>FR989964.1:5010000-10010000 GCA_905404175.1 Anthocharis cardamines
GAGTTTCTAACGTTGAAGTATAAGTTTACCGAGTTCTATTGCCCCCGAAATTTTGCCGCCCTAGGCCCTGGCCTACTTGCCCTATAGGCAAATTCACCCGTGACTGGTTCAGTGATTATTATTTTTATTATCGACAACGAAGTGAAAACTAGTCAGCTTCAACTTTTTAAATTAAATTCTCAGGACAGTTTTATGGGCTATTTTATTTGCAGTTTTATGTACATAGTTCAACTTTAATACGATTGTTGTGACCTTATACAGACTCAAGCAATCATTCTAAAACTGTTGAAATAATGACAAAGGCACAGATTTATATGAGTTAATCTTTGATCACGAGTTTATAAAACTAAAATACAATTTCGACGTTCCGGATGCTTTTCAGCAACCGTGGTCATGTTAAAATATCTCTGTTGGCATATATGTGTTTATATACTAATTCTAGGCTAGACTAGACAAATTAAGTTACAATAGGTTTCATGTTTTATTGTATTTAATTTTTTACTTGTAAAATTGCTGATTGTCCAGAGGTCACTCCGGGGCACAATGAAAACCGGCGCTCCGTCGACAAATATTGTTGGCGGAGCATATGCTGAGTGTGTTACCCTTCCACATGACCAGATATTTTTACTCTATTAATATGGTACATAATTATAAGTTTATATGAGTTTGTCCGCTATAGTATTTTATTTAAACTAATTTATTGTTTTCAAATTCTATGAGTATTTTTTTTTTAAATTAGCTGAATTCGTCAAAAGATTGTAGCATACTGAAATATGAGTATATTTTGCTGATTTTTGATATCAGTTTGGATAAAGAGCCAAAAAGTGAAAATGATAATAGAAGCACGTGTCACTTCATTAACGTTTTAGTTAGTTGGGGTCAGAGTTGAGTAATAAGAGACGGCTCTCCATAACAATTACGCTTCTCGGAAGTAATAAAAGTTCTCTTTTAGGCGTACGTGACGCAGAAATCGGCTGACTTCCATGTACGTGTCCCGCATAGCTTTCACTTATTCATCCTTTTTTTATATTTTTGTTTGCTACCCGAGGCGTTCTTATGGACTTAAATCAGTTTTCCATATCTTCTGTCTTTATTATATAGGTATACTTATATAAAACAATCTCTTGTTTGTTGGATTCATCTATGTCCCGAGAATTATAAAATAAATTAAGTTCGGAACTCCGCCATCTTTCGCAATTGACTGCTTACGTCACGCACGCTTACTGCATTTTTGTAATAATTAATGTCCACTGCAAATCAGTGATATACTAGAAATATTTTTTTTTTATTTTCAATTTCGCCAACATTCTGGCTGAACATCTGTCGGGTCCGCTAGTTGTATATAAATAAACGATGTGATGAGTTTGAATTTGGAATAAGTTCTGTCAACTGTATCTTCGAAATTTAAATCGAAATCTATCTATATAATATAAAGTCGTGTTAGTTACACTATTTATAACTCAAGAACGGCTGCACCGACTTTAAAGATATATTATTTGTTAGATGATGATTGATGAGATGTCCCGAATAACAGAATAACTATTAAAATATCGGAAACATTCAGGAAAAATATTTATGCAATAAATTAATTTTAAAATAGCTTAGGTTCGGAACTCCATCATCTTCAACAATTGACATGTCACACTTATAGCTTTTTTGTAATAAATGATGTCCACTGCAAATCGATATAATATAAGTGGAAAATAGCATATTCAAACCTAGATTATATTTTTGAAGCCGGACAATGTTTGTCGGGTCCGCTAGTATTGCATTTAATTCGTTAAAATAATAAATTCTCGAATTAAACTTCCCGACACCTGCCAAATAAATAAGTACCTCTCGTACAATAAAAACACTGTATTATTGACACCCTAAGACAAATTGGTATCCTTTTCATCATTTACGTTCAAGACAAATTCAATTCGGAATTGAGAATTGGCGAGACAAATGTTGTCTTTTGTCTAAACAAACGCGATCACCGAAAGCGTTGTAACGAGTCCCCTCCCCCGTACGTGTAAATCGGATTTGTCTAATTTATTGCTGTCTCGAGAATGCCACGGTTACTTAGCTCTCGACACCTTACCGTAATAATAGGATTTCTAGGAGGATTTGAATCGAATCGCACTCGCAGCTAAAGTGTTTAACTTGCTTCCATGTTAGATCAGTACAATCCTTTGCGTCGTACTATAAGGTGTGTAGTAAGGTTGCAGTTGGCTGTGCATACATTGGTTTAAAAGTTTTATAAGGTCTTACAGTAGTACTATTAGCACTATGATTTGACCATTGCATTCTCATACATATAGAGCATTGAGTACATGAGAACTTTTATATGCTGAAGAGTATAAAGTCATTTTATAGTTTTTTGTCAATGGACGATGGCACTTGAATCCGCGTTGTTATAATCCGCGATATTCGTATTTAGTTACCTACATTGCAAATGCTCACAGATTATATCTCTTAATTTATTTAATAACTAGTGGACCCCGCAGACGTTGTTCTGCCACAATTTTGGCTCCGAAATTATATAATTATTCTTAAATTAATATCCCCGCACTCTTATGAAGAAAGGGATTTAGTAAGATTTTTCAAAAAAATTGTTACATACAAACCTTCTCCTAAAAATTCTGAAGACAACAAAAAAAAATTTAGCTCAATCGGTCCAGCCGTTCTCAAGTGATGCGAGTACATACATGCGGCATTTTATTTTTATTTATATAGATGTAAAATTTGTAGAAAAAATTAATACGCTCGCTGCGGAAAACATTTTGGTCGTTGTCCCCAAAATTCGTCAAAATTTAGGTCAAAATGACTTGGATCTAATTACATACCATTACATAACGGCGTTAATAGGTAAAAAGCCAATATTGTCATTTATCGAGAATTTTTCACTATATTTGCTCCCGGAATATTGTGAGTACCTACATACTTAAGGTCTTTTAGCCTTGTATCGCGAATGTGTTAAACTGCAATAACATAAAATATTTCTTCAATAAAAAACACGTTCTTAAAAATAGCGTTCAGAGAGATGTTAATTAAAGTTTTTTAAAACATTGATAGTATCCAATGAATTTTAAATATTTAAAACGAACCGCGTAAGTTCGTAACCGCTACATCAATTTGCATGTCAAGCGAGCGTTGTACAACAAAATTACATAAAGTATCGTAGAGTTACAATTTTTCCCGTCTATTCGCGTTTTATCGTACTTCACTGACCTTTCATTCGCCCTATAACAGTCCGTAATTTCTGTGCAAATGTCTCAATTAACACAGAAAAGCGTGATAAAGGCGACGGGGAATAAATTGGAGCCGATTTAGTAGCTAGGACAATTTAGTGAGTTCGAATCACTCTTTATCCAGTTGGTAGAATTGGGCGCAGTTATTATAGTCTATTAACGAGGAGTTTAAGGCTTTTTGTGACCTCTTACTACATTAATTATTATTACGGTCACTTCAGGTGTTTTTAACTGACTTTTACTAGTGTATAAGTGAATTCCCTAGTGCCCTAGTAGGGCAAGAGCAGACTTCTTTCTTTTTTCTATGTCTGTTTCACTAATCATTTTTGTTTACAAGCAACTCGAGATTCGAACCCAGGATTTCCGGTGCCAAACGCATCGCACTGACCACTCAGTCACGTAGGCGGTCAGTGTGAGCCTACCTGATATCATAATAAGTTTTAAAATGCCTTTGATCTATATTTAATTTGAATATAATATGAAAAATGTGTGTTTGCTGTGAATAAATGTCTATCTATCTAAAATATCCCTAATATCTATATCATCGTTATTGCAGTCTTTTAGTTATTCCTGTAGAATATTCTTTACATTTTAATAAAAGTTGTATCACCTTCCTATCCTATGTCCTTGATTCCTCTGAACTATTTGGTTTAATTAAAAAAAAAAAGCCTTTTCTTCAGTCACTTTGCAATTACACTTTTCCATTAATACTATTCCCATAATATATAGAATAGGAAGGAAACAATAATGTCTACCTGAAGTGTAAAGCAAATAATGTCATGAAAATGTAATGGGCAGGCGAATGATCTTATTGATCGTAAAACCGTATAACACATCGTTACGTGATTGTACTAAATATACCCTTTCATGAGGCTCTTGATATAATGATCGTTAACTGACTACTATTAACATTAAAAATCAGTTAATTAGATGCACATAATTCTAATATATGGCAATGGTGGTGAACCCCACCCCTTTTCATGAAGTAGTTTCAGAAGCAATAATTTTTTATGTAATACTTAAGTAAATTTGACTCTATATTACGTTTACACGCAAAGCTATGAATTCGCTGATAGGGAGAAAGAAGCTTGGATATGAAGTAGTTCATTAGCGTAATCAAAAGTACAACTGTGACAAGTTTATCCGATTTAGATTCATACTGACATCATAAAATATAAAGACGTTTTCACTTTAGAAATTGTATGTATTTCAAAATACGAAAGAATACAATTTGTTTACGAAATATTGTAATATACTATTCTAAATAACAAAGCGGCGAAACTACTTTTGGCTTTTTTTTAATTATGAAATTATTAAAAGGTTAGGTTGAGTGTGCGTCCTTGACGAATTTCGACATAAGAAACAAAATGAGATACGCATAGTTTAAAGGCCGTCAACGCACCTCCAACTCAAACTTTTACCATGAGGTGACCCAAAATCTCGTTTGCCCCCTTTACTATAATACCAATTTCATGCTTAGCCAGAAGTAAATAATATTTTTGAAGGGCTCGTTGGCGCGTTCGGTAAAACACCTGCCGTGCGCATCGATGGGTCGTGGGTTCGAATCCCACCGAGACAACATGTTTATAGTTTTCTGTAAGCACGTTTTCCCCACGTCTGGTAACTTTGAGCATTGATCGGGTATATCGAAATTCCGACCGGGTAACGAACCATAGATGGAAATCCGTGAAGAATACATTGCGCGTTTCGGTTTCAGTCTATGGATTTCCGAATGCTCGAAGTAAAAAAGTCGGTCGACAGTGTATCATTGACTATTGTTCTGTGGCTGAGGTATTACCTAGCATCAAGTGAACCTCACGCTTGTCTGTCGATATCTAACATAAAAAAAATGCGGTGAAGAGTTAGCAATAATTATAATACATTGAATAATATTAGTTAAGTGAACGTTGTTCTTTTTGATTAATAAATGAATCTTAAGCCCGAATATTAAAAAGGTGACGTGAGAGGTGTGAGAGCACTAAAGCTTCCAAACTATGCTGAGACTTGAGAACTATTACTACGAGAGTTGTGCATAAAACATTGAAATGTCACATCGAGGCGTCTACGATATTATTAACGTGGAGCCGTATCAACAATTTTCAATTATTTTGCTGCCATAAAGAGCAGGTGCGTCATTCTTGAAAGTATTTTACGATGAAAATTGTGGAAAATGCAGTGGAAATTGTTTTCAATAAAATAATGTGGAGTAAAATGTGAAATTGAATCTCTTCATAATGCGAAAATTGTCTTTTACGGGGCCAAGCACTACGTTAGCTTGATATAATAGCTTCAAGCGGTAGAATGCAATCGCTAATGTCATTTGTTTTCAAGGAGTTTTTACTAGAGAAATTACTGAGAACTCAATACAGGGAAGATAGTGTGGAAAATGAAACCCCCCGAAGTAGAGTATGGAGCTGACATATTTATGTACATCTATGTTTGTCTGTTCTATCTGTTTCGCAGTTTCTTTTCAGGCAAGAAGGCGATGAGTCTTCTGTAGATTCTCAGACAAAAAAAATAGTGTCTGTTTCGAGACTTGAATCTAGGACTTCAATGTAAAGCCAGCAGTGCACTAAGTCGAGGAACATATAGAAAGTAGATTTAATTACTGAATTAAGTGATTCATTCAAAATTATCCACTGACTAAAAGTTACATTAAAATTAAAACTGAGAAATGACAAAATATTTTTAAATCCCTTATTTGACTAAATCGATCATATCTAAGGTATGATAATCTGACAGAATTATTTTCTAGTTACAGAATTAGTACCGAAAGAAACAAATACTATACGCATCCTAATTCATGCACGTAGACGACATATTGCCAAATATTATATATTCTCAAATCAAAAATAATTTCTTTACTCATAGGTACTAGTTTTCCCTACAGCGAATAGTCAATTACATTAGTAAAAGGACCCACTATGATAATTTCGGTTTATGCTAATGAATTCGCAGTATTATGTATTCTTTGGCCAATACCATATCAATATTTTATCTTGTTACGCAAATACGCAACTATTATGCTGTGCGCGTAATATTTTATCAGGCGTTTTGCTTTTTACTACATTCAATTTCCTCTGTTACATAATAACGTCTACTTTGTGTAAAATCAAGTCTAGTTTCTTGATGCTAATGGTA
Organism: Anthocharis cardamines; assembly: GCA_905404175.1. Taxonomy (NCBI): domain Eukaryota; kingdom Metazoa; phylum Arthropoda; class Insecta; order Lepidoptera; family Pieridae; genus Anthocharis; species Anthocharis cardamines. The sequence goes on from FR989964.1 coordinate 5,016,375, forward strand.
TGTCCTCTTATTACTATTGTTTTCGGCAGAAAAGCTTTTTTTTGTTTATAGTTATATTTGTTCTTATACATAAACTGTCAAACATACTGAATACCGAACCGAACATGTATACCGAAAAGGTAATTCGGACTTTTTATGCGATGGTCGCGCATTCGACTACGTGCGGACACTTTTTTTAACATAAATAAATATATGTACTATATAAAAAAGGTTTTTTTTAATATAATAAATTATGAGATTAAAAAAATGCTCCATGGTTATTTAAAAATGGGAGAGCCAGAAAAAATGCATATTCTGGAGCCAAATACGTGATGAGTCATTCTCTCCTTGTTAATCTTGTTTTAATCTAAAAGTTGATGTTACAATACACAGGCTCAGTAAAATCCCATGATATTCCGTTTTCCGTAAAACACAAACGAAACCACACAGGAAATCTGCCATAATCTTCTATTGCAAATTGTATTCAGAATATCCAAAACGTGAGATGAAAGCGAGCCGTCCGAATCTAGATAATGTAAATACAGGAATCCAGGATTTTTCTACACTCATAATTTTTCGCGCACTGCATTTTCGACTTTCCATGTATATATTAAGGTTCGCTATCGTTTGAGATATATTAAACAGACAGACGCTATGGACCTATGGAATAATTGTTGTACGCGATCTTCTACATCGTTTTTACATGATGAATATTATAACTATGGATATATGGAGGTATGGATATATGTTTTAAGTACTTAATATGATTAAAGTTTATTTTTATAATTGTTTATGTATGTTCTCTTAGCTTAAAGACCGGCATCCTCGTATAATTGCTTTCAATGAAAAATTTGCGTCCGGTAATATGCACACAAACTCCATATATAATCTAATAAAATAATTATTATTAACTTAATTGAAGTGACCCACCAAAGGAACAAAATACAATAATATACATCAAACGAATAAAAATAAAATATTTTGACGGGCTCGTTGCATTGGCGCGTTCCACCGGTACGACATGTTTATAATTTTCTGTAAACATGTTTGCCCCACGTCTGATAACTTCGAGCATTGAAGGGGTGGGAGGAATATCGGAATTCCGACCGGGTAACAAACCATCGTTCATAGATGGAAAAACCGTGAAGTGCATATTGCGCGTTTCGGTTTCAGTTTATGGATTTCCGAATGCTCGAAGTAAAAAACAGGTCGACAGCGCATCATTGACTGATATTCTGTGGCTGAGATATCACCTACCATCAAGTGAGCCCCATACTCGTCTATTAATATCTAACATAAAAAAAAACTCTCTCAATTTAGTTAAAAGACTTATGAAACCATTATTAGCTATAAAATGATTTTCAACGCAATAAATAATACGGCGATTTTCGACACCGGTAATATTTTATTCAGACACGCGTTAACGATCCCACAGAAATTTAATAAAATTATAGCACGTTGTAGTGTTTTCATATTTTGAGCACAATGAATAGATAATGAACATTTTTTGAATAAGCAAAATATTTTAATACATTTATGTTTATCCGCCAATTTTCCCTTGCAGAATCAGTTGGTGAAAGCTATATTTTGGAGATCTTATTTTGACCAAAGTAGGTGAGTGTTGGGCAATGGCTTAGATTAGAAATAAGAATTCAATGCAGTGCTTGACACGTGTAATCTCAAATGCGAATACATAAAATTTGCATAAACAAAGACAAGCCACATGATGCGCTAAATTGCAAGTAAGTTGTCGTCATTTATCAGCGCCCTCATTGGATCATGACTCAGGACTGTATGAATTCATTGGCGGCATTAGTGAGTTTTCTGTGAGAAAAGAAATACAGCACTGGAAGGAGATATTCCTGGCTAAATAACCTAAGACATTGTTTCAGATCACAACACAAGGTCTCTATTCCGCGCTGCAGTATCGTAAGTGAAAATCGTCATGAGTTTTTCAACTAGAAGAAGAAGAAGATGCTTATATGTGACCGTCTCTGTGGTGATACGATTAGAACCGGAGGTCCTGGGTTCGAATCCCGGGAAATCCAAAAAAAAATGTTTTGTGCGGACTGGGCACAGAAGGCTGATCACCTACTTGTCTGTAAAGAAAAATGATCAGTAAAACAGACAGACAGAATTTGCATTTTTTATGTTCATATTTAGTATTGTTTATTGTTATACATAGGTGGATATTATATGTTGTATATATATATATCCCTTCCTGAATGTCTTATCTGAGATCAATAATATTGACTTGTATCTATATATTATGATACAATTTAAGGTCAAATGTATAATATAAGAATCAATCATTCGCTATTCATAGTACCTAATCTATCGTAATCATATCATTCGTAGTAAAATGTAACCATCAGCTATCCTACTACATAGGCAGTCACAATTTATAATTTCTTAATATAATATATTGACTCTACATCCCAATACCTAAATGAATATATTTTGTCTGCGAACTCATCAAATATTTCATTCATATCTGCGACTTTAAAATTGATTGCCTCATCTGAAAATGTGATGAAGCCTATGGCTGTTTCATTTAATCCCAATACAATACGAGTAATCCTTTCGTTCCATTGCACAAAAGCAATATAGCCAATGAAAACTGATATTTGTTAAGCAGTATTTGTAAGAGTATCGAAAACATTGTACAAATATTGAAAACGGGTATAAATAAAGTATCAAAAATGTTTGATTAATGAATCACGGGCTATTCAGTATGTACCAAATAAATAATTGATGTACATTCATAAATAATGATAATATAATAAGGTAAGTGGATAGAAGGATAGTGGCAACACTTATTGTAAATAGTTTCACATGCTACGCCGTAGAGCCTACACTTCAAGGCTTTCGTAGGCAATCAGGCAGTGATTAACTAACTGTTTTACTTATAATATCTATGTGTAGTTTAAAAAGGTAGATATATCGTTTACTTAAATACTATTCACCGAATTAAAACGCGATTTATTCATTATATTATTTACTCCTGAAGTCGGGAGCTTTTCAGCAAAGATGATCACGGGCAGCCTGAAAGAAGATATCTACTAGCCACTATCGTTTAAATTATTACGTACGTACTTACGTAACTGATATTTGGTAAAATAAAATTATAGCAAATATCAGCTATCAGAAATAGATGGTATTCGTATGGCTCACAGAACAGAAGAAGTAAGTAGAAGTGCGATGTGTCATAATTTGTACCGGATCGAGTGTCGCCAACACAGAACAGATTTTTCCCTGTTCTGTGGTATGGCTACAACTTAGCTGTCATCTTTCAATCTGCCCGTGATGACGCTTACTGAAAAGCAATTAAATCATCCGGATCAATCATACAATGATTGAATCGCGTTTTACTTCAGTAAAAGTTATTTCATTTAAAGTGATACTAGCGTCAATAAAATCCGATATTATATCGTTTACTACCAAATTACTCGCACATGGACACTCAACATCAGTCACATCAATCACAAAGAGGAAAGTATAAGTCTATGAATGAGAATATATGAGTAGTAGTTTCCTGAGTGTTTCTTGAAACGGTATTAACTCGGGCTTCACTAAAGTTAGCTATACATTATAACTAAGCTAAAGTCTATGAGGCTCACGAGTGGCCAATAAATAACAAATCAGTCACCGACATAATGGGACCATTCTTCAGCCAACAAGTTAAAGTTGGCGGTAGTTCAGCGAAGTTCTTGCTTCCTGGTTGACCGCTTGCATATAAGTAGCTGTTAATGGCATACTTTGGTCAATTCATTATGTATTAAGACTTTTACTGTATTTTAGAAATATGTAATGACTCCAATAAAGTAACAAATTTATTTTATATCTTTTCACCAAAATTATAATAAGGAATTATGCTGAAGACTTAAAATGATTAAGACAAAAACTATAAAAAGGGTAATCGAGGTATTCTTTCGAGGTATAGTATATCTCTTTTGTATGTCTCGCAAAGAATCCAGAAATTAATAATAGTATTAGTACAAAGTTACAAAGTATACATTTATAACCTGACAGTAACTTTACAACATACTAGCTGACTGGTAGCGGACTGTAACTCACAACAAAATGGATAGCTTTAAAACCTTCTCCGTGAAAAAATATTTGTAGGTATAAATAGCGTTGAGATTTGTTTATTGATTATGATATTTAATTTCAATTATGTATGGAAGAAATCTAGAGGTCTGGTCAACAATGTGCTCCAAACTAGTTATTTGTTTGCATTACTTTTTATTTTTTGGAATATAATAAATAATATTCTGAATATATTGTTAGGCTTTCGTATTAAGTTTATCAAATATACATTGTCATGCATAATGTCCTAGTATAAGTAGAAAATGGACGTTTATACCGTAATTTGTTGCAAACAAACTTTCTATCATATATTTACCACGTAATAATCAAAAGAAAATCACTGCTCAAAAGCATTTTCGGCTTCACACATAAACATAAAGTTCTAAATAATTAATGACCAAAGCGGTAGTAACAAAATACCTGCTGATGTTCCCGCTAGCTTCACCTAAAACAACTTAACGAACATTGGAAGATGAAATATTCACGATACACATCGCTGGGTTCGGATATATACCAACGAAGCCGGATGAAACTCGAAATTGTTTCGGGAGATTGGAATGAAAAAATTTAACGCGCACAAATAAAATATACAAAGTGAATGTAATTGTTGGGCAAATACAGGCTACGGAGGACTTTTAACTTTTATTCGGCAAAAATAAACGGATTAAACTTTTAATAATTTTGTTACGTTGTTTTTGCGAATGACGCGTACTGTATATGGAATTTTGAGCGGAAGTTTTTTGAATAAAATATAGACCAGTGCCGAAGCCTTTAAAAATGGTAAAAAGTGAAAAAAAATTACAGTAGGATGAAACCCATTAGAAAAGGAGGGGAATATGATCAAAATGAAAGGAAAAATAAATTACGGTCGATCCGAGTTCGGGAAGTGGAAGTGGGGGGGGGGGTTTAAGGGTAAAAAATGGTTTATCTCGTTTTCCGGCAAAACTACAAGTTCTATGGAAAAAAGTCAAATGGCAAAGTTGTAGGTAATAAAAAGCCTTTTTATGTCCCAAATACACTGTAATTTATTTGATTTAAAATATTTATTTTTTCGCCTTATTTTAACTTAATATCAAAAAGGCACCCTAATTTTCAGTCGAAAATTCTGACGTCAAAATATCAGCTTTTTTCAAAAAGTCGGTGCGCTTTTTGTTTCTTGAAATCTCTACTTTCTGATGGTGTAAAAAAATATATACATTACTATGGTAAATGTTCTCAGAAAATGCAAAAACCAAATAAGTTAATATTTAATAAGACATCTACAATATTTTGAGAAAGTTGCAAAATCTTCTTTCAATTATAAGCGTAGATGTCTATTTATTGCTTTTTTAAGATAACTTGTATACCTGAGTGACCTACGGAAAATTTTAGCCCTTACTACATACCTGTTATTTCGTAGCAGCTGTTAAAAAAGTATATATTTTTTTATACCATCAGAAAGTAGAGATTTCAATGAACAAAAAGCGCACCGACTTTTTGAAAAAAGCTGATATTTTGACGTCAGAATATTCGACTGAAAATTAGGGTGCTTTTTTGATAATAAGTTAAAATAAGGCGAAAAAATAAATATTTTAAATCAAATAAATTACAGTGTATTTGGGACATAAAAAGGTAAGTTTTCACCAAATTTTGTAGAAAATATTTTTTTTTGTAAAGGATAAAAATAAAAAACCAAAAACTTGGTTTTTTGAATTTTTCACATAAATTTTGAGGTTATGTGAAAAAAGTGTAAATACAAAAGTTGTAGATCTTTTTATTACCTACAATTTTGCCATTTGTTTTTTTTCCATAGGACTTGTAGTTTTGCCGGAAAACGAGATAAACCGTTTTTTACCCTTAAACCCCCCCCCCCCCCCCCCCACTTCCACTTCCCGAACTCGGATCGACCGTAACTTATTTTTCCTTTCATTTTGATCATATTCCCCTCCTTTTTTAATGGGTTTCATCCTACTGTAATTTTTTTTTGTTTCAAAAATTATCGACACTGGTCTAATAGGAGTAGGAAGTTGTACAACGTTCTGCATGGTAAAAAATAATGAATTCAATATTAATTATAAGTTCGATTTTCTACGGAAAATTTATCTTAATCTGGAATTACAAATTAGTATTTAAAATAAGGAATAAATATACTTATTTTCTTTAATTTTCTGTAAGAAAACCAGCGTCACTTGTGTAGGTACAATCAGTTATAAAGTTAATCGGTTGGCGAGCGCTTGTTGCGCATTGTCGCTACAAATTGGATCATTTCAAATCGTAATGATTTTTATTAAAACCTATACATAATCACGTAGAATATACTGTCTGAGTAACGTTCCAAGGCGCAAATTGTAGTACTTATAGATCCACGTATCAGCACTTTAGCAGCTTCAGTCATTAGATTTCCAAAATTATTTAAAATAAAAATTATATTCAAAATATTTCTGTGTCTGTTTTATCGTGATTCACACTCGGAACTTTCATTCATTCACTTTAACGCTAGAATGAAAAGTTAAATGAAAAATAAAGACATTTAGGGATGTTTTGAATTTGGCTAATAAACACAGCCATTGATTGGCATTTGCCACATAATTATTTAATGCTATCGATATCAATTATAAAAAAACCTGCAACACTCGAGCCATATTGAAAGATTATACGTTTACTTACCTGATGAATTTTTTCTAACGTAGGTACCGTGTATTGTTCGCGTCCACGGACGTTAGCGGTGATCCGCTGAAATTGAAATTTAAAACCTTATGAACGTTCCCAGTAAAAGTTTTCTCTTGCACTCGAAGCTTTAAAATCAAATACAGGTTCTGCACTCTTTAAATCGAAAATTGAAAATATCGCTGCAGTATTTTAAGAGATATATTCGACAGAATATCACGAGCGCCATATGGGATCATAAAACAAAAGTAAGTATGTGATTATAGCTTTTGGTTAAGTCTTTCGAATGAAATATCGATACACGTGTTCTAGAAAACTTAAGTACTATCATAATTTAATACTCAATACTAACTATACGTGTATATATTTTCTAATGCGCCAAGTCTAGTATGGTCTTAGACTGAGCTTAGTCATGTTTTGTATTAAACATCTTTGTATCATGTAGGTTAGCAAATTATGAAGTCATATTAATTTTATGAAAATAGAGATCAAACTCCTAGAGGCCTGAAGTGAAAGAAAGGCCGTTACATGAGATATTACGAGAAAATAAATACGTAAGATTAAATTGTGTTAAGATTTAAAGTATTTTTCTTGTACATAGATACTCCCTTCGACTGAAGCTTTAAAGGTCAATGTAGAGTACAGAGAAACTTCTCTTAATTTAAGATTTATGTGCATATAAATATATCAGAAGTTAGCACTTCCAACATAATATATTTAGTTGAAGTGTTTGTTAGTGTAGTGTGAATATCATAGAGTTACTGCGCACCCCTACTCTTCATAAGGTGTAAATGCGAAGCATAATTCCTACTTTTAACTCCCGTCTATGATACTAGAATAAAGGTACTAGAGACACCATTATCTGTTTAATATGATGTTTTATGTACAATGTATAAGTAAGTGTGTATGTATGCATACTTTTAAGTCAAAAAGTAACTTTTTGCCTTAATATATAATATTTATTTATGTTTATCAATTAGGATAAATGTGTTTTGTAACTCTGTACTCTTTTTAATAACCTTTATTTTTATCATCATCAAAAATAACTATAACCTCAAATTTTCAATCTCTTCGTATAAACAATATCGAAATATTAATGACACCATATCAGTCTCTCACATTAACATCTACATTGTATCCGTAGTAGTAATATTATACAGAGGAAAGATTTGTTTGTTTGTTAGTTACGATTACGTTCTGCAAAAGGGCCAGATCAAAAGTACTCGTAACCGTCGAGTGTGTATGAAAGCATTGATGAAAGTAGAAGAAGCGAAAGTGGTATGTCAGGATCGGAGCATATGGAATTCCGTGATCTCTGCCTACCCTAATGGGAAAGAGGCGTGATGTATAAGTACATATGTATGTATGTACTATGTAGTTACGATTTAACTCAAAAACTACTTGACCGATGTTAGAAAGCTACATCTTCACCGAATAACAGAGTCTATATTTATTTCCAGAAATAATTAGGGATCTGGTATAAGTTGTAGAGAGTAGTATCTCGATCTACTGAACCGATGTTAAACATTCTTTCACCAACAGAAAGCTACATTATTAGCGTGTATAGTACATCTAAATTGCACCCGTGCGATGCCGGGGCATGTTACTAGTTTATAATAAAGAGAGAAGGAAATTCAACGTAGGTAGATACTTTCTTCATTAAACATAGTCTTGTCTTTTATTAACGCGAGTATCACACATTTAAATAAAATACTGTATACCGGATTAAAACGCGATTTATTATTTATATTGTTTAAATTATTTATCCCGACGTTTCGGATGCTTTTCAGCAACCGTGGTCGCGGGAGACTGAAAGATTACAGTTGTCTTATATTTGAAATGTCACAAAGTTGCCATATTTAATTCAATTAAATTAAAAAATAATCTATTAATTTAGGTAACACAATGTACATCTATGAACGTCAATAAAAAATAATACATATTAAATGCTTCTAATTTTACATTTACTACCAGTTCACAAATCAAGAAGAAGAAAGAGTGGCGGCGAGTTTCTTGCCAGTTCTTCTCTATTTCTCTTCAGTATTTTATTTAAACATAGTCGCTCTTATATTTTTAATAGACATAATCACAATTCCCTTATGTAAAGGATCGTTTGCTTTTAAATCAAAGGGCGAGAATTAACAATGAAGCACTAATTATCCATGTTTCTAAGCCTAGCCTCTAGAGACTCCGCCATGTTATTGCTATAAAAGAGGGGATAAAAGAGGGGTGGCGCTGTATTGTTCTAGTCATTACAGTCTATGGTGTACTTCAGATATACCCTTAAAAAGGGTAAAAATCAATACTATGGAGCAGATTTTTCAATCATCTGCTTTGAATCAAGAGCAACTTTTTCTATAGAAAAACTATCAAGTCTCTTGCATTCATTTTCAAGAAGATACCTAAAATCCACCTCACTACTAATTATACGAAGTTATTATTCTTTTTGTCAGATGGTCTAGCATGAATAGCTTGTAAGAAAGTGTTATTATTTTAAATCAGTATTTTTTATTTATTTTTTATTATTAAAACAATACAGTGTGACCATGTAAGGTTAGAACTGTCTGTGGTAGTATAAACTGTGCTACATACAGTAACTCGTTAATAAATTACATTAAATATAAACTAAATCAATATTATCAAAACAATACAATGTTAAGATATTCTGCAATTTGTATGTAATTTCAAGCAAGTTATCATACAATTGACAGGTAACATTTTGAATACTGTCTCGCAAGTCGTTCGTGATAGGCGTTATATAAGCGTGAGGCCATCTCGATGGTAGGTGATACTTCAACCATAGGATATCAATCAAAGTTGCGCTGTCGACCTATGTTTTTACTTCGAGCATTCGAAGTTCAAGGCAACCCTGAACAACAAAAAGAAATGTAGATCGTAGTTCGAGCAGTCTCAAGTCATAAGTCCCATATCAAAGTGAATACCCGAGTCCCCTAGTGGGGCCCATGCCCCATGGCAGACATATTTTTGTGTCTGTTTTACTGATAATTTTTTACATACATATTTTTTTATTTTGTTTCCCCGGGTTTCGAACACAGGACCTCCGGAGCTAAACGTATCGCGCTTACTACTGAGCCACGGAAGCAGTTAGTTTATGTCATATAGAAGAGCAAATACACTATCAAAATAATTATTTGACAATTATCTATCTAATATATAAAATTCTCGTGTCACAGTTTTCGTTGCCATACTCCTCCAAAACGGCTCGACCGATTCTTACCAAATTTTATATGCGTATTCAGTAGGTCTGAGAATCGGCTACTATCTATTTTTCATACCCCTAAGTGATAAGGGTTGTTCACCCTTAAATTTTTTTATTTTTATTTTTGGACGATTTTTTTTGTTTTTATTTTTTTATTATGTAGCATTAAGAAATACATACAACCCCTGCTTTTTTGTCAAAAAATCTAGACCCGTGCGAAGCCGGGGCGGGTCGCTAGTAACTATATATTATACTCGTATTATATGTATATACTTTTCACCTTTTTATAGTCGCTGAAAATCGGTCTGAATTCATAAAAGTCCTTAAGCAAACAGAGGAAACTTGAACATGACCTAGCTCTAATGAACGTTTATACAAGTACTTGCCTTCAGCAGCTAATTAGTACATGTTAGAAAATATCCTTTATAAAGCTCATAGACTCTGACTATGAATGTCTTTGAATAAAACATTTTATTATGTGAATTAGAACGCTTTTTTATTTTCAAACATTATTTTTTAGTTTACTTAGGTCAAACTATCAAGCCATATAGTTTGGCCTGTCCCGAGCCCCATTAGGGAACGTGAATGTGATTATAAGAATTTAAATAACGCATGTTATTTTGGTATAAAATCAATCCTATAATATTTTTAGTAGCCTCTTTTTTGAAAAAAACTGCAATAGAATCAAAAGATACGACTTCGAAACGAAACAATATAAGACATATTTTTTTTTAACTTTACTACACAAAATAAGAGAAAGAATACTGGCTGGCTTATCGCTAAGCAGCGATATTTTCCAGGCAACCATATGATACAATTTTTTTTCAATTCAAAGCATTTTGTAGATTATGTAGTACAATGCCATTGTCATCATGCCAATGATGAACATAGTATTTTAATTCGAATTTCATTCATTCAAGTTTAAATCAATTTTATTTTAGTATCATTATATCATTTTTTTTTAAAGAGGGGAATGCTGAAATTATATGGGGAATTTATAAGTTTTCGTTTTTTATTTATTTTAATAAACACGAAAGCAGGGTCAAATACGACCATCGAAATAGATAATAACGTCAAAATTACAAAGTTAATTACATTTTTATAATAATATGTAGGTAAGTGTAAAGTGTAAGGTGTTATTAAAAATACAATTTTGTTTATTAGTCTGTCTTATTAAATCCACCTTCAGTGTTAAAATTATGAATAAAATGGAAAATAATCGCCAGGATTAACCCTACAGTGGTCGCGCACCTAAAAGTAACAGGAGTGGTCGCGCGGGCTACATACGTAGTCCAATTTCAAATTGAAATAAAAAATTATCTAAACAGAATCTTTTTATTATTCATATGAAAATATTATCTCTAGAGTATTCTTAATTAAATATTATCAACAAAACCCAATCACAACCTTTGAGTTACAAATAACTAACAAATATAAAAAACCTCTCTAAATTGGCGTAAAAATCAAATGTTGGCTTCCAATTGTGATTACAAAAAAACTAAGGCTAGAAACTAATTTCTAAATTATATTTGCTGCACAGGATAGATACACTATCTTCAAATGGCCCCCATATACAAACTTATTGCACGCGGTGCACATCTTTCGAGTGGTTTTACTGCGCGTTCTTGTACAGTCATGACAACCGCACATAACGTTACTGGATGTTGCTGCCGAGGTAGTTGGTTGGGTTTCTGTATCTATATAGCTAAAAAAGTCTTTTATCTTGATGTTAAGAAGTCTTGGTAAAGATTTTTTTTCAATAGGTACTCTTGTGAGCTGGTGGACTCCATTTTAAGTATAATTTCTGGTTTTCGAACTTCTCATGTATCAGCATCAATTTTTTGTCTCGTTCTTCATTTAGAAGAGCTTTTTTGACCATAATGTATCTTCACCTCCGATGTAAGTCAGTGCGACGACGTCGGTGTGGCGGTTCTTCAGCTTCAGAGTATTCATCAGACCCCTCACCAGGGTTCATCTGCTGCTTTGTGTTCCTGCCCAGGTTGTCAAATTGATGGTCCTGCTCTTCTAAATGATCAACCTCCTCGTCAGAAACTCAGACAGAGTTGACTCAGCTTCATAAGCTTCGCTTTTATTAGTAACTTCAGCTAGAGATGCCTCAAGCTATACAATTAGACGATTATCCATTTTTATTCTAAAAACATAAAGTGATGTTATGTAACAACAATTTCACATTAATAAATAAAGTTTAAATAAGGTATTTTAAGTACATTTTACCATAAAATAAATAAAAACAATAAAAACGATATGTCAAAAATACTTACCTAATCGGTCGCGCGGGCTACATATGTAGTCCAGGCACTTTGCGGAGCTCCTGTGACTCTCTCTCGCGCGACTTGTGCCTGTGCTGCTCTGAGGGCGTCTCTCAAACTTTCATTTGAAAGTACCTGGCGGCGCAAGAGGCTAACACGAACCGATTTTTAGATATTATTGATTTTGTACGGGTGGACTACATATGTAGCCCGCGCGACCACTGTAGGGTTAATGATACCCTAACTTAACTAACTCAGTTAAGTTAGGGTCTTACTAATCACGAGGCCAGCTGCATCACGCGGAACGATACGAGATTCACCCTATTGTCTGAAGAGCCGTCTCAAGTGACGTGTTTTTTATCGCTTATTCTTTGAACTATGACACCACTCGTACGATCGTATTGGCTTTGTAAATCAAAAGAAAGCAAATTTCAAGTGTTATCGGTTTTTGGTCTACCAGGGATCGAAAATATTATAAAAATAACCGTTTAAAACCGGTATTTACCGATTTCTGTTAATAAGACGACAGTCACTAATCGTTTTAATCACAAACAATAAGCTTTAACTTGTGTGTATAATATAACTGGTATTTAAATACTTTTCGGTATTCGTAGCCTGAACCGGAACCGCATTATAAGCAAGATTCTTTGTATGCAAAATGATATATCAATAACAAAACCGGTTTTAATCCTTGCTGTTTTTGCAAGTTTGGTTAGTTACATCGGTTGGGCAAAGTTCTTCTTGATACAATAAAACAATGAAATAAATTAACTTTTTCCGAATTAAAACAAGATTTATTAATTATATCTATTATTTATCTCGACATTTCAAATATTTTTCAGCAAGTGGTTTTTAATCCGATTATTTATTTTATTTAAATGTTAGTAAAATAGAATCTACATATCGACGTAGGAAAGCATATTTGCTGTAAGTAGACAAAATACCTAAAGTGACTTTTTACTATCATTAGAATCAGAAAAAACATCCGCATCGAATGACCTGGGTCCTGTGTCTCTACGATGAAAAAAAAAATATATACGCCGTTGAAAACGCCCGTACTTATATTTTTTTTCGCAAGATTAAATGCTGTATGTAGACAAAAATCTCGTCATTTTAGACATTTTGTACTTACAGCAAAAGAAAGACTGCATTTTTTGCTTTACAAATACTTACTTCTTCCCATTTAAAAACTTAACGCTACTTACAGCATTTCTTTCAGCGTGTGATTTTTACATTCGTTTACTTACAGCAAGTTTAGGGAACCTACAGTTTTAGTTTTTGTTATTTACAGCAAATCATCACGTATTTGCTTTACCTAAAACCGATGAAGATGACTGATAAAAAAATGTGAATGATTCGCGACAGCATAATAATTTTCATGATCACCGCCGCCCATAGACATCCGCAACACCAGAGGGCTTGCAGGTGCGTTGCCGGCCTTTAAGGAAGATGTAGGCTCGCTTCTTGAAGGTTTCCAAGTCGTATCGGTTCGGAAAAAACCGCCGGCGAAAGCTTATTCCACAGAGTGGTTGTGCGAGGCAAGAAGTGTCTCAGGAATCGCGCAGTTGTGGACTTGCAGACATCATGATGGTATGCGTGGTCATCGACGATTCGAGCCGCTCTACGTTGGATGGGGTCAAATGGAAGGAGCTGGTACTGGAGAGCCCCCGCCCAAAGGTGAGAACAATACTCCATGTGTGGCCGAATTTGCGCCTTATAAAGTTGCAGGCGATGGGCCGGCTTGAAGTATTGCTTCGCCTTATTGAGCACACCAAGCTTTTTAGAGGCCAATTTGGCCTTCCCTTCCTGATGACCCCGAAACTGAACGTCGCTCGATATGTCCACACCAAGTATTCCGATATTAGCTGCGGCAGTCAGGGGAGTGCTTTCGAAATGAGGAGATACGACGAATGGTGACTTTTTAGAGGTAAACGCGCAGACTTGTCTTCTTGAGCTTAAATTGGACTAAATTTAGTCGGCCCCACTCCGAGACTGAGTTTTGACTTTGGTTAAAAAAGACTTGATTTCAGACACAAGTCTGTTTCGGCACTCGTCGACGTTTTCTCGAGAATTGTTGGCGCGGCCGGAGTATGAGACATCTCCTGTGCTGTCGTCCGCATAGCAATGAATGCCGCTTATCTTCAGCATATCATTGTTATGCAGAAGAAACAGAGTGGGAGATAGCACACAGCTTTGTGGAACACCAGCATTGACAGATTTGGAGTCCGAGCATGCACCGGCAACAACGACCTTGATGCTCCGATCTGCCAGGAAGCTGGTGACCCAATTGCATAATTTTTGGGAAGCCCATAGGAAGGGAGCCTTGAAAGAAGTGCCTTGTGCCACACCCGATCAAAGGCCTTCGCGATGTCTAAACTAGCTGCCAACGCCTCCCCCTTGCCTCCGCCCATCGGTCGGTCAGGTAAACCAAAAGATCACCGGCTGAGCGACCCCGACGGAAACCGTATTGGCGGTCGCTGATTAGCTGATGTTCCTATAAGTACCGCAGGAGCTGGCAGTTAATAGTGGACTCAATTACTTTGGAGAACAAGGAGGTAATCGCTATAGGTCTGTAGTTGGACGGATCAGAGCGGTCGCCTTTTTTAGGGATCGGATGCACCAAAGCAGTCTTCCTCATGGAAGACATGGAACTCATGTTCGGGACGACGCCTTATGAGTAAGAATGCCGAGCACATGACCGCCACACAATCGGAGGGATGCCATCGGGCCCACCCGACTTATGAATGTCCAAGGAAAGAAGTGCTTTACGCACTACACTTTGCCGGAATTTAACCTCCGGCATGTTGGTATCACACCGCAAGATAGCCGGTGGTTGCTTTCCTTGATCATCCAGGGTCGAGTTGGACGCGAAAAGAGAGCCCAGAAGATCGGCTTTCTCTTTCGCGGCATGGGCCAACAAGTCATCGTCCCTGTGCAGGGATGGAAGGGAAGGCTGACAGAAGTTCCCTAAGACAGCCTTAGCGAGCGACCAGAACACGTGTTCCCGAAGGAAGGCGGACTAATTTCTCGCCAATTCTGCCGAAGTGCTCCGATTTTGCCTTTTGAATAGCTCTTTTGAAGGGCCTAGAGGCAAAATTATACTCTTTTTTGAGTGACTCTTGTTTAAATCACGAGACGCTAATGCATTAACCCAGGCTTGATAGCTCTCCCGCTTTCGGCGCGATGCCGTTTTGCAGGGGCGACCAAACCAAAGCTGGGACTTACCGCCGATAGGCACCGATTTTAATATCATTGGTCTATTTACTTTTCCTTAAATATGTTTTTGATTGAACACAATGTCTTCATGTTAAGTTTCAATTGTAATTGTATTTTCTTTCTTTTTTTTAAACAATTTAAAAGAACATATATTTTTTTGACCATTTACGACATTTTATTTCAACCAAACATTACATTACGAACTGACTCACTGCATTTCTAGATCTAATCATAATTATAAATTTAATCTTACATCTTGAATTGCAGTACCCAAATAAATAAATTTACTGCATACAGCATATTTATCGCCTGTAAATTGATAATATTTCCATCTACGCATACATTTTTCTTCCTTAGTTACAGCGTTTTAAAGGTATGTGATTTAAAAAACTGTTTGCTGTAACTAGCCAAACACGTACTTATAGTAACTTTGGATAAAAAGTTTACATTGCAAATGGTGACTGGCAGTTAAATAAACCTATGTTCCAAAAATGGTACCAATATCATGGATAGGTCAGACATTATTAATTTTTTTCCGAAATTAATAAAGTTTTTTGGCTCTGGTGAACAATTGCAATATGTCTACTTACAGCAAATACGCTTTCCTACGTCGATATATAAAATATTTTTGAAATTTAATATTCAAGCAGAAACGTAGAAATAAGCTATAAAGAAATGTTAGTAAGCGACCTGAAATAATATGATTTCACAAACAATGAATAAAGCTTCTCATTTATTTCTGAGTCGAGAGAAAAATTCTACGTAGCGTTATCTGAGTAGGAATTAAAGCTAAGTAGATTAAATTATACGTGCTCGAACATTCTCGTATACTCGTGTCGGCGTCGAATGAAATGAAAATACGGTTAAAATGTTCTCCTCAATGGAATTAGGCGTCAATTATTATGCGATACTTAGAGCTGTTGTGTTTTTAATTAACTTTCTTAGGATCATGGAACTTTTTCAATTACGGATGCATGTGTTCAATTGTACAGTGACCAATAGTATTGTACTTATAACAGATACGTCATATGCTTAAATTTCGTCACTACTCTTATAAGACAAATATGTAGTATATGGATTACACATCCATCTATTTGTCTTGTCTATTGATATGTATTGGTCGCTTTTGAGGCATGGTCAAAATGAACTGGATAAATTTCTGCCGTGTGTCAAAAGCTAAAATGCTGTGACTGTGGCGTTTTAACTAACATTATTAACTTTATGTTGAATTCACTTTTGTTTATTAATGATTATAAATGAATGTCCATATTCGAGAAGTAGCGCATACAATTGTAGGTGCGTTGGGTAGAAAATGTACCTTCGTTTACCATCCAAAGTTCCGCCGATATGATAAGTAATTTTATGTCATTATATTTTTCCTACGTCTGGTTGTCTATGTGGGGCACATGGTAAATAAACGGATGGAAGGAATATCGAAATTCCGACCGGGTAACGAAACATATATGGAAAAGCCTTGAAAAGCAAGTTGGATTTCAGTCTATGTACCTACTTCCGAATGCTGGAAATAATAAACAGTTCAACAGGACATCATTGACATTCTATGGCTCAGATACTTTTACCAAAAAGTGAGGTTCACGGTCGTCTAACTAACAAAAAAAGTAAGCTTAGAAGGAATCTAGGCGCGTTCTGCAGCGACTTTTTGAATGAACTTATATAATAATCTTAGTATTAAAATTAATATTTAAATACCTTGTCTTAACAAGTTAGTTACGTAATAAATCATCTCAACATCTCCATCCATAACCCCATAATTTGTCATCATTTCATTGTCATTACAAATGTCCGCTCAAGATTATATGACATTCTAATAGGTCAGAATTAGCATATGAATAGAGGGTCACGGCGCTGAAGGATTAAGTGGTAATAGTATCTAAGATGTTAATATCTCATGAAGGGTTTATACTGGTTATGAGATGTAGAAGGACGTACGGTGCTTAAATTCCGACAGGCGGGGATTGGAATAAGGTAGTTTGTTACTAAAGACTGATTACTTTAGAACGAATTATGAATAATATTTATTTTATTTAGAACTCTCTATTACACTTGAAAATATAAATACAACAATCATAAAATTCTTAGAAATAAATTATCGCTCTCACCGATCTCTTCCAGGCAACCCTAACAATAAAAAGAAATGGAGAGTATTCGTGCAGGTAAATAATAATATTGTGTTTTAAAAACGAGTATAATTTAAATTAAATAACTTTTACCGGAAATGCCATTAATTCAATATTATTTTCCGTTTTGAGTTACATGTTAGTGAATTTTAGATGTTTTTTGAATTTCAATACCATCGCGTAATATTTTAGGGGCATATCTATACATTACATATAATAAAAGAGTAGGATCGAAATTACGCTTCACTAAATATTTTTACCAGAAATTAAGAGGGGTGATAAAAGAAGGGTAGCAGAATGCATAAATGCAATTTTTAAGATTCTTGTCTGTCTGTCTGTCTGTCCGTCTGTCTGTCTGTCTGTCTGTTTGTTCACGCTAATCTCCGAAGATACTGAACCGATTATCATGCAATTTACACAAATATATTAAGGAAAGCCCGGGGCAACATATAGGCTTTGTTTTATCGAAATCGGTTATCGGAAAGAAAAGTTATCACCATTTAAATATTATTTTAAAGGCACCATATCACCAAATTTCAATGCAAACTGACTCGCGTTGAACTTTTTCGAATTGTCAGATGTCAATCACAGTCTGATATGTAAATGAAATAGTTTGATTATTTCGCCATTTCCAATATATGTATTCGTAGAATAGTGGATATGCAGTCCCATAGCGTAGCTTCTGATGCGAGTTCGAATCTGAAGTTGAAATGAAATAAATATTTTTTTGTATTTCTTTATTTTTTTTTGAAATAACTATATTATAACAAAAATAGAAAATGTATTATTGAAATAATATATGAAAAAGTATTTCTTATGAGATCATTTATTTCACCTTTTCATCAATCCTTTCTCTTAAACAGAATTACGATTATTCGACATTGCTTTTTTGCTTCCGTATCTTAGAGGTTTCAGCATTTAGCACCGGAAACCCGGGCAGGAATCCCGGGAATTTAAAAAAAATGTCCGAAAATGAAAATAACCAATTAAATGAACGTACGCATCTATTTAAGACAGAAAATTTATTGAATCCAATCTTCGATTGAACTCTGATAAGTAGAAAAAAGACACATATCTGGATTTTGGTCACGTAAAATTTAATTAATATGAATCTCCCTAAAGTTTCTTTAAAGTCAGGTTAATTATTTCAACTATTGAATTTCAAATCATCCTTCGAACCTCAATCTCAACCACCATTAAACATGTCGATAACATGATGCAAAAGCAACCGTCAATGACTAATTTGATAGCTCTTTCCCAAAAGAAATCACCAAGTACAGAGGGTGGAGGAGGATATGTCATTTGAAGAAAGCTTGCTCAAAAGCTCAGCTTAAAGTGAACCCCACGCGAACGAAGTCGCGGGCATCAGCTAGTATTAATAATAATTGGTCTCCGCCCGCTACGACTAGATACCGTTGGCGGCTTGAAAAATGTGGCAACAAAAACCGCCAGAGCAAAATCCCGGTTTGCGTAGTCAAACTATAAAAATAATACTACAAGAAACAAGAAAGATACTGGCATCACATACCATCAGTAAGTATTGTATAAATCGTCATAAATTTCACAGTAAAATAATATAACGAAACTCAGTGTTTTACACACACTACAATATTGAGTTGCCGCATTCAGGAACCTACTTTTTCTTTATAGCGCGGTATCTAGTCGTAGCACGCGGAGACCAATTATTAATCTATGTTTAGGAGTCTGTTTTCTCATGCAAACATAATTTTGTTGGTCGAAACGTATGATTACAAATGCTACTGACTTGGGATAAATAATAACATAATATTATATTGGATAAATAATTCTATATAATATTATAAATAAATCGGGGTTCATCCGGTGAATGTTATTTCATAGAAAAAATAATATTCATACCTTTTTACTTTGTGTATTTAGAGGACCTACTAGTAAGTACTATTTCCAGACAGATATCATATTTTGACGAGGTTGTTTACACAAGTGCACTTGGCCTGCGTTCAAAAAGTAACGCGGGTTCTGCCCTGGTAGATCTGATATAATGTATAAGAAGGAGGTAAGAATCAGCCTCCTTTTCTCGGAATTTATTGACAAATATTATTATTACATATAAAAAAAATATTAATCACAATCAAATGCCTATGTAGCTATATAATGTAGCTTACTATTGATGAAAGAATTTTCAAAAATCGGGTAATAGTTACTTGCTACAAAGAAACTCACCCCTTTTTATATTAGTATAGATAGATATCGGTGGTTACCTTCCATTCGAGTTTTTTTTGACAGATATTCATACGAGCATGAGGTTCACTTGATGGTAGGTGATACCTCAGCCACAGAACATCAGTCAATGATGCGCCGTCGACCTAATTTTTACTTCGAGCATTCAGAAATCCATAGACTGAAAACGAAACTCGCGATACTTCACGGTTTTTCCATCTATGTCGTCCCGGTGGGATTCGAACCCACGACCCATCGATGCGAACGGCAGGTGTCCTACCGAACGCGCCAGCGAGCCCGTCATAAACGTGTGGTATTTTTATTTATAAAAAAAAATCACTATAAGTAATTCCTTTGATTAATTTAATCCATTACAGTTACGTCTAAGAGATGTTCAAATAAAAAACTAAGCAAGCTCATCTCATTTTTTCTCTTTAAAAAAGAAAGGTTAATACTGTTCTTAAAACATCTTCATCTTTATGACCCTTGAGTGCGACGAACTCGATACGTAAGGGTTGAATACCGTCTGCCTTGTTACAATGGAAGTAGTGAGATAGATTTAATACTATTCTTATCGTATTTTGTCGTTAAAGTGGCTATAAATCTAAAATAGCAATATCACTAGTTTAGAATTTACACCATTTTGACCCTTATCACACTAGTCATAATTACCTTCTATAGATCAGTGATATCCGGGAATCTCGGGAAACACGATATAATAATTGCTTCAGTCAACGCAGGTCACTCCTCACCTACTTGTTTGTGAAGAAAAATGGTCAGTGAAACAGACAAGGAAATATTTTTTTAAAAATGAAAATGAAAAATGAAAAAAATGAATAGTATACGGCGTCTCACTTGATGGAAAATGAACACCACTGCCTATGTACATCCCGAACAGCAGAGGACTTGCGGATGCGTTGCCGGCCTTTTAATTTACCGCTTGCCTGGGAACTCGAGAATAAGCTTGTATTTCTTCCTCTACCATGGAAAATACATTTTTTTTTGTTAAATCTAAGATGTATGTACTGATCAATCTAATATATAAAATTCTCGTGTCACAGTTTTCGTTGCCATACTCCTCCGAAACGGCTCGACCGATTCTTACCAAATTTTATATGCGTATTCAGTAGGTCTGAGAATCGGCTACTATCTATTTTTCATACCTCTAAGTGATAAGGGTTGTTCACCCTTAAAATTTTTATTTTTATTTTTGGACGATTTTTTTTGTTTTTTTTTTTATTATGCGGCATTAAAAAATACATACAACCCCTGCTTTTTTGTCAAAAAAATCTAGACCCGTGCGAAGCCGGGGCGGGTCGCTAGTATAATAGAGAAATTTATACATATACCCTGCCACTGGTCAAGTGACAATCACTCCGTGCCGTTGACATTCGTTTCATTTATATTTTGATAACACTTGGCTACAAACTTCATGGTCTATAGAGTCTAGTTCATGATCGTCTCAACACTTTGAATTTATTCGATAGCGCCCTCTTGCCGATACAGGAAGCTTTCAGGGTGCTTTGAGAAACCATATTTTAGAAGAAGATTATATTACGTGTTGTGGAGTTATGTTCAACCCAACTCTTTGTATATAAGTAAACTAGCTGTCTGACTGGTTTCGCACGGCTATACTAATGAGGAAAATGAGCCCAAAATGTTATAAAGAAAATATAAAAAAAAAAAGATTATTATATATTGTTGGACAACTATTCCACATGATGCAGTCAGGGTGATAAATCTTTTTTCTAGGGCAATCTCAAAATTAATAAATCGTACCTTTAAAGATAAAGCGTTACTAAACGAAACTATTAAATTATTCAGCAGAGCCACAGTATTCATAAAATCATTTCGTTTAGTAGGAAACGGTTTGTCTTTAAAATTGCGATATGATTCCTATAACTACTCTTAAAAATGTTTACTTGCAACTATAAAAGCGGTAGGAGTTTCAAATATCACGGAAATGTCGTTTCAAATCAATCGATAGTTTCTAACATTTCTTATGATATAATGGAATATATGGGAACAATACACGATATAAGGTAAAAAAAATATCGTTGAAAAAGGTCAAAATAGGACCTTCCGTTATTGACGATATAATAATGTAACATAGAGCTGACAATCTTCATATTTCCCCGTGGAATGAAGTTCGCAGGTGAAAATATTTAGTAATAAATTATTCTTTTAATACAAGTAAAAGCTTAAAAATATTGAATTTTATATAAAAACCGATGTTGGATTTCAAAGTTTTGCCTTTATCAGCTTCTAAGCTAGTCTATGGAATTTGATGCGATTTTCACTTCGATCAATAGGGATGTTGACTATTTTTTGGAATTGCTTTTATTTTATAGATACATCCTTTATAAACACGAAAAAAAAATCTTATCAAAAAATATTACATATTTCAATAAAAAATACGTAAATAAAAATACTTTTCAAAAATTCCCGCTAAAACGCTCCAAACTGTCACGTGACATCACAGACCGAATTTTTATTGAATTTATTCGTGAGAAGTGAAAAGATTTGTTAAGATCTAACTTTGATCGAATGCGAGCGAGATTGTTTATCGGTCTGTGACGTCACGTGACGTTTTGAGCGTTTTAGCGGGAATCTTTGAAAAGTATTTTTATTTACGTATTTTTTATTAAAATATGTAATATTTTTTATAAGATTTTTTTTTCGTGTTTATAAAGGATGTATCTATACAATAAAAGCAATTCCAAAAAATAGTCAACATCCCTATTATCTGTAAAGGTTCATTCTCTAGTGGGTTGGTTTAATAAACATTTCAAAATTAAATGGAATATTCGGTTTAATATGTTATTTTTAAAGACCTATAGAGATACTTATATGTTACCAAGTACTACGCTACATACTTTTGGAAACGAATGACTTAGGCACCGCGTCGCTTGAATTTTTTTAAGTCTGTATTCCCATTTCAATTTATTCGTTTTCCTTTCGCTCTATATTTGATTAAGAATTTCATTTAAGAACTAGTGTCAACCCGTGATATACCTCAAACTGTTCAATACTGAAAACAGTTTTTGGTGAATTTTCGACCTATTTTCGTCTTCGCTCTCCTTGTATGGAAGTCAAGACTGTCATATTGTTTTTTACATACATAATATATTTCATGCCTTATACTCATTAGGGTAGGGAATTATATTAAATATTATTAATGTAGCAATATTAGGATAATAATGGTTTTTATTTCTATTCAAAAAAGTCAAAATTCCGCTGTCGAGATGATATTATTATAGATAACTTCAACAATACAAAAGAATAAGCGCAAAAAGAGCTTGGCAGAGGTAATTAGATTTAAGTGCTGTTAAGATATACATTTTACCTGTTACCACAAAAAGAATACATAAAATGCATAGACTTTTTAAAAGGCTATTTCGAAGCTCTAAATGACTTTTCATTCAGTGCCCTCTAAAATGGGTGGAACTCCGCGGGATGACTTAATTGATAAGCTTATTTGTACTATATTTAAAAATGAATGTTTGTGTATATGGTTTTCAGCAGAAAAAAAATATATACTTTGCAATATCGCCAAATGGCCATTTCAAATATTGTACATATAAGTATAATCCGTGGAGTGGAAATGGAAAAACCGTGAAGTGCATATTGCGCGTTTCGATTTCAATCTATGGATTTCCGAATGCTCGAAGTAAAGCATATACCGCAGCGCATCATTGACTGATTTTCTGTGGCTGAGGTAACCTACCATCAAGTGAACCTCATGCTCGTCTATCTGACATACAAAACTGAGCAGGCGAGCTACCTGATGGTAAGTGGACCACCCATTGATATGTCAAAATGTCAATTTTCCTTACATCAGACCGTCGCGTCGTTTTTTTTTCTTTTTTTTTTATAGTGTAGGGGGCAAACGGGCAGGCGGCTCATGTGATGGTAAGTGATCACCGCCGCCCATAGACATCCGCAACACCAGAGGGCTTGCAGGTGCGTTGCCGGCCTTTAAGAAAGATGTAGGCTCGCTTCTTGAAGGTTTCCAAGTCGTATCGGTTCGGAAAAACCGCCGGCGAAAGCTCGTTCTCTTGTTACTTTGACCACACCAATACCAAGCTGTCGAAGTAGCCGCGGTCAGACTCTCACGTCAAGTACCGCATTATGAACCGTCTGCGCACCCTTCACCGTCCTTCAGGTTCCTAATTGAAATTTAAGAAATGTTACCTCTGTTTGGAAATTTGACGAAATGTCCTTAAATGCCACTCTTAAACCCTGGGCTCTTAAACCTTTTTTTGAAGAGTTCAGTGTTCTGACAATAATATAATTGATAGTCAACATTCGTTGGACGTTAGAGAATATATTCAACCGGTATGATGTTTCGATGATGTTACGGTCTAACCACAAAAGAATCAGACTATTTTATAACAGAACTATAGGAAGGTTTTAAAATCACTAAACACTCCTAAATGTGTTGATAACTCGTTTATTCAATATTTTGTGGTGAAACCGTTTTTATTTAAATCTAAGTATAGAAAGAAACATATTTTCGTTGAACATAATATTATTTAACTATATCAAACCGTTTATTCAACGCACGCATCAGCCCGTTTTTCAGCTCAGAAATAATGTAGCTTTCTATTGGTGAAAGAATTTTCAAAACCGGTTTGGTAGTTCCAGACATACAAACAAACAAACTTTCAAAGTTTACTTCTTTATAATATTAGTTTATATGTACATATAAATAGTAAATGAAGAAACGCGTGTGCCCCGTTCCACTGTAATTTAGTACAACTATTAATATAATATTTGGCCAAACTATTAATATTACTCAAAGGTTTTACTCATTGAGTACTCTATATGTAAGTATAATCAGAGGGAATGTATGAGAAATATAAATTATTCATCAAAAGCGCTGAGCACACGTTTCATCTTTCACATTGAATAAATATTTCAACAGAAATACTCGTTTAACCTTATTTCGTAAATTAACAACGTAGATTATTCCAGTAGAATTAATGTACCTCTATTATTGTTTTTAAATTTGCTCACTCAGTTTTGGAGGATGGTAATGTCATGCGAATGACCTATTCTACCGTAGGAAAAATATATGTGTAATATTCTCTTTATATTTAGAATCGACCACCTCCTTGGCTCGATGGTTAGCGCGATGCGATTGTCACAAAAGTCCGGGTTCATATCCGGAAATAAGATTTAAAAATGTTTCGACCGGGCACAGAAGGCTTACCTGTAAAGAACAATGGGTAAATTTGTCGAATCACGGCTCCACATTAAAACCGCTCCAATTTTTTTACTGTTTTTTATCACTCGGGGATGGAAAAACACTATAGAAAATCCCATACAAAAAGTTTTCCATATCTTTTATTGATAATTTTACTATTCTTCGTATCATTTATATAGCATTTTGTTTGTTTAAAATAATTTGATAAATTAAAATAAAATCTTCTTCCTGCCCTGTTCCCTTTTTTTATTTATTTGGGGTCGGCGCAGTATGTTCTCTTTTTCCATTCGCTTCTTTCACTCGCCATATCATCAGTCATATCTCTCAGACACATATCATTCTTAACACAGTCAATCCATGTTTTTTTGGCCTCACTCTTCCCCTAGACCCATCCACTTTCATATTCAAAAATATTGACTTATAAAGTGCAGTGTTGCCCTGTACTATGAAATTAATCATGACATGTCAATAATATCATACGTTTTTTAAACAAGATAACCTAATTTTGTCTCCAGTTTTTGGTACCTCTTATATGAAAAAACTGGCCAAGTGCAAATCGGATTTCCATACAAACCTTTATTTAAGTAAATCTTTTGGTATGTTTAAGACTGAGCTAGCCAATCATATTTAAACGATTATTCCTTATTAAAATAGTATCTGTAAAAATATGATGTTTTCCCTTCTAATATATATGTATTTTGTCGTACAAAAGTTTTGTGTTAATCTATTTGTAATCATTTTTGCATACATACTTTAAGAGCTTTATTTTATATTCAGGTCGCTGTAGATTACATAGTTTTTAAATATTTTTTTGTATGTAGTCTTAAAAAAAATAATCTTTAAACCAAAAATAAATAATCTTTAAGCAAATAAAAATAAAAAAATAAACTAACATTTTATGGGTTTAGGATTTTTTTCTTTACTTGTGCTACATGACATTGCTTCATGCAAATTTTCATGATTCTAGGTCAACGGGAAGTACCCAATATGTTTTGATTCTTCGAAGTTTGATTCTTTCACTGATGCAAGAGATTGCCCTTGAGTATTTGATACCTCCTCGCGTTCATTAGAAAACAGGGACAGACAGACAGACGGAAAACGAAGTGATCCTATAAGGGTTCCGTTTTTGGTACGGAATACGGAACCCTAAAAATAACATTAAATTATGTCTGTAGTCTAAGTAATTTAGTTTCATAAAATACAAAACAATACGATGTACCTATACAGTAGACATGTACAAGGTATTTCCAATAACCTTGTCGATTTTTTAAAAATCAGTTGAGTGGTTCAAAACTATAATATTAGAAAGACAGACAAAAGTACCATTTATAATATTAACTGATGAGTTTAAAACTCTGTAGTGCAGCACTACAACAGTTTTTGAAACTATGGTTTTCATAGTAAACTATGAATAAATATATTACTACTACATTTAACTACTAAGCATAGTAAAAATTCAAGGCAAGTTAAATGCATTTTTACTAGGTTCAAAACACGATTTCGTAACGTTCAATATCTCTTGACAAAATAGTATTCCAGCCCTGCGTTTGAATTTTTTATTGGCAGCCCTATTGGGATTGTCCAGAAGACCAATATTGGAAAAGCACTCGACTATGCGCTAACGAGATGCGGGTCTAATGAACTTGAAATCCTGCGCTTCCATTTTGTATAATGGACAGTTACAACGAGTTATGAAATAATAGCTCCTAGTTTCTTGTTTGTTCTGCGGTATTTAACTTGGTATACTTATTTGAATTTGTTCTGTTCTATAGTATACTATCGATCCAACTGGCGTCGCAATGTAGATGTACTATATACACTATGTTACTCACTGATAATGTGGATTTCTATTATCGAAAGAATTTTTAAAATCGGTCCAGTCGTTTTTGAGTTTATTCATAACATACAAAAATCTTTCCTCTTTAAAATATTAGTATAGATACAAACGAGCATTCGGCTCACCTGATGGAAAGCAAACACTGCAGCCAATGAAACATCAGTGAATCTACAGATGCGTTACCGGCCTATGAGTTGGGACTAGGCTCTCTTGTAAGTCTCGAAGTCATACTTCGGATAAACTGTTGACGACAACTGATTCCACAATGAGGAAATTTGCCTATTATTGTTATTTTATAAAATAGGTATCTAACGGGCTGACGACTCATCTAAAGATTGGTCTCCGGCTAAGTGATATACTACTATTAATATTATAAATTTGAAAGTTTGTGAGGATGTATGGATGTTTGTTACTCTTTCACGCAAAAACTACAAATCCAATTTCAAAATATACAGATTGAAAGATTTGGAGTCAGACCATATACCGGACTAATGACCTTGATGCTCAGATCTTATTATTATAATAATAACGATTTTATGGCCTGGTAACCTTACTTACCTTACCTTTAAGCCAAGTCTTATTTTCGGGCACTATTTTTCACTCATTCATTTTATCATCGTCATCTGTCAGAAAGCCATAATGCTAATCATAAAAAAAAATACAATTCATAAAGAGAAAAGATATCTCAATAATTTTTGAATTTAGAATTTGGGACAAAGGTGTGTTCGAATATTTATATAAAATAACTAGCGATCCGTCCCGGCTTCGCACGGGTGCAATGTAGATGGTCAAAAATTCTAAGCTATCCTATCTCTTAAGTTGGACCAGACTGCTCACGGTGTGCCAATTTAATTTAAAATCGGTTAAGTAGTTTAGGAGTCCATCGCGGACAAACATCGTGACAGGATATTTATATATATTAAGATGTATATATTATGTGCTTTGTGTAATTATTTATTAAAGACTTTTGAAAGAATATTATTAACATTTATTTATATAATAGATACATTTAAATTTATTGTATTTAAAATTAAAAAAAAAGCAAGTGAGCATCTACAAAGTGTACCTACTAATTCCGACAAATGCAATGAAGAGTTTAAAAAAGTTTAAGGCTGTAAATAAAATAAATTCATAAAAGTTCATATCAATTTTTTTCGAGTTTCGTGTATGATCAATTGTGATGAAGGCTAGTTGATGCGCTTTGCGTTACTGTATAAGCTTTGCATTTGTGGGAATTAGTAAGTATTTGTAAATCGGATTGAGAGGATCTATCGGTAGCCGTTAGCCTATTGATAGTCTGTTAATATTTCAGTTGAATCTAAAACGTTTTGACATTATTTCATTTCCATTAGCATAGATATATAATATATATCTATATATGTTTGTATATAATAATGAATTGACGTTTGTTAGTCTCACAAAAACTCTAGAACGGCGGAACCGATTTGCCTAATTTTGGTTTTGAAATATTTATAGAAGTCCAAGGTAGGTTTAAAGGGTGAGAAAAAATATAATAATTTGTTTTATTTATATAGACTTTGTAACAAATAACATTCACAGGATCGTAGGCGCGTTGGGTAGTACACCTTGCATTCCGATGCGTCGCGGGTTCGAATCCCGACTGGATGACATATTTATATTTTATTGGGAAATAAGCGGGTGGGTATATATTGAAAAACTAACCATGTAACCATCGTTCATCGAAAAAAATATATGGATTCCATTCGGAATTGAAGTAAAAATAGCTTTTCAGTCGAGATCTAACATAAAAAAGCTATACAAAAAAACAAAAGCCAGCAATTATGATACTGAGAGGACTACTGACTGAGTTCGAAATACATATTAATTACTTGAAAATGTAATTGTTGATTTCCCGAAATTAATTGAAGCTTTCAAGTTTATTCAGCTAGAGAGGAACAACTGGGGGTCTTGATTAAACTAAATGATGTGTCTGTATAATTATGAAGGACACGCGAAACAATATTATTGTATGATTAGTTAGCAATCATAGCAAAGTCTTAACGGGCTCGTTGGCGTTCGGTAGAACACCTGCCGTGCGCATCGATGGGTCGTGGGTTCAAATCCCATCGATGTAATGATGATGTTTTTAGTTATATAGTTTTTTTATCTTCTGAAATAATAAATACTTTGCTACCTTTATTTTTATAGAGCACAATGAGTTATTTTTTTTTTGTATTATTCATAAATGTGGTATAAGTTTGAGATAGTTAAAGTATGTTTTGTCTCGCTCTATCAAACACTAAATGACTTTAGATCGAAATAAACAAAACAGAGCTTAGCTATTCCAATTATACCTATGATTGATTATTATGAATAAGGGTATTTTATTGTACTTAAGTATATTTTAAGTAAGTGTATTGTTATAATATGTTTGTGTTGCTGAATAAAATAGACATGTGTAACACTGCGTTGCGCCGCGCAATTGCGCCGGCACGCTTCACTGCGCAGGGTGAGTCAGCTCACACATTCATAATGTGTTGGCGCACGGCGCAGTACTCACTCACTGAGTGAACTATGAGCGTGGCGTTGCGTGCGTTTCGGGAGGTTTCACTGCTCGCTTTGCGCATCCAATTTTGTTGCGCCGTGGCGCAATTTTGAGTTAACTCAAGGAGCCAACGCACTATACTGCGCCTGAGTTGCTGAGTTGGAGCGGGAAATTTTGCTGAGTTACCCATGTCTAGAATAAAATATAATATAATACGTAAAACATGCATACGTACGTATACATTACGCTTCTTTCCTATTGGGGTAGGCAGAGATCACGGAATTCCATATGCTCCGATCCTTGCATACGAAAAAACCATAAAAATAAAGTATGTATGTATTGATGTGTATTTATAATTAAAAGTAAAAAAGTAAGCATTTAAAACGTATCGTTGTGGAACGAATGTCGTTTAATTTAAAGCAAATACACGTTTAAGCCAATTCACAGACAATGGTTTAACTGATAGTGTTATTGATATAGGTTAAAGCAATTACGGTTTGATTGTACTGCATAATATTGAGTGCAGATGTAATTACGTTTTTAATTTGTTTCTGATTTTAATATCTTTTTATAATAATGAGAGCTTATTTATTTCGGAATTTGTGGTACTTTACGACTCAATTTAACTAGGGAATAACACTATAGGATATTCCGCTAACGAATTCTGTGTAGTGAAAGGCGCGGTGTGTCAGCGATTTTAATTATATGATACGACTCGACGGAATCTGCAAGGGTCAATAGACTGTCTTGGTGGCTCATGTATTGTACTTACTCATATACCGCAATTCCCGGGTTCAAGTTCCGGGGAAATAACAATAATAATATTTCGGTCGGGTATTAATAAGCTACATTCCTGTTAAGAAAAATATCTATGAAACAGACATATAAATGTGTCTGACATGCATCTTTAGGGAACTCGGGAATTCACTTCGAGTCACGTAGATCTAAGATATTTGACCTACATACAACCATAGAAAAAATAATATGAAAACACCTCGTGCTATTAAATAAAAAAATTTCTACTAAAAAGATATAATAATAATTAAATTAACTTTCTATGGGATTGTCTTATGGGACTCCACTTAGTATAATCTGTGGATATGTGTATTATGAACACAACACATCAGTGGTCTCCATAACAATGTTTAATATTCTGAACGTCGTTTCAACTGTCATGGGCAGACGAGACACTTACCATCAGACGAGCGAGTTAAAAACGCTACGATTTCGTCCGCCCGGGCCCGTTATTTTTTCTGTAACGTGTGAAACTTGCGATTTGTCCTATCAAGCTTACTGCTGACAAAGCAAGAACAACATTAATTTTTATGTTAGATATCGACGGACGAGCATGAGGTTCACCTGATGGTAAGCCAGCCATACAACATCGGAGCGTTATGTACACACGGTTTTCCTATCTATGAACGGTACGTTACGCATTTCGATATGCCTTTCACCCGTTTAATGCCTGAAGTGGCCAGACGTGGGGAACCATTATAGAAAATTATAAGCATGATGTCTCGATTCGAATCCGCGACCCATCGATGCACAAGGTAGGTGTTCTACCAAACATGACAACAAGAAATCAATTTGTTCGTACTTGGGCCATTCAGACCATTTATTCTAATGCCTCGACTCTACTCCAAGACTCTCTCCTAGTCAGGTGAGCAATACCCACTAAACTCCTCTTATAATCCATAGGTCTCGCTGAAGTCTCGTGGATGTCGGTTACCAGAATCGAACGCCGAAATTTCGGAGCGAAACAAAAGAACAACCAACTTCATATTTAAAACATTTCTGGTATTTTTCTATTTACTATTATAAAAAAGACATACTGTGTAATTGCGAACGACACGACGAATCGATCATCGGATCCGAAAGATTTTCGTAATAGGAAAATGTACGATCCGTCAGCCGAAACTTCGTATTTTGGTTTTGGTAACAGGCTCCTATAGTTGTATAGAATCTCTCTCATCTCTAATTCACTCTTTGTATTGATTTCTCTAAACTACTCATTGGTAATATTAAAATTATGATAATAACCAGAATATCTAAGACATTTTAGCTTAATTAATAATGGAAAATATAAATTAATATTTGCATATCAAACAAAGATGACGGCTGAAACTTTCTACTTAAGAATAAATTAACATTTCGCAAAGCAATTATTTGCTAATGATAATCTCAAAAGAAGAGAATTTAGGAGCTTTATTAATGAATACATTTCTTTTAGGCGTAATAAATAATTGTTTCATTCTTATTTGAATTATAACTATGAATAATTTTATTATTTTGTCTGCGCGATGACTTTGGCGTCTAAGATTTTATAAAGGTTTAACAATGACAACAACAATAGAAGATAAACATTGTGGCGATATTTTTTATAAATCTCCGGTATGAAGAATATATATATATATATATATATATTTTATGTCAGATATCGACAGACGAGCATGAGGTTCACTTGATGGTAGGTGATACCTCAGCCACAGAACATCAGTCAATGATGCGCTGTCGACCTAATTTTTTCTTCGAGCATTCGGAAATCCATAGACTGAAACCGAAACGCGCAATATGCACTTCACGGTTTTTTCATCTATGAACGGTGGTTCGTTACCCGGTCGGAATTTAGATATTCCTCCCACCCGATCAATGTCCGAAGTTACCAGACGTGGAAAAAACATGCTTACAGAAAATTATAAACATGTGGTCCCGATGGGATTCGAACCCACAACCCATCGATGCGCACGGTAGGTGTTCTACCGAACGCGCCAACGAGCCCGTTTTATTTGGTTTTCCCTGTAAAAGGGCGATTTAGACAAAATATGAACTCAAGCACTCCTTTTTCCATCAAAATATTTCCTACTAAATACAAATTCGAAAGTATATGTACTTATATAAAAGGACAATCATTTTTAATTAATACTTTAATCAATCAATCCTTAGCGTGATGTATGGCGAATGAATTTGAATTTAGCGACCCGCACTAGTTCAGTGATCAATCATTCTGCTTAGCATTGGTGTTTAATTTAGAAATCGAATGCTAAAGCTGTAGGAAAAAGGGTGATTCTACTTCCTTATATTTATTCTCAAAGCAAATTTTGGTAATTTAAGGTTAGTTTTGGTTTTCAAGCATGAATGACTATTGACAATTGAGAGAATTCGATTGTCAGTTGTATGAGAAATCATTTGAAATAAGCTTAATTGGACGCTGTTAAGCAAAACAGTGTCAAACCACACGGTTGCCATTTTGAGAAAATTGAGTTTGAAGTTTTAATCAGGTTTTATAAAATTTCTTTTAAAAAATACCTGAAATAATAGATTTTTTTGTAATTATTATTATTAGACTAAATATATGTCGCTTTTTTGGTAGCAAACAAAGTAATTGAATTTAATGCATTATTATAATATATTTAATGCATTATATTTAAAACGATTTAAATGACACATATCTCTTTTGAAATATGTACTCCAGCTCACAAGGAAGCCATTGGTATAAAAATTTACATTTTTGTAATATTGTAAAAAAAAAAAAAGAAAAACTGCGTCCATATATATTTTCATATAAGAAAATATATGTAAATTGAGCTTTACCTTATTTGCATATCAATTCAACAGTTTAAGGTTAGCGTGAATAAACAGACAAAAGGGATCTTAATTTACCAATTAAAGCTCTCAGTTCATGGTCTATCGATTCTCTTATTTTGTAAAATGTATTGGTAAAAGATATAAGTTTAGGTAGAACTTGATAGGTTTCTAAACATTTATTTTAGAACACTTTGACCTCTAGACCAGTTTCTAAGGTTTCCGCTGTCTAACCTTTTAGTCATATCCGTCCGTGCGTCAACATTTTTTATGAGTAATATAATATTTGTTTAAAATAGCACCATTAGGTAATTGCCTATAAATTGAATGGAAGGAACAGTGAAAACGTGGCAGCAAAGGGTTAAAATTAAAACGAATTGCGTTACGCTTTAATTGTATTTCGGGATAATTTTCCGAGCGTCTGATTCCTAGTCGTCTTAGCTTGAAATATAAACGTGAACGGAATAGTGACTGGCATGGAGCAGCTGATTGCAAAAAAGACGAATACACGATATCTATTCAAATAATCTTATCAATTCTTAGTGAGTATTTATGTAATGCAAAAGTGAATTCCCGAGTCGTCTCGTGGAGTATGGGACAGATAAATGTATGTGCCAGTTTCACTGTTCAATATTTTATTTTTCTTCATAAGCAATTAGGCGATCAGTTGTCTATACCGATTTCCGAATGCTCGAACTAAAAAATAGGTCGATAGCACATCATTGTCTGAAGTTATGTGGCTGAAATATCACCTACCCTCCAGTGAACCTCATGCTCGTCTTGCGATATCTAGCATAAAAAAAGAAAGATTTTTTTTTAATTTTTTCCGGAATTTGAATCCGGAACTTTCGCTGCTGAACACAACGGGCCACGGATGCGGCCATTTTATATAATTGTCAAATTCCTAGTTATCAATTAGTGGCTTGTTATGAAAAAAAATTTTTGTCGTATACTTATCAATTGTTTTCATAGACATCATTATAACTGTGTGATGTTGACTGAACTCACAGGATATTGAAACTACTCCATATATTTCTGAGTTTATTAACTATATATTCTAAATTACATTAGGGAAACTCGTCGTCGTTGTGTAATTACTTATTTTCTCCCTCCTCCTTAAGAAAAATGACTTGGAAAAAATAATATATTTTAAGATGAAATTATTGAAAAAACTACGGGGGAAATGAGCTTACGGAGACATCTTATTCCGTTTCATTCTTATCGGGTACAGAGTACACCATTACTTAAAAAGGAAGTCACTCTAATTTGTTTTTTTAAACAGAGCATAACACAAGGTGTGCGATTATAAAAAGTTCGTTTAAAAACAAAATTAGCTTGATAGTCGACATAAAAAAAACATGCCTTGATTTTTGAGTCGTATAGAATCTGACTTACCAGGGTGAATCAAAAAGTTCTTAGAAGTGCATATATATGAAACCTTTTTGGATCAAACTCGATATTTAAAGAGTGTCTATCACACTATATTTATGCAGACTGTCACTTGTTTTTGTCAGTTCGTTCGCATGTAATAAATTTTTTTGTGCAACGAGTTGCTAAAAAGTCAAAATTATGGATAAAAGTGAGTTACGTGCGGTGATAAAATATCTCAGTTTGAAAAAAATGTCTACGAAGGAAATTTTTTTGGACATTCAGCAGACATTAAGGGGTGATGCTGTACCCTATTCTACGGTTGCGTACTGGGTGGCTGAATTTAAAAGAGGTAGATCAAGCTGTAAAGATGACCCGCGTTCTGGGCGGCCTTCAACCTCCGTTACAGAAGAAAATGTCAAAAAGGTTGAGAATCTGGTTTTGGAAGACAGAAGAATGACTATAAAACATATAGCTGAGATCCTAAAGATATCTTTTGGTAGCGTTCAATCCATTTTAATTGATTCACTGGGGTTCAAAAAAGATGCAAGATGGGTGCCACGAATGTTAACCGACGAAAACAAAAAGCGACGTTTGGAAATTTCCAAGCGTAATCTCGAAATGTTCCAGCGTGATTCGGATAATTTTTGCCGTCGTCTTGTCACCATGGATGATACGTGGGTCCACCATTTTGATCCTGAAACTAAAAGACAAAGCATGTCTTGGAAACGACCATCCTCTCCATCCATCAAGAAATTTCGAGTTGCTCCTACCGCTGGCAAAGTTATGGCCTCTGTGTTCTGGGATAGTGAAGGAATCCTTTTTATTGATTACATGCCAAAAGGCCAGACGATTACTGGACCCTATTATGCAAATTTAATCCCGAAAGTGCGTGAAGCGATTAAAGAAAAACGTCGTGGAAAACTGTCGTTGGGCGTGTTGTTCCTTCAAGATAACGCTCCTGCTCATCGATCGGAAGTTGCGCTCAACGCAATCCGCTGTGCTGGCTTCAATCTCCTTGACCACCCACCATATTCTCCGGACTTAGCCCCAAGTGATTTTCACTTATTTCCAAAATTAAAAGAGGAAATTCGTGGAACAAAATTTCACGATAATGACGCGGTTATAGCTGCCGTAGAGGACTTTTTCGAGAGTCAAGAAAATAATTTTTTTTCACAAGGAATAAGGAAGTTAGAAACGCGTTATTCTAAATGCATTGCATTGGAGGGAGATTATGTAGAAAAATAAAATATTATTATTTAAATCTTTGCATTTTTTAATATTGATTCCAAGAATTTTTTGATTCACCCTCGTATATTACTTATTATGGCTGATTGTTAGCAATTTAAAAAAGAAAACGTTTTTCTCCTTTATTTTTGTATTAGGTATCAATCATTGCATGTTTAAGGTATCTATTAATATTAACAATTAAAAATAAAACCAAATGTATAAAAAAACATAACAGTCTTAACGACAAGAACTTATTTTATTTTGTTAGATTGCCGGACCAAAAATGACAGATTTGTCAGCCGCCTTTGATTCTATACGACTCTTTTCTCCTATTCATCGGGTCCCTTGTCCACCTAGCTACGCCAATGGTAGTGAACTGGAGTTAAGTTCCCCTTTTGTAGCATTCTATACATGACAAAACAAACTTATAGAACACTGAACTATCAATTACAATGTTAAGTGATG
This sequence comes from Anthocharis cardamines, assembly GCA_905404175.1. Classification (NCBI taxonomy): domain Eukaryota; kingdom Metazoa; phylum Arthropoda; class Insecta; order Lepidoptera; family Pieridae; genus Anthocharis; species Anthocharis cardamines. The sequence goes on from FR989964.1 coordinate 5,052,329, forward strand.
TGTAACTTATTGAATTCACATTGGCCCAATTCACGAATGAAATCAATCAAAATCGTACACCGTCAATAATTTGAATTTGAACACAATATGCCGGTGCATTGTTTAATATTTCGTATAGATCTTTTCATTAATCCAAAATTGAAGCATTTGTTCATACAGGACTTTAGTGCTTTGGAATCCATACTTGGGGGCTCGGAATTCACTTCTTTATAAAATACAGACAAGTATGTCTACAGATGACCATGTTTGTTGTAAATCAATCAAAACGTGATAAATAATGTAAGTAAGAAACGGGCTCGAATCTACCTTGTGATCCAGTGAGTCGTGGGTTCGAATCCCGCTGAGTCAGACATCTTCATAATTTTCTATAAACATGACTCTTCTATGTAGTTATTTAAAATAAGTCATTATTAAAGTTGCATAATTTTTAGTGCTTTCAAATTATAATACTCGCGTTAATAAAAGACAATTGTATTACAATAGTTATACGTAAAAACAATTTTAAAATGAAACTAGAAAGTTTTTCTTTTGTTTCTAGCGTTCTATTAGCAGTGCTCTCTTAGTTCGGAATTGAAAAAAAATTCTGCACAATTAAAAACTCATTACTTTATAGCGATATTCATGAAGTGCATTCCGGCTTTACCGAAGCCGACAGGAATTGAATTAAAAAAAGGTGCACTTGCAATTACTCCATTGAAATAGCCTCTCACGTTTCAATCTTTTATAGCGGCCTCTATGAATCCGAATGGAGTGCAATATGAGATGAGAGGGCCAATAATGAAATATAAAAACAGAAATAAGCACTCATTTCCAATGCTATGGCCCGTCGAGTAGTCTGCATTATTCCCATTCAGTACATTTACTTTGAGTGTTTAGCGAGCGTTTGACTTTACTTTTAAAGGTCGCTCCTTCATAGGACTGTGTGATGCAAATTGACTGCGATCAAAGATAACTACAATTATTGCAATGCTCAAGATAATATCTATTTTTGTACTGAAAAAAATCTCGTAAATCATTTTTTTTTCTCAAACATCGACAGAGCATGGATCTCACTTGGTAGTAGGTGATAATAGCCACGTTAAAGTCAATGATGTGCTGACGATCTTTATTTTTACTTGACGAATTCGGAAATCCGTTGACTAAAGCTGAAACGCGCAATATGTGCATATTCACGATTTTTCCATTGAAAAAAGGGAACCCGGTCGGAATTTTGAAGTGAATAGACGTAGGGAAAATTGGTCTACCGGAAATTGTAAACATCATCTCGTCGGGGTTCGAACCCGAAATACATACCGAGATACATAGTACTAATTGATGTTTATCTAAGTAGATGTCTAGAATGTAAATATCACTTCATCAATAAACTTCATATGAGTAATTACTCTCAAACTCAACTCATTCTTCTTTTATATTTACATTTTTTAATGTTAGATATCGACAGGCGAGCATGAGGTTTTCTTGATGGTGATACCTCAGACACATTATATGAGTCAATAATGCGTTGTCGACGTAGGTACTGTTTACTTCGAACATTCGGAAATGTATATGTATAGACTGAGACCCAAACGCAATGTGCACTTCACTTCACTTCAATAATAATCAGGAATGATTTAAACAACAATATTTTTTTAAGTAAGTATAATAATACTCAATATATTGTTTCATAAAATACTATTTTCCGGTATTGCAAATAGCTTCAAAGTTAAAAAGACTAAAGTCACTTTTACAAAACGTCAAATAACATCTGAAACAATCGAACAACATGCGTCGTTCACATTCTCTGTTTTCCATTTAGTTTTTTTATCACAATCATCGAGACCGTTTTAACTGAATGAAACGTTTCATTCAGCTCTGGTATGGGGGACGGCGCACGCTATGCACTACAACGAAAAGAAAAAGTCTCATCAAAACGCTCTGTAGAGCAAATAAAACCGTTTCCCGTATCTAGTACTTCCATATTGTCATTGAAACGATCCAGCTTATTGTCTGAAACATCTCAATTAGCAATGCGTTAGGAAAAATATTTCAGTTTGCGCGATGCAAATAATTGCACGTGGAATTTTTAACTCTATAAATATTTCTAATTAATAGTTTTTGGTATCATATATTTGTCAAGGAGAAATACTTATGCAATCCTACCTTTGTTAGCAAGCCTCCACAACCTACCACTACCAAGAATATAATAAAAAAAGAATGTATACCAGTAACAAAAAATGTATTGTATATAATTATTATGCTGAGTGAAATAAATTACGTTACAGAAAAATATGTATAATTAATTTATTATAAATACGTTTTCATGATTTTAGTTACGCAGAGTGTAGGAGGGTACACAGGTTTTAATTATTTACGAAAATATTTTAAAACATATTAAAATGGTCACTGTGGAATGTAGTCAGAATTCCAGCGATTTTTAGGACAGCGGGTATCCAATAAGAGAAGCGTTGTCCAACCGTCACTCCGGGCTTTATTGAGATTCCATGTGCGCTGCGTAGCCACTGACGTAGCGATCTGTAAAAGCTTACCTCTGCTGTTGCTATTTTGGCAATTCCTGATCAGTTACAGCAGTAACAGCAAAATAAATTATGGTTGATCTTTCAATAAATAAAATGCTGGAGTTTAAAAACCAAACGGGGTACAAGTTTTAATCAAAGTTCGCTAATTTTTAGGCCCTAACGAATGAACTCATTATCTTCAGCTTAGAGCTGTTTTGTCTCTGTTCATTACCTATTTTTAGAAGGAGATATGTTGAAAAATGAGAGCTTAAGATAATTATGTGAACGCCAGCGGAGGCGAACTCACAATTAAATATACATATTATAATCAATATTAAGACATATGTATATTACGACATATATATAGGTATGTATTATTGTATATCAATTCTATTGACTTATTTCTTTTTAAATAATTAATGATTTATAGGCTACTTTTCCTCCTGGGAATATATCCCAACCAACAAACAAAGCCGCGAGCAATCTAATAAAATCCGCATCCAAACAGATCAAAATAGTTCTCGTATAGTCACGACCTCGTTAAAATTCACTAATTAAAATTAACATTTGAGTAGTCAAGTCCGTTAAATTTCCTAGCTTTGTCGTGAGTTAGTACAAACGAAATGAGAGACATTAGAGGTTTGCAAAGGGCCTAGCTCATAATTACACCGGTTCCAATTTTCTGTTGAATAAAGGGAATATCAACAGTGCTTACTTGGAAGCCGTGACGTGAACACTCTTTGATGCCGACTAATTAATTTAGATTCGCAAACACTTAGTAAATTAAGTATTTGTTGAGGTATTATTGTATTAGAGAGGAAGGGTTTTTTTAAATAAAGTGAATTCCCGATTGGTAACTAAAGGAATCCAAAGGGAGCTGACATATTTCTGTGTCTCCGGTCACTTTTAATTATATACAATTAGTCATACAATTGTATAATTTGATCGTCCAAGATGATTTCTTTTATAATATTTTTTGTTTCTAGACAAACTTTAGTAGAAATTCATAATTTATAATAGAAAAACTAACTAAGCTATGAATAACTATTAAATTCCATTCAGATTATTTTTTATTTCTTAAAATCAAATAAATGAAAACTAAATAAATTATTTATATTCAAGGTGCACGCAGGCCGCGGATCTTGATACCAAATATCCGTATTCGGATCCGTTATCGACCAGACCAGACATCACTAGTATAGATATACTTGAACTGCCTTTTTATCTTTTGTTTTTTCTTTCTTTGAAAGATTGTTTGATAACTAATATTTTTGTGTTTGAACTTATTTTAATAAAATAAAATTTAATAATCTTGATACCAAATATCCGTATTCGGATCCATACCCGTGGATCCGAATACGGATCCGACAATGACCAGACACCTCACTAGTATAGATATACTTGAACTGCCTTTTTATCTTTTGTTTTTTCTTTCTTTGAACGACTGTTCGATATCTAATATTTTTGTGTTTGAACTTATTTAAATAGAATAAAATTTTATAATATTAGTTTAAAGTTGAGTGTGTTCTACAAAATATTAATTTAATACTTTAAACGAAACATTATACCCATTCAATTTCATTAATAGTTTTAAACTATCTGTTGTTAGAGTAACTTGTAAGGCCTTACCGAGAAGACTTGCAAACTTAGTTAGCATCTAAGTTACGGTCTCAACCAATTTGCATTGGTCCCTTGTAGAACAAAGTCTGTTGTCGTATTCCATCTACCTATGTGTTAATCCACGTACAAACATAACTATACTATAACTATAGTACTACCTTTGTCGTGTTAGTTGTTACTTGTTAGTAATTATGGATATTGTATGTACCTTTTACCTTGAAGCAGGTATATCTCATAAATCATTAATATGGGACAACGGATCGTTTTAAGCAATTAAGGCCCATTTTCTTGAATATACAAGAGCAATAATTGAATGTAATAATTTCAACGCAATTATTGTTTTCAAGAAAAGTGTTGAAAATAAACTTGTATGACAGATCAAGAATGTTACGCTTTTAAATGAAATACTGTATACCGGATTAAAACGCGATTTAAATATTTTAATCCGGTAGGTATACAGTATTTTATTTAAATGTGTGATACTCGCGTTAATAAAAGTCAATATTATGTTACGTGTTGTTTAGACCATGCAAGTCATTTGTTGCATCAATTTAATTGCATGCATCATGCAAGAAACTTCAATCAAAACAACAATCTTAAATCTGTGTATGTTTAACTTTGTAAAATTAATATTTTCAGAATTGTTATATAAATAAACTTTTAAATTGAATTGTTCTTAAAAAATTGAATACCTGAGGAAGGAACTTAATTAGGTCGGTCAGTAGTGTCATACCCAACCACAGAACAGGGACTTCTTCTGTTCTGTGTACCCAATCGTATTTTTTTTACTTTTTTCTCGGGACTCGAAACGTTAAACGCAATGCGTATATCACTGAACCACGAAGGTGATCACTGTACTTACAGATAAAAATTATCAATAACGAAAAATTTAATTTAAGAAAAGTATCGACGTATCCGTAGAACAAAGTCGGATATAATTATGGTACAAAGTCCCTTTTTCGTATTTGTAAGACTAAACTGACCAATATAATTTACTAGTAAAATCAAAATTTTAAAAGAAACAACTTGTTTTCGAAGATAGCAGTCAAATAATGGTTCATAAAGTTAATTTCACCAAAAAATAAGGTCAAATGTAAAGTAGAGCGTCTTGCAGATGTAACGTTGTTCTACGGAGACGTTGGTATGTACCTAAGTACCATCTTATAATACTTATTATATACATTAAAATTACTGTTCATTATTTATTTAATACGGATATTGTTGCAATAAGCTCCCACGGTATATCCGGTGTTCGACCTTTCTGGGATATTAAAACGTACACGTAGTTACCTCTCCAAACAATATTTTGTATCAGATATTATATCTTCTGAATAAATCGCAGTTATTTCAAAAGGACTGGGACTTTTTACGTCATGAGTAGGGTTACCAGACGTTACGATTATTAGATTTATTTTTAAATATTTTTTAACATATATCGAATTAACTTTAAAATATAAAACTTATTTTAGAACTACTTCATATTCGTTACCTATTTAATTCGTTAACGGAAAAAAATATAACATAGACATTACACACATTAAATTTATGTTTTTTTTTTTCAATATCATATTATTATTACTTTATTGTAATTTGACATAATCTAGAAACATAATATATTTTTAAATATTAATCGAATGTTAGGTCGACAGCGCATCATTGACTGTGGCTGAGGTATCACCTACCATCAAGTGAACCTCATGCCTCTCTGTTGATATCTAACGTAAAAAAGAGGACGTTAGCAACGTGCAAACGTTATGAAAATATGCATGTTATTGATTGGCAAAACATATATTAATTATTAATTATTTTTAATACCAGAAAGCCTAACATCTTTTTCCAACTGATATTGGGAACAATAACGAATTATGTAGTGTCTTATGTTCTTGTTCTTAATTCTAAAGTAACGAGCTATTAATAAATCTAGAGGTCCTACTGGTAGGTAATTATCTTGTCCCAATTTTACTTCAGCTCGATGGTCACCCTAGTACGGGTCAAGAGCTACGTCACAAAAAGTAAGGTCGCCCGTCATCAGAGCTCTATCAATAAGGGATGACATTGTTAGAGCTGAATCGGGATTTGTAAAATGAGACACTTTAGACTCGGAAAATATATTCATTGCTTTCTTTTTGCATACTTAATTCTGAAAAAAGTTACGTTTTTCTATGAAATACTAAATAATATTAATTAAAAACACTTAATAATAATAATTCAGTATTTAAAGTGAGGTTTTGGCTTCACTTTCATTTTTACTACTAGAGATAGTGGCATGTTTTATTTCTGTGTTGGTCTCATTGATCATTTATATGAGGGTTGGTTTAATCAATATTCTGTGTACCTGAGCGGGATTCGAACCCAGGACTTCTGGTGCTTAAACCATGAAGATTTTCGGTTTATTGTTTACTAGTATAACGCCCCGGCTTCGCACGGGTGAAATGTAGATGTAAGTACAAAACACAAAAAAATATCGCCTATGTTACTGGCTGATAATCTTTCTATTGGTGAAATAATTTTTAAAATCGGTCCAGTAGTTTTTGATTTAATCTCTTAGATTTAATATCTTATTTGTTGGATTCCGCTATGTCCCGAATAAAAGAATAGCTATTAAAATATCGGAAAAATTCAAGAAAAAAATATATGCAAAAATTAATTTTAAAATAAATTAGGTTCGGAACTCCGCCATCTTGACAGCTCACGCGCATTCTTAGCTTTTTTGGAATAACAGATGTCCACTGCAAATCAGAGACATATTAGACAATTATAGTGGGTAAATGGGCATATTCAAATTTAAGAATATTATATAATTTCGAAGCCAAAATTGTGGCAGAACAACGTCTGCGGGGTCCACTAGTACGAAATAAAAACTCATTGTATTGTATAAGAACAAAATCAATTGGTTCAAAGCAGGGACTGAAACCGGTTAATTTTTATTTTCCAAAAGACGTGTCTGACTGAGATACCATGACATTAGTTTTAAAGAGTAGACACACTAAATTTACCACAGTAATTTTTTTCAGTAAATATGAATAAAAACGAAAGAATATTAACGAAAACCTTTATTATACCGGTATCAAAATCAAAAGTTTTTTTATTTCAAATAGGCCTTTGCAGGCTCTTATGAAACGTCTAGTTGCACGGTTCCAAAAAGTGGGTCTCATGGAGAAGAACCGGCAAGAAACTCCATGGACACTCTTTTCAACAATGGTTTAGCTTACAAAGACTCGGTTAAAATAGTAATAATCGGCTGAGAAGTTTATATAATGCAAGGTATACAGAGATTCTATACAATGCAAAAGAAAATTGAGTTTTTACTATTAGTGTAAAATGAGATACACACACTCCTATAGTAAATTAACCGGTATTCAGTCCCTGGTTCAAAGTTTCTTCTTATAAAATATCCATAGTGCACACAAGATTCAGCAAATAACGCTACAATATTTGTTGTATTTACTATAAATATTATATTGCAATGTGGACTCAGCAGTCGGTCCGCAGTAGAAAATAAGGTTTACCGAGTCTAGACGGTGTAATGACATTATGAGAATCGACTACAACTTACACAGTACGCTTTTTAAATGAATGTGACAACTATCTTCACTGCACAGTATGTATCACACAGAAATTAAATGAATTAAATATAATATTACTAGAGGTGACACTCGGAGATATCAAGTTAAATAGGTATAAGATTATTCTGTAGCTTTTCAATAAACCAATTAAAATATACATTTATCAGCTAAAAATTCTAGCGTACATTTCTTTGTCCTTTGCCTTTGTCTGCCCAAAAGCTTAGTGATATTCTTGATTGATCAACTCCCGGAGATACAAAAAATAAAATTTATCGGTCGTACTTGGCAAATTGGAAATATCAGTTAAAGATTCCCTACACAGGTAAATAATTCAAACATAAGGATGCATTCCCTTGATTTCTTAGTACACACACATATATATGACACGTTTTTTTTTTTTTTTTTTTTTTTTTTATCTAAAACTACTGTAATCTAGCCAACAGAGGCTAATAAACAGTTCTATTTTAACTTAATCTTCTAGGGTTATTTTCTTAATTTAAAGTTCACCCACTGGTGTCCTTAAAAACATTGTCTTATTACACTAACACTAATAATTGTCACTGTGTTCACTTGCACTTTACACTTTAGTCTCTTTGCATAATAATGTGTATGCTAGGTTACACTAACTCAAAAGGTTTCGTCCTTCTGAGTCTTCTCACTAGTCCAGTGGTATCGAGGCGCTGGGCATTTTTATAAATTATTTTGATTTTATAAATGAGATTAGGTCGTTTATTTCATACCGCTGGGCGATTAGGGTGTCCCAATCCAGATTTTGTTTCTATTTTTTAATAATAAAATGTATGTAGGGCATGGGGCTATGTCCGTTTCTCTGGTCATTTATCTATACTTTCTTTATCCGATTGAAATAAATTTTTTTAACTTGCTTCCGTAGGATTTGAACCTGCAGTTTCCAGTGCTAGATGCCACACACCTATCATAGAAATAAGGAGGCGTTACAAAGGTAATAATGTACAAGAATTGTAACTATAACTAAAGTTAACAATGACACACACACACATAAAACACTCCAAAAATGCCATTCATCTTCATTATAGATGCGATGCATAAAATTCCCACAACATAGAACAAGCGAGCGGAATTTAAGTAAATTAAAATAAATTAACCGATAAAGTCACTATATTGTTACTTATTAAGATCTTTAACCGGTTTATCAACAACCGGTTTTTACGTCATCGGTTTATTTTAGAAAAATACGTCATTAATTATAACACCTTTAAATCATGAACATATAAAAATTGGATGTAGAATGGTAAATAAATGAATGCATCCTTTCATATATATAAAATATATATTGATATACTGCAATAGGAAGTATTTTGTAGTAATTAATATACTTAGTCGGACCAAATTACCGGTTTACCGGTTTACCGGTAATTTGATCCATTAAACCAATAAGGTTTAAAATAAATCAAAGCATCATCTTTCGATCTGTGTAAAATTTTATTTATTTTTATAATAAAATAAAATAAATATGTAAGCCGCGACCGGTTTGAAAAAACCGTATTTTAAGCTCGGCCATTTGGTATTTTAACGAAATTAAAACAGGCAAGCCCACAAAATCGACTTATTATCGCTTATTAGATTTGTTCGATACACGTAGCTTTGTTGAGTCAATTTATCGTTGAAGGCGAGGAGGGGAGCTCACTCAATTAGTTAATTTTGTTAAATATCCTTGATTGAGCCGGCCGGCAATCAGCGATGCAAATTGTACTCCGTCATTTCACGAGACTTCAACGGAATTTCTATTTCATTGCTTTTATAGTTGTTGTAATTATATTGTTTGAATTAAAGCAGCAGTGACACACTTATATATATATATATATATATTTTATATTTACTGTTCTATATAGTTTTATAGATATTATTTATCGTTAATAAAATCGAGTTTTGTGGTAAAGATGTTACAATTTGTTTACTACTCGTATATGAATATAATACTTTTCTTTATTATGACAGAAATTAATATTATGACAGACGAGCATGAAGTTCACTTGATTGAAGCCACAAAACATTAGGCAATGACGCGCTATTGACCTAATTTTTACTTCGAGCATTCGGAAATCCATAGACTGAAACCGAAGCGCCAGTTTTCCGTCCAACGGTGGTCCGTTACCTGGTCGGAATTTCAATATTCCTCCCACGGAATTTTTGTCTTGGAATTAGTGTTTATAGATGGCAAAACAGTAAAGATTATATTGCGCGTTTAGGCTTCTGTCTATGAATTTCCAAACACTTTACTGTCTCGTTGGCGCGCTGGGTACCTTGCATTCATATGGGATGCAGATTTGACACCCGCCGGAATTTCCATCAACATGTTTTCCGTACGTTTGGTAATTTCGGGCATTAAACGGGTAGGAGAAATATCGAAATTCTGACCTACGAAAAACCGATCTTATGTGGAAAATATGTAATTTGTAAATTGCACGTTTAGGCTTCCGTCTATGTATTTCCGAATACTCAAGGGTTAATGCATATGTTAATATATATTTTCTCACATTCGTCTATCGAATACTGATATTAAAAACAGCAGTAGTATATTAACAAATAGTACCTACCAGAATTGAACAAAACGACTGGAATATTTAACTAAAAATACAAATACAATATGTTAAATTCAGTTAGTTTTAGTGCAGCGAAACATGCAGCTAACCTAATTCTGTTGGAACGTTCTCTCCGATATTTTGTATTCATACGGTGTACAGGTTGTATTGTGGTTGATGTGCTGTATTAAGAAACGTTTGTGTTTCATAACTTGAAACTTTAACATAATTTCAATATTTATACATATTTATTATTTATAATATTACATAGTTAGTTTATTTTAATACAATAAACAGGGGCGGATTTTCCTATAGGTCAAGTAGGCTAGGGGCAAGGGCGGTAGGGGGGCGGCAGAACTCAGTGATCTTATACTTCAACGTTTAGAAACATGATTCGATTTAATCATTGACATAATATGAATTTGACAATATGATAAAGCCTATGTTACTCCCTGATCTCTATAACCAATAGAAAGCTACTCTGAGCTTTCTATTGGTTTTTAAAAATCGTTCCAGTAGTTTTGCAGTTTATTCATAACATACAAAAATACATATCTTTCCTCTTAATAATATTAGTAGAAGTAGATATAGAAGTATAGATATAGATGAGTAAACTACATTTCTAATAGAAGTTCACATAAAATAGAACAGTTTCTTTATGTTTAAATCTAAGAGAATTAATATTAAATTAGAATTATTTAGAATTTTGATTTTAAAATAATATGGAAAAAAATCCTCGCTTAAGTAAAGCGTTACCTCAAATAAGTACTGAAAAACAAGAAAATCCTTAACAAAACCACGACTTAGCCTTAGGTAGATATAACTTTATTGTTATCTACGGTATTTCCGCAATTAATCCTATCTCCAAGATAACGCTGTTTCAAGTTAAGGGCCAGTCGCTGGGGATCTAAGCAATCTTCACGGGTGACTTGTCAAAGTGAGAAAGGGTCTGAAGACTTTCAACAATGCTCGTTATCTAAGACGCTAAGAACGCACTTGTTATATTTTAAATGCGGCTGAAGATTCAAAAGAACAGCCCGTTCTAGTTAAAGATAGATAATTTATACGATTATACCTACTAATGGTATATAGAATTAGGTTACTGTGAATGAAATTCATAAAAATATATTTATACCGTTTATTCTAACAGATTTTCAAAGAGTTAAACAAATAATAAATAATATAAACCAAATCCTTGGATTGAATTAATGCTGTAGCGTAAAATTAATAGTATTATTATTATTATATTCTTTATTGTACCAAAAATTAAAAAATGTTACAAACATAACTAATCGTAGGTACATATTGGTGGCCTTTAGAAGTAGTAGTATTAAGAATAAAACATAATTATTGTACGTATTGTATGTACGTATTCATTGACTTACTTACCTCAACAATACATAGAAGATACAACTCATAGCCGACAAATAAATTATAATAAATCAAATTAAAATATTAAATGGGGAATATAGCATAAAAAAGGCTATATTGACGGAATATTAAAAATATCTATATTAAAAATTAGAATATATCTAGATTTAAAATTAACTTATCTATACTATGTTATCAACATTTTTAAATTCTATAGCAACTGTACTAATTGTTTCAGTTATTTGTTGTAAAATTACAGTAAACCAAACAGACTTGGTTCATTACTGGTCTCGCTTCGTACGCGTAAAGTTTCATAAAGTTAAAAAAAAAAAAGAATATAAAATAACAATTTAAAAACGCGAGTATCACACATTTAAATAAAATACTGTATACCGGATTGAAACGCGATTTATTGTTTAAATTATTTATCCCGACGTTTCGGATGCTTTTCAGCAACCGTGGTCGCGGGAGACTAGACTAGCCGAAACGTCGGGATAAATAATTTAAACAATAAATCGCGTTTCAATCCGGTATACAGTATTTTATTTAAACAATTTAAAATATAAGTAGCATTGATGTCATTTGAATGACAAAAATAACTATGTTTACGTCTCGTCTCAGATTATTCCATCTGGTAGTACTAATAAGTTTTTATCTTAAAGGATTAACAGACGATATTGTTTGAAGTACAGACATTCCTTCACAGATCTAACAGTGGGCCATTGTTTGATTATAAAACATAAGTCCTCCAAATGAAAAAGCATTCGATTATTTTCATTACGAGTTGTACGATTGTTATAGTTGCACTCGTGCGATGCATTCAACCGATTCAACTTGATATTTCAAGTGGGCCAGGGGTAGTCAACCCAAGTGTATCGAAATAAACCGTCATGTCACCTAAAGTTAATAATGTTTGAAGCGGAGTTCAATAAAACGATTCGTGTACGTGACGGATGACGACAGGGGTTGTGAACATTTGCTTTTATTTCGCACAACTCGTTTAGCACATGCCGACTGACAATCAATCTCAGTCAATATGTAGGACAAAGGACTGTTGTTTCTCTGATGCTGCCTAATGAAATTTTTCAGCGACGTGCTACTTAATATACTTGAGAACTGATATGGATAATACGTTATGCTCAGACAGAAGAGGTATCGTAACAGCGTCAGTACAATTGTGTGCTCGTATTCTTGAGGCAGTGTTGCCAACTTGGGTTTTTCTCCCTAAATTTGGGGAGAGGTCAGATTCAAAGGGGTATTTTAGGGGGAACATTATCAAGAGGAATTCTCTCCATTTTACTATGTTCGTGTGTATTTTGTATTTTTTTCAATTTATCTCTCAAACAGGATGCCTATTTGGAACAAGAATATTTAAGGATTAAGCAAAAAACAAAAACCGACTTCAAAACTATAACTAAAAAGTAAAAAATAATATTTTAATTACTTCAAAGCATTATTTATTAACAGTTATTTTTGAAGTCGGTGCCACCCAACCGATCGCGATGCCGCTCCGTACCGTTCGAAAAGTTGCAAAAGCAGGATTAAACAGTCCTTCTTTGCTGGCACCGACTCCAAAAATAACTGTTAATAAATAATGCTTTGAAGTAATTAAAATATTATTTTTTACTTTTTAGTTATAGTTTTGAAGTCGGTTTTTGTTTTTTGCTTAAAAATAATTTATTTTCAAAATTTTTGAACGAAGTGTATTTTTTAAGTTCATTAATCCTTACATAATAATTTAGTAGACCTACCACTAAACGTGCTGCTCAAATGAGACAGCGCCGTGAAAGGAACTACAAACCATAACATCATCCACGTATAAGATTGTTGATTTTCTAAAAAAACACCAAACCAATTTCGATAAAAATTATATGGGACCACCTCTGAAATATCCCCTACCAAACAAAAGAAGAATCATCCAAATCCATCCATAACTTGCGGAGTTATCGCGTAACAAACATACAAAAAAAAAAAAAAAACAACATACAGACGAATTGAGAACCTCCTCCTTTTTTGAAGTCGGTTAAAAATGTGTCTGATTCTTAGCTGGCGTCATTAGCCAGGGGTCAGGGAGAAATGGTGGGCTTCTCAGAGGTTGGTAACACTATCTTGAGGCACATGTGAACCTATTAAAGAACAAACGTGCTTCATCAAGAGTAGGTACTTTCAAGGTTTTTTCTAGATAAAATAAAATTATTGCTATAGGTAAGTGTCTTAATGTAGCCACTAGACGCAGTCATCAGTTTCGGCCACTAATTACGTACGAGGTTGGGACAAGTCGATCAGTGGCCGTGCGTTCATTGCTACTCCCGTAGCTTGTGGCTCGGTCGTGGCCACCAATGGTTACGCTGTGGCCCCCACCAATGTCTTTATGTGTCGCAGCGCTTTACACAACAAATACAATATAACAAATAATTATCCTTCTAAAGTGTTTTGAAACACTTCTTTCAGCAAAAGTCTTATATTCCTATATATCCTAGATCCAAACCCATTCTTGGAGAACGTAAATGTAGCGTATAGTAAGTAAGCTCTGTGGTAAGTGGAGTAAAAAATAATACGTGTTAACTTTTGTGGAGGGACAAGCTCGCAAAATGTAAACAAACAATCTTCCATACAAATATATATTTTCGCATAAACTCTTATTTGAAATTCGTATTCTAAATATTGATTAAAGTATTTAGTGATAAAAAACGATAAACTGAAACAGAAATATAAGAAGTATTAAAATTTCAAAAACTTTGCTAGAGCTATATCACTAAAATCTCCACAAATGTTTATCACTGGACTGAGTAATTACTTAATTTACACCCTCGAGCGACCAGCACAGAACGAGTAATATTATAATTGCCTTGCAGCTTATTTGGGTATTATCTTAACACTTTCAGCAAATAATACTATAGTAAATTAAATTAATTTTCGCGTGGAACTAAAGTTATATATTTTGAAACAAGTAAATACCGAGTATACAATGTTTCTCAAGCCCCTTAATGTTTTTCTAAAAAGCTTGCGGTTATGGATAGCAGTCTACAGGTTTCTATTTGGCGTTACTTAAAGCATTCATACATACATAGCAGTACAAAATATTTGTACTGGAAATTGTCTCATCAACTAAAAGAAACCATATTAGTAATAAATATGCGTTCGTATAAGATAATAAACCTGCTTTAAAGAAATACAGTTTCTGATATAGGTATATTTTCTTCAAAAATCCTTAACTGCTTTTGCCCTTTATACTACTCGCTTGACAATCTCTTAACTATAATAATGTTTTTGATTGTTTGTTATTTGCGGGAAATCAACCTGTCACTCATTAAACAGACCTTAACCTTTTATATATTTACTGAGAAGTTTCCATAATTAATTGGTTATGATCTACATAAAAGAGTCTTTCATTCACTGTGGGATGATCTAACACACTTGTATTATTACTATAATCATAATCTGCAACTATAGGAGATTTAATTAAATCTGTGTCTGCAACCATGTTATGCTGTCATTTATTTATAGGTCCTAATATTATTTGAAAAATATATATATTCAGAACACAATGCGGGATCATTGAACGAGTTAGTATTAGCACGAAGGTACCAGTTACCTCACACGAACGTGTGCACAAGTGTACTGACTGAAAAGGATTATTCAACAGTTTCAAAAGCAATTAAGAAAGCATTGAGTAATTCCAGGAGACTCTTTTAACAATTGTCATCATTACGTAGTATGAGTTGAAGTTGCTAATATTGTATTTTATTAACGCGAGTATCCGCCTGAGCTGTGACATTTTATTAACTCTAGAATGGGTTTTGAAGGGGTTTGACCATTTTTTACACGCTTTATATTAGCTTCACCTGTATTTAATTTAACTCTGGGAAGGTTATATGTTTATAGCAAATAGAATAGTCAATAATTTATGTTTATAATTATTATGACTTAATTAATTATATGTTTTGTATTCAAGACAAAATGTACAATATTATTTCGAAATAATAAATATTTCCCTTAATATTGTGTACACATATAAAGCCAAAGCGATAGTTTAATATTACACAGAAGTAATAATTATTCATAATTTGTATAAGATCTTACTTTTAATGTATACACATATTTATAAAAACAACACTTTTTTACTACTATAGATATAGATATTGTTTAGAATTTTTTTTTTTGTTTTTTTATTACATACATACGTACAATGTTCATACATTCGTCTCTTTCCTATTGGGGTAGGCAGAAATCACGGAAATCCATATGCTCCGATCCTTGTAGATACCAATTTGGCTTCTTTCAATTTATTTTCTTTATTACTTTATTTCGAATAATCTCACTTAATATTTAAATTAACACAACGCGAGTTTGTAATCACCATTTCGAATGTTTTTCACAGCTCCACTGTAACTTGAATATGATGAACATTCTAAATTCAAAAAGATATCATTAGTTCAGAGTACGCTTTTTTTTATTCACAGCGAAATAAAGGAAATCATTTTTGACGTTTATCATTTACATCAAAAGGATGGAGTGCCTTTGAGATTAAACAAACGGGAGCTATTTTTTATTCCTCGTGAAAGTGGATTGTACTTGTGTACACAAATCCGTCGGTGCGTCAGCTTTGACGTCCAAATGACCGGCCCTCAGCCGGAGAGCACTCGAGACCCTGCTGGCCGATATTACATACAGACGCTGGGTTTTACCTCAAAATTATTAGTCGAATAGATACAGCTGGATAAAAATATTGAAGGTTTCATTAGCTTAAGTATTGCATGTTAAATATTTTAATCCTTTTATTTATTATACCTCTAAGTAAACTTCGGAAATATGAGAATAACATGTATTGACGGGCTCGTTGGCGCGTTCGGTAGAACCTGCCGTACGCATCGATGGGTCGTGAGTTCGAAGTTTCGTCCCACCATGTCGTCCGATTATAATTTTCTGTAAGCATGTCTTCCCCACGTCTGGTAACTTTGGGCATTGAATGGGTGGGAGGATTATCGAAATTCCGACCGGGTAACGAACCACTGTTCATAGATGGAAAAACCGTGAAGTGCATATTGCGAGTTTCGGTTTCAGTCTATGGACGAAGAAAAAATAGGTCTACAGACTGATGTTCCTACCTGTGAACCTACCATTCTATCTACCAACAAGTGAACCTCATGCTCGTCTGTCGATACTTACCTAACATAAAAAAAGAAATGTAGACCGTACATAAAGGTGTTTATGGTCTTCAACCGCCCAGTCAAGAGTTAGACTGGTCGAGGATCCTCCCATATAGTTACAGGAAGAGCACTTCTTCCATCCTCCACTGCGTAATATAATAATCCAGTCAGGTTCTACATGTTTATATTTATCTGATCTTGTTGTTTCGAACATACAGAAATGGGAAGCGAACTCGTCTCGTTCATAGAGAAAAAGGTTATTTTCCATCAAATTATTTCAAAGTATTACATCTATATACTCTATCTATACTATCTATATACAAATTCAATAATAACGACTTCGGTAAACTTCAAGTAAAACTCAATATAATAAGCTAGCGCCCCCTACTTAGACAATTATGGAGGAAGTTTACAATTTCAAAGCACGTTTACCTGTAGCTTACTTAGGTCATAGGCAACTCCATTAACACGTTATTCCGCTGGGAATTTCAGTTTAGCGACAGATAATCATGTTACTACTGGATTACTGTAGCTAATGGAGCTTCGATACTTCATTATTTATGTAACAGTCGCTGTTTATCGGATCAGAAAATTCTTTTATAAAAAAACTCCCTGGGATGAACACCTAATTTCCGCAATCAGTTTTGCGGTCTACATAAATAAAAATAATACATATTATGGTCAAATACAAGCAAATTTCTTAACCATAATTATTTTGGCTCTTCGGGAACCAAACCAGAGGGCCTAGCACGAATAACTTGTCGTCGAGCTATCGTTTGTATGAAATTTCAAATGATTTCTCATACAACTGGCAGATGGACGATTCGAGTACTTTCTCGATATTTGTTCGTGCTAGGCCTTCAGGCTTCGTCACTCCGGTACGAAACACAACGTATACCTATGCCATAAATATGAAGCTGACAGTCATGTAAAGAAAATATTTGAAAACTTTTTTATAATAAAGTCAACATCAAAAGAAGAAATACATTAGGTAAATAATAATATACTTTTTTTCAGGTAGGTTTATAAAGGTACTATAATTGTATAATTTTATTCCCGAATTCGATAGTTCTTTTTTTAAATATTCTTTATTGTACCAAACGAAACAAAACAGTTATTTAAAAACAAAAAACTAGTATACATACATTGGTCCCAAAACCTATCGTTAGATAGCTCTCATTTTTTTGGAAATTGAAAAGGAAAGTCCAATTATAATTCAAAACTTATAATTTGTATCCTTTTCAAAGTGAGTATATTTAATTCCTCTTCCATCAATGGCGTATAAAGTTTGAATTTTGTGTATACATATAATAAGTGTGTATTTTGTGTACAACTTTAATATTTCGCTATTCAATAAGCATAATCTTAAATAGAGTTTGTAAAGTTACGAAAACAGTAAATTAATGTACAAAGCAACTATACTGTTGTTTCAAATCGTTTTGAAAGCTTCACAGTCCACACTAAATTTTTAGAAGTAAAATTCGAAGTGCAACTCTCAAGCACCTGAGCAAACTGCCTGAGTGATGGAGGGTATTGTACTCCCGAAACATGGAATTCATTGTAGAACTAAATGTAGGTCGACATTTTCAACTTGAAGCATGACGATTTGTCCACGGTGTGACTCTGATTATTCCCATTTAGTCATATTCACACTTACATTTTCCCAGACCTCTTGACTCGTTTCTGTGTATGTTTCTTAACGGCCAAATTGATGATTGTAAACGCTCCGTCAAAGGCCGGTAACGCATCCTCAAGACATCTTGTGTCGCTTACCATCTGGTGGCACGTAATCTTTATAGTAGGTTTATATCATTATTATATTAATTGATCTATATATAGAAACCGTAACCTGCATATCATGGCCTCCTATGGTTGAGTATGGTATTTCAAAAATTGAATTGATTTGAGAAAAAAAATTAAAGAAAATAATGAAAATGCGGTATTTGAACCCGCAACGTATTGGAATACACGGCCTATTATACAAAATACATTTTTTTTACCTCTCCAATGCATTTCCTTCCTGTGAAATTGTATCGCAATATCACCCAGGAGTGATTATAAAAAGCTAATAATACTGCAGGAAATAAGTTTAAATCTTGCTTTTACTTTTGACTACATTCTTTTAATTACTTTTCATTACCTTGACTATATCATTTTAATGTTGACATATATATTTATTATCTAGAACTTTTGTTTCAAACGTTTCAATAAGTACTACTAGAATATTATATTTTCTGCCAAATACATAATAGAGACGCCACAAGTAATATAAAAATACAGCTTGTTTACTCTCTAAACATCAAAATGTAAATTACATGCCTAGAGCCTCAAAGTATGTCTCTTAATATAATTTCTAATGAATAAGAAAACAGATAGAGATGGAAACTTGCGATGCTTTCGTAGAACACGCTTTATTTACTCAAGGAAATTGCTTTATAGAACCTCTGGGTGATTTAAAAAATGATTCTGTTAGTCTGAGGACTCAATCTCATTTATACAGGTACATAGTTGTACTTTCTCTTATATTTGTTTTGGATTTGATTATAAAATAATGACTACTATGTTTTTTGTAGGGTGAGACTGATAAAATAAGCAATATTTATGTTTCTCTAAACAAGAGTACCTATTACCACGTTTAGGGTTTAGTTAATGCGATAATAAGGATAGGTTCATTTTAAAAAAAAACTGATAATGATGTATGCATTGCTCAATTGATCAGGCACAGGATATCAGTGTGAAGTTGACCTATTTATTTTTACATCGGATAATAATCGGAACTTGTTATATTAAGCTGAGGAATATATCTGCACTTCATAGTTTTGCAGGTATCAATCGTGACGCGGACGAAATTTCGTTATTCCTGTGACTTGTTCTAGCCTTGAAGTTGACAGACGTAAGGATTAGGGAATATTATGATTATTTTTGACATAATATATGTCTTAAGTTTGACACAGTGGGATTATAGCAATAAGGTACACAAAAGTATTTAGAAATGTATGAAAATGATTTATTATATGTAAAACTAGTAACACACCACGGTTTCGCACGGGTGCAATATAGATATACTTTTGTACTATACACAAAAAGCCTATGTTACACCCTGATAATGTAGCTTTTAATTAGTGAATGAAATTTTAAAATCAGTCCAGTAGTCTTTGAGTTAAATCGTAACAGACAAACACACATATAAACAAACATATATTTCCTCTTTATGATATTAGTATAGATGTTTCAACAATTGTAGAAAGAACTACCCAAAAGCTTGAGTTCCAGCAAACAAAACTTGTATTTGAATTAATCTAAGGAAAACAAATAAAATGCATTTTCCTCAACAGCAGAGTAATTGAAGGAACATAAAAGTACTTAAACCAACACCGCCATGATCCCAAGTTTGTGATTGTGCTCAGGACTTGATCATTCAGTTTATAATTAAACTTCGGTCAAGTTCTAGTTGACTTGCTAGTTCCTACCAACTTTCTTTGTTTGACTACAGCGACCGCTTTAATTAGCTTTTAAGTGTTTTGTAAATAATTAATATGAAACAAAAGGACATTTAAAGCGATATGATCTGTCTTTGGAAATTGTTCATCAAAACTAGTTAGTTTATCATAATTGGTTATGGAACTCCATAGTTGCAATGGTAGTCGAAGAACTATAAAAAACAATTGAGAGCGAAAAAAAACAATATCACTAGTTTCATATACGAGTGTATACACAAACCGGCTTGTGATTTTTTGAAATTGAAATGACTTTTTCATCTATTTTTAAGGTAATAATCATATGATACTATAACTATATCATATTTGATTATTGACAGGTTTATAAAAATAAAAACCTTTTATTGCACACAAAAAACTGAAAAGAAATATAGTAGGTACATTATAAGGCTTTTACCGCGACAGGCGGTCCTTACTTAGATTAGTTTTTTTATATTACTCTTTTTTTTCATAATATGCATACAATTCTTTCTTTTTTTTTATCTTACAATTAGATTAATCTCATTATTATACCTGTATGTAAATAGTAAGCTTTTTTATTTATTATTTTTTTTTATTACATTATAATATACCGTGCAAAGAGCCGCCTTATCGCTTAGTAGCGATTTCTTCCGGGAAATCCAGGAGAAGAGTCTCTATGATTAATTCACTAAACATCTATCAATATCAAATTTAAAGAAAAAATATGAAATTTAAAGGACAGAAATTAGATTTGCGTTAGACATTAAATCAATTTGAAAGTTTATCAAATTGAAATTAAATCAGCATTTGTGGAACAATAGAAGTAAATCCATCTCCCGATGGATACCGAGCTCGCTAATTCCGAGGGTATTAAAATTTCCAAAGCCCAACTTGGGGTGTGTGAGATGCGTCATGGTATGCACATAGCTATCCACTAAATGTTTGTGCATTGTTAGCCGGATTGCTTTTCATGTATTTCAAGATTAAACCATAAACTTACCTTCATAAAATACAATTTTCATTGCAGCAATTAAAGATTTTAATCGCTAGGAAGTCGTTGAAATATTAATGAGAACGCTATGCTCAATTTCCTGGCCGTCAACGGGAATCCATTGGCTAGTTCCTCCTTCTTACATTAATCGGTCAGCTTAAGCAATTACATGGACATTAATTATGAATACAAGAGTGATGTTGAAAAATGCAATGGACCATTATAATTTGATAGCAGCGAGGGATTTATTTGAGTCCATCCGAGCGGGAGAGTTTGTACGATGCAGGCTCATTAGGAGAAGAGTTTATGCCTTGCAGCTAGACATTGATTGAACGAATTGAAGAATTGATTCGATCATAGTTTTTTTAAGCAGGTTTAATTACTGCTCATACTTTTATGAGAATTTATATTAAACAATACTGAGAATATTGGAAGCATTTATTTAATACTAGCAACACGCCCCGGCTCTGCACGGGTGCAATGTCGATGTACTGTATACAAATGTATGTTACTCGCTAATAATATAGCTTTCTGTTGGTGAAATAATTTTTAAAATTGGTACAGTAGTTTTTGAATTTATTCGTTACACATAAACAAAATACAAATCTTTCATTTTATTAGTATAGAACTATATTATAAAAAGGAAATATGAACTAGTTTTAAATGAAGATTCTTTTCAAGGGTAGCGTCTATTGTACTTCAATGTTGATAATCCTCTTTTAGTGGTTCAAAATTTTTTATTATGATGATGGTAGCTCAAAAATGTGGATTCGTTTCATTTTTGTTTACATTGGGTCACTGACGTCGAGTTGAAAATCTGGTCAAGAGACAAGAGTGTTAAAAAAATTACATGTATTAATATTTTAACGATACTCACACTGCGTTCGATTATTCCAATTTTTCGCATCGCCCGCTACCGTTAATTGTTTTTCGGAGTCCAATTTGTCCTTCAGTTAGCTTTACAATTTCAAAGTGTCATTTGATTCGTGATGGATTTCGATTTTTTTTGGCAATTTCACGCTCTGTGGCGATTCACCGATGAATTCTCTTTTGTTTCATAGCTCGTGAATTGTTAAAGTAATTTTCTCAAAATCTATCTAGTTGAAAGGGAAAATCATTTTCAAGTATAATAGCGAACAACCTTTGTGTCTGCGCAGTGATTTGAAATATTTGAAGAGCTTGGTTTTATCGCAATAGATGTCATACTATGTGCTACTAGTTTGTGTCATTCAAACTTGCTTTTTCTAATAATATTCATAGAAGCAGAGAATTTGAAAGTGAAGATAATTAATCTACTAACAAACTTAAAATACCGATGGTGGTCGATACCATCGCTTTATTTTAAGTCTTTCTCGCACTTTTGTTTTTTTGAAACGGAAAAATTTTGTAAAATTTTCACCTTTCGCCTCTGCATTGCAATTAACGTTATTACAGTTTTTAAATATTTTTGATAGAAATAAATAACAGAGTATCTCTAATTATATTAAAATAGTATTTTTCTCAAATAAAATTGCTTTGTTTTTCAGAAACGTAACAATATCTTTCATTTTATATCTATTCATCAGCTGTTAATATCGTAGTGACAATTTGCATTTCCCGCCATTTATCGAATATTCAATGTTAAATGTCAATTGTCACTACGGCGTCAACTTATACAAAAATTATTAGTTTTTAGCAAAAACATTAATTTAGGGAATAAATATTCTAAAATAACTTAGTGTAAATATTTATGATATTAAATTGTGACAAAATAAGTCCTGATTAATTTGTGGCGAATGGAACACATGGAATCCTTACGTCCAGTGCCTGCCTCAAGTCATGCTCGACAGTCTTCTTTTGTTTTTAAGGATTTGGCAACGGCGACTCATGTTATGCTGCGTGATGATACTGTACGTCGTCCTTTACAACCTCCATATACTGGCCCATTTCGCATTTTAAGACGAAGAGATAAGACACTTACCTTGGATTTGAATGGAAGAGAGTCTACAGTCAGCATAGATCGTGTTAAGCCTGCACATCTAGATTCAGACGTATCTTTTTCTCCGTAGGGGGGTGATGTGGCGAATAAATACTTCGTCAGTATCAACCTCTTTCGTTAAGTCGTTGATCAGACGAATAAGAATTGACAACGAACATCACTTGAAAATATAGCAATTATTATTACAAGAGAAAGCATTAAACTTGGACAAGCTATACAATAGTTTCATTTATATATCATATTAAAATGGAAGTTAATAATTAGTAATGCACTAACTTCCATAAATTATATAAAATATATTTTAACTTATTTTCGAAGTCAAAGTGTGATAATGATTTACCTAATTCCTTATTTAAATTACTGCACAATAGTAATGACTCCACAATTTGTTATGGCAACACATCGAAATGGCACAATTAACAATATATAAGCGTGATAAAAGCTGTAAATGTGAAATGGTCACTTAAATCACAGCTGGCCACGCCCCCACTGAAATTATGTTTGCACGTAATGTTGTTCAACGGCGTATGTTATTACTACGCATTCCGAAATAAATTACGTAAATTTTTAAATGTCAACAGTTTTATTGTGGTGCTTTAATAATATTAAATTCAAATTAATTTTAACCGAGGATAGACACGTCTATGTATAGTACCTACATATGTATAATATGTAATTTAAAAACGATACACATGTATCACCTTAAAACCTCTTCAAATAGTAAACTTTTTTATTCTTTTTTACAAATTGGGTTTTTAATAATGGAACAAAAATATTTTTTTAAAAGTTTATTACTAAACGAGATTTTATGTCATTTCTTGTACAAAAAAATATCATATATTTATTATTTAGTATATTTTTTTAGCTATTTGGCAATTATATTGTAATTCACTCAGGGACGAATTTAGGAGCGGGGAAGGGAGGCGACAAAACATGTGAAATACGTAGTGAAAAATGAAAATTAATCAATGAAAAATAATGCCCGAAAATAAAACTTGGCTTAAAGGTCTCATTAGCAGGTCATAAAATATTTATAATAATAATTTAATAGCGACGAGTGTCAAGCTCACTTGAAGGTAGGTGACGCAGGACATCAATCAGGAATCTAAGACTCACTGTCAACGTACAGTGCAGTGTTCACGGCAGTGCCCCTGCCAAGTCGAGCAACAAGCGGCACGGCCATTTTTGACCCACTATAACTTCGTTGTGGATAAAACTAGTTTTTTTTTACAATTTTTGTTTTTGATGGTATCATTCTTACATGTATACATTGTTAATCAAGAGGCCATTGAAACTAATTTACTCAATTCTAAAATCATTAAATACATCACCAACATAATGAAAATGTAGCCATTTTCCACTTGAAATCACCCACTAATTTACTCCAAAATTGGACTAATTGCCTAATTGTGCTCTCCTATACCTTATGTATTAGCACATAATATTTAATAGTACTTATTTATTTTAGCCAATATACCTCGGATTCATATTTCTATCTTGTATAACTCATCACCTTTAGTCTATTTCTAGATTGATTTTAGACTTTAATGCTGTTGTGCTCGAACTTTAAGCTAGCTTAACAAATGTTTAACAAACATAATGTGTACTATATTTACCATGTCCTTAAGAAGAAGTGATGTTGTATTAAGTATTACTTAAATGTTGTTAATTAAATGTTGGTTTTAAAAAATACTACTTTGTTTCTTGCCGTCTATCCTCGGTAGAACATTCCAAACCGGTGGTAGCATTAAAAAAAAAAAATCAAAAATACTTGTGATAATTTGCTTAAATAAAGTAACTAAAACAGTATAACAAAACATCCAGATCCCGATATAAATCCATTGTACAATCCTTGTAACAACACTATCTCCAGTTGAACAAAAACAGAATTATTTGTCACCCCTTTTGTTTATTCACAAGAGCCTTACTAACAATGGCGTAATCGTCTTAAACGAAGAACACTCTTCGCTGTTAATCTGTGTAAGAGATGAATGGTATTTATTGGCAAGTTGCTTTATCTGTGGGTTGATATTAATGTTTTGTTCATACTAGAGACGTCGACATTACTAAAGAATTTCTACATAATAAACCAAAGTAGTCAATATTATTATTAAAGATGTCATTTGGAACATGGTGTAATGGTTGCAGCTCCTTACAGACATTTTGTAAAACAAAAAATCTTGGCGATTAAAAAGAGTGGCGGAGAGTTTATTGCCAGTTCTTCTCATCCGTTCTACGCCCTTGATTTGAGAACTGACAGTAAATGTAAAATTAGAAGCATTTAATATGTATTTTTTATTGACATTCATAAGTGTACATTGTGTTACCTAAATGAATAAATGATTTTTGAATTTAAATTTATTTATTAAATATATTTATCACATTATGCTAATTATGTCCTCTATGGTTCATTGGTAAGCGAGATGCGTTTAACACCTTTTGTCCCGGTTTAGAATCCCGGGGAAACATGATTTAAAAAAAAAATCGATCGGGCAAAATGATCAGTGAAACAGACATTTCGGGCAATAGTGGATTTCTCTTCCAAATTCAAAAAGAATCGGTACATCGCTATTTGATGAATTAAGTTCGATTTAACCCTTTACTTAAATTCTCCCCTTAAAAAGCTATGTCCCTAATCCCTTACAAAATGGAAGGTTCAGTAGTTCTTGCTTTATATAATCCTTCAAAAACGATGTCAAATTCCTTAATCTAAATTTAAGGTACCTACTTAACGGTTTATAAAATGCAAATGGCTTTTTACTCTATTAAGATAAAAACAGGAAATTTCAAATGTAGCTTAGCAGAACACCTCCATTATTATTATACTCCATTGTTTTATTTATTTATTGGTTATAGTCTAGTTGGGTATATTTACTGAGAAGAGTCGACTCTTCTCGTTGCTTATACTGAGTATAAGCAACGTTCTAAACCAGTGGTAACTTTAAAAACCTATCAATTCAAAAGTAAAGTTCAAGTTTACTTGAATAAACTTATAATTGAATTATTCATTTTTAGCCTGGCCCACTTTGCTTGGACACTGTCCAATACCAGTCTGTAATTTTGTTATATTATTTGTAAAAATGTAGCATAATTAGTTCCATACATGCACCCGGAGAGAATAAACTTACAAAAATTACTATGTCCGATAGCCACTTAGTGTATTAAAATTCAAAGGATACTGCACAGTAGAAG
Organism: Anthocharis cardamines; assembly: GCA_905404175.1. NCBI lineage: Eukaryota > Metazoa > Arthropoda > Insecta > Lepidoptera > Pieridae > Anthocharis > Anthocharis cardamines. The sequence continues at coordinate 5,078,711 of FR989964.1, forward strand.
CATTACAGCTCTTATGGTTTGCTGAAGGCTAAAATAATTTGCATATTGTAGTCCGTGTTGCGCTTATAATCATTAGTTGCCAGGGAAAATTAGACCCTAAGGTGCTTTAGCAGTCGACTAGCGGGGTTTTATTATCCCTCAAACGCGTTCACTCATGCTAATTCAGGGTCTCTGATGTGGTTTACAGTATCGCTACAATTAAATACAGTGAAGTTATAGTACTCATTATGCTCTTCAACGGATATGGGAAGCTTTATTGGATTCTTTGCATAATAACCTGTTGTATTTTAGGATTTTAAGGTAGCAAAATCATCAGTTATAAATAAGAATACGCAGTTCTTATTAATTTTTTTGAGGGTGAATGAAAGTGAAAAAAATTCATGATACATTTTGAAATTTAAAAATAACTAATTCATATGTAAAAGTACTAAATGTTTGCTTCAATAATAAATGGCAGCTAGGTAATTGGGTTATTTTCTGTAGAAGAGTATCTGATGGTAAGTAATTACCGATGATCAAGACCTCAGTCGGAAATACCACCACTGAGAAAAGTATGGACAATATCTATGCAAATATTTCACAAGTATTGTTTTGACAATATTAGATAGATATACGAGTATTATTAAATGAGGGCCTTGAGAAGTATGTGTGGTGTAACTCTGAAAGATAGATTAAGAAATGGCGAAATTCGAGAGCATTGTGGAGTAAAAGACGATGTAGTGACGAGAATTGAGAAAGGTATGTTGAGGTGGTTTGGGCATGTAGAAAGGATGGATGAAAGTAGGGAAACGAAAAAGATTTATGAAACTGGTGTGAGTGGGAGAGTCGGGAGTGGTCGACCTAGGCGAACGTACCTCGATCAGATCGCGGACGTTCTGCAAAAGGGCCAGATCAAAAGTACTCGTAACCGTCGAGTGTGTATGAAAGCATTGATGAAAGTAGAATCGAAAGTGGTATGTAAGGATCGGAGCATATAGAATTCCGTGATCTCTGCCTACCCCAATCGGAAAGAGGCGTGATGTATATGTATGTATGTATGTATACGAGTATTAGATTACGTGTAAATTTCGTGCTTGAAATTTTAAATAAAAAAAAACAGGTTAATCCAGCTTCATTACAGGCGCATTGTAAATAATCTAGTTGATATATTTCATCTTGCTTCTGTAACCTACATACGGGGATTAAGATATTTTTCCTTTGATATAAGATTTTTAAAACCGGGTTACCCACATTACGCGGATTTGGCGTACGATATTATCTACCTCTGATGCATTTTCATGATGGTATCTCAGAATATTAGCAGTCTTGTTCATTTGAGTGTTGTAGTCAATAAAAAATAATTAGATAATTCAGAAAATATTATGGACTAATTTACAAGGTTTCCATAAGTAGTCGTCAATCAACTGTTATTTTTCAATCTGATACTTTCTTTTTGCTTTTACAATTTTAAGTTTATGGCTTTTCTACTACATAATAATTTGAAATATAATAACAATAACTGCCGATCGATAAATAAGTTTATTAAAATATGATAAAGTGCGACATTCTAGTCAAAATTTAACTTTAGTGCACATCAAAATAATTGTATTACTTAATATATAGGTGAATAAATTAGTTTCTGGATTACAACAGTCTAACATAAGAAAAAATAAATATCAGGAAAATTGCGCTCAAAAGTTTCGAATTTAGAATTAATCGAGTTTGAATTCTCTTTAATGAAACCAAAGCATAATCTCTCGATCAACATTTTCGATTAAACGAGAAATACCTTATTTTAAATTTTATATTTAAATCGAACCGTAGGATAAATTAAATGACACAATACTATTAAAATAAACCTACTTTTGATTTATAATTTTCTTTTTTCACTGGATTTAAAATGAAGAAAAAAAATTGCATAGGGTGAGTCTTGAAGAACGAGTAAAATCAAATAGGTACGAGTTGAAAATGAAATCAAAATCGATACAATTTCAATTTTAACTTAGCAGTCATATCGTTATCGTGCCAAAAATGAGTTGGTCAGTTAAAAACACACAAATCCCTAACAGAAATTCTGCTATATCTCGAAGTTTTCTGATTCCCTGCAACACATGCACACTCGGCAAAAAGTTCCTTACAAAGTTCCAACTCAAAATGCACCATTTGCCGCCCTCACCGACTTTTTAATCTGTTCATCAAACAGTCACCAGCTGACGACAAATTTATTCTTGCATACGAAGATTTTAATCGTAATGTTTACTTTGAAGTGGGCAAAAGAGCATAAATGCAAAATATATTTCAATGAAAGTGAGGGAGCCTCATTTTTTTCTGGTTATTTTTTTAACTTTATTATTAAATAATATGTCCTTTATACAGTATAAATTACTCCAACTTTCCTATCTTTAGTCCCTACTGTAGTTACTACTTACTATGTATGAAGCGTGAATTGTTTGTTTTTGACAATAAGCCTCAAAAGATATATGATGTTGATCCATATGTGTCAGAACTTCCAAGTTCTTCCGATCCGTTTAATATCAGAAATGGTTCAGACGCAGAAAAAAAAACCCGGAGGGTTTTAATCCCATCCACCCATCAGAACGCTAAGGTACGCAACGTGCTAACGATCCCATCATTATTTATGTAATTACTAGAAAAATCTGGATTTTTTTCTGGACTTGATTGACAAAGAAAAACATTATATGAGACTTATTATAATAAACGTGTAATACTCGCTTAGCAAAAACATTTTATGTTATTTATAAATTAATAAATAAGGGCCTACCAATAAGATAAATATTAATATAATACTTATAATATTACTATTTACGTATCTAACATAGGTAGGCACAACATGACTAATTCTAAAGTTCAGTTCAATCGTTTTTTACTTTATGTTTATTTTAGTAAAGTTTCGCCTATCTGATTTTTCAGGTAATGTTTACTAATGAATTATTTACATAATAGATGTTCAAAATATCCCTTCTATTTCAAATCCCCGAAATATATAATATTTAACCTCGTTCACTGTTGTTGATTTTTGCTCAGTAATTATTTGTTGTACCAAAAACGTTTTATCTTATACATAATTCTCCAGATAAGCAAGTAACTCGAACATTTTGAAAACTTAATTTAAACTGCTGTTTACGACCTGTGTACCCGAATTTTGGAGTTCTGTAAAGTATGTCAGGTGGCATTCATTTTTTACTTGGCAAACTTCCAAGTTCATTGTTATTTCAAATACTTGCCGCATTATGGATTATTCTAAAACAGTGTATTAGTATGATTCGTAGGTCTGTATTGAAATTCCGTATACATCTAAACGCTAGGTGCAGTAAGGGCCTATGGGTCGTCAATTTCTTGATTTGATTTCAAATAATAGTGAATAATGAAAGCAAAATGATTTTCTGGAGTTTTAAAAAACGTCAGAAAGTTGAAATTTCGGAAAACCTAAGGCACTCAAACCGTGATTGAGTCAACTTAACATCTAGTGATAATACTAGTCAGATAAAATTATATATTAGAATTCAAGGGAATTTTTTAGACGTTTGAGAGATTAATTTTTTAGTATTTTCAGTTTTATAAATTACAAATAATAAATTAAAAATACGGAAAAATTGCGCACGAGATGGCGGCCATCGTCATGTTTTCGTGGCAGTCGGAAATATTTAATTGTAGTGTCGTTAATATGGTTTTTCATTACCACATTAAAGTAAATAACAAAATATATCGTTTATATATTCTACTTTAACGATACATAAATGGAGTGAAACAAAGGGTTCATAGCACAAAACCTTTTTAACAGCACTTTTGAACATGGCGTCCGATTTTCTCCCCTTACTTTCGAAGCATTGTTTAGCATACTGTTTAAAAACTAATCCCGCGTAGTGCTATTAAAACAAAGTACTCTTCAGACCCTGACATTCCCTCATTGGTTGTTAGCTCCCTCACAAACACGCATTGTTCTAGACTAGCTTTCCCCCACTATTCTTTTATGCTTCCTCATTGAGCTTTAACGGTATTACTGTTTGTCTTATGTTTTGTCTGCTTTCTTCAGATTTTGTTTCATTTATACGTCTATACTAATATACGAATACTAAAAATTTTATAAAGAGGCAAGTAAAAAGTAGGGCCACAGCGCACAATTGACTGATGTTCTGGGGCCGAGGTATCACCTACCATCAAGTGAACCTCATGCTCGTGTGTCGATAACTAACATAAAGAAAATAAGATTTATATTTTTGTAGGTTATGAATAAACTCAAAAACTACTGAACCGATTTTAAAAATTATTTCACCAATAGAAAGCTACATTATTATTTTTGTGTACATTTACATGGCACCCGTGTGAAGTCGGGACGCGTTGCTAGTCATGAACAGCAGTTATGAAGATATAGTGACAAAAATTTCTACTTCTAGTGCAGAGTTGTTCTATAACATTTTGTTTCTAATATATTTATGGTAATATTCGATATATATTTTTTGTTATTTCTTAGTTCAATGTTCACGGGATAAATTTGCATTATTTTTGCCTGGAGCGGTGGTCTGAAAAGTTTAGAAGGCTATTACATATCATATCCTGGAAAAATATTAACAATTCTTTCTCAAACAACTCTCGTTTTCGTACTTACTTTTTTCATAAATAATCTAAACTTTTTTCTTTAATAATATCCAAACAATTTACCATAGATAAAAATAGAGATTTCAATTATACTATGTCAAAAAATCTTAAGAATAAATAGTAAAGCTTAGATTAATTCTCTGAGCGTCGCTCGTAGCGCCAAAACCAATTATTAATCTAAGTATTAACGAATATTTTTATCATAATTATAAAAAATAATTAAAAATCCAATGAATACAATAAATGTTGAGTGACATGACTTTTAAAGCAAACAATATCAGTATGAAAAATTTAATATTGTATTTCACTTTCCACATTAAGGTGTTGAAATAAATCGAGTTTGACATTTTAACCAAGCCTGTCATTGTCACAGGATGGCGGCCATTTTGGTAACCGATATCCTGGCTCCATGACTGCAATATGATACCAAGAAGGGGTTAGTTGTATTTGAATTGTTGGCCAATCAGGGACCTTTATTTTGTTTTATGAGTCCGAGTATAACTTTACATGAAAACAATACAATTTAACCACATAAAAAGTTTAGTTCTTAAAAATATGTACCCACTTTGAATATACAATTAGAAAAAGAACTATTGAATGTATTATTTAAACAATATAAATAATAAATCGCCTTTTAATCCGGTATAAAGTATTTTATTTAAATGTTTATTTTTTTATACGCCAGAAGGTGATCAACCTGAGAGCTGCCCAAACGATCATTTTTGAATTACTCATTCACTAATTTTACTCGCGATCCTATTAGGAATTGGAATTTAATTTTTACTGACTAAATATAATGTTTTCTTTCTTTTTAATGTTAGATTTTTATGATAGATCGACAGACGAGCGTAAGGTTCACTTGATGGTAGGAGATACCCCAGCCATAGAACATTGATGAATCAATGATGCGCTGTCGACCTACATTTAAATTTTTTTTGCTTTGTAAAGTTTTATTTAACAATTACAGTAAACTGCTATGGATTTTGATTTTAGAATACACAAAAAATAGGGGTGTATATCTTGTCCCATAATTCCCCGTCTCATGGAAAGTAAGTAAGCTAAGTATTGATAAATGCTAACAAAATATTGCTTTATTGCTTCCCGTACTGGATCATTTAACACGCACGTGGCTATAGGGTTGTCTCAACATTTTATTTACAATATCTACCACAATCTCATGAGGGAGTACAATACCACAATTGCTGTTTACTTAATAAAAATATATTACGGTACTCTTTACCGCTATTGCGTTGTTTGTTGAGCACTGATTTACATCTCAATATAATGTATACAGCTGTTATGATTCTGGCTTGATGGATGTGGGAAAGAATAATAACTTGGATGAGTTTGGCTGCCGAAAATACTGTAGTACTTTATTTATGTGAGCTAGATTCATAAATATAATAAAACGTAATATTTGAGATTGAAAGTAACCATTATGAGTTGATGCCAGCGGCGTCGCAGAGGTCCAAATATCCCTACACATAGAAGTCAATTTATTTTGTTAATGATATTACTTTAGCGTTCATAAATTATGTTTTTTTGGTCAAAGAGCGAACATTAGACTTAGGGAAATCGTCTAGAAAATACATTATATAATATCTATTGCATATTTTTTATGGGAAATTCATTAACATCAGATCAGCTGATAGTACTTCTCTCTTTAGAATATTTAAATTTCTAACTATAGTGTAGCTTTGTAGACCACTCTATATAGATCACTTTGAGTATCACAGAGATAGATTATTAACTTAATTTTACTTATTTGAAGATTCGTCAAAAGTAAATGGTTAGCTATATTATAACTAATTCAAAATAAACATAATTCTAAAATTAGATTGACTTGTGAATTGTGATAGACCGTCATATAGTTTTGGGAGTAAATAATACAAGTATTCTGAATATTGTATTTTATACTAAACACTATGCGAGTGTATTTCTATACAGTTTATTAAACAAGATATTAAATAAAATAACTTTTATGATATCGGATTAGAAGTGATAAATTTGCCTTACTAACGCTATTTCTACGGAGTTGACGTTTGCTGTAATTTTTCTATATAATGGCCATATGGACTAATAGTGCACTCTTGTTTTTTAGTAAGTTTGACTTGAGGTTTTAGATTTTTAATTACTGGATCCTAGGAACAATTTATACAAATATTGGTCATTAGAGATTCGCCCCTGCTTCGCACAGGTGTAATGTAGATGTACTATAAAATAAAAATAGCATGTGTTACTCGCTGATAATGTAGCTTTCTATTGGTGAAATAATTTTTAAAATCGGTCGAGTAGTGTTTCAATTTAATCGTAACAAAAAAAAAACATCCTCATTCTCTAATATTAGTATACCTATTCGTAGATGGTCAAGTCATATTTCTATCCGTATCTACAGTCTTGTAAGGGATACATCTAATCTATGCCTATGTTACTATTTTATTTTATATTATACTCGTATATTGTACATCTAAAAGAATGTAAATATTTAAAGGACATAATGGCAAGTATATTCCAACAAAAAAAGATTCAATTCAATCGAAATATTACGTAGAACATAAAAACATAGGATCTAAAGAGAAACTTCTTTATTGGTAAAGAAGAAAAAAATGTCTTGAAATTAACAACATAGTGTATTATATGTCTTGTGTTCATTTTTAAAGATCACTTTGACAAATTATATGGAAAGATCATCATTAACATAGTGCTAGCGGTCACTGCAGTATGTAAATTCCCGGCCGTGAATGCTAAAACTGTAGTGTCTGCGTTAGCCCTAGTTATTAATAATACAGTGTAGTCGAAATTATTACCGCTTCATCGAATATTTTGTTTAGTTTGCTTCGGTTAACCCATAACTTCGGTTGTTTGTGTTGCTGTAGTATGAATAAATAATTTATTGGTCCTAGTAAAATATTAAAGTGTTGGTGAAATATTAATTGTTGAAGTATTATTTTTAAACATCGGAATTATAAACGTAGATATGTCTCTAATCATTCACATTTATATATTACTACGCCATGTATCATATTATCGTAAAAATGATAATTAAGTGAACTGTCATTTTATGAATATTATGTTTTGAAACATTATACATATATTATGAATCATTAGTTTGCTCGTGACATGCTTCTATAGTAATTTTTTTTTTTTTATGTCAGATATCGACAGACGAGCATGAAGTTCACTTGATGGTAGGTGATACCTCAGCCACAGAACATCAGTCAATGATGCGCTGTCGACCTAATTTTTACTTCTAGCATTCGGAAATCCATAGACTGAAACCGAAACGCGCAATATGCACTTCACAGCTTTTCCATCTATGAATATTGGTGTATTTTCCTCAGATATGTGTACATAAATATTTACTCATCGTTGAAACTTTCTCTGTACAAAAGGCCTTAGGCTCAGCATTGTGTGGTAAGCTTTAGCCTCACAGCCTCCTTACTATGCTACCTTCGTGACGAATTACATTTATATAATAAATTTAATGAAGAAAAAGTAAATTAACAAGTAAAAAAGAGAACTTAAAAAAAAGAAAAATAATGGCGATTAGAATTCCACTAAAAAAAGAAAAACTATTATACTAAACTGATTATGAGAGATTTTTTTTTCTTTATTAAATGTAATTCATAGCCAAGTTATCTTATGTAATTCTCATTTCACGTAAGCACACCTCGTAATGAATGTTTAATGAGCGGAAGACAAACAGCAGCCAAAGACATGAAGCGTGCCTGCTCATTATTTTTGCGACGAGACGAAACACCACAATTCGACCGTGATCCCCTCTATTTGCTATGCACATACGCGGTTTTGTTTCTATTGCGGCCTACGGTATGCGTAATTACAGGGTTGGGAACTATCAAGGAGAATATGGTACTGGAATTGTCAAATTTTTTAAGCTTGACTTTTGGATTGGTTAGTCATTGACTGATTTTCTGTGGCTGAGGTATCAAGTGAGCTTCACGTACGTCTTTAAATATTCTAATAGAAATTACTAATATTATGTTTTTGAGGATGTATGGATGGATGGATGTTTGTTATTCTTTCACGCAAAAACTACTGATCGGATTCTGATGAAAATGTACAGTATTAGTGTTTATATATCAGACACGACACGAAAAATAATGTTAGGATAGGAATGTGTATTGCAGTAGGTATAAAATACCAAGAAACAGATAATAATCGAAGTCTAACAATCTAATTATATTATTTAAAAAAATCAAAATTTATAAAACTTCATGTATGGCGTTTTATTTTCGTTTGTTCGTTCGTTTGGCAGTGACGCAAATAATTTGGCAGACTCGTTGGCGTAACACCGACCGTGGGTTGCGGGTTCGAAACCCGGCAGGATGACCTGTTTATTATTTCCTTACGTCTGCTTACTTCGAGTATTCAACTGACAAACACAAAGCAGTGTATTAGAAAAATACGATTTTTGCTCAGTTGAAATACAGTAGTGAAGATATTTATTAATACAGGAAATCAATTCCAGGAAAGCTCAGTGTTTTATATTTTGACGTATTTATATTATAGATAAATCATTTTTATCACACTGTTTATAGATATAAAAACTTTGAAGTGTATATAATACGTGTTTCGGTTTCAGTCTGTGGATTTCTGAATACCTACTAGATATAAAGTAGGTCGAAAGCAGCATTGATTGATGGCCTATGGCCTGTGATAACCTATCAAGAGATTCTGGTGCTCGTTGTTCAACATCTGTTAAAAAAAAGATTAAAATATCTTTGTGGAAGTGATACTTTCTTTTATAATTTGTTCGCTCTGAACGGTAGCACCGGATATCCTTGATTATGTACAGATATAGTTGGAGATCTGAGTAGTGACACAAGATACTATTTATCTCCGGAAACAAATGAAGTCGGAGAAAACATTTTGTGTTATAGACTTTTTTTTATGTCAGATATCGACAGACAAGCATGAGGTTCACTTGATGGTAGGTGATACCTCAGCCACAGAACATCAGTCAATGATGCGCTGTCGACCTAATTTTTACTTCGAGCATTCGGAAATCCATAGACTGATACCGAAACGCGCAATGTGCACTTCACGGCTTTTCCATCTATGGACGGTGGTTCGTTACCCGGTCGGAATTTTGATATTCCTCCCACCCGATCAATGCCCGAAGTTACCAGACGTGGGGAAAACATATTTACAGAAAACTATAATCATGTTGTCCCGGGTGGGATTCGAACCCACGACCCATCGATGCGAACGGCAGGTGTTCTACCGAACGCGCCAACGAGACCGTCATTTTCTATTAACCTATGTTTAAATTCGTCTCGAAGTTTACATTCTAGTAAACTATCAGTATATCTAATAACTTTTATTTCTTGGTAAACTTGGTTCAAGTCACTGTTTAGTACCAGTGATGAAGGTATGACCTACTGTTTCTATCGAACACCGCACTGCAGCATTTCTTAAAAAAAGTTAATTTATTATAGTGCATATTTTACCTTATTTTTTTTAATTATGTTTACGTTTTGTGTATGTCAAATAAATATATTATTATTATTAAATATGTTATTAGAAAAACATAATATAAAACAATTAATCAGAATAAAATCAAGCACTGTGTGACTTGTTTTTTATCTGTCATTCGTTCCTAATGAGGTGAGTATTTTGTTTTTTAAATTAAGTGGTATTGTATGTTTTATTCTAGTACTTGAAATAATGTTAACTCTACGTCAGTCCCCAACACCCTTCAAGGATGCCTGTGTTTCCGTTAATTCTGGCTGTAGCCTAATTGTATTGCGAATAAATAAACTATGAATATCATATTATAAGTTAAGTTAATAAGAAGCTAATATTGTTCTAGCAAAGGTGACAATATGGCAAATGTTTCTTTTATTCTTCCGATATCAAATTTAATACATATATGTATATTATAATTATTTTCTGGCTACACTCCTCTTTGCAAAGCACAAAGCCCCAGATAATTGAAGGATTTTTTTTCCCAAGAATGGTACTTGTATTTTTTTTATGTCAGATATCGACAGACGAGCATGAGGTTCACTTGGTGGTAGATGATACCATAGCCATAGAACATCAGTCAATGATGCGCTGTCGATCTAATTTTTACTTCGAGCATTTACCATTAAAATTTAAAAAGAACTCTTCCAATTACTTGAAAAACAATATATTTAAAAGCTTATATCAATTTGGCTCGTTCATTTCTATATTAAATCAAGGGATTTAAAATTCCAATAAACAAAATCCTTTAATACTTTAATTGATCTGAAAAACAAGTTGAATACCTTTTCATACTAAACATTGACTGAATTCATCGAAATTTGAATGACGGCCATTCGAAATCCTTAATCGTATTTCTTTCAAAATCCCTGTAAATCGTCTTTCATCCGTTTGTTTCTTTGTATCCAATGTTGCTCAATTTATGAAAGCTTTTTCTTTCTCCTACTTAAAAGTCAATCCAGTCGGGCACTCGTTCCAATCAATCACAGCTCGATTGAAATTCAATCGCAATAAGAGATGACTGAAGAAGGATTACGTGACTACATTAGGATATTCCAAATATAAATTCAATGGCGTCCCTCTGCTATTGGAACGTGCTAGATTTTATTTTAAAGGCTTCTTGTAGTATTTTTTAACGTATAGTTTTTGTATACTGTGTTTTGCAAGTGACTTACTGAGTCAGGAAAGGCATCAGATTTAGGATATTCCAAATATAAATTCAATTGGAACGTGCTAGATTTTATTTTAACTTGTAGTATTTTGTATAGTCACAACAGTTTTTGTATACTGTTTATTAAAGTGGTTTACTGTGCCAGGAAAGGCATCAGAAGATTAAAAAGACTAGGAATTACTAAAAAACTTATTCCAGATAATCCAGTGATGAGCAGCAGTGATCACCGCAAAATGCCTTTTTTATATTTGGAGTCCTCGAATCCTGAATGGATGTATCTCAGTCATTTCTCACTATTTTGCCATAAAAAAATATATATTTTATTTTTTTTAATTATAAGGGAAACATTTATAAAGAAATATTAAATCCCTTTTCAACAAAAAATATAATGCCAAATAATATATATGCCACAAAGGCTTAAATGAACACACTGTCTGAACTTTTATTATGAAAATAACTAAAAAATTCTTGCAAAAATATTTTCTGAAAAGTAGAGTCCTCGTAAAAGATTGATTAAACAAAGTTTTCTAAAAACCCAATAAAAGTACATTATGAGAAGATGAAATCAATATTTTTAAATATAATTGCTCCGACAAAAGAGTTATGAGTGTGAGAAGTTCAAAATGGCTTGTTTCCATTTCATTGTTGTGGGCGTTATTTTATATTATTTTAATAATTATATGTAAACATAAATAATTGAAACGATACTTGAATATAATAGCTTTTATTGTATTCTAAAAATTTCGATTTATATTTCTTTTTCTATTAGATTTATATCTAAATGGATCATCATCAAATCATCATATTTATGTAGCTATATATTACTATTTTTATTTTTACTACTATGTAAACTAGACTCATCAGTCAGTATAAGGTAAGGAAATGTATTTGCATTATAATTTTTTTATATACCCATGTATAACCTACTTCTAAGTTTAAGATCAGAAAATGGAATTCCATGAAGTGCAGATAGCGCGTTTTGGTATATATAGTTTTGATAGTTACAAAATCAACTATTACTTTATTCAAATAAAATTTTACAAGCGGTTTTGATGCGTAAATTTTTAAAAATCCACCGATTCTGAATGTTGCTTCTGTCGAGAAGAGTTGGTTATAAACTCGATAGTCATTTCTCTCACTCCTCTATTCTATGCTTTTGATAAATCAATATATAAATCTACCACCAGTTCAGAATGTTGCTTCTATCGAGAAGAGCCGGTAAGAAATGAAATTCTATACTTATATTTCTCACTAATCTAAGCTATAGCTTTTCGAATTATTAAAGTATAAATAAAATATTCGGAAAATAGATAGCCAGCTCGATCATGCATTCGTTTATTTCCTGGCTACTGTCATGCAATGCGATTGTTTAACTTATTATTTTTTGTCTATTCCGTTGCAATAACCTATAATATATAAACATTAAACATATTTAGTTTTATGTTATAGAATTGGTAAAGGCTAATGTATCCCAATCAATGTATGCTTTCATAAACATAATTTTAATTAATAAAAAAAAATGATCCTACGTGACGTGTCGTGTAACAATGGAAAAGGTGCCGGCACGATTGGTATCGCTCCTACTCGAAGCGCGTGCAACTCAGTTCGGCGTGTACACACGATAGCCATCTACAGGGATATGCAGTTAATAATGTAAAGCGATAAATAATGCAGGTGAATACCTCTCAACTCTGCGTTTAGCAGAGAATAGGAGTGAAGCTTAGTAATAAGCTTTATTTCAAGTATGGACTTGTTGGTGCGATGAGTGCTACCTTGTGTTTCGATTGATCACAGTTTCGATTACTGCTAGGATGTTCATAATTTTCGCTAAACATGTCAAGTCACTTCGGGTTAACACCCAAAATGGTGAATAAACGGATGAAAATACGATAAGGTAATGCACTGTTCAAAATTGGAACTGAACGCTCCGAATGCTTGTAGTTAAAAAATAGGTTGACAACCCATCATTGATTGATGTACAAAAAATAATTGTACAATAGTGCAATAATTACCGAATACTTTTCTAATGAAAAGCTAATGACGCTGACTGAAATATTTTTTCCCCAGGATACGAACCTGCTTGTTAAACGCAAAGCGCATACCACTGAGCTACGTTGCTAAGTTACATTATATTTATTTTATTCTGCTTTGTATCAAATGCACTTTCTAAACGATGGACGTTATTGGTATTTGAAATCAAATTAAGATAGATGGTGCTAGGTAAAACGCGTAGGTACAGCTTATGGCTGTTTGAGCTATGGCGGTTGCTACCTTATTTATTAAACATAGTTAATATAGTGCAATACGAAATGTTATGAACTAAAACAATGATTTATTTCATTAACATTCGAATAAAACATATTTTGATATTGAATTAATTGAAACATATTTTGATTTGATATAAAATTTAAATATAAAACTTCAAATTCCTTATCTGCCCACTTGTTCGTATTCAAAGCGATCGTTTAGCACTGTCATGTCTCTAAAAAAAATTAGTCAGGCAGGACAACCTACCTGTAAACTAATGACCAGTGAAACAGGTGAGTGATAATAATTTATATTAAGCTGAGCTTTTAAGCAAACTATTTACATTAAGATAACTTTCTTACCGACATCCATTTTCGATGTAACATCAAACAATGTTTTGTATGTTGTACCAGGATTAACTTAATCTATGTATCAGCACGCTTTGTAAAAAAATAACTAGGTATATCATAGAAACAGTTTATCTGCTTATTTGATAGATAAATCAGTACACACAAACAAAGCTCTTGTCAGAATAGTATGCACTTTAATTTTTAAATCCCAAAAAGTATGAATTTTGAGTAATATATTTATTAAGCGTGCGAATTATGGCATGAAAATCAATTAAGAATTTTAGGAGATTAGCGAGAACAAACAGACAGGCAGATAAAAGTGTTTCTTTTTGTTTTCGCCTTCTCCATTTCCGGTAAAATTTTTCAATATACAGAAATTTTGATTCCATTTTTTATTATATGAATGTATAGATAGAAGATTATTAAGCCAAACACCAGCTTGCATTATTTTGTACCCCGGTATCCCATATTCACGCTTATGCATCATAATAAAAATGCCATAAAATCGTTTTTATTGGCCATCATCCACGCACGAGTGAAGCTTTAAATTAAATTATACAGTGTTTATTAAATTTTAGTTGGCTTCAAAAGCATATTTTGAAAATTGTTATACTTTTATATGGAATACATCTTCGCCAAATGACCCATTTGTAATTGAAACAAAAACTGAATGAAAAACTTTAATCAAACAGAAGTTGAACTTAAATCGGGCGCGTTGGCGCGTTCGGTTGAACACCCGTGCACATTGATGGTTCGAATCCCACCGGGACGACATGTTTATAATTTTAACGGTGCATCATTGACTACTGTTCTGTAGCTGAGGTATCACCTACCATCAAGTGAATCATGAGGCTAGGCCGTCGATATCTAACATAAGAAAAATAAAGAATATAATATATAAAATCTTAAACTTAGTCATACAATTATGAGAAAAAATAAAAACAATACTTCCATTGAATAGGCCGCTCAGTATACGCTGCGGCTGAATATGCCACGCAGCACTGATTTTAAACGAAATTATCAGTTAATATTACCTAAAGATAAACATCGATATATTAATACCATTAAAACACACAGCATTAAACACAGTTCCGTTGGTTGGGAAAAAATCATACTCTAGCATTCATTTCTCATAGTAAAAACTATAGCTTTATTATATTAAAGTCACATTTAAAAAATAATTTAACCAGTCAGGTTTGTTGGCCTATAGGCTCACATTACACTACGATGGGTCGCGGGATCAAATCCCGCTGTATGCTTAAAATTTTCTGTAAACATATTATGCCTACGCTTACGTCAACTTCGGCACGATATATCAACCGAATAAAGAACCACCATTCATAGATGGAAAAACTGTAAAGTGCATTTAAAGCGTTTTGGTTTCAGTCTATGGATTTCTTGATTCTGTGATTCATTCTGTTCTGTGACTGAGCTACTATCAACTCGCTCTTCGGTCGATATCTAATAAAATATTTTGAAAAAAAATCTAAATCAGAAAAAAATATATCGGAAACTATACAGAAAAGGAAAGCACTCAGTTTTCATTCCGCTAACATTAAAAAAATGTTGACTGAGCTCCGGTTTTCAGTGCGCCTCCAGAGACCTCTGGACGTACTCTAAAGTATCAGCTGTTACAATGTTTAACAAAAAAGAAAAAAAATAATATTTAATACAAAAAAATATAAATACATTTTACAATGTCAACAACGTATTTATATAATACTAGCAACGCGCCCCGGCTTCACACGGGTACAATGTAGATGTATTATAGCCTATGTTACTCGCTGATAATGTAGCTTTCTATTGGTGAAAGACTTTTTAAAATCGATCCAGTAGTTTTTAGTTTATTCATAACATACAAAAATACAAAAATTAAAAAAAAAATCTTTCC
Source organism: Anthocharis cardamines (assembly GCA_905404175.1). Lineage (NCBI taxonomy): Eukaryota > Metazoa > Arthropoda > Insecta > Lepidoptera > Pieridae > Anthocharis > Anthocharis cardamines. The sequence goes on from FR989964.1 coordinate 5,094,453, forward strand.
TCTTTATAATTTATAAAATACTAGCAACGCGCCCCGGCTTTGCACGAGTGCAATGTAGATGTACTACACACAAAAAATAGCGTATGTTACTCGCTGATAATGAAATAGCCGAAATAGTATTTTGTTTTGGTTTTAGCCTTCTGAAAGGTCTTAGATGCGTTGTCGGCCTTTAAAAAATATTAAAACTAACGAGATCGTAGGCAGATGGAAACACTGAAGTTAATACAATACCCATAGGAATTCTGATTATACAAAGAATTATCTCAAAGCATTTGTTAGCTAGATGTATAATTTCGGTTCTTAAAAATGCATGAGCTCTATTAGACATTTCTTGAAATGCTTTGATATGCTAATGAGATAGACTCTGAGAACAATAGATTTCAATGTCCCAAGTCTTATCGCGGGAGATACTTTGTCCCTTATAATGAAGAAGATTATTTTTGTGATTATATCGGTTTTATAAAGAACAGTTAAATTATTTTATTTAAGACTGGGTAAGTATTTTAGTATCAGAAAATCAATTCAACAACTTCTATCTTAAAAATTTACCGCAAAATTCATTGCATATACTCGTACCTTAGATTATTTGACATATAAATAATCAAAGACTCGTACATATTATGTAGATCAACCATCAAGGGTAAGAGAAGAATATGGCGATATAAGTCAGCGGATTGGGATGAAATGCGTCACTTCTTCGCATCTTATCCATGGCGGCATGTTTGCTTTTCTTCTTCAGATCCGTCGAGCTGTGCAGATAGTATTGTCGAAGTGATTCATCAGGCAATGGAGTATTTTATTCCGTTTTTTGATGTGTCACCCGATTGTAAAACCCAGCCCTGGTTCAACGGCGATTGTGCATCTGCGGAACGCATCAAACAAACAACCTACCTCGCTTGGGCTGATGCTCGGAAGCGTAAAGCTCCGGATATTCGCGAAAAGAAGAGAGCCTTTAACAAGGCCGCCAAGTCCTTTAAGAAAGTTCTAAGAAAGGCTAGATTCGACCACATCAAGCATATAAGTGACAAGCTTGTTTCTTATCCCCCTGGAAGTAAAGCGTTCTGGTCGCTTGCTAAAGCTGTCGAATCAAACTTTTCCCGTCCATCACTACCTCCATTGCTGAAACCCGATGGTTCACTGGCTCATGGTGCAAAAGATAAAGCGGACTTATTAGCTAACCTTTTCGCCAATAATTCACATCTAGATTCCGCAGGTCAAACTCCTCCTGGTTTACCGCATTGTGGCTCCTTCATGCCTGACTGACATTAGGATAACCCAAAAGGATGTTCTTAAAACATTGCGGCAGCTGGATGTGAATAAGGCTAGTGGACCTGATGGAATTCCATCAATAGTTCTCAAGCAATGTGCTCCCGAACTGTCTCCGATCTTGACACGTCTGTACCGTCTCTCTCTGCAGTCTGGTATAGTTCCTAAATCATGGAAGCTGGCTAACGTGCAACCAGTACCCAAAAAGGGCAAATCTGCAGACCCCACCAACTACCGACCGATCTCAATAACCTCCATACTCGTTAAGATTATGGAGCGTATATTGAATAATCGGCTCCTCACGTTCCTGGAAGATAATGACTTACTCAGTGACCGGCAGTACGGTTTTCGGAAAAAGCGGTCCACTGGAGATCTTCTAGTGCACGCTACTCATTTATGGGGAGAGGCCATCGAGAATCATGGGGAATCTTTAGCGGTTTCGCTTGATATCTCGAAGGCCTTCGATAGGGTCTGGCATGCTGGCCTTCTTAGTAAGCTTCCGTCCTACGGAATCCCTTCATCCATATGTACGTGGATAACTAGCTTCCTGAGTGAACGTTCTATCCGAGTAGTCGTTGACGGGTGCTCTTCAGATCCAATGACTATCAATGCCGGTGTTCCTCAGGGATCAGTCCTTTCTGCGACATTATTCTTGCTACATATTAATGACATGCTCCAGCCCAATATTTTTGGCTACGCTGATGATAGCACTGTCGTAGAACGATATTTATCTAGTGCCCGTGCTAAACCTGATGAGATTCGACAAGCAAGAGAAGGCATGGTGAATCGATTGAATTCTACTTTACAGGTTGTTTCCGAATGGGGCGACGCCAATCTTGTCGAATTCAATCCCTCTAAAACACAGGCGTGTCTCTTCACCACCAAACGGAGCCCCTTTCACCTGACTCCGACTTTCCGCGGCGTACCTGTGAACCTTTCTGGTTGTTTAAACCTATTAGGCGTTTCGCTATCGTCCAACTTGAATTTCGGACAATACATCGAGTCCAAAGCTCAATTAGCTTCTAAGAAACTTGGCATTTTGTCAAAGGTTAGGCGGTACTTCACAGCGGAACAGCTTCTCAATTTATACCAAGCTCAAGTACGTTCATGTATGGAGTACTGCTGCCACCTGTGGGCAGGTTCAGCCAAGTGTCATTTGGAAGCTCTTGATTCGATGGAAAAACGCGCCCGTCGACTTATTGGTGACTCTCGTCTAGCTCAAAAACGGCTACTGCCTCTTCAACATCGTCGAATGGTCGCTAGTCTGTCGGTGTTCTACAGGTTGCACTTCGGTGAGTGCGCGGCTGAATTGCACGAACTTATCCCTGCAGCTCCTTTTCACCATCGGACGGCCAGACACAGAGTAGGGTTTCATCCTTTTATGGTTGATGTACCACATATACGTACGAATCGGTACGCTTCCTCTTTTATCCTCCGTACCACCAAGGAATGGAATTCACTGCCTGGGTCTGTCTTTCCCGATTCCTATAATCTTGATGTCTTCAAAGCCAGAGTGAATAGGCTTCTTCTAAGTAAGCATGCTCCCATTTAGATCGCATCCGCGCTTACCATCAGGCAGGATGGCGGTCAAATGCTTACTTATTCTTCATAAAAAAAAAAAAAAAAAAAGATCAATATACATATGTATGTATTACATACATTTTCGATATTCGTATAATATTGGGATATTCATCATTAATATCCAATTCAAAATTCCAATTCAATTGATCATAAATAAAAACAATATAAAATTATTATATTATTATAATTAACTACCTCCGTGGTGCATTGGTAAGCGCGATGCGTTTAACACCGTTGGTCATGGGTTCGAATACCGGGGAAACAAGATTTTAAAATAATGTTATGGTTGGGCAGGGTACAGACGGCTGTTCACCTGTCTGCATAGGTAAATGTTCAGTGAAACCGACACAGAAATGGGTCTGTCCCATGCCCCACCAAGAGACGGGAATAACCCTTAAGAGTTATTTTAACGAAAAAAATGCAATATGACGTAACTTACGCACACATTATTAAAATGAATTACAGTTACTAAAGCACGGTGTCAATGTGAAGAAGCCTTGGCTAGTTTGAGTGTATACTTAGTTCGAGTTCGAGTTTCGAAGCACCCTTTCAAAAACTTCAGTAGAAATCAGAATATTCACTTTAGTAGGATATATCAGTGTAAATTGTGTAATGCATATGCATTATTTTATCAAGGTGTGATACAATGTACGTAAAATATAAAGAAAATATTGTATCCTGATAAGAGGTTGATTTACAGCTTGATAAGGCATTTTGATATTCAGTTTGCTTTTATAAATGCGGTGTGACCCTTAAGGCCTATTTCTTCAACGTGAAAGTAAAAAGACCTTCTAGACAGCTATGAATTACTATCCTAACTACTTTTATTAAGGGTTGTTTACACGATGCAAGTTTTTTTTCCTATTGCATACAATTAATTGAAGGAATAGATGACGTACATGGTCCAAACAATACGTAACATTATTGATCTGTTATATAAGTTTTTTTTAAATACTTTTCTTGATGTAAACAGCACATAATAACCGCGTCTAATTAATGCATTCAATTATAATTACTCGTATGTACAAGAAAATGGCGTCATGTAAATTGGCCTTTAATGTCCAGTAAATGTATTTAGGATAATTGTCATAAATTGGCAATTTTATAGGCTCTTTTAGTTTATCTGTACGAAATGCGGCAACCATTATCGTTAAGCGTATTCGCGAATCGTAAATGATTCGCGAATACCGGATAAAATTATCATAAAATACTTTGCAATAGTTTATAGTATTTTAACATAAATGCATTTGATGTTAATTTTTTTCTAGGAGTTAAAAATGTCGATTTCGTATTTTTTTATTTTCTCAAACTATTTTTTTATGGGTATTGAAGAATTAATCGTTACGCTGACAACAATAAATAAGATTTTTTTATGTTAGATATGGACAGACGAGCATGAGGTTCATTTGATGGTGGATGGACCCCATCCACAGAACATTAGTCAATGATGCGCTGTCGACCTACTATTTTTTTCTTCTTCGCGTATTCGGAAATCCATAGACAGACCGAAAAGCATAATGTGCACTTTACGGTTTTGCCATCTATGAACGGTAATTCGTTACTCGGTCGGAATATTACCTCCCACTGTTATTAATGCCCGAAGTGTGTCTGGACATGAGCATGATATGCTTATAGAAAATAATAATTTCGTTGACCTGCCGGGATTCGAACCCGCGACCCATCGAAGCGCAAAGTGTTCGGGTGTTCTACCCATCGGGCCAACGAGCCCATCAATAGTGAGTATTCAACCAGTTACCTTACCAAAAGTTATATGTATAATTAGTAACACTCCCCGGCTTCGCACGGGTGCAATGTAGATGTACTATACCTACCTACACAAAAAACCCAATGACTGCCTATGTTACTCGTTGATAATGTAGGTTTCTATTGCTCCGCCGGGGCTCGCAGTAGTATGCTATCGCGATCCCGTGGGACCCATTATGCCGGATTGAGGGGTGAGTGATTTTATTGGGCAGCTCCCAGTGACCCAGCTGTCTGGAGCAGAGGGCTCATACAGGCAGGCTGGTAGGGCGAGTCAAACACTCCCTGCGTCCTTGCACTACCCCGACGCAGCGGGTGGGTAAACTGTGGGTAAACTGCATTTCCCCTCGATAAAAAAAAGGTTTCTATTGCTGAAAGAGTTTTTAAAATTGGTGCAATATATCCAGAGATTACCCCCTACAAACTCACAAACTGTACCTCTTTATAATTTTAGTATAGATTTAAGCTTTGAATAGTATTGTCTTTATTATGTAACTGATGTTTATGGACCTCACACGATGAACACACTTCAAAACATACATAAATCTATAATCGTTGTTTTCAGGAATAGCTTTCGATTCTCGTTTTCCGTTGTGATAATAAATATATCAACAACAACAATTCATTCTCTTTTACAAGCGTTTCGTAGAATTTTTATTTTAGACGTTAACCTAGTTTGTGAGTGTACAATATTTTAGACACCGGTTGGAACAAATAGTCTTTAAAAATCAGTTATATATGTCTTAATTTATGAATAACGTTTCAATAAAATAAAGAAATAAACTTTATTTTAAAACAGACTAAGGTTTGCCCATACCTAGAAATATTTACGGCATAAAAACCTTTGTTGCTTATAATAAGATGTAATCTAGATTCAATTGAAATAATTACGAAATATATAAGTAAATTATGTAAATTACCTACCTAATTTTCTACCGTAATAGAGTTTTCAGAATAACGGTCCTATTTCACGTCACATACAAGTCAAATAGAATCATAAGCTTCATACGTATATGTATTATATATCACAGGTTTACTTCTTCAGAAGTATATAGACCTACATAATATACATACGTATTTATAAGGAAAGTCAAGAACTTAGGGTATTTTGTATACATATGTAGTAACCCGCCCGCGATGTCCGCCATATGGAAGTAATAAGGTTTTTATCCTGTACCGTACCGTCATCTCTTAAGCAGTATTATTACAGTCCTTGACGATAGAGAGTGACAAAGCAATATACAATAAATAACGCTATCACATTCTCTTGCAAATTAAGGTGTCCTAAGATATAGTAAGCCCCATTGGAATAACTCACTCTCTAGTCAGCCGTCATATAGGTATGTATGTGCAAAGTATTTATTTTTCCGTGAAAGATGTAGGTAGCATTATCTAGATTGATCAATATTACACAAAATATTCAAAACAAAATTACATAGAAAAAGAACAAAATTTGTTTGTTTTGCCATTTAATGGCAGCTGTTATGCTAAATTTTTAACCTTCAAGCGGTCGCGCTGCGTTTCAAACGTTAAGATTTTGTTTAAGTATATCTTCGATTTTTTTCCTCACATATATTTCGTATTTATGTTTTTCTTTTATTTAAATACTATCCTGGCCGAAATATAACAATAAAAAGTAAATGATTCTATACCTAATTATTTATTATTTCAAACGTCCAGACGTCTTTTCGGTTAGGTACGCGCGACCGCTTGTAGGTTAAATAACAAATCCATTACACTACTAAAAGCTCTCGTCATAATTTTATTTTCCACACGACTTATTCAGATTAATCTTCTAACACCAATTAAATCGTAAAGAAATAAAATATTTTTTGATCTAAACGATTCATAAACGCCATAAGCATTGCGTGGTTGTAGAATAGAGTTCAGTGGAAGCCCACGCAATGCTTTTGGCTCTTTTTGTAGTTGCTAATGCGATTACTTTGGATTGAACTACTTATTCGATTTATGAAATTGTTTTAAAACATCTCTGATAAAAACATTTCTTAAGGAAAGATTTTAAGTTAATATTAAAGGGCTTTTAAAAACTTATAGCAAGAAATGAAAAGGCTGCAGAAAATAGTATGTAATAAAAAGGTTTTTTTTTATTTAGTCTCTGATTTTTGATTCCATGATGTGTTAAATATGTTAAAATCAAGCCCTTTAAGTTACAAAACGACGGGTCCTAAGAACAAAATCGTATCTGCAAATAAACGACTTCACAGATACGATTTTGTTCTTGGGACCCGTCGAAATACATATACTCCAAACATCCTCCTTTTGAGCTAGTTGGGAAAAAAACTTCACCTCGAAAGAAGAAATGAATAAGCGTTCGCCAAGCTTTCGAGTTTGTAAGCGATTGTCTCCGTCATAACATACGTATTTATTACAGCTAAGAATTAAATTGTTTATTACACTACGCTTTAATTTTGTTTACTCAATATATCATCATGTCTGTTATCTATCATAAATACTGTTGTCAACATCTGAACCTCAGTTATTAAATTTAAATTTATTAAGTTGTCAAAAATAGTAATCCAAAATGATTCATAGTTTACCAAAATTCCACTTTAGTCTTACTTTGGGCCTTACCTTACCTTCATACAATAAAATTGTAGGAATCCTTGACGATAAAACTAGACATAGCCTTACAAAACTTATCGCGCTGTCACGTTTGCTCATAAAGTAAGATTGTAATAATACTTCTCTTAGAGATCGTGGTCAGATCCTTTTTAGGGGAAGAAGGTTCCTTATGTCCTCAAGGTTTATCTTTTCCTCTCTCTCCGCGAGTAATACAATGCGGGGAGAGTATGGGGTTCTGGTGAACACACGACTCTCAGCTTATCAGAAAGTCTGGTGAACCATACCCACTAAACCTTTTGACTGTCAGTTCCCACCGTCTTAGGGCTCAAAGAATCGCTTGCGCAATGCATACTGCCGCCGTGGTACAGCTTCTGCTCTAGTCCTCCACACATTATTCTCGAAACAGCGCAGTTCCACATTTTGTTTGTACCAAAATTTCTGTGACAGCCACAGTTAATCAAGTATCGTTATACTGTGGCTAAGTGATAGACACCAAGTATTTTTCCGGTATTTCTTTAAACGGTAAATAATATATAATTAATCCTTCGAATACCACTACATGTATAAAACTTTGAACTGCATTCATCTCGAGACCCTTATCGTTCTGTTTTTGGCATATATGTACAATGTACATATATATAATTATTACTGACTTACACAAGATACCTATAGGCTGCTTTTTTTTAGTAGATTTTAGAATAAAACCTAATTTAGTTTGTAATATATTCACTTTACGATCATTCAAAGGAATGTTTTTAATTAATAAATATCGAAAACGTGTTGCGACTTCTATTATCGTATCTACCGACAATTGGGTTCTTAATTATATAGTAGATTACATTATTAGTGGAAAACACTATCGAAAACCAGTAGTAAAAAGGATCAGGGAGTAAGGGCCTGTGTCCCCAGCGGGCTGAGATTAATTCACTGAATAAATAAAAGTCAGCGGATTAGGCCAAAGTCGTTTCCTCCCTCTTAAGCTGACCTCGCGTGCTTTTGTGGAAAAATGCCCTACACATAAATCTCGACGGCTCTGAATCAAACTACATCGCTAAATAATAAAATATAGTACCATGAGATACACCAGTATTTTCTTTTTTTTTAATAACTACCGGACGTTTTCCTGTCATAATACTGGTTTAAAAAATAACAAAAATACTTCTATATTTGAATATGCTATTTTCCCACTTTTATTCTATAATGTCTCTGATTTGCAGTGGACCAAGGACTTTATATATATATATAAAGTCACTGCAAGGACTTTCATTCATCATTATTACAAAAAAACGACGCGTGCGTGACGAGAGCTGTCAATTGGCGGAGTTCCGGACCTAATTTATTTTCTGCATATATTTTTTTCGTGATTTTTTTCGATATAAGAATAATTATCCTGTTATTCGTTTGTTACATAAGATAATAGGTTCTCATTACGTGTAAAGAAAACGAGCAATAAAACGGAAACAAATACAAATCTGTCCCTTGACTTGAGAATTTTGTCATATTGTGTTCATGTGTCCTTATGCAAGCGCTTACATTATTGTTCTACGCAGTTCGCCCACACTACACTAGCTCAAACGGATGAGTTTGCGTGAGTTTTCTCACTGTTTTTTTGGTTTAAAAGTTAACAGTGAATAGGATTATAAAATATTTATATTTATATCTATGAATTCGGTAATACTGCTTATGTCGAGATTATATTAAATCAAAAATATAATAGAGCAATAAAAGCAGTATACAGTTAAATCGTCTTGCATTAGAAGGTCGTAAACCCAATGGGATGAACGTAAAAATATTTCGAGTCCACAAATCCTTCTAAAGTTGAATATTTATCGCGTTATATTGTACCTCAAATTTCTTAAATACCTAATCCTTTTATCCGATAGATATATTAAATCATCTTAATAACGACATATTAAATACTGAAGTAAACGAATTCAAAAATAGGTAATAAAATAATCCCTTCACCTTGCGTAATTAATTTTCACATTTATAATGTTACTAAGTTCATAAACAAATTATCCTTGCTAAAACTGAAGTCGTAATTTCTCTCTATTTGAAATATAAGATCGTCTAAACTACACAATTACATACAAGCCAGAAAACAATCATTTTACTAATTATTGTTATTGTCAACTTACTGCTAGACTGAATCCCAAAAACATGTGTACCGAGAAATATACATTATATGTATAGGAACAACACTAGAATATCCTGTATACATTATACAGGAACAAAACTAGAATCCCAACAACGGCAGTAATATTTTATAAGAAAAATATGCTTTAACTTATAAAATCAATTTAAAAAATAATACATTAAGAAAATAGCTCAGTGGAATTGTAATTGTCTTTTAAATGCAAGTTGAGAGTATTTTGTTTTAACTATTAATTTTAATACTGTAGCGACCACAGTATAAAAATATTAAAAGCACTTTGCTGCTGTTAAAAGCTTTAAAAACTGACAATTTAATTTTTTTTTTCAGCTTTATAGTTGTTTGGAAAATTATGAAAAAAATTCGTAATATAAATTCAATCAGGAGCTTTCATGTCGCTTTAGTTTCATTAAAATATCTATTATAGTTTCGTAGATAACTAATTTTGAAGTTAGGGTTTCAAATCCCTATTTTCCGAAAACGAATGAAGTTAAGTTAGTTAACTGGCCAAAAATTATGTTTAACAAGTAGCAATATAATGAAAGAGCCCAGGATCAACAAAGACGCCAGTACCATTTTTATATGGAAACCCAGCGATACCCTTTATAAACATTTCGTCCCGGCAGAATTCGAACCCGTGAACCATCGGAGCTCAAGGTAAGTTGTTACCAAACACGTAGAGTCCGTGAAAATAAAAATCATATATTTGAATTTAAATCACTTTTATACCGTAATCTTGTACGAGTCTTGAGACGAAAACCGAACGCAGTCATGACCATTTCATTTCAGTAATCAATGCGAGTTCGATTCCGATGTTTTTAAGAACAACGAAATTGTAGTGACGTGTGCAGTCGGCACGGAGCCGCGTGCTCGCAGATGCATTAACCGCAAATTGCATTAAGGTGCATGTGGCTATATTATAGTATAGACAAATTTGAGAGATAATGCAATAAGTAGAGCCTCGTGTGATTAAATTTTGATCGTTTGAATAAGTATTTACTCGATCAAAGTGATAATACGTGCAGATTCGTGTAGCTACTCGGCGTAAAGATTTTATTATTTACTTTATTGATTGGTTGTTGAATATGGAAATCCGTGATATCTGACTACCCCAGTAAAGTAAATAGTACGTATGCACGTAGGTATATAACTTCTTTACGTCAAGAAAGCCATGACAGTCTATTTTCTTAGGAAATGTCTGCTCTGGATGCTGTTGAAATAGTTGCTTCCGAATCAATTCGACTTAGTGGCCTTCTAGACCAATGTTGCAGATATCCTTGGACTTTGATAAGTACTTACTTATTTTAGTGAGCTGTCTGCACGTTAGGAAATATTAAAAATATATACATCACTATCCGCTTCAAGGTTACAACTGGGCCATGGTTTATTGATGGAAGATAGGCAGAGACAGAGAATCCCTCTCACTTTGCGGACTTTGTTCAAGATAATCGCCTTCTGGGTATACCATTCTCATTTTTTAAATATACATAAGTACACATATTTCACGCCTCTTTCCCAGATATTCATATTCTTGTGATATTCCAAAGCAGAGTAGCATTGGCTACTCTGTATGGTTAATCCTATGTATATATCAAATATCTTCTAAGTTTATGCAATTTTGCATATACTGTAATTGAAGTTAGTGATTGAAGAAGTAGAACCGATCATAAAATGCACGGCGCTTGATAGACAAGTCACTGCAATCAATCACAGACTAATCGAAAATTCCGATTGAATAAGAAGAGGCGATCGAGGGCGGCTTATGTGTCTCATTATTAGATATTACTCGGATCAATCCCATTCTTCCAACGAAATCCTTTTATTTCTCTCCGTTCAAAGCCAACTAGGAAGGCATAAATTAAGGGAATCCGACGATGTACGCCAAGTTGAAACAGGTCGAATTGTCTTTCAAATTGTCGATTGAAAACTTTATGTTCCATTTCGCGATTGCAAACAGATAAATGTATTGTACTAATCCAATGTTTCAAAAGTGCTTTAACTATTAGAAACAGGTACTGCTATCGGGAACAATTTATCGTGGATTGGAAAACAATCTTATAAATATTGTAGGTGTGGTTAGATAGCACAGACCGCTTACATTCTTAGATACACAGAACTAGCCTTGCTAAATAATTCAACGATCTTGTTTCGACTCAATTATCTTGTGTCTTAATAATTCGTTCGTTTTAGTTTTAATAGTGCTGAAGTATAATCAGGCTTTTACGTTGTTTTGTGACTATGTGGATATGCTATGTAAACGTATAATGTGTAGTGTTTTTGAATTCGATAGCGTCTAACTCACTGTTTGTCGTTTTTTTAAACGCACGCCGACTATATAGATCCATAAAATATTAAAGCCCTAAGTATAATAGTTTTTTACCAACTTACTCCCTTTCCAACAAAAAAAATAATAAGAAAAATAAATTTAAATCATTAAGACTTTTAATATAATCATTATATAGCTTACTGCGGGGATTGGCACTTTCTTAGGACACTTAGACCTAGGATTTAAAACCCTATTATGTTGAACGCCAATTTCTTTGATCGTTTGGACTGGGAACGTTGTATATGAATAGGAAATAGTATGCGCTTACTGACGTCAAAAGTTTAACTGACGTAAATTGTATAATTTAGGTGAACAATACATACAATTGTCTCACGGATCTGTAAAGGGATACACGGAAATAAGGGTGTGTGACCCGGCACGAAGTATGGGGGCGACATTTTATTGAATAACGACCAACCAACGTACGAAGATAAGCCACGGTCAGAGTATCTTGACAACCACACGTTGTAAGAAGTGATATATTGTGTTTGCTAACACTAACTCCAGTAGTGATATCCTAAAAGAAACTTGCTGGGAGTTACATAAACATTGTATTTTGTTCCATAATGGTGGAAAACTATGTGAAGTAAATAAGTATTTAATGTAATTTCTAGAAGTAATTTAATAAGGACTATTTTCTTATTTAAATTATTTTTAGTAAATATTCAAAAGTAATTCGTATTTAATGTCACATTCAAAGATTTAGTTCTAAATCACATCAAAATTATTAATTATACGATATTATTTGTATATTTTAGGTAATTTTGTCCCTAAACTTTTAATATTAAATTTAACATACAACACCTAATTTCATACTAAAAAAAGGATATTATGGTATACGAAGGCATTAGTCATAGTTAAGTATTCAAGAAACCATTTTATAAGTCAAATAAAAATAAATAGAATTAGGTATACTCCATTTTATTCGTTAGCATTTTTGTCACGTTCATTATCTCAATTGATAAGAATTTTCTCAGAAAGTGGTCGGGACTTTATTAATTAAAATATAATTATGTTAATAAGGTCCTAATTTAATTTGGAACATTCAGCTAAATTAAGTAATAAAATTTAATAATTATAATTATAAATAGAGCAAAAAAAGTAAGTTGCATACCTAGGGCTTGTGCTAAGACAGGATAGGTACACGCTGCAACTTACATTATTGTTATTGTCTATATCTATACTTCTACACATACATATTATAAAGTAATTACAATAAAAAGGTAAGTATTTTTGTATGTTATGAATAAACTCAAAACCTACTGGACTGATTATAAAAATTATTTCACCAATAGAAAGCCACATTATCAGCAACATAGGCTATCTTTTGTGTATAGTACATCTACATTGCACCCGTGTGAAGCCGAGGCGCGTTGCTAGTATATATTATTTTAAAGAGGAAAGATTTGTATATTTGTATGTTATGAATAAACTCAAAATCAACTGTACCGATTATAAAAATTATTTCACCAATAGAAAGCTATCAGCGAGTAACATAAGCTATTTTTTGTGTATAGTACATTTACATTGCACCCCTGTGAAGCCGGGGCGCGTTGCTATAATATATAAAATTCACGTATCCTATACTTCAAACATTAAGAATTATTAATGAATGTATTTTAATTTTATATCCGCATTCCAAAAACATCAAAGAACTTTTCTACTATTGACTAAATAATAAACGTACATATATCATTTTCGTTTGTAGTTTGGTATAATTTTATTTTAAATAATTTTAACATCTCTTTCGCGGTTAGCGTAATCTTCCCATTTCCCACGCAGTTGTACGAAAATAGTCACACTCATTAAGCTTTTATTATTGCGTCCGCAAAATGGTTGCCAAAAATAATACGTGTAGTATTAATGCTGATTGTGTTGCCATGCATAACCGATCCTAAATTAACTTTCATCGCATTTTATTACAATATGCAACTGTATTTTTAAAGAGATTACTCTTATTTGATTATGTATAGCTATTATTTATTATATCTAATTAATTAAGTCAACTAACCAATTGACCATTATCTTACCTAAGAAATTGATTTCATTTTCTTGTACATACATGAGCAATAATTGTATACTATACAATAATTTAAGCGCAATATTTGACCTTCCAGAATTGCAAGCAATTGTAAGCAGTGTTTACACGCGGATATAATGTGCTATTTACACCAAGAAAAGCATTTAAACAAAATTTTTATAACAGATCAAGAATTGTATGTGTTGTTTAGATCATACAAGTCATTTATTGCTTCTATTTAATTGTATGCAATTCTTAATTCACAGATGTCTAATTCTAGAAGGTTTTAACTTTGACGGGCGCGTTGGCGCGTTCGGTAGAACACCTGCCGTGCGCATCGATGGGTCGTGGGTTCGAATCCCACCGGGACGATATGTTTATAATTTTCTGTAAGCTTGTTTTACCCACGTCTGATAACTTCGGGCATTGATCGGGTGGGAGGAATAACGAAATTCCGACCGGGTAACGAACCACCGTTCATAGATGGAATAACCGTGAAGTGCATATTGCGCGTTTCGCAGTCAATGGATATTTCCGAATGCTTGAAGTAAAAAGTAGGTCGACAGCGCATCATAGATTGATGTTCTGTGAGGTACCTACCATCAAGTGAACCTCATGCTCGTCTGTTGATATCTAACATTAAAAAAAAAAACTTTTGTATAACTCGTTAGGGTTGTAACTTCAAACAGATGAAGTACAATTCTAAGAATCAACCTTTAGTGCGACATAAAGCATATTAATGCGAAACAATTTGAAGCGAATGAAATTTTATTCATCCCTGAGGACAATTTCCTCTTGTCAAGTGGCGGCCACCCGGGCATTCGGCATAATGAGAAAACGACAAAATCAACTTGGCCTAAATTAGACACAAATGATGCGCCGATTACATGCGGCTAATTCTGACGTCATATGTGCCATATTTTCCTTAATGTTTGAGGTATATTTTGAGAAATAGTATGAACCATTCATAAGTCAACTAGCGATCCGCCCGACTTCACACGAGTGCAATGTAGGTGTACTATACACAAAAAATAGCCTAAGTTATAGAGCTGTAAAAGTAACGAAAAAAAAACGTACCCGTATGTATTCGTTACTATACATTCAGTACTCGTTACTATCGTATCGTTACTCGTTACTCCTAATACCTCATAACATGCTATGTTATGCTAGAGAAACAAATTTACAGAACTAGTTTAAGTTGCGCGCGCAAGCGTGCGATTTAATAAATTAAGTTACAGTGAAATAATTTTAGAATTTCATGAGAGACTAAAACTTTCACTTTCGTTTATTTCATACTATTACATAAAATTTATGAAATTTTAGTGGCAAAATTTTATGAAAACACTTAAAGAAAACTTTGTTTTGAATATTTGAAGTTACATTGCATCATTGAAACAGCGTATGTACCCATGATACGAAACATGCGAGTAACGAAAAGTATTCGTGAGTAACGTTTCGTTACTCGGTACTAGATGGCGTACCCGTTACTCAGTAACGAATACATACGGTTTGCTACAGCTCTACTAAGTTACTCGTTGATAATGTAGCTTTCTATTGGTATAGCGAGTACTTTTGAGTTAAATCGTAACAAACAAACAAATCTGTCCTCTTTATAATATTGGCATGTGGCAAAAAAATTATGTCTGTTTCATGGATCATTTTTATTCAGAAGCCTGGTCGAAACAACTTTTTTTCATTGTTTCACCCAGGATTCAAATCCAAAATATTTGGTTCTAAGCGGCATACATACATATTCATAACACTGGGACACAAAAGTGGTCTATTACCCATCTAATTACGTGAACGAGTATTAACTATTATATATATTAACATAATAATTATTAATAATAGAACGATTCAACGATCTTAAATAAGAGAGTGTATATAAAAGAAATACCGACATAATTTACCTAATATTAAGATATACCTTAAAAAGTTCAAAATTATCTTATGGATTAAAATGTACATTTACATTACTTAATTTCCCTAAAAATGTCAGTCAAAATCTGTGTAACGTAAAAAAACTAGAAAAGAGTCTCCTAGAAGATAAAAATACATTGAGTTATTCAACTGTAGCTTTGTGTTACATTTTCATAATTGCTATACTCAGTAGTTTTAATTTTTAAACTCAATTCTATAATTTTGTTTATTTTTATTTTGTTAGATATTGATTAGAATACTAGATACTTCGAGCATTCGGAAATCCATAGACTGTGACCGAAACGCACAATATGCACTTCACGGTTTTTCGGTGTATGAAAAGAGTTTATTTCAACTTTCTTTTGGCTCTTCCCGTTAGAAACAACATCCGAAACAGTCGTAACTTTTACAAAAAAAAATACTATTCAAAAGTACTTGTAAAAGTTTATTTGAATAAAGTTATGTTTGAATTTGAAAAATACGGTTGAGGTCTCGAAATTATTTAAAAATAGATGCATTAATTTATTTTGCTGCTATAAAACAAACAACTTTCAATTTATAATTTTAATGGACAATTTCAATTATCTTACATCCAGTCGCACCCCTTTTAACTGTCTTCCTCTGTTAAATAGCCCGTAACTCCGAACAATCGATGGTGAAGTAACGAAAGTTTTGTTTATCTTGAATCATTTATCTCCGTAACATGTACTCGTAATAGGAATTTAATTACATCGTATTGGTATTTCCTTCTGTAATAAATATTATTATTATATATTAAGGATGAATATACTAATTCCAAATACACATGGATTTTATAGGTCACAGTAATTAAATTCGTGTGTATCCAGTTATATAAGAATTATTTTTTATCTATTTTGAAGTAGCACGCTCAACTATTTTATAGTGATAGCATTTTTTTATTCTTAATTCGAAATATTACGCATACCACATCGATAGCTGGAAGTCTAACATTACCTATGCGAAGGGAGCAGTAATTTCCGAATTAATGTTAATTAATACAACACACTCGCAACTCTTTTGGTATTGCAGTCTGCAGGTTCTTATGTACGGAATGTATCAGGTAGGTAACCACCGACTTGTACGCCTCCTTAAATAATTAAAAACCTTGTTAAAATAACTCTAGAATATTTATATTAATTTGAATTCCTTTTAAATAAAAGAAAAAGCCTTAGTGTCAACATGTAAGCTCATCTTAACGACACTTGTGGATGAAACGTTACGTTAGCGCCACGTACAATTAAAGTCATGATCAGTATCTGTTCGTCGAAAGTCCCTAACTTTCATAATGTGACCAGACGAAAATAATTGTTGACGTTCTCCCAGAGCAACTAACTGACGCTTAAGTGAGCCCGAAGTGCCTTGTAGATTGTTGTTAAAATTTTAAGCGACGACGGCCGATCAGACAAGTATAATTAATTCATTGACCTTAACTTATGTATACATCGGCCCTTTAAAACCTGTATGAAACGATCCACATTTTTATAATATGAGCATGCGGCTCACACCGAAAATTAACACCGCCGCTCTTTTAGGTAGGAATATGCTCTCTCCTTGACGGTCCCCTAGTCGTAATGGTTCGAAAGAAATGTTAGCGAAAACTATACAATAAGAAGAAAATTGCGCATAAAGCGCACACTGCTTGACTTCCAAATGACAGGTCGCGACAAATAATTTCGGGTGGAATTATTTGTCGCGAGCTGCGAATGAAAGTTAGCGGCTGGAATAAGTCCGAACAATTCCCGTGATAAATACACTAGCAATTCACTAGTGGTGTCATTCTCACGGAAATTATTTTTTTATTTTGATTATTATTTAAATAAAATACTGTAGGTATACCGGATTAAAACGCGATTTATTATTTATATTGTTTAAATTATTTATCCCGACGTTTTGGATGCTTTTCAGCATCCGAAACGTCGGGTCCGGTCCGGAACCGTGGTCGCGGGAGACTGTGTCTGAAAAGCATCCGAAACGTCGGGATAAATAATTTAAACAATATAAATAATAAATCGCGTTTTAATCCGGTATACAGTATTTTATTTAAATGTGTGATACTCGCGTTGATTATTATTACTTTATGAAAATAAAAATTGTTATTAGTAATTCATTTCTTCTAAGTTTCCCTCTGTGAGGCTTACAATAATTAACGTCGCAAAATGTAAATAATTAGGTATTTTTACAGAATATTTTATTATATTCAACTTAACCGTTTAGTGAGCGCATTTTATTCCAACTTCATTTAAAAGTCTTAAATTTCTAATGTAGGTCGTTTAACCATAAACTAACAAAGCTTTTTACAATAATACGATAAACAATTATTCTTTCAGTTGAACATCTAAGTATACCCAAATATCAAACAGTATAAAACTGACGTCGATAAGAATCGATATTGAATACCATTCAGAGACTCCTGATTAATAAGCGATCTCGTCTATCATAGAACGATTTGTCACCAAAGGTAGCCGCGGCAATTAGCGGGACCACCCTAGTCGGTTGTCATCAAACCCGTCCGTCAAGTTTAAATATAGTATCCTTTCTAGAACAAATATTGATAAAACTCGCTTTAGAATTTGTCCGGAATATCTACCGAGTATCAATATTAAACATAACGGTCAATAGTATGGACGAATATGTGATGATATATATTATGATGAATGAATATAAGATGGGCTTAGTGGTATCGCATTTTTAATGGTATGGTCCTGAGTTCGATTTTTGGGAAAATAATTGGCCTTGCGGGGTATGGAAGACTAATTTTCGCCTGTAAAGTTATAAATATGTTCCCTAACGCGAGTCTCCAGAATGTTGTTGACGAAAATTATATTTTATTAAATATATTATTTCAAATGCTGAAAAAAATATAAAATAAAATACTAGCGATCCGTCCCGGATCCACACAGGTTCAAGGTAGATATACTTTATACAAAAATTCTATGTTACTCGCTGATAATGTAGCTTTCTACTGGTGAAAGAATTTTTAAAATCGATCGAGTAGTTTATGTGTTAAATTGTAGCAAACAAACAAACAAATCTTTCCTCATTATAATATAAGTATAGACGAGTAGTCGAGGTATCATCAAGAAAGTCTCAAGCTAGTCTATCGAATCTGATAAAAAAAAGTTAATAAAATGAGAAACACGATCTTTCAATATTATTATTTCAAACCACATTAGCTAATTATTATTATCTTTCTCCGCAAAAGCCACGTTGAGATAAAACAAAACTGTGTCAAAGCGAAACTAGGGCCAAAACATCTTCAAGAAAAACTCGCAAAGTACTGCGTAAATCTTCTTCATCCAGAGCAGATGTTATCTTCGGCGTCGAGAATAATAACCCCATGAGCGATTTCCTTAATTTCGTGAGGCGAATCAAGGGATCGATCCGCCTCGATCGCCAGTTTGTGATAACACTTATATGTGCGGTGTGCGACACGATATCGATACGACTGTCAGGGTCTTGTTTAACGTTTAACTTTGGTACATTCTTTTTTTTTTTAGATAGTATAGGGGCAAACGGGCAGGCGGCTCACGTGATCACCGCCGGCCATAGGCATCCGCAACACCAGAGGGCTTGCAGGTGCGTTGCCGGCCTTTAAGAAAGATGTAGGCTCGCTTCTTGAAGGTTTCCAAGTCGTATCGGTTCGGAAAAACCGCCGGTGAAAGCTGATTCCACAGAGTGGTTGTGCGAGGCAAGAAGTGTCTCAGGAATCACGCAGTTGTGGACTTCCAGACATCATCTTTTCTACGGAAACTACAATATATGTTAATGCTTCTGTTATCGTATATTAAGTAAAATAGTATTAAATGAACGGTCGTATGATCGTATCTATAGTAGGTAAAAGACACTTCGCGCAATCGCGTCGCGTCGCATACACCTAAAGACCTTTTTTTCTTTCGATCACGACGCAGTATCGGTATTCGTGTCTGGATGTCAATTGGCTATAAGGTTCCGAAGTTTACCGAAGATACGACCTATACTGCTTTATTACTCTTGTTTTTGTACGGATTGTATTCTTCTAATGTGAGTTTAGCGTGTGCCAGAAACAAACATTATGAAGCGATCAAATTAAGGTGTACCTAGTAATTTACATTGACGTAGATACGTGATTACAACGTAGAGATTGAATAAAAGCTTTTTATCGCATAAATATTTTATTTAAGCGTCAAGAATATTATTGATTATGATCATTGGGAGAGTTTTTTTATGACAGATATCAACAGACGAGCATGAGGTTCACTTGATGGTAGGTGATACCTCAGCCACAGAACATCAGACAATGATACGCTGTCGACCTATTTTTTTACTTCGAGCATTAGAAAATCCATAGACTAAAACCGAGACGCGCAATAATCACTTCACAGTTTTTTCATTAATGAACGGTGTTTCTCCATTCTAAATACGCAAACCATGCATTGTATGATTCCCAGTATGTTAAGAAAAGTATGAGATCAAATTTTTGACTGAGTATAACCGCTGTTTATAGATGAGAAAACCGTGAAACATATTATATTGTGCGTATCTGTTTCAGCCATAGCAAAAATAGGTTAACCGCATCATTGATGTTCTGTAGCTAAGTTATTCGCCTAGCATCAAGATGAACTTCATGATCATCAATCAATAAACAAATAAAAATCCATTAAGAGCTGATAACATTTCCGACTTCTCCAACTTATTACGACGATGTCTAGGATGAGGAAAAACTAAATTACAGCGCCTCATTGTTCATTTTTGATGACATAATACTGTAATTGAGATACCTAATTTTTCCCGAATGCTCGAAGTAAAAAGTAGATCGAAGCGCATCATTACCTGATGTTCTATGGCTGAGGTATCACCTACCATCAAGTGAACCTCACGCTCGTCTGTCGATATCTAACATTAAAAAAAACCTACCAGCAACTGAACTTTATTGACATGCCATTATTCAAATACATTCGTAATCCTTTTCCTTGTGATAGTCTATTGTAGGATGTAAGTTAGAAATATATTTATGTATTTTAACATTAATTTGAATTATTTTAAAATATTAGTTGGTAATACCTAATATTTAACAGAATTGATCATTATAAGGCCAGTGAACTTCGAATGCTCTCCTGAACTCTGTATAATATTAACTATAAGTAAGTTTCAGTTAATTGCATCATATTGTTATCTACTATTATAGAGTTTGTAATCGGAGTATGAGTTCAGAATTGTGATAAAATCAAAGCTACTATAAATTGTCAATTGTCTATCCCAGTTGACAATATTGCTCATTATCGTGACCTATGTTTGTCATTATAATACTCTATCTATTGTTTGAAATACCAGCAATAAACAACGTAAGGTTATAGAACGCCCTTGATTTCCTTTAAATATTAACATTCTTACTTATATTACTTATGAAAAAGGTAACTTTGGAAAAAGCTTTTCTAGAAAAGCTTGTACAAATTATAAACTACTCGTATCAGTTGTCAGTTTCATTTGTATGTTGTTTATAGATCTCATATGGACGTAAATTAAGAATAAAAAAAACAAAATCAAATCAAATTTATCCATAACTTATTTAACCTTATGTTTGCTATATGGATGTATATAAAACTTCACGTTGATTTTGCGGTAAACTGTAAGAACATTAAATAGTGTGAACTAATCCTTGTAGTGTGGTCCCATGATATAATATTCACAAAACTACTATAATTACTGTCTAGTATCATCATAATAACTTGGCGTAGATAATATACAAATCGTAATTAATATTATAATTTTAAAAATAGATATATATCAACAATTATTATATAATTACAGCTTAGTATAATTACCTACAACCAACATTATACCTTCACAAAGATATTTTAAAAATCGTATTAAAGATTATAATTTCATTTCAAACACTTACTTGTTAATGGACATAATTTTACTACCAAATAATATTTAAATTCTTAGTTATACGAAGGGGAAACTTAATATTACATACTGATTATACTATAAATATTTTATACACACAATATTTTGAGTAGCGCGTCATGAAATTTTATACGTGTAATAAGTATGGGGTGACACAGCCAATCAGCGTCAAGCTGGTATGGGGAGGCTTTAACGTGTGAACTGTGAAGTGTAGAAGGATGCCTAGGTAGGAACCTAGCCTCTTGGGTGCTTCATTCTATGAATCTATATACTCTATGATAATGCTTAACGAGGTATTTCTTGAACGTATCATTTTGTAACAACTTAACAGTGATATAAGAAATAAATGAAAATGAAATATATCTTTATTGCACACCGAAAAATTATTAAATAGAAAAAACAAAAAGCAATAGGTACCAAAAATTTCTTCCAGGCAACCTGTACTGGCTAATCTGAAATAAAAGCCAATAAATGTCTATCACCCTTATATATAATATTATTTAAAAAAAAACATTGTAAGTTAAGTTAACATACTAAGTCTAGTTTAGTTTAATTGTTGTTTCATTCATAAAAATCAAGTCTGTATGCGTTATAAGTTATAATATGTAATTCTCTTGAAGTGAAATGAAATTTCTTTTGATATTAATAAATGTCGTTGACCCTTAAATTTGAAATAAACATACAGTAAAAATACAAAAAAAAACAGTAACTATCGAATTTCTGGCCTCAATGGAAGAAACTACGAAACTAAAGTATAAAAAATAACGCTACAAAAATACGTATATAGCAGTTTACTTGAATAAAGTTGTGTTAATATACGAAATTATTGTATATTAGTCGAACTTCGTAAAGCATAATTTATGAATGCTAAAGTAATATCATTAACAAAATAAATTGACTTCTATGTGTAGGGAAGGATATTTGGACCTCTGTGACGCCACGGGCAAAAACTCGTAATGGTAACTTTCAATCTCAAATATTACGTTTTATTATGAATTATTGAATGAAAGATTAAAAACATAAACAGTGAGAATTATTACAATGTAAATTATTTGTATCTTTTAAAATTTAAACGATTTGCAGAAAAACTGAACCGAAATTGTCGAGATACATAAATAAAATTATAAACAGTTGCTTGAAAACAATTTAGCGTAAATAACTACAATTGAACACACATAAATATTAACATTTCATGAAGCAATTAACCGCTCGAATGCTTGACTGACAATGTTAAAGGGCCAATTCCCAATAATTCTGTCGTCGTTTTGAGAATGAGCCCACCCAGATCTTCGACGCGAGAGAATGGACAGTTCTGAATTAACAATCACCACGTGTACACAACATCCCATGTGAAATGCATGGGAATTGGGATTTATAAGACCCGCCTTCTTTTGAAACTTTTGGTAAAATAGTTGTAATTTTAAGTGTACTTTTTGGTGGTAAATTGTGTAAGACAATTAAATGAAAAAACAAACCCTATGATTGTAGTAAAACGCTAATTATTAAATTTTGACGGGCTCGTTGGCGCGTTCGGTAGAACACCGTGCGTACCGATGGGTCGTGGGTTCGAATCCCACCCTGACGACATGTTTATAATTTTCTTTAAGCAAGTCCTCCCCACGTCTGGTAACTTTTTGGTCTCCCCACGTCTGAACGAGTGGGAGGAATATCGAAATTCCGACCGGGTAACGAACCACTGTTCATAGATGGAAAACCCGTGGAGTGTAAATTGCGCGTTTAGGTCGAAGCACATCATTAACTGATGTCATCAAGTAAACCTCATGCTTGTCTGTCGATATCTAACATTAAAAGAAAATTGAAATGCCATGAATAAATAGCCTTTAACAGGTAAAATTTTTAATTAATTTTAGTCATTAATGAGAGGCACTATTTGACAAAAACCATGGTCAAAGGAAAACAATTTAATAATACTAAACCTTCATGAGGTTTGCCACGTTAACATTTGTTACGTAGATTGAATTTAGAAGCTAGAAAAATTGTGCCATTTTGTTCCGGAATTGACTAAGTCAATAATAATAATAGAAGTAGATATCACTCCAAGTGTCGTACACCGCGTGTGAGTCTGAATATACTCCCAAATCGATTGCAGCTGAGAGTGACAGTACTAGATAAGGTTTGCGGAGACGTTCAAGATTTGCATACGGAATACTGAGACGAATAGAAATCTGTACAAATGGTTCGCTTCGACGACACAATCTTATTTAATAAACGGGTATCTGGGTAACGGGTTTTAGATTTTGAAATGGAATCATGTAAAATAGCTCTTTGTAAAGTCCGGTTAGTTTTAAAGGCCATATGTGCCAAAAACGTCCTTTCGAAAAAAATAGCTCTTTGATTTCATAGAATCAATATTTCATATTGTATTTTACAATACTGACATATTTATCCGTAAACTTCATTTCAATGTATCTTTCTTTACCTGTACGTTTTATACATATTTTTTTATAATTTAATATGTATACTAATATTATATAGAGAAAATATTTGTTTGTTTGTTACGATTTAAAACTACTGGACCGATTTAAAAAAATCTTTCACCAATAGAAAGCTGCATTATCATCTAGCCTAGCCTAGACTATTTTCTAGTACCTAAATCTACATTGCACCCGTGAGAAGCCGGGGCGGATCGTTAGTAATTAAATATAATACATTAAAATTAGAAAAATACCGCTATACATAAATATATACAATATATGAAGTCAAAAGTCGGAATAAACAATATACCTAATCAATAAATATAATCGATATTTTCGTATTTAAATATCCAAATGACTGCTTCGGAAGTTAAAGTAATTCAGAAACCAAATTAAGTGCATAATATTGTAAATAAATAATCATTCGTTCAAAATAAGTAAAATCATTTAATTAAACCATTTTTCCTCGACTCTAGTTTTATAAGGTTTTTATAATAGTAATCACACATTCAGATGATTCATTTATTGAAGCATCTGTCCAAGTCTTTCTAAGTAGAAAAAGTGAGAGAGATATTACAATTGAATTGTAAAGTTAGGAATTCGAACCACATAATACCAAGTAATGTTTAACCCACCTTATTTGTCCAGCACGACATTAAAATAATTTAAAATTCCATATAAGTAGAGCGAATATATCTCTTGTCTGTAGCTTCTTTCTTTCCTGTGGAGTTAATTATTTTAGTCAATATTGTGCTTTTAGCAAGAGAGTCGGCTATCGATCAAGCAGCTGGTCACAAGGCTACGTAATATGATACACATTGGAATGTGTACACAAATAAAATCACTTAGTCGCAGAGTGGCGTCCTGTGGCGATTATTTAATGGGGACTATTCTATGTTGAATAATATAAGCTGTAAATGATCTGTCTTTGTAGATGCTTTTTGAGTCAGATCTCAAAGAACAGCTCATTTGATGGTCATACCTGCTAGAGGACATCAATAAATGACGAATCGTTGACTTTTTAACTGCTTATTGGTTGAAACTGAAATGCGCAATATACACTTCAGTTTAACATCGGTGGTTCGTTATCCATTCGACATTTGAATATTCCTCTCCACCGTTTAATGGATGTGGTTTGACTTATATTTTTTTTAATAGTATAGGGGTTCAAACGAGCCCGTGGCTCACCTGATGGAAAGTGAACACCGCCGCCCATGAACATCTGCAACACCAGAGGACTTGCAGATGCGTTGCCGGCCTTAAAAACATAAGGGATATTATGACAACAGAAACTTATAAATATGACATTTCCGGCGGAAGTCTACCCAATTGACCAACGAGCTCGCCATTTTTTTTACTCAAACTCAAATTCCATAAAAAAATACAAAACACTATTAAGTATATATGTATATTCATTTAATGTTGGAAGAGGCCATTGCCGTTAGGCAAACAGATCTACAGAAAATAAACAAGATGCAATAGTTAGCATACGATTTATAAGTGCTATTTTTTTTCATTCCAGATATCGACAGACGAGCGTGAGGTTCACTTGATGATGGGTGATACCTCAGCCACAGAACATAAGTCAATGATGCGCTATCGAACTATTTTTTTACTTCGAGCATGCTACATTCTTATTATTAATATGATATGTATATTCATTTAATATTTTATTTATACTGTTAGGAATAAAATCTCCAGGGATTGAGGATTGGTACAACGTATTATTAAATAATTAATTAAAAAGAAAAGCCCCGAGATTTGTTCTACTGAACAAAATACGTAAAGTTTGAATTTTTCTATTATAATAAGGGACGATTTGTGCGAGCGACTTTTTAAGCTTGTTAGCGAGTTAAAACAAAGAACTTTTGCAAAGTCGTATTTCACATTAATGTTGAATATATACCTGTAGGAATGGTTCTTCAGATGTTTTAAGGTTTTTTTTTATTCTCATCATATTTTTTAAAGAAGCACTTATAATAATGTTTATATTTTCAGATTTTTGGATGCCCGTCAAAATAACAAATTTTGTTATACATAGATTGTTATCACTGCATAATTTGAGGGATATGGGCTTTGGATTTGCGATTTAGACATTGGTAACATTTTGAGTTCCATACAGAAAGGGAATTTAAAGGGACAAAATAATAAAAGAGTATTTATTGAATTCTTAACTTATTCCCAATTAAGAAGCCAAATCGAGTGTGTGAATAAACAAAAAAAAATATTTCCGGAAATTTCCAGATATTTTAGTAACTGAACTTCGACATTTGATTTCACAATTTATTTTTACCTAATTTGCAAATTCAGGACGTCTTACTTCCCCACGGGTGAAGAGCTTTAAATAATGGACTTATTCGAATTGTTTGGGACGTATGGCAAATTTACTTGCCCATTTCTTGGAAGAGATTGTACATATTATCGATAACCTATCGAAACACAGTCACTTCCATTTTAAGTACTAAAATGACTATTACCAATGTCATGGTTAATTTTCAATTTAAAATACAAATGGAACATTAATAAAACACGAAATTCGTATCAAGTGTATGAAAACAATAAAAGTGAAATAATGAAGGTTTATTAAACCGATATCAACTAGAAACTCAAACAGTCAGCAATAAAATTCAAAATACAAAAGCCTTGACGGGTTTACGGTCGATTTTCAATTG
Organism: Anthocharis cardamines; assembly: GCA_905404175.1. Lineage (NCBI taxonomy): Eukaryota > Metazoa > Arthropoda > Insecta > Lepidoptera > Pieridae > Anthocharis > Anthocharis cardamines. Next base: position 5,121,076 of record FR989964.1, read on the forward strand.
CGAAATTTCGTACGAATAAAATAGGGCGTGAAATTGTTCCACGAATGGCTAGAATTTGTTTGTGAAATCCCGTCGTATTGTAAAATTTAGATGTAATGCTCTCCTACGTTACGGGAGGGATAAAAATTGAATCCTATTTGTTTTAGTAGACGGCTGTACCTGTTGTTTTTGATGTTTTACGGCATAGAGAATACGAGAAAAATATTATAATTCTTTAAGGAAAATATTACCTCCATTAGAATATTCCTCGTATACTTTCTATCCAGGTTTTTGTTCAATGTTTAACTTTTGTGATATATCTATTAAAATTATCATCTTACATAAACACATACAGTTAATATTCTATTCACTTTCGTATTGGAGTTTAGGCAGAGGTATTTTTATGTAATTTATGCTAAATTAATAAATATTTAAATAGAGTTTGTGTATGAAAAGTAATAATATTTGGAAATATTGAACCAATTTCGAAAATTCTTACATAGAAAGCTATATCATATCCATGGTATATTTTATGATGACAGCCAGTTTACAGGAAATTTTAATACATATATGTAAAATACGCAATTTGACTGTTTTATCGGTGTGCTTCTTGATAGTTCCTACTACAATAATAATAATCTTCACATTTATTTTTGTTTGAACTCTCTTTAATAGGCCGAAACATTAAAATTTAGCGTAATTAAACAACATAAATAATCACTGTTATCTTTGAAAACAAGTTGTGTTTTTTAAAATTTTGATTTTACTAGTAATTTATGTAGGTCAGTTTAGCCTTACAAATACACAAAAGCGACATGATATCATAATCATATCCGATATTGTTCTACGAATACGTCGATATATTCATTATGTTTAACCTATACGCAATTGCTCAAATAGTCCATTCCTATATAAAGTATCACAAAACTACCTAGCCTCTAGAATACAGATGCACATTGACAAATAACTGTAGTTTATTTAGAACAAAGTGGGGTATATATCGCCCTCGCAGTGTAAACGCTTATTGAATAAGCGAGTAGGATTTTATTAAGTGGCCTGACAGTGTCACATATAACACAGAAGTCACTTTTATTACTAGAACACTATTGTATGTTGTACAATTTTAACTTATCGATATTCCCCCTGACAAGGGGAACATTTACGTTCTGTCCCTTAAGGGGACGGAAAGGGGGGAAGGGGATCGGGTTGACAGAAAGGTAACTGCGTATGTTACCCTTGCGTCCGGGTAAGGTGGAAAGCATTTTTGAGGGGATTATTCAATGTGTTTTTTTATGTTAGATATCGACACCTCAGTCACAGAACATCAGTCAATGATACGCTGTCGACATGCTTTTTACTTCGAGAATTCGCAAATCCATAGACTGAAACTGAATCGCGCAATATGCTCGGTTTTACCATCTATAAACGGTGGTTAGTTAAAATTTCGATTTTCCTCCCACCCATTCAATGCCTGAAGAATCAAAAATAATTAAATAACTAACTTTTTTTTAAATTCGGGAACTACAACATTCAAACTATAAACCAATACTACCCAAATTTTCTCAATACTTTACCAATCTTATAGATACTTTGTTTCATAAAATTATAAGATTTAAGGCCCCAAAAGTAAGACCCAAAAGCTTTAATATTTAATATCTGACACCCCTTAACAAAAACTTACCGACATACTAAATGGGTCTTTATTAGAAATTATGGTATATTAAGAAACGCAGTACTTCCGTTATATGCATATAATGGTAGTTGATTATTTAATAAATTTTATTCACGTTCAGTTCCTAACAGTAATGCAATGTTAACGTAATATCCGAATATGTATTCAGTACTAGTAAATATACGCTGTTAGAACAAATCAAGCTTTACTATCTTGTTGAGTAATTTTCAACTTTACGGTAGCGGTAATAAGGTTTATAAATGTGTATGAAACGATGATTCTAAGCTTTCGAATTGTCGCACGTAACTAGTGGCGCCGCGTAGCGGTAGGACTTACATTTTAAATGAGAGTACGTTGTTTTAATTCACATAATATGATGTTTTTAGTGTAATTAAAGTGCGATAATTTTTTATTATTGTATAGTAACAGCCTATTTTTTACTAACAGAATGGAGTTATTTGACAAACAATTAAGGTTTAAGACATTTATTTCTCAAAAAAGAATTCATATTCACTTACATGATAAACAAAAATAATTAAATAACAGGTTTTTTTTTCTTAATTTGGAAACTACAACATACAAACTCTAAATCACTAATGACTACACAAATATTCACAATACGTCACCAATCTTAAAGATACTTTAGTTTCATAAAAGTATTTATTATTTGAACATTGAAAATTGCGTAGTAATTACATAATATATATATTCAAAATGTAGAAGACATTGGCTCTCCAAAGCTTTCCCTTCGTTTAGATATAATATAGCAACTAGGTTTAAAATAAACAGCACACAGTTTTTTAATCTATACCAATGTTATAAAGAGGAAAGATTTGTTTGTTACGTTTTAACTCAAAAACTACTCGACTGATTTTAATTTTTTTTAACCAATATAAAGCTACATTATCAACGTACATCAACAATACAATCATTAGTACATCTACATTGCACCCGTGTGAAGCCAGGGCGTATTGCTACTATAAGACATATAGAACAGTTCATTCATTATTTATTTTGAAACATAAAAAAGGTTTTTCACATACCGGTCGGTAACAATTTATGAACAGTGGCTCGTTGCGAAAGGAAACACAATATTACGCCCACCCGTTTGATGCACGAAGACCGAAGTATCCCGACGTAAGTTACATATTACAAAAATATATAAAAACGTCAGAATTGGCAGGAATCGAACACGTAATTGGATTAATACATCAGTATGTAAGGTAGGCCTAAGAGCCATTACACCAACTCACTAAGAATAGAAATACGCAAATGAACCTAAACATGCTCTCTTACTATCCTTCCAATACAATGAATTCTCACATCAATCATAACTGATAAAAATAATTAAAATCTTCGACTGTGACATTATAATTCCGTAATCCCGTAATCGGGTGGATCGGACTCGACAAGCGTTAAATGACTCGTCCCATACTTTACTCGCTGTTATCAGATGGCGTATCTTCGCCAACAATGGTTCTTGTAATGGTCGACATCTTAATACGAAGTTGAAGGGCCGTGTCGACGCAGCATGATGCACTACACACATAATTATTTTTCAAGGATGACACCTTGAGAATGTTTGGGCGAATACAATCGCATTTATCATTTTAAGATGTTTTATAATTGTTGGGATGTCCTGTTCACGAATTGAATTTAACAGTAATATATTGAAGTATTAAGAATCCCGCGCGGTGTGCCCAAGTTAAAGCATATTTAACAGCTCCTAAACATATTATATAGTACGATTTATAGCGACTTGGTTTTTTTTGTACAACTTCATAAAATAAATCAATTTTTGTAGGATTATTTTAATGTAAACTCATGTTTAGTTATTGAGACGTGCCGTTCGAAAAATAATTTTGAAAATATTTTCTTTTTAATTTTGATTTATATATATTTACTGTTTGAGAAACCTCTTAAAGATTGTGTGTGTTCGTAATTCTTTAACGATACCGAACTAATGCGATTTCAAACATCGCTGACTAGGTCATTACTGGCGCGTGTACGTTGCTCTTTACATACGGGGCAAAACACGTTGGCGATATATGTTTTCTCAGCAAAAATTCAATATAAAGATTGATAAACAGTCAATGATGAAATTAAACTTCATTGGCGCATTAAAGCTAGATCATCTTTCAATAACCTTTCAGATCAGTGGTTTGTTGACAGTGACAGGTGTCCCAACTTTAAACTAATCCAAACAGGCGGCGACGACACGTCGATGCTCAGAAAGTCAACCTTCGCGATGGTCGACTGAACAAAACAAAACAGGTAAGACTTGTCAATGCCCACGCTTTTGGTACCGTAACCTGATATAAGGAGACGTATACGTTTAACACTCGAGAGAGGTTCGCTAGCGGTTGGCTGTATTGTGGCCACGGTATTAGGAGACGCGATAGGCGATTTTTGTTCAACCGGTCTAGCATGACCGCCATGTGACATCTCGCGGACGAGAGAAGACAAACTAATGTAAGATATCTCGATATATTGTATCTCGAAATGGACAATTTTGATAGAAAAGATATCTCGATCGATTAAAAGTCGAGTTTTAAATGTAATTGTCATATTAGACCCGGAAGAAATAAAGAGATAATCGATTAAAACACGAGAAAACGGTCGACAAAATTTTGTCGCGGTTGTCATGCTAGGGAGGCAGGGACAATGATGAAGCGGTATTTAGTAAGCTTTGTAAACATTTGCTTTGAAGCGACCCAGCCTGTAGCTCGGCGAAAAGATGGACGCCATCTTTCCTTTCGTTCGTTATAATAAAAGATTCAAAGATCTTAAGGTTAACGCATAACTGAGAGCCTAGCAGGAACAACTCGCGAAAAAGTATTCGTATCGTCGAGCTGTCATTTGTATGAAATTTCAAAAGACTTCTCATACAACTGACAGATGGACGATTCGAATACTTTCTCTATAGACGTTCATGCTAGGCCCTCAGGACCGAAAAATATTTCGAGACGTTTTATTTCAATGTTGCGCTATATGTCCTTAGCATTCATTAAAAAATCCAGTTAATACATATTTTAAATAGTAAGAATTTATGTTCTTAAATCTTACTTTCCATTGTAATACAACTAATGTTTAAAAAAAATCAAATGTTTATTTCCTAAATAACTAACTGAATGTTTATAACATTTTCATAACGAGACGTCGAGGGAACATTTTTAGTTAAGTCTACTCTAGTAGCTAAAATTAACTATTAGTACGTAGATAAAGTACATAATGCATATTATATCTGTACTGAGATGGTTGAACAACCACTTTCATAAAATTATAAATTAAACATTTTGTAATTAAGATGTAGGTATATATTTGTAGCCCTATTCACAGAAAAAAATATATTATGTACGTAGTATATGAATTATACTCACAAATAGAATAGTTTCTTCCTTTATTTGATAAAAGCCTACATATTACTAGACGTCACGCGGTCTCGTGCTCAGCGACACTAAGCTTACATTTAGATAAAATATTACCTGCAGTTTTCAAGCTGACGATATTTCGCAATGAATTTATGGTAACGCAGTAACTGGTTCAGGTTATTTATTAAGCTCGCTTATAGATTCAACATATTATGGTTGGCTAACTTTATCATTAGAAGGAGTTATATTGTAAGAATATACCAAATAAATTATTTATCCTTATAGATTTTACTTTTATTGATATAATATAATACAAAATTCACATTTGCATTATTATGTGATAATCAATAAAAAAAATTTTTTTTAATATAGGGGGCAAACGAGCCTGCGGCTTACCTGATGGAAAAAGAACACCACCGCCCATGAACATCTACAACATCAGAGGACTTGCAGTTGCTTTGCCGGCCTTTAAGGTAGGAATAGGCTCTCTTCCTAACTTTTTTTTTTTACATAAATTAATTATCATTGCTTATAAATTCCAACGCGATTCTTAGTGAAAAACAATAAATAGCTGATGTAAGTTTTAAAAATATAAAATTATTTTTTCGTAAATGTGAGAAATATGTTTTTTTAATTAATATAACCTCACCTTATATCCCATCCGCTCGCCCGTGTCATGAAACAAGATACTTTAATATCCGATTCATTGTTCTGTTACAAATTTGTCAGTGATCTTTACATTAAACTTTTTCTTTCAAAACTTGAAACGGGTTATAATCCCTCGCCGCCACTTGTAAGTAAATCTTCGTCAGAAATGATCAGACCACACAAAAAAGTACGATATTTTAAAAAGTTGGACGACTTTAATGGATTTTGAGTTGACTTCGTGGCAATGAAGCTTTTTTATACAGTTTTTAGGGATTCTATCGGGGCAAAGAGGAAGTGATCGCATTTTCTTGCAAGACTTAAGTACTCTTTGGTAAATTCGTTCGTTTTTTATATTCTGACTTGGCAGACTTATTTTTCGTCAGGTGTTTATCTTAGGACTAAATAGTATAATAGACAATTTAAAATATCTGAGATTGTGATTGTTTAGTTATAATATGAGCTCAACTCATGATAATAATAATATTAAATAATAAAGAGGAAAGATTTGTTTGTTTGTTGCAATTTAACTCAAAAACTACTCGATCGATTTTAAAAATTCACCAATAGAACATTATCAGCGAGTAGCATAGGCTATTTTTATGCACCCGTGCGAAGCCGGGGCGGATCACTAGTAGCTACTATATAAAGTGTTAAAGATATACAACCTTTCAAAAAATATTTCTTTCACTATACCCAAAATAAACGACTTAGGTGTTAAGGTTTTTATAAAATATTTTTTTATTTTTATATAGAAACATAATTTTATATTTCTTTCCAAAATTTAGGAAATAGGCTTATCCGAAATATAATAAAGTAAGTAATTTTCTGAAACCTATTAGGCATTAGGTACTGGTTTATAATTTGTAAATACATATGTAGTAAGAATTGTATTGTGAATACAGAATTAATAAAATAAAAAAATTGAACAAAATCTAGTGTCATCTTTAATTTATTACAATATAAGTTGTTAGTTTTCGTTTATTTGTATAAGCATTCATTACACATCGTATCATTCGATCACTGGTTTCCCGTTTCCTTTTGTGGAGTCTTCTAGTATGGGCGTTGTGAACATATGCCGATCTTGCTACCATTGTTAGTGTTCAGAGAATGTAACATATTCCTAAGTAAGCTCGAAAAACATATTGTTTTAATTCTCTTTATTGAAATGTGCAAATATTTGAATTTTTAGAACAATACGCTAACTAGAAACGTATTACGTTACGATTAAATTGTGACTTGAGAGGTGTTAAAAAATATGTACCTATATGTTTTTTTAATGTAATCGACAGATGAGCATGAGGTTAACTTGATGGTAGGTTACAGAACATCAGTCAATAATGCGCTGTCGACCTAATTTTTACTTCGAGCATTAGGAAATCCATAGACTGAGACTGAAACGCGTAATATACACTTCACAGTTTTTCCATCTATGAAAGGTGGTTCGTTAATGCCTAAAGTGACCAGACGTGAGGGAGACATGCTAATAGAAAATCATAAAGACGTCGTCCCGGGATTCGAACCCGCAACCCATTGGAGCAAAGTAGTTGTTCCACCAAACGGGCCAACGAGCCCGATCAAGAGAATTTACTCTGTGGAACCACCTTACACTTAGCATAAACGACTTTCGAGAAAGTATCAGTATCGTCAACTGTCAGTTACATATATGAGTAGGTATTATTTGAAATTTCATACAAATGTCAGTTTCACAATACAAATATTTTTTCACAAGTTGTTCGTGAAAGGGCTCTTTTCACCAGCGGTATTTCGGAACCGATACGACTTCCCTAAGTCGTATCGGTTCGGAAATACCCTAAAGGTCCTTCAAAAAGAGCCAACTCATTTCGCAGTGTAGTGTTAGCAGATGTCTATGGGCGCGAGTTATCACTTGTAGCGACATTAACAATCTGCACCTAGAATCAATACGAAGACGTCTAATCCTGAATCGCGCTATCTAAGTGTTTCCGAGCGTTGAATATACATAATAATACAACATCTCGACATCAACAACTGGGGTCTTAGGGCCGGCTAGTCAGTGGATCGACTGGTTGATGAACATCCCTGTAGGTTGGAGGAAGAGCACACATTCCTTCCTCTACATTGGTCACCTGAAGAGCACCTACTTCTGAACATCAAGATGCATGACGTCATCACTTCCTACAGCATCAATCAACAGCAGCGAGCAACAGCCAGACAGCCATAGAATACAGACAGGGTTTTCTGAATAATAAGCGTAATATCTGATTAAAAGGAATATAAAACAATTATTATTACTTCGTTGAAAAACGATCATAAAACCAATTATTTCGATATAGGAATACGATAATATGAGTATCGTACGCAATTAATGAACAATCTCATATCAATTTCGTCGAGGTTAATGATTTATTTTGCATAAAATATTCATTCATTTTGCGTAAAACCCGAGTCTTTGTAATAATTATTCGGGTATATTATTGTTATTTTGCTCCTGTCACGCGAGGTACGCTGGAGGGCATAACTTAATGTTGACTGACGATGCTTGCCCCTCCGTAACCATCTTGGATAATTTGACTAATTTACGTAATTTCACCCAATTTCCATTCGAAGTGCATGTTCCGCTCGCGATCATTATGAAATTTTCAAAAACACAATGGCCTAATTCTAAATACCCGCGAGCATACTTAAAAAATTGCGGCTAACATGATTTCGCTACTGAATTCTTAGAAATGTTGGCAAGATCATTATATTGTTTTGAAGGGAATTCTTGGAGTAAATTCCTTTTTCAAATATTATATTTATAATCTCTATTAATTTCTTCATTGCCTTTTATGAAGTATTTTATTTATAAATGAACTATAACGCTATATGAGACTATGTATGAGTACATTAATGGTTTCCATAAACTATTTTTTACTTATCGTAACAACTATCAAGTGAACAACTCGAAATAAAAAAAAACATTTATCTATACTAATATTATAAAGAGGAAAGATTTGTATTTTTGTATGTTATGAATAAACTTAAAAACTACTGGACCGATTTTAATAATTCACCAATAGAAAGCTACATTATCAGCGAGTAACATATGCGTATAGTACACATATTATAGTACATCCGTGTGAAGCCGGGACGCGTTGCTAGTAAAATATGTATAATTTTTATTTAAAAATTGAAAACAGTGCTCTTTAGTAACGTCAAAAGTATTAAAAATTAACAAGTTGCCTAGCGTCATTTGTTGTCAAAAGGCAAAATTGTCTTGCGTGTAAACAAGCAAGATTGCATTTAATATGAATTAATGATATTTAGTAGTGTAAATTCGCGGTGACCATCGGAACGAGCATCCATTACGCGATGTATCGACATTGCATCTGCTAGGATTGCCTGGCCCGAACACGCAGGGATATAGGCTAGTATTTATTGGAAAGCAACTTTAGATTAAAAACGGTTTTTTATATAATACAGGTTTGACCTCGATTGCACCTGACTATATGTGGAGATGTATGTTGGTATATGAGTACTGCCTGGAATATGCCTGATTATCCTCAAAATTAGGAAAGGTTTTTATTATCTTAATATTGTCTTTTATTAACCCGAGTATCACACATTTAAATAAAATACTGTATACTGTATAAGTAAGTAAGTAGGTAAGTAAATACTTTATTGCACACAAAAATACAGTAAAAAACTTATAATAGACTTAAAATAATAAAAGTAGACGAAAAAAGTAAACATGGAATAATCAGCATTAGATATGTGTACGGCTATTTCTTCCAGACAACCCGTGATGGAGGAAATGCTGAATATACCGGATTAAAACGCAAAAAAATAATCTATTATTATCTTTCATTATTACCGCAGTTTCAGGTATGTGCGTTGTATAATTGTATCAAAGGTTCTAGAATCGAATCCCGAAAAAACAAGTTTAAAATATTATCAACTATTGTTGTTTCGTTTGGACAGGGCATAGAAGACAGATTAAAAAATTGCGTAAGTATACAAAAAAAATAATCAGTGAAACGGGCACAGAAATGTGCCCGTTTCACTGATTACCGCTTGCCAATTGAGCGCACTGCCATATTACCTAGCCTCAGGAGTAGGCCAGTTAATATCGCGGTGTAAGGGTTAACTGGTCGTATCTACATTTTCTCAATTTTACAGGAGAGCAAAATATATACACTTATAATCTGCCACTTAAAATTTTACCAGCTTTTTAATAGAGGTAGTAATACAATTGTCGAATAAATATAGATCAGTATATTGGCATACTATTAGATATTTAAAAAACTTTAAAGAATAACTATTTTAGATTTTTGTAGATACGTTCATCTGGTCCTTATACCGCGATATGGTAAAGCGAATAAAAGTGACGGTGGAGTACAGAGTAACAAGAAAAGTAAATCATTAATATTAATAACTTAGCTTAATAGTAATAAATTATGACGCTCAAAAGCCTCTCGTAACTTAATTATACTGTACCAACGAGGCTTCGTAGTTCATCAGATAGTAAGAACATTTGTTGCGTGTGAAACTAGAATTCCATTTTGCACGATACATTTCGCGCAAGCATCAAAGCTCTTGAACCCGAGCCGACTCGATAAATCATTCGGTTAAAACATTCTAACACCTCATTTTGCTGATTTAGTCCGATGCCGTCGTAAAGCACATTAACTCTTGCATTACAAAATTATAATTTTATTTCGTAATGTTTGAAGTCAGTCTGTGTTTAAAAAACTGGATAAGTGCGAGTCGGACTCACGCATCGAGGGTTCGCGAAAGATTTTTAAGATTTTCCCAATAAAAAAAAACTAAAATTTTACAGTTTTTTTTCCTTTACTTGTGCTACATGACAATGCTTCATGCCAAATTTCATGGTTCTAGGTCAACGAGAAGTACCCTATAGGTTTTGATTCACTTACACGGCATATATGGAGCATAAAAGGCCGTATCTTTTGATATCATCGACTTCGAAGTTTGATTTCACTGCTGCAAGGGATTGCAGACCTGAGTATTCGATATTAATTGAAACTTGATACTTTCACGCGTTCCTGAGAAAATGTGTCTTGCCAGACAGACGGACAACGAAGTTATCCTAAGTATAAAGGTTCCATTTTTAGTACGAAGTACGGAACCGTAAAAATTACGCGAGATCCTGAGTACCACATTCATTTATATATTAATTTATCGATGAAATTAAATGAAATGAATTTCACTATCTATTATTGTGCCGGTCTTGGTGAGGAATGGAGTGGAGGGTGAGTGAGGCGAGTTACATTCCAAACAGTGGTCTCGAAAGTCGAATGCGAAATCGGTAGGATTGCCAAGTAAAATCGGTATATTTGGATCAAAAATCAGAAAATGACTAAAAAAAATTTGATCAAATCTCATTATTTTAAACAAGCAACACACCCCGGCATCACCCTGGTGCAAAGTATATGTATTTTACACAAAAAAACCGACTCCAAAAATAACTGTTAATAAATAATGCTTTGAAGTAATTAAAATATTATTTTTTACTTTTTAGTTATAGTTTTGAAGTCGGTTTTTGTTTTTTGCTTAAAAATATTTTTTTATCAAAATTTTTGTAGGAAGTGTATTTTTTAAGTTCATTAATCCTTACATAATAATTTAGTAGACCTACCACTAAACGTGCTGCTCAAATGAGACAGGGCCGTGAAAGGAACTACAAACCATAACATCATCCACGTATAAGATTTTTTTTGTTATTGTTGATTTTCTAAAAAAGTATCAAACCAATTTCGATAAAAATTATATGGGACCACCTCTGAAATATCCCCTACCAAACAAAAGAAGAATCATCCAAATCCATCCATAACTCGCGGAGCTATCGCGTAACAAACATACAAAAAAAAAAAAAAAACAACATACAGACGAATTGAGAACCTCCTCCTTTTTTGAAGTCGGTTAAAAATAGTCTATGTTATGCGCTGATAATGTTGCTTTCTATTACTGAAAGAATTTTTAAATTCGGATAAGTAGTTTTTGAGTTAAATCGTAACAAACAAAACTTTCCTCTTTATAATATTAGTTAAAATTATAAATGTGAATTAAATGATATTGTAAGATTTATATTAAGTATCTCAGTTTGAAGATAACGAACGTATTGAGAGACATCTTAATGAATGATTAAATTTCATTAGTATCTATTGAAGTAGACGAATGATAATATGAAGACATTAAATTATCAATTAAGCCTTACTGATTCCTGCTAATAATTTAAAATCCACTTTTGTAGTACAAAGTTGGTTTATCGTTACGTATTCTCGTATTATCGGTACGTTTCACTAACTTGCAATAAATCGCCCGGAATGTTGCGTTACGACTGCAGTAATATGCATCAGATGTGCAAGTTACATGTTTAATGACTTTTGTTTGTCCCGTTCTTTCAAAATGGTAATTTAATATGCTCTATATACTCTAGACTGCCTCTGTGGCTTAGTAGTTAGTTATAAGCGATACATTTAGCATCGGAGGGCCTGGGTTCGAATCCCGGGGAAACAGGTTTTTTTATGTTAGATATCGACAAACGAGCATGAGGTTCACTTGATGGTAGGTGATACCTCAGCCACAGTATATCAGTCAATGATGCGCTGTCAACCTACTTTTTACTTCGAGCATTCGGAAATCCATAGACTGAAACGTTTCGCGCAATGTGCACTTCACGGTTTTTCCATCTATATTGTTTCTGTTAGGCAAAGCACAGTAGGCTAATTCCCTACTTGCCTGTAAAGAATAATGATTAGTGAAACGGACACAGAAATTTGTCTGCCCTATGCCACACTAGAAGACTCGGGAATTCACTTTATATACTCTAGCATATTCTGGTTAGAAATGTTGTCTAGACTTGTAAGAGTAATAATAATCCATTCAGATTTAACGTAAACTAATGGAGATAATATGGCATTTTGTAAACTTTTTTGACAATGGATAATATTACCTATAAATTGTTTACTAAAATAACATAATTGACTTTGTTAATACTTGAATAGTATACTGTAATATTACAAAAACCATTTAGTCTCATTTCTTTTTGTTCTAACGACTCTATGAAATTGAATTCTATGTTATGACTTGCTCCAAACAAGCAGAGTGGCGCAGTGGAAGCTTGCTGGGCCCATAACCCAGAGGTCCGTGGATCGAAACCATGCTCTGCTAAGTTTGAAATAAGCTTATTTTTTAGTATTTTAATAAATATACTTATGAAATTCAATTCTATCTTATGACTTACCTCAATACAAGCAGAGTGGCGCAGTGGAAGCGTGCTGGGCCCATAACCCAGAGGTCCGTGGATCGAAACCATGCTCTGCTAAGTTTGAAACTAGCTTATTTTTTACTATTTTTATTTAAAAAAACCTCTATAGTTGTTGGCAACTTTGTGACATTTCTAAAATCAGACAACTGTCATTTTTCTGTCTCCCCGTGACCACGGTTGCTGAAAAGCATCCGAAACGTCGCGGATAAATAATTTAAACAATATAAATAATAAATCCGTTATACAGTATTTTATTTAAATGTGTGATACAAATAATTTAAACAATATAAATAATAAATCCGTTATACAGTATTTTATTTAAATGTGTAAAAGACAACTCTAAAAAAAACAATTATATCTTATGACTTATACATACAAGCAAAGAGGTAAATTAGAAATGATAAAAGTATGTAATGTTTTCTTAAAGTAATATATGTAATTGTCTTCAAAAAAAATCTCTAATCTCTTGTTCAAATTAATAAAACGCTTTTAATACTTTTTAAATTTATCTCACAATAGAACACAAAAGGCGCTGAGATACTGAATGAACGGATGAAACAAATACATTGGTACTATCGTAATTCCAAAGAGTTTTGAATGCAGTCCAATACTATTTCGGTCGTCGAACAGTGATCTTTAATTCTTGTTTCGTTTTGTTCTAAGATTGCTCTGGGATAGAATGGCGGTTGGCTATACGATGGATAGATGAGGGATATTGATAAAATATCTGTAGACAGACAGTGAATAGCTGCAGATTTTCCAAATAGAAACAGTTGCAGTCAATGAAACATGAACTTTAATGGTTGGTTTTAATGCTTATTTTAGTATAATGTAGGAATTTTGGTGGTGACACTTAAAATTATAAATCTTTTTAGGATTCCGTTAATGCGTTTATAGATGAATCTATGGGATCACTCGTATGGCAGGTTACTACTATACTTAATACCTATAAATACCTATAAAAATTTGGAGCTTATTTTTGGTGTACAGTTTACAAAAACTTATTTCGTATAGGTATTAGGTACATGTTTTTATTCAAGTTGATTTGTAAATTATGAGTTTTAATATAAATAATAAATCGCATTTTAATCCAGTATACATTATTTTATTTAAATGTGTGATAAGACAATATTAATATTTATTAATAAAAAAAACATATTTTTTTAATTCTATAGTTATTAGTCATCTATGTGGTATCACTCATTGTTGTCACACTTGTAGTCATTCGTTTTCTAAAACTGCTTGTATACAAAATACAAATATATAATACATAATTCTATTTCGCAACCACGTCCTGCGTGTAAATTGAAGTCCAGTGCACAGATGTTCCGTCTCAATAATGAATGCATTGTCAGATTGTATTCAAGACTATTTTCACTTACCGCTGTCCACGTCCATTACTAACGGAATTGTACTGCATGCAGTGGAAAATTAAAAAAAAATGTACATTTGATTCGTTAGAATGCAACAGAATATGGATGGTCATTTACCAAGATTTCTTCCAGTCTACATTTCATCTGGACTATCTGGTAGTACTGTCAGACTATAAAGCACTATAAGTCCAATGTTTATATTAGCTTGAATATAAAATACATACATAGGACATATTTTTTTAGTTTTAATATGTTCTCGTTTATTTAGAAATTTAGTCGCGTACGATCCGCTAAAATCAAATACTCCGATTTCTTTTAAAAATATTTAACACACGATACTTAAACCTTAATAATCAAATGAAGAATATGCTAATCAGAATGTGTAGATTTCTATCAGTACCTTTTTCAAATCAGTTCGGCAGTTTCAGTGATTTTATTCTAAAAAACAAACAAACAAATTCTACCTAATTACCTATTAAAGCATATCTGTTATGGTATCATACGAGTATATTAAAATGTTTTAACAAAGAGTTTACAATATTCCTTAATAGAAAAGACCTATAATTAAGAATGGCGCTTACCTTCAACTGAAATCGGCTAGTCCGAGTACTTACGAAGCTTTCAAAAAAGGAAATAATTTCCAACGTACAATTCTTTGATGAGTGAATAAAACAAAATACAATATCCATATTCTATACTAATTTTATAAAGAGGAAAGATCTGTTTGTTTGTTACGATTTCACTCAAAAACTACTCGACCGAATTTAATTTATCAGCGAGTAACTTATTTGGGTAAAGTACTCGTACATCTACATTACACCCGTGCGAAGCCGGGGCGGACGGCTAATAATAATAATAATAAGAGAACATCTCCACAGCTTTCTGTTGCGACGTTATCATGAATGAACACATTTACCAACGTCTGCGATACGATGTTATTTGATTTATCTCGAGCGAACTATTGAAAACTTCCATCAAGAACAATTTTATATAGATGCTGTAATCAAGTCGCTGCCAAATGTACTTCGAGAAATAAATTATTAGTTTAGTTGTTTTATAGTGGCTTTATTGGCAGCTTGCTTTTCGTAATAAAGTAGTATACAAAGATTATATAAGTATGCCTTATTAAGTTCTGATAAATATGTTAAGTATAATATATTAGGGTTTGCGCAAAGTGAGTATGCAAAAATGCTTTGTTATTTACGATTAAAAGGTTTCAGGAAGAATAATGCAACAAAAGTGATAGTTAAATATAATATATGTATAAAATTTAGACGACGATTTACGATAAGACCACCAATATGTACCACCATCTGCAAAATGTCTAGAATTGTGGATGTTCATGCTCGGGGGGTCGTTTACAGGGGGGGGAGTGTATCTAACTAAAAAGTTAACTGTGGAACACCTGCCGTGCGCTCCGAAAGGTCGCGGGTTCGAATCCCACCGGGATGACATGTTTATAATTTTCTGTAAGCATGTTTTCCCCATGTCTGGAAACTTCAGGCATTTAACGGGTGGGAGGAATGTCGAATTTACGAACGGGTAACGAACCACCGTTCATAGATGGAAAAACCGTGAAGTGCAAATTGCGCGTTTCGGTTTCAGTCTATGGATTTCCGAATGCTCGAAGTAAAAAGGTTGACAGCGCATCATTGACTGGTGTTCTGTCGCTGAGATATCACCTACCATCAACTGTTCCTCATGTATGTCGATATCTAAGAAAATATTTTTTTTTAATTAATATTGGTCTAAATTGAACAATATTGACATGAGATGGTATTTAATTATCTGGATTCTCCGTATTCTTGCGTCAAGCATGCTTTTTGATAGATCTCTCAATAGCACAGTCAACGGTGAAGTAAAAAGAGCTTACGAATTTCAGAACTGTCGCTACAAAAAACCCGAAGTCAATTACTTTAAGCTGTTCAAAGAAATGATTCGTTGATAGCATGGCTAGACGTGAGACGTCGCAATCTCGTGTCGTTGCGGGGAATTTTGTAATTTATAAAATATTTGGAATAGTCCCGTCTGTGGCCACCAACGACTCTATATGGGCCACACAGACGAAATGTTCTTATTGCAAATTCGCAGTATTAGCAACGTATTTTATACATATTAACAAAGACATTGTATTACTATGCAGGTAATATTACAAAATATTATATATAATAATCGTGTTTGATTGTTGATAGGTATGTTAACTAACGTCATGTTGTAATTTCAAATCTATATATTATATAAAAGAAAGTTGTATTAGTTACACCATTTATAACTCAAGAACGGCTGCATCGATTTTCAGGATATCTATTGAAATATCTGAAAAAATCAGGAAAAACAAAAAATTATATACATAAAATCAATTCGAAAATAAATTAGGTTTGCTACCTACCCCAATATCTTCCATAATTGACACCGCAAATGACGCACACTTACAGCTTTTTTTGTAATAATTGATGTTCACTGGAAATCATTGAAATTAAAGAATTGAAGTGGCGAGATAGCATATTCAATTCTAGACAGTGGCGGCGTAAGACCTAATTTTTATGTGGGCAAGATTAATTTTGCCTGCAAATTTTTTTTGGCACGTTCGTGGCTTTTAAGTAATGCATAAATTTTCGGTGGTCGCAAGGCCGTAGGCGGTGGCCCACGTCGCCCACGCCTTACGCCGCGCCGTCACTGATTCTAGATATATTTTTTTATTCTTGAAGCCAGCATTCTCGCAGGACGTCTGTCGTGTCCGCTAGTATTTAATAAACAAAAATAAATATTTACGTACTTTAAGTAATAAGCCATCGAAAAAAACGGTCGGCAACGAACCTGCAATCCCTCTTGTGTTGCAGATGGGCGGCGGTGATCACTTACAATCACGAATCATCTATAAAAAAAATACAAATTATACCTGCGGGATTCAAACCCGCGATCTATCGAAACACTAGCTCCAATGAGGCACGGGTCGATTTAATATATTGTAACATATCTATTAGAAATAATAGGGTAAACAGAAATATTTTTATTATTTGTAATGCACCCATAACCTGAGAGAAGCACCCATATCCAAAAAATTAAATCCCTAGTCAATTAGAATCTTCCTTAATCCTAAAAAACTTAGCAGAACATAAGACTGACATGTTACCACTTATTTTTCCATATGTGTATCATTGGATTGACATAAAAAACTCTTCCATTTGCTTGTCCGTATGTCGCGGGTGGTCTCAGCTCGGACATTTCAATAATGACGTCTCTCTGGCGCAAAGACCGCTTTTACAGACAAAATACGAAAAAAAATCGAGAAGGAATCGGGTGTAATACAATAAAAGCCATCTTTAAAATACACCGAAACCTTCCTTGAAACTGCTTACGTAATCCCATAGAACGTGGGCATTGTAAACATTATTACTGGACTAATAAAATTGCCGACATATTGTGCTTCAGGTAATAAGCTCCTATTACGTAATTGTTGAAAGGGACCGACGAAGGCAAAGGTAATCAGTGAGTCTAAATATTTGCTCTTGTTATAACTATAGGAGTTTATGACCCAAAATTGTAATGGTTATCGCCAAAATAGTGTTGCATTGAACATAGATTGGATTTGATAAGATATAAGCGTCGACGATTATCATAATTCCTTATTATTATCGTTGTATGTATGTTACCGACGAGTGTGTATGAAAGCATTGATGAAAGTGGAAGAAGCGAAAGGGGTATGCAAGGATCAGTGGCGGGACCACCATACAACCCCAAACGGCTGTTTTTCCTTATTAATGCATTAAAAAGAAATATAATAATTACGTAATTATATAAGTTATATAAATATTTAAGCATGTATTATGTTAAAGTCGGCAAAACGGGCTTTTGGGCTTGTGTGGTAGTCCCTCCCGCCACTGGCAAGGATCGGAGTATAAAATATGGAATTCCGTGATCTCTGCCAACCCCAATGGGAAAGAAGCGTGATGTATACGTATGTAACATATGTAAGCGTCACATAGTTTTCTTGTTTTGGTGAAGATCTATTATTATTAATTGTAAAAAGAAAATAAATATAAACTCTAATAGACATAAAGTAGGTATTTTATCTTATTTAGCAAAGCATAATTATATATATGAATCCAATATGCTTAAGCTGCGCTACTATGTTTATACTGAAGCCAGTCATAAGATAGAATTAAATTTCATAGAGGAGATTTTAAAAACAGCGTAAAAATTAAGCTTATTTCAAACTTAGCAGAGCATGGTTTCGATCCACGGACCTCTGGGTTATGGGCCCAGCACGCTTCCACTGCGCCACTCTGCTTATATTGAAGTAAGTCATAACATAGAATTGAATTTTATAAGTTTATTTATTAAAATATTAAAAAATAAGCTTATTTCAAACTTAGCAGAGCATGGTTTCGATCCACGGACCTCTGGGTTATGGGCCCAGCACGCTTCCACTGCGCCACTCTGCTCTTATGAAATGTTCACTAAAAACTGGAATAATTAAAACGCAAACTACAATAT
Source organism: Anthocharis cardamines (assembly GCA_905404175.1). Taxonomy (NCBI): domain Eukaryota; kingdom Metazoa; phylum Arthropoda; class Insecta; order Lepidoptera; family Pieridae; genus Anthocharis; species Anthocharis cardamines. Next base: position 5,139,865 of record FR989964.1, read on the forward strand.
AATTAGTCTGACTGTAATTCATTTATTTGTGATTTACATCATTTTTCTGAGTCATTAATATTCAAAATTCAAATTATTTTAATAGAGTTATTGATTTATATAAATTTAAATGTATAGGCCGACATTATCAGTTATCAAGACGAATCTTTGAAAACATTCAACATTATATTGGCGTATTTAGGCTTGCCTGTATCCTAACCGTAGGACTAAGCATAGTATCATATATTAATGTGTCGTATAGTGTATTGTGTATGCCGTAACTTTTAGTATAGTTCTCCTTTCAAAATTCAGATTTTATTAATTAAGTCCCAAGATATCGTTTCAAACCAATACATCGATAATTTACGTTTATAGTATCCGCGTATCTTGTTAAGCTGAACTGAAATTGCCGTGCATAATTTAAAATAATAACAGCTCTTTGTATGTTTGCTCAGAGCATGCTGTGTGAAGTAAGGATTTGCGAGGCCAATCTCCTTTCTTGTAAACCTTGAACATCGATTCTTATTAAGCCATCAAATACGATTTCTTACGCATTTTTTTCTCACTTCTTGATTCTTTGATTTGGTTAATTTTATTTATGAAAAATCAATCAAAATATCTACTCCGATCTTTAATCTGTCAATTAAAAATACATTTCTTATATTATGTCTGAACTAAATGGTATATCCAAACAAAAATAGATCAAAAGATTTCGAAACTCCATTTTGAAATCGTTCTAATAAGGCTTTGGCTGGGATATACGATACCGGATAAACGAAATACGGCGTTAATTATAAGTAATATGTAAGACAAAGACTGCGTTTTAAGGTTTATAGTTCTTATTAGTGTTCGGTTTGGGTACTTACTGTGAGAAAGTTTGAAGCATATACGCTTTTACAGTTGGTTTGTGAGAGAAATTAAAGATAACAGTGCCGACTTTACAAATGAGTAGAGTTCATATCGATGGTTAGTAACCAAAAAGGGATAACCGCCACTCCACAATTAATTATACGAGTAGGAAAATAATTTTAAGACTGTGACGCAGAAAAAGCATAACAATAAAAAAAAGAAAATCCATATTTTTCCAAAGATGCCGCTTATCCCTTTTTGGCTGTTTTATCTTAAATATATAAAAAATATATGTTAAATATATTTAGTACATATATATATTTTTTATTCATTAATATTATTTTATGAGAACTAATAACTATATTTTAGTCCATGTAGATGGTGATAATGCCTTTGTTGTTCTTTTTCGTTCTGTTTTGACTATCACGATCATATAGAAATGTTTTAATAAGATCATGATAGTACTAGTCAAGGTCTAGGTAGATATCCCAAGTTCAAATCCCGGGCATAATAAAAAAATTGTTACGGCCCACAGGGTAGAGAGGACTGATCACGATCGTCGTGTAAAGAAAAATAGTCAGTTAAACAGACACAGAAATGTTTCTGATCTGATGCAACATAAGAGAACTCGGGAAAAGACTATTCCTTTAAGACTTAAGGTTTAAAAATAGTCAAAACAAATAATTGAAAGCCTCAGATGGGAAGCGAGTTTTTCAACAGATTAAGTGCGGTCACCAAAGCTATAAATCTGTGGATTAAACTAACCTTTCGAGATTGCAATCTATTCGCGAGCTTTCGATAATTGTACCGATATCGATGTCCTATTCGTAGAAAGGAAGAAAAATATACCAGAAGCTATAGAACGAAATTGAATGTGGTAAATACTGTACCTTTAGATTTTGTTTTTATTGGTAAACGCATAAAACTCTTAATATTATTTATTATGTAATCTATATATATAAAAGAAAGTTGTGTTAGTTACACCACTTATAACTCAAGAACGCCTGCACCGATTTTAACGATATCTTATTTGTTTGATTCCTCTATGTCGGTAATAAGATATAGGCTATTAAAATATTGGAATAAATCAGGAAAAAAATATATGTATAAAATTAATTATAAAATATCGAAACTCCGCCATCTTGACAGCTCACGTCATGCATTCTTAGCTTTTTTGAAATAACAGATGTCTACTGCAAATCAGTGAAATATTAGACAATTATAGTGGGTAAATGGGCATATTCAAATTTAATAATAATTATATTATAATTTCGAAGCCAAAATTGTGGCAGAACAACGTCTGCGGGGTCCACTAGTTTATAAATAAAACAAAACGGCTGATATCATAATTTTGATGATTGAATATAAGGCAGATATTTTTAATGGTTAAATTTATTTTAGGTCCGTTATGAGAACTAATTTAGCCAAAATGAGATAAATTTCGATATATTGTTGATATTAACTATACAACCAGAGCAAGATAGTTAATACCAATAATCTATAGAATAATATGATGTTGCTAATGAAAAACCGATATAAAATTTCTTCATAATAAATAGACTAGAACTATTAAATAATAAACTTTTATCGTCGTTAAATATAACCTTCATAATATTTAGTTCTATCGCAAAAACTTTATTGACTTCTGCAAGCGAATGCAGGCAAAAAAAAAAGATCGCTATAAAATATTTCTCGAACTGTTTGAAAGCTTCGTAAATTCAATTGCCATATTGAAATAAATTGCTTGTAATCTTATACCCAAACAGCCGGAAAACAACCGAATAAGCAATATCAAATTACTCCACAAAATGGTCTCAGCTTTGCTCTTTTTCTTAAAACCTGTCATACGATTTCTTTAGATACGTGAACACGAATTGACTATGGATAATATCTCTAAATCTTAGTTATTCATAATATTTGTTTAGACTGGACTTTTTGTATCGTCCAAGGATCGCGGCCACATTTTTTATCATAGGTTATTTTATATTTTAAAACTTGTTTGTACTCGTAAATCATAGTTTTTGTACAACAGGAATGGACTAATCAATTAGAATAGCTTCATTAAAATTATATTACAAAAAGTTTTCGATTTGTGTAAAGAAGTCGGTTACAACCATTAGTTTCACTAATTACGAAATTTTACAGCCACAATTTAATTTTATTACTATTAGAATATTTTCTATTGAACACGGCAACTGACGATCGTAAAGAAATTATTACGGCATCCCATAATTTTACGTAATAAAAAGTCAGTGGAAATTAAAGTTTACGTTAGAATAAACTGAAAATTACGCCGGAAAATAATTATGTTGTAAAACTTGGATGTACACAATGGTTAAGTTTATTGCAATGGGGTTGAGAATTGTTTAATTTACTTAGAAAATTGTATATTGTGTAATAAAATATTTTGTTTTAGTGTAGAATATTAATACTAATTATTTTTTAAATAAACAATGTGAGCTGTGATCGAAATCTATGAATGACGTTTATTAACCAGTATCAGTATTAAATATTTAAATAAAAAAACAGCGAATCTTTGAATAAAGTGAACCTTGGGCGTTCCGACAATGAGCATGTCAGTGACTGCCCTTTGAGCTGTCAGACTCTTGAAGGAACCAGGGCAATTATATTGAAAATTCTCGCAATGCTATCTTTTAGAAAAAAATATAATGGTCTTGAGTCAAGTGACATAAGGACCTTATTAGCACTTCAACTCACCGTCCAGGAGGTACCTACTTAAGCATATTTAAAAGGAGACGTTTATTTATTTAACTACACATTGGTCCCATATTCGACGGGCGGGCTCGTTGGCGCGTTCGGTAGAACACCTGCCGTGCGTATCGATGGGTCGTGGGTTTGAATCCCACCAAGACAACATGTGTATAACTTTGGGCATTGAATGGGTGGGAGGAATATCGAAATTCCGAACGAACCACTGTTCATAGATGGAAAAACCGTGAAGTGCATATTGCGCGTTTCGGTTTCAGTCTATAGATTTCCGAATGCTCAAAGTAAATTGACTGATGTTCTGTGGTTGAGGTATCACCTACCAACAAATGAACCTCATGCTCGTCTGTCGATATCTTATATAAAAAAACTATTCAGAAATATTGTTTAAAACAAATATGATACCTACATCATATTCATAATATAGGAGTAGAGTGGGTAAGATGTAACATTCTGAACCGGTGATAAGTAGATTTAAAAAAAGAGCTTTATAAATGCTTTGAATAAAGCTAACATTTTTAAGTTTGAGTTATTTGTGGAGGTTAAGTTCGGACGGTTATACCTATATATTATATATATCAACATAATATATTTTTTTAAGAATTTTAAAGGTAGGAATAAAGGTTCACACATTCTTAGGATACATATAATATAAAAAAAAAACCTGGAATAATATTTTAACAACGCTGGATATTACGAACTATTTTAGGAGCAACCAAAGTCGTTCGCCGTTAGCATCCTAAAAAAACTTCTATTTTATTATAACTGTAACCTTTCACGCGAGTTCTTCTTGGTAGAAATAGGTTAGTACTGTTTTTTATTAACGCGAGTAACACACATTTTAATTAAATAAAATAACGTTTACCGGATATCCGGTACAAGGAACAAGATAGCTTAAATAAGGTAAGCTTCAAACTTTATTGGCATAAAGTGACCTTCGAACTCAGCAGTTTTCAATTCCACATAAATGGATTACTGTACTGAATCATACAAAGTGTAAGGCGTACTATGGTGACTCAATGAAGCCATCTAAGGCGTAATGCTTTATGTTTGTGATTGGTCGTTTCAGAGTAGGAGGTAGGCTCAAAGCCGCCGTAAAACCATTAACTTATCAAATTACCTTACGCCCAAACCACGGATCGTATGACTAATTGGTATTAAAGGTTATGTTTTAATTAAATTACTCATAATTCCCTAATACTGTTGCGGTCCAAAAAACTCTAGCACGTTAAATTTCGGACAATAGAGCTATTTCTGAGGCGAATGGGAAATGTTGTACGCTAATTAAGGGTGTTACACAAGAGATTACATTTTACTAGCTCTTGATTGCGCCTTCGAGCTCGGCACGGTGTTTAGTAGAGTTTGTAATTCTGTAAGAGTTATCATCCTTAATTATATTTAAACAAACTACAACCCTAATGGGAGTTTGCTCTTTGGCTATTTATTGAAACGCGTAACAAAAACACCTATTTAATAATGATAGTAATAAATTTCTTAGAATAATTTCATAAAATGTCAAAACTTTACTTATAGTATATTTTTATATTAGACAAAATTCTGACACAATACTATTGTATATATGTATAGATTTACTAAAAAACAATCAATAGAGTTTCGTAAATATAGAGTACCTACCATTAGGGAAAAAAAAGTGACGCTAAAATCAGACTGCAATGCGCTGTACACTTTCGCACTGAACTGTACCGGGGGTGTAACTCAGTGGTAGAGTGTCTGCTTCGCATGCTGAAAGTCCTGGGTTCAAATCCCAGCACCTCCAATTTATAAGTTTTTTGAAAACTTTTTTATTTATATATATTCAATCCAATATTCTTTCCATTTATTAGATTTACAAAGGTGGTCTGATGAGAAATTTTCGTTTGAAAGGCATTTATGCTTAAAATAGGTGACTTACTTAATTCGTATCATAAATATTATGTTATATGTAATTGTATTATAGGAAATGTTGTTTCCATAAAGATAATCCTACAAAAATTTAGTATTTAATATTATATACTATTATATACTAGGCATGATTTGAACAAACCTATCAGCCATAAAGATGTCCGTATTTTTGATCTAATAAAAAACAAAACACTGCTACCAATGCACTTCAATTCGATATTCAAAAATTTCGAACACAAAAATAATACAACTAATAAAAATATCACCTGCAACTGAGTATAGTTTTACAATACCAAATAACAGTGTAGCGAGAGACCGCATGTTGCATTAATAACAAAATTTTACTGTTCCCATAAAGGGATAGTTTTGCTAACATGCGAATAGTCGGGGGAAATAAGGATTCCTTCGACCGTTAAATTTACGACTTGTTGAAGAAAGCCTTGTCTCCCGGCCGAGATCTGTTTTTATAATTTATTTGGTGTGTGGCACGTTGTTGCTTCCAAGGCAAATGTATGTGCTAGTACGACATGAATCCGAGCTTCTAAGCCTGTCTCAGGTGATTAGTGTTCTTTACTTGGCTTTGTAATTTCATACCGACCAACAAAGAGCCATTCTGTATCTGTCTTCGCACTTCTCTTGTTGTGGTTTAATTTTGAAAATATCTATATATAGGAATAATATAGACATATTTAAATAAAGCCAATTTTATGGGATTAGAAGTTAGAACGCGATTTATAAATAAAATATATGAATAACTCATGTAAGATTAAATCGCGTTTTAATAATATCATATAGGGGAAGCCCGGGCAACAAGCATAGTGTGGGTAAGAAGAATAATCGATTTTTCCAATAATCTATTATATATGGAATTATTTTTAATTTCTCAAATCATGACCCGTGTAGCCGGCTATGCCATGACAGTTCAACCAAAACATTGCGCGAGTGCATCTGTTGTGGAGATTAAAAAAAAACATTTTTATAGTTTTCTTACGATTTTTGTGAAGGTTTGTATACCAACCTTTTATATAACCAACCAGTTATCTATGAATAAGTTTTATTTATTCAATTATATTTTTAGTTAAGTATACATTGTGATTGTTACTTTTGATTTACCTACTAACAACAATTCACATCTTGACTTGTTTCTAATTTTGAAGTTTTGGGCAAAACGGATATGGGCAAAATGAATAGGTATCCGTTTTGCCCGAATTGAGTCTTAAGTAACAGATATAGGTATACTTTGTTTAAGATGGTGTTAAATTATAAACACAAAAGTAAAATATTAAACACCTAAGAGCTATAAAAGATGATGGACAATCAATTTGACCGCAAAGAAGTTTGGATTTTCGTTTACAACTTTGCAGAGACACGTGAAGTTGACTTCGGGAGGTTTATAAGTGTGTTCAGTCCTAAACAAGAAGAACAACTGTATCTGCGTATCTTAAATTTTTATTTTTATTTTCTGGGCTAACCCGCTCAGATATTTTTGAACAGGTGTTTGATTATTTTACTAGAAAAAATATTTCCAATCCATTTAAAATGGCTATAAAATATGGTTTCTATAAATTTTAAGAAGGACTTCTGAGTTAGCAGGCCCCAGAAAAAGTCAAAAATAAAAGATCCTTTGACAAAGCCCAATACAGAAACCCCAAACAAGGTTTTTATTATTTAGTATGCCCTGACAAATATACTGAACCACCAACGGAAGATAGGTTAATTATAACCAGTGCACAAGTTAGGCGCATGAAGACTGCACTTCTTATATGGGAGTTGGCAGTTACTTCTGTGATGAATGTGAAGACTGATCTTAACTATATCAACATATCCTTTTTGCCCGGGGGGGTCGGGCAAAACGGATAATTGATACTTTTTGTTAATGCTCATAATTAATATAGAAATTGATTAAGTTTTATAATTTTAAATATTATTTTTTAAAGATTATTAAACATAGTACAAAATAAAAGTACAAAACAGTTCTATTTATTAACGGATTGTAGTTTTATTTAACACTTTCCTTAACATATGCGTCTTGCCCGGGCTTCCCCTAAGACCGCGTGGGAATCGAACCTATGGAAAAAATATATGTAGATGATATATAGAATCAACAGTTTTTCACAAACAAATCTGTCCTTTTTCATATTATTTAATTTTTCTTCAAAAAATGATCTCACTCAATGAATATTTATTTATAGTTTTCGAATGTTCGAAATTAAAAAAGAATATAAATTAAAATTGCATCCCATGGCCGATAATATGTCACCCACCATCAAGTGAGCCTTCCATTCCACCGAAATCCAATACAAATAACAGATTTTGGCGTATATTTTCAATGCCATCAATCTTATAATACAGGCATTACACCGTCAGCCATAATCATGCGGTCACGTCCAATCTTTTCGGATGGGGACCATGCTCACGTTGTGTAAAATTTATGGAAATTGCATCTCCACAACGCGTTCGTCAGAAGGGGAACAATTTCTAGAAAAAAACTGCTATATCACTTCACGGGCTTGATATATTATGACACGTTTAAAAGTTATAACTACAATACAAACAATTTAAAATATTTATTAGATGTATTATACAATATACGATTTTTTTCTCTTTTAAACTTTTATTATGTCGATAAATTTCCATAAAAAAATACTAAAAATCTTGAATGGTCACTTTCTACCATATTGAGGTTTACAAATTTTTAATCCCAAAAATATCAATATCACTTAGATCAGAATTAGAGTAGGTACCTACGTACATGATATTCGTCACATGCCGTGGGTTGACAGTTGACACCCACCCAGTGATCCAAAACACACCTTTAGATATTTGAATATTCTAGTGGAAGTATTTCATTTATATTAACTAAAAATTGAGTGAGTTGACAAATTTTATTTGAGAAATAGTTTAGTTTAATTTATATAGGGAAGAACTAGAGATAATCTTTAACTAGTATTTGTTGTTTTAGTTGGGTTTTGAATACATTAGGTGAGATCATTTGTCTATACTAATGTATTCAAATCAGCTATCTAAAAATAAGGAGGTGATCAGCTTTCTGTACCCTGACTGACCGAAACATCTTTTTATCTTGTTTCCCCGGGATTCGAACCCAGGACCTCCGGTGCTAAACGCGTCGTTTTTACCATTGAGCCACGAAGACGGTTACGTATTAATCGGTCTCTTTGAGAAGCCATTGTATAAACCTAGCTTTATAAAAAAAACGAGCTTCACAAGAGAGAAGTGTATTCAAGATACAATCAAATATTTGTATAGCTATTACGAAGATATGATAGATTTTAAATCTGTAGAATCAACACATTTACTGCCAACCTCAAAAACCTATTTTACAGCTTCAGAATACAATTTTCTGTATTATGAGTTAACAGCCATGTGGCAGAAATCCCGCTGTTTTAAATACGCATACGTAACTCGCAAAAATACATACGTTGTGTTTCAGCAGTAAATGTGCATCAAGACGCTCACAGTTTCACGAAGATCTCAATGTTTCGCAAACCCGAACAAGACATGTACAATAGCTACCAAACATTTCACGTCAGCGTCGGTCAAACTTCGCTCAACAAGGAACTAAGGAAGTTCTAATCAAAGTAACGTCTTGAGCTCATCGTCTCCTTTGAGGCCACAAACTCTTTTATGTCTACAAAGAAGACCTCAGAGCAACTTTCGAAGTTTGAAAGTTGAAACACGTTTTTCTTCGGGTTAATTTTCACGGTGGTGAGTTCAAACAGTATCTTTGCTCTTAGTATCCTTCGTATGACTTTCAGCACTTTCTTTGTAATCTATTTGCTTCTGCTGTGTTCACTATTCAACTAAAAACATTTTCAATTTTGTTAAGCTGTTTAACGTTGAAAGTTTCTTCTTTGTATTAATTCATTTGCAAAGAGAACTAAAAAGGAATTCCAACAACTTATTTGTATTTAGGGAGCCGTTATATTTTATAAAAAAGAAAGTAGTCATGAAACAATTCGTACAAAAATTAAATTTGCAAAGAATGACAATATGCTCGTAAAACTCACTGTTCTATGAAAGCGGTATTGTTTTGGTAAACTAAACAATAAAAAAGTACACAGAAGATGTAATACTTAAATTTTTGCAATAAACATTTAAATACAATGCAAAGCAAACGTCTTAGTAAAAATTCAGTAGTTTTGATAAATAATGTGATATAAACATAAAGGTTTTCTATAAACGGTATTACTGTGTGAAAACAAGTAATGTTAATACCTTATTTGTGATATTAGACTTTTGAAGTAATGTAAGTTATGTAGAAAATAAATACTTTATACTTTAGACTTAAGTAAGCGTTAGTTTGTAACACAGTGATAAGCGCGATGCTATTAGCATCAGATGTCCTGGGTTCGATACTTGGGGAAACAAGATTTAAAAAAAAATGTTTCGGTCGGGCAGGGCACAGAAGGCTGATCACCTGTAAAGATAAATGATCAAGTCAAACAGACACAAAAACGGGTCTGCCCCATGCCCTACTAGGGGACCCGGGAATTCACTACGATTTTATTATAGTAACCTTTAATATGAAAAAAGTGGAACAAATAGTTAAACTCTATTTTTTTATATTAGATATCGACAGACGAGCATGAGGTTCACTTGATGGTAGGTGATACCGCAGCTACAGAACATCAGTTAATGATGCGCTGTCGACCTACTTTTTACTTCGAGCATTCGGAAATCCATAGACTGATACCGAAACGCGTAATATACCCTTCACAGTTTTTCCATATATGAACGGTGTTTCGATGCCCGTTATATTCCTCCCACCCGTTCAATGCCCGATGTTACAAGATGTCGGAAAGACCGATACAGAAAATTATAAACATGTCGTCCCGGTGGAATTCAAACCCACGACCCATCCAGCGCACGGCAAATGTTCTACCAATCGCGCCAACGAGCCCGTCATGTCTATTTGATGGAAAAATATTATACGTACTTGTATCAGTTTTTAATCAGCAGATTAGTTTTTAGAAAATGTCACTGCACTTGAAATGTCTCATTACTCTCACAGAGAACGGAGTGAAATAAAAATGCTAAGTCTGAAGGAATAAACGAAAGTATGCATTATTATGATGACAATTTCGAACAATAGTCCATAGAGAAGATATTCATTTGATTTAAATTAACTTTAAAAATACTTTTGCCTCAATTTGTTTACTTTTAAGGGACCTTCCATAAAGTACGTAAAGTAGTACCATAAAGTAGTAAATATATGACGTCACACTAGGGGAAGGGGGGGTCTCACAAATGTTTGGTCACATTTGGCTGTGACAAGGACAGGGGAGGGAGCTTAGTGAGATATAAGATGTATTGTATTATTTCTACAAAATTAACTGTAAAAGACGCATTTTGTACTGTCCTTACGCAGCATTAGTCTTGTTGAGAAAAGCCAAGAAAATACTTCCTTTATTATTACGACAATATACGAAATATATTTCCTATATAAAGTGATAATAATAATAATTTATAAAGTGATAAATATACATATTTTCAACGTATTTGTTTTTTTATATATTTTTGTATCAAGTTAGATAACTTGTAAAATGTTGTGCCAAAATTTACGAAGCAAGAATTTATCTGATGAACACTTTTCACATAAGCATTATTAAGTAAAGATTATACCGACTTTAACACATTCAAACAGAACTAAAGAAATTCTGGGGGGTTAGAACGCAAAACGCAAAACGATTCGACTGATCGTCTCGCTTCATTGTGATTGGTGTAGAGACTCTCTCGCTTCATTGTGATTGGTGTAGAGAGTCTCTAGAGAGTCTCTACACCAATCACAATGAAGCGAGACGATCAGTCGAATCGTTTTGCGTTTTGCGTTCTAACCCCGCAGATGTGTTGCCGGCCTTTGAGAAGGGGTCTTATTATTTAGATTAGATAGGATTAGATCTATAAAATCATTTTATTATCGTGGTAACTGACCGAGAATAACTACAGTATTACAGGCAGATATTATTACACCATTTATCAAACCGCGGACTATTAGGCCCAGCACACATGGTGAAACGCAACTGCAACGAAACCCTTTTGAAATTATAGGTTTGAAACCAGTTTCAAATGTTTTCCACACACGCCGCAACCTAAATATGATGAAATTAGTCACAATCATTCCGATTTTGAGACCAGACAGACGTCTCCAAAATGTCTAGTTCAAGTGATGAAGAAGTTGTGGTTCTGTATTTGTATCTTCGACAAAGAAGGAGGCGTAAAAGAAGAAGTATGTGGTTACATCCCTACATTGAGAAGAATATCAACTGCCGTATGTTTGTGGCTGCTAAAGAATTTCAACAAACTGACAGAAAATTCATGGATTGTTATCGTATGAGCAAAAAGACATACCTTGAGCTTGTTGAAATAACAGAAAAGAACAGAAAAGACGCCAAAATCGACACGAGTTTCCTGCACGCTGATTTCAAAGCAACTGATCTGCAACGCGTTTCAAAACGGTTTCAAACTAGTTGCGACGTGTGTTGTCTCTCAAAGGTATCTATGGCATAAACTCAAATGAAACTCAAAAGTAACTAGTAGTTGCAGTTTCGTTGCAGTTGCGTTTCACCATGTGTGCTGGGCCTTACTCATAATGTTAGCGAGGATAGGTATTCAAGGAGTTCTCTTTTCTTGTATAATCAATGAAGATGCTACAATATGTAGCGATTTTTCTCGAGTGTATTCTGCTTTAGCAAAAGATGCAATATTTGTTGTTAAAATACTTTTAAAACTTTACACTAACATACTCCTAAAACTTGACTTTTAAACCAAAAAAGCTTGAATGTTAAATCTTGGTATCTAAGTTAATAGTTTACAGTATTTCGGGCATTAAAAAAGTAGATAATTGAAAGAAAAACAATTACAGGAAAACTTAACTAATCACCTCTCGTTGAATCTAACTAAGCTAGGTTACTACTGAGGATTTTCGTGGAAATATATATCCAGAAATAAATTTCACTACACTATTTTGCATAGAATAATTTTAATTATTTTTATAAATATAAAATTAAAAGAAATTTCCCCTGGTATTTACGGTTTACTTCAAGCGCATGTTAAGTAGTAAGGCCATAGTAGGTGTATATCAAATATTATAATAAAATATACATTTTTGAGTAGTCATGAACACTACATTTTTAACAGATAGGTATACTTACCCTTTACCGGTTTTTAGAGAGGAGAATGTGTTTGCGCACTTACCCCCCGCGAAGTACAGTTCGGAGGAGTGAGGGACTCTATTCACTCCGGGAGTCTCTCAACCCTCTTATGACTCTTAGATCCACCGTTTTGGGGCCTACAGGATCTCCTTTGGAATTGAACCGGGCCCTCATGAAATGTATTTTGCGTAGGCACATTTTTCCTAAATCGCGTTTTAATCCGGTAAATAAGTATATTATTTAAAGTGCAACTCGCGTTAATAAAATACAATATTTTGTTCCCTACTAAATACTACAAAAGTGTAATAGGGTTTATAATCCCTTGGCTAACATTGTGATCTTAAAAATGCTATTCATTGAAGGGTAGTATTTAAACGAGTGACTGTAAATTAAAGTTTTAGTGACAAAAATAACTAATTTACGTTGTGGTATTACTAAGTGAGCGACTGACTGCGAGTGACGAGAAATCAACAGAACAGCAACTTACAAACACTAATTTGAGTTACTTAAAATACAAAATGAGAAGCTTTATTTTATTTTTGGCAATTTATTTATTTATACTGAGCGGCATCCAGAGGTGGTGTTGTAAGTTTAAACAATTTTATTAAGCCAAGTAAAATAAGTAGAATTCGGTTCTGGCACTCGTCGGCCGCTGCCGCGGCACCGCTCGCTTCGCTCGCTCGACTCGTGCGCGGTGGTCACCATACCAACATAACCTAACCTAGAACTTCAAGTCGCTTACTTAGTAATTTAGTCGCACGGCTAGTAAATTCATACCGCTCAAGTTATTAAAACAGTATCTCATCATCAGTCGCAAAGTTTTTTTTTGTTCGCTCGTTTTATAATTCCCCTTCATTGAATGACTAAGATGGTAAGTAATTGGAGCGTATTTTGAAATCTTGACTGAAAGACAATTTGACTTACAATATCTTGAATACAGTTTAAATTACAGTAATAATAGAATAGATTAAATTTATTAAAGCACTAAAGCGCAAACAAGTTTGAAGGTGGAGTGTTCTCTTGGAATGATACCAACTTCTACTAATTTAGTTAATGAATCGAAATTTATGAGGCAAGGCAAGCTGCACTTTCAACTCAAAGTGTCGTTATAAAATTTCTGTGATAATGTTTAACTTAGTAATGAAAAATGTATTCTATGTCAATTAATAATCGTTTATTACTAAGTTTTTAGTTGATTAAATGTTTGCTTAATTTCATTTATATTGACCAAAAAGTCCGCACCGCACCCACTAAGCATAACAAGGTAAGGCCCTCATTTAAATTTTTATTTATTTTCCTAAGCAAAACCTTCCTGATAAACCTTATTTATATTCGTCCTTTTATTCATGTATTATTTCGTCATTAAAAATCTAATTATCTCAAGTACAATAGCAACCTCAATAATTAATAGTAGGTACAGTTATAATCTACACGAAATGAGATAAAATGAAATTCAATAAAAACGACTCTCGTAAAAATAAATATTTTATATAAGTTCTATAATTAGAATAAACTCAGAAATTCACGTTTTCTGCTGTTACGTTTACATAATATGATGACATATAGGTAAATATTTATTACGTTATAGTGAAAAACTGGTGTCGGTAAAGCCAGAACACCTTTGACGGCTTGTAATTAACTTATTCTATCTATTAAAAACATTAAAAGGCATGACCACAACTCGGCACCAATCATAGTATACATTTGTAGGTACCAACTTATACGTATGTTCTATAGTATGCCCACTTTATAAAATTATTAAACCTAACAATTTTTAATAAATATACATAAAGAAATAAGAAAGTTCTAAGCGATTTCTGAACGTCAATTACCAATAGATAAAGATAAAAATATTTTTTTTGTCCCCTAGTCCTTTTAGCCCACACTGGAATTCCCTGAATCGTTGGCATTTAATCTCTTCCAAATGCATCAACATAACATCGCAAACTTAATCTGATGTAACTAACTAAACTAATTAATTAATTATACAAAAGAAAAAACATAGAATTGATTTATAACTAAACAATTATGGCACTCAAAGCACAAAATCTAAAAGACATTTGAGTGCTATCAAATGAGTCAAAATCAGACCACGATAAAAATATATTCATTAAATATAAAAGAAATGATATAAATAACGAATAAAAAACTCCTTATGTAAATTTACCTTTATAAGCTACTTAATCGTACAAAATTCTAGTACATCCCTATATTGAATGCTCCGAAGAAAAACAAACTTCTAGCAGACGCGTAAAAACACTAGAGTATAAATAATCGGATTGTACAAGAAAAGTAATATTGTACTTGTAACAAGAGAGCTAATTAGAGCTTTTAGATGTCCCGGGAAGTAACACGGAGAGCTTAGGGGCAAATGGTTGTACTAACGCGACATGTTATGTACAACTTTGCCATGCCAACAGCGTACTGGCTTGAAAATTGCAACCTCTGCCACGCTAAACACTGTTATATAATCAAGTAAGGATATTTGTTTTGGGCGACGTGGAATATTTTGGTAAAATGTATTCAAAATGAACATCATATAAACACGGGGTACGGTTTTTAACTTATGTTAAACAATTTTAGACGAAAATACTTTCGCAAATTATATTCAAAATTTACAATTTCATACATATTACGAAATATTGTTATTTTAAATCATAATAAAATGAACAGTATACGAAGTACTTTATTACGCATAAAACAGATCAGGTTTAGGTACCTACTATATATCTTTACTAATATTATAAAGAGGAAATATTTGTTTGTTTGTATGTTTGTTTGTTACGATTAAAAAAAATCACCAATAGAATGCTACATTATCAGCGAGTAACATAAGCTATTTTCTTATTTTTGTTCTAGTACATCTACATCGCAACCCGTGCGAAGCTGGGGCGGAATGCAATACCATATTAAATGTATAATAACAATATTCATCCCTATAATGGAAAACTCAGTGTACACCTACGATGGGACAAAACCTAAATACTGATTTTCAACTGCAAATCAGTGTTGGCGTTTGGTCAAGAGTGGTTGAGTCGCCTTTTTGACTTGAACTGAGATGTAACTATTTTCTTTTTAACAGAAATTAAAATGTTCTATTATGAACATTCTCAGCTATCATAGACAATAGATATGACAGAATCCGTGTTTTTTAATAGAGCGGGCAAGCGAGGGTATGGAACGTATACGATAGGTAATTAGTTTACTGCTAATTATTACCAGCTAATATTGCTATTACCAGTGCCCATGTACATCCGAAACATTGTCTCTATAATAGAAGAAGAAGCGAACCCAGCAACTGTTGTCTTTATATTTTAATACTGACACAGCCTTGTCCTCTAACCCCTCATTTTATGATATCGTAAACCTTTCGACATTTCGTACAATTGCGGATTGTCACTAGTAGCCTATAAACCGCCGTACAATAAACGAGATTGTTTAAACGAACAACGGAACTATGTCGTTCAGACTTTATTGCTGTTTTCATGTCAATAGTTTATGGATCGCTGTTTTTTTGCAATAAATCTTTACGCTGAATGCCTCTGTTTTTTCTGTGCAACCTTTAATTAACCAGGTACCGTTTTATGTTGCTTGTTAGACAAGGACCCCGGTGCTTAGAGAAAAAAATGCAATCCCCCAGATTTTCTTCAGCAGTCCCACAAAACTAATTATTTGCATAAAAAATGTAAATTATTGTTTGCAAATTATTAGTTATCAAGGATTGGCGCTTCTGTTGCTATTGATCACTTAACATCATAAAAGAAAGAAATGCTTGTGGCCAGGCTCGAAGTTTTCTAGCTTCAAGACTTTTCGGAAAAAAAATGGAAATCCATAGAGTGCCATAGACTGGAACCGAAACGCGCAATGTGCACTTCACGGTTTTTCCATCTATGAACGGGGTTCGTTACCAGGTCGGAATTTCGATATTCCCCCCACCCGATCAATGCCAGACGTGGGTAAAACATGCTTACAGAAATAAACATGTTATCCCGGTGGGATTCGAACCCACGACCCATCGATGCGAACGGCAGGTACCTATCATACCGAACGCGCCAACGAGCCCGTCAAACTATAATACATTATTTATATTGTACTTTACAACATGAAAAGTAAGTAGGTATTATTTATAAAAAAAAAGCTCTGTCATGAAAATAAAATCGTGTTAAATTTGAATTTAGTCACATTGTCACTCTTGATCTGAAACAAAATTTTATATAATGTATTTATTAAAGTGCACATCGACCTGTATGTATGAATATTATGAAGGACACAAATTACACACATGAATGTTTTCAAATTAATTCCGTCATTCTGAATAATTAGACAAAAAACTTTAAAAAGGTCACTAGTTATCTAAACATCTAGTCGGATCAACTTACGAGCAAAAAATAGGATATGTGAAATTTTATCCAACGATCGACGAGGTAGGTCCAATCGGCATTCATTGTATCCTGTTCCTATCTGAATTGTGTGCAGTTTTCGTCCGTTAGGTCGTCTAGACAAAGTCTAGCTAGAAGATTAAAGACAGCCGGATGAATAGAAACAGCCTAAAGATACAGAAAGAAAACGAAAAATGCCTTGACGTAGAAAAGCTTGTGCACTGTCACGTTCACTGTATTCTTATTTAATCTTTTTGCAGATGGTTTTGTCTACAGTCTTTTACTCGCGAAAATACTGCTCCTGGACTGAAGATAATGACTATTGTGTGGAAATGTATGTATACAGTTTCGTATGAAAGCAGGCTGCAGGAGATTTTTTGTATTTTTTGGAGATGTAAAGCCTTGTGTAAAACAAGTGCTTTATATTTATAAGATCACTGTTGATACATAAATCTTCGCTTGTGCGTTTTACAAATTAAGAATACATAAAACTCTTTCATAACAAAATAGCGTTATTGTTGATGCGGCAGCCATTAATATTATTAATATGGCCTCACGACGCGAGAACCATAAACTTGAACAAACGAGAGAGGCGGGATACTTTTTACCGCCCGAACTCCCATAAAAACTCGAGCCCTGAATTAGCTCGATTCTTTGTCACCCCTTTTGAACAACCCTAAATTTCTACTACCACCGTCTTTGTCTGACAATATCCACCACGTTCCCATCCGTTAAACTGCATCAAGGAAAAACAACATAAAACCACCCAAGATAAAACGAGATGGAATAAAATATAATATGCACTAGTTGTAGAGAGGACAGAGAAAGCGTCATACGTAGTAGTAGCCATCTACGTATATATTTCGTAGTATGAGTGAAAGAGAGAAGGGGATCCCTCGTGCGTGAGCGAGAAAGGTACAAAAATTAACTATCAGAGGGGAGAGGAACAGAGCTTCTTCAAGCGGGGTGGTTAGTCCGCATTCGACCGCGGTGCCGTGAATGTCGATTTACGGCATATGCTAGTTGCGAACGATTTAAGTTGTGATTTTTTTTTGTGTTTCCGTAAAAATATTATTTTACGACGTTTTAATTGTTATCATGCTTCTCGATTTCATCGCAATCGAAACATGATTTTTGCAAAATATTCGCATTGATGTTTTGAATGCGTTTGTAAACTTTAAAAAATACGCGGAGCTTTTGTAGCAGAATAAAAGACATTATTATGCCAATAATATTATTTGGATTACTGTGTTGTTTATGATAAGGAAGGATTTTCGTTGGATTTAATTTGATCGGATATACCAAAGAAGATGTGTGCCAAAATGTTATTTAGTTTTTCCTTGTTTATCGCTTTATCATGGATTGGTGTGTTAGCTGAAGAGGAGGTGTCGTCTCCTTTAAGGGTAGCGCAATGTCGAGCAACGTGCTTACAAAAGGTAAATTTCCAGTAATTTTTTCACTAAATTGGTTATTGCAACTGATTTCTTTAAATAATTCAATCGACGATCTATCAGAAGTGATTTATGAAGCACAATTCCAATTTCCAATGTTTAACTATAAAACTTGATTTTTGTGTTCCGTGGTTAACGCATCCGAAATGTTTAACTTCATACTTACGCACGGAATCAGATTCGCACACAAATTGCTAATGAAATCAATTGAGAAATAGTGCTTAAGAAATCGAATGGAAAATTGTAGAAACTCGAATCGAACATTATTTATTTCCTATTGAAACTGGATAATATATTGGAAATTGGATACAGTTGCAATCAATCACGTTAGGTTATCAATGCCCGTGTTGAGCCCCGACGGACGCCACGTCTGTAATTTGAAGCAGTAAATTATGGTTTTCAATATCATTACATCGCAAATTGATAAAAGCCTCTATGTTCTGGAATAAAGTAACTTAAATAACTTCTAGAATACCGAGAGGGATAAAGTAGGTATAATTATTTTTTTAACCCAATATTATTTTATTAACGCATTATTCCAGCGTCTATAGAAAGTAAAATTACGTAATAGGTACTGAACTACTGAATGTATAATGACGTATACTATTCTCTATTTTTTTTAAATAAAACATGGCCTGGATCCTCTATTTGTATATTTAGTGTTGCCAGTAGCTCATTAAGATGTCAAAAAAGTCTATAAAAATTACCTATTCCTTACAACACAGAGTTACTGTAGTAACTACTATACCTTTCAAAGAATAACACATGTTATTTACTTTCTGAATAGTACCTACATATTTGAGTTAAGTAACTGTCGTTGTATTTATTTGACCAATTACAATTTACGAACAGGTTGATTTATTATATATGAATCCACTTAGAATATTTTATATTAAATTTTGAATATGGAATATGCTATTAATAAACTGATAGGTATATTGCTGAGCATTGTCTTAATTCTGAGCAACTAATAAAAAACGTTTTTAAACATTAATTTTAAAACCTACAGTATTCATACGTTTAATAACTCCTAAAAACGCTATTAAAACTTTAATGTAGAGCTTAAACCCGACACAATGAGTCTAGACGACAAACAAAAGGTCCACTATTCAAGTTATTGATGAAATAATTCATGAAAAGGTTTGAAAACAAAAATAAAACATGGAATTGGTCCTTAAGTCGGGAGTTCGATTTCAATGGGACATAAAGTATCGGCTATCGAGACGGCTCACGTTGGAAGTAAATTAGTCGTATATAAAATTCCTCTTAAATTGACCTTTTCGTATTTATTATGCCGTAGAATCGGTACATACATGTTATATAATAATATTTGACTTATGTAACATAATAATATGTAGATTGTAGGTACACTTTAATCAAAAAAATATATATCAACTGACTTTTTATGTTAGAAGTCGACAGACTAGCATGAGGTTTATTTGATGGTAGGTGATACCACAGCCACAGAACATCAGTCATTGATGCGCTGTCGACCTATATTTTTTATTTTAAGCTTTCGTAAATCTGCTTTGAAACCGCATCTGAATAGGTATTTAACGGTTTTCCATCTATGACCGGTGCGGTGGTTCGTAACCCGTTCGAAATTTCGATATTACTGCCACCCTTAAATGCCATATTAAATCTACAAATTACTTAAATGATTTAAAATAATAAACGTGTCAAACCTGGGACCCAACGGAACGCAAAGTAATGCAATGTTCAAACGCACCAACAAGCCCGCCATACCCATCCGTTATTCATCACATATTTTATTGCTTACCTGATTTTAAGTTTATAAAGGTATAGCTATTTACTCAACTCAACATACATTCCGTGCCATGCACGTATCAAAAATTGACATCTGCTGATAATCTTACTTCCATCAGATTGATTTTTTGCATAATGCCTTGCGCACAACGCGGTCTTTTTGTTCATCTACCTGCTAAGGTGAACACAATGGCTTGGCATTAGGTTTTTTACTCTATTTGTGAAGGGATGTGCGTGATGTATCCAAGGGCGGAAGGATAGGTAGTTAGTTGCCGTTCCTTTTGTTCAGATTATGATCCTTTCGTGAAATGCACCAATTATCTGAAAAAAAAATCCTCGATGTCGATACTTAAGTAGGTAAACCTTTTTTTGTATAATGGCGTCTACTGGCTAACGAGGTTGGTATTTTGAAATAAAATATTTCAGGTAAATTTACTTAAAAGTGTATGTAAATTTTAGGAAGGGCTATGAAATTACTTATTTTTTAATCTAATACGACTAGTATATTCTATCATCAATCTGCTTTTATTTACGCAATCCAGAGCACGCAACAGACTGCTCAAGAATTTTGATAATGCAATGATGAGGTGAATGCGGCTCAATTCATCGTTATACCATATATAATATATTAGTCAACCATGTGTAGTCGACATTTTACTTCGAGCATTCGCAAATCTATAGACTGAAACCGAAACGAGCAAATTGGATTTGTATTATTTTTCATTTAAATCACTAAGTCGTTAAGGATCGACTGATTAGGTGTACACAGGTCCAAATAAAGTTAACTATAACACTTAATATTGTCCCCGCGACCACGGTTGCTGAAAAGCATCCGAAACGTCGGGATAAATAATTTAAACAATATAAATAATAAATCGCGTCTTAATCCAGTATACGGGTGAATATACGGTATTTGATTTTTTTGTGTCCCTGAAGGAAATGTAATCTGTTTCATTCAAAATTCATAATTTCTCTTTTTGACACTATTTTTGCATTTGTAATGATGCGGGCCAGAAGATTTTTCATTCTTTTTTAATTTTATAAGCTCCAGAGGAAAAATTGTTACCAGGGGAGTGACACTATTGGCAGAGTAGTGACAAATTAAAGCAGGGAAGTGACATGCCATTGATTATTAGCTAAGAAATTGGACATATATTAAATAAAACATATATAAATTATAGTATTTGGATATTTATTAATATACAAGATACATTCAGTCTTTAAAGTTTCTAAACACAACCTTATTTTTATTATTAGTAGTTTGTTAATGTCTAAGTATCACATAACAGAATTAATATTTTCTACTTATCAGTCTCATCTGAGATGAAAATTACAGTACATACTGTTTGATAGTTTTTAATTATAAAATGTTAAAAAGCTTACAAGCCACTTTTAAGACGCTTAAATCTGAATAAAATTTCTTAATGAAACAAAAAAATAAACTTCGTTTACAAGAAAAACAATAATAGTATGTTATAATACACTTATCAGTCTCGACGCTCTCTAAACAAATAAATTTAAAAAAATTAGCAATGCACAGTATAAATGAAAACTTTCATTTTTTGCAAAGAACAGAATCGATAATTTCTACTAAACTAAATAGTTTATACGTAAATACTAAACAATCATCAATTTACTTTTCAAACACATCAACTGGTTCTGGAAACTTGTAGAATACTCTGTTACCCTTTATAAGTATATTTGGCACTGGCAATATGTTCCCATTTAACAGACATACCATTGTCATTAAATCTAAAAAAGTACAATCTTCATTGGAGTTCTTTAAAAAAGTAACACTGATCTATCCTTCTTCTTCATCAAAATCTGACGAACATAAGCCAGCATATCAGTATTTTTATTATTTATATGGTTTTCACACAAGTACAAAATATCCGTTCTTGACAGTCATAGCAATGTCTTCAATGTATGAAATATACCAGAGAAGTGACGCCAGAGAAGTGACAAAATCGCGCATAACCTACAAAAACAACATCACTTGCTTTTCTGACCACATTTTAACGTAATACATGACATCTACACACAATAAACATTGTATTGTGCAAATATAAAACTTTGTAACGACAAAACACAAAAACATATACTTACCAAAGGAAATACTCCAACGACTGGCACAACCATGCTTTCCTACAGTGAATCGAAAATGGACGCAATATTATTGAAGTTTTGCTCAACGTTGTTAGCTAACTTCTAACTTCACACTGTTATACATGCGTAGTTTAAGGACAAAAATATACCTATGCGGTTTTAAGTCATATTTTAAGTCTTCGAGTTTTGCCAGATGAAGTGACACTATTGTAACGTCACGTGAATATAAGTCATTTTTTTATATTAATAAATGTTTTTTCAGTGTATTTTGGCAAAATATGTTTTAATGTTTATTAAAGCATATGATCATGTAAAAAAAAAACATAATCACATAAGTATATAAAGCATATGGCTATAAAATCATTATAATCTAGTAAAAGGGGTGGCCAGAGGAGTATACATTTACAGGTATTTTTAACTATTTATGCCTTAAATTAAACAAATATCGTTAATAGTCTGTGTGGCCCAAATAAAAGACCATATTCTTTATTGTTTAAGCATACCGAAACAATAATATAATAAGTTTAACATACAATTTGTCTAAGGACCAATGGAATTCAAATAGCGTATATTTACCCATGGGTGAATATACGGTATTTGATTTTTTTGTGTCCCTGAAGGAAATGTAATCTGTTTCATTCAAAATTCATAATTTCTCTTTTTGACACTATTTTTGCATTTGTAATGATGCGGGCCAGAAGATTTTTCATTCTTTTTTAATTTTATAAGCTCCAGAGGAAAATTTGTTACCAGGGGAGTGACACTATTGGCAGAGTAGTGACAAATTAAAGCAGGGAAGTGACATGCCATTGATTATTAGCTAAGAAATTGGACATATATTAAATAAAACATATATAAATTATAGTATTTGGATATTTATTAATATACAAGATACATTCAGTCTTTAAAGTTTCTAAACACAACCTTATTTTTATTATTAGTAGTTTGTTAATGTCTAAGTATCACATAACAGAATTAATATTTTCTACTTATCAGTCTCATCTGAGATGAAAATTACAGTACATACTGTTTGATAGTTTTTAATTATAAAATGTTAAAAAGCTTACAAGCCACTTTTAAGACGCTTAAATCTGAATAAAATTTCTTAATGAAACAAAAAAATAAACTTCGTTTACAAGAAAAACAATAATAGTATGTTATAATACACTTATCAGTCTCGACGCTCTCTAAACAAATAAATTTAAAAAAATTAGCAATGCACAGTATAAATGAAAACTTTCATTTTTTGCAAAGAACAGAATCGATAATTTCTACTAAACTAAATAGTTTATACGTAAATACTAAACAATCATCAATTTACTTTTCAAACACATCAACTGGTTCTGGAAACTTGTAGAATACTCTGTTACCCTTTATAAGTATATTTGGCACTGGCAATATGTTCCCATTTAACAGACATACCATTGTCATTAAATCTAAAAAAGTACAATCTTCATTGGAGTTCTTTAAAAAAGTAACACTGATCTATCCTTCTTCTTCATCAAAATCTGACGAACATAAGCCAGCATATCAGTATTTTTATTATTTATATGGTTTTCACACAAGTACAAAATATCCGTTCTTGACAGTCATAGCAATGTCTTCAATGTATGAAATATACCAGAGAAGTGACGCCAGAGAAGTGACAAAATCGCGCATAACCTACAAAAACAACATCACTTGCTTTTCTGACCACATTTTAACGTAATACATGACATCTACACACAATAAACATTGTATTGTGCAAATATAAAACTTTGTAACGACAAAACACAAAAACATATACTTACCAAAGGAAATACTCCAACGACTGGCACAACCATGCTTTCCTACAGTGAATCGAAAATGGACGCAATATTATTGAAGTTTTGCTCAACGTTGTTAGCTAACTTCTAACTTCACACTGTTATACATGCGTAGTGGACAAAAATATACCTATGCGGTTTTAAGTCATATTTTAAGTCTTCGAGTTTTGCCAGATGAAGTGACACTATTGTAACGTCACGTGAATATAAGTCATTTTTTTTATATTAATAAATGTTTTTTCAGTGTATTTTGGCAAAATATGTTTTAATGTTTATTAAAGCATATGATCATGTAAAAAAAAAACATAATCACATAAGTATATAAAGCATATGGCTATAAAATCATTATAATCTAGTAAAAGGGGTGGCCAGAGGAGTATACATTTACAGGTATTTTTAACTATTTATGCCTTAAATTAAACAAATATCGTTAATAGTCTGTGTGGCCCAAATAAAATACCATATTCTTTATTGTTTAAGCATACCGAAACAATAATATAATAAGTTTAACATACAATTTGTCTAAGGACCAATGGAATTCAAATAGCGTATATTCACCCATACAGTATTTTATTTAACTATAACACTATAAAATATATTTATAAAAATTTTCATTTCACAATTAACAAGATGTCCAATTTATATAAAAATATAGTAATTACTGAATCCATTAACTCTTTACACGGATATAGGTACATAGATGGGAAAATAGTGTGGTCCACCCTAATCTTTCCTCCTTATAATATCTATACTAATATTATAAGGAGGAAAGATTTGTTTGTTACGATTTAACTCAAAATTTCTGGATCGATTTTAAAATTTATTTCAACAATAGAAAGCTACATTATCATTTATCAGCGAATAACAGAGTAGATCTACATTGCACCCGTGCGATGTCGGGGCGGATCGCTATACATACATAAAAAGCTATTTTATGTGTGTCCCTACACTATCCCTCCCCTTTTACAAAACAATAAAACAGACTGCAATTAAATAGATCACGAATTCGGCGAGGATAATATTTCGTATTAAAATTCCTTCATATTCAAAAATTCACTCAAAACAAGCGCATCTGAGATTGCGTCATTGTCATGCACTGTCGTCGTAACGATTTTTTGTAACATCCTTTTTAAATATGTTCAGTTGTATTTTTCTGGTTCTTTTTTAGCTTTTCGAGCGTTTTTGTTAGAACGTGCCTTCATCCATGGCAAGTTTGAGGACGTGTGATGAATTTTAAAATGTCTCCTAAGTAGTAAGATAATATTGTTTTGCTTGTGTCTAAGTTGACTTGTCATGTTAAGTTTGTAGAAGTTTTAAGTCTTGGAATACTCAAGTAGGTCTCACTGTGTTGAATTAGAACATATATATATTAACTATTATATATTTTGATGAATAATATTTTTAGGTACCTACTAGTATCAGTTTAAAATTAGTAGTAATTATTATAATTCATACTAAAATCAATAAACATTCAGGAAAGATTAGGTGTCGGCCAAATATCACCTCCATTACTCAAATGATCAATTCATAAGATAAAGGTATATCTCTGAACTAGTCAGCTATGCAAAAGCGTATGACGAAAATAATATCCGGTTCACCTTGAAGCTTGTATTATTTCAAAAAGTGCCTATAAAGAACGAACCCAGTGATCTCAAAACACAATCCCGATTAGAAATTTAGGAGCGTTCCGGCATCCCCTTACGATCCCTTTTCGAAGCCACTGAGACTCGAGCATTATTATTTTATCGTTTCATACGAGAGGTGGAATCAAATTTAGTTCTGAATATAAAAAAATACCAAGGTTTCGGATGCACGTCCTCTGGGCGCTTAGAAAAAATAAACAACGTCCACGTCGAAATGACCTGCGTTTTTGTCCACGATTTGTTTTCGTTTTTGTTACGTTTGAGTTCATTTGGAAGTAGCCATGTCTGTTGCTTACTGAATTAACTTAAATTGCCTTCGGTTTTTGTTTGAGAATCATGCTCGTTTTTTGATCGTTACTTCGCAGCTGTTGGTGGAGGTGAATTGAAATTGGAATATTTAATTCTCTGTTATTATTTTCATCTCTGTGACAGCTTTTTTTTAAACTGAGAATGCTCATAACGTTTTTCACTTCTTCCTTTTTATGATCTATTTGTGTTTGAAATAAACCGGAAACAGCCGACATTGATGGGATTACTTAAGTGAAAAAGAGCGATTCATCGATCGACATTATGAGTGAGACGAAAATGCCGGTTAAGTTTATTTCAATCTTCAACTATGTAATATTTCGGTTAAATCAAATGTATTTGATAAAACATATCAAAATGGCTTTTATGAATTGTATCTTGTTTAGAACTGTTTCGGCTTGATGAAATTCGCGTTATGAAACATTTTCCGAGGAAAAATATAAAAATCTCCGGAAGAAGCTGAGAAAGACGTGTCATAAAAATATGCGAGTTCATAATTTATGAAAAAAGGCAAGTGTAAGAGGTGTGTGTAATTGCGACCTCACCTCATGAAGGGTGGCTTATCCGACGAGGCAGTCGTAATAGAGCCGTAGAGGAGTCCGGACGATTAATGATTCATGACCCCTCGTAGCGGAGTGTCATCAATATTATTCTGTTTGTATCTCGCGTTTGGGCCACCCTCGCCTGCGCCCTGTTCATACATAAATAAACGCGACACGTCGTCTTCTCTGATTACATCGCGCCGAAGTAGTGAGAAATAGTGTAGTCGGATGCTGTGCCCGTCTTTTGTTCAATATATTCCCAAGACACGCCGAATGAATAGTTAACACTGTATGCTCAGCGCATGTTTACGGTTTCGGATTTCTCCTAAAGATCTAAGATAACGAAGGTGATGGAATTTATTTGTCTCGTAGTAATAAGCTGATGTTACAATCCGCTTTGGTGTGAAGTTGTCGTCGATTTATATCGATAACTTGTTCCATGCAGCATTGAATTTCCATTCCTACTTATGAATATAATCCTGTATTTTCTGTTTCTTTAGTGACACTAAGACGGGTCACTTGTGAACGAATTATGTTTGAAGATCATGAATCTATACTAATACTTAGAAATACATTGCTCTAAGCCGATGTGGGAAGATTACCCGAAGATGTATCAAATTATCACCTTGATACATAACAAAATAGCTGTAAATAAGCCGATATTTTACACTAAACACCTCTCAATTCATTTAGCAGCAATGCTTTAACAAGTCGGCGCTATGTGACATTAAAAGAAACACATCGTTACTGGGAATTACATGACGTACCGTTGGTTAAAACTTGATGTAGTGTGTATTGTCACGCAATTCGACGATAAAGCTCACTAAAGCTTGTGCTACAGAAAAAGCTTTCGAATGTTGGTTCTGAACTACGGCTCTCATTAAAAACTAATTATAAAGTAGGAATAACATAGCACTTCTCATCTTAGTTTAACCCTGAATTTAACGGATGAGAGTGAATTTCTCTGTTAGGTTAAGAATATTTTCAAAATAAGAAAGTTGTATAGATACCACTTCTTGTTTTGGTATTTTAATACCTATTATTAAGGTTTAAGTATATAGGAAACATACGTAACTTTGGACTTGTGACGTTAATAAATATAATATATTTATCTACTTATAGTAATTTATATTAAAATGGCTAAATTACGTCATAAATAAAATCGAATACATATATATATACCTTAGAATGTTTAGTTTCCATCCATAAAATTAAAATACCTAATCTCAATTCAAATAGAATTTGGAAGAGAATTTAATATCAAAGTTAGTGAATAATCTTTTATACTACTAGCTTTATGTCGAAAATTAATCTCTTGACTTGAAGTGAATTGGATTCTTAAATGTTACCGTGACTGGATTCCAATACACTCGTTCGTGGCCCACAGGTTTTGATAAGTCGCCTAATTATCTGTAAGAAACATGCTGATTTGAATTATAATTTGTTAGTGGGTATCGTTTTTTAATTATATATGCAACTGTGACGTGTGAAATTAAATAAAAGTTATAAATCCTACAAATGCTGATATTAAAATTTGTTTAAACAGTTTGATTAATTATTGGAATGGTTTATAATTTTTAAACTTAATATTTGGGTGAATATACGCTATTTGAATTCCATTGGTCCTTAGACAAATTGTATGTTAAACTTATTATATTATTGTTTCGGTATGCTTAAACAATAAAGAATATGGTCTTTTATTTGGGCCACACAGACTATTAACGATAATTATTTAATTTAAGGCATTAATAGTTAAAAATACCTGTAAATGTATACTCCTCTGGCCACCCCTTTTACTAGATTATAATGATTTTATAGCCATATGCTTTATATACTTATGTGATTATGTTTTTTTTTTACATGATCATATGCTTTAATAAACATTGAAA
Source organism: Anthocharis cardamines (assembly GCA_905404175.1). Lineage (NCBI taxonomy): Eukaryota > Metazoa > Arthropoda > Insecta > Lepidoptera > Pieridae > Anthocharis > Anthocharis cardamines. Next base: position 5,168,382 of record FR989964.1, read on the forward strand.
CATATTTTACCAAAATACACTGAAAAAACATTTATTAATATAAAAAAAAATGACTTATATTCACGTGACGTTACAATAGTGTCACTTCATCTGGCAAAACTCGAAGACTTAAAATATGACTTAAAACCGCATAGGTATATTTTTGTCCTTAAACTACGCATGTATAACAGTGTGAAGTTAGAAGCAAGCTAACAACGTTGAGCAAAACTTCAATAATATTGCGTCCATTTTCGATTCACTGTAGGAAAGCATGGTTGTGCCAGTCGTTGGAGTATTTCCTTTGGTAAGTATATGTTTTTGTATTTTGTCGTTACGAAGTTTTATATTTGCACAATACAATGTTAATTGTGTGTAGATGTCATGTATTACGTTAAAATGTGGTCAGAAAAGCAAGTGATGTTGTTTTTGTAGGTAATGCGCGATTTTGTCACTTCTCTGGCGTCACTTCTCTGGCATTTTTCATACATTGAAGACATTGCTATGACTGTCAAGATCGGATATTTTATACTTGTGGAAAACCACATAGATAATAAAAATACTGATATGCTGGCTTATGTTCGTCAGATTTTGATGAAGAAGAAAGAGAGATCAGTGTTACTTTTTTAAAGAACTCCAATGAAGATTGTACTTTTTTAGATTTAATGACAATGGTATGTCTGTTAAATGGGAACATATTGCCAGTGCTTATAAAGGGTAACAGAGTATTCTACAAGTTTCCAGAACCAGTTGATGTGTTTGAAAAGTAAATAGATGATTGTTTAGTATTTACGTATAAACTATTTAGTTTAGTAGAAATTATCGAATCTGTTTTTGCAAAAAATGAAAGTTTTCATTTATACTGTTCATTGCTATTTTTTTTAAATTTATTTGTTTAGAGAGCGTCGAGACTGATAAGTGTATTATAACATACTATTATTGTTTTTCTTGTAAACGAAGTTTATCTTTTTGTTTCATTAAGAAATTTTATTCAGATTTAAGCGTCTTAAAAGTGGCTTGTAAGCTTTTTAACATTTTATAATTAAAAACTATCAAACAGTATGTACTGTAATTTTCATCTCAGATGAGACTGATAAGTAGAAAATATTAATTCTGTTATTTGATACTGAGACATTAACAAACTACTAATAATAAAAATAAGGTTGTGTTTAGAAACTTTAAAGATCGAATGTATCTTGTATATTAATAAATATCCAAATACTATAATTTATATATATGTATGTTTATATATTTATTTAATATATGTCCAATTTCTTAGCTAATAATCAATGGCATGTCACTTCCCTGCTTTAATTTGTCACTACTCTGCCAATAGTGTCACTCCCCTGGTAACAAATTTTCCTCTGGAGCTTATAAAATTAAAAAAAAATGAAAAATTTTCTGGCCCGCATCATTACAAATGCAAAAATAGTGTCAAAAAGAGAAATTATGAATTTTGAATGAAACAGATAACATTTCCTTCAGGGACACAAAAAAATCAAATACCGTATATTCACCCATTTAATAAACATGTTAGAAAGAAGAATATAATGTCTTATAATGAATGAAAATGAAACATTTTATAAATATCCTTACATGCAGGGATAATTATAATGGGTCCATACGAATAATTCAAGGAGAAATAGCAGTGCCTTACTAGTTATTGGTAGTGAAACACCTTCCTGAAATTCTATAATCAAAAAGAATCCCATACGTCATGAAAAAACCACTGAGTCCCAAGCACCATCAACTTGCGAGAAAGTATCCGTTATATGAGAAATCAGATGAATTTCCATATAATTTACAAATGCTGATATTAAAATACACTTTCTCGCAAGTTTTTCATGTGATCCTGATCCGCTGCGGTTTTGGAATGCGGTATGGGAAGTCTACTTTTTTTAAATTTTAAAATAGGTGCCAGCACCTATTTTAAAATGATGTTGCGAGATTTACTCAAAAATATCTTACTAAAAATTAGGACATATTTAATATGTAACTAAACAATTAATTTTAAGTTTATCCTCTAGCATATTCACGTGCCAGAATGAATATGGTAAAAGAATTATTCATTCAGAGACCGTTGGAATTTAAGTTGAAGTTTGGACTTGTCCTGATAAATGATGTGTCTGCTACTGGTACAGCGATTCGCTTTTAATCCCCCTTCTTCCATTGTGTCGCTGTCCAGTTTTTGACATTACCGTTTTCTTAGTCCACGGCCGACGCCTTCGTTGTATTTACAAATTAATGATCTCCCCTTATCTCTCACGATCGATCGCGCCATCAAATGGTTTGTCGTTGGGGCCTATCTAAATGGATCCGTTTTTAAAACTAATAAAAGCTATGACTTTATCACATGTTGTATGTTATTACTTATCTTTTTATTCTTAAATTGTATACATGTCTCAAAAGAGGATATAATTTATTGTGGTATTAAACATATGGATGAAATTTTACCAAGACAATCTCATGAATCGATTCCCAATTAAAAATCGTTAATTTGTGATTATGTAAGAGTTATAAACTAATCACAAGCATTGAAATTAGAATCATAAATAACGCAAACATGAACAGTATTACCGGGGATTATTAACAAAATATATGATAGGGACCATCAGTTTAATAGTTTTGTGAAAGCGGTAGTTTTGATTACATATTTAATACTCTAGTAAACTATTTAACGTCGTACTGAAGTTGATTGGGATTCGATTAAAGGCAGCTGCCTCTAAAGGCATAGACTAAGCCTTGAAGCCTGCGATGAAATGGAGATAGTTTTAATGCTCGTAAATTTTGTTCCCGGAGCCGCATCGGCTGATCGGATAATCACTCTCATGTTTGACCAACTTGTGAAATGAAAAATTGGAAGCTTTTATTGCTAGTTAAAGCATGCGTATTGATAGGTGCTATCGCAAATAAGTTTGCCCGTTATATTTTGTATAATTTTGTTTTACATTGATTGTTTGATTTTTTACTATTCTATACTATACTCATTATGATTATTACGTCTACAGTGAGGTTTACTTGAATATACATATCGTCGTGATCGAAGAACAACGACGGTTCTGATTTTTTTACGATTTTAGTTTTATTGTATTATTCATTACATGAAACTCCTTGACAGTTCTATATTGTATAATTTAGAACTGTCTAAAAACACTTTATCAACAGAACAAATAAAAAAATGGAGTTTGATAATTAGTCAGATAGTTGTATGCAATAAAACTAAAACCGTAAAAAATCAGAACTGTCGATGTTCTACGATCACGACGATATTTCTGTTTGTAATCGATTGACTATTTGTTTGTTAGTTATATTTTCTTCATAATAAAATCGTTATAATACATCAATAATAATACAAAAAGTAAAACAACGCCACGAGAAACGGCTATTTATAATTTGTCAAGCATTATTATTGTGTCACAAGTATGAGAAATGAGTATGTTCACGCATCGGCAGTTTCATAATTTTAAACAAAGCCCAGTAGGATGTGTTGAAGGCGGGGCCAAGTCTTATTCTGCGTATACGCACAAGCTCGATAATAAAAGGGTGGGCAAATGTATTATAGTGGGGATAAGCTATTTTCTCCCTAATTAATCATTTGAACATCCGGCCCGTCGTAAAACAAACGTTTTATTTTTGTAATCCAAATAAGGTGTCAAAATTTATTGTCTCCCAAATTCCATCCAATCTTCGTCCCGCCAAATCTTTTTATCTCAACATTAATCTTTTAAAAGCCATAAAAAAGATTCGATCTTAACAAATATTTTGGACGAAATTGATGGAGGGACCGTCACTTATCTACAGACCAGATCTTACGATCAAAATTCCTAGAGGTGTCGATACAAGAAAAAAGTATTTCGTAGATGATCGTTACCTATTTTATAATTTTGTAATATGCACGTTTGATATTTATATGAGGGCAAAGTATCAATTTCAACATTTGAATTTTAATACATTTTGTATTAACCAAAACATGCGCTAAAGCATTTTGATATTCAAATAGTGTCTCCGTCTCGCGCTGTGTCTTGTACACTAACAGTTTTAATAAATTCCCCTCATTCGTTTCATGACAAGTATTAGAATGGATACATATAATAGTTTAAAACATTTTAAGTAAAACAAATATGTTACGTAAAATGTATACGTGATTACATACTGGCGTAAGAAGGAAAAATAACTATTTTTAAAACGGAGAAAAATATACTGATAGATTACACTTTTTTAGATGATTGATTTTAAATATATATATCTGAGTAATAACCAATTTCGATTAAAATTGTTACAACTCAGAAAAAAAATATTTCTTTTTTCCTTATGACGGCAGCATTATTTGCCAAAGAAATAAACCTCGAAACAAAATCAAAAGAATAGTAGGTAAGTCAAAGTTGACAAAGATTGCTGATGTACATATTTGCATATTATATACTAGCAACGCGCCCCGGCTTCACACGGGTGCAATGTAGATGTACTATACACAAAAAAGCCTATGTTACTCGCTGATAATGTAGCTTTCTATTGGTGAAAGAATTTTCAAATTCGGTCCAGTAGTTTTTGAATTTATTAATAACATACAAAAATACAAATATTTCCTCTTTATAATATAAGGTAAAGTATATTTATATAGACTATAGAGTATAGATAGAGGTATATATTTATCTTACTACTGGAATCACTCGAAGTGTGAACGATGATTGGAACCGCGTGGGATGGAACACGTTCGGTATTCTGCCTACAAAAACAAGGCACCCCGTTGTTTTAGAGAAAAAATAATGAAATATGCCCATTTGGTTTGTTTTTTATTAGTTTTAAGTGTCGTTTTTAAAATACAGTCCCTGCAGAGAATAATAAAAGTTAAGCTTGAATGGTATTTTAAATGGTTGTTTTTTAGAATTAGCATAATAAAATGTAATTTAAAAAAATCTATTTTTAATACAGTTTTTATCAACGCGAGTAACAAACATTTAAATTATTAATATGTTCTTTCGATATATTCGAGAAAAATCATTTTTAAAAAACAATATTATTTCATATTTCATTAAATTTTAAGATTAGTTTTGGCGGAATAATATTATTAATATTTGCTCATATAGTATGAGCTGCTTGTTTAAAATGAAATATAAGAAAAGTTATAGATAGATATCTAGAGGTAGGTATAACAGAAAAATAAAATAATAATAATAAAACGAATGAAGTGCCCGTAAAACATCATCTTGACTAACGTAATTTTCACTCGGTTTTGTAATGTAAACCAGATGAAGCCTATTGGTTTTTTTGTGACAAAAAGTATAACTTTCTAGTTGAAAGTTTAATGGATCACGAGAAAGGGTCTTTGTTCGCCATATCAACAAAAAACAACCCTACGACTGTAATGGATTACCTCGTTAATTGAGTCCCAATTATTCGTATACAGCTTTGAAATATTAACGATCGTTAACTAACAACAAATGGGTTCAAAAGCATTTTAAATCCTATATAATTCTGCCTAAATCGAAAGAGTCTTCTTCAGAGATATCTCAAGACGTTAGAAATTCATGAAGGGACAATAAATTCATGACTAATTTCGTTCCCCAAATTCTGGCCGAAATGCTTGTTTAAAGTTTCATCTGAATAAATACAAACGAATGGTGACAGGCAAGTTGTGACAAAAATACGAATAGCGTATACGTGTGTAGACGCAAGCCGGGTTGTCATGGCCAATAACACATATCAATGTTGCGTGCATTTGGCCACGCCACTCAGGGAACACACTAATTTTGGAATTCACCCTAGTCGTACATTGTCTCATACGAACGCGTCTTTTTTTGTTTAGACTTTCCAATAGCGGTGTCATCAGAATTCTTATTTCGAATTGTCATCCAAATTCTTATTTCGAATTGTCATCCGAATTCTTATTTCGAGTAGGTATTATGAAAGATGCCTTAATAATATTTGAATTGGATATAGCTTTTGATCCAATTATTCAATGAAATCATTTTTTTCGTATGTAGTAAAATATACATTTTTATAGTCATTCGCATAAAATTCACAAAACACGGCTGACATAAAATTGCAAAGGTTATGTTTTCAAAATAAGAACAAATGTGATACTTGTTCTTACAATTTATGATAACATAAAAAGGAAACGACCCACTTACATAAAAAAAGGTTTTGGTGATAAACATCCTCAACTTCAGTCTTATTAATTATGATTATTTAATTAATAAATTCATACAATTTAAATGTATGTAATAAATTATAACGGATTATAATAATTATTTATTCCGATGTTTTGAAAGCTTTTCGTGGACAGGGGCTGAGTGAAACGGAACAGAGTAACGTCGGTTTAAATAATATTATAATAAATAAATCTATTTAATCCCGTAAAAGATATTTAATTTAAATATTATTTGATACTCGCGTCAATAAAATACATCAACTTCATACAATACTTAGTTTTAATGACCATAGCAATAGCAATCGTTGCTCAGTATTTTGATTCCTTGTTTTATTACTACTAGTTGCAACAGAGATAGGTTTATATCGAAGTTCAGATATTTTAACGAAGTTGTTATATCTAAAGGCGGAACACATAGGTGTATTTTTTGTTCATCGGACGTACCATTTAAGTCAGAATCGTAAATTTTATTGAAATGTCACTACAGCGATCGCAGCACGAGATGTCTTGTCTTCGGGGACGAATTTATGCGTAATTCGTAAACAAATTGACGTTTTCGTATACGCTGTTTGAAGGGGAGACTCGCTTGATGATTTGACACGTCTTTTGAGATTCTCTTTAAATATTTACGATACGACTTACCCGGTGTAAATGTCTTGGTTTCTTTTTCATTCAAGTTTAAGACAAATAAAAGAAATATGTCGCCTTTGGGACAAGGAAGATGCGATGCTCAAACCTCAATTCATTTAAAAAGATGACAGTGTCAACCGCCCATTTTATTAAAATTGAGTGGTTCATTTTGTGTTTGGATTAAAAAATACGCCACAGCTTTTGGTTGTAGACCAACTCAGTTATGTGAACATTATTCCATCATTCCAAGTGATATACCACAAGTAATTTTGCGTATTATTCGGTATTTTGAAGCCCACACCTCAATGCGCAGTGAAATCATATGGCTTCTTAAGTCGTAAAAATATCAAGTTACACAATAGCCGGGCTAACGACATTTCGTTTGAAATCGGTTCTTTTTGTTTCATTTCATTTGAAATTGTATCTGTATTGTATTGTTAATTTACACTAACAATACGATATATAATAATTATTTACTTAGAAGTTCAGAAAATATTCTTCAACTTCGCTAAATTACTAGTAGAAAATATTTCTGTATTAATAATGCTGCTTGCTATTAATCATTCATTTTAAAAACAAAAAGTAATAATTATAATATAAATGAAATTTAAATAATTCTTAATAACCCAATAAAATATGATAAAGTATGATACAAGGCGTATCAATAAAATGTGAATATAAATATTATTTAAATCGCTATAATCGTTAAATATCGTGTAAGATAATAAACATTTTAATTTGCATCGAATTCAATCAGTAATAGTATCGTAAATTCACCGGGTAATGTTCGTGGTATAACGCGACTTCCACCTATACACGGCTTCCTGCTGTTTAGGCACCATTTTAAGCACCTTTCAACTTTATTTTACGCGCGTTCTGTTCTTTATATATTGAAAATCAACTATGAAATAGATGTACTTGTGTTGTAGTGACTTGTAATTACGATCACTCTTCATAGTAAAGTTTTTTTCAAAATCAACGGGATCGTGGCAAGGAATATTGATTTTATAAAAATCGAATGATGAATTTTAGTTTTCATCAAAATTGGCATCGAGAATCCTTTGAGTACTTTTCGCTATTTCCCATAGTTTCTGATTTGGCCATATACAACCCACTTGAAAAATTTAACTTTTATACTACCATGCAATGTTACTTTACTATATCCCCACGTGGGTCAACATTTTTTACGTTTTGTAGTTTAACTCAAGGTATAAAGTGCGCGGAGGAGATGCATATTTAAAAAGTTAATTTCACTTACTGATTTGAGATGATACAATGAAGTATTATTTCTTGTAAGTGAAACAGTTTAAGCTTGATGTTCTACAGAACTGGTTAAATGTTTACTGATAGAATATCGTTATTCGTTTCAGTTTTGTTTTATATTTCTGTCTGTTTAAGTCCTTGCTACTTCCGTGATTACATTTTCCTATCGCTCTATTGTGTATTTGGCTATACGATTTGCCCTGTCAATAAGTTGCATTGCCAACGCTATTAAAAAGTCTGAGATGTATTAGATGTATACGAGGACTCAATTATTGTCAATAGCCATGTACCCTGATAGATAAGTGTGAACAAACCTCTGATCAATGTACACTCGCACTGACATAATATCCATAGCTTCAGTCATGTTTAATTCCACCTTCTATTGTTTTTCGCCCCGCCTTGTTTTGTTTCCAACAAAAGGATTGTCAACTGAAACCGTCCCATTGTGGCCGTCTTAATTGTAAGATTAATACGAGTTTTACCATTTCGCCTTCGCGATTGTTATCTAGGAGAGTAATGGTTTAGTAAATGAACGAACCACAGTCTGCTTTCCTAGTGGGATTTGCAGTTTTATAAATCCCGAACGGAATAGGAGGCGGTCTACTCTTTCGCTCCTTGTTAATTAAGGCTTGGTGGCCAATGTTTATGGTCTACAGTAGTCACAACAATAATACGTCTCGAACGAACGTTTCCTTTCCGAGTTGCTTGGGGACGTGAGATTATCTGATGCCGTAACTCCTATCAGAGCAATCGGACTGTCGTACTTATCTAGAGGAAAAAACTAGTACCAATGGCTGTCGTTTATAGATCTTATCGAGCTGCTTAGTTTCATTTACTCTGTGAATAAATTTGTTCCTTAAATATAGAAGAAAAAATTCAATCTAAATCTTTAAGATAAGTATGAATCTATTTTACGTTACTCGATCTTTGAAATATATTTATTTCGATACATATAAGAAAAAATTCTGTACATTGAATAATTTTAACAGAAATAAAGAGAGGACGATTGAAGAAACCAGTATAGCCAGTAAATATAAAAAAAAATATGAACATTTTTGTTTGTCTGTCTGTTTGTTCATTCTAACTTCCAAAGATACTAAATTGAGTTTTGATACAGCTTTTGCACATAGATTGAGCTTAGTCTAGGCAACACCAAAACTTTGTTTCATCGAAATAAGATGTCGGGAATAAAAGTTATCTTCATTAAAATACCTTGTTTAGAAGCTCAGATATAAAGCCCACGCAAACGAAGTCGCGGGCACCAACTATTTGGAAATATGCGAAAACATTATTTTAGTCATGAATTACCGGCGTATTTCTTTCGGCTGCATCACATGTGTCCTTAACTTTATTCACAATCGTTTTGCATTCCGCCAGCTGCGTTTGTTCATTGTCTGTTTGCTTAAATTAAAAAAAAAACCCGTTCTTTTTTCAAACTGTCTCTTTCGCCCACAACTTTATGTGACTTCAACTTTGGAGTGAAGTATTCTTATTGTTATCTCGTGCAGCGTTTACGCAACGTTGCATAAATTATTTGAAGGTTTTATTTTAATTAAGGCTTTAAATTCTGGGACTCATGTGAGCACGTTTGTTTAGGTATAATTTGCACAGCTCACAAAGATTTACATTTTTAATCTCAACCCCTTAGTCCCCGTGGGCTTTTACGTTTACGTGGATTTGTTATATTTTGTATATTGCTTTGAATAAATTTGTTTTATGTTCCCAAAACAAATATTTTTTCAGTCATTCAGTACAACATAACTATATATAACTGTTATTATATTTAAACATATTTTATTGTCGTTATTTATTTGAATACTAGCAAGGCGCCCCGGCTTCATACGGGTGCAATGTAAACAAATGCAACTTGTGATAATGTAGCTTTTTATTGATGAAGAATTTTTAAAATCGGTCCAGTAGTTTTGAGTTTATTCATAACATACAAAAAAAATATTCCTCATTATAATACGTATTATTATAGGTATAGATAAAAGAATTTATTGATCCTCGAACATTTAAGAGAAACAAATTCTCCTTAATAAATGTCTTCCCTTAAAATACATTCGCTCAGCGTGGATAATACTTTCGTAAACCACCTAAAACTGGAGCATCACCGCCACAATGGTACTATTGTAAGGCATTCCCACTATTTCTCCTATTAGTGGAGCGGTTGAAATCAAAGGAAATTTAATGTTATGCAAATACAGTAATGCCACTAATTTGTATTGTATTGAGGCACATACATTCGTCAAGTCACGCACGGCATCGTCACGTTGGTCGCATTGGCTGCGTGCTGTGCTTACAAATCGATATTTTACACAACTATTTGTGCTGTTTACTGCCTTGTGTCTTCTTATGAGTTTTTTATATGTTTACTTCATGGAATAATATCCTTATGATGTTTTCTATATCTGTTCTGTCCAATCAGTAAGGACTCTAGATAGAGACAAAAAAAAAACAGTTTGTTTTGATTACAATTTTGTGGAGTAATTTTTGTTTTATTAAATATTTTATGCTCGCGTCCACCTTTATAGAACATGCATTTAATAGACAATACCTGTTTTATATGAAATATATTTTAATATACATGATAAATAAAAAGTAATAAATTATTGAATTTATTTAAATATGACAGTAAAACAAACACGTCTGCCCTTTGAACTAATAGTCCTACATCTTCGATTTAAGTATCCCGACCTCTGATAACGGTACCATGGGTTCACTGACCTCGATCATGGCGTGAATGAGTAGCAATAGTTATTACATATATAATGATCGATCCAGTACACCGAGTTGTGGACCTTAACGACTTCCTAAGTAGACACACTGCGTTCATACTAATTACATACTCGCCGCGTGAAAAACAAGTGTACGTTTGTCATTTGTTTTATGAGCTTTCAACTCTCTTAGGTGAGCATGTCCAGTAAAGTGTAGGAAAAATTAACTTTTAAAGTCATGTCTGTAATGCGGCTACAAACTTTAACGATTGTTACTTTATTTAAGACTAGCTATCCGCCCGGCTTCGCACGGGTGCAATGTAGACGTACTATTTACTAGAAAAAAATTAGCTTTTTTTTAGTGAAAGAATTTTAAAAAACGGTCGAGTAGTTTTTACGTTTAAGTTTTACGTCTGACGTGGTCTGGATATTATCGATACTCAAGTTTAACGTCAGTTCACATATACTTAGGTAAAGTAATGTGTATGCACTCCATGGATTATAAAATAAAAGAATTTGCCCGATTGGCTGCTGTCCAAGATACGTCATGAATTTATTTTGCTACACTGAATAAACTGAAATAAACATCGAATAAAAATAATAATAAAAGTTTTTTTGTTACAGGTAATTTTACAATGAAGCAGGAAGCGTAAAGCGGTTAGCTTTTAAAGGTGATACATTAACACGATAATAAATATCACAAATCGGTAAGGCACATTGTATAATATTGTGTTCAATTTACCCAAAACGCTTTGCAATGACGTCCGCACTGTCTGTCGTTCCGTTCTCTTGATAGAACGGAAATCGTAATTGAAATTGGCTCTGACAATGTCGCACGAACCCACAAATAAAATGGCCGTCTATTCGGATGCCAACAGCCACATTCCAGGATCATTTCAATAAAAGTTATTGTATTGAAAAGTGACAATGGGTGGCACAGGAAGTGATGTGAGTTCGTGTATTGAAGCAAGTGGACTGCTTATAATTTGTGCATTGTGTTCGGAATGGAACGCGTCCAGTGTCCGCGCGGCTTTTGTTCGGGCGCGACGTGGATACGCTTCTTTATAATTGACTTTACAGAGTATCGGTTGAATGGACATGATCGTATTTATTCGTATTGGTAACACCGTGTCATGTTTGGCAGTTCTTAATAGACGGGCTCGTTGGCGCGTTCGGTAGAACACCTGCCGTGCGCATCGATAGGTCGTGGGTTCGAATTCCACGGGACGACATGCTTATAATTTTCTGTAAGCATGTCTTCCCCACATCTGGTAACTTCGGGCATTGGACGGTTGGGAGGAATATCGAAATTTCGACCGGGTAACGAACCACCGTTCATAGATGGAAAAACCGTGAAGTGCATATTGCGCGTTTCGGTTTAAAAAGTAGGTCGACATCGCATCATTGACTGATGTTCTGTGGCTGGAGTTTCCTTTACTGACTCTCTTCCTTCACTTAGGTGAACTCTTGAAGTTTCTCGCTGACCAAAAAAATTTTTTGTACCTCCGGTATATAATGCGTTTGCCATTAAGCCACGAACGCGGTCAATGTACAAGCAACTAAATATACCCACCGATAATGATCCTACTACCACTATTTTCTAATGATATAAAATCTACTGAGGTCACTGGGGTTACTCTAACATCGGATCTGGCCGTGTAGCGGCGCGCGCTACAGCATCTCATGGTTAAATCGCTTTGTAAAATATTGTATTAACATCATAAATTTTAATTAACGCTTCAATATTTTCGCCTAGACCTCCTAGCTTGAACGCCTCAGTGATAAGCGCGTTTAGCACCAAAAGTCTTAGGTTCGTGTCCCGGGGAAATATAAAAAAAAAATCGGGCAGGGAACAGAAGGTTAATCACTTGCCTGTAAAGAAAAGTGATTACTGAAACAGACAGAAATATTTCTGCTCATACTCTACTAAGGGACTCGGGAATTCATTAGATCTACCATCAATGGTACATTGTATTTTTATCAAAAAAAAAACTTTAAATCATCTAAAAATAAATAGCACGCGAGAGTTTCATGTGGACAATACCTACGGTTTAAAAAATCTCATTTATAAATTAAGTAGTGATAATTACTTCATTCATTTTAATTATATCGTTGCTAAAACATTTAACAATTACACGTAAGTGAATTCCCGACCCCCTAATGGGGTATGGGGCTGACGAATTTATGTGTCTGTTACACTTATCATTATTTACTATACCAGTTTATTTTGTTTCTCCAGGATTCGATCCCGGGACCTATAATGCCAATCGAAACGCACCTACCATTAATCCACGGAGACGGTCTCTTTACACACGTAAACACAACTTTATTTATCATGGATATCGTAAACCTAAGATTATTTTGATACGTGACTTTGCGATTATCGTGACGAGACAACAGACCTCCTAGCGGGTCAATCGTTAAGTTTTACTACAATTTTATTATGACGGAGAACTTTATTAAGTCTCATTGGTATTTCAGTCACGCGACACGTGTTTAACAGATGTTAGTGCAAAGTAATTCAGTGATAACATTGTTGATCTAGAAACAAATGTGTATCTGTAATTTATATCTTTGTCACTGCATCCTTTGTATTTTTTCCTGTGACTTCAAACTGTCAGACGGTGTCAGTAAGTAGTTTAATTTACCACTGTATAAAGAAAAAAATAAGAATTTCACTGGTTCCCTAATATGGATGCATATGCATGATGATGGAAATTTCGATTCGGTTTTGGCTTTTCGGAAGTTCACCCTATAATAATATGCTTTAAAAGGTAATTTTGTGAGAAACCCCGGCTTCGAACTTGTAGAATCATACAAACATATAGGTATATCACACCTCTTTCTCATTGGGGTAGGCAGAGATCACAGAATTCCATATGCTCCGATCCTTGCATATCACTTTCGCCTCTTCCACTTATTTGTAGCTATGTTAAAATTTAATAGCTTACGACATTTAGCCTATCAGACAGACAGAAAATACTTTCTATTCAGTTATTAGTAGTACATAGGTCCACATTATACTTATAATACCATAATTTTATTCTTTAAAATAAAAGAATAATTTAAATATCGCATATAATAACAGATCGACTCTTAATTGCTATCGATTACCAATTCTCATAATAAATTAGAAACACATCTTAAACTGAATAAAAAAACTTATATAAACATTCTTTAGAATACTCACAAGTTGTATTACCAGACCAACCATTTGTCAGGCTGAGTCGCATTGAACTCGCTTTATCTAAGAAAGCTGGATTTAGTTTTGTTTGGTATCAACTGAATATCAGCTTTGCTATCTCGCCTTCGTCCTTCTCTGTGATATTATTTTACAATATATTTTATCCGTCCTAAGTACACAAAAGATGTATTCCTTCTGCTAAAAGGGCATAACATAAGCGAAAAATATGCCGTTCAAAAACTAGTATTTACTTATACCACGAGTGATTTGTATTTATTCCTCATTGAAATTGAATGTAATCGATTAATTTTAAAAATCTGAATGTGAACTTTGGCATTAATTAATTGTCTATGGAATTTATGGCTTTCACGTGTACATTGCTCTTGAAAGTTAAAGGTCCATTACGCAAGTTCTGTGGTGTTTCAGATATCTATATAGGCAACGGTGATCATTTAACATCAAGTGAACCACCTGCTGCCCGTTTGTCCCCTATTCTATAAAAAAAGTAAAAATATCCAGGATATTTTTACCTTTAGGCAATTAGTGTAGAAATCAACATTTACCCAAGAAAGCTGAATTACTAAAGCGGAGCCCATTGTTTTTGATGTTCTGGAAGCTTTTATGTACACGTGAATTTACTACAAGTTTCACCTCCTGAAGTGGAGTAATACCAGTATTGATCGGTTTTGTGATAACGTAAGTGCTGTTCTCGTTTTTTGTTCGCATTTGAATATTTTAAAATGAGTTTTGAGGATCATAAGTGTTCGTTATCTTTAAAAATTATTACTTAGATTATTTAAATATATGAAGTAAAGATAATAATTAAAATAAGCTCGAATTGCTGCTAAGTAATAAATGTAACATTCGATGCAGCTGTTTGTTTTGAATTGAACGCTCATCGTTTTTACTATCAGTTTATATTAAGGAGTATGATTGTTTATGCATTTTAGTAGATGCTACTTAAAACATCGGCAAAAGTTTACATAAATACTTAAATTAGATGAGAAAATAATCACATAACTAAATTGAATATTTTAAATACGAAGCAAAGTTGTTCTATTATGCGCTTAAGTTGCCATTGCCTTGCCAAATTATTAAAAAAAAAATAGAAACTTATGGTCAGACATGCTATGACAAACTCATCTTTCATACACATCATCGCATCGCACAATCCATCCATAACTTCATCGATCTTCCTCTACCCTTCATTCCTCCTCATCACATGCACATACCACGCTAATCTATTAGATCTACAGAAAAATGTTAGATACGTGTTACTTATAGCATCTAAAATGGGCTAATCGAATTCTTAACTAATTGTTCCTTTTTTAAACTGGCTACCCACGTTCGACTACGCCGTTTCTTTCACTAGCATCTGTCAATTGAATCTTAAAGGTCAAAGGTCCCGCGATCCAATTTATTTACATCAATGCATTTTTTAGTTTAATTAGAAAGTACCAACACAAGTGCTTTCTCGATAGAGCGTGACCATGCGACAAAGACTCCGTCGGGCGGTGGTCTTCCAATAAATTGGATCTACTGTACCGTAACGGTTTCATCTAACAAAAAATTAAACCCTTCCTTTCTACGACTCTCGATAATTTTGTGTACACAAAAGATGTACCTGTTGGAAACTTTTCACTTAAAAACTTACCGAAATAGCATCTCATTATTATTAAGTTCAGTTTTTATAAAACATAGCTAAGAAATAACTTATATGGCACGTAATCATAAGACGTGGTATGTCTCACTAAAATCTGAAAAGTATCTGATTAGGCGGAAATTTCAAAGGAAATCAAGTCAAAAGACACTTCAGGCCATTAGCATTTTAAAATCGGGGTCATAATCCTGTCGTCCTCCTAGCTCACGAGTGGTCGTAAGTGATAATCGCTCCCATAGACGCAACTACAAAGCTTACTTTAGATTTATCGCAAGCACAGCGGACATCATCGTAAATATTCCCTTTACGTTACTTCCTCTTACTCTTTCATTGATTTATAGCTCTGTGTTAAAAGCGAACTTTTTACAAAGCTCACTTTGCCGCTTGTTGCAAACTGTCTGCAGCATCTGGCTTCTTTACTCAGTTTTTGGTCGTTACCCTAAACTTTATCATTCTTTAAGTTTTGCATCTATTTGGAACACCTGTTTGTAAAGAACAAAAATAAAACATCCGAATGACTGACAAGTGAATAGTGCCGTAATTACTGCTTTAACAGAATATCTTTATGTCGTTGATGTATTTAAATAAATTCTCATTCCATTTCCATGCACATAAATCCTTATTAGACTTATTTGGTAGTCGTTTCAATAAGCAATAAAGGAGCAAGACTCCATAAGAAACTCTCTGATCCCTTTGTTTTATAGTCACTTCAATCGAGAACTTTATATCACCAATAACTTTGAGATTAAATCGAAATTCTTGAATTACATTGATTAAAGAGTTATTACTCTCTGAGATTAGTTTCCAAGTTAAAGTAGGCCACTTCTCATGTTGTCCGAGTTCCCCTGGATGCAAAGCTATCCTGTCGGAGTATTTTATGTATCTTAACTAAAGTTAGTAGTTAGCTAAACTTGTATTAGCTACTTGAGTTATACTTGTGTTTGTTAAGCTTAACACTACCTTAATTGGCCATAAATTAAGTTCTTACAAGTTGGTTAGCTCCCGGCTGTGGATACGCTCTTCCATTGCTGAGATAAGGGGGTTATCGCTACCAGGATGTTAGGAATTTACGTGGGGTCAGTTTATTGCAGTACTTAACTAAACCTACATTTTGTTTTTATTAAGAATTCTATTGTAGTCACCGTTGGAGCAACATTAACCTTATTTATTTATATTATATATTATCAGTGTCGTGTCAAATTATTTGTATGCGTAGAGAGTATATTAAAATTAGTAACTGGAAATATTCATCTTGTTTTCATATTTGAGATAGCATCATATTTTTGAAATCGATTTCTTTTTTTTATCTTATTGATTGTAACAATTTTGACCTTTGATATCTTTGACACATTCAAAATCTTTGATATGCAAATTGCCTAATAAACATAAAATAAGAAACGTCTGATTAAACACAATGGTAATTCGATAAAATGTAGATATTTATTTATATTATAGCGATCGAAGTAAAGTAAAATATTCAAATAACATTCAGAAGATGGAAATTTCGGCTTATTGACGCTTTATGAAAATAAATGTCTCTATTAAGAAGTGGTAATATCAGAGTACCTGGGCACACAAAAGCTATCATACATATGCAGATGTCTTAAGCCTGTAGAGCGTTTCTAAGCAAGTCATTTACATTTGAAGCCGTGGCACTTTGCCTTAACGTGCCCTAACATGGCCTGTATGGAAGGATTACCTCACTTCACTCACTTCTCTATTTACCCTCAAGTAAAGAGACCTTTACGATGTTTGTGTCCCTCTCGGATAATTCTTTCAGCCTGTTTACCTTGGATTAAACGCATGTCTTTGCTTTCAACGCTACTGTTTACTCGAGCGCCTTTATAAATATTTGTTAGAGAATGCGGCCATTCGCTTTCTCAGTTATGAACCCTTTAATTACTCTTCTTATTTTATGCTTTTGAAATATTACCGCGATAAAAATTAAGCCGCGCCGCGATCGTAAACGATGTAATAAAAAGTGCTCCAGATTAGTTAAAAATATAAGCATAGTCGGATTGATATTATGAGCTTTAGTTTGATGTGGGTCGTGTGTATCTCATCTCTGATTTCGATCGAAGCTTTGCTCCGATATAATGCGTTGATAAAGTAACTGTTCATTTCTCTGAAGTGTAACGATATCGTGCACGTTTTAGATTGATAAACCCTGAAGCAGAATGTTGTGGTGTACAGGCGTATCGCAGTAATGTAATTTATTATAAAATTAAGGACGTTTAGAGATAATAAGGACTTGTAATTAATGCAATTACGGCCACAACGCTCAGAATTTTAAGTATGTTACTTCTTGCCTAGTTATACTGTATATAATGATTTAATTTCAATCATCAACATTTTTCTACTTTAGTCGTTAGAGTTCTACGCAGATATTTTATAGAGCTTTTAAAATACCATGGTTATTTATGAAAATTTTAGTTTTTGCTTTCAAATTTTAGACTTCCTTCAAGTACATTGGGTAGCCCCAAGACTTTTTGATACATTTTAAATTCTTTAAGGACAATATAAATGGGGCATCTTTAAAGTAAGTATATTCGGGCATATTCTAGGTGGCAGTGATTTATCATCACTTACTATCAAGTATCCCATATATGTCAAACAACTAATACAAAAAAAAAAAACAATTTTACTAGTGCTGGTTAAAAAAAATATGGCCAAGTGCTAGTCGAACTCGCGCACCGAGGGTTCCGTACAAACTTTTAGTTAAGTAAAGATTTTCCCAATAAGAAAACGAAAACTATGAATTTACGGTGTTCAATTATTCTAGGTCAACGGGAAGTATCCTATAGGTTTTGATTCCCTTGCGAGTGTCAAAATATGCGGCATAAATGGAGTACAAGACCGTATTTTTTGATTGGGATGACTTAGAAGTTTGATTTTTACACTGCTTAAAGCAGGATTGCAGACCTGTGTAATCCAACTTGATACCTCCACATATTCCTGCGAAAAAGGGTCTTGACAGACGGACGATGAGACCCTACAAAGTACAAATATTATTTGTTTATTGAATATTACTTATTATAGAAGTGAAGTGGGCAATAAATCGATCGGATCTGCGCTTGCAAGTAACCGTAAGTAGAATAAACGACGTGTCACAACTTAAATCAGATACATAGGAAACGCAACCATTTCGATGTCGCTTTTACGCCCGCGCTGCACTTGCCAGGGTTGTCGACTTGTTACGATAATAGTTTCCAATAGAACAGCTTTTGTTTGGAATTTATGATTATTTTATGTTGGTTTTCAGCCCTAGTTTACATTTATTGTCAGAACTTTACATGCTTTACTTTGATTTTGTCCAGTATTTGTTGTGAGTATTGAAGCAATTTATGATAATGAATCAATATTTATTCAATAAAAGTGTATTCATATTTAGCTCAGCAACTTCAACGAATTTTAATACAATATAATAATATGTATTAATTAAGCCTTGTCTTGAAGTTGTGAGAACAGTAACTGATCCGTATTGTTTAAAATACCTATACAGATTACATTACATATACCTACCTGTAATTATGAGTTAGCCTTGAGAGCTCATAATTTTGACAGCGTAATATTTAAGACTTGTAATTTAAAGGTTGCGGATTCGATTCTCGTGCAAAACAAAATGTATCAGAAATTAAGGAGTCAACTGAATGCTATATCATTATCATATTGATTTATGTTATAGATAGATTGAAGGGATACCTTATGCTTAGGGAATCCTAATCAGGCTATTGTTTTGTTGACGTAAGTGATTACGGGCATTAGTCGTCCTAATTTATTGTTTATGCGTTTGTTTTAATGGAGACATGAGTTTGATATATCGGAACGTAACTTATAACGGATATGTGTTAGATATCATACTATATCGATATGTTTATACAGCATAAATGATATCATAAAAACTATAGAGTCAAAACCCTCAACTAGCACCTGATAAGAAAACCCGAACTTCGCAAACGATTAATGAACTTAAAAAATACACTTCCTTCAAAAATTTTGAAAAAAAATTATCTTTAAGCAAAAAACAAAAACCGACTTCAAAACTATAACTAAAAAGTAAAAAATAATATTTTAATTACTTCAAAGCATTATTTATTAACAGTTATTTTTGGAGTCGGTGCCAGCAAAGAAGGACTATTTAATCCTGCTTTTGCAACTTTTCGAACGGTATGGAGCGGCATCGGTTGGGTGGCACCGACTTCAAAAATAACTGTTAATAAATAATGCTTTGAAGTAATTAAAATATTATTTTTTACTTTTTAGTTATAGTTTTGAAGTCGGTTTTTGTTTTTTGCTTAAAAATAATTTAATTCACTAAAGCAACCAGAGATAACAAATATTAATGACGAATATTGAAATTCAATTCTAATCTCAATGCGTTGTTGCTAGTAAACAGGGTGTAATAAATTTATTCAATCATTTGACAATTGTTGTACATTTCAAACAATAAACATTGAAATAGACGTCATGATGAATTCAAATTCAGAATCCAATATTATCGAATTATATTAGCATAACCCAATTGCATGCAGTGGTTGCAAACAATTTTCACTTAACTGTTAGTTGCTTTGAATATAAAGGTCTCTGGAGAAAACGCTTTCGACACCAATTCGATTTTTTGTACCACTTTTTGACCACTTCGGGGAGATTAGGGCACATGATGTTTAGTTCTTTTTTCAAAATATTTTATGAAGCATTAGGTTCGAATTTATCGGAGAACTATTCAGCGAATCTTATTAATATTAACATACTGATAACGTTGTATTAAAAGAACAACGCCCTATAAAAAAAGTCATCCTTCAACAGTTTAAGGTATTAAGTAGGTGTGTGTAATTTGTCTGAATTATACCCAGTTTTTTTGCTTTTTTTTTCTAAATTATACTGTAGGTATGTACCCCTTAAGCATCGGTCCCTATATTTGCTGATGTTGATTTTATTTTTTGTAGATGTTTTTTTTTTAAATTTTAATTGACTTTTTTTACTTAAATATGCGTAGTAGAAAAACTGGATCCAACAAATTATCGCAACACTTATTAATGCTTATTTCTATTTTCATATACACTTTGCTAATAATATGTCGTATACTTTTAAAATATCATGGTATTATAGTCGTGTCTTCCATCTGATTTAAAATAACGACAAGCTTATATTAACTACATTGAAAAAAGTAAACTGGAATCTAAGACTAAGATCTGGTGACCGGTCAAATCGAGATATGATTGATTATTCCAATCGCTACAGGGTTCGTTACGAGCCTCATCCATGCGCACATCTGTCGCATGCTCCACGGAACTTCTGAGTCTTACAAAAACCGACGACGCGACGCCTGGACAGAGACAAGAATATATCTTGTTGAGAAGTACGAAAGAGACAGATATTCAAATTAATCCTCTGCGAGGGTGTAGAGTAGTTATCCCACGACGGGTATTATGAATTAGTTTTTTAAAATATCGTAACCAGTGATTTGGGTATTGGTATTTCTTCAGAGACCCACAATTCGATTGGAGATTATTATATTAAAATTAATTAAAAAGTCCATTCTTTTCGCCTTACATAAAAATACTTCTACCAAATACCATAATTGTATTGATAACTATAGTGCCGTACATTTGTAAGCATTCACTCTAACTTTAATGATAATTAATAGTATTATTAATATAGTACTGTTTTATAACCTTTACTTAATGGTGTTTGCCCATGTTTAGCTGACTTTAGTCAAATTATAAGACATTAGTTATATTGTTCCTTGTATATCTATTCTATAATATTGTCCCGAGATTTCAACAGATATTTTTATCTACAAAGAAGGTTTTAAATTGGGGATATTCTCGGAATTTAAGCGGAACATAATAGTTTCTCGTAATCCTTTCCTAGTCTCTCTCGTAAAAAGAACAGATTTGTGACTCGGATTTTATAGAAATATCCTCGGATTGAGCCATGAAAGGGTTTAATAATTTTGAACTGGAATAATTTCTTTTCCACGATAATTCCCAATACAAATTGCTGACGTAATACTTCTTGTCAGCTCTTTTTACTTTGTATCGGTATTACATGAAACACTGAACAATATTATTTAAACAAGAATTGGAAACTTAATAGCGTGAAAGAAATACTGTTTTCTTTCACATTCCTAATTTAAAACCAATGTGCTATAAAAGTGATCGTTTTACTTAATATAAACTATTTTAATTTATTGATTCTGTCTCAAGTGACAGCATGTCACTAATAAAAATGTACCTCTTGCATGTAACGAATACGTATAGCTTTTTGATTGGTTCTTAAGCATGTCATATTTCGGGTATATTATTGGATATAATAGGTGTATTATTAGAATAATAGGCTCGTAGGTGGTATTTATTTATGGAATATTATTATGATGGGAGTTAGAAATTCAACTCGACCACTTAGTTTTTGAAGCGGGTCTTGTTGGAAACGTATGCTATTGTCTCCGAAGAGATATAAAATACCGATATGACCCTACGTCTTCGTCGCAAGAAATATTCAAGGGAACCACGGCCCACACTTTTAATAGTGGTTTCATCATTTCCACACAATGAGAGCGCCGTCCACACCCATTCTCTGTCCGTATGATTTGAAATTATAGCACCGTTTTATTTGCTCTCAGCGCATTTATATGCGGTCGCCGAGTCACACAATGTGCCACAATATTATATGTTAAAGCACCTACATACATACACCGCGGCGGTTGCAAGCAAAGTGTCGCATGTGTCGAGTCTCGCAATTGTGTGGGATGCTGAATGAAGCAGCAATTTAATCCCTGATTGTGTTCGTATTTAATTTATTCGCTGTATGATCAAATTTGGTACGTGTCTATGCCCATATACAGCATCGCGGCTTCAGCTTGATTTAAATGCTTAGCACTTTCGCACCCGTTCTAAGCTAAGCTTTATTAGCCCATATCTATCCAAGCAGCTTATGAATTTATGCATTTAGGTTTTATAACAAAGGTTGGTAAACGCGGGTCTTATTGCCTTGCATAATTGCCTAATGAATAGTAATAATGCAGGGTTAAATTTATGGCTTCAAAGGTGCCAATCATGCTATTGCGTACCCAAAGAGCATTTATCCTTTTATCATAAAAATGTATTTTAGACTGAAGAATTTAAGATAGTTAAAAGGTCTATCGGGATTGTAATTACATACGGTCGGCCGAAAAGGCACCGACCATAAAAACATAATGACGCTATAATGTAACATCTATAAAGCAAATTGGCAGGATGTGTCTATAATATAAAACTGATAAACGCTGTTATAATCATTATTTACGAAAGGCACATAAATAAAACATCGCTCTTTAATAAACACCAGTGAGATGTTGATTGCTTCAAACATTATTCTTTGTTACGTTACGAGATACTAATGAATTCCTACGCACGTCTATACGATATCGAATGACATTTTATAGCCTTGTTCGCAATACAAGATAAAATTGTAAGGGTCTGTCGAACGAGTGTAAAAAGTGGGAAGAAATCGATGGAAATACGAATGGTCCGTGTCGTGGTACCGCTGGCAATAAACACGCGGTACCGGGCTATATTTTATGAAAAATTCATATCATGACCGGGGCCTAATGATGTCGCTGCCATCTTTTATCGCTAACGGGGAAGTATATTTCATTAATCGTTCATTTTTAACATTTAGTTGGGCGAATGAAGAATGTTTGATAAAAACCTGTGTAGAAATACAGCTCTTTACACATTTTAGTTCAATATTTGTTCTCGTTTACTCTTAGGTTTCCATTTCAATGACTTAGGCTCATATTCCAAGATGAGAAAGCTTTGAATCCAGTTTCGAGACTTCTTAAACATATTGTTTGTTTATAGATTTTTGACATTTTGAGATTTTTTTATTAATATTATGCCTGTCCTTTAAAGTCGATAATATTAAAACGGATTAAACCAGTTACCATACCACAGTTAGCAGTGGACGAAGACAATTTTAACAGCATGGTGGTTTTCGCTGCTGTAAAATTTCGAACTTTCATTCAGTGCGAGGAACCACCATGCTGTGAAATTTCGAACTTTCATACAGTGCGAGGAACACCTAAAGTAAAACGAAAGATAATACACATCGTTTTGTAAAGGATCTCTTCTTTACAAAACGATATGTATAAAGTATCTTGTACACAATTTGCTGTAACTTTTTTCATGATTGTTTTTGAGAATTGATTCTTTTAACAAGAACTAAAAAAAATTGAGCATATTCGTTTAGTTTGACATTACAAATATAAAAAAGCAACTTGGTCTCATAATCAAATGTAACTTTATTCCATGCAAGTATGTGTTATTTTTTCTTATAAATAATGCATACATAGTACACCTTTAAGAAATCCTTACAAAAAAACAGTTGAAAGTAAAAACATGTGTTAAATATCTCCCGTATGTCACTTGTTTTCTTATTGGATCTAAAAGGTAAACTCTATTACCGGACCGTTTTTACAAGTAGAAATTGAATTTCAGCTCCAGTCGCGTTCTTAGTCGAAAATAGGTTATTGGATATCGAGTCACTGAAATAAAGTGATAAATTGTGTTCAGTTATTGCTTTGCAAACAGAATTTTGTAAATCAATTATATAAAAAACACGTATGATTTTTTTAAACCACACGTAGGGAAAACACAACGAAGGGTTTATAATAAACGTTTCATGCAGCTAGAATTCAAAGCAACGTCAATCTTAGTAGTTGCACTTTTCTCGCTATTTCTTTTAGATTATACAAGCAATAATTATAATATAATTAACAAAAGTAGGCCTATTATTACACTGTTTTATCATTAGCTGTAATGTAACATAATCTTCAAAATTATACAATTATGATTAACATAGATAAACTACGAAATGGAAGGCAAACAATTTACGTTCGAATTAACATTTAAATTATAAAATTATCATTTGAATTACCGCTTCGTCGGTATCATTTGTACAAACAAAGGTCCCTGCCCTTGTATTACTTGGATGGTATTTGTGGATGGTTAGATGTATGATTAATTTAATTTTAAATAAACCTTTCACTCTCTCTTTATATGATTATTGATTAACTTTAAGTACATTAATACAGCAGATACTAGTTTCTATCAAATTCTAATGTCCGGTATTTTTCAGACAATATTCTTATAAAAAAACTAGCGACCCGCCCCGGCTTCGCACGGGTCTAGATTTTTTGACAAAAAAAGCAGGGGTTGGTAATAGAATAGTAAAAAAATATAGGGTTGTGTGTATTTTTAATGCCAAATTTCGTCCAAAAATTAAAAAAAAAATTTAAGGGTGAACAACCCTTATCACTTAGGGGTATGAAAAATAGATCGATTCTCAGACCTACTGAATCATATCATACTCATATAAAATTTGGTAAAAATCGGTAAAGCCGTTTCGGAGGAGTAGGTACAATAACTAACATTGTGACATGAAAATTTTATATATTAGATATACAGCTCGCTATCAAACGGTATCTATACGTATGAATAGTAAATACCGTCGTCGGTTCGAATTAAACCGACTTATATATAACATGGATATAATAGCTTGTTTAAATTAAATAAAAAAGTATGAGTGCTATTCTTATTTCAAGGTGAAGACGTGGTCTGTGTATTCCTCAGAAAATTACATTTTTTCTCCGCCATTTGGCGCGCTAGCTTAGATTGTATTTTATCTTTATGCGAAATCATAATTCATGATGTTTTGCTCACTCGAGGTTATACGTTTAATGTTCCCACCCATATTTCCGTTATATATACATATAATATTATTTATTTTATTACGATAAGCTAAAGTGTTTACAGTTTAATTTTCATACTTCTGCATTAGACGTAGTTTTGGCGTTATGCCATATCTCGATCTAGGTAAATTTCTTTTACGCATCACTAAAGGAAATAGGTTTTTACAGATATGCTAAGACAAAGGCAGCGATAATCTCATTCGTCTTATCTACCTTATGTCATAGTCACAGGCCACAGCTAAGTAGATCAGTAGTATGACTCGATAATTAGACACTCGGCAATTTGAAACACTCGTTAATATGAAGTTTTCTCTGGGGGCCTAGCACGAACGACTATCGACATCGAATTCGAATCGTCAAATGTCAATTGTATGAGAAATTTCATACAAATGACAGTCGACGTCACCTGAGTTTCAAATTATCGAAAGTTGGCGGTACGTTTCTCTGTGTGTGATGAGATGAATAATAAATAAATAAAAAAGCTTTTTAATTCCTTACATAGTTATTACAGTTTTTGTTAGAAGTGTTTTAAATCTTAACTCTATTGTTAGTAAAATATAAAAAAAAACTATAAAATAAAAAGAGTGATGAGATGAATGGAAATTTAATTCGAAAAAAAGTACAAAAAAAGAAAGAATAAGTAAATACATACTTCCTTTTTACTCCTTATATTTTATAAAACCAACTATAACTATTTCTAGGTATGTTAATAATAATATATTATCTTTAAGCATTTTTTTGACCTTGTTTGACCCCCAAGAGCGTAGCTACCCACAAAACAAAATGATAAATGAAGATCATCGGTAGTTACGTGTTACATAAACGTTGATAGATTGATTGTAAAGAGCCACGTGTGCCCATCAATCGATTAGTTCTCTGCTCAGAGCCCGGGGTCTCATACACGATTATATTTAACAGCTTTCGAATTTTAATGTTAGCTTATCCTGACCCGTTTAAAAAATGAACCCAATTCGTTCCATTTACGACGCTAATAGATGACTCGAATAACCAACAAATTAATGGTCTTTAAAAATTCCTAATACATTTTTTTCCAATCGATGTTCGAAGTCAAATGTGAAAGATTAATTAAAAAACGAGTATTTTTAATTAATCTTTCATATATTTATTTGATTTACAAAGGTAATCAGAGTCGGCATCTAACGTAAATATACCATTCGGCCACACGGTGTACTGATTTCGATCACCGTCATTCATTCACTTACCTTACTTCCCTTTGCAGTGCCGAAGTGTATTCACCGCTTTTGTTTTGTTTAACTTTCATATTTCGAACTCTTCGGGTCGTGCGATACGATATTGGTAATAATTGAATTGGCTTAAACTTCTCGAAGTATTTGGAAAGGCGGAAGTTGATTGCTTATCTCCGATCCGTGTTTTAAATGGTAATGCAAATGTCAAACTTTATTAGAACCGAAATTGCTTATTGTTCTTTAATTAGAACTGTTTTGCAACAAAAATAATCGATACGATCAGAAACTGTCACACACAGTGCAGCTCTGAAAATCTTTCTCGTATCATTATGAGGTACTCGCATTTAATGAACGTGCATTATATTTACATTTTACGATGACCTGTTTGCTTGGCACTTGCTTCTAAAAAAAGTTTAATGTAATTTTCTTCATAAATAGCATGAGCACTCTCGTACATTTTTTGTTATCATTAGTTGACGTGAAATAACACATCGGTGGCGGGTATTGTGGTCCAAAAAAATAAATTGTGTGAAAAATTACTTTGATTACATCTAATAACGGAGACGGACTCGTTTGATCGCCACTGGCAGACACTGGCATCATTAGCCGCAATCATTTTGACCTAGAAGCGTATTTTTATGCATATAATATGTTACTCCGTCTAATCTTTGTACACACTAGACTTGATTAACTTAAAATAGAGAATGAACTTAAAATTAAATTAGGATAATTTAAGATTTTTTTTTATTTCGAAACCTACTCAATATTAACGTGAACATAATATATATGTATACAAAACAGAGTCGTGTTAGTTACATCATTTATAACTCAAGAAAGACAGCATAGATTTATATGATATCTTATTTGTTGGATTCGTCTATGTCCCGAATAATTATTAAAATATCGAGAAATTTCAGGAGAAAATTTTAAAATAAATTAGGCTCGGAACTCCGCCATCTTCCCCAGTTGAAAGCTCACGCAAGCTTCCAGCTTTCTGTAATAATTGATGTACACTGCAAATCAGTGTCATACTAGACACTATATTATAACAGAAGGAGAAAATAGCATATTCAAATCTAGAAATATTTTATTTTTAATGTTGAAGCCAACATTCTGACAGGACAACTCGGGCCCGCTAGGCAAATAAAAAATAAAATGTAGATACGTTTAATCAGATCAAATGCCATAATCTCACAAACGTCATATATGCTACATTTGTTGTATAAACTGTAAATTTCATTCCTTTTAAATCAAATACACCCCAAAAATATTTTTTAGAACTTTGTCAAAATATTATGACTCAAATAAAGCGTTCTATTTGACTCTAAAGTAATTATTGATACTCAACATTCCAATAACTACTTATTTAGGTCAAACAACTTTGGTATGAAAGAATATAAAAACATCTGAGTCATCGTGATCTTTCTTAAAAGCCCCACATCACGTTGGCTTTGACAAGATGGAAGCCACTGTATCGAGTTGTCCCCACTAACCTATCAAGCAATTAAAACGACGACGGAAGGCATCTGCCTGTCCGTTATCAAATACATTACCGACTCTTTTTAATCATATAAAACCTCTCAAGTCCGATAGCGAGTAATGTATTAGTTCTCTGAATAATTAAACGACCATTTTAACGTAGTTTTAATATAAGTGCGATAATTAAGAATTCGAGAGTTCATTATATTATAAGTTTATATTTATTGTGGGTATCAAAAAGTCATTTGGGAGTTAATTTGTGTTATAGTTTGAATGTACCTAGTAGTTTTATTTTTAAATTACTGTTAGAGTGATGTTTTTAAAGCAAATAGTTAATTGCTATCTTACTACTATTATAAATGTGAGGTTTGTAAGGATGTATAGATGGATGTCTGTTTGTTCTTTCACGCAAAAACTACTGAACGGACTTTGATGAAACTTTACGGAAATGTTTTTATACACCAGTATGTATCGACTATAATTTATAACGATATTGAGTAAATTGGCCGAATTGTAACGGTGAGTGTGAAGTAAGTCGTAAAAAGCCCTGCTATCTGAGAGCTTTTTCGGCGTGCAGTGCATAAACCATTAGCAATGAAACGAAAAAAATATATGGTGCGATAGAAGTGGTAGCAATAGGTAGAAAAGGCCCAAACACAGACAGTAATCGATGTCGCGAGTATAAGCTAGTTATAGATATCACGTCTTATAGATATCCGTGACCACGGTTGCTGAAAAGCATCCGAAACGTCGGGATAAATAATTTAAACAATATAACTAATAAATCGCGTTTTAATCCGGTATACAGTATTTTATTTAAACGTCTTATCCTTTAAAGCATTACATGTCATTCAGAAAGGTTATCATTACGGGAAAGAGTTTTATTTCATATGTTGGCAAAGTTAACTTAGTAGAGTTGAACATTATTTCTAAAGAGCGTATTGTTTGTGGCTAAGTACTCGTTTTGTAGCATTGAAACGGTTGAACTGGAGGGTTCTTATTTTATGTGAGTAGTATAGAGTTCATCTTCTCAAAGATAAAACCGCAAGACGGACTTAAAGGCTAGTCGTGGCACTTTGCGGTCAGAATGTACGGCTCAGCTATATCTTATAATAGTTTGGCTCGAGTGCAAGGATTCTCTTGATTTATTTTAAAGCTATAGCGTATAAAATTAATAAAAATTAAAAAGAATTACTATATGCTTTGATTATGATTAAATGCTATAGAACGGTGTCGTAAATGTAAATTTAGAAGCATTTAATATGTATTTTTTTATTGACGTTCATAAGTGTACATTGTGTTACCTAAATGAATTAAATGATTTTGAAATTGAGTTTGATTTTGTCTTTTATTATTTAAATTCTTTGGCGTCCGTGATTTTCATTTGTTTTTTTTTAAATAATTAATCCTTTATTTGTTATAAATTAGAAAGTAATAGTATAACGCGAGTCTATGTTAAAAAATACGTCGAGGTATTGTTATGTGGAAGTTATTATTGTAATGTAATGCCATTTATGAATAAAACCTAGAAGCCTATTCTAGTATTGTTTAATAGGTCATATTATTATTTTATAACTACCGTATCTGCATTGTCTATCAAATGAAGCGTATATCACTACATAGTATAAAACAAAGTCGCTTTCTCTGTCCCTATGTATGCTTAAATCTTTAAAACTACGCAACGGATTTTGATGCGGTTTTTTTAATAGATAGAGTGATTGAAGAGGAAGGTTTATATGTATAATAATAACAGTTTTTCTGTAGTGTATTTAGTATTAGCATTGCACCCGTGCGAAGCCGGAGCGGGTCGCTAGTAAAAGATATAAAAGAAACAGTGTATTCCTTTTATTATATACATTCGTGCATGCCTTCAATTCTTCTATACAATTGAAGTATAATAATGTATGATATAGCGTCTCGTTAAAGATATCGACAGACGAGCATGAGGTTCACTTGATGGTAGGTCCCGCAGAACATCAGTCAATGATGCGCTGTCGACTTACTTTTTATATTGAAAATTTGGGAATCCATAGATTGTTATGCAATATGTAATTCACGGTTTTTCCATCTACGGTGGTTCGTTACCCGGTCGGAATTTCGATATTCCTCCCACCCGCTCAATGCCCAAACTAACTTAGCCTATTTAAATAAAATACTTTATAAGACATTGACACGCGATTTATTCATTATCTCGACGTTTCGGATGCTTTCCAGCAACCGTGGTCACGGGCGGACTGAAAGGTGACATCTGTCTGATTAATATCACAAAGTCGCCATATTAACATTATTACAGCCCGTTGTTATTAAATAATATAAATAACTAGCAACGCGCCCCGGCTTCACACGGGTGCAATGTAGATGTACTATACACAAAACATAGCCTATGTTACTCGCTGATAATGTAGCTTTCTATTGGTAAAGTAGTTTATGAGTTTATTCATAACATACAAAAATACAAATCTTTCCTCTTTATAATATTAGTATAGAAATATAGATAAATCGGCTTTTAATTCATATAAAGTATTTTATTTAAATATATGATACTCGCGTTAGTAAATAGACAATATTAGCTTAGTTCTTGATCTGCAATCAGCTTGAGGAACAAGTTTCCAAAACCACAAAAAGACAAGGGGAATGTAAAAAATAAATATGTATTTATTTTCTGTGTACCTAAAATTAATGGATCATAATTCGTTTGATGAATCCAAATAAATAACCTTATATGTAAGAAGAAATAATTAAACAGTCGAAATGTTTTGTTCGCAGTTCGCAACGCCTCGGCCCAGTGGGGAGTCGTCTTGTTTGCAAGGCCCCGACTGTTTTATGGTAAGCATATTTTAAATTAAACAATGAAGATAGTACTGTTTCTTTATTTTTAACTGTCTCGTTTGGTAGCTACAATTTGTCAAAGATCAACGAATATCCTTCTAGTAATGATTTGCGACCATCCATAAAGTACGTCAAACGTTAAGGGGCGGAGGGGATCGACGAAGTGTGACATGTGTGACAAGGGTCCTAAGTTTCGTGACGTCACATTTCAAAATCTTTTAAAATCCAAATTTGAACTTAAAAAACTTAAATACGGTTTAAATTGTTTCGTGTTGCGCTAGCCGCTTGAGCCGATTTTTAGATGTAAACTTGCAAAATATATAACGTCACACTAGGGAGGAGGAAGGGGTCAGAAAATCACGAAATTAATGTGACGTACTTTATGGATGACCCCTATAAATTGCATGAATTTTATCTGTGACTGAAATTGGAAAAAGTATGCTTGTCATGTTTAACACCGGGTTCGGATTCCGTGGGAGTAATTTCCTTTCGATCAGACCATCTGCTTGCCCGTAAGAAAAATCAATAATACATACAAAACTGTCTGCACCTTCACACGCGAATTCATTAAAGCCAAACGAATACAAATACTTAAGATTTATTGATGTAACTCTTGGATTTAATCGAAGCTTTGAAAGCAGTTTTATTAGAAGTCATTTCCGATAAAAGCCCTTTTAGCAGTAATAACATCATCGCAGTCAATACTCATTATACACATAAATGAATTTTATTACGCTTCCATATTAACTGTATTACCCCACAGCAATAAACATCATAACATTTCATATTCCGCTAACGCATTCAACGAATCAGCAAACAGCGATATTTTATGTCCCGGAATTATATTCTACAAAGACTGTGTGGAGATCGAGTACAAACGCGAAGCTGTCAAAGCTATTCAATCATAACTAAGTTAAATCAATAAAATTAACTTCAAACGCACCGCAGATTCCAAGCGACAGAGCGTTTTGTCAATAGCAGTAATTAATAATCGTGGTTTGCCGGTTCTTATAATTATTAAAGCTTACTCAGGCGCGAGTGGGCGTCAAGTTAACGTCAACTCCAACTAATGAGTGTTCCCGATGACAAATGTTTGAGCCGGCCATCACAGGGATTTCTAGACGTCAAATCTTCCCAATGCTTGCGATGGTTCCTCTAATAAGACATATTATTTGTTATCAACTACAACTATTAAACAACATAATTAAAGAGAATAGCTATTTTTATTACTATTTCATAATTAAACAGAATAGCTATTTTTATTATGTTTAATGTACTATTTAAAGCTCTGTCTTTTGATATAACCTGTCATGTTTAAGGAGTGTCTTAATTTTTTTGTACTTACATATTTTATATAACATATAGCTTTTTTTTCCATGTTTTTACGCCATAACGAGCGGGTCCTAGGTAAAAATAAAATGATCAATCAGTAATGACAGATGATCGTATCAATACACGAGCAATCCGATACTGTAATGAACAATCTGATAGAACAACATTGTTGCTTATCGACTTTGTATCTAATTTTTCTATGAAAGCCATTAGTCTACTTGTTTATACATTATCTTCAGTTGTTGCTTATTATTTTGATATTTCAAAACAGAGTCAACAAAGAAATTTGTTGTTGCAGTGCTGGGAGAACTGCGAACTACTGCAATCGAACTATCAAGTCTGGGGAGCTGTATGCGATGAAAAAGATATTTGCGTAAGTTTTATAGCATTAATAGGATAAAAAAAAAAACAATTCTCTTGTAAAATGTATTGATTTTAACTGATATTTCCTCTTTGCAGTTCCCTGGGTGTAAAGTGGCGTGTGAATTCCACGCTGAAGCAGCACGAGCCTCTCAAACACAACCTGTCATTCACACTAAAGGAGAAGGGGTAATGCGTGTAAGCGGAGCACTAGCCCGCTGGCCCCCACCAGCTCCAAGGGCTGCAACCAGACCTGCCCCTCTTGTATATGTCGTTATGCGACGAGCAGCAGAAGGCCCATGGCGACAAATAATACAAACGCAAGCCTTAGCCACGCGAGTACCTTCAAACAACGAAGGCGCTCTACTGCGAGTACTTGTCGTCGATCCCTTAGGCCTCGTCACAATTTATAGCCCAGATGAAACTTGGGTTGCACACGATAGCAATACATCTAATCACGACGAACATAAATGGATTCTTAAAGAAGTTTCGCTCATTCATCAAAAAGTTCTTGTCATCGGTGAAATCGCATGGGAGCCGAGGATAGCTCGAGGTGTATATCTAGTAACGTGGGAGGTTGATGGAGGTGGCTTAAAAGGAAATCTATTCACAGATTCAACAAGAGTTACATTATCTTTATGGCCAGATACAATTTATCATATTCAAGTAGAACTCGTTTCTCGCACACCGGGTGTAGATAATGAGAAATCAGAGACGATGACAATAGATACAAGTCGAGCTCAACGTGTTTCAACAGAAAGTGTTCAAGACGTTGAAGTAAGTGAAGGGGATCGTCTCATGTCTGTTCTAGTAAGTTCAATGAGAGGAGAACGCGTACCAGATCGTGCGCCTGATACTGAGCTAGTTTTGGGATTTATTTCCGCCATGATAGCTTTTGGATTAGCTGTAATAGCAGCGACGATTTGGAGGCGAAGACGACGCGGTACCTTTCCAGGAACCAATGTGTACGTTGGATCCTCATCTGTCCTCAAGAGAAAATTAGTAGAAGACTTTACTCCTTCTGCGCACTGTTTTCAACCTGTGCTTGCTCCTCAAACGCCTTCCAACGTACCATCGTCAAGGGATGTTGTAGTGTGACGTCACAGTTATGAAATGTTGTCGATAGAAGATCGGGCATTCAGTTCCTAAAGAGTATGGACATATTAGTGTGAAATGTAGATGCAGTTGTCTTACTTCAATAAGTCAAGGATTTTCGAATGTGATAAAATTAAATTAGTTTGAACTTGAGAGTTGTGGTGGTGCGAATATTTGTGACTTTTTTGTGATTTATATTACTCTGTAACGTTAAAAATCACTGTACCAGCAACTATCATACTATATAAATTTTGTATGTAGTTTTAGACAAATTGTAAATTAAAAATTGTACTTATAGATATATTTATGAAATCACAGTAAGGACAACACCAGGAATCTTAGATGTAAATATTTTATTTAAGCTATATACTATCTTTATTATTAATAATTAAAATTGTGTGTTGTAAATATTCAAAAGGTGTTAAATATTTGCACCGTTTCTTTGTACTGCCGCGGCCGTGTGCAAAATCAAAGATTATGTCATATTATTACGTGCTGTTCTTAACCTTGTCTATGATTCGTAGAATTATGCTGTGGATTTTTTTATTCTGCTTTAAACGAGTTTAGTGTCCCATAAAAGCCATATTAAAATGAAATCGAACCGAAATTATGTATGTTGATGTGTATTATAAATTTTAACTATACAATTTAAAATTAATACTATTAACACAGTTATTTAAAATGTAAAAATTCGCTTCTTATTTAAAAGTCTTAATGTGGTAATATTTTTATAAAACTATTAATTATCATGAGCGTTGATATAAAATGTTAATGAAAATGAGACGTTCACTTGAAAATGTATGTATGTTTGGTATTCGGTTTGTTTCTTAGAAAATACGGTCTTGTAACTATTTTAAACCTAGTCCTTATCATCGTTTATATAGATTAGGTGTCCTGACTCAGAATATGGATCTTATTCATAGGTATTTACTTCTTCAGCAATAATACACAAACGTGTTTGTAAATATGAGGGATTTATTGTATAAATATAACAGAGAAAATATATTTTTCTTGAAGGCGACATAAAGTTTATCTAATAATAATAATTATACTTAGATCATGTTTTAATGTCCTTATAAACTGTCCTTTAGATTCGGTCAGTAAAATCATCATTGTTACGGTAGTCATTTGTTTAAAGTTGATGTTAGCTTTGAAACGTACTTAACTTATTTTTAGCTTGAAACATAAAAGTTTAAAGCCAAAACTATTTTGTTTTGTAAACAAATATTTTGGTTTTTCAATGACCAAATTCATTAGCGATAGAAGCTTAGTTAAATTAATTTATTTAACCTTCATCTGAATTTTGTAAATAGTTGCTAATTGATGAAGCTACCTTAATAAATATAAATAAATATGTCTGCCAAATTATATTGATTTTTATTTTGGATCTCCTTATGACTTTGACAGAAAAGTGTTCGACTTACTTGAGAGTGCTAAGGCTAACTCAACCCAAATCAAAGAGCGAAGCTTTGTTTTCGCGTCATAAATAGGAACAGTCTCATTTGATTAATCCAAATTGATAGTATTTCCTGTATCTTTTAAAGGTCTGCCACACACCTAAAAACCTTCTGGTATTGTAGATATCTATGATCACTTGCCACAAGTTAAACCACCAACTTATACAAAAAAATAACATACATATTTATTATTTTTATTCTTATTCAAGAAAAATCCTAAGTTACTATTTTGTAAGATAAAGTCACTTCCATTATCTATGTTATAGAAATATTTTATGGTAAAACGATTATAGAGACATTTCATTTCAGTTATTAAACAGCGACACTGACCATTTTATATGCAGCTAAAATCTGTTTTAAATCTTAATAACATCCTAAAATCCTTCAAACAAATATTAACTCTGAGATTTAACGGTCCTCAGAAGGGAATGTTTGTCGGGCTACATTTGACAGGCGGAAAAAGGCCATTGTATAGGGATTATCGTCAACGAATTTGTTGTCAACAAACAATAGCGTCATATTAAGGAACCCTTTTAATTGTAGTCAACTCAGACGTGTACGCTTAAATACTTATCTGAAACGATTTAAAATAACGGGTCCTATTGTCGCCAGCATTTTGTATTTGTTAACCAACTTTGGATAAGGCTATGTACCATTGTTACAGTCACACTCTAACCGAGTTATTTGCGGTTAGATTTGAAAGTGGATGACAGACTAACGGCACCAGATCTTTTCCCCAAACCCATAATTTTAAGTTATCAGAAGCTTTATTCATGCCGACTTCAATCTATATTTCTAACCGCCTGATAAGACCACCTATCAAGAAATTTTAAGTGTCAATTAGATATGAGCACTAAACCAGTTTTTACTTCGCTTTTATGACAAAAACTGCCCACAAGAATGTAATCGAACGTCCAGGTATACAAAATAAACAGAAGACGGTCATATCTTCTTAAGAGCCAATTATGGAGTAAAGGATACATTAAATTGAGAAATCCATTAAGTTAATCGTCATGAGCCACCGACATCGTGATTATGAAGGTCATTCTAAAATGCAAATGGGTGGAAGCCCTTTTATAAATGACGTGTAAATGGTAGATAACCACGTACGTTTGAACAAAAATAATCCGTTTACTTGTTTCTATAGCCATAAATCAAGTTCTTGGATAAGATTAGATATAGTTCCTACTTATTCTAATCAAAGCTGTATTATAATTTAGATAATTCTTTGGGATCTACTTCCAGCCTCCCATTAATTTTCATTAACAAAAAGCGAGATTTGTTTTGTAAATTCATGATACATGCTATTTATTTTAGTTGCCCATTTTATTCTTGGCCACGGTTATATAAGGCATGGGCTCATAAATAACGGGAAATAGAAGGTGAACGCTCCTGCCGGGATCCTTTCGGGAGCGGGCAAAGCATTCTTATAAGATTTATTGCAGAACTTGAGCACATTTCTTCTTTCCCATGTTACTTTCGTGTTCAATAGTCCCTCAAATTTGAATACTTTGGATCCGCATTTAATTACACATACTTTGAGAACTATTTGATTTGAAGTTTGAGTTATGCCTTTGACTTGAACTTAGTATTAAACATTGTTTCCATCTTAATAAAAAATATATATGTTAGATATCGACAGACGAGCATGAGGTTCACTTGATGGTAGGTGATACCTCAGCTACAGATGTCAGTGATGCGTTGTTGACCTACTTTTTACTTCTAGCATTCGGAAATCCATAGACTGAAACCGTAACGCGCAAAATGCACTTCACGGTTTTTCCATCTATGAACGGTGATTCGTTACCCGGTCGGAATTTCGATATTCCTCCCTCCTTACCTCCCTAGTTACCGAAGTGACCAGACGTGGGGAAGTCATACTTATAGAGAATTATTATAATGTCGTCCCGGTGAGATTTGAACCCAGGACCCATTGACGGCAGATGTTCTACCGAACGCGCCTATGAGCCCGTCAAGAAAAAAATATTTTCACATAAATGTCTAGAAACTTAAACATGTGTTTAGATCGAACTAGATTAGTTGTATAAAGCTTATGGTTTGAAAAAAATAAGTTTCAAGCAAAATAAACTGTCAGAGCTCACCAAAAGTAACACCTTACGAATTATTTCCCTACATTTAAGACATTCCCTCTAAAACACAACATCGTCATTTACATGACAATAAAATTGACAATTTGATTGTACCAATAGGATGTATAAAATCCAAGTCTTTCATGAGCTTACACTGCTCTTGGTGTTTTATACGCCCTCCGTTATTCAATGGTATGCTTGAGGGTTTAGCGCCGGAGGTCCTAGGTTCGAATCCCGGGGAAATATGATAAAAAAACATTGTTGATCAGTGAGACGAACACAGAAATGTGTCTGCCTTATGTCTCTTGAGGGGACTCGGGAATTCACTTAATTTGTACAATTATTTAATTCTGCAACAGTTGTTCTCCTACGTGGTATGCAAGGATCAGAGCTTATGGAATTCCGTGATCTCTACTTACCCCGACGGGAAAGAGGTGAGAAGTAGGTATATGTCTACGTATATACGTCGATGGGCATTCAGAACCGCAAATGTTATGTTCTTGGTCAAGATTGATTAGTAAATACAACTAATGTTTTTTTGCTATAAAACTTATAAACTTTAGTTAAAATACTTTAAGGGAATTGGCAACAGAAAGTGATAGTATTAATGATTTTTAATTTTTTTTTTATGCTTGATATCGATAGACGAGCATGAGGTTCACGTGATGGTTGGTGACATGGAATATCAGGCAATTATATGCTGTCGATCTACTTTTTACTTCGAGCAATCGGAAATCCATAGACTGAAACTGAAAGGCGCAATATGTAGTTCACGGTTTTTCCATCTATGCACGGTGGTTCGTTACCCGGCCAGAATTTTGATATTCCTCCCACCCAGTCAATGCCCGAAGTTACCAGACGACAGAAGACATGCTTTTAGAAAATCATAAACATGTCGTCCCAGTGGAATTCGAACCCACGACCCATCGATGCGTACGGCAGATGTTCTAATAAACGCGCCAACGAGCCCGTCAAAATTATTAACGTGTAGGTACATTATATTTTAGTTTTTTAGTTCTCGTGAATTGTTGTCCGACATGACATTCGTGGTTATGAATGCCGATTGACGATATGTACAATGTGGCGGAACCACCATACAAGCCCAAGCCCGGCTTGCCAACATATGTATATATAATGTATATTCTCCTCATCAAATAGTTTATTACAAATAATCTTTACTATTCTCACGATAACAACACGCAACGACATTAATCATAACGTATCGCACACAGTGTCATCACAGCTTTTGCAAAAAGATAAAATATACTCGATCGAATGTTAGATAAGTTGTATACAAGTTGAACCAATGACTAGGATAACCCGACAATTACTAACCTCTCGGAAGATAGGCTTTAGATATAAAAGCAATCCACATATATAACGTCAATTTTATCTTAATTGCTGGTCCATGGTATAGGACAGTTCTTGTTAACGTGTGTTGATAGCGAAATAGTCTCGCTAAGTGACTGAGTTATTTTATTTGCAATATAAAACGGTGTAATTAAATTTACTCGTGAAGAATGTGAACGCTTCTTCGTAGGAGGTATTTACCTTGTTATAATTAGTATCCTGTTGATAATTTCGTAAGTTTTTAGCTACTACTTGCGTTAAAGTAGAAGCTTCAGATAACGTCAATGACGAGTTCAGAAATTAAATTGTATTCTTATATAAAACGACCAAATCTTGTTCGTGTGATTATAATAAAATTGTGATTGTCTAAATTATCATATTTTCAAAACACGTATAAAAGTTCTTTACATAACTTACCGTATGCAGAATTATTATTTTTTATATACATATATATAAATATGTACATAATTGCTTTTAGTAATAAGGCAGCCTATACTAGAGTGGTCACACATCATGTTTAGTTTTCGATTGATTTCTATGTGTACAATAGAGAAATAATATCTATGCTTATACCTAAACTTCAATCTGACAGGCTCCAAGATGCACGCCGTACCAAAGCGCAATTATCTGCGGTTGCCCATCGGAATTGTGACGTAGTGTCGGAAATTCACGTTACGCAATTACTGGTGCGGCAAGTAACTGTCAGTAATGTCAGGTGGACACTGAGCTTACGAAGCACAGTATTTGCGCAGTGGAATACATTTATCATGGGATCTCTCGTAAAGTGACATCTCGACAGACACTCGTAATATTTACAATAATATACTGGTAATAAAATGTTAAATGTTTTATTGAATTTATAAAAACTTGTTGTGTTTATAAAAATGTACATTCTATTTAGTATACCAGGAATAGGTACATTTATTTCATAAACAAAAGCGACTCAGATTATATTTGAATGGTAGGTTTTTGTGAAAACCATTTGTCTATTTTTTTCTTGCCATGTACTAACTACTAACTGTTTGGTTGTAATACAAACTATGTATCATTTTTCTAGTGATATGAAAAAACTTACCAAATTGTAATTTTTTTTTAAATATGTACTATATCGACGCCTTAGATATTTCACCTCGTAACTGGAATTCATATGATTTTACAAAAACGTAGAAATATATCTAATCTATCGCCTTACAAATCTTTCTACATCAAAAAGTAAGATCATATGAATTTTAAAGTAACGAGGTGTCACATCTAGAACGACGATTTGTTTTTCTTTGCACTTAGGAGTCTTTTACGGACCACACTACTTCTAAAAATAAAATTACAGGGACTTTAAGAATCAAAATTGCAATAAGTTGCAAGTTTCCTCGACTCTTTCCATTATTTTCTTTCACCTGGTTTTTCTTTTACGTTAGACATCGTCAGACGAGCATGAGGTTCACTTGATAGTAGGAGATACCTCAGCCACAGAACATCAGTCAATGATGCATTGTCAACCTACTTCTTACTTCGAAAATCCATAGATTAAGACAGAAACCTGCAATGTGCACTTGACGTTACCGGTCGGAATTTCGATATCCCTCCCACCCGTTTAATGTCCGAAGTGACTAGACGTGGGGAAGACATGCATATAGAAAATTATAAACATGTCATCCCGACAGGATTTGAACCCGTGACCCATCGATGCGCAAGGTTCTACCAAACACGCCAACGAGCCCGTCTATATGATAATTGTCGAATCAGTCTAATTATAAATATGTATACAAAAAATAACTTTTACATTGTGTTCTTGTTTTTGTGTTATTCTACACTTATTAACAGTCTTAGAACAGTAATAGTACTGTTACTGTTATCTTAGAGCATAAATTTCACAAGAAGCCCGTAATACCTGTAGTACGAAGCGAGATACAATTACACAGAGCTAACTACTATTGTAGACATCTTGATAACGTTTTCTTCTCAAGTATAAGTATCTACAATTATTGGTACTGTAATATTGTATAGATATTTGACAATATAGAATCGGTGCGCAAACACCCTTGTTGGCGCGTTTGGTAGAACCTTGCGATCCAATGAGTCGCGAGTTCGAATTCAGCCGGGATGACTGATAATTTTCTGTGAACATGTCTAGTC
The DNA here is from genome assembly GCA_905404175.1 of Anthocharis cardamines. NCBI lineage: Eukaryota > Metazoa > Arthropoda > Insecta > Lepidoptera > Pieridae > Anthocharis > Anthocharis cardamines. The sequence continues at coordinate 5,209,029 of FR989964.1, forward strand.
ACTTCGGACAACGGGTGGGAGGGATATCGAAATTCCGACCGGGTAACGAACCACCGTTTGTAGATGGAAAAACCGTGAAGAGTACATTCCGCGTTCCTCAATTTAGTTAATTTAATTATTATGATTGTATTATTAAAATGTGCTGATGAATGATTTGATTTGAATAATTTAAATTTCCACTTGTGTCAGTATTTCTCCGGTAGAGTGTAAAGATGTTAAAATATTAAGAAAAAATCAATTTCTTAATTTTTGTTCATGAAGTAACTGTCAGTTTATGTTCTTTAGTATTTATTTACCATACAGAGTATAAAAGGATTTCAAGTATGAAGCATGACTTATAATATTGTATAATCAAGTATCTAATTGCACTCACGAAGTGGATTCCTTTTGCTCTTAGTTCGCTCTTGAAGGGCCCGAGGGAGCCGCGGCTTTAATAGTCGGCTGTCAACGTGTGGGCGAACGCTAAACATCACCTGGTAAATAGTGGTAAATATTTGTCTTCAGTGTAATTACTGTAATTACTCAAACCGCCCAGAGCCGCTGGCTTCATATTGATTTTAAGATCTATTATACGAAAACGTTTAATCTTGCAATTCGTGGTGTATTTTAATATAATTAATTTTAGTGACTTACGGCCTTATTCATAAACGTATTATAGCTTAATACAATAGTAAACACATGTTTTGTCTCGCTCTATCGAATATAAAAAGACTACAGAACGAAAGAAACAAAACATATTTTAACTATAAGCTCATAATATGTTTTTGAATAAGGCCGTTAGTTTAAATTTTCGTGATTATATTAAAAATAGTATGTATGGCCCGATTTCAATAAAATCATACAAAAATGTCATGAATTAGGTTTTAATTAAAAGGAGACAAAATAAGAGACTAAATTCGTTGTCCGTTTAAATCATTATTTAAACGGACAACGAAATGAAGAAACCCTCTTGGAAAAAAAGATTTTTTGGGAGCAACACTCGCGATTACACTAAAGTCTCAAAGATATCGATGATGATATAGACAATAATTGCTAATTTATTATGTTACATTGTATATTAAATCTACTAATATATTTGAATATCATAACATTCATGAATCTCCATCTGTATTTCCATTCTATTACGCAATTGAATATTATATATTCAGTAACAGATTTCGCGAATATTCTAGCTAAGCCGTGATAAGTGTAGGCAAATTCAAATCCATAAGCCACTATACAATTAGAGATATGTCTGGCCTTTGAATATAACCGGTTGGCTCAATCAATCAATAATTTCTCGGAAGCGGGGCATTATCACAAAATGCATGGTTGTGCCGATATCAAATTATATGATAAGGATCAGTAAGGGAAACCTACGGCCTGTAATGTTACACCTCTGGCGAAGCATTAATGAATCTTTTGTTTTATTAATGTTTGAATAATGTGTTGTATATTTAGAGATAACTAAATGCATGGTAACAAAATGTGTAGATTTAAAAATATCATTTGGATCATTTGAAAAATATAAATATGGATTTATTGATGGATGGTAAGTGATGCTAGTGGGGCCTACGATTGTTTCTTTAATTTTATTTCCTCGGGATTCGAACCACGTAGAGTTAGTGGGACGTGGGATAGAGACATTTTTAAGTCTGTTTTATTAAGACATACCTACATATCAAACACACACACACACTATCAAATGACCTAACTGTTGTTTTTTTTTTTGTTTTAAAATTTGTTCACGGGATTTAGTCAAAGTCGAATTAGAATGTTTTTGTTACATTCTATATTATAATGGTAAAATAAATAAATAACAAAATAAATGCAATGTCAAGACTGACAAGACTCTTTTGGTTTGATTTTTTTTTATTTATGTGTTAACGTTATGTTCATCTGTATCTACAAGACAATTGGTATTCTGTGCACTTCCGGGATTTGAACTCGTGACTTCTGTTAGTAAATTCAACGGACTTACCACGGGGTCAAATAAGTGAAAAATATCGGCGATGATAGCGAGAACAATAATCGTATACGCAAGGGGATAAGAGGACTTGTAGATAAAATTAACATTAATTAATTAATTTAAATTAATTTATTTATTAAAGTAGGTTTGGTTTATACCATGCTAGTCATATTGTTAACTCGCTTGTACAAGTTCACAATATGACTTATAAACTTGACAATATGAGATAAGAAGTATTGAAGTACAGTAAATTTCGGTAATAACGACGGCGGAGGGACCACTTTAATGAGTCGCTACATCCGGAGGCCTCTATATCCGCAATAATAAAAAGTCATGTACATATTTACTTATCATTTATTTTATTGTTATACACGGGTGTTATTGAAAATTAAGTTTTTTGTGCACGCTGTGAGGTGTATTCCATTTTCATAATTCCTTCTACATCTAAATTATTTTGGCCTTCACCAAACAAACAGTAGTTTTTGAGACTTTTTTTAAGAAACTGTTCACTCACTGGAAATTGCTATGTAACTTCGTACACGTGCTAAGTAGTCCTACGTACAAACAAAATATTTGTTTTACCATCTGTGAATGTGAACAAAGGATAAGAAAGCTTAATAGCTTTATGAATGAGTCTTTGTGCCTTTGCCGACTCAGTCGCAATATCCGCAAGGGATTTCTAGGAATCTGTCATAAATAGTTCATAAAAACAAGTCGCTATTCCCGAAATTGACGCTATATCCGAAGTCGCTATTACCGAATGAATTTCTTACGAAAGTATGCTTTAAATTCAAGGGACGTAAGTTTGACGTCGCTTTAACCAAAAAGTCGTTACAACCGAGGTCGTTATTAATGAAATCCACTGTATTTGAAAATCGAAACATTTCGATTCAAAATTCACTCAACCCACGGCCAACAGGTGGCGCTGATAGGTCACTAATTACGGCAGTTACAACCGGTTATCATAATTAGTGATGGGCGTTGTGGGCGGTACCGTGGCCGTGTCGAGGCGTGGTCGCTTCATAGCAATTCATGTATAATTTAACAAGCGATCAAATGTCGCGAAGGAATCATCGAATTTGTAAACGGGAAACCAACGGGATACACCTTCGTCGAGTTCCTAAATCGAACTACTTATTGGAGTGACATCTGTAGAAATGTATGGCATTCAAATGTTTCATGGTGGCCAATAGAGAATGTATTAATTTAAAATTAATTAATTTGTAATCGTAATTATGTACACAATATTGTAAATTTGACCAACTATATATTTTCACAATCGAAATGGAATAGGTACCAATACAACTTAACAAAAAACGTTCTATATTTATTTATTAAGTTTAGTGAAATTTATTCATAGATATCTAGAAAAAAACAGACTCATCTAAAAATCACTCAAGACGTCGTAAGTTCTAATGAAAAAAAAAAAAAGTTTCTCTTAATTTTTAAATCATAATCTATTATTTATAGGCATCACAAAATTCTAATTTTTTTTTTTACATAGATAAATTATTTTCAAAAATATAAATATATTCATTCTTCTTCTTCTTCCTGCCCTGTTCCCATTTTTATTTGTGGTCGGCGCAGTATGTTCTCTTTTTCCATTCTCTTCTTTCACTCGCCATATCATCAATCACACAGCTCTCAAACACATACCTATCATTCTTCACACAGTCAATCCATATTTTTTTGGACTTCTCTTAATATATTCATTATCCACTTAATATATTCATTAATTATTCAATTTCTATAAAAATATTCGTAAAATGTAAAATGATATATTAGAATTCCCAAGGAAGGAAGAAAGTATGCAGCAAACAGTCAAATGCAACGAGGATATTAGTGAGGTGAGAGGGACGAAATCAGAAATTCTACTAAGGTAGTACAGCTCTTTAAGGGTCAACGCACTAACTAAGTACATAGCGTAGGCTGGCAGTAATAAGCTGATTTAAATGCTTGGACGATGTTTATGTAAACGACACACCAATTATTTAACACCAAAACTAAAGATAACACGAAGATAAACACATTGCTGAGCAAAACGCTGTCTTACACCTATACCTACGCATTTTCAACGTTTCGTACCGATAATATCAGTAAAGTCACCGCAGACGCGATAGTATACCTATTGATTATGCTTTATCGATGCAACATCAGGCAGAGATTGAGCATTACTCGTTTCTTGCATAATATTGAAGGAGCACTAAGTTTGAAGGAGTATTTTTTGATTTATTGTATGTTATCCTTTGTTGCGGGTTCTAATAAATAAAAAAATAAAAAATCGTTTTACATCACAGTATAGGTACAAATCGTGCATATTTTACAATTTTACGATGACTACCGTATCCTCTTGGATGATATAGTTTAGTTAAATTTTAATTCACCACTAGTGATCTGCCCCGGCTTCGCTCGGGTGCAATGTAGATGTACTATGTATAAAAAACGTGACTCGCTGATTAAGTAGCTTTCTATTGGTGAAATAATTTTTAAAATCGGTCGATTAATTTTTGAGTTAAATCCTAACAAACAAATATTTTCTCTTTATAATATTAGTATAGATTATTGATACCACTTAGTGTGTAACCCGCGGTATAATCCAAAATAAAATCCGTCCTATAGAATGGCAAGTAGGTACTTACGTAGAAGAGAATAAAATAGCCTCGGAAGTACTTAAATACAATCTGAAAAATGCTACGAATTGAAAGAACCAACATTAAAACGTTAATCATGATCTGGGTATTTGTTTTTCTGCAATTTTTTTCAGGTTATTGATAATTTCAACATACCTATATACATAGGTTCTGTAGGGTTTTATAAAAGTTCGATTTATCGCAATGAAGTGATATTCACTTACGACGATGAACATGCGATGAGTATGTTCTTAGCAGCGGCCCTAGCGAGAAAGTCTTTATATCGCAATATGTCAGGTGTACGAGAACGCAATTGAAATTGTATACAAGCAACTTTCGCAAATCGTTAGTACTTGGGGTTCAGTTTTTTCCGTCTACCTTAGTACTCAAATAACAATGATGCCATGTTTAATATGAATTACAGAAACAAAAACTAACGAAACATACCTAATTTTTGATTTTGATTGAAAGACGAACAGTTAACGAATCACCGTTCATATAATATGGAAAAACCGTGAAGTGCACATTGCGTGTTTTGGTCTCACAATCAGTCTATGGATTTCTGAATGCTCGAAGTAAGAAGTTGGTCGACAGCCTACCAACAAATGAACCTCCTCCTCGTTTGTCGATATCTAAAATGCAAAAATATAAATCAAACGTGTCGTGTTTACGGACGTCGCAATTGATATATCTATCTACTGGAGATCATTTAATTTTCTTAATAATTTTCTACCGTAGCTCGCCCGGGGATAGCCGGTCTCACTATCTCTATGCATTTACTGGCTGCGTTATAATAAATAAGATAAAGTCATACAAAATGCATAACACATTATTTAGATTACATATTCTGATATGGGTTAAGTATAATTATATGACGTGAACTTTCTAGAGTTTTTGAAATGTCAAAATACTATAATATATTTACGGACTATGATTGCATTATATTTTATATGTTTCATATCGACAGACGAGCGCGATTGGGATCACATGCCTTAGAAACAGAAAATCAGTTAATGATGCGCTGTCGACCTATGTTTCACTTCGAGCTTATATAACATAAAATACGTCCTTCCATCTTTGAAAGGTTCGTCATCCGGTCGGAACTTTGATATTCCTCCATCTGTTTAGAGGTACATTTCGAGCTCGTAGGTAAAATATAAATATTTATAGAAAATTTTAAACATGTCATTGCGCTGGGATTCAAACCTGCGACATAAATGTAGTATTCAACGCGCCAGCGAGCCTGTTATATAATTGGATTTTTTGTAACACTCTGTTTCTTTAAATTTTGTTACAACAAAATCCAATCTTATAAAAACAGGAATTTCCCTGTATCATGTACTTTAGTTGGGAATACCTCTCCAGCTACTAGTTCTGATCAATCATCATCAAACCACGGGATGAAATTTGAACGGAATTTATTTATATCTTTTAGCCAGCTTAAACTAGATTTTAGACCAATATAATGTTTCCAGCACGACTGTATGGTAAATTGATCTGCGATTAAAAATATATTTCAGTAATTACTATCTCCAACACCAGAAGTAAAAAAGGCAAATTAAAAACCACTATACAATCAGAGTAGCATCCTCCCAGTTACTTTGTCGGCTGAATCAGTCTCGAGATTTATAGAGCGTGGCTAGGGATGCCAGGTTTAACACTAAAAAGTCCCTATTATTCATAACAACGTGTATAAAAATATTTTCCAAATTGTTTCAAAGTAGGCAGAGTAATACCCAAAAATCATGTATTAGCGGCCTTTTTCATAAACGTGTTATAGCTAAAATATGTTTTGTCTCGCTCTATCGAATATAAAAAGACTACAGAACGAAAGAAACAAAACATATTTTAATTTTATGAATAAGGCTGTAGGAATTTATTTGGTACTTCAACAAATAAAACATTAAACGAAAAATAAATAAAAAAGATGGGAAAATTATAAAACTATGTATATATATGTATATATAATATCTTCATTTTACTTCCTAACAAAAAATAGGTTAGTCCAGTAGTTTCTTAATAATATAAATTGTCACTTACCGGTATGTCCAAAACATCACCTATAAAACATATATCTGGCAGGAGTTCTGATAAGCTTTTTGAAATCTTACAATTTGTTTAATACTAGATCAAACTACCGTGTCACATCCCATGGTTATAAATTTTCAGATATTTTGTTTAATAAATATAATTTAAAGATACATCTCTAAATTTATGGAAAAACATAACACCTGGTAACCCTGAGTGCGGCCAACGTCCTGTCTCACCGGTAATAAAAGTAATTATGTTATCACGCCGTTTGCTGCATTCATTTTCAATATCACGCAGTAAAGAACTTGTGTTTTTGCCATTATTTCATTACTAATTCAGTTTAGAAGCGAATTTTCAATCAATAATAACTTGCGGCGAATATATAATTCGGGTTAAAATTTCTAGGTTGTACGTTTGAAAATACAGTGTAACTTATTATGTAAATATATATTTAACCTTTACGGGGACGTATTCTTTAAAGTAATATAATATTGATTTATATAATGAACATTTCTTTCAAAGAAAAGAAAAAAAAACAGTTATTTCAGAAAACACTCAACAAAGTATTACTATATCTTTCTTAGATAGTGTCTTAGTATTGTCTCTATTATAAGGGAACACACCATGGACAGGACTAATTTTTTTATACAATATACAATATTATTTCGAATCAACTTCATATTTTTTTTATGTCACATATCGACAGACGATCATGAGGTTCACTTGATGGTAGGTGATACCTTAGCCACAGAACATCAGTCAATGATGTGGTGTCGACCTAATTTTTACTTCGAGCATTCGGAAATCCAGACTGAAACGGTTGTTCCATCTATGAACGGTGGTTCGTTACCCAGTCGGAATTTCGATATTCCTCCCACCCGATCAATGCCCGAAGTTACGTGGGGAAATGTTTTCCCCACGTAACTTCGGGCTTACAGAAAGTTATAAACATGTCGTCCCGGTGGGATTCGAACCCACGACCCATCGATACGCACGGCAGCTGTTCTACAGAACGCGCCAACGAGATATACCATCCAACTTTAATAATCAGTCGCTAGACATATGAAGTGTTTGTAATTAGAGTTATACATTAGTAAAATAACATTGGTTAATGAATTAACAATATTCCGTGTTGAGGTAAGCTTGCATACATAATGCATCAAAGTGATAGGATTAAACAGAATTTGAATTGCTTATTAAGCTGATTGACGCATGACTTTATCCGTTCCATGAATTCATAATCTGTACAAATGCAATAGAAACGGTTGAGTACAAATCAATGATGGAAATTATTTCACTGGATGTTTGGAATGCTACGCGATATGTTTATCGTTGAGGGATCTATGCATATGTGTTGATTGTTCGATTGTATCATTGTAACCCAAACATTTATAGCGAAATATGTTTCTGATATATTTCCTGATATTTTTATCGAAATTAGTGAATGACACTACAATACAGTCAAATTCTTATAAAATTGGTACAATAAGGCGATTTTATTTTATCTTATTATGAGCGATTTATTTCCGGTAAAGTTACGATACGAGGAAGAGTAACAGGATGTTTCAAATAAACTAAATAAAATAGATATAAATATATATAAACTACTACTAATATATATACAATATAAAAATACACAGATTATGTCTAAGATAGAAAGTAGTCAAAGATTTTATTCGCCTAAATTCTGACTATTGATCATTTTCTTAAAGCTACACAATGTATGTGTCTTTATAATAAGAGGGGGTAACTCGTTCTACAGTTATTTACACGAATTCGATCATTATCACAAAAATAAGCTAAAAATTGTAGTTCTAACTGACCTTAATTTATTTTATTTTACTATAAATAGCGGTATTATGAAAAGCACTTGCTCAAACATTAGAATTCCAGGCCGCTTTATCAGTATCGCAATCTTATCTTTATAAATTGACAGCGTTTCTCTAACTGGCTTACTGCGCCCTAATTTGTTCCGTTTATCCAATTTCATAATTCAGTTAGAACAGCCTAGGATTATATCTTACTTTTGTAATCACATTTCCTCTGGCTACTGACTTAAATTGTTACGTTTTAGGCATTTAGATGAAACACACTTGTTTAGGGGAATGCGGGGCTGTAAGTGCCGATTTTGACAAATCCCTAAATAAATCGGAAAATATGAATGCTACCTTTAATAGTTCTAGTCTATCTGAGGTAAAATTTATTCTAGATTTAAAATATATACACAGTTTTAGTGGTTTTTTAATAGTTTTATTTAGAGAATTAAATTTATAAGCAGCGGTCGCAAGGCACAACCAACCCCTCGCTGGGGCAGGTTGTGCCGCAGCTGAGGTTGGTTGTGCCGTTTGTAATGTTTGGTCTTTTACACGGATTTTGGAATAAAAAATCCGTAACATTCGTTAGCTGATATTAATTATTTAATAACATCAACATTTTATAAGCTTTAGTAGTTTATTTACTAAACATCATTGAAGAAAACAACAACCTGTTATTCTTCTAACTATTTGATACTGAAATTATCTTCTAAATTAATATTTTTTAATTAATTTTAATGTAAATGAGATCTGTTAGACAGAGTTAAGAAGCCAGAAGGTAGAATGCTTGGACACTAAATTGCATACCAGTGTGTGACACACTGGTATGCAAGTTGTCTTACTTCTTCAGGTAGAAGTTCGAATGAGATAGATGGGCTTTTTCAGATATGAAGTCATGTCAATGACGTCTCTTGTTCCTCATTAAATATCAGTCTTGATTTTTATCAAACCATAGGAGTGAGTCCACTCTTGACAGCCCTTTGTAAAAGATCTTGACAGCCCTTTGTAAAAGATCCTGGGAAGTGGTTCGCCCTTGTGTTTTTCTCTTGTATATTCTCATACTATCAAATGAAACAATATAGGTTATTAAAGGTTAGCTGGGGGTTGTTTGTACCGCGGCACAATTGACCCCGATTGAACGGCACTTTTTACCCCGTTTCAAATATGTTAACTTTTTAACATATGCCAAAAAAACAGCCTGTATAAGGCGATAAAATTGCATAAATTATTATTTTTGGATAAATTATAAACACATTAGTAAAATTCCCATATTCGTAACGCCAAAAATGCTTACTTGAGACCAAAAAGTATACAAGACAAAATATTTACTCACTCGATGCTGGAGGATCATAACATACACTTCCACTGAGTCCGCCTCTCTGGCGCAACTGAAATGACCGCCGCACATGCGCTATAGTACCAGAGCGACGGATATAATACGAACAAATAGCTATCTCTTTTTGTTTTTTAATTATTTGCATCGGAACAACTTACCCCCGGCACTTTCAGCCCCGCCTTCCCCTACAATGTCTCCTCGAATATTTATACAATAATACTAGCGACGCGCCCCGGCATATTATACAGAAAATTTCATAGAAATCGGTCAAGCTGTTTCGGAGGAGCTTTGTTACAAACTGTGACTCGAGAATTAGATACACGATTACGAGTAGGTATTAGAAGAATGTAACCGCTACTTGTTATAGTTTTCATATGTTTTTCAGTGACGAGGCAAGAAAGTCAGTTTTCTAAATGCACAGTGGTCACAAAGTGGTATTTAGAAATCAAAACCACTTAAGGACTGCTTTAAGGTCGGCATACCTTTGTAAAGTTTGTGCTCCGGTCTCAAAGGGCGGCGGCTACGGCTTGGGCAGTAAAAATTGATTATTGTTTTATTATTTACATTATAAAACAATAATCATTGTTTAGTGTAAACACTATAATAAGGTCAGTCCATTTGATCTTAAGAAATATAAGTATACGATAGAAAAGAAAATAGGAGTAACGACTTATTCTTAAATAAAGAATCAATTCTATAAACAAAACCATATCAGATATTGTGGTACTCATAACTAATTTTTACATTTCTTATGTCCTCAACTCCTCATAATTACAATAGAATTAAAACCTAATTAATACAAATCGATACGCACTTTTCAAGGCAGAATATCTAAGCGCTTCGATTTTATCTCCCCAGACTATCCCGTTCAAATAAAAGTTCCAGCAAATATAACCAAATATTTACAACAATGTTCGTGATCGTGTCTAATCCAAACTATTTTGTTATACATGAAATTTTAGTAGTTTCAGATACAGTACCGGGGATTAGGGTCAGCACGGTAGTTTTAGTGGGGATTTGGCCTTTATTGCCCACTGCAGCGCAGCTTAATTGTGAGCTTTGAAAGCTTTCATCGGGTGAATTGTGTATTAAAATATTCACTCTCTTCAGAATATTTTTTTATTTCCGCCGCAGCTTCCGAACTAACGAGCAACCTTCAAATGAGATTATCAATCTAAGCTTGAGTCATTCTTTATTAAATATTATATGCGTACATGATTCGATTTACATTAATAGCAATATTCTTTTGTTAATAATAATAATAATAAAAACTTTATTGTACACAATAAAAAAGAACAAAGAAATAAAAATAACTTACATACTAACATAATTATATTGGATGTACAAGGGGCGACCTTATCGCCTGGTGGCGATTTCTACCATTGTTATTCTTATAACCAAAAAAAATAAGAAGTATTGCCATTTTTCGTTTTTTTTTATCGATTTTCAATCAGTAAAAACCTATTAATATCTATATATAGTCTAAACTATTTGTTTGATAATAAACCACTCTATCAACTTTTAATCACTTTACATTTCAGCAACTTTTCGTAGTTTTTGTCAATATTTCGATACGAAAGTTGAGCTTTCTAAGCAAAACGCAGTTCGGTTTTGTTAGTTCAAGGCACGTTTTTCATTTGATCTGCTAAAAAATAAAAGCGAGTATAGTTCGTGCTTGACGTTGAATAATAGAATGTCTAAATTTTAGTCTCATCAATAATATAGTAGATAATGATATTTATTGTACTTAAAAGAAATTATATTATACTTGATGAGAATAACATAATTTATGTACTACACTATTATAACTGAGCATACAGATATAAGGTAACTGAGTTGTATACATAACTGTTTACCTAACAAACATAACATAACAAGTACGAGTATTTAAGGCTCAGCTCGACGTTACGTCCACGATTTAAATTTCATATGGACTCCAACTCTGTTCACGCAAAACTAAAATTGTCCTAAGTTGAATAATTTCACAAATCAGACCAGTGAAAAAATCGCATTCCCCCCCTCCGGCTAAATTTCAGCAACTACACAAAATTAATTATTTGCAAATAGTAATAATTTCCATTATCGGCGTTATAAAAGCTCATTTAAAAATCTTGAATAAATTAAATTCCTGCGAGAATTTTTCTAGCTTCAAGAGCTGCCTCCCCCTATTTCCAAAGCCCAGGGGGCCCTCTTAGCTTCAGGGTCCTGGTGCACTGAATAACTTTTCCCTATGATAGCTACGTCACTGAATCATATTGACGTCTGCCTTACCTTTAATTTAATCAAATTCAAGGCTACGTCTAGCTCTCGTTCGAGCCTAGCCTCGAATAGTTAGAAAATGTCCTACCTCGCGGATTACTCAGGAAATTGATTTGACTTTGATTATATTTTCAATTCGAATTCATTTTGATTTAAACTCTATCTTGAAGTTATATTCCTCAGCGAATTTGAGTCATACATCAAAATCGATTTACGAATCGAATAATATTATCCAACGTTTAATTTCTATACTGCAACTCGATTTAGCAATGTCAGTAAAATTTGGAATTAAGAACATCTCGATCAAAGTTTCATTTCAAGACAGGGATTGATTGTGCGATTTGCTAGTGGTCAAGAGTAAGGATTGGCATTTCGCTCGAATCATACTCGATTGATTCTAAACTCGAACCTGTCGGGAGTAAATTAGCTGAAAGCGTTTACAATTCATATTCACATAATATGTGAGAATACGCTTTGATCTTTAAACATCACTAGCAAATTGCTAGTGCTGCTAGTAGCAATATGTATTATTATACTGTTTTTAATTAATATTAGTATCACATTGAAATTGAAATAAAAAAAAATATATTGTGTATTATTGAAGTAATTTCATAACGGCAACCTTTTTTACCGTGGGTTTGCTACTGGTTCGCGAAAATGACACACTGGTCTTCGGTACATCGTTCAAATTTCAATCAATCTCCATTATATTCTAGTTTACATAAACGTCCGATAAAGTTTGCCTCCTATCCGTAAACAAATCTATATCATACAATGCTGAAAGATACAAAGAAACCGTATAGCTCATACATAATATAGTGATTTTCAAACTCTTTACAGAAGTAAAATCTATTCAAGAGAAGAATCTCTTGAATAGATTGAAGGCCTTGCCTATGGTTCAAGGGTTGGGTTCTGAGGCTCATTTGATCGATAGTTATGTTACGAATATCAGTTTTTAAATATTCGCGAATACGAATGCGAATGCTAATATTTAGTAATTAAACTTAAAATCATTATTTATGGTCTAAGAGCTAAGAGCGTTATGGAATGTTCGATAACATAAGTAAGCTCTTCGAAATGCTGTACAAACTTAGTGTGAAATGGAAGTCTTACATATTTAACATCAAGTTTAGGTAAAGTTACAAAGTAAAAAGATTTCCCATGAAAATTATGAAAATTCTTTTCATTTTAGGTATTTATTCGGACATCCATATCAGCAGAACATTCGAATTAATTTTACGAATGCGAATATTACATCACTAGTACGTGATAGCTACAGGACATTAATCAATGATGCTCTGTAAACTTATTTATTACTTCGCGTTTCGATTTAAGTTAATAGGTTTCCGAATGAGAATCCAAAAACCGAAATGTGCAACGTGCACTCTTTTCTTTTACAGCTTTTCCATCTGTGAAAGGTGGTCGTTACCCGTAAGTTTCGCTATTTCTATCACCTGTTTAATGCCTGGCGAAATCATAAAATAACCTAAATTCAAACTTAAAATAATCTATTTAACGAAATACCCTTAAAAACAATTTTTGTTTTTATAGTCAAAATATCAATATTGCATGTTATTATAAAGCCTAGCTATTAAAGTGTTAAATTACATTTTTTATTAGGGGAATGCGGGGCTGTAAGTGCCGATTTTGACAAATCCCTAAATAAATCGGAAAATATGAATGCTACCTTTAATAGTTCTAGTCTATCTGAGGTAAAATTTATTCTAGATTTAAAATATATACACAGTTTTAGTGGTTTTTTAATAGTTTTATTTAGAGAATTAAATTTATAAGCAGCGGTCGCAAGGCACAACCAACCCCTCGCTGGGGCAGGTTGTGCCGCAGCTGAGGTTGGTTGTGCCGTTTGTAATGTTTGGTCTTTTACACGGATTTTGGAATAAAAAATCCGTAACATTCGTTAGCTGATATTAATTATTTAATAACATCAACATTTTATAAGCTTTAGTAGTTTATTTACTAAACATCATTGAAGAAAACAACAACCTGTTATTCTTCTAACTATTTGATACTGAAATTATCTTCTAAATTAATATTTTTTAATTAATTTTAATGTAAATGAGATCTGTTAGACAGAGTTAAGAAGCCAGAAGGTAGAATGCTTGGACACTAAATTGCATACCAGTGTGTGACACACTGGTATGCAAGTTGTCTTACTTCTTCAGGTAGAAGTTCGAATGAGATAGATGGGCTTTTTCAGATATGAAGTCATGTCAATGACGTCTCTTGTTCCTCATTAAATATCAGTCTTGATTTTTATCAAACCATAGGAGTGAGTCCACTCTTGACAGCCCTTTGTAAAAGATCTTGACAGCCCTTTGTAAAAGATCCTGGGAAGTGGTTCGCCCTTGTGTTTTTCTCTTGTATATTCTCATACTATCAAATGAAACAATATAGGTTATTAAAGGTTAGCTGGGGGTTGTTTGTACCGCGGCACAATTGACCCCGATTGAACGGCACTTTTTACCCCGTTTCAAATATGTTAACTTTTTAACATATGCCAAAAAAACAGCCTGTATAAGGCGATAAAATTGCATAAATTATTATTTTTGGATAAATTATAAACACATTAGTAAAATTCCCATATTCGTAACGCCAAAAATGCTTACTTGAGACCAAAAAGTATACAAGACAAAATATTTACTCACTCGATGCTGGAGGATCATAACATACACTTCCACTGAGTCCGCCTCTCTGGCGCAACTGAAATGACCGCCGCACATGCGCTATAGTACCAGAGCGACGGATATAATACGAACAAATAGCTATCTCTTTTTGTTTTTTAATTATTTGCATCGGAACAACTTACCCCCGGCACTTTCAGCCCCGCCTTCCCCTAACCTAATATTGCTGAAACGAATGGACCTAATCAAACTTTATTATAATATCGAAGTTGGTCAAAGAAATCGATCAAAACTTACCGGTCGCCATTAAAGATCGCCACAAACGAAGGTTATTATGACCGGATTTCGCTATTAAGACTATTCAGTAACTTTTTTCGGACGTGATTGGATTTGGCAGGGGTCATTGACTCGATTATTAATTTGAATTTCGAAAAGTAAATATTACTAATTTTATTTATAATAATAAAATATTACTAACCGGTAAATATTGTGACCGTTATTTATGTCGAATATTTATTCGCCATTTTTACTATCCCATCAAATGTGTCTCACGCTCGTCTTTCGATAAACTTACTTAAGGAGTCGGCATACTACATCCTAACATACTGTTACGTAGCCAGGCTGAAGATGGTGTATGACAAGGATAGAATACTATTATGACCGTACTATGAACGTGTCAGGCAAAAAATATTCTTTGTATCGAAAAGTTTGCGACTATGCCGTTCCGTAACTGACCAACACCGTCGCGTGCCATGCACGTAGCGTAGCGTCAACAATATTTTTTTATATTAGATATCGACAGACGAGCATGAGGTTCACGGGATAGTAGATGAGTTAAGCTCCGTGAATTCGGAACTCCATAGACTGAAACCAAAACGCGTAATATGCACTTCACGGTTTTTACATCTGTAAACGATGGTTCGTTACCCGGTCAGAATTTCGATATTCCTTCCACCCGTTCAATATCAGAAGTTACCAGACGTGGGGAAGACGATCTTACAGAAAATTATAATCATGTCGTCCAGTGGGATTCGAACCCACGACCCATCAATTCGCACGGCAGGTGCTCTACCGAACGCGCCAACGAGCCCATCAAAAGTATTAGATTTTCATCAAAAAGCATTTAAAATCATAAATTCCTTTTTACGGCTATTTTTGAAATCAAAAAAGTACCTTTTTGGATTGCAATAGTTTCATAATATTATACAATTTATATATTGATAATTTTCATAATTTTCTGTAAAAATGTTTTCCCGTCGATATTCCTCCCACCCGATTAATGCGGAACATTAATCGGGTGGGAGGAATATCTTAATTCGGACCGGGTAACGAACCACCGTTCATAGATGGAAAAACCGTGAAGTGCATATTGCGCGTTTCGGTTTCAGTCTATGGAGTTCCGAATGCTCGAAGTAAAAAATAAGGTCGACTGTGCATCATTGACTGATGTTCTGTGGCTGAGGTATCACCTACCATCAAGTGAACCTCATGGTCGTCTGTCGATATTTGACATAAAAAAAAATTGAATTTTCTTATTTATTAAAGTTTTTCGTGACAGTTTGGCTGATCATTATTGTTTAGAGGTAATTAGATGATGGATCTTCTATGACCAACCCGATCAAAACATTCCTAGCTCTCTCCCAGAGAATAAAACTCGATACCTCCAGTGCTAAATTAAACGCACTTACCACTGAGTCAAAGAACTGATCAAAATATCAACGACATTGATTATAATATGTAGGTGTGTGTATTCTCGTCGTTTAGTCCATACTAAATTTTGTTCTAATGACTAAACATAAATTGAGAGACTTTACGACGAACGTGGTCAATAAAACTTCGATTTTGCCGTTTCACTAATTATTAATTGCCGCTCAGACCCAGTATTTTATGCTAAATCGAACCTTTATATTTTAAATTTTTTAATCGTTTTTATCTTATAATTTGCTAACAAAAGGATGAATCGTTGTTTACTAAGGGTTAAAAAGATTCCGGTTTCTTATAATTTTATATCTCATACGCTTACGAGGAAAGTTGAACGATAATAAACTAAGAACATAACACGAAATAAATAATTTGTTACTAAAATAAAAATTTAATAAAGCTTATTTATAAAAAATCACTAGAGATTGCCCGCGGCTTCGAATGTTATGGAATGAAATGTAATTTTTCTGAGGGTAAAACTCATCTAGATTTAATCAAAATAAGTTCAGCGGTTCGGTCTAACAAGGTAACAGACAGTATGTATATTTCGCTGAACCTGTCCTAAACTACTGGACTGATTTTAATGAAATGTTGATGGGTGACACAAATGGACTCGGTTTTTAAAGACAGCAGTCAGACCCGGCTAATTCGAAGCCGGGAACCATCAAAACGTAAAGTAGACTCCCAACACACCAAATTATTCTATGTTAGCATATTTATTTTTATGATGTTTCTAAAACTAGCTACCTTATATTTCATAAGAGCATTATGTGTATCTCAATTCGAATCACCCCTGAAAACGTAGTAGCGCTACTAAGCGTGATTTGAATGGCATTTACCACAAATGGCTTTTACTTTGAATACATTTCGTTGTCAATATTGTTTGAGATCCATCTGCATCACAATAAGCCAAATACTCAACAAATGCTTCACAAATTCACTTTACAATTTTTGTATTCCCTTCAAATTATATCTTAAAGTGAATTTTCGATCCCGAGTCCCTTAGTTCCCTTTCCCTTATTCATTTCTGTGTCTGTTTCATTGATCAATTTTCTTTACAGGCAAGTAGGTGATCAGCCTTCTGTGCCTTGCCTGACTGAAACATTTTTTTTTTATTTTTGTTTTCCCGGGATTCGAACCCTCGACCTCAAGTGCTAAACGCATCGCGCTTACCATTAAGCCACAGAGGCTTTCAAATTATACCTTACCAGCAGGTAATCTGTTTTGGCACCAATAACTTTTGACGCCTTTAAATTTAAAATTAACAGCTGTTCCCAGCATGCATTGTAATACCTAGTAAAGTAAAAAAAAAGTATTAGGTTATGTATTTTTTTTGGGCCAGGAACCTTCGCGGGCGTATGCAGAACAACTCAACAAAATTCCATCATAATTGGATGAATAGTTTTGAACTGCATTAAGGACAAACATACATTGATTATTATTTATATAAATTCTTTAATTTCTAGTCCATAAGTGATGAGATGCAATCCAGAAACTTTACAACTAAACCGGCTTAAAAATATTTTAGATAGACATCAATATTTCTCGTTCGATGATAAAATGAAAAAAGCCTTGGTCAACATTGTTAACAAACTAAAAGACAACATATTGTTATTAAAACAGTTAATATACTGCATTCGTTACACCACAAACGAGACTGATATCTGGGAAACTATTTTATGATTCTTTACAAAAAATACACAAAACACGATCTTTTTTCTTGAAGATATCGATGTAATATCTACACTAATTATCCTTGTAAAGTATAAATTGCGGCTTCAGCCGGGCTAGCATGACCGCCACGAGATATGTCGCGAACGAGAGAAGACAAACTAAGATTTAAGATATCTTTTTTTTTTTTATGTCAGATATCGACAGACGAGCATGAGGTTCACTTGATGGTAGGTGACACCTCAGCCACAGTACATCAGTCAATGATGCGCTGTCGACCTAATTTTTACTTCGAGCATTCGGAAATCCATAGACTGAAACCGAAACGCGCAATATGCACTTCACGGCTTTTCCATCTATGAACGGTGGTTCGTTACCCGGTCTGAATTTAGATATTCCTCCCACCCGATCAATGTCCGAAGTTACCAGACTTGAGGAAAACATGTTTACAGAAAATTATAAGCATGTGCTCCTGGTGGGATTCGAACCCACAACCCATCGATGCGCACGGCAGGTGTTCTACCGAACGCGCCAACGAGCCCGTCAAAATATTTTATATCTCGACATCGACAATTTTGACAGAAAACATATGTCGATCGACAAATATATCTATTTTTGATATTAAAAGTCTAGTTTTAAGTGTAATTGTCTTGTTAGACCCGCAAGAAATAAAGCGATAGTCGATTGAAACACGAGAAAACGGTAAACAAAATTTTGTCGCGCTTGTCATGCTAGGCCGGCAGAGCGATCAGTTTAAATTAGATACGAGAGAACAAAGCTTCATTAATTCAGTTGTCCTTATTGAAGAAATAATAAGGGATAATAATGCGCATACTTGCAGTCAGGCTGTCATAACCAGTCAAAAGTTATGAGTAATAAAAATCAGCAATGCTTGCACTTGTGTACGAGTAGGACTTGTATCGACATTGTTTATTTTTAGCATAAATTTTAATTGTTATCCTCCAGCGTACAAAATAATTACTGTAAAATGAACTGGTGAATACAGTTTTTTGCTATAAGTACAGGTTTCGCTTACAAGACCACAAGAAGCAAAAATAACTGCACGTCTCAGAATCGCTAAAGCATTTTTATTATTTTAATGTATTTTTAACATCTAGGTTGAATCATTAAAAATGAGGTATTTATATTGAAGATAAATTGAAAAATTTAGACATTTGGTCGAATAATTTTATAAACTACTAGCGATCCTCCCCGGCTTCGCACGGGTGCAATGTAGTTGTGCTATATAAAAAATAGCATATATTACTCGCTGATAATGTGGCTTTCTATTGGTGAAATAATTTTTAAAATAGGTCAAGTAGTTTTTGCGTTAAATCGGAACAAATCTTTCCTCTTTATAATTTTAGTAGGTATAGATGAACGCGTTGTAATGGCAGCTACGAAAAGTAAGATAGTGTTTTTTTGGTCCGTATCGTGTGTATGCAAAACCACTCACCAACATTTAGTTATATCGGATGAATGGTTTAGGAGTGCATAGAGGACAAACATACATTGATTTTTATATTCACAGAAGATCACAATAATCAAATAGATTGTAGAACAAAATTATGTTAATGATTGCCTGCCATATTTTCTAAGAATTTCAGTAAGGCTTCTAAAAATACTATAACTACGAGGAATGCTTGTATCAAAATATAAAGCACTTTAGCAATAACATAAATATATAATCGTACCACTCCAATTAACAAAGACGGTCTACAAATGAGCTCTATTTTGTTCAACGTTAAGTCCCGAGAGATTTTAAAATAAAAATAGCGTGAAATAATGTTATGACAAATTCAAAGAGACGATTCATATTTTATGCATTAGACTTATTCGATGTGCCCAGCATCGGCAGACGCTATATTTGCTGCAGTATTTTTGTAGACAAAACTACGGAATATTCTTATAGCTAAGGACATCCATAAATGTAAATATGTTTGAATCGAACACAATATTTAGAATGCTTTTTATTTAATACTTTTTTGTTTTATTTTAGAGATAAGATGTATTTATTATAGGATACCAGGTATAAAAACCAGGGTACAAGGCCCTAGTACGAGTGGGAAATTGCAACTATGATAGTATTAGCTTTTCGGATGCAATCAAAATTATTGCATAGGAATACGATCCGTAAAACTTAAAAATAAGGAGCATAACTAATCGTATTTGCAAAAAATACTGTTAAAGTATTTCGTTTGACGAGTTCGAAATTTGGTGAACTCGCCCGAAAAACTAGAATGAATTAGACCATATACATACTTAATACTGCCAAATACTTTTAAGTATTTATAAAAAATCCTGTTTTCGACCTTGGTATTTTTCCATTAAAATACCAGGATTCCAAGTCCAAGTCCATACTTGTACTGGTACCCTGGTATTTTATTTCAAGTATCTCATCGCTAAATTTTATTTATTCGAAGGATCACTTCAACTGATGGCAGGACCATAACTGTCGCGAAGGGTCTCACGAAGTCTTAAGAAGACACAAAAAATCTTAATCTACCAGGGATCAAGAACGTAAAATGTAACATGTATTCCTTCTGAAAGTTAAAGTTTTTTCGATCCAAACCGAATCGAATTTGATTTTTTTTTAATAGGAGTTGGAAACCACCAGCGAGTTGGAAAGTGATCACCGCTGCCCAAATACATCTGCATCACCAAAGTTTTTGTGAGAGCGTTGCCGAATGGCTCTTTAATTGAAGGCTCAAAAGCCCTCTTAGATAAGAAAGTCCGCCTGACAGCTGATTCCACAGAGCGATGCAGAAGCGCGCAGCTGCGGATTTCAAGACAACACATTACATGCGTGGTATTTTTGACGCGTTTTCGATAGCGAAATTCAGCGAATTCATTGGAATACTCAAGATGATAAATGCACTTTTTTTTAGTAAAGGCGTGACTTTTGGCATAATTTTTGAACTGGAATGATATATGTACGTGTTTTTTAAGTACATATATATACACAGTTTTGACAGTGTTCAATTGAAATAGTAAGAACTCCTACAACATTGGTTATGTATTGAGTTCAAAATTAGTAGTGCAGATCGCGGAGGTGATTCTAAAAAGACCCTATACCAGTCTGTTTAGATTTATGACCACTGGACACGCATTTAATATCCCACACAAATTGTTATCTTGTTGATCGTCTAAAGATAACTCTTGCCAAATGGTGGGTTTAAATCTCTCTGATGATAGATAAGGATTTCTAAGCTTTTTCTCAATGACGAAAGACACTTTCATTGATGACATGAGGAATTAGGATGAGTTAATTATAGAAAATTGTGTAAGAGATTTCGCTTAAGAAATGCTCTAAAATAATAAAATGGAGCATACATACATACATATACATCACGCCTCTTTCCCATTGGGGTAGGCATAGATCACGGAATTCGATCCTTTGCTTCGATCCTTACATACCACTCAAGAATGGAGCATATCCACGAGAAAGCCCTAGTTTTATTGAAACAACAACAACAGTGTTTTTTTATGAGAATAATATTGAATACGGACGCATAAAAATAGAATAAGTTTACATAAAGATTTATTACGGTATAGATGCTTGAACTTTGTTTAAGAATTTTCATTGTGATTGTTTCGTATATAAATTATGTCGTGAGGTACTTTATTGTCATATTTTAAAGACAAATCGCTGATGCAAATAACAGATTACAATAAAACTGAGATAGGGAACTATTATTCATTTTATTTTATATTCTACGTCTATCCGAGGAATACGAAACGATAATCAAAATTGAGGGGTTCTCAAAACGGGGCCTTTCATTTAACTTATGCTAATGATCGGGATAGTAATACTTTTAAATAAAACACAATTTTGATCAAAGATTGAATATTTGGCCGTAAGTTTTAGAAGCTATAAATACAGCTTTGAGGTAGTAATGCTTTTTGGTCAAAGATACTTTTTTTTTTAATGAAGAATAAGTAAACATTGGTTATTGGTATCCCACTGTACTACCAAAAAACTATAGGTAGAAAATAATCACTTTAAAATATCTCCAAATCAACACAACTAACCTTCCCTGGGAGCCACTGAAAATCAGTGTTGGTGTCCCATCCAGTTCCAATGTATAGTAAGCGGTGTTCCAATTCGGAAGCCACCAATTATTGCAGTAAATTCTGTTGTTTCTAATAATTGTTTTTGTTTTTCTTTTTTATTGGTATTATTGTATACTAGCAGTGTGGCCTGGCTTCACAGGGGCGCAATGTAGATGCACCAAAATATAACCTTTGTTACTCGCTGATAATGTAGCTTTCTATTGGTGAAAGAATTTTTAAAATCGGTCCAGTAGTTTTTGAGTTTATTCATAACATACAAAAAATCAAAAATACAAATCTTTTCTCTTTATAATATTAGTATAGAAGTATAGATTTGGTTATTTTTGGTATTCTACATAACATCATATCAAAACCTGTCTAAAGTGTGACTGTGATGGATTGATTAAAAATATAATGAAATTATCATTCTACAAACACATTCCCTTCACTATATAATTATGGAATCATATTAATCCCATTGTTTTTCTATTAATGTTAAAAGCACATGCATAACTAATGTTGCTTCAACATAACTGCAACGAAGCGAGTATGATAAATTACTTCTCTTAAAGCAAAGTTAAAGGTTCCGACTGGTATAATAATTTTATTTATCTTCAAACAGAAGTTGTGCGCGTCAGTATATGAAATAGAGTTGCAGCAGATATGATTGAAAGATGATATTTCCTCCATAGGAGTGCCCCTCCGGAGTTACTTATCAATACAATCATTTATCATTGATTTATCGTTGGACCGACACTTCTGAGTGCTTAGGGAAGTCAATCTTTAATGTATAAATTGAAATACTCCTAGCATTTCCTACCTCAGCGTTTTGAATTTATCATTGCGCAGCTATGACTCAATATTTTTCCTCAATTAGACGGGCTCGTTGGCGCGTTCGGTAGAACACCTGCCGTGTGCATCGATGGGTCGTGGGTTCGAATCCTACCGGGACAACATGCTTATAATTTTCTGTAAGCATGTTTTCCCCACGTCTGGTAACTTGGGGCATTGATCGGGTGGGAGGAATATCTAAATTCTGACCGGGTAACGAACCATGCACCGTTCATAGATGGAAAAACCGTGAAGTGCATATTGTGCGTTTCGATTTCAGTCTATGGTTTTTCGAATGCTCGAAGTAAAAATTAGGTCGACAGCGCTTCATTGACTGTAATTATTTTCTATTCGTATTTCTATTATACTCTCAAGTCTCTCATAAGTATCGCGAATAGAAAATACATAAACAGCAGCTGTGTTTTCTTTAGCAATAAGAGTCGAGGGAATAAGCGACATTAAGATTATAATTTGGCTTCATTCGAGAGCAATAAGTGCCAATAACCCGCCACTCACGTAACTCCGAGACGGCGAAAGGCACGTATTTTTCGCATTATCGGCTAAATTATTATAAAAGGTAGAAACGTGTGGCTTCCAGTAATTGTGAACTGTTGCGGGTGAAACAATTGTTATAGAATAGCACGTTTAAGACGAGTGTTGTGGAACTGTTAGGAATTAAAGCGTTGGAAATGCGCTCGGTGCCATTGTTCAATAATTCCTTTTAGATATTTTGAGCCACATTTACGTAAATGAATCATATAATTTATGGCGTAATGGTATTTATCGTTTGTGATTATTGGTTTTCTCTTAAATAATTTACAAACAATTAGCTTTTTAAGAAACTTATTTTAACGGTAAGAACTAATTATATCAAGCAGACTGAATACTTGACTATTTCAACCACTAGAAACAGATGTTACATAACAAATACAGTGCCTTTAAGGATATTATTTACTGATAAGTATGACTGACTGGTTTCAATAATCTACTATGTAGGTCCTATCACTATTAATTGCGTTTCAATCAACATTTTACTAGACCTGAAAATGAAGCATACCTACTAATATTGTGTAATAATACTAAATAGTAATGCTTAATATATTGTATTTTCATTTCGGGCTACGTGATTTAAATATTTTTATAGTAAGTATATATATCCTCCGATAAAATAGGGTTACAACTGGAAAAAGTCGAATTTTGAGTAAACGATACCATAGAATAAAGAATAAAATAGAATAAAAGATTAATTTCACAAAAACACATTACTAGGTGTAGCTCTACCCTGTGTTGTGGCCTGTGGGTATATCGGAGGTGCGATATGCTCTTTTTGCGAGACATCACAGATATTAATTCAATTATCGATACTATTTGTACATTCCATTTAAAATATTTTCTTACTTAAATTAAGCTTAAAGCTAAGATATCTGTAGATGATATTTTAAAAAATGTTGTTTGTATGCTATTGATAAATACTTACTTAATTGGATTTACAATTAAATAAATAATTCATTCATTATATGAATTAACTAGTAATACGCCCCGAATTCACACGGTTGTAATTAGATGTTCTATATAAAAGCCTATGTGTATAGATTTCTATTGGTGAAAGATTTTTTTTTAATCGGTACAGTAGTTTTTGAGTTAAATCGTAACACACAAACAAATCTTTCCTCTTTTTAATATTAGTATAGATATCCTAGATAAATGTAAGCCAACTTATATTTAAGGTTTACAAGCATTGTTGAATCACTTATCAGACTTAGGACGCTCATGTATTACGACTATTAAGAAAGCAATCAATTTCTTACTTATTCCAAAAACTTTGACACACTTTACCGCATCTATTTAAAAAGTTACATGCATTTTTTATTATTATTCAAACTGTGATCTGAAAGAGGCAGATCAAAACAACATTTATTCAACAATATAACATCAATGCGACAAGATTGAATTAACATTTGGTGTTGTCTGTGAAGTAACATGACCGATGATGTACCTATGTCAAAACTTGTAGGTCATCGTAGAACAATGAATGTCGAATTTGAATAATTCGTTTGATTCGACACATACAATTCTATTTTTGGCCCGCATCTCCCTTCAATCGTAATAAAAAAACATGATTGAATATAAAATTTAAACGAGTGTAACCTATAGATTATTTGTCTTATTAATACATTATAATAACGACAGAATCAAAATTTTGGTACATTAAATTTTTTTATCAGAAATTATGACAGTATACGGTATTAGCTTAGATTATTTAGACATATAAATAATCAACGGGTTCTGGTAATAAGATATCAAAAACACACGGAAACAATAATTAATTTAATATTTTTTACACTTTTGGATTGTGGCGGCAGATATTCTTGCTCAAATATTACAAGCGGGTCGAAGTATACGTATTTTAATACATAATATATAGAATAAATTAGGTACCTACTAACATAAGAGAATTAAGCGCTTTTACTAACTATTATGGATCGATGTAATTTGTCAAATAAATACAATAATAATATTGTGGATATATAATAATTAAATTCATTTTTTTATGTTATATATCGACAGACGAGCATGACGTTCCGACGGGTAACGAACCACCGTTCATAGATGGAAAAACCGTGAATTCCGTATAGCGCGTTTCGGTTTCAGTCTATGGATTTCCGAATGCTCGAAGTAAAAAGTAGGTCGACAGCGCATCATTGATTGATGTTATGTAACTAAAGTATCACCTACAATTAAGGGAACCTCATTCTCGTTTGTCGATATCTAACATAAAAAGCCTTTATTTTATTCGATCATTCGAGCTTTCCGAAATCCATAGACTGAATTACATTTCCGCCTGATTCTTTTACTTCTCACATTGGAATCTCCACGGACATTATTTCTCATCTAAGAAATAAAAACTGTTTTGATACTATATATTTGAAAATAGAACTTTTTATGAATTTCTAAACTAAATATTTATGACGACAGAAACAAAACACAAGCATTAATATTCCATCGCACTTTAAATTTCAGATTCGTTTAAACCGTTTTATCTAAAGCAATATCAGCTATGTATTAAACATTAGATACAACTGAACTTTAAATTCGAACAGACAACACTAAGCTTTAACTTTGGTATATTCGAAAGAAGGGATTCTTGAGATTTTTCGTACTAAGTTCGTACTAATAACTGAGTTTACAAGACCTGCATACTAAAGAGGCGTCTCGTGCATGACAAGTAGAACTTGAAGTGAATATAAAACGTCGAGTATCTATCCTAAAATCTTTTATCAGACTTTTTAAAGCATAAAAATGTGGCATTATTCCAAATGGCGTACCGCTATGAGAATACCTTCTAACATCATTTTAACGAGAAATTTATTCTAAGGATACTTTTAGAATCCTTTAGTTTTATGAAGCGCATCTTTGTTTAATAAAATGAGGGCCGGCTTGGACCAAGAGGAATTAGATTCGATCGGAGATCAAGCGATCACGTTTGACCTTTTGATAATGGCAATTACTGCGGATCTTCAGACCAAACACACTAACAGACTTTTTATTTATAACTAATGTTCTTACGCCGCAAATTACATTTAATCATAGTAATCGAAATACAAAGCTGGATTTGAGATGTTTAACCATTATAGTCCAGGGTTTAATATTTTAGGTATAGCTTTTACAAAAACACACTCATACACACACACAAATACGGTAATTACAGATATTTTAGTTTGAAGGTTTGTGCCATTAATTTTTTAAAGATATCACTGGCAAGAAACTAGATAGATACTCAAGTTTAATGTGTGATTTAAGAAAAGACAATATCATTTTCAATTCGGGTTAAAAATTGTGTAGTCAGGCGTCTTTGAACCAATCTTCAACTCACCTCAGCAACCACAGATTAATAACTACTGTAACATTTTTGCGAGATGAACACCGTTAAAAACATGTGACGGGTCAGTCTTGTAATGTAATGTCCTTATCAAATATCTCTAATTTGCTCCAAAATTATTGCTTAAGACTGAGATTTCTACGAAACGGTTTCTTTCCACAAAAAAACGGTTACCCAATGTAATGGGATCTTATCATTTGCGCTGATTACACGTTCTCTCTCACGGCGACGGCGATGCTATTAAATTGTCATTAAAATCACCTCAGTGTCATCTGTGGCTTCCATTTTCGTGGGACCAGGTTTTTGCTGCAGTTTTTAGATTGTAGCGATTCAAATTGCGTCCTGCCGAGACTTGCAAATACGTGAAACGAAAATTAGACCTTATTACAATTTCATATGAGCGTAAATTCGATGGGTAGGTAAAGCAAAAATTTATAGGAATTCGTTAATGACACTTGAAGTAATTTGATGTAAATTGACTGGCCGACTGACAGGGGCGAGCACGCAACACGTCAACTATGAAATTGTTACCCAACTATAGTATAATTTCTGTATGATTAATGATACTTTATGATACTTTTTACCCTGTAATGTATCGCAGGCGTAAAGTTATACATATATCATGTAACTACGCCTAGTTTACTAGTCAAATAAACTAAAAATATACAAATAAAGGTAAAAATATATACGTATTATACTATTTTTGGTCGCACAAAATTATAAAAAAACTGTAACCTATAAAACTTTTTAGCTATCTCTTCCAAGCTGCATTGAGAGGACAGAGAGGAAAACAATAAGAAGATGTTATTTATCAAGCTACTCATTCCTTTTTCTATTTTTCTTTTCTTTCTACATCATTTGATATAAAGCTATTGTAAACATAACAAACTAATTAGGTACTAATTTATTTATAACACAAAAGAAAAGATGCTGTCCTTGTGAGCATAACACAAATGTATTCAATATGTACAGTAGTCTTAAATAATTTTATAGATTAGTACTTATGGAATGATTATTAAAAAAATAGATTTTCAAATATTCAATAATTCAAATTTCGAATTGTAAACGAATATACATGTAAGTATATGTAACAAAAACTTTGAAACTGAAGTAAATACTTAGTTACATTAGCGATAAATTATGCTCTTTCAAATTCTATATCAATTATATATATATATATCTTCAAATGCATATATATGCTGGCCTAGCATGACAACCAGGACAAAATCTTGTTCACCGTTTTCTCGTATTTTAATCGATTATCTCTGTATGTCTTCCTGGTTTAACATGACACACTAAAACCTCGACTTCTAATATCAAAATTCGAGATATTTGTCGATTGAGATATCTTGTGTATCAAAGTTGTCCATGTCAATATATAATATATCTTATATCTTAGTTTGTCTTCACTCGTCCGTGAGATATCTCTTTATGGTAAAGCTAGACGGGCAGATCTGTTTCGCTTTCTTTTTTCAATAATTTCCCCTTCCACATTATATTTATAATTGACTAGCAACGCGCCCCGGCTTCACACGGGTGCAATGTACTATAGATGTACTATACACAAAAAAATAACCTATGTTACTCGCTGATAATGTAGCTTTCTATTGGTGAAAGAATTTTTAAAATCGGTCCAGTTGTTTTTGAGTTTATTCATAACATACAAAAATACAAATCTTTCCTTTTTATAATATTAGTATAGACATAGATATACGTACATATCCAAAATGTTTGCATCAGTGTTCCAAATTTTAGGTCCGTGATTAAATTTTTTTTTTAACAATGTCACGGTTAAAATTACCACCAATTACATAACATTGCATAATCAACATTAACCACGAATCACATCTTAATCAAAGGCTTTTGGTTTGGGACCCTTGGGCACATAACAATTTGTTTAATAGTACCTTGGGATTGGTGACTTGGTAAAACTGTAGCCATAAATTAAAATTAAAAACTTATTGACATACGAATACATACATAGTACATTTTATTTGACGGGCTCGTTGGCGCGTTCGGTAAACCACCTGCCGTGCGCATCGATGGGTCGTGGTTTTTAATCCCACCGGGACGACATGTTTATAATTTTCTGTAAGAATGTTTTCCCCAGGACTGGTAACTTCGGGCATTGATCGGGTGGGAGGAATATGGAAATTCCGGCCGGGTAACGAACCTCCGTTCATAGACGGAAAAACTGTGAAGTGCACATTGCGCGTTTCGGTTTCAGTCTATGGATTTCCGAACGCTCGAAGTAAAATGTAGGTCGACAGCGGTTCTGTGGCTGAGGTATCACATACCATTAAGTGAACCTCATGCTCGTCTGTCAATATCTAACATAAACAATATGTTTTTGTAGATCTAAACAAATGACGATTTTGACAAGATGAGATGACTGTTTTTTATTGCTAAAATTGTTAATCTACGCAAAAATACATTTCAATTGTGTTCTTAAATTATTTTTACCCTTATGTTTTATTTTATAGTTATATTCCATTTTTAAAAATAATATTTTGAAATCTGTGATAAATGGAACGAATAATCTTCCATTCAAGAATTCCTGGATCCGCATGTTTTGGAAACTCTTAATTAATATTTCAATAAACGAATTCTCGGACATTCTTCCTAAAAAGTTATATTACGAATGTCTAAAATATAGCAATTGTTACAAATAAGAATAAATTAAAAGGTTTTGTACACAAAGTCCTGTTTCACTACAAGGCGAAATTGTGTTAAAGTTAGTCGCGAAGTAATTTGAATTTCTGAATTTCAATCGTGCCGTTGGACCCGGGGCTATATAATTTCAGTTGTATCTAATATCCAATATCTGAGAGAAAATTCCATTAAAAATAACAAGATGTTTCACAAGCACAAGTCTTATCTGGAGATAAGGTTAATACGTAAGTACTCGAGACAGTTTACCATTGAATACGCTGGATAAGTATTCTGCATCACAAGTAAAATCCTATTGAACAAACATATTAAATTGTTTACCTAAAATTTTAGTGGACTTTCTTGGTACAATGTTCGCGTATCCTCAAGAATCGGTTTCGATACATGTTTGTATGATCATTCGATGACAATATAGTCTTGATATCATGAATTAAGTCAATATAATATGTATTATCGTTTCCAACTAATAACGATCTCGATTACGATATCTTTAAAACGCTAACAACGCATCTTAGACGTTTAAGTCACAGCGGTTCATGGCCGGTATTGATCCAGCCGGGCTAGCATGACCGCCACGAGATATATCTCGCGCGAGAGAAGAAAAACTAAGATGTTAAATATGTATCTCAATATATTATATCTCGACATCGACAATTTTGATAGAAAAGATATCTCGATCGACAAATGTATCTATATTTGATATTAAAAGTCGAGTTTTAAGTGTAATTGTCATGTTAGACCCGAAAGAAATAAAGCGATAGTCGATTGAAACACGAGAAAACGAAAACAAAATTTTGTCGCGCTTGTCATGCTAAGCCGGCAGGTAACTCGACTACTCGTTATCCGCTGTGTAAAAAAAAGTTTCCAGATATAATATGTGAATGTCATTTATTTTTTATAAGATAGTAAAGAATAAATGACATCCACGTGGTGTAAGTAATATTTCGCATTAATTAGGTACCTATTTCAGTTATTTAAAAAAATTATAAAAACTCAATCTGATGAAAACATGTTTTTTTTAATGTAAAGATATCGACAGACGAGCACACTTGATGGCAGGTGATACCTTAGCCACAGAACATCAGTTAATGATGCGCTGTCGACCAACTTTTTACATCGAGCATTCGGAAATCCATAGTTTCAAGTTCCCTAATAGACATAGGGAATATACATTTGTGTGTTTGTGTCACATGACGTACCCGTCTGACGTCTTTTTTTCCCGGGACTCGAACACGGCACGTCCGAATTTTGTCCAATGCCACTGAGCCACGGAGGCATTCAGAGCCGTTCTACCACATTGGCAAGGGGAAAATTATCTCTACATAATATACAAAACCCTTTCTAAACTTTAAGACATTTATTATAAATACTCGTATTAAGAGGTGCTTTTGATAAGATGATTAATAGCTCTACCTCCTTCGACATTGTATTAAGTTTTATGTATTTTCCTTAGGTCGTTGAAGTACAGGCGACAACATAAATATACTCTTAATATTAATGTGATGCTGTTAATAAACAGTACACTGCCTTCCGTATAGCAAGTACTTAACGATTCAGATACAACAATGAAAGTGTATGTTTCTTCGTCATAATAATTATCTTCTCTATAATTATACATATAATAGAACAGTAGACGACTCTGTACATTCAATATACCTATTTATAAGAAATTTAAAGAGGAATGTAGAATATATAACTAGCAACACGCCCTGGCTTCGCACGGGTGCAATGTAGATTTGCTATACACAAAAAATGTAGCTTTCTATTGGTGCTAGAATTTTTAAAAAAAAGATCCAGAGATTACCTCCTACAACATCACAAACTTTACCTGTTTATAATATTAATATAAAAATGTATAGATATATTAATATAAATATATATAGGTATATAAATATGTATGTACATAAAAAAATCGTCTGTTGTTTGTTCACGCTAAATTCCAAGGAGAACCTACCCCAATGGGAAAGTGGATTTATGTACATATGTATATGTATTTACATACGAGGTTATTAAACCTTAATTATTATTAAAGTTATACACTCGTATTGTAAAATATTTCATGATAGATATGAAGTTATAGCGTCACCAAGAATTTTGTTTTTAGATCTTCATCTTCAAAGGTTTACCGTTATAAAGGATAGATTAAAAATATCTATCAAAAACAGAGACAACTGTTCGTAACGATTAACGACGATATAATTGCATTTAACAAATTGAAATGATCAATTGAATGAAAATAAATTAGATAAATATAGGTCTTGCTTCAATTTGCCACTTCACGAAGTTTATACGTGATCGGTTATTACGTTATAGATTCAGCATAATAGCTTTGAATATTGAGGCTATAAATTATAATCGGTTTCAAAGAAGGCGCAAATGTATGCACGATATACCGAATATGGACGGTGGTTGCAGGCTACAGTTGAATTCATACTGAGCATTACATCTTACATCCTGATACAGTTCACTTTTGTTCTAAAATATTTAAATATTTTACATCACTTAATTATTATTATAGTTACATATCAAATTATGATCAAATTGATTTTATTTTGTCTGACGCGACATTTTCTTCTAGAAGAATCAGCTTAGATGTTTTATAATTCATTATTAAAGGTTTAGAAAATCCTATTAATACTCGTTCTTAATTGAAATTTGAAATTGAGACGAACTAGTTGGAACAACTATAGAACATTCTTTAATTGTCACGGATATCTCCAAGACTCTGTGCGTTGCATTTACAGTCATATGTCCAGGTTTGATTCCCGGAAGATAAACGTTTCTGCCCGAGCAGGGCACAGAAGAATACCTATTGAAGAAAAGCTATCAATTTACTGATAATTTAAAAGAAATAAGTAGCTCCGCTAGTGAGAACAGATGAGAAAGCTGTATTTTACAAGTGCCGTAAATAAAATACGTTGACAGTACATCACTGATGCCTGAGACAAAATCTGGTATAAAAAAATACATGTCTATTATTTGACGATTCTTATCGTCTTTTCTTCCTCTTCCCCTACACTCCTACAATTTCCCATTCTACCAAAAAAATAATAATAAAGAAGTCATAATTCATCATCAAGCACCCTTTTTTTAAATATCTAAACAAGAAAATAATTCTCAAAATTATTTTGTAAAATATGCATAACATTACCGCAATATTCAGTGAGCTTCCGTGGAATGTAATAACAGCAATTCGGCGACGCCAGAGGACCTCAAACGAGGTAGCTTCAGGAACTTATTATTATTACTGGCCTTCATTCCCTGTTATTTGCATCATTATGTGCCATACTTGAATACTGAATAAATTGCTTGTCTCTATAAAGTGAAAATTTTCAGATTACGGAAGATCCATTATTGTGACGTCTTATTTATTATATCGTCAGTGGAAAGGCGTAGTTGCTAAAGTGAATTGAGGTTTAAAGTTACTTTTTTTAAAAAACAAATTGAATTGTTTATTTAAAAATAACAATGTTGTTAAAATTATATTCTATCTGCTGCAAATGAAATATATTATTTGTCTTTCCACTGACAATATTATAATGATGTAGGTACACGAGTATTCATTTTTATAAAATATTGTCCTGTCTATATATCCAACTTTATCAAATGTAGTTTAGCCATTTTAGTTGCAAAATTGGTAATCTATATAAATAAATAAATAAATAAATGTAAGTATGTTTGTCCTCTATGCACCCCTAAACTATTCTCCCGATTATGATGAAACCAAGGTTCCAAAAAACACATTCTACTTTACGTGGCAATGCATACCGGGTACAGCTAGTGTTAAATATAATTAATTTAAAAATAAAAACAAAACTTTACTACCTCGTTAAACAAATGAGCTATACCTTGGAGAGTTACACATGATTAACATAAGAATCCTCTATTAAATTTTACGATACAGGTATAACGATATCCAAACAATAAATGTAATATAAACATAAATCAACATTTGGGTGGATGAAAAAATGCAATAGGCGTTAGGTTTTTTATAAATTGCTCATAAAAGAGTATAAAG
This sequence comes from Anthocharis cardamines, assembly GCA_905404175.1. NCBI lineage: Eukaryota > Metazoa > Arthropoda > Insecta > Lepidoptera > Pieridae > Anthocharis > Anthocharis cardamines. The sequence goes on from FR989964.1 coordinate 5,242,513, forward strand.
GGTGACACAGTAACCCCCCGCTGTTTCTTTATGTTTAATGTTATTGGGTCGAAATGGGGCTTTCATTCGTAGCAATATTATAGGTTTTTATGATGAAGCAAATGATAATGATACTTGGACTTTGGGCTTTGTAAATCAAAGTGATAGCGGGAAGAGCGTTTTAATAGATTTAAAGATAAAGGGTTTATCTTTTTTATAGCTTATATAATATCGACCGCCTCAAAGCCTAGTGGCAAGCGTGAGTTTATCACCGTAGGTCCTCAGTTCGAATCCCGGGGAAATATTATTGAAATATAAACCTGCCAGAGTGGTCAAGCGACTGCCCTAGGTAAGTTTACTGTTAAAAAATTGTTTCCGTTGGGCACCGAAGAACTTGCTTGCCACTTGCCTATAAAAAACATCAAATTCTCTATAATTTGATAAAACCAATATTACGTATTAGGTGGTCTTTTCGTTTTCACTGATATTTTCGTAATTAAAATATAATAGATACGGCAGTAATATTGATTTTTTAGTAGTCTATAATAATATGTAGTCACAAATTTGCTTTATATATTTTTTTATTTTTCATTACAAAACCCTGTCCTCCGCTCCGCTCACATTTCACAAAAGTCTTATACTTTGATGTGCAATACAAAAAAGTTTATATTATTTTTTGAACCAGCTTGTAAAGGTGCTAAAAGTTACCCTCGCAACCTAAAAGTTAAGTAAGGTAACTTTCCTTATAAGTTATAAGAAAACATTCATATAAGTTGCAAGGAAATATTGAATTAGTGATTTATTGCATTAGTTATGAGACGTCATGTAGAATGTTTATAACATTGTGCCCGCACGTCAATGCGGTTAACCGATCCGGGCGAACGATGTCGGATACTATGGAATTTCGTTGTTAAAGCTTTATATTATAGTCAGTTCTATACTATACATAGGTCGTCTTTTTCTTTTTCTTTCTGCCCCGTTCCCTTTTTTTTATATGGGATCGGCGTGGTAATTTAATAATAATATAACTATATTATATAATTTTAATTTTAGGTGCGGTACATATTACATACAATCATAATTTTTAAACGTCAAAGTGGAAAAGTAGTTGTGAATTCCCGAGTTCCCTAGTGGGGCATGGGCCGCATGGGGCAGATATATTTATGTGTCTGTTTCACTGATCATTTGTCTTAATAGACAAGTAGGATCAGCCTTCTGTGCCCTGCTCTAACAAAAAACTATTTTTTTTTAATTTGTTTCCACGGAATTCGAATACAGGACATCCGGTGCTAAATGCATCGCGCTTACCACTGCCTCACGGGGACAGTTCACTAAGATGTGGAAGAACTAATTGAATTATATAATTTTTATTTAAATTCATTGCAATATCCTCTACAAGATACGTTTTAATTCAACGAAAAATCACGCATACGCACTGCTATGAAGCCGCAGTGGCATAAGTAGGTGGACAAGGGCCCCGGTGCAGAGAGGAAAAAAAATTCGCAATAACAGCTAAATCGTAACAAACAAGCAAATCTTTCCTCTTTATAATATTACTTAGTATAGATCAAGGAGCTGCCTCCCCCTCTTTCCAAAGCCCAGGGGGGCCCCTCAGCTTCAGGGCCCTGGTGCACTGCACCACTTTGCCATATAGCTACGCCACTGTTTGAAGGTAGTAAATCCTGTGATGGATCAGAGATTGGACCATCAAAATTTGTACTTTTTATCATAAAGTTCAAAGGAAATGGTGCGCCTTTTATTTAAGTTTTGTTAGTATAATATTATTTACGCAACACACGACTAAGTAAAAGTTTGATAGCTACTCGTATTTCTTTCTCTCAGTATATTTTCTCAATACTTCTAAATAATTACCTAAAGCAAATCTCAACGGTTCTTGATGCGGTTTTCATAATTATTAACAGAATATCTGGATGAAGATTCACTCGTATATGTAGTATGTATAACACATCAACATATCTGTCAAAAGTAGAAGCATGTTAAAACAGATGAAAAAAAGAAAAGAAAGAGGCAATTATACTTGAAATTGTCCAGTCTATATTGCATAAAGTATATACATAAAATTAAATGGAGTGTAGTAATAATACCAGCAATTAATTTCTCAGTACTTCTAAAAAAAATTGTTACACACACGCAGACACTTCTTTATTTTTTTTTCAGTTGTCGACATACAAGCATGGCTCACTCTGTGGCAGGTGATTCGTCAGACATGGGATATCAATCAATGATGCGCTGTACCTATTTTTTACTTCGAGCATTCGAATATCCATAGATCGAAAGCCAAATGCGCAATCAGCACTTTAAATCAACCATTCTAATAGTCATTAGTTTCATAAGGTAATATAGTATGATTAGTAAGATCTTAAATCTAGATTAAAATTTAGCCATTATACCTTTGGCAAGACTCAAAGTTGAAATCTACTTCATAGTATCAAAGTTTTAATTTATTACCCAGTAAAATAAACCAATATTAAGATTTAAGATTACGGTGGAAACCGCTATTGCTGGAATGTCTAGTACTAAAGTTTGTAAAGTAATAAAAACTTAATTTCAAATCAGAAAGCCGCAGCGAAATTGCAAATGGCACGCGAGCCAATTATGTCTAAAGTTTTGGCGAGAGGAACGAACGCTACAATTAAGTAAACAGAAATTGTTTATACAAGAAGTGCTACCGCACGTAAACATTGACTTAAAAACTTAGGTATATAAAAGTTAATAAAGTCATTTTTCCAGGGTTCGAACCCGGGACCACTGTTGAACGCAACACGATTACCTCTGAGTCACAGAGGCGGTCACGTCACGTACTATGTATTATAACATGTATAATAATTATATCATGACACATGAACATTTTTTGTACAATGTACATACAAACAATACATTTAAAAAAATCAAAAAAATTGAAAATTCATTTATTTTAAATATGAAAAAATGTTATAGAATTAATGAGAACTAGAAAACCTCTTTTCTTCAGGCGCCCAAATAATTCTGCTAATTGAACTATTTTTTCTGCTCATTTTTTAAAAATAACACTTAAAATAACTAATTACTTATGATGAATAGAGTTTCTTGTATACCTCTAAAGTCTTTAACGTAAGCCCTAAAGATTTCATTGTTTAAAATTTGTTATTTGAAAGTAATATATTATAGGTACGAGTATTTTTGACAGACATAATTTTATTTTCGCTTTAAATTGGAAATGCCAGAAAGTAGAATCAGACATGTGTCAGTTGAGGCAAACCGATGCACTATAGACGTGACGTCACGTGCGAATACTGTATCGAGTTCTTCGTAGTCTATAGAAGAGTTAATCTTATATATTATCGACAGGTCCAAATCGAATAGCAGCGCAGTTTTCGAAATGTTAACAGTAACATTACGAAAACTACGCTGATATTCGACCAATACAGATTACTGTTATTTTAAATACAATTAATCTAACTAGAGAGATAAGATGAGCTGAATTTATTTGGTTATTCACTTTTAAATAATATGGTTATTGGTTCGTTTGGTAGAACACCTACCTTACGCTCCCATGAAATGAAATGAAATGAAATGAAATTGAAATGAAATTTATTTAATTACTAAAAATAAAAGGGTCGCGGGTTTGAATCCTGCCGGGACTTTATTTTTCTGTAAGCATGTCTTCCCCACGTCTGATTACTTCGGGCATTAAATAGATGGTAGGAATATCAAAATTCCGATTAGGTAACGAACTACAGTTCATAGATGGAAAACGCATGAGGGGCACTTTTCGAATTTCGGTCTCATTGTCAGTGTATGGATTTCCGAATGCTTGAAATAAAAAGTGTTTTGACAGCGCATCAGCGACTGATGTTCTGTGGCTGAGTTATCACCTACCATCAAGTGATATTCTTTCTATCTACCTTCTATTGATATTGAACATAAATATCTAAAAAGTAATTTTATTAAAGTGTGACCAGGGGTGGATTTGATACGCTAGCTGCCCTAAACCTATGGAAGATTGCCTAGGGGACGGCTAAACAATAAAAGTAAAAAATATATATGAAATAAAGAATTTTATAAACATGTCGTTCCAGCGGGATTTGAATCCACAACCCATCGGTTCGCAAGGTTGTTGTTCTACCAAATACGCTAACGAGCCCGTCGAAAGCAATAAAGATATAATTAAATACTCTAAACGTTGGTAATAGTTTCAAGTTACGTTTGCATGTTTGTATGACGTTATTAGAATGATAACGCTAATGGTTCCTCCTTTTAACGATCTTTAAGCTCTTGAAATTGGCTATAAAGGAGATAAGCTTATTTATGGACACCGAGACGCTACCTTACTTGGTTATTTAGTTCAGTGCGAAATCCGCTTAAAGTGTACAACAGAAATAATTGTAAATATTATTCTTAGTTGATCTCTTTAATGGCCTCGTATTTTTAATTTTATTGGTGGAAGTACGAGTTTAAAGGGGCATATTGAAAATTGTTATTCTCATTGTATTATGAAGTAGAATTATTATTATTGCCTCTTATGTGTATGGTATTCATGTCAATAATAAATTAAGGTGTGTCGTATGTAAGATAGTCTTATTAATGTAAATAATAATATTGTATTTTATTAACTGAATTAAAATACGATTTATAATTTGTATTAAAGAACCTAAAACTAAAAACCTTAAAATATATACTATAAAACCTAAAATATATTAATAAAAGGGGTCCCTTTAGGCAAGGTTCCGAAGATACTGGCAGCGTTCCCCCTTTGAATGGCAAGACTAATTCTTTGTCCGAGGTAGCTGCCAGCTCTTCGGTCTCCTGTGATGTCGACTAACCTTTTTGCTATTTCCTTAAAAAGCTTTATATAAATTGTAATTCTTTATAAAAGTAATTTAGTAGGGTTGTACACTTTCACTGGCATTCCAGGGTAAAAGAAGGGGAGATACATTTTCCAGGGTTTATGCTTCGTAACCAAACATCAAAATTTGATTAGCATGACCGCCACGAGATATGTCGCGGAAGAGAAAACAAACTAAGATGACTCGACATCGACAATTTTGATAGTAAATGATATCTCAATCGACATAATATACAATACATATCTGTATCTATTTTTGATATTAAAAGTAGAGTTTTAAGTGTAATTGTCATGTTAGATCCTTAAGAAATAAAGAGATAATCGATTAGAACACGAGAAAACGGTCGACAAAATTTTGTCGCGGTTGTCATGCTAGGCCGGCAGGTAGGGTTTCTATAAACGTGCTGAACTGAACTGTAAAGAAAAATTATCATTGAATAATACATAGAAATTTCTATGTCTGTCCCATGCCGTACTAGGGATATTCAGAGATGACTATGTCCTTCTTAATTGTCTCAATCTTTCTCTATATTATAGTGACAGCTTGAGACTTTCAATTCTATCAAAATCATTTCAGTTTTGACTTTCAAACTAGCTAGAAAATTAACTTTCTTATTTTCAATATGGTCCTGTTTACACAAATAAAAACACTGTTTTACTTTACGTGGCAATGCAAGGCTTGTCAGCCGTCGGGTACATATAGAATACGAAATGGATACGAAATTACCAATTAATTTGGCCTCTACTCAATTGCAAGAAAATGTCCATTAAAAACAACCGAATTTCCATTTCCAAAGGGGCAATTAGATCCTCAAAAGCAATACCCAGCATTAAATGTACACACCAAGATAACCAAACTCAAACTCGAGTTAAGTAAATAACCGCAAAATTCAATTTAACAAAACCGTTATAAAACAAATTGAAGGCAACAAAAGTCGAATCGTTTTGAGTGGTTAACCACGGTGCTGTCAGGTGAGCGCGCATTTCGAAGTTAATGTTCAAACTACTAAGTTTCAATCCCTCAATTTTTCAAATGCTGCATCAGAGTGAACATTTTAAAAGTACTATTTGCATACCTGTTGATCTTTGGCTTTAACTCGTACCAACACGTGGAATAGTTTCATATTATTTCTTTTAGTTTTGAATACGCTAACTTTTCTCTCTGCTGCTTGTAATTACATTATCGTGTTTATACTCAATCAGTTAGCACTTATAAACTCTCGGCCTCATAAACGTATTGTAAGCTTGATATAGTTAAAATATGTTTTGTCCTATTGGATAGAGCTATATAAAGACTACAGAACGAAAGAACTTCTTACAATACGTTTATGAATAAGGGGGTCTATCTTTTGTTTTGTAGTCTTGATTCTCTTCAAGGTGAAACAAAATAGGCTTCTCGACAATTATTGTAATTTGCCATTGACCGCATTACCTAAGTGGTAGGATAGTAGTCAAACAATTGTCAATAATTAGGTTTTTTTTGTTGATAAGAAGACATTTTCTCATTATAACATTTTTATAGATTTTTTTAATGTATAAAAAACTATCATTCGACTGCGTTTCATCTTATGGTAAGTGACAACGCTGTCTAGGATGGAGCAAGATCGTTCCCTAACAAGTGCCTATTCACATTCGTCTTGAAAGTACCCAGATTGTATGTTGACGGGAATACGGACGCCGGCAGTGAATTCCAGTGCTTACAAGTATATAATATATATAATATTTTATATTCAAATAATAATTTGTATATTTGATACTAGCGATCCGCCCCGGCTTCGAACAGGTGCAATGTAGATGAAAAAAAGAAAAAAAAACATAGCCTATATTACTCACTGCTAATGTAGCTTTCTTTTGGTGAAATCGGTCCAGTAGTTTTTGAGTTAAATCGTAACAAACAAATCTATCCTCTTTACAATATTAGTATAGATTTATCGTCCGCCAGGTGAGATAAATATCGACTTTCTAATGTTTTTTCAATTCACCGTCGATCTATTATCAAGTGTGTTATCTTAAAACTCGGTCGCTTCAACATAATGGCTCTGTTTTGATTCAATCACCTCTTCTGGCCCGTCGCGTTCGCACAAACGCTACTTTAAATTATTACTACGCCCGTATTATTGTATGTGCCTTAAAATTCCCCCGGCTATCCCTAATACCCGACGAAACCAATTTGAATTCAATTTAGCTTTTTTTCGAGCCATCTTTTGTTGGCTCTCAGTTGTGTTTACCTTATTCGATTTCTGTAATTTCATTCATAACAAACTGGATTTGGGGTTCCAAAGCCCATCGGGGTTGACAGGGGCGTTTGTAATAATATTCTCTTTGATAAGAGCCGGTTTGCGCCAAGTAGTGGGGTCTGAGCCATAGATTCCAAACAGGATTTGTCAATGTGAAGTGACAAAAACTAATTATGGTCCACAATGACCCATTTGGGAAAAGGGTGATAGAAACGGGAAGATATCGATTTCGGAGATTTGATCCGATTATACTGTTAGAAAAATAGTGGCTATAGTGCTATACGTTTGATACTTGCCCGAAACATTATCAGATTTTATCTTGGTGATATAAAGTAGTAGGCCACCCAGTTTCAATTGTAATTGTAAGTTAGGTACAAATTTAATTTATTTAAAAGTAGATTGATGATTTATCACATTTTTTGTTTAGTGGATTTCTCTCGCATATAAAACAATTGGAATGTTTTCTCGGGATATACGAAGCCAATATACATTACTGAGGTTCGAGCTTACTCCGGACTGAGTTTTATTAAATAGATCAGTTCCATATTAACTCCATCTACATATTCTTACGCAGTTGATATTTATTATGGCAATATTGACGTGAAAATTCAAATCAATATAACCTTTCAGTCTCCACGTGACCAAGTTTGCAGAAAAGCACTTGAAACGTCGGGATAGATAATATAAATAATAATATTGTCTTTTATTAACGTTACATTTAAATAAAATAATAAATCGCATATTATTCCGCTACTATCACTGTAGTAGTGGTATTGTGAAAAACGAGTCCACTATTCTTCGAGTACCTTGGCGCGTAGCTGTAAGGTAATAATTGCAAAATAAGTGGCTTAGTTCTAACGTATTAGCGAATATTAGATGGAAATAATTTATTTTAGACAATCTATCAGTATCCCGACCGGTACCCAGCTGAGAGAAACTCTACAAATTACAATCAGGCACCCTGTGGCATGTTATTGTTTCGCTGGCATCGATTATATCTCGACTTGTGCTAATAAACTTTTGACAGCTTTAACGGGTTCTTAATTGATATATAATTGAATTTATTACTTTTCAATGTGAGTTCTTTAGGTCTATTACGAAAGTCGAACGCAACGAACGCAACGAACGGAACGAAACGAAAGACAACAACTTAGTTTTTTAACCTATTAAGAAAACATTTTCAATTTTATTTACGATCATAGTAATGTCAAATGTGACATAATGTCTAATTGCGAAAAGTCGGATCGATCTTCTGATTCATAATAGAAAAATGTAGGATCCGTAAGCCAAAACTTCGTATTGTTTTGGTAAGAGCCAGAAGACCTCCAGGAACGAGGGAATGCTACGATGTTTCTCAATTGTTTCATAAATTCGCTATCTATCAGATGAAATGCATGTTTTAAAAGTAATACTACGAATCTATCAGTACTACAATTAACTAGAGGTAATTTTTCTTAACCTTTCTATGAAATAATAAAAGCTGATCAATGGATGGCCTAAATTTCCATTGTCTTAGGTCAATGGTAGAATGAAGGTACTTAGCTACAAAGAAAATATCTAGTGTATTGTTTTTCGAAACCGGTGGATCGATTTTTTATATAATTTTATATATGTTTTTGGTAGGTTAGGACCTATTCACAAGGGTCGTAAAGTATATTTCATACTACTAGGTGATTAGGGTGTTCCTATCCAAAAACTATTTTTGTTTTTTTTTTGATTTGGCAACGTATAATACCCAAATTTTCACTTTGTCCAGTGAAGCGGGTATGGATCAACTAGTAAGTTATTCTGGTATACTCCACAACCTTGCCCTATGATAGCTTCGCCATTGTATATAAAACATGTAAATTCCAAAGTCCTCTAATGGAGCATGGGACAGACCCACTTCTGTGTCTGTTTCTTACTTTACAGGCAAGTACTACTAACTGTAATAAATATTATATGCATATAATAACTTTCATACAAACGCAATTTATATTAACAACGAAATAGAGGTTATTTATCTTTTTATAAAACATTACCTAACGCTATTTATTTTAAAAAGTTTAAAGATAGAGCTAAATGAATACCTACAAATTACGTTTAAGTCGGCAACCCGGGCTTTTTGACTTGTATGATGTTCCCGCCACTGGGTCCAACGTGACGTGAAAATCTCTTCGATAGACTATGAGTCTGCAACGAATCCTCAGTTACCTACACTGTAAAGCATAATATGCGCATTAAATTATTTCCCCCTAGTTGACATACTCTAATTAAACTATCGCCTGTAGTCATTCCTATTACACTGTTAACAATATTAGCTCCAAATACGTGGATAGATCGAAGATCCGATAGCGTCAATCAACACGTCGGATTAGTTTAGAATTAATTAGCCAAGTTACGTGAGAATCACAATGACCTTTAGAAAGTCGTTAGTTTGAATGACACGACGTTGCTATGAACACAGAACTGTAACTTAGTTTAGTAATATGACACCTTAATATTTGGTACTATTAATATTGTAAGATCACTCTTAGAAATAAACAATGTAAACAGAGGTGTAGCTAGGTGAAGAAGAATATAAAGGCCGGCATTTATCCGTGCCGTATTTAATATAGCCGTGATACGGCTATATTTCTTCAACAATTGCAGAAAATTACAAATTACTTATATTCGATATCTTTAAAATAATGTTCATAAGTGGAATGGACCTAACCAAACAAAGCTTAAAATGACAGTCCTGATATCATAAATGTTTATATGTATTGAAAAAAAAAGAAGGTTGTGAGCAGGCTCGAATTTTTCTAGCTGAGAAAGCTGCTCCGGTCTTTCCAAAGCCTATGGGGCCTCTGAGCTTTGGGGCCCTGGTATACTGCACAACTTTGTCCTATATAAGCTTCACCATTGTATATAAAATATCCCTAGTGGGGCATTGAGCATAGGACAGACCCACTTCTGTCTGTTTCACAGATAATTTTACTTTACAGGTAAGTACTACTCTAATAAATATTGTATTATATGTATATAATAACTTTCATTCAAACGCAAGTTCAACGCAATAAAGATTATTTATTTTTCTATAAAACATCACCGTAAGCTATTTATTTTCCAAAAGATTAAACATAGAGCTAATGAAAATATAAAAATTATCTGTATATTCGTTAGAGCTCGAACATAAATAAAGCGGTTTTGATTACGATGACCTCAGGCAAAACAAAACACAATTACATCGAGATGATTTATAGTGTTTGCTTTTAATAGTCGAGAAGCTGATTAATTCGGGTTTGATATAGAAAAAATATAGAATAATATATTCTATATAACCTTGTTTTTGGAGGTTGAATGGTCCTAACAAAACATGACGTACAAACAGTGGTCTCGAAAGTCAAATGCGAAATCGTTAAGATAGCTAAGTATTATTTTTAAACATAAAACAAAAACCAACTTCAAAACCATAACTACATATAGTATGTACAAACTTAAACAAAAAAAGTTAAAATAATATTTTAATTACTTCAAAGCAACAGCCTTTTAGGACAATCGACAACATTATTGATACTTATGTATATATAAATAATTAATATTTATTAACGGTTATTTTTGAATTCGGTGCCAATCTTTCGAAGTTATCGCGTAACAAACATACAAAAAAAGCAACATACAGACGAATTGAGAACCTCCTCCTTTTTTGAACTAGGTTAAAAATCGGTTTATTTTGACTAAAAAACGGTAAATAAAAATAACCATATTCAACAAATTTCTTTATTTTAAAGTAGGAATGTTATTGTACTCAATAATAAGATTATTAATTATTAAACCTACCGAAAAATCGATATTATCGAGACCACTGCGTACAAATAACAATTAAGTATGTTATTTAAAAAAAAAAACAATATTTCCATCTAAAGAGTTTTGATAAAAATCTAGGAGATATTAGATTCAGTCTAATTCTCACACAAAGGAAATTATAAGCAAATACGCGTTTTATTTATTAAAATTTAAAATAGGTAAAAATATAACCCTTCAAGATTCCCTTTAGAAATCACCACAGAACAGAAGAAGTAAGAAATCACTTACAACGCGTTTTTCAAGAGAGTTAATATAAACGGCAAACGTCCAACTAAACACGGTCAGATTAACCCTAAATTAGAAGAGAGGGGGACAAAAGAACACTTGGGTAATTAAAAAACCAATTCCGAGACACATCGTATAATAAAAGAACATAGAAGGGGAAGAACAAAAGCTAGGCAATTACTTTCCTTACTTATGTGGGCTAGTTAAGGAATAACGTGTATTATTTAAAGCCAAAACGTATTTATGATCGACATCAACGCGAATTTTTTACTTAAGAAGAAGATGAAATGTATCGATCACAAAAACAAGATTCTTTGAGTTAACATTAATCATCTAATAATTGTATACATATTTATTTTTATATATATCTATCTGAACGTTTTTTAATAATATGTTCTTTTTTTTCCTAATAATAATATATTAATATAAAATACCTCAGGAAAATAAACATATGAGTATTTAAAAATTTATTTTACTCGTTTCTTTTCGAAAATTTAAATCATTTGGCTAAAATACGTGACAAAGTGACATACAATTTAGTAGTATTTGTATATAATGGTTTATTTTTATTTAATTAGATCTATGTAGATCTTAACAATGTCATTCTCTGTCGGTAATCAAGTAACAAGAGCGCTAACACAAGTAAAAGAACTACTGTACTGTCTTCAATAGTTGCTATCCCCTCGGCCACGGCACTGCATCGTCAAATAGAACTATTTTCTCTTTGAGGGTGGTCTTCACACCTCCCAACCCGCCAAATAACTGTTTATTTTACTCTGCAAACAGAACTTTTAATATTGCAGATGTCAAACGAATGATAATGACGCAGGTGGACAGTTTGTGTACCTAAACAAATAGTAACCTAGCTTTTGTCAAAGAATTTACAGAAATGGGATCATTAGTGCGTTGGGTTACAACTAACGATGGGTCGCGGGTTCGAATTCCGCCGGGGTGATATGTTTATATTTTCCTTGTCTTGTCACGTTAAATGGGTGGAGGAATTACGAAATTCAAAAATGGAAGAAACGTGAAGTGAATATTGCGTTATTAGATTCCAGTCTATTAAATTCATTTTTATGAATATCCGAATATTTACGGATACGGCTCGTTGGCGCATCTGGTAGAAAACCTGCCGTGCACACCGATGGGTCGTGGGTTCGAATCCCAACGAGACGACGTAATATTCTGTAAGCATGTCTTCCCCATGTCTGATTACTTCGGGCATTGGACGGGTGGAAGTAATATCGAAATTCCGATCGGGTTACGAACCATCGTTCATAAATGGAAAAGCCGTGAAGTGCATATTGCGCTTTTCGATTTCAACAGACATTTAAAAAGTAGGTCTGTTGAGGCGCATCATTGACGTTTGTCGATATAGAGAAAAAAAAATAGCTTGCTATATATACATACTTATGCATATTGTGTAGCTTGTAATTAGAAATAGAAGAGTGGTTACTTTTATATTTTTAATTTATTCAGGTTCATTTAAACAACTCGAAATCGAATCAATTTCTCACTAAACAAATTGATAAAGCACAATTTGTAAGGTGTCCCTTTATCTAAGCGTAGGTGTTAAGGTCAACTGAGATCGAAGCTTCTAACAGACTTCTATCTTATGTACCTACTCGAATTCTTATCTAAAAGGTTAACAAGCAAACATTATCGAGATATAAATTGAATGCCAGTCTCCATCTTACTATAGAGCAAGGTTTTATAGTTATTGGATATGAAAGGGAATAAGAATAACCATAATCTTTGAGACTCTCGTATAATTTTATAGCCATAGAATTGTTTTCGACTGAGCATTCGAAACAATTAAATAAAATTATTCTAATAATTTCCCATTTGATATTTATAAAGATGAATTATTTATTATTATTGTTACCAAAAAATAGTTTGTAATTTCCATTTCGAATTTTTAATTCTGAATATCTTACAATTATAATCGTTGTACATGCACAAAGTGTGATGATTTATTAAATATTTTTTTTTTATAATTGATATCGACAGACGAGCATGCGGTTCACTTGATGGTAGGTCAATGATGCGCTGATGACTTCGAGCATTCGGAAATCCATAGACTGAAACCGAAACGCGCAAATATGCACTTCACGGTTTCTCCATCTATGAACAGTGGTTCGTTACCCGGTCGGAATTTCCTCCCACCCGTTCAATGCCCGAAGTTACCAGACGTGGGGAAGACATGCTTACAGAAAATTATAAACACGTCGTCCCGGTGGGATTTGAACCCACGACCCATCGATGCGCATGGTAGGTGTTCTACCGAACGCGCCAACGAGCCCGTCAATAACTTTCTAATAAATAAATTAACAATTTTTTTACTGGTTAAAATTGAAATACATCAATGGTGTTTGTGGAGATACACATTTGCTCATTTAATTTTCAGTCCGAAATTATAATATTATACTAAAGGTCGGAAGGAAATACGTAGTTTGCCGGCGTGCTATAAGTAAACAGTAGTTTGTGTGAAAGAGATGTTCTACAAATATTGGTTGAAATTATAAAAATTCGGCGATGCCATACATAGATATAATAAGTATGATATAGATAAAATTGTGCTTCTTTTATATCATAAAATTGACTTTTTACTTAACAACCCTCGGTCGGTAACCCAAAAAAAACTAATTAAGTACGACAAGTAGAAACGAATAATAATTTTTATAAGTTTTTAATTATATTAAAATTATAAACACTCAGTTTAGTTCTAAATGCAATATTTTTCTAGTTTCTACGTTTTTGGCTTGGCATTAGTTATTAAGTCTTGATATTTGAAATCTATAAAAACTGCCTTCAGGTTTTCAAAACCAAAAAAAATAATGACACAGGTACTTTACAAAACAGCTTAAAGCCGATATTCATTCAACCGTTTGTACACGTTCAATGCATTTATTACTGCGAAGTTGATGAGTTAATTATATTTAAGTACTTATTAAACATTTTTAATTGATTATTAAAGTAACAATAATTGTATTAATAATTGTAAAGAGTAAAATATGTTATTATTATATAATAATATAATAAGATTGTACAGTTGCCACGCCCTGAAAAAGCTCTTACTGTGAATTGTCGAGAACTGAAATGAATAAATATTTCACATGAAAAGCAGCTCCAAAATTTGGTTATCTTTATAGTATATCTACATATACATATACGTCTACTGTACGTCCCCTGAACTCCTAAACCACTGAACCAATTTTGATGAAATATTGTGTGTTTGAGTTAGTGTTTTAGATTCATAATGAGACTCGATAGACCGCTATCTTAAGGTTTGAGGAATATATACATATATTTTATTTTTTGAGCCAATGTTTAGCCAACGAAGACGATGTTTTTATCTGCTAGTAAATATATGTACTTCTTACATTATATATAGTGTAACTGGATAATGATAACTATTATATAATAGTTATCATTATCATTATTAGTTATAATGACAGTGAATAAATGTTTTTTCTCTCTCTCTCTCTCTCTCTAGAAGGAGAATAAACTTAATGTCTTGTAACAAAATACATTGAGTCAGAAATAAGTTCTTCTCGGAGGCGATGTGTTATCTACAGAACACACCTGTCGTTACTTTGTGTGACTCCTCTTAAATTAGCTTCTCTCTTGACCACGCCTAATTAATTATATCGAGAATCGTGAATGTAAAATGCCTTTTGTTTGATTTACGATTCGAAAAAGGACAATTCAGTTTTGAGTGCAATTTCCAAGAATCGTTTCACAAATGGAACTTTTAATCCTAGAATATAATTTTAATACATATGTATTTATGTAAGACATTAAGTTTATTCTCCTTCTAGAGAGAGAGAGAGAGAAAAAACATTTATTCACTGTCATTATAACTATACATAATTATTCATACACAACACAATTTTTTTTTTCTTTAGCAACTGACAGCGAAAAGGCAAAGGACTCAACATATTGTGGTAAACATTTTTAACAACATTTACCACGTTGGTATCTATTAGAATTTATCAATAATTTGTTATTTTTTAAACGTTTCTCTATCTCTCTCTGAGTGGCGTAGTTATAACAATAATATTTGTTAATCATATTGGCCTCTCTTTGCTCAGTGGTATGCGTGTTGCGATTAGCGCTAAAGGTTTGATCTTGGTAAAAAAAAAATGTTTAGTTATGCAACTAGACGTTTCATAAGAGCCTGCAAAGGCCTATTTGAAATAAAAAACTTTTGATTTAGATTTTTTGAATACAGAGAATATACATATCTACATAATATATTAAAGCACAATGAACACATACTTGCCTGTAAAGAAAAATAATCAGTGACACATACATGGAAGTATGTATCCCCAGTCCCGTACAATAGAGTCTTATATTACATACTTTTATTAAAAATAGACTCTAATATAGTTAAACTGTACATTGATATTTTACATACAAACATATACATCACGCCTCTTTCCCATTGGGGTAGGCAGAGATCAAGGAATTCCATATGCTCCGATAGTCCGATCCTTACATACCACTTTCATCAATGATTTCATTGATTTTTTATGTTTTCATTTAAGTAACTTCCCAAAAATATATTGCCCTTTAAAGAAGTCAGATAGGGTACTCCCGAGTCTCCTAGTAAGGCACGGGGCAGACTCGACGAGCTCGTTGGCGCGTTCGGTAGAGCACCTGCCGTGCGCACCGATGGGTCGTGGGTTCGAATCCCACCGGGACAACATGTTTATAATTTTCTGTAATCATGTTTTCCTTACGTCTGGTAACTTCGGGCATTGAATGGGTGGAAGGAATATCGAAATTCCGACCGGGCAACGAACCACCGTTCATAGATGGAAAAACCGTGAAGTGAAGAATGCGCGTTTCGGTTTCAGTCTATGGATTTCCGAATGCTCGAAGTAAAAATTAGGTCGACAGCGCATCATTGACTGATGTTCTGTTGCTGAGGTATCACTTACCATCAAGTGAACCTCATGTTCGTCTGTCGATATCTGACATAAAATATATATTTTTGTATTTATTTCACTGAACATTTTCGTCTTCTGTGCCCTGTTCGACCGAAGCCATATTTTTTACTTGTATCCCCGGGATTCAAACCTGAAATCCCACTTCCAAACGCAGCGTGCATACCAGCACCTCGGAGGCGAGCAAAACATTGGTGTAATGTATATTAATTAAGCCCAATTTTCTTATGGATCCGGTCCTTTATCGTAAATGGACGCTGTTATGCAATACAGTGTCAACCCACATGGTTGCCATTTTGAGAAAATTGAGTTTGAAGTTTTAATTACGTTTTACTACAACAGAAATAATAGATTTTTTTTGTAATTATTATTATTACACTAAATGTTTATCGTTTTTCTTGGTAACAATCAAAGTAATAGAATTTAGTGCATTATTGTTAAATATTCTATATATATATATATATATATAGTTATCTCTCCCCGTCAAATGTTGAACATTCGCGACGTGGCATCAGTTAAATGTTGATCGTTTAGCAAATGTTGATCAGCGGCAGCGTTTGTTGATCTGCTGTCTCTGTTCACGGACTACGTTGATCGATTTTGATCAACATTTGCTGAACTTCAAATTCCAAAAAATACCCCCCCGCATGTACAAATCATACTCTGGCATGTTGATCACATTTAAATTTGTATCGAGGGAAAAAAGTGCCTTTCGAACGGAGTCGGAATCTATGCCTGATGTGAAAACTTCACGTCAGGCATAGAGGATTCACACCGCGAGATGGAAGGCGGGGTGTTCCCCTCATCGTCCAAGGTTGAATTTTCTGCAAAGAGATTGCATTTCTCTTCAGAAGAGTGTGCAAGAGAGCCATCTTCTTTGCGAAGAGGTGGAAAAGATGATCGATAAAAGTTTCGTTGGATAGCCTTAGGCAGAGACCAAAAGGCGCGAGATCCAGAAGTAAACTGCGTTAGCCTATGTCCAATCATACCAATAAAGTCATTTTTGCCGCTAATATTTCCTTCTTGTAGGATCTGGAGGCGTGATTATATATTTTCTTGTGTTCGCTAACATTCGGGTCCTTAGTATCCAAGGCTTTTGCCCAGGCCTCGAAACTTTCATGTTTTTTCGATTGAAAAAAAAAAGGTGAAATTCTTATATCTTATATCTCATATCTCATATGTCATATCTCATATCTCATATCTCATATCTCATATCTCATATCTCATATCTCATATCTCATATCTCATATCTCATATCTCATATCTCATATCTCATATCTCATATCTCATATCTCATATTATCTCATATCTCATATCTCATATCTCATATCTCATATCTCATATCTCATATCTCATATCTCATATCTCATATCTCATATCTTATATCTTATATCTCATATCTTATATCTCATATCTCATATCTCATATCTCACATCTTATATCTTAAATCTTATATCTCATATCTTATATCTTATATCTTATATCTCATATCTTATATCGTATATCTCTCATATATCTCATATCTTATATCGTATATCTCTCATATCTCATATCTTATATCTCATATATCTCATACCTTTATTCTCATATCTTATATCGTATATCTCTCATATCTCATATCTCATATCTCATATCTTATATCTCATATATCTCATATATCTTATATCTTATATCTTATATCTTATATCTTATATCTTATATCTCATATCTCATATCTCATATCTCATATCTCATATCTCATATCTCATATCTCATATCTCATATCTCATATCTCATATCTCATATCTCATATCTCATATCTCATATCTCATATCTCATATCTCATATCTTATATCTTATCTCTCATATATCTCATATCTCTCATATAACTTATATCTTATATCTTATATCTTATATCTTATATCTTATATCTTATATCTTATATCTTATATCTTATATCTTATATCTTATATCTTATATCTTATATCTTATATCTTATATCTTATATCTTATATCTTATATCTTATATCTTATATCTTATATCTTATATCTTATATCTTATATCTTATATCTTATATCTTATATCTTATATCTTATATCTTATATCTTATATCTTATATCTTATATCTTATATCTTATATCTTATATCTTATATCTTATATCTTATATCTTATATCTTATATCTTATATCTTATATCTTATATCTTATATCTTATATCTTATATCTTATATCTTATATCTTATATCTTATATCTTATATCTTATATCTCATATCTCATATCTCATATCTCATAATATCTCATATCTCATAATATCTCATATCTCATAATATCTCATATCTCATATCTCATATCTCATATCTCATCTCTCATATATCTCATATAACTTATATCTTATATCTCATATCTCATATCTCATATCTCATATCTCATATCTCATATCTCATATCTCATATCTTATATCTTATCTCTCATATATCTCATATCTCTCATATCTTATATCGTATATCTCTCATATATCTCATATCTCTCATATCTTATATTTTATATCCTATATCTTATATCTTATATCTTATATCTTATATCTTATATCTTATATCTTATATCTTATATCTTATATCTTATATCTTATATCTTATATCTTATATCTTATATCTTATATCTTATATCTTATATCTTATATCTTATATCTTATATCTTATATCTTATATCTTATATCTTATATCTTATATCTTATATCTTTCATATCTCATATCTCTCATATCTTATATCGTATATCTCTCATATATCTCATATCTCTCATATCTTATATCTTATATCCTATATCTTATATCTTATATCTTATATCTTATATCTTATATCTTATATCTTATATCTTATATCTTATATCTTATATCTTATATCTTATATCTTATATCTTATATCTTATATCTCATATCTCTCATATCTCATATCTCATATCTCATATCTCATATCTCATATCTCATATCTCATATCTCATATCTCATATCTCATATCTCAAATCTCATATCTCATATCTCATATCTTATATCTTATATCTCATATCTTATATCTTATCTCTCATATATCTCATATCTTATCTCTCATATATCTCATATCTCTCATATATCTTATATCTTATATCTTATATCTTATATCTTATATCTTATATCTTATATCTTATATCTTATATCTTATATCTTATATCTTATATCTTATATCTTATATCTTATATCTTATATCTTATATCTTATATCTTATATCTTATATCTTATATCTTATATCTTATATCTTATATCTTATATCTTATATCTTATATCTTATATCTTATATCTTATATCTTATATCTTATATCCTATATCTTATATCCTATAGAGATATACTCATATCTCATATCTCATAAGTCATATCTCATATCTCATATCTCATATCTCATATCTCATATCTCATATCTCATATCTCATATCTCATATCTCATATCTCATATCTCATATCTCATATCTCATATCTCATATCTCATATCTCATATCTCATATCTCATATCTCATATCTTATATCTTATCTCTCATATATCTCATATCTCTCATATAACTTATATCTCATATCTCATATCTCATATCTTATATCTTATCTCTCATATATCTCATATCTCTCATATCGTATATCTCTCATATATCTCATATCTCTCATATCTTATATCTTATATCCTATATCTTATATCTTATATCTTATATCTTATATCTTATATCTTATATCTTATATCTTATATCTTATATCTTATATCTTATATCTTATATCTTATATCTTATATCTTATATCTTATATCTTATATCTTATATCTTATATCTTATATCTTATATCTTATATCTTATATCTTATATCTTATATCTTATATCTTATATCTTATATCTTATATCTTATATCTTATATCTTATATCTTATATCTTATATCTTATATCTTAAATCTTATATCTTATATCTTATATCTTATATCTTATATCTTATATCTTATATCTTATATCTTATATCTTATATCTTATATCTTATATCTTATATCTTATATCTTATATCTTATATCTTATATCTTATATCTTATATCTTATATCTTATATCTTATATCTTATATCTTATATCTTATATCTTATATCTTATATCTTATATCTTATATCTTATATCTTATATCTCATATCTCATATCTTATATCTTATATCTTATATCTTATATCTTATATCTCATATCTTATATCTTATATCTTATATCTTATATCTTATATCCATATCTTATATCTTATATCTCATATCTCTCATATCTCTCATATCTCATATCTCATATCTCATATCTCATATCTCATATCTCATATCTCATATCTCAAATCTCATATCTTATATCTCATATCTTATATCTTATCTCTCATATATCTCATATCTTATCTCTCATATATCTCATATCTCTCATATATCTTATATCTTATATCTTATATCTTATATCTTATATCTTATATCCTATATCCTATATCTTATATCTTATATCTTATATCTTATATCTTATATCTTATATCTTATATCTTATATCTTATATCTTATATCTTATATCTTATATCTTATATCTTATATCTTATATCTTATATCTTATATCCTATAGATATATACTCATATCTCATATCTCATATCTCATATCTCATATCTCATATCTCATATCTCATATCTCATATCTCATATCTCATATCTCATATGTCATATCTCATATGTCATATCTCATATCTCATATCTCATATCTCATATCTCATATCTCATATCTCATATCTTATATCTTAAATCTTATATCGCATATCTCTCATATATCTTATATCTCTCATATATCTTATATCTCATATCTCATATCTCATATCTCATATCACATATCTCATATCTCATATCTTATATCTTATATCTCATATCTCTCATATATCTTATATCTTAATATTGTCTTTTATTAACGCGAGTATCACACATTTAAATAAAATACTGTATACCGGATTAAAACGCGATTTATTATTTAAATTATTTATCCCGACGTTTCGGATGCTTTTCAGCAACCGTGGTCGCGGGAGACTGGTCTCCCGCGACCACGGTTGCTGAAAAGCATCCGAAACGTCGGGATAAATAATTTAAATAATAAATCGCGTTTTAATCCGGTATACAGTATTTTATTTAAATATCTTATATCTTATATCTTATATCTTATATCTTATATCTTATATCTTATATCTTATATCTTATATCTTATATCTTATATCTTGATAGGAATGAAAATTGTAGGACATTAAATTCCGAACAACTTTGGTAATTACCTCATTCGTATAAAATTTAAAATAAACGATCTATTCAATAAACAAAAATTCACCCTCAAATTCATTATGGCGGATGTCGCAGCAGGGTGCGAATCCCGAAATCCAAAATGTAGACTGCCAGTGACCCCCCCAAACGATTTAAGAAAGAAAATTGCTACTTATAATTTTTTCGATGTCAAATCCTAATTCGACGTGCTAATAGTAAATATAAATAGATTTGTGTGGCCTTCCCTGCAAACTTTCATCCCCCCTTTTTCATCCCCACACAGGTCGAAATTTCAAAAACGCAAGAACAAATATTTATTTATATCTTATCAAGTGCCTAAATACGTTTCATGGTGTCATCTTCGATATTTAACGAACTTCCATACAATTTTTCATCCCCTATTTCATCCCCTCCAAGCCTATATTTCGCGATAAATGTAGCCTATGTCCTTTCCCAAGCTCTAGTCTACTCCTGTACCGAACAAAATCGATTCAGTGGTTTAGGCGTGAAAGCGTAACAGACAGACAGACAGAGTTACTTTCGCATTTATAATTATAATTAATATAAAATATATAATAATTTATAATTATATATATATATATATATATATATATATATATATATATCGTCATGATCGTAGAACAACGACGGTTCTGATTTTTTTACGATTTTCGTTTTATTGTATAAAAATCTTTAAAAAAATGTCAATGCCTAGAATACCAGCGGTTCTGTTTTTTCAACGCAGTACAAAAACGCGTATCAATCTTTAAATCTGTAAAGTAGCCGTTTTGCAGATCCGCCGTTGTTCTACGATCATGACGATATATACATATATATCTATATCTTTTGAAATATTTACTCCAGCTCATAAGGAAGCGATTGGTATAAAAATTTAAATTTTATCATTTTGTGGTTTGACACTGTATTGCATAACAGCGTCCAAATAAAAACAAAAGAAGCATACAAGACAACGGACAAGGACATAATTAGGGCACGAAATGTTCTTTAAATTAACTTTGTACAATACAAGAGCGAACATTTAAGTCAGCACTCAATTTATGGCCAATTAACCTGTTGTTAAGTGAAGTGAAGTGACATTTTGATCCTGCCTTAGGCCTGTGAAACTGTTTTGCAAAAATTGTTAATGGAATGATCATGTTACGTTTTTTTTACTAACATTATGACTTTTTCATAGACACTGTTTTTATGGTAGTGTTTCCGTAGGAAGGTGTCAGTACTATAATTCGGAAAGTACGGTTCGGGATATCTTTGGGTAGTAATATTTTATCATGTAGGTAATTATTATAATATAAGCTAAATATTATACAATAGTAAATATCGTAGTAAAAATATTGAGGGGTGTTTTAGGACAAAAGAAAATACTTTGTGATATAAAAATCTAAATATAGCTAAATCTATATACATATATATTTATATATGTGTTTTTTTTAAATTCTCAGAAAAAATGATATTTTATTTTTTATCATATCAGATATGAATAGATTGCCTATAAATTTCGAAGATACCGCTAGGGTGAATTTGGTTATTCCTATCCAGATTTTTTTTCTATTATTTTGACAAAACTTTGACCTGGTCTCATTTTCTTCATTTATAGCCGTGCAAAGCCGGGCCGAGCAGCTAGTAGAATTGTAAATTGTTAATTATTTTGGTTTTATGTTTTTGTTTTCATGCTATTTGAAATTTTAATTAATAATAAATGTAATTATAAACTTTTTATATTTTAAAGTATACATTTATACCATTTGTACTGTGAAAATATAAATGAATGAATGAGTAGTTTTCTCGCAAGAGACCTACTTCCTAAATATAATATTGTCTTCATTGACTCCTCGCTATATTGTCTACTAGATTCATTAGAACGCACGTCCGTCCATCAATTATAATTAATATATTAAAACGATCACTTGCCCATAAAAGTACTTCATTAAGATGATTTGACGTGTCATGATGATTCATCGCTCTATGTTAGGTAGATAAATTGTATAACTTCCTGATAAAAGCTTTCGTCAGAATATAATTTTCTGATATGCAGATCATTTAATTATGTATTTATATGAAAATTTTAACTTTGGTAAGCTTTTTCCAAAAATCTTTAAAAAAAACGAACGCACGTAAGACGTTCACAAATAGATTTTAAAACTTATCAACAGATATATAATCACTTTTTGCAAGCGGCATACTTTATATTATGGAGACATAATATGTCTCTGTTCATCAAAGAAAACTGTTCTCGTACAAACCTAACAGTTAGCAATACAGATATAAATGTGCCCCATGCCCCAAACGGGGACACGAAACTCCAATTAATGTTCTCTTATATACTTTTTCTAACAGTTCCTAAAAATAATAATAAGTATAATATACTTGAATGCAAAAACAGTCAGAGGTAGTTACACTGTCTAATTTGGCTACAGACTATCAAGATGTCTAATTCGAAGTGAAATAATAGGTCGACAGCACATTATTGCCCGATGTCATAGCTGTGTGACCATTTCTATATGAGTAGTAGGATAATTTGTTTATGTTCTAGATATTTTTAGATGCTGACTTTTAAATCTACGATTTTCTGTTTGTCCATTTTGTATATTTGATATATGGTAACACTGCCTTATAATAATTGATTTATTTTGACCACGAACACTTGGCTATAAAATATATTCTTACAAAGTTATTATATTTTTGTCGTGGTGTAATTTATATTCAGGCTAACATTTTTATGATAAATGTGAATATTAGAAGTTAACAATGCAAGTTTCTCTTGATGTCAACTTGTAAGAGCCTTGCTTCTATTATAGAATATTATTTAATGTGTCTATTTCTGGAATAAGAATATTTTTAGATTCATTTTTATTATATATTACAAGCTAAAGTAATTTTTTTTACACAATTATGCAAAGCCAAAGTGTGCTTTCTTTGCATGAAAAAAAAACAATTATTTTACCAAGTCAAAAATGCCTATACCTCTAAATAACTTTACCGATATGCTCGAAGTAAAAAGAAGGTCAACAGCGCATCATTGAATGATGTTCTATGAACCATCGAGTGAACCTCATGCTCGTCTGTCGATATCTAACATAAAAAATAAAACCTATAAATTAAGTCAATTTGTTGCTTTGTTTTTGAGTAAAAATTATCATAATATAATACATTTTCGTACTCATATAATTATATGTTCTAAACAAAAATTGATCTTTAAAAATGGCTGATATTTTACGGACTTAAAACTAGTTTTACATATCGGTCTCCGCATAACCGATGTCGATTGTATTTCAAATAAAGAAACAAATTAAAATGCATTAGTTATGGTTGACAAAATACTCCTTCGCCGACAAAAAATAAAGCGACTTACACGCCTCCACAGTATATTCGTGATCGCGAGATCTACTGCCAGAAACGACGTTCGAAATTCAAAACAATAATATGTTTTTTTTTTAATAAATTATTCATATCATAATCCGATTGATGGGATCGTACGATTCAACGACTCATCCGACAGGTCTAATTTAATGCGTGCATTTATTATTGGTAATGGAATTAACCGCGCCCGATTATCATACGATTTGATGGACGCGCTATCTTCCAATCTCTCGCCGCCCACTGCACTTAAAAAAACCGAGGCCCACGACGTCATTACGACTAATTATTGTTATCTTTATGGTAGCAATCGGTCTGCCTTGTTCGATTAGCCGTCTTCCGATAATGCGCTACTTTATAACGCAATTTCTTCGTCATTTCAGACCCCGAAACGGACTTATCTGTTGTCATTTGCGCCGCGTTTTTTGTATAATAATATACCGGCATCCGGTGGTTTCGATTTGATTACAATTTCGTTGAGTTCATTATTTGCGATGATACGTGTATTCTACGATTTTTGTTTTAATGCTACCCCATTGGTGTTCACTATCTTATCTTTCATTAGTTTTAATGAAATTACATTTCCCCTCTGTTATTTATGTTTGAAAGTTGAAACCGAACGCACTGGCTACCTCAGTGTGGACCGATTCTAGACATATCGTCGGCTCAAAAGTAAAACCCACTGTAATTTTGAACAATCATATTTTTTATTACTATTGCATATTTTAAGCGTAAACCTATGGAAAGAACAAAGCACTATTTACGTATTTTGGTCCATAACAAAACTATGAATCGCAATACGCACTAAGTAATTGGTTCTTATATTGATGTACCTACGCTAAAATAAGCAAAAACAAATTTATTTTAATTCAAAATTACACTTTTTACCTTTGAACCAACGATATACAAAATAAGAAAAACTGTTTTGCAAATAAAACACTAAGTTGCCAATGGGGTGATGCTTATTATAGAGTAAATGAACAAACAACAACATAACTCGCTCGTTATTCAATAATTTAAATCATCTAAATAGTGAGCAAAACGCATCATTAAAATAAGTTCTTTTAGAAAATACGAAGCAATATTTCATTAAAATGAGAGTAATTTGAACAAAGATTCCCAGCTGCCATTTGAATTAGTGTCTCGACTTTGTAAAGGGACGTTTTAGTTTTTTCTTTACTCTAAGCTCACATCGAATATCTTTAACACGTGCGAACCACTCTGGTAGAATTCAAAATGCTTTAAATACGTGATGTAGGAACAGAATTTTAAAGTTGTTTACTACTGTATTATGATGGGTTATTTAAAGAATACTTTTCTAAAGTATCATTTTAAAAAGAAAAGATTTGTTACGATTAAACTCAAAAACTACTTGACCGATTTTAAAAATTCTTTCACCAATAGAAAACTATATATCATCGAGTTATTTGTTTGTGTACATCTATTGTCGGCGACTTACTTAACTAATTTAAGATAAGATGTAATTGTAATGTAATCGCATTTAAAGTTATTATAATTTACGTAAAATGTTACATAAAATACATATTAAAAGTTATTAATTTACGTAAAATATTGCATAAGATGTAATTTGATATTTAAAGTTGTTATTTTACTGTATAAGACGTAATTCATATTTAATTTCACTAAAAATGTAAAATTCGTTTTGATATTTATAAAACTTAGTATTTTAATTATCTAAATATGTTTACTGTAAATAAAGTATAATTTGTGACTTTATTCACCATAGAGAAGCAGTGAAATCTGTGTAAAAATGTCAGTAAATAATTTTTCCTGCTTACTATGTAATAGATATGTGGTAGTAATGTATATCATTCGAAAGGGCTTACAATGAGCAATCTAAATATATAAGAAACATATTTGTAACTATTATACATAAAAAGGAAATTAAATAAAAAGGTCGCTTCCGAAGTGAAAATCGGCGCGAAATTAGCGCAAAATCGATACGCCTTCTGCAGTTCTCGTCGCGGTATACTAACGAAAACAGATACCCCGCGAATATTCTCGTAGTAAACACAGTCAGTTCAACAGTCAGACAGTTTCCCTGAAGAAGCGACCGTATTCAGAATCAAGAATCTTTTAATACTCCCAGTCTCCCAGTTTCCCAGTATCCAAGTTTCCCAAAGTACCTAGTTTCCCTCATTTTCCTAACCCCATACCAACCTCCTTTCCGACGTGTACTCACCGCTCTCTTACTATCGTCCAGCCGAGTGTGCCGTCCTGTGATCGCTTTGCGTGATCAATCTTTCTATTTTACGCACATAACAGGGTGCGTGGGCGAGCGTTCCAGCGCACAAGCCCGAGGCAAAACGCTCGTTAAATTAATAATTGGCTGAGACGACCGACAGTATTGAGAAACGTGTACTGGTCCTACCCTACTGTAGCGTCTTAGCCATAAGGCGGTCCAGGAACAATTTTTTAATTTTAAATTTCTACTTTAAATCTTCAATTTACCTTTTCCTGAGCCAAGACCGCCACATCTATATTGCACCCGTGCGAAGCCGCGGCGGATTGCTAGTGTGGGTCCGTGGGTGTGGGGTCTAAGTTTTTGACACATATTAATATTCGATAATTTTACACTAAATGGATAACCATTTAGTGTAAAATTATCGAAGGTATAAACCTATATGATTTTATGTAAGGCAGATAATATAGCAGTTTTTTAACGAGTATCACATATTTAAATAAATCAAAAATAATCTGGCATAAATTATTTTTATTTTATTGACAGCTATGTATGTCAAGAACTGTTCTTAGGTCGTTCTGTGTTTGAGTAAATCTCATTCATTTTAAAAGCGCGGTTAAAACTTTAGCGACTTGTGCGTAAATAAATTTAATCACAGGTCACAGAAAAGTGTCTGAACCAATCAGTGGCGTAGGTATTTACACATTTTCGGCGTATAGGCTATCAAAATTTTGCCGCCCTAGCCTATATAAATGTAAGTTCCTACATTTTTTAAAGCACATGATAGGAATTGTCTTGTAAGTACACTTCTCAGTAAGTCTTACTTTTAGGCTATACTCTGTAAGGTACAGAAGACTGTCTTAAAAGTAAGAAAAGTAAGACTTGATTTCTATAAGATAGCTAAAAGTATGCTCAACTTTGTCGCCCCTAAAATCTGCCGCCCTAGGCTGAAGCCTACTCAGCCTGCTGGTAAATCCACCACTGGAACCAATATGTTCTAGGGAATTCACTACAATTTTCGAAGTTTAAAGTTGAAACTTTCTGTTCTAAAGTTAGATTAAAATGGTTTTAAAGTTACTTTTTTTCTAATGAAAAATTTATTTATATTGTATACTATTAATAAGGATGTCGACAAATATACATAATAAATTCAGCCACTCTGCAGTAACAAATACTGACATTAATTATTTATTTGCTCTATTACAAATGATAGTCATTATTAAATAGAGGCTTTATTTTCAAATGTATTTGCTAAATTTGAAACCGGATCAAATTCATAAATTATGCACATCGGTAAATCTAATATGCAGTGGCGTAGCTATCATAGGGAAAAGTGGTGCAGTGCATCAGGGCCCTGAACCTGGAGGCCTATTACCAAAACAAAATACGAAGTTTCGGCTGACGGATCGTACATTTTACTATTATGAATCCGATGATCGACACAACTTTGGCAATAAGACATTATGTCTTTCGTTTGACATTACTATGATTGTAAGAATAATCGTAAATAGAATTAAAAATGTTTTCTAAATAAGTTAAAATACGAAGTTGTTTGTTCTTTCGTATCGATCCGTTCGTTGCGTTCGTTTTTCATAATAGACCTACTGAGGGGGCCCCCTGAAGTTTAGAAAGAGGGGGGACAGCTCTTGAAGCTAGAAATTCGAGAAGAAGATTTGAATTTGCAAATAATTAACTTTTTGCAGTTACTGAAAAAAATTAGTCGGATTGGAGATTGCGATTTTTTTTCTCTCGCACTGGGGCCCTTGTACACCTAGCTACGCCATTACTAATATGTAATGTTTGTATGTTCTACTACGAGAACATTCGGATAAATATGACCAGTATCTTTTGTAGTCATCAGCTCTTTTCATTGGTTGCGGTAGTCAAGACTGGATTTAGGGGAAGGGATTAGAACATACAAAAGAAAAAACCTCCACCACAAACAAATCTTTCAAATTCCGACGAATAAACACAAGTAAACAACTTTTCATTTGATTTTTTTTCTACTGTTTTTTTGACGAGCTCGTTGGCGCGTTCGGTAGAATACCTGCCGTGCGCATCGATGGCTCGTGGGTTCGAATCCCACCGGGAACACATGTTTATAGTTTTCTGTAAGCATCTTTTCCCCACGTGTGGTAGCTTAGCATTCCGACCGGGTAGCGAACCACCGTACATAGATGGAAAAACTGTGAAGTGCACATTGCGCGTTTCAGTGACAGTCTATGGATTTCCGGATGCTCGAAGTAAAAGTGGGTCGACAGCACATCATTGACTGATGTTCTGTGACTGAGGTATCACCTACCACCAAGTGAGCCTCATGCTCGTCTGTCGATATCGAACATAAAAAAAAACTATACTTTGTATTGGTTTTGAAGTACTTTGTACTTTGGGTCTGGGCGTCTCCACTCTTTTGTTGCTCAAGGCCTCCAAATCTCTAAGTCCGGCCCTAGCGATAGTCAAATACATAGTTGTATTATACATAGAATAGAATATCTTTATTGTACACAAAAATCAATCATACAACAATAAAAACTAAGCATTGTACAAGAGGATGGCCATATCGCAATATGCGAGCTCCAGGCAAACCTTTGGAAGGGAAACAAAATAGAGTAGAAGGTATATATTTCTTGCCTCTTTCCCGTTGGAATAGGAAAAGATAGGTGTGTGTGTCAGTGTTATTGATTATGTATTTTCTAAACAATTTCAGGACATCGATAAAATCCTTGCTTTAAAGTTACTATGTCAATGTTTAAAGCACAGTTTTAGTTTCACGAGCCACCGACTTTGAATAATTCGAATGCATGTTTTACGACGCGACGTAAGAAAAATTATCCTATTTTCTAGGAATTTTTGTTCTTGCAAGTGTGAAGTGATTAATCGGCAATGTGTTTCACGCGGGGTGTGTGAAGAATGCTTGGAACGTGCGCCCCGACCCCCTGCGAACAAATACCTGACACGACCATTGTGTCATTTCAACTTGTGACTCTATTTCGATAAGTTTGTTTGTTTTTGGTACTTTTTTATTACTTAATACAGAAAGGACAACCGAGTATGGATATACGTGATATAAATGTCTCAGGTGTTGTCGGCCTTTTAAAAGTTTATAGGCTCGTTTTAAAAAAAAAAAAATGAGCATAAAATATTTTTTTTTTTTTGTGAACTTAATTTTACCAGTATATGTCTAATTGTTGAAATTATGTACCAAGTCTTCTATGTATCTGTGTCAAAATTGCTGTTTGTTTTCCTTAATAAATAGGTAAATAAATCAATAATATTTCGTACGTGCGTTATTGCATGTTTTACACTTTTTTTTTTAAATTCCTGACACGACCATACCTTATTTTGTTTGTTTATGGTAGCGTGAATTCTTAGTCTGTGGTTTCTGTACTAAAAAGCTCAATGAAAAAGGATTTTATTCCATATTCAAATTTGTTTAGCATTACCGCTTATTGTAAAATATAAGGATTTTGCTCTTCCATAACGACAATTTTAAATTAATATGTTGTCATTGACTTCAGTATTATTATAAAATGTATTCCTAACGAAGTAAACCCTACAAATACATTAAAGCATCAGCTTATCAGATTATATGTGACAGCAGAAGCCTCTTATGAACTTCTCTGAGTCACTAAGTTATAATATTACTTTGACAAAACTATCGTTGCTGTTGAAAATCTGTTAAATATAGCCCTTTCGCTTAGGTGAAGTTGGAGAACTTTACAATCAGAGATTCGTACTTAGGCTTTCCATTAGTTTTTAAGAAATTATTTGTCTGAAAGTACTCTCTACATTAGGTAACAATTAAATGAGACAATATTATATCTATACTAATATTATAAAGAGAAAAGATTTGTTTGTTTGTTTATTAGGATTTAACTCAAAAACTACTCGACTGATTTAAAAAAAATCATCAATAGAAAGCTACATTATCAGCGAGTAACTTAGGCTATTTTTGTGTACAATATATTATCTACATTGCACCCGTGTGAAGCCGAAGCGGATCGCTAGTGATTTATACAGATAAATCTTAGATTATTATATAATTATATCACTAAAACATTGGCACCTTTTTGGTATTTCTTATTGGTATTTAAAATTTACCAATTTTTACAAATGCTTAATTTTTGACTTCTGTCATCGTGCTATCTAGTAATATCAAATTATGTAAGAGTAAGAAAAAAATAATTATTAGCAACTGTTCGAATGTCGAACATCGGTCGACCTCGGCATTCATCGTCGGGAGCGAGTCGCGGTGCGCGTGCGTTCTTACATATTATAGGTACGTCAGTCGTAACCTAACCTTTGTATTTTATCATAAAATACTTAACTACAGTCCGCTTTTCATTGCGACTATTTAAAAAGTTAATGTCCTGGATTATGGCATGAATAGCAACCAAACACTTATGTTACATATAGGCAGACAATCATGAGCTTCGAGCATTCGGATATCCATAGACTGAAACCGAAACGCGCAATATGGACTTCACGGTTTTTCCATCGATTAACTGATTCATTACTCGGGTGACAATATCATGCTTACAGAAAATTATAAATATGCCGTCCCGGTGGGATTCGAACTCACGACCCATGGGTGCGCACGCATGCGCCAACGAGACTGACAATTTTTTTATTTACTTATTATGACAAGATGTTATTCTTTAACATATTTTTAGTAAAATCTACTTTAACCTGTCTACTTAAGAGTGATATTAGAATAAAACCTATTTCGTAAATACATCATTTACATATTCTGTTTATAATGCCGCTGTACGATTCGAGCTCATAATTTCGTTCGAAGTAAGTATCCCTGGAATAGAATGCCGGTCTGTTTCATCTTTATCATTGAAAAGCGATTGAAAGTTATAGATGGGAGATGCATTTTGACTTGGTTTTACAATATTGTTCCGCTTCTGTGTTTTAGTGGTATGACCGTTGTATTAAGCGCTAAAGGTTCTGGGTTGCCGAAGTAGAAATTCAAATTCAAATCATTTTTTCATTTAGGTAACATAATGTAATGTATTTATAGTCAACGTCAGTAAAAAAAATTAAATGCTTCTAATTTTAAAACTGCCAGTTCTCAAATCAAGGGCGTAGAACGGACGAGAAGTACTGGCAATAAACTCTCCGCTATTCTTTTTAATCGCCAAGTTTTTTGTTTTTCACAATTTTTGTAAAGGAGCTGCAACCATTACACCATGCTCCACATGACATCTTGAAGTTAATTATTATAATTAAAAAATAACAGAATAAAAAACGAAGGTTTGTTCTCTATATGTAGGCATGATGAAATAGGAGCACGCACTTACGAAGACTAACTAAAGAAGGTCGACAGCGCATCATACCTACCATCAAGTGAACATTATGCTTGTCTGTCGATATCTGACATAAAAAAATCTGATATTCTGGGGACCTAGAATCTTACGTTAGTCTGTCACATACCTACTCTGCCATTTAAAAAAATAAAAAAATACGTTATTTTTCTATTTTAAGTGTCGACGTATAGTCGAGTATTTTATAATTTTCGACTGGGAGCATCATTGTGCTGGCTTAAGGAAGCAGGAAGCCATTATAGCGTCATGTGTGGTGTCACGAGGATTTCGGCGCCATATAGATTATAGCGTATGCAGAGGCCTTTGTGTTTTGTTGAAGAGATTTTTATCACGCTCTAGATTATTTAACTGACAGCATTTCAAAACCTTTTTTTAAGAAATAAGAATTTATTCAATGCCACACTTCTAAAATACATTTTATATTGAAATTACATTTTTAATCGTAACTTAAAATAAGTAAATACATAATATTATGCTACGGAATGCAAGGAAAAGTCGTTTTTTAACCACTATCATTAGACTATAGTCTTATTAAAACTAACAGTTTATTATATGTATTATATTTATATCTTCTAAAAAAACGTGTTGGTTTGAACAAAATAGTTTTTGTGATAGGAGAATCAAATCTTGCTGGAAGAGTAATTATTTGAGTTATTATATTATTTATTAACACGTTTCTTGCCGTTCACGCGATATCGCGTTGTTATTGTTAAAGGCTCATTGAATCCTATTTACGTAATGCAAAGTATATAGATAGGTAAAAAATTTAACCACTGTAAAACCTACCTACTACCTGATTTCGACCACAATAAATACCTTCACAAAATTAATCCATATTTTCAGTTTGGCAATGAATGTTTTTTAATGGTTCGCCACTGCTTTTGTCTTAGGTAATAAAATGTACGGTATACCTACATTTGTAAGTATAGCCTATATTAGAAGACCAACTAATAATAACAACAAAGTAATTAAAATAATAATTAGTTACTGCAACTAAATATAAAATACGATATGGCTACATTAAGTCTGCGTAGCCGTCAAATAAGAAAATAATCATATATATTAATATTTCAATCGAATACTTACTCATAAATCCTTCTAGACTCCGTTCTTTGAAATGTCGTTCTAATTTTTATTACCTGAGAGTATCAACTAACATCTCTGGTGTTTAATGAATTTGTAGGTAAGGCTTTAAATAAATTCTGTCATCGCGTCAGATGGCTCATATAAATTGCGCTTTTAACGGCGTCGACACCCAATAAAATTTATTTTTTACAATTTTATCGCCTAGAACTGTAACATGTTTGTGACATTTGCATATGAAGCATCAGCCAACCTATTATTACTGTTATTTGCATTTTAAATTGCGATCGATTTAGAAATATATATTCTATGTGAATAAAAATCAATGTTGGCATGTTTGTCCTCTAGCTCTAAACAATTCATCCGATCATCATGAAATTTTGATGAGATGGTCTGCAACTTTCTTACTTTACATGGAAGGCGAATACAGCTAGTTCGATATATTTTTAACGGGTTGGATTACATGTTGGGTACACTTACCATACGTTCCAATGGGTTCGAATCCCGCCGGGATGACATATGACATCTTAATAATTTCCCCACGTCTAGTCACTTCATACGACGGGTGGGACGACCGGGTGACCGGGTGATCGGGGAACTATCGTTCATAGGTGGTAAAACTTTGAAGTTTATGTTGCGCGTTTCGGTTTCAGTCAGTACATACTCGTACTATATCCTAGTTCAGTCCATGAGTTTCAGATTGTTCCTAGTAATCTAGTATAGAAATATACCTATGAAGATATTAATTGATTATAAAATATATTGAGTATAGAATAATTAAAAATACCCTTCTTCATCAGATTATCTGATAATTTTACGAGAATGCATAAAATGCTGAAGCCTGTGTATGTGATCGTAAACAGTGTGCTCTGAGCTTAAAAATCATATTAAAAGTGAAGTTGTTGCCTGTTATATCTGCAGTCACAATTTCTACTTTATTATGCCATATTAATTGTTTATGGCGCAATATCGATGTTGTGTGATCCTCTTTTGATGTATCGAATCATATTTATTGGCGAATTGAATATAAAATGTGCAATCAGTTTTGTAGAAAATATTATGTCGTTGCAATATGGAACTCCAAAGAATATACATATTTTATGTCACATATGAAAAGTGTTACCATCGCGTCGAAATCATAGAATAAGTTGTACAGAAAATGACAAATATATACATAAAATGTTCACTCCGTATTCTTCCCACATTAATTTTCTAGGGGACGGAGTTTCGCATATCGAGCACACTTCCGGCAGAACGTTACAATACATTTGTGAAATAATGACTCATTACTGCTAGATAACCCTTCAAACACGCTATAAGTTAGGGATAATTTATACGATGTTTTGGCAAGTTCAGGAGATTATTTAAATTTAGAATATTTTTACTGAATAATATTATGAGTAGGTACTTAATCTGAGTTATGAGTAATTCGTTTCATTATTTTTTGAATTAGGAATTTAAAATTATTTTAAATTAGGAACGTAGAGTTGAAGATTCTTCGTGCCTCATTTTTACTGTACTGCATATTATATGTGTTGTCAAAATTCTTCCTGGTACTATCAGCAACAAAAGCAAGTTGAAAAACGAATTCAAATCCAATACTTAGTAAACTATCCCTATAGGAATGTTCATAAACCCGTAGCTCCTCGGCTTCCGTGACCAATCGTGACGGATAAGGCTAATTTATCACGCCTTGCTTCAATTTTATAATAACTTGCAGGTTGCGTGTGTGACAGAGTATTCTATTAGTGCCGCCTTGGCGATTAATCTTCAGCCAATGTTATTACCGTCTCAGCTGGATTAATGATTGTTTGTTAAGTGATGGTATCGAACGATTATAATATGATCAATATAGTGGATCACCAGTAATTGGATTTTCTTTTGTGTTATAAATTTAATGTATTAAATTCTATGTGAAATTTAACTACTAAGAACGTAGGTTAAGGGTATTAGGTTATACTCGCAGAATTTATTAAACAGCAATAATAAAGAAGGGATTATACAAGATATTACACCATCATATTACATACATACATCAAGAGTCCATATTTAAAGGTGCTATTAAAAAAGTCATTCAACCCGGATTAATGGATAGAAGATATATTATAGCCGAGAATTCGGTTGCACTCTATGAATTAATCGAACCAAGAAATTAGTTGATATTCTCTCTAAATCAATAAAAATAATAATATTGACATATTCAGATAGCTATAATATATACCCATAGTCTACTAGAAACAAAAAAGTGATATAAAAATATGAAAAAAAAATAACATAACTTCAACACGATTCGAAGATTAACCCCAAGCCAGCTTTGATAAGTTTCTTTAACACGTTCAATAAATAACGTTATCAGTACGAGTTACAAACTAAGCCTTAAGCCTCAAATATTTGCAATCAGTGAAATCCCTTACAAAACAGTAAACACCTAGGCATTTCCATATGGAAGCTATAACCTTTATTGGCCGGCTAGGTATAAAGATAGGGATAATTCCATCCGGGGACCGTTCTATTTATTGCCTTAATAAATATTTATGTCATAATCCGTAGTAATAATGGAAGCGGTACCAAAATGTTCTCATACATGGAGGTTTTACTGTATTTTGTCAGCGTATAATCTTCATAACTTTTATACGCCTGATGCGAGCTTCTAAACTGCACAATTTTTTATGTTAGATATCGACAGACGAGCGTGAGGTACACTTGATAGCTGTTAATACCTCAGCCACAGAACATGAGTCAATGGTGTGTTGTCCACCTACTTTTTACTTCGAGCATTCGGAAATCCATAGACTGAAACGCGGTTTTTCCATCTATGAACGGTGGTTCGTTACCCGGTCGGAATTTCGATATTCGTCCCATCCGATCAATGCCCGAAGTTACCACACGTGGGGAAAACATGCTTACAGAAAATTATAAACATGTGGTCCCGGTGGGATTCGAACCCACGACGCATCGATGCGCACGGCAGGTGTTCTACCGAACGCGTCAACGAGCCCGTCAAATCAACAACGATATCAAGTATTATGTGATATTTTAATAGATCGCTTTAAGAAAGATTAACCCTAAAATGTCTGGCATAAACATAATTGTCTAGTGATGAGGATTTGCTAGCATGCCCAACTTCACGTTTCGGTCTCTCAGTCCCTCCCAGAGCAATCTCCATCTTGCAAAGCATCTGAATACATAATCAATTGCTTATTTATTATTCCAGTTACAGCAACCTTCCTACCTAAATATCGGAATCGGAAATAAGATTACTGTGCAAGTATGAGTTCGAATAATTATCTAGCAGTATCGTTTTATTAGTAGTATGAATATAATAAAACACCATCCTGACTCATACCAGTTGTATTCCTTCAATTTATACATAAACTACTCCTGGATGATATTTCAATTCTTTATTTAATGAAATTCGACTTACCAAACAAATCATCATAATCAAAAAATCATTGGCGGAAATATCGTGTAACGAACATACAAAAAAAACAAAGTCGAATTGAGAACCTCCTCCTTTTTTGAATTTGGTTGAAAATAATTATAACTAGACATGTTTCCGTTTCAACTGCACCAAGCGAACTATCCGAAAATTAAATCAGTAATCCGAAATCATAACAGTAGTTACAATTATGACTTTTACCTTTTTTTACCTATTAAGAAATATTTTACATATTCTTAGTTTTTAAATGCAATAATAAGAGTAATAATTGATCTCATCATCATCAATTATTATTTATATTATTGTTCCCGACATTTTGAGTACTTTCCAGCATACGTGGTCACGGGCAGATTGAATTATGACAGCTAATTTCTGATTTGAAATGTCACAAAGTTCCCATGTTAACGCCATCTATTCTTACCGAGTTAAAATTACGCGTTTTAACCAGATAAAAGTTAGTTCATTTAAAAGTGCCTCTGAAAATTATTATGGACACTAAGAAAAGTCACTGGACATTATCTTAGTTTTTAAGTAAATTAATACTGTAGTATTTTAAGTTAGAGGTAAATTACTCATTAGTCATTATTATTAATAATTAATTATAATTGGCTAGATTATAATAGCATAAAGTATTTACAACATGTATTGTAGAGCTTTATATATGTATATTGTATATATATAAAAAAAATTAAGATTGAATTATGACAGCTAATTTCGGAATTTTAATGTCACAAAGTTCCCATGTTAACGTCATCTATTCCTACGGAGTTACCATTACGCGTTTTAACCATATAAAAGTTATTTCATTTGAATGTGTGCTACTCGCGTTAATAAAAGACAATATTACAATTTTTATATTTACCAAATATTAACGCAAGGAATATATGAAGACGTGATATTAATAAGTCACTTTCACAATATTTGATGTCTTCAAAGCGACTTGAATGATCATATTTCGTAACAATTTATTGGCCTCTAACGAGAAGATCAATAAATTAAAACTACTAAGCTCTGACATATTCTATCTAAATCTTAATGCAAGTAGCTTTTACCAAATTTCAATCTTCTTTAATGTATTTTATGATTTGGGAACAAGATTTTGAATATTATGATTTCGAAATAGTTATACGTATAATGAGAAGATGTTAACAAGACTGGATTATGATTGAAAAGGTAAAAATTAAAACTGATGTTTTGTGGCTGAGACACCATCAGATTAGGTATATACGATCAATAAATATCTGACATAAAAAAAAACATTTTCTAAGCAATTAGGTATTAGAACATTGTGATTTGTCAACGCATTGATTAATGACAAAATCTTTGAAAAGAAGTCGACAATTTTTATATGAATTTTAGAGACACATATTATTATAAAATCATTCGTATCTCAAATATAATATTTAAAATTTAATATCAAAACAAAATATCAAAAAGAATATAATTTATGCTAATATCGATAATCGACCACACATAATTTATTAAAACAATTAAACCATTATAATTGAAAAATTAATGATAAAAAAGCAAATATTCAAATAAAGATTGAAGAGCCCGAATTTAAACAACCTATCAACGGGTTAACGAGTCAAACAATTAATATCTTACAATAAGAAAGTGTTGTAATCAAAGGAACTAAAGGCAAAAATCTATTCAAATAAAATGCAACTTTATTGCCTAGAAATAAAATTGAGATTAGCGTGAGTTAGTTCGGATTATTATTACAATCATCGACTAGTCAATCATATATCTTATGAGTGAAAAGCTGCGTAATGAGGCCTGTTTATGATAATTTTATGCATGGGCAAATAATACTAGTCGTATTTTAATTATTATAACAAGGTGGGCTTGCTAACAAATAGCGTTTCTCTCTATGGTATTATGCCAAATGTGGGTACGACCACA
Organism: Anthocharis cardamines; assembly: GCA_905404175.1. NCBI lineage: Eukaryota > Metazoa > Arthropoda > Insecta > Lepidoptera > Pieridae > Anthocharis > Anthocharis cardamines. The sequence continues at coordinate 5,281,208 of FR989964.1, forward strand.
CACAAAACTGTTTAGTAGTAATAGTTTTTGAATATAACATACGTACATATATTATTATTCTATTATGGTGTTGTTATTAATTTAGTAGTTTTGTTTAATACCCTAATGATTAAACGTAAAATATTATTTAGCACAACAAAAACTTCTTTTTTTTTAATTATCAAAAGATTTCAAAATTCGAACGCACCAAAGTTCAAAGAGCAAACCCTACAAAAAGACACTTCCCCTCGGCATTGTTATATGTCAATTTTACGTCACGCCACAAAAAAGCTCAACAATTAGCATTTGGAAAGGACAGAGTGACTATAAATTGTATTCAAATTTCGCGTGACGCCTTCTTCTGTTGACGGGTGACAGACCGCGACAGAGTGACAGAATATGACAAGTTTTGCCTGCACAGGGGTTAACGTTACATTTGGATAAGTAGGGTTACCATCTGATGATGCATAACACCTGATTTATATCTAGATGTAAGTACATGTAAAGTGTATAGTAATACTGAGGTCTTGAAATTGAAATTTCATCTCAATCTTTATGAAGATAAAAATCGCATGACTGTCTCTATTTATCAGTTAAGTACCTTTTAAACTGTGCATAGGATTCCAGTTCCGTTCTTAATATATTTTTTTTAGGAAGGAAGGTTTATTTAAATGTATATAATACATTTTAATTAAAGTATCGCATACGTTTAACCATAAGATATACGTAACAGAATTAAGTATAAGCCTTGGAAAGGTCTACAAAAAAGCTTATGCCTTGTAAGGATGATGCGTGTTTATAAATTTCATTGAAAATAATGAGTTTATTTTGAAGCCAATTTTGCCGAAATTTTATGAATTATTATGTAATTTTATATATTATTATGTCACTAGTGGCAAGGTACTAAAAAACGGATAGCATAATAATCTTTTCCGCGGAAAATTCATAATATATGTGTAAATATTTAAATTGCCATTGGAGTTTAAATTGAATTTGAATTTACATTCAATTGTTTATAATCTTAATTCGATACATATAAAACCTCTAATATTGATTTCCGTATTTGCCAGTTACGAAAACATTTTACCCTACTTTACCGAAAATAATGTATATATTGCTTTATCGATCCCTTTGTCTCCTTAGCTGCTGTTAAATAACATAACAATAAGTAAAATTGCAAACCGGAAATGTCTTGTAATTTCGCTCCGAAACATACACAGCTAATTAATTATTTTATGATGGTTTCCGATGTAATTGATTTAATACTATAGGTGGTGACTTTTCAATCGGTAGAAAATAAGAAATAAATTTTACAACTGACAAAAATGAAATAATTAATTATCCTAGATTCAAAATAATACCTTGGTATTTACGTGACGATTGACAATTTGTAAATTTGTTTTAAATACAATAAGAAGCTTTCAATTACTATTAGTTAGTAGGTACTTCAGTAAGGTAAATAACCAGTATCTCTTTCACATTTAATCTATCTCTTTGGGGGAAAAAATCCTTTTATCACTGCGTAACCTTGAGAGTACCCAAACAAACACATCCACATTATTTCTACTGACTGTAGTTTTTATATTTTATGTCAGGATTTTTCAGTTTTACCCCTGGTAACCCTACATGTGACACAATGAGTCATGGGAACCCGAGCGTGACAGAATAAATACGTGTTGCGACAAGTTAGCCCGTTGATTGATGAATACCGATAATTTTTCATCATGGGGGCTCGTTGAATATGGGGGTGATAGATCCAAAATCGCCAACTTGTTTTTTATTAACTTCACAAGTGCACAACAAATTTTAAATTTGTTTTATTTGCGACGGTAGTCTCTTACCATCAGATAACGCCGTTGCCTCCTCCTATATTAAAATACTAGCAACACGCCCCGGCTTCGCACGGGTTCAATATGGATGTACTGTACACAAAAAAAGCCTGATCCTAGCTGATAATGTAGCTTTCTATTGGTGAAATAATTTTTAAAATCGGTTGAGTAGTTTTATACTTAAATCGTAACAAACATATAAACCAACCAGATTCGCACTGCTATACTAATGAAGAAAATGAGAAAACATCAAATTATTGTTAAAAAAATAGAACGAAATTCTGGATAGGTACCTACACCCTTATCATCTTGCAGTATAAAATATAGTATACGACTTATTCTCATATTTACTACATATACATAAAAAGTTCATCAAAATCGGTCGAGCCGCTTCAGAGGAGTGCGACTACAAACACCGTGTCACTAGATTTTTATATGTATAATACATAATTCGTAATGGATTTTAATTTAATAATTAATAGAAATTCTTAATTTCTTTATATACATAAATAGTAGGTAATTGCATATACTCTCAAAGTTATAGTAAGTAAAATTAATGCGAAACATCTAAAATTCTCAGACACCAGAACCAGCCAAGTATGCACAAAGGAAAACCTCTATAACATTATTTGTAGAACATAATCATAAGAAACTCTCACAAAATAGAAACCACGGCAGTAATGGGTATCTGAATAATTTTATTATATCGGATAAAGTTCGATGGCTCAGAAAATACTCATGAACGATTGTAACAATTTACAAGCGGAAATCGGGCGGAAATTGAAAAAAATATCTCGATACTTCTTTTACAGATTGCGGTAGCTTTATTAGTGATAAGAAAGAGATCTTTAAATAACACTCATATTCCAAGATGTAACACAAAATTTCATGTATTTTTTTTTATGTCAATATCGACAGACGAGCATGAGGTTCACTTGATGGTGGGTGATACCCCAGCCACAGAACAACAGTCAATGATGCGCTGTCGACCTACTTTTTACTTCGAGCATTCGGAAATCCATAGACTGAAACCGAATCGCGCAATATGCACTTCACGGCTTTTCCATCTATGAACGGTGGTTCGTTACCCGGTCGGAATTTAGATATTCCTCCCACCCGATCAATGCCCGAAGTTACCAGACGTAGGGAAAACATGCTTACAGAAATTTATAAGCATGTGCTTCCGGTGGGATTCGAACCCACGACCCATCGATGCACACGGCAAGTGTTCTACCGAACGCGCCAACGAGCCCGTCGAGCCGTGTAGTTTTAGAAGTCATATAATTAACTAGCCACTCACCCCGACTTCGCACGAAAATAATAAGACAGCATTTTCGATTAAAGCTCTCAGTTGGCTTGATTTCTTCCAACATCTTGAACAATTATTATACTTGAGCGGGTAGCAACTTAGTTTTATACTATGAAGAGATATTGTCCTTTATAAATGCTTGATACTCGTATTTAAATAAAATAACTTTTACCTCATTAAAATGGGATTTATTAATTATATTAATTATCCCGAGCGACGTTTCGAATGCATTTCAGCAAGCATGGTCACGGCCGATTGAACTGTTAGATTTGAATTTTCACAAAGTTGCCATACTAACGCCATCTATTTCTACGGAGGTGATACTACAATATGGTGATGTTGGCTAATAGTGTCCTCTTGTATGATTGGCTTGGGGATGTAGTCATATAATTACCTGTATTCCAAGACATGAGGGAACATCCATAAAGTACGTCACACAGGAGGGTCAAAAATCACGAAATTAGTGTGACGTACTTTATGGATGACCCCTTAGGTAAGATATAACCTAGTTTTGAGAGTATTCATATATTTTTTTGCTGTAATACCGTCAGTGTAGAAACGTAAACCTATATATAAAGTAAAATAAATATGAAATACAAACACAGTGAAAATCTAATTAAACATTTACATGTTAATTCAACTGATGTCTCCAAAATTGTTAGATAGCGCTTTCTGAACATAAAAACCGTCCAAGTATAGCCCTCGTTAGTACTCTTTGGACCTCCAACTTAGTATTATTTAGTTTTGCTTTTTTTTCCTAGTTGCCTACCTTAGTAGTACCCCGACCTTTTGGGTCAGGACATTTTCTATCTACCAATTTGTACTGTATACTAACTATATATCAATTTCGTTACAGCAGTAGGTCTATAATATACATATTATACAACTAGCCGATTCCCGCAACTTCGTTCGCGTGGGCTTCATTAATGATGATAACTTTTCTTTTCGACAAGTGATTTCGATGAAACAAAGGTACCATGCAAATCCACCAGATTCAGAGCTTAGTCCGTACAAATAGACAGAGAAACAAAAAAATTGAAAAATATCGGGATTTGTTATATTTCTCTTCTTACATCCCCCGGACTCGGTTTTTAGCTTTTTATATCTATGTACAGACATTTAACCACAACAGTTTTATTATATGTATAGATTATGCATATCGGTGATAAGCGAGTCGGGGGAGAGCAAGTGGGCCCACTACTTCCGTTTCACAGTTAAACACACTTACATTCACATTTTTTTAAATTATTTATCATTCAAGATCCAAATTCAAAAAACACATTAAGAATAGCATCAGAAACCACGAGGGTTTAAAAGACTCAGAGTTACCCAAGACTTCTATGATAATTTAACTGCGATGCGAACATATTCTTTGTGAACACCGCAATATAACACTAACAGTTGCCTTAACTCGCATTATGTGCACTTAAACGTTCTCAGAAAGGGTTCTAGACAATTGTTTTATGTAAATAAATCATTGCATAGTAATCTCGGCTATGTCACAAATTATAGACTGTGACACGTATGTAGGTGAGCGCCCTAAGACAGTCCTTAATACTCGCCAGGAGACAGGAATCAAGCGTATAATTCGCTTAAGGCTAGACCTAAATCCAGTCTAGGCTTAATTTTATGATGTGGCTTTCTAAGGGGTCTGTGCATAATATACAAATATTGCTATACAATGTAAGATCATATCACTTTTCAAGATCACATAGTCTCAGAAACTAATAAAATTCGAGACGTATTTTTTTTAAATTTTGTTGTATATTTTTTTTTAATAAATAAGTGCAATATATTAGGTATACCTGATAAATACTAATTAGGCTAAAGTGTATCATACACCTGTCATAGATTTAAAGGAGGCTTTCATTAACAATATTTAAAATCCAGACTTATTAGGATTTGATGTTTTCAAAACATTTACGGATTATGTATGTAATATGTATGGTATAAACCAATAATATATCTATACATATAATAAAACTGTAGAGGTCGAATGTATGTACATAGAAAAAGAATGCTAAAAACCGACTCAGGGAGATATAAGAAGAGAAATATAACAAATCCCGGTTTTTGAGAAACAAAAAAATTGAAAGAATCGGGAAACTGTCTGTTTGTACGGGCTAATATCCGCAACTGTTGGACCAATTTACATGGTTACACAAATTTTGCATGGTCCTTATAACCCCGATCAATATCTTAGATACTTTTCATCACGGAAAATTAAAGAGTTCCCAACATATAGGCTTTGTTTCATCAAAATCGGTTGTCGAAACGAAATGTTATCATCATTTATGAAGCCCACTCGAACGAAGCATCAGCTAGTATTAAATCAAAAAAAAGTATTTTAATAATTACTGTACACCAATGAAATATGGTAAAATATATTAATAATATAATATAATAAATGAATTGGTAAAATAACGAGACCTTATCAATGATGAGTGATTAGGTATCAAATCGCTCCACGAAGCGTAAGATCCTTTTTTCTTTGAGGCATGGACCCTTAAAAATAAACATATTCTAATACATTCTGTACACAATAAACATTCTACGGAATCCCAAATTGACATTATCGGTTTTACGCGACTTATTTCAAAAACTAGTCGCGGCTTAAGCCCAAAGCCGTTAAAGCTCGATGTTGCCAGCATTTGCGTGAAATTACAAATAGCTACAATGTAACCTGTTTTGTTTTATTATACAGAGTCGCCTTTACGTGGGTTTACTTCATAGGCATCGAAATAAAACCATTAGCTACATTTACTGGCATCGAACAAAAGTATTAGCAACCCAACTTTGTAAGGATTTAGCATATTCCATATAATGACGCTTAGTTGAAGTTGAAATTTGTAATAATTTGTAATTGTAATTGAGACGGCACGATGGTAGAGGTCATAAAAGTTTATGACCGTTGTCATTCTCTCAACTTTACGATATGCGCTGAAGTATGCTTTCTCACTATGAGCTTGCCTTGTTCAAAATGAATTATTTATTTGCCAATTCTGACTCGGAAATTCATTATATTCGTCGCTTTGTAACAGTCGCATATGAAGTCGTTATACACATATGAGTAATTGTAAATCTTCAAAAATGACTCATAAATATTAGTTAATGGCTTTCAGAATCACTTTGTATAATGTTTGTTGACTTTCATGATTCAATCTGTAACCATCGTTTATGATAATCGCTATTGATAAAGGTTACCAAACATCGTTTTGACGGGTTCGTTGGCGCGTTTACCGTTTTAGACTTACCTTGCGCACCGATGTATCGCGGGTTCGAATCCCGCCGGGACGACATGTTAATAAATTTCTATAAGTATGTCTGGTCAATGCCTGAAGTACCGGGTACCACTGTTCATAGATGGAAATATCGTGAAGTGCACATTGCGCGTTTCGGTTTGAGGTAAACAGATGATCAGTTTTGTTTTGTTTCCCTGGTTTTCGAACCCGAGATCTCGACATGCCAAACGTAGAAACCAAACCAACCAAGCCAAACCACTGAGCTACGGCGAACATTCGGATACTATAGATTAACTTTAAAAAAAATAAAATACTGACTACATAACTATTAACTGCGAAAGAATGGTTTCCCTGCCGGCTTCTATCTTCTGGACCACTATAACTTGGGTATTTTTGAGGTCCCAGGAAGAGCAGTCTTCTTCTAGACGTGCCACTTCCCATTAGGTGGGATCACGGTCAATAACATCTGACTATGTTGCATTAAAAAAAATTAAGATCACAAAATAGCTAAATATCAACTTTTAGAATCAAATGTCGATGTGAGATCAAACAATGATGCCTAATGCATGCACTGTCGACTTATCGTTTTTTTACTTCAATAACAAGAAACGCGCAACCAGTTATTATTATTATTAATATTCTGTGGCTGAGAAATTTTACACAAGAAGTACGTCGGCCATACGATTTATTTAAACATGCTTCAATGAAATTCCCCTGGTATCCAATCGTGATAAGCCAAACTCTCAGACATCAAATGCAATATTCAAAGAAAGGCCACTTTCCGAACCCCCAGAGTAACTCCCGGACCCGGTCTAACTAACCGTGATAAGAGTCAAAGAAGGGGATGCTCAAAACTTCACAAACTAAATGATATCAAATTTAAAAAGACCCAGCCTAACTTGAACATCTTTCTGAATTGGGGATCAAAGAAAATGAAAATATATACGTCAACAGTTCTTCTTAAAATGGTTGGTTTATTTCTAGTCAAAATAGACAAATATTAAATATTCCAAATTCGAAAATTGAATACAATAGAATTGATACCGAATGTAATTAAAGAGCGTGCGTTCGATTTTCAAATTGAATATCGGGTAAAACATAGATTCGTTTTATCATTTATCAATGAAACGTGAATGAAATGCGATAATTACGATAAATGTGGCAAATAGTTGTGTATTTTGTATGTTAAGTGTTCCAAGCACTCAGCGCACTTTACTTAAGCTGTATATTCAAATACTTTTATTCCACTCACGGTACACTAATGCACTTTTTCTTTGAGGTAGTGAGTAATAACATCGTCCATTAGCTGTTTCGATCCAAGAAACCAGTGGCGTTCGAGTTATACATAAGATGTAGAGCACGCGCACCGCTCATGGCTAGTAATCAAACAATTGCTTTACTATACACAAAAACATATGTCTTGGTAAGACAGTGATTTTGAAGCCATATATGACCTGATGAATAATATAAATTATGCTGGATCTTTCTAGGTGTCGTCAAGAAAAACAAGTGACGGGCGGATAGTGGCTGTTTGTATGAAGCTTAAAATTTAGGATATCTATGTATATTATAGGCCTCCATGGCTCAGTGGTAAGCGCTCTGGAGGAGGTTCTAAGTTCGAATCCCGGGGAAACAAGATTATACAAAAAATGTTTCGGTTGGGCACAAAAGGTTCATCACCTGGTCGTCTGTAAATCATGATATTTTTTCATCAATGAAAAGAACACAGAAATGGGTCTACCCCATGCCCCATTCACTTTCAACACACTACATTCATGCTCGCTTACCCGCGGTCTATATTTATCCTACCCAGCGCATTAGTGTTGGCAGTAAGAATGTCGATAAAGATATAAATTGCTTAAATTGCTCCATTGTCTTTCACTTAGAGCATAATGATTGCTCGTTCGTAAGAAATATTTTATACGATGCAAAGCGGCTAAATAGTTTTTTAAATGGCCTATTTGGATCGACAGGTTTTTTAAGTAATTACGACTGATGGAAATGGTAATGTAATGTTGTTTACAACTAATTTAATTTAACCTTAATTGAGGAATAATAATAGATTAGTGTCTTATTTTAATTTGTTTTGTTTGAAATTTTCATATTTAACGTTTTATAAAAATTATTCAGTTCATTGACGTATTTAAACATAGACTTTGCGTACCGATGTTCGCTGGTTCGGCTATATTTTATTCTTAGTTATAAGTAGTTATTTTTGTTTTTGTATAACAGTTTTACTTTTCAATTGTATGTATGTTTGTGTTAATAAAAATATTATAATTCTTAAGAATTCAAAACACATCAAAAACAACGGGAATAGCACCTGCTCATCAAAACTCAAGACAGGTGCAACATTTATCGCACAAACATCCCCTTTATATTTGTTAATTAAATTTCACTCACTTTTCCATTGTTTTAATGCAAACTGGCAATATTCTTCGGATAGCGGAAACCTGGTTTGATTGGTCAATCTGGACCGCTGTCATAAAATCCTACCCCCTTGTGTTAAACCAGTGAAGAAAATACTTGATTTCACTTCACAATAATCATCACAATTCTATTTACTCAACCACAGGTCAGCTGTCGACCCTCGAACCAAACTCAGCGCGCCAATAATTCTTCTACCATTTTCCCGCCATTTTCCGTTTGACAGCTGACCCAATCGATTGGAGGCAATGTTGTCAGATCATAAATATAATTTAAATATGGTTCTAGCTAGCATTGCTAGTTAACAAAAATATAAGTGTATGATATTTTGTAACACTTGAAACTGTCATCATCCATTTTTAAATACATAAACTAGAAATTTAAAAAAAAGAAACTGCTACTACGGGAAGCGCGTCATCATCCAGCTCAAAGAAAAAGGTCTCAGATTAGTCATACACACACCGTAAGAATATTTGTCATCAATTAATTTAATATTTTAACATCAAAGCCTTACTGTTTATTTAAGCGATGATACAAGACGCAATGAAGAGTAGAACAAACAACGCCATACATAAACTTTCTCACAGCGACTCTTATATTGTCAACAAGCAGTCAATTCAAACACACAGTTCTTCGAATCAAAACCCATCAACTGGGTAATAGAGTTTGCTGAGTAAGGCTTCCTGTAGACAAGATTCATTAAGCGTGGAGAAGTGGATTTCCCTAGTAGAGAATGAGGCAAACACATTTTTGGATCTATTGCGGAAAGGACGTAATCTGTTTTCTGGTCACTGCCTGAACGAAAAATCTAAATAAATAAACAGAATAGAAATCATGTTGACGACACAATATTATCAACAAAAATAATATCTTTTTCTGAATACCTGAAAATTTTATACTAGAACTATTGGTGTTAAACGAAACAGTCATACCACTGGACATTTTTTTTTAAATATTTATTTCACTAGGAATACAGAAATATACAAACATAGAAACACACAGGAAAATTAAAACAGGCGGCCTTATCGCTAAGCAGCGATTTCTTCCAGGGATTGCTATTTTTTCAACGATTTGAAATGCAATTCTTTAATTCTTAGATTTAAATTAAAATACATTGTTGATAATAAATTTAAGTTTTAGTAGTATTTTTGATGGGTATGTAGTATTTCGATTGCGCGCTGGCGATATGTTATAATTTTCCCTGTTACGGCCATTAAACGGGTGGGAAGAATATCGAAATTCCGACCGGGTTGTAAACCATTCTTCACAGATGGAAATATCATGGCATATTGCACGTTTCGGTTTCAGTCTACGGGTTTCTGATGTATCTATTCACACATAAAACGCTGCGTCAAAATGCCAAAATTAGGATATACATCAAAAATCAATTGCTTGTTAATATTCTTAAAGTATCGAGTGGGCGTCCAACCTAACGAGCAAATAAAATAACATCGCGAGTACTGAAGGCACAATGGTAGGAGGCTTGCTTGTTAGTTGACCGTGTTTTGTTTCTTTGCACTTCGCTTATGTCTCGATATGTTTACGACAGCTCGTATCGAATTTTATACAACTCCCACACAATTAACTATGTGTTGTTGTATACAGAATAGCGATATTCCTTTCACTATTCACAGGGTTATATTTAAAAAGCTATTGTAAGCTCATGTTTATATATATATGATATTAAACTATATAAGAAACATGCGCGTTGTGTCTAGCACCTGCGCCTCCGGGTTCGAATCCCAAGAAAACAAGTTCAAAAATAATTGTTTCTCTTCTTCTCGTCTACTTGCCAAAAGAAAAAATATCAGTGAAACGGACATATAAATATGTTTGCCCCTTGCGCCACTAGAGGAGTCAGGAATTCACTAATGTTAGGAAGAATGGTTGAATTATAAGTAGCTTGTTCTAAGCTATACTTGTGATGTTGTAGCTGTAAGTTTTAAGAGGACTTACATAAGAGTTCAGGTAGGCAGCATCACAGGAAACCTCTGCATGTGATGCTCAATAAAATAAACATACCTATAGAAAAAGATGATAAGGCTGGTCAGATGGTCGGAGTCGCGCAACCCCATTTTGACAATAAATCGCGATTTAATTTGTAAAACATTGTTCGTTTTAAAAAAAAACAGATTTTAGATGAAAGAAAAATTATATGGAGAACGAGGAATATTAAAATTCAGACCTGTATTAATCGTTTTCAGATATACATAAACACTCGAAGAAAATTACAATTTTAGCGACCATTATTTAATATTATGTGGCTGAGGTATCCACCATAGAGTAAGTATGCTGAGCCTATATCTAACATTCAAAAGTCATTAAACCTTCAATTAAGTTCAATAAACGTAATATATTATCTATGTTCGTTCTTGGCAATTGTTATGTCCATAAATAATGTTCTAAACAAAAAGCTCTGGCACATAAAATATTTTGAATTTGGAACCACAGCAGCAGTAAAATTATGCGGCTACAAATAAACGTTAACAGTACATACGGTGCGCACAAAAATTTATTTTAGCTCGCACGTCTATTTCGCAAATTTATTGTATGCCGATTCAGCGTTGTCATGGCAACGGTGAGGCTAGCAATTCAGTCAAGTCAGCTTTCGTTATTAATCGCCTTTCCGCCAGTTGACAGTGTCTGGATTAATTGCGGCGCTTCTTTGAGCGCGTTGAAATGTTTTATGGTTAATAAGATTTCTGTTTACGCTTTTTAAATGCACTCGACTGACGTTTGGATTATGAGGTATTAGTGATGGGAAGATTTTTGTAAAGTTCTGCACGGCAAACGCAACAAAATCGTAATCCTATGAGTTGACACCGTTGTATTTTTTCCTATACGCAGAACGTCGCGTAGGTACAAATTATAAGCTCAACACTATGGTATGAAAGACTCAAAAATATGACATACTAATTTAAGTAAATTAGTTTTTTATAGGTTACAAAAATCAATTAATCATCAAGTCATAAATCTTACTCCACGTAGTAAGCACGTTTAATATATTTACATTATACGTACATTAGACAGTAAGTCTTACTATATATTTCAATTGTCAGGTCTCATTCTAGTATTGATTTGTAGTTTATGAAGAACTCTCAGTAACTACCTATGCGCAATGTGTAGTTAGTAATTCCTATAAGTATTTAACCTTTTGACCGCCAATGTCGGATATGCTCGACAAACGCAAACGTGCCCTCGACGCCGACGTCGGCTATGATCGACAGCAAGACAGAAAACAGCTCACAGAAAAATACAAAATAAACCTATAAATCATTACTTGACTGTGTTTTATTAATACATATAAAAACTGAATCTCCAATCATTACTTAATTGTACAAAGCAAAGAAAATTTCATTTTAGTTATTCAAATATTTGATGATAAAAGACAACATAATTAATATCGATTTTCAGGCTCGGCGTACAGGGCACGGAGATGCAGTTTTGACATGGCGGTCAAAAGGTTAAAAGAATTGACAGAAATTGCGAAAATGTATCAATAAATTGTTGAACGTAATTTCTTTCTGAAATATAAGCAGATTAGCAGATTTCATATTATAGTTTCAGAAATAGTCAAATATCCTAATTTTATGTTACTTTTATGATTTTATCGATATAAACCATAATAATAGGAAATCGCCAATTGATAGTGAATATTTTATCAAATAAATAATTGTAAGCCGTAATTTGTTCTGGAAATATAAACGGATGTGCATCGTAAACCTCAATGATACACGCTGGCATTGAACAATAAAATAAAATCTAAGCCAATGTGTTGTTATCGGAAAGTTTGAAAAACATTGCACTGTTTTCTCGCACAGGTCGTTTCAGAGTTATATTTTGTACTGAACGGTAGTGATATTGTGTCGTTACAAATATATTTGGTCTAGAATTTTTACATAAAATATGTTTGGTATTTTTACTAAAGAACACACTCAAAGCTTTTGTGTAAAACAGATTTTACTTTCTTCTTCTTGTGGTGCCTCTCCATTACTGGAGGTTGGCCGTCAGTCTCGCGAAGCGTGTCTTGTCCTGTGCCAGATGCAGCAACTCCTCTGCAGTCGCAATACCTGTCCACTCCCTAACGTTACGCAGCCATGATTTTTTCCTTCTACCAACACGCCTTTTCTCCTGGATCTTACCCATCATGATTAGTTGAAGGAGGTGGTAGCGGTCATGGCGCAACACGTGGCCCAGGTATGCATCCTTCCGATGTTTAATGTTCTGCATCATTTTATTTTGGCAGTGTTCAAATAAATACAGGCTTTACCTTTAAAAAGCTATTTAGTATCATAATCACATCCAACTTTGTTCTATGTTAGATCGATTTATACACCAAATACATTTAATTAACTTAATCAAAAGCTCTAGCTTAGTTTATAAGAGTGATAGGTAAATATTCAACGACTTGAATAGCAATTATTTAATAAAAATCATTGATAATTTAAATTTTGTTAATTTTTCATTTTAGTAGAACATATTTCGACGTGCTCGTTGAGGCATTGGTTTCCGAGGAGTCACGGGTTCGAATCCTACCGGGACTAAAATATATTTATAATTGTCTGTAATTCTGATCAATTAGATTATTAGAGCATATAACGGATGGGAGGAACCAGTGTTCATAGTTGGAAAAACCGCAGAGTGCATATTCCGCGTTTCGGTTTCAGTATTTTTATAGATAGTTAGTTCTCTAGCTTCTCAGCATAATATTAAACTTTTTATAAGAAATAGTAATAGTCCACTGCAAATCAGAATAGAAGTGGGAAAATAGCATATTCAAATCTAGAAATGTATTTTATTTTTGAAGACAATATTCATATTCAATAGGCAGGACAACGTCTGTCGGGTCGGCTAGTATTTTTTAACTCGACAGCGCATCACTGACTGACGTTCTGTGACTGAGGTATCACCTACCTTCAAGTGTACCTTATGCTCGGCTATCGATAGCTATCATAATTCATAAAAAATATTGTATACATTGTGTAACAAATCCATTACAATGTTATCGAGCGATACTTGTAATAAATAATATTGACTCCGATATAAATCACAAATAACAAATTGTAATTTCATAATTTACATGTCTTGGGTGTTGTAAAATTTGTACTATGTAGATTAGTCAAACATTTTGAATCTTATTTATGTCTCTTACTCAATATATTTGAAAGGTTCCATGTACATGCGACGTGTCACAAGCCTTGCTATTAATTATTATCATGTTATAGATTATGTTTAGATTGTAATCAAGCTAGACTTTAGGCTATTTGATTTGTGTCATGCAAAATTAATAATTTTATATCATACTAATATAATAAATATATCGATACAACTTGGGAATCTTCAAAAACCGAGACTAAATCTTCCTTAAAGGTCAACACACCTTTTTTTATGTTAGATATCGACAGACGAGCATGAGGTTCACTTGATGGTAGGTGATACCTTAGCCACAGAACATCAGTCAATGATGCGCTGTCGACCTATTTTTAACTTCGAGCATTCAGAAATCCATAGACTGAAACCGAAACGCGCAATATGCACTTCACGTTTTTTCCATCTATGAACGGTGGTTCGTTACCCGGTCGGAATTTCAATATTTCTCCCACCCGATCAATGCCTGAAGTTATCAGACGTGGAGAAAACATGCTTACAGAAAATTATAAGCATGTCGTGGTGGGATTCGAACCCACGACCCATCGATGCGCAAGGCAGGTGTTCTAACGAACGCGCCAATGAGCCCGTCAAAAAGTATTTGGCGAGATATCTAATACTCTAGCGGAAAAAAAGCTTAAAACAATAGAAACCAAACACTATTAAAAAAGTTTCGAAATTCAAATTCTTACAAATGTCAGCTACTGTCAAACTTACAAAAGACATGTTGGACATGTGATAAGGTACTTAAAACTTAGTACCAAAAATGACAAAAACCCAAAGGAAGGTCAAAGCCATATCAATTTATATGATGGCTCCAGCTACCGAAAATGTTCCGAGTGTCGTCATTGTGTCATTAGAGATAATCGACGTAATTTTTCACACATTTTTTCACGCGAGACAGTATACACTTAGAACATAATTCATTTTCTTCAGATGTATAAAAAAATGATTGATGCTGGATGTAGCGTGTATAAAGGTTTTACCAAAACTGCGATACGGTGCTTTAATTTGTATGTTGGTGGGCTATATCAAGTATCTGAGATTTGCAATCATAAATGGTGAAATCTAAAAACTTTTGATAGTAATGTTATGGAGATAATACGTTCTTTTCTCATTATTATTCCTAATTATTATATTTATTTTTGCGTCATTATTATTACCGTAAATATATAACTTTTTGTACTGATATTATAAAGAGGAAAGATTAGTATTTTTGTATGTTTTCAACGAATAAATTCACAAACTGCTGGATCGATTTTAAAAATTCAGTCACCAATAGAAAGCTACATTATTCGCTAGTAGGCTATTTTTGAGTACAGTAGGTAGGTACATCCGGATTGAAACAGGTTAATATTAATTTTCCAAAATACGTGTCTGACTGAGATAGCATGATATTAGTTTTAAAGAGTAATACACACTAAACTTAACACACTATTTTTTTTTCAGTAAATATGATTAAAATGATACGAATGAATATTAACAAAAACCTTGATTATTTCGGATAAACTGCCATAGTAAATTGACCCGTATTCAGTCCTTGAGTACATCTACAATGCACCCGTGTGAAGCCGAGGCGTATTGCTAGTCATTTATAGATCTGTAAGCTCTCACAGCCGTACGGTCTCCTCTGAAAACAAGTGACAATAGTCGCTGCTTTGCTGATGTGGGGTCCTATTTTCCATCAATATCTTGTATACATAACTGTTTGTTTATTTCGTTTGTTGTTTTTTTTATGTTGTTAAGGCGGCAAATAAAATTGATATTTATCTTTCTTTGTTTCTCACGATATGTCCATAAAGAAGTTTCCAACTTTATTTACTAAGGTAGAGTTCTACTTTTGTTACGCCTTTAGATTCTAGAGGCATTGTTTATGTCGTTGTTATGTTCGCCTCCTGCAAATACACAGTTTTACCCGTATTTAGGGGTAGCGCTATTGGTTTTTAAAAAAGGAATTACTTAAGTTAATTTTTTAAAAGATAATTAATATTCATGGCTTCGAGTTTTTTTTTCATGTTAGATTTCGACAGACGAATATTTTTTTTTTTATATTATAGGGGGCAAACGGGCAGGCGGCTCACGTGATGGTAAGTGATCACCGCCGCCAATAGACATCCGCAACACCAGAGGGCTTGCAGGTGCGCTGTCAACCTACTTTTTAATTCGAGCATTCGGAAATCCATAGACTGAAACCGAAACGCTCAATGTGCACTTCACGGTTTTTCCATCTATGAACGGTGGTTCGTTACCCGTTCGGAATTTCGAAGTTCCTCTCACCCGATCAATGAAATCATCGGGTCATGAATATCTGAGATTAATAGGTAAGATTTTGTAATAAAAAGGTTAAATTATGACTTTTATTTAGTATTATATATTTTAAGGCGGGCAGAATTTAGAATTCTTGCAAACCATATTTACATTCCTTATAACTGGTTGCTTAAACAGATACCTATATATCTGTTTATTTCCATTATTTTAATCGCACTAAAAGCATTCGAATCTCATTAGCCTTGAGTGAACCGGATTTAGAGCAATACTAATAAAAAAGGAATAAGATGAAAGGGCGGTGTATAAACCTCAGCAATAAATATTGTTAGAGTAGAGGAAGAATAGTGAAGTTCAGTACTAAGTTGACACGGGCTATAACCAAAGCTGATGTGTGAAATTTATTATGATACTGCAAACTGTGTTAGAATGCATCAACAACCCTAATATATAGTTAAGCAATTGTTTTTCTACATATTGCAATCTTATGAGATAAATGCACATACAAATTAATCATTGATTGCGTGAGAGTTTCAATCAGCTTTGAAAGTTTTATCTTTTCCTATTCAAAGCATCATTTTCAAACTAATGTATGCTATAGCTATAGATAAAAACGTGTGAATATTATGTAGTAGAATAAAAGAAAATTATGAGAAAAAAGATTTATATTTCAATATTTATAATGAAAAAAATATTATTATTTTGACAAATGAATACGGTATGAACAAAATATTTTCTGAGTGATGTAATATAGTGATAAATGATAATAATAAGATAAACCAATCATATTATTATCACTTAATCATATTTTTTTCACGGTTCCCCAGTGGGGTTCGTCGTTAAGAAATTCTAGGCATTCTACTAATCATAGTACTTATTATTTTAAGATGTTCTATCGTCAATTGCTTTTTAGCATTCATAGATGGAAAAACAGTGAAGTGTTCAGTGCGCGTTTCGAACTCAATCTTTAGATTTCCGAATACTCGAAGTAGGAAGTAGGACGATAGCGCATTATTGACTCATGTTCTGTAGCTGAGGTATCACCTACGATCAAATTAACTTCATACTAGTCTGTCGATATCGACAGACTAGCATGAAGTTAATTTGATGAAGATGAGTAGATATCTACCATAAAAAATGATGGCTCAAAATAATTCCTTAAAGGTATCAGATCAACCCTTGTACTAAGCTCCACTATTGTCCTTCACTATGGTATTGGAATCATACTAATTATCATTAAACTCCTTCTGTCTCAGATTCAGATTACTGAATAGCTGTCATCATGATAACGTTTCCTTTAGTTCTCCACCGCCCACTGAGCACAGCTATAAACAAGATCATTGCTAATGTTATTGGTACTTAAGTTAAAGCTTAATAAACCCATGAATATTTGATAATAAAACTTTTAATTGCCCTTATCAATGATGCTATATAATACATACATAAATATATTTCCATTTGGGAACACAGATATTACGGAATTCCACATGCTCCGATCGTTGTATACCATTTTCGCTTCTTCCAATTTCATCAATTCTTTCATACACGCTCGTCGGTTTCGAGTACTTTTGAAAAACGTCCCCGATCTGATACATTCGCCTAGGTCGACCACTCTTGACTCTTCCACTTAGATAAAACTTATAAATTATTAGTTTAAATATTAAAAAAAAAAATATTATTAAAACTAAAATAAAACTTGTTTCTGAAGTAAATTTCTTTGTTAGATGACAATAGTTGTATCTGAATGAATAGATAGGAAAATAATTAATTATTGGATTTGACTATGATTTTTTAAACTAGTGGTAACTATTGATTCAAATAAATTTGAGGAGAAATATAAACCTAAGGCAAAAGAAAAATATTTTTAGATTATAAAACTCAATCTGTAACAAAACCTTTAAGACTTAAATTTCGAATTTAAATACGTTCCAAAAACATTATGAATTTACAAAGAGGTTCTGAAATATAACCTTAGATTATAGGGATAATACAAAGTGGTTGATAAGAAAAATAATGTGAGAAAGTTCGCTCGTAAATTTGAACAGAAACGTCTGCTTTCGTCGTGGACCACGATCGGAACTGTCAGATTATCTTCGCTTCGACAGCCCTACCAACTTTTACGTTCTAACTTTGTATTATACAGTAATCTTTAGGTGCTATTCTAACTAACGGCGGCCTTAAACTATATTAAGTTAAACTTTTAATACTATTTATTATCAAATGGATTCATTGTAATAAAAGCGACATGTCGCACTAAACGTCCATAATAATTATTGTTAGCGTGTTAGGTTATTCTTATAGTATCGAGGTAATCCGACTTTTTAAACAATTTGAAAACATTTTTTTTATGTTAGATATCGAAAGACGAGCATGCGATTCACTTGATGGTAGGTGATCAGCCAGGTGATACATCAGCCACATAACACCAATCAATGATGCGCTGTCGACCTACTTTTTACTTCGAGCATCCGTTGACTGAAACCGAAACGTGCAATATGCACCTTACGGTTTTTCTATCTATATCTACATTTAATATATTGCAAGGATAAACGGTTTTTATAAAGCTCGTATTTTTGCAGTCATACATTTTTGTATTGTGACATGACTTTTGATTTCTCAAAAATACTGCACATTGGCAGAATCTGCCTTTGATGGTAGTTGCCATTATTTAAAAGAGGAAGACTTTTGATTTTTATAAATAATGAAGTCTCGTATCAATGGTACATATTTTAGTAGTATTTTTAAAATCTTTAAGTACTAAAAATACCACATTACATACATTTTTTCAACGGTAACACATCAGCCGATCCTGTGGATGGGCGTGAGTGAATTATATTATCTGATTTATGTATTTCGTTTCTACGGAACCCTGCTTCATTACTGACTGACATTGAATAATGATCGTTGCAAGAAAAATACCGTGTTTAACCGTAGTTGTATGATTTAATTACCATACGTAAAAAGTGAACTGAACTGATATAAGGAATATGACGTAATGCGTATTATGGTAGGTTCAGGTTTATCTTTTCGACGCTCCCCTCGGTAGTGCAATACAGGGCGAATTTGGGCTCTGATCATTCTGATGACTCTGCTAATCTGGTGGGTTATGGTTTCACCATACCCACTAAACCCCCTCTTGACCCACAGGTCCCACCATCTTGGGGCTCACGGAATCGGTTGCGCAACCGTGAGATTCTGGACAAGGACTGAATACCGGTTAAATTACTATGGGAGTTATACCGGTATAATAAAGGGTTTTGTTAATATTATTTCGTTTTTGTTCATATTAACTGAAAATAAAATACTGTGGTAAGTTTAGTGTGTACTCTTTAAAACTAATATCATGATATCTCAAATAAAAAATTAACCGGTTTCAATCCCTGATTCTGGAAGCCCTAATTTATCTTACTTTTTGACTTCATAGGTAACTTAATTTTTCAAATAGTACTAAATAATAAAAATACTTAATTTTTTTTTTTTTTTATTTTAACTTCATTCATTTAACTTATCGATTACATTGTATGTTTATATTAAAATATTTTATTTATTTAAGCCTCACAGTCTACAGCAGGTGAATTCAGGCTTTTGGTTTCACCAGCACATTTCGTTTTATCAAAGTTGCACGGCACACTATTTATATCTACACACTATGGTATTATTTTGGAAAATATAATGTCTTAGTAATTATACATTTATGTTATATCAATTAAGTTAATGTGAAATATAAATCGCTCAAATATTGGAAAATGTTTCACACATTTTTATGAGATTGTGATATTTTTTAACCTTTTTTGTATTTTTTTTACAGGGTAGGTCAAGTGTACACCCTTACACCTTGCTGCCGGCATCCATGGGTCTTGCATCGGAATATCGTCGATTCAAAGGTAAAACTCACTAAGCGTCATTTTTACTATAAATACATTTTGTCACTTTTTTAAGCGTAAACCTACGATAAGAACAAAGCACTAATTTCGTATTGTGGTCCATAACAAAACTATGAAGTGCGATACGTACTTAGCAATTTGTTGTTATCGTAGATGTACGCTTAAAATAAGAAATAGTAGCAAAATTTATTTTTATTCAAAATTATACTTGGTGAGTTTTGAATGATATCACCGAGACGTTAAAACTTGCATGGCAAAGAATAAAGGAACGTGCCACTTTCAACACCGTAGTTTAAAAATAGAATGCCAATTAGAAGAATTTAAATTTCTTATTTCATAGAACTACATTTGTTCTACTATATCCGTGAGTAAGCAAAACTATTTTGTTGCCACAGCTAATAAAACGTAAATGTTAGCAATCTACCGTTTTCCGGAAACGGATCTTACTTGGCACACCGGATATCAAGTCGAGGCACATCGCCAACGAACGCCACACTGCAATACTTTGTAATTAGAAAGAGTCTTAGTAGCAAAAGAAAAGAAAATAAGGTTTTACTTCGAACGTAGAAGTACCTAACTTAATGGCTCGTAGTGTACTATAATTTATTATATAAAAACAACATTATTTTTCGAATAGTGATCGTTGCGTCAGCGGAGCGGCATTAATATTTAACTCACGCTTAGATATATTTATTTAGTTATAAAGTGTATTTTTTACGAGCATAGGAGTATGTATATCTCAATCCCTCTGCACGAGCTTTAAAGTGAATTCCCTATTGAGGTATGGGGACCCATTTCTGTGTCTGTTTCATTGATCATTTTACAGACAAGTAGGTGATCCGCCTTCTATGCCCAGCCCGACCTAAATATTTTTTTTAATCTTGTTCCACCGGCATTCGACGGATTACCGTCAAGCGCAGGTCAAAGCCATGGGAATAACCTATACTAGCTAGGATTTAAAAAACTAGTATTTTAAATGACATGACAGAACAAACATTACGGCATTAAGGTAATATTGTTTTTCTGTATAAAGTATATTAGATTTATATGAAGGTAAGTATAAAGTTAAGTTAACGGCCAAAAGGGCCAGGTCCTGAGTAATATATACCGATCGACGAGCATGTATGAAAGTATTGATGAAAGTGGAAGAAGCGTAGGTTCGGAGCATATGGAATTCCGTGATCTCTGCCTACCCCAATGGGAAAGAGGCGTGATATGTGTATATATGTAATACAAAATCAACTCGCTCCGAGTTGGAACTAAAACGTAAATAAACGTTGACTTAAAAATTCAAGCACGACATATTCTCATACGCGCATACAAAAAACATCTTTCTTGAGGTACAATTAAAATTCAAGCCGAGCCCCAGTCGCGGAATGACTCAAAATGTATTAAATAATGACCGCACGAAAGATAAGTATCCCACGATAATGTTTTCATCGTATTGTGTTTTAATTCACACTATATGTATGCATGCCACATAATGTTAACGATTTTGTGAGGTAAAACGATTTTATGATAGCCAGATGTAGACAAAATGATGTAAAGTGGGCTATTAGAAATTCTAACCAGCGCTGAAGACACTGCGGGGTCTTTGAATTAAAAACAAAACATTTTGGTCCGCGCAAGCTGTATCAGATGAGGCATGAACCGCTTTTTGTATCCAAGCTAATTGTATTTTAGACGCCTGGATTCTCGGTGTGTCAGATTGAAGAACTTTGTAATTCGTACGTTTCTATCAAGTACCATACTCCCACTTCTGATAGTTTAATGAGTTATGGGGTAGACATATTTATGAGAATTACTTTTTAACAAACTTCAAAAATTGAGGAGGTTCTCAATTCGTCTGTTTATGTTGTTTGCGGCAGCGGTTTGGTGGCACCGACTTCAAAAATAACTGTTAATAAATATTAAATTGATATACATACATATAAGTATCAATAATGTTGACGATTGTCCTTTGAAGTAATTAAAATATTATTTATTACTATTTAGTTTAAGTTTGTACATAGGTACTATATGTAGTTATAGTTATCAAGTTGGTTTTTGTTTTTTGTTTAAAATCACAAAAGAGTTCAAAGTGAATCCTACCAATAGAATTTGTTTCTCTTGTAGGATTTTTTTAGTTAGGTACGTGAAAATAACAGGTATAATTGACCACGGGACCACGATACAAGCCTTAAAACGGGGCTTACGGACTTTAACGTAATATATGTTTTTTTTTTTTTACTTATATATTCACGTAATCATGTGAATGATTTATGACTTATATAATTATGTTAAGGGCATTATTAGTTTTCTTTTATATGGTTGCATTAATAGGACAAAAAGGGTTTTTGGACTTGTATGGTAATCCCGCCACTGCGATGATAACTTTTCTGTGCCTTAAATTAAGCCCAGGCTTTGTTGCAAATTGTAAATCAAGTACCATAGTTAAGGTTATAATCACTCGTAACTAAACAGTGAAAACACACGGGACACTACCCAAAATATGTAACCAAAACCAAAATACTTAGATTGGAAATCCACATAGGCATCCTTATGTAATGGACGTCGTTAAGTAATTTTCGCTGGGTTGGCATATGTAGGTACATAATATATCTACGAATACCCAGCCTTATTATATACTATCGATATACTTCGCACGGGTGCAATGTACATGTACTATAGATAAAAAAATAATGTTAAAAATTCATTCACCAGTATAAAGCTACATTATCAGCGACTAACATAGGCTATTTTTTGTGTATCTACATTGCACCCGTGAGAAGCCGGGAAGTGTTACTAGTCTGTAATAATTTGAGTTTAATTAGGAAAATGTATAATTTCTAGATTCTATGAATATAATGTCTTAAATATTAAAAATTAAATTGTTAGATTGAAACCGGATAAAAACAGATAACTCTCGACCTATCGCGATTCTCATATCGGGGGATACTTTCACAAAACAAGTCACGTATTAAATGAGAATATTCGGGCGAGCCTCTAACTTATTTATCATTCTCTTCAGAGCTACACCCCATGAATTTTATACAAGATTGAACGATTTACTGAGCAAAATTGATGAAACATCTATTGTGTGATGTCAGATCCCAATTGAACAGCTTAGATATAAATAATAATTTTATTGAACTATTATAAATTTGAAGTAAACATTTTTGTAAAAGATTATATTAGGTACATTTATACTGTCACTGGTATGATGGTTAATACTCCTTACATACATAGGTTTTAGGGCTTTTATTTTGGACGTGTCTGACATGTTTTTAAGATTTTCTATACATAAATAAAAGTGAAAAGGGTCAAAAGAACATCATAATTTCGTCTAGATAACGAAATATTTTTTTTTAAATATTTCTATTCTACTACGTATGCGAAATCGTCTCGTAAAGGAGCTACCGTAAATAAGATCGGACGGGCTCGTTGGCGCGTTCGGTAGAACACCTGCCGTGCACATCGTTGGAGTTGTGGGTTCGAATCCCACTGGGGAGACATGATTATATTTTTATGTAAGCATGTCTTCCACGTCTGGTAACTTCGGGCATTGAACGGGTGGGAGGAATATTGAAATTCCGACCGGGTAACAACTACCGTAGATGGAAAAACTGTGAAATGCATATTGCGCGTTTCGGTTTCAGTCTATGAATTTCCAAATGATCGAAGTAAAAAGTAGGTTGGCTGATATTATGTGGCTGAGGTATCACATACCATCAAGTGAACCTCATGCTCGTCTGTCGATATCTAACATAAAAACCTGAAAAACATTACGTCGTAAAGGTATAAAACAATATTAAAGTAATAAGTATCGTATTTTCAGTCAACAAAATAACTCAGTTATCTACTAAGACTCTGCTTTCAAAAGAAGTCTTAAAAGCTTTCTCACCTCTCAGAACTGTGATGAATTTTGATGAGACCTCGCTATTTATAACTCACCTGCGCTTTCATTACATTTACCCCATTTAGATATGGTTTCAGTATTATTTATTTATTTATTTACACTTTAACATTAAAAACTTAACCTAAAGAATTAATATAAAAAAAAAACAGAAATATAGTAAGGCGGCCTTATTGCTCAAAGCAATTTCTTCCCAGAAACCTGGATAGAAAGGAATTGAAGCTTGAGATATATGTATGAAGATAGGGGTATATAAAAGTATTCAATGATTAATAGAATAATTAAGTACACATAATATAATCACAATAAAAATAAATAACTAAATATACATTTAACAGTAACTATGTTGGAAAAAAGAATTATTTGGTATTTAGTATTTGGTTGTTGTTCGTACAAAAACACTAATATCGCTATTAAAAATAGAAGGGTGGTGGAAGGAGGAGGTTTTTGATTTCAAATCAAAAAATAATCTAGATAGGGACACCCTAATCACCTAGCGGTATGAAATATATTATACTTTATGATCTATTGTCATACATACCAAATATACATTTAAAAAATCATAAAATTCGGTCTAGCCGTTTCGGAGGAATGCGACCACAAACACCGTTACACGAGTTTTTTTATATACATATGTATATAGATATTATAGATAAACATGTATATTGTATATACGACGAATAATAACTCTTGGATATACACATTTAATATAAATTTTCTCGTAAAGTGTAAGTAGGATTGAGGGTAGGATTCGTAAAGTGAATACGTCATTTTACGCGCTCGTAAAATATTATTGTTTATTATAGTTTTCAGTTCATTTAAGTGCATAAAAGTATGTTATAAAACCCTGTAGTACCTACCGCGTCATTTCTCCAATAAAAGTTTCTTTATTACATCACTTATAACTGTGCATTCAAAACATAACCTATCAGTGCACTACACTTGTTCTTAGTTTCATCTAAAATGGAGTCCGTACAGTCTATTTCGGAACTATCTGACTTTTTCCAAAGGAAGATGGCTGAGTTTCATCAAGATTTGCAGAAGGTGTCAACAGCAGCAGGATCCACCTCAACTTCTCAACTGGCAGCAGACTTCTCTCTCTTTCGGACCTTTGTTCTCAAATCATTAGAAACTCTGCAGGAACAAGTAGCTGTACTGGCTAAATTGCATGACCAGCAGGAGATGAGGAGCAGGCGCAAAATACTTCTACTCCATGGTATGCCCGAGGGAAGTGATGAAAATTTGTCTATTTCCATAATTAAAGTACTTTCTGATAAATTAAAAGCTCCTGAATTTTCTGAAGACTGTATAAAATACTGCCACCGGATGGGATCACGTGCCGGTGATAAAAGTAGACCGATTCTGATTAAGTTTAGTGACACCTCCATGAAAGAAAAAGTCTGGTCTTTGAAAACTGCTTTTAAAGGCTCTGGTTTCACACTTTCAGAATTTTTAACTAAAGAGCGTCACCAAATATTTATGGCAGCTAGGAAACGTTTTGGTGTAGCCAAATGCTGGACTTATAACGGACGCATATTCATGTTAGGATCGGATGGCTTGCGGCATCGCATAGAATGTAAGGCAGATATTGAAAGAATTCCTGCTGTAGATCCCCCACTGCAAGCTTCTACTTCCGCTGCTCAGGCAGGAAATACTAACAAGACTGTTCTACGCAGCAAGAGGCTTATCAGGGCTAAGTGATGTTTATTGTATCATCACATTATAATATTAGTTCTCCATAATATGTTATTGTACTGGTTTGTGTTTGAAAGCGATACTTTTTATCCACTGATATTATTATCTATTTTTACACCTACACAGTTTTAGAATATTTTATTTTTATATACTCTCTTTAACTTTTTACAATGCTGGTAGGTAATGATTAATTTACTTATTATTATGCTTTTGTGATTTATTTTGTCACATTGATTGTCAGTTGTCATAAGCGAAGTGACAATTGACAGTTGTCTATTATTGTTGGTGTCACAGAGTAAGCAATAATGCAGTGTAATTTATATTATATTGGTTTCACAATGTAAAATTATTTTCTTGTTTGTATTAGGTACTTTTACTTTTTTCTCGTTTTTTTTGTTTGACGCTGATGGTACGGGGTAAAGCGATACTTTTATTTTTTATTTTTTCTTTTATTATAGTATAAGTGTATTTTTTGTTATTATAATATTTTAGTTTATAAGACTTATTTAGTATGTCAACCTATGATAATTCTGAGTCTGAAGATAATTCTTCCTATGTGTCTGCTGAATCTTCAAGTGATAGTTTTCATAGCATATGTTATACGCCGCTGAACGATACTCTTTCCTCTTTTTTCCTTGATGTCTCAAAACATTTTAACATTGTCCATATAAATGCTCAAAGCATTCCGTCCCATTTTCCAGATTTACTTGCTTCATTCGATTCCACTACTATCCATGCTATTTTAGTATCTGAAACATGGCTAAAACCATGCCTTCCTTCCAATAGTTACTGCCTTCCCGGGTTTCAACTTATACGTCATGATCGTGTTGGTAGAGGTGGAGGTGGAGTTGCTATTTATCTCCGTTCTCATATACCTTACACTATTGTTAGCACTTCTCCTCAGCCCTCTCCTCCCGATATGGCTGAACATCTCCTTATTGAACTTACTCTTTCCAACTCTAAAATCCTCCTTGGTGTATTTTATAGCCCCTCCCTATCTGTTGACTACTTTACATCCTTTGAAAGCATTCTTGATGCTTTCACACCGTTATATAATCATGTTATATTTATGGGTGACTTCAACACATGTCTCCTTAAAGATGATAATCGGAGTAAAAAATTGCTTGCTCTCCTTAATGCTTTTAATCTTTCTAACGTCTCACTTAATCCAACTCATTTCCTTCCTGGCTGTAATCCTTCTCTTTTAGACCTCATGATAGTCTCATGTCCTGAACTTGTTTCGAAACATGGGCAATCTTCCGCTGATGCTTTCTCCCATCACGACGCTATCTTTTTATCATACAAAATACGTCCACCTAAAGTTAAGCCATCTATTGTACTTCTGCGTAATTTTGTTGGAATTGACACGAAACAACTCTGTTCAGATGCTTCTGATATTAATTGGGATAGTTTACTTAATTCGGACTCTATTGATGCCAAAATTTCTTTATTTAACGATCATATTTTAAAACTGTATGATAAACATGCACCTCTCAGACCAGTTAAAAAGAAGCATTCACCTGCACCTTGGCTTTCCGAAGAAATCGTCTCTATAATGAAGAGGAAAAATCGTGCCAAGGCCAAACTTAAAAGCGCTACATCTGATGTTGCTAAGGAAAGGTATAAGAGTATAAGAAATCGTTGTAATACTTTATGTAGAGACGCACAACGACGCCACTTTCATTCGTCTGTCGAGAACGGCGACACGGCTAAAATATGGAAATTTCTTAAAACCTTAGGGGTTGGTAAACCAGTACAAAAATTTCCTGAATCTCAAATAAATATTGATTCCCTTAATCAACATTTCTCTTCTACTTCTTCTCCTTTAAACGATACTTATCGATTTAGTACACTGTCTGATCTTTCATTGCTACCAACCCCTACGTTTCCACCGTTCATTTTTACTCAATTTACCGACTGTGATGTTAAGAAGAACATACTATCCATAACCTCTAATGCTGTTGGTTGCGATCTTGTTAGTCGTAATATGATCATCCCTATCCTTGACATCATCATTCCTATCATTACCCACATCCTGAGTTTTTCCATTAGTTCTAACACTTTTCCTCTCGCGTGGAAAGATGCTCAGATAATTCCTCTCCCTAAGAAGCCTCATCCCAGTACTTTTTCCGACTATCGCCCTATTTCCATATTGCCCTTCCTTTCCAAAGTCTTGGAGCGGTTAATCCATGAACAACTCAGTATTTTTCTGAATAAAAACCGCATCCTTAATCCTATGCAATCTGGTTTCCGTCCTGGTCATAGTACGGCTACAGCTCTCGTTAAGGTTACCGATGATATACGTTTCGGTATGGATAACAAGCAGCTAACAGTTCTCACCCTTTTAGACTTCAGTAACGCATTTAATTGTGTAGACTTTGAAGTTCTCCTAGCCCTGCTCCGTTCTATTAACATATCTCCAGCGGTGATTGAGTGGTTTCATAGTTACCTGAATGGACGTCGACAGCGTATATTGGTTGATGATAAACACTCGTCATGGTGTTCTGTTGCTGCCGGCGTTCCTCAGGGTGGTGTGTTGTCTCCTCTTTTATTTGCTCTTTTTATTAATTCTATCACTAATTCTCTATCTTCGCTCTACCATATGTATGCCGACGATTTACAAATATACTCTCAAGCAACTCTGGAAGATCTCCCTATTGCTATATCCAACACTAATGCAGATTTGGATGCCATAGTGAATTGGAGTAAATATTATGGCCTTACTATCAATCCTAAAAAAAGTCAGGTCATAATAATTGGTAGCCCTCATTTTATCTCCCGAATTGACTGGACCTGCTTGAGTTCTATTATAATTGATGGCGTTGTGATTCCTTTTAGTAATTCTGTCAAAAACCTGGGTGTATACTTAGATTCAACGTTGTCTTGGACGAAACAGATACAGGAAGTCAGTAGTAAAATGTATGCTACATCGAGTTCACTGAGGCGCCTCTCTCACTTTCTGCCAATTCCAACAAAAATTATGCTTGCCCAATCTCTTTTACATCCTCTCCTAGATTATGCTGATGTTTCCTTTCCAGATCTTTCAGAAGAGCAGTTAAATAAACTTGAGCGTCTCCAAAATTTCTGTATAAGGTTCGTATTTGGTCTCCGTAAATACGATCATATCTCTGAATTTCGCAAAAATCTCAAGTGGCTTCCCATTCGACTTCGCCGGGATTCTCACATACTACATCTCCTCTATAAAATCCTATTCGATCCCAAGACTCCTCCTTATTTAAAAGAAAAATTTCAATTTCTTAATTGTGATGCGCATTCGCTGCGATCCACTGATAGACTTACTTTGCGTGTTGTTCCTCAGCAAACTGTTTACTATGGACAGTCGTATGCTGCCACTGCGATTCGGCTGTGGAACACTTTACCCAATAATATTCGGTTGGCACAGAATCTGGCTAAATTTAAAAAACTTATTAATGAATATTTTCTTTCAATTGAGTACGGCCCGAATTAATTTGTATTTTTTTCCTCATATATTATAGGTTATAATTAATTTTCCTTACTGTTTATAAATAGTATTTTAGATTCAGGTAGACATTTATATTATTTAAACTTTTTATATATATCCTATATCCCACACCTACTCTTCTATTATTATTATTTTTCTCTTTCGCTTTATCCAGATAAGGGTTGCCTGGAAGAAATTGCTAATAAGCAATAAGGCCGCCTTTAATGCCTTAATTAAGATTAGTTTTTTAAGTTATTTTATGTTTGTATTATAGTCTAAGGTTATTAATAAAGAGTTAAATAAATAAATAAATAAATAAATAGTTTTCTAAACAGGAAACACTGAATTGTGCTTATTTATTTTTCTTTTAATTGGCCTTATCTGCCATATCAAAACAAAGTATTAAAAATTGCAAAAAATTATGTATATGTACCTACTATGACTGCCTCAAGGAACTCTCCTTGGTCATTGTTTGGGTAACGTTGATAAAGTCGATATTGATGACAATAAAACTAGAAGAGGGTCAGTGTAATAAAAACATCTTCGGATCATATTCAACAAGTCAATAATCGTTTTATCGCCGCCTCCCACTCCTACTTGAATTTCATCTTCTAACTCGATTTTCAATTACACGATACAGTGAACGCAAACCTTTAGTAATGAAACGTTCAACGGTTCATACCTGTACAGTGTAGAGGAAAAGTGGTAACACATACAGATATTTGTAAGGAAAATGCTTATTTATGGATAAGGATAAATAAGCGAGCGATAGATTGAAATATATCGATAGAAAAACCTTTATTAATTATGAATATTACACAACATAGAACATTTACAAAAAATCTTAAATAATCAGTCTTCAGTGCTGCTGACCGGAACAAAATTTGTTTCATGTATAATTGAACGCGGGACCTTTGATCTTAAACGCTACGATTGTACCACTGAGTGGCCGAGGCGGTAGAGTGGTAGAGGCGGTAGATATTAGTATAGATATACTAATATTATAAAAAAGAAATATTTATTTTTTATTACGAATTAACTCAAAAACTACTAGACCGATTTTAAAAATTATTTCATCAATAGAAAGCTACATTATATATTTTTGTGTATAGTACTTAACATATTTAGTACAAATACATGCACCCGTGCGAAGCCGGGACGGATCGCTAGTTCATTTCGACTAATTTAATTAATTTCGATGTAATTCGACGACGGGCTGGTTGGCGCGTTCGGTAGATGGGTCGTGGGTTTGAATCCCACGGGGACGGCATGATTATAATTTTCTGTAAGCCTGTCTTCCCCACGTCTGGTAACTTCGGGCATTACACGGGTGGGAGGAATATCGAAATTCCGACCGGGTAGCGAACCACCGTTCATTGATGTAAAAACCGTGAAGTGCATATTGCGCGTTTCGGTTTCAGTCTATGGATTTCTGAATGCGAAGTGAAAAGTAGATCGATGGCGCATCATTGACTGATGTTCTGTGGCTGACCTACCATCAAGTGAACCTCATGCTCGTCTGTCGATATCGAACATAATTTTTTTGTTTTTAGTACATCTAAATTGCAACCGTACGAAGCCGAAGCTAGTTCATAATATATCAATAATTATTTCCTAACAATTCAACCAACCGCGATCGTTCCCAACCAGTCGAGTAACAATAAATGATGGGCATCGTTCCTCACCTGTCACGGAGATTCGCATAAATATAAAAGTGAATGATCTCTACGTCCGCGTCGCCCTGTCAGCCCGCACTGAGCAATTAATTACTGTTTTAATTGAACATGTCGGGACGAAGGCCGTTGCGACTTACATAACAAATTAGCAACCATAAATGCTCTTACAGTATCCTTCTAAGTGACCTTTCACTAAGAATGAGGTATTTCTTAATGCATAATGATGTTTTTGGGAAGATTGATGGCTGGACGTTGACCTGTTAAAGGACAAGCTTATTAACCATTATACTAACTGTTATTTTAACTTGATTATCCATTGCGTAGCTTTTTCAAGAGCTTATTGAAACAATGGTTGATAATCAACTTGGCGATTGTGACATAGGATATTAACCTAGCTTATTTAAAAAATATGTTACGGAGAGTTTAGAACGCTTCAATTCGTTTCTATTTGCAGATTCTCAATGTCTTTATCTTCCTCCCAGTAATTCCCAGTCAGTCACTAACAGTGATCATGGTTAATGTGATCGAACATGGGGTAGGCACGTCTTCATCAGCCTTTATGTATCTATGTTCCTACATATAAATCTCTAAATTCCGGTGAAACGTGGCTGACAGCGCATAATTTTTTATTACTATCCTGTGGTTGTCTTACTATCAAGAATATTAAATTTTGAGTTTTTTTTATGTCAGATGAACTTGATGATATACCTCAGCCACAGAACATCAGTCAATGATGCGCTGTCGACCTATTTTTTAATTCGAGCATTCGGAAATCCATTGACTGAAACCGAAACGCGCAGTGTGCACTTCACGGTGGTTCATTACCCGGTCGGAATTTCGATATTCCTCCCACCCGTTCAATGCCCGAATTTACCAGACGTGTGGAAGACATGCTTACAGAAAATTATAAACAGGTCGACCCGGTGGGATTCGAACCCAAGACCCATCGATGCGCACGGCAGGTGTTCTACCGAACGCGCCAACGAGCCCGTCAAAATTATTCTCGTCTCTCAATTCAAGTTAGTTGAAACAAATATATTTTTTTATATTGAAACTTGTGAAAAATCTATGTAACGTAAATTACCAGAAATCTGTTTAGAGCGAACTAATACTAGCTAGCAACAAGACTAGTATTTAGTGAAAATAACTAAATAAATAAGACCTCGCGACGTAACAGGAGGCCTATTACCCAAACAAAATACGAAGTTTCAGCTGACGGATCGTACATTTTACTATTATGATTCCGATGATCGACACGTCTTTCGCAATTGGACATTAAGTCTTTCGTTTGACATTAATATGATTGTAAGAATAATCGTAAATAGAATTAAAAATGTTTTCTTAACACTTTGCCTGCTGAAAACACACCGTATGTGTTTTTACGGTCGAATCGAGTATGCGTATTTAACACGCATGCGTGTTCGAAATAAATCGGGTCTGCCAGTGCGGTAAACACGTTTGCGTGTTATTTATATCGAGTTGCCGATACGTGTTTTTACGTTGTTTACGTGTTTTAATTCGCATGGCTGTAAAATAGTATTTTGGTTAGCAGTAAAAGTTTGTTCTTTCGTTTCGATCCGTTCGTTGCGTTCGTTTTACGTAATAGACCTACAGATACTCACTATTATGTATTAAAGCTTAGTGAGTCACTTAGCTTTAATACATTAGCATTTATAAGAGCAACACAATTCAAATAGGAAGTTCCAATAAAACATTAAATCAGTTCAATCCATTAGCAAAGCTATTCATTTAATCTCCGATACATAAATCCAATATTCCAAGCTATTGCGACCTGCTAACGTCCACTTTGCTGCTAAATTCCGATTAAGCCACTGCTTATCCTGCTAATTGTAACTGAGCATTATTAATAGCATAAGCTGATAGTTATGCATGAATAACTTAGGTAATACATGACCTGGGTGTTAAGTCCAGGACAGTACGGCTTAGCACGAACAACCTGCGAAAAAATATTCTATGTTTCAAATGATTTCTCATATAACTGACAAATGGACGATTCGAATACTTTTTCGATAGTCGTTCGTGCTAGACCCTCTGTTCGATGGAAAATCCCAATCTTTCGTATATGTAGGTAGGAACTCTTCATGGATTTGTTATTGTTCTTCATTCCGATACTAAGACAATAAAATTGCCATAGCCAATTCTGGTTTCTAATCGGGGAAAAAAATTGATCAATAGGTTTATCTTGGTCGGAGACATCCAAATACATAGAACATTATTAGTGTTAAGTTGGACGTATCAGACAGAAGAGCTACTTCCTCGTAAAGAAAAATGATTTATCATTGAAATATGTGCCTGCCCCATGCCCTACTCTTGGGGGACTCGGGATTATCGACACGTTAAAAGTGTTTGAACTACGTATATTTCTACTCCACTGTGTTCTTGCCATAAAGAATAAAATCTCAATCGATAAGTCAGACATCAGCTATCACTTACTTAAAGTGAATTCTCGAGTCCCCTAGTAGGGCAGACCTATTTCTGTGTCTGTTTCACGAATCATGTGTCTTTACAGGCAAGTAGCCTTCTGTGCCCTGCCCTACGAAATCAATTTTTTTCTTAGTCTTGTTTCCCCGGGATTCGAACCCACGATATCCGGTGTTAAACGCATCGCGCTTAACATGAAGCCACGGAGGCAGTAGTAACTTACTTAAGTCGCTGTAAAAGTGAATCTTAGTAGAACAACTTTCTTTTAAAAATATATATTAAAAAATCTGTATTGTATTTGAAAAAAAAAACAGTATACCTATTTTTTATTCTTAGATGTCAATAGATGAGCTTAAGGCTCACTTGATGGTAGGTGATACTTTAGTCATAGACTAACTATCAGTCAAAGATGCACTGTCAGTTTGTTACTTGCAGTAAAACCGAAAGGCACACTATACACTGCACTGTTTTTCTATATATAAAAAAAAATTATTATTCGTAAAAAATAAACAGTGATCACTCACAAACCAAACACAAATCTGTATTTATAGATTAATTAATATATAAATAATAATATCTAAGACAACAAAGAGACCTAGGTAGAATATGGAAAAAGAACATATTGATAACATCAAAAAAATGTTGCCGAATCGTGCGTTCTTTCATATATCCCAGAGCTGGCGCCGCCTTGGTGCCGGCACAGACTAATACAAGTAGTTGGGAGATAAATAAAACACACGATAAACGCGTATGTACCTAAATTACGTACAAATAATTCGCTTATGAAATAGTACTTCTTAACTACTACTTAATAGTACTTATCTAGTAATATAGCTACTGCATACCGCAGTGCTAACCAAAACGCTTCATATCGGATATTGGAGCGCAGTTAAAAATACCAAAGTTACGACATTTTTAAAAAAATTGTGGACCAAAAATGTTAAATTTGGATCTCGACAAAACATCAATATTTTACTTAGGTTTATTAAGACATAATAAAAATCGGCCAATCAGTTGCTGATATATGCACACATAAATGTCAATTAAATTACTATTTTATCATAATAGGCTTCCGAATAAAATAAAAAAAAATAACAATTTCTCATTTTATTAATTACTTACTGTCCTAGCCTCCAAAATGAGATTTTATTTGAACAGGTATTTTAAACGGCACTTTTAATAATGCTCTTTTAGAATCCCAACTGGTTCCAACAGTCTGTAGTACCAGCCAATGGAAACATTTTTATTTCAGCCCTCACTAAATTGTCACTTGTTCGAGTGGCAACCATTCGTAAAGTGTTCTCCACAGATCATTATTCATATGTTATCTTTATTATACTCTCTGAAAAAGAAGTTAATTGGTACCACATGTTTCAAAAATGTCGTATCGTCCTGTCGTCAACCGATTTGGTATCTGTGACCAAGATGTTTATATTAACGTCATTACGTATACTCTGGGTATTAACTTGATAGTTTATTTGAGGATATAACTATTTCCCGTAGTAACTATTTTTAACTTTTTAATTTTAGTTTTATTCAATAAGGGTTTGCCCGGGGCGTCAGTCGTATGAAATTATTGAGGTTTCTTGAAGTTTTACAATCTTTTCTTAAATTCATGCTTTCCTAGTACCTAGTATATTTTTTAATCTATTGAACAATTTGATAGAAATTGTAACTTAGTAACACTGTAAATTATTTTATTGTAAGTATATTTCCGATTATTTTAATATTAGTTGAGAATATGGCATCTGTTCCCGTATTACATCATTATTTTACCCACCGAACAAGAAAAAATCTTCTGTTCTGAAATGCCACTAGTGACTGTTAACTGTAACCGATAACATCACTATTTCATTATTGCCTGCGCATGAGCAAGATAAATTATATTTTAACCACAATCAGCTTTAACTAACTACAGTAACTTTCGCAAGTACAGACTATACACTTATTATATATCCATATCGAATTTAACGTACGAACGCCTTAAAACTCCGGGCAAGTTGGGATTGATTTCGTATGTCGGAATTATACAAGCGTACACGCACGATTAGTTCGCATACAGTGTGCGAGGTATTATAGTACTCGGAGAGTCGGGATCGTTCGTGCGAATTCGTATTTTTCGCATTAAAAATCATATCATCGCAATCATCCAAACTGCGACCGTCCTAACGCGAACGTGAAATCTTGGGGTTTTGCTACGAAAGTAACCTGTCCAGTTGCCTTCTCTAATATAAAAAAAACGCAACGTGCTACTGAGGCACGGATGCGGCCAATAATAGACATTTCATGAACGAAACAAAGATTATGCAACAAGCCTCTGTCTTTTATTTGGCTACACTGCTGTTAAATATTGATAGTTTCTCTCAGCGTAGTTTACTACCAAAAAACACGAACTTTATATCTTTTCTGTAAACCAAAGCACTATTTTCTACAACCAGTCCCAAAACGCCAATAAAGTTTTATATCGAGGCAATAAATGAACCGAGTATTTAGATTCGAAAGAAGAATGATTTCCGCATCTTATTTCAGTATTGTTCCAAAAAAAGAACAGTAGTTAATTTTTTATCACCGAAATTTATAGTCAAAGTAAAGGAAGTTCGAAGTGTAAAGGAAATCGAAATAAATCTACCACAGATGCTCCGAGTCATCTACAGCCCATAAAAAGTATACGGTGAAAGGGTTATAAAATTTTAACACCCTTCTCGAAAATAGATCTTCAATGAAAACATAATAATTCGTGTGAGATATTAAATACACAATGTTTTTGCGAATCACGTGGGTATTAACAGCTCAAACTCAAAAGGAATAATTCAATATTGCATGTATAAAATAACTTATTGATAAAATCAAATTTTACTATTGTAACGTAAGCAATGCTGGTATGCAGTGGCGGGACCATCATACAATTATAAAAGCCAGGCTTATCCTATTAAGGCAATCATAAAAAAGCCCTTAACGTTATTACAAAAGTATTATATAACTTATATGATTACGTAATTATATCAGTTATATAAAAAACACGTATGACGTTAAAATCAGCAATCCGGGCTTTTGGGCTTGTATATAGTATATTGCTCTTCATCATTTATATTCATATACCTTTAATTTATACGTATAGTAAAACAGTCTAATCGAATATACTGCCAGAAATTGAGAAAAGTCGATAAAAGAAGAATTACGGAATAAGTAAAAAAACAAAACAATGTTTCTTTGTATAACTATTTGATCACGCTAATCTTAGAAACTACTGAACTAATTTTGATACAATTTTCACAATTATATTAAACTCAGTGTGGAGGTCTGGATTTCGGGATGAAAAGTTATAGTAATTTTAAGATTATTTTAAACGTCCTTCTTACTATACAATATAAAAAAATCATCTTCACGGTCCACGAAAAATGATTGGAGTATATTATATTCTGATGACAGAAATAAAGGGTTAAATAATAATATATCATTACTTAGACAAAATAACATATTAGTACCGGTATCGAGCAGACGTGCCCATACAGCGAACAAATATGAAAATAATTCTCCAGCCGTGCGTAGACAACGT
Organism: Anthocharis cardamines; assembly: GCA_905404175.1. Classification (NCBI taxonomy): domain Eukaryota; kingdom Metazoa; phylum Arthropoda; class Insecta; order Lepidoptera; family Pieridae; genus Anthocharis; species Anthocharis cardamines. The sequence continues at coordinate 5,318,018 of FR989964.1, forward strand.
AATTTATTTATAGCCGCCTGAAATAATCCCTCGATTTAATGCCATATAAATGATATTGGATTAGATGCGAACAATATTGTATGTAAGACATGGATTATATGAACGCGTGTTCAACCATTAAACCATATTTTACTGAGACCAGTTTAATTAAAGACTTGGTTACTTTAATTCGCCTATCCCTATAAAAATACATTTAATAAATCTTATGTTTTTCGTAAGTATGTTAAAAATCAAAAAGCTCCTTTTTAACAGTAACAAATTAATTGTAATCGATTTTCACATCCAACAATATTAATAGGGGAAATACTTTATGGTGTAAAGTTGACATAGTTATTCCGACTGGGTAAGGAACGACCAGCCATAGATGGAAAATCCGTGAAGTACACTCACTGTAGGCACTGTAGGTAGGAATTCTGATCCCATCTGCTTACTTTCAGCAATGCAGCTCGCGACAAAGCTCCAAGTTCCACCCGTACCATAATGCGTGGAAGTCTAGTACTGTGCGCTTTATGCGCAATTTTCTTTCATCACTACGTTATTGTAAAATGAGTTAATGCAAGCATTTTTCCGAAATGATACGACTGGGGAACTTCAAAAAAAGAGACCCTAAGGCATCGTATATGCTAGTCCTCGGGTGTTGCGGATTTTCATGGACGGAGGTGTTCACTATATATCAGGAGAGGCGCAGCTTGTTCTCTTATACTATAAAAAAATGTGACACTTTTTAAACTCCTTGATGCAATAACTAAAAAAGTTATTATAAGTAAGTTCAATCCACCACAAATGAGACATACAAGTACGAACGAAAGTTAAAAGTAAACGCATTAAATTGACCAAACGACAAGTTCGTCGTGTAAATTGAAATGACATACAGTCATAATAAAGTCCGTGAGTTGTAATTTTCATGTGTAATGGCGCATTCAGTACGTTATTAGATATACGACGTTTGAAAATCACATCAACGCAAGAAATCACTTTATCAGATTTGTACACTTTATTGCAATACTAATTGAAAATAATGATATTGTAATTAGAAACGATTTAACTTATAGATGGACAACACTTTATTTTCCAGAACGACTTGCGAGAAAATATTCGAATCGTGATTCTGTCAATTCTATCGAGTATCCCAACAATACCAGATATTGCCGTATAAATATCCGTATTTAATGAAAATTGCCATTAATTTAAAAAAGAAATTGCATAAAAAAACAGATCGGCGACTAAAATACTTTCTTGCAAGTCGTTCAGGCTTGGGCATCTGATTTGTTTTTTTTACCTTGAGTAACTAATTTATAGTATAATATAAGACCGATAACGCATCTAAGTCATTTCGTGTCGCGGATCATCAGTTAACCTGCCTATTCGGTTAACAGCTCTGAAAAAAACTATAATAAAGAAATAAATAAGGCATAAACGATAAATAAAGCATCTAGTGTTGTCGCTCTGAAGTTTCGACGCTTTTCCGCAGCAGCAACAGATGTCACTATTACCAACGTCACCGTCACATTTACTAGTGGGGGTGTCCACTTTACCGACAACGGGCAGCCGATGATGATATAAAAGCTGAGTTCCCGCCACGAAGAGGCATTCCACGTGCACCAACTAAAGTAGTAGAAACTCTGCCCAATTGTGGATAATATTTACAGTGTCAATTTAATAGTGATCTAAAGTGAATTATAGCTAAAGTTATACTTTTGTATCGTAGTATCTGAGTGGATATAACGTGTAAACTTTCATGTTACATTAAAGGTGTATGCATTAATGGTGTTTTCCTAATATCAGAAGCGGGTTATTCTACGCTCACAAAACGCCACGCGGCTATCAAAGAATTCAAGTACGCCGTACTCTATGTATACGAGCTGTAGTAACTGTGACAGACGGAGAAAGAATAACGTAATAAATGTCAACGTAAGGGATCGCCAACTGTAAGTCAGAATGTTTAATTATTATCATCAATGATTTCTGAATTAGAGGACATGCCTCTCGGGGATAATATTGATAGAAAGTAATTCACATGTCTTTAAATGTCTTGACACTACGATGATCAGTGTATCAGCTGTGCAAAAGTAACGGTATACTGCAAAATGAAATATGGTTGCAATTACTTTATGAAAAAGTAATTCTCATGGATATCGAAACAATATCTTACTTATAGTTTTCGAAAGTATGATATTAATTATAGTAATTAGTCTGATAAATTGATGAAACAAATATCAGTGTTGCACAGGATTTCCGTTATTATGACAATACAGCATCTTTTTGTAAAATACGAGATACCCTCGAAACAGGTCTTTAGCAATTTTATAAGCTAGACAGAATAACAACATTGAAAATAATAAATTGAGAGATGTTGAGATTTAATAATATTTAAATATGGATCGCAGCTATTCATTAATGACAAAGACCTAGTAACAGTATTGGTTTTGCAGTCTGTTTTGTTAAAATAATCTTATTCATTGAATGGAATTGAAAATTGAATGGATATATAAAACAGTTACAGTAAAACTTAAAAGTTTAAATATATACAGGTTATACGTTATACGTGGGAAAATCATGATATTTTAATAGCTTGCTATTTGCAATGCTTGTGTTCATATTATTTAGAATGGCATATTAGACATAGCTATAATGGCTAAGTTACAATATTGAAGACAGTTATTTCAAAATACCCTCTAAAAGTAAAGTATTGTCATTGTTATGAAATACTGTATAGAAGTTCACAACTATCAGTGAGATTACTTTTGAAATTGAATCCCAATACCACGCTTACTCGAATTTTGACTAGTTTACTTTTTAATTGTGAGAAAATTGGTATTTTTGAACAAAGTTTAGTTTAGAGTATACTGTAGCATGAAAATCGCACTTAGACTGTACGATCGAAAAGGAACGTGGCTGTAAAAGACGTAACTTCCAAACATGTTTAACTTTTAACACGTGAAAGAAAAATATTTTGACATTTTATCTAAAGTATTTAATAAATGACGACGCATGATGCGCCATCGAGTTTAATAAAGTGTGAATCGAACTTTCATGGTTCAAAAAGGAATAGTGTTCATGGCATGTGATGAATATTCATTCATTCAAGTTAATAATTACTAAACCAAGTAATAACCCTATACCATGCGGTGTTTTCAAATACTAATAGTAGTGTTGAAGAAAGTTGTCAAAATTGTTGCAAAAATGACCGCGCAATATTTCAGTAATAGAATATATAAACATGTGTTGTCAATTGTCTCAAATACACATTAACTAATATCGTGTTTTACGACAAAGATATATTTGAATATAAAGATAGATTGCAAAATTATAATATTATTTGAGAATAATAAGTAATTACTTAATTATTGTTTTTCGGTTGAGTAAAGAGGTAATGAGTATACCCTATGTTATAAGAGGGTCTAGGCGTAGGAAAGGATTATTTCTGAATAGATGCTTGGTCATGGCAAATCGTTATCTAAATTGAACGTTACTTAAATTCAACCTTTAACTAAACTGTAACCGCTAGATGGTCCCAGAATACCTATCTACTATGAACGCCAGTCTTGTCACTAGTATGAAAGTAAAATTAGTACTTATATTGATATGTACATTGAACTCTGATAAACTATAGTTCGATTTTTCACTCAATACATAAATGTCAAAATGTAGTCAAGAATTTTTACCAAAAATGAATTCAACATAAATAACGATTACAATTAGTTCCATCAAGTTCTACCAATTCTATTAAATTATATATATGATGTGCTAGTGTAGCATTCAAGAGTACCAAACAACAAGTCTTCGTACTCAATCGTAAAATTTCAATTAAATCTAGAATGGAGAGTAAGCTTCTTAACCTGTTAACAATATAAATTATGTCAGAACCAGAAATAGTAGTCTTGCACATATAAACGCTTAAAGGGTATAATTATCATTTAAAAAAAAATACAATACGTGGGTGCATAAAATAGAAACTCCATTCACGAATTGCGTACAGTAGTTTCTGAAGTAAATAATATGATTAGTTACTGTCCTTTCCACTAAAAGAACCTAGTAAGCGATATATTAGTCAGGTGAGGCCGAAACGAATAATATAAGTATTTGAATATTGACGAATTGTTAAATAATAAAGTAAAATATAAAGGATCTGAATGTGGGGACCAACCGTGAGGATGTTGGACATTGTTTCCCGCGCTTAAGAAACTTATAGGCCAATAGATTGAAAGTGGTCTCAATTATATTCCTGGGCAGACCAAGCCAGTTATATCCAGTACTAACTGCTAAACCATTCGACATTTTCCATGTTAATCATCTTGGTCCCTTTGTGACGTGAAACATTACAACAATTTGCTTGTATTTATATATACGCTCAATAAATTGAAATTATACTACTATCTATTTAACTTGACTAAAATTACCCTGAATGAAATAAATGAAAAATTGCAAAATGTAAAAAAGTATTATTTAAAGAGGCTAAAGAAATAAAGCCACTGAGCATTTTCCACAATATTATTTAATCGTTTGGAGCAATATAACAAATTATTGTACAGTGCGAATACAATAAAAACTGAAATTATTTTGTAAAAGAAACTGAGGTATATGGCAGTAAAGATCATAATAGCAAAAATAAAGTGACAAATATAAAAGTTAATAAGTGAAAAATACATGAATAAAAATAACAGAAATATGATCAATACAAAATATCGAGTAAAAGTAAGAAAGTGAGGAAGTAGTCTGTACAACTAAGACTGGTTGCCAAAATTGGTTTTCAATTCGATGGTTAAGAATATTAAAAAAAGGATTCAAATGCGATTCATTTAATGACATAGCATTTAATATGATGGCGCAGTCGCCAAGATAATAAAGCCAATTATAGTGCTGCAATAAATACAAATGGGTGCAAATCACTACAAAAATCTATTATGGTATCGGATCATTGCATAATATACTTAACTAAAAAAAAAAAAATGTAAAGAAAGTCTGATCTAGTTCTCAGTGAGGTTTATATTTCTCCTTGATATCATATCATCCATTCATATATAAAGAGATCGCTAATGATGATAATGAATATTATTTTTTGACGGATATGCGAGACAAAATAAAATGACGGATTTTGATGCGTCTATTTACGCTGTTGAAAATTTAGTGGTGCTTTAGATAACCAGATAATTCATATGAAATACAAGTATAAGTTATGCCGTAGCCATAACCGTGGTGTAAAAGTTACTTTTCAGAATACCTTAGAGCTTGGGCCGTGACAAGTGAATTGAGTGAAGTTGAAACAATCGTTGAAATATACATATAATGGGACATAGTACTAAAGAGATTATGACAGTAGGTATTAATGTTACCGAATAAGTCCGGATGTTGTCAGTAAGTCCACGTGACACGTGAGTTAAACTTATATTATTTATAGAAATGGCAGTGCTAATTTAAATTGTAACTATCGCTATACATGCACTACGATCTAGATAAGAAAGAGAATACGAATAAACTTTTGTAACTATAACTATGCATGCATTACAATATAAACAAGAAAGTGAATAGGAGTAAACTTTTGTAGCTATCCCTTTACAAGCATTATTACAATATAGAAAAAAAAAGGGAATACGTGTAAACTTTATTGTCAAGTGTATATGCTTCAACATTGTAAGCGAGCCTGGTCTGTTTTGGTGTTTAATTTGGTGATACATGGCTAGTTTGATCTGTACATCAGCTAGTCCAAACCATACATGTCCGCTGGGTTGATGGAATGGCGGCTCGTGCAACAGGTATCTGTGTGAACGCTGTTGTAATGGTGATACACGACTGTTTGATCTGAACATCATACAGTTTAAACCGTATATGGTGATACACGGCTGGTTGATCAGAACATCAACCAGTTCAAACCACATCGAGCCAGCCATCCACCAGCGACAGTGGGCTAATTAAGTACTAAAGCATACTGACGGCTTCTAAATGTGTGAACGTTGTTGTAATGGTGATGCACGACTGGTTGATCAGAACATCAACCAGTTCAAACCATATAAGCCAGCATACTGACTGCTTCTAAATATTGCTTATTTAACCCTTTACAATGTCCTCAGCTATACACCAGACACATACGCCGTTCGAGGACGAACGCGTGTGCAGGACGGCCGGATGTTGTCGCTCTGAAGTTTCGACGCTTTTCCGCAGCAGCAACAGATGTCACTATTACCAACGTCACCGTCACATTTACTAGTGGGGGTGTCCACTTTACCGACAACGGGCAGCCGATGATGATATAAAAGCTGAGTTCCCGCCACGAAGAGGCATTCCACGTGCACCAACTAAAGTAGTAGAAACTCTGCCCAATTGTGGATAATATTTACAGTGTCAATTTAATAGTGATCTAAAGTGAATTATAGCTAAAGTTATACTTTTGTATCGTAGTATCTGAGTGGATATAACGTGTAAACTTTCATGTTACATTAAAGGTGTATGCATTAATGGTGTTTTCCTAATACTAGGCGTCTTAGAATGCGTCGATAAATGATTCGCCACGCATTTTTCAGGAAATGGCATCCAAGATGTGACGCACATCTGTCCAAATAATACAATAACGCACGTGTATCAAGCGCAAAATTACAGTAGTCACGCGTTCTTTGAGATTAAATGTGATAATACGAATCTCTATAGCCTCTAACTCTTGTATTTTCATAATTGAACAATTTCACGTTTGTCGTGCACACGTGAATCTGCAGGCAACAAGCGTATAAGGCGAATGCATACTCAGAAAATGCATAATATCCTAGTAGGTAAATATGTATAGCAGCCAGTTTGTGTGCTAAGCCAGCACGTAAAACTTGCGAGAAAATATCCGGTCAATAATGTTATTTGTATTATAAATCATTTTGATTTAGAATATAAAAATATATATTTAAAACTTAAAGTATTCTCGAAAGCTTGAAAACCTTTGACTTCGAAATAAGTGTTTTATTACTATTCTACTGTTGTTTTTCAATTTGTTTTCGTACGCCTATCGTTATCGCTCGGTGTCATTAATCACGGCTGATTCACTTTGTGTTTATGGCCTTTTCCCCATGTCTCTTTCCCACATGTTTCCCATGTTACGTAACCCAATGTTATTTTCATAGCATTGTCTCAAAATTCTCTAACGTTACGTCCCTTATCAGGGTTTGTACTGTGAAATTAAAACATTTATATGTTTTACAATAAGAGGACTAAAGGTACATTTAATATACGCTAGTTAAATATGTTTATACTCGTGAATCGTATCACCTTTATTAGTCATTGACAAAAAATATGTGAATATAAATCGATTTTAAGAAAAGCTTGTTGACAAAAATATAAAATTGAGAAATATTTAAATAAATACTCTAATGAGATATTTTCGTTTTTTGGTATTGATATCTTACACATTGGAATTATTTGCAAAGAATTTTAACTAATATTTTATCAATATGTTCAAAAGTAATTTCAACCAGCTTTATACGAGAAAACCCTGCCTTTCATTAATACCACAATAAACTGAACACAATGCTAAACGAAATTAATTTCGTTCCATATATTTGTCGCCTTTCATCAATAAATCCGACGTTGATTTATTGACAGGCGCGTCCTATTCTTAGCAGATTCGATATAATTTGTTAGCCAAATAATCCGGGATTTCAATGCGGACCCCACGTTATAAATAAAAGTTGCCAATAAAAGCATTCGAACGATTACCGAACATAAAGTCGCTAGAGCTAAATTTCACCCACATTATATCAAATAATGGCAAACAGTAGACATTGCGTCTCCCTACATGCCGATGCCGATACGCCTTAAAGCTCTTTTATATCTAAATGCACAACGGGAGTTTGAAAAAAATTGTACCGAAGCGTTAGGGTGCAGCCGTCTAAGTAATAATGTGAATATTTATGTCGAAGGCACGTGCTGATTTGTCGTAATGGTTACACGAAATTCACATATTGGTAATTACGTTGGAAGAACTTATTAATGTTTGTTTGATCGCTATAAATCTCTTTGATAAGCTATATGTAAATAAGGCGTATGTGAATTTAATAGTGCTTTTAGGATTTATCAAACAGAATAATTATTTCGTTTTCAAAGCGGTTACTTATAATTTTGTAAGTATAATGATGACTTAATATTTAAACATTGTTTTTATAGAATTAAGATATACAGTAAAAGTATTTGTTTTTTTTTAGGTTAGAAATCGATAGACGAGCATGAGGTTCACTGGATAGTAGGTGATACCTCAGCGACAGAACAACAGTCAATGATGCGCTGTGGAGCTTTTTTTAGCTTTTACTTCGAGCATTCGGAAATCCATAGATTGAAACCGAAACGCGCAATATGTACTTCACGGAAAAACCATCTATGAATGGTGGTTCGTTACCCGGTCGGAATTTCGATATTCCTCCCACCCGTTCAATGCCTTTCATTGTCCGAAGTTACCAGACGTGGGGAAAACATGTTTACAGAAAATTATAAACATGTCGTCCCGGTGGGATTCGAACCCACGACCCATCGATGCGCACGGCAGGTGTTGGTTATATAGGTGTAGGTCTTATAGTGGTGATTCAAGCTTTCTGTATTAATAAAATATTAAATAAAAGAAAGGATGCAACCATTTAGAGGTTTTTGTGTAAGCCATAACGCGGTAGACTGCAAAAATTCCAAAAGAGCCAATCTCATTTTTAGGTGGATTTAGGGTGAAACACAGACACGATTGCCTCAGGGGTCGCTTGCATCGCCTCTAAGTCTATTAAGACGACTGGCTAAACCCCCTGGGGACTCAATCCACTCGAAGAGTAGACGATAGAAAAACATTTTTTGCTGGGAAAAACCACCTGTGCAGATAAATTGAAAGTTTTTGGCATCATTCCACCATATTTCTTTACGGATAGGAAATGAAAACAACTAGTTTCGGTTCCGATATTAAAACAAGCAGTGAAATAAAGATATCAGAAACAATAGGACGAAGTAAATGACACTGCCGGTTTTCAATTGCAATTGGAACGGCGCTATTGCTTAGCAACGCGGACTTAACCGATACAGAACAAAGACCGAATGGAAGTCTTACTCATCATGATTTATCGTTCAATATCTATAAAATGAAATTGCGGATTGTAAATGCTACTTTTAACGTAGACTACGACAGATGTGGGGATCTACAGTGCCTCGGGGGACGCAGGGGACGATAACAATGTTAGTGAAGTTGAGGCAAGGCCGAGGGTCCATTGCCCGGGCAAATTGTGACCGAAGGATTCATTATTTGCCCGGTACAAGCGTTTCGAGGTAAATGTGTTAACTGTAGCTACGTACGTTATTTAATAAAATCGTCATGTGACATCATGACTAAATAATGATTATCAAGAACAAGTTACAATTTTATTTTTAATGTGCTTATTTGCTCGATGTATTCCATGGGTTCCGATAGCGAGTTGGAATCCCGGTAAGTTTTACACGTTAATAAGCTGTATAGCAAAAGACTGGCATTTAATCTCATATACCCGATAAGGGAAGTAAAAAGTGACCCAATTGTCTTCAATAAGAACAACGATAATGTATCATTTAAAAAAAATAACAATAACAGTATACTACTCATAATTGTAAAAACGCAATAAGAATTATATTATTTAAATTTACTATTAACACTTAGTAAAGTCACTGTACATTATTTCAGATTTTAAGTATAGTATTTTAAGTAAAATATAGTATTTTAAATACTATAGTATTTTATCTTAGATTGTCAGCCTTTTAAAATGTATAGGTTGTAATCAGTTGAAAACAATGAAGGCAATTACTGATTCGCTATATTGTAATAATAATATGTTGGCTAGATTGCAATATAATAAAGTTCCTAGAGCCAGTGGCGTAGCTAGGTGAAGAAGGGGGGTGCATAGAGAAAAAAATCGCAACCTCCCCAACCCCCTAGCACAAAATTAATTATTTGCAAATTATTACTTATAAAGGACGTTCGGCACTTCCATTCTTATATTTTTTTCTAGTTTCAAGTGCTGCCTCCCCCTCTTTCTAAAGCCCAGGAGGCCCTCTCTTCTTCAGGGCCCCGGTGCACTGCACCACTTTGCCCTATGATAGCTACGCCACTGCCTAGAGCATATATTGTAAAACTTAAAAATAAAGTTGGTATATTTTCAATGTATGTATAAGAAAATGAAGAGAAACACACCGTCTCATTTATGATATTGTAGATATGCCCCATTAAGATGTTAAGTTATTGCGACACGTAGGATTAATCTGTTTTATTACTGAAATGAGTTATAAATCCTGGACACGAGACGCCTAAATTGATTTAGACTAGCTACAACAATAATTAGAATCACAAGAATTATGATTTATGTGTCACAACACTGCGTCTTTAATGATATTGTATGCTTTGTTCAGTTTTACGTATTTTACGTATATAATTACGAACAATGTATAATTACTTTCCAAGCACGTTGGCGCGTTCGATAGAACACCTGCCGTGCGCATCGATGGGTCGTGGGTTCGATTCCCACCCGGGACAATATATTTATAGTTTTCTGTTAACATGTTTTCTCCACGTCTGGTAACTTCGGGCATTGATCGGGTGGGAGGAATAATGAAATTCCGACCGGATAACGAACCACCGTTCATAGATGGAAAAACCGTGAAGTGCACATTGCGCGTTTCGGTTACAGTCTATGGATTTCCGAATGCTCGAAGTAAAAATTAGGTTGACAGCGCATCATTGACTGATGTTCTGTGGCTGAGGTATCACCTACCATCAAATGAACCTCATGCTCGTCTGTCGATATCTGACATAAAAAAAAAACAAGAATCAATATTGATGTAGTCAATGACATGGTTTTGTATGGTATTATGTTACATAAAATATTACATCTTTTTTTTAAATATCCTTATATGTCTCAGCTACGGAATTCCATAGCTCAGGTAGTATACGCATTGCATTTAGGACCGAATGTTGCGAGTTTGAATCCTAGGTGCCACATCTGCATTGTATAACTCACGATGACGAGGGCCTGTTTAGCTCCAAGAGAACACGGATTTTAGATGTACAGGTGTAGGCTCAAATAAAGTCAACTCCAATATAAAAACGTATATTTATAAATTGCACACTTTACAAGATAGTAGCGACTTAATGAATTAAGCTTTTTACACGCACTGCATATTGCTGGCAAAATAGTGCGGTCCAACCATACATTTACAAAAAGACAATACAGCACTTTATATGCGTGTCCCTTACACGGAATATTTTATATAAATGATTACACTCATTCATAATATTATGTCAATTAAATGCACGCTTTCCTAAATTGTAATACTTTTATGAAGTCATTAAATTCAGTAATATCAAAATCTAAGGTAAGATGTACCGGGGAAACGTAACTAATTAATTCCATTGGATAGTAACATACTGTAAATAAAAATGATCAGTGAAACAGGCACAGAAATGAGCACGCCCAAGCCTTACGAAGGGACTTCCGAATTCACTACTTTTTTCTAACTCGTTTTTTTAAATAACATAGGTATACAAAATCCTTACACGGTCGCGGTAGGTTGGGTGCAACAGAGCTATATAATATAGAATAACGATTTTTTTATTCTACTCACAATATGATGTATATATGAAAATATGAGAACATAAATTATTTTATATCATCGACAAATAAAATATGGCGATCATAAATTTTCTCTCGCATTTTTACAATATTCGATCATAGATTGATCGTATATAAAAACTTGACATATTTTGTTTAGATAATAAACTTTCGTAAATATACGTTTATAATTTATTTATTTGGGACGATAACTTAGATAAATTATAATATATTTTTTTAAAGGCCTACAACGCATCTGAGACATTTGAGTCGTTGATGTTGTTGTTGTTGTTTGTCTGCTCTGCAATAAAAGAAAGATCTTTAATTGGGATATAAACCACTTTGGGTATAACACTTTGACAAGGTGCATTTACCCTCACTTTGAAGAAACCTATATTATAATGTAGGGAAGACAGGCAAGAGTTTGGCGGTTCGTAGATGATGCAAACGTATGTATTTGTGAGAAGCGTTCCTATCAATCAAAAAAATAAAATAAGAGTTATAATAAATTAATATAATTGATGAAATACATAAGAAGCTCTTCAATCTGCGGATTGAGTTCAGAATAAATGTAGCTCGATACATTCGACTTAACAAAAACAATAATCTTTTGTATCGGCGGTTCACTGGCTGTATCCCATTGTAGCTTCCCTGTCTCTATCATGTTCCATTTTCTATTCAATAGAAAAATTGTATTTTTCATAACATTCTTTCATTATTTGTATGCTTTTGTTATATTCTTGATTTCTTGGACACAGAACAATAATTATTCTTCATTGTTATTATTTTATTGTCGCCATTGTTAAGCCGAGAAGATTTTGCTTCTTAATATATTATAAAATTACTTATTATAACATTATTTAAAAAACCACGAGGCCCACAATTTATTTGAAAGATCTTAAATGGTATTTTCCGCTCTTCACTTTCTTGGACACAGAGCAGTAATTATTCTTGATTGCTATTCTTTTATTGTTGCCATTGTTAAAATCAGATTTTTGCTTTTGATTATAGGTATATAGCGTTCCGCCCAGGCTTCGCACGGGTGTAGATGTTTTATACACAAAAAATATGTTATTTGCTAATAATGTAGCTTTCTATTGGTGAAAGAATTTTTAAAATCGGTCGAGTAGTTTTTGAGTTAAATTATAACATTCAAACAAACAAATCTTTCCTATTTATAATATTAGTATAATATTGTAAAAACAATGAGGCTCGCAACTAAGGTATTTGGGTGATTGAAGCGGTCTTCTCCACTCCTCACTGGTTTTTCATCAGTCTATGAACAACTTGCTAGAAAGTATCAATATTGTTAGCCTGTCATTTGTATGTAATCCTAATTGATTTCTCATACAAGAGACAGATTGACGATATGAATACTTTCTTGCAAGATTATTGTGCTTAGACGTCAGTACTAGTTAATAAATTGGCAGAAGCCGTTTTCAGTAGAATATTCATACATAATTATATGCATTTAAGAGATCAATAAAAATACAAGAGCCAATTGTAGATATAAATTGATTTAGATATTATTGTGTCAATTAATTTGTATTATTTTTCATAACTTCTTTAGTTAGTGCGAGCTGTTCATCTTTAGATATAGTTGCGTCTTGATATGCTTTCCTATCCATGAGATACTGAGATGTTAAGTGTAAGCCAATTAATTACACTAGTTTACAGTGTATCTGTTGCCGATACAATTTTTGCTGTTGTCGACTACTTATGATATGCTAGTTACAAATATATAAGTAGATTTTTTTTATCAGCTCTAGTTTATGAGTTCCGGGTAGTTACGGTTAAAAATGAAAATTATATGTATTTACTAAGAAAAATTATTATTAAAAAACTTAAACAATCGTTGAGTTCCAAAAAACTTCGCTTTAAAGCTCTTCTCTTATGTGTGGACTTAGGGAAGTAACGTATAGGGCACGAGCAATAGTCAGACATCCAAAAAAACTCTGATAACGCTCCTATATTATGACGCGTAAATCTTGACGCATACGCTCTCCCTGCTCTTCGCTCATGTCTCCTATTTTTTTTTGAAAACCTATCTAGATGACTACGGAGGAAGTGGAATTTAATTTTCACATTGCATCTCAGAGTTTTTAATTGTAAAAGCAGGTTTGTAGAAGACAGTATAATTTTCTGAAAAGTTCAGTTTTAATTTTCTGACTTTCTGTTTCTGAGAAAGTTCTGCATCATCGATACGAAAGCTACCCATGCTCTTAATTCAAGCTTACTCATAGAATTTATAAATCCAGTATCTTTGGAAGTTGTATGATATGGGGTCTGTCAAAAATACTGGCTTTAATCTTTTTCATAGTGAGCTGAGAAAATTTGTGGCAAATGTAGGAAAAGTGGTTCCCATTTTTATCGAGTGCATTAAAAAACTGTTTCATGATTCTCATTTGAATATGTAGTGGCGGCAAAATAATTCTATTACGAGCTACTAGTTAGTTTTAGACTAAATATTGCTGCCCACTAACCAAACCATAAGTAACAGTCATTCAGATGATTTCGCGGTTCTACCCAAATGGTTGGAGTTCTAAATTTAAAACTACCTTTTTTTCTGCCTTTCCATAATCTTAAGTATTCAACACCCTATTTACAAACACAATCAGGAGCCCAAGACTTGTAATTTTTATCCAGCGATATCCCAAAGTAGAAAAAATAGGAGTTTTTAACGCACCCTGATACACCTTTTCTATTTTTTTTAGCACATAGTCTCCACATATATAGCAAAAATAATGTTGGTAGTATAAACAACTTCTGCTTGAACCACTCATGTCGCAAAAACTTATGAAATTAATCTTTACACACTGAAACACCCACGATATTAACGAATAAATCAGCATAAATGATGAACGTCGAAAACAAAAATATTCGAGCTGCACAAAATTTTCTGAGGGTATATTTGAAAAGACCATGTCATAAGTAAACAAAATCACCCACAAAATTCACGGCAACAGACAAAAAGTTAAATTTTGTAAACTAGTGTTATTTTATTTACAATAATTTTACGTTATATTTACATTTAGTACTAGGTATTTAATAAGTATTAAATTCTTATTATTAATTTTCATTATAACTTCTTCAATAATTTGAATGAATTTAAAAAAAAATCAATTTTTAAATATGGAGAATTCTCGACATTCTCATTTTATAGACTGCCAGGCAGAGCTTGTTCCATGGTGAGTATAAGAAACTGTAATCTACCGTTAAAATGCAAATAACTTTTGATACATTATAATTCCAGATCTCTTGACAGCCTCCAACCATCTGTTATCATACCACAATCATAACCTTACATTATCAAACGGGCATCTTTGATTTACAACGTCCAATTAGCTTTATTAAGATGTCGATGTTTCTATTTATTGAGGCAGAAGACTTAATTAAATAAAATCGCCATTTATCAAATCGAAGGGAAAGTAATATTGGAAATTGGGTTTATGTCATGTATATTATTTATTGATGTGATAGAAATAGGAAATAATGAGATATTAAAGATCTCTCTTTTTTAAATTCAATGATTAAAATTTTAAACAAAGAAAGCTTAACTTGAAAAATATGAAATTATTAAATATAGAACAAAGTGCTGAATCAAGCACATATATGATCGTTTCGCGAAATGCCATAGAATACCAAAATGTAGATTAAAGTTTTTTTTTATTAAAGCAAGTACGATCGAGCAGGCCAGGCAAGCAATCACCTGAAATGAGACTAAAATGTCACAGATGCGTTGTCAGCCTTTTGAAAATGTATAGGCACCAACGAGGTCGTAATTGGTTAAAAACACAAGGCGGTGATTGATTCTACACATAATATTGTACATATGTAGATATTGTCATATACGTTTTCACTTGAAATAAAACTAGGTAGGTAAACGGTAAAAAAGTAGGGTTTTTTTTTGCTAATTAACCGCATCAATACCTGTCATCAGGTAAGATAGTGATCAACAGCCAACTTTTCGATTAAAAAAAAAAAAAATTGTTGAACTGTAACTAATATATCTACAATGCTTGTTATGAATCTATGGGTATTTTTCATATAGTCCACGACCACTTATGACTTAAGACTAGATTTACAGAGCTGTTCGAAACGCACCCAGCATCATATAACTCAACAAAAGCTCATTCCTCTTGCCTTAAGTGTGCTATCACAGATATGAAACAATGTACTTGATGGCAGAGCACACGGGGCCCACACAGTTAGGCTCAATTTTAAACAATTACTGCTGAACGAAAGGTAAATGTTTGCTCGACTTAGCCTGGTGAATCGCCCACACGCAAGCTTGACAGGTATTCATTACGTTCATGCACTCGCCTCGCCCGAGATTTTAAAATGTTTCACGACTGATTCCCTAAATGTGTTGCCTTTTGTTTGCTTGTGTGTATAACGAGTATAGCATTCTGTGTCGTAACTCTTTTGTTACTTGCTTTTGTCTTGCCACGAAATGTTAATGCAACATTATAAGTTGCTAACAACTTAAAATGTTGCATTAAGTTCGATGTATATTATCTTTTAATACCCTTTTTTACTTAAAACTTACTTAGATACTTATCTATCACTAGAGTGTCATTTTTTTCTGAAAAACATGTGTTAATGAAAGTCGCTGTAGAACAATGAAATATTATTTTGGATTGACAAAGACTTTGAAATTTAAGCAAAATGAATGAAACTTGAATATATATTTTGAGATCATTTATAGCATACAAGCTATTTTACAGTTCAGTATTATCGAAATTCCAAACTGAAAACTTGATCTGTAAAATTCTACTTGATTATGTGATCTTATTCCAGTGAAGTATAGAGAATCACTTTATTACAAACTATTTTTCAAACAGATTCAGTTTTTTTTATAGTAAACCCACTCCAAAAAAGAAACTTTTTTACCTTAAAAAAGTTTTTTAAGATTTGGATGAAGATACAATGTAATTAATCAAATACCTATTTTTACAAACTGATTGTTAAAATTATTTCACGGAAACTCCGTGAAATGTAGAATATTCGATTATTCATATCAAATAAAATAGGTCAACAGTGCATCTTTCGATATCTAATATAATAAAAATATATGTAACACATAAAATTTTCATCACCAGTACAAAAATAAATAATCCACGAAATTGTGCGTCTGTGATGAGAGCGATTTTAATGTTTCGCTTTATGGCGCTTGCGCCTACGATAACTTATCAATCATCACCCACGGCTAACATCAAACAATTTGTTTAGAAAATTAAACATTAATATGGCATGATTGTGATATATGAGGTTTGTTTAAGACTATTTTATAAATATGACTTTCTAGTCACCTCGTGTTTTTATAATACATACATATTTATCTATACTAATATTATAAAAAGGAAGGATTTTGATGTTTGATCCGCTAGGACATATTACATATTATAATCTCTGAAAAAAGTATTCTAAATAAAAATAAATGTTTTATAAGTTATTATTTATTCTTCATACTTACTTACTCTGCTGGCTCAGTGACCCAAAATGAGTCTTGCGTCAAAACGACAGATTTCCACTGGGTCCTTGCACCAGTTATCAGCTTGCAGTTCACGTAGGTCTTCTTCTTTCTCATTATTATTCAAATAAGTAATATATGCGCCAGTAATTAACGATTTTACGATTCAAATTCAAATTCATCGAACAAAAAATCATTTATTCATTTAGGTAACATAATGTACACTTATGAACGTCAATAAAATATATATATATTAAATGCTTCTAATTTTACATTTACCGCCAGTTCTCAAATCAAGGGCGTAGAACGGACGAGAAAAACTGGCAAGAAACTCGACGCCACTCATTTTAATCGCCAAGTTTTTCGTTTTACAAAATTTTGTAAGGAGCTAACCATTACACCATGTTCCACATGACATCTTTAAGTAATTAACTATAATATTTAAAAAGCAAAGACTTGTCCTCTATCAGCAGTAGGCATGGTGAAATAGGAGCACGCACTTACATTCTCGTGGGAACAACACGCAAATACATAGTCGAAATAGCTAACATCACTACATACACGATTAAGACAAAATTTAGGTTATATTATAATCAAAAATATATCCTTACGTTTTCATTAAATTTATTTCCAAATAACCTGCTGCTTTGGAGATAACTTAAAAATTAAGCCTAAAAATAATTTGCTTCATAAACGAGTCACGGTTAGCTAGTAGACTAAGGAGTCTGCCCACTATACCTTATCATAAAATGACTGTGCTAGGACGTATCAGGCAGAAACATATTTATTGTATTGAATTGCCCTCTACATCGATCCGTGAACGACCAATAACGTCACGTACCATACCTATATCTAGCGTCTACAATTGTCCCGTAGAATTATTTGCCGGTGCTAAAGTACTTTCTAGCGAGCAAGTCCACTCCATATTTCTTTCCGTGCCTGGAGGTCTATTTACAAAATCGAACGCTGAAATTTCGGAGCGAAACGAAAAAACCGACTTCGTATTTTAAAATATTAAAAAACATGTTCAATTCTATTTACCATTATAGTTGCGATCATAGTAATGTCAAATGAAATACATTGTCTAAATGCGAACGACGGATCTATCGTTGCATCCGAAATATTTTCTTAATAGGAAAATGTACGGTAATAGGCCTCCTGATACGGTCCTAACACTACGTCCTATTATGATACGGTGTAGTGTACAAACTCCATTATGCTATTATTAAAATGTTTCGTTGAGGGATAAAACGAAGCGATTGTATGAAACATTTATACAAATCCCACATAAACCTACCAAAAGCTAATCCGTTGCAGCCATTTTTAATTCGCAAGGATACAATGCAATTTAAATTCCACGTTGTATTACTAACAAACTGTATAACTGAGTATAAAGTAACAATATCGTGTCGTTCTTTATAAAAGGACACGTGCTCTAAAAGGAACTTACAAGATTAACATTCTTTCGTCAGCCCTCATCTAAGCCACAGTGCATCGACTGACAGTGGTGAAACTTTTTGACGGGCTCGTTGGCGCGTACAGTAGAACACCTGCCGTTCGCATCGATGGGTCGTGGGTTCGAATCCCACCAGGACGACATGTTTACAATTTTCTGTAAACATGTTTTCCTCACGTCTGGTAACTTCGGGCATTGATCGGGTGGGAGGAATATCGAAATTCCGACCGGGTAACGAACCACCGTTCATAGATGGAAAAACCGTAAAGTGCACATTGCGCGTTTCGGTTTCAGTCTATGGATTTCCGAATGCTCGAAGTAAAAAGTAGGTCGACAGCGCATCATTGACTGTGTTCTGTGGCTGGGGTATCACCTACCATCAAGTGAACCTCATGCTCGTCTGTCGAAATCTAACATTAAAAAAAAACTCGCTACTAAACCATTCCTCACTTCCTTATATGCGACACTATCGAATGGTGTAAATGTGAAATGACAGAAATATGTCTGCCTCATTCCCCATTACTGCACTCTACTCGGAAATTCACTATAACCTTTACGATATCTTTAACCTTTTTCACACAAGACTCTTCTATAATATATTACCAATGATTATAATAAATACCAATAAAATAACCACCCAAGCTTAGATACTACGTTTTGAAATTCCCCACTGTCCTCTATAAACTGTGGCAAAAAATATATCCCTCAAGGAAATACAGGGGCGATACTTTAGAAATCCGATCCGCATTTGTGATTTATTAAAATATCTCAAACAACCCTGTGTTATAAATCGCACTTAGGGGAGATAAGAACTCACTAAAGAATCGACTTACGTTAAATAAATCTTCGTCATCCGGTACAACTTAGGTGTCGAATGGTGTTTACTTGATAACATAATTAACACCTCTGTTAAAGGTACATTTAATAGGACACTGTAAAACTTCAAAGAACATAACCAATTTTTCCCGCATAGTTGATCAAAAGAAAATGTCAAGGAAAGTCCTTAAAACCTCATTAGGATATTAAATAAATTTAAAATTAGATACGAAAATGCCATAAACATACAAATATAAATAATTATACATAAAACTAGTAACACGGCCCGGCTTCGCACGGGTGCAGTGTAGATGTAGGTACTATACAAAAAAACTATTTACCCAAAATAATTTTTATTATCGGTCCTGTAGTTTTTGAGTTAAATCGTAACAAACAAACAAGTCTTTCCTTTTCCTTTGATTGTTATATTGACTAGTTTCTTTTTTGATTTTCTTTTCGATTTAATAAAATAATTGTCCGCCAACGCTGCTCAGTAGTATTTACAATTAGCATCGTAGGTTCCGAGTTCGATTCACGGAGAAACAAGGTTAAAAAAATAATGTCTCTCCAGGATACAGAAGTCTGTTCACCTAATTATTTGTTATAAAAAATGTTTCCCTTACTAAGGGATTTGGGATATACAAGATTTAATTTCATCATACAAATTCACTATGACCTGTGATTTCCATATACTCAGTTATTATAACAAGTATTAGACATTTCATAATCTTAGAACGAACACCATGAAATAATAAGCTTTAATTAACTAGATGAATCGAAGCAGAAAATTAACATTTCAGAAATCGCCAAGAATTTAATTAAATTTCAACATTATGCAGCTATATTCCTATCACCACCCTATCTCCTGTATTAATTGACACATTGGATTCCAGACATTCTTAACGATAACTATAACCGCTAAGAACAGCTATACAGTATTTAGATATGAAAAGCTTATTGGTCATATCATACATATTATATGTGTAAGCAGTTTTACGCTACAAATTACATTTATAAAAACGTGGACGCTTTGAATTCGGGTAAATAACAAATTGTATGTAATCGCTGATTGTTCCATTTTTAAATGAATTTAAAATTAAAAATATTTATAAAAAATAGGAGGTTTTGAAATAAGAACGTGGCCAGATAAAATACAACAAACTGAGAGGTTTTGGATTGGGGTAAATCATATGAATTCGCTGTTCGTTCCATTTTCAAAATTATTCTTATGCTAGCTGCTACGTAAAATAATGAGATTTCAGTCTGTTAAGACATTTAATAGTTAAACATATATACATACATACATATAGGTATACCTTGAGTTAGAACTACTGAGATTCGGAAGTACTCAGATTCTAATTGTAATTCGTAATTAAAGCTCCATCCTGTGGAAGACGCGACTCTATAATTTTAAGTAATTGAACATTCGGTTGTTATTAACTCCTTGTTATTCATAATTATGTAAAAGACCCCCTCAAAAGGAAGGCAACAAAACGCACAACCGACGTTTACAATTAGAGCACCGTTCCGGTCTGTAAAGCCGTAATTTCATACCGCCTGGCTAATTATAATTGATAATTCGCCACATTTTTTTTGCATTTTTATTAGCTTTCCTGAATGTAGGACTGGAGCGGACACCGTGCTCTCACATAATTAAGCCCGTATCGCGCCAACCCGCACCTACTTTGCATATTTTGTTTGCACAAACATTGCCACTGTTTGACTGTGGGAATCAAGGATCTCAGTTTGAAACTTTAAGGGACGATAACGGTCATCTGTTCGGTAATTCGACACGTGTTATGTCGGTGATACTTTAAGGCAGTTTATGGTTTGTTTTATTTGATATGCAAATATAGTTTTCATATGTTTTTTTATGTTTATGTTAATGAATGGGGCGCGTTGGTGCACTGAGTGATGCATTGGCTTTTCATACCGAGTTTTCGAGTTTGCTGTCGAAAGCACTAAGCTTGATATCTTATATATAAAATTTCCATGTCACAATGTTAGTTACCGTACTCCTCCGAAACGGCTTTACCGATTTTTACCAATTTTTTTATGCGTATTCAGTAGGTCTAAGAATCGGCTTTTTCATACCCCTAAGTGATAAGGGTTGTTCACCCTTAATGTTTTTTTTAATTTTTGGACGAAATTTTTGTTTTTATTTTTTTATAAGGTGACATTAAAATACATACAACCCTAAATGTTTACTTTTTTATCACCAACCCCTGCTTTTTAGAAATTATTTACATGGCAAATCAACGTTTGCCGGGTCAGCTAGTATTACTATAAATATTTTAACAACGTCTGTTTGTTTCGATTAATACATAGGCAACGTACCTTCGTACATAGATGGAAAGCCGAGAATTGCATATTATGAAAATAAAGTAGGTCAATAAGGCATCATCGATTGATGTCAAGTGGCTGAGGTATCCTGCTATCTTATCAGTATCACGCTCGTATATCTTTATTTGGTATAATAAAGTAAGAAAATATGGAATAGGATATTTGCCCAAAATAAAAAAGCTAGAAGGATAATATGGAAGCGTATGTATTTTTGTATATATGACATTCATATCATCATCAAGGTTATTTTTGAATTTGAACAATATTTTTATTAAGGTAGGTAGTTTTGACGGCTCGATTCTTGAAGAAAATATTTGAATAACGGCTCAGATTAAGTAAAAAATATTTAACGGTTTGTGTTTAAACTTTAGGTTACCAATTAATCCATTAAATATAGGTATAATACAACACATGTTATGTTATATATTACTCTACTATTTCCAGTGAATAGAACAAGGAAAATGAATAGAACAGGAAAAAGTAAACAAAAAAAATATTATTTTTGTCTCATTGTTACGCATCGACAAAGGACCTTTCTCCAGATTTACCAAGTGGGAAAGATGTTAGAGGATTTAGTATATTCTCTTAAAAATTACATATTGTACAATCCCTTTCAATGCTCCAATATGTGGCCCTTTGATGGACATGAAAGGATTGTCCTTTGTTCGGAAGGATTTACGTGCGATTACCTTTCAGAGATCACATGTAAAGGCTTCCACTTCTTTTTACCAATTTTATTGCGAACGATAAAAATGAACCGAATCATAAAGATTATAGAATAATAAAATTTTAATCCAGACTTTTATACTTACTAGTTCTTTACTAAGACATTTTAAATAAAATACTGTATACCGGATTATAACGCGATTTATTATTTATATTGTTTAAATTATTTATTCCGACGTTTCGGATGCTTTTCAGCAACCGTGGTCACGGGCAGACAGAAAGATGACAGTTGTCTGATTTTTGAAATGTCACAATGTTGCCATATTAACGCCATCTCTTCCTACGGAGTTGATATTTACTGTAATTTTCTATATTATGACAATATTGACTAACGGTGTCCTCTTGTGTTTTAGTATGTTTGATTTGTTGTAATACATTTTAACTAAAATCTTGATTTTCGTTATGAAATATGATTATCACGTCTAGTCACAATCGGGTTTCGTTTACATTCTATGGATTCCGAATGCTAGATGTAAAAAAATAGGTTGACAGCGCATCATTGACTGAGGTTCTGTGGTTAGCGGTATCATCTGCCATGTGCACCTTATGTTCATCTGTCGGTATCAAGCATAAAACAGCCTGTATTTTTAGTATAGGGGCATTGGGAAGACACATTTTTGCGTATGCTTCATTGATAACTTTTCATTACAAGCAGTCATTGACTTATATGTATTCTACTAGACAAGCTATGCGGCCTTAAATAATTGGCCACTGAGTTGCGGTTAATTCTCCGTAACTCGTTTAGTCCACTGCGAGCAAGCGAGAAGATCAGTGCACTGTTTTGTAAGCCGTGAACGTTGTTTTCGACAAACTAACACCGATTTTGTTCATAGTAACCAATAAAACACTGTTATAATTTATGTGCGTAGTTTTCCCAGGTGATGTGAAGTCTATTTCAGTAAGCACCTAAGTAATTTATTTCGTATTTGTCTAAAACAATAATTATCGTAAATATAAATACACAACTGCCATCATAATTTTCCATCACGCTTACTCTTTACTAGAAATATGCGAGAGCGAGCGTTTGCAAGGCATATTCGCCATGCTTGCTCCCCCTCTCTACCCGCCCGCGCGATCCGAAATTGCGACACAATTATTATTCCAAGTTGCTTGTCTAGTAGTATACATATAAGTCAATGCAAGCAGTACATTTAATACTTCATATAAATAATACCCAGCATAACGAATATAGTATATAGGAATGAATGAATGAATACAATGAATAATCAAACATCTCTTAATTACAGCACCGTCACAACTCAACTATCTTTATTCAAATCGTTACAAGCTATTGTTGCAACATAAAATTACACATTATCGAGCATTTCCCTCGGGTGAGGCGGCCATTAACGCCAACTGTTCACATCAGCGCTCCTTACTATAAGGTCAGGGCCGGATTTAAGGGAGGGCATCCGGGGCAACTGCCCCGGGGCCTCCACAAAAGAATAATCGGAAACAATCTTTCAAATTCCGACGAGTAGACAATAGTAGACAACTTTTCCTTTGATATTTTTATTCGCTGTTGTACCTTACCTATAAATGTACTTTGTACAAACATGATTATGTTGTTGACATGAAAATAATTTGAGGCCAGGGGGCCTCCACTCCTTCATTGCCCTAAACCTAAGGCCTAAGGCCTCCACACCTCTAAATCTGGCCCTGTATAAGGTCATATATTGTGCTGTATGGGATATGCTGAGTTATGATTAATAGGCTTTGTTGCTTCACTGCGGTGATATTATGTCGAGCAGGGATGAGCTCCGTAACCATAACAAAAACCATCCGATATATTGGTTATAGAAATCTATCCGTAACCGTAACCGAATTGTCTATATTGATAATTGTAGATAGGGGCGGTGTTTAAACGGAGACTGATGAATATGTTGTCATATGTATAATTTTTTTTAAAAGATCTAGAAATATAAAAGAAAAACGAATAATTCTTGTTTATTATAATTACTTCATTTCATGTTCATTCTATTTTTAAGTTTTTTTTTGTATATTTATGTGCAAAGTTTTGTTACCAGTAGTAAGTACCTAAGTCTTTAATAACTGATAGATATAAAGATTAATATAAAAGCAAAAAAAATATGCCAGTAAAGTTATATTATGAAAAACAAATTATTTTTGAAAAATGATGTAACTTAATTTTTCAATAAAAATACTATAACATCTAGAAATGGTGTTCATAGACTGAAATATGAAGTCCATAATCTATTAAGCGAGTCATTTATAACGTTTTTAATTAAAACGTGTCACGAAGACAAGGAGTCAGTTTTTTATCGTCCATTCCTCGTAGGAGTTCATTAGCGTCATGCAAATATTCACTTAGGAAAACTGAAGTAAAATCAACTGACCTGAATTTATTTGCCACAAAGAGTTATAAATTATATTATAAGTTGTTATTTCTGCCTTCGAGGTAGTGTTCTCTGGTTCAATTTCAGGGAGAAAAATGAATAAAAAAACACATATCGCCCAGACTACTGTGTGCCTACTTGTCACTTAATGATGCGGGAACTAAAACTTTATCTTAAAAAAGTAAATAAATAAAATATAATATTTGAAAGAAAGTAGGATAAACAAAATTAAAGATAAGATTATATCAATAAAAGTAATGTTTCCGCCCGGGGTCGAACCGGGGACCTTGTGCGTGTGAAGCACACGTGATAACCGCTACACTACGGAAACTTGATAAGTACTGACGAAATCAATCATATTTTACGTTTCAGTTCACGTTATAATTTACGTTCAATTACAATACATTAACGGCCTTATTCATAAACGTATGTATTATAAACTTGATATAGTTAAAATATGTTTGTTTCTTTCATTCTATAGTCTTTTTATACTCGATAGAGCGAGACAAAACATTTTTAACTATATAAAGCTTATAATACGTTTATGAATAAGGCCAGTTTACTATTTATAATTTTTTAGAAACTAAACGGGTTCATATCCCGGAGAAAGAAGTAGGAAACAGGTATTAAAGTGGTTTTTTATGTTAGATATCGACAGACGAGCATGAGGTTCACTTGATGGTAGATGTTATCCACCACTGAACTTCAGTCACTGATGCGCTATCGACCTTTTTTTCTTCGAGTAGTCGGAAATCATCAAATTACTGTACACATTAATGTGTCTGCCCCTTGCATGAGGCATGCCGCACCACTTTTTATGTATTCATTGGAAATTCAATATATTTCAATTATGAATATACATGTAATATTAGCATTCTAACATAAAGTACAAAAAAACCTAGAGAAAAACTGCCAAAAATAGTAACTCCAGTTTTTAAAAGCACAATATGAATAGAAAGTCTGAAAGCATTATTCAAAGGGTGTTATAATGTGGTCTCTGAGCGCCTTCCACGAGGTGTGATGACGTCCGTATCTCGCCCTAGATCTAGCTGAGATGAACGCTTCGTGAAGTCAAGCACAAAACAGCTGTAGGCCACGGGATTTTTACTCTGTCATCCTAAGCGCTATAAAACATGGCGTACAATATTCCTTTTTTATATAGTTGAGAGGTTGACTACCATTGCACTGTAATTTGTGCAAAGAGGGAACGGAATGATCAGTTAAACATACATATAAATGGGTTTGTCCCAAGTACCAAATACGAGATCTTTTTAAATGATAGACGGGCATGGAAATAATTAGAAAGCTGAGATTTGTTGCTGATCATAATTAAATTCTTAAATCTATTAATATTATAGAGAGGTAAAGTTTGAGAGGTTGTAGGGGGTAAATTCTAGATTTTTAAAATTCTTTCACCAAGAGAAAGCTACATTATCAGCAAATGTTTTAGTACATCTACATTGCACCCGTGCGAAGCCGGGGCGTGTTGCTTGTTATTTATATGTCAAATAATAATCTAAGATTGGATCACAGGATTCACAGGTGTACTATTTCAACATCGAATTTTAGTGTATTTGTGTACTAAAGAAAGCTTGAGCAATTTT
Source organism: Anthocharis cardamines (assembly GCA_905404175.1). Taxonomy (NCBI): domain Eukaryota; kingdom Metazoa; phylum Arthropoda; class Insecta; order Lepidoptera; family Pieridae; genus Anthocharis; species Anthocharis cardamines. The sequence continues at coordinate 5,344,372 of FR989964.1, forward strand.
TATGTAAAATTAAAGTAATAAAATGATGTGGACAACTCGTGTTAATGTTCTAGTTTTTCTGTCGAAATCACATATTTCTTTCGAGAAAAAATGATTTGTCAATGTTTGACATGTACTAATGTAAGACTTTTTGTTTTCTTCAATTATTTTTTAAGATTTATAATTTATGAAATAAAACACACGTATTCGAATATAGGGACTAATGAAGCACGCTAAGCTACCTAATAAACAATGTTCGTAAATATAGATTAAAATTACTGCGCAAAGTATTTGCTGCAGTGCTATAAATTTCTTCTATTTTACTTAATAACAGTCTAAGTAGGCACACGATATGGTAATGAATACCGCGTCGATAGTTTCCTAACTCTTTATCATATTCGATAACATATTGACTTCGTTCTATGACTACTAGTACTATGATATATAATTATAAATGTATTCATAGACATTTTTAATAAACTGCCTGAAAAACTAAGAAATGAACCAAATTTATTCTACACCATTCAATTTTCATTTATCATTCAGTTCATGCGAAAATGACGAGTTGAATTGAATTTTATTAATATGAGTTTATTAAAACTTTGAATTAATCTATGATTTTATTGAACTGTCCGTATTAAATTGCATAGAATTATCGTGTTGTCATGCTCTAACAAGGCTTTATTGTGAACTAAAATAAATAAATAAATTAATAAAATATATAACTATCACTGCCTCTTATACATTGATTAGTAAAAAAAGAGTGTTTTATTAATAATAAGGCTTTGTATTAATAATTATAATGTCTTTAATATTAGGTACTAAATGCCAAACATTATTTATTTGCGTACACGTCTTTTGATAAATACATGTTTTTTTTTTATTTTTTTTTTATGTCAGATATCGACAGACGAGCATGAGGTTCACTTTTTTTTTTTATGCGGAATAGACAAACGTTTGACCGCGATCCCACCTGATGGTAAGTGGTGATGCGATCTAAGGAAAGCCACGTCTGTCTAGAAGAAGCCTATTCACCCTAGCCTTAAAGATACCCAAGTTATAGTGGTCCGGAAAGACAGAAGCTGGTAGGGAATTCCATTCTTTCGCAGTTTTAATTAGGAATGAGGATGCGAAGCGAACTGTGCGGATTCGGGGAATGTCCACAACAAATGGACGGAGTCCTGCAGTTCGTCTGGATGTGCGAGAGTGGAATGGAGACGATGGGATGAGGTTGTGTAGCTCTAATGAACATTCTCCAAAATGTAACCGATAGAAAACCGAGAGGCGTGCAACCGTGCGGCGGTGTTCGAGACTGAGTAGTCGCGAATCAAATTGCTCTGGGTCATTTATTAGTCGTTTAGCACGCCTCTCCATCACATCCAAGGCTCCGAGATGGCATTTGGCAGCGCCTGCCCAAAGATGGCTGCAGTACTCCACACACGATCGGACTTGAGCTTGGTACAGATTAAGAAGTTGTCCTGGTGTGAAGTACTGTCTGACCTTGGCCAAAATGCCAAGCTTTTTACCTGCCAGCTGAGCCTTAGTCTGGATAAACCGTCCGAAGTTGAGATCCGACGCCAATGTAACGCCCAGCAACTCAAGACGGTCGGTGATTTTTATCGGCACATCGCGGAATGATGGAGTTAAATCAAGAGGACTCCGTTTAGTAGAGAAGAGACATGCCTGCGTTTTGGTGGCATTGAACCTGACTAGATTGGCATCGCCCCAATCGGAGACTGACTCTAAAGTCAGGTTAACTCTCTCAACCATGGCCTCTCTTTCGGATTTTAAAACATCCTTCGAAGCTCTAGCACTGGACAAATATCTTTCTACGATCGTACTGTCATCTGCGTAACCAAAGATATTGCCTTTCAGCATATCGTTGATGTGAAGCAGAAACAGAGTCGCGGAAAGTACTGATCCTTGAGGTACGCCGGCATTAATAGCCATTAGATCGGAAGAGCAATCGTCAACGACTACTCTAATCGATCTTTCCCTCAAGAAATCACCGGTCCAAGTACAGAGTGTAGCGGGTATCCCATAAGACGGAAGCTTGCTCAAAAGGCTTGCATGCCAGACCTTATCGAAGGCCTTCGAGATATCAAGGGAAACAGCGAGTGCTTCCCCGTGACTCTCGATGGCCTCTCCCCATAAGTGCGAAGCGTGAACTAGAAGATCGCCTGTTGATCTTTTTCGGCGAAATTCGTACTGGCGATCGCTTAAGAGATCTTTGTCTTCTAGGTACGCGAGGAGCCGATTATTCAATAGACGCTCCATAATCTTACAGAGTATGGAGGTTATTGAAATCGGTCGATAGTTAGAGGGGTCTGCGCGGCTACCTTTTTTGGGCACGGGTTGCACGTTGGCAATCTTCCATGATTTGGGAACAATCCCGGATTGAAGAGAGAGGCGAAAAACTTGATGGTAGGTGATACCTCAGCCACAGAACATCAGTCAATGATGCGCTGTCGACCTAATGTTTACTTCGAGCATTCGGAAAAAAACGTGTACGTGCATAAATAATTTTGTCTCTACTGATATGTATTACTCTTCGACGCCATAAAGTTAGTAAAATATTATTGTTATAAATATGTAAATTTTAAGATGCTTTTTTTAAATAAATAAGCTTCTCTTCTAATTACGTCATATGAGCAAAGCCTCGGAAACTCCACGTTATAAATTAAGGGCGATTTTCTTAAAGAAAAATCTTTATATTTTCCTGAAAATTGCGACCATAATCACATTCAAGCGGCTGTCTTCTCTAAAGTATCATGAAGGGTTCAATGACCTTTAGTATGTAATTTAAATAAAAACTCATATTAGGACGATGATAAGTTTCGCACTGATAGTTTCCAAACTCAGATGATAAAGTAGCGAATTTTATATTGTACATTGGCTCAAAACAAGTAGGCTTTGCAACAGCTGCTAGTAACGACATCACGCGAGAAAGCAATATATCGGTACTGAAGACGCCATTTGCTACGTACGGCTTGTAAATAACATAATAATATACGTAAATTATTATGATAGAGTTTTGGTTATCGAGCTTTTTATTAAGAATAGATTAAACGTAGTCTTACGAGTCGGGTTTTCAAATCCCGCATGATTAAATTTTTCTCTAAATCTTATGAGTTTTTTCCCACGTCTGGGAACATCAGTTAGATTATAATATATTATGCATGTATTGAATAGCTAGCTTCATCATTTACCTCCCATGTTAAATTACGCCGAAACACAGTCAGCATTATTATTGTTTATGATAGCTAGTTCTAGTTTGTGTTTCGTACTGAATATTCGTGATTTGCGGCTGGCTAACTGTCAAAACAATGTTACCACAAACATGCCATTTTCTGGCGTGTTGCATACAACGCTTTACAAGCAATCCAATTATTTTTAACGTTTATGAAATTCTAGCGGAATAAAAGCAATAAAATTATAAGAAATTATTTGTAGGTAACATTAAAAGTAGTAATTTGATTTCGTTTAATGAATATACTTACGAAATATGTGCTCATAATAATATTACTCTTATATAAAAAGAGGAAGGATTTGTTTGTTTGTTACGATTTGACTCAAAAACTATTCGACCGATTTTAAATATTCTTTCACCAATAGAAAGCTACATTATCAGCGAGTAACATAGGCTTTTGCTGTATAGTACATTTACATTGCACCTGTGCGAAGCGGGGGCGGATCGAAAGTAATATGATAGAGTTAATTCTCGATTCCCCTAGTGGGGCAGTGTGTGGCTACATTTCTGTGTCTGTTCCATCATTGGAATGATCGTTCATTTTCGGAGTGCCCACAACACAAACGGCAAATATCAGACAAAAAATATTATTTGTATTGAAACATTCAATTATATACCTACCTATTATTATTATACCATATTTATGTACTATTATAATATAACTCAGTATAACCAACCGCTTCCGTGGGTCAGTGGTAAGCGCGATGCGTTTAGCACCGGAAGTCTCGGGTTCAAAAAAAAAATTGTTTCGGTCAGGCAGGGCACAGAAGGCTGATCTTGCCTGTAAAGAAAAATGATCAGTGAAACAGACACCGAAATGGTTCTGCCCCATGCCCCATTAGGGGACTCGGGATTTCACTTTATATTTTACGTCTGTTGTCATAAAAAATGCATAACTTGATTTATTACTGTCAATACTAAACAGAAGATATATGACTGAAACATTCCCGTGTTTAACGATAATGGAACTTTCGAGTGACTCTAACCCAGCATTAATTTAACTTGTACTTTAACCTAATGACGTCGGTTTCGCTAATTGAGCATTAGAATAATTATATTGTGTCACGCGTACACGCATATTGAATGGATTTTACGCATTACGGCTCACGTGCTCGGTGCTAGCCTAATTGGATCCTCCTGAAACTAATGTAACTCTAATTTGTAGGCGATTTTGGCTTTATACAGTCTAATAATTTAAGCTTTATTACAAATAGTTGTGATTTATTAGTTGCAATTTAACATGTAATGGGTATGAATTTTGGGCCTAACTTTATTATAATAGCTATTTAATCCTTACCGCCACTCTGGGTTAGTGATTAGGCGCGATTAGCACTGGCATTTCTGGGTTCGAATCCCAGGGAAACATGATTTTATAAGATTGTTTCGGTCGGGCAGGCTGAACACCTACTTGCCTGCAAAGAAAAATGATCAGTGAAACATACACATAATGGGTCACCCCAAGGGGCCTAGAATTCAATTATAATTTAATCCTTATTTCTTATTTTACCTTCCACCCTTTGATTTTGATCCCTTCATCTTCAATCTATGTTTGTTTTTATCTGTACTTAACGTAAAAAGAGTAAATAAATAAATAATATGATTGGTTTGATGTTTTCCACTTTTAAAAGTTACAAAGGATTTATACTAGTTTTTTTGCAAGACATAGTCATAATAGGAGGCTACTTTTTAATCCGTGACAAATACTTTAATGCTTTCCTATAATAAGGAACAGAAGTCTAGTTTAACAGGCCCATTGGTACAATGGTTAATACGCTAACCTTCCTTTCAATGGTCGCGAGTTGGATTGCCGCCTAGATGAGTATACTATAGATTACGCATACCATCTCGATGTCTAGAAATTCACAACCGCTCGATTTCTTAGACAGTTTCTGCCTCACACAACTACTTTGAAGAATCCCTTTGGTGTTGCAGATTTTTATGGGATACGGTGATCACCTACCATCAGGTTAGTCACCTGCCCGTTTGCCCCCTATTCTATAGATGTCTGTATATCTTTTTCTTATAGTATAGGGGGCAAAACCCAGCGGCTCACCTGAAGGAAAGTGAACACCGCCGCCCATAAATAGCCGCAACACCAGAGGACTTGCAGATGCGTTGCAGCCCTTAAACAACATTCCTTATACAGTTTCTGCCTATCAATTGAGAACCTTCAAGAAACGAACTGACCCTTGGTGTTGCAGATGTATGTGGGAATCGGTTACCAGGTGAGAAATAGGCAATATATATTGACTATAAGAAAATAGGCATTAAGTCCTATAAGAAATTAGGTTGCTGAAAAGCATCCGAAACGTCCGCGTCGGCATAAATAATATAAATAATAAATCGCGTTTTAATCAGTTATAAAGTATTTTATTTAAAAATAGGCATTGTTAAAATGTTACTTGAACAGTCCACAAAAAATAACGAATTCATGAAACACAATAAAGTTCATCAGCGTCGTTCCATCCGATACGCTGAAAATTCAGAATCTTACAATTTCCAATTCAGAAACAGTAGCCTCGATTGGAGTGGAAAAATAATGAAATCGTTGTACCAATTGCATTAATTCCACTGCATAAAAATCAGCCAATTATTCAAATATACGAGTGTCGTGAACCGAAGATTGTATCGATGAATATTAATTGTTTTTCATCTCAATAAAAAAATAAAAGAATTTCATCCATTCTTCGCGACTCATTCATCGCTTCACTAGATTGTGTTTTTAATTTTGAATGTTTCAATTTCTGTTCGAATTGATACTGTGATGAAAAATATTTTTACACATCAATCATCAGTATGATCACTGTTATTTTATTTATTATATGTGTACACTTTGTGCAGTTTACACTAAATAGAAAATCACTTAAAAAAAACATTTAAAACTAAATAACTGGGAAAAGTTCTAGGTCTAGGCACTAATACTCACTTTATGGTATTGGACAAAGATGTTATTCGGCTAAAGAAATGATTTACAATCATGACTGTCTGTTTGTTGTATTTTTTATGTTAGATATCGACAGACGAGCATGAGGTTCACTTGATGGTAGGCGATACCTCAGCCACAGAACTACAGTCAATAATGCGCTGTCGACCTATTTTTTTATATCAATCATTCGGATATCCATAGACTGAAACTGAAATGCACTTCACGGTTTTTTCCATCTATGAACGGTGGTTCGTTACGCGGTCGGAATTTCGATATTCCTCCCACCCGTTCAATGCCCAATTACCAGATGTGGGGAAGATATGCTTACAGAAAATTATAATCAGTTGTCCCGGTGGGATTCGAAAGTCAAAATTGTATGGAAAAGTATTCTGAAACAAGTATATATTATGTGTATTTAAAAGGTGTATCTTGTTAATTTTTATATTTTTTTTGTTTCTTTTCAGTTCATTTCAATTCCACGTAAAGAAAAAAAGTGTTTAGTTAATTTCAACGGTATAGAAGTTGATATTCTGCAGCGCCATCTAGCGAGTTCATTTTATTTTTTACGGCCGTATGCAGAATAACTCACAAAAGTTTCATCATAATCGGATGAACAGCTTAGGAGAGCGTAGAGGACGGACATACATTGATTTTTATTTATCCATTTTTTAAGGTAGTTTAAATATTACTAAGCTATTAGCCGTCCTGCTTATTGTACTTCAGGCATCCTTCCAGTTCAGGCAAAGAGAATGCACACACAATTAATTAAACATATTATAATAATTTTCTCCAGTATTAAGTCATTCAGATAAATATTATATTAGATATTCAATGTTAGTAAAAATGGTTCTATATTTTATATAAATCATCCAGAATATAACACGATTCTCATGGACGAATTGACCGCCGATGTGGCAGTGGTTAGCGCGTTGCGTTTAGCACTTGAGGTCCTAGGTTCGAATCCCCGGTAAACAAGATTAAAAAACAATTGTTTCGGCCGGGCAGGGCACATAATGCTGATCAGAAAAATGATCAGTGAAACAGACACGGAAATGGGTCTGCCCCATGCCCCATTAGGGGACTCGGGAATTCACACTACTATAACACAAATTCAATATAACGCGTAAACAAAAACCATAGTGAAACAATTAATGTACTTGCGCACTTTTCCTAACGATAAACTATCAATACCAAGGCGATAAATTCTCAGTCGATCGAACAGTGTTTTAAACATACATATTACATACTATATATACATTACACCACAAGTAAATTGCACCCGTGCGAAGCCGGGCGAGTAATTAATGCATAATAGTATAGGAGGTACCAACGTTTTCGAGAAAGAATTTTAGGTCAGCTGATTTTGTGATATGTCGTTCATCTTGCTTTTTCGGTTAGAGTCTGGGCTGTCTGGCAGTCGGTAGCGGTTGCGTTCGTTTGTGCGCAACCTACCTGTCAAGTGATAATTCTGGATTTTAAAAGCATTTTAAGACGCGTAATTTTTAATTTTTTGTTTTTAAATAAGTCTACCTGACATACTTTTTTTATTGCCAGACATTTCTGACGTTGCTAATTATGTGCCATACGCGATTTTTTATTTATTTTTTATAAAAATTTCAAAGTGTTTTAGAATGTCTGTAATTTTAATATTATGTTATTTAAAGATAATAAAAGCTTGAAATTAATTTGCCAGACATTAATTCGATTGTTAAACCTTGAAAATAAAATAAAAAAATCATGAAAAGTATTGCAGTTCGAGAGAGACAGTTGGAGAATAAGACAGAGAACCATTGAAATTTTAAGATTAAATTATAGTAGGTATAATATATATATTATATATATAAAAGATAAAATTAAATATATAAATTTGTACTAAGTGATGGTAAGAAACACCTCCGTTACTAAGACTTTTCCTTCTGCTATCATTCTTACACTTTAAAATAGAACAGTACGGCATAGTTACGAAAAAAAGTAATTTTATGAATCGACCGACTCAACCCCTATTTAACCCTTAACCACTCACAAGTGTCTCGTGGGCACTATTTTACGTTCTGTTAAGACATAACTCATAAAACCTAAAAGTATTTATTTTTATGAAAAACCGTTTTATCTAATCTAACCCTATAATTGTTAAAAGACGGTTAGAAATTTATATATAAAATTAATTTATATGTAAAATAAAAATACTTAAACTTTTTTTAAGTTAAGAAGAATTATCTCTCTTTTCTTTTAAATACCCTTGATTTATTTAGTGAGCCCTATTAGATTTTATGAGTAACAGAACGTAAAATAGTGCCCGCGAGACACTTGTGGGTGGTTAAGGGTTAAATATACCATTTATACGGAAATAAATTATTATTTATTATGCATACAATATCTATATAAATAAAAATGAATTGTTGTTCGTTAGTCTGATTAAAACTCGAGAACGGCAGAACGGTTTTATCTTATCTTAGTCTTGAAATGTTCGTGGAGGTCTAGGGAAGGTTTAAAAGGTGAGAAAAAATCGAATAATTTCCGGGAAAACCCTAAAAACAGCCCTTTTCTATTTCCCCTTACAAACGTTTTCTAGAGTCAATTTAATTATATAATTTCGAAGCCAAAATTGTGGCAGAACAACGTCTGCGGGGTCCACTAGTAATAAATAATAATCATGATTTTTTTTATTTAAATCGAATTAATGGTATTATCTTATTGTTTTGTATTTGTGACAGTTTTATAAGTTGTAATTTATACAGTTAACTTATAAATATAAAAACAAACATAAAACATTTAAATGTTTATTTTGTTATTTGTCTATCCAAAAATACTACTTTAATAAAAAATAATATTTCAAAAATATAGGGATTTTTAACTATTTGTGGTATCATTACACGCACAAAAATTATTTTTAAGCAAAAAATAAAAACCGACTTCAAAACTATAACTAAAAAGTAAAAAATAATATTTTAATTACTTCAAAGCATTATTTATTAAAAGTTTTTGTTTTTTGCTTAAAAATGTTTGTAGGAAGTGTATTTTTTAAGTTCATTAATCCTTACATAATAATTTAGTAGACCTACCACTAAACGTGCTGCTCAAATGAGACAGCGCCGGAAAGGAACTACAAACCATAACATCATCCACGTATAAGAATTTTTTTGTTATTGTTATTTTCTAAAAAGCACCAAACCAATTTCGATTAAAATTATATGGGACTACCTCTGAAATATCCCCTACCAAACAAAAGAAGAATCATCCAAATCCATCCATAACTTGCGGAGTTATCGCGTAACAAACATACAAAAAAAAAAAAAACAACATACAGACGAATTGAGAACCTCCTCCTTTTTTGAAGTCGGTTAAAAAATGCACGTGTCCCTACAGTGCCGCTGACAGTTGTCACGCAAACATGAAATGACAAGCGGCGTCATAGATTTGTTCCGTACGTTCCATCTGCCTTTGTTATTTAATCTGAGGCTAAAACCATCACAGTCGCGTCATAACTAGATATGGGCGTTTTCGTTTTTATTCACAAACGGTTATGTAACCGATATACAGTTTTCATATCGATATCGAAAACCGTTTTCAGATATCGATATAAATTAGTAAGGTTTGCAAACGTTAACATGATATGGGCAAACTAGAAACGAACTCAAATTGTCTTTCACTCCACTTGTCGATCGCCTGACCAACTATTTAGAATTTTGTCTTTGTTACTATTAATTGTTACTATAAATCAATTTGACACAATTGAAATTATTTGTAATTATTTAGTCAAAAACAATTTTATCAGAAAAAAATTGTTAAGCATATTTTTTAGTATCTTGATTAAAAATAATAATTTACTTAATATATTATTTCCTGATAATATTTTAAACTTGGCAAACTTTGCTTAAATGTCAAAGAAACTAAACCTTATTCATAACCTTGTAAGTTATGACATATTCGCTTCATCTCTTTTACACCAGTACACTAATATGTAATTAGAAAGAGATATAACGAGTATGGAAGTTTTATATCGTTTGTGTTTTGTTCGTTATGGTGGTTATTGAGTTTTAATATAACTTATTATCATGTTTTCGCGCGCTAGTTATGGTTTTGACAAGTTTTGATATATATCGATATGGTATGGTATGTAACACATAACCGTTATAAGTTACGTTTTGATATATCGAACTCATGTCTAGTCATAACACTGCGTTGAGTCGGTCGAGTCATAAAATTACTTTTTTTCGTAACTATGCCGTACTGTTCTATTTTAGAGTGTAAGAATGATAGCAGAAGGAAAAGTCTTAGTAACGGAGGTGTTTCTTACCATCACTTAGTACAAATTTATATATTTAATTTTATCTTTTATATATTTAATATATATATTATACCTACTATAATTTAATCTTAAAATTTCAATGGTTCTCTGTCTTATTCTCCAACTGTCTCTCTCGAACTGCAATACTTTTCATGATTTTTTTATTTTATTTTCAAGGTTTAACAATCGAATTAATGTCTGGCAAATTAATTTCAAGCTTTTATTATCTTTAAATAACATAATATTAAAATTACAGACATTCTAAAATACTTTGAAATTTTTATAAAAAATAAATAAAAAATCGCGTATGGCACATCTAATTATATGCCATACGCGATTTTTTATTTATTTTTTATAAAAAAAAAAATTACGCGTCTTAAAATGCTTTTAAAATCCAGAATTATCACTTGACAGGTAGGTTGCGCACAAACGAACGCAACCGCTACCGACTGCCAGACAGCCCAGACTCTAACCGAAAAAGCAAGATGAACGACATATCACAAAATCAGCTGACCTAAAATTCTTACTTTCCAAACGTTGCAGGCTCCCGAACCATAATAAACAGTGGCAAAACTCTTTAATAACATTCTTTTGACTAGAGTTTGTTATTACGTGTAACATTGCATTTAAATACTTACTGCTTTTTCTGATATTATAATACCTTAAGATATATTTTCATAGTGTAAACTTTGTTTTTTAGTTGACACTCATATACGAGTACATCTACAATATACATATTTCTGGGTTTCCATTTTATTAATATTCATGTCGCAACTAATCGAAGTGATAAAAAAATAATTTGATTTTTTTTTAAAAAGTGTTTATTTAAAAAAAGCAAGATATATTTGTTGATCGAAATATGTTGTCTATCAAAATTGTCGATGTCGATATATAATATGTATATCTCGATATCTTAGTTTGTTTTCACTCGCCCGCGAGATATCTCTTGATGGTCATGCTAGGTTGCATATGCTGTTTTGATAGAATGATATGGCGAGTAGTCTTCTTGTGAGTCAAATTGTTACTTTATCTGTTCTGTTCGGGTAATCGATAAAAAAAATACTAAGAAATAAACTGAGTCGTTGCAAAATTGAAGCAAATCAGTTAATATATTTCGTACATATCTGATATTGAAACAATCATGTCCGCTGTCAGTACGGACGGAAGGGTGCATATCAAATCGGGCAGTCTGTGTCCAAGCAGATGCTGCGACGGAAGCATTCGCAGATTGAAATGCAAAATTAATTAGTAATTGTTTGGTACAATATATCCACATAGTGTCTGAGTGTTATATGAATGAGATATTTCGTTGACCACAACTTCTGATAGTAAATAAGCTTGGTAGCTTTAGGCAGCCTAGCATGACAACCGCGACAAAATTTTGTCGACTGTTTTCTCGTGTTTTAATCGATTATCTCTTTATTTCTTCCGGGTCTAACATGACAATTACACTTAAAACTCGACTTTTAATATCAAAAATAGATATATTTGTCGATCGAGATATATTTTCTATCAAAATTGTCATTGTCGAGATATAATATATCGAGATATCTTACATCTTAGTTTGTCTTCTCTCGTCCGCGACATATCTCGTGGCGGTCATGCTAGACCGGCAGAACTGTGTTCGTCACAAACCATTGTCTCTGTTGAAAAAACGCTCGTTGGCTTGTTTGTAGAACATCAATCTTGCGCTCCGATGGGTCGCGAGTTCGAATCTCGTCGGTATGTCATGTTTATAATTTTCTGTAATGCATGTCTTGTCTGTAAGATATTAACTGGATAACCACCGTTCATAGATAGAAAAACCGTGAAGTGCACATTGCGCGTTTCGGTCTCAGTCTTATAATTTCTGAATGCTCGAAATAAAAAATAGTTCGACAGGGCATCAATGACTGATGTTCTGATGCTGAGGTATCACGTACCATCAAGTGAAACTCACGACTGACTGTCGATATCTAACGCAAAAATAAAATATAAATAAAACTAGATTATCTTTCAAATCTGTATACAAATATAAATAAATACTGTTTAATACGAATTTCAATATAGTAAGAGCAGTGAACTCCCGAGTCCCCTGGGGCGTGGGGCAGAAATATTCTTCGTCTGGTACACTAATCATGTTTTCTTTACAGGCAAGTGAATCAGTCTTCTCAGCCAAAACATTTTATTTATTTTCCCGGGACCTTGGTTCTTGTTAATCCGTGATAAGTGAAATACTGAGAGTAGAGGTCATTGACGTAGCTAGGGATTTTGTCTAGGGGGGGCAGCCATCCAACTGAACTAATCGCAGAAATTTTAATGCTGTCGAGGGTGGGCAATGACCACCCTTGTCCCCCCCTAGCTATGCCTATGGCCGTGGTGGTCTTATCTAAACATACTTAATGGTACATAATACATAACCCTGTTTACTCATTCACACCTTGCATTTGGTTATATCATATTTTTCATTAGGACTACATCACAGTCATGAAAAACAAAATAAAGCTTATAGCAGAAATATAAAATAAAAGTTTTATTAATATAAACATAACTTTAAATCATCAGTTTAAAAGTGAATGATTATCAAAAAAAAATGCGTATTAAATAACAAGGTATAATAAATAGATAAGTGATAAATACATCAAAATATTGTATTTTATTAACGCGAGTAAAATAACTTTTACGGAAAATCATGCCTTTTAGATTGTCCGTTTGCTCAAAAGCATTAGAAACGTCGGGATAAATAATATAGTATATAATTCGAGTTTTAATCCGATAAAAGGTTGTTATTTCAAAAATGTATTGAATGAATTTAATTATAAGAACGCCCATCCACTAACCATTACCATTTATTTAATATAATTTTAAAATGTGAATACAGTCTAAACCGATTTGATTTCCTTGCGAATATTCCTACGTAATTCAATTGCAAGCTAGCTTTGGTGGCACGTGCTGGGCCACTAGAGACCGTCCCGACAGTATTTTGTTTTATCTATTTTTAATGGCAACTTGAGGGTTAATCATCGCTGCAGATTTAAAAGCTTGCGGTATGTTATTCTTTTTGAACGATGTTAATTTGATGTACTCAACCCTAGTTTTTGTTTAATGTTTTTCTTGCAACCCTTCAAGTTGGTTTTTGTTTTACTGTTGCATGATGCATACAATTAGTTATTTGTATAACACGCCAAACTGCTTTGTGTATGTACATTCGAATGTTTGTGGATACGCGAATTTGTTTGAATTGTCAAGAATCAGATATATACTCGTACAAATTACACACAATATACCATTATTGAATACCTACTACATAACATATATTTGTATTAAGTATATTAAATTGTAATAGCTATGATAAACGATTTATACGTTGTTTGTGTTATATTTTATTATGTCAAAATCAAGAAATAATTACCAATTGACGGCAATCAAAAACACTTTCTCAAATAATCAATAGTCGATTTGGCGATTTATGAAATTAATTGCGATTCACATGATTACTCATATTCGTTCTTTTACATTATTAAGTATTGCACTTGTTCGTTAGGAGTAAATGTACTGTTATAGAGTTACAATAAATAACATGAATTTAATAAGCAATGAACGTAAATATTCGATGAAAAGACAATCACTCCTGTACGCAGGTAATTGGTAAAGTTTATTATATACGTACACTTATTTACGATATAATGAATGAAATATATCTAGAATAAAGGTGAAATTCCGAGTTCTCTAAAGGGTATTCAGTTTCACTGGTATTTTTTCCTTACAGGTAAGTAGGTGAAGGGCCTAATTTGTCTTTAATGACTAGCTTTTTTTTTGTTTTCCCGATATTCAAACCCTCTAGTGCTGAACGCAACGCCACTGAGTCATCGAGGCGATTAAAAAAATCACAAACAAATATATTTTTACGAACGCAGATATATCCTAGTCCCCTTTGAAGCCATTTTGATCGCCCTTATTAACGTACATAAATTAAAGTTCCAATGCTATCTGAGGAACCATTGAAATAAAATATGACCTATTTTTTCTGTTTATGGCGACACTTATACGTCTATATCTACGCTTTCAACAAAATCTATAGTTGTTTAGCCTTAAATCGTAATCGACTTCAAAAATAACTGTTAAAAAATATTAAATAGATATATAAGTATCAATAATGTTGTCGATTGTCCTTAAAGGCTCTTGCTTTGAAGTAATTAAAATATTATTTTTTTACTTTTTAGTTTATGTTTGTACATACTATATGTAGTTATACTTTTGAAGTCAGTTTTTGTTTTTGTTTAAAAATAGTTTTTCAAATATATAATGATATGTTTTATGCATTGACATGTATATTGTTGATCGAAGGTTTTATGAATATTCAATTCCAGCAACACACAAATCTATAAAGATATTCCACACGCGATGCTTTACATTTGATGCAACCGATATGCATCGCGATTGTATCGAGTCGGTCGTCAATGTCGATAAAAAGTGACTTTGTTTGTTTTACTATCATGCAATGTTACGTTTCTACATAACGATGCTATCAGAATGAAAATATTGTTATATTTGTTTAAAATGAACTTCTATTTTATTCGCAGTCGATAGAAAGAAATAAATATTCATGATTCTATGGTTTTTCATATATTGTATGTTCATATTATTCCGGAATCTTCCGGATGTTTTGATAATTTATTTCCCTGACGAATTCGTTTATCTATTTCATAATTAAAAAGTCAAGAAGAGGGTTAGAAAAGCGCCTGACTGAGTGGACTAAGGAAAAGGAAAAGGCCAGTAAAAATATGGAAAGATATTTACCCGCACTCTTGTTTCTTGCTAGATGCAGAAAGAGAAGTATGGAAGGAAATAGGAGAGGCGTACGCCTACCTTTGATTATTTTATTCAAACAAAATATTATGTTTTTTATTATATTTGATAAATAACAGAGGCTAAGTGAAACCCATGGAAAGAGGTAAGTACATATATCGAGTTATGGGTTTGATTGAGTTTCAAAAACGAACCCTTTTTATACGAAAACAAATATCTATATATTTAATAGTATCTATTGATTTTAAGTAATTAATATCGAAGTTTACAGTTTTACGATCGACTAGCTACATTACATTGATTCCGACTTATTGAAAGCAATATTTACGAGCAACCATTTGTGACAATAGATGACGTCACAAATTGTAAAGCCCCGTCATTACCAATACACGACTGGCCCGATGCCAGACATGCATTGCTATATTTTAGATTGTTTCGTGTATCATTTCGGCATCGAAAACGATAAAATTTTACGGTTATGACGTACCATATGCTGGCGAGGCGGCCATCGTGTATGAGTGTGAAGTGCCTTTATGTCGACATAGGCTTAGATACACACTAATTGATATTGATAGGACGCCGTACTTGGACCCTAATGAATATATTATGTATGTTTTTTTAATAAATATGTCTGAATATGTTTTAAATGTATAATCTTCAAAATTTCAATTTAATGCAATTACTGTAGTGTAACGTAAATAAATCCAATGCTTAATATAAAAATCGATTTGTATTTAAATATGGATTTGTCATTCGCGCAATGAAATACGGTTTTGATCACAAAACATAAGACTTATTTTAATGTTCTGTGGCTTTGATTCATATCGGTCAACTAATAAATAATTGTACTATAATATTATATAGTATAGTATAAAGAGGCAGCTTGTGCTCGCCTGTCAATATCTATATAGATATATACATTGAGTTGTTCTGCATACGCCCGCGAAAGTTTCTCGCCTAAAAAGTTTTTTTAATTTACATGTAATTGCAATGTATGTCTACAGCTAGTGTAAAACAAATATTAATAATAAATTACCTAAATTTTCAAAGATCTGACTTGTCCGTTGTTGAAATGCAGAAGGCGGGAAATATAAACGTTATATAAGGGCTAACCTAACCTTAGAAATCCTTTGATATATTGTAGCAAACACAACTTGGTACTAGCACGTAATAAGTTACTGTCTGAGGA
The DNA here is from genome assembly GCA_905404175.1 of Anthocharis cardamines. Taxonomy (NCBI): domain Eukaryota; kingdom Metazoa; phylum Arthropoda; class Insecta; order Lepidoptera; family Pieridae; genus Anthocharis; species Anthocharis cardamines. The sequence goes on from FR989964.1 coordinate 5,360,792, forward strand.
CGAAACTCCGAAAAGCAAAGACAAATATTGGGTAGAGTTTCTTAGACAAGTACCGCATAGTGTTAATGAATTCAAATTGCATGAATTATACAAGATCTCTCCAGTAAAGAGATTAAAAAGGTAATTTTTTAAAGAGTTTGTATATAATAATGTAATGCGTTTATGAGACGAATAAATATTTTTATTTTTAACCGACTTCAAAAAAGGAGGAGGTTCTCAATTCGTGTGTATGTTGCTTTTTTTTTGTATGTTTGTTACGCGATAACTCCGCAAGTTATGGATGTATTTGGATGATTCTTTTTTTGTTTGGCATTTGTTTGGTGTTCTTTTAGAAAATCAACAATAACAAAAATTTACTTATACGTAGATGATGTTTTGCTTTGTGGTTCCTTTCACGGCGCTGTCTCATTTGAGCAGCACGTTTAGTGGTAGGTCTACTAAATTATTATCTACGGATTAATGAACTTAATTTTTGTTCCTTCGTACAAAAATTTAGAAAAAAATATATTTTTAAGCAAGAAACAAAAACCGACTTTTTTGGTGATACCAACCCCTGCTTTTTAGAAATTATTAACATGGCAAATCAACGTTTGCCGGGTCAGCTAGTATTTTTATAAAAGTGTCTTGCTCTTGTACTCTTTCACTTTAATATATATTTATTGCAAATTAATCAACATCAAATGTACAGACAGCTGGTACTTCTCTCTAAAAAATATTTAAATCTCAAACTCTAGTGTATCGTCGTAGACTTCTGGTGATCGACATAGACCACTTTGACTACCATAGCCTTATAGGCTTGCTGCTTGCAAAACTGCTAAACCAATTTTAATTAAATTATGTATGGAGATAACTACTTTGTGTATAGGCCATAGGTATATAAGGGTAGGTACTATATTTAAAACAAATGAACAAAAGAGAAACGAGCGACAACATTGCGGTATATTGTGTGGGAATAATATAAAGCTCGTTTGTACAAAGTGTTAACTAAAATTTGCATAGTTCGACGTAACTTCGGCGTGGAAGTTGTAGATCAATGTCCCATAGGCGACTGTTCTGCGAGCGGCGCGAATTTTAACGCGCAGTCTCGCAATAAAATACATTGCAACTATGTTATGGTTACTCGTTTGTTGCACAGCTATTTTGCATTGTGAAATATATGCTTTGAGGAAGAATATAATGAAGTAAAATAGAAAAAGTAGATAGTAAAATTGGTCGAGAACGTCAATATTCGAATGTATTGTCATTCTTTACAGCTGGTGGGGTTAGCTGATGAAAAGTAATGACCAAGTATCACAGATGCGTTGTTGCCTTTACAGGCATCTATGTGTTCAGTCTATGTTGTGTCCGACCTAACAATTTTTTCAATTTTTCAGATTCGAACCCGAAACGCAATGTACCTACATATCACTGAGCCACGAAGGCTCAGTCATTGCCATTAGCGACCGAAATGTTTTTTAACATTTTTCCTCTGTATTCGAACCGAAGCGGCAACGAACCCCCAATAGATCGATAGCACACTATTAATTAATGATCATGACTTATGTGACATGGCTTATTTAATGCGATATCTGACTTACATATAAAATACTAATATTTATAATTAAATAATTTCTTTCGAACCGCTGATCGAGTAATCTTAATTTAATAGGAGCAATTAATCCTGATTATATTAATCTAATTAGCATAGCAATAATTACTTAATACACATTATTGTCTCGTTTAATTTTAATCCCAGTTGAAATTCGATAACTCCGCGCAATATAACCTCATACGAAGTTAAGTGGATAATAAAACATGGAAGGTTGCATTCATTAGCGAACAATATAAAGCCAGGCTAAACCATCTCTAAATGTAAACCTCACTCACTTTTATGGCCGATATAAAATTTCAAATTTCGCTACTCAGCATTTTGGCAGCAACCGGTACCTTTGTTTACTGAACGCTTTTGTCACAGCGTAAAACACGGCTATATAAATGCATCACGTTACATTGCTTGTTATACTAAAACGAAATTAGAGTGTATATTCATGGTTATGTTGCGTAAAGCAATGTACTATGTAACACAGTTCGCACCAAATTCAGTGCGAGTTGAATTTGGCCTTATAGGCGACAAAATGTTTTTATTGTTCAAATGAATTCTCTTACGGTAGCATTTTCAGCGTGTATACATTTAATACTTTTACACATTTCAGATAAAATTCGACGCCAACCAAAAAAAAGAACCAATTTCAATGAATATTTATATTAACGTTTACTTTTATGAGTTTAATGCAACAGTAAATATATATTATTTAAAACAATATATTGTTATATTATGAGCTTAAACAGATCAATGAAAACGTCATATATCCACGTTATACAATGTTATAACCACCATTTTTAAGGTTATGCGAATTATTATTTTTTAATTTTACATACAAATATATATATTTCCCGCCGCTTTCCCATTGAGGTAGGCAGAGATTACGGAATTCCATATGCTCTTTTGAATAACATTCTAATCGAGGAACGTTCTCCTAGTTCGACCTCTTCCACTCACACCAGATTCATAAATATTTTAGGTTACTACTTTCATCCATCCTCTCTGCGCTGTTTTATGTGTTTAAGTTTATTTTGTATGTTAATTATCAGGCATAACATTTTCTCAGCTTTTGCGCCCACCCTTTTTCCTATACAGTTCTATACTGAAACTCTGTATTCTGACAGAAATCCTTATAATATGGACCTCATAAAATTGCCCTCATATACATATACGGTCTTACTTATAAACGTAGTATAAGCTTGATATAGTTAAAATATGTTTTTATTCTTTTGTTCTGTAGTCTTTTTGTATTCAATGGAGCGGGACAAAACATAGTTTAACTATATCAAGCTTATACTACGTTTATAAGTAAGACCGTATATGTTTGGTAAAATAAAGTTGTGAAAAAGTTTTAACCAAAAATTTCAATCTCTTACCTCTCTTTTCATAATAAATAAGAAATATTCATTCGGGTTAATTTTCACGATCTATGGGGGATCTATCTAAATTATTATCACTTGTAATCAGATGACCCGCTTTTCAGCACTGTAACAAAGAAAGTAACAGAACAGGTTGTTGTTACCGACAGTAAAAATTCAGATAAATCTGAGAGATTTGAAATAGGGAGAAAAACATGACATTCTTACAGTAACAAACTTATTAAACTTTTTGCAAGTTGTGTAAATCACATTGATATACTTGCAGTCGGCCTGTCCTGCCAGCATGGAAAACTTTTCATTCGATTGTATCCTACCAATAATTCAAAATATAATAAGAAACTTTTTTATTGCAAAAATGCTTCATCATAATTTTACGAATATTAGGAAGAATAATTTTTACTCTGGCACTTATAACTATAAATGTAGGAAAAATAACTACCTCAAATAGTTGATTTTTGAACTGGTTGTTGTTTTTAACTAGTTATATTGTTTTGAGGCGAACCCATAAAACATAATTTAATTTATAATAATCAAATATATTGTTTTCGATTCATATATTCAACTAATTCTATAACAACATTAATATGTAAAAATAGCCATTAATTTCTTTCATAAATAATATTAAGGTATTGCTAATGAACGTACGAAATCCGTTCCGATCATTAATAAACAAAGAAAACCTGCTACGTCGTAGATGCTACGAAACTACAGAAAAAATCTCGCAAAGTAATGGGGCATGATGTAGTTCGTAGCCATTATTATCAACCACTGATGATAACTTAACTTACTGAGGGTCAATGACCAATCACACATACACTAATGCAATTATTTCTATGTGCTTGTTGTTGCTTATACACATTTTTAAAACGGTTTGATTCATTTTGACGCAGTTGGATATGGTGTTGATCTTTGATGAGATAAATGCTAGTATGTAGATTATTAGCGACACCATGTTGATGCAGAGGTAACTACATACTTATTCTTATAGCAGATAACAACGCGCATGTGGCTTATTTGATATTAGTCTAGCTATTTTTTTTTATATTAGATATCGAAAGAAAGGCATGAGGTTCACTTGATGGTAGGTGAAACCTCAGCCATTCTGTGGCATCAGTCAATGGTGCGCTGTCGACCTACTTTTTACTTCGAGCATTCAAATCTGGGATAAACAATAATATCGATACATTTTAATTGAGCATCAGGATTCTTCTATATTAATAGGATCAAATTTCCGGCGATATGCGAATACACAAAACATCAGACCGTCATGGACTCCATACAATTATCTTTCTCGTTACAGAACAGGTTGTTGTTACGTCTACAGTAAAAATTCAGCAAAATACGCAAAACCAATCCGTGTTTTATATAACTCTGCTAAACAAAGACAATAAACGTATATGAGAGATTTATCTAAAAGTACAGCTGATGTACACACAGGATGTTTAATAAACATATAACATCTGCCTATGTATGTCTCATGCCACACCAGCCTTGCGGTGACCGCCGCGACGGACGCTCTAACCCCTGAGCAATCATTATCAGCCCTTGTGTAAGCGGCAAGCGTTATTATCATATTTTGCTAATAATTGATCTAACTCCGAGAAGATTGTGTAATACGCTATCATAGAATTGATACTATTGTTTGTGTGAAAACTAACCGGACATTTTAGGGCGAGCTATAGCGCTCACCGTGTGCCTACGATTAGACCAATTGCGCGAGGATATCAGTCCATAATTCTGATCACGCTTTTAATAATACACGAACCTTAAGTAGGATACTTTGGTATATTAACCATGGTCGTGTATTTTTAGATTATAGTCGACAGACGATCATGTGATATGTCAACATATAATCTCATGAATTATTGACATATTTTATTTTTAAGCATTCGGAAATCTAGACTGAAATTGAAATACGCCACTGCTTTCTGCGCTTCAAGACTTTTCCTCCTTCGTGATTTATACATTAAATTATTATACATAATCATACATTAATAGAATAGAAAAATATTACATACTTCAAGTCTATTTTCTACTAATCAACATTTTTAATACGCAATACTTATAAGTGTAATATTAATTATGTGGACGTGTAAATACTTAATTTTAACAATTACGCCTCAGCTTACATTTGTACCAAATACAACCTAAACACGAGGGTGTAGCCGTACAGACTAATGTATCACCAGATCATAGGTGCACAGGACAATATATACGGGATTATTCCAAAAACAACACAGACCTCTTAGGTACAAATTGTATATCTAATCTAAACAGGTATTGTTTATGGATATTTACGTTTATTCCAGTCTGAAAAAATCATGCTTATTTAACAATTGTTTAATTTGTCTATGATTTTTTAATACTTATTTCGAATTTGTTATAATTATTACAAACGGTAATGAATATTTACTTACAAAATATTTTTCACAATATATTTATCTAAGTTTTTTTAAAGGTCAATCATATTCATATTACAGATGATTAATCAAAAATCACAGCTCAAGTAACACCATTTTCAGCTTATAAAATATAAAACCCCGCGCATACTAACGATATCTTTCTCATCTCGCTGACTCGATAATTACTTTTGATAATTGGATTTTCACTCATAAAAATGTAAAGTGTGGCATTTGAATCGCGTCTAAAGGGTCTTTCAGGATGCTTATTTATATGCAAATTAACCGCAGTAGAAATGCCACGCACGGATAAGGTGCACCTGTTCAATTATAAGAACAACATTCCCCTTGTGAATTTTCATAGAATTTTCTGCATGGAAATTGAGCTAAATTTTGCCACGTTTCAACGTTGCACCTTCTGTGGAGCTTCGAAGAATTTAGGTAAACTAGCAACCGTTTGTATAAATATTAACTCAGAAAACAGCGCGAGTAAAGCACGTGTTTGTTATGTTCAGGTATATATTAAAAGGATTTTCAGTTAGTACTAGAATAATTTTATATAATATACTCATGAGACTATTATTGTCTATGATCGGTGGTTAGTTAGCAGGATCGGAATTTTGATAATATAGGGAAACAAGGGATGTAAACTGTAATTATTAGATAGTGCAAACTTTACTCAAGTAAAAAAACCTAAGAATGTTTTCTCAAAACATATTCATATTTATTAATATTCTATTACCAATATTCCGATCCTGTTAACAAACCACCGATCATAAATGAAATGGAAATGCATACTGTGTGTTTCAGTTTTAGTATAAGTATTTCGCAATACTCGAATTAAAAATTAAGTATTTTTCTGTCAATATCTAACATAAAAATACCCATCTTTATACTGAATATTTATAACATTTGATTCTTGTGAGGACGTTTGAGATAAGTTATCTGTACTAATAGAAATTTAATACTTAATTTCAAAAAGAAGTGAATTATTTTTAGTAAAAAATTATTTTACACAAAATTATAATTGATCGCGAGGAGAGGGGATATTTTAACTATCTTATCAAAACACCCTACTCGTCACGTCAAACGAAATTTGTATGTCAATGGGGTCACCATGTTGACATGTATTAGCATAACATATAATTATTCACTTTGATCTAGTACCTCAGTATCCCAAATATATAAAGAATTATTATATATATGTCAAATTTTGACAGACGAGGGAACCTTCCCTTAGCGATAAGTGATATCTCAACCAAAGACTACATGACACCAATCAATAACGAAGAGTGATGAGACCAATTTTATTTTATTTCGAATATTTGGAAATCAATAGACTTAAGTCGAAATACGCAGTATGTTCTATACTATTTTCCGTATATAGCTGGCGGTTCATTATCCAAACGAAATTTCGATACAACTCCCAACCGATTTAACTCTTAATTACCCATTGTGTTTTCCATGGCACAATTACTTCAGAGCCATATTTTTTCAAATAAGGGTTGAAAAATAACACAATATCTGACCTTATCTTTTAGTAACTATACTTTATAAGTTTGTTATATAAGTTACTAGCACCCGCGCCCCGGCTTTACACGAGTGCAATGTAGATACATAAAAATGCCTATGTTGCTCGCAGATAATAAAGTAGCTTTCTATTTGTGAAAGTATTTTTAAAATCAGTCCAGTACTTTTTGAGTTTATTCGTTACAAACATACACAAATACAAATCTCTAAGATATAATAATATCTTTCTTTGCTTGAGACTATAGTACATTTGGCAAAGATCGAACTTGCGATGCTGGGAGTTATTTCTACGAGTCAGTCAAATGCGTAGTATAAGCTTCCTTATTTATATAAGTGACTTGCAACGCGCCCCGGCTTTACACGAGTGCAATATAGAAACACAAAAATGCCTATGTTACTCGCTGATAATATAGCTTTCTATTGGTGAAAGTATTTTTAAAATCAGTCCAGTAGTTTTTGAGTTTATTCGTTACAAACAAAACATACAAATATTTCACCTTTATGATATTAGTTCCACTGATCAGTGGCATTAAATATCGATATATATAATCTCAGTACATTTGGCTAAGATCGAACTCGCGATGCTGGCATTAATTGTCAGTCAAATGCGTAGTACATACGTATATAAGCTTGTTTGAATACATTTATCTTCTTATCGCGATGTATAAGTACATTATCCTGCGCACCTCCAGACCATTATCCTCAGTTCCATTTGTATTGCTGATGTTTCTTCCCCCAAACATTAGTATTCATGGAAGTCAGTCGATTGAGAAAAGAATTTTCACGCCCGAACTTGACGTTCGAACGGACTACGTTGAGTGGTTCCCATTTCCTTTCGTCTTTTATTTTTCCTCTAACAACTTAATGGAAATGGGCTGGTATTTCATTATAATGTTAACTTTATCTGCTGGAACGCAAAATTATAAAAGTTCGGAGCTTATGAAGGCTGGACTGTGTAACTGATGTGCTTAAGACTTTTTTAATATTGTTCAGTTTATTTTTTTATCCGGTAATCCCGGAATTATCTTTATTGTTTTAAGTTAATTAATTTTACTCAATTTTAATATTTAATTGATTTATAAATACGTAATCGACATGTATGAAACTATTAAACTAAATTGATTCATTGAAATATTGTTTGTCATTAGTAAAAATGTCATTAAAACTATTATTGAATAAATTTAATTGAATACATAGCCAATAATAATAGTTCTATAACTACATATATTGTAAAAATCAAATATTTGCACGCCTCGCTATTCATAATATACAGAACTTTTGCAAAAAAATATTTATGAATTTATTGAAATTCATTGAATATTTTTGTAGTTTCAAATAAAGAATTTACTTGATTTATCTATTCAACTATACATTTGTACACCTTTACTAACTAGTGATAGTTGTTTTTGACACTGTAGTAACCTCTTAACTGAATCAACGCATAATCTATGAATGTTTAAGATTTTAGATTTTCAAAACTAGCATTTAACAAACTTATGCAACCGACATAAAATAAACACTAAAACATTATAATAACTTGGAAAATATGCACTAACTTTGGCTAAGCATCCCTTTCCCGCATCACGTGTGAACACAAGTATGTTTCAAAAGCAAATCCCGTTGTTCTAGAATTCTCTGGAACACGCGAGGAAGTTCCGAAGACAAATTTCCATCGAGTTGATTAAAGTTGTCAGTAGACGCGAGATGCAATTTCTCCACAAGCAGCAAATATTATTATCGAATTGGATTATAAACTTCGTGACTTGTATTTGCAATGTCGATGTCAATGTCTTCTGATATTAATGTCACATTTTATCTATTATATATATGTTTATCTCTTAATTTGTGTTATATTGCAAGGTGCTCGTTTTTTTTATATATATGACAAATTAAAAAGATAAACATACACAAAAACGTCAGTTTGCGAATAATCCTATAAATGTTCATTTTGATTTTCTTTATAAGCAGGGCACAATATTGTCGGTTCAAAGGTCGCACTAAGTGTCATTTTGAAAAATAAATTTTGCTACTATTGCTTAAGAACAAAGCACTAACTAATTGCATATTGTGGTCCATAACAAAACTATGAAGCGCAATTTGCAATTAGTTCTTTGTTCTTACCGAATATGTAAGCTTAAAATAAGCAATAGTAGCAACATTTATTTTTATACAAAATTACACTTAGTGGGTTTTACCTTTGAACCGACGATATATCACAGGATCATACCTTTAATGTAAACTGTCATGCACAAAACGCTAAATACAGTTGTAAGTTCACGGCTAAAACCTTGTAAAGTGGCCTTACAGAAGATTATAACAGTCATGTTTACAAAGGATTAGTCAAAAACTGCAAATTATGACTATGGAATTCCGCCATTTCAGTTCTTTTTTCAAAACTAATATTGAAATACGACTTTTATATTTCGCTATTGAAATTCCATTTTCAAAAATTCAATAACTTTATACGAATACTAACGCTCTAACAAAATTTAAGAACCATTCAAGAAATTTTATCTATTATGCTACGGATAATATATTTTTTTTCTTTTTGAATGAATGAATGAAAACTTTATTTGACAGAAACAACAATTATACAAACAAATAACTTATTAATCAAAATATAAATAAAAAAGACAATACTAAAACAATAAAAAACACTTCTGTCAAAAAGAAGCCGCTCAGCATACGTTGCGCCGGCCCGGCCGTGGGAAACGGACGCAACACTGATTTTCAGCAACTTCCTCAGACGCTTTGGCATTTAAAGCGAACAGTCTGCTCTCAATCCGTTTAAAATTAAAATTAGATGAAAGATGTGCCAATTAGGAAATGGATAAGAGGTAGTGTAGTAAGAGGTTATAAGTAAAATAAAATAATAATAAAAAAATTGATAAATAAATTTTTGATAGTTTTATTATATGATTAAGATTATTTAATAATTATTTAACTACTGTGATTTTTTACACTAACTTTACAATTATGTGAATGATATGATAATTATAACAATGCTGAAACTTTGACGACACTTTGGTTCAAAGGTTTACATCCAGTGGCCGTGAATTCGATTCCCGCTTGTACATGTTATTAAAGGTTAATACGCTATTGAATATCGAACTAATTAAAAAAAAAATAGTAATGATAATATAAAAGAAAAGCTCGTCTAAATCTAAAGATTAGTTCCACCTTTAGTCAAGTAAATAATGCTAATCCACAAAATCTCTGGCTGGCACTCTGCGGAATATACGAATATACATTCTAATAAAACGCTGTGTGTAAATGTATTTTCTATTGTAGACGCAATAGCAAGTTTCGCACCCATAGTAGATGAAAGTTAGTGAAGCTTATCTGTTTAATATTTTAGTAATTTTTTAATATATGAGTTAAACGACAGCAATGAGCATAGTTATGCACAATCTTGAATGTTAATAAATTATTTAAATATGTTATTATATTGTTAGATGTATTTTAACCGAAGAATTAAGGGTTAACGACTGTTATCTATATATATATAAGCAACTTTTCTTTGTTATCGATAAACTTGAAAACTACTGGACCGATCGGCATGATACCATGACCATTCGACGCGGAATTAATTGTAGAAGGTTTTAGGCTATTCATTTTTTGAATTCCATCAACCCTTTACCATTTTTTTTTAAATTTATGTGGATAGTTCATATTCGTCTATCCTTTACAATTCGCCCAGCGAAGCAGGCGGGCGGGGACGGCTAGTTATTATATAATTAAAACGTTTGACAGAACTTTTATAGAAGTTCTGTCAAACGTTTTTAAAACTATGGTTAAAAATATTTACTGATCACACATAAAGCGGGTTCTTATGTTCACATATCGGCTATCCTTAGATTTCATCGTTTGTCAAAAACTTATCTATTAACTTTGGTAATGGAAAGCACTTTTTATATGAAAAAGAGGTATTCGCTTAACAAAATCAGTTGTCGCGTCGACGGGAGGTCTCTCTTTCGTCACTTTTGTCTTTACTCTGTACTCACTATGATATAATAACAGCAAACTCGTATCGAGTCGTACACAGAAGCTTGTGTTATTAGTTGGAAATGCAAGTCGGCTTAAGTAAACTGGGATTTAGTCCAATTTCGGGGCTTACAGTTGTGAAGTTTAGTTACGAGTACTGCATGCATTGTAACGTTTTGAGTTGACAAAGCTTCCTGTGTTGGCGTATTTTTTATTCCCCTTTACATTCTCTGTTGCGTATTTTTTATTCCCTTTATATTTTCTTTAAAAATAATTATAGTAGTTTAATTTTATTATATGTTCAATAAAATTAAACATTGAACATGTAATAATACAAGGAACATTTTTTTTTCGATCGATCATGGCACAGTAGACTGATATTTGTCTGTAATTAAAAATTATTAGGGAAAAAGACACATCTAGGGGACTTGAGAATTCTCCCCAATGTACAGAAAATGAAAGAATAAACTCAAAAAAAAAGAAAAAAAAATACTTAGAAAACAAAAAATATTTCACCAATAGAAAGCTACATTATCAGCGAGTAACATATACATAATACATCTACATTGTACCCGTGTTAAACCGTGGCGCGTAGCTAGTGTAATATTTTAAGTTTAAAACGACACAAAGTAATTTTCATTATTATTCACAAAGAGCTTTATTTACATATTTTTATTGGAGGTTATAGGAAAGTACAAGTTTTTTTTGTTTGTGATATATCGTTTATATTATAGTATATCACAAATCTGCTACAGCCCCCAAATCCGAACAACAAGTTACTAGTACTAAAATGAACAATAAGGATGTCCGATAGAGAGGGATAAATAGCACATTTTCCCTATTTATTTGGGGTCGTCATCTGTTCGTTGACACCCCTTAAATATCGTTCATTACTATCCATCTTTTTTTGGGCTTTATTTCCTTTACCCAGCAAACAAACAGCATTAATGCGTTAGTCTATACTATATATACTATATACTATTACTTAATCTATACTAATATTATAAAGAGGAAAGATTTGTTTTTTTGTATGTTATGATTAAACTCAAAAACTACTGAACCGATTTTAAAAATTCTTTCACCTATAGAAAGCAACATTATCAGCGAGTAAAATAGGTTTTTTGTGTATAGTACATCTACATTGCACCCGTGTGAAGCCGGGGCGCGTTGCTAGTCAATTATAACGGGCAATATTAACGATCAGTTACAATTTCAGGAAGTACATATTATTTAAGTTAGTTAAGATTTAAATTTTCACCATCACATACCTTAACTCTTTAGTTTAGTGGCGGCATCATAATACAAGCCCAAAAGCCCGGCTTGCCCTATTAATGCAACCAATAATGTCCTTAACGTATTTAATTTATTAAAGGCTTTTTAAATATTTTTTATTTCATTATTCTCCCTAAACTCATATTGCCCAGTACCTATTGCGTGTACGACACTGTTATATTAATATTGTCTTTTATTAACGCGAGTATCACACATTTAAATAAAATACTGTATACCGGATTAAAACGCGATTTATTGTTTAAATTATTTATCCCGACGTTTCGGATGCTTTTCAGCAACCGTGGTCGCGGGAGACTGAAAGATGACAGTTGTCTTATATTTGAAATGTCACAAAGTTGCCATATTTAATTCAATTAAATTAAAAAAAATAATCTATTAATTTAGGTAACACAATGTACATCTATGAACGTCAATAAAAAATAATACATATTAAATTACTAATATTACTAATATTAAATGCTTCTAATTTTATATTTACTACCAGTTCACAAATCAAGGGCGTAGAGCGGACGAGAAGAACTGGCAAGAAACTCGCCGCCACTCTTTTTAATCGCCAAGTTTTTGTTTTACAATTATTACATATTAACGCCATCTATTCCTACGGAGTTGATATTTACTGTAATTTTCTATATTATGACAATATTGACTAACGGCGTCCTCTTGTTTTTTAGTATGTTTGATTTGGGGCTTTAGATTTTTAATAACTGGATCCCAGGTGTTGGAAAGTCTCAAACCATCTTCTCTATTGAAGTTAGGATGTTTTTTAATTTCAATAGCCTCACGTACTAGTCTGGGAAAGAATCTACTTTCTTTAGCAAGGATTTTTGGTTGGTCGAAACGTATGTAATGGTTTGGTTTATCCAGAGTGTGTTCACATACTGCTGATTTAGAGTGACGTCTGTTTTTGATATCCGCAATGTGTTCCTTAAGTCGGTTTGAAATGCTACGTTTAGTTTGCCCAATGTAGGATAAACCACAGTCACAATCCAGTTTATATACACCTGAATCTTGCAAAGGAATATTACTTTTTATTGGTCTCAAGAACTGTTGAATCTTCTTGTGTGGCTTGAAAACTGTATTAATAGAAGCTCGTTTTAAGATTCTTCCAATCCTGTCTGTAACACCCTTCACATAAGGCAGGTAGGCTGGTTGACGTTGTACTGTTTGTGGTTTATTCCTGTTTCTGTGATGCTGTGGAGGCACCCGCAGCTTGTTGTCACGGAGTACTTGCTTAACATGCTGCAGTTCCCCGTTGAGGTGGGCAGCATCACAGAGGCGGTGGGCTCTCTGAAACAAACATACACCGACAGAAGAGAGTTGGCAAGGGTGGTGGTGGGAATCACCATTGAGGTACTTATCAGTATGGGTTATTTTTCTAAACACAGTATGGCCAAGTGTACCATCCCCTCCCCGAACCACTAAAATGTCTAGAAAGGCCAGTGAGTTATTATTCTCCTTCTCCATAGTGAATTTAATGTTACTATTGTTGTGATTCGTAAATTTAAAAGTAAAAATCGTATATTGTAATCAAATTTAGTGTTAAAAAAAGAAGTAATTTATATTAATTATAATGAGTTTACATATTGTTTTGATGCTTTTAAGTGTATTTAATTCAGATGGTCAATTGTTATTATTTTAGAAGTAATATCATTCATTCAATTCATTCGACAGTTCATTCTTTATTGTATCGTTCATGTCATTCGTTTGTTTCAAGAAGGGATAGTCAAGACACTGTATCGACTCATGTTTAGCTGTAAAGTAAAATATTAGAATAAGATCATTCTGGCTGCAGTCGTGCTGCAGTCAAGTTCTATTTATTGTAAGGGAATATTGTGAAGTTGTTGTATTAAAGTCTATACGAAGTGAATATTGATATTCAAAAAGTATACACGTGTTGGTAGTTGAATATACGAGAGAAAAGTCTGTATTGAAAATGGAAATAAACGCTTTGGACTGTACACCGGTGATTTTCTTTACAATTCAGAAGCGTGATAAGGACCCACGTTAAGGTACGTACAAGTGTTGTTAATGATTACAAATTAAACTTATTTCAATTTAGAAGTAAAGCTATGTGTGCTTAGTTCTTGGAGGTTATGTGTGCCTACCAAGAGAAGCCAAGTGTGCTTAGTTGTGGGAGGTTATGTGTGCCTACCAAAGGAAGCCATGTGTGCTTAGTTGTGGGAGGTTATGTGTGCCTACCAAAGGAAGCCAAGTGTGTTTAGTTGAGGCAGGTTATGTGTGCCTACCAAAGGAAGCCAAGTGTGCTTAGTTGTGGGAGGTTATGTGTGCCTACCAAGAGAAGCCAAGTGTGCTTAGTTGTTGGAGGTTATGTGTGCCTACCAAAAGAAGCCAAGTGTGCTTAGTTGTGGGAGGTTATGTGTGCCTACCAAAGGAAGCCATGTGTGCTTAGTTGTGGGAGGTTATGTGTGCCTACCAAGAGAAGCCATGTGTGCTTAGTTGAGGCAGGTTATGTGTGCCTACCAAAAAAAGCCATAAGCAAAGTGTGTCTAGTGTCTAATAGAGTTTATTAACGTAAGAGCCAGGTTATTTTGTTTCAAAAAGAAGATATTAAAAATGGAAAAGGCATTATTGTCTTTTTATTGCATATACTATGCAAAGCAAGTTTTATTAATACATTTAAACAATAATGAATCGAATTACCTTTTGACATGATTAAAATGATATTTCTTTCTTTTTGGTATGAATTCTGACGAAGCGATGACTCCTGAAGGCTCGAAAGGATGAATGCCGAATAAAACTTCACGGAGTTCAAATAAGAGGAAATCCAAGGAAAGAGCTGGTATTCTAAAGAGCCAACCAGAGAAGAAAAGAGGGATTCATCCCGGAAGTCAAGTAAGCGCAGGACGCAGATCTTTATCTAGTGGGACAAAAGTGGTACATGTTGTAACTAAGAGAATATCGAAAAACCTGATACCTGTTAAAAATAGTAGTAAGTTAATTGATTATATAAAAACATTAGTGAGTCTTAAACATTTGATAAGATTACTAGAAGTACCCGCCGAATTTTAAGGAAATATTACTATGGAAAGGCAGTTGACTGCATTATTTATGAAATTATTGATAGTTCAGTAGGCAATGGAGCCCAAGCTCTTAAATTTAGCGAACCAGAAGATTTGTCGAACCAATTAGCTTCTCAGCAATTCTATCAAATTAGAAATAATGCTAGGGTAAAAAGTAATTCTTTTAGAAAACTCAATTAAGGGACTGGTTCTATTATCATAGATAATGTTTGCAAGTAAATACAACTAGAGGAAATTATTCAACACATTTTAGTTGTCAAGAATGTGGACATACATATCAAAATAGTATTAAATGTGATAGAACAGTTCATATACCATCTTGAAGGCTGTAACAGAAATCTCTTCATATTAATGAGAGTAGTAGTACAAATGAATTGACAAAAAGTTCTTAAGATATCTATTAGAGAAATTCCGATTCAAATTGTTAAAAAAAAAACCTTTAGAACAAATCAGAATTTGAAATTGCGTCTGAAATAAACAGAAAATATTTTACAATTAATGTCAAAAGTAAAAGTTTTTTAAAACATTCATAATCTCAGTAGCGATCGTAATCACCATAACTAGAACTCTACATACTGACTTGAATACAATTTACAAGGATTTACCATTTATAGGAATTATCAAACTAAAATTTTAGACGAATAGTTATTAATAAGGTTCGAAATTTTTAAGGATATTGTAATTGCTGATATTCATTTAATTTTTTTTATTTTGTCACAAACAGTCGTTTCATTAAACAGTGTTACAGTAATATTTATTTTACGTACACAGACCTATAGTGCCCAAAAATAGTATGTAGTACAAAAACATTAATAAAAGCCTCCAGTATAGCCAAGATAGAAGGAGAAGAGCCTAAGATAGAAGTTATGATAAACATTATACATATAAAGGCAACATATTAGATGTAATGATATTCACAGTTAGAAGCTATTGAGATAGTTCCTTATGAATTATTTTACGAACTTGTACAATCGAAAGAATAAAAATGTAAATATTAAGAAATTGTTTAATATGAGATGTAATTGATCGAAACACAAAACTGTTACACAGTAACAGACTGTTTAACTATGTGAAAGAGGTACAAACATACTTTTCATTTGTGAGAGGCGAACATGTAAGTGCATCTTAATAATAAATGGAATCCTGGCTAGAGACTAGGAGAGTCAATTTTACAGTTAATGATCTTTAAAAAAAAAATAAGATGTTAGACTGTTTTTCTTCTATTGTAGAGAGAAAGAATATTATAAAATAATTAAGTGAATTAATTAATGTAAGAATCATTATAACGATTATCACGATAATTAAAGTAACTATGATTTTTTTGAAATCTCTCAAACCTATCGATGTGATTTCTATAGTTCGGATTACAGATTACACTACCGAAATCTAAAGTTGATCTAACATACGCAAAGTATAGAATTTTAAAGTTGATGTATCACGAAAAGGTTTTTTTAACTCTGTATATAAATCCTAGACTTCTATGTGTAAGCTTTTTGAATATATATATAATAGTATCATATTTTGAGGAATAAGACTTAGTGAGAGTCAAGAAAGGATTAATAAAAAAAGTACCCTATCTTGGGCGATATTTTGATAAAACACTAGAATGACCCCATACCCAGACTATCATTTACATAATATTCTCCTATTACAAAATTAGTGATGGAAAAGTATTTTATTTGTATCTGCATGAATACCAAAAGCTAATATATTATAGTTTGTTTGTTAATCAACTCTACTGAGAAAACGAATGTGTGAACAAAAATTACACATGATATTATAATTAATTGGTTATTCAAAGTGTTCAAGCTCTTTGATAATTGTTTCTAAAACATTCACGTTAAGTAAATAAATAAGAAGTTAATACTGGTTTCCTGAATTATCAATTTAAAAAAAAGTAGTTTATTGGAGATCCCATGATGGAAAATGTTTCTATTTAACTTTTGCAAATTACTAAAGTTATGAGGAAGCCCGAATGTTTATTTTAAAGCTTTTTCTCAGTAATGGCAAGATCATAAAGTTATTTGCTCCTAATGATATATCAAGATGTTTAAGTAACGGTCGATAAACAAGTTATTAAAACCGAACAAACACATATTATATCTAATCATCTTAATTTCGCTTGGACAAAAGTGCGAATAAAAAAAAAGGGAAACCTTAACCGTTTAATTACAAACTTTAAAAGTCCATAGGATAATTAATGTGTCGGCGCGTGATGCGCTATCGAGTCTAATTAAGAATCAATCAAAGAGTATTATGTATACTTAAGAAAGAGTGAACCAACTCTATGATCTGTCAAATATACATATAAGACAAAGTAGCGCCACGCAGCGACTTGCGGACAAACTTTCTGTTGCTATACCTATGTAGCTACATGTGTTTGTATTTATATAGGAATGGGTTAATATTAGATCATTCATTTGAAGTTGATTGTTGTAATTATTATTTGAAACAAACCTTTCTGTATGATTTTCGAATTAATGTTTCCACAATTTTCAACAACATTAATTCTAGGAAGCCATACAGAGAGATCTATTACAATTTAGTAAGAGAATACAATATTTAGCAAATAAAAATATGAACACATCGACATTATTGTGAAAATTTTCAAGTTTGCTTTGACATTTAATCAAAGTTTGCCACTTTAAAAATATTATCCAGAAATATCTAAAGCGATTATTTTACTCATTACTGATATTTAAGACACTTAAAATCTGCTAACCTGTATTTTTTGTTAAAATGTTTTTAACTAAATAATTACACATAACTAAAACAAGAGATATAGATAGTTCAATTGTGTACAATTTATTTATATTTTGTTTCGTAAGACCTTCAAAGACAAAGTAGATAGGTCCTCGGCCAATAAATAGATAGTGTGAAAGACCAATTTATGTTGCCTCCCCATGGAATCAATAAATACATTCAAGTCGAAAAGAGTGTCAAGATGGTGGTGGCGCGGCCATCAGGCATCGGAAAAGTTACATTAAAAAAGTGGTATGTACACCACGAATACGACGAATCAATTATTTCAGAGGCAATCGATATTCCGTTGTGGATTGAAATTTCTGCATATTTGTTAATACCATTAATAATAATTACTAAAGATACGCCCATTGCGATTGCCCATGCTCGAATGTTTAACGAATATTTTTATTTTATTTATCATATAATTTAATTTATCTTAAATAAAGAGTTCCAAGTGTGTTATGTATTATAAGCAATTTCGAAGTATCGACAAATCTTCTATGTTCAAATAATAAATAAAATTTATGAAAAAAAGTAATATCTTTGAGATTGGTGACGTATCGTGATATTCATTGTGTAGTGATTAGTGATAGTCCAGGTATAGTTTGTATGTTCTAGTTTCCTAGTAAAAAAAAAAATGTTATTTAATTTTTCTGTTTCTTATGTAAGCGAAGAGGTATTATTTTTTAAGAAATAAATGTCTTAAACCATAAGTAAATTCTTATCTAGATTTCATTGTAATAATAGAGGATAAGATGGTATTGTTTGTATAATTATAAGATATAATTGTAAGATTAATTGTATATAATGTGCTCAATGAGTGTTGTGATTTTGCGTGCTCCGGAGATAGCACGCTTGTGGATGGCCGAGTGTTGTGATTCGTAAATTTAAAAGTAAAAATCGTATATTGTAATCAAATTTAGTGTTAAAAAAAGAAGTAATTTATATTAATTATAATGAGTTTACATATTGTTTTGATGCTTTTAAGTGTATTTAATTCAGATGGTCAATTGTTATTATTTTAGAAGTAATATCATTCATTCAATTCATTCGACAGTTCATTCTTTATTGTATCGTTCATGTCATTCGTTTGTTTCAAGAAGGGATAGTCAAGACACTGTATCGACTCATGTTTAGCTGTAAAGTAAAATATTAGAATAAGATCATTCTGGCTGCAGTCGTGCTGCAGTCAAGTTCTATTTATTGTAAGGGAATATTGTGAAGTTGTTGTATTAAAGTCTATACGAAGTGAATATTGATATTCAAAAAGTATACACGTGTTGGTAGTTGAATATACGAGAGAAAAGTCTGTATTGAAAATGGAAATAAACGCTTTGGACTGTACACCGGTGATTTTCTTTACACTATGTATGGAGTTAAGGTGGTCTAGAAATACAGATATGTGTTCCGTGGGCAGAATAGTGAAGGTATCGTCTACATATCGCTTGTAAACTGTTATATTAGTATAGTAGTAAAATTTATATAATTATTTTGGATTAGTTTGCTACTGCTTCATAGAATAGTGTATTACTTAATTAATAAATTGATCTAAAAATAGCACAATAACACACTTCTTTAGTGTTTTCATTTTTTTTAAATATATTATAACGCTATTATTCGTTGAACAACCGTGTCAATACATAAAAATAATTTCCGCCATTTTTACGTTGCATGCTTTCTTCGACAATTACGATGTCCGTGTAATTAGTGTTACATCGTAATTAAGAGTTAATTAGAGAATGTTGACAAAGAACGTTGCTTTCTCAACAACAGGAATGTCTACTCAACAACTTTTATAAAAGTTCGCTTTAATTACAGACGAGAAGTAAAACATTAGCAACAAAGTGTAATTTCTAAGTGAACCTCTAAGTTCCAACTAACGTTGTAATTGATTGTTCCGAGCTTCGAAAACAATGTGAATAAAATACACGTATTTTTATGTTAGATATAGACAGACGAGCATGAGGTTCACTTGAGGGTAGGTGATACCTCAGCCACAGAATATGAGTCAATTATGAGCTGTCGAACTACTTTTTACAATGTGCAAATCACGGTGTTTCCGAATGAAGTACGTGGTACGTTACCCGGTCGGAATTTCAATATTCCTTCCGCCCATTCAATGCCGGAAGTTACCAGACGTGGGGACGACATGCTTTAAGAAAATTATAAACATGTCGTCCCGGTGGGATTCGAACCCACGACCCATCGATGCGCATGACAGGTATTCTACCGAACGCGCCAACGAGCCCGTCAAATTCATTAAATCATCACACTGGTGGATTGAATTTAACCACAAAATTCAAAAACATGATAAGTTTTTAGTATTTTAATATAAGTCAGTTTAGCCTTACGAATAAAATATAGCGACTTAGTATCATAGTTATATCCGACTATCTTCTACCGCTAGGTCGACATACATTTGTTTTTGCCCAATTGCAACAAAATTCAAGATAGACAGCTCAAAATTAGCTTTCATAACATGTCCTATGCTATAACTATAAAGTAAATTGAATATAACTGCAGCCGCTAAAGGGTGAGCGCAGGCAGGAGAGGGAGTTAACATTATTATAGGTCTTGTACGTGCTTTGGGGTCTGTCACTCAATTGCTTCGTTATTGCGACGTGACTGCAATCATTGATAGGTGCATATTTTGATTTACAAATGTACTATAATTTCATTGCGCTGTAGTATTGACCACCTTTGTGGCTAAGTGGTTTGCGCATTTAACACTAGAAGTAACATGTTCAGGTGTAAAATAAAAATCTTTCTGTTTTCTTGCTTAAATTTTAAATTTTAATGTGGTTATATAACAGAAGACTGGTTGCTTGCTTGCCTGTAAATAACAATGATAAGTGAAACAGACACAAAAATGTGTCTGCCATATGCCCTACTAGGTGACTCAGGAATTCATTCTACCTCACTGTTGTGGAATTGATAATATTTAAAATTGATGACTATAACATCATATATAGTTTTATATTTTTATTGGTCGCGATATTGCGTGGAATTACTGTAAATTCATGTATACGCAGCTTTTTATAAATATTATATATTATATAATATAGATTTAGGGGCGCAGTAGTATGCGCGTTGCATTTATTCCCGGTAGACCGGGGTTCGAATCCCGAGGAAACGAATTAAAAAAATTGTTTCAGTCGGGTAGTCTGTAGCATACCGAGTAGATTCGGGAATTCACTTTTATAATTAAAATTAAAATGAATTTGATTTTGAATAAATTCTATTTATTTTTAGTTTAGCGAAAATCAAAGGAATTTTGTTAGTAGGAAATATTTACCTTACGTAATCTTGTCGAAAGTTAACAGGTGTTAAGTCTTAAACGTAAGAAACCTATATTTTTCTTTAATTTTAATCCATATTTAATATAATTTATATATTATTATAATGATCAGAAATTTTAAAATTTGATTTAATTTGTGAGAGAAAATGATTATTATCAATACGAATGGTATCATTAAACATCGAAAAGGTAGACAAAAATCGGGTAAAAGTAGTAATACAAATTTAAACATCGGTCACGATTCAGGCAATCGAATGGCATTGCGACAGACCTCGTCGAAATATTGGATTTACTTCATCATACAATTTTTTACAATCACGCCGAAATATTAAATCATTCACAAATATTAAAAGGGCGATAAGAGATTTCCATTCATCTATATAAAGAGGAAAGATATGTTTGTTTAATACGATTTAACTAAAAAATCTTTCACCAATACAAAGCTACATTATCAGCGAGTAACATAGGCTATTTTATGTATAGTACATCAGAATAAATATATTTATACCTAAATCTAGAATGTGAAATTTGAAGTTATTAAGTTTCAGTCTACCCGTGAACACGCTTGCTGATAAGCACTCGAAACGTCGGGATAATTAATAATATAATGAATAAATCGCTTTTTTATCTGTCAAAGTTATAGTGAAACGTGCGTTGATAAATGATAATTTAACCTTATAATGTTGCCATTATATAGATTGAATTACAATACTGTAGGTTGACCTTGCTGGATCTAAAATAATTGTGAACAGAAACTCGATTATATAAACCGGCAACATATCTTTTCTAGACGTCTAAATACATAAGGCTCAAGGAAAACCCAATTTCAGATCCTTCGTAACACAAAAACTCAACACAAACATCGTGACAGCTAAAAACGCTCTCATTAAGTCTCCACAAAAGAATACACTCCGCAAAGAAAGACAGAAATAAATAAAACATATCAGACACTGTCCCAAAACACAATGAGCGTACATAACCGTGTAGAATACATAAACCCAATTTTCTGAGCGAAAATAAAAGCGGATCACATTAATTAACCGTGTATCTACTCTGATTAAGAGTGCAGTAGCGGAACGGGTCAACTTTAATTGGCCCGCTCTTGTATTTTAGATGTGCGATACAGTCGAGGCTTAATGAATAGAGACCAGTGTGGACATAATATGTTATTCTTCACGTGCTGTTTTGTTTGGCAATTACATGGTGCTGTTTGTGGACCTACGAGCTATACTGACTAGATTTTATCAATCCAAACCATATTCCTAACTTATTAGTTAATAAATTTTCTGGTACATTTTTAATGTTTATATTGCTGTTAAAGATTCCACAGTATTCCACATAATTTAATAATAATTTATTAATTTAATTAATTAATAAATTACTAAGTATTGTGTGTTGAGATATGATTTTTGTTGAAGATTTTATTATAAATACAAATTTTAAGAATGTACTTTCTCATTGAATTAGAAATCAGTATCAGTACCAGCTCACTTTTTTAATTCAAAAATATTCCATTTTCTATTATTATATTATAACAATCTTTATCTATGCACTGATATTGACGAAAATATTGATGTAACGCGAGTATTCGTATTCATAATTCAGAAATTATCGTACTATATTTTTAAACATACAATTTTTATTTTTGTTGAATATTCATTCTTATAAGACCTCTTTGACAAGTTTTTCAGTATCGCCAGCCTCCAGATTCTGACGAAACATACTTTAAAACATAAATAGAAGTGACAAATTGTAAGTTTAATAGAAGTATAATTATAAATTCAGCTATTGAACATATCAGAAGCAATTTATTCTTTTAATATGACTTACAATATTAATATGCTGTGTAAGTTTTGTAGAACTCACCTAATATATACTAATAAAAAACCTTTTACTAACATTAGCCCAGATTTAAGTATAAATATTTTACTATGTCTTGGTTATACTCAGCAGAGGTGACTTGAAAACTAATTATACTTTGCAGATGTTTCTGACTTTATAAAAAGTTCAACACTGATTTAGTTTTTCAAAGCTAATGTTTCTTTTTTTTTTAATTTAGCCCGAAGTATTTTATATTTGCTTAATTCCAAATATTTATTTATAAAAAAATGTCATTTAAATATTACATAAACACGAATTTTACACAAAACCAGTGTCACAATTATAATGAAACGAATTTTAAATTACAATTTCTAGATTTGAGCTGTAAACGAGGGTCTTTGATACAATTTTAATAGGCAGTACTCGATTATACGCGGGCCCAAAGTGTGAATTAATGATGGTCGTAACGAATTTCATCATCTAAAATTCAGAAAGCGAATAACAAAAAGACAGTAATTTGTGCCCGAAATTAAATTTTAACTGAAAACAGTCGAAACGAGTGCCTAGGCTTCTCGCCGGGTTGTGTATTTAACGCGGATGTGAATTTCGCCGCATCCGGCCAAAAATAAATGAGCTTTCTTCCGCTTACTTAATTTACTGCTATGGCTGCCTGGGCTTACGGGCTGAATAAATTTAAATTAATATTTTTCACTCGTTAATGTCACCCTTCCGGTGGAATGATTTGCACCACATAGCTCCAATAGGTTGCCTTTAATGAACAAAACACTTTTATATTTTATATTAACAAGCAAATTGAATAAAAACGACATATAAAAATTATGTCAAAAATATTATCTGGGTAAATAATACGCCAAGACGTGAAAATCTACCTTTTCTCGAAGCGTTTCGTCGTATTTTGTACCCTTATAATTTCTGAACAGTGCTAGAAAGTTCAAATTCAGATTTTGTCATTCATTGACTGATCATCAAAACTGTTAGGGTACTTCCTGAAGTCATAGAAAGCTTGAATTTCGTGTGAAAGCTAGGATGAAAGCGTTTCGAAAAAGTGACGCAGACAATGTTTGCTTATGAACAGAAAGTAATTCACTCACTAGGCGTTAATTTTGTGCCAATAAGTTCTTGAGTAAAGAAATGGCCAAGACTCAGATATTGACTAAGGTTTGTAGAAAACTTAAGAACTTGGCTCTCCATAAGATCTAAATTTTTTTTACACTGCAAGCAATATGTACCTACTCGTCTTGGCGTTACATGTTTTTGTGGGATACAGTATGGGATGCGTGTTAAAATGTTTTTTATGGGATACAGTATTTGCATATAACTTACAAATTAGACACCTGAACTACGTAATCCTGTGTTCCAAACAAATATCAATAGTAATATCAGTAATTGCGTAGAATCATATACCAGTATTCAGGAACCAATCTTTAGATTACAAAAGATTTATACTTAAAAGATATTTTTTACAGAAAAATGAAATGATTAATCTGATAACACTTATTCTTCATTATTCTTTTTTCAAAACATTACGCACTTGTCTATTTTACATTAACATTTAACTGACTATAATTAAAGCCACAATTAGGTATACATTTCCCATAATGGCTCTAAACATATCCGAAACTACAAACCAGCCGTTGGAGTCGACAAAATTTCCAATACGTTAGGAAAATGTAACGCACTGGGCCCATTAATTCGTTGGATGGTCGTGGTGTCGTGAATGCTTACACACCCGTCGAACCCGTGATATATTGAAACATGGCGCGTACAACTTTGGTAATAATGATGGAATAATCAGAACACCATTTGCATATTAACATGTTATAGGTGAATGGGCTTTGTGCGTTACGTCTAGTGAATTGGTGAGCTTGGAAAACATGTAGGTACCTAAAACAAAGTCACCATTTGCGTCGATCTGTTTCTTCATTTAGTGCTGTATCACACAATATAATTATGAAAACCGTATTCGGACTTTCATGTAATTAGATACATATTTTCTTAATTTAGGTAAGTATTAACAATATATTATATTTATTTTTTATCGTCAATCGAATTATATGGCTTACGCTGATAAACATTAAGGGAATTGTAGTTATTCAAAAAGGTTAAAGAAAGTCCTTGATGTAACTGTACTAAGGTTTTAACTCCCAGTAAATCTTTAAAATATTAATTAAAAATATTAAGGTTTTTCTAGAGAAATATTTTAGTTAATCTTACTTACTTACTCCACCGAATAAAGTTTTTATATATTTAATGATGTCATACATAGTATATGACATCATTAAATATATAAATTGCTATTTGATAAATATATGACATTCAGCATCAATCGTCCTATCTGGCCGTTCGGATTGACTTTTTTCCTTTTTTTTTTATCGTAGCGGGGCCAAAACGAGCCTGCAGCTCACCTGATGAAAAGTGAATATCCCATGAAGGACTTGCAGATGTGTTGTTCCGGCCTTTAAGGTAGGAATAGGCTCTCTTCTTAAAGGTCCCTAAGTTATTACGGTTCGGAATAATCTCTGGCGACAACTCATACCACAATAACGTAGTGTGTGGAAGAAGCACACAATGCTAGACTTCCAAGCATCAAGTACGGGTGGAACTTGGAATTTTGTCACGAGTTGTAGTAGTGACAGCAAACTAATCTGAGGTTTATTGTTCACTAGCAGCGTGCCCCTCTATCAAAGTAACTATCTGAAAATCAGTGTTGATTCTACTCCCCTAACTATGTATATAATCCGTGTCTGGTAAAACTGCTTGAAATATTTTCTTATTATTGTATAATGTTACCAAGTGAAAAACAAACGATTTTCTAAATTGAAAAAAACAAATTCATTTGTCAGTTTTTAAATTCGTTTAATAATATTGTCATTGTTCTAGTAGTTGTATTACTAGTGCTAAGAAGTCTACTTTTCTATGTAACATTGCTTATACGACTAAGCAGTATTTACCTAACCATTTATTTCTCAAACAGTTTCTGTTATCGAAAGGAAGGCCGCGACCGGCGAACAGCGGAACTAGCTCGCGGTATCGTTGACACCGGTAAAGTGGTTTACATAAAAGCCTCATATGTAAATTACATTCCATTTTTAAACATATTTAGGTGATAGTGTAGTTTCATTAATACCGCTTTTCTTTGACGAGTCTTTGTATATATAACATAATATACGCTTTGTACTTTATATACATAGAACGAGTTTTATCCTGCTTTTACGCTATATAATAAATACGTTCTACATTTCAAACAATATCAACCATTATATCAATAGATGACATCAATGTTTCTTTTGTTTTTTTGATAACACAAGAAACTTTGATGTTTTTAAATTTAGAAGCATTTAAAATTAGAAAGTAAAGAAATATCACTTTATACATATTATCATATAATATACTTTGTTTATACTTCTAAATATTTACTAGTTTGTGTTTTTTTTAATAATCTATCTACGCATGTGGATAATTATAACTTGACAGCATCCCATTTCATTTATATTTAGTATAAAATATAAATGTAAAATTAGAAGCATTTAATATGTATTTTTTATTGACGTTCATAAGTGTACGAGTACATTGTGTTACCTAAATGAATAAACGATTTTTTTTGATTTGAATATATTTAAATTTATTGAAATTTACAACTTATATTACATATGGAATATAATAATAATTATGGATATAATTCTGTTAAGTAAATTATAGTAGCAATTCAGTAGTACCATGTAGATGGTAGAAAGAGAGAAGGTATTATATATAAGTATAGAGAATATATTATGAATATGAATAATAATCACAATATCAAGATTATTAAGAGTATTAAATAAAAATTGTTTTTGTTTGTTTGTTACTTTTTTATTAAACTCATAAAGATAACAAACTTCCCGATATAAAGCTCATAGCTTCTAAACGAACCATTCCTCACGTTCATTTGACTCCTACAAAATACAAATAGGTACCCCACTTCAAAAAACTCCATCAAATCTGCAAACACATCTCATTATTTTCAAACAACTGAATCATTATCACAAAAGGTCGTTAAATCTCAAATTGAATATCCGTGAAAAGCATTTTAAAAGGCAATCGCTCGTATTAAATTCAATGGTGAACTATTACATAATAGACAATGCTCCAATTAACGATATCTGCTGAAGCGATGGGATATTGCTCGTAAATTAATGAGAGCCGTTGTAAGACAAATGTTCGAGCTACTGGACACCGGTGGTGCACGTAGCCATTAATGTTACTGGATGTGAAATCAACTTTGCGTCTGCTAACGATGGTACGCTAATTGTACTGTGCTTTACAACATTTAATTATTGCAGAGAAAGATTTGTTTGCTGGATGAGACTATTTTTTTATTTGATCGACGAGTGAAGCTCACTTTTTGGTGATACTTTGACAAGAGACTTGCATTTATACGAGTATTTCCCGAATTTTTTTTTATATTGATAGACGAGCATGTGGCTAATTTGATTTGGACACTTTAGGTACAGAACATCAATCAATAATATGGAAAATATGTTCCTCCTGTTAAATATTTGGTGGTCATAATATCATGTAGAAAGATGAAACATTAGACTCATTATACAGGGTACCTACACCAAATCTGCTACACTGCTGTCATAAAAAAATGATGTTTTTGGGTATAATTTGAAACGGAAAAAGTACTCATATGTAAGATTTTTACTGCTTATTCTGGATATACATTATACATATTATAAAATATATAAATACTCAATTTCGAAAAAATGTCAAATACATATTTTTCTTTAAAATATAGAATAATGGCATATACACCATCGTACCAGTACCTAATAAAATTCCCTTTTTTATGACAAGTCCAATAAGCCCGGTGAACACCAACTACTTTTTTCTACAGTCTATGCCAACATATTATTATTATTAAAATATAATATTTATAGCAATTTTCAAAATTATGATCTATTCAATTCCAATTTTGATATTAATAGAAGTCGATTAACAAACCGACATTTCGATCGCGATTAAACATCACAGTTCTCTCCAGACTAAATAAATCAACGTTCCAACTAAATCTATTCCAGAGGAAATCAATTTCTCCGCAGACCGGACTAGAACAAGTTTTAATTAAGGCAAATATCTCGTACGGAATTGCGATGTGGACATCCCTAATAGTGTTTAGCCTGGGATAATGAAAACCGTGTAATATCACCACAGATTATAAGCGGACCTAAATTGCTTGATATTACCACAGACAATGCTGAAACTTTCAATTAGAAGCCATTTTGCTATTATGAGTTATGACTCATAATCAAATATACTATTGCTTAGTACCTAAATATCTATCTATATATAAATATAAAAATAAAATGCCGCATGTATGTACTCGCATCACTTGAGAACGGCTGGACCGATTGAGGTAAATTTTTTTTTGTTGTCTTCAGAAATTTTTGAAAAATCTTACGAAATCCCTTTCTTCATTATAAAATAAATTAGATTCGGAACTCCGCCATCTTGACAGCTCACGTCATGCATTCTTAGCTTTTTTGGAATAACAGATGTCCACTGCAAATCAGTGACATATTAGACAATTATAGTGGGTAAATGGGCATATTCAAATTTAAGAATAATTATATAATTTCGAAGCCAAAATTGTGGCAGAACAACGTCTGCGGGGTCCACTAGTTTTATATAAAAATTGTAAATTTGTTTGTATGTATGTAAAAGAAATTACATTTTACTTGATGAACATTACAATATTTATATACTATTATAACTGAGCATATAGATATAAGGTAACAGAAGAAGAGAAGGGTTGGATTTGACGAGCTCGTTGGCGCGTTCGGTAAAACACCTGCGGTGTGCATCAATGGATCGTGGGTTCGAATTCCACTGGGACAACATGTTTATAATTTCCTGTAAGCATGTTTACCCTACTTCTTGTACCTTTGGGCATAGATCGGATGGGAGGAATATCAATATTAGATTATTTTAAATACTGAAAAACCTTATATCATACTAGCGGACCCGACAGACGTTGTCCTGCACGAATGTTGGCTTAAAAAATAAATAAAATATGTGAATATTTGAATATGATATTTCCCCACTTCTATTCTATAATATCACTGATTTGCAGTGGACATCAATTATTATAAAATAAGCCATAAGCGTGCGTGACGCGAGCTGTCAATTGCGGAGTATGGCGGAGTACCCAAATTAATTTATTTTAAAATTAATTTTCTGCATATATTTTTTTGATTGTTGCCAGATTTCATAAATATTGACATAAATGAATCCAACAAATAAAATATCAGTAATATCGGTGCAGCCGTTCTTGAGTTATAAATAGCGTAACTAACACGACTTTCTTTTATTGTTAGATAGATAGAAGATTAGATATAGATATCTAACCAAAGCAGACATAAATTTTGCTTTTACGTTTATTGAAAGTTTTTTTGTCGAAGTAAAAAGAGAATTTGAGAGAGCTATCTTGTCCGCGAGATATCTTTTGATGTTCATGCTAGGCGACTGATGCAAAAATCTTTAAAAAAATCAAAATTATTTTAAGAGACTTTTTTAACATGTAAAACTTGCTTGATTCAAGCAACATTCCGTGCAACCGATTCGTACCCTAAGTTGCGTCCCCCACTCGTCATTAGGAGGCACGCAAAGGGAAATTATCCTCACTTAACCCTCCTGAAGGCGTTAACTGGCACCTCAGAGGAGAGCCCTACGCTACGATTACTTTATTATACGGATTGAAACAATTTTTCTTGTGGAAATATTCATTTTAAATCGCGCGTCTTCGAATGAATTCTTGAGTGTTTATTACGGGATTTGAGAGGTCGAATTATTGACTTATTCCTCGCTTATTGGACGGAATGGTAGGGAGTTTCATGACGTTTTTCTTTTCAGATGTAATAAGCGGCTACGTTATTAAAATTTAAGCCAAGTAGACAATAATTCTGACGGGCTCGTTGGCGCGTTCGGTAGACCCGTGCGCATCAATGGGTCGTGGGTTCGAATCCCATCGGGACAATATGTTTATAATTGTCTGTAAGCATGTTTTCCCCACATCTGATAACTTCGGGTATTGATCGGATGGGAGGAATATCGAAATTCCGACCGGGTAACGAACCACCATTCATAGATGGAAAAACCGTGAAGTGCACATTGCGCGTTTCGGTTTTAGTCTATGGATTTCCGAATGCTCGAAGTAAAAAGTAGGTCGACAGCGCATCATTGACTGATGTTCTGTGGATGTGGTATCACCTACCATCAAGTGAACCTCATGCTCGTCTGTCGATATCTAACATAAAAAAACAGTAATTTAAAAAAAAAAAGAATAATGTCTAGATGAATTTAATATCAACGAGGAGTAACACAAGTTACGTAAAGATTCTCTTCATATTTTTCTTTCTGCTCGAGAAAATTACAAACTTTGAACTATTTTCTTTGAGCGCATAAACTTGGATGAATTCTTAACAGTAAAATAACTTGAAACATTCTTGCTTCATTCGTTCGTCATGTTTTAAATAATAATTATAAATCATACAAGTGAGAGAGATCCCTCATTCGTGGACGGTTCCGTAACACCACACGATTTATTTGAGTAACCAATATGTAATCAATTTCATTATTTTGAGTTTTTTAGCATACTTGACTGTGGTTATCTATACTTTTATATCTATACTATCTATATACTAAATATAATAATATACTAATATTATAAAGAGGAAAGATTTGTATTTTTGTGTATTATGAATAAACTTAAAAACTACTGAACCGATTTTAAGATTTCTTTCACCAATAGAAAGCTATATTATTAGCGAATAACACAGGCTATTTTTTGTGTACATCTATGTTGC
This sequence comes from Anthocharis cardamines, assembly GCA_905404175.1. Classification (NCBI taxonomy): domain Eukaryota; kingdom Metazoa; phylum Arthropoda; class Insecta; order Lepidoptera; family Pieridae; genus Anthocharis; species Anthocharis cardamines. Next base: position 5,391,729 of record FR989964.1, read on the forward strand.
ACACGAGTGAAGCCGGGGTGCGTAGCTTGTGTCCTATATTTATTAACTTATATACGTTTTTGATATTTTTGGTTATTCACGTATATGTATTTTTTCTTAATAGAATATGGGGTAAAAGGGCAGGTAACTCACGTGATGGTAAGTTCTCACCGTCGCCTATAGATATTTGCAACAAGAGAATGGTGGGAATAGTTAGTATGTGTTTAGAGCAAGGACTGAAACCCGTTAATTTTTATTTTCCAAAATACGTGTCTGACTGAGATACCACGATATTAGTTTTAGAGAGTACTTAATACTCACTAAACTTACCACAGTAATTTTTTTCAATAAATGAATAATAACGAAAGAATATTAATAAAAACCTTTATTATACCTGTATAACTCCCATAGTAAATTTACCGGTATTCAGTCCCTGGTTTAGAGACAGGCGATTACTTATAAATTATCTTGGCACTTCGGAGTATTATCGAAAATACTTAAAAATACAACAATACTATTAAATCATAGATACCTGAGTGGATTTATTAGTTATATTTACACAAAAATTTATTATATGAATTGACTTGGTTTCCTGGATGGAAATAGACTGTAATATCACGGTTCATGAGATACAGCCTGGTGAGAGACGGACAGACAGACGGACGGACAGCGGAGTTTTTGTAATAGGGTCCCGATTTACCCTTTAGGTACCTACGGAACCCTAAAAACTAGCTTGCGTAAAAAAAAATGCTGGAAACTCCACAATAATGTCGCAGATAAACATAAAATCTTTCAAAAAAATTATCGATATCAAACGATCAGATAATTTAACCAGTAAAAATACGGAAATTCCGATCAGATGAAGTGTGTCCAAATTCCATTTTGCCAGTGTTTAAGTACAAGATCAGCATTAACCGTAACAAAGCTTTAATTTCGTCTCATTAGTTCACGACTCGGAGAATGATTGTTTTTCCGAATGAATGATTCAAAATAATAAATTGGGTAACTACCCTTGCGACTGCCTTGTCTCTTTGAAGTGGTTTCTACTTTATTCTGTTTAGCTTCTTGACGCTTATTTTTAAATATGTACTAATATAAATCAAAATATGTATCCTTTATATATTATTAAAACAGGTACTTGCTATTAAATATATTAGTTTTTAACGTTTGAGTTTAAAAAAATGCATGATACTATCGAGTTGAGTCGACCTGTATGGAAAAAATACATCGAGAAATTGTATGAATCTATCTATTCTCAATATTCAATTTATGATATATCCTATTGATTGATCGGTAAAATATGAAAATATTTATTTATTTAACCACATTATAAAACTAAACTTAGAATAAATCTAAGAAAACTGGACGTACGTAAGGCGACCTTATTGCTCTAAGCAATTTCTTCCAGTCAACCTGGATATTGGATAATTGAAGCCTGAGATAGATAGTAGATATAGGAGGAAATAATAAAGTATAGATGATAATAAAGTATACAATTTATAATATAATAAATATGTACACATAATACCTAAAATCACAATGCTGGAAAAGAGAGATAGTGGTCTTTCAGCATTCGTTACTTCCGTTTACGTTTAACAGAAGATACTTAAAAAAAATAAGTATAATTAACAATATTATCGGTAATATTTTGTCATATAATGTGTAATACAAATACTCGTACGCAATAAAAATACTTTAAAACCAAGTAAAACTTTAAACAACCACAAAAAAACGCTAATTTCATTAATGGAGAATAATAAAATGACCAGAAACAAAATTGAAATCACTTCAAAGAGCGACTCGCATCAATACCGAAACCAGTTATCATTAAAATAGTAATTAAAGCAAAAGCTTATTAAGCCCATACGTAACGTGTAAACATAATACTTGAGTCTGAATTCAGCATGCCGCACGCAAACCGACAATCCCATTGGCTGAGGCACAGTATGAATCAATACAGTGTGACAAAGCAAATAGCTAGGAAACAATCGTTCTGTTACATACCGTTTTAAATATATATACCCTGTCAGTGTGTGTGTGAGATTGTCAATCAGGAATATATGGATATAGTTTTCTATACATTTTGAGTCAGTCTCTATTCTAATTCGCGACGTGAAAACAAGCAATGGTATTTAAATCTGGATATTGTTAAAAATTATCAAAATTAAAGTGTTTTAGTTTGAAATGAAACTTTTTTTAAACTCCAAACCTACCGACTAACCATAGGCCCTTTTGCATGAACGACTTGCGAGGAAGTATTTGTAATTGTAATTTCAATCTGTCAGATGTAAGCAATGCCAAATAATTTCTCATGACCTCTGTTCGTTACGCTATGATATTGAATCGAGAAACTGTTGAATTCTTTCCTTCGTGTTTCAATCTGACTACAACCTAGTTGATATTAAGAAACGAGCTTATATTTTATTTATTCATCAAAATCAAATTATTAAAATTCGACAAAACAAAGGATTTCACTAATTAAATCTGATCGTTTTCATGTTTTTTACGTATTTGTAATAAATTATTTGACTTACGCGTTTTCATGTTTTTTTACGAATTTGTAATAAATTATTTGACTTACGCAGTAATTACAATAGGAGCACTAGTAGCACACTACGATAATCTGAGCAACTGATTATTTTAAGAAGAAATTCACTATGCAGGTTTTTGCATACAAATATAATATCGATGTCATTGTTCAAGACTGAGATTAATTACAATATATTTATTATGTATTGCAACTAATTTCGTCGCTACTGTTTTAGCTTCTTATCCTGTGGTTGCGGTCTCGTCATTATGTCACTGCTAATATTTGCGCGACGTGGCAATCGCTTGCAATATAACAGACGTAATTTCGCTGCTTCGTGTTCAAAAAGTATCAACATACTTATGGAAAAATCAATACTATTATTGCTAAGCTGAAACACCTTATCTCAACTTAAGGCTTCTATCTTGGAAAAGTCAACATTTCTGGGAACTTTGAGACTCTACTTCTGTTCTAATAAGAAACCTAGGATTCTTAAACCTTATTTTTTATTTCATTCTGTACCAAAGCGCCATGAGAGTTTTTTGATTTAGGTAAGTAATTTTATTCGATCAAAAAAAAAATACTAAAATACCTTTATACTTAGACAAATATTTGCGTTCTCCTCTGAACCCATATGATTTATTGACTTGATATCAACATTTTTTTTAAAAAATATGTGAATTACCTGAATTAGAAGAAATAGTTTTAAATATAAAAAATAATAATAGACAAAGAAGATCTTATAAGGGTTACGATTTTGTTACGGAGGATTTTTGATACCCTAAAAATGACTACGCGGGGGTATGCAAAATAATTCACCAACTTTTGACAATAATCATATACATAGTTAAGAACTGCATAGAGAACAAACATAATTACATTTATTTTTATTTATATACATATATTTTCAATAATCAAAAAAAATCATGATTCCTTAAGTTATCGAACTGTCACATTGTGGGCATTACATTCATACTTTTTTTCCTATTTTGTAAAAAATATGGTAGTGCTTCTTTCAACAAAATATAACATTAAACGATAAACCGTCTCCATTTTAGTAAGTGACACACCATTTCTTCAATCCACTTTCCTCTAGTCTATGAATCTTCTCCGAGAAATTGTCTATTCTTCACACGTAAGGTCTCGGTACCTCCATCACGTTCACGCTCTTAGAAACTTTTATTACTTTACATTCCAGTAATTGTTATACATCTCCAACTATCTCGTAGTTTAAATATTTTAATAGAACATTTGCTCAATTTAGTTCGCCGCGAAACTGTTTGATAATAGAATTTTTAAATTGAAATACTTAGAAGATAAATTCCTTTATAAACTCTTAGAATAATATATTACCTAAGAGAATACTTATAAATTATTTTCTATATTAAAGTTCTAGGTAAGTGATTATATTTTAAAATTAAAGCAAAGGTGGGGTCACCTCGAAACTTTAAAATACAGTATATTAAAAATGAAAACCATTTGATATAAAACCTTAAAAAGCATTTTGCTGTTTACGTTTTTTTTATCGATAAACTTCTAAAAAGGATTCTCAGCTTACACACTTCGAAGGAAAGTTTTGCAATAAAGGAAGCTCACTTTCATGTTATGGTTAATTTTCTTCTCGAACAGTTGTAAAACTGACATTATTATGTACTTAATTATCTATAAAATTGATAAACTTAAATAGATAGAGTAAGAGTTAGATAGATAAAGTTCACTTAAAGTGAGATATTAATAAATAAAAAAAAAATATTCCAACAGTTAATATTAAGATATTAATTGACATGTATTTTCATAATTAGATGAAAATAAGATAAACAATATTTATAAAATAAAAATCTAAGATCTTAACAGCTAATCTATACTTTTGTATTTGAATAAGAATAAGAATAAGAATAGATTTATTAAGCACAAAACAAACAAACAATGAGAACAAATAAAAATATAAAATCAGTAAAACATAAAAAAGAAAAATTTGTTTGCCAGCTATCTAAATGGTGAGGTTACTCAGCTTGTGCTATGTCAATACTGGCATTTTTATTGGCATAGCGCTGGTTTTCAGAACCTCACCAATGTTGAGGCATCAGCCAAAAATAACAAAAGCTACAGTAAAACTTAACCTATTTCCTATGACAACAATTATTATTAAAAACATTAGATAAAAAATAAAAATAAAGAAAAAACATAATTTGCCCAAAATTATTATTTGTTTGTTTGTAACGAATTAATTCAAAAACTACTGGACTGATTTCAAAAATCTTTCACCATTAGAATTCTACATTATTCCTGAGTAACAGTAACGAGACGGCCAAGCCACATATTTTGACTAAGTTGTAAGGTTTGTAGAGAACTTAATACTAGGATTCACGCAGAACACTGTACGCTATGATGAGAGAGAGTGTTAGGTTAGAGCGTGTAGAGCTAGAAACTTGACTCTTCATAAGATATGATAACTTTTTTACTGTGCAAGTAATACGGACCTACATTACTTGATAATGTTTTTAGTGAAATCATATTATATACAATATTTTCAAAAAAATTAATTCCTTTCAATAAGTCTTTCTATAAAAAAAATGACTTTAAACATCCAAATAAGTAGAGATACATTTTCAATACAGACCACATGTAATGATTTCTAACTATATATATAACTTTTCTTAATCTATTTAAGTAAATATAACAATATAATATAATATTTAAAAAACATTTAAAAAAATTATATTGTTCAGAACATTAGATATTGTTATATTTTTTATTAGAACCTTCAACAAAGGATACACATAGGCATAACATACAAAAGGATTGGTAAAAAAATACAAAGAGGAAAACTTTATGATCCTTCAATTATATGAGATTACAGACATGTTGCTGTAATTTACTTTATATGTACCAGGTACCTATTAACAATCGTAACTTTAGACTAGACCTAATAACTAACATTTGGAAGAGTGGACAGCACACAAGTGTATAGTAGATACACAGTAGTGTAATTTGCATAATATTTTTCTTAAGCAGTAGTAGAAAATACTGTATGTTTATTGATTAATATATTATAGATATAATATTGTCTTTTATTAACGCGAGTATCACACATTTAAATAAAATACTGTATACCGGATTAAAACCGGACTGGACAGTCTCCCGCGACCACGGTTGCTGAAAAGCATCCGAAACGTCGGGATAAATAATTTAAATAATAAATCGCGTTTTAATCCGGTATACAGTATTTTATTTAAATATTATAGATATTTATGAATAGATGATATATTTACTTGTGGGATTATATTAGTTTATATAACGAAAAAATGGGTTGTTTCTTTAGAAATATTTAGTCCTTCCTAATCCTTAATATAATAAGTTAACAGTTCGTTGTTTATTTCAATATTAATCTTAATATAGAGTTTAGTTTCCTAAAACAGCTGACTATAATAAGAGAGCGAGTAATTTTGTGAAAACGCATTTTGAAAATAAATTATTCATTGGCGACGAAAGGCCTGAAGCCTCGTATTCATTTCATTTCTCAATCCGAATTCCACTTTCTTTCCCGCTTTTTCTTTATCGTACCTCAGACACTTCCAATAAATTTTATATAAGCGCTCGAATTAAAACAATCTTGTTGAGCTGAGTACATTTCGTGTCCTATTGGGAATTTTCGATTGCTCCATTATGAAACTTACATATTTCATTTCACTGAAATTCGTCTGCGATTGTGTATTTTCTTGACACGTAATAGAGGCTATAATCGTATAAATAAAATGTACTTTCAGCACCGCCGTGATTAAATTTGTCGAGTGAACATAAAATTAAGTTATTAACGAGATTTATGGCGCGATTATGTTTAAAAGCATTAAACGCGACCTAGATTTACCGCACTACTTATACCTGTCATTAAAACTAAAATCCTACATTTACAAGTTCGAAGTTCAGTCGTAATTGTTATCAGAGGTTCTATAAGCGATCAGTTCTCGAACTAAAGTCGTTCATGGCATCACAAAATATGAAGGTCTAACTGAGCATAGGATAAGATAACACGATGAGAAATGTGCTCGTTGTTTTGAATTGCTTTTATATATGGAGATAGAAACATATTGCTGAATTCAGAAGTCGAATGTACTATTGAGTGCGAAGGGCATTTACATACCAAAGCACTTTGTTGTAAATCAAAATGCTGTTTTGTTTTCATAACGACATAGTTTCATCTGAATATAAATATTAGTAAATTACGACTCGAATATGATGACCGAATAGGGAATGCAATCTCGTTCTCGCGAGATCTCGGCCGTTTTTAGCGAGATTGATCTCGGACGAAAAAGGGGCGAGATCTCGCGAGATTAACGAGATTGCACTCGAGCATAAAAAAATCTTATTGGTCGAAAATTGAGCCGGCGTGCAGCATCATCAGCACGCATTTGCTTTGTTTGCTAATAGTTATTGCTAGCTAACGTGATTGAGCTTGATTGCATTCGAATATTTTTCGATATTTTTGGTTATTTATGCAAAAAAAAGTTTCTTATGTGATTTACGAATATTTTATAAAGACTATGAGAGTCAGAATTATGGAAATACTTGATTGAAAGCGGAAAATAGATTGAGTGCTAAGTGCAAACTTATTATAATATTTATTATTTTTTTCCAATTTATTCAAATATTGTGATTATTTGCAAAAAAACACACAAAACTGCCAATCTCGCGAGATCTCGAAATTGGCGAAATCTCGCGAGATTGTTATTCATAATCTCGCGGGATCTCGCTTGAGCCCCAATCTCGCGAGATTTGCATTCCCTATGACCGAATGAATAAGCCTTTGTTTTTTACTATGCTAAAGCTGATATTTGCAGAGTTATCAGCACTTTAATGCTTATTTAACTCTACTCTGGATTTTAAAGTAATATTTCAGATAAAAATAACACCGTTGGTGTATTATTCGTTAAAACTCAAAAGTAATTAAGTAATTATATTATAGTAATTATTATTATTGAATTGTTTTTTTTTAATATTATATATCTAAAATATCTTGCTTGTTTCTGTACAAGAACGCATTTTCCAGTCTTGGGGTCTAGACTATTCACAAACGTCACGTAACTAATGCTATATCTATATAGATTTTCCTATTTTGGGACCCACTAGTATATAGTATAACATTTTATGAAGTTAATAAACAAAAAACTCTATTTTTATTTATTTATTTGACTATCGCTACAGAAGACAATACAATATAAGTCAAAGTTACAGAACACAGGTGCGGAGTCTTACTGTCCTCCTTTATTACGACTGCACTGCGTGTTTACATGCATTTTAATTATGGCTCTCACTAAATGAACATTAAGTTATCATTAAAATAATTTATGTCCCTAATGCGTGCCACATTGTCACAGGACCATGCTGTTTTCCTGTAATTTAAGGGCCTTTGTCGATGAGGCTCGCAGGCCGACTAATCGCTCTATTGAATGTGAGCGAGCGAGATTGAAATAATTACTTGAGACATGTAAAAAAAACGAGATAGCTGTAGCTTGAACGCGCTCGGAATAAAACAACGTATGTGCCAAAACTAATTCATTTCATAACTTTACAATAGTTTATTTGATTAAAAAACGGTTTTGAGCAATCTTAAAGGCATTTATTCTACATCCTTTAGAATAAATTAAATGAAATAACTCTTTGCCATTATGCCTTGGGATCCAAAAAAGTGTAAAAATAGACATAACTTCACATTTTTTTTCTATCGAGAAAATTTCATTGAAACATGTTTTCCTTTTGAGCGATACTACAAAGTATAGTCAAAAAACAAATTCCAAAATTACATATCAATAATCCACAGCCTGAACAAGTTACACGTAATAGAAAAACCGCATTTTTCTCAACATATCCTCCAAAGCACTGTTGTGTACCTACTACATATTATCCAAAATGTATGTTGTCGTATAAACAGCCTTACACTAAAAATTACAAGGGAATCGTTATCTCAGTTGTTCTTACATGCGCATTTTGTTCATGACCTTCTCTATATTCCTTTATCCCATGTACCTGACTCAGTTAAAACATCCATTGCATTTTATGAGACTCAGCTTTTACTAAGAAATTCATTGCTCCTGTTCTATATTTCGTAGTAGTATTTCTCTTACAAACAATTTCGTGATGTTTGTACTTTGAAACTTACACGAGCAACTTGAGCTTTCTAGAGACGTATTATTACATAAGGAATAATGCAGACGTGAAATGGAATTCTTAATATTCGAAAAACTTATAGTAATAAGAAAATGGAAACAAACTGGTTGCCATTTTTTTTATCGAAAATCGATGGAATACTGAAATATCAATGAAAGATATTAACACAGTTTTAATGGTTAAGGAGGCGAATAGGTGAATTTTCGGTAATACTCGAGCGTGGCAGTTTAAGATATGAGAGATTCATTAGACCTAATAGAACAACCTTGTAAAGTATTTAGCTCTATATGTAGTGACGCGCGCCTAGGATAGACGATCAGATTAGTAAAAAAAAATCGATAGTCTGAAATACTCGAGCGCGTCAGATTAAGATATTGGGGGTTGATTTTAGTGTTTTAAGACTAAATTTAACTAATCTGACGATAAGTCCTTGACGCCGCCGAGTTATAGGGTCGCGAACTTGTAAAAAAAAAACGTTAATCCGGCATTCTCGAGCGCGATTTTTTTATTTTTTATTTTGAAGAATATAATCTAAAACTTACTAAAAATACAAAATCTGCCGGTTTCCGCATGACCGGAAGTGTGGAGGAGCCATTTCGTCTTCCGAAAAACGCGTTGCGGCATATAAGTCGCGAACGATACATTTTACAAAAAAAAAGTTTAAATAAACAATAAAGGTAATTTTATTTTACACAAAAAAGGTCTCTTTACATTTTTGTCCAAAGTTAAAACTTTTTGACTAGAAGCATCATAAAAACTCAAACTCCCGGTTTTTTGAGTATGTCTCGAAAACTGAGGGTGTTAAAAAAATTGATACGAAATAACGATGATTAAATTATGTGACTTTTATTATATCTCAATTTTTTTTTCTAAAGATTCTCGACAATTTCGTGGACTCGGAAAAAGTTACGCGTATCTGTATACAAAAGTATTATTAACATGTACAGTTTCATGTATGTATATTAATTCAATAGCCTGTTGATCCTCAAATTGTTTTTTGGACGTACCGTAAGCAAAACGAAGTGAAGAATTGAAGCAAAAAAGAGGAATTTGCCATAAACATGTAATACAGACTGAGCGCTTCGTGGGAATATGCTGTCCTACCAGTATTTTTCCTTAATTATTTCGCAACATTGATGGTGAGGAAAGAAGTGATGTGGATGAGGAGCCACAATATGAGAGTTCCAGTAAAGAAGAAGAAGATGAATTGTATTGAGCAAAAATGTAAAGGTCATACATAACAATACAATTATAATACAATTTTTATATCATTTCATTTTTTTATACAATAAATAATACAATTCGTACTACATTTCATCTACATTTACATTGGTTGTATCTATCGCTATATATATATTATTGTCATTCTTAAATTCCCCGTTTTATCAAGGAGAAAGAAAGGAAGAGAAGGAAAAGAAACCTTTTTCGGTCAGATTAAGAGAACCCACCAACATTTTTGTCAGATTAAGAAAATATGCTTTCAGGATACCGAGATAAACCTTCCCTATAAAAATCTGACGCGCTCGAGTATTTCAAAAATACTTTTTTTTTTTGCATTTTCAAAAATTCATCGTAACTTATCGTCACGCCTAAATCGTCAGTTTTTTTAAAGGGAGCTTCCTTGGGGCCTACGTAACACCCCTTCCGAAAATCTGACGCGCTCGAGTAATTTTTTTTTTTTTGCATTTTTGACTACTTTATATGCCTACCCCCACCACGCAAACCGGCAGATTAGTATACCGCTGTTATCAGAGGTACTTGGGGCATACGTAGTATGAATATCTGACGCGCTCGAGAATGCCAAGGTAACTGTTTTTTTTAACATTTTTGAAAAACCGTACACGCCAAACCCACCGCTAAAATGGTTTTTACCATACGAACTTTTCTTTTCGAAATTATTTTATCTTTCGATTTTGATAGGTCTCGACGGCGCCGTTGAATTACGCCATTTAGCTACCTCGCCTCCCTAGCTATAATACTATGTCAATGATCAAAGGTTTTCGTGAGATGTTCGTTCAATATTTTTAATTCAGTAATATTAATAGGTAATCTTGATAATCGCGTTTAAGTATTTGGCCATTCTCGATTTGAAAGATAAAAAATATATTTGACTGAATGCAAAATACTTATATACTAGACTATTAACTACCATTCTCATATAGAAAATCCGTACAGTTTGAATTTTGATTTCACTTGAATGTTTGCTTCAAACAAATAAATAAAAAAAATATATACCTATACGCGTCGATTTAGAACATCATCCGTTTTTTCGTCGGTTAAAAATGGGTGACAACGCATCATTGAATAAACGTGCTTTGGCTCAAGCTCAATCATGCTTACATGGTTGTTGACATGAAAAATACCCCAATAAAATAGATATCTGATTGTTTCTGTAATTAATTATTTACGATAATAGGATAGCAATGTTCAATTCCACTCAGATGGAATTTGCGTACGTAGGCGGAGATGCGGGGAGTAACTAGTATTGTAAATTATTCTGTGAGGATACAATCGTAGGGTCTAAACCATTTTGAATCTTAAGGGAAATTACGTTTTCTAGACAAGTTTCATAAAGGCTCTTGAATATAGATAGATAATAAATAGAAATTGTTTTTTGAGAAAAATCTAGATTCTTATGTGAAAATTTGATTACGTTATATTATGATGAAAAATGATCTGACTAAATAAGATTATTTTATAGAATAGAATAGAAAAAAATTATTCAGATAAAATCACCAAACATACAACAGTAACAATAACACAAAAAGCAAAATTACAGACCATTAGAAACAAGAAAAGAAGGTATAGGTTAACAGAAGATAATATACTAAAATTTTATTTAATTCATTAGAAACAAAAAAAGTTTATTTTTTTTTTGTTTCTACCAATGAATATATACTTATCGTTCATTAAACCTACTCTTTTAAAAACGTCCAAAAGGCAAAATTCAGCTCTTCGGATATTTAAGAGTAAAAATTTAAACATTTAAGCCGGACAATTGATTTAACATAAACTACGCGAAGTTAAACTCGTAACCTAATTTAGGGGCGAGTTTATTGTGAGTGGCATATTGGCGTGGTTTAATTAACAATTTACGGCAAAATACAAGCGAAATACGCTATAACTCTCCCGGAGACGTGGACTTTTGTTCGATGTATTGGCTCATTAATTAAAAAGTTACCCGTTATTCAGGATATTTAAGTTTATTTATAAAAAAAAACATTTTAGCTTTAACTGTGATGTGCTGATACAGACTGACGTAGTTTTAATTTATAATGTGTTGGCTGCTTTTTATTTTGGGAAAATATCCCACAAATCCCACCCAGTTATATTCAAAATTAGGTTATACATTTTTTATATCACATAACGACATAGCTCATGGGAGCGTGAGGCTTACTTGATGGTCAGTGATACCCCGGCCACCGGACATCAATCAAAGATGCGCTGTCGGCCTATTCTTTTCTTCGAGCTTTCAGAATCCCGTAAATTGAAAGAAAACAAGCAAGATGAACTTCATGATTTTTCCATCTATAAACAGTGGTTCGTTACCCGATTAAAATTTCGATATTTCTCCCACCCGTTTCAGACTTGAAGTAATTAAACGTAAGGAAAACAGGTTTCTAGAATATTACAAACATGTCATCCCGACGGAATTCGAACCCATGTCCCATAGGAACTAAGGATTGCGGTTTACTACCTAACGCGCTAACTTGCCTCTCAAAAAAAGGGTTACATAATTATATGTATTATATTTCATTATTAAAGATAATTAGATAAGTATCCTCTAGTAGTTATCGGCTATGAGGTTGTTCACTGAAATTAAAATAGTTTTTTTAAAGCCTGATATGTAGCCTAATATAAGTTTACAAAACTTATATTAGGCCAAACGAAACATCAAAATTATTCAAAATATTCATACAGCTAGGAATTATAAATACATTTTAAATATTAATTCACTTAAAATCGTTTCAATATTTATAACAAAAGTATGATTACGTTAATACACTTTCTTAAAGTGACACTCCTTTATTATCTCAAAGTAGAAATAGCAGCGAAGGATTTTCAATTCGAAGTAGTTAAAGTTTTGTGTAGACTCTGTTAGTTAAGTCGGGATCCCGTTCGGAGTTCCCGTGTATAGAAACTACGGTATTAAAAACTTTTCATGCGAATAAATTCACATGTTAAAACTTAATCTTATCGCAGTTAAGGTGCAAGTTTCGCTTTATGCACAAAGGATATGAATATTGTTAGCACAGGTTCGTATATTTTTCATATTTCGAAACATAATTGCATTAAACGTTTTGATTTTAGAATCGAATAGCTGTACTCTTTTTTATATTGTATTTTATTAACGCGAGTATCACACATTTAAATAAAATATTTTATAACGAATTAAAACGCGATTTATTATTTATATTGTTTTAATTAGTCATCTTTCAGTCTCGCCCGTGACCACGGTTGCTGAAAAGCATCCGAAACGTCGGGATAAATTAGCTTCGCGTTTTAATCCGGTATTCAGTATTATATTTCGACGAGCTCGTTGGCGCGTTCGGTAGAACACCTGCCGTGCGCATCGATGGGTCGTGGGTTCGAATCCCACCGGGAGCACATGCTTATAATTTTCTGTAAGCATGTTTTCCCCACGTCTGGTAATTTCGGGCATTGATCGGGTGGGAGGAATATCTAAATTCCGACCGGGTAACGAACCACCGTTCATAGATGGAAAAACCGTGAAGTGCATATTGCGCGTTTCGGTTTCAGTCTATGGATTTCCGAATGCTCTTTTGGCGGCTAATTATCTAGAGGACGTTAACAGTTCTAATATTTAAATATTCCAATGGCTACATATAAAAATTATTTATAATAAAAAAGCACAATTGCCAGACGAATTTAATCAAGCCCGTACAACAAATATAATTTCGTCGTAGGTTTTTGTTACTGACAGTTTATGTGGACGCTTACACACCAACGTCAGTGTCTCACAATAACTTCGTTAACTGAGAATGGGCCTCCAATAGCTAAAGTTAAATTAGGGTAGCACAAAATGGAGAGGTCTACATTTTCCTTTACTAGCTCGTTTTAAATAATGTTGTATAATAACAATGAAATGTGAGAGCCTTACTAGTACATTGGAGTAACTATTTTTGTTGTCAAATGTTGATGAGCGTGCGTGAATATCAAGTGATGAACCTTAACAACAGAAGATCAATTAATGATGTGCTATCGGAAATTTATGAGCGATAGCCGAAGCAGGCGGTTTTCGTGAAGGCCTTTTTAAATGATGCTAGTTTCTTGCCTGTTGCATACAATTAAATTGAATCAATAAATGACTTGCATGATCTAAAAAACAATTAACATTCTTGATTAAAATCGGTCCTGTAGTTTTTGAGTTTATTCGATACAAACATACAAAATTACAAAAGTGTCTTCTTTATAATTTCAGTGTAGATGAAAATTGCGTTAGAAAATTCCCAAAACTTTTTCTTAAATTTTAAATCCTCCTGTCCCATACATGCATGAATCTCTTCTCCATCTATTTCCCATCCGACTTTCAACCGTTTGTCTATCCAACGAAGATTTGTTCTACCAGAATTTCCTTAACAGATTTTAGCAAGTTGACGCAATTAAGTAATTTCAGCGATCTCGCGTACTATAAATTAAAATTAAATCCCTTTGATCGATTCATGATAATTGATTGTTGCAAAATCCTACATTATATAAGTGCTAAAAGTAATCAATCAAAATATTATTATGTTGGATCAACAATATAGTCGCGTGACTCCCGGCCCTGTTCGTGCTTCCTTCATTTAATGTCGTTTCTATCGAACAAACTTGGTACTGTTAGCAGTTATTCCTTGAAATGATTTATATTTTTGTATCAAGTTTTGCTAGCTGGCTTGTTTGTTTGTACTTGCTATTATTGGAACAGAGGATCAAATATTGGACAAACTCTTGGCCGTTGAGTACTATAAGATAGGTATATTTACTAATTTGATCGTGAATAAAGTTTTTATCTTCAGAGAAATTGTTTCATCCAATAAATGTTGTGTCACTCTCATTCTTCTATAGCATTTATCACAGAGAGTGTTTGAAGAAAATGTCTGGATTAATTCCAGCCGCTGAATTTAAATCGGACGAGTGAACAAAAGAATATCCTGCATATCATCTCAATGTCAGAAAAACTTTCTAACAAAGAAATGAGCTTAATTAGTTCCATAAAAGTTGGCAACACAGGTTCTCTGCTGTTGCAAATGTCTATGGACGACGATTATTACTTACCATCATTGAGCCATCAGCCCATTTGCATCCTATTCTGTCCAAAAATAAGACTGCACAAAACAAATCTAAAGACGTAGTGCTAGCCAACATAACGCCACTAGCTAGAAGCCGATCATCAGTGTGAATATTTGTTTTTACACGTATACTGATTTTCTGAACAGAAATGATAAAGGGGCCTTCAAGAGAATGCAAAGTATCTGCAGTCCTCTGGTTTTGCAGATGTTCCTTAACGATGGCGTTTACATTCCATCAGGTGAGCTGCATACTTCTTTGGATAGGCGTAGCTAGTGTGGGACAATACTATGCGTGGAATGCCTATTCTAGAAACTTCTTTGCTCACCCTCCACCGTATCAAAATCTCGCATAAAAACTATGTTTAGATCAGCTGGACGGCTGCCCCCCCTAGACAAAATCCCTAGCTACGCCGATGCTTCTTTGCCCCCATACACTTTTAAAAAATATATCATTATATTTGTCTAAACATAAAGAAGTCAAGTCACGAAGTCCCGGTAAAGTGTCGGCTGATCTATTTGTCCAAAACCGCAAATAAATATTCTCGAGTGGGACTAATTGGTTCCCGTTGGATTCGACAGGCGTCCGGGCACCGGGCGGTGTGGTCCACCGCATAATTTATTGGACTGGCTGTACACCGATTGGATTATTTATGTGATGTATATAATCACAATACTGGTCTAGGATATATTCATAGAAATAATCATTCTTTTGCGTACAAAAAGCTTATTCTGTATCGTAGATACCAGAAATTGGAAATTTTGACGGGCTCGTTGGCGCGTTCGGTAGAACAACTACAGTGCGCATCGTTGGGTCGTGGGTTCGACATGTTTATAATTTTCTGTAAGCATGTTTTCCCCACGTCTGGTAACTTCAGGCATTGAACGGGTGGGAGGAATATCGAAATTCCTATCGGGTAACGAACCACCGTTGAAAGATGGAAAAACCATGAATTGCAAATATGCACAAACCGAAACGCATAATAGTGCGTTTCGGTTTCAGTCTTTGAATTTCGGAATTCTCGAAGTAAAAAGTAGGTCGACGGCGCATCATAGACTGGTGTTCTGTGCCTGAGGTATCATCTACAATCAAGTAAAACTCAAGCTCATCTGTCGATATCTAATATAAAAAAACCTTATATTTAGAGAATTCCTTTTTTAATATTGTGTTTTATTAACGCGAGTGTTAATGACATCACATATTTAAATTAAATAACTTTTACCGAATTAAAATTTAAATGACCATCGAAATATGGGGAAACATAATGTTATGAATAAATTTACCTGGGTAAAATGATATTATTTAAATTATTTTTTTATCAAAACAAAAAATGCGACAAAAGAAACTTAACGGGGTATTGTTTGCATACTTGATTTCTGTGGCATGCTTTTTTCTATTTTTCTCTTATTCAATATCAAAAATATCCTTTAAGTGATAAGTAAGCCATTACATATAGTATATATATGCAAATATATTTCTTCTATAAATCTCAAATAGCGGCTATTTTCAAAGACCAGCTCTAAACAAGAAAATCACTGAAGAAGAAAGAACATTAATTACCTTCATAACAACACAACAGAACATTCGCTGACAACTAACAAGACACGTTTTGTTATCTTATGAAACTGTAGGCGAAATAAAGACATTCGACAAGATAAGCTCAATACAAAAAACTCCACATAAAAAAATATTTTTAATTTTTTGTATTTTTTAAGTTCATTAACCCTTTCATTATAATTTAGTAAACTTACCACTAAACGTGCTGCTCAAATGAGACATCGCCGTGAAAATAACCACAAACCAAAACATCATCTACGTACAAGTATATTTTTGTTTTTGTTGATTTTCTAAAAAAGTACCAAACCAATTTCGATAAAAAATATATGGGACCACCTCTGAAGTATCTCCTACAAAAAAAAATCCATCATCCCAATCCATCCATAACTTGCGGAGTTATCGCGTAACAAACAAACAAACAAAAACAAAAAAAAAGCAACATACTGACGAATTGAGAACCTCCTCCTTTTTTGAAGTCGGTTAAAAATTGTTCTCCTACAAAGCGACAACGCTATAAAAATAAAAAAGATCATTAATAATTGCCGCAAATTGTAAACCCGCTCTTCTTTCATGACGTTTTTGCCCATTTGGATTCCGTATCCAACTGCGCCTGTTATCCTCGAAGTTTGCCTTCTCGCTGAAAAACTCCGGCTATTACCGTAAATATCAATTTGTATGAAACTAGAGGGTGGTTCCATCGCTGTTAGCTTTGCAACTTAGAGTTACAATTGAAACCTTCAAGAATTTAAGATTTTAAATTGTAAAGTTTCGTATTGAAATATTTTACATACCACCGTATATTTCCCGCAGCAATTTATCTTTGTTCTAGAAACTACATTCATAAAATACAAATGCTTATTACAAAATACATATAAAGTGCCGTTATGAGTTCAAGAAAAATTTTACAAGAATGTTTCACTTTTGTATTTTAACTTTCATATTCTCTGAAAGTTACTTTGAAGTTATTATGACCTGGTACATGTATGTATTTAGATTTTTTTTACTTTCTTCCACTGTCTTCTGCCACCCTGGGGGACTACTGAAAATCAGCGTCAGAGCTTATGCTCTGACATATTATGCTGAGTATCTCCACTTTTCATGACGACACTTCTTCCCATATTTATTAATTGTTAATTTATATTTTACTGATGTACTATTTACTTGTGTGCCTTCCCGAATAAAATTTCTATTTCAAATGATTTTGCATAATACGAATATTTTCTCGCAAGTACTTCGTGCTAGGGTCTCTGATATGTAATATTTTATCAGCGATAATACTTCATTAATTTTGTAGAATTTTTATCTCGACATTCGGTCACTAAAGAATTTAATATAACATTATTACTTACCAATTCCTTTTAAATCGTAGTATAAAAAATAGTAGTAATATAAAGCACATTATCGAAGAGAAATAGAACGCAGCCATTTACAATTTAAATAAAGAATACAAAAGCTCTTACGCTGAGAGCCCTTTTTCCTCTAAAAATTTATTAGTTAAGTATTTCCCAAATATTTTATCTCGCACTGACCGCACTAAATCTAGAAGCAGAGGGTACAGAACGTTTGCGAAACTAATTCATTGCTTCTACCTTGCTACATAAATTCTTACCGTTTTGATGACAAATTGCTACGTTAACTTATAATATATTATGTACATATATCTTGTAGGCTACTTGGCTACATTTTTAATTATTAAAATGCACTAAACAATCTAATTTAATATAATATGCATTACTTGTGACTTGTGAGATACATTGTGTTTTAATAAAAAAAAGGTACATTGTGTTTTCATGCGATGGCCGAGTCAACCTATTTATTTTAAAAAAAATTTTTTAAATATTGATATTGATATGGTCACTGTAAGTTGCTGTTAGATTAGCTAATTACGTAATAACTTAAGACAGAAGAATCCTTAACTTATGAAGAAAACATTTTTAATTCTATTTACGATTATTCTTACAATCATAGTAATGTCAAACGAATGACATTCATAATAGGAAAATGTACGATCCGTCATCCGAAACTTCGTATTTTGTTTTGGTAATAGGCCTCCTGATCCGTGCTCACTTCGCTGGGTGTCAAACATTTTTACTTGTGATACAATTATATTTTTTGGTTCTTACTGAGTGTTTAGGATTTTTTTAACATAATATACACCTACATATTATGTTTAAAGAAGTTTATGTTTAAAGAAGTTTATTTTCAAAGAATTTTACAATTCACTTATTTAGAAAATGTCTTAAATTTAACATATTAGGTATATCAAACCATTTAAATCAGCGCACGACAATAAATCAACGCATAAGCCTGTTTTTATCGGAATCTAGTGACAAATTTTGTTATTGATTGACCACAATTAACAAGAAGAATGAAGCTTTCTACTAAAATCATTTTCAAAATTGATTCAGCAGTTCCAGTGTCATTACTTCCTACAAACAAACTCACAACTTTACCTCTTCATAATAGTTTATTACTATTATTATATATAATTTTAGTAAACTTTAATTACAAATTTGCTACGTCTAGTACCTACTGATACAAGATTTCGCAATGAATGTAATTTTAAACTTTAAATGAAATATAAAGTAAGTTGCTAAATTTTACAGTCGAAGGTCGATAAATGTTTACTAAATTGGAAAACTTTTCAGATATCTCTGAATAGGCTTCATTTTACAAATCGAAATTTGCTAATTTAATTAGTAACTTGCTTAACAGACCTTGATAAAAACGCAATACATTTAAGCTGAAGAAAGTACATATGGTAAAATAAATAATTCGGTTGCATACCTAATTAACTATTAAAGCTGGATAATTAGCATAATATACCAGGCCATTAGTGAAAGCAAGTCACGAGTGCATTTCATATGGCAAAACAAGAGCTTATATGTGTTAACTTCGGTGACGAGGGTAACTCGGTCAAAAACCTCTTAATTAAGGAGGAGTCAAGTAATAACTTTGAAGGGAACGATGTTGCCAAATAATTTGCATTATTTAGTGGGATATATCACACGATTTTTGGAAAAGTGCATATTGCGCGTTTCGGTTTCAGTCTATAGATTTCCGAATGCTCGAAGTAAAAAGGTAGGTCGACAGCGCATCATTGACTGATGTTCTGTGGCTGGGGTATCACCTACCATCAAGTGAACTCATGCTCATCTGTCGATATCTGACATAAAAAAAACGATGGAACATGGAATATTAAAAACATACTAATTGTATGGAATACTGACAAGAAGACGGCCAGGGTAAGAAGTATGAGTTTCCTTATTTATTTTCAATTGTCTCTTCGACGATCCAAATAAATTGAAAAAGAGGTATAAAAAAATTATATTTTTTTTAACTTTGACGTGTGCCTTAGAACTGAGAGGTATAAATACTCGTATTTGTATACTTATGAGTACGTAATAGTATGATACTCAAAAACGTATCTCGATTTGAATATTGCCCCTTACCGACTCATGGTAAGATCACAACTAGAAACTACTCAATAATTCCAACTGTTTTATAACTTCGGAAGGAGGTAACTAGTGGTCTGGTACGTTTTCCTGGTGAAACTGCTAAACCGATTTTGATAAAATTTCGTATGAAGATAATTATGGCTTAAAAACTTACAAACTTAAAAACTTAGTATTTTTGTCTATTTATTTGAACATATTTATTGTGCACTGTTCTACAAATTATATAATAACATTTTATATAAGATATTTAAAAATAATCTTAAAATTACACCTATGAAATATTTTTTTTTTCTTATTAAAATCAATGATTTTTTTCTTTCATATTGTCTACTTGAATGTATATTGTATGTATTTAAAATACATACTTAGTAAATACTTGGTACCTTAAAAAACAATTTCTATAAATATATTAGTATGAAGTCACTTTGACAAGGAACACGGGAACATTAAATTGCTCGGAGCTGAATTCTTAACTTTGATGTCTTTTTTAATAAGATTTTAGATTATTTTAGTTTGAAAAAGCGATGCTGAATACAATAGGGAATATGCATGTTGTTTAAATTTACTTGATATTTTTTCCCTTGAATCCTTATGGCCCAGATATTATGCCTAAACAATTATTTTCTTATTTAGTTCGTGTTTAATTGCAAAAAATATTAATTAAAATGTGTAAAATAAGGGAGAGAAATTCAAGTTTGCAAAACGCATCACCATTGGTCGAAACAAAACGTGACGTCACCTTACACATTCTGTCATTTATCGGCAGCGATTTATCAATGGCGTCCATTGACATCGAAGATGGCGTCAAACACTGGTTACCATAGTTACCTCACTCTATCCGTCGTAGAGCTCACTGAGCGTGTAATGTGATATCATCCAAAGCCCGCGAAATATGGCCGCGTTTAAACAGATCAAATTTTATCGATGTTTTCAAAGTAATTTTAAAAAATAATTTGGACATTGCCAAGAGTATTTATATTTTTTATTAGGGTAAAATGATGTAACAAGTCGATAAAAAATATAAAAAAAATGCATGCATATTCCCTATTACTTTAGACTACAAAGAGGAAGTTTCATAAACAGTATCAAACTGTTAAAAGAAAAATTTGTTACTTAACTTAAATTATATTTTATTGTATGAGTGTTTTTGCTAACCTGTTGTTTTTCGCATGCATCGCATGAGACGTGCATAAGACATTTATGTGTGTCAGCTCTGTCTGTGATATATTACTGATATTTTTTCATCTATATATATACTAATATTATGCCATCAAAAACATAAATAGTAAAAAAACACAAGACTTGCAACTCAGTTCTTCTATCGTAAAAGGTTGTGAGATCCATATAAAACCAAGTCGGTCAATTTATTCAGCCTACTTAAAATACGAAGTTATTTGTTCTTTTGTTTCGTTCCGTTCGTTGCGTTCGATTTTCGTAATAGACCTACAAGTCTAGTCAACAAGTTCAAAAACGTGTTAAATAGAAATAAAGCTCCTAAAAATATGTGCCATAGCTCATTCGATTCGGAATGACGCGGACGTCTAGAAAAATGTTTTTTAAGGGTATATTAGCACATAAAAAATTGCAATTGTTATTAACAAATAAGATTTAAAAAAAAGGTATTTAGTTTTTCGTTAATAACTTTTAAAAATTTTTGCTCAACTCCGAACATTTTGCCGAGCATTTATTGCTCGACACCGAAAATTTTGCCGAGCATTTTTTGCTCGACTTCGAACATTTTTTCTCGACTCCGAACATTTTGCCAAGCATTTTTTGCTCGACTCCGAACATTTTGCTGAGCATTTATTTTTCAACACCGAACATTTTGCCGAGAATTTTTTGCTCGTCTCCGAACATTTTGCCGAACATTTTTTGCTTGACACCGAACATTTTGCCGAGCATTTATTGCTCGACACCGAACATTTTGCCGAGCATTTATTGCTCGACACCGAACATTTTGCCGAGCATTTTTTGCTCGACTCCGAACATTTTGCCGAGCATTTTTTGCTTGACTCCGAGCATTTATTGTTCAACACCGAACATTTTGCCGAGCATTTTTTGCTCGTCTCCGAACATTTTGCCGAGCATTTATTGCTCGACACCGAACATTTTGCCGAGCATTTTTTGCTCGACTCCGAACATTTTTTGCTCGACTCCGAAAATTTTTTGCTCGACACCGAACATTTTGCCGAGCATTTTTTGCTAGAGGTCGAACATTTTTTGCTCGACTCCGAACATATTGCCGAGCATTTTTTGCTCGACTCCGAAGATTCTGCCGAACATTTTTTGCTCGACTCCGAACATTTTACCGAGCATATTTTGCTCAACACCGAACATTTTGCCGAGCATTTTTTGCTCGACTCCGAACATTTTTTGCTCGACTCCGAACATTTTTTGCTCAACTCCGAACATTTTGCCGAGCACTTTTTGCTCGACTCCGAACATTTTGCCGAGCATTTTTTGCTCGACTCCGAACATTTTGCCGAGCATTTATTGCTCGACACCGAACATTTTGCCGAGCATTTTAAGCTAGAGTTCGAACACTTTATGCTCGACTCCGAACATATTGCCGAGCATTTTTTGCTCGACTCCGAACATTTTGCCGAACATTTTTTGCTCGACACCGAACATTTTGCCGAGCATTTTTTGCTCGACTCCGAACATTTTTTGCTCGACTCCGAAAATTTTTTGCTCGACACCGAACATTTTGCCGAGCATTTTTTGCTAGAGGTCGAACATTTTTTGCTCGACTCCGAACATATTGCCGAGCATTTTTTGCTCGACTCCGAAGATTCTGCCGAACATTTTTTGCTCGACTCCGAACATTTTACCGAGCATTTTTTGCTCAACACCGAACATTTTGCCGAGCATTTTTTGCTCGACTCCGAACATTTTTTGCTCGACTCCGAACATTTTTTGCTCAACTCCGAACATTTTGCCGAGCACTTTTTGCTCGACTCCGAACATTTTGCCGAGCATTTTTTTGCTCGACTCCGAACATTTTGCCGAGCATTTATTGCTCGACACCGAACATTTTGCCGAGCATTTTTTGCTAGAGTTCGAACACTTTATGCTCGACTCCGAACATATTGCCGAGCATTTTTTGCTCGACTCCGAACATTTTGCCGAACATTTTTTGCTTGACTCCGAACATTTTGCCGAGCATTTATTGCTCGACACCGAACATTTTGCCGAGCATTTTTTGCTCGACTCCGAACATTTTGCCGAGCATTTTTTGCTCGTCTCCGAACATTTTTTGCTCGACACCGAACATTTTACCGAGCATTTTTTGCTAGAAGTCGAACAATTTTTGCTCGACTCCGAACATATTGCCGAGCATTTTTTGCTCGACTCCGAACATTTTTTGCTCGACTCCGAACATTTTGCCGAGCATTTTTTGCTCGACTCCGAACATTTTGCCGAGCATTTTTTGCTCGTCTCCGAACATTTTTTGCTCGACACCGAACATTTTACCGAGCATTTTTTGCTAGAAGTCGAACAATTTTTGCTGGACTCCGAACATATTGCCGAGCATTTTTTGCTCGACTCCGAACATTTTGCCGAACATTTTTTGCTCGACTCCGAACATTTTGCTGAGCATTTATTGTTCGACACCGAACATTTTGCCGAGCATTTTTTGCTCGACTCCGAACATTTTACCGAGCATTTTTTGCTCGACACCGAACATTTTGCCGAGCATTTTTTGCTCGACTCCGAGCATTTATTGTTCGACTCCGAACATATTGCCGAGCATTTTTTGCTCGACTCCGAACATTTTACCGAGCATTTTTTGCTCGACACCGAACATTTTGCCGAGCATTTTTTGCTCGACTCCGAAAATTTTTTGCTCTACACCGAACATTTTGCCGAGTATTTTTTGCTAGAGTTCGAACATTTTATGCTCGACTCCGAACATATTGCCGAGCATTTTTTGCTCGACTCCGAACATTTTGCCGAACATTTTTTGCTCGACTCCGAACATTTTTTGCTCGACTCCGAACATTTTGCCGAGCATTTTTTGCTCGACTCCGAACATTTTGCCGAGCATTTTTTGCTCGTCTCCGAACATTTTTTGCTCGACACCGAACATTTTACCGAGCATTTTTTGCTAGAAGTCGAACAATTTTTGCTGGACTCCGAACATATTGCCGAGCATTTTTTGCTCGACTCCGAAAATTTTTTGCTCGACTCCGAACATTTTGCTGAGCATTTATTGTTCGACACCGAACATTTTGCCGAGCATTTTTTGCTCGACTCCGAACATTTTACCGAGCATTTTTTGCTCGACACCGAACATTTTGCCGAGCATTTTTTGCTCGACTCCGAGCATTTATTGTTCAACACCGAACATTTTGCCGAACATTTTTTGCTCGACTCCGAACATTTTGCCGAGCATTTATTGCTCGACACCGAACATTTTGCCGAGCATTTTTTGCTCGACTCCGAAAATTTTTTGCTCTACACCGAACATTTTGCCGAGTATTTTTTGCTAGAGTTCGAACATTTTATGCTCGACTCCGAACATATTGCCGAGCATTTTTTGCTCGACTCCGAACATTTTGCCGAACATTTTTTGCTCGACTCCGAACATTTTGCTGAGCATTTATTGCTCGACACCGAACATTTTGCCGAGCATTTTTTGCTCGACTCCGAACATTTTTTGCTCGACTCCGAAAATTTTTTGCTCGACACCGAACATTTTGCCGAGCATTTTTTGCTAGAGGTCGAACATTTTTTGCTCGACTCCGAACATATTGCCGAGCATTTTTTGCTCGACTCCGAAGATTCTGCCGAACATTTTTTGCTCGACTCCGAACATTTTACCGAGCATATTTTGCTCAACACCGAACATTTTGCCGAGCATTTTTTGCTCGACTCCGAACATTTTTTGCTCGACTCCGAACATTTTTTGCTCAACTCCGAACATTTTGCCGAGCATTTTTTGCTCGACTCCGAACATTTTGCCGAGCATTTTTTGCTCGACTCCGAACATTTTGCCGAGCATTTATTGCTCGACACCGAACATTTTGCCGAGCATTTTTTGCTAGAGTTCGAACACTTTATGCTCGACTCCGAACATATTGCCGAGCATTTTTTGCTCGACTCCGAACATTTTGCCGAACATTTTTTGCTCGACTCCGAACATTTTTTGCTCGACTCCGAACATTTTGCCGAGCATTTTTTGCTCGACTCCGAACATTTTGCCGAGCATTTTTTGCTCGTCTCCGAACATTTTTTGCTCGACACCGAACATTTTACCGAGCATTTTTTGCTAGAAGTCGAACAATTTTTGCTGGACTCCGAACATATTGCCGAGCATTTTTTGCTCGACTCCGAAAATTTTTTGCTCGACTCCGAACATTTTGCTGAGCATTTATTGTTCGACACCGAACATTTTGCCGAGCATTTTTTGCTCGACTCCGAACATTTTACCGAGCATTTTTTGCTCGACACCGAACATTTTGCCGAGCATTTTTTGCTCGACTCCGAGCATTTATTGTTCAACACCGAACATTTTGCCGAACATTTTTTGCTCGACTCCGAACATTTTGCCGAGCATTTATTGCTCGACACCGAACATTTTGCCGAGCATTTTTTGCTCGACTCCGAAAATTTTTTGCTCTACACCGAACATTTTGCCGAGTATTTTTTGCTAGAGTTCGAACATTTTATGCTCGACTCCGAACATATTGCCGAGCATTTTTTGCTCGACTCCGAACATTTTGCCGAACATTTTTTGCTCGACTCCGAACATTTTGCCGAGCATTTATTGCTCGACACCGAACATTTTGCCGAGCATTTTTTGCTCGACTCCGAACATTTTTTGCTCGACTCCGAAAATTTTTTGCTCGACACCGAACATTTTGCCGAGCATTTTTTGCTAGAGGTCGAACATTTTTTGCTCGACTCCGAACATATTGCCGAGCATTTTTTGCTCGACTCCGAAGATTCTGCCGAACATTTTTTGCTCGACTCCGAACATTTTACCGAGCATATTTTGCTCAACACCGAACATTTTGCCGAGCATTTTTTGCTCGACTCCGAACATTTTTTGCTCGACTCCGAACATTTTTTGCTCAACTCCGAACATTTTGCCGAGCACTTTTTGCTCGACTCCGAACATTTTGCCGAGCATTTTTTGCTCGACTCCGAACATTTTGCCGAGCATTTATTGCTCGACACCGAACATTTTGCCGAGCATTTTTTGCTAGAGTTCGAACACTTTATGCTCGACTCCGAACATATTGCCGAGCATTTTTTGCTCGACTCCGAACATTTTGCCGAACATTTTTTGCTCGACACCGAACATTTTGCCGAGCATTTTTTGCTCGACTCCGAACATTTTTTGCTCGACTCCGAAAATTTTTTGCTCGACACCGAACATTTTGCCGAGCATTTTTTGCTAGAGGTCGAACATTTTTTGCTCGACTCCGAACATATTGCCGAGCATTTTTTGCTCGACTCCGAACATTTTGCCGAACATTTTTTGCTTGACTCCGAACATTTTGCCGAGCATTTATTGCTCGACACCGAACATTTTGCCGAGCATTTTTTGCTCGACTCCGAACATTTTGCCGAGCATTTTTTGCTCGTCTCCGAACATTTTTTGCTCGACACCGAACATTTTACCGAGCATTTTTTGCTAGAAGTCGAACAATTTTTGCTCGACTCCGAACATTTTGCCGAGCATTTTTTGCTCGACTCCGAACATTTTGCCGAGCATTTTTTGCTCGTCTCCGAACATTTTTTGCTCGACACCGAACATTTTACCGAGCATTTTTTGCTAGAAGTCGAACAATTTTTGCTGGACTCCGAACATATTGCCGAGCATTTTTTGCTCGACTCCGAACATTTTGCCGAACATTTTTTGCTCGACTCCGAACATTTTGCTGAGCATTTATTGTTCGACACCGAACATTTTGCCGAGCATTTTTTGCTCGACTCCGAACATTTTACCGAGCATTTTTTGCTCGACACCGAACATTTTGCCGAGCATTTTTTGCTCGACTCCGAGCATTTATTGTTCGACTCCGAACATATTGCCGAGCATTTTTTGCTCGACTCCGAACATTTTACCGAGCATTTTTTGCTCGACACCGAACATTTTGCCGAGCATTTTTTGCTCGACTCCGAAAATTTTTTGCTCTACACCGAACATTTTGCCGAGTATTTTTTGCTAGAGTTCGAACATTTTATGCTCGACTCCGAACATATTGCCGAGCATTTTTTGCTCGACTCCGAACATTTTGCCGAACATTTTTTGCTCGACTCCGAACATTTTTTGCTCGACTCCGAACATTTTGCCGAGCATTTTTTGCTCGACTCCGAACATTTTGCCGAGCATTTTTTGCTCGTCTCCGAACATTTTTTGCTCGACACCGAACATTTTACCGAGCATTTTTTGCTAGAAGTCGAACAATTTTTGCTGGACTCCGAACATATTGCCGAGCATTTTTTGCTCGACTCCGAAAATTTTTTGCTCGACTCCGAACATTTTGCTGAGCATTTATTGTTCGACACCGAACATTTTGCCGAGCATTTTTTGCTCGACTCCGAACATTTTACCGAGCATTTTTTGCTCGACACCGAACATTTTGCCGAGCATTTTTTGCTCGACTCCGAGCATTTATTGTTCAACACCGAACATTTTGCCGAACATTTTTTGCTCGACTCCGAACATTTTGCCGAGCATTTATTGCTCGACACCGAACATTTTGCCGAGCATTTTTTGCTCGACTCCGAAAATTTTTTGCTCTACACCGAACATTTTGCCGAGTATTTTTTGCTAGAGTTCGAACATTTTATGCTCGACTCCGAACATATTGCCGAGCATTTTTTGCTCGACTCCGAACATTTTGCCGAACATTTTTTGCTCGACTCCGAACATTTTGCCGAGCATTTATTGCTCGACACCGAACATTTTGCCGAGCATTTTTTGCTCGACTCCGAACATTTTTTGCTCGACTCCGAAAATTTTTTGCTCGACACCGAACATTTTGCCGAGCATTTTTTGCTAGAGGTCGAACATTTTTTGCTCGACTCCGAACATATTGCCGAGCATTTTTTGCTCGACTCCGAAGATTCTGCCGAACATTTTTTGCTCGACTCCGAACATTTTACCGAGCATATTTTGCTCAACACCGAACATTTTGCCGAGCATTTTTTGCTCGACTCCGAACATTTTTTGCTCGACTCCGAACATTTTTTGCTCAACTCCGAACATTTTGCCGAGCACTTTTTGCTCGACTCCGAACATTTTGCCGAGCATTTTTTGCTCGACTCCGAACATTTTGCCGAGCATTTATTGCTCGACACCGAACATTTTGCCGAGCATTTTTTGCTAGAGTTCGAACACTTTATGCTCGACTCCGAACATATTGCCGAGCATTTTTTGCTCGACTCCGAACATTTTGCCGAACATTTTTTGCTCGACTCCGAACATTTTTTGCTCGACTCCGAACATTTTGCCGAGCATTTTTTGCTCGACTCCGAACATTTTGCCGAGCATTTTTTGCTCGTCTCCGAACATTTTTTGCTCGACACCGAACATTTTACCGAGCATTTTTTGCTAGAAGTCGAACAATTTTTGCTGGACTCCGAACATATTGCCGAGCATTTTTTGCTCGACTCCGAAAATTTTTTGCTCGACTCCGAACATTTTGCTGAGCATTTATTGTTCGACACCGAACATTTTGCCGAGCATTTTTTGCTCGACTCCGAACATTTTACCGAGCATTTTTTGCTCGACACCGAACATTTTGCCGAGCATTTTTTGCTCGACTCCGAGCATTTATTGTTCAACACCGAACATTTTGCCGAACATTTTTTGCTCGACTCCGAACATTTTGCCGAGCATTTATTGCTCGACACCGAACATTTTGCCGAGCATTTTTTGCTCGACTCCGAAAATTTTTTGCTCTACACCGAACATTTTGCCGAGTATTTTTTGCTAGAGTTCGAACATTTTATGCTCGACTCCGAACATATTGCCGAGCATTTTTTGCTCGACTCCGAACATTTTGCCGAACATTTTTTGCTCGACTCCGAACATTTTGCCGAGCATTTATTGCTCGACACCGAACATTTTGCCGAGCATTTTTTGCTCGACTCCGAACATTTTTTGCTCGACTCCGAAAATTTTTTGCTCGACACCGAACATTTTGCCGAGCATTTTTTGCTAGAGGTCGAACATTTTTTGCTCGACTCCGAACATATTGCCGAGCATTTTTTGCTCGACTCCGAAGATTCTGCCGAACATTTTTTGCTCGACTCCGAACATTTTACCGAGCATATTTTGCTCAACACCGAACATTTTGCCGAGCATTTTTTGCTCGACTCCGAACATTTTTTGCTCGACTCCGAACATTTTTTGCTCAACTCCGAACATTTTGCCGAGCACTTTTTGCTCGACTCCGAACATTTTGCCGAGCATTTTTTGCTCGACTCCGAACATTTTGCCGAGCATTTATTGCTCGACACCGAACATTTTGCCGAGCATTTTTTGCTAGAGTTCGAACACTTTATGCTCGACTCCGAACATATTGCCGAGCATTTTTTGCTCGACTCCGAACATTTTGCCGAACATTTTTTGCTCGACACCGAACATTTTGCCGAGCATTTTTTGCTCGACTCCGAACATTTTTTGCTCGACTCCGAAAATTTTTTGCTCGACACCGAACATTTTGCCGAGCATTTTTTGCTAGAGGTCGAACATTTTTTGCTCGACTCCGAACATATTGCCGAGCATTTTTTGCTCGACTCCGAACATTTTGCCGAACATTTTTTGCTTGACTCCGAACATTTTGCCGAGCATTTATTGCTCGACACCGAACATTTTGCCGAGCATTTTTTGCTCGACTCCGAACATTTTGCCGAGCATTTTTTGCTCGTCTCCGAACATTTTTTGCTCGACACCGAACATTTTACCGAGCATTTTTTGCTAGAAGTCGAACAATTTTTGCTCGACTCCGAACATTTTGCCGAGCATTTTTTGCTCGACTCCGAACATTTTGCCGAGCATTTTTTGCTCGTCTCCGAACATTTTTTGCTCGACACCGAACATTTTACCGAGCATTTTTTGCTAGAAGTCGAACAATTTTTGCTGGACTCCGAACATATTGCCGAGCATTTTTTGCTCGACTCCGAACATTTTGCCGAACATTTTTTGCTCGACTCCGAACATTTTGCTGAGCATTTATTGTTCGACACCGAACATTTTGCCGAGCATTTTTTGCTCGACTCCGAACATTTTACCGAGCATTTTTTGCTCGACACCGAACATTTTGCCGAGCATTTTTTGCTCGACTCCGAGCATTTATTGTTCGACTCCGAACATATTGCCGAGCATTTTTTGCTCGACTCCGAACATTTTACCGAGCATTTTTTGCTCGACACCGAACATTTTGCCGAGCATTTTTTGCTCGACTCCGAAAATTTTTTGCTCTACACCGAACATTTTGCCGAGTATTTTTTGCTAGAGTTCGAACATTTTATGCTCGACTCCGAACATATTGCCGAGCATTTTTTGCTCGACTCCGAACATTTTGCCGAACATTTTTTGCTCGACTCCGAACATTTTTTGCTCGACTCCGAACATTTTGCCGAGCATTTTTTGCTCGACTCCGAACATTTTGCCGAGCATTTTTTGCTCGTCTCCGAACATTTTTTGCTCGACACCGAACATTTTACCGAGCATTTTTTGCTAGAAGTCGAACAATTTTTGCTGGACTCCGAACATATTGCCGAGCATTTTTTGCTCGACTCCGAACATTTTTTGCTCGACTCCGAACATTTTGCTGAGCATTTATTGTTCGACACCGAACATTTTGCCGAGCATTTTTTGCTCGACTCCGAACATTTTACCGAGCATTTTTTGCTCGACACCGAACATTTTGCCGAGCATTTTTTGCTCGACTCCGAGCATTTATTGTTCAACACCGAACATTTTGCCGAACATTTTTTGCTCGACTCCGAACATTTTGCCGAGCATTTATTGCTCGACACCGAACATTTTGCCGAGCATTTTTTGCTCGACTCCGAAAATTTTTTGCTCTACACCGAACATTTTGCCGAGTATTTTTTGCTAGAGTTCGAACATTTTATGCTCGACTCCGAACATATTGCCGAGCATTTTTTGCTCGACTCCGAACATTTTGCCGAACATTTTTTGCTCGACTCCGAACATTTTGCCGAGCATTTATTGCTCGACACCGAACATTTTGCCGAGCATTTTTTGCTCGACTCCGAACATTTTTTGCTCGTCTCCGAACATTTTGCCGAGCATTTATTGCTCGACACCGAACATTTTGCCGAGCATTTTTTGCTAGAGTTCGAACACTTTATGCTCGACTCCGAACATATTGCCGAGCATTTTTTGCTCGACTCCGAACATTTTGCCGAACATTTTTTGCTTGACTCCGAACATTTTGCCGAGCATTTATTGCTCGACACCGAACATTTTGCCGAGCATTTTTTGCTCGACTCCGAACATTTTGCCGAGCATTTTTTGCTCGTCTCCGAACATTTTTTGCTCGACACCGAACATTTTACCGAGCATTTTTTGCTAGAAGTCGAACAATTTTTGCTCGACTCCGAACATATTGCCGAGCATTTTTTGCTCGACTCCGAACATTTTTTGCTCGACTCCGAACATTTTACCGAGCATTTTTTGCTAGAAGTCGAACAATTTTTGCTCGACTCCGAACATATTGCCGAGCATTTTTTGCTCGACTCCGAACATTTTACCGAGCATTTTTTGCTCGACACCGAACATTTTGCCGAGCATTTTTTGCTCGACTCCGAGCATTTATTGTTCAACACCGAACATTTTGCCGAGCATTTTTTGCTCGTCTCCGAACATTTTGCCGAGCATTTATTGCTCGACACCGAACATTTTGCCGAAAATTTTTTGCTCGACACCGAACATTTTGCCGAGCATTTTTTGCTCGTCTCCGAACATTTTTTGCTCGACACCGAACATTTTACCGAGCATTTTTTGCTAGAAGTCGAACAATTTTTGCTCGACTCCGAACATATTGCCGAGCATTTTTTGCTCGACTCCGAACATTTTGCCGAACATTTTTTGCTCGACTCCGAACATTTTACCGAGCATTTTTTGCTCGACTCCGAACATTTTGCCGAACATTTATTGTTCGACACTGAAAATTTTGCCAAGCATTTTTTGCTGCTCCGAACATTTTGCTGAGCATTTATTGCTCGACATCGAACATTTTGCCGAGCATTTTTTGCTAGTGGTCGAACATTTTTTGCTCGACTCCGAACATATTGCCGAGCATTTTTTGCTCGACTCCGAACATTTTACCGAGCATTTTTTGCTCGACACCGAACATTTTGCCGAGCATTTTTTGCTCGACTCCGAAAATTTTTTGCTCTACACCGAACATTTTGCCGAGTATTTTTTGCTAGAGTTCGAACATTTTATGCTCGACTCCGAACATATTGCCGAGCATTTTTTGCTCGACTCCGAACATTTTGCCGAACATTTTTTGCTCGACTCCGAACATTTTGCCGAGCATTTATTGTTCGACACTGAAAATTTTGCCAAGCATTTTTTGCTGCTCCGAACATTTTGCTGAGCATTTATTGCTCGACATCGAACATTTTGCCGAGCATTTTTTGCTAGTGGTCGAACATTTTTTGCTCGACTCCGAACATATTGCCGAGCATTTTTTGCTCGACTCCGAACATTTTACCGAGCATTTTTTGCTCGACACCGAACATTTTGCCGAGCATTTTTTGCTCGACTCCGAAAATTTTTTGCTCTACACCGAACATTTTGCCGAGTATTTTTTGCTAGAGTTCGAACATTTTATGCTCGACTCCGAACATATTGCCGAGCATTTTTTGCTCGACTCCGAACATTTTGCCGAACATTTTTTGCTCGACTCCGAACATTTTGCCGAGCATTTATTGCTCGACACCGAACATTTTGCCGAGCATTTTTTGCTCGACTCCGAACATTTTTTGCTCGACTCCGAAAATTTTTTGCTCGACACCGAACATTTTGCCGAGCATTTTTTGCTAGAGTTCGAACATTTTATGCTCGACTCCGAACATATTGCCGAGCATTTTTTGCTCGACTCCGAACATTTTACCGAGCATTTTTTGCTCGACACCGAACATATTGCCGAGCATTTTTTGCTCGACTCCGAACATTTTTTGCTCGAGTCCGAACATTTTGCCGAGCATTTTTTACTCGACTCCGAACATTTTGCCGAGCATTTTTTGCTCGCCTCCGAACATTTTTTGCTCGACACCGAACATTTTACCGAGCATTTTTTGCTCGACTCCGAACATTTTACCGAGCATTTTTTGCTCGACACCGAACATTTTGCCGAGCATTTTTTGCTCGACTCCGAACATTTTTTGCTCGACTCCGAACTTTTTGCCGAGCATTTTTTGCTCGACTCCGAACATTTTTTGCTCGACACCGAACATTTTGCCGAGCATTTATTGTTCGACACTGAACATTTTGCCAAGCATTTTTTGCTGCTCCGAACATTTTGCTGAGCATTTATTGCTCGACATCGAACATTTTGCCGAGCATTTTTTGCTAGTGGTCGAACATTTTTTGCTCGACTCCGAACATATTGCCGAGCATTTTTTGCTCGACTCCGAACATTTTGCCGAACATTTTTTGCTCGACTCCGAACATTTTGCCGAGCATTTATTGCTCGACACCGAACATTTTGCCGAGCATTTTTTGCTCGACTCCGAAAATTTTTTGCTCTACACCGAACATTTTGCCGAGTATTTTTTGCTAGAGTTCGAACATTTTATGCTCGACTCCGGACATATTGACGAGCATTTTTTGCTCGACTCCGAACATTTTGCCGAACATTTTTTGCTCGACTCCGAACATTTTGCCGAGCATTTATTGCTCGACACCGAACATTTTGCCGAGCATTTTTTGCTCGACTCCGAACATTTTTTGCTCGACTCCGAAAATTTTTTGCTCGACACCGAACATTTTGCCGAGCATTTTTTGCTCGACTCCGAACATTTTTTGCTCGACTCCGAAAATTTTTTGCTCGACACCGAACATTTTGCCGAGCATTTTTTGCTCGTCTCCGAACATTTTTTGCTCGACACCGAACATTTTGCCGAGCATTTTTTGCTAGAAGTCGAACATTTTTTGCTCGACTCCGAACATATTGCCGAGCATTTTTTGCTCGACTCCGAACATTTTGCCGAACATTTTTTGCTCGACTCCGAACATTTAACCGAGCATTTTTTGCTCGTCTCCGAACATTTTGCCGAGCATTTATTGCTCGACACCGAACATTTTGCCGAGCATTTTTTGCTCGACTCCGAACATTTTTTGCTCGACTCCGAAAATTTTTTGCTCGACACCGAACATTTTGCCGAGCATTTTTTGCTAGAGGTCGAACATTTTTTGCTCGACTCCGAACATATTGCCGAGCATTTTTTGCTCGACTCCGAAGATTCTGCCGAACATTTTTTGCTCGACTCCGAACATTTTACCGAGCATTTTTTGCTCAACACCGAACATTTTGCCGAGCATTTTTTGCTCGACTCCGAACATTTTTTGCTCGACTCCGAACATTTTTTGCTCAACTCCGAACATTTTGCCGAGCACTTTTTGCTCGACTCCGAACATTTTGCCGAGCATTTTTTGCTCGACTCCGAACATTTTGCCGAGCATTTATTGCTCGACACCGAACATTTTGCCGAGCATTTTTTGCTAGAGTTCGAACACTTTATGCTCGACTCCGAACATATTGCCGAGCATTTTTTGCTCGACTCCGAACATTTTGCCGAGCATTTTTTGCTAGAGGTCGAACATTTTTTGCTCGACTCCGAACATTTTACCGAGCATTTTTTGCTCGACACCGAACATTTTGCCGAGCATTTTTTGCTCGACTCCGAAAATTTTTTGCTCTACACCGAACATTTTGCCGAGTATTTTTTGCTAGAGTTCGATCATTTTATGCTCGACTCCGAACATATTGCCGAGCATTTTTTGCTCGACTCCGAACATTTTGCCGAACATTTTTTGCTCGACACCGAACATTTTGCCGAGCATTTTTTGCTCGACTCCGAACATTTTTTGCTCGACTCCGAAAATTTTTTGCTCGACACCGAACATTTTGCCGAGCATTTTTTGCTAGAGTTCGAACATTTTATGCTCGACTCCGAACATATTGCCGAGCATTTTTTGCTCGACTCCGAACATTTTACCGAGCATTTTTTGCTCGACACCGAACATATTGCCGAGCATTTTTTGCTCGACTCCGAACATTTTACCGAGCATTTTTTGCTCGACACCGAACATTTTGCCGAGCATTTATTGTTCGACACTGAAAATTTTGCCAAGCATTTTTTGCTGCTCCGAACATTTTGCTGAGCATTTATTGCTCGACATCGAACATTTTGCCGAGCATTTTTTGCTAGTGGTCGAACATTTTTTGCTCGACTCCGAACATATTGCCGAGCATTTTTTGCTCGACTCCGAACATTTTACCGAGCATTTTTTGCTCGACACCGAACATTTTGCCGAGCATTTTTTGCTCGACTCCGAAAATTTTTTGCTCTACACCGAACATTTTGCCGAGTATTTTTTGCTAGAGTTCGAACATTTTATGCTCGACTCCGAACATATTGCCGAGCATTTTTTGCTCGACTCCGAACATTTTGCCGAACATTTTTTGCTCGACTCCGAACATTTTGCCGAGCATTTATTGCTCGACACCGAAAATTTTGCCAAGCATTTTTTGCTGCTCCGAACATTTTGCTGAGCATTTATTGCTCGACATCGAACATTTTGCCGAGCATTTTTTGCTAGTGGTCGAACATTTTTTGCTCGACTCCGAACATATTGCCGAGCATTTTTTGCTCGACTCCGAACATTTTACCGAGCATTTTTTGCTCGACACCGAACATTTTGCCGAGCATTTTTTGCTCGACTCCGAAAATTTTTTGTTCTACACCGAACATTTTGCCGAGTATTTTTTGCTAGAGTTCGAACATTTTATGCTCGACTCCGAACATATTGCCGAGCATTTTTTGCTCGACTCCGAACATTTTGCCGAACATTTTTTGCTCGACTCCGAACATTTTGCCGAGCATTTATTGCTCGACACCGAACATTTTGCCGAGCATTTTTTGCTCGACTCCGAACATTTTTTGCTCGAACCCGAAAATTTTTTGCTCGACACCGAACATTTTGCCGAGCATTTTTTGCTAGAGTTCGAACATTTTATGCTCGACTCCGAACATATTGCCGAGCATTTTTTGCTCGACTCCGAACATTTTACCGAGCATTTTTTGCTCGACACCGAACATATTGCCGAGCATTTTTTGCTCGACTCCGAACATTTTTTGCTCGACTCCGAACATTTTGCCGAGCATTTTTTGCTCGACTCCGAACATTTTGCCGAGCATTTTTTGCTCGCCTCCGAACATTTTTTGCTCGACACCGAACATTTTACCGAGCATTTTTTGCTCGACTCCGAACATTTTACCGAGCATTTTTTGCTCGACACCGAACATTTTGCCGAGCATTTTTTGCTCGACTCCGAACATTTTTTGCTCGACTCCGAACATTTTGCCGAGCATTTTTTGCTCGACTCCGAACATTTTTTGCTCGACACCGAACATTTTGCCGAGCATTTATTGTTCGACACTGAACATTTTGCCAAGCATTTTTTGCTGCTCCGAACATTTTGCTGAGCATTTATTGCTCGACATCGAAAATTTTGCCGAGCATTTTTTGCTCGACTTCGAACATTTTGCCGAACATTTTTTGCTCGACTCCGAACATTTAACCGAGCATTTTTTGCTCGACACCGAACATTTTGCCGAGCATTTATTGCTCGACACCGAACATTTTGCCGAGCATTTTTTGCTCGACTCCGAAAATTTTTTGCTCTACACCGAACATTTTGCCGAGTATTTTTTGCTAGAGTTCGAACATTTTATGCTCGACTCCGGACATATTGACGAGCATTTTTTGCTCGACTCCGAACATTTTGCCGAACATTTTTTGCTCGACTCCGAACATTTTGCCGAGCATTTATTGCTCGACACCGAACATTTTGCCGAGCATTTTTTGCTCGACTCCGAACATTTTTTGCTCGACTCCGAAAATTTTTTGCTCGACACCGAACATTTTGCCGAGCATTTTTTGCTCGACTCCGAACATTTTTTGCTCGACTCCGAAAATTTTTTGCTCGACACCGAACATTTTGCCGAGCATTTTTTGCTCGTCTCCGAACATTTTTTGCTCGACACCGAACATTTTGCCGAGCATTTTTTGCTAGAAGTCGAACATTTTTTGCTCGACTCCGAACATATTGCCGAGCATTTTTTGCTCGACTCCGAACATTTTGCCGAACATTTTTTGCTCGACTCCGAACATTTAACCGAGCATTTTTTGCTCGACACCGAACATTTTGCCGAGCATTTTTTGCTCGACTCCGAACATTTTGCCGAGCATTTTTTGCTCGACTCCGAACATTTTACCGAGCATTTTTTGCTCGACTCCGAGCATTTATTGTTCGACTCCGAACATTTTTTCGAGCATTTATTGCTCGACACCGAACATTTTGCCGAGCATTTTTTGCTCGACTCCGAACATATTGCCGAGCATTTTTTGCTCGACTCCGAACATTTTGCCGAGCATTTATTGCTCGACACCGAAAATTTTGCCGAGCATTTTTTGCTCGACTTCGAACATTTTTTCTCGACTCCGAACATTTTGCCAAGCATTTTTTGCTCGACTCCGAACATTTTGCTGAGCATTTATTTTTCGACACCGAACATTTTGCCGAGCATTTTTTGCTCGTCTCCGAACATTTTGCCGAACATTTTTTGCTTGACACCGAACATTTTGCCGAGCATTTATTGCTCGACACCGAACATTTTGCCGAGCATTTTTTGCTCGACTCCGAACATTTTGCCGAGCATTTTTTGCTTGACTCCGAGCATTTATTGTTCAACACCGAACATGTCTCCGAACATTTTGCCGAGCATTTATTGCTCGACACCGAACATTTTGCCGAGCATTTTTTGCTCGACTCCGAACATTTTTTGCTCGACTCCGAAAATTTTTTGCTCGACACCGAACATTTTGCCGAGCATTTTTTGCTAGAGGTCGAACATTTTTTGCTCGACTCCGAACATATTGCCGAGCATTTTTTGCTCGACTCCGAAGATTCTGCCGAACATTTTTTGCTCGACTCCGAACATTTTACCGAGCATTTTTTGCTCAACACCGAACATTTTGCCGAGCATTTTTTGCTCGACTCCGAACATTTTTTGCTCGACTCCGAACATTTTGCCGAGCATTTTTTGCTCGACTCCGAACATTTTGCCGAGCATTTATTGCTCGACACCGAACATTTTGCCGAGCATTTTTTGCTAGAGTTCGAACACTTTATGCTCGACTCCGAACATATTGCCGAGCATTTTTTGCTCGACTCCGAACATTTTGCCGAACATTTTTTGCTCGACACCGAACATTTTGCCGAGCATTTTTTGCTCGACTCCGAACATTTTTTGCTCGACTCCGAAAATTTTTTGCTCGACACCGAACATTTTGCCGAGCATTTTTTGCTAGAGGTCGAACATTTTTTGCTCGACTCCGAACATTTTACCGAGCATTTTTTGCTCGACACCGAACATTTTGCCGAGCATTTATTGCTCGACTCCGAAAATTTTTTGCTCTACACCGAACATTTTGCCGAGTATTTTTTGCTAGAGTTCGAACATTTTATGCTCGACTCCGAACATATTGCCGAGCATTTTTTGCTCGACTCCGAACATTTTGCCGAACATTTTTTGCTCGACTCCGAACATTTTGCCGAGCATTTATTGCTCGACACCGAACATTTTGCCGAGCATTTTTTGCTCGACTCCGAACATTTTTTGCTCGACTCCGAAAATTTTTTGCTCGACACCGAACATTTTGCCGAGCATTTTTTGCTAGAGTTCGAACATTTTATGCTCGACTCCAAACATATTGCCGAGCATTTTTTGCTCGACTCCGAACATTTTACCGAGCATTTTTTGCTCGACACCGAACATATTGCCGAGCATTTTTTGCTCGACTCCGAACATTTTACCGAGCATTTTTTGCTCGACACCGAACATTTTGCCGAGCATTTATTGTTCGACACTGAAAATTTTGCCAAACATTTTTTGCTGCTCCGAACATTTTGCTGAGCATTTATTGCTCGACATCGAACATTTTGCCGAGCATTTTTTGCTAGTGGTCGAACATTTTTTGCTCGACTCCGAACATATTGCCGAGCATTTTTTGCTCGACTCCGAACATTTTACCGAGCATTTTTTGCTCGACACCGAATATTTTGCCGAGCATTTTTTGCTCGACTCCGAAAATTTTTTGCTCTACACCGAACATTTTGCCGAGTATTTTTTGCTAGAGTTCGAACATTTTATGCTCGACTCCGAACATATTGCCGAGCATTTTTTGCTCGACTCCGAACATTTTGCCGAACATTTTTTGCTCGACTCCGAACATTTTGCCGAGCATTTATTGTTCGACACTGAAAATTTTGCCAAGCATTTTTTGCTGCTCCGAACATTTTGCTGAGCATTTATTGCTCGACATCGAACATTTTGCCGAGCATTTTTTGCTAGTGGTCGAACA
Source organism: Anthocharis cardamines (assembly GCA_905404175.1). Taxonomy (NCBI): domain Eukaryota; kingdom Metazoa; phylum Arthropoda; class Insecta; order Lepidoptera; family Pieridae; genus Anthocharis; species Anthocharis cardamines. The sequence continues at coordinate 5,431,360 of FR989964.1, forward strand.
TTTTTTGCTCGACTCCGAACATATTGCCGAGCATTTTTTGCTCGACTCCGAACATTTTACCGAGCATTTTTTGCTCGACACCGAACATTTTGCCGAGCATTTTTTGCTCGACTCCGAAAATTTTTTGTTCTACACCGAACATTTTGCCGAGTATTTTTTGCTAGAGTTCGAACATTTTATGCTCGACTCCGAACATATTGCCGAGCATTTTTTGCTCGACTCCGAACATTTTGCCGAACATTTTTTGCTCGACTCCGAACATTTTGCCGAGCATTTATTGCTCGACACCGAACATTTTGCCGAGCATTTTTTGCTCGACTCCGAACATTTTTTGCTCGACTCCGAAAATTTTTTGCTCGACACCGAACATTTTGCCGAGCATTTTTTGCTAGAGTTCGAACATTTTATGCTCGACTCCGAACATTTTGCCGAGCATTTATTGTTCGACACTGAAAATTTTGCCAAGCATTTTTTGCTGCTCCGAACATTTTGCTGAGCATTTTTTGCTCGACTCCGAACATTTTTTGCTCGACTCCGAACATTTTGCCGAGCATTTTTTGCTCGACTCCGAACATTTTGCCGAGCATTTTTTGCTCGCCTCCGAACATTTTTTGCTCGACACCGAACATTTTACCGAGCATTTTTTGCTCGACTCCGAACATTTTACCGAGCATTTTTTGCTCGACACCGAACATTTTGCCGAGCATTTTTTGCTCGACTCCGAACATTTTTTGCTCGACTCCGAACATTTTGCCGAGCATTTTTTGCTCGACTCCGAACATTTTTTGCTCGACACCGAACATTTTGCCGAGCATTTATTGTTCGACACTGAACATTTTGCCAAGCATTTTTAGCTGCTCCGAACATTTTGCTGAGCATTTATTGCTCGACATCGAACATTTTGCCGAGCATTTTTTGCTAGAGTTCGAACATTTTATGCTCGACTCCGAACATATTGCCGAGCATTTTTTGCTCGACTCCGAACATTTTACCGAGCATTTTTTGCTCGACACCGAACATATTGCCGAGCATTTTTTGCTCGACTCCGAACATTTTTTGCTCGACTCCGAACATTTTGCCGAGCATTTTTTGCTCGACTCCGAACATTTTGCCGAGCATTTTTTGCTCGCCTCCGAACATTTTTTGCTCGACACCGAACATTTTACCGAGCATTTTTTGCTCGACTCCGAACATTTTACCGAGCATTTTTTGCTCGACACCGAACATTTTGCCGAGCATTTTTTGCTCGACTCCGAACATTTTTTGCTCGACTCCGAACATTTTGCCGAGCATTTTTTGCTCGACTCCGAACATTTTTTGCTCGACACCGAACATTTTGCCGAGCATTTATTGTTCGACACTGAACATTTTGCCAAGCATTTTTAGCTGCTCCGAACATTTTGCTGAGCATTTATTGCTCGACATCGAACATTTTGCCGAGCATTTTTTGCTAGTGGTCGAACATTTTTTGCTCGACTCCGAACATATTGCCGAGCATTTTTTGCTCGACTCCGAACATTTTGCCGAACATTTTTTGCTCGACTCCGAACATTTTGCCGAGCATTTATTGCTCGACACCGAACATTTTGCCGAGCATTTTTTGCTCGACTCCGAAAATTTTTTGCTCTACACCGAACATTTTGCCGAGTATTTTTTGCTAGAGTTCGAACATTTTATGCTCGACTCCGGACATATTGCCGAGCATTTTTTGCTCGACTCCGAACATTTTGCCGAATATTTTTTGCTCGACTCCGAACATTTTGCCGAGCATTTATTGCTCGACACCGAACATTTTGCCGAGCATTTTTTGCTCGACTCCGAACATTTTTTGCTCGACTCCGAAAATTTTTTGCTCGACACCGAACATTTTGCCGAGCATTTTTTGCTCGACTCCGAACATTTTTTGCTCGACTCCGAAAATTTTTTGCTCGACACCGAACATTTTGCCGAGCATTTTTTGCTCGTCTCCGAACATTTTTTGCTCGACACCGAACATTTTGCCGAGCATTTTTTGCTAGAAGTCGAACATTTTTTGCTCGACTCCGAACATATTGCCGAGCATTTTTTGCTCGACTCCGAACATTTTGCCGAACATTTTTTGCTCGACTCCGAACATTTAACCGAGCATTTTTTGCTCGACACCGAACATTTTGCCGAGCATTTTTTGCTCGACTCCGAACATTTTGCCGAGCATTTTTTGCTCGACTCCGAACATTTTACCGAGCATTTTTTGCTCGACTCCGAACATTTTGCCGAGCATTTTTTGCTTGTCTCCGAACATTTTTTGCTCGACACCGAACATTTTACCGAGCATTTTTTGCTAGAAGTCGAACAATTTTTGCTCGACTCCGAACATATTGCCGAGCATTTTTTGCTCGACTCCGAACATTTTGCCGAACATTTTTTGCTCGACTCCGAACATTTTACCGAGCATTTTTTGCTCGACACCGAACATTTTGCCGAGCATTTTTTGCTCGACATCGAACATTTTGCCGAGCATTTTTTGCTAGTGGTCGAACATTTTTTGCTCGACACCGAACATTTTGCCGAGCATTTTTTGCTCGACTCCGAACATTTTTTGCTCGACTCCGAACATTTTGCCGAGCATTTTTTGCTCAACTCCGAACATTTTTTGCTCGACTCCGAACATTTTTTCGAGCATTTATTGCTCGACACCGAACATTTTGCCGAGCATTTTTTGCTCGACTCCGAACATTTTGCCGAGCATTTTTTGCTCGTCTCCGAACATTTTTTGCTCGACACCGAACATTTTACCGAGCATTTTTTGCTAGAAGTCGAACAATTTTTGCTCGACTCCGAACATATTGCCGAGCATTTTTTGCTCGACTCCGAACATTTTGCCGAGCATTTTTTGCTCGACTCCGAACATTTTGCCGAGCATTTTTTGCTTGTCTCCGAACATTTTTTGCTCGACACCGAACATTTTACCGAGCATTTTTTGCTAGAAGTCCCACCTTTTTAGCTCGACTCCGAACATATTGCCGAGCATTTTTTGCTCGACTCCGAACATTTTGCCGAACATTTTTTGCTCGACTCCGAACATTTTTTCTCGACTCCGAACATTTTGCCAAGCATTTTTTGCTCGACTCCGAACATTTTGCTGAGCATTTATTGTTCGACACCGAACATTTTGCCGAGCATTTTTTGCTCGACTCTGAGCATTTATTGTTCGACACCGAACATTTTGCTGAGCATTTTTTGCTCGTCTCCGAACATTTTACCGAGCATTTTTTGCTCGACTCCGAACATTTTGCCGAGCATTTTTTGCTCGACTCCGAGCATTTATTGTTCAACACCGAACATTTTGCCGAGCATTTTTTGCTCGTCTCCGAACATTTTGCCGAGCATTTATTGCTCGACACCGAACATTTTGCCGAGCATTTTTTGCTCGACTCCGAACATTTTTTGCTCGACTCCGAAAATTTTTTGCTCGACACCGAACATTTTGCCGAGCATTTTTTGCTCGTCTCCGAACATTTTTTGCTCGACACCGAACATTTTACCGAGCATTTTTTGCTAGAAGTCAAACAATTTTTGCTCGACTCCGAACATATTGCCGAGCATTTTTTGCTCGACTCCGAACATTTTGCCGAACATTTTTTGCTCGACTCCGAACATTTTACCGAGCATTTTTTGCTTGACTCCGAACATTTTACCGAGCATTTTTTGCTCGACACCGAACATTTTGACGAGCATTTTTTGCTCGACTCCGAACATTTTGCCGAACATTTTTTGCTCGACACCGAACATTTTGCCGAGCATTTTTTGCTCGACTCCGAACATTTTTTGCTCGACTCCGAAAATTTTTTGCTCGACACCGAACATTTTGCCGAGCATTTTTTGCTAGAGTTCGAACATTTTATGCTCGACTCCGAACATATTGCCGAGCATTTTTTGCTCGACTCCGAACATTTTACCGAGCATTTTTTGCTCGACACCGAACATTTTGCCGAGCATTTTTTGCTCGACTCCGAACATTTTACCGAGCATTTTTTGCTCGACACCGAACATTTTGCCGAGCATTTATTGTTCGACACTGAAAATTTTGCCAAGCATTTTTTGCTGCTCCGAACATTTTGCTGAGCATTTATTGCTCGACATCGAACATTTTGCCGAGCATTTTTTGCTAGTGGTCGAACATTTTTTGCTCGACTCCGAACATATTGCCGAGCATTTTTTGCTCGACTCCGAACATTTTACCGAGCATTTTTTGCTCGACACCGAACATTTTGCCGAGCATTTTTTGCTCGACTCCGAAAATTTTTTGCTCTACACCGAACATTTTGCCGAGTATTTTTTGCTAGAGTTCGAACATTTTATGCTCGACTCCGAACATATTGCCGAGCATTTTTTGCTCGACTCCGAACATTTTGCCGAACATTTTTTGCTCGACTCCGAACATTTTGCCGAGCATTTATTGCTCGACACCGAACATTTTGCCGAGCATTTTTTGCTCAACTCCGAACATTTTGCCGAGCATTTTTTGCTCGACTCCGAACATTTTTTGCTCAACTCCGAACATTTTGCCGAGCATTTATTGCTTGACACCGAAAATTTTGCCGAGCATTTTTTGCTCGACTTCGAACATTTTTTCTCGACTCCGAACATTTTGCCAAGCATTTTTTGCTCGACTCCGAACATTTTGCTGAGCATTTATTGTTCGACACCGAACATTTTGCCGAGCATTTTTTGCTCGACTCTGAGCATTTATTGTTCGACACCGAACATTTTGCTGAGCATTTTTTGCTCGTCTCCGAACATTTTACCGAGCATTTTTTGCTCGACTCCGAACATTTTGCCGAGCATTTTTTGCTCGACTCCGAGCATTTATTGTTCAACACCGAACATTTTGCCGAGCATTTTTTGCTCGTCTCCGAACATTTTGCCGAGCATTTATTGCTCGACACCGAACATTTTGCCGAGCATTTTTTGCTCGACTCCGAACATTTTTTGCTCGACTCCGAAAATTTTTTGCTCGACACCGAACATTTTGCCGAGCATTTTTTGCTCGTCTCCGAACATTTTTTGCTCGACACCGAACATTTTACCGAGCATTTTTTGCTAGAAGTCAAACAATTTTTGCTCGACTCCGAACATATTGCCGAGCATTTTTTGCTCGACTCCGAACATTTTGCCGAACATTTTTTGCTCGACTCCGAACATTTTACCGAGCATTTTTTGCTTGACTCCGAACATTTTACCGAGCATTTTTTGCTCGACACCGAACATTTTGACGAGCATTTTTTGCTCGACTCCGAACATTTTGCCGAACATTTTTTGCTCGACACCGAACATTTTGCCGAGCATTTTTTGCTCGACTCCGAACATTTTTTGCTCGACTCCGAAAATTTTTTGCTCGACACCGAACATTTTGCCGAGCATTTTTTGCTAGAGTTCGAACATTTTATGCTCGACTCCGAACATATTGCCGAGCATTTTTTGCTCGACTCCGAACATTTTACCGAGCATTTTTTGCTCGACACCGAACATATTGCCGAGCATTTTTTGCTCGACTCCGAACATTTTACCGAGCATTTTTTGCTCGACACCGAACATTTTGCCGAGCATTTATTGTTCGACACTGAAAATTTTGCCAAGCATTTTTTGCTGCTCCGAACATTTTGCTGAGCATTTATTGCTCGACATCGAACATTTTGCCGAGCATTTTTTGCTAGTGGTCGAACATTTTTTGCTCGACTCCGAACATATTGCCGAGCATTTTTTGCTCGACTCCGAACATTTTACCGAGCATTTTTTGCTCGACACCGAACATTTTGCCGAGCATTTTTTGCTCGACTCCGAAAATTTTTTGCTCTACACCGAACATTTTGCCGAGTATTTTTTGCTAGAGTTCGAACATTTTATGCTCGACTCCGAACATATTGCCGAGCATTTTTTGCTCGACTCCGAACATTTTGCCGAACATTTTTTGCTCGACTCCGAACATTTTGCCGAGCATTTATTGTTCGACACTGAAAATTTTGCCAAGCATTTTTTGCTGCTCCGAACATTTTGCTGAGCATTTATTGCTCGACATCGAACATTTTGCCGAGCATTTTTTGCTAGTGGTCGAACATTTTTTGCTCGACTCCGAACATATTGCCGAGCATTTTTTGCTCGACTCCGAACATTTTACCGAGCATTTTTTGCTCGACACCGAACATTTTGCCGAGCATTTTTTGCTCGACTCCGAAAATTTTTTGTTCTACACCGAACATTTTGCCGAGTATTTTTTGCTAGAGTTCGAACATTTTATGCTCGACTCCGAACATATTGCCGAGCATTTTTTGCTCGACTCCGAACATTTTGCCGAACATTTTTTGCTCGACTCCGAACATTTTGCCGAGCATTTATTGCTCGACACCGAACATTTTGCCGAGCATTTTTTGCTCGACTCCGAACATTTTTTGCTCGAACCCGAAAATTTTTTGCTCGACACCGAACATTTTGCCGAGCATTTTTTGCTAGAGTTCGAACATTTTATGCTCGACTCCGAACATATTGCCGAGCATTTTTTGCTCGACTCCGAACATTTTACCGAGCATTTTTTGCTCGACACCGAACATATTGCCGAGCATTTTTTGCTCGACTCCGAACATTTTTTGCTCGACTCCGAACATTTTGCCGAGCATTTTTTGCTCGACTCCGAACATTTTGCCGAGCATTTTTTGCTCGCCTCCGAACATTTTTTGCTCGACACCGAACATTTTACCGAGCATTTTTTGCTCGACTCCGAACATTTTACCGAGCATTTTTTGCTCGACACCGAACATTTTGCCGAGCATTTTTTGCTCGACTCCGAACATTTTTTGCTCGACTCCGAACATTTTGCCGAGCATTTTTTGCTCGACTCCGAACATTTTTTGCTCGACACCGAACATTTTGCCGAGCATTTATTGTTCGACACTGAACATTTTGCCAAGCATTTTTTGCTGCTCCGAACATTTTGCTGAGCATTTATTGCTCGACATCGAAAATTTTGCCGAGCATTTTTTGCTCGACTTCGAACATTTTGCCGAACATTTTTTGCTCGACTCCGAACATTTAACCGAGCATTTTTTGCTCGACACCGAACATTTTGCCGAGCATTTATTGCTCGACACCGAACATTTTGCCGAGCATTTTTTGCTCGACTCCGAAAATTTTTTGCTCTACACCGAACATTTTGCCGAGTATTTTTTGCTAGAGTTCGAACATTTTATGCTCGACTCCGGACATATTGACGAGCATTTTTTGCTCGACTCCGAACATTTTGCCGAACATTTTTTGCTCGACTCCGAACATTTTGCCGAGCATTTATTGCTCGACACCGAACATTTTGCCGAGCATTTTTTGCTCGACTCCGAACATTTTTTGCTCGACTCCGAAAATTTTTTGCTCGACACCGAACATTTTGCCGAGCATTTTTTGCTCGACTCCGAACATTTTTTGCTCGACTCCGAAAATTTTTTGCTCGACACCGAACATTTTGCCGAGCATTTTTTGCTCGTCTCCGAACATTTTTTGCTCGACACCGAACATTTTGCCGAGCATTTTTTGCTAGAAGTCGAACATTTTTTGCTCGACTCCGAACATATTGCCGAGCATTTTTTGCTCGACTCCGAACATTTTGCCGAACATTTTTTGCTCGACTCCGAACATTTAACCGAGCATTTTTTGCTCGACACCGAACATTTTGCCGAGCATTTTTTGCTCGACTCCGAACATTTTGCCGAGCATTTTTTGCTCGACTCCGAACATTTTACCGAGCATTTTTTGCTCGACTCCGAGCATTTATTGTTCGACTCCGAACATTTTTTCGAGCATTTATTGCTCGACACCGAACATTTTGCCGAGCATTTTTTGCTCGACTCCGAACATATTGCCGAGCATTTTTTGCTCGACTCCGAACATTTTGCCGAGCATTTATTGCTCGACACCGAAAATTTTGCCGAGCATTTTTTGCTCGACTTCGAACATTTTTTCTCGACTCCGAACATTTTGCCAAGCATTTTTTGCTCGACTCCGAACATTTTGCTGAGCATTTATTTTTCGACACCGAACATTTTGCCGAGCATTTTTTGCTCGTCTCCGAACATTTTGCCGAACATTTTTTGCTTGACACCGAACATTTTGCCGAGCATTTATTGCTCGACACCGAACATTTTGCCGAGCATTTTTTGCTCGACTCCGAACATTTTGCCGAGCATTTTTTGCTTGACTCCGAGCATTTATTGTTCAACACCGAACATTTTGCCGAGCATTTTTTGCTCGTCTCCGAACATTTTGCCGAGCATTTATTGCTCGACACCGAACATTTTGCCGAGCATTTTTTGCTCGACTCCGAACATTTTTTGCTCGACTCCGAAAATTTTTTGCTCGACACCGAACATTTTGCCGAGCATTTTTTGCTAGAGGTCGAACATTTTTTGCTCGACTCCGAACATATTGCCGAGCATTTTTTGCTCGACTCCGAAGATTCTGCCGAACATTTTTTGCTCGACTCCGAACATTTTACCGAGCATTTTTTGCTCAACACCGAACATTTTGCCGAGCATTTTTTGCTCGACTCCGAACATTTTTTGCTCGACTCCGAACATTTTGCCGAGCATTTTTTGCTCGACTCCGAACATTTTGCCGAGCATTTATTGCTCGACACCGAACATTTTGCCGAGCATTTTTTGCTAGAGTTCGAACACTTTATGCTCGACTCCGAACATATTGCCGAGCATTTTTTGCTCGACTCCGAACATTTTGCCGAACATTTTTTGCTCGACACCGAACATTTTGCCGAGCATTTTTTGCTCGACTCCGAACATTTTTTGCTCGACTCCGAAAATTTTTTGCTCGACACCGAACATTTTGCCGAGCATTTTTTGCTAGAGGTCGAACATTTTTTGCTCGACTCCGAACATTTTACCGAGCATTTTTTGCTCGACACCGAACATTTTGCCGAGCATTTATTGCTCGACTCCGAAAATTTTTTGCTCTACACCGAACATTTTGCCGAGTATTTTTTGCTAGAGTTCGAACATTTTATGCTCGACTCCGAACATATTGCCGAGCATTTTTTGCTCGACTCCGAACATTTTGCCGAACATTTTTTGCTCGACTCCGAACATTTTGCCGAGCATTTATTGCTCGACACCGAACATTTTGCCGAGCATTTTTTGCTCGACTCCGAACATTTTTTGCTCGACTCCGAAAATTTTTTGCTCGACACCGAACATTTTGCCGAGCATTTTTTGCTAGAGTTCGAACATTTTATGCTCGACTCCAAACATATTGCCGAGCATTTTTTGCTCGACTCCGAACATTTTACCGAGCATTTTTTGCTCGACACCGAACATATTGCCGAGCATTTTTTGCTCGACTCCGAACATTTTACCGAGCATTTTTTGCTCGACACCGAACATTTTGCCGAGCATTTATTGTTCGACACTGAAAATTTTGCCAAACATTTTTTGCTGCTCCGAACATTTTGCTGAGCATTTATTGCTCGACATCGAACATTTTGCCGAGCATTTTTTGCTAGTGGTCGAACATTTTTTGCTCGACTCCGAACATATTGCCGAGCATTTTTTGCTCGACTCCGAACATTTTACCGAGCATTTTTTGCTCGACACCGAACATTTTGCCGAGCATTTTTTGCTCGACTCCGAAAATTTTTTGCTCTACACCGAACATTTTGCCGAGTATTTTTTGCTAGAGTTCGAACATTTTATGCTCGACTCCGAACATATTGCCGAGCATTTTTTGCTCGACTCCGAACATTTTGCCGAACATTTTTTGCTCGACTCCGAACATTTTGCCGAGCATTTATTGTTCGACACTGAAAATTTTGCCAAGCATTTTTTGCTGCTCCGAACATTTTGCTGAGCATTTATTGCTCGACATCGAACATTTTGCCGAGCATTTTTTGCTAGTGGTCGAACATTTTTTGCTCGACTCCGAACATATTGCCGAGCATTTTTTGCTCGACTCCGAACATTTTACCGAGCATTTTTTGCTCGACACCGAACATTTTGCCGAGCATTTTTTGCTCGACTCCGAAAATTTTTTGTTCTACACCGAACATTTTGCCGAGTATTTTTTGCTAGAGTTCGAACATTTTATGCTCGACTCCGAACATATTGCCGAGCATTTTTTGCTCGACTCCGAACATTTTGCCGAACATTTTTTGCTCGACTCCGAACATTTTGCCGAGCATTTATTGCTCGACACCGAACATTTTGCCGAGCATTTTTTGCTCGACTCCGAACATTTTTTGCTCGACTCCGAAAATTTTTTGCTCGACACCGAACATTTTGCCGAGCATTTTTTGCTAGAGTTCGAACATTTTATGCTCGACTCCGAACATTTTGCCGAGCATTTATTGTTCGACACTGAAAATTTTGCCAAGCATTTTTTGCTGCTCCGAACATTTTGCTGAGCATTTTTTGCTCGACTCCGAACATTTTTTGCTCGACTCCGAACATTTTGCCGAGCATTTTTTGCTCGACTCCGAACATTTTGCCGAGCATTTTTTGCTCGCCTCCGAACATTTTTTGCTCGACACCGAACATTTTACCGAGCATTTTTTGCTCGACTCCGAACATTTTACCGAGCATTTTTTGCTCGACACCGAACATTTTGCCGAGCATTTTTTGCTCGACTCCGAACATTTTTTGCTCGACTCCGAACATTTTGCCGAGCATTTTTTGCTCGACTCCGAACATTTTTTGCTCGACACCGAACATTTTGCCGAGCATTTATTGTTCGACACTGAACATTTTGCCAAGCATTTTTAGCTGCTCCGAACATTTTGCTGAGCATTTATTGCTCGACATCGAACATTTTGCCGAGCATTTTTTGCTAGAGTTCGAACATTTTATGCTCGACTCCGAACATATTGCCGAGCATTTTTTGCTCGACTCCGAACATTTTACCGAGCATTTTTTGCTCGACACCGAACATATTGCCGAGCATTTTTTGCTCGACTCCGAACATTTTTTGCTCGACTCCGAACATTTTGCCGAGCATTTTTTGCTCGACTCCGAACATTTTGCCGAGCATTTTTTGCTCGCCTCCGAACATTTTTTGCTCGACACCGAACATTTTACCGAGCATTTTTTGCTCGACTCCGAACATTTTACCGAGCATTTTTTGCTCGACACCGAACATTTTGCCGAGCATTTTTTGCTCGACTCCGAACATTTTTTGCTCGACTCCGAACATTTTGCCGAGCATTTTTTGCTCGACTCCGAACATTTTTTGCTCGACACCGAACATTTTGCCGAGCATTTATTGTTCGACACTGAACATTTTGCCAAGCATTTTTAGCTGCTCCGAACATTTTGCTGAGCATTTATTGCTCGACATCGAACATTTTGCCGAGCATTTTTTGCTAGTGGTCGAACATTTTTTGCTCGACTCCGAACATATTGCCGAGCATTTTTTGCTCGACTCCGAACATTTTGCCGAACATTTTTTGCTCGACTCCGAACATTTTGCCGAGCATTTATTGCTCGACACCGAACATTTTGCCGAGCATTTTTTGCTCGACTCCGAAAATTTTTTGCTCTACACCGAACATTTTGCCGAGTATTTTTTGCTAGAGTTCGAACATTTTATGCTCGACTCCGGACATATTGCCGAGCATTTTTTGCTCGACTCCGAACATTTTGCCGAATATTTTTTGCTCGACTCCGAACATTTTGCCGAGCATTTATTGCTCGACACCGAACATTTTGCCGAGCATTTTTTGCTCGACTCCGAACATTTTTTGCTCGACTCCGAAAATTTTTTGCTCGACACCGAACATTTTGCCGAGCATTTTTTGCTCGACTCCGAACATTTTTTGCTCGACTCCGAAAATTTTTTGCTCGACACCGAACATTTTGCCGAGCATTTTTTGCTCGTCTCCGAACATTTTTTGCTCGACACCGAACATTTTGCCGAGCATTTTTTGCTAGAAGTCGAACATTTTTTGCTCGACTCCGAACATATTGCCGAGCATTTTTTGCTCGACTCCGAACATTTTGCCGAACATTTTTTGCTCGACTCCGAACATTTAACCGAGCATTTTTTGCTCGACACCGAACATTTTGCCGAGCATTTTTTGCTCGACTCCGAACATTTTGCCGAGCATTTTTTGCTCGACTCCGAACATTTTACCGAGCATTTTTTGCTCGACTCCGAGCATTTATTGTTCGACTCCGAACATTTTTTCGAGCATTTATTGCTCGACACCGAACATTTTGCCGAGCATTTTTTGCTCGACTCCGAACATTTTGCCGAGCATTTTTTGCTCGACTCCGAACATTTTTTGCTCGACACCGAACATTTTACCGAGCATTTTTTGCTAGAAGTCGAACAATTTTTGCTCGACTCCGAACATATTGCCGAGCATTTTTTGCTCGACTCCGAACATTTTTTGCTCGACTCCGAACATTTTGCCGAGCATTTTTTGCTTGTCTCCGAACATTTTTTGCTCGACACCGAACATTTTACCGAGCATTTTTTGCTCGACTCCGAACATTTTACCGAGCATTTTTTGCTCGACACCGAACATTTTGCCGAGCATTTTTTGCTCGACTCCGAACATTTTTTGCTCGACTCCGAACATTTTGCCGAGCATTTTTTGCTCGACTCCGAACATTTTTTGCTCGACACCGAACATTTTGCCGAGCATTTATTGTTCGACACTGAACATTTTGCCAAGCATTTTTAGCTGCTCCGAACATTTTGCTGAGCATTTATTGCTCGACATCGAACATTTTGCCGAGCATTTTTTGCTAGTGGTCGAACATTTTTTGCTCGACTCCGAACATATTGCCGAGCATTTTTTGCTCGACTCCGAACATTTTGCCGAACATTTTTTGCTCGACTCCGAACATTTTGCCGAGCATTTATTGCTCGACACCGAACATTTTGCCGAGCATTTTTTGCTCGACTCCGAAAATTTTTTGCTCTACACCGAACATTTTGCCGAGTATTTTTTGCTAGAGTTCGAACATTTTATGCTCGACTCCGGACATATTGCCGAGCATTTTTTGCTCGACTCCGAACATTTTGCCGAATATTTTTTGCTCGACTCCGAACATTTTGCCGAGCATTTATTGCTCGACACCGAACATTTTGCCGAGCATTTTTTGCTCGACTCCGAACATTTTTTGCTCGACTCCGAAAATTTTTTGCTCGACACCGAACATTTTGCCGAGCATTTTTTGCTCGACTCCGAACATTTTTTGCTCGACTCCGAAAATTTTTTGCTCGACACCGAACATTTTGCCGAGCATTTTTTGCTCGTCTCCGAACATTTTTTGCTCGACACCGAACATTTTGCCGAGCATTTTTTGCTAGAAGTCGAACATTTTTTGCTCGACTCCGAACATATTGCCGAGCATTTTTTGCTCGACTCCGAACATTTTGCCGAACATTTTTTGCTCGACTCCGAACATATTGCCGAGCATTTTTTGCTCGACACCGAACATTTTGCCGAGCATTTTTTGCTCGACTCCGAACATTTTGCCGAGCATTTTTTGCTCGACTCCGAACATTTTACCGAGCATTTTTTGCTCGACTCCGAGCATTTATTGTTCGACTCCGAACATTTTTTCGAGCATTTATTGCTCGACACCGAACATTTTGCCGAGCATTTTTTGCTCGACTCCGAACATTTTGCCGAGCATTTTTTGCTCGACTCCGAACATTTTTTGCTCGACACCGAACATTTTACCGAGCATTTTTTGCTAGAAGTCGAACAATTTTTGCTCGACTCCGAACATATTGCCGAGCATTTTTTGCTCGACTCCGAACATTTTTTGCTCGACTCCGAACATTTTGCCGAGCATTTTTTGCTTGTCTCCGAACATTTTTTGCTCGACACCGAACATTTTACCGAGCATTTTTTGCTAGAAGTCGAACAATTTTTGCTCGACTCCGAACATATTGCCGAGCATTTTTTGCTCGACTCCGAACATTTTGCCGAACATTTTTTGCTCGACTCCGAACATTTTACCGAGCATTTTTTGCTCGACACCGAACATTTTGCCGAGCATTTTTTGCTCGACATCGAACATTTTGCCGAGCATTTTTTGCTAGTGGTCGAACATTTTTTGCTCGACACCGAACATTTTGCCGAGCATTTTTTGCTCGACTCCGAACATTTTTTGCTCGACTCCGAACATTTTGCCGAGCATTTTTTGCTCAACTCCGAACATTTTTTGCTCGACTCCGAACATTTTTTCGAGCATTTATTGCTCGACACCGAACATTTTGCCGAGCATTTTTTGCTCGACTCCGAACATTTTGCCGAGCATTTTTTGCTCGTCTCCGAACATTTTTTGCTCGACACCGAACATTTTACCGAGCATTTTTTGCTAGAAGTCGAACAATTTTTGCTCGACTCCGAACATATTGCCGAGCATTTTTTGCTCGACTCCGAACATTTTGCCGAGCATTTTTTGCTCGACTCCGAACATTTTGCCGAGCATTTTTTGCTTGTCTCCGAACATTTTTTGCTCGACACCGAACATTTTACCGAGCATTTTTTGCTAGAAGTCCCACCTTTTTAGCTCGACTCCGAACATATTGCCGAGCATTTTTTGCTCGACTCCGAACATTTTGCCGAACATTTTTTGCTCGACTCCGAACATTTTACCGAGCATTTTTTGCTCGACACCGAACATTTTTCCGAGCATTTTTTGATCGACTCCGAACATTTTTTGCTCAACTCCGAACATTTTGCCGAGCATTTTTTGCTCGACTCCGAACATTTTTTGCTCAACTCCGAACATTTTGCCGAGCATTTATTGCTTGACACCGAAAATTTTGCCGAGCATTTTTTGCTCGACTTCGAACATTTTTTCTCGACTCCGAACATTTTGCCAAGCATTTTTTGCTCGACTCCGAACATTTTGCTGAGCATTTATTGTTCGACACCGAACATTTTGCCGAGCATTTTTTGCTCGACTCTGAGCATTTATTGTTCGACACCGAACATTTTGCTGAGCATTTTTTGCTCGTCTCCGAACATTTTACCGAGCATTTTTTGCTCGACTCCGAACATTTTGCCGAGCATTTTTTGCTCGACTCCGAGCATTTATTGTTCAACACCGAACATTTTGCCGAGCATTTTTTGCTCGTCTCCGAACATTTTGCCGAGCATTTATTGCTCGACACCGAACATTTTGCCGAGCATTTTTTGCTCGACTCCGAACATTTTTTGCTCGACTCCGAAAATTTTTTGCTCGACACCGAACATTTTGCCGAGCATTTTTTGCTCGTCTCCGAACATTTTTTGCTCGACACCGAACATTTTACCGAGCATTTTTTGCTAGAAGTCAAACAATTTTTGCTCGACTCCGAACATATTGCCGAGCATTTTTTGCTCGACTCCGAACATTTTGCCGAACATTTTTTGCTCGACTCCGAACATTTTACCGAGCATTTTTTGCTTGACTCCGAACATTTTACCGAGCATTTTTTGCTCGACACCGAACATTTTGACGAGCATTTTTTGCTCGACATCGAACATTTTGCCGAGCATTTTTTGCTAGTGGTCGAACATTTTTTGCTCGACACCGAACATTTTGCCGAACATTTTTTGCTCGACTCCGAACATTTTTTGCTCGACTCCGAACATTTTGCCGAGCATTTTTTGCTCAACTCCGAACATTTTTTGCTCGACTCTGAACATTTTGCCGAGCATTTTTTGCTCGACTCCGAACATTTTTTGCTTGACTCCGAACATTTTGCCGAGCATTTATTGCTTAACACCGAACATTTTGCCGAGCATTTTTTGCTCGTCTCCGAACATTTTTTGCTTGACTCCGAACATTTTGCCGAACATTTTTTGCTCGACTCCGAACATTTTACCGAGCATTTTTTGCTCAACTCCGAACATTTTACCGAGCATTTTTTGCTCGACACCGAACATTTTGCCGAGCATTTTTTGCTCGACATCGAACATTTTGCCGAGCATTTTTTGCTAGTGGTCGAACATTTTTTGCTCGACACCGAACATTTTGCCGAGCATTTTTTGCTCGACTCCGAACATTTTTTGCTCGACTCCGAACATTTTGCCGAGCATTTTTTGCTCAACTCCGAACATTTTTTGCTCGACTCTGAACATTTTGCCGAGCATTTTTTGCTCGACTCCGAACATATTGCCGAGCATTTTTTGCTCGACTCCGAACATTTTTTGCTCGACTCCGAACATTTTTTGCTCGACTCCGAAAATTTTTTTCTCGACACCGAACATTTTGCCGAGCATTTTTTGCTAGAAGTCGAACATTTTTTGCTCGACTCCGAACATATTGCCGAGCATTTTTTGCTCGACTCCGAACATTTTGCCGAACATTTTTTGCTCGACTCCGAACATTTAACCGAGCATTTTTTGCTCGACACCGAACATTTTGCCGAGCATTTTTTGCTCGACTCCGAACATTTTGCCGAGCATTTTTTGCTCGACTCCGAACATTTTACCGAGCATTTTTTGCTCGACACCGAACATTTTGCCGAGCATTTATTGTTCGACACCGAACATTTTGCCAAGCATTTTTTGCTGCTCCGAACATTTTGCTGAGCATTTATTGCTCGACTCCGAACATTTTGCCGAGCATTTTTTGCTCGACTCCGAACATTTTTTGCTCGACTCTGAACATTTTGCCGAGCATTTATTGCTCGACACCGAACATTTTACCGAGCATTTGTTGCTCGACTCCGAACATTTTGCCGAGCATTTTTTGCTCGTATCCGAACATTTTTTGCTCGACACCGAACATTTTACCGAGCATTTTTTGCTAGAAGTCGAACAATTTTTGCTCGACTCCGAACATATTGCCGAGCATTTTTTGCTCGACTCCGAACATTTTTTGCTCGACTCCGAACATTTTGCCGAGCATTTTTTTGCTCGACTCCGAACATTTTGCCGAGCATTTTTTGCTTGTCTCCGAACATTTTTTGCTCGACACCGAACATTTTACCGAGCATTTTTTGCTAGAAGTCGAACAATTTTTGCTCGACTCCGAACATATTGCCGAGCATTTTTTGCTCGACTCCGAACATTTTGCCAAACATTTTTTGCTCGACTCCGAACATTTTACCGAGCATTTTTTGCTCGACACCGAACATTTTTCCGAGCATTTTTGCTCGACTCCGAACATTTTTTGCTCAACTCCGAACATTTTGCCGAGCATTTTTTGCTCGACTCCGAACATTTTTTGCTCAACTCCGAACATTTTGCCGAACATTTATTGCTCGACACCGAAAATTTTGCCGAGCATTTTTTGCTCGACTTCGAACATTTTTTCTCGACTCCGAACATTTTGCCAAGCATTTTTTGCTCGACTCCGAACATTTTGCTGAGCATTTATTGTTCGACACCGAACATTTTGCCGAGCATTTTTTGCTCGACTCCGAACATTTTTTGCTCGACTCTGAACATTTTGCCGAGCATTTTTTGCTCGACTCCGAACATTTTTTGCTCAACTCCGAACATTTTTTCGAGCATTTATTGCTCGACACCGAACATTTTGCCGAGCATTTTTTGCTCGACTCCGAACATGTTGCCGAGCATTTTTTGCTCGTCTCCGAACATTTTTTGCTCGACACCGAACATTTTACCGAGCATTTTTTGCTAGAAGTCGAACAATTTTTGCTCGACTCCGAACATATTGCCGAGCATTTTTTGCTCGACTCCGAACATTTTGCCGAACATTTTTTGCTTGACTCCGAACATTTTGCCGAGCATTTTTTGCTCGACTACGAACATTTTTTGCTCGACCCCGAAAATTTTTTGCTCGACACCGAACATTTTGCCGAGCATTTCTTGCTCGACTCCGAGAGGTACATAAAGATGATAAACTATTACCGACACTGGACATATACAGTATCAGAGTAGGTACTTGTCCCGTACGTACGTAGGAACGAGGCGACCCTTGAGTGTCCCTAAACCGAACCGGTTTTGCAAGATCAACTGTTTCTAAAATACTTATGTTCACGCAGAAACCCTAATTACTTCCGAAATATTTATACGTATCTATGAAGGTTGCCTAACAAATACGACTGTGCTCATAATCATTATGAATTTACTTTCAGTTACAACGAAGTCCTTTGTTTGTGGCAGCCTGCAACCGCAACTTTCTACCGTTAGATTTTAAATGTACCTCTGTAATGGCGATCTTAGCGCGGTCAACTTTTCCACTTCATTAAAGTTGCCTCCTTAAATCGTACATAATGACACAAAGTTGGGGACTTCAAAAAGATTTAACAATGCTTGTTTTGAAGGGTCTTTTCCTGCGACGGATTCCTATGTTCATTTTGAACAAAGCGTTTTCCTCTGAAAGTTATCGGAGTGTAGGTATTTAAATGAAAATTTTGCCGAATCCTGACCTGCTATTATAAAACTTTGGTATTCTTAATTGTTTTCAGATCCTTAGCGCCTTTGAGAAGATTACTTTCAAGTTATATCGTCTGTTATATTCGTGAAAATGATCAAAATAAATATTCATAGCAAAGATTCAAATAAAGGATAAAGGTGACCCAACGATAAATTAATTCAAGCTTAAGTGACAACACTAACAAAAAACTAATACGGTAGAGCGGTTTTCATTTTCTAACATTATTAACTCTTTTGTAAACTATTTTGATTATAATATTATTTATAAAAAATGCTACTTTTGTATTCACTTATCCGTCAATCTCTTCATAGTTCAGCCGACCTAGGATGACAACCGCGACAAAATTTTGTCGACCATTTTCTCGTGTTTTAATGGATTATCTCTTTATTTCTTAAGGGTTTAACATGACAATTACACTTAAAACTTTTAGTATCAAAAATAAAAATATTTGTTGATCGAGATATCTTACATCTTAGTTTGTCTTGTCTCGTCCACGACATATGTCGTGGTGGTCATGCTAGGCCGGCAGGATACGTATTATTATGAAAAGTTAAAAAATACTTGCGCTGAATGAGATCCTTAGGCCTTTGGTGTATTTTTATGGCAGCATGCTCTGCGATTTCAGATCCTAGACCTCATATCGGCGGACCCTCAGGTCAAGAAGGATTTATTGGGTATTACTCACACGGCTTTCTGACTGGCAGAGATATTCACAGGGTGAGCTCGGTGGCATAACATCTCGCGGGGGGGTAGCCACAGTCCAAATGCATTCCCCTCTTTAAAAAAAGGCCTTTGGACATTAAGTATAATATACTTAATGTTGTGCTTAAAACTATGTTATTAAATATACATATTTTTGCCACGCACTTTGTGGAACCAGCTCTCGCCGGCGGTTTTTCCGAACCGATACGACTTGGTAACCTTCAAGAAACGAGCATATACTTGTCTTAAAAGGCCGGCAACGCATCCTCAAGCGTCCTCAAGACCCCTGGTGTAGCGGATGTCCATGGGCGGTGGTAGTCACTTACCATCAGGTGAGCCGCCTGCCCGTTTGCCTCCTCAAATATAAAAAAAAAAGTATGAAAATAACAAAAGATGTACCCTTTTTAAGATTTAATCAAGTCATGCAGTAAAGTCAGAAAATCGGAAGGCCTTGCTACATTCCAGAGTTTAATTATGAAGTTAATTAGCTTGGTTTGATGAAAATTTTTAATCCTCGCTCAAGTTAATTTCCTCAGAAACTCGAGATTCATTTTCTCACACAGCTCTGAATGAATTAAAATAAGATAAAGGATGTTTTACGTCCATGCCTAAGCATTTTGCAGTATTAAGGAATATATTATAGAAAAATACCGCCTATAATCGTGTAATTTGATTTAGTTTTTTTTTTTTTTTTGTTAATATTTTTTTATTTCAATCGATATTTCTGTATTCTTAATTCAATATCGTTTTTCCTATGATTTTCATCAAAACTTTCATTTAATTATAGAAATGTATACCTAAATGGCGCTTCAGTAATTATTCGAAAATAATATAATATATTCTTAATAAACGTAGCGCTAAGGCCCAATTACATGATGCCATTTTCTTGTATATATAAGAGCAATAATTGAATGCAATAAATTAAGCGCAATAATTGTAAGCAAATGTTTACACGTGGAAAACATATTGTGCTGTATGCTGATATCTAATCAGTATTTGTTTATTAACTATACGCGCGGTAGAGTCCTACGTTAGCATATAGGTAAATGACCTATTCCATATTTCCATATACATATTTAAAGCAAGTATGTATATGTACGACGAAGCAAATATAATACGAATAATCTAATACATCTCTTGTTAGATGTATAGGAAATAAAGATGTAAAGAGGAAAGATTTTTTTTTTGTATCTTTGTTTGTTACGATTTAACTCAAAAACTACCAGACCGATTTTAAAAAATTCTTTCACCCATAGAAAGCTATTATCAGCGAGTAGCATAGGCTATTATTTTTTATACAGGTCATCTACATACATTGTTTTTAATATTTTGGGCCATGAATCTTGGCCCATGGCATCTTGGGTTTATTCAGAATAACTCACCAAAGTTTCATCATAACCAGATGAATAGTTTAGTAGTGCATAGAGGACAAACATACTTACATTGATTTTTATTTATATATAGATAGATAAGTATAATCAAAATTTTAAGGAACATCTCACGATTTTCAACATAGCAGTCAAAAACTGCTATACTACGTAGTTCATTCTTCGAAAGAAGGTTTAAAGAGATTACGCAGAAGTGACTTTTTTTCTACGGATGGATCAGTATGTTTATTATACTAATAAGAATTAATGGTATTATAAATGACTAGCAACGTTTTCTGGCTTCACAAGGGTGCAATGTAGATATTCTATACACAAAAATGCCCATGTTAGTCGCTGATAGTGTAGCTTTCTGTTGGTGAAAGAATTTTTAAAATCGGTCCAGTAGTTTTTGAGTTTATTCATAACATACAAAAATACAAATGTTTCCTCTTTATAATATTAGTATAGATTATAGAACTGACGAGAGAAGTTCTCTGACTCGTGTGCAGGAATTCTTGAAGACTTCTGTATTTTACTAAAAAAATCTAACGGTTTCCATTCAAAGAACATTTCATTTGAAGAACTAATAACAATACCATACATTCTCATAACCATCACTTTTATTGAGAAATAACGATAGACAAAATTAATTCCAGCCAAGTCGAAATTAATTCAAAGTAACGACGTCTTTATGAGCTGTGACTTCAATAAGGACGAGTGTATACGAAGAATAAATCTGTCAGGCAAGTAACCAACCAGTCACAAATTGTTATTTATTATCACGTGTTCTGAAATCGTTAGGCTTAATGACACACAGGATACCAATGACTAGGTATTTTATAGCACACAAGTCACAAATACACTATAAATTCTGTTCGGTTTGCCGCCTTTTGGTGACCTATATAGCAAAGTATTCTGAAGCCTGAACCAGTGTTGTATAACGAACTAAATGCAAATTCTTGTTGATTACTGTAAAATTTCAATAGTCACAATTTATTTTTTACGTTTACTAGAAAAAGTTTATTTTTTAAAAGCAATTAGGGACTTTTTTTTCAATATTTATGTTCACAAAACAATTTTTTTTAAATGTCATATATCGACAGACGAGTATGAGAATCACTTGATTGTAGATGATACCTTAACCATCAGTCAGTGATACGGTGTCGACCTAATTTTTACTTCGTGCATTCGGAAATAAACTGAAACCGAAACGCGCAATATGCACTTCACGATTTTTCCATCTATGAACGGTGGTTCGTCACCCGATAAAATTTCGATTTTCCTCCTACCAGATGCATGCCCAAATAACCATGTCAAAGTTACCAGACGTGGGGAAGACATTCTTACAGCAAAATTATAAACATGCCATCCCGGTGGAATTCGAACCCACGACCAATCGATGCGTACGGCAGGTGTTATACCGAACGCGCCAATGAGCCCGTTAAATTTTATTTATATTTATTGTGGTGTATTTTAATAAATAAGAAGTGTTAAATACAATGGCTAAAACATAGCTCTCATAGCTCTTCGACTTCGTAACATTAACTTTTATCCAACTTTAATATGTTTTATGCCTACAAAAAGGTTAAAATCAATTTTAGTAAATATATTTTTGACTTTCCATATTAAATAATAAATTTATCTTTTTATAATGCCCTCGTAATTATCATGTTTTAAAGTGTATTTATGTCTGCTTTAAAATAATGTTTAAATTATCCTAGCTTTGCAATTATTAGCAGAAGAAAATTGCCCTGATGCCTAAAGGCATTCATCATGTCTCCAAGTATATTATGTTATTAACATGATGACACCTTTAAGAATGAGTAAACGATTTATTTATCCATCCATAGGATAGGTACTATTCAACAAATAACATTTTTAAGGCTAAAGCACTGAACCGATTATCATGAAATTTCGTTCCGAAAAAGCTACATACGCTACTTTTTACCCAGCGAAAAATACCTTACTACATCAATTTCTTTTTACATATATTCCAGCACTAACGCTATAAAATATATTTTAAAATAAACTGATCTACATATAATATGTATATTACTATTATATAAAATACAAAATTATTATTTCAGATACGCAAATTCCATATCTGAAATAATAATTTTGTATTGTCTTAAGGTTTGGTCTAAATTTTTGGTATCCAGGTTTCAAAAAACGAGCCTATACATTTTTAAAAAGCCAACAACACTGTGAGACATGTCATAAAGACAAAAAAAATATTTTCATTTTTTTTTAAATCTTATTGGTTGTGAAAAGAAACTGTACTTGCAGTGGATCATCTGTATAAAATATCCTAAAACATATAGGTATATATACCTATGTTATTCCTGATTTTATTATATTTGAAACATAATAAATACCAAAACTATAAAAACGTAATATCAATTCGAACAAAATATGCACAAAATCAATTCAGTATTCCATATCCGCAGCAGAAAATCGGATACGTCATTTCCCTACGGCTTCTATCCCAGTCCCGGAAATATTCACTTCAACCGACATTCATAATGATAATGAAAATTGCGTGCCATGTTTTAGAAAAAAAGGTGCAACCTTGCGTAATATGATACTAAAGTTGAAAACGACGCGAAGCATAAGATCAATATTAATGTATGAGATATAATTATTTGTATCGATTTAGCAGATCCCCAAGGTACTGAAACCGGTAAAATTTTTATTTTCCAAAATACGCGTCCGATTGAGATAACATGATATTAGTTTTAATGAGTAATACACACTGAACTTACCACAGTATTTTTTTTTCAGTAAATATGAATAAACCGAAAGAATATTAACAAAAACCTTTATTATTTCGGTATAACTCCCATAGTAAATTAACCGGTATTCAGTCCTTGCCTTAGAGCCACCGCAAAACAGCAGGTATCCTTGATGATAGAATGAGACACTTGTATACATAGTTATACATATATATACACTATATTGTAGGTATACAAAATATATCGCTGTCATTTTCTCTCGTAAAATAAGACAGAACACCTCGATGACGATATAACGGGCTCGATGGCGCGTTGGGTAAACAAGTATCTTGCCCAACGATGGGTCGCGAGTCGCATCGACGACATGCTTGCACGGGACGACATGCTTATAATTTTCTATAAGCATGTCTTCCCCACGTCTGATCACTTCGGGCATTAAACGGGTGGAAGGAATATCGATATTCCGACCGAGTAATTAATCACTGTTAATACAAGGAAAAGCCATGAAGTGCACTTTACGCGTTTCGGTCTCAGTCTATGGATTTCCGAATGCTCGAAGTATGTCGACAGCGCATCATTGATTGAGACTGTGACTGAGGTACCTATCACCATCAAGTGATCCTCACGCTCGTCTGTCATGAGTGAAAACAGTTGAAATTATTCGTGTTTGTTTCTGTTGTGGTTATAAACGAATATTGAACTGTATTTACAAAACAAGATCTAAAGACGGGTTCACGTAATTCCGAAGTGACAATAAAACAACCTTGTATAATGATAGTAAAAATATCATTTCTACAATAAACACCTATCATTAACTCTAAACACTTTACTTCAAAAGTACAAAGAGCCGTAAGAATAAGTCTGTACGACTATGTTCTATTTTCGTATTTTTAATATTAAGTAGGACAAGTGTTTTCGTATTCAATTTCGTTTCATCGTGACTGTATTGCCGCCACTCTGGGCACCCGGTCTATCCATTCTTTATCTTTAACTACCCAATTTCGTCAGAATAAAAAGCGCTTTCTTGCCATTTAGCGCTGTTTTCGTCCTTTTTACCTCAAAACCGTAGCTATAACACCTCTCCTGGGTGCGGTAATATTTGCATTTAGAGCGAACGACTGATATTTTGACCTTATCATAGGAAGATCGTATTTGGGGAACGAATTCTGATGACGTAAGTGGAGTGGAACATTTGGACTCCGTACGGGTAAATTACATCTGAATATTAGAATAATATAGCGACGGAATAATAAGCTTGATTTCAAGATTCAAGATATTTTGATTTATATACGTATAATATTTCCGTTTAGTTGAAGAATCTAGTTATAATAAGGGTCTGAAGATAAATTTTAACAAAAAGTAAATTTGTTTTAGATTAATTATTATTAATAACACTTATTTCATACATATGTTCATACATACATATATTTCACGCCTTCTTTCCCATTGGGGTTGCCCCCTGTCTAGCATACAGAAATCCTTGGTCCCTACCAAGTATTTCTGTATGCTGTGATACTTGCATACCACTTTAGCTTTTTCATTAATGCTTTCATACATGATCGTCGGTTTCGAGCACTTTTGATCTAGCCTTTTTAAGAATATCCCCGATCTAATCGAGGTATGTTCGCCTAAGTCGACCACTCCCGACACTTCCACTCACACCAGCTTCATAAATCTTTTTAGTTTCCCTACTTATTTCATTATCTTTAAAAATCAATTAAAAATATTGTGTTGGAAAATTTATTCAAATTCAAATTCAAAAATCATTTATTCATTTAGGTAACACAATGTACACTTATGAACGTCAATAAAAAATACATATTAAATGCTTCTAATTTTACATTTACTGCCAGTTCTCAAATCAAGGGCGTAGAGCAGACGAGAAGAACTGGCAATATAATTTATTTTCAACAAAAAATATTTGCAAACACGATTTTAATGTTTAAATATCCTTACCATCGAAGCCTTATTATGGATAATTAATTGAACCAAAATACAAATTTCCCGGCAGAATATTAAAATTATTTTCCCTAATTATAAGAAGCTTAGTCGAAAGGCTAAATCCACCGTTATTAATTACAATTTATTGAAAATTGATTATTATGCTTACATAATGTAATGTTTATTTCATTTAGCATTTATACATATTAATAGTTTTATATGTAATAATAATAATAGATTACTGCCTGTATTATTACAGGCGGTTCTGTCAATTTCGTTTAAATTTTTACATATCATATCAAATTTATAATAAAATTGATATTACTAAAATTAACACACATTTCTAATTAATATAACCTCATACAATCATACCAAACCATAAAAATAGACTACAATGTCATGTTGTATGACTACAATTTCATGTTGTAGACTATTTTTGAACAAAAATAACGTCAACAAAACCTGACAAAAAATCCCAGCAAACTTTTCGCAACAAAAAACATGCATTCAAATTATCCAGAAAACAGGATGCTCGTTACGTTAGGGTAAACAAAAGTAATAACCCTTCGCGTGCCCATCGATTTTTTTAAAAGAATGGTCTATATAAATTGTAAATATTTACATAGATATTGAGGGTATAGTGCTTAAACCAGATAAATAACAAATTATTTGTAAATTAAAGTTACCTTAAATATTAAAAGTTTAAGATTACGATTTAATATTGTAATGGGATTCCAAAGGATTGTTTTTGTGTTTCTTTGTAGTTAAGTTAACTGATACGTTTGTTAGCTTTTTTTTTTCATTTTATTTTGATTGTGTAGTCACTTCTGCCAGCGCATCACCCTCACTGGAGCCACTGAAAATCAGTGTTGGGGTTTTGCCCCAACGAATACTGAGTGGTAATCCATTTCAGGATCACCATAATATATTTGTCTTTAGTATAGTTTGAATGTTATTGTATATGGTGATTTCATGAATAAATATATTCTATTCTATACTAATTAAAATTGGTACAAGAAGCACTCCCCGTCCAATTATTAAATAATGGACAGCGGGTTCTAGATGATGATCACAAAAATCTGCGTCAAGACTATCTAACAGAAATCATTTAATTCAAATGAATAAAACATTATAAGTGGATCCGTTAGTTATGGCTTTCACGGTCAACATTCATAGGCTCGCAGAGGGTTAAAACAGGTAAGGAAAATCCCGCATCTTATATTTTAATATGTTCAGTTTCTTTTGACTTGTTTCTGCTGGAGTTTTTGTTTTAAATAGACCTTTTTACTAAAGATAACGATAGCTTCAGGCTCTCTTGATAATAGACCTCGGTTACGGTTATTGACTCTGAAATTGAAATACATACATAGGTACTAATAAAACCTCAGGTTTTTTTATCTATGAATGGTGGTTTGTTAAAAATCAGGTGTTTAATGATGTTACTAGCCAAGTATCAGACATGACTAGAACTAAGAAAACATGTTATAGTAGATTGTTTATCAAGGGCAAATCACAATTTTTAAGGCGAGTGTTTTCAAAGTAAGAACAATAAGAAACAGAAATAATTAGTCGGTTTATATTTAAAAGTTATTAAGGATCTCATCCGAATTTGGACAAACAATAACAAAAGAAAGAATGCGTTTCGCACGTTTTTACGGATTTGTAAATTAAAGTTACCTTAAATATTAAAAGTTTAAGATTACGATTTAATATTGTAATGGGATTCCAAAGGATTGTTTTTGTGTTTCTTTGTAGTTAAGTTAACTGATACGTTTGTTAGCTTTTTTTTTTCATTTTATTTTGATTGTGTAGTCACTTCTGCCAGCGCATCACCCTCACTGGAGCCACTGAAAATCAGTGTTGGGGTTTTGCCCCAACGAATACTGAGTGGTAATCCATTTCAGGATCATCATAATATATTTGTCTTTAGTATAGTTTGAATGTTATTGTATATGGTGATTTCATGAATAAATATATTCTATTCTATACTAATTAAAATTGGTACAAGAAGCACTCCCCGTCCAATTATTAAATAATGGACAGCGGGTTCTAGATGATGATCACAAAAATCTGCGTCAAGACTATCTAACAGAAATCATTTAATTCAAATGAATAAAACATTATAAGTGGATCCGTTAGTTATGGCTTTCACGGTCAACATTCATAGGCTCGCAGAGGGTTAAAACAGGTAAGGAAAATCCCGCATCTTATATTTTAATATGTTCAGTTTCTTTTGACTTGTTTCTGCTGGAGTTTTTGTTTTAAATAGACCTTTTTACTAAAGATAACGATAGCTTCAGGCTCTCTTGATAATAGACCTCGGTTACGGTTATTGACTCTGAAATTGAAATACATACATAGGTACTAATAAAACATCAGGTTTTTTTATCTATGAATGGTGGTTTGTTAAAAAACAGGTGTTTAATGCTGTTTCTAGCCAAGTATCAGACATGACCAGAAGTAAAAAAACATGTTATAGTAGATTGTTTATCAAGGGCAAACCACAATTTTTAAGGCAAGTGTTTTCAAAGTAAGAACAATAAGAAACAGAAATAATTAGTCGGTAATCTTTATAGAAGTTATTAAGGATCTAATCCGAATTTGGACAAACAATAACAAAAGAAAGAATGCGTTTCGCATGTTTTTACTTGGTCTTTTATTTGGTCCGCGCGCAGAATATATTATTAGAGACAGTGCTCTTAACAACAGTTATGAAGACAGTATGTAATAACTAATAATACATATTTCGATTAACGTAACCTCACCTGAATTTTCTATTTGTTTATTGAAGCAATCGCCAAAAGTTTATTATAGGATAAACGCGGAAAGACGTAATAACGTAAAGCGATATATTGTTTTCTCAATGAAACTCGTATTTTATGGGCAATTTACTATAAAACATTCATAGAAATAAGATTTATTGCTTTTACATTTATTATGTCTTTATTACTCTGTAAGACGTTTGTTCACTTTGCAAGAAGTATTATTACGCGAATTGCATAATAATAAAACTCTTATCCATATAATGTATAAGAAGTTAAAAACTAATAATAATAATGTGTAATATTAAGACTAGAGCCACTAGTGGCGACCACAGCATAGCCACCGGTGGCCGCCACAAGCTACGGGCGTAATATTTCATAGATTTTAGGGCATCCGCGCAAAAACGGCGCTCGAGTGGCCGCCACAACGTGCCGGCGCGATATTTCATACATTTTACAGTGGCTGAAACGCGGCCACCGGTAGCCGCGTCTAGGCTCCGCTTCTAGTGGCGGCCACCGGTGGCTCTAGTCTGCGCGTAGGCTTAGTGAACAACTAAATCTTGTAACAATCCGGATTCTAAGTAAAAAATAGGTCTACAACACATCAAATACAAATTATCATTTATTCATTTAGGTAACACGATATACACTAATGAACGTCAATAAAAAGTAATAATTAATCTTATTTTACATTGACTGCCATTTCTCAAATCAAGGCTGTAGAACGGACGAGAAGAACTGGCAATAAACTCCCCGCCACTCTTTATATTCCCCAAGTTTTTTTATTTATACATGTTTGTATGGAGCTGCAACCATTAAATCATGTTTATGTTTGTACGTTTGTTTGTATATTACGATTTAATTCAAAAACTACTGGAGCGATTTCAAAAATTCCTTCACCAATAGAAAGCTACATTATCAGCGAGTAAGACAGTACATTGCACCTGGAATTTCCAGGGCGTGTTACAAGTCTAACATAAACCTTTTAATTTTAATAGTTTTAAAAACCTCACAAATAAGCTTATTGAATTTTTAGTTCTAGTCCATGGCTGGATATACGCCAAAGCAAACTCAGCCCAACTCTAATATGATTTCAGTTTAGTTACGAAACAAATCCAGTATCCACTGCCCGAGCGACGAGATTACTTTTAACTAAAACTTCCTCCAACCGTAGTAGCAGGTGGGGCGGAAAAACAAATTTAAATGTGGCATTAACTTCCTAAAACGGTTTTCCGAAAAGAAATCTAAGTCTGGGTGAAACCAAAGCGTTGAACTGTTAGTTAATTAACGTTTTCGGCTTTCCGCATATTACAAGTCTTACTTATTCGTAAACTTTTGTCGTTTGCAATTGGAAGTTACACACGGGCATTTTGACGGGATCGTTGTCGCATTCGTTAGAACACCTGCCGTGCGCATAGATGGACCGTGGGTTTGAATCCCACCGGGACATGTTTATAATTATCTGTAAACATGTTTTCCGCACGTCTGGTAACTTCGGGCATTGATCGGGTGGGAGGAATATCGAAAGTCCGACTATGTAACGAACCACCGTTCATAGGTGGAAAAACCGTGAAGTGCACATAGCGCGTTCCAGTTTCATTCTATGGAAATCCGAATGCTCGAAGTAAAAAGTAGGTCTGTGTCTGTGGCTGAGGTGTCACCTACCATCAAGTGAACCTCATGCTCGTCTGTCGATATCTAACATAAAAAAAAACACATTCACCATTAAATCAGTTTACAGTTATCGATAAGTGGTTCCAAAAAAAACCACTTTGACGAAACGCGGTAAAACTTGTATAAAACTTTTGCTCGCTTTTCGTCTGTAATATGTTCTATTGAACGATAAATTCTCGTTCGCATTTAATTGATGGCCCTTCACAAAACTGACATAGTCGAAGTTAGTTATAATTGGGCTACCATAAGTGGTTTGCTAACGAGGTCTGCATATGCCAAAACACGGAAAATTTTGCAAACTTGCCAGAAGTGCAAACATGCATGCCGATATGAAAATATCCTTAGATCCTTTTCACTATTCAAGAGGATTCTCGACCGTTTTCGTATAGGTTTTCTGGCTCGTTACGTTTAAATAAGAGAAAGATACATTTTAGAATGTATCGTAAATGTAAGGTCTTACAATTTTTTATGCAACTTAATAAGTTTTTATTTATTTAAATAGAACGCCAACACTAACTAAATATGTTATTTTTATAACAAACTAGCAACGCGCCCCGGCTTCACACGGGTGCAATGTACATAGATGTACACAATATACACAAAAAATAGCCTATATTACTCGCTGATAATGTAGCTTTCTATTGGTGAAAGAGTTTTTAAAATATGTCGAGTAGTTTTTGAGTTTATTCATAACATACAAACATACAAAAATACAAATCTTTCCTCTTTATAATATTATATTAGTATTAGTATAGATTAAAAACCATAAATAAAAATAAAATGAAAGAGGAATTAACTAAATTCACACAGATGCACGAAAAAAATTTATACGAAATTTAAATAGTGCACTCTTATTGCGATACCCTATACCCATAATATTTTTTAGTTATAGATTAACAATAATCATCACCTTGAATGAAAGTTGAGCAATGTAAGATTCACGCACAGCTTCTATGAATAAAAAAATTGTGGAATGAAGGCGTCAATTTTTCCAACTTATTACGACCTTGCAATTTTTTTTTTAAATCTAAGACATTTGAATCGCGCATGCCAATGCTCATCATTGGCGATTATTTACCATCAAGTTACCCACATGCTCAACTCGAGAATAAAAAAATATACGCTGAATCACATCACCTTTTGGTATGATTCGGAACCAGAGAGCCTGTTCCTTATGGGCCTAACGGAGGTGGTTTTAGTTACTATTTATAATATTTGATTAAGAAAATATTGACAAGATAAATCTCATGTTTCTCTAAATATCTTATACAATTTTGTACCAAGACTTTTCTAAATCTCTATCTCAAATTTCAAGTTTTCTGCCCCGGAAAAAGGCTGTAAAATAAAATAGGTATGAAAAAACCCGTCCGCTTTAAACTTCACGAGTCTTGGACTTCACATATTACTTAGGATAACAACTAAGACTTTGACTTGGATTTTGTGGAGCGGGCTTTATCGCTATAATATTTAATAAGCTTAGGAAAGTCCAGCACGTAGAAATGGTAAAAATTGTGCCATTTATGCGCAGCGAGCTTAGCCTAGTTAACTTTGAGTGGCTTTACTTTAATCTGGTTAAAGTGGAGATCAACCTGAAATACTATTTTATTTTTATTTCAATTTTCTTTCAGCGCAGCTGAGATTACAAAGCGATTTTAAAATGGCGAAGAGATCGAAAGTTATGCAACTATTGTTAGTATTGGTTTTGTAATAGTTAATGGAATTGAAAGAGGGTTACGTCCTCTTACAGAAGATTGAATATGATTGATGAGCATCTCAATTATTGTTGACCTTAATGCAAAATATTTGAAACATCTTTATAAAAAATCAATGTATGTTTGTACACAGTGCAATACTAAACTATTCATCCAATTGGGATTAAACTTTGGTAGGATATTCTCCATACGCCTGCGAAGAATCCTCATTTTTATATTACGTACGTGGCATTGCAAGCGTATTCCGATTACAGCTAGTAATTAATACCTGAGTAAAAAACATGTTTTTTTTTAAACCTTATGATAAATTACTTTAGTAAATTATTATATCAATTATCGTCAACGACTTCTTTCACAGTATTTCAATGAAATAGTACCTACCTTATACTGAGATTACATAAAACAATATTACGTTCTACTCTCAAAAGGTACTGAGATGACCCGATGACATCTTTTAGCAACAAAAAAAAACTCAGACCAATTACCGAGTGCCCTGGTGGGACCTGGTACAGACACATTTCTGTATCTATTTCACTGATCATTTTTCTTTATAAACGAGTTTTTGTCAGGCAGCAATGAACTAAACATTTTTTTTTTATTATTTTATTTCCTCGAAATTCAAAATCTTCAGTTCTAAACATACCACAACTGAGTCACGGCAGCCGCCAACCTACAAGAAATACTATAGTACTAAACGAAAATTAATTACAGTATTATCATAACATAAATAAGGGGAAAGATAGAGACGCGTTGAACAAATTTTCAATTATTATGAAAGGAGGGAGAATTACCTCGCTTGCTATGACGTTCTATTTACATTTTGTTAACGCAATGGGAGTTAAACGAAATTTCTCAGCTACGAATGTACATAGGTACGTTGGAAGACAAAATATGAAGTCTTGTCTTACGCTATGTGTTTTAGGCTCGTTTATAAGCTACCAAGTTGTTAGTTAATTTTATTTTGATACAAATTTTATTCATGACTTTTTAGATTAATTAATTTTTAATAGTTAAATAAATTTAATTTGAATTCCAATTTAGATATAAAAATCCAAAAAATCTATTTGATTTAAACGCGAAAGCAAAACTAGAAATCTATCAATTAAAAGTAACAGAAAAATGGATGACTACTCTCAAAAATAGTCGCAAGCGAGGCGTCGTTAAGACTTTTTCGGATAAGTTGTATTTTCTGCGAGAAACATTTTATTTTGCGAAGTTATTACGATGTGAAAAAGCTCATAAGTCTTTAGGAAAGTTGCTGATGTATCACGCCTGTATTGTATAACTATTGTAATTTACGTCTTGCTATAAAATTGGAGCGGAGTGAGCGAAGATTCCATGGGGCGATTCAAACGGCATTTGTGTTTGCAGATCTCAGCAAACGCTTGGCTTTTTGTGTCTAAATAAACTTTAGCAAATTACTGAGGTTTTATCGAAAGCCGAATTTCCATTATTGGCCCACAGATTTTTTGAAAAATGCCGGTCGTCGGTTAACTCCGCTCCAATATGTCGCTGCGAAGCGTTATAGCTAGCGGTCACCTAGTAATATATAAAAGCACTTTGTACATTCAATGATTAATTGTTCATTCTAAACAATAAATTCAATTAACTTTTTTTTATGTCATATATCGACAGACAAGCATGAGGTTCCATCTATGAACGGTGGTTCGTTACCCGGTCGGAATTTAGATATCCCTCTCATCCCATCAATGCCCGGAGTTACCAGATGTGGGGAAAACATGCTCACAGAAAATTATAAATATGTCGTCCCGGTGGGATTCGAACCCACGACCCATCGATGCGCAGGGCAAGTGTTCTATCGAACGTGCCAACGAGCCTGTCAACTCACATTCATTACTACTGAGCTACTTGCTCTACACGTGTCATTCTTGTAAAATCATAACAGTGTAGAGTAAAGAATATTTCGACAGCGCATCATTGACTGATGTTCTGTGGCTGAGGTATCACCTACCATCAAGTGAACCTCATGCTCGTATGTCGATATCTAACTTAAAAAAAAAATACCTAGGCCCAAGTGGGGCATAGGGAAGACACACACATCCTTGGGTCTGTTTCACTTTATAGGCACTATGCGGCTTATTCATATGATGAGATATTGACAATACGAATGCTTTCTCTCAAGTCATCCGTAGCTGTCTGCCTCTGAATTATTCTAGAACTACAAAAATGTAAAAATACCGAACAAAAAAAAATGAGAACTCTCATAACTATATTCCAAACATGACATATGTCTTGAAATATGGGCTTAAATAGGCTTAATAAGAGTAGGTTTATCAAAGTGATAATACGATCCAAGGACAAATGCAAACCGCCGTGTAATTAACAAAGCGATACCGCTCTTATTTCGGCGGAAAATTTAACGGTTGATGACGGCCCACAGGCATCGTCCAAACAAAGGACCACTGTAAACTGGACCACAAGGGAAGGGTCTCTGTGTGGTACGATATTGAGAGACCGGCGATCTGATGAAATAATACATTTTACTACTTCGACTAGACTAAATATAAAATATATTATATTTATAAAGCTAAAAATTATAACTACAGTGTGCAAAAATGGCAACTCTGCGTCTGTAAATTCGGAAGTAATCATTTTTATTTGAAAAAAAAATCTTGCTCTGGTGAACAATTTTCGGGTGCAGGTTATGCTTTCTAGCGTCGATATAATATATAAATTATATAAATAAAAATTATTACTTCCAAATTTACAGACGTAGAGTTGCCATTTTTGGACACTATAATTATATTTTTTTGCTTTATAAATCTAACTCAGCCGATAAAGCAGAAATACTATCATTATTATTACTGCTATAGTGATAGTGTCATTTACCGCATTTTTGCTTTCCAGCGTCGATATAAAGTCAGACATCGACAGATCGTCGATCACTTGATGTTAGGTAATTGCAGCCCTTAATTGGTTAGACGCAAAATTCGAACGGTAAAAAATACTTACGTACTACGGATGTTGGAGACAAGGTGGTCGATCATCGTTATTTATTTCATAAATAATGATGATTTTTTATAAAACTAAACATTTTTTTTTCATTTTAAAGTTTATTTTTGAGAGCGATATATCGCAAGTGTTTTTGAGATGTTACGTGCATAAAAACGATACGATACTATGCTAGGTGTCCTACCTTTTTGTTACATATTATGGACCTTCTAACCACGACATCGTTAGCGCAGACTTCGATTATTATGTTTTTGGGCTTTTTTAAAAAAATATTCTCAATACATTCTTATCCCACCATATATTTTTTGGTGTAACTCTAACACTATAATAAAAATGGTCTAAAATACTCACAGTTATCCTATCTACCTCCTCCTAAATTTTATGCATCGGTCTACCAAACATCCTGTATACACAATGAGTTTTAAAGCATAATATTTAAAAATCGAAATTGAATTATTCAAAAAAAATTCTTAGAAATACGCTGTAAATCTACCTTTTAGACAGTTCATCACACCGCAGAGATGTAGCCAACACACCTGCTGGAATTTCGAAGCGGTCACGGTAAAGTTTTAAGGGTAAAAGCTGTTTGTTGGGAAATTGTACCTTTGTTTCATAATAAAAATACTTTATTGTTGTTTATCTTTTACTACGGTCTGTTCGCCGCTTTGCTCGCTGGGGATATTGGAATATTTTTTCCTAAATATAAAGTAGAGATGACTATTCTTACCAAAAACTATATCTAGGTAAGAAATATTGACGTTGATTCGTTTCTGCGAGAAAGACTAGTAAACCAATCCAACAAATTTCGCTTTGGTAATATTAGGTAAAATTTTAAGCTTCCATGGCATTCAGACATAAAAATATATTTCAATATAAGACAAAACACTCAAACAAATACTTATTCAGGTTTTTTTAAATTAAAGTACTAATTTCCAACTCTGCAAAGGGACACTTTGATTTAAATACCCTTGGTAAACGCTGACGCTGTGCTCATCGTTTCGCCGACTATAGCTTATTTTGCATTTCATTATATTAATATTATTTAGAATTATAATTAGTCTTGTAGTAGATCTGAGATTGTAAAGATATTAAATAAATTAATTCTTTTTTTTAAATTATTTCGGTCCGCCTGAACATAACTAAAAGCTGGGTATTTAAATCAAAGTGTCCCTTTGCGAAGAACAGCCTATGTTTTGATTATTTTATGAAACTGGGGCATGGGGCAGACACACTTCTGTATCTGTTTTACTTTATATGCAAGTATCCGTTCTTCTGCTCTGCTCTGCTCCGCTCAACCGAAAAGTTTTTTAAGGCTTGTTTCTCCAGAATTCGAATTTGGGACCTTTGGTGCTAAACGTGCATCCTAAGCCTCTGTCAATTATGTAATTATATTTTTTATAAAAAATTATTTTAAATATTAAATACTACTAAGGCCTATATAGGCTATTATGGTACATAATATGTACACTTCCTCAATAATCCCGTTGTGAATGTCCTGATATCGCCCTACCGATAAAAAATCCAGTTCAAAAGCTGTACGCAACTTTAAATCGTTTGCTAACGGCATACGGTCCAGAATAGCTTGCACCAGTTTAAACTAAATGATAGGCGTCGTGAGTGTACGATGTTAAAGATATTATTAATACATGAAATAAACACAACACCCTGAATACCATGTTTATACGAAAATGTAGTTATCATAAAGTTTTTATGGTAAATCGATAATGTGTGTTCAGTATAAACATGGATGCAGCCCCTCAGGTAGCTATAATTTTAATGTTTATGTAAAAATAGCAACTGAATATTAACTTTAGGCTATAAAAAAGTAGAGTTCGTTTACCTCTGCTTAATATTAGGTTATATAAACTATGATCTAAAAGTAGCCTATATATGACTTCCACGGACGTTGAAATACACAAATATGGAGGTAAAAATTAAAAATGAAATTCCGATTCGGACTTAGAGCGGACCTTCTTCTGTGCCTGTTTTCTGTGCAAAATTTCAGTTTTAGCAGGGCAGGTCACAGAAGGCTGATCACCTACTTAACTGTAAAGAAAAATTATCAGTGAAATAGTCCCAATTCACATATCTCTTTTACATTCACATATTATATATTTTATAGCCTAAAATATTTACTACAATATTGTTTTTAATGATTAAATTTTCCGTTTAACTTAAAAGTGTTTAACTGAAGTGTAGTAACAAAAGTTCGAGCGGTTAATTACGTGTTCGCATCAGTTCTGCTGAATATTATAACATTAACATTAAATTACGTTCAATGTAGGTCAACTGGAATACTCATTAATTACGACGTCATAATGGCGATTAAATTACACGGCTGAGCGTTGTAGAGCTGTGCCGTAAATACATCAGCTGTACCGCAGAGTACGGCTTGGCTTGCCAGTCTTTGTACCCTGTTTAATATTAAAAATTGTTGCACATAATTGCAGCTATTCATCCTACTAGATTTTTTTTAGTAAAATGGCGGAGTAGTGAAGAATTCGATATTCTGTAATTTCGTGGTATCCCTAATACCCTCAATCCTCATGTCCCTACTACGTATAAATTAGCTTTGTTATCTATACGCTTTATAATTGTGTCTGTGGCTTTTCAAATATTAAGGCAGCCATCGCCTTGTACAACGCCTTAGTTAGAAGCCACTTGGAATGTAACGCAGTCATTTGGGGCCCGCATGAGATAAAATACAGTCTCATGTTAGAGAGAATACAAAATAAGTTTACTCGATATGTCTACATGAGACTGTATGGAGTTTATCCATTTTATCCGCTTATGTACCCCACTCTATTTGTATTGGGCATGGTAGGATACACCCAGCTCGCGGTTAGGCGAAACCTGTCGTTGGCGGTGTACTTACTCAAAATTCTTAGGGGGAAAGTACATAATGCGGATATTTTGGGTAAGTTAGGATTCAACGTACCGGATGGTTACATGCGGCGGCGGCGTCGGCCGCAGCTCCTGGCGGTGCCGCGCGCGTGCACCAATCTGCTAAGCGAGGCGCCGCTGACCCGAGCGTTACAAATATTAAATCACGTGGCTGGTGAGACAGATCTGTTTTGTTGCACTCAGGCAGAATTCACAAGGGTAACATTGTATGTATTATGTTATAAATTAAGTTTATAGGTTAAATGTATAATTATATTATTTAAAGTGTGTGTGTAAAATTACGTAGGGTTAAGTTTAATATTAAATTAAGTTAGCATTCCTATCGCATTAGGCATAGGTGCCTGTAAGGGTAGGAATATATTAGAATAAATAAATAAATAATAATAAATAAAATAAATAAATAAATAAATAATTAAATTGAAATAAATACATTGTTTTATAAAGATACATAAGTTAGGAAAATCTTGTGATTGGCAATACTTACTAATAAACTCGAGTCCGTTTGTTAGATGATTACTGCAAAATCGATAAATCATCGAAAATACCTTATTATCTATTTGACATTATCCCAACTACTGACTTCTATCATAGTACCACAGGACGCAAACGATCATTTCACTCTGATGACTGATCACCGTGATGTATGGAAGTCAAGCACTGTAAAATTTACGGGAAATTTCATCTCAAAAACAACAAAATGGTGGAACGAAGCCTTCAGTGATTCCAACAGGTTACGACTTCGGTGGTTTCAAAGAGCCTATAAAATTTTAAAAGGCCGACAACGCATCTAAGACATTTGAGTCGCGAATGTCCATGGGAGGTTATTTACTGTCAAAAAATATATGAAAAATAACTCACAATATGTAAGATGATAAGTTAATATGTAAGAGGAAAATTGTAATACCAACTTGACCAACTGGACCGATTTTAAAAATTCTTTCACCAATAGAAAGCAACATTGTTGTGTATAGTACATCTACAGGAGTGTAAACGGGTGCAAACTCGTGTGAAGCTGGGACTTATTACTAGTATGTAATAATTTAATATTATTGGCAAAGTGGCCGGAAAACCTTAATGTGTAAGACAGTATACTATTATCTTTGACCGATAAATTATACCCTTGCAATCCAATCTCGTGACCATAATTTTATTATACCAAAGCTAAATTATACAAAACTTTTAAATGTAAAGAATGGCTCAAGGCATAATATTCATGGAGTTCATAGGAATAATATAGGAATATTCTTATTATTGGCTCTCCGCATGAAGTAAATAATGTGTTTACTTTTATTCAAGTTTAAGATATCTTTACTCGAGAAGCCATAAAATATATTATGATGTTTTAAATACTTGATATGTTATTAATAAAGATTGGGGCTAACTTTCTTTCAAATCATCACATCAACAACATCCACACCTTCATATTTAATACGAAAATAACTTTTATAGGCGATCTTGATTTTTCAAAATTTCATCTAAATCATACTTAAAGAACTTTTTACGTACTTTTGACTTCGAGCTTTCAGAAATCTGAGACTGAAACTCGCAATGTGCACTTCAATGAAGGGTGGTTTTTCGATATTCCTCCCACCCGTTCAATCCCTGAAGTTACCAGACGTGTGGAAGACATGCTTACAGAAAATTATAAATATGTCGTCCAGGTGGGATTCGAACCCACGATACATCGATGCGCACGGCAGGTGTTCTACCGAACGCGCCAACGAGCCTGAGCTCTATTCATAAAGGCCGGCAACGCAACTGCAAGTCCTTCGACTTATCATCAGGTGATCAGCCCGTTTGCTATTCCATTAAAAAAAAACTTTAAAAGTAGTACAAAGCAGGTACACCACATATCTCATCACAAAGCCCATCGTACTAAGAAAATACCGCTAGCGTAATATTCTACTCACAAGCAGTTTAAAGTAAGTATATCAAATAAGATTATATGCGGTAGTCAATACATAGTAAGAATCGGTTTTGCACTATTATTCTCGTCTCATTGCGTACCAATGGATCGCGAGTTAGAATACCGCCGGGTATTTATAATTTTCTATTAACATTATTTTCACGTATTAATAATTAATATTGTTATCTTTTTATGGAATATATTTGTATATTAAAATGTTACATAAATATCTGTTATGCACAGACTATCTCGCGGTATAAGAACCAGATGATCGTATATACAAAAAAAATTGGAACACAATGGAGGCCACGCCTTGTACGTGGGAAGACCGCCTGCACGCTGGAGTGACGATCTTCGAAAAGTGGCGGGAAGACATTGGATGCGAAGAGCATGGGACAGAAGAAAATGGTGCGCTTTGTGGTCTAAGAGCCCGTGGGAGATCGTCCTTCACCGATCTGATAACCAGATGAGACGTATTTTTTATTAAATATTTTTTATAAACAAATATGCCTATAATTGCTTGCCTATCGAAAAGTGGTCATGGCTATTTTTTATAAAAAAAAAAAAAAAAAATTTAATTTAATTTAATTTTTTATTTTAATTTTATTTTTTTTTTATTTTTAATTTTATTTATTTATTTATTTAAAAAAAAAATTATTATTTTGACTTACCTGTTTACACCTGCTTGCCAGGTAGTTATACACTGAAATGAGTAGGCAAGCATACCTAGGCATATTCTGTGTATCAAAAACTATCAGTCAAATAAATTTCATTTGGTTATCAAAAGTATGAAGGTGATGAAAAAAAAATCGATAAAAGTTAATTTAATTAAAAATAGCCATGACCACTTTTCGATAGGCAAGCAATTATAGGCATATTTGTTTATAAAAAATATTTAATAAAAAATAAGTCTCATCTGGTTATCAGATCGGTGAAGGACGATCTCCCACGGGCTCTCCTACTATTGGGAGAGGCCTACGTCCAGCAGTGGATGCATACAGGCTGAAGAAGAAGATACAGAGGTATACAATTGACGAATAAATGCTTTTTATAGAGGTATTAAAAAGCTGGTAAAATTTTAAGTGGCGGATTTCCAGAGTATTTTTGCTCTCCTGTAAAACTGAGAAAATGTAGAAACATCCATCTGACTCTTACATATATACATATTACATATATATAATGCGATAAACATATTATATTATAAACTAGACTATAGACTACTAAAGTCTTTAATTTTTATCTGAATATATATAGAATAGATTATTATCTATTCTATGCCCTCTATTAATATGAGTATTCTCTAGATCTTTTATCAAATACCTCGCTTCAAGTTTTAATAATAAAGAAAGAATTTCAATACACGAAAATATTTAGTAATTGGAGAACCTTACGTAAAATAGCTCGTTTCATGTAATGACCGGACATTTGAGTCAGTTTATTTAAATAAAGTGGTATCAGAAGTGT
This sequence comes from Anthocharis cardamines, assembly GCA_905404175.1. Lineage (NCBI taxonomy): Eukaryota > Metazoa > Arthropoda > Insecta > Lepidoptera > Pieridae > Anthocharis > Anthocharis cardamines. The sequence continues at coordinate 5,471,883 of FR989964.1, forward strand.
TGTTTCTAATTAACCCAATTTACTTAACAGTATTGGGTCAAATTATACGCAATTTTCATTTCATGTTTAAATATTAAATACAAATGTTTATGATTTTAATCAGATATTTCCAAGAAGGCCCGTTAACTTGTTTAGGGACGAATGCTTTAAAAAGAATAAAAAAATGTATTTTGTTATGTTATTGTGAGTTTTTGATATTGTTTAAAAAAAAGATTAAAAATAGTAAAAGTTTATGAACATAAAGTCCGTGTGGCCGTTTGGCCATTATCAGCGAGTATCTGATAATGTAGAATAGAATATACTTTATTGTAAACAAAAACCAATCATACAAGCAATAAAAACTAAAGCTAAACATTGTACAAAAGCATGGCATTATCGCATTATGCGATCTCTTCCAGGCAAACCTCTGGAAGGGAAAAGAATAACAAAATAGGTAGGAAGAAGAATGAATATAAAAATAAAAGTAAATTAAAAGAGTATGTAGTAATGTAGATTCCTAATGGTGAAATTTTTTTTTAAAATCGGTCGAGTAGTTTATTAGTTAAATTATAACAAACAAAAAAAAACAAATCATTCCTCTTTATAATATTATTAGTACATTATAAATTTAGATAGTATAGAAATTCAGAATTTCCTTCCTATAGAACATTCTTATTCATCGTCTTTAACAACTTTGATGATGATTGATGATTTCATGCATTTTTTTGTTTGAAACGGATTTAATACATTAAAGACCATTTATTTCTTCATGAGTTGGAAAGTCGAATATTACCTACTGCATGCTAATAAAGTCCTAAAACCGTTACAGGCAAGACGTACATGCAAATGTGCTATCATTATGCAAATATAATATCTGTAGCGTGTGTTAGGCAACTACTTCCATTGTCTACAGTCGTACAATTCAATTACGTGTATTACGAAATTATAATTACCATTATTTCCTGCCCTTTCATTGTCATAGCTAAACCCTGTCTGAGGTTCGATTATAAATTGTTATATACCAACAGATGCTGCTAAGTAGTATGGCGTATGTGAGGATCGGTACATACATACATATACATCACGCCTCTTTCCTATTGGGGTAAGAGATCACGGAATTCCATATGCTCCGATCCTTGCATTCTTCGATTCTTCCACTTTCATCAATGCTTTCATACACGCTCGTCGGTTTCGAGTAGTTTTGACCTCTACTTACTCGAATGGGAAAGTGGCGTGAATTATATGTATCATAGTGTCCACGTGACCACAGCGTAGAGTCTTATAAGAAAACGCATTGCAAAATTTCTTAAAAAAAAGTTAATTTATTATAGAATATGTTTTTACCTTCATATTCGTCAATAGTTACGTATAAGTATGAAGAAAAACTACTTTGGATTTTTTTTGTAGATATGTACGATCATCTGCATTGTGCATTACGGATTTATACATATAACACGATAGTCAAATTTTTGGAACATTTTAATATATATTCCATAAAAGGATAATAATTATGTATACGCGAAAATAATGTTAATAGAAAATAATAAATAATATGTCAGACCCGGCGGTATTCTAACTCGCGATCCATTGGTGCGCAATGAGACGATAATACTATTGCAAAACCGATTCTTACTACGAGTATGTATTGATTATCGCATAAAAAGATTATCTTATTTGTTTTATTTTAAACTGCTTGTAAGTGGAATATTACGCTAGCGGTATTTTCTACCCACTTTTTGGAACCGTGCAACTAGACGTTTCATAAGAGCCTGCAAAGGCCTATTTGAAATAAAAAAAAATTGATTTTGATTTTGATTTTCTTAGTTAGTACGATGGGCTTTGTGATGAGGTATGTGGTGTAGGTACCTGCTTTGTACTACTTTTAAAGATTTTTTAATGAAATAGCAAACGGGCTGATCACCTGATGTTAAGTCGAAGGACTTGCAGTTGCGTTGCCGGCCTTTAAGAAAAGAGTAGGCTCTTGACTGGATCGTTGGCGCGTCCGGTACCGCACCTGCCGTGCGGATGATGTATCATGGGTTCGAATCCCACCTGGACGACATATTTATAATTTTCTGTAAGCATGTCTTCCCCACGTCTGGTAACTTCAGGTATTGAACGGGTGGGAGGAATATGTATTCCGACCGGGTCACGAACCACCGTTCATAAAAATCGTGAAGTGCATAATGCGCGTTTTGGTCTTAGTGTATGGATTTCCGAATGCTCGAAGTAAAAAGTAACATAGATAGACAGCGCATCATTAACTGATGTTTTGTGGCTGAGGTATCACCTACCATCAAGTGAACCTTATGCTCGTCTCGTCATATAAAATAAAAACGCTCTATTTTTTAAAGTCCTTAAGTCGTATCGGTTCGGAAATACCGCTGGAATTTATGGTATTATGGTAATCTTTTAAAGCTATTTCAACCATGTTTTCCGTACACCCAATTTTCAAATGTTTATGAAAAATCACATTTTGTAGCTTGTCTTTTGTCTAAGCAATTCTTTTGTCAATATCGAACATAAAAGTCATCCTTGCAAAAATACACAAACCTCGACGAAAACGTAAGGGTTCAATAAACTGAGCTCAAAGCTACTCAAAACATTGTTCAGCTTAACTCCTCTATTTCGTTGGAATCCCAAGCGATGACCTCAAGCATGTAGGTAAAACAAGAAACAGTGAAGTTCAGAGTTGAGCGGTGAAACAGGACAAAAATAAAATATGAACCACAAAGCGTTCTTGCGGCCGCTTTGTATCGTTTTCAATCTACGTTATGAAAGCGGCCTTCCACAAAGCAATATCCCTGAAAGCTTAATAAGTATTAAGTATGAAATGAATGTGGTTATACCAATAATGTATTACGTAATATGTTTGTGATTTAATACTCTAAAGAGTGAAATTCCACGTCACCTAGTGAATAATGGGGAAAACACATTTCTGTGTGTTTCCCTAATTATTTTACTTTTACAGGCAAGTAAGGCTTTTTTAATCAATTTTTCCCAGGCTTACACGGGACAACAGTCGCCAATTCACTTTCATCATAATGAAAACTAACGGATGACCCCACATCGCCTATCATGAGGCACTTCATACCTCACAGTGGCGTAGGGTGAAAATTTTCAAAAGGTAAGTCGTTCCAAAAAAAACTACACCATGCTGCAAAAATTCGTACTTTTGTACAGTACGAGGAAGACTCATAGTAAAGCGACCTTTATTGTTTATTGCTTGTTGGTAGATTAGTTATTGGGTTAAATATATAAAGGGAAGTGGTAGTAATCGGCTTGTTAGGAGTACTCGCCACTTCTACTTTATGAGTTTTTTGTTTGCACTAACAATTCTATGTTTTATATTAGGACCCAAATTGATTATTTAACACTACTAATGGCCGAATATTTAAATGATAATCAATATCGAGGTGTACTTAAAAGTATCCAAAGGGATATCAACTTAAAATTTAGCTTTCAAGCACTAAGCTAAGTTTTAAGTTGATTTTATTTTCTAGGTTTAATCCTTTTTTACAATTCATGTTTCGACTTTTCATATAACAAATTGTTAAATTTATTTTCCTTAAATTCAAATGCAAAGATGTTTGACACCTTTTGATCAACATTGGGTACTTATACACAAAATCATGGTAGAAAATGTCTACTAGAAATATAGTGATTCTGATGACAAATAATAATATTAACAGATAGAGTGCGGACTTTGTTCTAGAATAAACTATAGTACCTACTTCTAAAGAATAAATGTCGTGTTCGATAAAACTGAAAATTATTTAAAAACAACAAACCCAGCACACGAGGCTTTACAAGAAATCCATTAAAGCCCCTTATAGCGCGGGCCTGTCAAGAAAACATGCTCGTTTTTGCTTTGAAAATAAAACAATGCAAATTATAAGAAAAATGTTGCCAGCGTTTAATAATATTTTAGCAGTTGTGTTAAACTTTGGACGCGTTTTCTCGTAACGAGTGGGGTGAAAGGGACATCAAAGTGAATTAGCGACTGTTGTCTAGGGGTGTCTGTTTGTAAGCCTCTTTGAAGTTAGACTACCTGCGGGGAACTTGTGAAATGTGCTAAGCGTTATGCGTTTTCATACCCTCCTAGGGCATCATGTTAGTACTAATTTAAATTATGCGAAAGCCCATGTCTGTTAGGTTTTCAAGGCTAAACTGCTAAACAGATTTCGATAAAACTTTTGATATTTGAGGTTATAATAAAACAGTAGAATCGACGAGTCGTTGAACGTATGTGCCCTGCCCAATCGAAAAATCTTGTTTACCCGGAAGTCGAGCATAGGACACTAACAATGGATGCAGTCAAAATATAGGTACTAGGGTATAGGGGCTAATATACTAGCGATCCGCCCCAGCTTCGCACCAGTCCAATGTACTATACATAAAAAATAGCCTATAATACTCGCTAATAGCGCTGCTAGCTCACGATCATGGCCAAACTAAGTAGTTTTATTCCGGTGAAAGTTATTTTATGTGTCATACTCGTTTTAATAAAAGACAACATTTTAAATAAAATTCTTTATACTGGATTAAAACACAATTTATTATTTATATTATCCGACATCTCGGATGCTTTTCAGCAACCGTGGTCATGGGGCAGACTGAGAGGTGATATAAATAATAAATCGCGATTTAATCAGGTATAAAGTATTTTATTTAAATGTGTGATCCTCGCTTTAATACATAGAATACAATATTAATAGACAATATTTTGATGCATTTATCATTTAGGTATCTATTTATCATTAGGTACTTGATTTTTAATGCATAATACGCAAATACTTTAACAACTTGTTTTCATAGAATAGAATTTGACCACATTCAAAAACATGAATTGTCACAAAAATCATTTTAAATTTAAACAATGTAATTTTCTTTCGTAGAAAATTGAATAGAAGTTCTACAGAAAAGACTTGAATAGGACATTATGCTTTAAAGATCTCCGTGGTTCTCGAAAATATTTTTGTCGTTCCGAAACCGTGTCGGTGCCGTTTAGGATCCGGCGCGATAACGACTTGATACGAGTCGCCTGTTCTAAATGGAAATCTTACTGTGAAGTGCTTTTCTTTAACATTAAAACTTGAAACTATACACTAAAATCTCCACTGTTTGGGAGGGTTATATACTTTCCGCTTCCAATTCATCATGGGTAATATGATACTCTTTGTTGAAAAGAGACAAGACATTATTAGGAAGAATATCAACTCCATAGGAATAGATGACGTTAGTTAATATGGCAACTTTGTGTCCGACAACATCCGAAATGCGGAAAAAATAATTTAAATCATAGCTCGCGTTTTAATTCACTTAATTTAAAAAAAAAATCTTTTTTTTTATAAAAAGTGTGAATTCCCGAGTCCTTTAGTGGGGCAAGGGGCTGACCCATTTCCGTATCTGTTTCACTGATAATTTTCTTTACAGATAAGTAGATGATCAAAAAATCGATTTTTTTAATATTGTCTCCTCGGAATTCGATCCCGCTACATGAGCTTACCACTGAGCCACGTCGTTCGGTCATTATAAAATGATTTAAATAAGTTTTGTTTATTTTCTACAACTTTGTACGTATTCATTTACATTTACGTATACATTTACTCTTAGATGCTAATTCCTACATAACATGAAACTTCTAATATTATTCTAGTAACGTTTCACGTAGAAATACAGTACTATTCTGAGCACAGAGTTACACCGCTTTACTCGTGGTTGCTTATAATTACATGCAAAGATTTTCCTCACTACGAGAACGTACCGGTAACCAACTACATATATTTAAGGGGTTTTATAAAGTCAGGACCTAATAAAGCGATTATTCAAGATTTTTTCCTGTGAAGGCTTTTGAATTTATTAATGTAAAAATTTGTACACATTTAATGGTAACTTTTAACTAAATTTTAACGTTTTTTATTTGTAAAAATAATTATTTTGAAAGCTGCTATATATCTGATCTCCAGAAGCTCTTCTAAAATATATTATTCAATATTATTATGTTTTATATAAGATATCGACAGAGGAGCATGAGGTTGAATTGATGGTTGGTGATACCTCAGCCACAATCAATGATGCGCTGTTGACCTATTTTTTATTTCGCGTATTCTGAAATCCATAGACTGAGATCGAAACGCGCAACACAGTTTTTACACGCTTTATAATAGCTTTCACCTGTATGTATGTTTGTTTGTATGTTTGTAAGTGAATTCTTTGGGCCCACTTTACACGGCCAGATTTCGTTCAAACTTTGTAGATTTATCGAGGACCGATGACAATACACTAATTTGATAAAATTATTCCATTTTTCAATTTGCAAAATATGATTTTTGTTAATTTATATGCAGACGCGATGGCGTCGCATATGCGACGATACGCGCTTTTCTAGCTACTAGATGGCGCTGTCACTAGATATTGATATTAAGCGGCATTTACAACACTGCGTTGTATAAATTATCGGTCACGCCACGCGCATTTCTGGCTTCTGTCACAAGGTGGCGCTGTACTTAATACTATTATTTATTTATCTATTAACTTTGGTTCGTAACCTCGGTAAGCTCGGAATTCGATAATCTTCCCACCCATAGTGTCTAGACGTAGGAAAGTCACGTTTAAAGAAAATCATAAATAAGTCGTCCCAGCGGGATTCAAACCCGCGTCCTATCGGAACGCAAGGTAGGCGTTCTACCTAAAGCGTCAACAAGGCCACCACAATGCATACAGAATAACTAAGAATATAGAACACTATTAAACTTACCGCAAAAAGAATAAAACTGAAAATAGTCTCGTGAAACAATGTATACAGTTAGTAATAAAAAGATAGTAAATGTCTGGAAAGTAATAAGTTGTACCTGCGTCGAACCGAGCGACGTAGAGTAGACACAAAGCAGTGCCAACATACGTAAGAATAAATTCCTAGTCAACTAGAGACCCAATTTTCACGCTCTAAGTAAAACATTCTTGCACGAAGAGCTAGCTGCATTTTATTTCAACAAGAAAATAAACAATTTTTACAGGCGGAATTAATTTTTTATGTCAAATTCAAATTTTTGTGTTTATTAACGCGATTATCAATTCAAATAAATAATGTTTTTTTATGTTAGATATCGACAGACGAGCATGAGGTTCACTCGATTACACACCTTACCTTTAGCCACAGAACACCAGTCAATGATGGGCTGTCGACCTACTTTTTACTTCAGGCATTCGGAAATCCATGGATTAAGATCGAAACGCATAATTTGCACTCGGATTTTTTCCCACATTCATTTCATTCCGAACCGTTTAATACCTGAAGTTACCAGACGTTGGAAAGACATGCTTACAGAAAATTATAAACTTGTCGTCCCGGCGGTATTCGAACCCGCGACCCATCAGAGCGTTTCATTATTTTATTACTATTTCTACTACAAGTCACGGGCAGACTGTCGAAATGTCGAAATAATAGATTCTGTGAGATTTCAGCTCTCGAACTATAAGAGAATCACCCATTTTCCAGTTTAATATTACTCGGTTGAAAATGTTAGCCATGCCAAATACAGTTAAGTAAAATTCCGTTGAAACAGAACTTCTTTTGTTATATTCTTGGCTTGAGCCTCGGTTAACGATTATTCACGTTTTGCAAATGGACCATACTGCATATTGACATTTTGTATGTCGTAACTCTGGATCTAGGTCGACTAAACAATGAGTTTTTGTCGTGTTATATAACAATATACATAATAAATAAATGCAGGTGCTTGTAAAAGTTAATTGACTGAATGAGTGGGATTTTTTATAGAATAGGGACAAACGGGCTGACCTGACCTGATTGTAAGTGATTATCGGCGAACATCTGCAATACTAGAGGATTACAGGTGCGTTGCCGGCCTTTTATTAATGATATGATAAAGTGTTTCCAAAATCTAGAGTGAGTTACGGCATGGGACACTCATTTCTGCGTCTGTTTCATTTATCATTTTTTAACATGCATGAAAAAATTCTTAGATTAAAACCGAAACGCACAGTATGCACTTCATACCTTTTCAATCTATAAACGGTGATTCGTTTGGCGGTCTGATTTTCTGTTTTTCGCCCATCCGTTTAATACTTGGGACGTGACAAGACTTAGGGAAAACATATTTACAGCCGGCCTAGCATGACCCTCACGAGATATGTTAGACCCGGAAGAAATAAAGAGATAATCGATTAAAACACGAGAAAACGGTCGACAAAATTTTGTCGTGGTTGCCTTGCTAGGCCGGCTAAACTTTATAAACATACCGTCCCAAGGGGATTCGAACCCGCGACCTATCGAAACACAACTACTTATGCGCAGACAAGCCCTTCGTATTATTCTTTATTTATATTTTTTCAAGGTTTACGATATTCAAAGATTATTACTTCTCCAATGAGAGTTGAATCCATAAGCCAGAGCGGTTTAAAAATAAAAGCACGAAAAATAAATTAAAGTTATAAATAACCTACGTGCTTTTAATTAGCTATCATTCTATTGAGTATATTGTTATGTACTGTTATTCAGTATGTAGCAGCAAATACAATCAAACTGGTAGACTTAAACGGGTATTAGATACAAATGTATGTGCAAAATGCGCTCTTGACAACGTGTAATGTAAATACAATGTATGAAGCTATTTTAATTAAAACTTATACTGTAACTACAGCATTTAGTAATAATTGTTTATTTAATATTCTTATATTACCTACTACAATCATTTGAAATTAAATGTAGGTCTAACACGACTTCGGTTTGTTCTGGTTTATTTTAAATAATTATTAACAAGAGTACTTGTGCTTTTAAAGGATGGATATTTATAATTTTAAAAATATTAGACATCTATAATACAAGTGGACATGTAGATGCGTTGCCGTCCTTTAAACAATAATAATAGTTTTTGATAAATGTCCTTTTCATCCCTTTACGGTATTCGGTGCTCTATTATTGTAAACTACTGTCTAACTAAGTGATAATTAGTTAATAATATAAAAAAATAAATACTATTACGAATACCAGAGCTTTGTATGTTATTTAACCCTAACCTTCTCCATATAATTATAATATTTAGACGTATTATTATCATTGCAAAAAAGCATCTTATATTACGAGTCGTCCCTCCGTCCATAAACAAAACCTTTTATTACTATAACTTATCGTAACTTCTCATTCTTATTTATAAAGGTTCCTCCCTCACAGAAAACTTATGAATGTTCCCATTTATATACAGAATTTCGAAAACCCGTAGTGTAGGCTAGTTCTCTTGGAAATACTAGTGTCCCAAAGGAGTAGAAATACGTACATCGTCCCAATACGCTTCCAATGCTAATCATATTGGGGAACAAGGGATAAACGAAAGACAAATTTTCAATATGTGTATATTTAAAAGGAGAAATCGACTGCTAGACTGACCGATAGTCTTCATAACTAGGGTTAGAAATTATTAGAAAATGTACCCCTAAGGTGGAAAAGAAGGGGATGAAAGTGTGTATGAAATTACGAATATCAGAAAAATAACGAAAAATAGTTGGTTATATTAAATTAGAAAAAATGAAATATACTAGTATCGGTATTTAGAAAACGCATTGTAGGCACAGAGCAGAAGAAATTAGATTGTAGGCTCCACGCTGACACTGACAATTAATATTATGTAAAGCTGATTTCGATGGAATCTTACTATTTGTGAATCGTTTACTATAATATTGTATTTACATCTTCAAGCTTTATTTATTAGTAAATCTAATTATTTTTCATTCACATAAGTTCGACTCCAAATATCGACATTTCGTACCGACTTTTCTCGATAGAAGTAAACTTCCAAGCCGGTCAGAGTAACAGAGAATCATTAAAACAATAAATTCCCGATTTCCCCCTGGGCATGGGGTAGACACATTTCTATCTAATTCACTGATGATTTTTCTTAAGGCAAATACTCGAAGGCGATCAGTCTTCTGTGTCATGTCCGACACATTTTATCTTTTTTTTAGTTTCCTAAGACCTCGAACACGGGTCCTCCGATGCTAAACGCAAGATGCTACTACTTAGCCATGAAGATAGGACATTTTTAAAAGTGGGTTGAAGTATGGAAATGTATTTTGGCTCTCCCTTTGACCTTACTAACTTATACTCCACAGTTTTCATTTTCATACTTTGTAGACAATAACCTAGCTAGCTTGTGTAACAATAAAAATAAGACTTAACTGTCACGTTTACGTAAGTTATTGGTATTACTGAAGGCAGTATACGTTTATCGGAACCAACCATGCAGGTTCTTTTGACACAGATTACGAATAACAGTAGGGACACTTTCTTTTTTATGTTAGATATCGACAGATGAGCATGAGGTTCACTTGACGGTAGGTGAAACCTCAGTCAATGATACGCCATCGACCCCAATCCATAGACTGAAACCGAAACGCGAAGTTACCAGACGTGAGGAAGACATGCTTACAGAAAATTATAAATATATCCCGGTGGGATTCGAATCCACGACCAATCGATGCGCATGGCAGGTGTTCTACCGTGAAGTGCTTATTGCGCGCTTCGTTCCTAGTATATAGGTAGGTTAAAAATTCCATGTTAATTATAAGAACCTTCAGTATTTTTATGAGCTTGACAGCTTATTATATCCATAGCTTCGCTATAAATTGATTTACAGCAATCAATTAACTGAGTGTTGTGATTCGTTAATTTAAAAGGCAAAATTGTATATTGTAATCAAATTTAGTATTAAAAATTGAAATAATTTATATTAATTATAATGAGTTTACATATTGGATCGATACTTTAAAGTGTATTTAATTCAGATGTTCAATTGTTCTTACTGTGGAAGTAATATCAGTCATTCAATTCATTTGACAGTTCACTCGTCACGTCGCACCCCTAATAATAAACCGTGTTAACTCAAAAATGTGTATTTGTGGCAAATGGAGTTCAAAGTTTTCGTAAATAGCTTCCTCAGGTTTACATCTGGATATTGTCATGATTAATTAACTTAAAATATTGCTTTCACTTTCTTTGCATTACTTAAACGGTGTAGTTATATTTTCGGATAAAATGTAAAATAAATAAATTAACGTAGTATTTTATTTATTAAATTAAAAGTTGGGATGCTAAGATAGATCACTTTATTACAAAAACAATACTTTTATTTTTGTTTTTAAACAAATTATCTATAAATAGATCAGGTAAAAACCGACGATCCGCAATACTAAAATGGTGCGTGTTGGAATAATACAATAATAATTCACAATAGTTCAAAAGTGAAACGATATAAACATAGTTATATCATTTGACATTTCATTTTGTTTTAGTATAAAATGAAATAACTCTTATTATGCTTTTCTTTTACAAAAAGTATTTGAATAAACTTACGTTATTTTTAATTGTAAATAGATCTAACTCAAATTCTCACACGAAAGCTAGATGGTTCCTTGAGCGCGGTAGTAATAACACTGAAGGCTGCCGTTTAATGATTAATCTAAAGTAGGTAAGTGTTTAAAAGTGAATAGGGGTAACTCAAGCTATCTCTTTATTTCACGCGATTTTGGCCGTTGTAAGAAAGAGACCTGGTAGTGTTATTAGAGATAGCCCATTTTTTAAGTTAAACTCAGATTCCCTAAATTTTGAGATAAACCGGTTTATTATTAAGGGTGCGACGTGTTCACTCACGTCATTCGTTCCTTTCATTCATTCAATATTGAGAGAGTGTCGTCTAATGTCAAGCTGTTAAGCAAAATTATTAGAAAACGGGCATTCTGTCTACAGTCGTGCTCCAGTAAAGTCCTAGATATACTGTTCGTAATCTCGTGATGTATTAACGTCTATACAAAGTGAATATCGATATTTTAAGAAATTGTACACGTGTTGGTAGTTGAATATATTCATGTCCGAGAAGTCAAATCTGTATTGAAGATGCAAATATACGTTTGGATACTGTACACTGGTGGTTTTACTATAAATCAGAAGTGGGATGACCCGCGAGCCACGTCAAAGGACATTTTAGTAAGTACGAATTTGAGTTATATGGACAATATTAAAAAAAAAAAAGTGTAAATTTGACTAGATCTAAGTAACCTGGTCCAGCCGTAAGTTCTGTTACAAATGAAAATGCATTTTTTGTGAAGTAGTAATCTTATTAAAACTTATATTTATCGAAGTATTAGAAAATTATTCTACTCGAATTCGCCACTCTTGGCTTTGGATTTATGCATAAACACATCGGAAATTTAGCCATTATGCCCCAGAGATTTCTTAAGATACTTAATGTTGACGTGTCGTTTAGAGCAGACTATATTCTCTAAAAATGACCAGGTTTTGAACTGATCAGTAAGTAGGTGGAAAGTCCACAGTACATTTTTAGAAAAATATGATGACCACGTTATACCTTTTCAACCACTTATTGTAGTGCTCTTCAATCGTGAGAATTTTTTCATCAGTATAGAAGATATTTAATTGACAATAATTAATTGATAAGATCAGTAGACCTGTGTATCGGGACAGAAGGCGTTTGATCGATCCACTCTTAATTGTAGGGATTGATTTAGAACATGTCCTGTATATCGATGGTAAGAACTCAGCTTCAGGTTTTATTTTTGTTATAAATATGCGACAACAGGAATTTTCATTTCTCGCAATAAGATTTTTGTTTCCTAGTAGAGTTTTGGCTACTTAGAACCTGTATGACATACACATTGTGCTATCTTCCCTTCTTAGTATATCTGTCGATAGTACGATATACAAACATACAGCTGATACTAAACTTTTCAAGTGTCTTGAATATGACCGACGCGGACGCAACGACTCGATACCCACTTCGTCCATTCTATTTTCGACATTCCATATTGTAATTAGATATGAATAAAAAAAAAATAATGTATGTGAAATGGTGGGAAATCGAAATAAGTTTTTAACATAATAACAATTTAAAATAATTGAGTTGAAAAGAAAAAAATAATAGATTTTATGTAACAGTATTTATGGTCATGCTAGATATAGTAGTCATGAAAGTGAGCTATATGAGCCATGTATGTATACTGTAGATATCAGCCATGTATGTGTGCTGTAGATATCAGCCATGTATGTGTGCTGTAGAGATCAGCCATGTATGTGTGCTGTAGATATCAGCCATGTATGTGTGCTGTAGATATCAGCCATGTATGTGTGCTGTAGATATCGGCCATGTATGTGTGCTGTAGATATCAGCCATGCATGTGTGCTGTAGATATCAGCCATGTATGTGTGCTGTAGAGATCAGCCATGTATGTGTGCTGTAGATATCAGCCATGTCTGCTGTAGATATCAGCCATGTATGTGTGCTGTAGTGATCAGCCATGTATGTGTGCTGTTGAGATCAGCCATGTATGTGTGCTGTCGAGATCAGCCATGTAGGTGTGCTGTAGAGATCAGTAAAGATAAAATAGCCATGTAGGTGTGCTATTATGATCAGCCATGTATGTGTGCTGTGGAGATCAGTAATGACACAATAGCCATGTAGGTGTGCTATTATCAGCCATGTAGGTGTGCTGTAAAAGTCACTGATGATACAATAGCCATGTAGGTGTGCTATTATGATCAGCCATGTAGGTGTGCTGTAGATATCAGTAATGACCCAATAGCCATGTAGGTGTGCTATTATGATCAGCCATGTAGGTGTGCTGTAAAGGTCACTGATGATACAATAGCCATGTAGGTGTGCTATTATGATCAGCCATGTAGGTGTGCTGAAGAGATCAGTAATGAAGCAATAGCCATGTAGGTGTGCTATTATGATCAGTCATGTAGGTGTGCTGAAGAGATCAGTAATGAAGCAATAGCCATGTAGGTGTGCTATTATGATCAGCTGTGTATGTGTGCTGTAGATATCAGTAATGACACAATAGCGATGTAGATATGCTATTATGATCAGCCATGTAGGTGTGCTGTAGAGACCAGAAATGACACAATAGCAGTGTAGTGTATGTAGATCAGCCATGTAGGTGTGCCTTAGAGATCAGTAATGACACAATAGCCGTGTAGGTGTGCTTTTATTATCAGCCATGTGTGGTGTTGATATCAATAATGATACAGGTGTGCTATTATGATCAGCTATGTAGGTATGCTGTAAAGGTCAGTAATGATAAATTATAGCCATGTAGACGTATTATAATTTTATCAGCCATGTAGTTGTGCTGCAATAGTCACATAGTTGTGATAGGACAGACATGTAGGTGTGCTGCAAAAGCCATATAGTTGTGACGGAATAGCCATGTAGGCGTGCTGCAATAGTCATATATGTAGTTGTGATAGAATAGCCGTATAAACATACTGAAATAGTCATATAGTTGTAATGAAATAGCCATGAATATCCTTAAGTTATTAACAACCATGCAGGTGCATGCATGCATAGCTATGTAGTTGTGCTGTAACATCTATTTAAGTGTGTCATAGTTGCCATGACAAAGTTTATAAGTATCAGATACTTAAGTGTATGATTATAGTCATGTAGGTGTGCAATTGTCAATCAAAGTGTAGTAGTAATAATATAAAATTGCTGCTATTAGTTTTTCTTAATGTGCGACATTAATTATCTAGATACATGTTTTTATATGAATAACATAATAGTATTATGTATACTGTTTAAGACATGTATTGAATGAACGGAAATATTTGAAATTAGTTTCAAGATTAAAGCAGATGGCATAAAGTTTATAAAGTTTACTTACAGTGTATTGTAAGGTGGTAACACGGCAGTATAGAGTTTATAAGTTATTATAAAATGATATAAAGCGTGTGAAAATATGTATTTCAGCCAACCAGAGAAGAATACGGGTTCACCCCGGAAGCTAAGTAAGCGAAGGACGCAGGACACAGAAGTACCAGATGTAACTAAGAGAATATCGGAAGGCTGGATACCTGCTAAAAATGAAAGCGGCGTTAAGTGGTATACAACAAAACTATGGTATCTACGATTTATTTATTTGGGAAAGATTGGGATCAAAAACTAAAAAAAAAAAGCCATTTGCGGCTGATGAACATTTGGTAAATTTTAAGGGAATATTACTATGTAAAAGTAGTTTACTGCAGTATTTATGGAATTATTTATAGTTCAATAGGTAATGGAGCAAAAGATCTTTAATTTAGCGAACCAAAAGATTTGTTAACATTTAGCTTCTCAGCAATTCTATCAAATTAGAGATAATTCTAGGATAAATACTACTACTAATAAATACTAATTATTTTAGAAAAACTCAATTTAAGGACTGGTTCTGTTATCATAGTTAATGTTTGTAAGTCAATACAATTAGAGGAAATTATTCTACATGTTTCAGTTATCAGGAATGTTGGCATATATATAATTATTATTGCCAAAAGCCAATTATTAAATGTAGTAAATGTGATAGAATAAGTCATAACCTTTATGACTGTACCAGAAACCTCTCTTCATGTGCATGAAAGTAATAGTACAAACGAATTGACAAAAGTTTTTAAGATATTTAATAGAGATATTAATTTCCGATATAAATTGTTTTAAAAAAAAAATCCTTTAAAACGAATCAGCATTTGATAAAATAAAATATTTTTAATGTCTTAAGTAAAAGCACTCATAATTTCAGTAGCGATCGTAATATTCAATTATATTATCAGTGACTAATATTTATTTACTGACTTGAATACAATTCACAAGGATTTACCATTTATTGAATTATTTATGAAATATGATATATATTTATGAATATATACATATATATATTTTGATATATATACCAGATACCTATATGAAATTTTGTTATTATTGATAATCATTTTGTGGAATAAGACCTAGTGATAGTCAAGAAGGATTTTAAAATAAAAAAAAACCCTTTTTACCACAAACTAATCATTTACATAATATTTTACTGTTATAAAATTTGTTATAGAAAAGTATTTTATTTGTGTCTGCATTAATATTAATAGATAGTACATATATTAGAGTCAGGATTTTGTTAGTTAGTCAACTCTACTGAGAAAACAAATATGGCCATGTTAATTGGTTATTCGAAATATTCAAGTTCATTGATAATTATTATTTAGACATTCGCGTAATGTGTTGATCAAATAAGAAGTCAATATTGGTTTCCTGAATTTCAATCACATTTAATAAAAACAAAGTAGCTTACTGGAGATTCCATGGAGCGATTAAACAAAGAATGTCTAAATAAACTTTTTGCAATTTACTAAGGTTTTGTCGAAGGATGAATTTTTATTTTACAAATTTATTTTATTTTATGAAATGTTTGTAAACTTTGGTAATTTTAAGTCTATGGGAAAATTATGTACGAGCTTTGTTTCTTTAACAGATTTTGTTAATTCTTCTTATGAAATGAATCATTAAAATGTTAGATTGAAAATTTGTTCCAAGTTATTGGTTTGACACACCAAAAATCAATTCAGTTTCTAAGGGGTTGCACAAGAAATAGAAAATTATCTTTACAGTTCCTGTTTTGATTCTTCGTACACTCGATGAACATTTGCTTATTAAAAAGCGACAGATGTATTTAAAACCATATGGTAATAAAAAAAAATACAATTAAGTTGAAGAAGTGTTGAATGCACATGAAACAGTAAAGTTTTAGCCTCAAATCAAGATCAAATATGTGGGGTCAATATTTTGTTGCTCAATACATTTTATTTTTGTTTCGATTTATTAATAGTAAAAAAAAAATATATATATGTATACCATAACTCCGCTACAATATACCGTTGCGAATCGTTATGGCTTGGACTACAATTATGGCCAGTGTATTTAAAGATTTTTCTCAGTAATAATCAAAAAGTTGAGTGATTTTCACCCTATGAAATATCAGAATGTTTAGGTTACGATCGATAATCAAGTTATTAAAACCAAACAAAACTCAAACAGGTTAGATATATCTAAGCAATAATGTAAAACTAAACTAAATCTGGCCCTAACTATACTTAATCTCGCATGGAAAAGTGAAAATAAAAAAACAGACCTTAACCATTCGGTTACAGACTGTAAATGCATAAGATAATAAATGTGTCGGTGCATGTTGCGCCATCTAGGTTAATTAAGAATCAATTGGTACCCTACTTTCAAGTCGGAAAAGAGTGTCAAGTAGTTGACTTTGACGGCACTCTAGTGAAGCGTCAAAACGATGGTGGCGGTGCGGCCATCATACATCAGGACTTTTCTTAAGAAAGTCACACATGCACCAAGAATACGACGAATCACTTATTTCAGAGACAATCGATATACTTTCGTGGGCAATTATTTAAATGTGGTTAAATCAGTGTTCAAAATTGTAAGATGTGATTAATATTTGTTAATTAAAGCAAATAATTATCTTTAATACGTCCATTGCGCGATTACAAATGCATAAATAGAAATGCTAGAATGTTTAATGTAGCTATAAGTAGTACTGTAACATTATTTATTTACCATATTATAATGTCATTTTTAATAAATAATGTATTCCAATTTATGTATTATAAGCAATTTTTGAAGTATCGTCTAACTTTCTATGTTATAATAATAAATAATTTTATGTAACAAAGTATCTTTGAGATTGATATTGTGAATATTAATTGTGTATTGATTATATTGATAGCGTTTGTATGTTCTAGTTTCCGAGTAAAAAAAAATAAAAAAAGAAGTTATTTAATATAATTATTTCTCGTGTAAGTGAAATTGTATTATTTTTTGAGAGAAATAAATGTATTTAACCATTAGTAGATACTTATCTAGATTTCATTGTAATTATAGAGGATAAGATGGTAAATCGTATAAGATTTCTTTTGCATTGTATAGAATCTCTGTATACCTTGCATTATATAAACTTCTCAGCCGATTATTACTATTGTAACCGAGACTTTGTAAGCCAAACCATTATTGAAAAGAGTATCCATGGAGTTTCTTGCCGGTTCTTCTCCATGAGACCCACTTTTTGGAACCGTGCAACTAGACGTTTCATAAGATAAATACAAAACTTTTGATTTTGATAAAATGTGCTCAATGAGTGTTGTGATTTTGCGTGCTCCGGAGATAGCACGCTTGTGGATGGCCGAGTGTTGTGATTCGTTAATTTAAAAGGCAAAATTGTATATTGTAATCAAATTTAGTATTAAAAATTGAAATAATTTATATTAATTATAATGAGTTTACATATTGGATCGATACTTTAAAGTGTATTTAATTCAGATGTTCAATTGTTCTTACTGTGGAAGTAATATCAGTCATTCAATTCATTTGACAGTTCACTCGTCACGTGTTCACTCACGTCATTCGTTCCTTTCATTCATTCAATATTGAGAGAGTGTCGTCTAATGTCAAGCTGTTAAGCAAAATTATTAGAAAACGGGCATTCTGTCTACAGTCGTGCTCCAGTAAAGTCCTAGATATACTGTTCGTAATCTCGTGATGTATTAACGTCTATACAAAGTGAATATCGATATTTTAAGAAATTGTACACGTGTTGGTAGTTGAATATATTCATGTCCGAGAAGTCAAATCTGTATTGAAGATGCAAATATACGTTTGGATACTGTACACTGGTGGTTTTACTATATGAGTTTACAACTTTTTACGATGCGTTTGCAGTATCCAACTGTTCTTTTGTGTTCTGTGGCTAGAAGAGTTGTTTATTAACAAAGCAATAAAGGTGTTGATGTGGAAAATGCGCAGTAACAAGCTTCGCTCTGTGTGACAATGTTCATGTCACACAGTCTATGTCTGCATAAAATATCAATTAGCTTTTAACAGGTATAAATCACTAAATGTAATTAATTTCCATATTTCCAATTTTAAAATAATCAAATACCCACTTTATACTAAAAACGAGATATTTAGTAAACTCTACCTTTAACTTGACTATTAACTTATGAAGTAGTCTTTAATTAACACGAAAAGCCTGTTCCAGGATTTTGCGTCTTTTTTTAATTTTAAACATCGACAGACGAACAAGCTCTCTTGGTGGTTACCCCAGCCTCAGGACATCAGTCAATGATGCACTATCGACCTATGTTTTTTAGTTAATAAAGAGACAATTTTGAATGTAGAAGTGAATCCAAACCGGGGTTATCTCTTTTATTCCATTAATAGATCATATTTTACTATGATCGGGTTCGGGAAGGACGGGTTCGTTGGCGCGTTCGGTAGAACACCTGCCGTGCGCATCGATGGGTCGTGGGTTCGATTCCCACCGGGAGCACATGCTTATAATTTTCTGTAAGCATGTTTTCCCCACGTCTGGTAACTTCGGGCATTGATCGGGTGGGAGGAATATCTAAATTCCGACCGGGTAACGAACCACCGTTCATAGATGGAAAAACCGTGAAGTGCATATTACGCGTTTCGGTTTCAGTCTATGGATTTCCGAATGCTCGAAGTAAAAATTAGGTCGACAGCGCATCATTGACTGATGTTCTGTGGCTGAGGTATCACCTACCATCAAGTGAACCTCATGCTCGTCTGTCGATATCTGACATAAAAAAAAAAAAAAAAAAAACTATACCTATCTCATTGTACCTAAAACTGCGTTATATAATAAAAATGGACTAGTTACGATGATTATGGTTTTTAATAAGTGGTTTAAAATATTTAAGAGGCCAAAAAAAAGGATAACGACACTCCGATATCGGGATATTTATCATATTGTTTTAATTAAATATGTGATATTGACTATATTGTTAATAAAAGATAATATTATGTCTTCCAAAGTTCACCAGTTTATATGTGTGCTACTTTTACAATAAAGTTTCTTAATAAATACTTCAAATGTGATTGTGCAAAAACTTGAGAACCATTATGCAATTTTTTTGACTTGCAGATGTTCAGAATATCTACTGACAGACACTATTTCTTGTTATATGAAAAATTATAAAAAAATATCTCAAGGTGTTTGAAGTTTCTCTTTCTAAGTGAAACTGCAACATTATAGTTCCATATTACGTCAACTGATAGAATTTTATCTACCTCGCTTCAGTGAGTCAAAAACTTTTAATGGTGCAATTGCTGTTCTTACTCCTTTCTTAAAACATTGCATCGTTAGAGAAAGGAAATTGTATGCACTTTATATAAAGAGATAGAAGACACCGATCGTAAATAGGTTGTAATATTAATTGCACCAGAAATATAGGAAACAGATTACTGAATGGCCGACAAAGTCTACACTTTTCCATATAACACCAATTTAGATGCTAAGTTCTTATTTTATAGACTATTCTTCTACTATGACATTCTGACATCCTGAAAATCAGGACCTAAAAAGGCTGTTTCATTTCTTTTAAAAATTATTTCAATAAAATAAGGCAGTCTGCCGCGACCACGGTTGCTGAAAAGCATCCAAAACGTTGGCATAAATAATAAATCGCGTTCTAATCCGTTATAAAGTATTTTATTTAACTATGTGATACTCGCGTTAATAAAAGACAACTCTTTCTCTACTTTGATACTGATAGATAGTGTGAAGATCTCAAATAGCATATGATTACCACAAATAGTAACAATATAACATTGATTTCTTTCTTCTGGCATGAAACAAGAATACAAACAAAAAGGTACCAAGTAAAACAAATTAAAAGCGAGTTTAATTGGAGAGTCCTATAATTAAGCATGAATGTTTAAATTAATTAATGAATTTCGTGGAATCGACGCGTCGAGTGTTCAGATCAGTCCTGAACCCCTAGTATTGGTTTCACTGAAAATTCGTCTCGATTACGAATCGAGTTGAATCATATTATACCACTTAGTATACGAATATTTCTCCCAATCGCTACTAATTTTATGATTAGGCAATTATTACTTATATTTTTTAACGAACTCGATGGCTTGTTGGATAATATCCTCCATTGGGTCGCAGGTTCGTATCCCTGGGATGAAATGTTTACAAACATGTTTGCCATATTATGTCTGGTCACATTAAACTAGTGGAAGAAATATCGGAATTTCAACCAGGTAACGAACCACCGTTATATAGATGGAAAGAACCGTAAGGTGCATATTACGTTTCAATTTCAGTAAGTATTTCTGAATGCTCGAAGTAAGTTGACAGTGAAAAAATATTATTATAATTTTATAAATAGAATAACAATAAAACTAGATATGTATAATGTATATGTATTGAGTACACTGATGAATGAATATTATATTCTACGGCGACGAACACTACAATGTTATGAAATGGCATACCGTCTATAATTGTTAGTTTGGATACACAACAATTATTAAGGAGGTCTTAAGGTAAGCAATGTACTTTCTCATTACAGTTACTTATTATGTAAAATAGGCTAGTGTAATCTATATTTCTTTAAAAAAAATCTTTTTGCAATATATTCTGTCACTCACCGTCGAGAAAAATACTCGTTGAAACCAATACTACGGGTATTGATCGGACCTTGATAGGTTCACCAGGCTTCTATATTTCACGGTTAGTCTCTGTAAGCGTACTCTGATGTACATTAAGATTGAAAATAAGGATTTAATTAGACATTATCTTAAACTGAATCTTTTATTAACTTTATTTACATTGTAATTTTAAAACACAAGTTAGATTAGAAAAGTAGATTTCTGAATTACGTTTTAATATAGTAAGGTTTTTTATAGTCAATATTGTTTTAAAAACTGCTTATAATTACGATGCTTAATCTGTATCTATATCATTATATAATATATTAAGAAACTAAAATTTTATTTAAATACATTACGGATTCAATTTTATAAATATAAAATATTAGCGATCCAACCCGGCTTCGCAAGGGTGCAATGTAGACGTACTCGTACTATGCACAAAAAGCTTTCTATTGGTGAAATAATTTTTAAAATCTAAGTCGACGCAATCAAATGATACGGTCTATTATGCTACGTTTATGCCGCATATTTTGACAAGGAATCAAAACCTATATAAAAACTTCCCCTTGACCTAGAATCATGAATTTTGGCATGAAGCTTTATCATGTAGCACAAGGAAAGGAAAACTATAAATTTGTAGTATTTTATTTATTGGGAAAATCTTTACTTAACCAAAAGTTTGTATGGAACGCGTAACGGAACTGTGCGCGAGTCCGACTCGACACCAGTTTTTTCATCGTAATCGGATGAATAGTTTAGGAGTGCATAGAGGACAAACATACTAACATTGATTTTTATTTATATACGAGTATATAAACAAAGACTCTTACTAATTATACATAAACAATTTTAAAAGTCCTGTACTATACACAATATAAACAAAGACTCTTACTAATTATACATAAACAATTTTAAAAGTCCTGTACTATACACAATACAAATTAAAACAAAGCAAATTATAATGTTAACTAACAATAAACACAAGCAGTCATAACTTTTATGAGGAGTATATTAATAAATATTAAATTAAAAACTTATTTAAATAAAATAATTTATAACGGATTAAATGGCGATTTATCATTTATATTATTTTTATTTATATTATTATTAGTTACGGATGCTTTTCAGCAACTGTGGTCGCGGAAGACTGAAAGATGACAGTTGTCTGATTTGAAATATCACAAAGTTTAATCCGTTATAGAGTATTTTATTTAAATGAGTGATACTCGCGTTAATAAAAGACAATATTAAAAACTTATTATTTATCAGTTTATAAATAGAATTAACTAATTACTCCAGTAATGTTGTGTCAGATGTTGCGTAACCAAATCCTGTTCAAAACAATAAAAACAAATTGATTATATCTTGCTCTACCTATTGTTTTAAAAGCTGGCAAGCTTTTGTTTTCCATTATTGCCTGTGTTATCTTTTTTAATTGGTACATTGAAGCTGGTCACCCTCATTGTAGCTCGCAAAACGAGCATAATTAATGTGAAAGAGACAAATGTTCAATATCGTTCTCGGCTTAATTTGATTCCGTGGTAACTTAGATCTATCAATGGGAAACAATTTACGAAATTCGCTTCAATTTAATTGCCATAATTAATTGTTAGGCTATTGTAAAATTCGAGGGTCTGACGAAGACGATTGTGGAACAATTATTAACAAGATGTTATTTACTTTATCTAGTTAAATACACGGGAGTAACTCTTTTGAGATCTGGGGCAAGCTCGTTTCATTATTCGCTTTTTCCTTTCAGGTTTGTTTGGACTTATTTGTGCCACTGACAAGACATACCAAATTAAGTGTTAATATACATACATACATATACATCACGCCTCTTTCCCATTGGGGTAGGCAGAGATCACGGAATTCCATATGCTCCGATCCTTATATACCACTTTCGCTTCTTCTACTTTCATCAATGCTTTCATACACACTCGTCAGTTACGAGTACTCAGTGTTAATATGTATCTAGCCTGAAAATATATTTTTTATGTATTATGCTAACAAATCATTTCAGTATTACGAAACCTCAATTTGTACTTTCTTTGATTATTCACAGCACATACTTGTAATTGTCCGCAAAATGTTATAGTATCGTAACCACGATTCTTGAGAAGTTTTTTTTTTATTTTAATTTTTATCTCGAAACGCTTGCAATGATTTTATGCATCGTATAGTTGTTCACAGCTGTCATTTACCATTATACTGTGTCATCCACATAATATAGTTTAGATTACTTCAAACTAATGTAAAAGTTCAAAACACTGCCAAACGTTTGTACTTATATTCCAATTTCAAATAAAGAAAAGATAACAGTAGAAAATTAAAGGAACTCAAAAGGACGTTAGCATTCCGTATAAATATTATAAAGGAATGAAAAGGGAAAGTAATACTGTCGGAAGCGCGTCAGCTGGACAGCATTAGTCAGGCGATGCGAAAAAATTTAATAAAAGCACTGCTTATCGCTTTGTCTGGACGAAAATGGCTGTTAGTATCTACCCGGGGCCGTTAGACAGTGATAAAATATATAATAAGTTGTTAAAATTACTGTATACCTTTATTATATGAGTCGTATAGAATCAAAGGCTATCTGACATTTTTGGTCCGGAAATCTACAAAAAAAAAGTTCTTGTCGTTTAGACTGTTATTTTTTTTATAAATTTGGTTTTATCTTTAATTGCTTATATTAATATATACATTAAACATGCAATGAATGTAACCAAATGATTTTTTAAATTGCTAACAATCAGCCATTAGTCAGATAGCCGCCTTTGATTCTATACGACTCATATACTATAATAATATATAGTATTTATCTGCTTGTATATCAATATCGTTTAATAATTAACGAGTATATGAAATCAAAAATAGTGAATCCCCGAGTCTATTTCACTGATCATTTTTCTTAAGTTAAGTCTTCTACCAGTATACCATCCCGATTTTTTAATTCGTTTCCTCGGGGCTCGAACACAGAACCTCCGTTGGTAAACCACTAAGCTACTGGCGAAGTGATTTTTTTATATTAGATATAATCGACAGACGAGCATGAAGGTTCACTTGATGGTAGGATCTAAACAATGTCAATAATGTGCTATCGACCTACTTTTTACTTCGAGCATTATGAGGATTATAAAAATGTATATACCTATACTTATTTTTTAGCTTACACCAAACTGGGTGGCTGAATGGTTAGCAAATAAAGTAAATAAAACGGTCAAAACAGTGTTAATAAATAAAAATATAGTAAATTTCAAAATCATTTCTACTACCTAGTTATCGGTGCCCCTTAAAATTATCTCACACTTGATATACCGTTTCATTAACCCAAGTATACCAGAAAATTCAATGCAAATAAAAAACTACTCATTTCAATCTTTTTAGCCTGTCTCATTGAAGAGTGGGTATTGTTCTGTAATGTTCGAGAATGTTTTGATGTTGTCAGTACAGGGGAGGATGGATAATGAAATTTTCATGCAAATTGTGTTGGGTTGGGAAGCGAGCGAATATTTCTCTATTCAACCAGGGGAATTGATGCTTAGGTACAATCGATCTTTTTGAATATTGAGTTAGAACAAATACGAGCATTCGACTTTTATTTACAATAGAGTTGATATCGAAGGCTCACTTCGGCTTCGGCTTATTTACAGCCACTGATTTAATAATAAGATTTTTTTTTCAA
Source organism: Anthocharis cardamines (assembly GCA_905404175.1). Taxonomy (NCBI): domain Eukaryota; kingdom Metazoa; phylum Arthropoda; class Insecta; order Lepidoptera; family Pieridae; genus Anthocharis; species Anthocharis cardamines. The sequence goes on from FR989964.1 coordinate 5,496,870, forward strand.
ACCCGTCACGTTCTACATTCAATAAGCAGTGAGAGAAATAGTGTCGCTTACGGCTATTTAAAAGAAAACTATTTTTAATGTCTAGTGTTAATAATTTTATTATAAACTAGCAATGCGCCCCGGCTTCACACGGGTGCAATGTAGATGTACTATACACAAAATAGCCTATGTTGCTCGCTGATAATGTAACTTTCTATTGGTGAAAGAATTTTCAAAATCGGTCCAGTAGTTTTTGAGTTTATTCATAACATACAAAAATATAATAAAAAAAATATAAAAATACAAATCTTTCCTCTTTATAATATTAGTATAGATATAGATATAGAAAAATAAAATTCGTTAAATAAATATCGACCTGTGAATATAAAAATGTATGATTTTAATTTGCTTAATCAGTTCCTTTAAAAAGTTACTGTTGAGAGAATATAAAACAAAAGATGAATTAGTATTTAACTAAATTAATAAAATACATTCCTAGTACCTATTTATGTACACAGATTATTTGTTAATTTTTTTTTACCCAATGTAGTATTTTGCCGTCAATAGTTTCACGTAAGTGAAATAAGTTTGAAAACAATACTTGTAGATAGATTCTAAATACTGAATAATATTATATTATACTTAATAACATAGTACAAAGCGGAAATCAATAGATACGTTTGTTTATTTAAATAAAATACTGTATACCGGATTAAAACGCGATTTATTATTTATATTGTTTAAATTATTTATCCCGACAATATAAATAATAAATCGCGTTTTAATCCGGTATACAGTATTTTATTTAAATGTGTGATACTCGCGTTAATAAAAGACAATATTACGTTTGTTTATCTTGGCAGCATTTTTTTATTACGTTTTCTATAACATTTTACGAAAATCGAATACTTTTTTATTTTAATTAAAATCGTTCGTCGATGCGACAATATTGTCGAACACTACAATATAAATAAAAAACAACGCATGCAAATATATGTGGGTCTCAAAAAAGAGGTTGGCGTTTCGTATGTCCATGTAGCGTTTAATTGCGAACCGTTTAAGCCCTACATTTGTGACTTGTTACGTAGGTAGCTAACCCTTAACCACTGACGTACGTATGTGGTAAAACGGTTTTTCGTTTAAAACTTTATTTTGCGCGGGAACTAACCAAAAAAGCAAGTTCCTATTGTAAGAGAATATTTTTGTATTGATTTTTAAAAAATGTCTATAAAAATTTCATTACCTCAAAGGCAAATATTTTTATGAATATTATAACTATTTTTTTAAAACCCCTATTGCATTTAAATATATTTTAACAAACGCATTACAATAATCACTAGAATTACACCCTATTAATGCATCAGAACGACTTTAAAATTAGGTACGTATGACATACGTACGTCAGTGTTAGTGTAACAAAATCACACGTCAGTGGTTAAGGGCTAAAACTGATACAGCGATCGCTACTCGCATTGAGTGCTTGGAGACACGAAGCGTCAATAAACCGACAGACTTGTCGGATTTTATGTAAATTGATAACGTTTTAAGTACTAACAGCTTTTCGTATCAGTAATTACATTTTATACTGTTTTATTATTTCTCTATAGTGAACTGAGTGCAACTTGTCGTTAGTATTCAAAATGCAAATTACTGCCAGCACTCAGGGCAATGCTCCCGCCTCAGATCTTACTTTAGCAGAAATAATTTCATTAACATCTGCATAGCGCCTATAGCTCGCGAAATTCCTTTGCGAAAGAAAATTTAGGCGTCTATGCATAATGTCAACGGTGCAACCGTCTAAACCAGTGATTCCCAAAGTGGTCTATATCGACCCCTAGGGGTCTATGACAACCTGCAAGGGGTCTTCCTCAGCGAAAAAAAATTTGGGGGTCCATGAAATGAAAATGGGGGTCCAGGATAGTGGATCTCAACACATACACTGATAGTACCTATTTACATACATCATACTATCTTATAATATCAAAACATATACATTATATATAAAAGTACCTATGAAGTAAAAAACATATTATATATGTTTATAAAATGGTGTAAGTTGTAGGATGTTGGTATTCGCTTTGTGGTCGCAATACATTTTGAACTTGTAAAAACCTGAGAGTCGCAGTCGCAGAAATTTACAGGAAATCAATATCAGGTAAGTAGGGGGTCTAACCAACACGGAAAAACATGGCAAGGGGTCTACGACACAAAAAAGTTTGGGGAACTCTGGTCTAAACGAACCTCCGCTCCCCGTGTTAAGAATATTCCATTATAAGTTTTAGAAACGCTTTAAGTAAATGCAAATTTCATTACTGTTTAGTACCTACAGTATAGTAAGGTGCCATCAAGATAAAATTTTAACATTTTACTGCAATATGCTAAGTACTCCTTTCTTTCTTTCAGTTTTTTAAAGATTTACTACATCGTAGTTAAATATATATTTATCGGAGCTTCATTATCTACACTGTCACTTATTATGGGCGTCATCAGGAATCCGGACAAGAAATACACTCTCGTACTACAATACACAATACAGTTCCTAGGCCAGCGTTACCCTGTGGGCGATCCGTATGATATAGTCTCTCGATCACCGAATGCACGTTCTTTTATTAACGTTGCCCTCTCCAAATCTAGGCTCTGTATACGTCACTTTGACGTTTGTGTGATGTTGACGATCCATACTCATGACCCGGATGCGACACGGCCATCCTGAGTGGCACACGTCCTCGTGTGCTTATCTGAAGCAAAAGAAAATACTACACAGTATCATTCACGCTCGGCCATATCTGACCTAATCAATAATGTCTCAATAAAATAGTATCATTTGTCATTTAATGATTTTATTTTACATCACTATTGAAATCCAATTAACTCAAACTGAGAAAGTAAGTAACTGACTACTGTTGCAAATTCTCTCCATATATTTCATGTAACTAAGTGTAGGGACTAGTACCCGGTTTATATGATGTAAATTGTAAACTATTGTTTTGGTTACAAAATAAACATTGCAGGTCAACCTTATGACCGTGAAACGCGACATATAAGCGCACACACTTAAGTCAACCCTGTGACTACGAGTGCTCTATGACACACAGCCATCCCTGTGACTTAGATATACACACACACACACATTGTCATCCCTGTGACAATAACAAACATAGTCATCCCTGTGACTGACACACACTCATTGTCATCCCTGTGACAATTACAAACAGACAGTCATCCCTGTGACTGATACACACACATTGTCATCCCTGTGACATTAAACAGATAGTCATCCCTGTGACTAACACACACACATTGTCATCCCTGTGACAATAACAAACATAGACAGTAATGTCTAAAGGTCTAGCTTTGCCTATGAGTGTACTCATATAACCCTTTTAACTTTCCCGTTGACTCGGCTTGATCTTGTCGCAATCAAGTACAAAGTTATGCCATGAGATTCACAAGAATTTAAATCTTGACTGGCAAAGCATCGACCCTGGTCGGCAGTAACGTGAGTTGGTGCTCTATACAAGGAGATACTAGTTCTAATCGCACTAGTTGAATCCATGCGAAGAGTGTGATACATAAGTACTAGTGATCATCATTTAGAACGATGAGCTACTCTACAGAATCGTTTTTACCACTAAGCTTGTCATACGGCATGAACTGTATACCACGGGACACATGGGGATCGGATCGAGTTCAGCCTGTAAACATACTTGACATTTTGTTAATTTACAGGTCATACATCTATCGACAAACTTAAGAACATTTTTAGGCATTTGTTCGAACCACTAGTATTCGCGTATACATAATACCCTAGAAAGAGTATTTTGCCGTCCCAGCATGTACTCGTGCACATGGTTGATAACTGACCATCTGAAGGGTCGTGGGGCTATAAGAAGGCAACCTGTGTGATTATTACGTTGTACTCTACGATACAATACACCTGAACGTAATTCATATGTTTGAACAACGTGACACAACACTACATTAGCCTATGTAATCTACCAACAAGTTTTCCAGAGATACCCTCTTTAATTAGGGATTAATCGGCATCAAAATCAAATCAAAATGAAAACTGCTCACCAAATTTTTTGTTGTTGTTGTTGTTTTGTTGTTTGTTACATGAAGGGTTATTAGGTTATCGCTTTCTCCAACCTGACAAGATACACGTCCTCGTGTATATCTGTAATGTAATTAAAATGTAGAGTATCAATGTAAACTCAGCCTGATCACTGAAAATAATAACAACCATAACAAAAGATTACTCTAAGCCTCAATAATAAATTGATCGAGAATTATAACAACTTAGATCACATACATAGCTCATGGCCACTGGCGGCCACAGTAGCTAGTGACACCATCATCACCCATATCACCCATATCGTCATCACCTCAAGTGATACGTCCATTACATATCACTTCACGTAGAGTCTACGACTCCCAACCCAAATATTACATGATCTTTGAGGGTCTCAACAAGGGTGGTCCACTGCACCACCAGCTGCCCATCGCCCTCTGAACAGCTCACAAATGAGTTGTAGTTACGACTACTGACAAGTGAGTACAGTGTGACGAAATAGCCATGGTATATGCTACTTTGTGATGATATCACAGTCACATTCTTCTACGTTTAAATCGTTAGGCATACTACTTAGAGGCATCTTCTGTATACAATAGTGAGCGAGTTTATAGGTTCTGTTACTTATTCAAAGATTTCAAAAGATAGCAATCGCCCTCAAGTATTTTTTTCATAACTAGCACATTTTCCGTTTCTTGCCGCTTGCTCTCTTGTCTCGTCAAGCTTAATCTCAGTTTCGGTATCGTCTAAATTTAAAATATTTAGAGGTCTAGTTACACTACTTATCAACACGTGGTATCAATGTTTTAACACTCTGTAAAACTTAAATGTCTTCCTTGTAAATAATGTCAAAAATGCTTTACAGCGTTCACTACGACCAGAATGTGTAAGGTCGACGATAGATAGTACGGTTCTTTAGATACAAAGCCTAATTTTCAGTTCATCTAAAGTAACACGTGGTCGTTAATAAAACCACGGAATATTCATTACTACCTGCCCCGGCTTCGCACGGGTGCAATGTAGATTTTAGTGTCAGCGTGGAGCGATTAATATCATTATGACGATTACAATATACTTCAGGATTCCGTTATACTTCAAAAGAATTAGACAACATTTTCAATAAATACAAATTTAGTTATTGTTAAAATCCGCAACGTACTATAAAATATCGTTCAGAGGGACACACGGCACGCAGCTACTTTGTATTATACTACGTAGATGAAGCAAGGTTTTCTGAGATTCTTTGTATCGATATCAATTATCAAAACAAGGTAACTGGTTTAGTTCATAACCACACATTTTGTTCAGAAATGGTTAAGGAAGTGTTAGCCGTGTTAATGGTGATCGCATTGTTTTCATATTTCGCGACCGATCATTACATTGTATTTCAAATCATTCGTAATTTGAATAATAAGTACCACGTGAAATAAAATGGGTAAACAATGACCATAAATGAAAATACCATTCTTTGCGGTATGTCATAGTTAGCCTTTCATACGGACTATCGCATAGAAATACTGTCCTTGAAAATAACCGTTAATAGATTGCTTGACAAGAAAGCATTCGTCACCGAAATAAAAATAATACGACTCACCGGATTGTTCTATAGCACGCGAGTCCATATCCAACTTCTGATATCGGAGCTTCATTATCTACACTGTCACTTATTATGGGCGTCATCAGGAATCCGGACAAGAAATACACTCTCGTACTACAATACACAATACAGTTCCTAGGCCAGCGTTACCCTGTGGGCGATCCGTATGATATAGTCTCTCGATCACCGAATGCACGTTCTTTTATTAACGTTGCCCTCTCCAAATCTAGGCTCTGTATACGTCACTTTGACGTTTGTGTGATGTTGACGATCCATACTCATGACCCGGATGCGACATATTTTTTATCATTCGTATGGTACTAAAGCCATAACTAAAATCATATTGAATTTTCTCTAATGTTTTTTTCTGGAATAACCTTTGTTATTTGACAGAGCTATTATTTCCATTCGAAACTTTCACAAAATAGAATTGGCCATGAAACAGACAGAAATATTCGCATTTATATTATTAGTATGTATGGATAAAACTTATTGAAGTTTAAGTCTTATCGTTTTCGCTACCTCACATTGCATTCCTCACGGATGGGAGGAATATCGAATTCCATTGAAAATTCGTATTCTCAGGAACTACTGAACCGATTTTGAAAATTATTTCACCAGTAGAAAGCTACATTATTCTTGAATGACATATATATTAATATTTGTCAATTAATTCCGAGAAAAATGGCTGATGCGTTGATATTTCGGCGTGTGCTGACAAAGCGGTTTGATATAGATATATAGGTGAATATAATGTTCAAGAAAAAAGGTTGTTCTTTAGTAATTTTAAAATGAAGGGACATTATCATATTTTAAATAACATTCTAATATTAACAATAAAAAGAACTTATATTGTGTATTAAATATAAAAGAAAATATGGCCGCGAATGTTTGTAAAAAACTAAATATAATAAAAGTACAATAAAAGAAAAAGTATATGGTGATATTTAGATGTATATTTTTCATACACAACACCTCAATCTATTTAGCAATGATTGACGTTGCCATCAAAGAATTTTTGTAAGATAAAATTTGTCGTCGTTAATTAATATTTATCAATAAAAAATATATCATACAATAAGTCACTTAATATCGATTTAATATGGATACTACGCCTGACTTAACATACTGTTTGTCATTCGTTGATTGTTAAATATTTATATCGAATCATGGAATCAGCATTGATTGCAATTAACTTGATATGAATGATATTATCAGAATGTTTTACCATTGTATATGACACCATACATAAAATATGTCGCTGAAAAGTTGAAAACACTTAATTTAAATTTATTTTATAAACACTGTTGTGATTTTTATTAAATGGATACATTATTTCGCGTAATGAGTTCAATTATGATATTAATCATTAAGTATAGACATACAATATTATAAAAAACTTTTAAAGGCCGGCAACGCACCTGCAAGCCCTCTGGTGTTGCGGATGTCTTTGGGCGTTGTGATCACTTACCATCACGTGAGCCGCCTGCCCGTTTGCCCCCTATACTATAAAAATAAAAAAAATAAAAACTCGAAGGCATTACTTTGCATCAATCGCCAATCTACACACGCCTATATTGTAATATCGTAGTACCTAGATTTATATTAGAAGTAGTGACGTGCCGGACATTCATATCCGCGTGTATGACAAAAGACGAATCGGTGGGCGTCCATGCATACTTTACTATAATAATTATTTTGGTACAAAATACCTAAGTACATAGGTACCTCAAATGTTCGGCGAATATATGCGTCCTTGTGGTGTGTCAGTCGGTATTAGTATAGTAAAGGAAGGGCGCTCTTGAGAGGATAATTGTAATTATTACAACTTAAAAATAAATATAAAAAGGGAAATAGAAATAAGTACGTCACCTCAGCAGCAACCAGAACAATCTTCTCCATATACGAATACACGCACTAACACACGATTATTAAATAACAATATTAAACATTTATATCGCGGCGTGAATACTAATTATTAAGCGACCGAAACTTCCATAAGAAGCGCTTTCCACAATTATTAGAACACGCGAGCACGCCTAAATCCAACCAGGTTAGGAAAATTACAACGTCAAAAACTAAGCTCGACTGTCAAGAGTATATCGTGGTTATATTATACTACCCTCAACATTATAATTTTATTAATATTGTTCTATTCCAAACACCGCGGATCTTGATACCAAATATACGTATTCGGTACCAAATATATTTTTTAACGATATGACATTCATTACATGTTATAGATTTTTACTGATTGATTCTTGAGGTCCGGCCCATAATTTTTTGCGGTACTACTTGTTTGTCATGGTTCAATAATGTTTACAGTATCTAAAGGAAAATGCCTATAATATCTTTAGAGAAAAAGTAAATTCCCGAGTCCCCTAGCCACATTTCTGTATCAATTTTATTGAACATTTTTCTTTTATATGCAATTTTTTTATTTTGTTTCCCCGGGTTCAAACCCACGACCTCCGATCCTATACGCATCGCGCTTACCACTGAGCGACAGAGGCAGACAGCGATACTTTTATTTTTATGAATTGACCCTATACCCCTCTAAAGATTGGTACTGTGATTTCAAGTCTGTTTACATTGTATATTTTAAAACACAACGTCGTTTCAAACAATCCAGTGACTCGTATGTTGTTTCAGCCCACTCAAAATATTTGTTGAGTGAAATTCACTTGAGTGGAGTTAATACACTCTGGGTTGTTGCAATACGGAGTTTCCGAACAATAAAGTAGAAACGCTGTCTACTTTATTAAATTTTATGTTTTCGCTGAAAATCTCTCAAACTAAAAGTATTATGGCAACAAATATCATTTATTTCGAACTCCAATTTGTCATTGTTTTGTTTACAATTCCTTTTTTACGTTTCTGAATTTGAATACAACTTGAAAAAGGAAAAAAACTGGCATTCGAATTTCGAATTGTACTTATGCGGAACCGGATATTCCAATTTCAATTTCAGAATGAAACTTTTTTGAAATTTATTTAATACCTCATTATTTGAACTTTTATTTTTTAAATTATTACTATACACCTTACACCGAGACAGAACATCGTGACTACGTAAATAAGACAAATGACAATCTACAAGACATTTAAGCACATTATAAAATGGAACACGCAAGCACATAAATTTGGCACTAGAAGGTATAAATAATGAAATACAAATTAGTTTGGATATTTAACATAAAAATCAATCAGTTTCCCAGCGAGAAACCGCGACTGCCTCATTACCACACCAAGACTTACACTTGTTGATCACGCGAACTATACTGAATGATTATTTACGACACTAACCTTCTCGACGGGAATGAGATACATATATAAAAGAAATTGTTTTCCAATATCAATGTGAATAATCTACAATCAAATATTATATTTTTTGGTCGAAGCATATACATATGTATTTGTATATACATTTTGACTAAGGTGTAGGAGTTGTAGAGAACTCTGTGGAATCAGATTTCGCCGGCGGTTTTTCCGAACCGATACGACTTGGAAACCTTCAAGAAGCGAGCCTACATCTTCATAAAAGGCCGGCAACGCATCTGCAAGCCCTCTGGTGTTGCGGATGTCTATGGGCGGCGGTGATCACTTACCATCACGTGAGCCTCCTGCCCGTTTGCCCCCTATACTATATATAAAAAATAGGATTCACGCAGAACACTATATGCTATGATGAGAGAGAGTGTTAGGTTAGGGCGTATAGAGCTAAGAGCTTGGCTCTCCATAAGATCTGATACCATTTTTACATTGCAAGCATTATGCACCTACTCGTCTTGGCGTTACATTACATACAATGTTTTTTGTGGGATTTCGAATTTCGATATTCCTCTCACCCGTTTTAGTGTGAAGTGACTAGACGCAAGATTAATAGAAAATATAAATATCATTCCGACGGTATTCGAATCCGCGACTCATTAAAACCAACGAGCTAATGAGCCCTTCTTATTGTTATATATTTTCGGCCTCATTCATAAACGTATTATAAGCTTGATATAGTTAAAATATGTTTTGTCTCGCTCTATCGAATATAAAAGACTACAGAACGAAAGAAACAAAACATATTTTAACTATATCAAGCTTATCATACGGTTATCTTTAGAGATTATTTTTTGAATACATTAATGCCATCAAAAACATAAATTGTAAAAAAAAGCCAAGTCTTGCAACTCGGTTCTTCTATCGTAAAAAGTTGTGAGATCCATATAATACCAAGTCGATCAATTTATTCAGTCTCTACTGAAGGATCTTTCTGTCTTAAGTTATTACGTAATTAGCTAACCTAACAACATCTTCTAATATGTGTATCTCCTTACGACCGAATCATTGAACGTTACCTTATGATGCATAAAACCCAGTATCTTAACTATGAACCTCATACAATAAATTTCATCCCTATGTTGCTTTAAATAACGACCAACTGCTCTACAGATTGTTCGTATGGAAACCCCGTGAAGTAGATCCTCAAATAAATTCTCCTAGTACAGACAAATTACAGAACCTTTTTTCCTTCTAAAGCCCGCGCTCGCGCCCGTTGCTTGCTACAAATTCTTTCCGTGTCATTTAATGGGATGATTATGATGCATTTATGCAAATTTTTCATGATAAACGGTTATCTTAGTGTATTTTGTTAGTAAATATAGAAAAACCGGTTGATATGTAAAGAAAATATTATAGTATAATATATATGTTTTAGAATAAACATAACAAACACGATTTATTTATTTATTTTTTGTTAGACGAACATGAGATTCACTTGATGGTAGCTAGATACCTTAGCCACAGAAGATCAGTCAATGAAGCGTTGTCGACCTACATTTTACTTCGAGCATTCGGAAATCCATAGACTGAAACCGAAACACGAATCCAGTGGTTCGTTGCCCATTCGAAATTTCAAAATTCTTCCCAACCGATCAATATCCGAAGTTACCAGACGTAAGGAAAACATGCTTATAGAAAATTATAAGCATGTCGTCCCGACGGAATTCGAAACTACAACCCATCGGAGCGCACAGCAGGATTTCTACCAAATGCGCCAATGAACCCGTCAGTCCAACATAACAAAACTTCATCATTCATTTGTTCCTTTAAAATAAGATTTAAAAAAAGAACTGACAAAGATACGTACGTTTGATTATGATCCTTTGTCTACAAACAACAAGCTACTAACTATTCTCGTTAATGAGCGCTCGCTTACGTATGCGATTGTTTCTTTTGGCACAAATGATTTATTTTTTCATCTACTTCATAACGTGATTATTAGTATTATCACAATCGACCAGCTCGCCTAGCTGTCAAGAGATCTAAATTCCGACCGGGTAACGAACCACCGTTCATAGATGGAAAAACCGTGAAGTGCATATTGCGCGTTTCGGTTTCAGTCTATGGATTTTCGAATTCTGGGAGTAAGAATTAGGTCGACAGCGCATCATTGACTGATGTTCTGTGGCTGAGGTATCACCTACCATCAAGTGAACCTCATGCTCGTCTGTCGATATCTGAAATAAAAAAAAATTAAAAAATACCTCTTCTAAACAAGAACGCAGCCACGAGAAAACTTACTTCATACACAAACCCTTGTTTGAACTTAATTCACCCCATTATACGGAAAACTTTGAATAAAGTACCGACGCACAATTCGGAGCACGTGCGGGTCCATCCATCGCAGTAATTGCCGACAGTCGGAAGATAGCTGCTGAGTTATGACGTCACATAACGTGCTAATGACGTCATAACTGCATTGGCCCGGAGCGCTCGACCCCGCTTGCAATGGATGCAATGTAATTTTCTAAGCAGATACCGTTACGGCGACATTTAAATAGCTTTAGCACCTGCTATTTTAGCAACGACTTAAATTTAAGTAGAGTGCTCTAATGCAACTCTGAGTTATACCAACAGCATTACAAACCTCTTTGCATAGTTTATATACGGGTAAAGTAAACTGGATTCGTTCACTTTCTCTCGTTCGAAATTCAAAAAATCGCGCTTAATGAAAAACAAAAAGAAGAAAATAAGATTTCAAAATTCGATGATGCGTTGCCAATGCTCACAGAGAATAAAAAAATGTATTTTTTTTTGCATGTTTTATTGGACCTCCGGGAGTTAAGTCATAAACTGAACGAAACCTGTAAGGAAAGCTTTTATGTCAATACACACAAATAGACAGAATGTGACTCTCATTTTATAGTAGTTCAGTGATACAATTTCGTAGATTTTCTTCGAGCATACAGAAATTCATAGATGTCAATCGGCATTTTACAATTCTTCCATCTATGATCCTGTTTGATACTAATGGTGAGTGGTACTATCTGCAGTCGGCTCAAACTAAGGATAGACCGCGTTTTACTAAGAATACTATTTATTAAGATGCATATAAAAGCATTCCAACTATCACTTATATTGCAATTTAATATATTGTAACACCTCCTAGGAAGGCCTTTACCAGCGCGGCGGTTCTGGTAGAGGTTACGGAAACGTCAAATACTTTGGCTTTATTGTTTTTAAACGTATTTTGTGCAGTAAAGAGTTTTCCATTCATTCATTATTCAGCAAGGAATGTTGCCCTACATATGTCCAGGCATTTGGCACAATAAACATGACGTGTCATGTGAGACCACAATAAATCTACGGACGTCGACGCGATGCAATGAATCACAGGCTATCGTCCGATGTGTCGTGTATTTTTTCACTTTAAAACAAGTATTCGAAGGATTGTTCATTATTTGAAATACATAATATCTAGCTCTAAATAGCAAATAGAAGTAAATCCTGCGTCAAAATAAATTACGTTTTTTTTTAAATATAACAGCAAAATGTAAAAGACCGTACGGTGCGCTTGTTGCACCGAGTTTTTTTTTTCAATTAAATTTTCCAAAATTCAATGAAAATGCATCACACTACGGTTTTTTCTGTTTACAGAGATACCATCCTTGCTTTATTTCGACGATTAATTTCGAAGTTACGATGCGTATATGACATCACAAAGCACTACATTATCTACATATTACAACTTATAAGCCACACCTTAATACAATATTATACACATACAATTATTATTGTACATGGACATATAATCTCTTTCGTGTATACCGCCTTATTCTTCCATCGCCATATTCCTAAGGTGAACTAATAAGTCATATTTGATACGCCAAATCGCATCCATATGTATAATTTGAAAATTTTAAGGCTCGTACTCGTTGTCCCGCGCTCTATCTTATTAAATAATATATTTTTATACATATATACCTATTTATGTCCTCCTTTGTTCACTTCACTCGTGACATAATTATGTACACAAGGACATTGAATACGTTTAGGATTGTTTAAAAAATTGTAGTACCTGCGTAGAGGTCTGGTATTGAAAGGCCGCTAATTTCAATTCCTCATAATGGAAGCACGATGCTAGTCGCAATGAAAATAAAGGCATATTACGCGTCGCGTGCGTTAATGACCCTCAAAACTTGTTAAATCTGTTTCATGCTCGGCTCGCCTCATTCATGATATTTTGATAATAGCGTAAATTTATGCGACGCTACCTCGAAATCCGAGACTGCATAATGACTTGGTGTCGGGCTTGTTTTATGCAAAATACGGGAATGAAAGAGCTGGCAAATATATTATGCAGATCGCTCGCGTGGGAAGTGGCAACAAGTGCTCGATACTTGATTCTAAAACCAAATAAAAACCCTTAATAACCGAAATTAACTGATGTTTTAATTAAACCGACTCGCGGTACAAGGAGGCCGAGGGTTTGTAGTCACGAAGCACTTACATTGTATTCGTCGTTTTAAATGAATTGTCGGCTCTCAAATACCGGTTCATATTTCTTAGTGGAGTTACTTCTGCTTAATTAAATTATTCAGATGGCAACAAGAGAAGTCGCCAATTAAAGCGAAATTGTATGAGTTATTATCAAGCTGGCTCGTGTTTTTTTGTTTTATTTTAGAGTTGACGAGAAAATTAAATAATGAAGAAAATAAATTATTACCTTTTTCTTTGCAGGCAAGTGTCGCGGAGCTTGATATTTTAATACCACAGCCTTATGGTGTTAAAACATATAATCATACTTACTCTTATTATTTATAAGAAATACAAATAGATACTGTGTGCTATCACAACTTTTAATCACTGGTACATACCTTATATTATAACTGTAGGTAAGGTTTACCAATCGACAAAAATATGAATAGTTTAAATATTTCGAAAATTCCTTTATTATTCCTAAATTAAACATATTCAATATAAAATGAGTTTTGTTAATGTGTTTGTCCATGTTTCACGGGATTGCGTAGCAACGGATCGACATTCTTTTGCACTTATAGTCATAGTACTGAAAAGTTGAATCCGTACAGAACAAAGCCGCCGTGAAAATCGCTAAATAACCTTTGTCCATTTAGGGCATACGTTTTTTGGCAATGTACCTTAATCGGCATCAATCGCTTTTACATCGCCGACACAAGCGAATTATCAAAGGCGATACATTAAGTGGGAGGCGTGTCGTAGCGATGCTATCACGGATCCCGTAATTACCATCCACTAAATTTTCACAAACGCCCTTTATCTGATCAGTATGTTAATATCACATATCCCGAATACCGTCGGCTTGTAATCTCTTTTTTCCCCCACTTAAGCTTGTCGTTCACTAAGAGAATGAAACAGAAGACTAAGCACGAACAACTTCTCAGAAAGTATCGTATTGTGTATATGTAGATAGATAGAATATTCTTTATTGTCACACAAAATACTATACAGCACAAAATTAAACAAAAAAAAAATAGGGAAAAGAAAGTGGATAATCGGCGGATTTATAGCTATTTAGTTATCTCTTCTATTTATTAGTCTTCCAAGCAACCGCATGGAAAGGATAGAGAGAATAGAAAAAAAATAGAAAATAATAAGAATTAAGAGTAGAGTGTAACAAGAAGTAAAAAATATAGGAAATTAATAAACAGACTAAAGTAGAATGAATCATATAAAAACTTACCTAAATTCAACAGACAACATATAATGAACTAGGTTTTTGAAAGACGCTAACGTTTGCGCCTTTCTAATATGAACAGGTAATACATTTCAAAGTTTTACTGCTTTTACTGCAAATGACGAATTAAAAAACTTAATGCTATGTGACCGAACGCGTAAAGATAAATTTTCATCAAACCGCAAGTTCAATACTTTATCGGAAAGATACTCAAAATAATCTTTTAAAAAGGAAGGTGTTCTTAGGTCAAATAGTATGCAGTACAACTTAGAAAGAACATGAGCATTCCGACGAATACGGATAGGGAACCATTTCAGTTTGGAGCGAAATTCTGAAAGATGATCAATGGTCAATGGTCATACTTGCCGAGGCCAAATACGAATCGGATCGCAAAGTTTAGAAGCCGCTTTCTCTAATCTTTCTCAACTGCAGCTTGATAAGCTTATATGTAATTATACACGAGTGATAATTAAAAAGTTTATTGCACAAAAATAAATAAATATTTTTTAGTGAAATTATTCATTTTTGTTAATATTCTATTTAATATAATGAAATAAATCAATTTTTATATAAAACACTAGCGATCCACCCCGGCTTCGCACGGGTGCAATGTAGATGCACTTATACAAAAAAATAGCCTATTTTCTTTTGGTGAAAGAATTTTTAAAATCGGTTCAGTAGTTTTTAAGTTAAAACATAACAAACAAACAAATCTTTCCTCGATATAACACCTATTTAGTATAAATAAAAATATTAAATGAAAACAAAAAGTTTATTTCCAATTGTATTGTCATAACTTTAGTGAGTGTCAACCCTAACATATCCTGTTGTAGATAAATAGGGATGTCATCGCTTTTATTTAATGATAATGTCAACTTCATTATTACATGAAAAATCGTCTTGTTAATATATTCACATCGAAATTAAAAAATATAAACTCGATACAATATCATACTCAAGTGACATATTTTTTAGTACAGAAAGACATCCCATACATTATAAATGCGTAAGTTAATGATTATTTTTTAAAAAATATTCTATATACCTACAATCTACATGTTGCAGTGTTATGATATATGGTACAATTTAGCTAACATCTTATTATTGTATGGGTAATCAGTAATTTGCATATAATTTAAAATACTGAAGTATTATAATAATAATAATAATAATTTAGCCCTTTAATCTGATAATAAGAGTATACAAGTTTTACAATTATATAAGTGCATGCAAATTGAAAACAATTGTTAAAAGATATCTCTTATTTCAGTGTGCCTCTTGGCAAAGGCCTCCTCCAAAGATTTCCACTGCCGTCTATCTCTCGCCACCCGCATCCAGTTTGGTCCAGTGTGAATTCGAAATCGTCTACCCATCTGATGCACTGTCTTCCTCCACTTCTTTTCCCATCTCTTGGGTACCACTCTGTCACTGTCCTGCTCCACTTTCCTTTCGTATCCCTGATAGTATGTCCAGCCGATCGCCATTTTTGCTTGTCAATTTGAGTCAGGACGTCGGTGAGTTTTGTTTTTGCTCGAAGGTTGATATTTTGTATTTTTTAACTTTTAATGCAATCCGTCATACTCTCCTTTCCATTGCCCTCTGACATACCGCGAGTTTTTCTCTTAGGGATTTTGTGAGTGCCGTAGACTGTAAGTATTCATACTTAATTATCGAGGTACTTTCTTCATGTGTCTTACAAGCTCACTATTTTATTAGTTCACTAACACTACACTAGCTCAAACGGTTTAGTTCCAACTAAGCCGTTATTAGTTTGTGAAGATGTGCGAAGGTTTATTACTTAGTAACCAAACATTGGTTAACGTATTTATATGAAAATTAATTGGAAGGTAGCTTATAACACGGTTATCAGAACAGTGGAATAAATGAGGGAAAAAATTTAAACAAAACAAGAATAACGTCATGGAATATTATATAATGTAATTAATATTATTTATGTAAGTAGTATTTTTGGGGTTCATTTTTTTTAGATATCGACAGATGTTCCTGAGGCACGCGTAATGATAGATGATAGCCTAGCCACTAAACAACAGTCCATGATTCAGTCAATTATGCGCTGTCGACCTATTTAACATTCAGAAAGCGTTCACGTTTTTTTAATCTATGAGTGGTAGTTACTCTGTTGAAATTTCGATTTCTACCCGTTTAATTTACTTATTTACTTTATTTTTCCGAGACTTTATATACACATCCCGGCAGGATTCAAACCTGCAACCCATTGAAACGCCCGCACCAGGTACTACTAAACGAGTCAAAGAGCCCGCTAATCATGTCTAAACGTCGTATTATTACGGCCATTCAAGCTTGTCTCAATTAATTATATCGCGTACTTAACCTTTCGAGTGCTCTCAACTTGGTCATCAACCCCAATGTCAAAACAGAGGGAGTCTGACACAGCCTGCGGGCACACACTGAACATCAAAACGGTTTTCTCCTTTATGCCAAATGATAAAAGGCGAATTAATTATACAGTAATTATATACTGTCATGATCGCCTCCGTCCGCCTACTCACGACTAGCTTAATGATAAGCAAGATACGTTTCACAACGGAAGTCCTAGGTTCGCATTTTGATTTTTTTGAAACAAGATTTTTTCAACACTCGGAGTATCGGGAATTCACTTATATGTACATTTGTAAATTACTAAAAGAACTGAAATAGATTTTTTTTGGTCTCATATTTCAAAGTTATTTACTATAAGAGTTAATTTGTTTTCAATACCTAAGTATAAAATTAAACAAGATAAGAGTATATAATAACGTGAAAGTTGTAAAATGTATATCCTACTAATATACATACATATATTTGTATACTGTAGATAATACACGATTGATATTCTGTTTCCTAATAACTTCCTTATTAGGAATCCTACTAAACCTAATCATCACTACATAGTATAAAACAAAGTCGTTTTCTCTGTCCCTTTGTATGCTTAAATCTTTGAAACTACGCAACGGATTTTGATGCGGTTTTTTTAATAGATAGAGTGATTCAAGAGGAAGGTTTATATGTATAATAATAACAGTTTTTCTGTAGTGTATTTAGTATCAGCATTGCACCGGTGCGAAGCCGGGGCGGGTCGCTAGTAGGATATAATTAAAAAATCGTATTAATAATAAAATAATCCTTTAATTCCTGCCCCAGGAGAAATAATAATTTGAAATCATATCTGTACAGAAATAACAATAATTTGACACTAATTTCGTCCTGCATACGCAATATAATATTATTTATACCGTGATTCAGCAGATAACTGTCGTAATGGTTGTATAGAATTATTTGCACGACTGCTTATCATAGAACATTAATTTTAGAGCAATCCATTGCCAAGTTCTGAGATAATTTCACAGATGGCGACTAAATTGTGCGATCCAACGATATGTAGGGATCTACGCCTCTGGCCATAGAAACTATTATTGATAGTATGTTAGAAACTCGCACACAAAGATTGTTTAGTGAGAACAATTTTCTATTTTACACTCTTACGGCCGAATTCTCAAACGCTACCACATTGAGGTGTACTTAACTCTTTCATTACGAAGGTAAAATGAAAGACAGAAACATTTTAAGAAGCTCTCAAACTTTGATTATCGTTTCAGTATTTCGCGGTTAATCTAAAGAATTAAGAAAATATCATACATACGTTTGACGGGCGCGTTGGCGCGTTCGGTAGAACACCTGCCTTGCGCATCGATGGGTCGTGGGTTCGAATCCCACCGGGAGCACATGTTTATACACGTCTGGGGGGTGAGCACGAACAAATATCGAAAACGTATTCGTGTCGTCGAACTATCATTTGTATGAAATTTCTCATAGAACTGACAGTTTGACGATTCGAATACTTTGTCGATACTTGTTCGTGCTCACCCCCCTGATAACTTCGGGCATTGATCGGGTGGGAGGAATATCGAAATTCCGACCGGGTAACGAACCACCGTTCATAAATGGAAAAAATCGTGAAGGGCACATTGCACGTTTCGGTTTAAGTCTATGGATTTCCGAATGCTCGAAGTAAAAAGTAGGTCGGCAGCGCATCATTGACAGATATTCTGTGGTAAGGTATCACCTACCATCAAGTGAACCTCATGCTCATCTGTCGATTTCTAACATATTAAAAAAATACATGTGATAAAGAAAATGACAACGGAAAAAGAGCGGCGGCAGCACATCATCGACTCATGTTCCATAACTGAATTATCGGACTTAAAACAGTTTAAATTTTGATTTCGTGTTTAAGTGACTTCATTTATGATAAATTTATTATTAACTAGCGACCCGCCCCGGCTTCGCACCGGTGCAATGCTGATACTAAATACACTACAGAAAAACTGTTATTATTATACATATAAACCTTCCTCTTGAATCACTCTATCTATTAAAAAAAACCGCATCAAAATCCGTTGCGTAGTTTCAAAGATTTAAGCATACAAAGGGACAGAGAAAGCGACTTTGTTTTATACTATGTAGTGATGATATCAGTAGGTGGATGAAACACGCATAAATTTTAAAGTTAGTTACGAGTTTGAACTACCAAGATCAAATAAAGGATTGCATCTGGGAAACTATTACAAGCCTTAGGGAAACATCCTATGAATTTTATAGCCGTATTAATATTAATGAACTTGAATATTACTTTTAAATTAATATCTAAAAGATAGATATAGAGTTGTGAGCTGTAGAGATATAGTGTGCTAAGTATGATTCCTAATTCAAATATTTGAATTCAAAAATGGAACTCGGAATTTGATAAGATGAACCCATTCAGTAATGGGGCTGTTGAGAAAAAAGATAAATCTATAAAATACTAGCAACCCGCCCCGGCTTCGCACGGGTCAAGATTTTTTGACAAAAAAAGCAGGGGTTGTATCTATTTTTTAATGCCACATTATAAAAAAATAAAAACAAAAAATTTCGTCTAAAAATAAAAAAAAAAATTAGGGGTGGATTACCCTTAACATTTAGGGGAATGAAAAATAGATGTTGTCCGATTCTCATACCTACCCAATATGCACACAAAATTTCATGAGAATCGGTCGAGACGTTTCGGAGGAGTATGACAACGAAAACTGTGACACGAGAATTTTATACCAGGGTGAATCAAAAAGTTCTTAGAAGTGCATATATATGAAACCTTTTTGGATCAAGTTCGATATTCAAATTAAAGAGTGTCTATCACACTATATTTATGCAGACTGTCACTTGTTTTTGTCAGTTCGTTCGCATGTAATAAATTTTTTTGTGCAACGAGTTGCTAAAAAGTCAAAATTATGGAGTGAGTTACGTGCGGTGATAAAATATCTCAGTTTGAAAAAAATGTCTACGAAGGAAATTTTTTTGGACATTCAGCAGACATTAGGGGGTGATGCTGTACCCTATTCTACGGTTGCGTACTGGGTGGCTGAATTTAAAAGAGGTAGATCAAGCTGTAAAGATGACCCGCGTTCTGGGCGGCCTTCAACCTCCGTTACAGAAGAAAATGTCAAAAAAGTTGAGAATCTGGTTTTGGAAGACAGAAGAATGACTATAAAACATATAGCTGAGATCCTAAAGATATCTTTTGGTAGCGTTCAATCCATTTTAATTGATTCACTGGGGTTCAAAAAGTGTCTGCAAGATGGGTGCCACGAATGTTAACCGACGAAAACAAAAAGCGACGTTTGGAAATTTCCAAGCGGAATATCGAAATGTTCCAGCGTGATTCGGATAATTTTTGCCGTCGTCTTGTCACCATGGATGAAACGTGGGTCCACCATTTTGATCCTGAAACTAAAAGACAAAGCATGTCTTGGAAACGACCATCCTCTCCATCCATCAAGAAATTTCGAGTTGCTCCTACCGCTGGCAAAGTTATGGCCTCTGTGTTCTGGGATAGTGAAGGAATCCTTTTTATTGATTTCATGCCAAAAGGCCAGACGATTACTAGACCCTATTATGCAAATTTAATCCCGAAAGTGCGTGAAGCGATTAAAGAAAAACGTCGTGGAAAACTGTCGTTGGGCGTGTTGTTCCTTCAAGATAACGCTCCTGCTCATCGATCGGAAGTTGCGCTCAACGCAATCCGCTGTGCTGGCTTCAATCTCCTTGACCACCCACCATATTCTCCGGACTTAGCCCCAAGTGATTTTCACTTATTTCCAAAATTAAAAGAGGAAATTCGTGGAACAAAATTTCACGATAATGACGCGGTTATAGCTGCCGTAGAGGACTTTTTCGAGAGTCAAGAAAATAATTTTTTTTCACAAGGAATAAGGAAGTTAGAAACGCGTTATTCTAAATGCATTGCATTGGAGGGAGATTATGTAGAAAAATAAAATATTATTATTTAAATCTTTGCATTTTTTAATATTGATTCCAAGAATTTTTTGATTCACCCTCGTATATTAGATATAAAACAAAGTCGTGTTAGTTACACCATTATTAACTCAAAAACGGCTGCACTGATTTTTATCATATGTTATTTGTTGGATTAGTCTATGTACCGAATAACAGAATAACTATTAAAATATTGAATACTTATATTCAAGAAAAAAATATAGGCAGAAAATTAATTTTAAAATAAATTACGTTCCGAACTCCGCCATCTTTCGCAAATGACAGCTTACATCGCGCACGCTTATAATTTTTTTGTAATAATTGATGTCCACTGCAAATCTATTTAATTGAAGTGGGAAAATAGCATATTCAAATCTAGAAATATATTTTTTTTATTTTTGAAGCCTTCATTCTGGCAGGACAACGTCCGTCGTGTCTACTACATACTACCACAGAACAGGAAAAATTCTTCTGTTCTGTGCATACTACAATAAATTCAAATACATATTTGAATTCAAAAATAGAAGCCATCTGAGAACACACCCAGTATTTTTTTAAATGTCATAGATAAATAATATTAGAAACTCCAGATAGATATTCAATAGATAAACGGATTATCGAGATTTATTGAGCTTGAAAGTGTTTTTATACTATACACTACACGAGCTACACGAGACTGCAATCCAGCAATTTGTCCAAAGACCGAACAGTACAAGAGCATGAGTGCCTCCGGGCGTAAGTAGCTCTAATAGCCTCGATTACAGAGCCCACACACAGCCAGGATCTGAGATAAGCCAATATCAGCCTAATGGTACCGCAAAATGGAATATTTACTACCTACTTTCCTGTTACATACTTATCTTTAGACGTTTGATTTACTTTTCGAAAATGGTTTTCAAATAGTGTCATGCTCATAGACATCTAAGCAATGAGAGTGAAATTAATTTAAAATATAAAATGTTAATGTAACTATTCGTGTGTCTTATAAGATGATGGAGATGGAGAGATGGGTGAAATTATTAGTAGTATTTTTAGTCGCTTAACAGAATCCATCTTTAGATTTCAAAATATTTCTATGTTAAATTCCATCAAAAGCTATTCAGCAATTAAGCCTTGAAAATAACAGTAACATTTAAATTATATCGATGGCTAACGGACAAAAAAGGGATCACCGCCATTCCACAAAAAAAATAATTTGAAATTCGTAAAAATATTTATATTCGAAATAGTATATTATGAATATATGAGCAAAAAAAAAGCAGAAAAAAAGATAATTTATGCCTTTTTGGTTGTTAGCTATCGATATTTGTTAAGGCGTAGGTACATACTCATACATGAGTTGGAGCTCACGCTGTAGAATGTTAAGAGACTTATAAATTGCCGTTCACATGCTTATAAAGTTTACTTTTATGAAGGCCTAACAAGGGATGACATGTCGAAAAGCAAATAAATCAGGGAGTTTATAAATTTCGTCGCCTTCCTCGGGGACCTTGTTATGATTTGTTTATTGTTTGCTCGTGTCCAATTTAATTGTTTGCCATCCCTTAGCAATATGCCAGTTTATCGTGTTTTATCGTCGCGAAATATTGGTTTACGTATTAATGTAACAATAAAGAATTTACAGTTTGTAATCTCTGGAGTTACTTAACCGAATTCGAAAATGTTTTAAATATTAATGCGTCGTATTATACACCCGTATTATCCCAATTTTCATATTTTTTAAACGACTTCAAGAAAAGGAGGAAGTTCTCAATTCGTCTGTATGTTGCTTTTTTTTGTACGTTTGTTAATACATAACTGTTCGACTTCAAAAATAACTGTTAATAAATAATGCTTTGAAGTGATTAAAATATATATTTTTTTTTTAGTTTAAGTTTGTAAATATACTATATGTAGTTGTAGTTATAAGTTCGTTTTTGTTTTTTGCTTAAAAATAATTCTCTACCTACAGTTTTCAATAATAATTATAATATTAATGATTTGACGGACTCATTGGCGTGTTGGGTTCCCTTCGTTTATATTTTCTGAAAACATGTTTTCCCTACGTCTAGTCATTTCGGGCACTAAACGGGTGGGAGGAATATCGAAATTCCGACCGGATAACGTACCACTAATTTTTATAGATGGAAAAATTGTAAAGTCCATATTTCTAGTTTCAGTTCCAGTATATGAATATCTGTATACTCGAAGTAAAAGAAAAAGTCGACAGCGCATCATTAACGTTCTTTTTCTAAATTAATGTTCGGTGACTGAGATATCACCTACGCTCATCTGTCAATATCTAACTAAAAAAAAAAGATATTGATGTGAGTTATATATTGCAGTGCGTGTTATGTCTGTGTCACCAACATTGCATATATAATAGTTCTCGGACTTCATCAAGCGGTATTTGCCTATCATCAATCTTCGGATAGCGATGATCCTTTAACTAAAGATGTGCGGACATGGGATCAGACAGAGAATGGACAAAATTTGTCTTTGGTTTCAAGTATTTGGGAAGTCTAGTCATTTATTAATAGTCCACCCATAGTGCTTAGTGGAAAAAAATTGAATATTTTAAGATGTAAAAAATACCTATCACTACTCTAAACATTTATTTGAAAATGTAGAGTCAATCCTTAATTTTTGCATGTAATAAACACAAGGTACATACAACAACTAAGTACGTTACACTAATCTGACTCTGATTAGTAAAGTAAAAATTTTAAAGGCCGACAATGCATCTGATACCTGGACATTATCTTTTTACTAGTAATTTTAAAACAAACAAACCCATTAAACATCTACGCAACAAAGCTGCAACCTTGTAGCGGAATCACCGTAATTCACAGGAATAATGTAGAAGGCAACAAAACGAGTGGGCGAGACAACAGCGAACCTTAATCAAACCTTCGTTAATAGAATAAGACGCGCGACGCTGCGCGTAGGCAGAATCGTTTTCGATCAAAATCGATAGCTCGATGCTTGAACATCGATACATCGATACCAATTGATTAAAGCCCAGATCAAAGATGTGCTTCCGCGTGAGGGCCCGCAATCGTCCCCCACTGATAGATTAACGAGATGCTTCCTACACGAATACTAACGACAAGTAATCGATATTCAATAATCGATCTTATTAAAATTGAATAAATGTTATGTTGGTGAGCTTTGTCAGTATTCGTACGAGGAGTTGCCGACATCGCTAATCAATGCTACTAACCTGTTTGCAATACATGCATGTAAGTATTTATTAAATTGTTTCTATTTTCAATTCCAGTTCTGGTCCATATAGTTTGTTTAATTAAGCTGCAGTTCATTCGGTTAACTGAGTAGATATTGTTTAATTTATTTTCTTTGCTGTATTTACTGTTGCTATTGAATTTTATTTGTTCCGCATAGTAATATTTATTTCAAATAGATTTTATATATTATTATATATATATATTTTATTTTATATGGTACAAGTAATTTATTTCTCCAAAGAATAAAGTAATCTAGAGATTATGTGTCCACCATGAGACAAGCTGTGGATAATTTGGGGCCACGTCACTCCTGTATGTGTATAATGTACCTACTGTATAAACTTACTATTTACTGTATATAACTTATCGTGTTAAATAATTATAGTTGTTTTCTCAATTTATCTATGTATAATATATATTTGTAATAAAATAAATAAATATATTACGAAGTATTAACTTGGTTCCGCGGATGTATTTCATAATTTTTTTATAAACAGCTGCAGTCTTTCTCAAAATACCAATATGTACAACCTTCCCAACAGCTGTATAAATATTACATGTTACACATTACCATAGCTAATTATCAACGGTTACCAATTCAGCATTACCCGGATAGACCAATATATCAGTGCTCTAATGAAATCGCTCTGTGATCCTACTCAACAATTTACGAGCCGAAAATTAGGGACACTGTACCGACACTCACACTCTATTCTCATTTAATTACCTTGAATATTAACTATGCTGATGTTCTATATGGCTGAAGGGGTCATTACCCTATGAATCTATAAACTATAATATTTTTAAGCGTTGAATTTGGAAGACATTACACGTCTATAATTTATAGTATAGATCTTTATCTGTACTATAGATTATAGACGTGTAATGTCATATGTCTTTATGTATGGCGCTAATTCATCTTTGCATGTGCGGCTTCCCTGGCAACTTGCGCTGTGCAAGTGTGTGCATCTCATTTTACACTAATAGTAAAAACTCAATTTTCTTTTGCATTGTATAGAATCTCTGTATACCTTGCATTATATAAACTTCTCAGCCGATTATTACTATTGTAACCGAGTCTTTGTAAGCTAAACCATTGTTGAAAAGAGTGTCCATGGAGTTTCTTGCCGGTTCTTCTCCATGAGACCCACTTTTTGGAACCGTGCAACTAGACGATTCATAAGAGCCTGCAAAGACCTATTTGAAATAAAAAACTTTTGATTTTGAGTTTTATACTTATACATATTATAAAGAGGTTTTTTTTTGTTACTATTTAACTAAAAATTCTCGACCGATTTTAAAAATTCTTTCACCAGTAGAATGCTCCATTATCAGCGAATAATATAGGCTATTTTTAATGTGCTAGCACATTTACATTGCACCTGTGCGAAGCCGGGGCGGATCGCTAGTAATTTATAATAATCAAAGACCGCACCAAGTCGCACGGGTGCAGTTTTTTTATTTTTGGTTAGCCGTAATTTTGTATCATATTCATTTAAATGATTAAATGTAAACGATAACTTTAACTTGAAGAATTTTAAAAGGTACCTATCAATTTTTTAATGACTACTGAAATGAATATGACATTATAGTGTTCCAAATAACCTAATATTATTAAGTAATATATGAGATTAAAATGTTACCGTGAGTCGACCGTAACTCGGACTTTTGTATAGCATTTTGCCTTTATGTTTCTAACATGTTATGTAAGATTCCAAAAATAAAATCATATCATGTAATATCGAATTTCCAAATGCTCGAAGTAAAAAATAGGTCGACAGTGCATCATTGACTGAGTTTCTGTGGCTGAGGTACCATCAAGTGAGGTTCAATGCTCATCAAAAAAAAAAAAACTAATGTTCGATAATAAATTACATATTTGTCTATAATCCAAATAACATTTACTATCATTTGAATTCATTGCTCCATTTTAGCATTAAGCATTAAACTTTGATCAAAATTAATTCTCATTTAACTTAAATTCAGAAACTAAAGCTAGTACATGAGGTCCCACGGCGAGATCATTATAAGATTGTCAAAAGAAACAAAATTCAAAATTACAGCAATTACTTATCTCGATACAAATGATGTATCGATAGATGCTACGTGTTCACAAAATGTCGAGTCAACTGTTAAGGGTTAACTGGCTTCGAACGGTTATCGGACTCTCGATCGGTGACCCAATAGTTTTAATGAAAGTCAACCGAGTACTGGAATCGATTAGTCCCATCTCGCTCGATAACATCACTAGCTTCGGGGACGGATCTAGCGTATCGGAGGCCCAGTTTTTTTTAATAGATATTGTCTTTTATTACCGCGAGTATAAAACACGTACAGAACGTATTTTATTTGTTTCTTTTATAAAAAAAATACATAATTGTTTATTGCATAAATTATTATACAAAAGTTTTATGATGATTCGATTAGAAAATTCATATATATTTTTATCATTTAAATATGGCTTAAATGATAAAAATATAAAAAAAATATTTTAATCAATAGGCATGAAAACGATAAACTTTAAATTATTTGAAACAAACCGTTAAAAATTGTAACAAACTATTTACAACAAAAAAATCCTGGTATTTCTATTATGCCTGCTTTATTCAGAGGCCCTTCAAAAAAGGAGCCCCAGAGAGCTCTAGCCCATTGAAAAGCCACTAGTTAGCTATCATTGTCCGTTTAAGCCCCGTTACCAGTAGTCTAGAGATTAATGATAGACGTTTCATTGTTTGAAACGATAGAAAAATCTATTCAATCTACATCATCTATCAGGCAGAGTTGACTTGAGTGCGTATTGTTTGCATGCTATGAATAATTTTGTGCAAGTTTCAATTGGTAAAAACTGACGGTCTCGTTGGCGCGTTGAGCTAGGTTAGGAACATTGCGTTCCGATGGGTCGCGGGTTCGAATCCCGTCGGGGTTGCATATTTATTATTTTTAATTTGAATAATTTGACAAACTTCTGCTTATTTAAACGATGGAAAGGATATAGACATTCCCATCGGTTAGCGTTTGTCCGTTCCTAAGTGAAACAGTGTTTATTTCAGGCTATTGAAATGAGCTAATTTATTGAATAACTAGCGAACCCAAAAGATGTTATCCTGCCCTGCATATTGTTGGCTTGAAAAATAAGAAAAAAAATCCCACTCTACTATAAAGATTTGCAAAAAAAAAAGTATTTTAAAATTTATTTTCTGCATATATTTATTTTTAATCATTAGATTATATTTTTGAATATTATAGTAATTCTAATATTGTCTTTTATTAACGCGAGTATCACACATTTAAATAAAATACTATATACCGGATTAAAACGCGATTTATTATTTAAATTATTTATCCCGACGTTTCGGATGCTTTTCAGCAACCGTGGTCGCGGGAGACTGAAAGATGAAAGTTGTCTTATATTTGAAATGTCACAAAGTTGCCATATTTAATTCAATTAAATTAAAAAATAATATATTAATTTAGGTAACACAATGTACATCTATGAACGTCATTAAAAAAATAATACATATTAAATTACTAATATTACTAATATTAAATGCTTCTAATTTTACATTTACTACCAGTTCACAAATCAAGGGCGTAGAGCGGACGAGAAGAACTGGCAAGAAACTCGCCGCCACTCTTTTTAATCGCCAAGTTTTTGTTTTACAATCATTACATATTAACGCCATCTATTCCTACGGAGTTGATATTTACTGTAATTTTCTATATTATGACAATATTGACTAACGGTGTCCTCTTGTTTTTTAGTATGTTGGATTTGGGGCTTTAGATTTTTAATTACTGGATCCCAGGTGTTGGAAAGTCTCAAACCATCTTCTCTATTGAAGTTAGGATGTTTTTTAATTTCAATAGCCTCACGTACTAGTCTGGGAAAGAATCTACTTTCTTTTGCAAGGATTTTTAGTTGGTCGAAACGTATGTAGTGGTTTGGTTTATCCAGAATGTGTTCACATACTGCTGATTTAGAGTGACGTCTGTTTTTGATATCCGCAATGTGTTCCTTAAGTCGGTTTGAAATGCTACGTTTAGTTTGCCCAATGTAGGATAAACCACAGTCACAATCCAGTTTATATACACCTGAATCTTGCAAAGGAATATTACATTTTATTGGTCTCAAGAACTGTTGAATCTTCTTGTGTGGCTTGAAAACTGTATTAATAGAAGCTCTTTTTAAGATTCTTCCAATCCTGTCTGTAACACCCTTCACATAAGGCAGGTAGGCTGGTTGACGTTGTACTGTTTGTGGTTTATTCCTGTTTCTGTGATGCTGTGGAGGCACCCGCAGTTTGTTGTCACGGAGTACTCGCTTAACATGCTGCAGTTCCCCGTCGAGGTGGGCAGCATCACAGAGGCGGTGGGCTCTCTGAAACAAACATACACCGACAGAAGAGAGTTGGCAAGGGTGGTGGTGGGAATCACCATTGAGGTACTTATCAGTATGGGTTATTTTTCGAAACACAGTATGGCCAAGTGTACCATCCCCTCCCCGAACTACTAAAATGTCTAGAAAGGCCAGTGAGTTATTATTCTCCTTCTCCATAGTAAATTTAATGTTACTATGTATGGAGTTAAGGTGGTCTAGAAATACAGATATGTGTTCCGTGGGCAGAATAGTAAAGGTATCGTCTACATATCGCTTGTAAAGCCTCGGTTTAACCGGGCTTGTGGCTAGGGCTCTTTCTTCGAAGTCCTCCATGAAAATGTCAGCGACAACAGGGGAGACTGGAGAGCCCATAGCCACCCCATCAACCTGTATATAGAATTCACTATTCCACATTAGGTAGCCAGATGTTAAACAATGTTCTAAAATATCTGCATATTCTGGTGACATGTTGTGTTCTGATAACCTTTTTTTAACAATATTTAGACAGTCCGATACAGGAATATTAGTAAAAAGAGACTCAATGTCAAAGCTTACCATGGTTTCATTGTTGGAGAGTTTGAGATCTTTAATAGTTTCAACAAAATGGTATGAGTCTTTAACATGAGCACTACTGTTCCCTCTGAGGGGAGAAAGTACTTTAGCCATGTGTTGAGCCAGTTTATGTGTGGGTGTGTCGATCTGGCTCACTATAGGTCTTAAAGGTGTGTTTATTTTGTGAATTTTAGGTAACCCATACATTTTTGGAGGCTTTGCACATGCAGGTGTGAGGAATTTACTGTCAAGATTAAGTGTCTTTTTGTGTTTGTTGATCAATTCAGATGTCTTTTTTATTACCTTGTTTGTTGGGTCTTTTTCAACTTTCTTGTAGGTGGAAACATCTGCAAGGATCTGGGACATTTTGTGTTCATAATCTGACGTATCCATCACGACCGTCGCGTTTCCCTTGTCCGCTCGGAGTACTATGATATCTTTATTGGCCCGTAGTTGTTTTAGAGCCATTGATTCCGCACGAGAGATGTTAGGTTTTGGCGGCTTGCTAGTTCGTAATATGCACGAAATATCTTGCCGGATTGCCTCCGCATCGTCTTTAGGAATCGTGTTCTTGTGGATACATTCCTCAACGTAACTGACTATTTCTTCACAGGGTATTTTTCGCGGCGCAGGAGCAAAATTAAGGCCTTTATTTAGTACCTCAATGGTTGATTTATCTAATGTTTGTTTTGACAGATTGACAACTGTTTTTGGACATTGACTGTCAACGTCATTGGTGTTCGGAAACTTGTATGATGTTTTATTATATTTGTCGGTTAATTTTTCAAACTTTTTTATTTGTTTTTCTTTATAGATGTTAAATTTGTTATGAGCACGACTATTTAATATATTTATGCACTGTTGCCAATCTGTTACCGATAAGATTTCCCGTAAATTATTTGTTTCATTTTGGATTTCATTTGGATTGGTAAATATGGCAACTTTGTGACATTTCAAATATAAGACAACTGTCATCTTTCAGTCTCCCGCGACCACGGTTGCTGAAAAGCATCCGAAACGTCGGGATAAATAATTTAAATAATAAATCGCGTTTTAATCCGGTATACAGTATTTTATTTAAATATAGTAATTCTGTTTTTCGGGACAAAGACAAATCCACCAATATATAATATATCATTAAAATCGGTGAGGTCGTTGAGTTATAAATGGTGTAACTAACACGATTTTGTTTTATATATATATGGCTTAGGTATCATTTAACATCTGAGGGGTTAGCACGAATAACTTGCGAAAAAGTATTCGTATCGTCGAGCTGTCATTTGTATGAAATTTCAAATGATTTCTCATACAACTGACAGATGGACGATACGAATACTTTTTCGATAGTCGTTCGTGCTAAGCCCTCTGAGCTACGTGAAAATGAGGTTGACGATCCACGCGGATGAAGTCAAGGACAATAGCCGTTTCATAGTTGAAACAAAATATCTATAATTGATTTGTACATTTTGTTTGCAAAGTTATTTTAAAGGAAAATGTCAGCTATCAATAGCAGTCGCAAGGGGCGCACTACCGGCGGACTTCCGAAAAGTATATCCGTCTGCAGCTGAAGGCTTCAAATATGTGCCAGCGAGGACTTTAACCGGAATATATTCAAACCGGTGAGAAACATAAAAAAATTATTTCGGTTTCGGTATTACATTGAAGACTTAGTCATAGTCAATTTTAGAAGTTTAGAGACTAAAATACCTAAGATATAATACAAAGAATATAAATAACGGCGATATTCGATATTGCGGTAATTTTTTCCCTAAAATTTTAAAATTTATTGATTTTAAAACTTAAATTTCATACTTTTTAGGTTTTAGCACTATACGAGTACCTCGATATACTTACTTTATATATATAAGTATAACTCGTACAATTTATATATAAGTATAACTCGTACAAAAATTACATTTCAAATGTTGTTAATACTGGTTATAAGTTTACTTAGTTCTCTCACACACTTAATCATTTAAAGAAAACAAACAATATTTCAATATTTCTCCGGTTTTCGAACCCGAGACTTCTTATGCATACATATCACTGAGGCACGAATGACGAGCTTACTTTTTATATATTACTATAAGAACCGGGTTAAGTACAAGACAGCTCTTTAAATGGTTATATAACCGGTTTTTGAACGATACGTTATAAACCGGTTTGCTGTGATATCAACTCTACGAGAGCCCGGCGTTTTATATTTTCCAGTATTTACTTCTTGAGATTAAATTCAATGCGGCATAGATAGTGGATGCTCCAATCTTCTCTGCGGAAAATATTTTACTTTATAATATTACGTTTTGTCCCACATAGTGCAGCGTTCCTAACATGTTCTTAATATTTTATTGTTGTTTCTGTGACTGAGTGTTCTTTCAAAAAACAGTACCTATCTGTTTCAAACAGATTCAATTTTTTGTTGCATCTATTGTGATGCGCATTACACGTTTTCTCGTAACGAAGCGACCACATCATTCACATGATTATATTATAAGCACTCGTAGTTTATTGATATTTCCCGTATAGCATGGTAGGTATTCAGCCACTATGAGATGTCAGTTTTTGCATACACCTCACTGATAATTGAGGAGCCGAATACTTCTAATAATACGTTTTAAACTAAACAGAATCAATCATTTTATGAATCCTAACAAACAGATAATCACGGCAAAGTGGTGCAACGGATAAACTATTTATACACATAGATAAGAGGTCTCTAGTGACACAGTTATTTGTATTTAGATAAATACCTTAAAATTCTAGAAATATGTATTCCTATTGCCTATATAAATAAATAATATTGGTATTTTATACACTTAACCACGGGCTCGTTGACGCCTTCGGTAGAACACCTGCCGTACGCATCGATGGGCAGTGAGTTCGGATCTCACCGGGACCACATGTTTACAATTTCCTGTAAGCATGTTTTCCCCACGTCTGGTAACTTCGTGCATTAATCGGGTGGGAGGAATATTGAAATTCCGACCGGATAACAAACCACCATTCATAGATGGACCGTGAAGTGCACATTGTGCGTTTTAGTGTATGGATTCCCGAAAGCTCGAAGTAAAAAGTAGGTCGACAACGCATAATTGACTGATGTATTGTAGCTGAGGTATCATCTACCATCAAGTGAACCTCATGCTCGTTTGTCGTTAATGTTAACGTTAATGATGTCTTAAGTTGAAGGATGATCATACATTTCGTTCGCCGAATTATATAGTACACATATAATAAAACTGAGTCTTCAAAGACTTATTTGTTGAAACTCAGAGACAACAGTCGGCGCTCCCACCGGCTGTCGGTCAGTTAGTTCGAAATTAATTTCCAACTTTGAACGAAAAATTTTCCTCAGTTCTGTTCTAAGTTAGCCAAGTATGCTCGAAGAGATTTTACGACAGCTCTAAGTCCTCAAATAACACAAGAAAGTGATATTGACAATATTTACTCAATGTCATAAAACCCTACAATGTCTTGGATCTAGAAGCATTTTCGTAGCCATGAATATGTATAGTTATGGATTCTTCTATAGTATCTGACGGGGTCGTTGTCACGTTCGGTAGAACACTTGCCGTGCGCATCGATGGGTCGTGGGTTCGAGTCCCGCCGAGGTGACATGTTTGTGATTTTCTGTAGGCATGTTTTCCCCACGTCTAGTAGTTTCGGCCATTGATCGGGTAGGATTAGTATCTAAATTCCGAACGGGTAACCAACCACTGTTCATAGAAGAATTCATTTTCATGATTCAGGAAAAACCGTGAAGTGCACGTTGCGCGTTTAAGTTTCAGTCTATGGATTTCCGAATGCTCGAAGTGAAGAGTGGGTCGACAGCGCATCACTGACTGCTGTTCTGTGGCTGGGGTGTCACCTACCATCGAGTGAGCCTCATGCTCGTCGATCATAAAAAAAGTAATTTTATTTATTTTTTATGGAAACGTGTACGTTAAGGACGTCTTCATATGCTTAAATATAAAAAAAAAATTATAACTGTGGCTCAAGTCTGTTTATTTAATACATATTGTTTTATAACACATAGAGAAGATTGATACTTACGTGACTGTAGTATATTTCAATAATAGGACATGAATCAATGATGCGTTGCCAACCTATTTAACTTTCTATCTATCTATCCAGAACCCACAACAGCCTTTCCATGTATATGACTCACCAGACTGATTTTCAATTAAACAATTTTTATAGAAAATTATTAATCAGTTTTGACGAGATTCGAACCCATAATCCAACGAAATGTTCGTCATTTATCTACCTCAGCATGTTGAATAAATTCGCAGGTTTGGGTACCTACTAACAAATATCCATTGTAAAGTTAGCGGTAAATTACTTTACATTTATTAGTGAGGTGGTGCAATAAATATCATCCTTATCCTAAAAGCTACAAACTACCCATATTACCCGCGCCGTTCATAAATTAACTTCACTCCAAGCGTTCCTTAAGCAAGCGCCACCCTTACCATTTTCAACATATAATTCACTGTTTCATTATACCTGTGTAGGAAAGATCTACTTAAATTCGTAAATTTGGTGAGAATTGTACGGAAATTAAACTCTTTAATCAAAATTACGGTCTCCTACTGCTTTTCCTCAGGGTTATACCGAATAACGCAATATTGAGCTGAAATTATTGTTCAGTTTTCATACAAGATTACTTCCAAAAAAAAGTATGGTAATTGACAAAGTTCTGATACATTTCCCCTTAATCGGAACAAACGTTAAAATAAATATATTTTTTTGTGGAATTCAAGGAAATGGGCATTCTTCAGATGATGTCAGATTCATGAATTATTTCATGATAAGTAAGAAGCGGTGCATATGAATTGCAATAACAGACTTAATAGAATTGACCTTTACGAAAGATAAGAAAAAGAGGAGAATCTTTTCTTGAAAGTTCCTAAGTCGTTCAGAAAAACTGAGAGATTGTAAAAAAAGAATACAAAAGCTATGTAACATACGAAAGTTTTACTGATGTTTGAAATGACTCTACAATAATATGAACGTCATACATCGCCAAAATGAATTCAAAATTGTCATGTTTCGCCAAAAAGTAATGAAAGCATCCCAAGAAATATTTCATTACACAAATATATTTCAAAGATATATCTTTAATACCTGTCATCGAACAATGTATGATCCTCATATGAAAGGTTAATATTGGTACAGTATGTAGATTTTTCTAATTCCGCCCGCATCGAGTATGAAATGTATTTTATTTTAACGTCATCGTAAATCTTCTCTCGCGAGCCGTAAAATGAAAGAAGCCTTCAGTCCCGAGTAGCTATGGAAAGATAAATATTGCACATAAATTTCGCATTTTCAACAATATCATGTTATACGTATCTATTAGTCGTAAATATTGTTGAATAATAAGCAAAGTAAACTAGTGTACACACACTACAGTTATGAAAACATATAGATATAGTGGAGTAAGGATCAGACTAACACACGCTATATGTCTCAAAATATTTCTTCTTTACAGGCAAGTAGTTCTGTCTTCTGTGCCCTGTCTGACCGAAAGATATTTTTATTGTTTCCCCGAGATTCGAACCCGGGTCTCTGGTGTGTATGTATACATGTACCATGGCGGCGGAGTCGGACTACTAGATGTAGATTTTATGAAAATCGGTTGAATGCTTTAGAAGCAGTGAGCGAAATGACTGACGCGGACAGCATCTTTGTTTGATACCGTTTATCTATACATAGTATAATAAAACTGTAGAGGTCAAATGTACATAGAAAAAAAATGTAAGAAGAGAAATAGAACAATCCCAGATTTTTTCTTTGTCTGTTTGTACTTGCTTATCTCCGAAGATACTGAACCGATTGTCATGCAATTTACACAGGTATATTAAGCAAAGCTCGAGGTACCATACAGGCTATTTTATATCTATGTGTATTATATTTATTCATCGAAATCGTTTGTCGGAATGAAAAGTTATCATCATTTTAAGGCACCATATCAACAAATTGCAATGCAAACTGACTCGCGTCGATCTTTTTCGAATTATCGGATGTCAATAACAATTTGATAAAGAAATGAAATAGTTTGATTATTTCGCCGCTTTCAATGTGAATTCGTGGAATAGTGGATATGAATATATCATATGAAGAAACCTTGCTCAAAAGCTTAGCTTAAGATGAAGCCCACGCGGACGAAGTCGCTGACATCAGCTAGTAGATAATAACTTTTCAAACAATATACCTTTTATTATATTACCTTCTAAGAAGGATTTATGAAAAATAATTTTACCTCCATACAGTATCTAATTAATTTCATGCATCCGTAAACATATTTGCGTGAGAATTGCAAGAGATAATATCATTAAAATTAATTAATTTTCGTAAATAGCTCGTGAGTGAAATTACTGAGGGGCTCCTTAAAATTGAAGACATCTAAAGCTTACGCACGAAGGTGGATTGAAAATAATCCGAGTAGAAAATTAATCCTTGATTACGTCCCACTCCCGCTTAGATTTGAGAATCAACACGGATATATAGATAACGAAGTGAATTTTTATGTTAGATATCGACAGACGAGCATAAGGTTCACTTGATGGTAGGTAATCCCTCAGCCACAGTACATCAGTCAATGATGCGCTGTCAACCTACTTTTTTTAATTCAAGCATTTGGAAATTCATAGACTGAAACCGAAACGCGTAATGTGCACTTCACGGTTTTTTCATCTATGAACTGATAATTTTTTATAAAATAAGGGGGCAGGCAGGTGGCTCACGTGATGATAAAGAGTACCCCCGCCCATAGACATCAGCAATACTACAGTATTATTATAATTAATTCGTATTGCAAAGGCTAAAAAAAAATAAATATACAATAGATATATCTCTCTCTTCTATGGTTATTATTAAGGGAGTCATCACGGAGCCTATTTAAATACATTTTGCAATAATAATGCTGTGAATAGACATTTAAGATCTCAAATAAAACTCTGGAACACGGAAAATTGAAAATTTCAACAAACTCTTAATGAGGTTATCTCCTGATATTATTTTCACCTATTAAAAATTGACTCAGAGCAGTTAATTTAAAGTGGAGGATAAAAATTATCTTTCTTTCTTTGTATCTTCTAGTGACTGAAAATCTGTGTAACATCTCCGTATCTTCACGTATGAAAACGAAGTATTTTGCCCGTCACTAAAGACCCCTTCTCGCATCCCCAGTTTGAAACCTTTGAGTAAACAAATTCGTAAAGCAAGATAAACATTGGAAAAAAAAACTTGTCTTCATATATGAATTTCTCGTGTCAATGTTTGAATGTTTTATTCAACAGTCAGTAGGTAGGTACTAACTGCATTTTATATAGTTATAAAATAATATATATTAATATAATAATATATTATTAATATCATATTTAATAATATTATAGTAACTCATTCGCCCTATAAGGAAAAAAAGATAAATAAAAAGTAAAAAGAATGGATGCTATGTAAATAATAAGTAGTAGTAAGTAACACGCATGGATGCAATGTAAATACACAAAAAATACCTATGTTACTAGCTGATTATGTAGCTTTAAAATTGGGTCAGTAGTTTTTGAGTTTAATCGTAACAAACATACAAACAAACAAATATCTTTATTATTACAGATAATTTAATCAATTGAATAGTGAAGAAAGCTTTCAGATTCTGTGGGCTTTCGGATGTTTGTGATGTCAACCATTACCTAAAATGTTGCAAGGTTCCTCCAATCAACAAAGTGCAAGCAGTTTGTGCTTAAGTTCGAAGCCCGATGTAGTCAGTGTGATTACTGGTCATCAACAATGAAAGCTACAGATTTTCGAACATCCAGAATGCAATTTAAGGTATGTTTAACATTGGTAAGCCCGCCTCCGTGGCTCAGTGGTAGGTGCGATACGTTTTGCACGGGAGGTCCTGGATTTGACCCCGGGGAAACAAGATTTTTAAAAAAATGTTATGCTTGGGCAGGGCACTTCGAGCATTCGGAAATCCATAGACTGAAACCGAAACGCGCAATATGCACTACACGGTTTTTCCATCTATGAACGGTAGTTCGTTACGCGGTCGGAATTTCGATATACCTCCCATCCGTTCAATACCCGGAGTCACCAGACGTGGAGAAGATATAAAAATTTCAACCTGGTGGGATTCGAACCAAGACCCATCGATGCGCGCGGCAGATGTTCTACCGAACGCGCCAACGAGTCCGTCAGAAGAGATACAATTTTTTTTGTCTTGTAAGTTTTACATACGTACATATCTTTTTATTATTGCGAACACCGATAAACGATAACTGATGTTATAGTTTTAAAAACGTAAAACACTGTTTTCTATAGTCACCATAACTTAATGTTAGGTATCGATCATAACCAACTCAAACATGAGCACTAGTCCCACGGCGTACCTACACAAACAAACCACGTGATCTGAGGTTAATCACTCTCCATCCAAGCGTTCTTATATAAATTTCACAGTCCGGCAAATACGTCGAAATATCAATTGTGTCACGTGGCAATTTAGACAATCATTTAGGATCCCCTCACTAAAAGATCAATTTCGCGCTTGGACAAGTTTAATGTAAACTTAAGTGCTTGGGGGAGACGCCAAATGAAAGCAGTCCCTTGTGCTAACAAATGTCTTTGTTATTGAATTTTTCGTTGCTGTAACAACATTCTCTTGTAATTTTCATTTTCGATGAAGCCACCTTCGCCATAACTATTAATTATTAATAAAATAACGGAATGGCTTGACTTTTCTCGTCTTTTAAATGTCGTTTTTCGTCGTTAAGTGATGTTCAGTAATTACCACCTCCTATGGACATCCGCGGCTCAAAAGTCTCAGATGTGTAGTCGCCCTTTTAAAATTTTATTTGAAACCAACTAGTCGTAGTTAGTTGGAATCACTGAAGGATGCAGTTTTATTGTTATTATTTACGTGCAAATCTTTAGCGTATTTGGAACACAATTAAAATTTTATTTATCACTTATCAATGAGGAAATAATCTGAGTATATAATTATGGAATTATGCTCAAATAATTATTTTTTTATTAATTAATTTCATATTATTAAAAAAATATATTTTGCAGGCAACCATTTCGCTATACAACCGTAAAAGTATCTCAACAGATCATCGCTATACCGTAAACTACATAAATACGTATACTATTCATGAATACTACTTTTAGGTAACATAAGATAACCCTAATTATAATATTATGTATTAAAATAACAAAGATATATAAAAATCTACACTGTTATAATATATATTTTATCACTCAGCTCCTATAAATATATAGGAGCTTAAATTATGAATTTACTAGCGATCCGCCCCAGCTTCGCACAGGTGAAATGTAGATGTACTATACATAATAATGCTACTCGCTGATAATGTAGCCTTCTATTGGTGAAATAATTTTTAAAATCAGTCGAGTAGTTTGTGAGTTAAATCGTAACAAACAAACAAATCTTTCCTCTTTATAATATACTAGCGACCCGCCCCGGCTTCGCACCGGTGCAATGCTGATACTAAATACACTACAGAAAAACTGTTATTATTATACATATAAACCTTCCTCTTGAATCACTCTATCTATTAAAAAAAACCGCATCAAAATCCGTTGCGTAGTTTCAAAGATTTAAGCATACAAAGGGACAGAGAAAGCGACTTTGTTTTATACTATGTAGTGAAGTATAGATTACATTCTAGGTTCGAGAATAAAAATCTAACTTTCTCTTCATTGAACCCAAGATCGATTAAGTGGACATAGAACACTCATGATAAATGATGGCATAGTTATAACAAATAAGCACAAAATTTTCATTAAAAATGAATTAAGGCAAAAAGTTTTAAATATTTTTTAACCAACTGGATTGAGAGCAGTCTTAATAAAATTACATTCATTATTAGTTTTAGATGAATTTGTTCGATAGATCAAACAAAAACACTCAGACAATGGCGATTTTCGAACATCATTAGTGAGCACTATGTAGCAGAGATTATTTCTATGAAAAACTTAATCACTTATTCTTCAAACCACATTCCACATTCTTACTTTAATATCGAAAAGTTAAACTCAGCAAATACGGGAGCTTAATCATACCACGATATGTGGAAAACTCCACTTCGATGGAATGGAAAACTTTGATCGAAAACCACACGTTGTAAGAAACTCGAGAAAATGTTCTGGAAAGTTTCATGAATTTTATCAAATATGCTGCAACCGGCGGCGCTCTCCGCGCAAACAAGACGGAGCACTTCTTGTCTGAGCTGAGTGTTTGACTGGAACCGTGGGGCGGGTCTCAATTGATTTCTGGATCAACTGAAGAGATATTATGAACTCTTTACTTTCAAATTAAGAACAGCACATTTAAATTTCGAACTCGTTACATGATAGATTGGTTAATCAAATGTGCGTGCAGTGACAAGGATATAACGATGGCAATGATGCGATGCCGACCTACTTTTTACTTCGAGTTATTGGAAAACTATAGACTGAAACCCAAACGCACAATATGCGTTTTGCCATCTATGGACGATCACCCGTTTAATACACGAAGCGACCAGGCGTGGGGAAAACATTCTTATAGAAAATTATAAATATGTCGTCTCGACACGATTCGAACCAGTTACCCAACGGAACGCAAGGTAGTTGTTCTACCAAACGCGCCAGCGAGCCTGACAAAAAGTACCTAGATTTTATAAAAATATCCCATACTTCTTTATTTATGTTTTACCTTGATTTGTAGGTACTCTTATTTATTGATTATATTTTTAGACAAGAAATGCTTGGAAGAAATGTCATGAAAATTTATACGAAACTCGATACGTATCCGAGTCATAAACACCAAATCATACATTTCACAACCAGCTTCGTCCCTCACATAAACGAGGAGACGTCTGTGTGAAAAATACAATAATTCATAGCAACACACACTTTATATCTCACAGTCAGGTGAATAATTTATTTCTGTCCCAAATAATCTAAACAGCAGCTGCAAACCGTAACAGGACGGCATTTGTTTGCCGTCAGTAAACTTCACCTCGTAACCCTTAAATCTAATTGAATTTAATTCCATTAGCGAAGGTCCAAATGGGACCCCGTAATTGTGCTGACCAGGGGTCCATTACGGGCTGGATCGGTGTGCGCCGTGTGATAGTCTGAAATATTTGTGTTACCGTTGTTCTCCTAATAAGCTATGGCATTGAGGAATTAACCTCGTTAGTAACGTGTTTTTTCAACAGCAGTATTTAGAAATACTATACCAAGTACAAACTTAGGACAGTGCTTCAGGCCGAGATAAACATTTGTTGGTTTTACATACTTTTTGAAGTTTTTTTGTATATTTTACTGTAATTTTAGCATCTATAGTTGAAAGAAAAATATTGAAAATAGTTTGTACTTCTGTATGTATATTACTGTTTACATGTATTTATACAGAATAACAAAAACGATATCAATATTTACAAGAAAATTTTACTTGGGCAAATGCCTAGAGCATTTGCCCAAGTATATTATGTAGTTTAAATGCCAGGTCTCAACTACCATGCATAATTTGTACTTGTACATGTACGCGGGGACTTACGAAGTTAGGATACAATATAATAATAGCACATATTTACGATTATATTAGCGTTTTGTTGATATGTATGTAAATATTGTTAATAAAGTCTATTAACTATATCAAGAATCGCAAATATATAATATACAAAAGTACATTTACTAGGAAATTGTTCAATTTTTAAACTGAAAATAAATAACCCTTTACTATAATATATACCAATATTTTATAGTTCAATAACGTACCAGATTTATTGCAAATCAGTAAAGCCAAATCTCAAAAATATGAGTAAAATCCTTCAATACGGGATATTTAGTATTGCCTTAGTAATAAATCCAGGTGACCGTTTACACACGCATATATCAAGTACCTACCAACACAGTTAGTTATCTCAATTTCAAGCCTTAAAGTGGTTCATGATACAAACATAAGCGTTTTATTAAATGTATCTTCATTAAAACCTTAATATCCTCCTACTTTCATCATGTCTATTTTGGTTTATACATCTTCATTTAAACCTTTATGTTTATGTCCTCCAACTCTCATCATGTCAGTTTTGTTTTTTTAGTTCTCATTATTATGAGTTGTCTGTTATATTTCTAGATGAATTAGTCACAGGTAGATAAGAGCGAGCAATAGGTTGAATTTTTATTATTCGTTCATTAAAAATATTCTTTATATTTTTACATACTTGATTGTAACTGATCACCGCCCCTATAGACTTCTGCAACACCAGAGATGGGGTTCTGGCTTTCAAGGAATGACTAGTCTCTTTTCTTGTAGGTACTCGTCATTTATTTATTTTTCAGTAGAACGGCAAAGTCAGTAACACTGTTAAATTTTCAGAACGACCCCACTGTTACAGGTTCTAGATAAACACTAGTGAAACAGAGAGTATGTAAAGCAATGCGCGGCAGTAGATTTTCAGATTTATCTATACTAATATTATTAAGAGGAAAGACTTTTTTGTTTGTTATGACTTAGCTCTAAAACTACTCGACCAATTTTAAAAATTCTTTCACCAATAGAAAAATACATTATCAGTGAGTAACAGGTTTTTGTGTGTATAGTAGGTACATCTAAATTGCACCCGTGCGAAGCCGGGGCGTGTTGCTCGACATTTATTATGCGAGGCGTGTCGCGATTACTCTAAGTAGAAGATTCTATCTACCTTAATTTAAAAATCGAACTATTTGATAATATAATGAGAAAACGGCTATGTTTTAACAACAGATGACATTATTTTCTATACCAGTTTTGTACACTTAACTCGCTACAGCTTGTGACTTACGCTCATTTTCCATTCTAAGAGGCTTAACTCCATTAGTTACGACCAAAACGGTTGCCCTTAAATATGCAAACCACAGCCTACGATTCAATCGAACCTGTCGGACCTGGCTCAAATTATAATGAAGCCTCTAACCAATAACTGTAATTAAAATAACCACAATTAAACCGATTAGGACTTAACCAGAGCTGAAGTATCATTCATAAATCTCTGTGGCTCAATTCATAGATAAAATAAGCGTACAATATAAAGAAAAAAAGGGTGATTTTATGAAATAATCTCTAAAAAAGATTGTATTTTGTTGTTTATTTTTGCACTTTTGACAGGTATTTTTATGACGCTTACATGTACGAGTACTATGATTCTATAGGGAAGCAAAAATTCTAGAAAAATTGCGTTATTCTTTAAGTACCAAAAATTTATATTATCAATCCTGTCCAATAAAAGGTGTGTTTCAGGGCTTTCCAAAATCCATCATCTCATACAATTTAAACAGTACAACATCCGGGTGAGTTACGACGGATCTATATTTCATTGTTTCTACATAGGTATATTTTCCTTATAACGATAAGGAAATGCGCTTTATCTTTTTCATATTATTTACTATCTGTTCTCAAGTAATTACTTATTAGTAAACTTAGTTTGTATTTTCTTAGAATAGGGAAAAAAGGAAATTCCGCAATGTGTACGTTTGATAATAACAACCCAAATGGCCTTTGATCTTTGAAGTGATCTATGTGATTTTATTCAAGCTAGCTTATCTATACTAATACATATTATAAAGAGGAAAGATTTGTTAATTTGGGATTTTAGTTATGTGCTGTGAATTTTTTTTTCATATCCATTCATGCGTTGAAGTAAATCCAAAAATGTATATTTAAAAAATGATTCAAAATAAATATTATAGTCTAGTATAGTCACCAACTCCGGAAATACTTTTAAAAACAACACATCTAGTCATGTGGGTAAATATGACAGTTTTAAAAAAATTTACAAACAAAATATTTTTATAGAACTTTATTTTTAACTCAGGGTTAAAAGTTTCTGTATCTGTTATGTGGAGGTATAGATCACGACAGATAGCTGGAAGTAGGTGCCCGACTCTATCTTTATGGCATCTGAACATAAAGGAACTGGAGGAGAGTTATGACTCTCGATACGCACATTTTGAAATGGAGCGTTCGTAATGTTCCTAATGTCTCTTATATATGGCCCTCTGGCTGACAAACGCGATACCAATTTCCTAAATAGGTATTTAAAATTTAAATAAATTCAAATTCAAATTCAAAAATCATTTATTCATTTAGGTAACACAATGTACACTTATGAACGTCAATAAAAAATACATTTAAATGCTTCTAATTTTACATTTACTGCCAGTTCCCAAATCAAGGGCGTAGAGCGGACGATAACCATGTATTGGCTATTTCATTTAATTTAAAAATATAGACGGCAAAAAAGACTTTTGTAAATACTAAAGCCAGTGTACATTATGCATTTTTTTTAAATTCAGTAATTGAAATAATATAAAAAAGACAATCTAGTTACAATCCAAAAAGTTTCCATTGACGCTGCTATTTTACGGAGATGAAGTTTTAATAAAGTTAATTCCCGAGTTCTCTAGTGGGGCATGGGGCAGACCCATTTCTGTGTCTGTTTCACTGATCATTTTTCTTTACAGGCAAATAGTTGATCAGCCATCTATGCCCTGCCCGACCGAAACAATATTTTATTATCAGGACCTTCGCTTA
Organism: Anthocharis cardamines; assembly: GCA_905404175.1. NCBI lineage: Eukaryota > Metazoa > Arthropoda > Insecta > Lepidoptera > Pieridae > Anthocharis > Anthocharis cardamines. The sequence goes on from FR989964.1 coordinate 5,540,581, forward strand.
TCACTGAGCCACGAAGGCGGAAGTTTAAATGAACTAAAAGTTTGACGGGCTCGTTGGCGCGTTCGGTAGAACACCTGCCGTGCGCATCGATGGGTCGTGGGTTCGAATCCCACCGGGAGCACATGCTTATAATTTTCTGTAAGCATGTATTCCCCACGTCTGGTAACTTCGGGCATTGGTCGGGTGGGAGGAATATCTAAATTCCGACCGGGTAACGAACCACCGTTCATAGATGGAAAAGCCGTGAAGTGCATATTGCGCGTTTCGGTTTCAGTCTGTAGATTTCCGAATGCTCGAAGTAAAAATTAGGTCGACAGCGCATCATTGACTGATGTTCTGTGGCTGAGGTATCACCTACCATCAAGTGAACCTCATGCTCGTCTGTCGATATCTGACATAAAAAAAAAAATTTAACCAAACATTTTTACATGCAGCACAGCTAGTTATGAATAATATAAATATAAAGCCACAAATTCGTAATATTTCATAATCATAGAGTATATCATAGAGTCTAGGATCTAGACCACCAGTATAATTATATAAGTAAATGTAGAGTCGTGTAATGCGTTCATCACGATTACTAGAAGTTAATTGATAATCGTGTGCACTGATCACTGTAATTTTATCTGACGGACGCGACGTACGACGTGCATTCGCTGTCTGAATTCTACGCTTTATCAATTACATAAACCCAGGGCTGGATTTAAAGGTCTGGAGGTTTTGGGGCAACAAAGGCCCCTGGCCCCAAATTATTTTCCAAATAATGTGAACATTTTTTTAAATATTTATGAACAATTTAATCATGTTTGTACCAGGGACTGAATATCGGTTAATTTACCATGGGAGTTATACCGGTATAATAAAGGTTTTTGTTAATATTCATTCGTTTTTATTCAATTAAAACTAATATCATGGTATCTCAATCAGACACATATTTTGGAAAATAAAAAATTATCGTTTTCAGTCCCTGGTTTGTACAAAGGACAGTAGGTAAAGGTAAACCAGAGGAAAAAAATATCAAAGGAAAAGTTGTTAACTACTTAGTGTTTATTCGTCGGAATTTCAAAGATTTTTTTCTGAAGCCTCTATTGTGGACCCTCTTTTGTGGAGGCCCCGGGGCTGTAGCCTCGAATCCCCTTAATCCGGCCCTGCATAAACCTGATTAACCTTTATGCATTCGAAACTAGAGACGTTATATTCAAGAGTAAATATAAAATAAAATGAAATATCGCAAAAATAACATACTTAAAAGACTTCTGTTAAAAAAAACATGATTAATCAATATTTTTTGTGATAACACACCTAAAATTCTTAACATAATATTATTTCACATGTTTATTTACCAAATTGTTCGAAGAAGAGAAATTCAATATTTTACCAACAAAAAAAGATGTAATATCCGAAGAAAAATATTCGCGTTCTAATTCTGCGCGTTATTCAAAGTCCAATCTCCTACCAGAAATGATAAGAAATTGATCATCGATATCTGCTTTCATAAATAAAATAATATACTGCATTATATGCCATTTCATAAACGACATTAGTCGTGATAGGACATTTTCTAAAATGACTGTCGATCCTGAAAGTGCAACCAACGCGGAGGGTGGAGCGTACGCCCTGAAGATTTTCCAAGCGACGCTAAATATCCTGTCGCATCTACTGATCGGAATTGTTGTGGGAATTAGTCTTATTTACTCGTTTAGAAATGGTTTGCCTTTGGGAGCAACTCCACTACACATCGCCCTATGTGTCGTTGGGGTAAGTCCATGAAACATAACTAATATACTATTTTTCCTTTAAATATGTTAACTTTATATTTATATTAGCGATTCGCCCCGGCTTCGCGCGGGTATAATGTACATGTATTAAACACAACTTTACTCGCTGATAATGTAGCTTGCTATAGAAGAAGAATTTTTAAAATCGGTCGAGTAGTTGTTCAGTTAAATCGTAACAAACAAACAAATCTTTCCTCGTTATTACATTAGTAGTATGATGAATTAAAGTATATTTTTTTTACAGTATCAACTCCTTATGGCTGAAGCCATTCTAAGTTTGTCAGCTGACAATGGCTGGTCTGGTGTTTTGCGATTCAGAGACAAGCGTAGGGCCCACACTATACTTCAAGTTGTAGGCTCTGCGTTAGCACTAGCTGGCAGTTTCATAAAAATGATAGATAAGGCGCAAAACTTTAACACCTTACACGGAAAGTTTGGTAAGTTTAAGAAAGAGATCATATAAAAATACAAACAGATTATGGGTCCAAACTCCAAACTATTAAGTAACGTAGAAAAACGCTCAGTTTGGCATACAAAAAAAAGATAAGATATTATCTTAAATTGTCATAAAATATTGTTATTTTTACACATTACGTTTACGTTTTTAAACCGAAGTAATCTGAAATGCGTCACGAATAGATTAAGATTGGGATATATTTCAGATAAAACTAAGGTTTAGTAAGTACATTGAATCCGAAATGACAAAAAGTACAATGCGAATTTGATAAATGATTTTATCATTACATATCTTCTTTTCAGGTCTCGTGGCGATGGTATTCACCACCGTCAGTCTCGTCAACGGTCTCACCTCGCTCTACGCATTTGAATGGCGAAGATTCTGTCCCGGAAACATCTCTAAGATCACCCACATCTGTTTCGGAATAGTTGCATTCGCTGCTTCCTCAATCTGTTTGTGCTATGGCTTCGATAAAATGTCTTTCAGAATGTGGGCTACTGACGCATTCTCCGACACTCTCATAGGATGCACTGCTTGCTTCACCGCTATCATCATTGTCAACCCAACTATCAGCTTCTTTAAGAAAACCTACCGTCTTGTTTCTAACTAATTATAATAACAGTGTGGAATCTCAAAAATCTATCCTTGATAAGTGTTATCATTTTTTTACACAAACAATGTCATAATCAATATCTATTACATCTATTTTACATCAAACCTGTTTAAGTGATTTGACTTGATTGTGATTAACTAGTATGGGTGATTATAATAATACATTATTTATAATTAATTTGAGTTGTTTTAATTTCTAATGAAAATTAAATTCTAAATGAAATTAGCTCGATTGCTTATGACAGAATCATATTATTACTTAACCTTTATGTTTAAGTTGTATACATAGATTTTTTAAGAGTATTTGATTTTCATAGTTACACTTAGTTTTACTGGTACCCCCTGTTGATAAAAACAACAGTTAACTTTGGCTTACTTTGTTTTGAACCGAACTATATCTACAACTAGGGTTGCCAGGTCTGAAAACCGAAAAGCCGGACAGACCAGTCAGTGTAGCCGGACACCCGTAATTTAGTTTTAGTATAACACGACAATTTTTTAATAACTAAGATAAGACTCCTTCATCACATAACATAAAACTTTCATAAATTCTAACGAAATCAATAATTGCATTGTTAGCAGTAACTACTATTGCAATTTGCAATAAATGTAAACTCTAATTAGACACCGTCTAATTTGGCCGGACACGCATCCAAAAAGCCTGACTGTGTGGCTTTATCCGGACGCATGGCAACGCTATCTAGAACTAAACCAAGTGAACTGACATCCATCACCGAAATTATCTGCAGAAGGTGTTCACTTATTGGAAAACGTGTCATATATATATTTTTTTTATTGATGAAATAGGAAAGCGTTTGCTTGCGATCACACCTGATCTTAAGTGTTGGTGCAAACTAAGGTGGTAAATCACGCTTACCTATGAAAAGCCTATTTACCCTTGACTTGAAGAGCCCCATATTATAGGTTTCTGGAAAGACAGACGGCGGTAGGGAATTCCAATCCTTGGCTGTTCGTACTATAAAAGACGAGGCAAAGCGTCCTGTACGAGCTTTCGGTACATCGACCTAGTAAGGATGGTACCCCTCCGTACGTCTAGATGTCCGATGAAGAAAAGGAGATGGTGGAATGAGGTGGTGAAGCTCTGAGGCACATTCACCGAAATAGATAAATAGATAATAAAACATCCTTTTAACGATAACGAAAATTCTTGCTTGATATCTAGGTCACGTATCCAAATAATTTATGATTAATTATAATCATAACCGGTAAAACACTTATCTGTTGAATAGATTACAGAAATAATATCATATTTTATCAATCTCTAAGATAAAAATGGCCAAAGGCGATTTAGTTATCCTTGTTTTTGCATGAAGGTCGATCAATGATATTAAACAACTTATTTATTTACAACTAGTAAGACGCCGCAACTTCGCATGCACAAACAATATTATATTACTCGCTAATAATGTAGGTACCTTTCTATTGGTAAAATAATTAATATCGGCCGAGTAGTTTTTGAATTAAATCGTAACAAACAAACAAAAAAATATTTGCTCTTTATAATATTAGTATAAATTTGGATGACTTTTTTGAAACACAGGTGTCCAGACTTAATAACTCATATTATATAACTCTTGCTTATCTATATAGCTGCTTACAAAACAAAAATTAAATCTCACAATAAGTAACAAATTAAATAGGTATACAATCATACAATATACCCTCAAATAATTATTTATTCACCTAATAGATATTTTAATCAGTTATAAATGATATTTAAAAATTCTTTATCTTCTTAGCTTTTGCCAATTTTCTCCATATCTTCCAGTATAGCTTGCACACGATAATCCCAGTATACACTGAAACTATTCCAATCATAACATATTGTGTTTGTTCGGACGACCATTGATTAAAGGAATCCTTGACGAATCCGAAGCATAAACAAATTGATGACGCTATGAATGCCGTAGTACCGCAGAACAGATGACTGGTCTTTAGAATTTCAAAGGGCAGGATTCGTTGGAAAGTAGTTTTGTACAGAGATGCGACCCCATTGAGGCAACTGAAACAGGTCATGATGAGAGCCGCTAACGCTGTAATAACCAAAAAACGAAAAAATACGATGAAACTTCATTGACATAACGTTTGAGTACGTGATATTCAGTCAAAATAATTCAATAATTTGACTTTGAAATACAATGTTTCTTAAAAAATCAAATACACACATACATAGCACATAAACAAAACACTGTTTCTGTTTTTTTTTTTTTTTTATAAATGATCGATAGGCAGGCGTTTGACCACAATCCCACCTGATGGTAAGTGGTGATGTGATCTAAGGTAGAGCACGCCGACCTAGAAAAAGCCTATTAATTATGAATATTATCTGTAATTTAAATTTTTAATATTTAAATTTATAGTTATATTAAAACACGAATTATGTATGGAAGAAGGGGACATCCTGACACAGGTATAAATTTACTTAAAATGATGACCCAACAACGGTGAATTATTTGTAAAAACTTATTGTATTATAATAAATAATGCATCATTTTTTTTCATTAATTTTAATGTTTATAATTCCTTTAATAGCAAATCAGAAAAGTGTTGAATAACCTAACACTTAATAGTCAAATTAATAAATAGTTATCAAAACTTTGACCGCCTCCGTATCTCAGTGGTAAGCGCGATGCGTTTAGACCCAGAGGTCGCAGGGTTGAATCTCGGGAAAATAAGATTTATAAAAACATATTTTATTCGGGCACAGAATGATGATCACCAACTTGCCTGTAATTAAAAAGGATCAGTGAAACACAGAAATGTGTCTAACTTTTATTGATACACATATGTATATAATATACTAGCAATCCGCCCCGGCTTCGCACGGGTGAGAGAAAAAAGAATAGGCTATGTAAAATTGCGACTATAATTAAAGATCTAAGCTACCCTATCTCTTAAGTTGGACCAGACTGCTCACGGTGTGCCAATTTAATTTAAAATCGGTTATGTAGTTTAGGAGTCCATCGCGGACAAAGATCGTGACAGGAGATTTATATATATTAGATATATAGTACGATAACAAAACGTTGTTATCTATGGATTTTAAATGCCTACATTATAGTTTCTATTCGATCATAAATAGAAAAATCCAAAATCAAAATACTCTTCTAAACCTATCTTGAACATATAAATAATATTTTTTTTTTTTTTTAAATCTGCTATTATTAGTTTCCTTAGTTGATTAGTAACTTCAACACTATTAATTTATTTTATATAAATATATACATTCGATAAGGCAATATCAATATAACAACTTAACGTGAGTTTATTTGTTTTTGTTATAAAAAAAACAATATTATATACAAATCTATCCAAATCTAATTACTCACTACCCGTACTAAAGATAAAAATATGACACGCGTAATTAATAAATTCCTCATTCACTACTGATTATTCAAGATACATATACGGAAACGTCAAATAAGACATTCCATATTATTAGCCATCAAAGATATTATTACTATTTTTATCTATATATATAAAAGAATGTTGTGTTAGTTATACCATTTATAACTCAAGAACGGCTGCAGCGATTTTAATGATATTTTATTTATTGGATTTATGTCCCGAACAGAACAACTATAAAAATCTCGTAAATATCACGAAAACATATTTATGCAGAAAATTAATTTTAAAAACAAAATAGTTTCGGTATTCCGCCATCTTCCCCAACTGACAGCTCACGTCTCGCTTATAGAATAGAATAGAGGTGGGAAATAGCATAATATTCAAATCTAGAATTTATTTTTTTATTTTTGTGACCAACATTCTGGCAGAACAACGTCTGTCGGGTCTGCTAATATAATATACATCTATGAAGAATTATTAAAAAAAAAGTCTCACCAAATTTTCCATGTGTCGAATTAAAGTTGCTTGTCTTTTGTTGTATCATAATAATGGATCCGACAATGGCTAAGAGTGAACCTATAGCTTGTAGTATCCAGTGTATACGACGTCGTTGGACGAATTTGAATGACACAGACCATCCATTGCAATCATCCAGACAAAGTATCCCATTTGACATCAGCAATTGATACTATAACAAAAATCAATAGATTCATTAACATTTAGGTAACTAATTTGCAGTTTTTTTAAGAAATGAATAAAATTATAAGTCATAATATTATAAACAAAATTGGACTCCAAGATATAATACATAATATTAATAAAAAAAAGTCTTAGGAAACCTGTAGTATATTTGCATCTGTAATTTGGCACTGGGTTCGGTATCTGCCTTGACAAATTGAAACGATGTTTTTGGAGGTCATACGACCGATTATTATTAATTAACATATTCAAAAACAGCAGTCCATCTTTGATCTGAGACTTGTGGAATAAAGAATATATGAATAGAAAATCGCCTTTTAGTTCCTTAAAAGATTTTTATTTATGTGTCATAATCGCTTCAAAGAAGATAATATTAGATTATAAACTTTTATTGTAAAATTTTAGTGGTTTGACAGTATAAGTCTCAACCCTCACGAAGGAATACACCGCTCAAATTATATTGATATATATGTAGTAGTAGTTGTGTACTAGAAAGCCACAAAGGCCCAAGCCCGAATTCCAAGACTCCTCAAGTCCAAATCTATTCTAGAGAACTGTCAAAATATCTCATTTAAAAAAAATACTAGTATTAAAACTAGATCAAACCCGAGCCACAACTTGGAATAACTTCAGTTTTATCAAGCATTAATTTCAATACATACCCCAATCACGCAGAGGATGATATGAAGATGAAACGCGTTCAAACTCGACTTGAACGCAAACCATATTGTCACAAACACACAGACGGCTATCAAGGAGTGCACTAATACATTCGTACACCGTCTGAAGGCGAGCCACGCATAGTTGGAATTACATCTATCAATACCACGCTGACCATTTCCATAAGGTGGTTCTAAAGCCTTCGTATCCATTGCGAGATTCCCCCTAAGCAATTAATCCAATGATTGTATAAAATTATGAAAAACTGATTATATGATGACACGTGTATGCCTCTGATATTAAGACCAGTCGTGATAAGTCTAATATCTGAATTTGTGTACCTAGTTGACTCATATTTGAGTAAATAAGAGGCAATCATTTAACTACACGTGGAGACAAATGGTAGCAAAAGATAAAAAAAATCTCGCTTAGAAAATTTTTCATTGTTAATCTTTCATCACACCTCATCTGTTGATTTGACATAACTATTAACAGTATATTTACCAGGGCCGGATTTAGGGGAGGGCATCAGAGGCCACTGCCCCGGGCCTCCACAATAGAGAATTCGGAAAAAAAAACTTTCAAATTCGGACAACTAAACACTAGTAAACAACTTTTCCTTTGATATTTTTTTCGCTGTCTTATCTTTACCTACTGTACTTTGTACAAAAATTATAATTACATACCGTTAAAATGAAAATAATTTGGGGCCAAGGGGGCCTTCACTCCTTTGTTGCCCCAAGGCCTCCCACCTCTAAATCCGGCCCTATATATTACTATGATTACTATAGTAACCCGATAACACCTTCAATTTGGAACACAGTGTCGTCTCTTTTATGATTTAAATACATTCTTTTATTGGAAATTTATATTAGACATAAGAATACGTGAAATATTGAATAATATTTCACGTATTCTTATGTCTTTATCAGATAGCATTTCTCATGTCTCCAAATATCTGATAATGTGACATTCGATAAAATAATGTAATGCTATACAGTTAACAGTATGATTCACCTAAATTTGTGTTTTCGATCGTGGCCAATACATCCAACTCAATCAAGATTATGCAAGGAATTTTGAACAGAAAAACAGGGACGGTTTGTAGACCGCAATTTTAACGTATTTCTAGTATTTAAATAAAATACTTTATACCGGATTAAAACGCGATTTATTATTTATGACTTTCTGCAACCGTGGTCACAGAGCATAAAATAGAAAATTACATTAAATATCAACGTACGAATAGATGGCGTTAATATGGCAAATTTATGATATTTCAAATCAGAAAACTGTCACATTTCAGTCTGCCCCGCGACCACGATTGCTTCCGAAACGTCGGGGTATATACTCGTAAAATAAATAGTAAATCGCATTTTAATCCGTATAATAAGTATCACACATTTAAATTAAGTATTTTATTTAAATGTGTGATAAGTACTCGCGTTAATAAAAGACAATATTGTATTTGTAGTATTAAGGAAAAGTAGTAGTGTTAGAGAAAATGATGGTCTTTGGTTGTAAAACGAATAAAGTACCAAGAGAACAGAGGTGCCAAGAGTTAAGAATAAAACAAAAACGCTTTCGCACATTATATTCGCATAGCACACTTAATAAAACACGTAATCATAATAAAACTTGTATAAAAAACAATAAAACCGATTAAAATGTACATAGCAGTTACACCTGCCCACTCTTTAAAAGCTGGCATACAAAGACCTAAGCAGAAACTGATGGATGACATTATGAAAGCCGGTATACCGAACGTAATATGAAATAACTTCAGGTAACGACCACCAAAAAGTCCGCAGGGCCCGGATAAGAATGCCAAACATGCCAGTACTGTTGTTATCAAACCTGCAAATAAATTCACTTTTTTAGATATTATTATAGAAAGTTCGCCGAGGGATCATCTCCGTGGCTCAGTGGTAAGCGCGATAATTTAGCACCGGTGGTCCTGGGTTCAAATCGGGGAAAACAAAATTTAATGCCCCACTGGGGGACTCGAGAATTTCCTAAATTTCCTTCTTGGATGTATTTTTATGTTAGATATCGACAGACGAGCGTGAGGTTCACTTGATGGTAGGTGATACCCCAGCCATAGAACATCAGTCAATGATACGCTGTCGACCTACTCTTTACTTCGAACATTCGAAAATCTACTAATATCTAATAGACTGAAACCGAAACGCGCAATATGCACTTCATTTTTCATCCATCTATGAACGGTGGTTCGTTACCCGGTCGGAATTTCGATATTCCCCCCACCCAGAATTTCGATATACCAGACGTGGGGAAGACTTGTTTACAGAAAATTATAAACATGTCGGTCCGGTGGGATCCGAACCCACGACCCATCGATGCGCCCGGCAGGTATTCTATCAAACACGCCAACGAGCCTGGTTCGCAGACATATTGAAATTTACCTTAAAAGTACAGAGGCACACATAATATGCAAATTACCAAGTAATAAATAAAATTACATGCAGTCCTTGAGCGGCCATGTTGATTATATTGCGTATAATTTTATAATGCAGACATATTTAAATATTACCCTCCGGCGAATGTAATCTATAACTTTAAATTAAAACTACTCAATATCAAAAGCTAGAAAGTCCTTTATTTCGCTCGAATAATAACGTATATTTTCACCAAAGCAGAGTTTAAAACTAGTTAATATTGTACATGTATTTTGAATACAACAATTTTAGTTACATGAACTATGTTTAAAAGTTATTAATTGAACGCGCTTACTCATATTATTAAACATAATTCAAATTTTAAAAAAGTGAACTTTTTAAAAATTATAATTAAATTAATTCTTAAAATTAAATACCAGTGTATTCAATCAATCAATCAAATTCACGTTTACAAAAATTTGCATCAGAAAAATTATTTTTTTCTTTTCCTTCGATAATGACGTACGCATTAGAAATTTTAAGGGTAACTGGCAAAAAATACATTAAGTTTATACAATAAAGAGTTTCAAATAAATAATTACGTATTATACCCATAAAACCATTCTGATTTGAATAACCGTAACTTGCCGTATTCTAATTATAGAGTATAACTTATATAGAGAAATCCTCATCAAAGTATATGTATTGCGATAATACTAACCCGTCAAACCATGAGCGCTGGTGGAGATTCCTTTGTCTAAAGTAATGAGTACCGTTCCTGTTACAGCTAAAACCATTGCACACATTTGCAACAGCACATGTGTTAATCGCCTATGTCGCAATCTCATCGGGGTGGACCAACCATTAGCGTAGTTCAGACTTAATATCGCTTCCGCTGAGAAAAAATGATACTGAAAAGAATTAATCCTAAGAAAAAGCTCATAATTGAAAGGTCGACTTTCATTCAAACTTCAATGAAATCTAGTGAAAAACATCTATCTCTTCATAAAGATTGAAAATTGATAATATATTTCTAATATTATAAAGAGGAAGATTTGTTTGTATGTTTGTTACGATTTCAAAAATTTCTGTCACCAGTAGAAAGCTACATTATCAGCGAGTACCATAGGCTATTTTTTTAGTACATCTACATTGCACCCATGCGAAGCCGAGGCGGATCGGTAGTATATTATATAGGGGTCCTGCGGCTCACCTAATGGAAAGTGACCACCGTCAATGAACGTCCACAACACCAGAGTATTTGCAGATCCGTTGCCGACCTTTATTATTGCTGCAGTCCATGATAATAGACGTTAAGTATGCTGAAAATAATACTGCACTCAGAGATTGTAGTAAGGCCGTGGTATTCTTGATAGGTTATAATATTCAAGTGTAAATTAAGAAACAGTGTAGATTCAAACATTTTTATCGAATACTCGAATTAAAAATTAGGTCGACCGCGTATCTATGACTGATGTTCTGTGACTGAGGTATCACCTAACATCAAGTAAACCTCATGCTCGTCTGTCGATATCTGACATAAAATAAAACAGATCAAATGTTTTTGGAGAAGAGAAGTAGTAAAATACAAATAAAACTTACTCCAAAAACACACAAAGTTACATGAATATCATTAAAGTTAGTATTTAGAAGATAAAACAGTATTGTAGTTGTCACACCGCCAATAAGCATTTGCACAAAACCCACCCCCACTGCGCAGAATATCACATTCCAGTACTCATCAACGGGATCTAGTATTATCATGCGCATATTGATTAAAAAATATTTGTTACATATTCACTGATGTAAACAAAGAAACCAACTAAACTGTTTGACGTATTACGTCATTTGCTACACAACCTTGCCCAATCATAGACCTAAAACGCTACACAATTGTCTTCTAATCGTAGAAAGATTCTGTGTCTACGAAACTTATAAACGTCGCGTCGTGGGAAATTACCAACGAGACATCAATCGACAATCACGTAACGGGATGATATTTGACAATACTGTTTGTATTATTCACTTGGAAAAAGTATTTTTACTTTCTGTAGTTACTGTAGTTTAGATTACATAGTTCAAATCATTCGTAGTTAATACAGCCATCCAACTACCGCCATATTACAAACTAGTTATATGCCCCGGCTTCCCACGGGTGCAATGTAGATGTACACATTATTTTTTTATCGGTCGAGTAGTTTTTGAGTTAAATTATAACAAAAAAAATCTTTCCTCTTTATGATATTAGTATAGAAGTATAGATATAGACTAAAAAATACACAAAACCAATTTAACTCTCTCAAAAACTGACACAAAGCTATGTCAGATATCGACCTCGTACTATTTATTCGAAATAAATATGGATTTACATATTGCGTGTTTCGGTTTCAGTAGGCCTATTACGAAAAACGAACGCAACGAACGGATCGAAACGAAAGAACAAACAACTTCGTATTTTAACTTATTAAGAAAACATTTTTAATTCTATTTACGATTATTCTTACTATCATAGTAATGTCAAACGAAAGACAATGTCCTATTGCGAAAGACGTGTCGATCATCGGATTCATAATAGTAAAATGTACGATCCGTCAGCCGAAACTTCGTATTTTGTTTTGGTAATAGGCCTCCAGTCTATGGAGACTGAAACCGAAACACGCAATATGTACATCACGTCTTTTCATCTATAAAGGATGGTTCGTAAACCGATCGGAATTTCGGTATATATCCCACCCGTTCAATGCACATGCATGTGACCAGGTAAAGGGATTAGATAATTTCAGAAAAATATACCGGCGGAATTCGAACTCGACACCCATTATACCGCGAGGTGTATGACTCAACGCAACAAAGAGCATATCAAGATTTTTTTATAATGATGACAACAGCCAAATAGGGATAACCGCCATTCGACAACTTTACAAGAAAGTTATTTAAAGTTCGGAATAATCAAAAAAAATATAAAAATATATAAGCAACAAAAAGTTTACCATAGATTCATGAAACTTAAACCGGACCAAATGACGCAGAACAAAAGCTAGGAAAAAGATCTTTCTTCGAAAAGCCAAAATAAAAATAAGTCTATTTTGGCAAAAATATCCGCTCTATATTTTCACTTATCCCTTTTTGGCTGTAAGCCATCGATAATATTAATTTCTTATTCGTGTCGCTCTTGATAGAGCGGTCGTGGTCATCATGTATTGTCAGGGGCTGATGTTGCTCGCCTAATATTAATTATTGCAATAATATTAGATTGCTTCTTAGTACTTACAGCAATGTTACATAATGCAGCATGAGTATCTCCTCTCTTCAAAGCATAAATCAAAACTGACATGACAGTAGCTCCAATTAGAACATGAACAATTCCCAAACCGATAGCACACCATACACTCCTACAGTATCTTCCGCTAGGCTCGATAATCAGAATCCTTAGTGGAATACGTTTGGATGACTTAGGTCTATTTTCTTGTTGCTTCGATTTTCTATTGGAGTCCTTAACATTGTTAATCGATACTGAGGTTTCTTCCACCGAATTCATTTAATTGTAACCAAGGTAAATAGTGCCAGTAATTTGCCAATAATTATCATAATAATATACCTAACCGCTCATTTACATCCAAAAAGAAAAGAAGAAAGCATTTAATGACACTTATTGTCTACTTCAAACATACATTTTCGTTCAGAAATGTATATTGAAATACTCAGCTTTGCACGGGTTTAATGTAGATGTACTATACATGAAAAATATTTTACGCGCTGATAATGTAACTTTCTATTGATGAAAGAATTATTAAAATCGGTCCAGTAGTTTATTCGTTACAAACATACAAAAATACAAAACATTCCACTTTATACTATTAGTGTAGATGAACGAATGAAAAATATTATACACAAGGAGCGTGTTCAGAAATTATTTTTAAAAAATTAGCGCCTTGTGTTTACGCAAGAGGTATGGAGTGTCGTAGTATTGAAATAATCGGCATTCCGTATGTAATGGCCACCACTACACTGAAAGTACTGAAAGATGCGTTCGGATTTAACAGTGGTGGCAGCACTATCAGTAAAATAGGACGCGCAATTACCAGTAAAACCAGCATTGACATAGTATTAAATAGACTTCAGTTCGCATACAAAATTCACGAAAAAAGTGTACCGATTATTTAAGCCTCGTTCCTTGTCAAATTTTGAAAAAATGACACTGCTCAATGGGAACAAAGAAAAGAGTGAAGTTGAAATATGATTTTATTAGTTACCAAAATATATATATACATATCTATGTATTATACATACACACTTGACTAACTTCGAAGACTTTATTATTTATTTTTTTATTAGTATAGTTTATGAAACACCAATGTGTAAATTATCATGTATCTAGTAGGGTACAAAAACTATAATATATTTGATAAACAATAATATAATGTTTTATATAAATAGTAATTCGTATGTTAAATAATAATATTCGCAAAAGGTTCCGAATATATACAGATTGGAATATTTTCTTTTCCGTTTTAGCGTGAAACCGTAACAAACAAAAAAAATCACTTTCGCATTTATAATATTACTACGGATGCTTATCCTTAGATAGTAAGAATTATTTTAGTACTAATCTACTCCATGCATCCACTATTCTGTTACACAATAGTTAGCGCATGTGTTGGCCAACCTTGGCCAAACATTTGTAGCGTTCATTTAAAACAGATAATTTTGTTCAAATTTTCAATTATTTGTTAGTTTGAAAGCTTAAAATATATCTTATTTTATATGTACTAACCAAAAATAAGACTCCGTCCGTAAAATTGTTTTTTCGGGAATTATTTTCGCAATTTTTGAAGACAAACTGTGTCATTGTGAAACGTCTTAATATTGGCCGTGCTTGAAGAGAACTAAACAAAATAGACTCTCACATTTCAAGTGAGCTGATATTTACCGGCACGGATTTTTTGCGTCGACCCGATATCTAGTATATTGTTGATCGAAGAAAACCAGCGTCAGTATGGTGAGTTCATTTCCGAACACGCTCAAGGTACAAAGACTCATTGGTGTTGGTAGATATAACTTAAAATTAACTGGGGTACTTAAATAACAGAATAACTATTAAAATATCGAAAAATTTAGGAAAAAAATAGTAATAATAATATAAAAGAAGTGAGAAACTAGCATATTCAGATCTAGAAATATTATATATTTCTTTTATTTTTGAAGCCAACGTTCTGGCAGGACTACGTCTGTCGGATTTGGTAGTGTTTAATAAAAACAAGCAAGCTCAATGTTCTTTTAATGGCTTATACAGTATAACAAGAGTATAAAAAACGCAAAAAATAATTGATATATACGGTATTTCTGTCACTGGCGTCCACGATGTAAACGACGGTTTAACCAGTCCAGATATAAAACAAGCAGAGGAAAGTGTAAAGGCGAAAATCCCCAAATATTTATGCACTGTATGTATGTTTTTTCGAAAATTACCAAGTTCATTGATGTCGATCCTAGTTCTTTTGTAATCGTAGATAATCAAACCAAATATTACATTACAGATTGCCAATGCAGTTGCTGCCATTCCTAAAAAAAATATAACACAATTTAAAAACTTAATATTATATAAAAAACAATTGGTATGTCTCATTCGAATAATCATTCCCAAGACCTGAAAACAATTTGTGAATCGGGCGTGAGTAGAAGAGTCGGGAGTGGCGATCGTACTTCGATCTGATCAGGGACGTTTTTCAAAAGTACGTTTAATGTAAATAGGCCGGAATTAGAGGTATGTGGAGGCCTAATGGCAACAAAGGAGTGCCTCCTGGCCCAAAATTATTTTCATGTTAATAATATAATCATGTTTGAACAAAGTACAGTAGGTAAAGGTAGAACAGCTAAAAACAAAATATCAAAGGAAAAGTTATTGTCGGATATCGACAGATTTTTTCCGAATTCTCTATTGTGGGGAGCCCAAGCCAGTTGCCCCGGATGCCTTCCACTAATTCAATCCCTTGTATTGTACAGTATATCTTTAAATCATAATTAGTGTTTCGACTTCAATGAATCTTACTTTACCTGTGACTGAATGAATCGTTATCTTGAAAGGCCCAAAAAAGATTGACATAAGTGTTCCAAGGACGGCACAGGTTATAGCGACAAACTGAAGAAATACGTGTTCAATAGGTCGATGCGGCAATCTCATTACGGCGGTAGACCCGCTTAGTTTGTGAAGAGCAAGAATCGCCGACGGCATACACAGTTGGAACTGAAAATAAGGAGACTTATAATTCTAATAGTTTGATCTCTCTGTTTGCTATCAAGGGGCTAAAACACAGGTTTATAGACCACAATCATAGATCTAACAATATGTAGGTAAACGGTATACATTATTTTAATGTCAAATTAAATTATTTCAAGTTTCAAAAAATATTCAATAACGTTCAGTTTATGAGTGGCTATATATACAATGGTAAACATTGTGAATATACAGACAGATTTACATGCGGCTTACGACTGTGCGTAGCCGGCCGATATCGGCATCTCAGCAGCGTTGGTGTAGTGTCACGATTGCAGATGACTGGCCATATCTAAAAATATATGGACAAATGAAAATTTTAAGGAGGGCAACGCACGTGCAAGCCCTCCAGCGTTAGAGAGACCTATGGGCAGCGTTGATCATTTACCATCACGTGAGCTCTCCGTTATATTCTATGTAAATATTTTTTTTCTATAGTACTACAATACTTAAAAAAACATAACCAATACCCCAACAGTGCCCAAAATTATATGCAATGCAGAAAGACATTTATCCTTCTTGTAACTCAGTGTATAATACAAAACGGTCATGCTTGTCGCTCCCATCATCATATAAGACAAAACAATAGCCGCAGCAGCGAATCTCTTCCTCATATACAAGTTACGTGGTTGTTCCACTAAAATAATTTTCACTGGGCCCATAAATTCAATAACGTCATCCCCGGCATGTTCCCCTGTTACACATTCAAGATTACAACCACGGTTTGCCATTTTGATATGATTATTAACAAAATTATATGTACATTTACAAAGGATTGTTTATTACTACGTCACATAAGGAATTATAGTGTCAAATTGTCAGAATGTCAAGTGCTTCTTGACAGATAGAATTCTTGATAAAGTTCCTTGCACTAAAGCGTTGAGTCTTGGTGTTATACGTAATGATAACTTTATATCGGTTGGATGATAGTTCCCTTCACGAATTAAAATTGTTCTAAAATATATGTTCTCAGATTTTTCAATGTTGCGACCTCATTATGAACCGCTGAACTAGAGACGTTATATACCTTAAATTTTTGAAATAATAAATAATTTAAGCAAACGGGATATATACTTTTTCATTAAATAACTTGTCATCTTGCGTTAATCGTAATACCCCAGTCGGATTAGCATTTGACCTTGCACTAATTCTAGGTAGAAATGTTATTCCACTACCCTTTAGAGGGGGCCAGTGGGAGTCAATTTTGAATTTAGACTCCCACTGATCCCCCCTAAAAGGTGTTGCAATAATTTTTTATCTAGATTTTTTATCTTAATGCTGAAACACAGATCATAACTATATCGGGAGTCTGGGTTTATTTATTTGGTGAATTTGAATGCAAGGATCGGCCCTCGACTAACCTGACTGGGCTATAACTGTATGCTGTCCTGAGGGAGGACGAATGACTATCGAGAAATTATTCGAATCGTCAAACTGTCAATTATATGAGTTTCTTTTTAATTTTAATATTAATGACAGATATAAAATACGAATGACTTTGTCGCAAATTGTTTGTGGTAGGCCAGTTGTACGCTCGTTGCGTTTAGCAGCAGAGGTCCCTTGTTCGAATCTCGGAGAAACAAAAAAAATTGATTCGGTCATGAAGGGTAAAGAAAACTGATGACCTTGCCTGTAAAGAAATATAATTAAAGAAACAAACAATACCCCTATTACATGTATATTTATGTATATTAAATTACTAGAGAAGACGTATACAATACATACAAATACATCACGCCTCTTACCCATTGGGGTAGGCAGAGATCACGGAATTCCATATGCAATATCATATTTCAATATGAATAAAATTAGAGATGAGTACCTACTGTTTTCTAAAGTTTAACCTAAAATAGAACGAAATATGTACCAAAGTCAAAACTTATGAACGCGACTCAAAGAGAGTGACCAAAGCCGTGTTTTAGAACTCATTCGCGGATAGAGCTATAATCCCAACAAAATTACTTTTCCTCACAGACTCAGTCTCCCCCACCGAAACAATAGCGATTTTCGACTACCCTCATTACGTTTTATTACTATAAAGCTACACGGTTTCGCTTTTTTCACATATAAATATAAATGAAGCTATAAAGGTCGGCAGGAAACATTAATGGAAAATGTTCTGTTTTATTATTCCTTGCGGCTTCAAATGAAAATATAAACCGCCGCGCGTCTAAACTACTAAATTGGGTTTATTCTTAATGATGAAAAAGCTTTTTGTATTTTTCTTTTTTTAGATAAATAATAAAGGTATTAAGGTTAATCTATATGTAATCAAAAAACCTCCAAACAACAAAGACGTCACACTCAAGCCTTGAGAAACACTATATTCTTGAGAACTGTAAAAATGTCAAGTTTCTGTAGAGAAAAATATGGTTTAACAAGTCTCAAAACTAGATTATAACCTGAATCACGTCTTCAAAAAAAAGGGCCTAAAACTAAGAGCAAATACTTGCACGTAAAAAAAAAGTTTTTCGTGCCCGCTACATTCTGCTTATTAGTTTTAAACCACTGCGTCAAAGGTCTAAAAGACGCTAAGTGACGCATTTAAATTTGATTTGAATATGATTCAATTTGAATTTTTTTTTGTTATCGTATGTATATTTGTATAGGAGAATAAGATATAACTTACTCGTATAGGTATCTTTTAAAAATTCATAAAATCCCGTGAAGATTAATCTTTTATAGTAGCTAATTAGTAATTTAGTGTCTAATAATACTTTTATATACTGAATTTAACACCCTCACGTAATTCACAACAAAACTAAACTTTATTTACTCATTGCGCAAAGCGTAAATCGGATAATAAAATAATAGGATCTCAACGAAAACAAAACAAACATGAATTACAATCGCAAACCATCAACAGAGTAAAAGACAGAAGAGAAATAAGATTGCATCTATTGTAAATAGTCTCATGGAAGACCGAAATGTAAAGTAAGTCGTCAATATGAGTGTGCTTAAATATAAATGATATCTTATATATTTTTTAAAGTACACACGTTCACACAAACACAAACAAATACACATATACACACGCATGCATTATCGGTTTTTCGACTTCGGTTGACGCGGTGGTTCGTTACGCGGTCGGAATTTCGATATTCCTCCCACCGGACGTTGGGAAGACATGAAAATTATAAACATGACGTCCCGGTGGGATTCGAAGCCACGACCCTTCGGTGAGCACGGCAGGTGTTCTACCAAACTAGCCCGTCGAAATATACGTATTCAGTATTGCTGTGTCAATTAAATAAACTATCTGATATTTCTTACCAAGAAGGAAAATGAATCTATTTTATTATTATTACAATTTCCTTTGCTATGGCCCTTAGAGTCACGGACGCATCAATAAACATTTTAAAATACAGCCCGCGCAAATACATAAACTTATGGCTGGCTGGAATCAATTATTAAAACTCCACCATAAAGTACTAACCGAAGGGATTAATTCGATTGTCGAAGCAATTACTGACGGTCACGATGCTTAATGATTAATGACGATTATTACAACATAAATCATAAAGGGCCGACGTGTGAATTTACATAGTGCCCACAATGCCGATAAATATGTAAATGATTCACTAGAAGTTTTTAATGTCTCAAGAATTTTCAATTAAATTTTAATCAACGTTTTCGCTTTATGAAAATATTACGCACCACCCACTCATTCTTTACGTTGATGTTGTAATTTGTTTTCTATACTGTTGCTAGAATGTGATATAAATGCATAATTAACATGTTATATAGGCACTGATCGAACTCATATAGAACGTAAAGTAATCGATTCATATATAACGTAAGATTATTATTTTTATCAGATACTAGCAACACGCCCAGGCTTTGCACGGGTGCAATGTACAATTATCTTAATAACCTTTAATATCGTTGGAATATTTTTCTGTTAAATGATAAATTTTATAATGGTATCATTGTGTTACCTTTGGTTGTATTTATAAAAAAAAAATATACTTCCTTGCCGCTTGTGGCGCTGCTACTAAAATTGTCTATTCCTCTCGGTTTGTTTCAATATGCTTTTATCTTAATAAAACAGTTTTAATAGAATTCTTGCTCAGTTATTATTTATAACCTAATTATAACATTTTCTATAGCCATAGGAAACATAATTTAATTTATTGAGCATTTAGCGTATTTCCAACTATGAATAGAACGTAACTCGGATGGAATTTCGATAGAATTCTAATATTTAAAAAAAACTGGAACAACCTAAGAACCTTAATACGTTCCCATTTATTCACTTACACTTTAATTTAAAAAGTGACTGACGTAATACAGAAACTGATCTAAAGTATAATCTGTGGACCCCTTGCATTAGAGCAATCGCTTAAAAGCATTGTCTTGTTTCCTTGCGAAATGAGATGTACCAAGTTCCAAGTGTTACGTCTTTGAACATTCCCTGTTTAGAAGCTACTGAACCCACATACGGAATAGTATTATCTGCAAAGTGAAATGGAATGAGCGCTCTTTAAAGAGAATGTATTCAAAATATATACAAATACAGTAGTTTCGATTCTACGCGATAACTTTTATAAACAAGATTCATCGTGTATATTATTGTATACTTGTATATAATGAGCACAGAAAAAAGAAGGTTATTTGAAATAAGAAAAAATACCTAGATATTTTTAGTAAGAAGTCATAACTGTATCAATCTCCTGCATAGCTTCGAGATGTTATATTTAGTACAGATTTATTTTTCACTTTGAAACAAGGCCGCGCAAGGCATCGAAGCATATCAATCTAATAATAAAACCTATAAATAAAATATTCAGTACAACAGACACAAAATGGAGTCTGTCCGATGCCCCATGCCCCACTTTACATAAAACAATATTACATACATGTTTTAAAATAGTAATCAAAAATTAATAAATAATAATATGTCTATAAATGAAAATTAATGAGTATCTTAAAAGATTTAGCCAACTAACTTTAGTAACTATAAGAAAAAACACCGTATATGAGTACTTTGTACCTACATATTTTTTCAATAAAGTTTTTACGATATCTTAAAGGCCATTTTTAATGACAATCTCCGAGTTCGCCAACACCACTTATCGTATCAATTGTTTTTATTTTCATATAAATATTCCATGAAACCTAAGTCTCCAGATAAAGGCTATATATTAGTATGGAAAGAACGCTACTTCATATTTTATCACAGTATCTATCAAGTATAATAGATGGACATTGTAACACACTATAACGCCTCTGGTGTTATGTTGCCATAAATTTTATACCGTTTCAGCAATAATTGTGCCTATAAACTTCACAATTGACACGCAAAAAGTAATAAACGTGCATAGTTGAACATGCACCAAACTGTAAAATTTTACTCTTACCTAACTTTATTACACGGCTGATATGTAAATAGGGTTACCAGATGACAGATTTTATCCTTTTTTACGGAAAATACAAGGTACATACTAATTACATGGTATTTTTTATATCAGAGACTGTGAGGCTCACTTGATGGCTTATCACAGAATAGGAATCAGTGATGCACTGTCGGCCTATATTTTACTTTTAATTACAATAATTATTTGGATTTGTGCAAAAGCTGTGCCATATCCTGCTTAAAGTTGAATCAAACCATAAGTCGTGTCATGTACAACATTAAATAGAAAGTACATAATATATTAATATCCGTATATTATTATTATCCGTATATATCCATATATCCGTATTATATTAGTTTAGATAAGTAGGGATAAAAAATTTTTTTTTATAATATAGGGGGCAAACCTTCGATCAACAATATACTATGTCAATGGGGCAAACAGATGGCTCCCGTGATTGTAAGTGATTACCGCCGCCCATAGACATCTGCAACACCAGAAGGATAGCAGGTGCGTTCCCGGCCTTTAAGAAAGATGTAGGCTTGCTTCTTGAAGGTTCCCAAGTCGTATCGGTTCGGAAAAACCGGCGGCGAAAGCTGATCACGCAGAGTGGATGTGCGAGGCAGGATTAAACAGAAAAATATACATACTATCCAAAAGTGTCAGAGTATTTTGCGTGTGAGTTTCTTTTTTTGATTCGGGCTTCAGTAGGGTTATTCACGATCATTCGAAAACTTTCCGTTCCGATATTACAAGATTTCGTACCGATATATCAAGCTTTCTATCATTTTATACTAAGATTCTAATCGGAAACTCCCGAAGAATGCCGATACTCAATCCTATGGGAATTGTGAATACCATTTTCATATCCGGTAAATACGAAAAAACTTTCAGTGGGAGAGCGTAGCTTTCCGGGCGGATCGATTTCAAATGATCGTGAATAGCCCTACTGGTCATCTAATATAGGGTAACCCTATCTCTGTAACTCACTATGTCAATATATTGTTACGACCGGTATTAACATTCTTGCTACCAAATACATTTGCCGCGCTTGTAATTAGTCGAGCGTTATTAAATGCACCGCCCTATATTTCACTAAAACTGTGTTCTACTCAGGCGAAATTAAATCTTAATTGCAGGCAACGCATTCGAAACAAAGGGAATATTATGCGCATAACTTATATATTATAGGGTGAAATTTCAATTACATTAACCTTCAAATATATATATGTACGTGGTGGTTTATGTGAATGTAATATAGTTTTTTGCTTAACTTGTTAATGGCCATAGCCGTAAGATACATTTTATTTCATTTTTTAATAATCCTTTTTTCATTTGATCGATAACATTATAAATGTTTCTCTTGTAGGTACGTTTATTTAGAGACCTAACGTTCTGAAGTTGCGCTGGGTCGCAAGCTGCCTGCGAATCTCAGCATGGGGGGTTTTACAGAAATACCCGGTCATCACAAGTGTGACAATGTACCTGTCGAGGAGGAAAACTATATAGGACGATACTGGTGAATTTAATCATGCTTGGCTGTATTTATCAAAACTTTTAAATAAAATACTGTATACCGGATTAAAACGCGATTTATTATTTAAATTATTTATAGCGTTTTAATCCGGTATACAGTATTTTATTTAAATGTGTGATACTCGCGTTAATAAAAGACAATATTTATCAAAACTTCTTTGCGGTCAAATTGATTGTCCATCATATTTTACAGCTCTTAGGTGTTTAATGTTTTACTTTTGTGTTTATAATTTAACACCATCTAAAACAAAGTATATCTATATCTGTTACTTAAGACTCAAATCGGGCAAAACGGATACCTATTCATTTTGCCCATATCCATTTTGCCCAAAACTTCAAAATAAGAAACAAGTCAAGATGTGAATTGTTTTTGGTAGGTAAATAAAAAGTTACAATCACAATGTATACTTAACTAAATATGTAATTGAATAAATAAAATTTATTCATAGATAACTGTTTGGTTATATAAAAAGTTGGTATACAAACCTTCACAAAAATCGTAAGAAAACTATGAAAATGTTTTTTTTTAATCTCCACAACAGATGCACTCGCGCAATGTTTTGGTTGAACTGTCATGGCATAGCCGGCCGCACGGGTCACGATTTGAGAAATTAAAAATAACTCCAAATATAATAGATTTTTGAAAAAATCGATTATTCTTCTTACCCACACTACTATGCTTGTTGCCCGGGCTTCCCCTATATGAAAGCATTGATGAAATTGGTAGAAGCGGAAGTGATATGTAAGGATCTGATCATATGGAATTCGATATCGTATTTTATTCTGATATTTTTTTTTGTAAATACATGATCACGATCGACTCTGAGAAAACAGAAAATAAAAGCAACAATAATGTGTTACCATTTAATAAACTGTCATTTGAAAACCGATTCACGCCCAGTAAGCATTTTTGTCTCATTCCAAGAGGTTTTGTTTCATTTAGTCAAGGCATCAGAATGTAGGTTCTCTATTGTTGTCCCATCGCATTGTGATATTCAGCCTACAGTCAACGAGCTATTTTCTCATTCACTATGCGCTTTTATTATTTTCATTGTTTGAGACACTTACATATTGTCTTATTAACGCTATAATGCTTCAGAATGACGGACTTCTGAATAGGCGGCCGCGTTACTGTCGGTGGCGGGCCGTGGTGTTGAACTATTCTACACTTTAAAAAAAAAGTATTTTCTATATGAGAAGTATTTACTTACATATTTGTGTATGGAAATAATTTTCGCGTTTCTCTTGGACTAAAACGGCTAATAACATATAATCTCTTCATTATAAATATACCTATTGTTTATGTTGATAATGTTGATTTTTTTAAATAAAAGTGAAGAAACTATTGTTCTAATTCCAAACCAAGGCATATTCAAGGCATATTCAAGAAAAGATATATCTTGCTATCATGTGGTCCGTCAACTCATTTACCACTCTTCTATAAAAAAAATGGGCATTGTACTTGCAAGGCCTTTGCATTCTGATAGAGCAAGATCATAGATAAATACGAATAATTCCATTTTGAATTTCGAATGTCAGAAAATTATTAAAGATTTTTCCGATATTATTTTTACAGTTAGTTGCCCCTTGCCCCGTCCCATCGTTAGTGGGAGCGACCCCAGGTGCCGTCCTTCATTAATCTTATTCCCGCGTACGGAACTCAAAGAATCTTAATTTGAAGTTTCGACGCCTCTCTTCATTAGAACTATGCGAAAAGAATTTCTCGGCATTCATTTAAAGGGAATAAAGGGAATAAGGGGTGGTTCCTTTATTTATTAAAAATGCCAAACAAATGAATCTACATCTATCCTAGTATAAAGAGCTAGAGTTTGATTATGTGTTATAAATATAAAAGTTAAATCTTTCTGATAACTTAAAAGGGATTTAAAAACATAACCCTTAAGCTATGTATGTAATACGAGATGAAAATTAATATGGAAAAATCAATGCTCTATACGAAACCGGCCACACCACAACGTATGTATTGCTGAAGACTAAAGGCATACTTCCCATATTCAAATATCTTCAATTATGCAAGCCCATCGTAATTTCAGTACAGGTTCGCCACTGACCACGAAACTGCAAGGCTCTCGAACTTTGACAAAGGAAATCCTAACTTATTATAAAGTACTTAGTTTTAGGATGCTTTGAGGGATTCTAACAACTTTATTAAGGTAGGGTTTCCTTGCATCGGTTAAAGTTTTAGTTAGGTCTTCAGCCACGTTCAAGCACCTCTGTGAGCTCTTAGACATCAAATATTTTCACTAAAACTTGCTTAAACTTAATAGGAATGCTTGAATGAAGTGATATCACAGAACAGAAAAAATAAGAGTCCTATAATATATAGTATATTTTGTCGTTTTACGCGAAAACGGAGCAACGAATGACAGCTTTTCCTATCATTTGATTATATCTAATTTATTGATTGCCATGCTTTATCTAAACGTGTTAATAAAAATAAAAATTGACGGCCTCATTGGCGCGTTGTGTAGAATACCTTGCATTCCGATGGATCTAAGATCATAGATCGAAAATTGTGAAGTGCAATATCGTGCGTTTCGGTTTCAGTTTTATGGATTTCCGAATGTTTGAAGTGAAAAGTAGATCGACATCTCATCATTGGCTGATCTTCTCCTACCATCAAATTCCATCCTCATCACCTACCATCAAATTAATTCCATGCTCGACTGTCGATATCTGACATAAAAAAATTGAAACAATTACCTCCTTCACTTACGATTTATTGGGTAATACCGTTAATTTTTTATTAGCTATACTTATAATAATGTGATATTTATGACGCAAAGGAACCCCTGAACTTTATTGTTTCATGCTCGAAGAGAGAAGATGAATAAACTTAGCAATTTATACTAGCTGTAAACGGTTACCGTTAACTGACGGTTAACCATCTCACAAGACTTCGGTGTTATTACATAAAATTATGTTGATGAGACTATAGATTCTCTAACAACTATATTAATCACTACAGGTCATCAAATTTGGATTTTACCTTATTATGGCTAACATAAGACTTTTAGAAACGGACATTAAATACTAGTATTTAATAGACAATTTAATCAACATGAGAATTATAAATAAAAATATGATTATAATAAATAAGAATTTAATATTGTGTTCTCTTGTAAATGACAGACAGCATTTTCGCAGTAATTAATAAGACAGCATTTTAAACTTTGTTATATATTTTTTTTTTATTTAATATAAATCAACATAAGCATTATAAATAAAAATATGACTACATGACTATAGTAAAATATATAGTGTTCTCTTGTAAATGTCAGACAGCATTTTCGCAGTAACTATTCCATTTAAAACTTTAACATAGATATATTTTTTTACGGATCTTTATAATAATGCTCTTAGCATCGTAAATTTCATAGTTCTTGTAATCTCTTCAGGGAACAATGTAAGAACTCTCTTAGTCAGGCAATTAAAATAAACGTCTTCTCATATGCTATAAGTAACAAAAATTTACGATGTCTGCAATTATTCGCCTCCTCCTATGCTACGAGGACGAAAAATGCTCGACTTCTCATATGCTACGAGGAACTTAAAAGTACAAGTTCTCGTACGCTAGTAGGAATTAAAATATACGCCTCCTCCAATGCTACGAAGAAGTAAAATGTACGAGTTCTCGTTCGCTACGCGAAAATGAAATGTACTACTTCTCGTGGGTACACTAGTAGAAATTAAAATATACGCCTCCTACAATGCTACGAAGAAGTAAAATGTATGAATTCTCGCATGCTACGAGGAATTAAAATGTATGTAATTTCTATTGCGCTTTCAAAATAATATTCTAAAATACTACTGGAAAGTTAAAAATAAACTTGTATTTGAAAAATAGTTGCAGATTTCCTACCACCTCAATTAATCGAAAGTTCATTGTGTTCCACCCTTACTAACGTTTTTTAAGGATACTGAGTGGATATTGCAATCGTAAACGTTCATGGTATTACACCAAAGGGCTGAACAGTAATAGGATGGATGAGATTAGGGCACTAATTCCTTGATTGATGTTCAGGCACCCCTCTGCAGACTTTTGCATAATAGTCACTATTTGACATCACAGATCATGATGTTATTTTACTAGAAATGGAAATAGATTTACTCGTTATGACGATACACACTTGTAATTATTATTGAGAACTCAAAAAGAATAATAGATTTACTTTAAAGAAAGCCTCATTTTATTATCTATACTTTCGAGTAGATATATTAATCTTACGAGGTGCCTAGGTCAGAGCGTCGGAATCCGTCTAATAAACTTTACACAGAAAACAATTTGTTATTCTAAAATATAGAGTATAGGAGCAAATTTAATTTCCTTACAACGGTAAAAGGCACAATTTCACACGAGAACATTTTCCCGATATACTTGTTTAATTTTTAGTACATTAAAAATAAACAACTACTTTTGGGGAGTTTAATAGGTTTTTTTATATACTAATGATTGTTGAGTCATAATCATATAAAATATAAAAAAATAATATAAAAAAGCATTTTAAAATAAACAGGTAATCGTTTATAATTAACTTTCTCCAAAATTAGAGCTATACTTGATTGCAGAAGTTATAACATAATCGACTTCAAAACAATAGCAAATGAAACACAACTTACCTCCAAACACAGAAATACCATCGAATTATAGTATTAAGTGTTAATTAAATTAAACCCTTAACTATTTATTTAAAAATAGTTAATAATTATCTCAACAAAAATAACAATTGCCATACAATTAAGTAATTTAATAATAAAATAATGATAGCAGGTTCACAAGATCTAAAATTATAGCCGCATATTGCAGTTTATACCAAAATCGTTGGCATACTATGTTCTTCTAGGTATTTTATTTATTCGCTGATGTTTGGTGCCCGTCAAAACCGGCTCGCGGTTAATATTTCAATGCCGACGTTAAGTCGACGGAGATTTATTGAGCAATTGCCTCTGTTTTACAATTAACGAGCTGATGCGACTATTCGCACTACCCATCTACAACCCTACAAACGTTGCCCGTTATAATTATTTTTAAAGAGATTATTGCACGAAAAAGGTGTAAAAATGGCAAATTTAATGCCCAAAGGAATTTTCTGCCCGTAACCTTGACTTTTTGGAGAGGAGCTGCAGTGCAGTAGAACAAAAATGAAATAAATTTTAAATTATATAATATACATAATAAAAACAATTATAAAATTCAATATTTTCCTGAAGAGCTTACAGACTGCATCATAAAATGTTATGTTACGAGGGTGAGGTGAAAAGTTCTCGGCCTTACAACCAAAGACTCCTATTTTCAGTAAAAAAAATATTTTATATCTCTACATGATCTTCCTTGACTTCAATACACTTGGTCCAGCACTTCTTCAATATCAGTATTTCTTCCCGGAAATGAGAGTCTGGAAGACTGTGAAAATATCCATCTACGGCCCTCTGAACTTCTTCATTGGATGTAAAGCGCTTCCCAAAAACAAATTTCTTCAAGTTTTTGAATAGATAGAAATCTGAGAGTACCTGATCAGGAGAATAGAGGGGGTGGCCAAGCAAATCGCACCCCTAATCCCGCCGTTTTCCTATCGCCAATGCACCGTTGTGCACAGATGAGTGTCCTGGTGAAAGATATTTTTTTCTTCTTCAAGCCAGGCCTCTTGTCGCGAATTTTAGCATCGAGCTGATCCAGAAGGTTAAAGTAATGTTCGCCTGTAATTGTTTTACCTTTTTCAAGGTAATTAATTAACAAGATCCCTTTCACATCCCAAAATAAGCTGGCCACAACTTCTGCAGCGGATGCGATCGACTTCGCTTTCTTTAGCACTGAACTACAGACTTCCACCCAATGTTCGACTGTTATTCTGTTTTTGGCGTGTAATGGTGAACCCATGTCTCATCCATGGTGATAAATCGCCGCTCAAAATCGATCGGATCCCTATTAAATCTGTTCAAAGATTGCTCCGAAAAACTTTCGCGCAATTGCTTTTGATCAGCATTCAGAAAAATGCGGCACCCATCTCGCGCAGAGTTTTTGCATGCCTTATTCTGTGTGCAAGATATTTCATACTATTTCGTGTGATATCGCCACAGTCTCAGCTATCTCACTCACTTTCACTCTCTTATCGTGTAATACGATATCATGCAGTTGTTCGATGTTTTCCGGTGAGGTTGCAGTTTTTGGCCATCCTTCACGTGGATCAACTTCAAGGAACATGAGACCATGTTTATATTCAACTGCCCACTTTTTAGCCGTTTACTGGGAAGAAGAAGAGTCTCCGTAAACTTTTATCAACTTTGGGTGAATTTCCTTGGGGATAAATTCACCAAAAATGAAGAATTTTCCGACCGCACGATATTCAAAATTATCCGTTTTAACGAAATGCGTGCAAGACGTTTACTGGAACAGTAAATGTAAACAAACTACTTGACAGAACAAGTTGAAATTTGTCATATGAACTGAAAACTGAAAAGATGCACCTAGGCGAGAAACATAAATTTTTACTGATTGGAACGCCCTCTCTATGTCAGGCCGAGAACTTTTCACCTTGCCCTTGTATGTTCCAAAACGAAATAAAATAATGAAAATAGGGAGAAAATAATGAAAATTTGGAGGGGAACGGAAAGAGATGTATGACTCATTGAGTGCAAAGTACCGCTATGTGTACCTAATCAAGTACACAAAACGGTACGGAGCAGAAGAATAGTAAAGAATGCCATCATTGCAAAATTATTACAATTTACAAAATGAGGATTTATCGCAGGAGATGACGTTGTTGACATAAAATTAAATTATCAAAACTAATAAATCATTTCTATAATTAATATATTTTTTAATATCTAATTTCTAGTATTTTCTACCAAGTAAATTGAGAAGATGTTTTATGTAATTAATTACTTAGAATGGTTTGGTTCGAATATTACCTTTTTATTTTCTACAAAGTTATACGTATTTCTTCGCCTTTCAGAGTTAAACAAAATGCAAATAAGAACGTATTTTGCTAGTTTCCTCGAACCTTTCTCTGAGTAATAAGAAATCCTCAAAGCATACCTCATCGAAAGTTTTTACGAATAATAATTCAAACTGTAAATACTTTATTTTACTATCCATTAGTTTTTTTGTGGATTCAGTTAAGAGTTATTGCATTTTCAGCCTAACCTAAGCAGCAACTCAGCGGTTTAGTCGCTGCTTAGGTCACCTAACGTATCATCAGTATGTAATTCAATAATCCATCGATTTCCTTCCCCGACCGCACGATTCTAGGTTTCAGGTTGAGCTATGTATATTTATGTATCTGGGGGCACGGCAGTGCCCCCGCCAAGTCGAGCTGTATATTTGTAAAACAAAGTTTATACAGCGGAGATAATATAAATAATATTATTTATAGATATTAAAGATTCCTTACCGCTTACGCTGCTAATATTAAGGATAAGAAATGGGTCTGTATATTTTTTTAATAAACATTAAATATTAGTTTATTTAAAGATCTGTTAAAATTAAATAACTATATAAATATTATTATTAAAACTTTCAACTGGGTCCCAAATCTTAATAATGTTTACTTTTTATCAAAATCAATATATAATATGTAGATTTGCAAACAAACGTCAGCTACGTACAAGTGCATTTCTAGTCTAGTCTAGTCTTTAAATATAACCCGTATTATGTAGGATTGTACATTCAGTTATTACTCACAATTATAGAGTGTAGAGATAAGGAGTAATCTCTTAGTATATTAGAAGTGTCCATAAAGTCATGCTGCTGTAAGCTGATGACTGCATTTGAAAGAAAGCGCCTAAAACTGTTAGAGTAGGACAGAATGAAACGAAGAAAGATATATATCCGGTCCGTAACGACTTTCAAAAATTTAGTTGTGAAGTAAAGTAATTTCTTACATTGATTAAATATATATAACAATAATTTTAAAAATTTCAGAATTCTTTTGAATGACGTTTTCATTTGCATACTCATTTACTTTATTTTTATAAACTACTCTATTCAGTACAACTACTTCTGTACTTTACTATTTCCGTTTGGCATACTTCACTTCATTAATAATCGCCAATTCACATCGAACCATCAGTGGTTATCAGCGCCTTTTTAAGTTTTTAGTTGGTTTTGGAACTATAATCTAACTATCTAGCTTATCATGGACACTTTTGAAAGTAAAGCCCCATATGACAGATTTCTCCTTATCTCTACCCTCCATACTCATAATACTGACCTACTGATAGACTATAGGAATTTAGGTTTGCATTGATAGTCTGTGACAATGCTCGTTTACTGACCGCAATGGAATCTCACCTATTTATGAGAATGCGCTATCAATTAGGTTCATACGATTGAAATTCACACACCGTCAAGTAGAAGTGGAACTTACATTATTATAGAATGTTCACATAATAGAAAATAATGTAAAAGCTTTACTAATTATTTAATTATGGATCTGTCTTCTACTGTACACCACAGCAACTGAAAAAACGAATGTTAGTATTTCCATTTTTTCTAATTAACCTTATTTAATCTAAAAAAATACTTTCTATTACTTTACATTGAATTAATGCGTCACACAGTATTATTAATCATTTAAAAAAGTTGTAACTTTCATCAACACCTGTCGGACTCATTTACTCCCCTTTTATTCACCGAAACTGTATAATGTATTCAGCAACAACGTGCAATTATTCCACACTTGATGTTACATGAATTTCGTAGAAACGCTATTTTGAGACATTAATGAACTGGCTTTACATCTACCTGTATTTAAGTAACTTGAGTAAAATATAATTTTATATACCTAGTCTTATGTTTAATATGTGATGAAATGAAACAAAAATGTATGTATTATGTAATTATACTAAGAAAGTTCAGTATTTAAACAGACCTATATTTCAAATTATAACACATTAAGGTAAGGCTGATTGACTGACTGTTAGTTGGATCTCTTAGATACTGTTTTCTAGAGAAGACTATCAAAAATAGTTTTTTTTTTTAATTTTCAATTAATTTTCTTTTTCCTATCACAACCATTTGAAATACAATCTAACATTAAATCTCTCGAACTTTCAATATCTTTGAGCAACTTGGCTTTAGTAAAAACTTCAAATACAGAATCTTTTTTTTTATGTGTAAATCGAAGTGTAAATGCAAAGTCGTTTATTACTTTCCCCACTGAAGAGAAGCACGCTGAAGCAACGATAACTTCTTAACCCCAGTTGACGTAGGGTGAATAACTCGCGTTGACAGTTATAAGGGCGCGAAACTCGGAAATCTTTCACAGATAAACTTTGTATAGAGTTCTTGGCCACAGCACAGATAAAATAAACAAAGATTATGTCTGTGGAATTATATTTATAAAAAAATGCCTAAACAATTTTAATTAGTCTGTTATTTTGAACAAGGAACAGTCCGTTTTGAAGAAATATCGAATTCTGTCCTAAATGAAAAATCTACCAATGAACCAATATCCGTAAATGAAAAATCTATCTGTACTGATTGATTCGTCCAAATACAAAAGTCGCTGACCGAGCATCGTGGAGTGATTTTGTTAATACATATTTTATTAAAAATAATTCACTTGAATATATGTTACTATTGTAATTAAAATATGAGGATAAAAAATAATATAAGTAGAGTATTTTAATCTAATAATTATAAATTGAAATCTGTTTATACTTACTCTGTGCTATTTTTCGGAATTTTATGGACCTCTCCACCCTACAAAATGCATTTCCAAATACAGGATACGAATATATTGCTTTACAATGGAATTCTTATGGAAATAGTTCAGATCAAAATGTTTGAATTAAATCTATAAAAAAGCCCCGATAACTATTTATCGAAGCAAAAGTGTGAGACTTAAAATAATTTATATAAATACATAATGAGAACATATTTCTAACATTTTATTGAATACTGTAAAGCTACTTTTGTACTTAAGTATTTCCTTTCATTATCGACTATTACGTTTAAATGAAATTAACTACTAACAGATTAAAACGTGACTTTTCAGTCCGATCATGTTGTAAAGCACTCTCAACGTTGGAATAAATTATATAATTTAAATCAAAAAATATGAAAAGATTCTGAAAATATATAAAAAACTAAGACTTATATTTAATAATAAAATCTTATTCTCTGATACTAAAACTAATTGAAGAAGAGCATTAAAATAATCGCACAAAAAGTAAAAAAATAAAGCTAATTACAAATTTTATAGTCTACTTTAAACAAAAACTTGAATAGTTACTTAAGTACAGGGCAGGAATGCATTTTATGGTAATTGCAGAAAATTACGCAAATCTCCTTTATAGCCCTTTATCATCAAGTACGCTTTAGCATAAGAGCCTTGATAAATACTAAACGTCATGTAAAATGTAAAGTTTTTTTTTCACATTTTTATTAGCTTCATCATACTTGATTACAAATGCTCATGTAGATATAGTCAGAGGTTTATTTTGTAATAAACTTTGTCAATAAAAGAAATATGAGATTTGTTCTATGCCCATTGATACAATTATATATTTAATCAATATTTAATTTAATATTTGTATTTATGGATATTATTACCATAGACAGCGAATATACTGACACTTCCTTATCCAAGTATAAAGTGGAAGGGTAAAAAGTCATGCGGCCAGTAGTTGTGTCTTAGATATTGGCCACACGATTGCTTTCTCTCTTTCTAGAGAGTAGTCAACTTCATTTTTTTATGTTAGATATCGACAGACGAGCATGAGGTTCACTTGATGGTAGGTGATATCTCAGCCACACTTTAATTCGAGCATTCAGATATTCACAGCTGAAACCGAAACGCGCAATATGCACTTCACGGTTTTTCATGCAGGTATTGCGGTCTATGGATTCTTCAATACTACTTTTTAATTCGCCCAGATGTCAATAAAAATCTTCGTCAAATGTCAATGTTAAGCGCAAACAGTTTCAAGTTGGTTTCAAGGTATTATATGACATGACATTTCCTATAAAAGGCCACAAATCGCTTCAGGTTTTTTTTTTATGAATTTAAGAAAACATTTAACCGCAATCCTGCCTGATGGTAAGCGCGGATGCGATCTACATGGCAGCATGCTTACTTAGAAGAAGCCTATTCACTCTGGCTTTGAAGACGTCAAGATTGTAAGAATCGGGAAAGACAGACAGGTGTCAACGGTTACAGCGAAATTGGCTACGAGCAAATTTGCATGTGCATCAGGTGACCGAAAACCGTTGTTTATCGGCGCCGTGGTGAGAACAATTCATCTTGTTACTTAAATAAATAAATTTTTGATAACTGTTTACGAGAACACTTTAGAAGTATTTTTTGTTAAAAACTGTAAGCAATTTGACAAAACTTATTTTGACACAGCGAAAAGTTCTAAGCGTAGCGACTAGCGATTTTCAGAGAAAAGTTCTCAATGGCTAATCTCAAAAGTATAATATATTATTATGGTAAATTACCTATTTTAATGATTGTATTTTATCATACATTCTTAAAATATATATCTATTAGGATTAACTTCAAATAAATACCCACAACATACGAGATTTCAGTACTTGTTGAAATTAAAAAGTGGACTTCAGTATTCTTTTAGCAAAACAAAAAACTATAGTATATTTTTAAAGCAGGCAGGTTGTCTAGTGTCAACTAATGAGAGGTTCTCCGAACCGTAACCCAGGCGACCGCATTGCATTGCAGAAACAAATCGAAATCCCTTGGGGAACTACGAACCTAATTAACTTGTGTCACTACTATTAATTTATAAAGAATCTATTACGACATATATTTCGATATAATAGAATTAAAAATACGAACCTATGTTTGAATACAATTAACTAAGCAAATTAGGAATAGTTATTTTTTTTTAATTAAACCCCTGATATATAAGTAGCTTAAATAAATTTAAAAAAATGGTTTCGTTCGGGTTGGGTAGAGCTTGCCTGTAAAAAAAAATACCAGTGAAACGGACACAGAAGAATGTCTACCTCATGTCCCACTAGAAATATGTGTATGAATTTATAAATGTATGAATTGGTATGTTACGTTGCTCTTCTTTCACAGAAAATATTCTAAAAAAATGACACAGTTATCAGCTAGTGAAGATGCGGCAAATTCTATTACTTAAAATGAAAAAGTCATATTGCAATTTGCAGTTCTTTGAAAATGGCATATTAATTTCTCAGTGACTGAATATTTAATTCCAAATATGTAAAGCCCAGTAAAGCTTGAGCAGTAGTCACTTAACATTTACAACTATGACATATTTCGCAGCTCCTCTAAATTCTGTCTGAATTCATGATAGTGACATCCGAAATAGGTCAAGAGTCTGACTATTCAGAGTTGTGCCGAATAATGTATACACTCCGGAATTCCGGCACAGGAATGCTGAAAAGCTTGCACTAATGATATACGGAAATGTGGCTAGATTACAATTCTGTTAGTCTGTTTGGACGCAACCACCCGCACCTCTTTTACTTTGAACTTTTGACTTGCATCCAAGGGAAACAAGCTGGGGGTTTGCTTTTAATACAAATCCGAATTTTAAACTAGATTTCGTGTACTTCTATCGTCTTTATATTACCTTGGTCATTTGTTTATTTATTAAGTCCCTTTAACTCATGACAAAAACAGCAGACCAAATTTTATACCTTAAAAAAAGGTTAAAGAATCAATTATTTAATCAAATCATAAAAGTAATTAGTCATCCCTCATGCCTCCTCCAATTTCCGCCATTAATGATCATCTATAAAAATTATATTTATTATAATATCTACTTTTATTGAAATCAACTAAACGACTGACTGAATGGAACTCAAGATATATATTTTTTCCAAACAATACTAGGTATACTGATATCGATGATTTTTTTGATATCGCGTACTGTCCAAGCGTAGAAAAATGTGAAAAAATAAAAATAAATAATAGTGATTTTAAAAGAACCTGGGTCACTATTTTATTTTGCATGCACATAAATAAGAAAGCTTAGAAAATAATGGCAGAGGTATACTGAACGTATAAGTTAATAAATACAATTCAAAGCACAGCCTTAAACATATTTAGTAAATGTAAGTAATGCTTACTAATTCAACTCGCCAAATACAGGTGAAAGCAATGTAGTTGTCTGTATATGGCATTAGCCCATTATAAGTACATACTTGTTTTTCGAGTTAGTTTAACAAGAGAACTTACGTGCCATAAACATGTATACGGAAAATTAACTTGTCTCTGGTGACTTTTGTATAGGTATAACGTCTATTTTTTATACTACAAAAATAGAACTCACTTTTCTTAAAGCTATTTTTGAAAATAATACAGAATTACTCTGAATTGAAATTAAAAGATTTCTCTTTATAAAACTGCAGTTAATAAAAACGCACATTAACCAAAAATCTAATTTCATTGGGCAGCTGATAGATTGCTGAAAAGGCAA
The DNA here is from genome assembly GCA_905404175.1 of Anthocharis cardamines. Lineage (NCBI taxonomy): Eukaryota > Metazoa > Arthropoda > Insecta > Lepidoptera > Pieridae > Anthocharis > Anthocharis cardamines. The sequence continues at coordinate 5,577,156 of FR989964.1, forward strand.
CTATTAGAAGTAAAAGCTACCAATATAAAGCCAATAATAGTCTTAAATCTTTTAAGTCAAAATCTTGAAAAATACTTCAATTTACTATATTTTTTAAAATACATATATAGAACGAAAGAAATGCTTGCAATTAGAATACCTATTAATGGATTCCAAACATACGATTAAGTTTTAATAAATAAACTTCTGAGCATTTTCTAACAACTTGGTCTTGATTTACTCCAAATTATAGCACTTCACATAAATAAAAATAAGTACTCCACTTGGTGGCGGTTTGTTTCTTAGAGAAACCTCGCAAATGCCACTGCTTTCCATTAAAATTGCTCTCTCTTGATTGGCCCGTTATGGCTATTACTTAGCTTTCTAAAGATGGAAGAAGGAGCTTCTAAAAAATATTAGCTACGGATTATACTAAAAGCACTACTATTTAAAAAGCTCTGCTTTTCTCAATCACATCTGCATTCAGAATATTTAAACCGAATTTTGGATAGTAACTTAATATTCGCTAACTAAATGCATTCTATTTATAGCTTGGGTTTAAAATACTTAACTACTCAGTTACTCAAACAAAAAAAAAACAAAAGAATACAAAGATGCTCATTTATTTCACATAAATCGTAACATTCAGCTTTGTAAAGAAATAATTCTAAACAGAATTAATATAAAACAACATCATAATCTACATGTATATCTCAACCAATAAGTTTAATTCTTTATTAAAAAGATAAAGGTAAGCTGAGACATCATATTATTTCGTCCATAAAACGTAACAAGCTTATAAAACCACAACATAATCGCGAAGGGTCCCGCTTTGTCCCCGTGGTACCATTCTGTATTGCTCGCCCCGAAAATTACACGACCTACGTAATTTTGAGCTTTTTCTTTGTTATTCTTTGAAATCCCGAGAGGTTTGCGACGTTATGAGCTCATTTGAGTTATGAGGGAAAAACTCTTAGGAGGTCCCTGGTCGCGAATCATTGTCTCTAAGATTCACATTCAGTGAAAATAAAGGAAGATGTTTTGGCAGAAAATGCCCGCGTATGAATGTTTTTAAGGTTATGCCAAATATTTATCCATAGCATTGTAGTAATTAAAATAACATAATATATCTCATGTGACTTGTATTTTTCGTAAATATACTAAAAATCTTTGATATATTCCTTGAAAACTCAGTAACATTCACAGAACAGGAAAAATCCTCTGTTCTGTGGTTACATTATTATAGGCATGCTTGGTACCTACCATTTTAATGAAAAATATAAGAATTTTATTTTGATACAATTGTATGTGTTAATAAATTATTTGATTAGTTATGCTTGAGTATAACTATAGGTAATAATATAATTAACGAAAGAAATTTTTAAAATTTGAAAAATTTAGAATTAATTCTACATATATTTTTATTAGTTTTCATTTCTTTCTTTAGTTAATAGAGTTACTGTGAAAGCTAATAAATAATGAGAAATATCGCTTTTTTAAATTTAGTTTAGAACCATCAGATTGTATATTACTTAAATGTTTTCATAGCAGGTAATTATTATTTTTATACATGTTAAAGCTAGACTACAATAATACATCGTAATGATTTCGTGTCCGCAAACAATCGTAAAAGTTTACTTAAACTTGACTCGTTCATTCCATCTTCTCTTACGATACCTTCGGGTCACACTTCAGACGAATTTTACGACTCCTATTTTCTTACTTTATGTACTTTTGAACATTTCACCTTAACTGCGCGTAAAATTATTAATTTTACAATACTTTCTTCTTTTAAGCAAGCAATTGACAATTTATAGTTGAATAAGAGAGATTCTACTTGACTTTTTGAATTACATAATATAAAATATATACTGAGCGTAGGAACTGGTGATTTTCTTCTGTGTTGAATATTAATTTTTATATTGTAAAAAAAATATCGCAACGATATTTAGTTAAACTAAACGAATTAGCGAAACGAACGAAAAGTGATTACCGCCACCCATGAACATCCGCAAGACCAGTGAAGTTGCCTTGTCGGCCTTTACCTACAATAACTATGGACGCAACTTTATTCAGCATGGTAAATGAAAGTAAACATGACTTTTCGTCAAAAAAAATAAAACATTGATCTATATTTTAATTAGATAATTTAAAATTAATATAAATCTAAACCTAGACTGCCTACAACCAAAATGACATAATTTTTTTTTATAAAATAGTTACCAAATACTACACAACGAATGTCTTTACAGCTTTATCTTAATAAGCTTTTTCATACAAATGTTGCAAAGCGGCCTTTGTAACCAAGCTATAAGAATCCTTAAGAAAAACATATGCAAAAACAAAGCATATATAGCAACTACTTGCAAAGTCACGCCCAAGGTACCATTTGCAAGATTTGCTGCGCATACAGCGAGCAGCAAATCTGTTATAACATTGGTTTAACAGCCTAAGCATTGCAGTGGTCCAAGTTATAAGATACTCTTTTCCTACGACCTCCATGCGCGGTCCCCTCTGATTCCAAAACTATTTGTCATTCGCGATCCAAAAGAACCAGATCTTCAAATCTGTGCAATCGAATAGGTCACTTTGTTGAAAATGATTCGTTCGTTCGATTACAGTCGAACGGTCGCGACGATCCGAGGGATAGAAACGAAAGAACAGTGATCACAGATCCCAATCAATATTTCCTATTGCTTGCTTTGATAGGTTCGTTCATTTAAAATTGAACATATCAATTGATGGAACCTGTGTTATTCGCTGATAATGTAGCTTTCTATTGGTAAAATAATTTTTAAAATCAGTCGAGTCGAGTAGTTTATAATATTAATTTAGATTCATTGGTTAAATAACCAATAATGCGGACATACATTAAAATCCGATAATTAATTTTCTGTATTGCGTAATAGTTACCGCTATAATATACTTAAATCTAATAAGATTATATTTAAAATACAATAACAAACAATACATTTTACTCTGTATGTCTAGAATTTGTGGCAGAATATCTGCTCTAAGATGCGGTGTAATAACGCTGGTATGTCGTTGCGTTGAACCTTGCTATTTAACCCCTGAGAGGAAATTTACCACATTGAATTCGTCATTATTTACAATTATATTACTTAAATTCACAACGACAGTGTAGTATCCTTAGTTACAAAGGTAGCAAAGGTCAATCTTCAAATTATTTTTTACTACCAATGCAACGATAAACTGACAATCTACTGATGATACTTAAAAAAAAAGAAAAAAAAACATAGAAAATATCAAAGCTATGAATCAATAACTATTTATTATATGAGAGTAACATATTTTCTTTCAACCAAGTATTTTTTTTTAATCTTTTTCCCCTACAAAATAACACACAGTTTAATACTTAATAGTAAAGTTTTTATTCTCCTGTTATAATATGAGAATTTCGCTACTTATTTTTATTCCTCTCTAAGAAATAGCCATCACTTCACCTATTCCATAAACGTATAAGATTACGTGACTTTCCCATATACATCCTTTCGTTTAAAAGAGTTTCCAACTAGCGATCCAAAACCACTCTATGCTACGAGCGAACAACGCGTCCACTAAAATCACAGAGCACTCTAGCTACAAAACTATTCCCGCCATCTATGTAACTATTGAACGCCGCCGCAAGCTACAAGCCTTGATTATATTTGAATGTGTATAGAACAGAAAGTTCCTGTAAACACATTGCGTACATTGTAAATCTTTTTTATATAGTAGTCAAACGGGCCGGTGGTACCTAAATATGGTATATGATCACAGCCGCCCATAGACATCCATAACACCAGAGGGCATGCAGATGCGTTGCCGGTCTTTAATTTTTCATACATTTACAAGAACCATTTTATATATTGATATTATAATAAATACTAATATTTTCATTATTTAACTGGCTAGTTGTCACATTAGCTAGTAAATCCGGTACAATGATGCCAGATATACTGTGATTCAGTAGATTCACTGTTATTTTTCTGCTTTTACTATCTATTGTATTACAAAAATACGGTGCATGAAAATACTGTATGTATCTAATCTGACTTACATCTACTATAATTAACGAATCGAAAGTAGACTACCATTACAATGAATCTACTCCTATTACAATGCGCCGGGACATCATTTTTTCCCCACGTCTGATCACTTCAAAGTGACTCGAAGCGTAATACAGGTAGATGTTCCGTACCACCGTTCTTAGATCGGAAAAATCGTGAGCCGCTTCGTTTTCAGTCCAAATACTACACAGTCACCAACATAATACTGAGACTTACTCAGACAGTTACATATTACATAACATTATAATATTACATTACTTACGATGTTAGAATAAATTCAGAACGAAGGTCTCGCTTTAAAGCTAGAAAAATGAAAGCTATTCAGATGAAGCACTTCAACTTTAGTAGTCGTTTAACAAAATTGGACTTTATTCCCCTTTTGATGATATAATATAGAAAACATTATAGCACATTTTGCGGGCTTACTGTATTCATGAAACATCATCACTACATAGTATAAAACAAAGTCGCTTTCTCTGTCCCTATGTCCCTTTGTATGCTTAAATCTTTGAAACTACGCAACGGATTTTGATGCGGTTTTTTTTAATAGATAGAGTGATTCAAGAGGAAGGTTTATATGTATAATAACATCCATTTAATAGTGGAGAAGTACTGTTATTTTTGAGGTTTCTAATGTGATGTCGTAAATAATTACATTTTTTCCGCTTACATTGCAAACGCAGGCTGAACCCTACGAGTTTTATCAAAATAATGTACTAAGTATTGTACACATTGAAAAGATCTACAGAAAAGTCCGTGATGGTATATGTCTATCTCTTATGGATAACCCACAATAACTTTTTTTTGTCATTTACTTTTTACGACAAATAATGGCAAATTTTCGAAGCGATTTTAACCAATACAGCATTAATCCTTATCCAATAAAATACCTTAAATACATTGTTGATTTAATATAGCTCTATATGGCCCTTTACAGCATATGATTTAAATGAATATTTTCGAAGATATTACAGATTTAAAAATTGCGGGACGTAGCGTTTGCGGCGGTACCGGCCGGTATTTTTTTATATACAACGTTCACAGTTTTTCTGTAGTGTATTTAGTAACAGCATTGCACCCATGCGAAGCCGGAGCGGGTCGCTAGTAATATTATATTCTTGATTAAGATTGACTAGATTCAACCGTAAAGCTTTCTTTGAATACAGTAAATATTTTATAATATTGTCTAAATTCGACGGACTCGTTGGCGCGTCCGGTAAAACATCTGCCGTGCGCATCGATGGGTCGTGGGTCGAATCCCACTGGGACGACATGTTTATAATTTTCTATAAACATGGTAACTTCGGGCATTGAACAGGTGGGAGGAATATCGAAATTCCAACCGCGTAACAAATCACCGTTCATAGATGGAAAAATCGGAAAGTGCATATTGCGCGTTTCGGTTTCAGTCTATGGATTTCCGAATTCTCGAAGTAAAAAGTAGCTCGACAGCGCATCATTGAATGATGTCCTTTTGTTGGGGCCTATCAAGTGAACATCATGCTCGTCTGTCAATATCTAACATTAAAAAAAAGTTAAAAGTATGATAATTATTAGGGAAGTTACAGATTAAAAACGTATGTAGTTAAAATTTTGAAATCTTTTATTTGACTTGTAATTCCGAATTCAAATTAATATTTTTAGCTTTTAAAAGCAGCTTTTCATTTGTTTTCCGTCCTTTGTTTTCAATGTCGCCGTTCCTGTAACGACAAAATTTTAAATTTCGTGTTATTTTAGAATTACAACTGCATCGTCACTCGTGGTACCAACGATTCACAAACGGCACGCAATATCAAGGATATGTCATACGTATGGACTAGCAAATGCAAGCGTTTTTTGGTTAGATTGCTTTCATTCTGGAAATGTTTACCTCGACAACGAGCCTTTTGGACGGGAAATATTCCGTATTGACGTAAAAAAAACGTATTTGACGGTTTGTTGCTTTATAATTTCATTCAGAGACAAGCATAAAATAACAAATTTTTATCCCGTTAAAGAGAAACCGATGGCTAGCCTAAGCATTTAATAAAATTATTATTAAAATAATATTGTTTTATTTCTTCCGTTGGTATGTCATTTAGTATTTGAAACGAGAAGTTTTAAGAATTAATAGAATAATACGGTTATGGTAATCCGATAACCTCCCAACTAATAAGATAACATGTGTATAACTGCTAAATTACTAAACCAATTCATAATAAAACATAGCTTTTACGAAACCGTTCGTCGTCTAATTAATATGGACAAATTATAACTCAAAGTATACTCTCAAATTGTTCAATGTTCGCGCAAATGACTCCTCCTCGTATTTAATTATTCAGAGATTTCGTCGCCTCGTACAAACAGACGGCATCGTAGTCCTGTTTAAGCATTCAAGAATAGCACATGTTTCCAACTGGAAATAATCATATTCAATTTTAACAGGCATATTATAGGCAATTCTTTTTTTAAAATCTTTGATTTGAAGTTGTGAGAATAAAACCTATTAAAAAAGCGCTGTCATACTTGGAAGTAAATAATAGTACATCAGATTAAATAATATTTAATGATTAATCTGAGAAAAGTACATTAAATAAAATTAAATGTACTGTTTGAAATTTCATTTGTCACTTATCAACTTCGATCAACAATATACTAGTCAATGCCTATCAAGCTTTTTCTGAAAGTAGAATTTAAAAAAGGACCTTCTAATTACGTGTCATTTCTGTAAGGCTTGCATGGTCATATTCCGATACAATTAAAATCCTCCAATTCATCTTATAAACGGACCTTTGAAAAACAATTGGCCACCAGGAACGAAGCTGGGAACAAGATAGATAGCCATATAAATCTCCCGCGTGTCTAATTGACGGCTCCGAAGTATAGCCTCACGGACGCGCTACTGATTTACTAAGTTTATTTGGAAAAGTCACTTAGTCCTTAAGTCCTGGTAGATTGCAGGAAATTTGTTAAAATAACTATTCAAGAATTAGGTTTTTTTAATATAAGCATTATGATAATATTGTCCTTTATTAACGCGAGTATCACACATTTAAATAAAATACTGTATACCGGATTAAAACGCGATTTATTATTTAAATTATTTATCCCGACGTTTCGGATGCTTTTCAGCAACCGTGGTCGCGGGAGACTGAAAGATGACAGTTGTCTTATATTTGAAATGTCACAAAGTTGCCATATTTAATTCAATTAAATTAAAAATAATCTATTAATTTAGGTAACACAATGTACATCTATGAACGTCAATAAAAAATAATACATATTAAATTACTAATATTACTAATATTAAATGCTTCTAATTTTACATTTACTACCAGTTCACAAATCAAGGGCGTAGAGCGGACGAGAAGAACTGGCAAGAAACTCGCCGCCACTCTTTTTAATCGCCAAGTTTTTGTTTTACAATCTTTACATATTAACGCCATCTATTCCTACGGAGTTGATATTTACTGTAATTTTCTATATTATGACAATATTGACTAACGGTGTCCTCTTGTTTTTTAGTATGTTTGATTTGGGGCTTTAGATTTTTAATTACTGGATCCCAGGTGTTAGAAAGTCTCAAACCATCTTCTCTATTGAAGTTAGGATGTTTTTTAATTTCAATAGCCTCACGTACTAGTCTGGGAAAGAATCTACTTTCTTTTGCAAGGATTTTCGGTTGGTCGAAACGTATGTAGTGGTTTGGTTTATCCAGAGTGTGTTCACATACTGCTGATTTAGAGTGACGTCTGTGTTTGATATCCGCAATGTGTTCCTTAAGTCGGTTTGAAATGCTACGTTTAGTTTGCCCAATGTAGGATAAACCACAGTCACAATCTAGTTTATATACACCTGGATCTTGCAAAGGAATATTACTTTTTATTGGTCTCAAGAATTGCTGAATCTTCTTGTGCGGCTTGAAAACTGTATTAATAGAAGCTCGTTTTAAGATTCTTCCAATCCTGTCTGTAACACCCTTCACATAAGGCAGGTAGGCTGGTAGACGTTGTACTGTTTGTGGTTTATTCCTGTTTCTGTGATGCTGTGGAGGCACCCGCAGCTTGTTGTCACGGAGTACCCGCTTAACATGCTGCAGTTCCCCGTTGAGGTGGGCAGCATCACAGAGGCGGTGGGCTCTCTGAAACAAACATACACCGACAGAAGAGAGTTGGCAAGGGTGGTGGTGAGAATCACCATTGAGGTACCTATCAGTATGGGTTATTTTCCTAAACACAGTATGGCCAAGTGTACCATCCCCTCCCCGAACCACTAAAATGTCTAGAAAGGCCAGTGAGTTATTATTCTCCTTCTCCATAGTGAATTTAATGTTACTGTGTATGGAGTTAAGGTGGTCTAGAAATACAGATATGTGTTCCGTGGGCAGAATAGTAAAGGTATCGTCTACATATCGCTTGTAAAGCCTCGGTTTAACCGGGCTTGTGGCTAGGGCTCTTTCTTCGAAGTCCTCCATAAAAATGTCAGCGACAACAGGTGAGACTGGAGAGCCCATAGCCACCCCATCAACCTGTATATAGAATTCACTATTCCACATTAGGTAGCCAGATGTTAAACAATGTTCTAAAATATCTGCATATTCTGGTGACATGTTGTGTTCTGATAACCTTTTCTTAACAATATTTAGACAGTCCGATACAGGAATATTTGTAAAAAGAGACTCAATGTCAAAGCTTACCATGGTCTCATTGTTGGAGAGTTTGAGATCTTTAATAGTTTCAACAAAATGGTATGAGTCTTTAACATGAGCACTACTGTTCCCTCTGAGAGGAGAAAGTACTTTAGCTATGTGTTGAGCCAGTTTATGTGTAGGTGTGTCAATCTGGCTCACTATAGGTCTTAAGGGTGTGTTTATTTTGTGAATTTTTAATAATAAATAATTTAAATAATAAATCGCGTTTTAATCCGGTATACAGTATTTTATTTAAATAAGCATTATGATGTTATTTATAAAGAAGGCCTACTTGTAGAATCGTATCGTATCGTAATCGTATCCCTTTATGTATGTATCGACGCGTGACTTTGACGGATTCGTTGGCGCGATTGGTAAAACACTTACATTGCGCACCGATGGGTCGCGGGTTCTCGCTGGGGCGACATATTTATAATTTTCTATTTTCTTTCCCACTTCACTTCGGGCATTAAACGGGTGGAAAGAATTTCGAAATTTCGACGAGGTAAAGCTTCGGTCTCAGTCTATGGATTTCAGAATGCTCGAAGTAAAAAGTAGGTCGACACTCGACAGCGTATCATTTTACACATGATGTCTGTGGCTGGGGTATCAACTAACATCAAGTGAACCTCATGCTCGTCTGTCGATATCTAACATAAAAACCTTGAAGATCTCACACGCGTAAAATTACCGTAAAATAAAGAATAATGAGTCACATGAGCATGTTCCTCATTCTGCACCAAGGTATCGAATACGAGAATACTAATACCAGATAAAACTTTTATAAAATCTCATCTACAACACCGATGTTTCCAAGTATTCATCGTTATATTTTTAGTTTTAATGAGATCATTCAGTACTTAATCATCGTAAGGACCTATAAATCTTAATTATACAGTTTATTATTTCTTTCTCGGCTCGAGACGTGACTGAAGCACAATGAAATCGGAAATATTTACGCAACGTCGTTCTGTGATTAACGGAATTTATCATTCGTATACTTGACATAAATTATGTTAAAGCAATCTTCATCCTGACTGTAGCGTTTAACACAAAAGGCCTCCGGTTCGAATCCCGGTGAAATAAGACAAAAATAATCTCAGTCATTTCAACAAAAATCTTTAGGAAAACAGACATACTTAGTAGGTGGAATTCACTTTTAAGTTATAACAAATTCCTATCTACGCACATTTATTTGATCAATTTTAAATAGGTTTATCTTAGTATTATAATGTAAGGTAAAAGTATGTTCTTCTCATAGAGCAACACGGGCCACCGGCGAACCGGAGGGGAGTAGCCATAGCGCTCTTTACCGATACCAAACTGTCTGTCATTTTTTGCGGGGGGAAATCTGCGCTATGTGTGCGTACTCAAAGCTGCACACAAAAGCAATCTTCTGTCACTACGAAACTCACACCGTGACAATTAAAAAATACACTAACAATTTCACACACACATTTAAACATTCCGTGTCATAACAGTATAATTAAATGGCGCAACTACACTGACAAGTCTTTATAGCCGTAGTTGCGACAACTGTCGATACGCATTATCGATAAATTCAAGAACTCGGTTAGGGAAATTATAATGCCCCTTATTCCAAAACCAAGACTAAATTTAATACTGAGTTTAATACCAGCTTTAAAACTTGGACTTCAATAAACGATATTACAAAAACGAGTTTATCGCTAGTCTAAGGATTATCTATAGTACTAAAGTTAAAAACTCAGTAACCCCTAGTTTAACTTCGGTACTAACCTCAAAACGTCAAGTTCTCAGTTGTCATTAGCGTCGTATTTGTATTATATTTTAATTACAAATAAACAACAGTAGAAAAATGGACGTGAACTCGATTGATTTCATGGATTTGGAAGATTTGGAAGTGATGGAAATATACTGGCGATTTAACAGACCTCGTAATCGCGTGATTCCATTTGATTAAAATGATGAAGAATTCTACTATTATATTAATATATCAACAAAAGGTTGAATTAAAAATAGTAGATTAACTACGTGAGGATTTAGTCGACGACCCTCGAGGACAGGCCCTCAGTCCTGAGTTGAGTACTTTGCGCGCTGAGGTCGTCATGTAGTAAGTATAAAAGTGATATCTAATGCAAATAGAAAACAATGCTAACATGTCTCAAACGCTGAAATACTAATATTATTGTATTATTCACAGATTCAAGACGATACATTGCAAGCCTTTCTTAAAGATATATAAAGATGCCTACTACTTTGGATAACAAAGATCAGACTATTGTTGCATGTTTAAAGTGGTGGTGAAAGTAATGATCATGTTCACACTGAACATAATATACCAGTACAACCGTATGATGCAAATCCAATAATAGTGGGAATATAAGGAGACGGCAGTTCATTGAAACTCACTTTTCATATTTTAATATGTAATCTATTAATAATAAATTTTCTTATATTAAGTTTAGTTTACAAAGATGATTAAAATATACACAGATAGATAACAATACTTGTTTTTAAAACGTCAAAGATCAGTCTTATATATAATAATTGTCATTATAATGCAGGTAATATAATATTAGTATATGTATGAGATATACATATACTAATAATTTTAAATATAATTACTTCTTATGCATAATATAACCCAGAATTAAATTCAAACATGTATTAATAAATGCATAATATATTATGCAATAAGGGAAGTCTTAGAAGAAAACATTACTATAAAATTGTGTACAAATTTGTATGTATTAATAATCATTTATTAAAACCAATATTTTTTATAAACATGTTTCATTGTCTAGTAGGAATTGCTCCATATTACAACACAAGTAACGTTCGTTGCACATTGTCGTTCAAAAAAAACTATTTTACAGTGAACTTACTGTTCTTAAGACATTCAAATCAAATCATTTTAGAACAGTGCCTATTTATTTTAGTAATTTGAGTTGCATTGCAAATTGCAATATAAACAAACATTTTGATAATATTTAATTTTGAAAAGAAAAATAAAAAGCCGAAAATAAGGTCGAAAAGCTCCTTTATAAACTTATTTAATCTATTAAACTAGTCAATTTTAAAAACCACTGATAGATATTGATACAGAGCTTTCACTGGTTTTTAAAATGTATTAGTTTTGTATAAATATGGCGAATACATTTTTGCGGGTTTGTTTTTTTCAATAAGAAGGAAATTCTTGTATCAGCATATTTTTCCATAATAACTCTTGCCAGTTCCAAATTATGATTTGTAAAATCATTTTCGTGCGAATGATAACTAATGGAGGGAAACAAGTCTTTGCCAATAAACTTTTTTAAGGAACGTGATACGACTTCAATTGTGGTACAAGATCGTGTAGGTTTATTGTCATCACTTAAACTTCCTCTTATTTCTTTTTCACAAATCCGACATAAAAGTATTACCTCTTTTGAGGCATAAAGTAAATTTCCTCTGCTTTTTTGGTGTATTATACTTTTTTGATCTATCGGCCCGAGCAAACCTTTTATGCACGTATTGCATTTAATTCTTTTGGCTGTCGAGAAAATAACAAATCCAGCTATATATTCCACAACTTTTTCCGCAAAAGGGGATAAAAAAGTTAGAGCTTCAATCTCATCAATCAAATCGTCAGTAAAATTGGTAAAATTAACTTCATCAGTAACGTCATTGCTGTTGTACTGTCTTACGGTTGAAGCATTAATTTTTTCCAGAGCAGATGTGCAATTCAGTATTGTTATTTTTTCCAGTGGAATGCAGTTTGTACCTCTTCCAGTTTGTGTTAATTGTGTATTAACAAGAATTTTTTTATAAATTGCTTCAAACTGGGAGCTTGAGGGATTATCGCAATAACCACCATGACTCCTTACAACGGAAAAAAATAGCTCAATGTGATCTTGGCTTATTCTGTGGAGTGGCATATATTTAAGATCATTTTGTTTGTTTTGTATTAAATCTAGAAAGATAGACTTGGTACTCTCAATGCAGATCAAAATACCCAGAAAACCCGTGTATCGTGGAGAATCTAATAATTTAATTTTACGTGACTCCCCGTTGCTCTTTTTTACATATGCCGATAAGCTCAATAAAAGCGTTTGAGCTTCGTCCATTTTTCTAAAAGCTTTCTCAAAGTTTTCAGAGTTTAATGCTCGTTTATAACCATTTTGACGTGACCTAGAATCCAATATATCAAAAATGTCGTTTATCAGTGAAATAAACTTCGAAGTTGCAGTTGATCCATTAAACTCCGGCAAATTTAATTCTTTCTCACAAAACATAAGTGCGTCAGCCACACTTGCGCTGAACAATTGTGCTGCAAGGCGAACATTCATTATCTTTGTTTTATAATAAATGTGATTTGCTTTCAACTTATTCGCCATGAAGAATAATTCTTCTTCCTGGATTTTATGTAATGCTTCCACAAATAACCATTGAATTTTATTTTCATTATCATCGTAAAAACATTTGTAGTCACAAAAAGTGTTTCGAATTAATTTTAACATGTGACTCGGGTCTAAAAAAAAGTAAACTCGCTGCCCCGTTGCAGGATCTAAAATGGTAGTTTGCAATTTATTTGCAACTAAGCAACAACCCAGTTCCATGGCCATGGCTAAATTTGCCTTTGCGCCGTCACATGTTAATGCTTTTATTTCCACTCCAGTTTCATGTACTAATTCAAATGCTTTAGTTACAAGCTGAGATTTTAACTTAGCACTTGTGCCTTTAACTAAAAAATATCCAATTGGGACTTTCCATTGAGTATTAATGCCTACTAATAGAAATACTAGGACATCTGTTGCTTCATCTGTATTATCTGTTATTAAATCAAAACCATAATCAACATACCCGAATCGTCTGTCACCACTTGAGTTGTCATGTGATTGTGTTTTTATTTTCATTTCGTCGAAAACCAAAGAACAATAAATTTTACTACCTGGATTGGCATCGACTTTATATTTTAAAGCCGCCAATGCTTCTTTGGTAAAACCGGGCCGTCCATCAATATGACTGTACCATTTTGTTAAAGTACGTGGAGCAGGTAAACAGGTCCCAAACGTTTTACGAACATACTTGTAGGCTTTTGGGGAGTAAAAGTTGAGAGTTAAAGCAAAACATCTCAGTTCTGGTGAATACTTAGCTCGTGAGAGCTTCCCACTATTACATTTTGTTAGTTGACGCTTAATAATTCCTGCCTCTTCAACGCCAATTTTTTCAAGGATCATCTTTTGTTCCTTATCTATCAAAGCTTTTTCATCTAGACTCTGAAGAATTTCTTCTAGCCCAGCAACTTTTTTCTTTAAGAAATTATTTTTAGATTGGAGCCTTTTAATTTTTTTTTTCTGACCATCTAACTGATTCTTCATTTTTCTTTTTCTAGGTGAAAGTGCAATAGTGGGAATTGAATTACATTTTTTAGATGTTTCCTTTGACTGAACCTGAAAAACAAGTAAGATATTATAATTATGCTGTAATCACATATCTGTATAGCTTACTAAATCTGAATAATAAAATAGTAGAAATGACTATATTAATCATTTAATCAAACATCAACTACAAATAAACAATTAAAATGCAACCCACATCTTGACGAGTTGACGATGTACACGGAGATGTCAACGAATCAGGATTAGTGAGAGTGGCACTAATGGCATCATGAGATGATAGTCTTTCATCTGGTTTATTGAATAATTGTTGATGAGTCTGAAATTAGATTTAACATTATTTTTTTAAGTTTAGAAATATATGCTTCCTTTCGCCACTATGTTTAAGGTGAACTACATCATGTGGACTGTACACTCATTTACCCTGACCATGATATAAAAAAAACTTACGCAACAACTACAGTTTGGAGTTAGAGTTGGTTTGGCGTCATCGATTAATCTCCTTCTTTTGTTCGTCAATACTTGAAAGTCAGAGGCCTCGAAATGGTTTGAGCAAATTACACTGTTTCTTGTGGGAATCCAGGTTATTTTATTATTACAAAATAACGTCCATCTATCCCTTAAATTTGGATCTTTAGGAAACCTGCAATAAATAAATTAAAAAACATTATGGATGAAGTACACACTAAGTGATTTTAATGTGCTAACGCGCGTAAGTATTATATTATATTTCAACTATGTATATTAAAATAAGACTGATCCGCGTATTGTATGAGGGCAAGCGGCCCGTGTTGGTAAAAAAATCCGAAACAACACGACCGATAATATTGTAATTTTTTAAGTTTAAAAGAAAAAAATTACTTACATATGAAAGGTAACCCCATCTTTTTGTAAATTTGACGTGGCAGATCTCTTTTTACAACAAAAAACAGAGCAATTCGGCATTTTTATGACGACAATCAGGAAAGCACTCAAAAGACTCAAAACGTAGAAAACACGAAATGAATTAACAATTTAACACAGAGTAAACAACTGTCATGCGGCATGCCAACGACAGACTAAAAAAAAGATCGATTTTAATCGATAAAAAATCGATAATCATGTATATTAGTTTTATTTAATTAATAATTTATATTTTATTTAATAACATAACGGTAATTATATGCATTATATTGTATTTAAAATGCATTTAATTACTTTTGAGTTAATTACCTTGTCCAAAGGTTTTCTTTTTGTGATTGTGTAATCGATTCAATTAATCGAGAATCTCAGGAAAATTATCTTTCTCATATTTCTCCTCTCCCAGACTGAGAATTGAGCTGGTTTTTTATATTATAAGATTAAAAATATGTCATTTTTTAGATCATATCGCAATTATTAAATTTGGGCCCACAATTTTCCATATCCTTTGGATTTTTAGGAAATAAAAAAAACATTATGGTTGAAGTTTACACTAAGTGATTTTAATAAATGTGCTAACGCGCGTAAGTATTATATTATATTTTAACAATGTATATTATCACAATATAATATTTGAATCAGAAAATTTAATCTCAAAACTGTCTCTGTATAGAAGACTCCTTTACCATTTTTTTCGATAACTTAAAACAATCCGATAACAACACTATCGCTCGGCGACAGCGACTTCTCGGAAATAAACTCGGATCAGTCGCTCGACAGATCCGTGTATTGCATGAGGGCTCATACAATACGCGGATCTGTCGAGCGACTGTGTTGGTAAAAAAATCCGAATCAACACGACCGATAATATTGTAATATTTTAAGTTTTAAAGAAGTAAATAGTAATAATATGATTAAAAAATACCTACATATGAAAGGTAACGCTATCTTTTTGTAAATTTGACGTGGCAGATATTTTTTGGCAACAAGAAACACAAACAATTCGGCATTTTTTTAGGAGGTCGATTCAGTCGCGCATCTGGATTTAGTCTAGTGAAAAGTGCGGCTACAACTAGTTTTATTGTACGCATAGGACCATTTGGACTTGTACTTTGACAGAGGGGAACGCCTGCGTATGGCTACTCCCCTCCGGTTCGCCGGTGGACCGTGTTGCTCTATGGTTCTTCTATACATTACATTGAGAGAGTATATATTTCTTAAGATTGTTTTTTTTTATTAAATCAAACTGACATAAAACATAGGTACAATATTCCACTGATACCCAAATAAAAAGACAAAAATGGAGTAGAAATGAAGCAAAAACAGTTTATTCAACTGTTTTTGTTTAATTCATTGATACTCGTAGTAAACTAATTAAACTAAAAATTCTCTAACGTATTCTACACATTACTCATCGATAATTAATAATAATATTTTCATACTACTACTACTTACTTTGGCATTACATTCGCAGATCAACACACTCGCTAAATAATATTTTCCCAATTTATTTTAGATTTCCGTCACGGAAAAAACTCGATATTGAGTAAGAAACCGCACTGATTGCACAAAGGGGTCCCGTGGGGTCGAATTATCGTCACGTAGCGGACCCCACTTCGTTAGACCACGCCTGATCACGTGTTCTACACAGGTCAGGCTTTACATATGATACCGGGAGTTCGAAAACGAGGCTTTAGACTAGAACAGAGATCCGATGTTCGTTTTTTAAATTAGATAACGCAAACAGACAGGCGGCGTACTTGTTTTTCCGCCAGATGTCTAGAGGACGCGTTGCTCCGGCAAGGTAAAAGTAGGGTCTTTTCTTTAAGGTTCCCATATCATCTCGGTTCGTAAAATCCGCCGACGATCAGCCGGGCTAGCATGACAAGCGCGACAAAATTTTGTCTACCGTTTTCTCGTGTTTCAATCGACTATCGCTTTATTTCTTTCGGGTCTAACATGACAATTACACTTAAAACTCGACTTTTAATATCAAAAATAGATACATTTGTCGATCGAGATATCTTTTCTATCAAAATTGTCGATGTCGAGATATAATATATTGAGATATTTAACATCTTAGTTTGTCTTCTCTCGTGCGAGATATATCTCGTGGCGGTCATGCTAGCCCGGCTGGTTCCACAGAATAATTGTGCGTTCTGAAGTAACAAACTGTGTGTACAATTTTATTGAGTACGGAAAGCATTCTATTTTTGAAAAGTATTAAAAACTTTGGACAAACTACTCGATTATCAATATCAAATTGTATAAATATATTTTCACATAGCGCCTTGATCAAGGTATCCTACATATACTTATAAGTATATAATAGCAATTAAAAATCATTATAAAGTTTTATCGTATGTGAATGGAGATTAGAATTCAAAAATAAATATATATGTTTAATAAATAGGTGGGTATTTATTTAACATATATAAATATTATTCTTACACTACATTATTCTCAAATTGATTCATAAACAATAAGTAAGAGAGAAATGTATTAATGATCACCGAATCTAATTATAAGTTAGTAGTTAAATACAGGGCTCGGAAACCAGTTAATTTACTATGGGAGCTTAACCGAAATAATAAAGGTTTTTGTTAATATTATTTTGTTTTTAGTTATATTTACTGAAAAAATTAGTGTGATTAGGTAAGTGTGTATTACTCTTTAAAACTTATATCATGGTATCTTAGTCAGACAGGTATTATGGAAAATAAAAATTAACCGGTTCCGAGCCCTGGTTAAATAAGTTATATGTAATATGTGTTAAACCACTGAAGAAAATACTTGAATTGCTCAATTATTTATTCAGATCAATATTATCACTTCACAATAATCATCAGAATTCTATTTACTCAACCACAGGTCAGCTGTCGACCATCGAACCAAACTCAGCGCGCCAATAATTCTTCTAACCATTTTCCCGCCATTTTCCGTTTGACCCACTCGATTGGAGGCAATGTTGTCAGATCATAAATATAATTTAAACATGGTTCTACCTAGCATTGCTAGTTAACAAAAATATAAGTGTATAATATTTTGTAACATATGGATAAAGCTTCCACATGGACACTACATACCCTAGAGACGGCTCTGATACTTTCACCCCACATGATCACTCACTTTTCTTTTGATAAGGTTCTCTCAATGAACCTATAAATGTTAGTTTGGAATCGATTTTCAAAAGCAGGAAGTTTTATCTTCGAAAAATTAAGAACCAATTTCTATTGCAATTTTGTCTGCAAATCGAAGACTTTCAGAGATAGGTATTGTTCTTATTTGTGTCTTAAATTAGAATTCGATAATTTAAAAATAAATTTATATCCCGTACACATTTTTAATAAGTCTTAATACGTAATTATAAAATTAAATAATTTATGATACGAGGTTTACCGTAGTCTGGCCTATCATAATTTTAGATCAAAGATAAGTTTCTAATAAAGATTTGTATTATTATAATTATCGATCTAATATTTGAAAAAGATTATAAGTATCGTTCTAATTTTAATTCGTTGTTTTTTTTAATGTGTTAAAAATGCCATTTATGAACCAAAACTCTCTTATTTTTTGGATACTTCCGTCAAATTTTATTAATTTTCGATTATGTTAATTCAAAAATAATATCTGATAAAAAACTTAAGGGCTATAGAATGGAATTCTGAGCTCCAAAATTCTCTTTTCGGTTACAATGCTTAATCATCCGTTGAGAAATATATTTTTTAAATCCCCATCATTGCATAAATGCAACATTTCAATTATGATTTTGTTACTAATAAAAATAAGAAAATTGATCTATGATATCTGACTACTCGAAAAGAAGTCACGGATGAAGGATGATATTGCGGGTAAAAGTTTTATAACTTCCCTAGGTCAAGTAAGTCACGTCTATGGGAATAAATCGCGTTGATTGCACAAAGCTCGTCTCGATCCCTCTCATTTCAACACAGATGCAATTGTCCCCCTTTGAGCGCACTTCTTATTAACAGAAAAACTATTACCAAAGTGCCGACTTGCCAGAAAAAGATATACCAAAAGTACTCGTTAAACCAGCATTTTTAATTAAGAAATATTATTTTAATGTTGATGCCCGGGGTAAACGACCTCGACATTTTTATAGACGCGCCCTTCCTTTTACTTTATGTACGTATTATATTTAGGCAACAGCTGCCTGAAATAATTATGTATTCAAAAGGGTTTTCTAATTAATATCGCGGTATTTAATTAGCACCGAGCCTTTGTATAAACTGTAAATAATATACTTAACGTTATTATATAAACTGTGAACACCAAGCTTTTGGTGTTTTAAAATTGTTTCGAACGCCGAATTTTAAACGTTGAATTTTTATTCATTAAGCGTAATGTACTCAGACGAAATTTGTTATGGCACGGTGCAAATCACAAAAAAACCAAGTGCATTCGGGAAATGTATCTTTATGATAACTCAGAGATTTCGAATTGCATTACATATTACATGTACTTGCACAACGAATTTACAATATACATATCAACATACATTTTAGCAAAAATCCGCTACGCTAATTTTTATGAAATTTATAAAAGTTAATGAAGGTCCTAACTCCTAACAGTTCGTTCCATGGTTAAATAATACATTAGATATGTATGGAATAGTATATTGTTACTTTGATGCCCTCTTATAACTTAGGCATTGCCATTTAAAGACTCGAATAAAGCTCGAATAAACTCGAGTTCATCTTTATTTCGTAAAGTTCGTACGTTCGATAGCTAGAGTTAAAACTTTTACGAACTCGTAACTTATCTAAAGGCGGTTGATTTAGAAACCTCGCAAAGCGCTGAGAGCAGCCAAGCCCCAGGTGACAATAAAATAATTGATTCAACCTACAATAGTCTAGAAGTAGTTTAAAACATCGTTAAGCACATTGTCAGAGACGTTTAGTCGCTGAAGTGAAAGTTTTCACGTTACGAATACTTGAAAAGTCCATTACACGCTTGACGGCGTCTGCGTCGACCTTACGACGCCAAGTTGTTTGTAATTACACAGACATAGCCCGAGATTTCATTTAAACTTTGTGACAGCAGCCGTTGCTGACAGCTTTTGGCAATTCGGCTGCCTAAAAATTCCGACGACTAGCATTTTAATGGTAAGAATATACAATGCGAACAAAATATACCTCCTTGTTCTTACTGTGATGCTTCCATTATCTTTGTGATCGAAGAAAAGAACTACGGTAATAATATAATGGTATTTTTTATGATCTATAACAAGCGACGGGCAGAAAATGACATACTACAATCTATACATATAATAAAAGAGTAGGATCGAAATTACGCTTCACTAAATATTTTTACCAGAAATTAATTAAATTAATTAATTCTTGTATTTAATATTTAAAATGTTAATCTTACATCGGAAAAATAAATGTGAGCATTTTATTTAACGAAACGATTGATTGAACGAAATAATGTTGATAATAAAATTACGATATTTCTTATATTTTGTTACAAAATTAAAACTATTGTCTGAAACGAAAAAATGTATTTTCGAACTATTTAACTTTAGGCTGAATGCAGATTTTAAAATTGATCCCAATTAAAATTTGTACGGTTAGAGTGGTGCGGCAACTAGCGATATAAAGCTGGCTATAATTGCTTAGTCTACAACTTGTTTGTACAACACCAGAAAGGGTCTCGCTACATCTTTCGGCTTCAACCAAATTGTACCCGAACGTTCGTAAATATAATGATTTATATAACATAGGGTACAAACGTGCAGGAGGCAGATGGTAAGTGATCACCGCTATTCATAGACATCTCCAGAAGGCCTGCAGATTCATTGCCGGCTAATATAAATAATAAAGTATAGGCTCGTTTCTTGAAGGTTTCCAAGTTGTACCTATCGGTTCGAAAAATCCACGTGCTAACTACAAACTGTCTAAGGTAGCTTGCAGTTGTGGTCTAACTACCAGACATCGTGATGATATGAGTGGTATTTTTGACGCGAATTACGAAATTTAGCGACCGGGATTAATTCAAACAATTCCCCCGATCATTCCCCGTGATAAATACTATAGAGGATGCAGAATTGCAGAACGAGCCAACATTAATTATAAAAATTATGTCACGAAAAAAAGTGACGCATCCCCGAACCTCGCAAAATAAACCTGCGAGCGAGCCGTGAATTTTTAGGACGACCCACTCATTTTTCCAGAACCGAAAAACTCACAGGTACAAGTACTAACGCGTAATGAAACACGAATCGTGGAAATGGAACAAAAAAAAAACAAAATCCTCTTTCACTTTATAAACATTATTTGAGCAATAAAACTCAGGTTTATTCATAACGCGATTATTTTCTTATACATTTCTCAATCATTTAGAGACGCTCAATCATGTATAAAAGTACAATGAATTCGAATAACAAGGGAAATAAATATGTATGTATAAACTTACCTCGATTTTCAAAATAATTAGAATCAATATCCTGGAAAGGTAAGACGTCAACTTTTACACGAACCCCAATCAATGGGGTGATTGATGGAACCTCTCTCTAAATAAGACAGACTCCGTTTATTTAAAATCCCCTGAGTAAATTAAAATAGATGGATTCTCCAACTCCACAGAATATAAGAAAAAAAATTGTTAAAAAATCGGACTTTATAATCTGTTATAATTAAAAAGTTTCATTAATATTTTGTTTCACTATTACTAATTAATATATAATTTATGTTGTATGCTAAAATGTAACCTGAATGAATTTAGTATAGATTGTACTCTAGCCAGAGTATTTGAACAAACTACATAATATGAGCAGGTATGTCAATTGGCTCAAACTTTCCAATTACATATAATAGAATAGTATAACATTAAATTTATTTATTTATTTACCTGTCAAACATATTATAACCTACCTAATCAAGCGTTAGACAACCTCACTATTCCTCGTATGCTAAAGAAGTATAAGTTCTAATGGCACACCTAAATTGCCTTAAGATGTCATTAGATTTAAAACACCCAGTTAAAGTTTTAAGTAATATAAACGAGGTTCAGTTAAGTGAATTATGTGCCAGTTGGCGAGCTACGACCACCCAGCCGGCGTAAGTAATCGTTTTTCTACGAAAAGCAACCAAAATGCAGTCGTGATTTACTTGCTCAATGAAGGCAACGTAGAGTTTGTATGTACAATGTACGGATTGTATCGTATGAAGATGCTATTTCTAATGGACAAGTCTCAAAAACTAATCAATAAAGTAGTTTTGACGGACTCGTTGGCGCGTTCGGTAGAACACCTGTCGTGCGCATCGATGGGTCGTGAGTTCGAATCCCACCGGGGTCCGGGACGACATGGTTATAATTTTGGTAACTTCGGGCATTGATCTGGTGGGAGGAATATCTTAATTCCGACCGGGTAACCAACCACCGTTTATAAATGGAAAAACCGTGAACATTGCGCGTTTCGATTCAGTCTATGGATTTCCGAATGCTAGTAGTAAAAAGTAGGCCGACAGCGCATCATTAATTGATATTCTGTGGCTGGGGTATCACCTACCATAAAGTGAACCTCATGCTCGTCTGTCGATATCTAACATAAAAAAAGTAAATCTCATATATAAGTATTGCTTTCATTAACATACGTAAAGTGACATATAACGTGGTTGTCTATACATTTTCTAAAGATAATGTCAAATCTTTATAGTTCCGAACAATAACTACATTAAAAACAATTACGATGCCAAATTAATATAGAACATCACACCAAAACTATTAATTACATCTATTATCGCCAGCTCATTCAATTAAGGACACGATGTGATTGATCTCAGGTAGCAATAACATTATTCTAACACACGTTCCCTATATACGTACATTAATTTCGCTTTGAAACCAATAAGGGTGTTTACAAACAGGCTCGTACTTTGTGGTCAGCTCGCAAACAAAGCCGTCCGTTATTGCATCTCTGCGCACTACTATTTCAGTGTTAATATTACTGAGATACAAATTGAAGGCCTAAAGGGATATGTCAGTGTCGCGCCGTAACTGTACTTTGATAATAATTAATCCTGTCTCATTCATATTTTTGCTTTAGTTACTTGACACGGATTTCTGAAAATGCTTGCAACTTTTTTTTTTATGTCAGCCAACGAGCCCGTCAAGGAACAAGCCTTCTTGCACATTAAATGATAACACTCATTACTCAGACAGTCAATCTTGATCTGGATGGGCATAATAATAATAGGCAATTGATAGAACAAAAAAAAATATCAAAAAAAATTATTACTTTCTAACGTTCATAACACAGTCATTATAATATATACTTTAACTTCAATACTACACAGGTTCATTAAGAACTAGCTTGTGAGCCAGGTTTCTTCATATGATATATTCATATCCACAATTCCACGAATACATATTGAAACCATTATTGACATCTGATAATTCGAAAAAGTACGACGCGAGTCAGTTTGCATTGTTTGTTGATATGGTGCCTTTAAAATAATCTTTAAATGAGGATAACATTTTTCAACAAAACCTATATGTTACCCGGGCTTCGCTTAATATATTTGTGTAAATTGCATGAAAATCGATTCAGTATCTTCGCAGATTAGCCCGTACAAACAGACAGAGAAACAAATAAAATAAAAAAATCGTGATATGTTCTATTTCTCTTCTTACACTCGGCTTAAAGCATTTTTTTCTATGTACAGACATTCTACAGTTTTATTATATTATGT
Source organism: Anthocharis cardamines (assembly GCA_905404175.1). NCBI lineage: Eukaryota > Metazoa > Arthropoda > Insecta > Lepidoptera > Pieridae > Anthocharis > Anthocharis cardamines. The sequence continues at coordinate 5,600,848 of FR989964.1, forward strand.
ATAGATGACGAGATTAAAAAGAGATTGCAATTTTCAAATTTTTATAATTCTTATAAAACAAATCAATGAAGCTCTGAATTTATCGAAACTAAAACTTTTAGCTACCGTTACGGTTCGTTAAAAAGATAAGTTGTCAATGAGGCCTTTAAGGCTTTTTTATTCCACTCAGTTCTACCATAAATGAAAGCTGTCACCATTGAAATCGGTCTCCTTTAATTTTGAAGCCAATAAATTTTGTAATCCGCCAACGGAATTTATATCAGCTATTTAATGTCAATAAAAGAAAATGCCAGCTTTTTACTGGCCCAGAACTTATCCGAACTCATTTTACATACAAAGGTATTGTATCGATGATCGTAGTATGAAGTCACAGTGTTAACTGAACTATAAAAGCTATAAACATGAATTAAACAGCAGTCCTATTTTTTTTATTATTACATTAAACTGATAGTAAGTTCTACTATAAAATTCGTAACCATGATGATGAAAGCCTCCATTTTATTTCCTTAATTCTTAAGCAAAGTTCAATTAGGAGGTTCGTCCGTAAAATTAATACTTTATTTATATAATAATATTTAGATCTTTGTACATAACTACATATAATAAAATACAATAGTAGAATTGACAATTCTACGTTGCATTTGTTTTTACCAGAAATTTAGAGGGTATGATTAAAGGACAGCAGAATAGGTACAAAAAAAAACAATTTTCTTGATTTTTTTTTCGTTTATGTCCGATACTACTGAAAGGTTTTTCATGCAGTTTTAACATTCATGTTTAATTCAAATAAGTGTCTTGCACTACGAGTGTTGCAAGTGTAATTAGATATTATATAAATTGTATTATCTTTTCAATTGTGACCTAAGTAAAAAATCTTTCGATTCCTAATACATAGGTACTAATCGACAAAAGTATAACGACAGCAACGAAAGGGAGACAATAAAGCAAGTTCTCAATCCGTCACTTCCCATTAAGCTGATCGAAACTCAATTGAGTCCTCGTATTGCGTATGACAGTATACTTGTTCGAATCTAATCGCTCGAAAGCCGACATGCACGCAAATTGCACCGCTTGTTTACGACAATGTGCCTACCTAACTCAATTTGCGTACTATTGTTAGTAGGGACCGTTAACTCGAGCTTTTATTGTGTAGCCACTCCTCTTATTACGAACTTGTTAGCTTAGGCAAGCATCTTCATATAGCTGTCATAAACAGACTGGAATTTCTAAAATCGTTATAAGTAGCTCTATATAGATTACTAGCAACACGCCGCGGCTTCACACGGATGCAATGTAGATGCACAAAACATAGCCTGTGTTACTCGCTGAAAATGTAGCTTTAGACTGGCGAAAGAATTTTTAAAATTGGCCCAGTAGTTTTCGAGTTTACTCGTGATATACAAAAATCCAAATATTTCCTCCATATAATATTAGTGAAGATTACTGATTTTTGCTAACAATCTAATAGATAACCAATAAAATATTCGATCTGTCCATAGAACTAACAGGTACATTATGCAGGCAAAGACTTATTAACCTATAGAGTTTTCTTAATACTTATATTCAGTCGGCCTATAGAAAACTATAGGTATTATTTTATAATTCATTATGTTTTTTTTATATTTCATATGAATTATTCATATCATTAATTCATTGCATAACTGCCCCCATTCAGCTAACATAAAATTACAATTTAATATATGTATATAATACGTATTTCAAGCACTCAAGTTAAGAAAGTAATCATCTTTTCTTCAAGCTAAAACGAAATGGTATTTCCATTGAACAAATGGTAAAATCGTGACGCATTGTCGTCAGCCATTTGACTCAAATTGAAAGGGCTGGATTCGATATCGTACGACGCAGTTAAACGGCGCCGATCGCAGAGCCGAATGAATACACCCGATACAAAGAACTAGTCGGAATATTGATGCTTTCACGTCTGCAGTTGAGTTCTGATCAATAAGCCTCATACTCGATGTAACTAACTTGAATTTATAATCTAATCTAGCCAGACCGGAATTACTGTGTAAAAGCGGATTCCAATATGTAGGTTGGTACCTACTTGGTACATACTCGAAGACACATTAAAACTTTTTCAAAAAAATAAAAAATCTCAATTAAAAAAAAATATATATGTCATTTTTTGATAGTCAGTTTACCTTTTGCATGCAATGCTAAACTAAATTCTAGTAATGATAAATTAAAAAAATGTTGCAAAAACTAAATCTGCAATGCGGATATTGCTTCAAGCCGAATGCGAGACGTTTAGCCAACTTTAAAGTTAAAGACGACTTCGAATGTTACTCGGAAAGTTATATTAAATGTTTCTGGGGACTGTGTGACCATCAAAAAGATGAGAGTAGCTTTACTTCGAAGCGTTCTAATCGAGGTAAAAAGACTGCGTATCTAAAAATTGTGTTTTTTAGAATAGTGTATGTGAATTCCAGAGTCCCCTAGTGGGGCATGGGGCAGACCTATTTGTGTCCGTTTCACTGATCTTCTGTGCCCAGCTCGACCGAAACAATTTTTTTATTCTTGTCTCCCCGGGATTCGAACCCAGGACCTCCGGTACTAAACGCATCGCTCTTACCACTGAGCCACGGAGGCGGTCATAGTGTACATGTGTACGTTTGATTAATTTATAGTAATTCTATGTGCAGGCATAGAGCAAACTCATTTGCCCATTCCACTGATCATTTCTTTACAGGCAAGTATATTCCGTGGTGATAAGTCATGTATGTTTTGACGGGCTTATTGCGCGTTCGGTAGAAATGCCGTGCACATCGATGGGTCGTGGGTTCGAATCCCACCGGAACGACACGTTCATAAACTGTAAACATGTCTTCCCCACGTCAGGTAGCTTTGAGCTTTAAGCGGGTGGGAGGAATATCGAAATTCCGTCCGGGTAACGAACCACCGTTCATAGATGGAAAAGCCGTGAAGTGTATATTGCGCGTTTCGGTTTCAGTCTATAAATTTCCGAATACTCGAAGTAAAAAGTCTCGTCTGTCGATATTAAAAAAATTAAAAAATGGCCTGCCCAGCAGAGATTCCTTCAGTGTATCCATGTTTAAAAAGTAGATTCCATACAATAGCTATATTAGCTACATATTTTATTTACACCAACGATAATTACATAAATAAAAAAATGTACCAATTTTTTTATATTATATTTTAAGGAATTTTACGGATTTTTAAACGAAGTGAAAAATGAGTCAATGGTGTAAATTTAAATATACATATTTTAAATAAATAAACTTAACCTTTTGTTTCAGTGATAACAAAACAACCCAGGCATCAACTTCCATACTAATTACCTTCAACAAACATTTGGAGCAGTTAATAAATAGTCAGTTTGAAAATAAATATTTGTATATTTCATAAAACTTTACATTAAGTAAAATATTATTATAAACTTGTTTGGTTTTCATTTAACACCTGCCTTACATTAACATTTATTCTAGACTCTTCTATATAATTCTGGAACTTTCTCCATGCATCATCATTCATATTTTTATTAATAGCATTTATTATATCGTTTTCTTCTAGATATTTGAATTGTGCATTACACTTCTCAATAGTATGCATTTCATGATCATTCCAAGGCTGTTTTTTAGATGGCAATATTCTAGGTACTGCATGGTAACACAGACGGGCTTCTTTGGACATTACTGCTATGTCCCCACTTGTAAGTAGAAAAGCGGAGGGTTCTACTGTCTTTTCATGCCCTCCCAGTAAAAAGATTGCCGACTGACCAAAACTGGAAATAAATAGTATGGTACACAATCATTTTGTATAATAAATAAACAATTACAAACTTTTCATATAGAAAATTTGGAATGTTTTATCAGGGGAAAAGATAAAAAGTTATGGCACACATGTTATGGTATTGTCATAAAGAAGGCATTTCAATTAGCCTTTCTTTCTCATTATCTTCTATGAACAAATGAATTCAAAGTGCCTTTTAACTGTTTTGCTTATTAAGTGAAGTCCTGAGTCCCCTGGGCATGGGGCAGACCCATTTTCTGTGTCAGTTCCACTGATCATTTTTCTTTACAGACAAGTAGGTGATCAACCTTCTATGCCCTACATAATGGAAACATTTTTTTAAATCTTGTCTTCCCGGGATTTGAGCCAAGGACCTTGCATGTATTTAAAGTCTTTACATTATAAAACCATTGAAGCTTATACTACCTACTGCTTCTTTTGTAATTAATTCTTATTTTGACTCTGAATGTCATAGACTTTATACCTACCATAGACATAGACTCAAGTATATTTAAGTTAATCAAATATACAAACCTAAATGAAAATAGAGGTGCTTCTAAATTCACTTCTGAATGGTCAGTATGTGCAGAAAGGGTAGAACCCAAGTGATAATAATTTACTATTGCCGCTTCTGCTTTAAACGCTTCATAGCCAAGACTTTGAGCCACAACATCGCACAACTCTGCCAACTCTGGAGGAAATATGCCTCTGTTTGCTTCACTATAAACCTGAAATAAAGATTAACCATTCTCAGTCCAGGAGAAATTACACCTTGTTACATAAGGACTCCTATACATTATTTTGCTAATGTGGAATTGGGCCTTTTTTAAATTAAAATACTGTATTACTAATATAATGATTGAACTAAATATTTATTTGAAAAGAAAGACAATTTCATATTTTGATAACAATCAGAAATGAAGCATTCTATTAGATATCTACCAATTTGGTACTACTGATTTTGCTCCTGATCCATTTTATATATTATGTTGTCTTTTGGTTGATATTTTTTATTTACTACCAACGAAATGCTCATGAGCAATTATCAAACTATGTTCCCAGCTTTTCCTTATTTTATTGTGAATTATTAAAGTATGATAACATAAATATATATTATTATATTAGAGAAAAGGAATATTAACATTTTACTTTTGTGTTCCAATTATGATGAAACCCTAAGGTAGTCCACCGTAATTTCTTCTGCAATTTCCTGTCACAATATCCTTCCTTAAAGCATTCCATCCACCAATCATTTACTGGTGTATCTATATCAATATTTCTTTTATTTGGCTTCCGAGAATATTCTTCTAAGCATTTTCTTATCCAAAACCTTTGACCTAAATTTGTAAATGGATTCTTTATGATTATAAAACCAGGATGTCTGCTTAAAGAAACTATATTCCATTCAGATATATCTTTTAATCCTAATAATGTTGTCCGTGAGTCTTTTTTTATATTTATTGTTACATTTTCAACCTGAAACATAATTTTAAAAAAAGCGTCTTCTGGGTCATTTTTATCTATAAATTTAAACATCTGAATGAATATACAGTTTGTTAGTTGTTAATTTAGCCTAAAAAGTCGGCGGGTGGATAACAATAAAAAAATATTTTATTTCCATCCCACCTTCGTTATCACTTCCTTGGGTTTTCATAAGTGTTCTATATAATAATATAATTATATATTATGATTAATCAATATAAATGTTGAGTAAAGCTACTTACCTCTTTATTAAAATTAGAATTTTCTATTGATATAACTTGCTCTAATGAAGGCTTAGGTGTATTACATTTATAATATTTAAATTTTTTCATAAAATAATCTTGACTCATCATAGTTCTTTAAATATGCTTTAAATATTCTAACTAGAGATGGGTAACTCAAGAGAGATAGATAAAAAAGATATGTATCAATCCGTTTATATCTATCACTCTTTATATCACTTCGAATCCGAATGTATCAGTATATCTTTTACATCTCGTTCAATCACAACGTCTTTTTGTATCTGTGTCGCAAAAGTGTATAGCCGATACATGTGCAAATGATAATTTTTCTCGGCCGAGTCCGAAACCTCTCTTCGTAAAGTCTAGACGTCTCTTTCGCACCTTTAGAATCTTCTGTCGCGCTGTCTCAAGATAGAGAGTAAGTTGTTGATTCATGAATTGAGCGAATCGAATCACGCTGAGTAATGTCGCTGCGTGTCGTGCGCGGATACAAAAGATATAAAGATATAAAAGAGTGATACATATCCCAGTGATCGAAAGATACATTTCAATCTTTTCTTTTTAGTGATACATTGTTCCCATGTCTAATTCTAACGTGTATATAATGTACTATGTAAATGAAATACATAATTTATAATTGACATTTGACAGAAGTAATTGACAATTGTATTTCGTGTAGGAGTGGGCGTTAATTCAACAAACAGCTTTTTAAAGCAGCTTTTCTAATGTTAACGAATTAGCTGCTTTTCGCTTAAATTTGTTAAGCGAGTTTGTTGTAGAGCGAGTAGGTAATATTATTATGGACTAGCTAGCTACTAGTTTAGGAATCTGTGATGTGTATTAAATTGAAATAGGTATTATCATGATGTAGGGACCACCGGTGGCCTAATGTGCGGCAGGACAACTATTTACACACGTAAATACTAGTTTAGTATGTACATACCATAATATATGAATGCATTTTAGAGAGTTCGAAAGTAAAATTGTTTTAACTTTAAACGCAGCAATGTATACTACACATCAAGCCGCCAGCGTCAGTCAATAATTAATTGTCAGTGTCAGACTGTCAGTGAGTTTGGCAATTGTTGAATTGAACTTGAAGCTAGATTTGTGAAAATTTAAATTTCAAAATATAAATTTTAAAATAAAATTTTATAACTACGAGGGGGGAAGAGTGAATTGTATATTTATGATAGTTTCACCCTAAAAAAATAATTGGCTATCAGACTATCAACATGAAGTCAGTCCAAGAACCTGAAGACTTGAAGGTTATCAAAAATGTATGTTTACATTTTCTTAACGTCTTGCTTAGTGTTGTTTATTACTAGATTTTAATAATTTGATTTTCTTAGGTTGAAGAAGAGCTGGACGGTAAAGCTAAACTTAGAAAATGGCTAAACATGAATTTTAGAATAGAAATGACCGATGGACGAATTCTTATTGGCGTATTTTTGTGTACAGACCGGGATGGCAATGTTATTCTAGGTTTGGTCAATTTTGTGTATATTATACATCTATACTAATATTATAAACAGGAAAGATTTGTATTTTTGTATGTTATGAATAAACTCAAAAACCACTGGACCGATCTTGAAAATTCTTTCACCAATAGAAAGCTACATTATCAGCGAGTAACATAGGCTATGTTTTGTGTACAGTACATCTACATTGCACCCGTGTGAAGCCGGGGCGCGTTGCTAGTTTTTAATATATTAGTTCAATAAGTATTCTGTGCATTTGTATCAAATTATCATTTAATATTAAATTCCACATCTAAGATGTTGCCGACCACTGATAATTTTACATTATATTTATATTATTATTACAGGTGCATGTTCAGAATATTCAAAGAACAGTGATGGTGAACCAGAAGAGCCTAGAGTGTTGGGCCTTGTAATGGTACCAGGGCGTCGTATAGTTTCTATGCAAATTGATGATACCACACCACCACAGAAATATTACTATGAGGAGTAACCAGTTTTGTATTTAAAGCTTATATAATATAAGGTAATAAATTAACTTATTAAAATGTATTTATTTTATTGGATTCCAATATTTCTGAAATACTATATTGCAATCTCAACTCCCAATCAAACAATATAAGAAAGACTAAAAAAAATTACAGTATAACCCCAATTAACTCAGGTTGGGTTATCCAGGAAGCGGAAAAATTGTGTGTCTCTGTGCCTCCCATGTGCGAACAAACTTGCTTGCAAGCTCAGTGCTTCTCCTAAAACAAACTTACCATGTATATTAAATTCATCAAACTCATTATTTAAACCAGACCTTTATATACAGTACTTTATAGTTGTAGTAGTACCTATGTAGGATTTATTAACTTCATGTGATTAAATTGGAATTTACTATGGTCTAGTCAAAATAAAAAGTTGTGATGCTTCAGATTAACCGTGGTTTCAGATATCTGTGAACCTCTCAGTCCCGACCCCCTGGGATAATCGGGGCTATACAGTAGTTGTATATGCAAAAATAAATCTAGTTTGACCACATTTTTGCTATAAAGTGATTTTTTATTACAATCAATCTATAAAAAATCAAATACTTAAACATTAAAGGTAAATTGCATTAGGAAAAAAATATATATCATACACAAACTCTTTTACATTTCTTCATACTTTTTACTAAGATCACACAAAAGGTGTCTTAAAACATTTTCTTCTAGATAAATATTTTTATAATCATTAGCAAAAGGATTATAATTATCTTCATTTGTTTGAATCATAGATACAATGAATTTTTCTAAATCTTTTATAATAATATTTACTCCTTCCTTTGGTTCTTTCAAAACTAAATCTATAAATTCTTTACTTACAATTTTACTGAGACATATGAATGCATGATTTATTTCTTCATTGTTTATATTTTGATAGAAGATTGTACTTATATTTCTAATTTCTTCATCCTCATCTTGCAAAAGAATAATTGCCGATTTTATAGAATTTATTTTAACCTCATCAGAGAGGTTCTGAAATGATGCACTGAATTCATTATTAGATATGGCAGCTATATATCTCATATCTGTGTCAGCTTTACTAGGATCACAAAGATTATAAATTATATTTGATATCTGTAATAAGCCACTTTGTTGATCACTATTTGAAAGGATTTTTGATGCTAATGGAATGAAGTACCTTATTTTATATGAGAGTTCTGGACTTATTAGCTGGTTTTGAAATGTTTGATTGTTTTTAAATGAGTTTAAATTGGCTTTCCCTGACAGTTTATAGAGAAAATGCCAAATGCCACAGCAATTTGTGGCACTCTCTGTAGAAATTACAGCATGAGCAATATTTACTAACAACTTCTCAGGAATATTGCTGTCATGTTCTATCTTCTTACATAGATATTTACTATGCTCTTCTAAATCATGAAAATTTAAAAGTGTTTGAAAATTGTCTACAATTTCCTGCCATGTTGCATTTTCAATGAAGATTTTTATTCTGATGTTTGCCCATATGAATACACCTGGTCTATATTTATTTTTCTCAGCTTCAAGGCATACACTGCCAATATTTTGATTTGAAATCACTCCATGGTATGGAAATATATTCTGAAATATAGCCCTACTTAAATAAGAATGATTTCCACTATTTATAATGCGGCCATATTTTTCCTTCAACTCAATACCCTTTTTTTCTAACAGTAATGTCTTGTAAATCTTAAAAAAGACTTCCATTAACAGCATAATACCATGTAATGAATTTTCCGAGATATTATTGTATTCTATTAACAATTGATATATCTCTTGAAATGAATAAAGATTTACAATACAACTTGATACTAAACGTCGTACAGTGTATATTGGGCTTCCTAATAATATTGTCAAATGGTCTAATAATTTTGAGAAACCTTCATTTTTATCTTTTAAATTGTAAGAAAAATTATATCTTCTAGCAATGTTGGCAAGTATATTCAATATGGGTACTAAATTTGAATGGTTCTGTATAACATCAGAATGATCTATTTTTCCTAACTGATCTAGAATAAAATTCCATAATTTTGGAGAGTGAGTTCTAAATTCATCACATGCAACGGTAGCTACAGTTTCCTCATCAATTCCAGAAGCCTTTTTCTGTCCTATTAATTTAGGAATGAGTGCTCCATATAATTGCAGAGCTGCATTCCTAAAATTAAACAATAATAAAAATCTTAAACATAGCGATACAGGGGTCTGGTAGATATCAAAGTCCACTTTTTAGTGAATTTTGTATGAAGAATTATTTTAAATAATTTACCTTATTTGCCAATGAGGACTTGTTAAGTTATCAAATGCAAGTTCAGCCAATTTTGCAGAATAGAACATCATTTCTGAAGCAAGACTACTGTCTGTGACAATTTTAGTTAAGAAATGTATATATATGGCTTTTGGCAGGTCTTTCTCACTGTTATAATTTTCTTCATGTGCTGTGTCCTTCAGATCCATACAAGTATTCAATAATACATTCATGAAATAATGAAATAAAGGCTGAAAAAAATAAACACTTGACTTCAGTGAGTAGGTTTTGCTAAAAGAGTTTACCTAGATATTATGTAACCTATTTAGATATATGTTTATACTAACTAAACTGCTTAATAGATTTTGATGAAATTAACCCTTAACCACTGACGTATGTATGGGGTACGTCATCCAAACTGTTTTTCGTTTAAAACTTTATTTTGCGCGGGAACTAACCAAAAAAGCAAGTTCCTATTGTAAGAGAATATTTTTGTATTGATTTTTAAAAAATGTCTATAAAAATTACATTACCTCAAAGGCAAATATTTTTATGAATATTATAACTACTTTTTTATAATCCCTATTTCATTTAAATATGTTTTAACAAACGCATTACAATAATCACTAGAATAACACCCTATTGATGCATCAGAACGTCTTCAAAATTATGTACGTATGACATACGTACGTCAGTGTTAGTGTAACAAAATGACACGTCAGTGGTTAAGGGTTAAGGATATTTAATTTACTTACATACCCATTGGAAAACACTTTCAGCGGCAGGAATATATTTACTTGATATAATATAAAATCCTTACCTTCCCTTTCTTCATATCACTTGAAACAATTCTATGAATCATGATGGAAAGACCAGCACCTCTACGAGTGACTGATGCCATTTTTTGTGCCTCATATATTAATTGCTTAAGTTTTTTCTCAAGCAAGTTGAAAGGCAATTTTGATATATCATTACCAGGTGGTAATGATGTTAAATACTGAATGCTTTTTCCTGTAACATAAACAAAGAATTCCTAAGATTTATTCTTTAAATCCTAATTTTTTTTATCATATAATATAATCCTTACATTGTGTACAATCTTTTAATAGTATTTAAATTATAATAAATTTAGTTTATTACCTAGAGCTGCTCCGGCTGCTTCTATGGCTCCTTTATGACGACAAGTTTCAAGAACATGGGCTATGATATGTAAACATTTGCAACATATATTATTGTCCTCCACATTATACATTATCAGAAGTGCAGATATATCACAAGACATCTGAAAGTAGAAACACCAAATTTTATAAACACATCACATTCTGAATTTATTTTAAACATAATCAAAATATACAACAGTTCAAAGCATTATTAAAATAGATAGCAAAGAAAGGAAAATTTATTTGGGGAGGATATTATTGAATGAAAGTATTACCTTAACATTTAGCCATAGGCAGTTTAAAACAACTTGATGCAATCCTGATATTTTTGTCTCGTCTTCATTTGCTGAACTTGAGCTTGATTTATTTATTAAAGATACCACCAATTCACTCATCCTAGAAAAATCATAACTAACAGTACCATCGTCTTCACACATAAATTGGTTTGAATTTTTTTCTAAAATATTAACAAGAGGCAAAATAGTGTCGTTTGTGATATCAAGTTTATACTCATATTCTAGGCAAGTTTCAAAAATGACAAATAATATTCCTAGTATGGAATGAAGTTGCTTTCCTTTTTCAATTGAATCCACAATGTTCCTTTTTAAATCATATTCCTCAATTAGTTGATTGTTCCAATGTGTAAAATAATCTTCCACTTTATTAAATCTTACATCAGTTTCCTTCTGTCTCATTATTATGCTGATTATTAATTTAAATATTATTTTACCACAGTCAATATCAAAGAAGAACTTGCTCTCAGTACATTTTACAACATCGTCTACCATAATATTGAAAATTTCTGGCCTTCTCAGATGATTTGTATAATAATTCAATAAAACATGAAAAACTGTATGTCTTACATCATCTGCAGGATCCTTAATTAGATTAAGCAACTTTAAAATAAAATCTTTGTCAGATAAAATCCATACATTTTTTGTTTCAAGCATATCAATCAACGTCCTTGTACATTTTCTTGAAGCCTTCTTCTTACTTGGTATCATATTCATATGTTTAAAAGTTAAATCAATGAGTTTCACTGTCGTTATTTTTCTCTGATAATTACCATTAAAATTAATGGAAGTTTTAAGCAGAGATTGCAGGTTTACACAAAATATAATTAACTCCTCTAAATTGTCATCTTCATTATTCATTAAATATGCATTATGAAGATATGTCAAGAAACTGCTAAAACTATTCAACATATTGATTCTTAAAACAGTGCAATCAGAATTAATATTATTGAATAAGAATTCAAGTATTGTATGATACTTAAGTCTATCAGGCAAATATTTTCCATGCAAAATACAAACAATATCAAATGCCCTTGTCCTTATTTGAGGATTAGAATGGACTAAACCCTGTGTTATACAATCTTTAAACTCATTTTTTTCTTCAAGTATAGCAATTTTATTGCCCTGTTTCATAACACTCAAACAACTTAATAGCTTAGATTCTGAACTATCCATTTGAGAAAGTTCATCTAAAAGTATACCCATTAATGTTGGAAATTTCTTTAATGTTATCAAACACCAGTAATTATAGAAGTTTTCTATCGGTTTATGTGACTCGCTGTTTAAAATAGTTAACACATATTTTAGAAATATTTTGCACCATTCTTCATCTGATTTTATTTTCTTTAAAACAGCATAATACATATCAGAGCCACAAGATACAAGCCCAGGTTTGTATAAACTGTACATTAATCCATCAATCCAATTATTTTCATCAAGCAATTCATAAATACAATGCTGGGATTGTTCTATAATCTCTGTCAGCATCAGAAACTTAGCTTTATTCCAATAAAATGTATTAACATCTTTCAGAATTGTGTCATAAATATCTTTATCCATTACATAGAGCAGTGTTTGAAATATAGTCCTGTTTAAGTTTCTTACTCCAGTTATTGGATTTTCCCAATTATGATTTATTAGTGTCAACAACTTTATTTGATTATTTCTATTAAAAATTCTAGATTGAAAATCTGTGCCGACTACTTTTTTAAATGAAGATATTGTTTTAAAGGCTATAAATGTGCACTGAGAATATTCATACGCCTTTAACATTAACAACCTGAATGTTACCTCCAAAATATTTCCCATCAACTTATCACACTGTTTATCTTTTTGAGTAAGATATGGAGATTGGAAAAGACCATACATTAGTGTCATTCCATAAACCAACTTATCTTTGTCAATTACATCATTCTCTTCCATTAATATCATATCATTTAAAATATCTGATACTCTTAGTAAATACTTATCCTGGTTTTCAGAATATATCAATAAAGTGTAAAAACATGTACAACATAAAAGTTGATCATCAAATTCAGATAACCTTGCTATCAGGTGTTCCCACAGTTTATCTAATACTTTATTTGTGGTTTCATCTTTTTGTGTAATTTTCCTTGAAGATGACAAAAGTTCCTGAAATTAAAAAAATATATTTACAACAATAGACAAATAGTATCAAACATAATATAATGAAGCAAAGGTATTTCTTAAGCCTTATATGCTTGCCCCAAGCAAGCTCAGGCGTCTTCACTTGAGCGGCTCAGCCAAATGAGCATTCTCATTTTGCCTGAGCATTCTCAAGTGGATACAAAGCTTTAAGAATACAGCAGAAACTATAATATAAAAGAAGTTTAAAGGCTGACAACGCTTCTGCGAGTTCTCTGGTGTTGCGGATGTTCTTGGCGGTGTTCACTTTCCATTAGGTGAGCCGCAAAAATTGGTAACCGAGTTAGTAACTAACAAACTAATTTTATCTATTACCTACTTGTAATAAGTGAGAAGTGACTTCAGGTGTTGGGATTTTTATTTTCAATAAGAGAGCTTCCAAGAAATCCATCTTTCCATCTGCCCTAGTCCTGAAATTGTAAATCAATAAATACAAATAAAAATCATAACTATGCAGAAATAAAAAAATTATTTACCTTTCAATCAAAACATTATTTTAAAGGAATGTTTATAGGAGAATAAAAATCAAATTTTATAAATATTTACTAAATAACTATATTTACAAATTAAATGTGTGAAAAGTAACAATTAAGCATCTTTAATAGGTTCAAAACCCTCTTTCTGCATTTTAACTTTGAATATATTGTAATCTCGCTTTCTATCAAAATGGGTCACCCATTTTGGAGGGCAAGAATTTTCGAACATTTTCCTAAACTCAGCGCATGCTTTAGGTTGTTCAGAGCTATCTTTTATATTATGTTCATCTAAACATTCCCAGTATTTGTCTCTAGAGTCCCAACAAAGTTTCCTTTGTTGCCTGTCAGGAAAAGTCATCCTTTGTGTATTATACCTAAAACCAGGAATATTTTTTTATTAGAAAAAAGCCCCAGGAAAACATTTTTGATAGATCAATGAAATTCTGATGTAATAACTATATCATCCTTATCCTTGTAATATTTGAATGAAAATACTTACCTCTGCTCTCAAATATAACTTATATTGCGTTTTAATGACTTCACTTATATTTATTAAGATGTAATTATATCGTAATCGAATAATAGTTATCGGTACATGTCTTATAAATAGGTTATTTAATTTTTAATCAATTTTATGCTTTCGATCTTAGAGATTGTGACTTGTGAATAGGGCATGCATTATTCGTTCGAAGTAGGTATTCGGATATTTCGAATTCTATAATAAAAAATATTCGAATAATTCGAATAATACGAATTTTTCGAATTGTGTTTTATTTAATGTGTGTAAATGAAAAGAAATCTTTTTAGTACTTAAACATTTTAATTAGGAACCATTATGTGCTCAAAAACGTCGTTCAAACATAATTATAAGTTGAAAAAAAATTACAGAGTTGTGTTCCGAAAATACGACCGTAGGAAACTGAGGGCGTCTAAAGTATCGTCATTAAATGAACATCTCAAATGATTACAAAAAAACCTATTAGCCGAAAATACACGTTCAGCTTCAACACTTGTAGGTGGAATGGTAAGTAAAAAATCATACATTTACCAAAACGAAGTAGAATAGTGGGTATTCGAAATGTTCAAAAAAACCGAGTAATTATATAGGTACTATTCGAATAGTTAATGTAGCGAATATCCGAATAATATGAATATCCGAATATCCGAATTGCATGCCCTACTTGTGAAGTGTCAACTCCATAGAGTAAGGTAACTATATAGGGAAGTCAACTCACAACTGTGAAGAGTAGAATGTGTCAACTGTACTTGACATTGACACTGACAAATTTAATTAAAAATCATATGTAAGTGGTGCGAATTATCGAACTTTTCCCATTTTTAAAGCCACACTTTTTTATTGTTTTATAGCACAACTAGTAACACGCCCCGGATTCGCAATGTAGATTGTGAATTCTATTGTTGAAATAATTTTTAAAATCGGTCCAGTAGTTTTTGAGTTAAATCGTAACAAACAAACAAGTCTTTCCTGTTTATAATATTAGTAATTAGTATAGATTAAATTAAATAAGTATTCCTAAATTATTTTCTTGGGAAATATTGCTTTTAGGAGTTTGAAACTGCATTTTAATTGTAAACAGTGTCACCAGAGTATATCGGATTTTTAACATTTAAAAAGTAATTTATTTATTTTCTTATAAATATTTTCTTCAGTTATATTCTAAGATGCATGTTTTATGTATTTGAAAAAGGATGTACTAGACTGTACATTAACATATAATATTATAACTTCACATACTCAGGATTGCCATACTCATAATTTTAAATTCCTACTCTTCGATTCATTCGGTGATCATTTTGGTACTTCTCCAGGTATTTATGTGATTGTTTGGATATGATATGATTATTCAAATGATCCATCGGGCTTGCATGTGTACACTACTCTTGATACCCGCTCCATACTCCGCAGCCGCCAAACACTCCGTGCTCCCAGGACCGCCCTAGGTCCGCCACAACGACCGCCCTGTAGTAACAGCGCTCCCGCTTCCCTAAAAACCCCTTCGAGGTGAACAGCACCTAGTACCGTCACGGTCGTCTGGCGAGCACGGGAAAATTATGTTTGGAAATAAGAGATTTTAGGAATGTGGATACAACGCAGGACCATAGTGAGGATTCGTTATATTATTGTTAAGAACAAGACAAAATAATACCTATTAGATAATTTAGGGTAAATAAAAACATACCTACATTATATTATAAAACTGTTTTTATTTAGGTACGAGTATATGTAATTAATTAATGATCTGGATAATAAAGTATTTATGGGTTAAGTAAGCTAAGGATGGATTATTTCTTTGATTATTTTTATGACCCTTTCATATTTATTCATTGTGAAAAAATGGAAATGTTTGATATCCATTTCCGTATAAATTAAATTAACTAAGTTTTTAACGACTTCCGTGCTAGATTGACATTTTATATTTTCCATCACCTTTGTGTCTACATAAATTTTACATAGTTTTATAAAAAAATCAACTTCAGTTTGGGTATCGAATGGAAATACACCTGGAATAATAGGCACCGTAATACCCGCCTCATTACATTTAGCAACGAATGATTTAAGTATATTAACATCAAAAAACGCTTGGGTCAAAATGAAATTGGCACCGCTTCTAACTTTGTTTTTTAAGCTTTCAAAGCTATCCTCTTTTTCACAATGTCCAGCTACACCGATACAAAAGTAATCCCCAGAATACTCTCGTATAGAAGTTATTAGTTCTGATGTTGATTTGAACTCTGACAAATTCTCATCGTAGCCTTCTGCAAATAATATTATCTTTTATTAACGCGAATATCACACATTTAAATAAAATAACTTTTACCGGATTAAAACGCGTTTTATTATTAACTCGACGCAGACGTTTCGAATGCTTTCCATCAACGTGGTGATAGGCAGACGCAGTGGCGTATTTACCAGCAGATGGAGTAGGCTTGAGCCTAGGGCGACAGATTTTAGGGGCGGCAAATTTGGGGAACAATTTTATTTTTACGTGTCTTATGGAAATCAAAAAGAATTCTGTAGAACGTTTTTAGGACACCATTCAACGAAATATCAAACTTGTATATCCTATAGCAAAACACCCGGTTAGCCGCCCCGAAGCAGTAGTCGGACTCTATATATTATAGGTATTATTAAATTAATATAATATATTTAATGTAATAATATAAAACATAGACAATTGTGTAGGTGTGGAGTTAATAGCCTACACTTTGGTAATGTGTAAATCTGCCACTGGGCAGACTGTCTGTGTGTGTGTCTGTCACATAATATAAATAATAAAGCGCGTTTTAATCCGGAAAATGTTATTTTATTTAAAAAAATATTTTATTTTTCATAAAGAAAATAGAATGAGGTAGAATAAACATTGATATTTAATTTACTTTTTAATAAAAATTACTATATAATACTCCAAAACCTATGTCGTTCAATATAATTATAAAGAGAACTTACCTCCTTGAACGACTAATAAATTACAGATAGCTTTTGATTTCAGAAAATCCAATACACTATACAAATACTCCTTTCTCAGTTTATGGCAAGATAAATGCAGCAACACATTTTTGTTTTTACTCGCTATAATTTCAGCTAATCTCAAAGGTGCAATGTCCAAATTACGGAACTCATACAAATTTGCGTGCCATGTAATAGCGTAAAATAATGGTTCCAATGTAATATTATTTAGTACTTCTTCGGTTAGATCGGGCGTAACTTCAAACGAAAAGGAAAACTTATCAACACATCTAAGAAGTTCCGTTATTTTGCTACCCATTTCTGAAAACAAAATTAATTTAAGTTTATAAATAACAGTAGAAAATAATAAACGATGCTTACCTTTGAACGTCTTTATATGCTTGTTATCACTCTCAGGTTCAACCTTATACTGTCAGTGACACAATTTTTAGTTATTGATAAGTAAATATAATTATAATACGCTATTCAAGAAACTTCGAACGTTTTTAGAGTATTCTTTATTACGATGTAATGGCACGTAGAAACGTCCTGTTTTACGAATCTAAGTCAAAAGTCTATATAATAATAAAGGGGTATATGAATTATGAAGTGATTGAAATAGATAAAGAAATGTACCTTAACATATTATTTATTAATCTCATGAATTTACTTTATAAGATACTAGTGTAGAGAGGGGTTGTATCGATCGTAGTTGCGAAATAAAACTCTTGATCAGAAGGTATTAATGTGAAGGAATGAATGAATGAATGAATATATTAACAATAAAAATGATTAAATATAAACAATAAAAATGGTACAATAATATAGCATATAAAAGCAAGTAGGTAAAAATAAGTAGATATGATTGGTGGATTCAGATCACGCCACATCGCGTGCGTGTGCGAGATGGAAACTTGTTCAAACTTGTCCGCGCCCGCTATTGTTATAAATACGGCACACATCCCGCGGCGGCCTCACATTGCATATCGCGAGCTAGAGCTCGCGCGTGTCGCGCCGCGAGTTCAATCCGAGTCCGCGCGTCGAACGGGTCGCTCCTCACTGCACAGTCGGGGTACCTCCTGCAGCCTGTGCTCGCCGAGTCTTGCATCGCAGATCCTCGCACGTACAGTTACGAAAATAGTTCTTTTCAGAACTGTCTGCTTCTCCGTTTCTATGATGATAGACGTCAGCTTGATAATGAAATAAATATGTTGGTGTTCTCTTATTTTTCCTCTTCCTCCTTGGTAATTGTAGCAGACATCTTTGATGTCTGTGAGGTACAGGTAATGAGGTATTGAAGTAGCCTGGTATATTGGCTGCGCAGGTATAACGGTAATCTGGTATGTAGTGCAAGGTAAAGATATAATGGTAAACTTGACTATTTAAGATGGTAAGTATATATGTATGCACCTACATAACTCCCCCTCAAGCGAAGCGTACCGGCAGTTTGATATTGCGGCCGGCACGTGTCCTTGTTGGTCCGGGAGCCTGCAACGTTTGGAAAGCAAGCATTTTAGGTCAGCTGATTTTGTGATATGTCGTCCATCTTGCTTTTTCGGTTAGAGTCTGGGCTGTCTGGCAGGCGGTAGCGGTTGCGTTCGTTTGTGCGCATCCAACCTTTCAGGTGAAAATCCTGGATTTTAAAAGCATTTTAAGACGCGTAATTTTTAATTTTTTGTTTTTAAATAAGTCTACCTGACATACTTTTTTTATTGCCAGACATTTCTGACGTTGCTAATTATGTGCCATACGCGATTTATTATTTATTTTTTATAAAAATTTCAAAGTATTTTAGAATGTCTGTAATTTTAATATTATGTTATTTAAAGATAATAAAAGCTTGAAATTAATTTGCCAGACATTAATTCGGTTGTTAAACCTTGAAATCATGAAAAGTATTGCAGTACGAAGCTAGCAGTTCGAGAGAGACAGTTGGAGAATAAGACAGAGAACCATTGAAATTTTAAGATTAAATTATAGTAGGTATAATATATATATTATATATATAAAAGATAACATTAAATATATAAATTTGTTCTAAGTGATGGTAAGAAACACCTCCGTTACTAAGACTTTTCCTTCTGCTATCATTCTTACACTCTAAAATAGAACAGTACGGCACACAGTGTGAAATAAGACCTCAAAAACGGACGTCTCCCGCATTTTTATCTTAATTATTCACTGAGAAAAATAAGTTCAAAAAATGGGTAAATTTATGACTCCCAAACAAAAAAATATCGATTAAAAGAAATATATCAACTTTTAAAATTATCATATATATTTTAATATATCTATACAAAAAGCCGCATAATTTGATATATTTGGTTTAATTCTACGACATCGCGAGCCTGAGTAATCGACTTTTTTAGGATTTTGGTTTTCATTTTTTTTCTCTAATACCCCGTCGTAGTAGCAGCTGATATTTTACGTCGTAATAGAAGAACATCTAATCTATACGTAAAAAAAAAACTAGCGCGCAATTCCATGGGGTATTGATTTTATAGGACTTTTAATTTTTTAGTCAGGGCTGTCACTCGAAAAGGAGTAAATGTGGTAAAAATTGATAACGCCTGATTAAATAATTTCAAACATTGCAATTCTTATTTATTATTCTTCAATTTCACTTGCATAGAAAAATACTTTTTTTTATATATTTTTATATAAATACTGTATCATCCTCATTTAAGCCATTACTCTGATAAAACCTGATTCACGGCATCATCAGTCGACTCACAACTTTCATGTGATGTTGAAGGTTCGGGTAAATCAGGCATGACCGTCGATTTTCATACTACATGCAGAAGAGGTAATTTACGAAGTTTCTTTTGCCTTTCTCGTAGCCTTATTACTAAAATCAAAGGGTCAAACGTTCTCAGAACCCTATATCAAATAAATCTGACGTTGTTACTTGTCGACTTAGTTATTGTTGTTAAGGCCACATTTTGTTGCCTAATCTTAAGACTAACCATCATGCTCGGACATTGCCTGTAACATTTATACTGATAAAAATTCCATGATCGAAGTTCAAATAACCGTGCTTATTACAAAGACAATGTCCCTTCTGGGACTCGAACTCGGAACCTACGGCATTCTCCTCACCACTACGCCACGGATGCCATCAATTTATTTTCACCAATTGTAAAGTAATTTTTTATAATATTTATTTGCAAACTCACAACCCTAGGAGGGTAATTTATGTGTAAATAGTAAAAACGCAATTATAGCTATACCCCATGGAATTGCGCGCTAGTTTTCTTTTTACGTATAGATTAGATGTTCTTCTATTACGACGTAAAATATCAGCTGCTACTACGATGGGGTATTAGAGAAAAAAAATAAAAACCAAAATCCTAAAAAAGCCGATTACTCGGCCTCGCGATGTCGTAGAATTAAACCAAATATATCAAATTATGCGGCTTTTTGTATAGATATATTACAACATCTATGATAATTTTAAAAGTTGATATATTTCTTTTAATCGATATTTTTTTGTTTGGGAGTCATAAATTTACCCATTTTTTGAACTTATTTTTCTCAGTGAATAATAAAGATAAAAATGCGGGATTTTTACTGAAGTATGTATTTCAGTAAAATCTACACGAAAATCGAATAAAAAAAAGGACGTCCGTTTTTGAGGTCTTATTTCACACTGTGCGGCATAGTTACGAAAAAAAAAAATTTTATGACTCGACCGACTCAACGGCAACGCAGTGTTATGACTAGACATGAGTTCGATATATCATAACGTAACTTATAACGGTTATGTGTTACATACCATACCATATCAATATACTTATTTACATAACCGTTATCACGAAAACTTGTCAAAACCATAACTAGCGCGCGAAAACATGATAATAAGTTATATTAAAACTCAATAACCACCATAACGAACAAAACACAAACGATATAAAACTTCCATATTCGTTATATCTCTTTCTAATTACATATTAGTGTACTGGTGTAAAAGAGATGAAGCGAATATGTCATAACTTACAAGGTTATGAATAAGGTTTAGTTTCTTTGACATTTAAGCAAAGTTTGCCAAGTTTAAAATATTATCAGGAAATATTATATTAAATTATTATTTATAATCAAGATACTAAAAAATATGCTTAACAATTTTTTTCTGATATAATTGTTTTTGACTAAATAATTACAAATAATTTCAATTGTATCAAATTGATTTATAGTAACAATTAATATAGTCAACGTCACGAATCAAGCCCGATAGCCGCGGCGCCTATGTCGCGTATAAAAATGTTGCTAACACAAAGTGCAACTTTTCCTTACATCCCATCAACTTGATATTTCTCGACTTGCAAATATTGTTTTGTAAAACAAAGTTTCCCACTATAAAATTATAAATGTGAAAGTTTGTGAGGATATATAGATGGATGTTTGTTTCTCTTTAACGCAAAAACTGCCAAGCAGATTTTGATGAAACTTTACAGAATTATTGTTTATAATATATCTTATGGGTTATAATTTATAATGGTATTGAGTTTACAATATAATCAAAAAAGAATTGCCCTTTTTAGAGATATTTCGGCGTGCGTTGCATAATCTATTAAGAGTTATACAAAAGAAAATGGTAGGATTTATATTCTCTTAAAAAGATATTTAAAAAGAACATATATAATAATATGTTAGCGTAACACGGTAATAAATAATTGCATGATGTAGAATAAAAGTGACTATTTCAAATTAAAACTGTTATTGAAGCAAGTTGTTGTATTACTGCCTTGAAAAATTATATCTTCTTATAAATTCAAACGCAATTTATTTACAGTTGGTAATTCTTTATTGACAATATAAAAAAAGCATTTTTTGGCGTATAATGCATAAATCAATATTATCCAAAATAACTTGTTTTGCTCGTGGACGACTTTTCGTAGGAGTAACAATTTTCTTTGAAGTTCTCGCAGTTTTTTCTACTCCTTTCGTAATTATCGATACCGTTTCAGCAGAAAACCTACAATTATAAAATAAATTGATCTCAATAGAAATACGTATACTATTAAAAAAAAAATTTAAATCAGTCATAACACATAATATGATTATAGGAAAATTAAGTAAAAATGTTTTATTACAAGCTTATAAATATTAACCCATAATAAAAAGGCCAATATATTTTTTTCACACGAAATATATCAATACACATACCAAATAAAAAATGTACCTATTAAGGCAAATATCAAAACCCATGCAACCCTAAAATTTACCTGTCATAGCTGCGACTCGTATGAAATTTTTGTAAAGGGATCAATACTGCTTTATTTTTCTTCCCCAGTTCACAAAACTCTTGCACCTTAAGAATTATTGCTCAGGCCGCGCCACTTACTATGTTTTGTTTCATGATCCATATGATTTTATCAAAAAACAATAACAAACTAATGACAATGACAAACAAGATGACGGAACTGTCACGTTTAGTTCTAGACTTCTTCTTAAGTCTCGTTTCGTGGCGCCGACTCTAGTAAGGTAAACGCAGCTATTACCGACCCATCGAAAATCTGCAGGTATCACCGTTCCATTAACCTATTTCACATTTATTTTGTCTATAAAAATGTTAAACTATAGATTGTGAAGAAATAATGAGTGTTTCATTTATTGTCTTCAATTTGAAGTTAAGTTTTTGTACGTGATAGCTCGGGAAAAGGAGAAAATAGATTAGTTTCTCTGACGATAGTGAGTGCGCAGATATTGTCATACTTTACCTTACTCCATCTGGCAAGTAAGTTATATTTTTGGCTAAGAAATTTTCTGCTTGTACATAATATCTACAGTTATTCAGTATACCCAATCATGTTAATTATTGTATATATTATGCATTTAGTAACAGATTTTATAGGATTTGAATAATATTACAAGGTAAAACTTAAAATTAAATTAGAGCGGAAATAGCTTCGTGGATTTGATTCTTAGCAGCAATTACCGACCCTTGGGTCGTTATTAGCCAATGCACATTGTTTATCTTTTTGTATTTATCTTTGATTTGTGTCAGTAAAATAATTAATTTTCATACTCCAGACAGATCTCAAGTGATCTACTCGCGTGAATATCTATTAACGACCTATAATTTTTAAACTGGTTTACTTCTTTTTTTATAATTTCTTTATCACAATTTGGTAAACTTTCTAAAGATTTGTACTAGATTATAGCTAACCTATGTATTCATAATAAAATAACTTACGAGTACATTTACAAATCCTATTAGTGCTCTCAATCAGTTATTTTTCATCAGGATTAGGAATTAGAATTGATTATGTAAGTATTATTTATTTTTTATGAGTCGGTAAAACATATCATAGTTGGTTATACCTTATTAATTACCGACCCATATGAGTCGGTAATAGTCACAATGAGAAGCTATCAACGACTCTAAGACTACGTTTGAATCCCGCATACATACGGATTATATTTTTTTGTAAACAATAGTTTTTGTACATTTTGATTTTAACCTTATAAATAATTTTTTTTTAGGGAAATGGATCAAAGAAATTGCTATCAATACAGCGATTGCGGAAGGCATGAGTATAATATTATATGTAAATCAAGCGTCAACAAAATTTAACATTCCAAAGACCATACTTAAATTATCCAAATCCTTTTAACAACGGTTATCTACTCTATTAAGAAAATATTGTTTATATTTTTGATCTCAGAAGAAAAAATGCGACTGTAAAATATTTTTTATTTCTAAAGTTAATTACTAAGTTTTTGTTATGTTATAATATGTTACATTTTATGACTGAAAGAAGTTAAGCATATATTTATTCAGTAAATAAAAAGTAAAAGTTTATAAATACTTATAAAATTGTTTAATTTCCTAAGAGTCGGTAATACCTGCATAAAAATCGGTAATAGCTTCATAGCCGTTAGAAGGGGTCGGTAATAGAAGCATTTGATTTGCTCACATTAACATTTTTTTCTTCTAAGATTCCTTTGTATTTCATTATTTTTATGATAAAAAATTAAAATTACATATTCAAAATTTACATATAAACACAAACAAGTAAGTGTGTACGCATCCGCTGACCTTAAAAAATCCCATCCATTTCAAATTTGCCTTAGGAGGGTCGGTAATAGCTGCATTTACCTTAACAAAGACAAAATTCTAAATAGTTGGTCAGGCGATCGATAGGTGGAGAGAAAGACAATTTGAGTTCGTCCATATCATGTTAACTTTTGCAAACCTTACTAATTTATATCGATATCTGAAAACGGTTTTCGATATCGATATGAAAACTGTATATCGGTTACATAACCGTTTGTGAATAAAAGCGAAAACGCCCATATCTAGTTATGACGTGACTGTGATGGTTTTAGCCTCAGATTAAATAACAAAGGCAGATGGAACGTACGGAACAAATCTATGACGCCGCTTGTCATTTCATGTTTGCATGAAAACTGTCAGCGGCACTGTAGGGACACGTGCATTTGTGTGCGTGTAATGATACCCTTGATTTATTTAGTGAGTCCTATTAGATTTTATGAGTAACAGAACGTAAAATAGTGCCCACGAGACACTTATGGGTGGTTAAGGGTTAAATATACCATTTATACGGAAACAAATTATTATTTATTATGCATACAATATAATAAATAATAATCATGATTTTTTTTATTTAAATCAAATTAATGGTATTATCTTATTGTATTGTATTTGTGACAGTTTTATAAGTTGTAATTTATAAATATAAAACAGTTAACTTATAAATATAAAAACAAACATAAAACATTTAAATTGGAATTGGATTGCAATTTTAGATTCAATAGTGAAAAGACGTGTTTTAAAAATACAAAATTATAAATATAACTTAATAAACTTGCTGAATAGTGACCTCGTTTACACTAGCAAACAAAGTAAAGTGTGTCATACGTTAGGTAAACGTGCTGTGTATATAAAATGTTTTAACAAAGACAATAAGGAACTGTATTACAATGGAGAATAGCCCCTTCAACCGCAGCAGCAGAACCTTGCGCTCTCCACCCCCGGGACCCTTACCGCCTCCACCTGCAACTAAGGAAAAAGCCCCGGAAACCATCCCAACACCCGAGATATCGTCATGGATGTCGAATATTGATCAGTACCTTAATGAAGTATGCTCTATTACTGCAGAGGGAAAATTAAACTCAGAGCAGAAATTACGAATAAATAATTTATGCAGAAAGGTCGCTCACGGGACATCACAGATGGCAGTGCAGTACCAGGTCCTTAAAATGAAAGCTCTGCGTTGTCACACACATATTCAGACATAAGAAGAGCAACGGGATTTATCAGAACGGCTACACGACCTAAAGCTGAGTATCGACAAACCTGCAACAGGACCTTCTTTCGCGGATATGGTGAAAAAAGGGAACAACAACTACTTAACCCCAATAAATATCAGCTCAGTTGCTATCTATCTATCTTTAATAAAAAATAATATTTCAAAAATATTGGGATTTTTAACTATTTGTGGTATCATTACACGCACACAAATGCACATGTCCCTACAGTACCGCTGACAGTTGTCACGCAAACATGAAATGACAAGCGGCGTCATAGATTTGTTCCGTACGTTCTATCTGCCTTTGTTATTTAATCTGAGGCTAAAACCATCACAGTCGCGTCATAACACTGCGTTGCCGTTGAGTCGGTCGAGTCATAAAATTACTTTTTTTCGTAACTATGCCGTACTGTTCTATTTTAGAGTGTAAGAATGATAGCAGAAGGAAAAGTCTTAGTAACGGAGG
Source organism: Anthocharis cardamines (assembly GCA_905404175.1). Taxonomy (NCBI): domain Eukaryota; kingdom Metazoa; phylum Arthropoda; class Insecta; order Lepidoptera; family Pieridae; genus Anthocharis; species Anthocharis cardamines. The sequence goes on from FR989964.1 coordinate 5,626,881, forward strand.
TGTTTCTTACCATCACTTAGTACAACTTTATATATTTAATGTTATCTTTTATATATATAATATATATATTATACCTACTATAATTTAATCTTAAAATTTCAATGGTTCTCTGTCTTATTCTCCAACTGTCTCTCTCGAACTGCTAGCTTCGTACTGCAATACTTTTCATGATTTCAAGGTTTAACAACCGAATTAATGTCTGGCAAATTAATTTCAAGCTTTTATTATCTTTAAATAACATAATATTAAAATTACAGACATTCTAAAATACTTTGAAATTTTTATAAAAAATAAATAATAAATCGCGTATGGCACATAATTAGCAATGTCAAAAATGTCTGGCAATAAAAAAAGTATGTCAGGTAGACTTATTTAAAAACAAAAAATTAAAAATTACGCGTCTTAAAATGCTTTTAAAATCCAGGATTTTCACCTGAAAGGTTGGATGCGCACAAACGAACGCAACCGCTACCGCCTGCCAGACAGCCCAGACTCTAACCGAAAAAGCAAGATGGACGACATATCACAAAATCAGCTGACCTAAAATTCTTTCTCGAAAACGTTGGTACCTCCTATACTATGTAGGCACTAAGCTTGTGTGCGTGCGAGTTGTGTTCACTGAAGCGTGACGAGTCGTTGCTCTTGACCTAGTTTCGCGCTCGTTCGAATTTGTGTCTTCGCTGCGTAGTAATACGGTCGATTTTTCTGTGTCGTCGCTAGGACTTGCTTCATTTTCTTCTGAGACGATATACGCTGGCTTGAGGCGATCTATAGATATAGTAGATATACGGTCGTTGACTTTTATTACGAAATATTTCTCTTTGCGTTCTATAACTTCAAATGGACCGGTATATGGTTGTTCTAAGGGTTTTCTTGATGAATCTGTGCGTATGAATACTTTCTTGCAAGTATGAAGATCTTGATGAATGAAGATAGGTCTATTGTTGATATGTGGTTGCGTAGGTACTTGAGGTTTGAGTGAGTTGATTGATTTTCGTAGTTGATCGACGAATGAGTTGTCCAAGGTTCGATGTGTCACAGTTTCATTGAAGAAATCTCCGGGTAGTCGTAAGTTGTATCCGTAGGTAAGTTCGGCGGTGCTTAATCCGTTGTCACTTCGCATCGCAGCGCGAAGTCCAAGTAAAACTGTAGGTAATTCTTCGTCCCAGTTATTTTTTCCTTGTAGTCTGGCTTTCAGCGCTTGTTTCAATGAACGATGCCAGCGCTCGACGATGCCATTTGACTGTGGATGATAGGGCGTAGTACGAGATTTTTCTATTCCCATAATTTTCATTAGTGACTGGAACAGATGGGATTCGAACTGGCGACCTTGGTCGGATATTAATGTTTTAGGTACACCGAAACGAGATATCCAGTGTTCGTAGACTACTCGGGCGATGACGTCAGAAGTTATTTCGCTAGTAGGTATTGCTTCGGGCCATCTTGTGTGTCGATCTATTATTGTTACTAAGTACCGATGTCCTTTCGCTGTAGTAGTGAGCGGTCCAATTATGTCTATATGTATGGTTTGGAATCGCTCGCTTGGCGGGAAAATTCCTATTGCGCTCGATGAATGGCGTGGTATTTTGCTTCGTTGACATGATAGACATTGCTTCGCCCATGCGCCCGCGTCGTGGTTAATTGAAGGCCAAAAGTATTTTGTAGATAATATTTTACGCGTTGCGCGTACACCGGGATGACTTATGTTGTGAACTGCGTTGAATGCAAATTTTCTATATTGTAGCGGTAGGTATGGACGAATATTTGAAGTTGAGGTTTCGCAATATAACTTGATATCGGTGTTAGGTATATTTATATACTTCAATGTGATATTGTCTTGATTTTTGAGTTCTTGAATTGTAGTATCGTTTTCTTGAGCTTGTGCGATCTCTTGATAATTTAATGATGTAGGTAAATTAATTTCTTCTATACGGCTGAGTGCGTCGGCGACTATGTTTTGACTTCCGCTGATATGTCGTATGTCTGTGGTGAATTCGCTGATAAATAATAACTGTCTCGTTCTTCTAGGTGTTTCTGAAGGTGAAGGAGTCTTCGTAAGAGCGAATGTGAGCGGTTTGTGGTCGGTGAAGATAATTAATTCACGTCCTTCATAGAGTTTTCTGAAGTGCTTCATTGCCATGTAGATCGCAAGTAATTCCCTGTCGTAGGTACTGTACTTGATTTGCGCGTCGGAGAATTTTTTCGAGAAGTAGCCTAGCGGTTGCCAATGGTTTTCGACGTATTGTTGAAGTACGGCTCCTGCTGCTTTGTCGGATGCGTCGCTAAAAATAGCTAACAAAGCTTTGTGCACGGGATGAGTGAGTAAAGTAGCGTTTTTGATGCTCTCTTTACACGATTCGAATGCTTGCGTTGCCTCCGGGGTCCACTCGATTTTTGTTTTGTCTTTTTTCTTCGTGTTGTGAAGATATTTGTGCAGTGGCTCTTGAACTAAGGCAGCGTTTTTTATGTTTTCACGATAAAAATTAAGCATTCCGAGGAATCTTCGGAGTTCCTCGACGGTTGTAGGCTTCGGAAAATCTGAGATAGCTTGAATTTTCTCGGTAGGCGGTTTGATTCCTTGTTTTGATACAACATAGCCTAGGAATTTGACTTCTTCTTTTCCAAAAACGCATTTTGCGGGATTGATTGTGATTCCGTATTCTTCTAGTCTTCGAAATACGATGCGTAGATGTTCACGATGCTGCGTTTCGCTTTCAGAGGCTAAGAGCAGATCGTCGACGAATGAAAATACGAAATCGAGTCCTCGCAGTACTTCATGGATGAATCTTTGGAATGTCTGTCCTGCGTTCTTGAGTCCAGGACACATTCGAGGAAATTCGAATAATCCAAATGGTGTGATGATGGCTGTCTTCTCAATGTCTTTTTCATTATTACATATCTGTTGATATGCGCGATTTAAATCGACTACGCTGAATATAGTCTTGCCGGCTAGTTGATAGGTGAAATCCTTGATGCGTGGTATGGGATATCGGTCGGGTTTTGTTATTGCGTTCAGACGGCGATAGTCTCCACAGACTCGGATATCACCATTTTTCTTCGGCACGACGTGAAGTGGTGATGACCATGGGCTCTTGCTTGGTCTGCATAGGCCTTGTTGAATCATATTTTCGAATTCTTTTTTCACTTGTTCGTATCGATGAGGTGGAATAGGTCTTGCTCGGCAGTATATGGGTTGACCAGTTGTTTCGATGAAATGTTCGACGTTATGTTTTGAGTTTAGCTTCATTGAGGTTATTCTTGTTATGCCGGGAAATTCTTCTAGAATGTTGTGATATGTTTGTTGTTTGTCGATGCTTCTTATAGTAGGAATACTTGTTGAAAATGCAGGTACGTTGATTTTCAGATTGGTTAATCCGTCGATTAAGCGTTGATTTTGAAGATCGACTATGAGGTTATGATGCTTTAGGAAATCCGCACCGATGATAGGCTTGGATACTGCAGCTACGATGAATTTCCACTTGTATGGACGTCGAAGATTGAGATCGAGTTCGAGTGTTTTCTCCCCATATGTAGCTATAATTGTGTTGTTGGCGGCGTAAAGTTGGAATGGGAGTGGTTCGCATGTTGAGCCTTTCTTCTTCGGTATGACCGATATATTAGCACCGGTGTCGACCAAAAAAGTGAGTTTCGTCTTCTTGTCAGTGACGAATAGGCGGTATGACTTTTCGTGAACGCTGGATTCCGCCGCAGCCAACGTTCGATTTAATTTAAATCTTGCGTGTTGTTATTAATATTCTTGAAAATGAATGAACACGGCGTCGTACATTTTCTGGCTTCTTTTCCGAAACGGCGATGATAATAGCAGTACGGAGATCTTGATTGTGATGGTGATCGCGATGATGGTGATCGATGATGCGATGAACTGCGGTAGCGGTTGAAATTACGACGGCTGTTATGATGATATGGAGATGAAGAATTTGATTTTAATTCGGCGATTTCGAGTGAAAGTTTTTCTATTTTCTTCAGTAAGTATTCAGCGTTGACGTTTGAAGTTGATGATTGCGGTTGATGACATGATGATAGTGCTGCTACTTCGTGGTTTTGTTCGTGCATCTTGTCGGCGAGTAATGCGAGATCGTCGAGTGCTGTAGTCTTCGAGATCGTGTCGCTGACTACGAGTACGCTTCTGACGTGGGCTGGTAGGTGGTTGAGCCAAAGCATTCGTAGGGTCTTCTCGGGTACGCAGTCTCCGGCGAGATCACGCATGCGCCGTAGTAGGTGACTAGGTCGTTGGTCGCCTAGTTCTAGTTCAGATAGTAGTCTCTGTAACTGGCGATTTTCGCTGTCTTCGTATACAGAGATTAGACGATTCTTGATTTTATCATACGGGTCTGTTTCATCACGAAGTATCTTCAAAATATCGCTGATGTGATCGATGTCGGGCCTCTCTAGCTGAGATATTACAAGTTGAGCGAGTTGTTGCTGCGTTCGGTTGGATTCGGCGGTGGTGGCTTCGAAACAGTAAAACCAGGATTCTGTTTTATCACGCCAGAACGGTGGAATGCGCAGCGCTAGGGAAACGGCGGCAACTTGATTTTCTTCGGCCATAGTGAAGAAATTTGGGCAGAGTAGCAGGCTTCTTGCTTTATTCTTTTAGGCAGAGTAGCAGGCTTCTTTCTTGCCGGGCAGAGATTCTTCCTTGTTGTTCTTCTTGGGCAGAGATTCTTCCTTGTTGTTCTTCTTGGGCAGAGATTCTTCCTTATTGTTGTTCGTTCGGGGTCACCACTGTAGAGAGGGGTTGTATCGATCGTAGGTAGCAAATAAAACTCTTGATCAGAAGGTATTAATGTGAAGGAATGAATGAATGAATGAATATATTAACAATAAAAATGATTAAATATAAACAATAAAAATGGTACAATAATATAGCATATAAAAGCAAGTAGGTAAAAATAAGTAGATATGATTGGTGGATTCAGATCACGCCACATCGCGTGCGTGTGCGAGATGGAAACTTGTTCAAACTTGTCCGCGCCCGCTATTGTTATAAATACGGCACACATCCCGCGGCGGCCTCACATTGCATATCGCGAGCTAGAGCTCGCGCGTGTCGCGCCGCGAGTTCAATCCGAGTCCGCGCGTCGAACGGGTCGCTCCTCACTGCACAGTCGGGGTACCTCCTGCAGCCTGTGCTCGCCGAGTCTTGCATCGCAGATCCTCGCACGTACAGTTACGAAAATAGTTCTTTTCAGAACTGTCTGCTTCTCCGTTTCTATGATGATAGACGTCAGCTTGATAATGAAATAAATATGTTGGTGTTCTCTTATTTTTCCTCTTCCTCCTTGGTAATTGTAGCAGACATCTTTGATGTCTGTGAGGTACAGGTAATGAGGTATTGAAGTAGCCTGGTATATTGGCTGCGCAGGTATAACGGTAATCTGGTATGTAGTGCAAGGTAAAGATATAATGGTAAACTTGACTATTTAAGATGGTAAGTATATATGTATGCACCTACACTAGCAATTGCCCCCGCAACCCCCCTTGTGGGTTGAATTTCGTAAAATCCGTTCTTAGCTGACCTCTACTCGGCGAAAGGAATATTACTACATACCATATTTCAATTCGCTACGCCTTATGGTTCCAGAGATATCGTGATGAGTGACTATATAGGTGGAAATCTCTTTTATATATATAGATTTTATTGAGTTCATTATAAAAAGTAAGTAGGTCTTTACCAACCTATTATTATGTATAATAAGAAATTCAAAAAATAAAACAACGCGATGTATAAGTTAATGTTGTATTATTCCGGTCTAAATTTTAAACAAACGTACATGTTCGTATCACAACCAAAATAGCATAAAAAATTTCCACACCCAAGTTATGATGCAGACAAATGTTTCCGAAAGACAACGCCAAAATCTTATCTAAATTATCATTATTGCTATACGTGACGATATCAATATTAGTGATATTTATTGGATAAGTATAATTTACAATTCCATTAGCCTGCATTGAAATCTGGGTGTTCAAGCAATTGGTATTTATATAAAACTACTTAGTTTGGTACTTACTACGTTGAGTAATTTATATAAAATTGACTATTTAAAATTAATATGATTGCTGAATAATGTACGGTATATAATACAATGGCAATATTTATCTAATCGTGTAAAAGCTTCCAAACACCTACTCTACATTTGCTAAATATTATAAAGATACACATGCTTACAATACATTGTTACACTCCTTACGTATGTATGTTATTGTTATGGTTTGATAAAGCTTCGTTCATTTTAATGACATGCAGTCGAACTTCTATTCGGTATGTTGATCAGTGGCGTAGCATAGGTAACTAGCGCCCGCCGGCATATTTGCCGCCCTCTTATTTATGCAAATGATCATAAAACATTGGGGCGTGGTGAGAATGGTACTCCTATTGAATAACACTAACCTAAAGAGACACTCTCTTATTAAGGTGACAATTTTTTTTAAAAAAAGAACGTTGAAGGAAGTCATTTTTTTACCGTTACCTGTGAAATGCCGCCCCGGTCAAAGTGCCGCCCGGGGCGGATCGCACCCTCCCCCCCCCATACTACGCCACTGATGTTGATTGTATTTCTGAATTCCTGATTTCCTCCTGGTGTAATTCGCTCCCACATTAAAACCTTCAATGGTTTCGATAGTTAATGGACCCGCCGTGTTTTTTGTTATTGAACTATAATACTTATTCAATAACAATTTGGATGTAGTACATCACATAGACAAAAACTCAACAGCCAGCGCACGCCAATAAAGCCACGAAACAGCGAATTTTCTTAAAAAGTATGGCCGAATACTCAAGCGTTTGTCAACATTATTAGGTTTTACGTTAACATTTTATTGTTACTTTATCTAACATATATAATATGAAAGACAGAAATATTCTGAGTATCTACCATTTGAGTATTTCATCGTTTGTTTACAAATAGATTAAAATAAAACATTTTAAAAGCATATTCGATATTAGTTATTACTTGTGCTACATAATATGTGGATCGAGGAAATTATAGAATTTAAATAAAATACTGTATACCGGATTAAAACGCGATTTATTATTTAAATTATTTATCCCGACGTTTCGGATGCTTTTCAGCAACCGTGGTCGCGGGAAACGTCGGGATAAATAATTTAAATAATAAATCGCGTTTTAATCCGGTATACAGTATTTTATTTAAATGTGTGATACTCGCGTTAATAAAAGACAATATTAAATTATAGAATGTTTAGGTGAAATACAAATCCGTTCAGAAGTTCCAGAGATTACTCTTTGCAAACAAACAAACACTACCTAGAAACTGCTGTTTTAGTCTAGACTTTAAACAATATATATGTAGGTAGGTACATGTTAAACATGCTCAAACCGAATTACACAGATACTCAGGAATGTTTTCTTTTCTATAAATACCTTGATATGTCTTTTTTAATTCAAAACTACAAAAAACACTGCAACTACTTTAAACTTTAAAACACACAATTACTTGAAATACGCTTATAACTGAAGAGAAATGATTAACTATCCCTATGTCAAAATTAAACAGATTTCCGGCTGACTTATTTCGTTAGGTTTTAGCCTTTCGGTAAGTCTAAGCTGTCAGCTTTCAATGTTCTCAGATAAATAAAGAAAACAGAGTAGTTCAGTTGTATTTCTTTTGCTAAGCTACTTGTCGTCTTTTTGAGATGATATAAAGACGTATCATAAGTGATCTGAATTGACGCAGCATTCAGTCTTTTATCTTAAACTTAATTAGGATATAATATTAGGAGGTAGATTATTATTTACAAGGTATCGAGTATCGATTCCTCGGTAGTCAGGGGGCCTAGCACGAACGACTATCGACAAAGTATTCGAATCGTCAAACTGTCAGTTGTATGAAAAATCATTTGAAATTTCATACAAATGACAGTTCGACGATACGAATACTCTTTCGATACTTGTTCCTGCTCACCCCTAAGAAGTCGGTAATAGCATAAACGGTACTTGAAATTACAGGTACCTACATATCGCAATCTCAAAATTTTTGAATCAAAATATTAAGAACTTTCCAAAATTTTATTTGATATATTAATCTTTTATGTAAAACGAAATAAAGTTTACGGATAAAAATGCGATATTTATTGTTTCTCCTGAAAAGATTTCAAAGATAGGGCTTTTCACTATTGAGCATATTCTTACGACTACCGCAGAATCATTATTCTTATAACTAATAAGTTCGCTTACAAACAAAATAATACAGTTATCTAACTTTACTAATAACAATTAATCTACGTTCATAATATTGTCACATTGTATATCACTATAATAACCGATTTTATTACAAACCGTAAAACTGTTCTACTCCTTGGAAAAAAATATCATACTCATTACTCGTACATCATAATTATTTTCGTGCAGTTTTGATTATTGTTGACTACTTATAGCTATAGCTATATAACACCCGTCATTCCTACATGAGTAACTGCATACGACTGCAGTACTAAATAACAATAATACGAGGGTGAATCAAAAAATTCTTGGAATCAATATTAAAAAATGCAAAGATTTAAATAATAATATTTTATTTTTCTACATAATATCCCTCCAATGCAATGCATTTAGAATAACGCGTTTCTAACTTCCTTATTCCTTGTGAAAAAAATTATTTTCTTGACTCTCGAAAAAGTCCTCTACGGCAGCTATAACCGCGTCATTATCGTGAAATTTTGTTCCACGAATTTCCTCTTTTAATTTTGGAAATAAGTGAAAATCACTTGGGGCTAAGTCCGGAGAATATGGTGGGTGGTCAAGGAGATTGAAGCCAGCACAGCGGATTGCGTTGAGCGCAACTTCCGATCGATGAGCAGGAGCGTTATCTTGAAGGAACAACACGCCCAACGACAGTTTTCCACGACGTTTTTCTTTAATCGCTTCACGCACTTTCGGGATTAAATTTGCATAATAGGGTCCAGTAATCGTCTGGCCTTTTGGCATGTAATCAATAAAAAGGATTCCTTCACTATCCCAGAATACAGAGGCCATAACTTTGCCAGCGGTAGGAGCAACTCGAAATTTCTTGATGGATGGAGAGGATGGTCGTTTCCAAGACATGCTTTGTCTTTTAGTTTCAGGATCAAAATGGTGGACCCACGTTTCATCCATGGTGACAAGACGACGGCAAAAATTATCCGAATCACGCTGGAACATTTCGAGATTACGCTTGGAAATTTCCAAACGTCGCTTTTTGTTTTCGTCGGTTAACATTCGTGGCACCCATCTTGCAGACACTTTTTTGAACCCCAGTGAATCAATTAAAATGGATTGAACGCTACCAAAAGATATCTTTAGGATCTCAGCTATATGTTTTATAGTCATTCTTCTGTCTTCCAAAACCAGATTCTCAACCTTTTTGACATTTTCTTCTGTAACGGAGGTTGAAGGCCGCCCAGAACGCGGGTCATCTTTACAGCTTGATCTACCTCTTTTAAATTCAGCCACCCAGTACGCAACCGTAGAATAGGGTACAGCATCACCCCCTAATGTCTGCTGAATGTCCAAAAAAATTGCCTTCGTAGACATTTTTTTCAAACTGAGATATTTTATCACCGCACGTAACTCACTTTTATCCATAATTTTGACTTTTTAGCAACTCGTTGCACAAAAAAATTTATTACATGCGAACGAACTGACAAAAACAAGTGACAGTCTGCATAAATATAGTGTGATAGACACTCTTTAATTTGAATATCGAACTTGATCCAAAAAGGTTTCATATATATGCACTTCTAAGAACTTTTTGATTCACCCTGATATTATGGAATGATTTTAATTAATCATGTTGATTAATATAAGCTATAAGTATATCTCTAAGAGTGCTAAATGTCTTTTGTTCATGAATTTTCCAACTAGGTAAGCTCTATGCTCGCATACAGATTACAGTGTGGACTTACTATAGTAAACTATAGTAAAAACCTTACCTTTTGAAGAAAAAGCAAGTTAACAAGATTAAGGCTAATTTAGTAAACCTGATGACTTAAGGAGATACCAATTTATCTGTTCACTTGACACTGTTAACAGTGTAATCTTACAGTGACCCTTAGTTGGGCATGGATAAAGAACATTTCTTTGTCCGTTTCACTGATCTTTGTGTCAGTGATCAGTCTTCTATGTCCTACCAAATACATTTTTTTAAATCTTGTTTTCCCGGCATTCGAATCGGAAACTAGCAGTGCTAATCGTAACGCGTATATCTCTGTGCCGCGGAAGTGATTATTTGCTGAGTGTGGCTTCTAGACATTTACCAAGGTACTGCGCGTTTGTAAGTGTATGTTATCCACACGAATAGTTAAGTTGGTGGCTGTTCTATAGAATTAATAATAGTATCGACAGAGATCTAATAAAAGTGGTATATGCTATCTCGTATAGTAAAGATAAGAGCTAAACGATTTTAATTTTGAAATCAGTATCATTAATGAAACGAAATTCACGGAGCGGTGAAGGCGGTTTAGCAAAAGTGCACAGTTAGTTGAACTGTATAGCGATAATTACTGTTACATTTCATTAGATGGCACTTGAAATCCGGCATTGGCTTTATAAACCTGTTGTTTTAATGAATAAATATTAATGCTATTATTACACTTTAGTTTAATGCCTCAAAACCTTTTATCTTCGCTATGCTTAATAACCTTAAATCTATATCAATGTATTCGAATTTCGAACATTATCTGGCAGTTTAATTGAATTTAATATAGGATAGGATTTATATTGATTCCATCTGTTCGGTTAGCTCCAAAATTGGACTCTCACTGAGTGGCAACATATTTGTAGTCGGAGGCAGGCTGTGTCCTTGCCAGCTAGGCTGTAAATTAAAATTATTTCTTAGCATATCTCTACCTTTCTGTTCATATTAGATAATTTTATTAAAAGCTTTTAGTTTTTTTACTGAAATGAGGTCATTCTCGATAATACTTTTCATAAATTTTAACGAAGATTGAAAAGTGTAGTCTATGTAGATACGCTACAAATCGAATCTTGCAAGAATGATATATATAAATATATCAATATAGTAGTAGTAGACTTAAACAATTATTCCAACTATTTACTAATATAATAAATGTGAAAGTTTCTCTGTGTCATTTCTGTTTATACTATAAAACCTCTTTTTTGATAAAGCATGGACGTCTTTTTGCATTTTCTTTTATAAAATTAAATAATGTATTTCATAGTGCAAAGTAAGCTAGCAGTTGCAACAAGATACCAAAAGCCAGACTTAAGAGCATTATTACTACGAGAACTACTATTCTAATATGGTCAAATAGACAGAGTATTTTTATGAATTTTGATAAGAATGTGCCAAAAATGTGACATTGTAATATGGAATTCCGTGATCTCTGCCTACCCCGATGGGAAAGAGGCGTGATGTATATATGTATGTGACATTAATGTGCAATGTTATATGTATAGAGATAAAACCAATAATGGTTTAGAATAATCATTGATACCCAGTGGTCTATATCGACCCCCAGTGGTCTACAACTATACAGTTGGTAATTTAAATCTTTATAAATGAGAAACGCTATACCAGCTGTCTAATAGGTATACATTTGTACAATGTACATAATATCGTTGGTTCAATCAAAGGTTCTAAGTGAAATTTTGAATAAATTATTTTATTATTACTTTATAAGTGTGTATTTCGCTTCGTTGTTTAGATATGGACTAGAATAAGTAATTAGTGCTTTATTTTTAGCGTTGGTTTACGCTTAAACATAAGCAATAGTGACAAAAATTATTTTTATTCAAAATTGTTTTACCTTTGATCCGACGATATACAAGTACATCAATTTATTATAAGGTAACCATTGGGGTAAGGATAAAAGTGAAAAACAGGGCTAAGGGATCTATAAAAGAAAAATGTTTGGGGACCTTCGGTTAAGATGTTAGTCATCTTGTTGACATAGAGTATTAATATAAGGGCTATTTTATGACTGCTTCTCGAAATTATTATTGGCATACCATCTACCGACTCTGTGTCTAGTGATTTCAATCCTTAACATGCATGTGATCTAATATCTACTAATAAGCAAAAAATGGTGACAAAATAAAACAAAATCATAGTATATAAATTTTAATTTTATTTAAATAATCTTGCTTCTAAGTAAAGCTATCACATCTTACATAGAATATTATGTTATAATTATACGTGGCATTACTATTAGCGAATAACAAACCTGTATGTACAGACATATCCTTATATTTTTTCTAAATTTAAGGTATAATACAATAGTTTGATAATAAATAGATACTTAAGTATATGTAATTATGTAATAATTACCTGTTGTAAAATAACGAAGCTAGTGTAGGAACATTGTGATGTTGGATTAAAATGAAATAATTTAATTCTATAATACAATATTTGGCAAGTGAACTGAAATTTTAATATATTATTATTTCAAGAGTATATTTATTTAATACAAATTAAACTGAAGTGGAAATTTAAATGATTCGTGCTTAGTTTAAATATTTGATATTTTAATTCCGATAGAAACAATGTTTGGCAGTATGAGTTACGACTATCGATATGAGTAATTATTTAAAGCACTAGTTATTGTCATGCATTCTATGGAAAAGTCATACTTCTCGATACTGATATTACATTCTACAATGAGACCAACATTGATCTAACGGTGTATGGACCGAAGACTATCTAATTGCAATAATATCACGATCGAATTCAGGGCTTGAAACCGGCTACTTATTATTTTACAAAATACGTGTCTGTCTGAGATATCATGATATTAGTTTTAAACAGTTCACACTAAATACACTATATTTTCAGTAAATATGACTAAAAACGAAAGAATATTTAAAAAATCCTTTATTATTTCGGTTAAGCTCCCATAGTTAACCGGTTTCAATCCCTGGCGATCGATTGCGTGCAATTACACTACAATGTGCTAAAAACAGCGATTACTATAACAGGCTCATCTCGCACGGAATAAATCGTCGTGATCGTAGAACAACGACGGTTCTGATTTTTTACGGTTTTTGTTTTATGGCATAAAACTATCTACTTATCAAACTACATATTTTTATTTGTTCTGTTGATAAAGGGTTTTAGACAGTTCTAAATTATACAATATAGAACTGTCAAGGAGTTTCACGTTATAACTTATACAATAGAACTAAAATCAGAACCGTCGTTGTTCTACGATCACGACGATATTTATGAACGTCATTGGTCACAGTGGTTCTATGAGAATTCTATGAAATTTAACTTATCTACACATTTGTGAACTAACTACATCTACGCGTGGTCTACTCAATTGATTTGTTGGAATACCTGAAAGCAGGTTTGTGGCGGAAAGAGTGTCGCGTTCCATTGTCCCGGCCACAGCGGAGCGTCCAGCGAGTGACTACTTTCCCCTTCCACTTGAGGTTCTTTTGGTTCCCGCCTTCCTAGTTCGGATATTTGACAAGCGCTCTGCAGGCTGGACGGTAAGTTAGACCAATTCTCGCTACCTAATCTATCCTTATTCATTATATTTATCTCCATCGAACCCTGATACGTAAACTTGGACACTTCTTCTTGATCATGCTCGTCTACATTATGCTTTACTCTGTTAGGGTCTTCGACTATCGCTTGAAATGCCAACAAATCTCTACTCTCAGACTCCGTTAGAGGTAATGGCGGTACTACTTGTTGCTGTTGCGCTATTTTATAGCTCTGCTGTCGAAGCATCTGCCGCCTGCTTAAGCCTACTTGTATATTGTGCAATGCGCTCATTTCGTGCGCTTGAAGGTTGGGGGGAGTCATTTGCTTCTGGAGTAATTGTCGTTTTTGTTGGAATAACCTATGCTGCATGAGCTGTTGTTGCAATGGAGGTTTGCTAATTTGGGATGCAGACGCACCATGCGATAACTCTGAAGTTTCTTGTAATTGGGAAACCATTTTTGGACTAGCTGGCATCGGAGGTGAAGTGCTGGAATAATTAAAGGATTCCGGAAGACTGATGCGCTTTGGCATTGGATTTTTGGTATCTAAGTAGTGCGGAGTAAACGAAGCAGCAAACTGATTATGTTGAATTTGTCGTTGTGTCATTTCTTCCGCAGGTAAGGTTGATTGGTATTGTGTTTTCAATTTCTGAGCCTCTTGTTGAACCAGATGAAGTTCTAGAACTCCCTTCGCTTTGCAATTCTCATTAAGCTTTTGGCTATTGAACGCTAAGCTGTTTTTCTGTGCATCATCTGCCTGCGCGGCTTGTTGCGCAACTAAGCCATCGCTAGCCCGGCGACCTTCTCTAAAATCGACTGGACTCCGTGTGATCGCTCGAGGGCAACTTTTATTAGCGGATTGGTAGTTAAGAGGATTATGTCGCGCTATAAACCCAGTGCCGGGTGTTTTATTATTGCACGACGATATATAAACACATGGATGCATCGGACTCGTGTTAACATGTGAATTATTCTCATAAGATAACCTGTCTTCGTTCGAAGTACAACTCGGTAGACTACTGGTTAGCTCACTCGAACAGTCTGAAAGTTGATAATCGATACTTTCGAACGCTGAGAAGTTGCTTTGAGATGAATCACAGCTTAAATTTTGACTTAGACTTTTATTGTTAAAAAATGTGACTACACCACTGCTCGAACTGGAGCTAGCGTACGAACTTAATCTGTTTTGAACTCCGCTTGTGGCGTTCACATCTTCCATATCTGTTTCGCAACCTTCGTCGGTTGAAGAAGAATACTGCTGTTGAAATTTTGTCGCTTCGTTTGAAGTCCCAGGCAGAGCTTGATTATATGTTTGACCCGTGGTATATCTATTTAATGAGAATTTGCTATCAGGTCTATAAAGGGTGTTCTGATATAATTCACCAGCGGCAGCGGACATTGTCAAGTTTGTTTCTGCAGGCATTTGTGGCATTATTGTATTCTGTAAATATGAGTATGAGGGAATATGATTCAAGTAGTCTTTGAATGGAGGCGTACTCGTTTGCATCCTGTTAATGTCTTGTTGCTGAGCGGCGACAAGCCTGGTTGATTCGAGCGGTTTTGGCTGTTCTAAAACACTACTCAACTTGGTATCCGTAAACTGAGATGGAATTGGGCTAGTACTAAGATTGACCGTCCCCTTGAGAGGCAACGGTGACTGTTGCAAAGTATTCATAAGTTTCGCTGCCTCGGAACACATAGTGAAAGTAGTGGAATTAGGCATTTTCATCGAGTCTAAATTGAAATTAGTTGCAGACGCAGAGTTCTGAAGAAAATTTGCAATAACACTGTTATCAGCCGCAGACGAAGCTCTACCGCTATCCATACCACATTTTGAGTCAAAACTGGAAGAAGTAAGTAATCTCCCATCAGCTGTTTTGCTTGGCTCTGGGCCGACAGTAGTGGACTGCTGCAATAGCCTTCGGCAATCTTCACTGGATTGTTTTAAAATATTTTGCTGCTGCTCATATGTGGATGTGAGTAGCTTATGTGTAGGAGTCTCGTTAAGTTTAGTTCCAAGCCGTTGATTGGACTGAGACACGTCGACGTTTCTCATGGAGAGTAGTCTTGTGGCATCATTCTCGTGGATTCTATCGTTGGCGACTAAGAAGCTCCGATGGGTGTCGGAAGGGTCAGAGTTCCTCTGGAGTAGCCTCTGTTCCGTCATGTTGACGCCAGCCAGGGAGAGCAGTCGCTGCGTCTCGGCTGAAGACGCGTCCGTGGGCACAGGTATGCTCGGTGTTGCCCTGTTATAGTCTGGCCTCGCCTGTTCGCCAGTGTGTAGTAACCTGGAATACATTTGATGTCATGTCAGTATTTGAAAGATATCTCATTTTTAGGATTATAATGAATAATACAATCATAATATAAACTTTGAAAATTTATTGATCTAGGAAGGAGATCATCAGACTTGTAGGATTTTGGTGAGATGGCTATAATAACGACCAAATATTAGGGTCAACTAGGCCCTCATTAAAAAGATATTAAGGACCAAAGTTGGATAGATAATGTATATACTAGAAAAATTCAATTTCCCATTCAAATCGTAGCCAACAACGAAACGTATGATAATATGGCGTAAAATTATGAAGAAAACATTTTACATAAAATGCGTGAAATTACGAACAAAAATAATTTTACGCAATATTGTGATACATTTTTTTTTCAAAGTATTCGGCTAACGTGCTCGCTTGCGGAATCTATGGTCTGAGGTTCGAAAACGGTACGAAATCTGAGAATTTTCGGAAGCTTTCGAGATCATTGACCGCAAATCAATTTACCAAATCCAATCACTGGTTATAACTCGCATGACTCCACGAGGCCTATTACCAAAACAAATACGAAGTTTCGGCTGACGGATCGTACATTTTCCTATTATAAATCTGATGATCGAACTATCTTTCGCAAATAGACATTGTCTTTCGTTTGACATAACTATGATCGTAAGTATAATCGTAAATAGAATTGAACAGGCACTGAATACTGGTTAATTTACTATGGGTGTTATACCGGTATAATAAAGGTTTTTGTTAATATTCTTTCGCTTTTATTCATATTTACTGAAAATAATTACTGTGGTAAGTTTAGTGTGTATTACTCTTTTAAACTAATATCATGGTATCTCAGTCAGACACGTATTTTGGAAAATAAAAATTAACCGGTTTCAGTACCTGGAATTGAAAATGTTTTCTTAATAAGTTAAAATACGAAGTTCTTTGATTCTTTCGTTTCGTTCCTTTCGTTGCGTTCGATTTTGGTAATAGACCTACGCCGTTCATTAGCATCATTACTAACCTATTATGGTGTTCCCGTCTGACGTCATGCAGGTCCCTCGCCAGCGCATGGTCCGCGACGGAGGAGGGCCTGCGCGTGGGCCGGCGCGCGTCCGACAGCCCGCTCGCCCGCGCCCGCAGACGTTCCAGCAATAGCAGGTAGATCGCCGCGTGATGGTCGTAACTGTTCGACCGAAGGCTCTGTTGGTGAAACATTTTGTGTGACTCCAGAGCCGCTGGAGTTTACCTACGTTTCTACGTGTTTCTATTCTTGTTACGAATGTTTTTAAATCAGTCTGATTAACGCTTTTTTTAAAAAGTTTGTGTTTGTGATGTTATTATACCTCGGGACTCTTATACAGTACAGTATTATCTATGCTCGGGACCGATTTTGATGAAAACTAACAAAATATTAATCGAAAAAATTCAAATCCTCATTATGTTTTTCAGCTTCATTTTCATTTTAGCTAAAGTTATAGTCCAGGTATCTAAATATGTCTCTACTTTTAAATATATGACGCGTTAAATAATTTATAAAAGAATTGAAATGTGGCCATAATGGCCTTTTGTCTATCTTTAACATGAGTGCGCTACATTGTTTGGACTTGTCTACTTTACTTTTTCTCTTTGAATAAGTACTCTCCTCATACTTCCACAGAAGACTTACCTCTTTAGTTTTAACAGGATCTATGCCCAAACTCTGCATGAGCCGTAGAACTTGTTCATTAGGCTCATTGCTATGTGCCACGTGCGCAGGACTTCGCATGGGGTCAGCAGAAATTATCGGAGCGACGTACGGCTCTGACGACATCCACCGATGCTTCTTTATTTGGTCTATTGTATAACGTTTCATTGGTTCCAGCACTAACATCTTACGAATGAGCGACTCGCAATCTGAAAATAAAATATATGATGTCAACAGCCGTTAATTTCAACAAATGCTATACCTCTAAATAGTGTAAGAGATAGAATTGGAAAAAATCACTCATTAAATCGATTATTTTTTAGGACCTCTTAAATTAGATATTCATATGTAGATATCATTAGAGAGCCATAATCGGATTGGCCTAGTAATAAATTTAATTAATATTATTAATTTAATCGTGGTGTGATAAAGTACATGAAAATATTAAGAATACGCGTAAAAGCATCGTCGTATTATGTTATCCCTCGTTAAAAATCGAAAGATTACTCCTCAAGCATAAAATATAAGCGTATGACGTCACCGGCTGACGCGAAACGTTCGGACGACAACCTAACCCCGCTGAAAGGTCACGGAAAGGGCGCGGGAAATGGTGCCTTTGGCATTCAGCAGTCAGCTCTATCGGAGGTTGAATTGAAAGCAAAATGACGATAAATTACACAACTACTAGTTTCCTGTAGGTATAGGTATGGTATCCATAGTTTACATTTATCTCTATAGGTATATAAAAATTTCGTGTCACGGTGTACCACACTCCTTCGAAACGGCTTGACCGATTTTTATGAAATATTGTATATTTAGTAGCTATGTATTAGAATAGGCCGTAAAGAATAATTATTTCGTATCCGTATCTAGGGTGACTCTATCAAAAAAAAAATTCTTCATTTGAATAGCCATACAAAACCGGGTCGGGCAGCAGTCATAAATAAAAATAACCGTATAGAAATGAATTATCACTTAATAGATCAAACTAATAAAAAAGAGATAATTTTTCGGCAATTTTGTACACTAGATTTTACAAATAACGATAATATAAATTAGGTATAGTTAAATTAAAATTTACCAAGTGGTAAAACTTTTAAGTTAGTAAATCTTAGGAGTTTGGGCTTTTACAGAAACATGTACACTGATTTATAGAAGGTATAAAATTACAGCCCAAACCTCATAAACATTTTGATATATAAAAAAACACACTTTTTTCAATGGAAAACATAAAAATTTGTGGTTCCAGTTCGTGCGTGACTAAGAAGCCCTTGCATTGTTAGAGTCATTCAATTTTCAAACGCGGAACTATAAACTTTGATGAGCTATTAAAGTGACAAGGCGACAAGTGACGACAAGACAAAACCTGGTGACGTAAATAACCAATAGTTCGTGAGGTTTTCCAATGTCGTAACTAACACCTATGTAGAGCGGTTTTTGTTTAACGTTAATTGGCTCATTAACATTCGTGAGAATATGATTTGAAAATGAATATCTCCCGTCTTTTGTTTTAATACCATTGTTAATCGGAGGTGTAAAAAGTTTAAAAAAAATCACAACAGATGTAAAAGTTGATAACATCTTCAACGTATCACATTAATTAATATCTTTCTCTATTCTCTATTCTCTAAGATGAGCAGTGAGTGGTATTAAATAATAGATGTAAATATATGTATAACCGATGATTTAGTAAGATATATTCCTTTTTTTAATAATCTCGTTTGAATTCAAGAGTTATTAGTAGATACATATTTATTTAAAGGATTTCAATGTGTCCTTCCAAAACCATTTCGCCTGCGTCATAAGAACTAAACTAAAATACAGATAATTGCTTTCATGTGCCGAAAGAGAATGACGCCCGACCGGAATAAATAAATCCCATACCCTCCCAAAATAATCTTATATAAATATTTCATTCGCAGTAATCGCTCCTCACTTAGCTTAAACAAAACATAGTTTCGATTCGAATGACGAATTCGATTACAAATATTGTTATAGCTATTTCCAGGAGTTCTGAAATAGACTCATTCGTAGCCCGCACTCGCTATGCGAAGTTGCAAACAAAATAAGCCGACATTAACGCACTATGTTATTTACCTTCTTTCACTTGCTACTAAAATAAATGCGATGAGTGGTCAAGTTCTGCCAGGCGATTCTATTAATAAGACGTTCAGACGCAAACATCGGTTGCTCTGGCTGACCATTGACGCAATCGTGTGAAAAATGCGCGGGTGTTATTTAATAAAACGGTGGAAAGTCAGCCGGGTGCCCCCGACTCCGCCATATTTTGCCATGAACTTGGTGCAATTTTACGAGCGTCATGCTGGCGCGCCGGCCGTCACATCGCTCGTTTTCAAGTCGCTGCCAGCCACGAGACACAATCCATAAAGTCTATGTAAATCACTCTTGTACACGACACGCTTTCTATGATCTTTGCTTTACATACAATTTTTACGCACACCAAAGACTTGTTAAAAATCGCACCTACTAGTTTTGTGGCTTTTGTGTTTCGTAAATTCCAAATGATGCGAATAATAACTTTAGTCTGTGTAACGAACAATACAAGTTCTTCGAGTATATTTTTGTAGAATTTAATAAAAAATAATCGGCTGATAAGCTTGAAATATTTCAGACATTTGTTCTGAGATTGTTTGACGTCAGACGCCCGAACGATACTACTATTATGGAAAATATATTTTGTTGTTATGTTCTCTGCTGCATGACGACAGTTTTCGCGTAGAGTCGCCATTTGCCGCAAGACTACCATTTTTAGGATGGTTGCCAAATATATGATATCTGGACAGTTCTAAAGAAATGAATAAAGTATTGACGTCATTTTATACTTTGTCTAAACACCTAGACTTACTCATTATACGCAACCATTTCATAAGCTAAGCATTTAAGTATTATATAACTCCATAATTAACTTAAAGTGCAGATTTTCGTATTGCTAAACTTTCACATTCTTTTCATAATGATCTGCAAAAATGTATAATGGTATAACTTCGTAGTTTATTTTCATGATATAATTAGAAACTATAATCAACATAAGAAACTAGGTAAGTGGGAAATTAAATGTTGCAATCGGAAACGGATTAGAAGAATCAAATCGATTCGTTTAAAACACTCCGACGATAATAAGCACGCAATGTGTAATGAATATACATACAATGTAGGTACCTACAGTAAATTAGTCAAGCGGTTTTCACTATGATGGGAACTGCAGTACATATATATGGTAAATTATGAGCTGGATTTGTCTGGTCATAAATCGCTACTAGTTACTGAAATACGTCGAGAACAGATAAAACAGAATTTATCATATTAGTCATTTACTGTATATATAAATACTATAAACTAAGTAATTTTTAAATTAGTATGATATTTAACAAATAATTTTGTTATTTATACCTATTTAATATAATATAAGTCTTCCTTCCTTCAAAAGTAAAGCGAAATGAGCACCAGTTCTCCGATACCTTGAAATTCACAACAAAAACCTTTCATTTTGGCAAATTTCTAAAGCTTTGTCTGTTGATAACTTTGAAAATTTCTCTAAACTTAATTAAATTAAGTGTATCTCGCAAATTGTGGGATGTACAATCAGAAATATATAAATAGCAAAGACATATAATTGTTCCTTCTTTCTTACACGCTTTAGGTACATAAGGTTTTTCATAAAGATTTTTTCATAAAAAGAAAATATTGCTAATATCAATAATATTCTCGAATCATTTCATAGATATTTAATGGCACAAAATAAAGAAGAAAAAAGCGTTATATTAACACTGTAATCAAATTGAGCCTATATCTAAATTATTTTAAATGAATTAAAAAAAATATGCCTCATTTATAGTTTTTAATTGTTTTTAAAAAATTGCCTAATTTATTTCGAAACTTTTTTCACTGAGTTGTTGAAAAATTCAAGTCACAGTATATTATGTAAGACTAGAAACAGGTAGATACTACCGTACCCAATGTTACTCGAACAAGGTCAGCACTGGAGGGTCCTATGCATAATCTCCTGAATAAAATAACAGCTGGTGTTTGCGTTAGCGTTATGTTATAAAACTGGAGCGAAACGTCTCTTTTAATACCACTTTAAGGCTCAACGAAATGGAAATGTTTTGAAATAACATTCTTGAACTATTTTTATACACGTCTCTTTTATCACTAGTTGATATTAATTTTAGTGCTTGGGGATTTATAAGCACTTTAAGGGCCTACATCCAAAATAAATTGTTTCATTAAAGGCGTGGCTAAGCCGCTGCGGTTGGGGAGCACCCCCGCTAGCGAACTTCGCGACAACGTACTCGCGCGGTTACTAGAACATAGAAACCGTGGAGGTGGTTATTGTAACTGATACATTTTCTAATAAATATTATTGTTATATTTTATATGACGTTTGTAAAATTTAACAATTACTGTTGTTATAAAAATTATACTGTTCGTAGTAGTAGCAGTATTAATATGAAAGTTTGTTTTTATCTTGTGGATATTTCTCAAAACGTTATTTTTTGGCTTTATACAAAAAGTAAAAAAGTTTTTCAGAACTTCACAATATAAGAAATCACGGTTGTGGTAGTGTATGTGATAAGTGATAATTACACACTAAATATTTGTATAGTAGTATGAGTATTTATTAAATAAAAGTGAATCTCATACAACATTATTAATATTTTTTTTTTATGAAAGTAAAATCTAATGAATTTTCAAAAAAAAATGTTATTTAGTCCTGCGAGGTTGCTGGTGTTTTACAAATTATCCTGTATATTTTCGTCCACTTATAATCTTACTATTGGATATTAATTTACCTTTCTGTTTTCGAATATTTTGTGTTTGTTTTTAAGAGTTGCATTTCTGTACAAAAATTCCTTAAAATAAGAAGAAAAAACATTTATTTAAATAAAATACTGTATACCGGATTAAAACGCGATTTATTATTTAAATTATTTATCCCGACGTTTCGGATGCTTTTCAGCAACCGTGGTCGCGGGAGACTGCTCCCGCGACCACGGTTGCTGAAAAGCATCCGAAACGTCGGGATAAATAATTTAAATAATAAATCGCGTTTTAATCCGGTATACAGTATTTTATTTAAATGTGTGATACTCGCGTTAATAAAAGACAATATTAAAAAACATTTATTTAAAATACACACACAAATAAAAAGAAATTGAAAACAAAATTAAAAAAATAATTGTATGTGTGGTATCTAAAAAGAGAGCCACTCAGCATGTGTTCCAACACAGATGTGTTGCAACGCTGATCTTCTGTAGCCCCACGTGACACACTACCTCAAGGTTGACACCTCGCCTAATAGAATTAAAATTATGTTATTAAACTACAACTAAATTAAATTTAAAAACAAGTAAAGACATATGGTTTATAAAAAGTGATGATAAAACAAACAAAAAACAATAAAAAATAAAACAAACAAAAGGCTCCTAGTCTCCTGTTCAAAGAGTGTGTGTTGTGTTCAACAACTAAGGCTGGAATACTGGCTTCATTGTTCATTAAAAAGATATCCTTTCATTTTTAATTTAAACGTAATTAATGACAAGGAAGCTTTAAAGGGTGGTGGTATATTATTCCAGCACTTAGTTGCGTTATAACTAAAACTGCCCCTGAAAGCAGCAGTGTGATGCCGACTAAAAGACAGGAGACCGTATAGGGCCGCTCTGGTGTGGTACAAGGTGTACGTATCACTCAACCAGTTCAGCTTTTTATATAAATACGTGGGAGCCTTCGATGTGACCACATTGAAAAGCAGAGCTGCGAAGTGCAGGCGTCTTCTATTTTCCATATTTAAAACTTTAGATTTCAACAAAAACGGAAAATAAGATTTCTGCTGCTAATTTTTTCAACTATTTATGATGCATATGCCCGAGATTCTATAATTGTCGCATAAGTACTACTTTCATCATCAGCTATGAATTTATTTGGGTCTGAAAAATTTCCTATCGCATACTTCAATCAACTAGTGAAAGTATTATAATTTATGACAAAATAAATTGTATCTATGACTTTTTTTCTATACTAATATTATAAAGAGGAAAGACTTGTATTTTTGTATGTATAGAATAAACTTAAAAACTACTGGACCGATCAAAATTTCTTTCACTAACTACATTATCGCTGAGTAACATAGGCTATATCTATTATTAGAAAAAAATAGAGATCCTTAGAAATTCCTACTAAAACCAACCTGAGGTGTGAAAAAATTTGATAAAAAATATTGTTCGTCGCATGCGCTGCGGAAAGTATTGATGATAGAACAAAAGAAAGTTCTACAGTATTATAGAATATATAAATATTTACAAAAAACTTCGCGAGACCATATGTCTAACTATTGTAGTTATGTTACTACAACTACATTTTACATTTTAAAAGTTGATAGAAATGCCGATCAAAATCAGACGATGCTATCCATAACTTTGTATTAATTCTTATCCTAATAAATTCGTATTTAAGACTGTTTCAATTCCTGTTGCTTACTTTTTGAAATATTGAAATCGGACATTCCATTCAAAAGATATTACGAAATTAAAAATATCAATATAAACAAAAAATACACGCCATCGCGCCGGTGCTCCACGCAGCGCATCGAGCAAATTTTAAAAATTCTTTCACCAATATAATGCTATATTATCAGTAAGTAACAAAGGCTTTGCTTTTTTCATCTACATTGCACCCGTGCGAAGCCGGGGCGTTTTGCTAGTATTATCTTTATTACATACATACATACATTCCTACCTGCATACTTTCATACACACCTACATACATACATTTATACATACTTAAATATATAAATATAATTATGTATGTTAAATAACAGGCAGACACATATTATCAAAAGTCCCTCACCTTTATCTATTGGTAGATTTTATTTATAATTTTTGCAAGTGACACAAGAAAATAATGTAAGTTTAAAATCAATCTTAACTAATTTCAAAGTCTGGAACAGAAGCTAAATTTATAAGTAACGGCGCCTCCATTACACTTTGTTCACTTTGACTAGACTGGATACGGTCAAGTTGACAAGATGTATTTTCTCTGTAATTTTAGTTTACGCTTTAGTAATAATTTTTGTTTGATTTAAAAAAAAATACATATATGTACTTATTTTATTATTTTTCTGATATGCATCTCGTTGGTTCAGACATTTACGTTTACTACAATTCCTTTAGTTCTGTTTGTTGTCCATGTTACAAACTTACTAAATATATACACTATTATTATAATAAACATAAAAATGAATGTTAATTATAACAAAATATTATATACTAGCAACGCGCCCCGGCTTCACACAGGTGCAATGTAGATGTACTATATATAAAAAATATGTTACTCGCTGATTATGTAGCTTTCCATTGGTGAAATATTTTTTAAAATCGGTCCAGTAGTTTTTGAGTTTATTCATAATATACAAATCTTTCTTCTTTATAATATTAGTATAGATTATAATACAGCGAAATTTACGTTATGATAATGTGAACTGGGAATAACGAGTACACGTCCTTCCTCATCAAAGATCACGGCAGACTGAATGAGCGATGGCAAAAAGGAAAAGTAATTATAAATCGTAACCGAGTAAAAGGGATAGCAAGTTCACGCGCATCCCAGAATTAAACAATATAAGCGCCATATGACGTTTCTTCAATTTGTGTGAATATTAAGAAATAATATAACAATATTTTCTAATGATTCACTTTTATATTAGAATACAATTCTAAGGAACAAAAAATTTCGTTCCGATATAGCACCGTTTTGCAGTAGAATTAAAAAAATAATTGCGTAAGGGTCTACTTTGAAAATTTTTTCTATCGAGAAAATTGACTTTAATTGTGTTTTGGCTTTAGTCATACAATTAGTAATATAATCAAAAATAACATATTAAAAAACTAGATCTGTAACCAAAGCATTCATTCAGAAATATTTCGCCAAAAAAGAGCGTTTTTTTGATTGTATCGCCTTAATAGGTTGGTCTTTTTTATTTCTGTCATTACTAAAAATAACATTACTCTTACCACAGATTCTATATACCTATATTGATATGATTAAATATGAATATGTTAAAATTGCTAATAAAGTATGAGGATCTCACTTTATTAGGCACGTTTCTTAATTATTATATTACGAGTATATTTCTCTACCTTTACTTTTGGAGACAGAATGAAAATGTCAGCACATTTTACACATGAAATATTCAGATTTTGAAGTAAATTCATTCATCATTTACCTATATACCGATAGGTAGGATACCTATCTTATGTAGCTAAGTAGATAGGTGTTTTTACCCTCAGTCGACATAGTTTAACAAACACTTCTAAATCACTACAATATTTTGCAGTTTTGAAGTCGATTGTTCCTTCGATTCCAAGCTTCCAGTCACTTAAAAACAATCCTCTCAGAAGCAGAGGAAAAAGCTGCGTCCAATATTGTATTGATTTTCAAAGTACGAAAGCGGTTTGTGTTTAGATAAAGTCATTAACACTTCTTACGTCAAAGCTAGTACCGACGTGAATACAAAAGGCGTCAATGGTATTATTTCGGTCTCGACCGTCATACAGGTGCTTATTGAATTAACAAAACGCAAATGCAACAT
Organism: Anthocharis cardamines; assembly: GCA_905404175.1. Lineage (NCBI taxonomy): Eukaryota > Metazoa > Arthropoda > Insecta > Lepidoptera > Pieridae > Anthocharis > Anthocharis cardamines. Next base: position 5,652,917 of record FR989964.1, read on the forward strand.
TATTCGCAGGCATGATCATTACACAATGTTGTTTCGCAATTAGTGCGAGTGAATTTAATTAGAGGCATTCTGTAACGAAATATAATTGGAGTACATGTAATGGAGACTTTCAGTATTCTTACGGTTGTTTTCTGAATTGAGTTTTCGCTGAACTCAGTTGAGATTTGCTAAAATTGTTGATCAGTAGTAGAGCTGTATTACTGATTTACTTATCAACAATTTGAGCAGGACACAAGGAACCACATAACCACGTCAGAAAAAAATTGTCTAATTATTTTATGTGTATAGTCACATTTTAACATACTTTTTTTGTGTATTGAATACTACATTTGATCAACTTTGATCGATCAAAATTCAAATGATAATGAAAAAATACTTTATTGTACACCATAAAATAACATAATATTAAGCATTGAATTAAAAAAAAAACAAAAATAAGAATAATCCTCATTTAAAACAAAATTAACCAGGGGCGTATATTTGTACATGTTTAACAAATCAAACAAAACACGATCTAAAGTATTTAATTACAGCTAAGAAAGAGTGGCTCTCCCACAGAACAGAAGACTTATTTTTCCCTGTTCTGTGGGCTCTCCTTTTCCCGTGGCTTGTGGGTAACATATTTTAGTTTTAACAATAATAAACTTAACTTACCTAACTATCAAAGTACAAAATATATATTAGGATTGTAGTCTATTTTCATCAATAAAGCAAGTACCTACCTAAGCGTGTTATCTTTTTTTTCCATAATTTGCGTCAAAACATGTGAGTTATCAGATAATAATATACACTAATACAATGATATATTTTGTTAGTCTGATTAGCTAATCGGGCTAAAAAATAACCTACCTTAATCACATTAAAAAAACATTACAACTAATTTATATACTTTTATTTATTTTTTTATGTTAGATATCGACAGACGAGCATGATGTTCACTTGATGGTAGGTGATACCTCAGCCACAGAATATCAGTCAATAATGCGCTGTGACCTACTTTTTACTTCGAGCATTCGGATACCATAGACTGAAACCGAAACGCGCAATGTGCACTTCACGGTTTTTCCATCTATACATTATTTATTTGATATATTATGTCATTAAAATATAAGAGTGCAATACAACTAGACCGGGGAAGGATAGCGAATAGCGACCGCCTCCATTGCTCAGTGATAAGCGCGATGCGTTTCGCACCTTAGGTCCTGGGTTCAAGTCCCGGATAAAGAAGATTATAAAAGAAGGCTGATCACCTACTTGCCTGTAAAAAAAAATATCTACCCCGTGCTCTACTCAAGGACTAGGGAATTCACTTTTAATTAGTGTTTCTGTAGTATCTTACAATGTTCAAGTTTAAAATAACTCTTGTATTTATCACCCAAACACTTTTTTGATAAATATTTTTATAGTTAGCGTAAGTAGGTACCTTATTCGTTACTTACGCTATTTGTGCTAAGATAAATTGTATATTCGTGTGCATGATGTTGTGTTATAAATAAAAATAATTTGATTTCAATCAAAATTCCAAAGTACGCTTAGTAACGACGTCGTATTAACTAGCCTTCCGAAGTACCCTGGGAAGTATATTGATAAAAACATAATGAAATCGATAAGCGGCTGCTTGCGTCACCTTGCGTTCAATCATGTACCCCAGGGGGGGGGGGGGGGGGTGTAAAGGGATAAAGCTCCGTAACATCCCTATGTTACGGAGCTTCAACTTCAGTTCCGAAAAGTCAGAGCTTCCGATTGATATTGCACCCCCGATTCTGATTTCGGTTTCCATAAATCTGAATCGGAGATAGAAGCTCAGCGCCATTTGATTTAATTGGTTTATTTTTATTTTCAACACACACGAAGGTGGTTTATTTCTTGAACTGATATGAGTGATACTGGTGAATAGTGTTAGTGTAGTTGAAATTTTATTTTATTTCACATCTCTCTTTTGCCAAAAACTCCGATTTCAGAGTCGGTTTCGATAAAACCACCTTCGTAACATCCCTAATGCCTCCTACAGGCAACTCGACGGAGTAATAACGCGCGAAAGTATTCGTATAGTCAAATTTTCAGTTGTATGATAAATTATTTTAATTGCATACAAATGACAGATTAATGATTCGATACGATACTTTCTAGCAAGTTTTTCGTACTAGGCCCTCTGACTATCCCGTCAGGTCACCGCTTGCTTCGCTTGAAGAAAAAATTCATTAAACTCTATTCTCAAGTTCAATAATCTCACCACTTAAAAGATTTTTTTTATGTTAGATATCGACAGACTAGCGTGAGGTTCACCAGATGGTAGGTGACAAGGCACCGAATATCAGTGATGCGCTGTCGACCTACTTTTTAGTTCGAGCATTCGGAAATCCATAGACTGAGATCGAAACACGCAAATATAAAAGAAAGTGATCAGACGTGGGAAAGACATGTATATTTATTTAAGGAAATTTGAAAAAAATAATATTAGCAGATGTTGATAGTTCTGAATTGTAATACGCCATTATTCTTAACGTTCTCTAATAACGTTTTCAGTGAGGAAATCGGGCCTTTTATGATGTAGGAAATAAACTTACACAATGTACCGTTTAAAGAGTAATTAATTGCAAATAATAATAATTAACGTGTGCCACTTAAATTATTAAACATATTTCGTCAGAATGACCAAAGTTACGTATTTGGTTTAGTAGACCAAAACATTATAATTAACTACTACCTAATTGGAATTAAAATATTAACACACATAATTCATTTCAAACACTGATATTTTTCACTAATAATAATAATATAATAGCACTCTCTTTCGTTTATTTTTTTTATTATTATAGTTAATTACTTTAAGATGTCATGTGGAACATGGTGTAATGGTTGCAGCTCCTTACAAACAATTTGTAAAACATAAAACTTAGCGAAGTTATTCTAGTTACTGCAACTCGTTTACTATACGCAATATTTCTTATAAATAAATGTATTTGAATTTGAATAATCTCAAATACTTAATTATTACAAGATATCCGTTGTTATTTCAGTAGCGGTTTCTATTTTCACAAAGTTTACAAAACAGTTATCGCCGCAGTTTATTCACGACTTGACTTGAAAAGTTTCACTTAATCTTAGTTAGAGTTTCTTAAGCTACTCGAAAATTGAAGACATTCAATTGCAAAAATGTTATTTCAAAAGTCAGTAGTAAAATAAAGAAATTATATATTTCGAACTACTAGCAAAGCGACTCGGCTTCACAAGGGTGCAATGTATATGTACTATACAAATAAAATGCCTTTGTTACTCGCTGATAATGTGGCTTTCTTCTAGTGAAATAATATTTGAAATCTAGTGGTTTTTTAGTTTATTCATAACATACAAAAATACAAATCTTTCCTCTTTATAATATTAGTATAGATTACCTCAAAGTGACAATTCATGACATCTCCAACGAAGTTTCTGGATAGAATCTTATCATACATTAACGCAATAATATTATTTAATTCAAACACTAAAGTAAATACTAACAGGAAACGTCATTGTATGCTAATTCTATATTACTACAGTCATATAGAATTAGTTATTGTGGAGTTGTTAAGACTTGTTTAAACTAAGAAACCGCAAAAAATAATAAAGCAATATATGTAGTATTCACGTCCAACTCAATAACTAAATAAAACTAACTAGTCAAATTGCATTTTCAATTTTGTAATTTCCAAACGTTTACTTTTTCTACTGTAATAACATTTTTAATACTGCACTTTCCACAAGCTCTTATGAAAAGTTCATTCGAATTCATTATATTGGATTTTTTTTCAATCCAAAATAGTTATTTTTATATAAAATGTGAAGACAATATGTAGACACTGAATATTGAGTTGAGTATAAAATATAACTACGTAATTTTTCACGTAACGATGAAAGCAAATAATCACTACAATTAAAATCCTTGCTTATTGCGTATCATGACTCATTATTTAAACAATAATCAGCTGATATACCTAGGCTCTGAAAAGTATATGACCTACCACATACCTAATTCGTTTCAAAATCAAAATCAAAAGTTTTTTATTTCAAATAGGCCTTTGCAGGCTCTTATGAAACGTCTAGTTGCACGGTTCCAAAAAGTGGGTCTCATGGAGAAGAACCGGCAAGAAACTCCATGGACACTCTTTTCAACAATGGTTTAGCTTACAAAGACTCGGTTACAATAGTAATAATCGGCTGAGAAGTTTATATAATGCAAGGTATACAGAGATTCTATACAATGCAAAAGAAAATTGAGTTTTTACTATTAGTGTAAAATGAGATACACACACTTGCACAGCGCAAGTTGCCAGGGAAGCCGCACATGCAGAGATGAATTAGCGCCATACATCTTTATCGTCAACATAGTCTTGGATTTTATAATACGCTTTTTTAATTAGGATTCCTTTGATGACGTTTTTGAACTTTTTATTTGTAAGATCAGTTACACACTTCGGTAGCCTGTTGTAGAATCTGACACAATTCCCAAGAAACGATTTATTCGATTTTGCTAATCTATATTTTGGGACTACTATTTTATGCTTATTCCTGGTATTTATAGAATGAATATCACTTTTGACAGTGAATTGATGCAAATTTTTACGAACGAACATGATATTCTCTAGAATGTAAAGGGAAGGCAACGTGAGTATATTAATTTCTTTAAATAATTCTCTCAGAGACTCGCGGGGGCCAAGATTATAAATATCTATTTAATTATAAATCCCTACGTTACGAGAAATACACCTACCCTGTCCGCCTAGCTTGACCATCAAGAGATACATATAGCGCAGACGAGTGAAGACAAACTAAGATATCTATAGATATAGATATTTCGACATCGACAACTTTAATAGACAAGTCCCCAAATGGGCAAGATGTCTTGTAAACTTCTGTCTATAAGATTTCTATATAAAAAAATTGGTCCTCAAATCGGCAAGATGTCTTGTAAACTTCTCTCTTTAAGATTTCTAAATAGAAAATTGGTCCTCAAATCGGCAAGATGTCTTGTAAACTTCTCTCTTTAAGATTTATAAATAGAAAATTGGTCCCCAAATCGGCAAGATGTTTTGTAAACTTCTCTCTATAATATTTCTAAATAGATAATTGGTCTCCAAATTCCCCGCCCCTAAAATCTACCGCCCTAGGCTCAGGCCTACATAGCCTAATGGTAAATCCGCCACTGATCTTAACTACCTAATAATCACACGACATGTTTTAAAAAAAATTAAATGACCCAGTTGACCTTTGATATTTATAGTATAAAACACATTATCTATTATATTTACCTATTTATTATAAATATCGAGTTCCTGTTTATCAATCGCTTATTGTTAGATAACACTGATTTTAAAACCAATTAATACTGCTACTATTTATGTCAACAATTTCCATAAATAATTGATAAAATCATTAGATTATTTCTATATCAATTAAAGCTACCTAAATTTGTTCATATAAGATTAATACAAAATCAAAAATCGAGCTCGTTGGCACGTTTGGTAGAACACTTACCTTTCGGTCTCAGTCTATGGATTTCCGAATGCTCGAAGTAAAAAGTAGCGACAGCGTAACATTGATGTTCTGTGGCTGGGGTATCACCTACCATCAAGTGAATCTCATACTCGTCTGTCGATATCTAAAGTTTAATTTAGTGTGTAGGGGAGACAGGGGCTTGTTGTAACAGAGGTAAGTAGTAACAACTTAATAACTCAGCCGGTTTCAAATATTTTGTTCCGATTTTGAACTCAATCTGCTCTTTATGATAGGACCTACGACATAAATGCAGCCAATATAGTACGGGAGGGCGCAGTGACCGCTTTTCAGGAGGAGTACTGTTTTTTGCCACGAAATATAAAAAATATGAGTTCGTAAAATTTGATTACAAGATCATACTGTGTCTAATTGGAAAATGTTTCTATTAATTTTTGTTACGCATTTATTAAACTATCGTATGATAGTACTTTCGCATAACCCAAGCCAATCATTTTATTTTAATAAATATAATTGTTAATAATTTCGGTTTGGGCTAGTTGTAACAAAATTGTGGGGCAAGTTGTAACAGGTTACTACTTGCCCCAAGGCTGCACATTTTGCATTCGTTATTACTTTTCCAGGTTTGTATGTTATTTGTTAAGTTACTTGTTATATTTTAGAATGCGGGATTATAAAAGGTAGTCAAAGTCTCAAGAGGTCTATGAACAAGCTGTAAAAGAAGTATTAACAATGGCAAAAAAATCGTGAGGCTGCTGTATTGTTTGAGCTGTGTCACGTATCATTGTTCAGATACATTAAAAAGAAGAATAATTTGCCTCTTACTGTTGGTTATACCCACAAAATACACACTGATCCCGTCCCAGTCCCTTCAGGTATCCAAAATACCGGTTTTTCACTTTCAAAGAGTAAAATTCAAAGGGTCAGCTGTTTTGACTGAAACTCCAGAGAAAAAATTTGATCAAAAAACGATAAAAAAACAAAAACAAGAAGATAAAGCAAAAAACAAATATAATTTCTTTAAACTTTTGACCAAAAATAATGTTAGTTTTATTTGTTTTTATTTTTTGATGCTCACGATGCCATATTTTAGTAAATACAAAAATATAAAGAATTGTTATACAAAATTGTTTTATATGGATTATGAATGCAAATTATGAAATTAGTTTTCACTAATAATTAAGTTTAATTAACCTAAGTATATGTATACGATACAAGTAAAAATATAACTATCGTTGTTAAAGAAAAAGATAAGTATTTACATATTTAGTTCATAAGAAATACCATTTTCTTATTATTTGTTGTTATTTTTATAATACAAGCCTTAAATTATGTAATATGTTGTTTTAATATGACGTTACTACCTGCCCCTTACTAGTTACAACTTGCCCCAAAAACGGGGTAAGTTGTAACAAGCGACTTTTTCCACAAAAAGTGCTATAAATACAAATTGATTATAGATTCAGGAAAAAATATTTTGGGAACTTATTTTCAAATATATGATTACTCATTTAAAAGCATTTTTAAATGAAAATACTCAATAGTTTAGTCACTACATCGAAAGAAGGAAAAAATGTTACAACTAGCCCCTCTCTCCCCTATAACAATAACTATAGGTAATCTATGTAAACCTTGTTTTATTTCAACATAAGCATGCACCCAAAAAGGATAATTCTTTTACTTCATTATGTATATAACTCATGTAAGTCTGTATAACTCACCTTCGCTCATAAAGTAAGGTATCCGAAATCTACCCGAAAGGACTCTGTCTCGTAAGGACTGCAGAGTAGAGCCGTCGAAGGGTAGTGCACCACACACCAACACATATAGCACCACACCGAGGCTCTGAAAAACAATAAATTCATTAGAACCGTCGAAAATCGACGTACGTAGTGACCGTCGAAATGTATAAGAGTTAGTTTTATAGTATACGTAGTCTATGGCCACAAACAAACTCTTCTTGCAAAACATTTATATCGATACTAAAAATTGGACATGTAATAATTATATTATTTAATAGTACATTAGTTTATGTATGGATATTTCCATAATAATTACCGAAACTGAATACAGATATTTAAACTATTTAGATATATAAGAAATTTCTTTTTATTTTCTTTAAAATGAGAATTTAAGCATAATAGGAAATGAGGAATCCTAATAACGATATAATATAGCAAATACATATTGTTATTTTTCATTACTTATTTTGTCTTGCTCTATCATCTATCAATGAAATAAGTTTGTCTCTACATAAATAAAAAGTCAAAACGCAGTCATAAAATCTTCTCATGCAAAATATTTCATCGGATAAATGTCCCTGAATTTCTAACATAAAGTATTCAAAATGTTCAATTTTACGTAAGCAGGACGCCATAAATTGCTGAAGAAACTAAAACGGTTTATTACACTGCTATTTAACAATGTGAAATGGTTATTCGATTTAGACAACAAAAATCTACATTAAAAAGTTTACATTATTTTGTACCCATAATTCAGCTACTTACCCATATATCTATTTCAGGTCCCGTATACCGCTTCCCTTCGAAGACTTCAGGGGCCGCGTACGGTGGGGATCCACACCAAGTCGCTAAGAGCTCCCCTTGCGCGTAGTAGTTACTAAACCCGAAGTCCGCAATCTTTATGTTCATATTCGCGTCCAATAACAAATTCTCCGCCTGGATGAGATAAGTTAGCGTGTTAAGCTCCAAACTTTCAAGGGTATGGAAGATAAGTTATAATATGACCTGGGATTAATATTAGATATGGACAGACGAGCATGAGGTTCACTTGATGGTAGGTACCTCAGCCACAGAACATCAGTCAGTGATGCGCTGTCGACCTACTTTATTTTTACTTCTTGCATTCGAAAATCCAAAGACAGATGCAATGTGCTCTTCACCGTTTTCCATCTATGAATAGTAGACCCAGTCAGAATGACGGTGACCAGACGTGGGGAAGATATGCTTACAGAAAATTATAATCCCGGCGGGATTCGAACGTGCGACCCATCAGAGCGCAATATAGATCTTCCACCAAACGCGCCAACGAGAAAAATGTAAGACAATGTAGATTTAATATTAGACCTAATATTACTTTTTGTACTCAATAACAAAATTTTAATATTTTGTATAATATCTATAGGCTAGCTCTACGATTCAATGAAAGTAGACAGACAAACAACCTATTTTTTAACATAGCTATAGTATGCCCAGTGCCACTTATTGAATTGTCACTGAGTAAGAATTATTAAAAACATAATGTTACTTAGATATACATTTTATTCCCATTCCACTGATATTGTTTATCAAACAGGAAGGGAACTAAAATTAGATAAAACTTAATAAAATTGCCTTTTAATAAGCATTACAATTAGATTCATCGACAAAGTATGTTTTATACTTAAACTAAGAACATTCAATATGGTGTCTTCTAATATTATATAACTAATAGTATATAATATAATACAATGTAAAATGCATCTCGTCTTATAGCGTACATTCAATATCCCTAATGCCAGCTGCCTCAGCTTGCAATGAGGACGACTAAAAGCGAATAACGTTATTTGTTCTCTTTTCAATATAAAGTAAAATAAAACTTTACTATGTTTCTTAGTTTTGTTTTTAAACAACACCCAATTTACTGAGTAGATTAATTCCTGTCGTGTTCTCTTTATTTTCTCGCTTCAATATGTCAATTTGTTTCCATTAGAAACAATATTACATATTTGATAATAATCTTATTTATATGACACCATACACAAAGAGAGAGAAATAATCTATAATTTAAATTTCGATACTTCGCGCGAAAGTTGTGGTAACTGGTAACCAACAAAGTTCTACGTTACATTTTTTCGACTGTACTTCGTCCGTTTTCATCAATGATGTAACTAATACTTTTTTTGTAAGTAATAAAATAAATAAATATATTTTTTATTACGACCTCATCAAACACATGAAACAGACTATACAGTATGAAACATATTATTTTTTTTAGTTACGACAACTTACGTGGGAGGTATCGATTCGTTTTTGTTTTATTTGTGATATTTTGAGATCCGGTAGTTTTAAACAAGGACTTTATAGTTATATATATAAAGTCCTTGGTTTTAAATGAACAAACCTTGAGATCCCTATGTACAATCCGCCTCTCGTGACAATATTCGACCGCTGACAAGATCTGCCAAAACTTGCGCCTGGCCGCTTGCTCCGCCATACGACCGTACCTCGCGATGTAATCTGCATGAAAAGTCCTTTTGTATTATTCAGTGACTACATTTACGTAAGTTTCAAAAGAATTACATTAAGCAAATTTTTAAATTCTGTTTCGACATAACCCCTTTAACCGCTTCCATGTTGTAAAGTCAAAATCTGAAAGGCATTTGAAGATAGTTTTTATTTGCCATAGTAACAACTTTACGTTTTGTTTAGTAGGTACTTAGTGTACAGAAATGGTACAGATTGGTGCGTGAGAAGTAGATAATATAATACCTTTCACCATCACTATTGTTTAAAACAATGCGCGTGGTCTGAAATCGTTGTTCAACCAACATAAGATACACCTACGTGTAAACTGTATGTACAATGTACATACATATTATAATAGTTTAAAATTTCAAGACAGAGCTAGTGATGAAACTGCATTTTTAATATTATAACAATTCATACATATACAGTAGAGTGCGAGAGATATAGGCTAGTTTTAACCCCTAAAAACTACTTCCAATATTTCCACGCGAAAACGAGAAATCACGGAAAACCCTAATAAATGGAAATAATAATTAAAATTATAAAGTGTAGCGGTGTGTAGACATTATAATATGACCTCAGGTATGAGCGTTAAAGTTGATTACGTCATCCAATACGGGTACTATTCAGTCACCTCTAAATAACACATTGAGTTCACAAAGAAGTCAGAAAAACCCACCAAACTATTAAATTCATATTCGTCTTACTATACTTGTGCGATGTACCGATCTGACTACTTTGTGTCGACAAGAAATTCAGACTATACTAAATTTTAATCATATCAAAACAAGTCCATTTTAAAGAGATTCATTTGCGATAAACTATATCAAATAAAATAAGGAAGTTGTTGAAGTTAGTGGGCAACGTAGAGTCGTACTAAAAATGTAATAAAAACAATTTACATTTACATAGTTGCGTCAATAGATCGTGGAAATAAACATGGATTTATGGAGTTGCTACATAAATGGATTGAACTCTTGTTAATTACACTTGATCAAAACCACATAGAAAATAACTTTTCTAAAAATAATAAATATAATAGTTTATATCGTCACTCTATAAGTGACACCTTGTTATAATTCATATGACATTTTGCTGTAGAAATATCTATAAGGCAAAAGAGTATATTTCTACATCAAAATGTAAAATCATATGAATTTGCAATTACGAGTGGTCACATATAGAGCGACGATATTTAAAATAACGTATATTGTAAACTAGTTGTAACATTGAATTATGTGGGGTAAAAGCTGGCTCAACAATCTAAATACAAAACATTCACAGCAAGTCTATTGAATTTCTTATTCTTGCTCCGAAATGACATCAGCGAACTGGCGCAGGAGTACGTCAATTATTCATTCATAAAATGCAGTTGGAACAAAGAGCATTAATTTTCTTCAGCACTTCGAATGTTTTTTTAAAAATTTAGGTGGAAGCAGGAATTTTATTGTGATCACTATAATGTCAATCAATCCAAGAAGGGGTACATTTACCAAGAAGTATGTCGATATCTATACTTATATTATAAAGAGGGAAGATTGGTTTGTTTGTTTGTTACGATTTAACTCAAAAACAACTGGACCGATTTTAAAAATTATTTCACCAATAGAAAGCATTATCAGCGAGTAACATAGGCTATATTTATAATATTAAGATTCATAATATTTAAGAACGATATCGCGTAGTTACACTCTACACTAACTTTTATCAATAGTCAAGTGATAATTATGAATGGATAGGATGTAAACAATCTATACAATCTCAAACACAATGTACCAGAGCAAAGGCGCGTGATGATGAATACAAAATATTGAAATGGGTAGACCTGAATTCACAGGAAGTCTATTTTAAGACAATATTGAAATCTACATAAGTGGCTTTATGTTGAATGCGAATAAGTTTTCAAAAGGAGTTAAATTTGCATTTCCAGGTTAAATTTCCATCACAAGTATAATCGTAAACTGAGTTGGAATATTATAATTAAATAAATAATAGCTTATCAACTGACACACAAACAACTAAATACGGATTATTACGGTCAATATAAAATATTCACTCGCAAGTATTGTCCCGGATGATAAGAAATATAATTTTATTGTAAAGATTTTTACGAGACTATTTTTTATGTAGCTTTCTAAATCTTTTTGTAGAAATTGACTTTATATTGTCGTTTGTGGGTGTTATTTTTCATCATCAATAACATGTTCTGAAAGTAATCTCTCGTCTCAGGCCTGCAGATTCAGTGAGAAATCAGTATCTAAACTGCAATATTTAAAAGACAGCGATCGTGCCGAGACAATGTGATTAAATATTATGTGTTTCGGTCATGGTCACGAGGACATCGTTGTTTATGCTCATAAGTCTAGTCAGTTGTGACTCATGATCAACCTTAATTTGTCATAATTGTTTCCGTAATGGTCGTTATTTGTTTGGTTTGTGGCATTTGATAGGTTCCTACCAGATACCATAGTACAGGAAAATCATAAAGATTTATAATCGACTTCCATATTAGAACGATCTTCTCAATGTTTAATGTATTATGTACATGAATTACTACAAGATGTTTGAACTGATTGAAATGTTTCTTCCTTTTGTTCAAATTATATACCTACTATTATCGGAGATCAGGTAAATATAGCTATAGAAATAGAGAAAAATATGCTCAGCTACTGCTGGGTACTCCCAGCTTTATAATATCTCCTAGGTATATCTAAATACCGAATATTGCGAATACCGAATTTTCAGAATTTACCTACTCAAAAGCACGTAAAAGTAATTTTTACTTAATTCATAACAAGAAGTTCTGAAAATATTTAGTAATATTTTGAGCCTTTCAGTCACTTATACTGCGTTCTTTGATGCATATAATTCAGATAATTTTCCGTAGCGAAATAGAAAATTATCACTACTAGCTTGTTCTATCACTCGAAATGTACACCAAGCCTATTTCATATTTAGTCTCATTTCTAATCAATACAGTCATCAGCAACAGCTGTGTGTAACGAGAATAATTACACCAATCTCACACCGCAATCACAAACGCTCGGTATTATTGTCAGATTTCATGAATTCAATACACAAAGGGAGGGTTTTCACCATGGATGTATATCGTTATATAGTCAGCTGTGCGCGAAATTGCTTCTCCCCATCCCCTAGAGCTCCAACACCAGTGACGTCATTACGAGCCTGCTTACGTCATACACTAAGCAGCCGAGTATTTACGGAGTAGCCCTTGACGTTCCTAAGCGTTTTTAGATCTCTAGCCATTGCCATAAAAGTTAATAATATAAGATTTGCTAGCATCGATCAATACTATATTTGAAATCTCAGAAACGGGGATCAAGGTTGAGGGCTACATTCATAAGAGTATGCGAAAGTGACAACAGTTCTAACATTTTTTTTTGTTAGATATCGACAGACGAGCATGGGGTTCACTTGATAGGTAGGTGATACCTCAGCCACAGAACATCAGTCAATGATGCGCTGTCGACCTAAAGGGTATGATAGGAATATAGATTTGTGTTTTCTTATGGCCTTTGTGTTTTCTCATTTTGCAGCAAATACACTACTCGTATATCATGCCTAAGAAGGATATTAAGCGCAAGTGAAACCGCCGCGATTGCTAGTAGATGTGTAGGTGGGATATATTTGTGTCGAATAATTCTGCTTCGAAGGTTGTGAGATGTCGCCCACGCGATCTAAGTTAGTATGAGTCAAAGTATTATAAGCATCATTCGAATTCAACCTTCGTGAACTTATTGGGAATGTTATGGATTTAAGCAAAATGGACTATTATATTATTTAAATCAGTTATTCTAATACAGCACTCAGCTTTCTTATAGAAATTTCATCGGTTGGTTATTCGGCGAATTCATCGTATTACGGACATTTATTGCTTGCAAATTAATGATAGTTATTTAAAAAAATATGTTTATTGTCAAAATATATAAAAGAATTGCTGTTATTTTTCAAATACGAGTATCAACCCCATGTTCGTGACTGCTATAATAAAGAGGCGAGGTAGCTTTGACCCGCTCAAGAAATTTATATGATCCTTTTCCTAACCCACAATATTAAGTACCGATAGCAAATTGATGAATAAATTGAAAATACCAATCATATTATATAAATATACATTTTAGAAAGTGATTATGGCATGGCCAAGCTTAACTTATATTTCCTATGTTAGATTATTTATAATGTATTACGTGTCTATCAAATACTATGATTTCATCGATTAAGTTATGTTTGACTTGACATTTTTGCATTTCGTAGATAATTATAACCGTATGTTGGTAACCGTGTTATAAAATGAGAAATAATGAAGTGTTTGATTACAGCGTCATACTTCCGTAATACAGTATACAATAGCGTTTGCAATTACTCACCAAAAATTTCTCCTTTGCTTGCATATTCCGATACAATATAGATCATATTCTTCGTTTCCATGACCTGCAAAAATATGAAAAATATTATTTATTATATGGCTCTTATTGCCTTTGTAATTTGTATAATAAGGCATTGTTTGCAGGTAATGCAAAAATATAGAACTTCAAAGACTTTGAATTCGAATAAAATTGTTTAGCTTTACAGAATTCGTTCTACGAAAATTCAAGATGAGAATTATTTCACGTCTATCTTTTTATAACGAAGAAATATATAAAATATTCGTTCAGAGGCGAAGTGCCGTAAAAGGTTTAACTTGTTCCGCAGTTTCTGATCCAATTAGAAAATTAATTTGCGGACGAAGCACTCAAGTAAATACGATAGAAAATAATGTATTTTTATCTTATATTTTTTTAATTAATAGTAGCTTTATAATCTAATTCGACTCGTTATCGATTTGTAACTAAGTGGTACATTTTTTTAAACAAGTAGGTATTCATTTAGCATCTAAGGTCGCACCAATGAACTGCTAGAGGACACGAAAAATAAAAAAAACGATAAATATATAAAATGACTCATCCTAATGTTTACGAGATAATCCAAATATGGTCGCGACGGTGTCATATTTTTTAAGGTTGTTTCGAAAATATAAATGTATATTATATTATATTATATATATAGATGTATATATGAAAGATAATATTCAAGTAAAAACAAACTAACAACAACAGATATGAAATAATCTATAAAGGAAAAACTAGGATATTCTTCCCCCGATGTTTATTCATTTTCTTAGTTGCAAAATTTTAATATCTTGAACTACATCTGAGTGTATTTTATCTTTCATCTAAGGAACTGTACTTGTACTAGTATTGTTTAGTTCTGACCCAATTTATACAAGCATAGGAAGTTTGTACTGTAAATTGTATAGTTTGCTGTGTATTTGACAAACGAATCCTATGGTTTGTGAGGCAAAAACTATTCGAATAGGTGCTCAAAAAGTTTAAAAGAAAATGTTTTTTAAACCAATAGTATTCATCCAACGAGAATTACCATACACTAGACAACGTAAAGCTGCTAATTGAAGCAGTCGATATGCTGCATGTTTTTTACATAAAGATTTTGAGCTGGAAAAGTTACGCTTATTTTAGAAAACTATCACGTGAATGGAACCGCGGGAATATCAATAAATAAAAAACCCTATTTAACGTAACTAGCACGAGACTATCGCGCGAAAGTGTCTCTTGACGTAAACAATGCGTATTCTAATTACGTTTTAACTAAATGCTAAGGCCGTATTCGATCGTTAATTGGAATACTTAATATTGTCTTTTATTAACGCGAGTATCACACATTTAAATAAAATACTGTATACCAGTCTCCCGCGACCACGGTTGCTGAAAAGCATCCGAAACGTCGGGATAAATAATTTAAACAATAAATCGCGTTTTAATCCGGTATACAGTATTTTATTTAAAAATTGGAATACTTTTTTGTAGGAAGTTACGTCAGAACAAAATTAATAGGAAACGAAACTATTAGATTATCATTAGCAAATCAACTCAATAATAATAAAAATCTTTAAAACTATGTATGAATTATAAGA
Organism: Anthocharis cardamines; assembly: GCA_905404175.1. NCBI lineage: Eukaryota > Metazoa > Arthropoda > Insecta > Lepidoptera > Pieridae > Anthocharis > Anthocharis cardamines. Next base: position 5,668,649 of record FR989964.1, read on the forward strand.
TTTCCTTAATATCCATTGATATTCTATTTAGTTCAAAGAAAATTTGACAAGCTCGGAATGTTGATTTACAGAGGAGAGCCAGCAAGAAACTCAAAAGCTACGCTTTTAATCATCCATTCCTTCTTAATAAACGTGACACTGTGTTTGTTAGTTTGTTCTCATTTCATGCAAAACCAAGTATTACAATAAATTAATATAAAGGAGAGTCTTGGGATAACACATCCGAGAGCAAGTCGAGAAGCCCACTTAAGTTACAAAATAACATAGCCATTCAATTGATAATTTCATAATACATATAACCAATATAATCGCTGTCAATTAAACGAGAAATTAAAGAGTACAAAAAATCGTGTAAAACATTTTTCTATTTGACGATTCTTAACGTCATTTTAACAAGTATGCGTCAGTCCATGAAACAATTATATAGCAACAATAAGTAATACCTATTTAAATAGCTGTATGAATGATTCTGAATGCTATTTTTGACGTCACTAAATAAGCGTATAATTAGTATGATATTTTTATAATGTCATGGAAAATATCTTTGTATGGAATAGATCTTGGATATAAATTTATTTTATTTAATGGCCAGATTCACCTGTAAAATGTAGACCCTTATAATTCCAAGCGTTAATGTATTCTAGGCGGTGCTCTTTACAAAGTTGAGAGCACCTGACCAAAATAATGACGTGCTTGAGGTTACTTTAATTTACGTACTGAAAACCCCTATTAGGTTGTAGGAACAGTTTTGTACTAAAAATATTCAATAAAAGGCAACGAACCAAGGCCATTGCAAAAAACCACAACACGCACCGCGATGCTTTATAAATTATTTTTGAGAACCTTTGAGACCCAAAATAATAACAAAAATAATTTACAATTCGTCACGAGACATTCCGGTGATAAAAAGAATAATAAGGCCATGGATAATTAATATGTTATAGTGCTTATCTCCCAGAAAAAACACGTTTCGACCACATCCTATAGGCATGGTAAATTATAATAAAAAGTTAGTCATATATTTTAGGGTGGATTCTGTAGAACGTTTTTATGATTTTGTCATTCAACGAAATCTCAAACTTGTATATCTTATAGCAAAACACCCAGTTCGCCGCCCCGAACCACTAATCGGACTCTATATATTATATTAATTTAAGAAAAGACAAGTAGTTAATATCCTACACCTTGGAAATGTGTAAATCCGCCACTGTATACAAGATGGAAATCTTTTGGGACGGCCGTTACTGGGAATAAAGTCAATCTTCACGAGACCGGTGTCAAATAATGTTAAACTCTATATTATGTAAGATTGTTAAATAAAGGCTATTAAAATAATATATTTAAGTTAAATGAAAAGTTAATTTTATCAGAATCTTTCCCCTCAGACGAAAGTAAGTCCCTTGTAAGTTACCTATAATTACTGTTATTTGTATGAATTATTTTGTTAATTTATTTAATAAACAGTTACAAAAAAATCATTATTAATAAACAGTTAAAACTGCTTTTACAGTTTTATAAGCTAAAATCTGATAAATTATACGAAAATTATGAAACCATATTTCTGACAAAATATCCTCTACTAATGGGGTATACCCACGGTTTCAGCGATCTTTTCCCTACAGGAAAGTTGGAGCTTTCCCAATAGGAATCAAACCCACGACCTTCTGTTTGTATTGTTACACGCCAGTCCACGTTTTCCTTGCCTGTTTGTTTATAAATGATTAATCATGACGCGATTGCACTGACCCCAATGCTATACAAAACGATCACGTTGTAAACTTGTAACGACAATTTCACGTGACAATTACTACGTGCGACATCAAGCTTTTATGCATAACGACTTCATAAGCCCTAACGCTGTACACGCTTTGTTGCGAATAAAATGGCATAGCGACGGGTCGCGTTTTTTATACTAAATAGGCAGACGTTTGACCGCAATCCCACCTGAGAAGTGGTGATGCGATCTAATATGTGTTTTTTTTTATTTTAGACGAGCATGAGGTTCACTTGATGGTAGGTGATACTTCAGCCACAGAACATCATTCAATGATGTGCAGCTGTCGATCTACTTTTTACTTCGAGTATTCATAGACTGAAACCGAAACACGCAATCACGGTTTTTCCATCTATGAACAGTTCGTTACCCGGTCGGAATTTCGATATTTCTCCCACCCGGTCAATGCCCGAAGTTACCAGACGTGCGGAAGACATGCTTACAGAAAATTATAAACTTTTCGTGCCGGTGGGATTTGAACCCACTACCCATCGATGCGCATGGCATGTGTTCTACCGAACGCGCCAACGAGCCCGTGAATGTCTAGTAGCCTATTCACCCTACCCAATACCCAAGTAAAAATGGTCAGAAAAATTTGAACTGGCAAGGAATTCCTTTCCTTCACAGTTTTGAATTCAAATTAACATTATCTAAGTAGTGTGACTTCATGAAAACAAAATGAATAAGTACTTATGCTAGTTGAAATTCCATATTATGGGCTTTGACTACGATACAACATTTATTATAGAACATAACATCGCATTTTTAGTGGAATGCGATCATCATTCAATCCATCACATGTGTCGCATTCTCATCTACATAATTTCTTCAGTTAGTACAAGGGCATAAATGTGTTTAAATGCCCTTTATTAAAAATCTCATATAATATTTTATATCATTTACTGTGAAGTATATGGTTTATTTCATGCAAAAACAATGACATCAGGTGTAGGCGGAATAATACGACATAGAATGTAAAATGACTCTTTTGTAAAATGACAAAAAGTACAGTTATTTTCCTGTTCTACTGAAAGTGCGATATATTAAATAACATAATTATGTAGATTAATTAATCTTCATTTAAATATAGTATAGTTTCAAAAATTTTCAAATATCTTACCTGATAAAGCTTAATAATATGAGGATGATCCAGCCTCTTCATAATATCCACTTCTCTGTAGACTTTCTGAAGATTGCTGGCGTCTAATTGTGATTTATCTATTATCTTAATTGCTACCTGTAACAAAAATAACATACATTTATAAAACGATAATATTGTAGTGCTAAAAGGGTTAAAATATCCAATCAACTAGCAAAGTATCCACGAATTATTATTAATAAATATCAATAAAGTTTTTTAAATACGGAAATTACCCAGATTTTTACTGTGTCGCATTGTTTGTTAATTAATGTTGTCATACAATGAAGAATATTAGAGTTAAACAACCAAATAATTAGAGTTTTGGTATAACCTTAATATAACATTATACTTAGACATTATAATTCGATAAAAAGGCGATTTAGTTTAAAAGTAAGAAACCGTAATCGCTTAGAAACATTAAATATGTACTACGTAATGAGCCTAGATAAGAATTCATTTATTTACTTCGTCATCACGGAGGGTATTACCGTAACTCGTAAGCGTAAATATTTTATTATACACGTATATGTTGATAATATTACTAGGTTATTTATAATATTGAATATATTATATACATACATAGTTTGTAGTTCTACTAGAGCCGATTTTATGATTATTTTAAATGCATATACAAAAGTAAACAACTAACTCTTTAAAACACATAAGTTACATAAAACTAATTTGTACCTTTTGTGTCTTGCATATAAATTAGGACTAGAAATTAATTGTGAAATTAAATTATTTATAAATTATTTAAAAGAAGAATTCCCAGAATATTTGTGTTTAAATTTAAACAAGGACAATGCACATAATTTGTTTGAAATTCCCAGAACACACATCTTAGTTCAGACACTTATGTATGAAACACTGCAGTTGTAGAAATTTAAAATACTCTCTAAGATATTTTAATAAAAAAATATGATTAACTAATTAATCAAATATACTTTTTTAGATTTTTTATACATTACTATGGTGGCCTGAATGTGGATATCGAATGTTTCACCCTATTCTTTATATCGAACTTTCCATATGCATGGAATGCATTACGTACACTCGTTACCCTGAGTAGGTTTGCTTAGTAATAATTAATTATATGGAGCTACACATTTTACCTTCCAGTTAAGTTACTCTGAATTAGTTGGATGTATGGAACAGTGGTCTCGAAAGTCAAATGCGAAGTCGGTAGTCAATGCGATTCGAGACAACTGGTATGGTAGAACCTATTACTGATTTGTATTTAGTAGCTAGCCACCTGATTTCATAGTTAACCTCACAGAACAGAAGAAGTAAGGTTAACCTTATATATACAGTAGAACCTCTGTCGAGGCGAGACTTAGGCGGATTGTGTAAGGAAATATTTGACTAGTTGTTAAGGTTGTAAAATCAAACATTGCTATGTTCGCGATGTAGAGGACCAAATTATTTTTTCGAGTTAAATATGTACTGAAATGACTTGTAGGCACTCACTGATTATTACGACCTATAGGGGGTTGAGACTTGAGATTTCGAGTAATGTAGGTTTTGGAGCTTGAAGGGAAGGGAACAAAACATTTTTTCGAGTTCTGGAGGTTTGGACTTAAAGAGGATCTATTGTACTTAAAGTGAAACGAAAAATTAGAGCTGAAGTACCATAATGCAATTGGATTTCCATCTAAAGCGGAAGAATACAGTTATTCGGTGATTTGCTCTTCCACAGACGCGCTGACGTCAGCCGAGCGTCACTCGGGAACATTCAGCCAATTGACGTGATTGACGATGACCTCTCGCACACTCAATAAATTTGTAAATGTAAAATAATGTACTGACTGACTATCTGCCAATGTACAGTCTATGGTGTTAGAAATTACGAAATAACCGAAACTAACCGTAAAAGATCATAGAATTCATGATATTACGAAATTTTTGAGGTTCTCCTATCTGTGAAATATTGTTATTTAGCTTTTTTGTTAGAAATTAAGAAACATGTGGACGCTGTTAAGCAATACAGTGTCAACCCACAAAATTACGTGTAATTGTTATTATATACGTCTTATCAGCGTCCATGTATAAAATATATCGTGGAGTTTTTAAAATAATCCCCTTAAACAAGCACAAAAGAGAGGTAGAAGTTTTAAAATCCAAGCAGACGTAGACGTCAGCAAAACAATTTAGTATCTCGTTTTGAATTAGGCTTTTGAGTAATAGTCATTCTTAGGGAATATTTTACACGATAAGAGTACCTACTTTTATTTCATAAATAAAACATTATTTCCAATTATCCATTTTTGATCTTTCAATATACAATAGTAATGAATACCAGAGAATCTTTCATTCTTAAAAATAAAATGTTTTTTCGGTAAAAGATTTAAGACATCACATCTTCAAAGTTCCTAGACCTTTAAGGCTACAGTTTTGACTGCGATTATCATTATTAAAATATTTGTTAAGAAACTGTTGTATTAATAGAGAATCCAATATTGTAATTTCTTAAAATTTAAAAACAAAACACCTGTTCATTAAACATATTAAATTATCGTAGCACGACAACTTAAACCCTCGTGCCACACAAAAACACTGGCCAAGTGCGAGTCGGAATAGCGCACCGAGGGTTCTGTACAAACTTGTAGTTAAGTAAAGATTTTCCCAATTAAAAAAACTACAAATTTACTGTTTTCGGATTATTGCCTTTACTTGTGCTACATGACATTGCTTCTTGCCAAATTTCATGATTCTATGTCAACGGGAAGTACCCTATAGGTTTTGATTCCCTTGTGTCAAAATGTGCGGCATAAACGGAGCATAAAAGGCCGTATGATTTGATTGCGTCGACTTAGAAGTTTAATTGTTCACTGCTGCAAGGGATTGCAGACCTAAGTATATGATATTAATTTGAACTTGATACATCCACACGTTCCTGAGAAAAAGGATCTTGACACACAGACGGACAAAAAAGTGATCCTATAAGGGTTCTGTTTTTGATACGGAGTACGGAACCCTAAAAACAGCAAAACATGCGTTTCTTTTATTGATGGAATCACTTTCTTACATAGATTTATTAGAGCCGAACAATTCTAATTTACATAGAAGCAGACATGTTATACACGTATACTACGTGAATATATTACCCAGTGTAATTACTGGCGTTGTTTGGATGGATGCACAAAAAATTCAGGTATTTATTATAACTGTAATCTACAATATGTTCAGGTCTATCTATTTTTGAAATAACGGCTGCCAACGTTCGTGTTCAATTGAGCGCTTGTAAATGCCAGATTTTTAAATAAACATTGCCTATTCGTAACTAACTTTTTATTTGGTCGAGTATATAGGACTAGGTAAATCGAAACATTACAATTTTTCTGATTCCAAAATCAAATCATTTATTAATTTCGAAAACGGCTTAGTACGTTACAGATTAATGATATAATGTAATGGAATATGGAATAGTTTACCGAGGGACAAAAGTGACTTGTTTAAAATATCATAGAATCTCTTGATGGTATTTTACACATAATGTGATGTGTGATAGTTTACCTCAGCCACATCTATACTAATATTATAAAGAGGAAAGATTTGTTTGTTTCTTACTATTTAACTCAAAAACTACTCGACTGATTTTAAAAATTCTTTCACCAATAGAAAGCGACATTATCAGCGAGACATGGGGTTTTTTGTATAGTTTACATGGCACCTGTGCAAAGCCGGGGCGGATCGCTAGTTATCAATATACCTTTGATTTTATGCTCGAAATAGCCAGACATACGAAAAACATAGGTCATCATGCCAACTGCAAAGAGCTCGTCAATGGAAACTTAAAAGCTCATTTATTCAATTTAATATCTGTTAAAGTAAAGTGGTTTAATAATTTATCGTAAAAATCCAGCCATAAGAAAAGGTAATGAGAAAAATGTGATTTATCTATTGATTGTATTAAAAGGCGGATACATTTTCCCAATCAAATATATCCAAATACTTCTTAGTATATTATATTCTCAATACAATGCATATATGTAAATGTAATAAAAATATGTTCTATAGGTTGCATGCAATACTCGACTAGTGATGTCTGCAATGCATTAAAGTACTGATACCTAAGTGTAGCGATGTTGATAGAACTGTCCGTCAGCTCTGACATTGACCCCATTGTCTCGATACTCGATAGCATCACTACGCACGAATCCTACGTCATTGGAACAATTCATATTCATATCTTATGAAAATACCTCGGATAACGGATTATCAAGTCGAGTGAAAAATAAAGTCGAAAAAATATATTATCACCAGAGCGTTCGCTCTTGAAATTTTTGTCAGCAAGTAACTAAATATAACATTCCTGGGCTGCACTAAAAAAATATTTGAAAATTCTCACATACTCAGATAAGCATTTTATTTTTATGGAATAGGGCAGACGGGCAGTCGGTTCACCTGATGGTAAGTGATTACGGGCGCGGGGCGCCCATGGACATCTGCAACTCCAGAGGACTTGCAGCTGCGTTGCCGGCCTTTAAAAAACATTAACATTTAGTAAAAAAAAATAACTAGAAGCGCCCAAATCAAAACTATTAATTATATTATATCGTCGCGTCGTACTAAACATTATATTGATCCAAATTCGGGTAATTTGGATCAATATAATGTATACACTTTGACGTGTGTATGTGCGACTAGTTATATATAATGCGTTATTTAAAATTAATGCTGTAAGCAGAACATCAATCTACATTATCGATTGATGACGAACATAATTGGATAAAGATGAACCCACAGAACAGACTTATTTTTCCCTGTTCTGTGGATGAACCCATTTATGGTCATGATTCGAAAGCGAATAAGACCTGCCAAGAAGTATACTTCCCAAGGACTTCCCATACTTGTCAGTTTTGGATATTATGTTGTTACTAATGAGTACTTAATGTTGTTGTTGATGAATTTCGGTGATAGCACTGGACGCGTATAAGGAACCAATTCAAAATCTAGGTACTTAGTTCTGGGCATATATGGGTTAACACTAACCGGCTTAGTCATTATTAAGACACAAAAAACACACAAAAAAAATGATCAGGCTTTGCTACTTTTATACCTTTCTACAGCCTATTCTTATTTATTATATTATTATTAATAACTTCCAATCAATTCTGTAAAACAAAATTGATTGGAAGTTATTGCTTATCAGTTATTGCAAGCTTAGTCAGCGTAATTAAACAACAGCAGTTTCGTTTTCAAATCATTGAAATGATTCTTCTGTATTATTTTGTAATTTAAATTTATTACACATACAAACCTCCCGGAAGAAATTCTTTTATTTATAGTCACGATATCAATATCTTTTGCGTAGTTTAGAAGAATGAAGCGGACAAACAGAAACAAGCGAAAAACAACTTTGAGAATAGCAATTACTTGCGTCTAAATTAAAACCTATAAAAGTGATCATTAAAAATAATAAATAAATAATTATGCGCACTTTTTCTACATAACCTCTTATATATAAACTCAATTATTTAGTCAGTACGTCGATAAAACGGCCATAAATTTTTGACCAATAACCAATGTTGTTTCTCTGCGGTCAGACACAGGTGAAATATACATAGAAGCCCGGCGTAAGTCTTAACTAGTTATTCAAATCTATCTTCCAATTTGGATTTGTCATTATGTACATACCTAACTCGGCTAAGCAGACTTGACCTTACTTGTTTACGTACAGTTATTTATGTGAGGAAGTAATTCGTGACGTACATTATTTTTTAAGTGCACTGGCAACTACTTGTCAGTAGGTCATTAACCTTATGTTATTGAACCGCGTAGAATAGGAGAAACTTATAGGTATGAATACCTGGAGAGAGAGAGAGACTTGACACACGTGGGACTGGTAATAATAATACTACTGACTTTAGGTATATGATTTAATTAAACACAAACAAATATTAAACCTGTATAACCTCCTTTGGCCCACATCCAGCTGCTGTTATGCTGTTCTTTTTTAGATATTTTAAAAATAAAGTAATATAACGTTAAAATAAAATACCGCAGTGACGCAAATTATCTAAACGATTATAGCAAAAACCTTCACAAAAATACTCTACCTGCTTATACAGTATATCTCGAAATACCTACTGATCAGTGGCGGGCCACCATACAAGCCTAAAAGCCTGGCTTGCTCTATTAATGAAACCATAAAATGAATAATAATGCCCTTATCATAATAATATGTCATATAATATGATCATATTATGTAATTATATAAGTTTAATATAATATAAACATGTATTACGTTTAAGTCTTTGTTTTAGATACATACTTATATAATTTCATATAGATATTTGTGCTCATCTAACAAGAGGGGTATCAAACATGTCCATCGTGGATTTCAACGAAATTGATATATGTTGTAGAGTTCAGCACCCTGAGAAACGGGGTAGGTAATAATATTTTTCTCCAACACCCCTAAGCTTTTGTTCTTTTTTTGTTCACAAGTTAGATGTAAAGTAATGTAAAGTATTTTAGTGATCATAATACAGTATAAAAAATTAATTAATGTTTGTATAACCCCCTTGTAAAATGAAGCAAATAGATATTATAGTTATGTATAGTTTACAAAAGCAAAATTCTAGCCATTTGCCTTAATCAAACTCAAAATTAGGATAGGTAAAGCCACATTCCTCTATCGATAGCCAAAAAATCATTAAATAGCATGATATTAATTGAAATACTGATACTCATTATTAATAAGAATTACTAAGTTGTCAGTCTGCCGTGTGACGCAAATAGAGTTATTGACAAGCCGTCCTTTAAACAAGAGTATGTTGGTAATGTGATTAAGTGACCATCGATAATTATTATCAACTGTCTACTAATCAGCGATAACTCGTGACTACCATATCAGTGGTAGACAACACAGACGTTACGTTTGGATTTCAAAACTGGTACCTTTGATTTGTTTTTAACTCGTATTTAATTTAAAATCAATCCTTAGCCAATTCGAATCGAAATAAATCGAAATCAACAAACGATTAAATATTGAAAAAGTCATCATGATAACCTTTAATTTTGATTCTACGACTCGATTCTTTAGCAATGACAGTCAAATTGAGAAGCAAGAATATCTCGATAGTTATCGGGAATTTCTATCGACATTAGTTTCATTTTGAGCCACGGCTCAATCGTGCGTTATAGTAGTATTCAAGAGTACGAATTGGGGTTTCGTTTGAATCGTAGGTACTCGATTAATTCTGAACTCGAACTTGTCGAGAGTACCTAAGCCAGTAGCCAGAGTAAGAAAATCAGAACAGCATTTTAAATGACACTTTCGAAAATAGTTATTTTTACAGCTTGCTGTATCTAAAATACCTTCTACATACATACGAGTATATTGATAAAGATGTGATAATTTTCCCATTGTGAAATATGTTGTAGGTAATTATTATAGTATTGAAATTTTCAAAAGTCTTTAGTACCAGTTGAACATCTTAAAGCCTAACACACACAATCAATACAACATGCTTTGTTTGCGTCAATGCTTATCTTATAATTATTGTGATAAACCGCAAGACAATATAATATATGTCGCTATGTTACATTGACGTACAAATGGATTTAACATCTATATGACGCCAGTTATAATCAGTAAGATTAAACAATGATTATACGTTTTATTGATATAATTATTATTACTGTTTTGTAAAGAAACTAATCAGTACATTCTACTTATTTAAAGCTAGCCTGAGGACATACATAACAGTCAAAGGACTACTTTAGTTCAGAGGACATCCAACCCTGGGTCAAACGTTCAGTGATCAACAAGTCCAGACGTCGATCAATAGGTTGGTGCGAGCGAGATAAAATACGTGCGAGAGGGAGAAACGCAACCCCCTTTCTCCCTTACATTGCCCGACTTGAGATTATAGCATAGGTTGCATTTTTATGTGTTACTTTGGTATATTTTTCAATCTCGAATGCTGTCAGATTTTATTTGAATCGCCGGAGTATAGTTTTACTTTAAAATAGTTGGAAAATCTCGTTAAAGAAAATAGCCTTTCTAAATAAAATAATATGATTTATTGTATTAGATTAAGAGGTACCTGTTGTTTCATTTGTAAGTTTTTACCTCAGTTGGCACCAGTGGTGAGGACTTTTAAAAAGCCAATTCCTACCGGCTTCCCTTTTGTATATTTAACTTAATAACTAATCTACTAACAAACTAAAAACAGTGAAGGTTTTCGCTTTACTCTTCCTCGCAATGTTTCAAAGTTCGAAAATTGACAGCATGTTGAGTTTTTATGGAACGCCTTCCCTTTTGAAAATTTTCGGCCTTCGCCACTGCTGTGTACTATTACTGAGTTAGTTTCTTCGATTAGTATGTATGGTACTAATGAAAAACAGAGCCTGCTTAAATTACCTTATAGAGTTTCGGAAAAATAAATTATTGCTATTAAAAACCAAATACATACGAATGTCTATTTTACATCATTTTAGAAAAAAAACATTCAATCAACGACATATCAAACGTGCTACAATTAAAACATGTATGATTTCCTCGCCAACGTAGCACATCGTAGCTTTCATAATGGCTACAAGGAAAGATCGCAATCTGCGTCAGTAAAGGTACTTATACTCAACAGCGTAGTACGAAGCTCGGGGGAAAGCGTAGTGCACTCCATTCTAGTACCCCCACCCTTTAGGCGTAGACAACCTTTCTGAAATACCTACATACTACGCCCTGAATTGAATTTATCAGTTACTGTCAGTGCTGCTAAAAACTGGTATGCAATGGAGGTATACGGTATGGATGATTTTATTAGTTTCCTTTTGTTAAGTAGAGTTTTATATAAAGGTACATAAATAGACAGTCACCAGTCGCTCGCATTATATGTATGACATTATTATAGTTTTTAACATGAATTCAAATTAACAGATTTATATCTAATAAATAAGAGTATGCTTTGCTGTTTGTAGAATGTAGGTAATCTGTAGAATATCTGAACCGATTTTTCTTATAATATTTGTAACAGAAGAGGGATTAAGGGACCTTTTGGTTGCTTTGACGGTGTGTGCTGACTGCTGACTAAACGTTTGAGTTTTCATGAAAATGATGTACTAAAATAATTTATTTATGTATTTAAAATTGAATGCAGCTTTACCTTTTATATTGAAGATATAAACTAATTAGGGCACCATAATGTTCTAGTAAATTATTTTACTATGATGTTACGTGTCAATGCAATCGTTTAGTTACGTAACAACCGTTCCCAAAAAATTGTACCATGAATATTTTAAAGGAGAAACCAATTTTTTTCAAAAGTGAAAAATAAATTAAGGTACGTATATACGTAGGTTTATATAATTGAAATATCTAATAGAATTTAAGATCCTATGCCAAACTACAGTAATTGTCAACTGAATAACTAATTTACTAATTCTATAACTAATTTAAACAAAAGAGGGAGAATGTAACTCTCATTCAAGATTTTTCACATATGTATTTAATATTTATAAAAAAATACAAATGAAAAATATTATGTATTACAATCTTCTAGATTACACTACATAGTTATCGTTTGATAAAACTACACTATCAAACACTATATACACTTATAATATGAATACTACTTATAATATAAATATCTGTGACGTCCGCGTCACGCAAAGTCTCAACATTTTCCATTTCAATTTTATTTATTCATTCCATTTGATATTATCTTCATGTTTGATAAGTTAATTTTTTAAGGTTCCATAAACATAATGAAAAAACCGCACATGTCTGTCTATCACAGACGTCCATTTCCTTCGAATCTAATGAAAAAATATTGAAGAAAATGACAGGTTTACAGTAATTTCTGAAACTACTGAGGTAATTAAAATTTCATTATAGATGCTTTAAATATTATCCTTACATTTCTAAAGACCTATACGTTATTAACCAGTTTTTTGTAGTACCAACGATAGTTCCGCTCAATTTAATATCAATTAAAATTTAGAATGTACCGTAGAGGTAAAAGAAAGTTTAACTACAAATATAGAAGAAACCGCTGGTGACCGCCAAATAGCACGCAGATAAGATGAAACTCTGACGCAGAACCTTAAAATAGATAACGCATTTGCGTCAAGCGCACATTTTTTAGCGCTCCAGTGTAAACGAAGCGCGTGCTATACCGAACGATTTCCTGTCAAAATATTCACAAGAAGCATACAAGACGTGTCTTCAAATCACGCAATGGAGACATGATCACTTTCTTAATGCTTTTAATACTTTCAACGCATGAGATCAATGTAAATTACTTGATTTTCAAATCGTGTTAAAGTAACATCCATCAAATACTCGAGAAATGGTAATAAATTATCACGTATGAACCAATTGTCTTTCTCCAGCCGCTTCTACACAAAAATCGAATCGTTTCTTATTTAGTAAAGTTGTCTTAAATTATATTGTTAAAATTTTTAAGACTATTAACTTTTCTTCTAAACAATTGGCAGGCGTCTAAAGCTTAACAATGTTGGAAGTAACGATTTATATGATTGTAAATTACAACATACGTCCGTGTAGAACATTGGCCATCACCTTGGTGTTGATGGTTAACACGGAAAAAAGGCAAATAATAAAAACAAAGCGATCCGTGCATCCGAACGCAAGGTCGATGCCGTGGTATTTCTGGACGCGGCAGCGCGTTCGACCTCAGCCAACTGTGATCTGACTATGGTGAATTGCTGATTGATGATTATGTTCCCCCAAATATTTCGCAGATGTTATCATAAAACAGCTTAAATATCTTTATACGTACTCTCATAATTTAAAGTTCTACAACTTAGTATATACAAATTACTTTCACTTTAAAACACCATGATGAAAAACCTAAAGATTAGTTTCAGAATATTTATCCCAATAAAGATCAAGCAAGTCAAAACACCGAAAATACTCTTCTACTTAATATACTCTTTAACACTTCTACTTCAAACTTATTTTTTTTAAATTATCTTCATACTGAACCCGTTCATTCATTTATGTATGTTTATTATGACTAATAAGTTTTAAGTATTTTCTTACTATAGGTATTATTATTTTAAAATATTGAAAACCTATATTTTTACACGAAGAACTTCCTAACTTCTAAACCTTTGAATCTAAATGTGCAACGCCATCAATTTCGAGCCTACGCGGCTACGTTCTAATTTCTATGGATGCATCTACAGAATATCTAAATTCCAACATCACGCTTAACATAGTCTTAACGAAGGCCGAGGATGTCCAATCCGTTATTCCAGTGCATCCATTGAGCACGCTATCCACATGTGATGTCTGTTTCGGCTTTCTAAACAAACGCGAATACAGCACAAGTATCGGCATCACTTCTCTAATTAAACATAAATCAAAGTTTGAAATGAAAGTGTAGTCGTTCATTTAAAACGCGGCGGAGTGAGTCATTCACTACGACGACGGTATTCGGCCAACGACCTACTTCTGTCTTCTTAGACTCGCACGGCTTTAAATGTTCTTGTCAAGTACCTGACGGCAACTATTATAACGTATAACCATTTAGTATAGGAACAGATTTATGAATTCCTGAAAGACTTGACGCTTAGAAAACACGTAAAAAAGGTATGATATCAAATCATCAAGTAAATAATCTAGTGATTTATTTACATAAAAAAAACATTAACCGTTTTGAATATGATTATGATAAATGGTAGTATGTATTTATAATTTGTTGACTAAAAAAAATTGTCCTAAAAAATTTGTACTGTTTACTTTATAATCGAATGCCTGATTAGTGTAGGTAGATTATATTAACATGAATAAAATTATCTACCTCAAGAAACATTAATTGTCTGTTGCAACGAAACGAAACATTAACTGTCTCTTATAACAGTTGATCATAATAATTGGAACATAGTCACACGTGACGGTTTTAAAAGTATTAAAAACAAATTAACTGTAATCTGAATGCAAAGCATGCGACGTTTCCATATTTGTCATTTGCACCTGCGCACTACGTCATGGACAGGAAAACTTCCAATTTCAAAGGTCCAAGCTATGTACTTTGAATTAAATTATACAAATGTAGAGTCAGCTTTAAAAGTCTCTAAGAAATGTAATAAATTTATTTTTAATAGCTACCCTTTGGTTACTTGATGGTAGGTTATACCTCAGCCACAGAACACCAGTCAATAATCGTTCTATTTTGTACGTCATCTATTATTTACCTCGAGCATTCGGAAACTCAGAGACTGAAACCGAAAGGCGCAAATTGCATTTCACGGTTTTACCATCGGTAAACGGTGGTTTAGCGGCCCAGGCGGAATTTCGATATTGCTTCCACCAGTTCAATGCTCGAAGTGACTAACGTAATTTATTTGAAACTATAAACATTTTCCGGAGGGATACGAACACACGATCTATCTAAATACAAGGTACACTCAACGCGCCAACGAGCGAAAAAGTCACTATATTATCACAGTCCATTATATAGTACAAAATATTGTAATTATACTTGTATGAAAAGCTTTCAATATATTAATTTTCATAGGTTCATCCGACGTTATGGTGATCACCGCTCTCCGGGGATATCTGCAACATGGAAGCCTTGCAGGTGTGTTGACTGCCTTTATGGAATACACACGCTCTTTTCTTAAAATTTCCCAAGGTTCGAAAAGATTAAACCGTTTCCAAACTGTTCATATCATTAACTCGCTATTTTTGATGACTCTATCTATTTAACTGTAGATCTCTATTATATTTTTAGAGAGTTATAAGAATCAAGTCCCAATTGCAGTTAATTTAATAAAATAGTACTGAAATTTATATAAAAAGATGAATATTAACTATACCATCTATGAGTTCTTAAAGGTGAATAATATTAATAAAAACTTATGTAGAGCCAAATCTAGAGCATTCCATATTGATTTATTCATTTGTTATATTAATGAATTGAATGCGATTTGCTTATAGTAATTAAAATAAATGTTCTGTTTTTATAGAGATAAAAAAGAATAATAGTCTAAACACAAATACAAACCACAGGGCCGATTATTTATCTGTAAGTTGTGTTAACGCGATAGATTCATCGTTAACTATTTTAATCGAAGTATAAAGTTGACTCTTGACAAATTTGGTGAATAAAACTGAGGTGCAACCTATAAACATTGCATTTATTATTCTATCAAAATTTTTATTAACTACAATTTTTATTATAATTTCTTTCTTACCTCAGTCTTCGTTATTCGATGTCGTGCTAACTTAACGACGGCAAAATTCCCCTTGCCAATGGTTCTTTCTATGTCATAAAAGCCCACCCGGATAGGGGTTTTTGCAGGACGTTCCGCCATTGCTGATTTAGAAATCAAAACTTTACGTTGAGTCACACTTTAATAATTCAAATGATTTAATTAATCAGGAAAATGATAACATTAACTCATTGAATACTCCTACATAACCACAACACAACTTAATTCTACAAGCACTATTTGAAGCGTTTATTTTCACGAATTAAATGTTTAGTAAATACAATAATATATTATGCTAAAGGTTTATCAATGCACTTTACTACAATTTAATTATAACAAAATTGTATATATGGTACCCCAAGCTGATGTTATTAGACAGTTTTTTTTTTAATATTAAATACGTCTTTAAGAGTCAAACACGTTAATGTAAATAAAATACATCGCACAATTGTAAATGTAAAAAACTATTTACAAATTTACAGAAAAATCGCGCAGAGGCGGCGCGCGTATCGTAAGTCGCTAGGAAAACATCACGCCGCCGCCTCACCGGCTGTCAACCGGGTACTGAACATTGAACACTGAACAGTGAATACTCAGTCGTAGTCTCGTACTGTCAACAGTGAACGTATACTGTACCTACTTCATAATCAAGACCGAAGACCTAGAGCCGACCTAGCTGAATCGTATTCCCAGGCTATAAGAAGTTCGATCATAATTATTATTATTATCGACATACACGGGCTTTCAGCGCAACCTTGTGTTTTCTTTCTGTGACGTCATTACCTTTATACGTAAGCATTAAGCTGTGATGTGCGTGAGCGTGACATATATTATACTAAAATCAGACACCATAATTCGATCATTAGATACTCTTGACGGACATTTCCCACAAATGCCACTGTGTGGCTCCATTTGCAAAATTATTATCAAATTGCGCGATCGAGCCTTTTTATTTATTCTTTGATCAATTAGAAAATCCCAAACTGAGACGAAAAATGGCAATTCGTTATTTGACTGGAATTTTGATATTTTTTCCACATTGGATTAATATAGGCTG
This sequence comes from Anthocharis cardamines, assembly GCA_905404175.1. NCBI lineage: Eukaryota > Metazoa > Arthropoda > Insecta > Lepidoptera > Pieridae > Anthocharis > Anthocharis cardamines. The sequence goes on from FR989964.1 coordinate 5,685,812, forward strand.
TTTAATTATTACCGCCCTTGCCTCTACAACTGTTAGTTTCTATTTTTTTTAAAGATTTTATAACCTGGTGTCAGTTTCTAAATTTTCTAAAATACAATGAATTGGAAAAGTGAAATCATACATCAGCAAGTTTCTCATAGACTCTGTATGATATCAGAAAATCTTTTTAATTTTCATAAATCAGCGTTAAAAAAATCTTTCTATTCTCAAAACTTTTTTTTTATTATTTACCTGGGGAAATCCTTTTTAGCAGCCTCCCGCACCGGGGCAAGATAGTCAAAACTCAAAGTGGCGCGGGGAGTGTTGGAGTGTTTACATTGCCCTGTAATTTTATTTTATTAAAATATCTAATAAAACTTGAAAAAAAATAACATGAAAATATGTATATTTTATTTCAAGAAATTGCATCTTCAGTTTTCAAGGTCTTGGATAGTTTTGTGCCATCTGCATCGGACGTAAATCAGTATATTTTTTTGGATACTACTGCGTCCACGGACGAGTATGTAGATATTTTTATAATCATTATTATCAACACTTTTTTCTTATTTACAAACTTGTAATATTTTATGAAAATTGCTTTTTCATATTGTTTTATTATCCTAATCTAGCTGAATAATTATTATTATCAGTTAATTTTATATCTGTCTAATATCGTCAGCGTATGGCTGCAGGTGTAATTATAAATCACCTGCCGCCATACTCTGTAGAAATTTTTACGTCTATGGCAGGAACAGGATTATTCACAATAGCAACATTTTGATTTTCTTCCAATCTATATTCTATCATCTATGGTATTTTTTGCAATGTGATTGTGGAACTGAAATTTGGTCCTTACCATAATTTTTACTGGATTACTACGAAATATTTTCATATGTATAATTTTGTACCGGCTATTTTTTTATGTTTATCACATCTAACCAAAAGCACATCTTTACCCTCACTTCCCACTAATTATAAAGTGATTATAAACTGAACACCAAGATGTCGGTGATACTCTTCTATGATTTTGACAAGAAAATATTTGTCTAATAGAAAAGCTTTGTGTGTTATATTTTATGAGCTTATCGTCTTTGAATGTTTACATAATATATAGTTAAATTACTACAAGATGAGTCACCTTGCCGACGATAATGTACAGAATCTAAGAGGGAATTCGAAATGTACTAGCGTGAAAAACAAAATTATAAAATCCAAAGATACTTTAGAAAACGCTGATGATAAGATTTTAAGAGGAAGCGAAGAGAAGTTAAATGAAATGTTAACACATTCACTTCATATAAATCACAATAACCTAACGAATGGAACTAGTGAACATTCAAAGAGTGACATTATTGAATCTAGTTTAGATCAAGAGGCAGCTCCGTGTGGGGAGACTTGTGTAAATAGTGTACATTGTAGTGAGTTATTACAACACACAGAGAATGGGTCATCTGAATCAAAAGACAAAATATGTACTGTTGATAATGTCCAAACAGGTGAAAATCATTTGCAAGGATCAGAAAACCAAGGTGAAATTGCAATAATATCATATGAATCAGAGTTACAAATGCCTGAAATCATGAGACTTATACAAAAGGATTTATCTGAACCATATTCAATCTACACATATAGATATTTTATACATAATTGGCCTAAGCTGTGCTTTTTGGCAATTCATGAAGGGAAAAGCATTGGTGCCATTGTATGTAAGTTAGACATGCATCGCAATGTTGTAAAAAGAGGTTACATAGCTATGTTGGCAGTTGATAAAAAATATAGGAAAAGAGGTATTGGATCTAAGTTGGTCGAGAAAGCAATACAGGTGAGCTACTCTCATTATTATTATTAATGTGTTAAGTGAATTTGAATGTTTGTGGGGCATGACGATAAAGTCACAAGGAGGTACTTAAAAATAGGAATATAAATATAGCCAATTAGATTTTGTATACTATGTTTTACTGTTATGTATTACACACATTGCACAATAAACTATCTGCTATTTATAGTCCTTAAAACTGATGGTTAAAGTATTGATCAAAAATTGTCATAATCAGGAAACCCAAATACAGTTGGGTTGTACAGCAGACTAAATCTGGGTCCATGACTATGGTTGCTGAAAAGCATCCGAAATGTCCACATAAATAATAAACCATGTTGTAATCCATTATAAAGTATTTTATTTAAAAGATTTTAGTAGTAACCAAAATCTTGTACTTGAAAGTTTCAAAATTAATATATAGTTTTGATGTGTATTTAATATGTTATCTGATATAGCTACTGTAGATTTGGTGTGGTTTTGAATCTTAGCAATACACTCTATTAAACCTTGTTTTATATAGTTTGGTTCGCAGAAATTGTAGTTTGTTCACTCCTAAATACAATTTATAGATTACTTCTCAGAATTTTTTTTTCTTTAACTTAACTTTCTTCAAGACTGTCTGACAAACATTACTATTTCCTATCCTATTTCTTAACTATTCTATTCTGTTCATTAAATGCATAAATGTGAAAAAATTGTAGTACGAGACCACTGAGATTAATAAGGCTACCAATTGCACTTTTATATTTAAATTACCTTTAAGATTATTTTAATGTAATTTATTTGTTGAATAAAGTGTTCAAAGTAAATAAATAAAATGTATATATTAATGTTAACTGTATATTTCAGGTGATGATCAATGACAATGCTGATGAGGTAGTGTTAGAAACAGAAATAACTAATAAACCTGCACTAAAACTATATGAAAACTTGGGTTTTGTTAGAGACAAGCGCTTATTTCGATATTATCTCAATGGGGTAGATGCCTTGCGGTTGAAACTTTGGTTAAGATGAAAATTGTAATTGTCCTTTGGGATCTCTTAATGTTGTGTTGTATGAACACTTACAGATTCAGGTTCTATATACATAATATAAACACTGTGCTGTTATTTATAATGATATATAACTAATGCATCTGCCATCTGGATTTTCGCCAAAAATACAATTATTTTATATTTTATTAGTCATGTGGTTTGTTTTTCTTTGTAATTATTGTTTAAATTTGTTATTAAAAATAGCTGAATATTTTTTGTTTTATATCTCAATTACTATATAAATTATGACTGGTTAATGCCCTATATGGAAATACACAACTTTCAAGAACCACAGTGTATATTTATTTATATTACACCCTAAGGTTCCTATTTTATTCCAGAAAATAAAATGAAAATGAGATTTGTATTAGTTTATTTATCACCACAATTGTGCCTTAAAATGTAAAAGTAGCAGAATTAGTAGATGCTCCATCATAAATAAATGTATTATTGACAGGATTATATTGCTTAGTAACTAATTTGATAGCTTCATGAGCAACACAACCACCGAGAAAGGCTGACACACTATGAATTTCTGCCCCTCCATACCGACACATTTCATGAATATGATCATCTTTAGGAAATGGAGAACATGAAACATCACTCAATATTTTTGAAACACAGTTTTTCAGTTTAGCTATATCACTTTCAGGCTCCCACTCACCAGGGGCTCGACAATGTTCAGATCTAAACATATCAGCTGCTCGTAAAAGAATATAATGGACCATCATAACATCAGGTTCTTCTAAATGCCTAGCTATGTATAAAGCTACTGAACTTCCTACTTGATACTCTAAAGCTATATTAGATCCTTTTATTAAATGCAAATCATGTGCATGTCTACAGAATAGCTTTACTTCAGCTTCACTGATGCTATCACACTGTAGCTGTGAAACAATCTGCTGCACTTTTCTATACACCATCTCTGCATCTGATGCTGCTTGAGTGCGATAAATGCTTTGAAGTTTTACATAATGTTCTGTTGAGGCAGTCATATCTGGCAACACACCACGTACTGGTAACTTCCCTTTTCCTTCAGCTTCCACAAATCCTCTAAGAGCTGAACACATAATCCAAAATGGGAGACTTTCTTTTGTTAAATTAATTGCAGCACTGCTGTAAATAAGATCTTGAATTTTAACAGGCAAAAATGTAGGAACTAATGCTGTATTCACTGCTCTTATAGCTTCTTCAAAGTTCTCCTCATTTATTGGTACTCCGTTTTCATCATTCCTTATAAACTGTTGAATTATTTCTTTGACTTCATTTTTTTCTTTTCTACTCATTGGCCACCTATCACGATTTGTAACTTGCCATTTCTGCACAGCTTTGTATAATATAACTATCCATGGGATATGACCATGATCTTTCAAGTCCACAGAATTTATATTTACACTATCAAAGTATTCTGATAAAACAGGAAATGGGACATCTAAACGTAAATCTACTTGTTCATTATCTGGATGAGTTTCAATAATAGCATGCTCTTTAAATTGAATTCTAAAAGAACCTAAAAAACCAGTGGATCTACATAATATAAAAGGTATGTTTAAGTCCCATAAATGCTGAGATAAATCTTTAATCAATTTCTCATTTATTGAGGTTGCAATCACTACACTGAAAGATTTAAAAAAATCAGGATTTTCTTTTAAAATCTGGTCAGGTGGTTCTTGAACTGAGTGTCCTTGGACTGCATCATTTAGTTCTAATAAAAATCGTAAAGTTTCAGAGCCTCTATTTAAACCTTTACTCGTAATTTCAAGAAAAAAATTACTTCCTATGTCCTCATCGCTGACAATATTTTCATCAACTATGGTTATGGCACCAACTCCAGGAAGTACTATTGATTTAAGAATTTCTGTTCCTAGAGCTGTTGCATTAATTAAACAAATATGACCATTTTCCAATGCTGATTGCCCGTGATCACCCCAAAGTCTAAGCTGTCGATCGTATTGTTTGGTTTTTTCGTTTTGTTCTGGTGATTTTGGTGAAGGAGATGCCATAACTGAACAGTCTTCGTGTTTAAAGATTGTGATTCCGTATTGTTAGCTACAGATTTATATTTTTAAAAATTCTAGGTATCTTTTCAACAATTTCAAAATTAGAAAAAATATAAATTTGGTTTCGCAAACGGCAAAAATATTAAATAACCAGTCGTTTTATTTTTTTTTTTTTTTTTTTTTTTTTTGCCCATAGGGCACTGGGCAGGCTAAAGTCTTTCGACCATACCGCCTTGTCTTATGTTATTTTTTCCCCTTTTATCTCTCCTTATTTATGCCTTACGTTTCTTATCCTTTATATGTATTGTAATATAGTACTTCTTCTTTTAATTAATGACGACCCCCGTCAAAGACGGAATCTTCCAATATCCAGTATTTTTCGTAATATAAGTAGTTATTATCATATCTTTATTTCCACGCGGCCATAAGTCTGACGTATGTCATTTAATTTTAAAATCTCAGTTAAATACATTTTGTTCAATCCGATTTTACATACGTATCGTACGTACAATTCTTTATTTATTACTACCCAACAAAGAGTAGAAAAGGCACATTTCCATTTACAAATCCCGTTATCTTGTCCGTCAGGACTCCCGAAGAGTGGTGACGGAGAATCTAATTTAAAAATTCTGAAAAAACTTATTTACTAGAAAAAATATATTTACAGCTTTAATATTATAATTAACTTATTATCCTATTATTTTACTACTGTAACAAAGAGTACATAAATATAATTTTAAATATCGTTAACAGTTTCAATAACAAATCTGTACAAAAATATAAAAGTTGAGGCATTTTTAAGTAACTCCTGAATGCAATGCGGGATACTTTCAACTTTATTGTAAATTTTTAAAAGCCCATCAGACAACACAAGGCGCTGAATGTTGAAAGACGAACACTCAAAGAAGATATGATGTAGTGATTGTACTTTTGATGATTGACAATAGACACAATATGGAGAATCAACCATTTTAATACGATGAAGATGGTAATTTAAACGACAATGACCAAAACGCATGCGAGAAATAGTTGTATAAAATTTCTTGTTTGTGAATATTTTGTGCTTGCAAAACCAAGGTGTAGAATTTATTTGGACATCGAGACCGGCGAACCAAGTTCCTTTGTTTTGAACGTTTGTGCAATAATATGAATGTTTTCCCCATGCTTGGCACATCCGTTGTTTGATTAAACTAATTGCATCTGTATAAGGAATACGAATACTCATATTAATAGGAGAATCTCCTGACTTTACAATTTGTTTAGCCAAGTAATCAACATGTTCGTTACCTTGAACACCAATGTGCGAAGGCACCCACACAAAATGAATTACTACATTTAAATGAGTTAGTTCAACCCATAACTGTTTTATTAAGAATATAACATAATTAGTATGAGCATTTAGATTATTATTTGCTAAATTTTGTAGAACACTCATACTATCACTTACAACAACCCATTTTGTGTGCTCCATATAGCAATTCTCGATATGTTTCAAAGCACTTAAGATAGCGACAGCTTCCGCTGTGAATATACTTGCATCTTTATTGATTTTCTGACCTATGCCTACTTTTGAGGAAGGCTCATAAATAGCAAAAGACACGGATTCACTGTTTTTGGATCCATCAGTATAAATAAATTTATGATCTGACCATTCTGATAGCATTGCATTTACTTCTTCTTTTGAAAATAAATCTTCTTTATTCTTTATAACTATATTAATTGCTGGAAATTTACCACTATAAGAACCCTCGTAACATGGCAAGACATGCTTAGATTGATGAATGTTTGTATTTTCTATAAAATCAGTGAAATTTTGAAGACCTTGCAGCATATAAAATGATTTAACATTTGAATGAGATGCAGAGTGTAACAAATTGATCAAAAATGGATTACCACATACACTATAAAGTTTAAGTAAGAATTTTTCTTTTAAATAGTTGAATCGAATGGCTAACGGTGGGATATTACATTCAATCTGCAATGCGTTAATAGGAGTACTTCTGAAAGCTCCTGTTATTAGACGTAAACATTTGTTTTGCAAAAGATCTAAACTATTTACAACACTAGTATCTGCAGCGAAACAATAAAAACCATACTCAAAATGACTACGAACTAATGATTTGTACAACAACAACAGAATTTTAGGATCAGCGCCCCAGTATGAACCTGAAAGAGATTTTAAGATGTTATAGGCTTTATTTGCTTTAGTTATTATGTGCTTAGCGTAACTATTCCAAGTTAACTTATGAGTAAAAATAACTCCCAAAAATTTTACTTCAAGCGAGACCGGCAAAGAATAATAATTGTATAGTATGGTAGGCATGTCACGCGATTGTTTGCCAAATACAATGACTTTAGACTTAGATGGATTCACATTAAGATCAAGGTAAGTAAAATATTTGTACAGATTTGTTAAAGCATTGTTAATAATTTGAACTACTTCCGACTGATTTTTCCCTGATGTGTATATAACTAAATCATCTGCAAACTGAAGATTTTTAACTTGAGATCCTAGGATTATATTTAATCTATGAATGTACAATATAAATAAAAGTGGGGATAGTATCCCTCCTTGACATACTCCTTTGAATGAAAGTCTAGGACCATAAAGATGTCTATTTAATTTAACAAATACTTCCCTATTGGTTAAGAATTTTTTTACCCAATTTGTAAATTGTGCAGGAATTCCCAACAATAATAATTCATGACAAAGAATATCTATATTAACACTGTTAAATGCACCTGCTACATCAAAAAATACAGCTACCAGATTTTTACGATCCGACAAAGAGTTACGAACATCAAGCTGTAGTTGACAAATACTTTCCCTGGCAGAAAATTTTCTACGAAAACCAAATTGATTGGAAGGTAATATGTTGTTATTTTCTACGTAAAACTCTAATCGTTGTTTTAACAATTGTTCAAATAATTTACCAACACAGGAAGTAAGTGCTATGGGCCGATAAGAATCGGGACAAAACTTAGGCTTGTCTGGTTTTAAAATTGGTATAAGACAATCCTTTTTCCATTCTTCTGGTATAATGTTTTTATCCCACATTAAATTCAATATATTTAGAAATGATTCTAAACTGGCAATGCTATTTTTTTTAAGTAGAATATAGGGTATTCCATCAAGACCATAAGCAGTATCTCTTCTTGAGGTTATGGCTGATATTAATTCATTAATTGTGAAAGGACTGACAAGAAACCTATTACTGGAGTTAATGTTGTTATTATTGTGATTTGACATAGTGTTTGATACATAGTCTGGTGTGTACTTCTGCAAAAAATCTAATATCCATGTATCATTGTCACAATTATTGGAAATATATGTTTTGTTGTATTTACGCATGAATTTCCATATGACAGATATTGGCGTATTCCTATTAAAAGTTTCACATAGAGAAAACCAACTTTTTTGTCTTTCTGATTTTATGACAAGCTTTTTTACAGCTCTAAGTCTTTTAAAATGGATATAGTTTTCTTCTTTTGGATCATTTTTAAAATTTAAATATGCAGTTTTGAAGTTTAATACAGCTTCAGTACACTTTTGATTCCACCAAGGGAGAGGGGACTTTTTACCTTTATTCTTAAAAAGAGAACAATCAATGGTATTACTAGTAGGTTTGCGGTTTGAACTATTTGCAATAGAATTAGAAGCAGCTTTGCGTAAAATTGTACAAAAATGTAAATATGAATCAAGAGGATTTAATCTATCTATTTTTAGATCAACTAACAAATCATCAACCTGGTTGCTATATTTCTGCCAATTAACTAACTTATAGTTGGGATAGAGAGGCAAATGCATAGCATTAGAACAATTTCCCCCATTCAAATTATTGTTATGATTTTCACTAATTACTACTTTTATTAAAACAGGAATATGATAACTACTACCAAGAGGACTATCATTTACACTCCATTCACAATTACATGCAAGAGATGAAGAGACCAATGTCAGGTCAAGAGCATTGGGACGCCATGTTGTAGAACCTACAGTTGTTGGTTGACCACTATTGAGCAAAACTAAGTTGTTTTCATCGAAGACATCTAAAAGTTTACGTCCTCGTGGAGAGTCATAGTTACATCCCCAAGAAGTATGATGTGCATTAAAATCACCAGCAAATATGAAAGGTTGAGGAATAGACCTCAATAATTGCTCAAATTTATCTTTATTGAAGACAGGAACTGAGTTTAAGGGACTATAAAAACTTACTATATATAAGTATTTGTTGTTAACTGCTATTTTAATGCATATATTTTGTAATGAATTATCAAAATATGTGTCAATTTTTGTATAATTTATGTTTTTATGAATTATAATTGCGACTCCATTATGTATGTTACCGCAATCATTCCTTTCTATGTTGTAATTACTTATTTTAAAAGTTTGTTCAGGCCTAAGCCATGTTTCACTAATTATAGCTATATCAATATTATGTGTATAGAGGAAATTACTAAATATATGTTTATTACTGTTGAGGCTTTGAGCATTCCACTGAATGATATTTAAATATGACAAATCCATTATGAGGCAGATGGGAACTTGTTACTTAAGGTAGATTTTAATACTTCTTTAATTGATGTTGTATTTACTGGTATATCTTTATTACTGACTATTTTAATAATTGTTTCAACTAAAGTGTTGATAAATGTGTTAGATTTCATTAAATTGTTTATTTGTACTTCTAAGGTTCGAGCAGAAAGAGCTGGAAAAGCATTTGGATTAAATAATTCAGAATAGTTTACACTCTTTGTTTTAATTTTGTTTTCTTCAATTTTTTGTTTTTTCAAAGGACACTGAATGGAGATGGCGATATGGTTACCGTTACAATTGACACATTTTGCATTTTGTGAATCGGTTAGGCAGTTCTTAAAGTTATGGTTTAATGTGCATATTGAGCAAACCTCAGAGTTGCGACAAAATTTAGCTATGTGTCCATATTTCATACATTTGAGGCATTGCTTAACTGGAGGGATATACTTTTTAACCTCGTGACGCCAAGAATCTAAATAAACATATTCTGGAAGGATGGGGGAGGCAAAGGTAACTGCAACTGTTTGTGTAGGAGCATAGGTTATTGCTCCGTTGTCACCCCTGACTCTGCGCATGAAACGCCTTACTTGTACCACATTTTTCGAGCTGCCTATCAGACCAAAAATTTCCTTATTAGACATATCACTTGGCACTGAAGTGAGAACTCCAGTAACTTCGGTACCTCCAGCTGGTATTGTGGCTATTAATGTAAGATGATCTAATAATTTCTTATTTTGAATAAACATATTAGCATTATTTGGTAAATCAAAAGTTATACCGACTTTATATTTGTTGATGGAGCGCAAATGCATAACTCCAGACACACCATGTTCCCGAATGCCCTTAGACAAGGCCATACGATCCCTGTCGTTGAATACTTTGCCTTCCTCCTTATGTGCTAAGAACACAACCAAGTCCTTTTGCGGAATATCTTCGGGATACTTGCGGACATATCCTTTAACTTTATAAGTTAAGTACTTGTCCGCATTATCCAATTCTCCAGAGTCTGAGTCCGAAGAGTACCCGATCCGTGGGTCTGGTGGATTTTCTTTCCACCGTCTCTTTTTGGTCATTTTATTTATTTTGGACTAAACCTTTATTAGGAGAACCTTAGTAACGTATTTGAAATAGAACAAAAGTATAGAAAATATTTTTAAAAATTAATTTTAAAAAGAGCGCGCCTTTACTTATTGATGACTTTCCCGCCTCTCTCTTAAATTATCAAGTTACCCCAGTCGTTTTACTTTTGATATTAGTTTGACACTTGACAGTGATAACTGATAACTGACAAGTTGTTGTTGTCGCCTGTCGGTGACAACGGACTAGCAGCCGGCCTAGCATGACAAGCGCGACAAAATGTTGTCTACCGTTTTCTCGTGTTTTAATCGACTATCACTTTATTTCTTTCAGGTCTAACATGACAATTACACTTAAAACTCGACTTTTAATATCAAAAATAGATATATTTGTCGATCGAGATATCTTTTCTATCAAAATTGTCGATGTCGAGATATAATATATCGAGATATCTCACATCTTAGTTTGTCTTCTCTCGTCCGCGACATATCTCGTGGCGGTCATGCTAGGCCGGCAGCTGTATTCTAGCTTATATTATGTACCTACTTAATAAAATAAATATTATGTAGTCTGCGATACATACATTATTCTGTGAATTTGTGAAAGGTCTTGTCACTTGTCAGTTGTTGCCTGAAGTCTGAAGTTTGCGATACATATTTCTTAATAGTGCATAGTTGTTATCGAGTTTATATTGTATATCTTCTCTATTAAATATTGATTGTCCCATTTCACGTTAAACAAATGAATTAATTGAAAGCTTCGTTATTTATCGAAGTGCAATGTTATTGAGAAATTTTATAAGAATTACAGTTCAATGTGTATGGAAATGAATTTACAAACATTGTTCCAGGATTTTAATCCAAGGTAATGGTAAATTTCATACATCTATTCTTATACTTTGAGTAAGATATCTAATAGGATATATTTTTTTACAGTAAATTCGTCGTGCATACCTGTTTATTAATTTTTACGGCGTTATTGGCACTAAAATTAGACAATACAATTACATGGTCCTACTGGGCTGTGTTTTCACCAATATGGATATGGAAATTTCTTGTTGTTCTCGGTGCTACAATTGGAACATATGTATGGTGGCAGTATCCACATTTCAGGTATACCAAATAACAATTTAAAAATATCCTAAAGTTAAGTTTAGTTTGGATGAAAGTTGACAGTAGTTTAAGGTCCTCCTTAATATTTGTCTGTAGTTTATTTTATTTCTGTATCAATATTGTTTAGATATATTATATAATACCATAAATATCATATATATAAACTCCATATAATCTTGTCTGCTTAATTATCAAACTTCATATTCCCATTTGGTCAAACTTTACAGGAAGAGGAAAAAACTACAATGACCTTGTTTTATTTTTTGTAAATACCAAAAAACTAAAAACAATTAGTAGATACGAGTGATTCCATCGTATTTGTTCCGGTGTTTTACAGAAAATGGCACCAAAAAACAAAAATCAGAAATTTTGGAGTTACGAAGTTTGATAATTAGGCCAGCGATATGTAGGTTAAGTTTTATAAGATTCTTTTATATATTTTTTTAGAAAATAGGAAGCTAACAGGCAGAAGGCTAACATGATCTCCGCCGCTCATAGACCATAGAGATGTATTGCCAACCTTTAAAGAAAGTGGATTAAGTGTAGGTTTTATGAATGAGTAAGTTAATTCATAAACAAATGTTATTTACAGATTAGAAGGTGAAGCCTATATTCACTACAAGGCAATGCTTATAAGTCTTGCAATACATTTAATTTTGTTAATGTTTGAGCTACTTGTGTGCGACCAGTTGACTACATATCGCCATGTTTGGATACTAGTATTCATACCACTAATTTTTATAAGCATAGTCTCTATTGCTATCTGTATATGGTGTGTTAAACATGATCGAAGCTATGAGGTTAGTGTTTAGTCTTACAATCATTATTTATAGTATGTTGTAGACTATGTGTTCATATTTTTCATTGAATATCCAATTTTCTTATTTATTAATCTGATCTTTGAATTTAATTCTGTTTGGATAAAGGTTGCTTTATAATTTTGTTGGTTCTCATCAGGGTTTATTTAATATTAGCTCACAAATCGACGTATCCGTAGAACAAAGTCGGATATGATTATGATACCAAGTCCCCTTTTTGTATTTGTACGACTAAACTGACCAATATAATTTACTAGTAAACTTCTTTTCGAAGATAACAATCAAATAATGGTTCATAAAGTTAATTTCACCAAAAAATAAGGTCAAATGTAAAATAGAGCGTCTTGCAGATGTAATGTTGTTCTACGGACAAGTCGAAATGAATAACAACAGTAATGAATCATTGCATTGGTTTTTTAAAGCAGAATATTTGCTAGATTGTCTTTATATACCACTTTATTTATTATATTTGCTGTGTGCTGTTATTGTATAAAATTGACAAACCTGATTTATTTTATCACTCACAATAACATCATTTGGAGTTGGTTAAATAGTTGTATAATTATATTATTTTTCAGCTGGAACTATTTTGTGCTGTTAATATACTACAATTTATATTCTTGGCGCTGAAATTAGATGATTTTATAAGCTGGTCTTGGGAGGTTGTGTTTGTTCCACTATGGATTCTAATGTGTCTCAGTTTAGTGGGTAAGATTGATATTTTCTTTCTCTTTCTGAAATAGAACTTACATTGTCATTGTCACTAATGGTGATGTCATCAAACCAGCAATTCACACAGTTTATGTAGTGTGTGTGTGTTTATAGTGACGATCGGTCTGTCAACTTCTCTAAGTTGTGGAATGGATCATGCCTGAATGACTATAGTACTTTAATGGTCAAAAATAGAATATACAAGAATAAAGCTGAATGTATGATTAAATAATAAGACTGTTAAGTCATGGGCGATAAAGAAGAGGGTCGATCACAATCTCTATTTCAGCCAATATTCATTACTATATTTGCATTGCAGGTGTATTGTACAGTATCATGTTCGCGGGTATTCTCCTGCGCTCGCCCGAAGCGAACATACAGCAGCGTCGAACTAGTTTCAACTCGGCGCTGGCCTATACTTTCACTGTTGTGCCTAATTTGGTATTTCTAGTAAGTATTATGTTGTTACTGGGTTTTGCTTTTTAATCTGCTCACTATAATGAAAATATCAGGCACAATGTACTATGCCCACATCTATGAATTCCATATGATCTGATCCTTGCATACCGCTTTCGCTTCTTCCACTTTCATCAATGCTTCCATACACGCTCGTCTATTTCGAGTACTTTTGACCTGGCCCTTTTGAAGAACGTTTCCGATCTGATCTAGGTATGTTTGCCTAGATCGACCGCTCCTGACTGGCATAGCTTCGTACTTTTCAAATAATGTCATTGCCTGACATGTTCCTAGCACTGTCTCCCAGTCTGCCCACAACATATTAAGTCGGTAGCGTACCGAAAACTGTAAATCTCTTTAATAAATTCCGTAATAAAATTTTATTTAGCCACACGTTATTTCGATAATCTCTAACATTTATTTTATATTAGATGTATTAGGTTTTTGTTAGTAGGAACCACACCACACATTTATAAATGAACCTAAAAAATCACTTTGAAACTAATCTAGAGCCTATCTGACGTTATAAGCATATATAGGTAACTATATATGATTTTCATCAAAATTGATTCGTCATAGCAGCGAAATAATTAATGTGTTCTCTTATGTCGTTGTGTTAATATGGAAGGATATTAAGTAACTTATATGAAAGTAGTTTAACTACCTCCTTCACTCAGTGAAAGTACAATTACGTAACAGCCAACTACTCGTGGAATCAATCTTCGGCGGAGGACTAAATTCGTCTCTCGAATACATTTACTTACAGGTTGTTTAAAAACGGAATGAATAAAGTTAAGATTAAGGTCCATTTTAAATTGAGATCAACCGACGTACAATTAAAAGCAATTTTTTTTAAAGTGAAGTATATCGATGGCTAACAGCCAAAATAAATGGGGAAGTTCGGAATAGACCAAACAAAATATATAAATAAATGAGCGACATAAAGATTTTCATAGATTCAAATTCATAGATTTCATAGAACTTAAGACCAAATGACACAAAAAGAAAGCAAAGCCAAAAAAAAAAGGAAATTAGTCTATGATGCCAAGAATGTCGCTTATCCCTTTTTGTCGGTTAGCAATCGATATGTAATTGCCACCACAAGTCTTATTTAGTGTTTAATAAAAAAAAACATATGATATCTGTGAAGTTTCTACTAGAACCCTGATAAAATTCTCAACTGTTCCATACGTCAGGTACTGTTGACGAATAAGCTGGACGACAGTCTGTCGCTGACGTACATCGTGGTGGCCAGCCCGCTGTTCGTGACGTACGCGACGCTCATCATCATGTCCTTTAGCTCTAAAGGGGGGAATAAATGTGAGTACGATTTCTATATCGTCAGTGTAAAGGCAAAAATGCTCAAGTGCCAATTTTTAGATAGATAAATACAAATTGAATGTTGTCGATGGCCGATCTTTTATTTCATATACTCTTACGGCCTTATTCATAAACCAATAAGCTTGATATAGTTAACATGGTTTGTCTCGCTCTATCGAATACAATAAGACTACAGAACGAAAGAAACAAAACATATTTTAACTTTATCAAGCTTATAATACGTTTATGAATAACTAAGGGGGTTAATCTATTTATAGTCATTAAAAATGGGGCAAATTATCGTCACAAAAATTCATGAAATCATTTCATTTGGTATAATGAAATGATTTCATAAATTTTTGTTAGTATTTCACGTTCATTTCTTATTGAATTTAAATCATTACTTCCCAAAATTCATTTCTTATTAGTAACATTATCGTATGGTGTAATAATACATTGTGCTTTTGTTTTTCATAATCAACGGATTTGATTCCTGGATAGAAATATAGGTTTTTCAAAAATCCAATTATGCAGTTTTAGTTTTCATCAAAATCGACTTATTACATTTAGTTTCTAGTTTTTAGTCGTATATCATGTATGTTACGTTCAATCCAGCTTTATGTATACAGTTACTTTATGAAAAAAGTATTATATTTTAGGGTGGTTCGGAATAAGGAAAGACTTCTGCCAATTCCTGCTATCGGTGTTTCCGTTGTTACAAGAATACGCGAATATCGCGTACAATAATAACGTAAACCGTGGCTCCAACGTAATACCGAGCGAACCGCCCGTCAACCAGGAACCCTACAGAGATGATGAGAAAAAAGTGCACAGTAAAAAACAGAAACACCAGAAGAAAAACGAAGCCATGAAACCAGTAGTGCCAGTGACGAGTATAGACATGCCCGATTGAGTGTTGTCTATTAAAAAGTGATATATATTCCTTGTCGCAAACATGCCTACATCAACCCAGTTACCAGCTACTGTTGAATATTGCACAATAGTCAATTTTCTCCGTCTATTAATATTATTTCTACCACGATTTTGCGTATACCTATTTCGACCAAAAGGTATTTGACACCTTTGCATTTGAATGTAATAGAATTTATATCTCTAAATAAAATTAACAATTGTGATACGAAAAGTCGATACTTATATGAATTGAGTAAACATGATTAAACCTAAATATAAATTTCAAGTTAAAATGCCTTTTAAAAATAACCTTACGTAGAAATAGTGTTAATATTAAAATAATATAATAAATATTTTCAAAGCAAAAACCAACCAATACCGCCCGCGGAAATGTAAATTGTTGATTATAAATTCATCAGACATCTTACTGCCATATTTTAAAGCAGAACATACTTTTGTTCTTGTTAGAAAGAGACAGAGCCACACCAAATATATCGCCCTCTCACGTTTACATAAGACTAGAATAAAACTGCTCTTAGAGATCGTGGTCCTCTTAGAAAAAGGGTATGTTTGCTGTTGTCTATGACGTTGCCTTGTATTTATCCGGTCTTGAAAACCTTACGACATTGGTATCGTTATTTCAAACGTGTGTTCAATCGTTAATGATCTGTATATAGATAGCTTTGAAGAGCAATAACTTTGTTGTTAAGTTAGTAGCGCTGCGTTCTAGGTAGAATAAGCACATAATTATTAAACAAAATGTGGACTGCCTCCGTGGCTCAGTGGTAAGCGCGATGCGTTTAGCGCCGGAGGTCCCGGGTTTGAATCCCGGGGAAACAAGATAAAAAAATCGGTAGGGCAGGGCACAGAAGGCTGATCACCTACTTGCCTGTAAAGATAAATGATCAGTGAAACAGACACAGAAATGGGTCTGACCCATGCCCCACTAGGGGACTCAGGAATCCACACACTTTTGCTGGCATATAGAATATAAAAAATAAGTGCCGGTAACATATTATTAAATGTACCATTTTTGAAAACTGCTATAATTCTGTACTCGTTCATAACACTTCTTGTAAATGCTAATACTATGTGCTAATTTAGAGTATGATTTAAATCGAGGTAATCAATGTTTTAGCTATTTTTTGACACAAAACAAGCAAAATGCGGACTCTAGCTTTTTCCTATATCGATTGTCGATTTCAAATTCGGAATTAGCTTCGCAGAGCCGATCTTCGTGTTTCGGGCTTATTTTGCACTAATATCATGCAACATAAAGTGATTAAATTGACGTCTTTCCATCAAAATCACAAAAAAAACTGATCTCAGAATTAAATGAATTTTAACTACATGGAAACAAGTATTGGCTATGTATTCGGCTTTCTAATACTGAGGTATTTGTATTAAATTTTCATCTTCAAATTAAGTTTCATTAAAATCAATATTGTCTTTGGTTAACAGTATCACAGATTTAAATTGATTCACTTTAGTAAAATTATTATGTTAATATTATTTTATGATTAAGTACCAAAAGTATTAGCTTATAACAAATTGAATTTGCTTTTGAATTATGTATTATGTATGTATATAAAAGAGACGGTATTATCATTTCGTGACAAGATTCAATAAATCTTTATGAATTATGGAATGTATGAGACAGTTATTTATATTTTTGACATGTTTACATATTATCGTCATGATCGTAGAACAACGACGGTTCTGATTTTTTACGATTTTAGTTCTATTGTATAAAAATCTTTAAAAAAATGTTAATTCTAAACAGAACAAACAAAAAATTGGAGTTTGATAAAAACAATCAAGTTACTGCCTAGAATAATAGCGGTTCTGATTTTTCAACGCAGTACAATAACGCGTATTATACCTTTATTGTACTACGTCGTCCCCTCGGCCTAGCCTCACGGTAATCAGTATAAAGTTAATATTAAAAAGACATCAAACATAATATTGCCGAGTTTGAACCCGAATAGATTAGCCGTGGTTTAATTATGCATAAAAAACGACTTATCAATCTTTAAAACGCTCTCCTGTAAAGTAGCCGTTTTGCAGATGTAGCCGTTGTTCTACGATCACGGCGATATCATTATACGATGCTGAAGTACGCATATATTCTGTCGCACACCCCCCAGCTTATTTATAGTGTTCCAATGTACAGTTTCTCACTATAGTATGCGAATTTTACCTGTAATTCGTAACATTACAATAATTTACAAACCCATTTAGGTTTTTTGTTAAGAATTACGTACTTGCTAATCTCAAGAACTAGGAATAGGTATTTGTACTCTGGTTGAACTTACGCTACCTCCTTTAACATGAATTAAAATTTACTTTCTTTTATAAATTGTTCAGTTTTAGTTCCACCCCACCTCTCGCATATTATGTATAACTACCTACTCTGCTTCAGTACATATCATTGGTATTAAAATTCTAATATGGTGCTTTAAATTTAGAATTTTTCATACTTACTCGTTAACTACGATTAAAGTTTAGTTCCCCCCATTTTTCTACTAAAATGATTCGGTTTTTATTTCGTTATGCGGCTTCTTTGAATTATTTGGCTGCTTTGTGATAATATGTAGATATGTTTCTATAGGATTCGATAGATTTAGCATAGATTAAATGCGTGGAAGGAAATAAAAATATGTAGATACCTAGGTATATTTTTAACTAGATAATATGTTTGTACAGTAATTCTAGGCTAGACAACGTTTTACGAATATCTGTTGCGGATCAATGAATTATGAAATACTGTGATATACTCTTCCTATTCGCTTCTCAATAGTAGATAAACATGTTATTTTGTTAAACTGTACCGTTTATATGTTATTTTATTGTTTCTTGAAAATAAAGTGTGCAGATGTTGAAAGCGTTAATGTGTTTTAATATTTCCTGAACTAATTTAAGTAGCTGTTGTCTGCTAGCGGTTTGACCTAAGTTCAATGTGGTAAATACATACAGTTAGCAGCAATTTCAAATTAAAATGTCACAACACTAGTTTCCATGAAAATAACTCCGTTTAATCGCGTTAGTACAGTAAACAGTGAAGGTCTTAAACCATAATTGTGTTCCCCTATCATCAATTTGCGCTATTAACCTTGACCCTAAATAGTTTTCAAACTTAGCAGTTTAGTTATTCAGTAATTTGTGAAACACTTTACTGTCATATTGACCGCCTCCGAGGCTTAGTGGTAAGCGTGATGTGTGCACCGGGGGTCCTGCGTTCGAATCCCGGGGAATCAAGAAATATAAAAAATTGTTTCGGTCAGGCAAGGCACAGAAGGCTGATCACCTACTTGCCTGTAAAGATAAATGAACAGTGAAACGGACACAGAAATGGGTCTGCCCCATGTCCCACTAGGGTCTCTGGAATTCACACACTTTTGCTGTCATATAGACCTATAGTTGTATAAATTCGGATAACAATATTAACCTGTCCTATATTTAAAAATAACTTACTCGCATGGATTAAAAAACGTACTTTAGAATTACAATACAACAGCATATTTTAAAATAGGTACATAGTTTGATTACTTTGGTATGTAAAATGATAAAATGGGTATGCCTTAGACACTGAATGGTAATCATTACCGAGGAACAACCAGCCATAAATGCAAGGTCGAGGTTGAATAGCTAAAACTTTAACGAAAGCAATTCTCAGCTTGTACTACAATCCTTCAAACACCAAACTTTCTACAGTCGACTGGCACCGACATCGCTGCACATCGATTTATTACTTTGTTTATAAAATACTATGCCACTTCAGTCATTACGATGAATCCCAACAGCTAGCACAGTAATACCTCCTGTTTAAAATGTCCTCAAAAATATCTAGTAGAAAAATTATTAGTGAAGAAACAGAGGATAAAGAAGAATTATTCAAACACTGTAGGGAAATGGAGATAGTTTGTTATGCTATTACTAAAGTGATAATTGAAGCTAGCAATAAATGGCGAGGATATGTTGGAAAATCTTCGCATTCTTTATCGAACAGGAGTTATATTATGGAATTAGTGAATATACAGGTATGTATGTACCTGGTATTTAAAGGAAACATTACATATTGTACATTAATGAATAATTCGAATATATTTTTAGGTATTAGATCAAATAATAGACTATTTATCGAAGCTAGTTAAATCGTTTTACAAATTACACCCAAAATTAGCTAGATTAAAAAAGGAAAACATGTTAATTTTGAGCAAACATGATCATATATTCGAGAAGTTATGCAGTAGACGATTTATAATGTTGCAAGCAATAAACAATTTAATAACGACAATTTTATCGACGTGCCTTCGAAGAGAAGACTCGAGAAAAATGATTGAATCTTGTTTATGGTGAGCGCTTATTTTTGCTGATTTTTTCTTTGTCTATGAAAGCAAAAAATAAAAAGCTATAAAATAACTTAAAATGAACCAACTTTTCACAGTTTAGTGGGAATATACAATAATCTAACGGGCCTTAGTTATAAAAAGTTTGCAGTTAAGTTCAATATCTGCAGTAATACATACCCTAACGCTATCAACGAGACTAAACCCATCACACTTACCAAAATTATTCAGGTGAGCTACACATCTTTTTTTACTTTTTTATGTAAGATATCGACACACAAGCATGTACACTTGATGGTAGGTGATATATACCTCAGCCACAGGACCGACCGACTGTTTACTTCGAGCATTCGGAAATCCATAGACTGAAACCGAAACGCGCAATGTGCACTTCACGGTTGTTCATCTTTGAACGGTGGTTCGTTACCCGGTCGGAATTTTGATATTCCTCCCACCCGATCAATGTTCGAAGTTACCAAACGTGTGAAAATTATAAAAATGTCTTCCCGGATTCGAACCTACGACGATGCGCACAGCAGGTGTTCTACCGAACAAACCAACGAACCCGTCAAAAATTTTACGTTTCTGGACTGGTCAAGGATCCTCCTTTAGGATGAAGGAAGGCCACACCTTCCTTCCACTACACTATGTAACGAAATTAATACTTTTGATGCACTTTTATAATACACAGACAAACTAAATTCGATGCAGATTAAATTCATTCTTTTTCCTAGGTACTCTCTAAAAGTCGTACGGAAGTAAACTGCCACCGACTCATCAACTGTTTGGTACAAATGTATAACCCAAGGGAACATCTAGACAACGAATCTACCTCAAGCAGTGCAGATAGTTTAGAAATATACCAGTAAGTCTAATTTATTGTAAATATTGCTAAAAGTTTACGAATCGTAACTTATTAATTGAGTCGTATAGAATCAAAGGCGGCTATCTATCTGACTTATGGCTGATTGTTAGCAATTTAAAAAAGAAAACGTTTTTCTCCTTTATTTTTTGTATTAGGTATCATTCATTGCATGTTTAAGGTATCTATTAATATTAACAATTAAAGACAAAACCAAATATATAAAAAAACATAACAGTCTAAACGCAAGAACCCTACGTACAATGCGATATGTCAATAAACCGGACTTAGGAGATGTCTTTAGGGAGATTCTTGTAGGGACCGTCGATTTACTCTCTGTAAAAATAAAGAAGTTAATTAAAAGACGATTTCAGCACCTTAACGAAACATATAACTCCACCTTCTTCGTCGGTATCAAAACAGTTAGATATAAACAAACGTCGAGAAGCATTTATTGAAAAGAAAAAAGCGAAAATGAAGCAAGCTCAAAGTCTTATTGAACAAAAAAATGGTCACAAGAAGTTGGCAGAAGCTTTAAACCCTCAGAATTCAGATTCGGAGATTCCATACACATCGCTTTTAAGTAATGAATGTGTATTAGATACAATATTTCTTAATGATGGTTGGTATCTAATATTTCATATAGTGGGTTTTACTTTAGTCATTCTATAATATTGTACCTATACGTATTACTATTTCAGAAAACGTGAATAGTATCTTGCAAAGCGAAGAAATTTACATCGAAATCTTATTGGATATAGTTGCAAATTTATCGCCATTGCTATTGGGTACAAAGGGTGTTAAAAAGCTCAAAACAGGTATTCCGTATTTTGTTAATAAAACGCATTCTTTATCGATTTAAATAATAATCAGACTATTACGTCAAATCGCTATAAAGATATCTATATGTAATAATGAGTAACGAGGAAATAAGGAAGTTTTCTTCTAATCAAATTATAGTTAACCCATTTCAGTCAAATTGATATTATGTTCAAATATAGGTAGATTACAAGCCAGCAAGAAAGCTGCTCAGAAGGTAACGGAATATTATCAAAATATTCTATGGGGTGATGTTGGCAGTTGCCTCGAACACATTGTTCTTTGGTGGTCTTCATTCCCTTTAGCCACAAGGTATTAATATAATATTGAGTATCTACACACTATGCAAAATAAGTACGTATTTCTTGTAATACCTTTGAAAAAGCTCTTGCTTCGTTTAAGGTCACCGAATGTCAGTCAGAATCTTCGTGAATGGCTGTTTTCAACATTTAATGTTAATAGTAAGTATGAATGCACTAGCTATCTTTAATGTATTATTCTTCTATTATCTATTCGTATGTATGTCACTGAACTCCTCCTCCACCACTGGACCCATTTTAATGATTTTTTTTTGTGTATTTGTGTGGATGGTAGGATATCAGAAATATTTATTTCTTGAAGCTAATATTCGGGCAGAACAACATCTATCAAGTCTGCTAGTATATTATAAATTGTTTATTCAATCAATTTTATATTTTCCAGTTAAATAAAAAACTTTTATTTTACTAGATACACCAGATTTAATACTATCAGCCTTAAGGATATTGGCGGACGCTTTAGGATGTCACGTTACCTCTACATCTTGGGATAAACATTTTGGGTAAAACTTTAGATTTTTTTTAACTTATTCATACAATACATAATATAATCTTATTATTTCTGCGCGAATCCTAACGGTGCTCTAGATAAGATAGTAAAAATGGGAAAAGTTTTGACGTAGGCAATATTTAGAAATTTATAGTATGAAATCGCCATTACAATCCGTAAAATATTGTTTCCGTTGTGTTATACTCGCGTTTACAAATCCATATTAAGAAATGTGAAAGAGGTATGTGTGGTATTGGTTTATCTTTCTTAATTTAAGGTTAGGACTTAAAAAAATCCAAAATTTTATGCGAGTAAAGGTACGGTGCCCAGAGGCCAATAGGTCTACAAAACGTCATTTGCTTATTTTAAACAAATAATGTTATAATTATTTTAAAGGGCAACACTAACAACGAACTTGGCGCCTACATCATTAAATATCTATCCAGATCTCTCGATAAATACAACTGAAGTAAGTGTTTATGGTAGTCTAATTTCTTTGAATTATTTTTTATATATTTACCATACTATTATTTTTATATCAGGCAACGGAAACTGGTGCAAACTTTGCTGTAATGCTCCAAGAACTGGTATCACTAAATAATCACTGCGAGGTAACGTGGGACTACATAATGGGTGCCCCTCTAGAAGATTTGCCGATCGTCGAACAAATACCGATATTACATCGACTAGGTTCGTTTTGATGAATAAGAAACAACTAAATTTCTTTTGTTTAAAACATAATTGTCTCAACGATCATATCTCTTCCTGGAATTGACACACAAAATCTCTGTGCATAGGTAGAATTACAATCATGTGGTGTGACTACTTCATACTAATTGTTTTCTAGATCATTCCATTCATACGTATCGCTTATGGTGCTTAGCTGAAACGCGTCGACTCGCCAACTTGTGGGCGATGGATGACTTCTTTCGCATCGCACATAATGACATGGTCGCTTGCATGGAACAGCTCAGTAATTTACGATTCGCTGACCACACTGCTACAATAGAATCAGGTACTTAACCAATGAAAACTGTGATATACTTATGAAGCTCTGTTTCATTTTAAAATTGATACACACTAATATCAATCTTATAGGAGCGATCGGCGTTCATGAAAATGTATGTGCTAAAATGCGAGAAAAACTTGTATCGGAAGTGAAGGTTAACATTCAAAAATTAAAGGTAATATTCTCTCCATATATATTCTGACTCAGTCGTTTGTAGTAAACATTATATTGGAAAGTTATTTCTTTTGTTTATAGGAAGCGACAGAAGAAATTACATTCGTGCTATCATCGGTGTGTGCCACGACCAGTCTCGCCCACCTTACTATGATATTTCCAGACAACAGTCATTGGCGCCGCGTAACCCTAACGCTGCCTGAACATTCTACATATGTTCACGAGTTTCTAGGTATACATCGAGTTACTCCTTAGATCTAGCTGAGTATATTCTGAAACAACTTACCTTTAAGAAAAACCTACCTAATCGTTAAGTTATAATAAATTCAATTTCAAAAATAATTAACTATCACTGTTTTAGATAAAATGCTATTTCCTGTTATAAAGGCGACTCAAGATATAACAACTTTAAACATGGTTCTGAGAATTATGTGCGAGTCTTGGCTACACCACATCTATGTGGCCAAAGTAAAATTCACGTAAGTGAGAGTTGTTAGCTAATCCATCATATCCGGCTTTGAGGACCAATATTATTTAAATAGAAAATGTATCTGTAATTAAAAGCTAGAAACTTGAAATAGAGTATACCTAAACTATACCCAAAAAAAAGTAAAAAATACTAGATTTAAAAACAAAATCATACACGCAATGCAGAAATACTTGTTTTAATTAAATTTTTAACTTAAAACCCACTAGTGAATAAGAATTACAATTACCCAGTATTTTTTTAATCTTGAGCAAAACCAGAGTTATAACATTGGGAAAAATCCAAAATTTATATGCTCATTATACAAAGAAAGAATTTCACGAATTCAAATAAATTATAAAAAATAATCGAATTATAAAAGGCAATGTACCTACGTTTTAACAGAAAAGAAGCCGCAGTTCAACTCTTAGCAGATTTCAATGAGGTACGCATTTGGTTAAATGAGTGCAAATCTCTCGCCGCTCCAGCAAGAAAACAAATGTTGCAAAACGAAGTTTTAAGGTAATCATCTAATTCAAAAATCATTTATTCATTTAGTGTGTTATGAATATTAATAAAAATACATTTTAAATGCTTCTAATTTTATATTGACTGCCAGTTTTCAAATTAGGGATGTAGAACGCACAAGAAGAACTGGCAATAAACTCTCCGCCGTTCTTTATAATCGCCAAGCTTTATGTTTTACCAAATCTATCTAAATTCTTCCTAAATTTTTGCAGACGTTGCGAAGGTGTGGGTAGATTGTTACTTCATGCGCCTGGAGATTTAATATCGATGCAGGAGTCTACTATGCCATCGGCAAAAATACGCAGAGACGGTAAGTTGGCGTAGTTAGTGGGCGTGGCCACGGTATACAAATTATAAACAATATGAAGTTTGACTTGCGGGTTAAGAAAGTTTTTTTTTTATGTTAGATATCGACAGACGAGCATGAGGTTCACTTGGTGGAAGGTCAGCCACAGAACATTAGTCAATGATGTGCTGTCGATCTAATTTAGTGGATATGGCACTTCCGTCTCACTAGTTAGCAGAGAGAAGCTAGTAAGAGCAAGAGCATAAGCGTTCTATCTATCTAAATGCGTGAGCGTGTATTGTGTGATAATATGATCGTTTAAGCGGCTGCAGTATGCAAAACGCCGTGCTTACGTTTTTACACAATTTTTCTAATTACTCGTTTAAAAATATATCCAAAAAAATACATACATTTTTTAGAATTCACTCTCGTGTCTATCACAGCACATTTTCTTCTTGTCTAAAGAATTTTGATTACATTTTTTGAAATGATTAAACAAACAAATTTTTTAAAGAAAAAAACCGACCATATAATCATTTTCTTTAATTAAAATAAAAAGACGCTAGAACATATTACATTGTTATTTTCGATTCTCGATTATATTAGTGTGAAAAATTATAGCAGCTAAAACTATCTCGAGTGTGCACAGTTTGGCATACAAATTTAAAGAATATGTAAGCGTTACAATTAACCATTATCCTTATTTGCGAAACCTCTAAGCTTCCTTAAAACTTATAAGAAATACAAATTAGTCTTCACATTTTCATGAAAATCGAACAATATCCTCACAACTTACTTTTAACTGATGATTACTTATATAACTCTTATATTATGTTAACGTGGTTATTAAACTTATTTTCCAGATAATGAAACTCCCGACCAACTGATGCCCGCCGAAATGTATGTGCCGAATCAAAAGCAATGGCTTACACTTCGCGCCAAAAAACTATCCGGTCCTGTTGCCTTCACATTATGTTGCTTGGTTTTATATTAAATATAATATATATTATATATAAATTTTCACTTAAGACCCTTTGAAGACATCAATTTTCAATGTTAAGATTAATACTACTTAAGAGACGAGCTACCCGCCTAGCATGACCACCACGAGATATGTCGCGGACGAGAGAAGACAAACTAAGATGTAAGATATCTCGATATATTATATCTCGACATCGACAATTTTATACAATACAATACAATATATCTATTTTTCATATTAAAAGTCGAGTGTTAAGTCATATTAGACCCGGAAGAAATAAAGAGATTATCGATTAAAACACGAGAAAACGGTCGACAAAATTTTGCCGCGGTTGTCATGCTAGGCCGGTTGCTCTGGATGAATGTAATGCAGCAGGCAGAACTCGAAAAAATGTTTTGTTCCCTTCCCTTCAAGCTACAAAACCTCCATTACTCGAAATCTCAACCCTCGAAATAATCAGTGAGCCCTACAAGCTACTTCAGTGCCTACATATTTTCCCTCCATAACTCGAAAAAATAAATTGTTCCTCTGTATCTCGAATGTTTGATTTTACAACCTTTACAACTCCATCATTTGAAACTAATTTTACCTAATTTTAAGAATTTGCTGACAATAACATTTCTTAGAAAAAAATGTACAGAGTATACAGTAAATAGGATAACCAATTCTATGAAATGATAAAGGATTTGATGGATGACATTAACACATGTTTATTTACATCTTACCATCTATGAGTCGAATATACACAATCCCCTAAGTAGAAATTTTTTGGCGTCTCCCTTGAATTTTGACTTACAGAGGTTCTACCGTATCTCGATATATTATATCTCAACATATTAGAATTGGAAGTCGAGTTTTAAATGTAAGTGTCATATTAGACCCGGAGGACATAAGAGATTAAAACACGAGAAAACGGTCGACAAAATTTTGTCGTGGTTGTCATGCTAGGCCGGCTGGTAGCATATTTGAATCAATAGAAAGTTCTCTTTCCAAGCCTTTTTGTTCAATAATTACTGATTTGTAAATCACCGCTGAGCTTATGAAATATTTACTTTGTGGGCACATATACAGATAACAATCGTAATTTTCTATATAATATAGTACAATATATAACTATCACGAAAAATCATCGATATTCTTAGCATTATAGGTATTATAGTTAATAAAATAAAATCCATACTTTGCGAATAACATTTTTCTTCAAGGTTAAATTTTACATAATACATTTACAATAAAATACAATAGTATACGTATTTAATTTTATTAAAATTGTGCAGTGTTATCAATAAATATATTACACCTTAGGCATACCTTTACATCGACAATATTATCTTGAGAGCTTAAAAATTGTAAAAATTTGATTTAAACAAACTAAACGTCAGTGGGATAACGAAATTAGCAAAAAACATACTTAGATATAAAATCAAAATCCTCATTTCAATATGCCTGCGCTCGCCTTTTTCGAGATATACCAACTAGAGCCCATGTAACTCCATACTTTATGAAGACTGGAACACTCAACATGGACCGTCGCAGGTGTCGCGTGGTTGTGTCGAAGTTACCAATACCTCTATAGCAAAATGTCATGGGTTTGCACTTCACTAGAACCTTCACATACATGATATCAGTGCCAAAATTTTACACTACGGCCTTAAGCTGTAGTTTTATAGATGTCGTAGGATAATTGAAAAAGTCGGTCTTTCGCGAAAATTCTATAACAATATCCAATAACAACAAAAGATGAAGTAAAATTAAATATGTTATTGTCAGCCAATCAGCGCTCATGACATACGAAACGCGAGCCGTTATTCGCGATTATCAAATGAGCCGATTTTTTGCAAAGCTCCTGAACATGGAATGGATGATTACGAAATTCATTCTTAGATCATTCAATTTTTTGAACGCGTCCTAGAATTTTCGCGAAATTCCGTTTTTTTATAATTATCCTACGACATTTACAACTCAACTAGGCTTTGGAACAACCTACCAACAGTCTACCAATGTTAAAAAAAAACAAAACTAGGAATACTTGGTTTATAGGAGAGAATTTACTAGAGAAGCTTATACATATGTATATTACGACAATATTATAATAATAATTATCATCTTTGTTTAACATTAACATTATTCTTAACATACACACACGTTATTAATTATTATATTTTAGTTAAAGGACGATCCATAAAGTACGTCACACTTTAAAGGGTGGAGGGGATTGATGAAGTGTGACATTGTGTGACGAGGGGTGGAAGAGGTACTAAGTTTCGTGACGTCACATTAAAAAATCTTAGACATCTAACGGTGTTACTCATAAACGTAGTATAAGCTTTGATATAGCTAAAGTATGTTTTCAGTTCTGTAAAAATAATTTCGGAACTTCTTTCTTAGTTTAATGATTTCTAGATGTAAAATTAAAAAAAAGAGACGTCACACTAGGGAGAGGAGGGGTCTCAAAAATGTGACTAACTGTGACAAGGACGGGGGAAGGGTCAAAAAATCACGAAATTAGTGTGACCTACTTTATGGATGACCCCTAATAGGTTAAGTATTACTCTATCTACTGTAATTTTTGGCTGACGTTTCAACATTGGTGAGGTTCTGAAAACCAGCGCTATGAATATTGACATAGCACGAGCTGGGTAACCTCACCTTCTAGGACGGTATGCAAATTAATTTTTCTTTTATATTTAAATGATATTGTATATTTTTATTTTTGTTATATAATAAATTTATTCTTATTCTCACTTTATGATCCCAATCTTTAAGTAAGTTTCTAGTTTTTTTATGCATTTTTTTTATTTCTATTTAATCTATATATATTATAATATATAAAAATCCCGTGTCGGTGTTTGTGGTCCTACTCATCCGAAACGGCTCGACCGATTTTAATGATTTTTTTAATGTATATTTCGTAGGTAGGAGAATGTGTCGTAAAGTATATTTCATACCGCTAGGTGATAAGGGTGTTCCCATCCAGATTGTTTTTTTCTATTTTTTGACGAAAATTTTATTTGGCCTCATTTCTTATAGCGTATAGACGTGCAAAGCTGGGTCGGGCAGCTTGTTTTTTATATAATACTTTAAGTTTTATCTACTATATACAATCTAGTTTTCCTTTTAATAATATTGTAGGGATTGTATTCCTTTGTATGTATGGTCCTAATAGATTTATTCTTAATGTAGCAAAATTCTGTCAAATTAAAATGATTATTTTTCCGACCCAAATATCGACCAATAGAATAGGGAATATGCATGTTGTTTAAATTTACTTGATATTTTTTCCCTTGAATCCTTATGGCCCAGATATTATGCCTAAACAATTATTTTCTTATTTAGTTCGTGTTTAATTGCAAAAAATATTAATTAAAATGTGTAAAATAAGGGAGAGAAATTCATGTTTGCAAAACGCATCACCATTGGTCGAAACAAAACGTGACGTCACCTTACACATTCTGTCATTTATCGGCAGCGATTTATCAATGGCGTCCATTGACATCGAAGATGGCGTCAAACACTGGTTACCATAGTTACCTCACTCTATCCGTCACTGAGCGTGTAATGTGATATCATCCAAAGCCCGCGAAATATGGCCGCGTTTAAACAGATCAAATTTTATCGATGTTTTCAAAGTAATTTTAAAAAATAATTTGGACATTGCCAAGAGTATTTATATTTTTTATTAGGGTAAAATGATGTAACAAGTCGATAAAAAATATAAAAAAAATGCATGCATATTCCCTATTGCACCATTCGACGTCACGTGGTACAACCTACATGGTATTATACTGATAATTTTTTGAAAATTTAAAGGTTGTATTGTAAGTTGTCGAATCGTGCAATTCTATTGGTCGATATTTGGGACGGAAAAATAATCCCCCGAATACCACACGAGCTTCAAAATTATCTGGCATTTCCCGATAGGTTCGTTGCAAACAAATGAAGGAGTCAAGTTTTTCAGGTTAAAAAATCACGAGCGCGAAGCGAACGAGTGATTTTTTAACCTGAAAAACTTGACTCCTTCATTTGTTTGCAACGAACCTATCGGGAAATACCCGATAATTTTGAAGCTCTTGTGGTATTATAAGTGATAATGTCTGACTGGACATTACTTTTGATGTTACAATATATTTATACTTCGCCTTTGCGTAACCATGGATTATATCGAAACATACATTTCAATCCTTATTGACATAGTAGAAAAATATACTACTTTTTCACTTTGTCAAAACATAATATTGTCTTTTATTAACGCGAGTATCGCATATTTAAATAAAATACTTTATATATTGGATTAAAAATAAGAAAAGTTCAACATTTCAGTAAATATCAACTCGGTAGGAATAGATGGCGTTAATATGGCAACTTTGTGATATTACAAACACAGTCTGCCCGTGACCACGGTTGCTGAAATGTCGGGATAAATGGACGCTGTTAAGCAATACAACACCACAAAATGATAAAAATGTAAATTTTGATACCAATCACTTCCTTATGAGCTGAAGTACATATTTCAAAAGAGATTATATCATTTAAATCGATTTAATTGCAAAAATGAAAATCTAGTGGGCATGAAACCCTAAAATGTTTAGATTATTTAACAATATTGTCCTAAATTCTATTACTTTGATTGCTACCAAGAAGACCGATAAACATACATTTAGTGTAATAATAATAATTACAAAAAAATACTTACTATTATTTCTGTTAGTTTTTAAAAGAAATTTTATAAAACCTGATTAAAACTTCAAACTTAATTTTCTCAAAATGGCAACCATGTGGGTTGACACTTGCTTAACAGCGTCTAAATAATATAAACAATAAAATTGTGCTTTACTCGGTATTTTATTTAAATTTGCCAAAACATATTAAATTCACCAGGGTTTAACTGACCAAAACAAATTGTATACATTGTCATTTTATGTGTTTTTTTTTTATGATTGATTTTGTGTTTTTAATTTTTTTTTTTTGATTATTTTAAGTATTAAAAATATTTTTATAGTTGATTTTGCATATTTTTTTATTGAAAGTATATAAAAAAAAATGTGTTCAATAATGAGGAGCCGTCGGCGTCGATCCAATAGTCGCAAAGGTATGGTGCGCCACAATGTATGCGAAATGGAGACATTGTTTGATTTATTGCCCAATTTATATAACACATAAATATTTTTTTAATTTTATTTAATATTTATTATATTATTTAAGTGGTGTAATTTTTGTTGTGTTTTTAATTGGTTGTCAAATAAATTAATTTCATTTCAAAAAGTAGGGTTAAATATAGCCGCATTTGATTTTATACAACTCAAATATTACAAATAATTGTTCTTATAAATATTTAAAGTATAAATGTTCCTATGTTCGTTGTCTTCCAATCGAAGCAAAGCGCAATGGAACGTAGCAAGGTATAAAACTAACACTAGTTAGCCACCACACTGCGCTCCAAAACGCAAAATATCGCCGTTCAAATCACCTTAAGTTGAACTTCGACGAAAATCAGCCCAAGTTGTACTGAGGTCAAAACCAAGTTCAAGTTAAACTTAAAAACCAGCTGCAATCGCACTTGGATCAACAGCAAGTTAAACATTGGCCAACAGCAACTTAAACATTGGTCAACAGTAACTTAAACATTGGTCAATACCCAGAAAAGACCAACGTAGAAAAAAATAAACATTTCATGCGAACTTTTTTCTTAATGTTTTAAAAATCTAAGCAGTTTTAAATTACTTCATTAGAAAACCATTTACTTAATATCTTTCTATTTCCAAATTACCTTATTGCTATAAATTTGAATAATTAAATATCTGTTAACAATTATTACTAAGGAAGATTTAAATGTATCATTATTTAATCTTTATACTACATAAGACTGAAGGCTCTGAGCGTGTTACATTGCGATTAAAACTCCTTGATATGATATTTTCTAGCCTCAAAAAGGACGTTTTTATAACTTGAAAACGAGAAAAAATACTGGTAGATGACTCTTTGACTATTATAACTGACACTGATTTTGATGATGTCTTTTTTACTGACAGAATTTAGAAAACTCAATTTTGAATACAGATTGTCTTTTTTTTAGCATTTCAGAATACCTGTCAATAAAACTGATTCTAAACGTCCCTGGCAGGTATAGTTGTAAAGTTGTTTTTTTTTTATTTTTTCAGAGCAGACAACCGAGCAGATGGGTTACCTGATGGTAAGTAATCACCACCGCCCATGGACATCTACGACTCGAGTCTCAGATGCGTTGTCGGCCTTTAATTTTTAATCATCATCATCAGAATCAGATCCCCTACATTTCTCCTTCAACTTGTCATACTCATTACGATTAATGAGATCTTGTTTAAGACGTTCCATATCACTTAAAAGACTGCTTACTTGGACGTTTTCATACTTGTCCTCTGACTCCGCGTCACTATCCAGACCTGAGTCTTCATTCGCTTCATCATCATCATCGGACTTGAGCTCTTTCACTTCGGTATCAGAAGTGGGATCATCTGATTCGGAACTCTCTTCTAGTTTGTTATCTGCCCGATACGCTTTTGGCACCTTATCTTCATCTTGACGCATAAATATATCTCTGTCTGATTTGCTGGCGCCATCTTGACGTTTTCGCTTCCTTCGCATGCTCTTCGCAATAACTCGCTTTTGATGGTCCAGTTGTGGAAACAGTTCTGAAATAGAACATTATTTTAATACTGATATGAAATTCTATGTGTGATTATTTTTATTATAGGCTCTGATAAATTGAGTTAAAGACAGGCAAATCGTGTCGAAAAGAACCCAGCGCTAAACCCTTTGGGTTGTTTGTGTATCAATTATATTGTTAGTTATATCATTCATATCGGCAAAATTTAAATTTAGCTATAAAATAACACAAATATTGCTTAATATATACATTTCTTGTCTATCACTCTGTAAATTGCTTAATCAATCAATCAGACATGCTTTAGAAACTATAAACATGTCGTCCCGGCTATATCCTGTAACCCATCGGCAGGTGTTCTACCGAACGCGCCAACAAGCCCGTCAATAAAACACGAGCGAGACAGCAACATGTGCGCTAGCGTGTGTTAGAGCGAGACGTGTATACAGACCGTGCGCGCAGCTGAGCGCCTGCTCGGCGGCGTTCATCTCGGCCTCCTGTATGGAGTGCCCGCGGCCGGCCGCCAGCCGCCGCCCGCGGAAGTACACGCCCACCGTGTACACGCGCGTGTTCGTCGGGCCCAGGCACTCGATGACCCTGCGAGTTCACATGTTAGGTATCGACAGACGAGCGGGAGGAAAACATCACTAGGTGATACCTTAGCCACTGAATATCAGTCAAATCAAAGGGATTAATTTAGTATATATGTACATATCGACGGTTAAAAGGTAATAGGGTATAACCGACAAAAACCAAATTGTTCAGGAGAGCAGTTTAAAGTTTACTCAGTTTTAAAAGGCACTTCGTAAACGTAGTTTTCTTAGTAGTCTCTTACGAGCGAACGGCAATAAAGCTCTCTCGCAGTTTTAGGCATCGGACCCGAAGCACCCCGAGCATTGCCAAACGTGTGAGTGCGAGCGAGAACGTACCATTTCCAAGCACGGACAAGCGGCTGGGTGCGAGAGAGTGCGCGCTATGACTCTAGCGTCAGAGTGTGCGTTCACACGGATACTAGCAGCGCCGCGGTGGCTGTTGTGAGAACTACTCTTACCCCAGAGAAACTGGGCCAAGCGCGACTTCAAGGCATGTGCTTCCATGTAAATCTATGTTCTTTGATGAAACTATAGCTGTTTTTGTATAATAATTTTCCACATTTTGATAACATTTCTGATTAAGATTATATGAGCATTTTTGGAGCAGTATATCGAGAAAAAATTAATTACTTCACTTAAAGTAAACCTAGATTATTAGCAAACACTGTAGCACGTTATCTTAAAAACTTACATCTGAATGCTTGAGTCTTATATACACTCTATAATGTTGCTTTTAAAAAATACGAAGCTTACTTATAGACGGGTATATCTGGCTCCCCGCCTTCCATCGACCGCAGAGTGAGGCAACACTGCTGGAGTTTAGACTTAGGGTCGTTCCAGTCTTGGTTCATTATGAACTCCTGCAGACGCGGGAACAAACACGCGCTGCAGAACACTTGGCAGTATTCGAGATTCTGGAACATATATTATTTAATGTTAGATATCGACAGACTCACTATCACTTGGTGATACCCCAGCCATAGAATATCCGTCAATGATGCGCGGTCGACCTACTTTTTACTTCGAGCATTCGGAAATCCATACACTGAGACCGAAACGCGCAATATGCTTTTTTTAGTTCTTTGTGTGACCGGACGTGGGGAAGACATGCTTACAGAAAATAATAAACATGTCGTCCCGACGAGAATCGAACCCGCGACCCACCGATGTGCATGGTACATAAAAAACGCGCCAACGAGCCCGTAAAAATACCCTAATTCCGTAAGCTTTAATATATTTTGTTATGTTCCCTCATACCTCAGCAAAATATGTCCATAGGCTGAAACCTAATAGCGCAAACACAGTATTCCCATCCATGAATATTGGTCCATTTTCCGATCGGAATTTCCCCCCACCCGTTTAATGCCCTAAGAAACCATTACCAGACGTATGAACACGTCGTCCCGGCGGGAGTCGTACCCGAGATCCATCGGAGCGCAAGGTGTACTACCCAATACACTTACTTCCATTAAAATATTCAACAAGTTCAAAATTAATAATAAATAGAGTGAGTAACTAGTGGACACAAACGCAAGAATACCTAAATGGTTATAAAATTGTCGAATAACTTTTGCTTAAATATCTCCTCGCAGCTACATATTTTATTTTATTTTATATTATTTTAAAATAGATCATTATTTCATTGGTATATTTCATACATACATACATATAGATTTCATATATTCATGATATACTTTCAAAAATGCGGTTATACACAAAGAATGAAATGATATTTCTTTTTATATTTCATAAGCTCCGAAAAAAACTTAGAATGTCTATATTTTATCAATCTTAAATGATAATAAAAACTGAAAAGAGAAAGAAATGCTAGGAAATAAAATCGCAATGTCAAAAAATACTATAGCAGATAAATTATGTGGACATCATACCTTATCAATATAAAGTGCACCTAAAAAGGCCTCAAGTAAGTCAGCCTTGTGCTTTTTGGCAGTGGGTTTGGCTTTAGGGTTGTTGTATATCGCGTATTCCGACATATTAAGGTCGTCGCACACCAACGCTTGCGTGCGATTGTTCACCAATGATGAACGGAGCAACTGTAAAAATATATAGCTGTGTAAACTTGATATCGTCTTCCATTAACACACACATATAAAACTCTTTATACCGGATTAAAACGCGATTTTCTTATTTATATTATTTAACCCTTTAACGTCACAAAGACACTTTTTGGAAGTCCTCTTTTTGACGTGATTTACCATGAAAATGTCAGCAAAATTCCTAAAGTACCTTGACAACTATTTTGAATGGCGCAGCTTAAATTTCGATAAAAATAATTTTATATTATATTTATGCAAAATTAGGATAAACATTATTTTTATTATATAATGCCTCCACTGTGGCATTGCTTGGAAGTCCACGGTTCGAAACAAATTATTTTAGTCGGGTAGAGCTTCAAGCAAGACCTATCCTAGTTGCTTGTAAACAAAGTCAGTGAAAAGACAGATACTGTTCAATGCATGGGACACCCACTTCCTAAAATAATAATAAATATTAAATAAAATTAATTAATTTAAATATTATTTGTATATAAAAAAAATAATTTTGAGAATATTTATGAATAAAGAGAATAATACAAATAAAAGCTTTTAATCAGATATTTTTTTTACTATACGAGGGTGAATCAAAAAATTCTTGGAATCAATATTAAAAAATGCAAAGATTTAAATAATAATATTTTATTTTTCTACATAATCTCCCTCCAATGCAATGCATTTAGAATAACGCGTTTCTAACTTCCTTATTCCTTGTGAAAAAAAATTATTTTCTTGACTATCGAAAAAGTCCTCTACGGCAGCTATAACCGCGTCATTATCGTGAAATTTTGTTCCACGAATTTCCTCTTTTAATTTTGGAAATAAGTGAAAATCACTTGGGGCTAAGTCCGGAGAATATGGTGGGTGGTCAAGGAGATTGAAGCCAGCACAGCGGATTGCGTTGAGCGCAACTTCCGATCGATGAGCAGGAGCGTTATCTTGAAGGAACAACACGCCCAACGACAGTTTTCCACGACGTTTTTCTTTAATCGCTTCACGCACTTTCGGGATTAAATTTGCATAATAGGGTCCAGTAATCGTCTGGCCTTTTGGCATGTAATCAATAAAAAGGATTCCTTCACTATCCCAGAACACAGAGGCCATAACTTTGCCAGCGGTAGTTGCAACTCGAAATTTCTTGATGGATGGAGAGGATGGTCGTTTCCAAGACATGCTTTGTCTTTTAGTTTCAGGATCAAAATGGTGGACCCACGTTTCATCCATGGTGACAAGACGACGGCAAAAATTATCCGAATCACGCTGGAACATTTCGAGATTACGCTTGGAAATTTCCAAACGTTGCTTTTTGTTTTCGTCGGTTAACATTCGTGGCACCCATCTTGCAGACACTTTTTTGAACCCCAGTGAATCAATTAAAATGGATTGAACGCTACCAAAAGATATCTTTAGGATCTCAGCTATATGTTTTATAGTCATTCTTCTGTCTTCCAAAACCAGATTCTCAACCTTTTTGACATTTTCTTCTGTAACGGAGGTTGAAGGCCGCCCAGAACGCGGGTCATCTTTACAGCTTGATCTACCTCTTTTAAATTCAGCCACCCAGTACGCAACCGTAGAATAGGGTACAGCATCACCCCCTAATGTCTGCTGAATGTCCAAAAAAATTTCCTTCGTAGACATTTTTTTCAAACTGAGGTATTTTATCACCGCACGTAACTCACTTTTATCCATAATTTTGACTTTTTAGCAACTCGTTGCACAAAAAAATTTATTACATGCGAACGAACTGACAAAAACAAGTGACAGTCTGCATAAATATAGTGTGATAGACACTCTTTAATTTGAATATCGAACTTGATCCAAAAAGGTTTCATATATATGCACTTCTAAGAACTTTTTGATTCACCCTGGTAATTAACTGGTTTATGAATATCGACAACTAGACATCTATTTGCCCTATTTGGCAAAGGCCTTCTCCAACCACTTCCACTCATTCCTGTACCTAGATGTACTGCCGCCCTAGCATGACAATCACGACAAAATTTTGTCGACCGTTTTCTCGTGTTTTAATCGATTATCTCTTTATGTCTTCCGGGTCTAACATGACACTTACACTTAAAACTCGACTTCTAATGACAAAAGTAGAGATATATATTGATCGAGATATATTTTCTATCAAAATTGTCGATGTAACGATATAATTTAATTTTTTTTTCTTATTATGTAAATTTAAATGTTCTCTTGTGATTGTTTGTAAATATTTTGATAAAATTTAATTAATATAATTGGATGTATGTCCGTTTTAATTGAATTAATAAAAAAAACGAGATATCTTATATCTTAGTTTGTCTTCACTCTTCCGCTAGATATCTCTTGATGGTCATGCGAGGCGGGCTGCTCCATGCTCTTCCAATACTCACAGATAAATGCCCCTCGTGGTGGTCCGGGAAGTGCCTGTACAGCTTGTCGGACACGACCAGCTGCAGGACGGTGTCGCCGAGGAACTCCAGCCGCTGGTTCGACCCCAGCGTGAGGTTGGTGAAGCCCACCGACCGATCCGTGAACGCACGCGCCAGGAGGCGTATGTGCCTGAATTTGACACCTAAAATAATATAATTTTACTCAAAATTATTTTTTCTTGACTGAGTCGTATAAAATGAAAGGCGGCGCATTATAAGACATTTTTTTTCAATCATCACTAATAAACCAAAAGTCATGATTTGGGCTTTATTAAAAAAAATAAAGAATAAATACTTGCGTCTTCCATACTAAAAATATAATAAAACATAATAAAGGGAGTACACTCCCAGTGTTAGTGTCTGATATTTTCAATTCAATCTTACATTATATATTTTAAGTTAGATGTAAATTACTCATTAGCTATTATTAATATTTATTTTTGGCTAGATTGTAATATCATAAAGTTCTACAACATGTATTGTAGAGCTTTATACATAAAAAAAAATTACATTATATAATTTGAAAAAATGTTCACTTATGCCTATTATAATTATTAAATTTACATTCGTTTTAATATAATTTATTTAAGTTGAAGACTTTTTTAACAATAAAACCGATGTTGAAAGATCGAAAGAAACTTAAATTTTAACATTTTAACAAAAGCCATTAAGTATTGAGTTTGAGTACTACAGAATTTTAAAATAAATAAATATATATTATATTATGTTCTTTACTAGCAATTTCAGGGTTAAATTGATTTAATCGATTAATTCCATATGTTTTTATGTTCGAGCAAAATCACGAGATATTAGACCCAAAAGACTAGTCTAGTCCTTTAATAGGTTTCATTTCTGACTGAAGAGTATATCTACCTATAGACTCCTCGAATGCGGTCAACTTCTGCAGAAACTCGAAGTCCTTGATGTACTGCCTGTCGCCGAGCGGTTCCTGCTCTTGCAGCGAGTGTGCGCGCTCCTTCATCCAGATGTCATACAATATCGGCTCGTTGTGCCACAGGGCTTGGGCGAACACGCGGTCTGTTATCTAATGACAAAGATGTTATTTGACCAATCGCACATTTGGGAATATAGATTCACTTCTGCATGTTTTCCAACATAACAGGAAGGGCATTTTTTTTGACGTGACCAATCACGCGAAATAATATAACGTCCCCGGCTCCCTCAAAACGATGTCATTCATGCGATTGTCACCGTTTTACTGTGTATGTGTAAAGTCGATAATCGCGGTATTTTCTGCATATTTAAATCATGTTTGCAAAAAATTGCCAACGATTTTGCATGTGCATACACTACATAGCGTTATGGCGACTTATTGCGCCATTTAGCATTTGAGTATAGATATTTCATCGCGTGATGGCGTTTTAATCCGGCTAATGTTATTTCATTTAAATATGTGATAATCGTGTTGATAATAGATAATATTAAAAACCAATACCTCTAATCCAGCATCAAGGAATAATCCGCCCATCAGCGCTTCAAAGCAATTGGCCATAGCGTGACGCATCACCACTTCTCTGCATAGATCCGATCCGTGAGCGTACAACATGTATTGTTCTAGACCAATGTTCTGAAATATATACCATATACTTACGGCCTTATTCATAAATGTGTTATGAGCGTGATATACTTAAAATATGTTTTGTCTTGCTCTATCGAATATAAAAAGATTACAGAACGACAGAAACAAAACATATTTTAACAATATCAAGCTACATTACATTTATAAATAAGGCCGTTAGAAAAAAACCCATGAATGGTTTTAATTATTAAATAAATATCTAAAAAATTACACGCTCTTTTAGGCCGTAAAATTATCGCAAATTTAAATATTAATGAATGAGAGTCTAATTCACTTCTGTTCTAAAACTGTAAAAAGCTATGTTTTGACTTGTAATATACCTATATGCAATTAAATAAATTATACAATAAACATAAACTTAGATATAAGTATTTTGCTTATTATCTTCGATCAACAATATACTAGATATCGGGTCGACGTAAAAAATCCGTGCCGGTAAATATCGGCTCACTTGAAATGTGAGAGTCTATTTTGTTTAGTTCTCTTCAAGCACGGCCAATGTTAAGACGTTTCACAATGACGCAGTTTGTCTTCAAAAATTGCAAAAATAATTCCCGAAAAAACAATTTTACGGACGGAGTCTTATTTTTGGTTAGTACATATAAAATAAGATATATTTTAAGCTTTTAAACTAACAAATAATTCAAAATTTGAACAAAATTATCTGTTTTAAATCAACGCTACAAATGTTTGGCCAAGGTTGGCCAACACATGCGCCAACTATTGTGTAACAGAATAGTGGATGCATGGAGTAGATTTGTACTGAAATAATCCTTACTATCTTAGGATAAGCATCCTTAGTAATATTATAAATGCGAAAGTGATATTTTTGTTTGTTACGCTTTCACGCTAACACGGAAAACACATTCCAATATGTATGTTCATTTTGCGGATATTATTATTTAACATACTGTTACGGAGACAGGCTGAAGAAAGTTCGAGAAACATTTCTGGTATATTTCAGTCACTTAGAGACGTTTTCAGCAAGCTGACATACGATTTCAGGCCGTTTTAAGGCAGTATCTATCAAATAGCAAAAATTCGGAAAGCGATACCAAGCGATCAACTTCTGCGATTTACGAGAGATCCGAGTGCGATAGTTCGAGAGCCAGAAGAGTATAAGAGTCAGTGTTTTGTGCGCAGTGTAATTGTAGTGTTTTGTTTTAGTTTCGTTTTTCTCTAATTGTAGTAGTGTAATTTTTAATTAATTCATTATTTTATTTATTT
This sequence comes from Anthocharis cardamines, assembly GCA_905404175.1. NCBI lineage: Eukaryota > Metazoa > Arthropoda > Insecta > Lepidoptera > Pieridae > Anthocharis > Anthocharis cardamines. The sequence continues at coordinate 5,726,403 of FR989964.1, forward strand.
TCTTTTGTGTTATTTTTATAAATAAATCCTCAGTGTATAAGAGCGGCGTTTATTAATCACGAACCATTATAGTTCGTAACAATACGAATTACAATTTATATAAAACATTATATTATTGTTTATCAAATATATTATAGTTTACGTTTCATGTTGATATATTATTTTGTACCCTACTAGATACATGATAATTTACACATTGGTGTTTCATAAACTATACTAATAATACCAAAGTCTTCGAAGTTAGTCAAGTGTGTATGTATAATACATAGATATGTATATATATTTTGGTAACAAATAAAATTATATTTCGACTTCACTCTTTTCTTTGTTCCCATTGAGCAGTGTCATTTTTTCAAAATTTGACCAGGGGCGTGGTTTAAATAACAGGTTACTTTTTTCGTGAATTTTGTATGCGACCTGAAGTCTATTTAATACTATGTCAATGCTTATTATCAACCTAATATAGACATTTTTGAAAAATCTCCACTTTATAAATTGTAAACAGAACAAATTTACACACAGACGCTCTTTATAATATTAGTAACTATTAGTTCCCAGCCGCTAACTTTAACCACCGCACCTCGCAACAAAACTCCAAGTTCCACCCGTACCATCGTGACGCTTGGAAGTCTAGCAGTGTGTGCTTTATGCGCAATTTTGACGGGCTCGTTGGCGCGTTCGGTTGAACACCTGCCGTGCGCATCGATGGGTCGTGGGTTCGAATCCCACCGGGAGCACATGCTTATAATTTTCTGTAAGCATGTTTTCCCCACGTCTGGTAACTTCGAGCATTGATCGGGTGGGAGGAATATCTAAATTCCGACCGGGTAACGAACCACCGTTCATAGATGGAAAAGCCGTGAAGTGCATATTGCGCGTTTCGGTTTCAGTCTATAGATTTCCGAATGCTCGAAGTAAAAATTAGGTCGACAGCGCATCATTGACTGATGTTCTGTGGCTGAGGTATCACCTACCATCAAGTGAACCTCATGCTCGTCTGTAGATATCTGACATAAAAAAATAAAAAAATAAAAAAAAATTTCTTCCACGCACTACGCTTTCACCTTCAAGGGGACCTTCAAGAAGAGAGCCTATTCCTACCCTAAAGACCGGCAACGCATCTGCAAGTCCTCTGGTGTTCACTTATTAGCCGTGAGCCGCAAGCTCGTTTGCCCCCTATATTATAAAAAAAAAAAAAAAAAATTGTAAAACTTACCTTAGCCAATAGTGCTAAATGTTGATTTTGTACGATAGCCGCCCTGTAGGTGGCCAGCCCGCCCTCGGCCAGCCCGGGGAACATCTTGAACAGGTGTATCGACGATATGAACTCCACCACCGCGTCCCCCAGGAACTCCAGCCGCTCGTTGTGCTTTATTTCCGACTCTGTCTCGTTGCTTTTACCGAAGCGCGACATTATATTTATTAGTGTGACGATACCTTAAAATAAATGAAAAAAATTGTCTTTTATTAACATTTATCACACATGCTTGTGTATAGTATATGTACATTAAACACGTGCGAAGCCGAAGGAATGAATTGAACAACTTTTTTCATTAAAATTATTTACTGTATACCGGATTAAAACGCAATTTATTATTTATATTGTTTAGAGGTATACAGTATTTTATTTAAATGAAAAAAGTTGTTCGTTTCATACGATATCATGATAGCGGAAGATCTAGTCGAGTCTAGATCTAGGTTCATAAATAACTAGCAACACGCCCTGACTTCGCACGTGTGCAATGTGCACAAAAAAAGCATATGTTACTCGCTGATAATGTTCAAATTGGTTCAGTAGATCCAGATATACTCTACAACCTCATAAACTTTACCACATTAGTATATTTACAGTGCATTTCAACATGCATTCGTATGCAGCATTAGCGTATGTGGTAAATAGCATTTGATGTAGATATTTTTTTTTGAAGCCAACATTCTCGCAGGACAACGTCTGTTAGTTCCGCTAGTCCAACATAAAAAAAACCTCCTTTCATTCACCTTTTTTCCTAGTATAATGTATCCTCCTGTCTCCGTACTCCGGCTGCCGGATACCGCAGTTGGTGAGCGTGTTCCTGGCGTGGTCGGGGTTGGTCCCGAAGTTCTCCCGGTACGAGGGGTGGGTGAGCGCGGTCTGCAGCAGGGCTCGCTGCTTGAACTTGTAGCTAATTATATTCTCCAGGCTGTCCAGAGACTTGTGGAAGCGCAGGTGTCGTATTAGCACCGGTATTAGCATTGCGTGCTGAAATTATTTATTACATATATGTCGCATTTGGGTCATGAGTACAGATCGTCAACATCACACAAACGTCAAAGTGACGTATACAGAGAGCCTAGATTTGGAGAGGGAACGTTAATAAAGGAACGTGCATTCGGTGATCGATATATAATCGTACGGATCGCTCACAGAGTAACGCTGGCCTAGGAACTGTATTGTGTATTGTAGTACGAGTGTATTTCTTGCCCGGATTCCTGATGAGACCCATAATAAGTGACAGTGAAGATAATGAACCTCCGAAATATATAATACATGTCGACGGCGTAATTATCAAGCTTCGTATCTCCATTTGGTCAAACTTTACAGGAGGAAGATAAAACAGGCAAAACATTACGTGGACATACGTAGTTTTATTTTGTGTAAATACTAAAAAACTAAAAACAATTATTAGATACGAGTGATTCCATCGTATTCGTTACGTGGTATTTTACACAAGATGGCATCAAAAAACAAATATCGGAAATTTTTGACTTACGAAGTTTGATATTTAGGCCAGCGATATTTAATAACTCTGGGAGTGCACTAATGTAGAAAATATTAAGGCAGAAATATACCCATGTTTATGTAACAGTTTTCTCACACACACACTCTCTCTCTGCCTCTCTCACACACCCTATTAAACCATGACCGTTTAATGTTAACACCAATAGTCTTATTTTTATATTACAACTTATATATGTACATATATAAATACTTTTTACTGGTGCTGCCCAGACAAGCGTCTTTTTTTTTAATGTCAGATATCGACAGACGAGCATGAGGTTCACTTTATGGTAGGTGATACCTCAGCCACAGAACATCAGTCAATGATGCGCTGTCGACCTAATTTTTACTTCGAGCATTCGGAAATCCATAGACTGAAACAGAAACGCGCAATATGCACTTCACGGTTTTTCCATCTATGACTATGTCTATACTTACAACAGCGAAACAGACTAAGGAAATATCTATGCCTATTCAATTTTAGTTTATTTTATATGTATATGGTATACCACAATCGTTAGAGAACGTGACAGCGATACCAACCTATCTTTACAACAAAGTTACTTCTGCATAATATCTAAATTCGACCTTATTCTTTGGGGATATGAACTGCATATACCAAACTGCTATCTTCAAAAACACGATGAGTTTTTAATATTTTGATATCACAATTAAATTATATGGATTAACTATATTTATTTAAATGGATCAGTTTAGCCTTACAGATTAAAAAAAACGACTAGGTATCATAATCATAACCAGGGACTGAAACTGGTTAATTTTAATTTTCCAAAATACGTGTCTGACTGAGATACCATGGTGTAGCGACATCTATAATCCGCTACAAGAATCAATACAAAGACGTCTATTCCTGAATCGCGCTATCAAAGTTTCTGTGCGCGCTAAGTATATATACAACATCTCGACATCAACCACTGGGGCCTTAGGGCTGGCCAGTCAGTGGTTCGACTGGTCGAGGATCCTCCCTTTAGCTTGGAGGAAGAGCACACCTCCCTTCCTCCACATTGGTGACCCCGACGTGATCAAGCCACCTTCCTCCACATTGGTGACCCCGACGTGATCAAGCCACCTTCCTCCACATTGGTGACCCCGCAGAAGAACACCTACTTCTGAACATCGAGAAGCCTGACGTCATCACTCCTTCCTACAACATCAATCAGCAGCAACTAAGTCACAGCCAGCCAGCACCCTCGGCTTCAACGGGTATCCTGTCCACTAGCATGCAGCGAGCGCGTATGCCTGGTCAACACCCTCAGCCACCTTCAGCACAGCACACTGCACTTCGGCCGGTCAGCAAGCAGAGCACATCTCTCCTGGTCGACGCAGCAGCCAGCTTCAAACACTGCAGCACTCCGACTCACTGGAGCATCATGCAGCATCATCGCACTCAGTTCCGACTCACCGCGAACTCTGCGACATCCGATTCCGACTCACTGGAATCTCGGGTAATCTGGCACTGGCAAGCAACACACAACACAGCTGTTTCAACAACTCGATCGACCTCCGGTCTTCGGGGGGGAGTACTGTAGCGACATCTATAATCCGCTACAAGAATCAATACAAAGACGTCTATTCCTGAATCGCGCTATCAAAGTTTCTGTGCGCGCTAAGTATATATACAACATCTCGACATCAACCACTGGGGCCTTAGGGCTGGCCAGTCAGTGGTTCGACTGGTCGAGGATCCTCCCTTTAGCTTGGAGGAAGAGCACACCTCCCTTCCTCCACATTGGTGACCCCGACGTGATCAAGCCACCTTCCTCCACAATGGTATTAGTTTCAAAGAGTAATAGACACTAAACTTCCACAGTATTTTTTTTAGTAAATATGAATAATAACGAAAGAATATTAACAAAAACCTTTATTATACCTAAACCTTTATTATAGTATAACTCCCATAGTAAATTAACCGGTATTCAGTACCTGATCATAACCGACTTTGTCCTACGGATAGGGAACATTGTGGCACAAATAAAGCAGATTTACGTACTTGTACAACATCGCACATGAGGCCCGTGGTATGGAAGCCCTCGGAGGAGATGGCGACTGTGACGTCACGTTTCATCTTACTTTGAGTGCGCATCTCTTGGAGTTTCGCCTCCTTCGCCACCAGCTTCTGGCGTTCGTTGAACGACGGCTTCGCCATATTCGCAATCAGATGGCGGTATTTGACGTAATAACGCCAGGCTTTTTGATATCTACAAAGGTAAATTCACAACATTAGAGGACCGAGCCTACGAGTATATTTTTATTTTATTTTTTTCATTTATTTTGGCATCAAACAGACATGTAGCATGAAGTAGTGATGCAATCTAAGAAGGGGCACATCTGTCTAGATGTAGCCTATTCACTCAGCCGGCCTAGCATGACAACCACGACAAAATTTTGTAGACCGTTTTCTCGTGTTTTAATCGATTATCTCTTTATATCCTCCGTATCTAATATCACTTAAAACTCGACTTCTAATGTCAATATAATATTTGTCGATCGAGGTATCTTGTCTATAAAAGTTGTCGATGTCGAGATATATCTCTTAATGGTCATGCTAGGCGGGTTTGTCTTAAAGACACCCAAGTTATAGTGGTCCGGAAAGATAGAAGCCGCCAGGCAGTACCATTCGCGGTCTGTCTATAATTTGTAATTTGTATGCAATTTCAACTGCTTCCTCATAAAACTGATGTTAATACTTTCTGGTAACTTACAAGTTGTATGCTGTTTGTTCTTAGAATTAAATCTGAATATAAATATTATATAAATCTATAATGAGATACAAATAGAAAATACAGTGCATAATTGACATCTGGAAGGTCATTGGCGAAATATTACATTACCTAATGAAAATCAATATCCGAAATCCATATTACATAATTTTCACCGATTATAAAATATATAGACCAATCCGTATTATACACCGGTTTCACAGGGGTGCAACGTAGATATACTATACTGTTATAATGTAGCTTTCTATTGATGAAAGAATTTTTAAAATCAGTCCAGTAGTTTTTGAGTTTATTCGTTGCAAACATACAAAAATACAAATCTTTCCTCTTTATAATATAAGTGTAGATATGACTCAATATTAGTTTAAGTACTCACTCTGGGTTCCCCGCATAACTAAGTTGAGGCGGTCTTATTCCGAAATGAACTATTTCTGGGTAGAATTTCTTAATATCCTCGGGATGCTTGAGGCTGTAGGGCGGGCTGCGGTCGATTTGGTCCACGCGAACCGAGCACGGCTTCTTACCGGGGTATGTTACTATCATACCTGTAGTGTTTGTGTTTAAATGATTAGAATTATAATAATTATTCATCTTAACACACACACAGTCATACAATACACTAATACAGATATACTCACACAGACATACAATACATTGTCTCTGGCGCAGTGATGCCAACTTGAGGGTTTTCCCCCAAAAGTGGGAATAAAGATGTCCAGGGGGTTTTTAGAGGGATTTTTAGGGGGTAGTTTATTTTTTAGAAAAAACGCACGATTCTATAGAATTTATATTAAGTCTAGAACCTCACACATGTGAATTAAATACTGTATACATAGATTAAAACGCGATTTATGGTCCGTGACCACGGTTGCTGAAAAGCATCCGAAACGTCGGGATAAATAATTTAAATAATACATCGCGTTTTTTAAAATGGTTATAAATACTTGTGGGACATGTGTGTTTTTAAAATTAGATCTTCAATCTACCCAAATATAAATTTCTGTTATTGAGAACTATTTTGGAATACGAATACACGGGCAGGACAATATTCAAATATGAAAGAATATTGAACAAGCTCCAACTTCGAAAAGATTAAAAGGTAAAATCTCGTCTTCTCAATGATCTTAGAGTTAAATAACTTTATATTATGAACTTATATACTTTAAATTATTGAAATATAATCGATTTCCTTTAATTAAGGATGAAAATTACAGTAAAATAGATGTTAAAATTGCCGTTCAAAGATAAGCTTTATTTTTTTTATTAAAGAGCAGACAATTTTATTTATTAGGTAATTGAGGTCAATACTTGCATGTTCGAGGGACGCATATTGTATTCTAGTGTAGAGAAACTATACAAAATATACATAGATGTTATTTCCAATTACCTTTGATCCTATCAACAAACTTCTGCCAGTGATAATGGTCCATATTATGCACTTTCTCGAGGGATTCCGGTGGAATTAGCAGACCACTCTCCTCTGTTAGGTATCTTAACACTTCGCACATCGACAACACCTAAATAAATACAAAATAGGTTACAAAGCAAATTTCCTTTTTTTTCCTAACTAAAAACCAAGTGTTTGTTATATAAAAAAATTATAATCAGTAAATGGGTGAGAGGGATAAATAAATAATTAATTTTATCCTAAAATATTTCGGAAAATGTACTAGATAGAGATTTAAAAGAAACTGACCCATGACAAATATAGGATGCTTCTAGGTTGTTATTTGCAGAATAAATAATTATTATGTAAGTGTGTATGTCATTGAATTCCTCCATAGCCGTTGAACCAATTTAGATGATGATTTATTTGTGTGAAGCCAAAATTCGGTCAGGATAATTGTAAGCTATTAAAGATTACCTACCCAGTTCTATATTATAATCTTAACAAAGTTAGGGATCCCGATCAATTAGACGATTAGTGAAGTAATTTAAGAGCACTTCAGTAAAAGCAATAATGTTTAAATATTGCATACCTCACAGCCACCTTCCGGTAGATATCGAACGAATCTCGGCATAAAATGAAATTGGGAACAAGTGGTGTCCGTCCCTTGGCCTAGATCCAAATCGACCAATTCTAATAGCTCCTTGAACAAAAATTCCTCTGAAAAGGAGGTTTAACCAAATACAAGATAAAAAACGTTTTTTTTTTAAATTATTTTTTTAAAAACTTGTCTTGGGCAGACATATTTTTCTTTACAGGCAAGAAGATGATCAGCCGTCTGTATTCTGTCAGACCTAAATATTTGTTTTCCAGGAATTACAATTCGATGCTAAAAGCAACGCAATTACCACTGAGCAACAGAGGTGGTCAGGTGAATTGATAACATCAGATGATAAAGGCACTATGTAACTTATAAAATGTTCTGAGTTATCATGCAATTTGCTAATCTAATATATAAAATTCTCGTGTCACAGTTTTCGTTGCCATACTCCTCCGAAACGGCTCGACCGATTCTTACCAAATTTTATATGCGTATTCAGTAGGTCTGAGAATCGGCTACTATCTATTTTTCATACCCCTAAGTGATAAGGGTTGTTCACCCTTAAATTTTTATTTTTATTTTTGGACGATTTTTTTTATTATGTGGCATTAAAAAATACATACAACCCCTGCTTTTTTGTCAAAAAAATCTAGACCCGTGCGAAGCCGGGGCGGGTCGCTAGTTAGGCTATATATTTTATGATATATTATACTAATCAAAGAATGAGACTGAACTAGATGCCTTTATCATTTTCGTATTTTAATAACTTGCATTTAAACACTTAAATTGAAAGGGTCATATATCATTTTATTTTATTTTCTATATTTTGGCTCAATATTTCATAAATTTGTAATGGGGATTGTATTAACTTTTAGTCACTGAATTTAATATTTATGTAAATAACTTTGTTTACAATACAAACAATTGGGAAGACACAGACTCAACACAGTTCATAACTACATTGGGAGTCTGGGTTTACATATTTGGTGTTATTGAATTGGTGTAAATAAAGAATTTTTTATTTTTATTATTTTTTTTTATTCTATAACACATAACGTCTTTAACCAGTTAATTTTTACTATATATTATTAAATCAACAGATATCTTCAATTATGACCACATTAGTTTTAATTAGACAGTTTCAAGTATTTTTTATTTGAATACACAACAAAAAATTAATTCTAAAATGTATTTTAATATAAAAGACTTACCAAACATATCCAACTCTTGAACTGTGAAATTCCTTGGCGCCGGTTCCTCAACATATAGTATAGTGTATTCGATATTGAACCTAATGACTTTACAAGTGGGTAGTTTTGCTAACTTGTAATGAGAAAACATCGAGAAACCGGAGAAGAGAAATTCATGCTCGTCGTGACTTATGATGGTTGGGGATTTTATGAGGAAATTGGTTGGTGGAGAAACTGTAATTCTGTAAAAAAAATATTATAAAATAACCCTAATATTATAAATTGGAAAGTGTGTTCGTTTATCCGTCTTTCAGATAAAACTTGTATATTATATTTAAAAAAATATTTATAATTGCGCGAAAACTTTAAAAGACGCTTTACAAATTGTTCTAAGAAATAACTTATGTATTTTATATTATAAAATTTAATCATCCTGCTGCAAAAATTATTTGCAGCAGGCGCAGAATTTATATTTTTTATTACAACACAGAGACTGACTTCGTTAATTTTATTTATTAATTACCAATAAAAATATAGTCCTAATTTATTGTTCGGCTAATACTACTTATTTTAATAATATTTTTCTCTTCTTAACATATTGTAAGTTCTTTGGAGAAAAAAATAAATTCTTTAAACCTAAATAGGAGAGCAGAAGCGTCGCTACGCTATTCCCTAGCACCTCAAAGTTCAAATCCAACAAAAAAGGAGGGTAGTTCGTAAAGTCTATGCCCGGGGTACTCACCGATAGTGATACAGCTTGTCCGTATTGCTCTGTGTGGGGACGCACTTAGGGAAGTGCTCTTCGGTCGCGTACACGCCGTGCCGGATGCCGCAGCGCCGCGCGCGCGCACTGCACCGGCACAGCGGACCGCCGTTCATCTCGCCGCTGTTGTTGAACCTGAGTCAATGTTACATCACTAAAATACTTACCAAAGAACATAGTGTACTTAGAAGAACCGGCCTACAGGCCTAGCATGACAATCGCGGCAAAATTTTGTCGACGGTTCCTCATGTTTTAATCGATTATCTCTATTTTTTTCCGGGTCTAACATGACAATTATGACTTAAAACTCGACTTTTAATAGCAAAAATAGATATATTTGTCGATCGAGATATCTTTTCTATCAAAATTGTCGATGTCGAGATATATCTAGATATCTTATATTTTAGTTTGTCTTTCGTCTGCGAGATATCTCGTGGCGGTCATGCTATGCCGTTTGTACAAACTTTGAGCACAGAAAAAATAGTTCTATTTTTGATCTGTAGAGCGCGCGGCAATGTATCGGTGTTTCACACACACACTTTTATCAGATTTATATGTGATTTATTATTTATCCCAATGTTACGGATGCTTGATGATTTTGGATGGTGAATTTAAATCACTGAAAGAGTTTGTTGTATGATAATAAAAAATAGTGTAATTAGAATATTTGTGAAGAAAAAATATAATAATACATTATACTTAATCCTTTTTAATTAAAAAGAAAGAAGTGAAGCTGTATATTTATTTGCCATGATATGTGGATTGAAGTACAGATATCAGGGACTTCATAACAAAGTACAAAGACAATGGTAGTGGGCCCTTTTATTATGAGGCCATCAATATACTTAAATAATGTTGTTAAATAGTTTTTTTATTAACATACCATAATTCCGGATGTAATCTTCTTGGATGACTCTGTTTTCTTTGCAGTTCCAACATCATTCTATCAGTATATCCTTGCAAATTCTCTTCATCCAAACAATCTTCATCTTCAGATGAAGATGATGATGATGAGGAACTATCATCATCCACTAATAAAGAAATAAATGTGCATGTATAAAATATTTAGTATTTAGCTAAATTCAAAAAAAATGCAGTCTAAATGTCAGATTAAAAATAAAATTAATAAATCATGATTTAAAGCTATGATAACCAAAATGGTCCATATCAACCTCCAGAAGTCTTTAATACCCCGCAGATAGAAATTCAAATGTTTCTAATTGAGAAGTATAAGTCCAATGTACATTGATTGATGTTGGTAAATTTGAAAAAATATATATAAGGTAACCAATAGGATCTACTTAAAGAGAAAAAACTCACTTTGATGTTTGCATCTCTTAGCTTTCTGCGGCTTCAAAGGTGGCAATTCATCAACTTCAGGCCTTGCCTTCCGGCCTCTTTCAATGAGCAATGTAAAGAAATTCTCACAAATTTTCTCCAACTTGGGAGTTTGTTCTACACCAACACCATCCTCTATTTGCTTATAATATAATTCAGCTGGTGAACTTCTATACCACATTTTGGGATTCTGTAATATTTATGGGATAGCAGATAGGTGAATTACACAACACAATATGTATATATGCTCTATGAATTCATAAAATAAATAAAGGCAAATTTATTAGCAAAAGTTAGGTAACATACTTCTTCCTCATCTGAATTGTGTTCCTTGGACCACTTCTCCATTCTACTAATAAATACTTCTGATGTTTGACAATAGTTTTTCCTAGAAAATCATAGAATAATTTTAGCTTATTTATGTTATATTAAATCTGGAGAAAAGCTCTAATTATGGGTGACATTTGACAAAAGGCTAATTAAACAAATAAGCATCATAATATTTTCAATTATTTTGTTTGTGACTTTTACTCTTTTGACTAGATTTTAATAAGGAATTAAAGGAAGTTTAATTGTGTAACAACCAAAATACTTTTGATGGATTAATTTTAGAATTACTAGGGTTTGAACTGATTTGGACTGATGAAGTAATTACAAATTAAATTACACAATTTAAAAATATAACCTGTAATCTTCTAAAATTTTCTCTCTATCTGTCATTGGCTTTTGAGTCATTGATGAACGAGATGTGCTACATGAAGATTCTCGGCTTCTTTGAGATGAGTATCTGTGTCTATCTTCATACCTATCTCTTACACTCCTAGACTCATGTCTATAGCTGTGTGATCTATGGTCTCGATCAGAGCTTCGACTATAGTGTCTCCTGTATTCATATTCTCTTCTTTCTTCTTCATACCGTCTTCTGGAATATCTTTCATCTCTGTCTCGATATGAACTTTTACTATGATGACTGCTAGAGCTAGGACTGTGTGATCTACTTCTTCTAGATCTACTCCGGTAATCTCTTTTCTCTCTCTCATAACTATTTTCTCTTCTTGGGCTACGTCTGGACCTGGATGTTGATGCCACACTATCTCTTGATGCCACACTTTCTCTTGAAGACCCATACTGGTATTCAGACCCAAGCCGACTTTTTTGTGAATTTTTGGAAACATCAGTTATAGGACTACAGGATATAGGTGGTGTATTCAATGGGTTCATTTGATTTGCCTTATTAAAGTTTCGAGAGTCGCATTGATTATCAACGTTTGTTGCTGGGTTATAATAATAACCATTATCTCTATGGTACCCATGTCTCAGAGGTGGGGTGGGTTGGGGTGGATAGGGCGAAACGTAAGAAGGCGGTGGTAAGGAGGGTACGGGAGGTGGAACATTTATAGTATCAACAGGATAATAATATGATTGGGGAGATTGAGAAGGTATTGAGGGTGGTGGGTAACTAAATACTGGTTGCGTTGGTATTGGGGCAATTGAAGGTACCTTCAACTGCGGCGGCGGGATAGTGAAGTCGATTGGCGGTAGCGACATCCTTAGAAAATATTGCTTAATATTTATATTAAGAAGTTCTTAATCAGCTTAAATTCATGATAAGAATATAATATAAACAATTTTATATTGTTTTTTTTTACTAAATTTCCATTAAAATTATGTTCTTACTGCTAAAATCGAGAACTGAATATTCACATTTGTAGTAGACTTTATACATTTCACTAGTTTTCAATTTTCATACGTTATTTTTTTTGTACATCTTTTAAACTTAACATTTAACAATTATCATTTCGTACTTGACATAGTATGACATTGACATTTAATGATTTTTTTTTAATTTTAATTGCCCATAGGGCAGTGACATTTAATGAGTTTTAACGTTGACACCTATAACAAAAACATCCATTAGGAGCAAAGATAAAAAATAATGGTCATTTTCTGTGAAAACACCCCATAAGCGTAGAGTAAGGAATTTTATAGACAGATCATTATTATATTGTATTCAAAATGATCTACTTTTGGTGATCTTTCACACAAAGCAAAGCTCAGCTTACGCCTCGGGAACTGTACCTATGTTTATATTTACAAATGGTTTAGCGGAAACTAGTGTATTTTAGAAGCCAGTAGCCCTAGTATGAGTTTGCAATCGAGCTAACGAAAAAAGTTTTCGTGAGCTCGATGAAACTGTCAGTTTTAAAACTCGTTGTAGTATAAGTGTCAACGTTTCGTTCAACGTTAAAACTATATCGACGATCGTTTAGCTCGATCGAACCAACTTCAGGCTTAATATTCTATCTCTTTCATACACTTAAAAAACAAAGAGATAGCTAATATTGTCATTTTTGACGTTTTAAATATCGTATTCTTTATTAATTTCATAGTTTAATATTAATTCATTTCCAATACGTAAAAAAGAATAAGAAAAGATAAAATGATGTCTAATCACACAATTTCCAGCCATTTGAAGTGATGACGGACTTTATGGAAAGGTAAGAAGCAGTTTATTGTATAACATAGAATATAACCTAAATTGTAAACATAGTTCCAATAATTTCACAGAAAAAGTAATTTAAACAAATCTGTGTACGGCCCAAAGCGGGAGACTAGTAGATAGGCGATACGCAAGTGGGAGGAATTATCCGGGGTGCTTAATTTAGATACAATCGATTCAAATAAAAGTTAATAAGTTTTTATGATTTGGAATTCATTGTCAAATAAAACGAGAATTATAATGTGGGCAACATCTTTACAATGGAATATTTTGACAAAATAGTTGCAAAATACTCTCAATACGAGGATGCAATCAAAATCATGATATAAATTTTATATTAATTATGTACAGACAAAAAAAGTTCAGAGTGGATTTTGATGTAATTGCAAGTGTTTAATAGCATTAGTTCCAACTTTATGATGGAGCATGTTTTGAAAATATTGAATTTTGAAAAATGCTGCTCTGTATTATATAATTACACAACATATTATATTACATTAGAAACACTATTACTAATTTTTGTGTGTATATTTTACTTATATTTTTTTTATTGATTGCTTTCCAGCAGTGAAGAGTGGAATAAACTTGGCGGTAGCAGCCAATCCGCTCTTTTCCCCTCCTCTGAAATATTGGAGATTGGCATTGCATCGCATGATTTGAAAATTACTCTCCTGAGGAAGTAGAGGCCTGATTTTGGAAGCTTGCAGATGAAAGCTAGTTGCATATTCCAAGTATAACAAATAATAAATGGAAAATGATTTCTCATCTGAAGAAAAAAATGTATAATGTGTGATATCAGCCTGTGAATATAGAATAATAAAATAGTATAGACTGTGGACCTTTATGATAGTGTTTGTAATTTTTCTAGTAAATCAATTAAAACAAGTATAAATTAAATTGGTACTTTTTATTTTGACAAGTAAGAAGTTATATTTTTAATTGCTTATTTTAAGAGATAGACTTAATTCTGGTCTAAATATACTATTAGCTAGTTGATTGAAAATTTTGAAGTAATGCTAGAATTTCCACTTGATGAAATCTGCATAAAAAAATCCATAAAAATAATTGATCTATATTTATCTTATTTTGGTCACATAACATAACATTACCTATCTATACTAATATAATAAAAAGGAAATATGTGTATTTTTGTATGTTATGTATAAACTCTAAAACTATTGAACTGATTTTAAAAATTCTTTCACCAATAGAATAGAGTATATCATCGAGTAACATAGGCCATATTTTGTGTATAGTTCATGTAGTGTAGTTATATACATATAAAGATTTAAACAAATTAGTTTCACCGGATAAATTACAGTTATGTAATTAATATCTAAGCCTAAGGTATCAATATGAAGAAAAGGTCTAATTATGTGTGAAGTTATTATAATACAAAACTCATAATAAATATCAAGTTCATTTTGTGGTGATCCTATTATAATTTTTCTTTGAAGTTGAAGTAGTAATTCATAGTAGGTATGTGTATTATATTTAGAACTATTTTTATTGATATTTTGACATTAAGAATATACATGAAAATTTAGATTATTAAAATTATGCTTAGGGGAGAGGGGGGCACATTTGAACACTTCTTAAGTAAAGTATAAAATTTCTCATATGGCATTGTTTATCAAGATTTATTCTCTTTTTATACTACATAATAAAAATGTCATTTATTTATTTTGACTTAATATTTAAGTAAGACAATTTCAATTTTTAAAACAACACTATTTGTTCAAATATGCCTCATCCCTGGGGTACATTTGAAACACCTAGGGACAGTTTATAAAAATCAGGAAAACATGAAGATTATGTGACTTAGAGTATAATCAACACAATAGTTAAGCTATTTGCATTTTATATTATCATTGTGCATTGTCATTTATTTCATACACTAATTGTTAATTTGATAAACTACATAAAACTTTAAACAGTCAGGGATAGTCTTGAACAAGGGAAACAAACTTATTAATTTTTTTATAATATTAGAAAGTAATGATCCTTATAATATCTTAAAAATCTTAGGAAGGCAGTTTAAAAGTGTCAAATAGGAAATAAATAATCCAAATGGCCTTAATGGCCAACATAAAATAAATATTAATAAGAAACAATTTCCATATTAACGTAGTTAGCTTAAAATTAAAATTACTCAAGTCGAATATTGAAAGAATTGAATAGAGCAGCTGTTTATATGTGAAGTTCCTGCAGTAGGACATTACTTTGGAAGTTTCTTTAGAATATCCGTGATAGTTATGAACGATTAATCTTTTTTGTCAGGATGTAAAAATTTAAAACCGAAATTCTTTTATATTCTAATATATTCGTCATTTCTTATGATAATTGTTTTTTTTTTTAATATTTAGTTTATGATTTTCAAACAGTTGCAAACGGTTGCCTGGAAGAAATCACTGCTTAGTGATAAGGTCACCATTTTCACGCTACTTTGTTTTGTCATTTATTTTGTAATTTCTTACCATTATGACTGTAAAAACAATATCAAATGAAGTTATTTAATTATATTTACCTTTAATTTTCTAAAAATAAATATAATATTTGTTTATTTAGCTCGGATAATTTTTGAACATTTTATTTAAGTGCCCCAGTGATTTTATTCAAATTTGCCCCAATACCATACCTCAAAAATAAACATTTCTATACGATAAACTAATTTGTGGTCAATGACTATATTATATTGGAAATACTTTGGCTATAATATATGCAACACTATAATATAATCACAACTCGAAAATAATACTTACTTTGTTAGTAATTTGCTTACAAGTAAAAAAAAAATATGTTTATTTTCGTCTCCCTAATGTTACCGGTGAATTTTTCTTGAAATGAGACTTACATTGACGATGGTTAGGAACTGACAGACGTGTGGGTTGGACTTACCAATATTAAAAAGGTTTTGGAGATTAAAACTTATGTACACGCGTTAGAAGTTATACTTCTTTGGCGTCTGAAGAAAAATTTTCAAAAACAAAACTGCAGTAAATATCGAAGAAAAATGTTAAAATCAATCATATTCTATTCTGTAGCCAACTTCACCATGTCGTTTTTTTTGGGACATCGCGCGCGCGCAGGTCATGAATTCACTCTCATCCAAAGGCGCCAAAAGAAGTATAACTTCTATTCTGTAGCCAACTTCATCATGTCGTTTTTTGGGAAATAGAGCGCGCGCAGGTCATGAATTCACTCTCATCCAAACGCGCCAAAAGAAGTATAACTTCAAAAATAAAAAATGCTTTCATAAATCCAATAATTCAAAACTGCCCCCCTCTCCCCTACTATTTGGACATTTAATACTCATATATTTATTGAAGTATAGATGACTATACTTCCTGCAATAAAAATAAGTTCTAGGGCAAAGTTTGGCTTGAATAATCTAAAGTGGCAGACATTTACACACCCCGCAACTGCGGGAATATTATGTAAATTGTAAAACTAAAGTGTGTTTTTAGTTAGTCTATGTTATGATAGGTTTTTTTTACTTTTACTTCACAACTATCTTTTTTAAATATAATCTATTTCTTTGAAGACAACATATTTGTAGACTTCTAACTTTTTAACAGTGATGATGAATTCTTATTGTTTAGAAGTCGTAATTGCAACTTCTTGATGGAGAATGTTTTGCAAATATTGAATTTTAAAATATGATGTTTTACATAGTAGCAACAAATGTTACATTAAAAACACTATCTCTTATTGTTGTGTATAATATGTTCTCTATATTTACCTGATTGCTTTCAAACAGGGGAAGAGTGGAATCAACCTGGCTCTTGCAGCCAATTCACTCTTTTCCACTACTGAATTTGAAAGCTTGCAGATAAAAGCTAGTTGCATATTCCAAGAATAACAAAGAATGAAGTGGAAAATGATTTCTCGTATGAAGAAAAAAAAATGTATTATGTGTGATATCAGCCTGTGAATATAGGCAGTGGATCTTTCTTATATTGTTTGTAATTTTCCTAGTAAATCAATTAAAACAAGTATAAATTCAATTGTTTCTTTTTATTTAGACAAGTGATATAAATATATTTTAATTGACTATTGTCAGGTTTAGTCTTCATTCTGGTCTAAATATACTATTGGCCACTTTTTTTTTGCACAATTGCATATTAACTATTTGCATCCCAGTTTTAATGGTGATGAATTATCTAATGCTGGAATTTCCATCTGATGAAATTCTTGATGAACTGTAAAACAAAAACAATATTTTAATAATAATAATTAAATATACCTAAGTCTTAATTTATCTAAAATCAGACTCTTTCCCCAATTGAATGCAGTCATTGTATGTATACATTAAAGAGGCTTTTTCCCCAAATAAATGATTCATCATGATAATAATAGATCTTAGATTTCTTTCCATAAAAATAATTGAATATGAATATATTATAACTAAATTTTTGTCACATGACAAGATTAGAATATCAAGTTATTACCTAATATTATGTATATATAAAGATTTAAACAAGTTTCACTCCATAAATTACATTTGAAGACAATGGATGAAAGGAGCTATGTAACATTTTTAGAACTTATATTTTTTACATTGAGTAAAGATGTTATGTCTCCATGTATAATTATTTTATGTGTCAAATTTAGTTATTAAATAAATAATCAAGAAAAGCTAATATTTTTTAACAGTGATGATAAATTCAATAGATAGTATGTAGATGTATAGATGTTACTTTTGTAGTTTAGAAGTAATTTGTTAGCACCTAAAAAGTATATAATTCAACTTAATTTTGCTTGTTTTATACCTGGCTTCAGTTGTAGAAAGGAATCACAAATCACAATATTTTATTCTCATTAATCCGGATGCCTAAGTGTCTGTCCCATGAATTCACTCACATACAGGCTAACTTCCTCCTGAGAAAGATAATTAGTCAATCTCACCACCCTCTGATAATCGCCTTTGGCGTAAAAAGTCACACAGCACCTTAAAGAGAAATAGTGTAATAAATAATATGAAAGATAGGTTAGGTTTAAAGACAAGATAAATTATTCATAATAACAATGTACATACTTAGTTTGTTATGCAATGAAACTCTTATAGAGCCTCGTAGGTCCATGTGTATTTCTAAAATTTCGCAAAGAAAATCAAAGGCGTCTTTTGATAGCCGATATCTTTGCACAAAGTACATACATACTATATCTTTGTTTGGTTATAACATTGACTTATATACATATAAGTCAATGGGTTATAATTAAAATTTCTTCTTTAACGAGAGAAATTTATTATTCGTTTCGAAGATCACTTTCTGCAGCTTTCACAATTATTTTCTAAGCGAAAAACCTACGCGGAGTCATAATTTCAAGAATGTTTTGTTCGTCTCACTGAAATTTATCCGTCGTGTAAGAAAACTACACGATTGATCGTTTTCGTTGACGATTACTACGGTCGAGTCGTCAAATGTGTAACTCATACTGCCAAATTTGCAAAAACAACGCGAAACTATTCGAAAACTATTTTCGTTTAACTATATACGATTATGTCAAAACTTATGGTAGCGTTTTTAGTTCATGATAGTAACCGCAAGGGGCGCTGAATAAAAATGTATGGAACGAAACGAAAACTATAAAAGTTTTCGTTAACTATCAAAACTCATACTAGGGCTACTGAGGCCCTAGTATGAGTTTGCTATCGAGCTAACGAAAAAAGTTTTCGTGAGGTCGATGAAACTGACAGTTTTAAAACTCGTTGTAGTATAAGTGTCAACGTTTCGTTCAACGTTTAAACTATATCGACGATCGTGTCGCTCGATCGAACGAACTTCAAGCTTATTATTCTATCTCTTTCATTCACTTAAAAAACAAAGAGATAGCTATAGATGGGTAGGACAAACGAAATTGAAGTGTTTGTATGTATTACCTCATTTTATGAAATGAGTTGGGACATTGTACCACTTCATTTGAGGACCTCATTTTGTACTGTTAGTTCCTTTATGTACGAATACGTCATACGAGTGGTTGTGACTTTTGTAGTGAGGTGAGGTGACTGAGGTTGCCACAGGACAAATGAAGTACCTAACATTTCTTTTGACATTTTAAATATATTATTTCTATAAAACGTACATTTTTTTCAAATCATTATTAAATATTATTTTGTGTTGCTATCATTATATAAAAAAATTAAAAATGTTAATTATTTATTTAAGCAATATTATTGTTCTATAATATTTAATTTAATAAGTTAAAATATGATTGCTATTAAGAAAAGTTAAAATATTAAGCAACACTATTGCTACCTATAATAGATAAAAAATATTAATCCTAATGATAAAAATATTAAAACTATTACTGTACCACAGAGTACAGAATTCAAATTAATATTAATAATTATAATTACTCCATTGTCATTGTCATGCAAAGAGTAAATGTCATGTATGAGAAGAGCGAGTAAGACAAAACGATTCATTTCAACCGTTCACTCATTCATCTTGACGTACACCTCACCGCCTCAATCACATTCATCGCCTCGCCCGCGTTCCAAGTACCTCAACGAGTTTGAAGTGGTACAAAATGTATGTTTGAGGTGTTGCGACATTTCACAAGTTTGAGTGTGACATTTGAGGTGCCTCTTGTATGAGGTGCGCAAGACTAGAGATAGCTAAAATTGTCATTTTTGACGTTTTCAATATCGTATTCTTTATTAATTTCAAAGTTTAATATTAATTCATTTCCAATTCGAAAAAAAGAATAAGAAAAGATAAAATGATGTCTAACCACACAATTTGAAGTGATGACGGACTTTATGGAAAGGTAAGAAGCAGTTTATTGTATAACATAGAATTCATAACCTAAATTGTAAACACAGTTCCAATAATTACACAGAAAAAGTAATTTAAACATTTGTTGCTTTGGGCCGTACATAGATTTCTATGTACGGCCCAAAGCAGGAGACTAGTAGATAGGCGATACGTAAGTGGGAGGAATTATCTGGGGCGCTTAATTTAGATATAATCGATTCAAATAAAAGTTAAGTAATAAGTTTTTATGATTTGGAATTCATTGTCAAATAAAACGAGAATTATAATAAGGGCAACATGATCTTTACAATGGAATAGTTTGACAAAATCGATGCAAAATACTCTCAATATTAGGATGAACTCAAAATCATGATAGAAAATTTATATTTATTATATACAGACAAAAAAAGTTCAGAGTGGATTTTGATGTAATTGTCAGTGTTTAATCGCATTAGTTCCAACTTTATGGTGGAGCATGTTTTGAATATATTGAATTTTGAAAAGTGCTGCTCTGTATTATATAATTACATAACATATATTACATTAGAAACACTTACTAATTTTTCTGTGTATATTTTACTTATATTTACTTTATTGATTGCTTTCCAGCAGTGAAGAGTGGAATCAACTTGGCAGTCCCCGCCTCTGAAATATTGGAGACTGCCATTGCATCGCATGATTTGAAAATTACTCTCCTGAGGAAGTAGAGGCCTGATTTTGAAAGCTTGTAGATGAAAGCTAGTTGCATATTCCAAGCATAACAAAGAATAATTAAATGGAAAATGATTTCTCATCTGAAGAAAAATGTATAATGTGTGATATCAGCCTGTGAATATAGAATAATAAAATAGTGGACCTTTATGATAGTGTTTGTAATTTTTCTAGTAAATCAATTAAAACAAGTATAAATTAAATTGGTACTTTTTATTTTGACAAGTAAGAAGTTATATTTTTAATTGCTTATTTTAAGAGATAGACTTAATTCTGGTCTAAATATACTATTAGCTAGTTGATTGAAAATTTTGAAGCAATGCTAGAATTTCCACTTGATGAAGTCTGCATAAAAAAATCCATAAAAATAATTGATCTATTATACTTATCTTATTTTGGTCACATAACATAACATTACCTATCTATACTTATATAATAAAAAGGAAATATGTGTATTTTTGTATGTTATGTATAAACTCTAAAACTATTGAACTGATTTTAAAAATTCTTTCACCAATAGAATAGAGTATATCATCGAGTAACATAGGCCATATTTTGTGTACAGTTCATGTAGTGTAGTGTATATACATATAAAGATTTAAACAAATTAGTTTCACCAGATAAATTACATTTATGTAATTAATATCTAAGCCTAAGGTATCAATATGAAGAAAAGGTCTAATTATGTGTGAAGTTTTAATATTATAATACAAAACTCATAATAAATATCAAGTTCATTTTGTGGTGATCCTATTATAATTTTTCTTATAAAGTTGAAGTAGTAATTCATAGAAGGTATGTGTATTATATTTAGAACTATTTTTATTGATATTTGACATTAAGAATATACATGAAAATTTAGATTATTAAAATTATGCTTAGGGGAGAGGGGGGCACATTTCAACACTTCTTAAGTAAAGTATTATATTTCTCATATGGTATTATTTATCAAGATTTATTCTCTTTTATTTCATGGGGTTTATACTACATAATAAAAATGTCATTTATTTATTTTGACTTAAGTCAAACTGTATTAATACAGTAAGACAAATTTTTAAAACAACACTATTTTGTTCAAATGTGCCTCATCCCTGGGGTACATTTGAAACACCTAGGGACAGTTTATAAAAATCAGGAAAACATGAAGATTATGTGACTTAGAGTATAGTCAACACAATAGTTAAGCTATTTGCATTTTAACACTAATTGTTAATTTGATAAACTACATAAAACTTTAAACAGTCTGGGATAGTCTTGAACAAGGGCAACAAACTTATGAATTTTTTAATAATAGAAAGTAATGATTCTTATAATATCTTAAAAATATAACAATCTTAGGAAGGCAATTTAAAAGTGTCAAATAGGAAATAAATAATCCAAATGGCCTTAATGGCCAATATAAAATAAATATTAATAAGAAACAATTTCCATATTAAGGTAGTTAGCTTAAAATTACTTAAGTCGAATATTGAAAGAATTTAATAGAGCAGCTGTTTGTATGTGAAGTTCCTGCAGTAGGACATTACTTTGGAAGTTTCTTTAGAATATCCGTGATAGTTATGAACGATTAATCTTTTTTGTCAGGGTGTTAAAATTTAAAACCGAAATTCTTTTATATTCTAATATATTCGTCATTTCTTATACTAATTGTTTTTTTTTTAAATATTTAGTTTATCATGTTTATGATTTTCAAACAGTTGGTTGCCTGGAAGAAATTACTGCTTAGTAATAAGGTCACCATTTTGACGCTACTTTGTTTCGTAATTTCTTACCATTATGACTGTAAAAACAATATCAAATGAAGTTATTTACTTATATTTATCTTTAATTTTCTAAAAATAAATATAATATTTGTTTATTTAGCTCGGTGAATTTTTGAACATTTTATTTAAGTGCCCCAGTGATTTTATTCAAATTTGCCCCAATACCATACTTCAAAAATAAAAATTTCTATACGATAAACTAATTTGAGGTCAATGACTATATTATATTGGAAATACTTTGGCTATAATATATGCAACACTATAATATAATCACAACTCGAAAATAATACTTACTTTGTTAGTAATTTCCTTACAAGTAAAAAAATATATGTTTATTTTCGTCTCCCTAATGTGACCGGTGAATTTTTCTTGAAATGAGACTTACATTGATGGTTAGGAACTGACAGACGTGTAGGTTGGACTTACCAATATTAAAAAGGTTTTGGAGATTAAAACTTATGTACACGCGTTAGAAGTTACACTTCTTTGGCGTCTGAAGAAAATTTTTAAAAAACAAAACTGCAGTAAATATCGAAGAAAAATGTTAAAATCAATCAAATTCTATTCTTTTAAATAAAATACTGTATACCGGATTAAAATGTGTGATACTCGCGTTAATAAAAGACAATATTAAATTCTATTCTGTAGCCAACTTCATCATGTCGTTTTTTTGGGACATCGCGCGCGCGCAGGTCATGATTTCACTCTCATCCAAACGCGCCAAAAGAAGTATAACTTCTATTCTGTAGCCAACTTCATCATGTCGTTTTTTTTGGGACATCGAGCGCGCGTAGGTCATGAATTCACTCTCATCCAAACGCGCCAAAAGAAGTATAACTTCAAAAATAAAAAATGCGTTCATAAATCCAATAATTCAAAACTGCCCCCCTCTCCCCTACTATTTGGACATTAAATACTCATGTATTTATTGAAGTATAGATGACTATACTTCCTGCAATAAAAATATGTTCTAGGGCAAGGTTTGGCTTGAATAATCTAGTGGCAGACATTTACACACCCCGCAACTGCAGGAATATTATGTAAATTGTAAAACTAAAGTGTGTTTTTAGTTAGTCTATGTTATGATAGGTTTTTCCTTTACTTTTACTTCACAACTATCCTTTTTTTAATATAATCCATTTCTTTGAAGACAACATATTTGTAGACTTCTAACTTTTTAACAGTGATTAGAAGTCGTAATTGCAACTTTTTGATGGAGAATGTTTTGCAAATATTGAATTTTAAAATATGATGTTTTACATAGTAGCAACAAATGTTACATTAAAAACCATTGACTTATATGTATACTACTAAGTCAATGTTAAAAACACTATCTCTTATTGTTGTGTATAATATGTTATCTATATTTACCTGATTGCTTTCAAACAGTGGAAGAGTGGAATCAACCTGGCTCTAGCAGCCAATTCACTCTTTTCCACTACTGAATTAGAAAGCTTGCAGATAACAGCTAGTTGCATATTCCAAGAATAACAAAGAATGAAGTGGAAAATGATTTCTTGTATGAAGAAAAAAATATGTATGTGTGATATCAGCCTGTGAATATAGGCAGTGGATCTTTCTGATATTGTTTGTAATTTTCCTAGTAAATCAATTAAAACAAGTATAAATTCAATTGTTTCTTTTTATTTTGACATAAGTGATATAAATATATTTTAATTGACTATTGTAAGGTTTAGTCTTCATTCTGGTCTAAATATACTATTGGTCACTTAATTGCATATTAACTATTTGCATCCCAGTGGAATTTCCATCTGATGAAATTCTTGATGAACTGTAAAACAAAAACAATATTTTAATAATAATAATTAAATATACCTAAGTCTTTTTCTATTTTTTCTAAAATCACTCTTTCCCCAATTGAATGCAGTCATTGTATGTATACATTAAAGAGGCTTTTTCCCAAAATAAATGATTCATCATGATTATAATAGATCTTAGATTTCTTTCCATAAAAATAATTGAATATGAATATATTATAACTAAATTTTTGTCACATGACAAGATTAGAATATCAAGTTATTACCTAATATTATGTATATATAAAGATTTAAACAAGTTTCACTCCATAAATTACATTTGAAGACAATGGCTGAAAGGAGCTATGACATTTTTAGAACTTATATTTTTTACATTTAGTAAAGATGTTATGTGTCTCCATGTATAATTATTTTATTTGTCGAATTTAGTTATTAAATAAATAAACAAGAAAGCTAATAATTTTTAACAGTGATGATAAATTCAATAGATAGTATGTAGATGTATAGATGTTACTTTTATAGTTTAGAAGTAATTTGTTAGCACCTAAAAAGTATATAATTCAACTTTTGCTTGATTTTATACCTGACTTCAGTTGTAGATGGAAACACAATATTTTATTCTAATTAATCTGGATGCCTAAGTTTCTGTCACATCCCATACATACGGGCTAACTTCCTCCTGAGAAAGATAATTAGTCAATCTCACCACCCTCTGATAATCGCCTTTGGCGTAAAAAGTCACACAGCACCTTAAAGAGAAATAGTGTAATAAATAATATGAAAGATAGGTTAGGTTTAAAGACAAGATAAATTATTCATAATAACAATGTACATACTTAGTTTGTTATGCAATGAAACTCTTAGAGAGCCTCGTAGGTCCATGTGTATTTCTAAAATTTCGCAAAGAAAATCAAAGGCGTCTTTTGATAGCCGATATCTTTGCACAAAGTACATACATACTATATCTTTGTTTGGTTATAATTAAAATTTCTTCTTTAACGAGAGAAATTTATTATTCGTTTCGAAGATCACTTTCTGTTTGTCTGATATTTTCTAAGCGAAAAACCTACGCGGAGTCATAATTTCAAGAATGTTTTGTTCGTCTCACTGAAATTTATCCGTCGAGTAAGAAAACTACACGATTGATCGTTTTCGTTGACGATTACTACGGTCGAGTCGTCAAATGTGTAACTCATACTGCCAAAATTGCAAAAACAACGCGAAACTATTCGAAAACTATTTTCGTTTAACGATATACGATTATGTCAAAACTTATGGTAGCGTTTTTAGTTCATGATAGTAACCGCAAGGGGCGCTGAATAAAAATGTATGGAACGAAACGAAAACTATAAAAGTTTTCGTTAACTATCAAAACTCATACTAGGGCTACTGATATTGGTAAGATACCTATAGCGTTTTTTAGTTTCTTAACGAACGGCAACACTGCAGCACAGCACATGACATGTTACTAATTTGTAATTTGTATTCTGTGTTTATAATTTGTAGCTTGCTACGTATCTCAGATTAAGTACCTCTACGTATAGTAATCTGTGGTTTATATAAAAATATAGGTATTAAATATTTACTCATTACTGACAAGTGACAAGAATTTGTATTTTGTTTTTGTTACATATGGCTAATTATTCTATAGTGTAATTTTTTGCAATTAAATTATATTTAAATAGTTTGCCACTATTCACTATTGAGCTTTCAATTAAATTTTTGCACAGCTATATAAAATGTCGGAGACGACAGAAAAGGTAGAGAGTAATTGTGATGCTCGCAGAAGAATTCTTAATATTGCTGTATCAACTGTACTTCTAGAGACTGGATTTGAATCAGCTGATAAAATGAGCCTGGAGACTCTAACGGAAATATTACAATGCTGTAAGTATAGGCAACATCTTTGAATTTCGTGTCAATTGTAAACAAACATTATTAATCTAGTGTTTTCAGTTTTTTCAGAAGTTGGTAACTCAGCTAGAGGCTACTGTGAACTATCTGGTCGAGTAGAACCTGTTTTGGGGGATATCATGATGGCTCTTATCAATATGGGTAATGTTTTGCATTATTAATTTTAAGTATTTTCATTCTACAACAGTTTAAAAGTAAATCTAATTATTACAAAGACTATTTATAAACAGTGGTATAAACCAACTGGTTAAATTAAAATGGAATATATTTAAAGAGTAATTTCTTGTCTGTAATAAGCAAAAAACATCTGTAGATTTTTTTAAGGTAGTTCATCGAAATCAGAATTAACATTCTTGAAAAGTATCATAGATTTATTAACTGGTATAACAGGTGCAGATGATACATATGTATAAAGAAATGCTAGTATCATATCTTTGTTCAGCTCAGCTTAAAATGAACTTTCTTAAAATTATTTGGAAATATGTGAAATCTGTATAGTATATATATATGCAATAGTATTATTGCAGGTATAAGTCTCCAGGGATTGGAACAATATGCTGCAAGGCCAAATCGGCATGTAATCCAGCCTCCACAACAATTACCAGTACCTAGAACTCCTGCAATGCTGTCAGCTGGCTCTAAAGCTAAACCATCACCACATATACCATTCTATTTACCATCTCTACCTGATCCCCATGCTTATATAAGGACACCAGTAAGTGATATCACACCATATTGAATCTATTCTTTTTTCAGGCACTTGCCAGTAACTAAAAAAAAATTAAATTTACTAACAATTTATCTGAATCTTTTATAACATCAATATTTATCAAGTTATTACTTCCGAAAGATAAAAATTTCTCTTTTTTTTCCCTAATTATCATTATTTGCCATTTCCTCCCTAACAGTCTTTTAATGACGAATAATTTAATGTTTAGTTTTGAGCGACAATTTGACTGGACTAAAATAATTTTTGAGTGTAATTTCGTCAGCCATTGTTGCATGATTGTATAGCCCGTTTACGATCTCAAATCATGGGCCATATAATTGTAATACTTGGCCCAGGCATGTTTTTGAGATGGCCGAGCTTTAATTGCCAATAGTACAGCCATACATTGCTAGGAAAGTATAGCCCATTTAGAAGCTTTATATATTACTACTATACTATGCATGCTTTGTGCATCAATCTGTAAACATTTCAAAGGAATTTGGAAAAAAAATCTAGGAGTTATGTTTGTACAATTAAAGACTCCATTTGTACAAACTTGGTTTTTGTCCTTAATTTATGTGGTGTACAATAAATTATTATTATTTTATTTTCATTTAAGGATAGATGTTATTCAAATATATTTTTATTAAATAAAAAGTAGTCTTACCACAAATTAATTTTCCAATGCCATATCTGATGCCTTTACCAATCCATGATATTAGTTTTAAATACTGCTCATAAAATACAGTCATTCTGAGCTTCAATAAAATTTTTTACTTTATGAGTCTACTATATACATTTGTGCCTTTCTGTTGTCAAAAATACATCTGAAATTTCTTTGAGACCATAAGATATGTATTTGTCTTGCTCATGACAACACTGACATATAAAATATGGTATTTTTGGTAGTGTAATGTAAAATGTAATCTCGTAATTTAGATATTATATCATTCTTAAAATTAATAATTACAGACACATAAACAACCAGTTACAGAATATGAGGCAATAAGAGAAAAGGCTGCAAATCAGAAAAGGGACATTGAGAAAGCCTTAACTAAATTTCTTGCAAAGACTAGTGAAACACACAACTTGTTTAACACAGAAGATAACCAAGTCTTTCCATGTAAGTTATTTTATTGATGAATTTATAATTTGCGTCTTACAATTGATATCAGATTTGTCTCTGAAAATCAATGTTACCATGTACCATTGTACCAATGTACCAATACCATTACATGAGTATCTCTTATACTGAAAATCTCTTATAAATTGCCATTTTTTTTCTTCTTTTGATTAACTTTGATTTTTGGAATGAATATATTATAAGACTATGCAATTATACATTGTCTCTTAGAAATCTTATGAAAAAATCTAATATTACCAACCAAAATATATTATTAATATTAAGTTTGTTTCATATTAAAAATTTCAGTAATAGCTTGCAAGCCAACTTTTCCTGCATATTTGCCCTGTTTACTACCTACTGACCAAGTGTTTGACTTTGATGAATTGGAATATCATTTCCAAGTAGCAAATAGAACAGAAGATATGCCTGCTGATAAGAAAGGTAACAATTTTCTATACTTCTTATATTAGGGCATAGTTACATCTATTTTAGATTAAACAAATGAATAATTGTTGGAATCAAATATCTGCACACAAATCAAATATCTGCAATATCTTAGCCTAGTGATCAAACTTATTCAAATAAATCTGTGAAAATAATCACAAATTAATTATCATTCATGTTATAAGTATTGATTACCATGGTTCGGATTCGAAACTATGAACATCAATTTGCAACATTGTGACCACACCATATAATAATGGAGTTTTCTTAATACTTTTGATTTGATTTTAGATCAATCGGACAATGAAGGTGAGAATGGAGGAGATAATGAAAATGCAAACAATTCTCAATCAGAAAACCTAGATACTACAGCAGCTTCGAGTCCAGACAGGAATAAATCTGGAGGATAAAATGTATAAATTTTGTTTAGCAAGATCTTATGTAAAGAGAGATTTATTTTAAGTAAAGTTTTATGAGAATAATATATTGTTATTTGTTGATTTTTATTTCTAGGCCATGTGTTACTCAATGTAGTGTTGATATAGCTAATTATGTAAAATACTTATAATTCTCTGACTCAATAGTTTATTTGTAGGAAGAAAGCTTATATTAATTTTGATAACTTTATATGTAAAAAATGAAACAGTGTTGACTGATTTCTAACTGATTTGTCTATGACTCACTTGTTTGTTTAATGCAAGTACATAGGTACCAATAATTCGGATTTTGGGGAGGAAAATGATCAGTGAAACACACATAAAAATGCTCCATGCCCTGCTAGGGGACATATTCTAGCACTACATACTGTATGTAAAAATGTAACTAGCATTTCCTAAAATTAAAATATTTTAGACAGCCAAACGAGCTAAACTAGCTGTAGTATTTAGTAATATCCCTTTACTATTATAAAGATTTTACGGCCTGGTAATGAGAACTTTAAGCAGTCTTATTTTTGGGCACTAATTTTCACTTATCTATTTTCATTCTTCATTGAAAATTTTTCCCACCATTTTTCAGAGAGGACAGGTTAACTGGTTTTGACATATCCAGATTAAAATAAAACACCAATACAAATTAAAATCTGTATTCTTAGAAAATTATTGTAAAGATTTAGAGTTAATTACAGGCAGAGCTTTTACACCATCTTTATTAACAAGAGATACTTGGAAGTTTGGCAAGCTTACAAATAAACGGCGATGGACCTCTTGTACACACAGTTTTAGTATGTCATATGCCTCTTGTTCAGTTAAATCTGAAACAATAGTAAATTGCAAACTTAACTTACAATATTGATTTCAATTATACCACTTAGCTTAAGCAAACACTTTATATTTCATTAAAAACTTTATGATGATAGTTCTGCACTGAACATATATTTTTAGATTTTCTAGGTTTTCCTGTAAATGTAAGTAATGAGTTTCAAAGAACACTACATAACATAGTGCATTTAACAGCTAATTTTTATTTAGAATGATTTCCTTATAACAAAGTATATAAATATTATATTACTAATAATATAACTACATTTACTAAAAATATATACTAGAACAAAGAACCTAAAACTAAAAACCTTAAAAAATATAATAACTAAAATATATTATTAAAAGGAGTCCCTTTAGGCAAGGTTCTGAAGATACTGGCAACGTTCCCCCTTTGAATAGCTAGACTAATTCTTTGTCCAAGGTAGCTGCCAGCTCTTCGGTCTCCTGTGATGACAACTAACTTTTTTGCTATTTCCAATTTTTTTTATTTTGAATGATTATATTTAGTCTGGTACCTGTAAGGCTGATATGCTATATTGACTATTTAAAAACCCATCATCATTATGTTAAGTAAATGTTTTATAAGTAGCACAAATATTTGGCCAGCAAAGGGACTGGTAGGATAAAACTTCCTCCTAAACACTTGTATTTTAAATGCAATGAAGTTGAATGACAGTGTTTCAGCTTCAGTCTATGAAATTTAAAATACTCAAAGTAAAATAGGTAGACAGCACAATACTGGTAAATTGATGTCCTGATTATCTGTTAAAAAAATCTGAATATCTCATATGAAAAGAATGCAGATCTGTTTTTTTTATGATGTATAATTAATTGCACCAACCAAACATATAGTTCTTCTATTGGTTATTTGAATGTATAGAACTCTAAAATAATTATCTGAAACTAGTGCATCCTCGGATGAATAAAACATGAAAAAATCAAAAGTTAACCTTTCTTATATTGACGATCCATGATACTCAAACTGAGAAAACCTCCAAAACCATGAGCTGCAAATGGGACCTTAACACTGGATGCCAAGTAATCCATAAAATATAGCTCTGGCCCATTTTCCTTATCATAACCTCCCATTAATATATTCACAAAATATGGTGTCTGTGAAAAAAAAGTTATTAAATATATAGCTCATACAATTCATGATATAGAGGCACTTCACTTAGAGAGGCTATTTTACTTACCCTACTTCTGAGGTACTCTGCTAAGTTTCTGCGTGTGAAGTTAGCAGCCGCTGAAGGACCTAACTCGTAACTGTTACGCATTTTATATAACTGGATATTCTTTGCAATATACTCAGCAAATTGAGTCGTATCACCTGAATCACCTATAATTCCCATTGCGAGCTTATCCGATATTTTGTAGATTTTATCCTCATCTGAAAATAGTTTTCAATTAAAGTTTAAGATCTGATATAAACAATTCAATAAATTTAAATTCCAGAATGTGCTAACTCACCGTCTTTCATGACCATAATACTGTGACTGTTTGTCTGATCAGCAGCTATCATCACGAAATCCTTGCCTTGTATTCCCAAGAGGCATTGAAGCTGAATGTTCGACATATTTAAAGAAGTTTTTTGTGAAGAACGTTTCTTTACAAAATAAAGCCGCACAAATTACAAACAATCGAAATCCAGCGTTACTACAATTATTTCTGCAAGGCTTTTTTAGATGTCAAATTGATGAAATCGTCAAGTCATATTTGTCTTTGAAGTACGAACATTGAACTGTCATTGTAGACAGAGTATACATAAATTATAGACTGCATTTTATAAATTACTAGTTATTTCCATATACAAAACGGCAACACTGCTCAGCAGTCGGCCATAAAATCATGAAAAAAAAACACTATTCAAGTGTGAAGTGACGAGTGACGACATTGATAAAAAAATTCTTATATTTTTTTTATCAAATTCAACCAGTTAATGGTCGATAGTTCATTTTAAAATATAATAAATAAGTAGAAGGTATCAGTAATGTTCAGAAAAATTGCTGTTGGAATTTCTGGTGGTGTTGACAGCGCTGTTGCAGCGTTTCTTCTAAAGAGAGCTAGTAAGTTATCAAATGGTTTAAAAGCAGGTTTTTTTTTAAATTATTCTATATTTAAAAAAATCTTTTAGATTACCAGGTAGAAGGAGTTTTTATGAGGAACTGGGACAGTAATTATGAAGCTGGTTTCTGTTCAGATGAAAAAGATTATGAAGATGCATCATTTGTATGTCGAAAGCTTGGAATTCCACTTCACAGAGTACACTTTATAAAGGAGTACTGGAATGAGGTTTTCACCGTTTTACTAAAGGAATACGAATCAGGATTGACTCCTAATCCAGATATACTTTGCAACAGATACATCAAATTTGATAGCTTTTTTGAACATTGCAGGAACAATTTAGCGGTTGATGCCATTGCAACCGGCCATTATGCCAACACATCTTTTGGGCCATACTTAGAATGTTATGAAAACCATGAAAGTATGTATTGCATAAATCTTTTAGTATTTGCAATTTATGATTCAGTTCCCATTAACTTTTAGATACCATTCTTCTTCTTTATATTTATTAGAACTTCTAGTCTAATAAATGGATAATTGTGTTCCATTTCATATAAATATATGTTATGAGGGATAGGCAACATATTAATTTTATTATTTGTTTTTAGGTGTAAAACTATTACAACCAACTGATAAACACAAAGATCAAACATTTTTCTTATCTCAAGTTAAGCAGTTTTCACTAAGGAGATGTATGTTTCCCTTAGCTACTTACTTGAAACACGAAGTAAGGGAAATAGCAAGGAAAGAAGGACTTATGAATGTGGCTAGTAAAAGAGACAGTACTGGCATTTGTTTTATTGGTAAAAAGAGGTTTAAAAACTTTATTCAAGAGGTAATAATTACTTAATTTTCAAATTAGTCAATTATTGAAATAGGCAACATTAGCAAAAATCAAATAGAGTGGCAAAACTGCAACACCTTGTATAGAAGCCTTGGTTTCTTTTATTTTTCAGTTTATTCCTGAGAAGAAGGGATACTTCATAGATATAGACACAGGACAAATAGTTGGGGAGCACAGTGGTATCCACAAATGGACAGTAGGACAAAGGTGTTGTCTACACAGTTGGAAAGATGCATACTTTATTTTTAAAAAAGACTTGGATACAAATGCTATTTATGTTGTAAGTACACAGCGAATCAAGGAAAATTATTTCGAAGTTCTGCTCATTATTTATTTGAATGTTGATTTTTTTTTAAACAATAGTGTATTTTTAGGTTGCGGGCACAAACCATCCTGCTATATGGAACAATCTTTGCTTTACTGATAAACCGCATTGGATTAGTGAACAGCCAATAGAATTGGCAAGAAACAGTGTATTCATGTGCTATTTTAGATTCCAACATACAAAACCTTTAGTCCCTTGTCGAGTTGTAAATAATTCTGAAGGTTTAACTATATTATTGGATTATAATCTACGAGCGTTAACAGAGGGCCAGTATGGAGTTTTGTATAATGAAGGTTTATGTCTAGGCAGCGCAAAGATAAGAAAAATCCATAAGAAGATATAGAGTATAAATATTATATATTTTTGTTGACACAATATTTATAATAATGAGAACCTTTGTTATCAATAATTAAATTGTTTTGTTGAAGGCATGTTTTTATTTCACAAACTGAGTTGTGAGAGTGGATTTAATTTATGATGAGTAGAACATGTTTTATAGCGAATTTTAAATTTATTCAGTCAACCTAAGTCAAGAAAAAGTACGAAGGGAAAACGTTATCCAATACATTGTACATTGAATCAAATTATTTCTATATCATTATCAGATAAGTAATTAGTAAATGTAAAATTGTAGTCTCTGAACTCCGCAGCGTTGAAAAAAACTGTTCAACGAATAAAGATAAACGGTTTACGTTGCAAGTTGACGTTAGTAGCGCGTTTAGCGTTAACTCGTACACGAATTTAAAAAGATAATCAACTCGTTGATGAACTAATTCAACGGTTACGATACGAGTAACGATATCGATTTAAAACCTCAAACCTAAAGTTTTTGTTGACTCTTGATTTTTATTTTTCACTTTTGCAAGTTTTGCAACACTGTTGGCAATGTAAAAAAAACAAATTGTTATTTGACTAGGGATACGCAAAATTTCAAAAGTATCGATACTTTACTCGATACCAGTATCGTATCAAAAGTATCGATACCTCAAGGTATCGAGTACTTTTTAATACATTTATAAAAACTTTATGGAGTGTTAATAATATAATATAAACATTTAACACAGCCATATATTTTTAAAAACATCCATATTATACATAAATTACACCCAAATTCAAAATAAATTACCGTGCTCATCACACAATATTTTTCTCCTGTGTGGGAATCGAACCCACAACCTCCGGCTTAAGAGTCAAGGTCACTAAATACTAATCCCCGAATCATGTCTTAGGTTAAGTAGTGATATGACAAATATTTTGTTTAAAATATCGATTAACAATTTTTTTCTTTTCTTTATCAAAAAGGGGGAGAAAAGCATCAATACTTGCAGAAAGTATCTACATACTTGAGAAAGTATCGATACTTTGAGAAAGTATCGGAACAAAAGTATCGATTCCAAAAGTACTTGGTATCGAAACAAAAGTATCGATACCCTGAAGTATCGATACTTTTTGCGTATCCCTATATTTGACAATTGACACCTAAACTTAAAGGGATTTATATTATATTATATGTGGAGGCTCAGGATTTTATTTATTTCCGAGACCATAAAATATTCATATTGACATTAAAACATAACTATAGATTTAATAACTTATGTGTTATATGTATTGTGACGTAAAATATATTTATTACTAATTCATCTTTTTTCTACAGACAAATACACGTAAGTAACTCCTTTCACTATTCTTCGATATAATATAACGCTTGATAGTATATTTCAGTGTTTGTAATTTGCAGATCAGTGTAATATCGATCATGGTTAAGGTATATGGTCTTGGTGTCTTGTACAAAGGAGTAACCAGTGCCACAATTTTGAAAGCTGCATATGATTTACAGAGTTTTAGCTTTTTTCAAAGATCTTCTGTTCAAGAATTTATGACCTTTGTTAGTAAGACTATTGTTGAGAGAACTCAACAGGCCTCAAGGCAATCAGTGAAAGAGGGTGAATATATGGTTCAAGTTTATGTAAGAGCTGATAATCTTGCAGGAGTCCTCATATCTGATCATGAATATCCAAACAGAGTAGCACATACACTAATAACGAAAATGCTTGATGATTTCTCTGCTAAAGTGCCAGCTTCCAGCTGGCCGACTGCAGATGAAACTACTATTGATTTTCCAGTATTACCTCAGTATTTAGCTAAATATCAAAATCCAAAAGAAGCAGATGCATTAACTAAGATTCAGAATGATCTGGATGAAACTAAAATTATTCTCCATGATACAATTAAAGCTGTTTTAGAAAGAGGTGAGAAATTGGATGACTTAGTTGAAAAATCAAATAGTCTTTCTATGCATAGTAAAGCATTCTATAAGACTGCGCGTAAAACAAATAGTTGTTGCAATTTTTGAGGCATTTTACTATTGTGGATATATTATATTGAATTGATTGTTGTCTAAATGCTTATCGTAATGATGAATATTGTTGTTCCATGTAATGTGTTTTTTAAAATGTACTGACATTTACATTTTCGATTGTAACTATTGGTCTAGTTCACATTGAAATTATGTAGCATTCTTGTGGATTAAGATATTTACCCTTATAGAAAAAAATATTATAGAGTTAATTAAGGTGTTATTTGAGAAATTCTATACAGTTTGAAAGAACTAATAAATAAATAGCTGGATAACTAGAAGCATATATAGTGATGATAATGAAACTCATTCTAGCTGTTAATGATTTAAATAAAAATTGTGTCATTTGTAGATTCTGGTATTTTTTATGTTTCTATAGTTATAGAAAAATAATTATAGAAATATAAAAATACCTTGTTATAGAAAAATAATGTATATTACACGGTGTAAGAGTTAGATGGATGTATCTACATTTTCTCAATTTTACAGGAGACTTAGAAATACTGTGCCAATCCACCATTAAAAATTTTACCAGCTTTTTAATACAGATAGTATACAATTGACGAATAAACAATGTATATGGTAGCATTTGGCATAATATTTGAGGTTTAAAAAAGTTGAGAATTAGTTACATATGGAGAAAAACTATTTTTGGGAATTTTGTAGATACATTCTTCTGGTTCTTATACTGCGATTTAAATGTCAAATAATATTATACAACAATAATATAACAAAATATTTTGTTGTAACAACTTGTTCAGCAATAAATTTATAATAATAATATAAAATTGTATGTTTTCACAAATATGGACTTTTCTCTTAGAAATATTGTTACCTGAATATTAATCTGTTTCAAAGCAAGGTATTGAAAAACGAACAAGACCCTTATATGCCCAATCAAATCTCGACTTCTGATTCTTTTAATAAAATCATATTTATGTTATTGTAAAATTGTATAATATTCATAATATAATTTAACAATGTAATTGTATAACATGCATTAGAGCATGAATTTCAATAAAATCTTGTTTTTGATTAGTGTTAATATCAGGAGGCATATAAGTAACCAATTAAAGTTATATTATAACTGATTTGACTGTCAGAAATCACAATTTGGTTAGAGCAGACTCTGTCTATCAGTCTATTTAAAAATTAAAACAAAAATATACCTATATAATTATGTTAATTTTTATTGGTGTCAATGCACGCAGAACAAAACAGTTAACAGTTTAGTTAAATAAAAGATTTCAGTTGTTTTTAAATATTAATTGCCAAATCGTCGGCTTAATTATCAAACTTCGTATCTCCATTTGGTCAAACTTTACAGGAGGAGGAAAAAATTACTACCAGGTCAAGCATTCCGTGGACATACATAGTTTTATTTTTGTAAATACCAAAAAAACTAAAAAAAAAATTGTAGATACGAGTGATTCCATCGTATTCGTTACGGTATTTTAAACAAGATGGCATAAAAAAACAAAAATTGGAAATTTTGGAGTTACGAAGTTTGATAATTAGGTCAGCGAAATAGGTACTTTGTATTTGCACCAACTAGATTCTAACTTGATGAAATATATTATTCAATCTAATTTTATATGCTTTAATAAAAATGTTTAAAATAAAATATTATTTTAGATGTAAATAATACAAGTAATTGTGGTATAATGTAGTGTTAATTAATATTAAAAATGTGTATTACTATGTGGCGGTTATATGAATTAGTTTAAAACAAATAATAACAAGAGATGTAAAAAACTGTTCAGGAAGCTTACATTTAGATAACAAAAATATTTTAGTTGAGATCTGCTTTTTGATGAGTATCAGAGCAATATATTATCATAAAATATGTGTTCTTTATAATGTCATTTTTTTATTATTTTTTTGCTTAGGATTATAATTTTTAATAAATGTCATATTAAGCAATTATTTGGTTTTATTTTCAATGACAGCACTGTTTTTCTAACGAAGGTTGTATGGAATCTGGCTCTTTTTAGCTGTTTAGAATCAGGCTATTATTTAAAATAACCTAATGGAGCCAATTCTTGTCGTGGCGGTGACTGAATTGGACCGTGTGGGGCCGCATCGACTCTTTCTTAAGAAGCACGTGAGACCGGCTTCCAAGACTGGCAAGTTTGCCTTCGGTCACTGACTGAAAAACGCCCCGAGTGAGGAGTGGTTCTGTGGCTTCCTTCTACGTGGAGTGTACGCGAAGGACAGTGGCGGTTTTAACAGCAACTGTGTAGGCTTGAGCCTAGGGCGGCAACTTTGGGGGCTATTTATTGAGAGAATTCTACTACGCCGATGACTCTTCCCTTTCATTTTACATTCAAAGGTACAGCAATCTTCTATATTTTATTTTATTAGCAAAAAACCCAGTTTGCCGCTCCAAACTAGTAATTGGCCTAATGTGTATTACTATTAATTACCTTATAAACTTACGTCACAAAAGTCATACGTTAGTTCGCATCCCACACACGATTAACCGAAGGTCCAACCGTTTTATAATAATAATAACACGGCGTCGTGTGTTTCTGTACCGAATCAGTTTTTTGCAGGATTTGGTTTAGTGGCAACAGCATTTCAATATGAGTTCACACGTGCATTCAGATTCTAGATACGGCAAAAAAACGAATCCTACTCAAGTTGACATCCGATTTGGCGACTATAAACCGGGATCCGGTGCAATGGCATAGTGTATTGAATGCGCTATGCAACTTACATATAAGAAGATATACGATACAAGAAGGAGTGGATTCTGTTTTTGCAGGATCTTGAAACCGAAAACATGTCGTGTCGCACTAGCAACTGTTGATCACCTTTGAACCACAATCTTTTTCCACGACCGTACCACGTTCAAGGAGCGTACTTCAAAGTTCGCGTGGGGTGTGTTCGCACCCCAATCATGAGTTCTAGGGAAAAATCTGTTAATTTAAAATTTAATTTGCATAAATAAACTTCAGGTTCAAATAAAAATACATATATTAATTTTACATCAATATTAAATTACAGCCAACGTAACTATGTAGGTTACAATAATAAAAATATACCTATATAATTTCCATTGAAACAAATAAATAATAAAAACAAGGTATTCTTCCTTATTAATACACCTAATTCTAAAAATTATCATTGACTATAGAGGGTTGCAACTGCTGAATACCAGGTAACATTTAAAACAATCCACCTACAAGCAAAGGAGAGCTCACTTATATTAATATTATGGAATTTACTCATTAACACTATAATTAACTAATAATGAGTAATAGTATCAGAAGAATATGCATACGATACCGGTAACATAAGACTACTCAAATTGTCGAAGAGAATAAAAACATTTTTGTCAGGTTTGCTATTGTAGGTAGAACTCAATACTCAATTTGAATAGGCTTCTTTCTCCACATTAGATCGCATCAACCTTCAGGTGGGATAGCGGTCAAACGCCTGCCTATTCATAACAAAATGACATGCTAAATTCAACCTAACTTATGACTTTGAAATGATAGTTTTGAATATACATCGATAGATATAATTGTATGCATATCCCAATGATTTGAATAGCCTAAATTAAAAGGAGATTGGTATAATATTGTTATAGAATAATAGAGTTTGCAGCTAATTTTTTGGCATCAAGCAAAGAATAAGAAATAAAATAGAAAACTTAAGCTTTGGAATAGTCACCAATGAGATTATTACGTAGGTACGCGTTATACATGATTTTAGTTTAAAAACTATTTTCAGTTTGTCCTACAAGATCGAATATTTTTAGTACAATATAATCTCACTGGATAGTGAAGTGTCACTACCACTAAAAAAATACAAACAAATATATACAACAAAAATAATACAAAAACCAAAGGATAGCCAACAACATAACTTGGAGACACGTCGAAGGGAAAAGAGAGTGAAATATCTCCACGACTGCAAACATTTAAATGCCCTTAAATCATTAATTTCACGCGGGAAATATAACGTTAAATATAAATCTTTATTTGGAACTACTTACAAATCACGAACCAAATACACAAAATACAACGCAGCATAATATAATGCTTAGAATTTAAAAAATGTAACAGTTTTATTTTAATTTTAAGGGGGCCGTTCAGACCATACGATTTCGCAACACAAAGCATGTTGTAGTTAATTTTTTCATTTCTCCAAACGAAGACGTCTTTGTAATCTGTATATTTGAATATGATTGGCAATAATTAACATAAAATCATTATTCGAAACGCATTCACATTTTAACAAACTTCCAAAAACGAGATGACGTTCTCAATTCGACCTATTTGTAGAAAAGTCAGTTATGATACCAAGTCGCTTTTTTGTATATACCTAAGGCAGCAAAACAGCCCGCCTAGCATGACAACCACGACAAAAATTTGTCGACGGTTTTCTCGTGTTTTATTCAATTATCTCTTTATGTCTTCCGTGTCTAACATGACACACTTAGAACTCGACTCCTAAGATCAAACATAGAAATATTTGTCGACCGAGATATCTTGTCTATCAAAGTTGTCGATGTCGAGGTATAATATATGTATCTTATATTTTAGTTTGTCTTCACTTGTCTGTGAGATTTCTCTTGACGGTCATGCTAGGCGTGCTGACCATCAATTTTTGAAGATAGGAGTCGAATAATGGTTCATTTAATTAATTTCTTCAAAAAATAACCTCAAGTGTAGATATTATACAGAAGTAACTTTGTCCTACAGAGAGGTCGAATTCATTTCAACACTGTAACCTCATCGCATAATCAAGTTCTAATTTTGGTTGGGTAAATCAATATTATTTATTTTGCTCAATTTCTTTCACATATTTAATAACAATTATTTAAAAAGACGAGTCAACGTTCAACGTGGATATTAAATAGAACTTTTCATTAAATCGGTCTGGACGGACCCTTCTATGTACTTTTATTAATTTATTTGTATCTTCAACGTAGCCTCAAACAAAGCAAGTCCCGTTTTGTTTTCAGTTTGGGTTGCGTTGGTGTATTTGGTATCAAGTCTTCTAATGTAAAAGAGATTTTATTATAATATTCGTACATTATATCTCTTCACTCAACACACGTGTTTTTGTATACATCTATTCTCTAATTTTATATTTAAAATATGTTACAATGATCCCATTTGTTATATTTTTTTTACAATAAATTAGGTGTATAATATTTACTGAAAGTTTCAATGATTTGTAAAAGAACTGTGTAAATTGATTGTGATACAAAATTAACTGATAAAATTGTTTGTCTATGTAAAACGACCTTTTTGCAAAATCAGTCTTTATTAATAAATAGTTTAAAGTAAACTTTCTACAAGAGCACAATTCGTGTAATATACGAAGGAAAAAACCATATTAAAATCAATTCCCTTTGAGTAATGTGAATTTAACTGCGCATAATCAGAACGAACCATTGCTTTATTGTATACCTACCATTTGTAAAATTTGAGATATATATGTATATTTAAATACAAAAATAATATAAACAGAATTGATTGAATGTAATAAATTACACAGAAATAATATTTAAATATTTAAGCTTAGTAAAGATAAAATACTGAAATACTAATCAAAATTAAGGATATCTTCAAATGTTCCTGCCTTCCAAAATATGGCGTACAGTTACCGGCACGAGTCGTGAGCACACTTATTGATCGATATGACGTTAACCACGCTGACGCTCCACGTGATTGGTTCGGCAGTCGATGCTCGTCGTCTATTGGGTCCGCGCGTATCATTCGACTATCGTACACTTGAGTGCAATTTTAGTGACAACTTTTTAACTAGTGTATTTTTGTTACCGATTTGATTGAAACTTAAAAAAAAAATATGCAGAGCAGAAAGAAAAGTACCATGTTGTACTGCTCTATTTAAAGCAGTACAACATGGTACTTTTAAGTATCGAATTAATAGGCATACCTATTCTTGAATAAAAAAAAAGACAATCCCGACAAATGATCTCTCAGTGTTTTGTTACATGAAATAAATAGGTATTACCAAAAACATGATTGTTCCTTTAAAAACAAACTGAAGAGGCGACTTATACAATTTAAGCAATTAATTAAGGTAATTTATTCAATTATCGATTGAAATAATAAAGGTACCAAATAATTTTGCTCGACAGCGACGCTGACTCAATCCCCACCACGGTTCATCTGTGCTGTGCTCACGACTCGTGCCGCTATGTGTACGTTGTTAAAAGACAGAAAAGAGACCTTTTAGAATTCTTTAACTTTGATGAACATTGCAGTACCCGGTTAAAAACCTGTGATGTTCCAATTACTGGTTTTAATTTCATTCTTAAATCTAACAGCTACATATGACATACAGATTTTAATAGAAGCAAAGTTATCTAAACTGATAATAATGGAATAAAGCTGAGGTATTGTGGGGTCCATCACTAAAGGATTTCGCGTAAAAGAGTTTCCATCTATTTTAATACAATATTATCTCTATAATACATAAAATTACGTTTTAAATATAATTTTGTGCGAACATCCAGAAAAAATCTCTTTACGCTTATTTCGTTTGAAGAAACATAAGTACAACCGAATATACCGACTCAATTATGATGGATTTGTCAGAAATAAAGATGGTGATTTATAGTTAACTATTGTGTTGATAAATACGATGAAAGGAAACACGTATATGATAAATTAAATGCTTCACTGTAGTACTTAAATTATATTTAATAAGAGTTTCACGCAAACCACGATAATTGTATATCTATCACATATTCAATCTACGGAAGTAAGAAATTGGGCACAGTCATTTCACAAGCGAAAGGTTCTCTATTCACAATAATTATGCATCCATGGATTCACTTATGTCTACTTATTTTTTTATAAAAAGGCATCTTTTATCAACAGTATTATCGACCAATAATAATAATAGCAAATTAATTCAATCACAAGAAACTCTACGACATTAAAAGCAACGAAACTTAATCGCATGATCGTAAATATGGTCACAGATAACACACGCTACTACACCGGAAAAGTTTGTACTGATATTAGGTTGGGAACTGGATCCATAGATCCATAGAGCTCCGTCGTCGAGGAACTCCACTAGACACCAGTGTTGCCAACTTGGGGGTATTCCCCCAGGGGGTAAGTCAGATAAAAAGGGGTGTATTTAGGGACAATGTTTCAGATTTTAGAGGAATTCTTTCCATTTCACTATATAAGTGTGTATTTTCTATTTTTTTGCAATTCATCTCAATGAAACATTGTGCCATGGAACGAGATCTTTTTATGAAAATCTAAGATGATCGGCCAGAGGTGACGAAACGGGGGGATTTCGAGGACATCTTCTCAGAGATTGGCAACACTGCTAGACACCAAACACGATTGACAGACCACATGTACACTCGGGGTGATAATTAGAATCCAAAAGGTTCATAAAAGAACACTTCATTTGTTCGGTACGTGTATCTTCTTGGTCCTGAAGTCGTATACTTTGCGGCAGAAGAGCACCAGTTCGGGCGACACGGTGGGGGGCAGCTTGGTGTCGGTGGGGGCCACGGCCGCGGTCACCTCGCTGGCCGGGAACGGCGGCACGATGGACGGCGCGATCGGGATGCCCTCCTCGGCTGCTTTTAGCCGTTTTCGGTACCTGTATTGAAATATGAAATGTTAGTGTGTATTGTCGAGTATCCTAGTGGGGCAAAGAACATAGATGTACATAGAGATACAAACTTTACGGCAGAAAAAGTAGTTCTACTTTTAACATGTAGAGCGCGCGGCAATTTATCAGACACACACATCGAAGCAGTTCGTTGACTCCTCCCTTCGCGTTGTCTCGCTTGCTCTCACGAGCGAATGGCAATAATGCTCTAAAAGCGGCAGGGTGCGAGAGTGCGCGCTATGACTCCAGCGTCAGAGTGCGTTCATACGGATACTAGCAGCGCCGCGGTGGTTGGGGTGTGAACTACTCTTACCCTAGAGAAAACGTGCCAAGCGCGCCTATAAGGCCTGTGCTTCTATGTATACCTAATATTCTTTAGTATGGGGTTTACTTGACCCATTAGCTGCAATGATCCCCATTTGGGACCTCTTCAAAAATATCAAATATTTTCAAGACAAAACATAATGTGAATATAATTATACTACTATACAACCTTTTTGCATATATCTCAAAAAAAAAGTCAGTTAATGGGTTACCTATTTTAAAACTTAATAGGCAGGTGTTTGACCATTAACCCACCTGGTGGAAAGTGGTGATTAGATCAAGGTTATAAATCACAACTGCCTAGAAGGTATTTAGTTATTTACCCTTGTTTTGAAGATGCCCAAATTATATTGATCAGGGAAGACAGACACAGGGAGGAATTTCCAATCCTTAGCGGTTCGAATGATGAAGGAGGAGGCGAAACGACTTTT
Organism: Anthocharis cardamines; assembly: GCA_905404175.1. NCBI lineage: Eukaryota > Metazoa > Arthropoda > Insecta > Lepidoptera > Pieridae > Anthocharis > Anthocharis cardamines. Next base: position 5,770,116 of record FR989964.1, read on the forward strand.
GCAAATGTGATGATTATACTATTGTCTTTTATTAACGCGAGTATCACACATTTAAATAAAATATTGTGTACCGGATTAAAACGCGATTTATTATTTATATTGTTTAAATTATTTATCCCGACGTTTCGGATATTTGAAATATCAGACAACTGTCATCTTTCTGTCTCCCCGCGACATTGACATAGTATTAAATAGACTTCAGGTCGCATACAAAATTCACGAAAAAAGTAACCTGTTATTTAAGCCACGCCCCCTGTCAAATTTTGAAAAAATGACACTGCTCAATGGAAACAAAGAAAAGAGTGAAGTCGAAATATGATTTTATTTGTTACCAAAATATATATACATATCTACATACACACTTGACTAACTTCGAAGACCTTGGTATTATTAGTATAGTTTATGAAACACCAATGTGTAAATTATTATGTATCTAGTAAACGTAAACTATAATAATATATTTGATAAATAATGATATAATCTATATAAATAAAAATAAAATGCCGCATGTATGTACTCGCATCACTTGAGAACGGGTGGACCGATTGAGCTAATTTTTTTTTGTTGTCTTCAGAATTTTTAGGAGAAGGTTTGTACAAAAAAAATCGAAAAAATTTTGATAAGATTTTAATAAAAAAGTGACGTTTAGCTTGAAAGTTTAATTATATAATTTCAAAGCCAAAATTGTGGCAGAACAACGTCTGCGGGGTCCACTAGTGTTTTACATAAATAGTAATTCGTATTGTTGCGAGCTATAATGGTTCGGGATTAATAAACGCCGCTCTTATACACTGAGGATTTATTTATAAAATTAACACAAAAGAAAATAAATAAAATAATGAATTAATTAAAAATTACACTACTACAATTAGAGAAAAACGAAACTAAAACAAAACACTACAATAACACTGCGCACAAAACACTGACTCTTATACTCTTCTGGCTCTCGATCTATCGCACTCGGATCTCTCGTAAATCGCAGAAGTTGATCGCTTGGTATCGCTTTCCGAACTTTTGTTATGTGATAGATACTGCCTTAAAACGGCCTGAAATCGTATGTCAGCTTGCTGAAAACGTCTCTAAGTGACTGAAATATACCAGAAATGTTTCTCGAACTTTCTTCAGCCTGTCTCCGTAACAGTATGTTAAATAATAATATCCGCAAAATGAATATACAGATTGGAATTTTTTCTTTTCCGTTTTAGCATGAAAGCGTAACAAACAAAAATATCACTTTCGCATTTATAATATTACTTAGGATACTAAGGATGCTTATCCTAAGATAGTAAGGATTATTTCAGTACAAATCTACTCCATGCATCCACTATTCTGTTACAAAATAGTTTGCGCATGTGTTGGCCAACCTTGGCCAAACATTTGTAGCGTTGATTTAAAACAGATAATTTTATTCAAATTTTGAATTATTTGTTAGTTTAAAAGCTTAAAATATATCTTATTTTATATGTACTAACCAAAAATAAGCCTCCGTCCGTAAAATTGTTTTTTCGAGAATTATTTTCGCAATTTTTGAAGACAAACTGCGTCATTGTGAAACGTCTTAACATTGGCCGTGCTTGAAGAGAACTAAACAAAATAGACTCTCACATTTCAAGTGAGCCGATATTTACCGGCACGGATTTTTTACGTCGACCCGATATCTAGTATATTGTTGATCGAAGCCCCGCGACCACGGTTGCTGAAAAGCATCCGAAACGTCGGGATAAATAATTTAAACAATATAAATAATAAATTGCGTTTTAATCCGGTACACAATATTTTATTTAAATGTGATGAGTCAATTTAGGAGCTAGCTAGTGGTCTTAATTTTATTATAATCAATTAATTCACTATAGCTACTCACCGGCAGTACTCGTTAAAGGTGAGTACGTAGCACTTATCCTCGATGCAGGCGACAGAGTTGGCGTCTCTATGGCGCGACGCGAATACTTCGTCGGGCGCGTCGGCCGGAAGGCGGCCGCGGTCCGTGTGCTCGGGCCGGTAGTACCACACCAGGGACACCATCATCTCGCCTGGAAATATATTTAGAGTTACAAAACTCCAACGAAATCTAAAGGGTTGAAAAGGTATCCCAGTCGAAGAGAAGTGTTTATTTAGAATTGTAAAAGTTCATTTTCTCGTTCCTATGTGGGTGCTTAAAGAACTTAAATTATTTACTCATTTAGGTAACATAATGTACACTTGTGAGGTTAATAAAAAAAAAATGTTTCTAAATTTACATATACTGCCAGTTCTCAAATCAAGGACGTAGAACGGAAGTGAAGAAATGGCAATAAACTCTCTGCCACTCTTTTTAGTCGCCAAGGTTTTTATTTTACAAAATGTTTGTAAGGAGCTGCTACCATTACACCACTTTTTTACATGACACATTGAAGTACTTAATTATAATTATAATTAAAAGAAACGAATAAAGTACTAAGGTTTGTCCCTCTACCAGCAGTAGGCATGGTGAAATAGGAGCACGAACTTACATTATCGTGGGAACAACATGCAAACCCATTTTGAAACTGACACATAACTTTAATTAACGTATGTTTACCAGAAAATACATATTATACGTACTTCATACGTTCTGCTATTTCCTTCAATTTCATGTACCTGGTACATACTAATCCACTGTTTTCTATATTTTTTCCGGATTTTATGGTGGCGGACTAGCGAGAGAGCAGAAATTCAGCAGTAGGTTGTATAAGGATCAGTTACCATCATCAGGGTTCTCCCACAGGCTGGCGACCCTCGCGACGAAGGGCTGCGCGCGCGCCTGCGACGCCCGCAGCAGCACGCAGTCGCCGCGCGCCACGCGGTCGCCGCTCGCGTGCGTCATGCGCGACCAGCAGCGCGCCGTGCGGTCTAGCCGCGAATCGTTCTATAATACACAAATTACATAATATGACGAATGGACTAGTATAATGGGATATATACATTCAAAACATACATATGTATAACAAACTAATACGGTTTCTGAGTCTATTGGTAGTAGTAGAAAATACTTTTATAGTAACATATCGGCTTAATTATCAAACTTCGTATCTCAATTTGGTCAAAATTTACAGAAGGAGGAAAAAACTACAAACAGGTCAAACATTCCGTGGACATACCTAGTTTTATTTTTTGTAATTACCAAAAAAACTAAAAACAATTAGTAGATACGATTGATTCCATCGTATTCGTTACGGTATTTTACACAAGATGGCATCAAAAAACAAAAATCGGAAATTTTGGAGTTACAAAGTTTGATAATTAGGCCAGCGATATGACGAAGGGACTATTAGAAAATACTTCTATAGTAATCTATGTAAACATAACGATAGCGCGCGACAGCTATTTGGGTATATAACTCTGCCGACCTAGCATGACAACCACGACAAAATTCTGTCACCGTTTTCTCGTGTTTAATCGATTATCTATTTGTCTTCCGGGTCTCATGACATTTACACTTAAAACTCGACTAATGTCAATAGTAGAGATATTTGTCGATTGAGATATCTATTTTATATCAAAGTTGTCGATGTCCGGATATAATATATCTCGATATCTTATATCTTAGTTTGTCTTCACTCGTCCTCGATCTCTTGATGGTCATGCTAGACTGGCTGTACATGTATTTTTATTTAATATTTCTGTTATGAATTGTTACAGGATTTTAAGTTTAATATGGATTTGGTCCTGTTGTCTGAAGTAAAGAAATTATTTCTAATTATTATGAGTGTACACTGTATGTGCTAGGTTCGTACACAACTTTTTCATGAAATTATACAATCTTTCCAAGCTTTTTCAACCGTATTGGATTTTCTTGCTATATTATATAAAAATATATCAAAAATAATTATAATATACCTGTAGTTTAATATAAAAGCTTTTGTATGTAGTAAAATTTGTATGGGAGAATTTTCAAGTAAATAATCTTTGGTTAAAAAATATTCACGAATTAATCAAACATAAATAAAATTAAAAAAAATTATACTCACATTGAGGTAGACTTTAGAGAAGTTACATTCTCCATCCCAATTCCAGCCGTTGCTCCACCGCGGGGGCGGTCGCGGGTTCAGTTCGGGCGGAGCGAGGGGCGTGGCCACTCTGCGCACGCGCCGCCCACCGCTTCGTCTCCGCCCCGCCCTCCGCTTCAGTCCAGGCACCGGGGACGAACAAGCATCCTCGATCACCAACGCAGCCTCGTCAGTTTTAATCACAGTCTTCTTAGACACTAATAACTTGGCAACTTTTTCCACACTCTTCCCTTTTATTTCACCAGTCGTTAATTTGCACCGTTTTGTCTTTTCTGTTCCAATTTTATCAACTATATCTATTTTATCGACGTCACTTTCAGAAGTTTCCGCCTCATCAACGTTTGCTTGACGTTTCGACACCAATAACTTAACTACCTTTTCCACAGTTTTTCGCTTGAGATCTCCGTTCGTATCAATAGATGTGTTACAACAGTTTGATACTATTTTATCCAATTCATTGTTATCCGTTATTTGGTTGTCGGTTGATGAAAGCTTTTCAGATGATTTTAGTTCTTGGCTTTCCGTTTTTATGTTTTGAGATTCACAATTACTATCACATATAAATTTATTCAGTTCGGTTTCTGGTTTTGTGGTAACGATTTTACATTTTTGTGATTTTAATGCTTTCAGGGTTTTGGTATAATTTTCACATTTAAAATTATTGGCGCTTAGACTTTCACTTTTCACTTTGGAAAGTCCACAATTGTCTTTACTTACACTAACAGGATTTACTTTACACTTTTCACTGTCAATATCACTTATATCCAAACATTCAACGTTTCCATGCACTCGACTCTTCGTATCTTCCTTAAAATTAAGTAAAGCATCGTTAGGGGCGTCTCTATTTAATACTGATTTCATATTATGGGTTATTTTGGAATCTATTTTTTCTAGTTTGCAAGAGTTTTTGTTGGCTAACTTTTTCTCTATTAGTTGACTGACTGCTGCTATTGTAGCCGGTGTTACCCCACTTATTGTTGAATTATTATCAACTACATTGTTATTGATATTCAAAGTTTGCTTTGTACAAGTTTGCACAGTATTTTCAACAGTAGGCAAGAATAAAGCTGCAGGGTTTAATTCGCTCTCTGGTGCATATCCTTTTATTTCAGTTCTCTCCACGCTATTTTTTTTAATAAGATTATCTAATAATTCTGCACTTTTTGTTTTTTGGATGACACACGCACTACTTTCTTGTAATGATTTTTCATTAAGTACGGCGACATTCTGTGTTCTTGAGTCATTATTCAACACAGTTTCTAGAAGCATTTTCTTAGCCTTCGGTTTATTATTATCAATGGTATCAAATTTTCGCTTGTTGCTTTTCTTTTCTGAAGGCGTTTTAGGTGCCTTTTTGTTTTGAATATTTCTTTTCTTGGGATCTTTTGTTACTGTCTCTATACGAGGTGTATCACTTTGATCTCCCGAAACTTTACGACGTTTTTGCAATTTTACATGTTCGCCAATGCCGTTTGTTTTACAAACGTCTTCCAGTTGTACGTCTTTCATTTCAATTTCTAGTTTAGGTTTCGAATGTCTTCGTTTCACTGGTTTAGCTGAATCTGTAACTGCTATGGTCTCTGACAAAGCCATGGTGCAGTTGTGTTCCCTTAGAGCTTGCGCATCAATTTTTCTAGCCAACGTGTAAGTTGGGCCTTCATTTTCTTTCTTAACATCAACTAGAGGGGTTGTTCTTTCATCAGACGATGACAGATCGATTGGAGCGCAGAAAGGAGGTGATATCGCGAGTACATCATCGTCGATTTCATGTTGTGATGAGGGAGGCTGTGACGGCGATAGCAATATTGTGGTATCGTCTCCTACTAAAGATCGCCTGGCCATTTCTTTTCCAAGACGAGCCCGTCTGGGTGCAATTGGGGGTGGTTGTGGAGCACATATACCAGCCGATCCTCTCGCTGGCGAGGGTGGGCCTAGTGATTCTGGCCCGGGTAGATCGCCATTTATTCTTAGACTATCGCGAACGTCATAAAGTTCACGTTTAGGCGAAGCTCCACCCATAGCCGGAAGCGGACACGGATGTGGCGCATCTGCTGCTGTCGGCGGCTCAGGAGGTTCCGGCTCTAAAGGCGGATCCTAAAAAAAAACTAATGTTTGATTTTGCGTACGATGTAGAGCAAACATGTCATGGTGAGCTGAGAACCCGCAAGCTATCGTAAGATAGTAATACTATATGAGGGGTTTATGAGGCCGTCAAATAAAAGTTTAAATAATACATATACTAAATTCAGAATTCTCTGCATATTAAATTTTTGGCTTAAATTTCGGTATCACCGCGTTTTCATAAACATTGTATGTAAATGCAACATGTGAAAGTTACAATGTAAATATTAATTTGCATTAAAGGAGCAAAAGTCAATTAACTGAACCCGTAATTAAATCATAATTATAAGCGGCGAGCGTGTTAAAGTAATAAATAACTAAATTATATTGTGAGTAATATTTTATTGTAAATTTAAATAAACACATGTTTGAAAATTACTTACATTAAAACTGAATTTTAATTATTATGTAAGTAAAAATAAATATAATAACATTTATACGATACGCGCTATCTAATATAAATTTGCTATAAGAATTATAATTTTTACACTTTTTTATACTTTTGTTTGATATTCGCGGTGTTAGAATTGCGAAGATATGTAAAGCCCGCTCTACACTTAGGCCGCGAATCGCGGTTCTTCGCGGTAAACACGCCGCGAAGAACTCGTCGAATCAACACTCGCAGTAGTTTACGTCAATTTCACAGTGAAGTTCGTTTGCGCTTCGCGGTTTCTTCGACGCGGGGCAAAAAACCGACAAAAGTCGGGCAACATAGCGCGAAACTGCGAAGAATATGCGAAACGGCTTCACATTTAACGTTCGCGCACTGTCGCGCGAGATCCGCGGACTAAGTGTAGAGCGGGCTTAAGATATCAAAGTGTTTACCTTCCCGCTACCGTGCGTATCCGCAGCGGTGTCAAGTGCGCACGCCCGCACCTTCGCTCGGAAGGCGGCCCCGGGCGGCGCGAGGGCCGAAGTAACGTCCACGGGGCCGCCACCGGTGGGGGCCTTACCAGTAGCGGGCCCAATAAGGACGTTTTTTGGACACGCGTTTAAGGGGCACGGGCATCCTCGATACTCTGTAAATAATGTTTGAGTGTAATTAGTTGCGTTCACATTAACATGTACAATAGCGTCAGTAACATTCGTATATTTGTGTATATAGAAGGTTCACCCTCGGTCATAAGAACTACACACACTCGTATTAAAACATATGATAATATAAGGAAAGAATACTGTAATAACTAATAATAAATGTTCTTCCTATCTTCTCCCACTTATATTTTAAATGTGAAAGTTTGTGATAATGTATTGATGTTTTACTCTTTCACGCAAAAACTACTGAACGGATCTTGTTGCAACTTCACCGTATTATTGTTTGTACATCAGAAAAAACATTTAGGCATTATTTATGACGATGATCTATTTCGGCGCGAGATGCATACCCGTATAACTCTTAGAGTTGTACGAAAAAAATTATGGTGGGTATGAGTGTATTCCAGTAACTAGCAAAAACAATCGAAGTCTGCGCGGATGAAGGGCAGAAGCTTGTCTAAAATGAATTTCTTACTAACCGACATATGGTATTCTCTGAGGTGAATGTTGGTAACACGGCGGTGTGCCGTAATACTGCGGTGGCGGGTACGGTTCACTTCCAACGCCGACCATCTGAAATAATTAGTATTATACTTATATCCCGCTCTAAATAAAAATCTGTTACGATCTTACTACTCTGCTAAAAAAAATAACATTTTTTTTTTATGTACACTTAATTATCAATTCGCAATCACGCCTTGTACTCTATTTAACATTCACAACTGCCGTAGGCGTATACATGGGGCGTGGCATTCCTCAACTGAACTGTGATATATTGCAATAATGCTTTAAGATTCGTATTCTTAGACCCAGGTTTGAATTTAGTTTTAGAACATGTCAAACATTGACGTATTACGTCAATGATGTCAAACCATTTTTTCTTTTATATGAATAATGAATATATAATATAATATATTATATATAGTGAAATTTTCATGACACGGAAGTTGACGATGACGGTTGACGAAAAAAGCTATGTAGGTATAATATAGTATTTTTATATTACTGGGTATCTTGATGTTCATAATTTCATTGTAAAGCTTGTGACTTCAGTATACAATCGCATTACATAATTGGTACTTAATAGAATTATTTAAATACAATAGCGCGTATATAAAGCCTTATTAGATCAGTTGTTATTTTATTATGGGACTTACATAACCGGAAACCTTAGGACTTGAAAATGCATTTTGCTTGAAATAAACGTTTAAGGCTTGTTATTCAACACGCGAATCAAGTTACGCGTAAACGTTAAAGTTTTTTAAACACAACGAAAAAACAACGGGTTCTAAGTTTGTCTCCTTCATGTGTTTGCTCACATCGTACTTCCCAAAAGATTGAACGATTGCATTGTTTATTTTTAATTACGAATTATTGTTTTTTCTCATATTGTATTGTTGACATTTAAGAATTTTGTTCTTTATTTATATATGAATGAAATGTTTTTATATACCTAATAAATGTTTATTTTTCTATGATTTATAATTTGCCTAGAAGAAATCGCTGCCTTTTGTGATCAATATGTACTACTCTAAACTAGCTATTTATTTGAAACATTATTTTTTGATATAATATATTGAATTGAACTCTTTTAATGGAAGCGGTTGTAAGCTATATGTATTCATGAAAATACTTTTAATCGCTTTTGAATATGGAATCTTTATTCAAATTAACGCGACAATCTCATGACATGACTTTTTCAATCTTCAAGACTAGATTCAAAGAGCCGAATCAGTCGCTTACAGGACTTTGATAGCATGAGTTTAGGCCACGAATACCTACACCAATGGCATCGTAGGTGGCTTACACACACACAAACAATCTATTTGGCAGCTACCGAGATCACTGTAACCATACATTGCGGTTTCTCAACACTCAAACGTTTCTATTACATGAACAACAGCCGTCACTAGACTACATGATTGGTTAAAGAACCATTTAGTCCTTGGTCTCGGAAACTCCCATAACTACAGGATCGATTGAAAATGGGAATTGCCAGTAAAATAATTATTTTCCTTAGACACTCGCAAACCCTCTATTAGCTGTCGCCGTCAGTTTTTCCGATACGACTTGGGAATCTTCAAGAAACGAGCCTACACTTTCCTTAAAGTCGGCAACGCACCTGCCTTCTGCCGGCCTAGCATGACCGCCACGAGATATCTCGCGGACGAGTGAAGACAAACTAAGATGTATATATCGATATATTATATCTCGACATCGATGATAGGCCGGCTAGTGTTACAAAAATCCAAAGACGGCGGTGATCAGTTAGTCATGAGAGCCACCCGTTTAAAACAAAATAAGTCTAAACTAAAGGTATAGGAAAGAAATAAGTTACCGGTGAATCTGGTTGTGGTGGTCCCATGTGGTAAGGTCCAGGGGGCCTGTAGTACCGTCCGTAGCAAAGATCTGTAGGATAGTATGGTCCATACTGTTGCAGCACCTGTTAAGGAGAAATTATTTATTTACATAAATCATAACAAATCCACTTGAAAAGTGCAGTAATAAGAAGTGAAAATATTACTAAACTTATTTTTCCTGCCCCTATCCTACTCTGTACTTCCTTCTACCAGCCGACATCTCACTACTCCCACTTTTCATACACATATAATCCTTCACGAAATCTATTCATATCTTCCTTTGTCATCCTCTACCCTTATATTCGTCCACATTAATACTCAAAACTTTTAAACTAAATTTACCAAACTAATTAAACTAAAATTACAAAAAATACAACAAGTAAATCTTATAAAAATTAAAATATTTTATAATGAATTTCCGAGTCATAGTGGGACGTAAAGCAGGCACATTTTTGTGTATGTATGATCGTTTTTCTCTGCATGGCATTTATTATCAAAGCAATTAGGCAATGAATATGTAGGTTTTAAAGAGAATTACATTGATAACAAAGCTGATAAGTCCGACTGACTGCGACGTATAAATTCAAATTTTCACTTACAAATAATAGCAGACGGTCGAGACGGAAATTGCGCAGACATTTAAATGTAATATTTTCAAATGAATTCTGTTTGAGTTACAGTTTTTACAAAATGACAAATATATGAACTAAAGGTTATAGTTTTTGAAGTGCACTTTGCATAATTATTTATTTAGTGCAGTAAGTTTTCTTTTGCTGTATTTGATCTCTACATAATAAATTAAATTGCTTCGAATTTCTTCAATGACTAGTGAACTACTATCTTTCGGTATATGTATGTTAATGAAACTGACAACAATACTTCCTATACACCTCAAAGGAGATAAGTGTTTGAGTATTAGGTCATTATCTATGTTGTGGTGTCAATATCAGAAATATATGATTTCACCACCCATAGCTTATAAGCTATGTTTTATATATAAAATCTCAAATTTCTTCATGACAGTGTCCTGTCTTCAATCAAAAATCTCAGCAGTGAGCTAACAATTGCCCATTGGCACAACTCGAGTTACATTATGACACCTTGAACTTTTGAATTTCTTGGACGCGAATTGTACCGGATATTATGTCTACTTTGATGGTCCCTTCCAGAGTGATCTTTTGCCTAGGAAGTACTTACAGGAGGGTGTGGTGAGTGGTAGTGAGGCGCTGGATGGTATCGTGTCAGCGCTCGTTCTGCGTCTGCGCTGCTCTCTTTGATCAACGGACCAGCTGGCTGGTAGTAACCTGTGGACAAACATATTCTTGATTAATAACAGATAAGGAACATAAATTAGTATGTAGAGTATGGCTATATCTTTGAAATAACTATGATAGGTATAGATATGCTAAACAGATAGCATATATCAGAGAAATTAACAGAATACATAGAGCTTAAGGTTGAAATTAAGTATGTGGATTGTGGAACTATTAAAAAGTAGTTATAGGCGCAACAGTGATCTTACAACAGGCATTCTATACTCTATGTAACCTATACAAATTCGACAATCGCTACAAACTACAGTATTGGTACATTATTAAGCTCACTTTGAGACCAGCATTCCATTGGTCTACTGTGGTCAACTATGGTGTCTATATATAAGGTATTTGTCTACAATCATAAATCGTTTCATTTGTCAAATACTGCATTAAATTACTTATTTTAACTGACCTATTAACGTTATAAATTAGCTGTAAATAGCAATAAATCAGATTGCTATTAATATTAAATATCTACATGTCAACGTTTAATGTACTCAAAAGCCTGACAAACACTGAAAGGTTTTCAACTGAGTTATCATATCGAGATTCGCGGCAAATGGCAATTGAAGTAGAAAACTGTTTAACATTCAATAAGGCGCACTTCACCGTCTGACAGAGGTTTATATATTCATATATCAGAGAAATTAACAGAATTCATAACCTAAAGGATGAAGTTAAGTATGTGGAACTTTTAAAAAGTAGTTATAGGCGCATTAGCAACAACAGGCATTGTACCTACCTATACAACTTCGACAATCGCTAAAAGCCTAGTAAGTATTTATACATTATTTAGCTCACTTTGAGACGACAATTCCATTGGTATTAAACTATGGTCTCTATACATAAGCTATATGTTTACAATCATAAATCGTTTCATTTGTCAAAACTGACCTATTAACGTCATAAATTAGCAGTAAATATTGCTATTTCAACTACAACAACTAATCAATCAGTTTGCTATTAATATTAAATATCTACATGTCAACGTTTAATGTACTCAAAAGCACGACAAACACTGAAAGGTTTTCAACTGAGTTATCATATCGAGATTCGCGGCAAATGGCAATTGAAGTAGAAAACTGTTTAACATTCAATAAGGCGCACTTCACCGTCTGACAGAGGTTTTCCGGCGTTAAGGGTTCACTATAACTTTATCTATTCAATAGAGCAATCTAGCGCTTATCTAGTATCCGTTAGCATTAATGCATGCTAATTGAGCTGGCAAACGTCGCTCCAGCTATCGTAGAGATTATAATAAATATTGCAATAGCTTGCAATAGATATCGACATAAATGGCATGCTGTTTATGTGTCTTAATTATTCGTAACTGTTGAAATTCTTTATTAAAATGAAAATACATTTATTTGACGCACATTGACATAGGTATGTTAAAATAGAAAGAAATAAAAATATAAAATATGAAGATACAATAAATTATTGTTTTCAAAATGCTGCTATGTTATGGCAAATGGACTTTCAGTATAAGCTGGACACTGAATCTATATAACAAAATAAGCATTTATATCATATAATGCCTGATAATATACTTCTCAGTACATATTTGTTTTGTTATTTTTTTGTATAGGTATACCTACACACTTATAGGTGTATGGATATTATTGTTTATGTACTTATAATTGAACTCCCAAGTCCCCATGGCACGGGGAAGGCCCATTTCTGTGTCTGTTTCACTGATCATTCTCCTTTACAGGCAAGTCGGTGATCGGGCTTCTCTGCCCTTCTCGATTGATACATTTTTTTTATCTTCTTTCCCTGGGATTCGAACCCAGGACCTCTGGTGCTAAATGACCACGATTCCCAATGGTAACGGAGGCTGTTTGTTTAGGTAATTGTTGTAGTTGTTACTTCTCTATTAATATTATAAAGAGGAAAGATTTGTATTTTTGTATGTTATGAATAAACTCAAAAACTTTCACCAATAGAAAAGCCACATTATCAGCGAGTAACATTGGCTAGCATTGTGTATAGTACATCTACATTGCAACCGTGTGAAGCCGGGGCGCGTTGCTAGTTACATATAAAAACACAAATTAACCTAATAATTTTATTTAAGCATCAGTTAGTAGATATGTAATAGTTATATGAAACATTAAAAGTTTTCTTTATCTTGAAATACGTCAGTATGAGGTCGGCAGCGGATGTGGTAGACCACCTCCGTTTGATATGTAACTTCACATAGAAATATCAGTAACATTAGTGATAAAATTTTATTGCTAAACGAGTGCTCCAGATTCACTTTTAATTATTAGTAAATATTTTGCTTTTTATACGAAAATAATTATGGACAAAAACAGTTGAATGCGAATAAATATTTTAGATATATAGAATGTTAAGTATAAAATTAGCTTTTTATCGAATTTATAGGCGAGAGGGCTCTAATACTTATGAACGTATATTTCAAATACTTTGATGATAAGTGCTTATACTGAAAATACCTACTAGCATAATAACATATTGCAACAAATCAAAGTTTTATTTAAACCACAAGATCACTAATTAGGATCACACAACACCAGTTTCTTGACATTTTATCTTTATTACACAACACAAGGTTTCGTGTGTCGATTAACGCGATTTAAATGGCAATAAAATTTAATATATTTTCTTGACGTAGGTTTTATAAGTTCATTTATCACAATGGTCTGTTGATTGACTTTGTAGGTACTTTAAAATGCTATTTTCTTATTGTATTATAACTGATACAAAGAATTCTGTAATAATATATGTACATATGTATTTTGTAAACTGTTTCAAATGTGTTCCTGAAGTATTTTATATTATTATAAGTTTTCATTTATATCTACGCACAGGTTTTGTTAAAAAATAGCTTTAAATGTTACTCGCTGATAATCCAGTAGTTTTTGAGTTAAATCGTAACAAACAAAGAAAAAAATATTTCCTCTTTATAATATTAGTATAGAAAAATATGAATGTTGTTTAAAAATGGCGGACTTAGGTATGATAATATTATTGAAAGTTAGAAAAACTAAACTGTTTTTACTTTTAGTAGGGAGTCGCAAAATTCCTATGTATTTTATGAGTTTTAGCAACAAATAAAGCCCGTATTCCAAGATATGAATCATGTTTTAATCATTTAAACGATGTTGATTTTAATTACAAAATAATCTCGAGTATACAAATACATTTAACTCAGAAAATATTCTGTACATTTCGGTGTAATTGTTGCGCCAGTACCTATAGTGCATTCGCCATGTTTGCGGTGAATACAATATATTTTGCGGACTTAATCGCTTCCGATTTCATGAAATGTTCAATAAATTCCCTCGTTTAATTTAATATCTATAACATTGGACATTCATATAAAAATTCTAGTAGATTAAAATTTGTAATTTATACAATAAACTAGCAACGCGCCCCGGCTTCACACGGGTGCAATGTAGATGTTCTATACACAAAACATGTTACTCGCTGATAATGTAGCTTTCTATTGGTGACAGAATTTTCAAAATCGGTCCAGTAGTTTTTGAGTTTATACATAACATACAAAAATACAAATCTTTCCTCTTTATAATATTATATTATTATATAGTAAATATAGTAATATAGTATATATAGTAAAATTATAGTATAGATAATAATCTATGTTAGTTCAAGCTTTGGCCAGATATCGCTAGTGTGCCACGATACCGTTATTTCTATTGGAACTCGTGCGAGGGCGGAGCGGCGGCCTTAACTTAGACTACTGCAGCGCACTGTTTTTCGAATATCTTTTCATTGCCGTGTGTTTTCTTAACCATTGCGTACATTACTACTGTGTAGCTTTTTATCTCGGCATTCAGAGTATATAAAGAAAAATAACAGTCGATGGATCGAAGTTTTTCAATTACAGGCGCGAGTGAATATCACTTTGTTTAGATAAGGCTGCGAACGAGAGTGGTCGGCTCGGATTGTTGTTGAAGGGACACAGCTAATTGGCTACACGCGAGTTCTCTCGTTTCATCCGATAACGCGTATTAAGTATCTGTACGTTTCAACAGGCATACCTAGTTTGTGCTTTCTAAAATATAATGGAGGAAATCTTTTGTTTGGATTGGATTTCAAGTCTATTTGTCGGTACTTATTTAAAAAATCTTTCATTTGCTTTATATATTTATGTGTAAATCTGATACTCTAAAGTCTAGTGGAATCTTAAAAGATTATCACTAATCACTAATTTATGTAAGATGTTTAAAATATGTATATAAAATACATATTTTCAGAATACAGAATCATAGTATTTCTTATAAAGAGGTAGAGTTTGTAAGTGCTTAATCTTTGGAACTTAGGAATCAGTTTTTTTAACAATAAAAGCAAAAAAGGATTTTATCTACCATCAAACATAGAAACATCGCCTAAATATTAATACACATATAATATAACAATATTGTATGTATGTATATCAATTGCGTTTTCGGGTTTTCCCATAAAGGTTTAAAAATTATAGACTTCATCTATTGGAATCGTCGGCTCCTAAGATTCCAGTCACATCAATAAAATAATGGTTCTTAAAACAAATGAGATTAATAGAGACAGATAAAAATGCGTTTTGACACGTTATATATTATAGGGACAGCTATAAATATAGACCAGGTGCATCCGTAATGTTAAGAGTTCCGACAAAATCGAAAGCCGAAGCCAAGAGAATTATTTAAACTTCGTAATCATTGACATAGTATTGATCGAAGTTCGTAATGCATATTATATTATTTTACGTATAAAAAAAATAGTTTTACTTTCATAATATTATTTAAATGTAATTTAAAACTAAACTGAATAAGCTTTATTGGTAACCTACGTTCTTTTCATTTTTCCTTCTCTTATTTTAAATTATTTTATAACCTAGAAAGTCGGTGGTACTTTAACATTATTGAATGGAGAAAAAACATTCGCTAACTAGAATTTATAGCGACACTTTACCAACAGTTTTTTGAGGATTAACTTGTGAAATTGACACTAATGTTGAGTGAGCTCCGAGTATCTTATCGAACATTAAAATAACAGCTACTAGCAATAAATTACCTCTTTAATGTTACATTAAAGCCTTAAACTTACCTCAGTACAGAACAAAATGATCTATTTTTGCATCATTAAATTGCAAGTCGTATATCAACTAGTAGAGTAAAAAATCACAATTTGCTTTGCAAAACTCGGCCTAAAATAAACAAGCGGTTTGCCTTGGTCCTTTATTCTTTGCAGCTGCTCTAAGGGGGTATTTTCGAAGTATCTTTTTGCATTTATTTATTTATTTACCGGTTTCATTGTGCAGTCGAGTATCTTCTGAGAAATGTTCATGTTATTGTTAGTTTAACTATAGTAAACGAGATGAGTGCAAAATGTTAATTATACTAGATTTAACATATTAGACAATTTATTTATTAGAATTCGGAACTTTTTTAATTTTAATAATATACTTAAAGTACTTGGTCGGGTCCTTTGTTATGCCTATAATTCTTTTAACTTAAGAAATATGTTGGTTAAAAACAATATCCAATCTGGATTTTATTTTCCTTATTTTTAAGATGAGGCACAATTTTGAAACTAATTAAATATACCAAAGTTAATCTATATCTATACTAATATGTTTGTATGTTATGAATAAACTCTAAAACTACTGGACCGATTTTAAAAATTCTTTCATCAATAGAATGCTACATTATCAGCGAGTAACTGCACCCTATTTTGCTATTTTGTGTATAGTACATCTACATTGCACCCGTGTGGAGCCGGGGCGCGTTGCTAGTTAGATATAAATTTTTAATAAAAGTTCGGACTAATTACAAACACAAATTACAAACATATTTAGCGAAACATGAAGAACTTATTTTACTGTACTTGTTTGCTCATAGAATTAATACAACGGCAAGTTTTAAAGCAATTAACTTAGTAATAAATACGTTCGTGCTTAGGAGCTGTAGAAAGTAACAAAACTTTTATAGCTTGTCGTTGTAAGCACTGCTCATTCGATGACTGCTTGTCAACAGCTATAAGAATTTCTATTAATTTCCATGACTGGGTTGTTTTTTATGAAAATATATCAAAACCTGTTGAATAATATAATTGATGGTGGCTTATTTTATTTATAATATATTCAAATTTAAAAAAGTAATAAAATAATAGTCAAAATAACATTACAACAACCTCACAAGAAAGCTTTCATATCAGATCATCAGATTTAGTTATTATTAGTAGCATAAATTTTAATGGAATATTATAAAGAAAAAGCTTTTGTTCGATACAACAAAGCGGATATACGCCAATTAACATTTTCCCTCTTGAATTCATTTCAAGGAAGTTTTTAAAGGCTAAGATCAAACAGATCGCACCAGATAACCGTTCTTGACATTAAGCAGTCATTAAATGTGGTTTTTTTATAACGATATCCGTCGAATAATTTAAATTTAATGTTACATAAAGATTTAATTAAGTCCCCTTCGATATTATGCAAATTGTATTTTAAGTGTTACCATTTAACGAGCGTGTCGAAAAATTATTATAACAGGTAAACACGACTGTCGACAGTTATTACAGTCCTTTACGAGTCGAAGTATCAACCAACTGATCGTATTTTAAAATATGCAGTGTTATCTTCTTCTACTTCAGGTGCCTCTCCAATGAAGGTTGGCGGTCAGCGACTTAATTTTGTCTCTGTCCCTGGCTGTACGGAACATTTCACCGGCACTGGTGATTCCCGTCCATTCTCTAATGTTACGAAGCCACGACTTTTTTCTGCGGCCAACACTTTTCTTTCCAGACACTTTTCTCATAATTATCAGTTGCAAAAGGTCGTACCTATTGTGTCTCAATAGATGCCCTAGGTATGCAACTTTCTTTTTCTTTATGGCCATTTAAAGCTCACGGTTTGTGCCAATTCGTCGCAGAACTTCCACATTCGGAACATTTTGGGTCCAGCTTATACTCATAATAGGTATGCCTGTAAGCTCACATATCAAGAGCCTCAATGCGTTTTCTGAGATCTTCCTTTATCATCCACGCTTCACATCCATACATTAGAACTGCCAAAATCAAAATAACCAAAAGTGTTATCTAATAATTATTGTATTAAGAATGGTGGTAATACCTAGAAAATCTCCCGATTATTGCACAGATAGAAATATAACGGATTCTAATTTGATCTCGGCATGCAAATTTCTAAAGCTTAGACCGCATATTCACTGTGCAAATAAGGCTGTGTATCTACCGGTTGGTAACCGTTCAATTAACGACACGGAGCGTGCAATTAGGCTCGCCGCCGTATCGCAAAAAGCGCGGGGCGCGGCGGTTGGTATCGCACTTATGTTAGATAATCGCTTACACCGATTGCGGTGTCTAAAAGCCCCGGCTCTAGGGTTGCTGGATGTAAAACACTAACCTATACATTTAAAAAAAACTTGGAATTATTGGTGGAAGGGGTTTCCGGTTGATTTTTAGTGTTCCTAAAGGGTAAAACGGGATCCTTTTACTAAGACTCCGCTGTCCGTCCGCCCGTTTGTACGTCTGTCATCAGGCTGTATCTCATAAACGGTGATAGACAGTTGAAATTGTCAAAGATGATGTATTTCTATTGCCGCTATAACAACAAAAAGAAGAATAAAATAAACATTTAAGGGGGCTCCCATACAACAAAGGTGATTTTTTTGGTCGTTTTTGCTTATTAATAATGGCAGCAGGTAGACGCTTTAAAAAATTCACAGAATATTCAATTATATATTCACTTTAAAAATAATAATTAAATTAAAATAAAACATACTCATATACAACTCCCATAAACAGACATGATTTTGTTGCCATTGTTATGAACCCTTCGTGCGCTAGTCCGACTCGCACTTGGCTGGTTTTGTTATGCAGAGAAACATCTAACATACCTACTCGTAGAGTGAGATTTACCTATCACTATTCTTATTCGGTGGGTGTTATGTTATCAAAACTTGTGCCTTGTCTTGACTGCTTTAAAATGAAAGAGGATCATGAAATGCTGATGAGTTTCATAAAGTCTTGACGTCCAGTAACCCTAACTATTAACCTCGGATCAGTCGTATAACTTAATACTTCATTTTATATCATTAAGGTGTCAATCTAGTTGATAATAGTTTCGCTTTCGTGACACGTTTATGTTGATTACAAGATAAAATAATATACAGGTTCTTCGGAATATATCGAACATGAAACTGAGATTTGAATCCGGTATAATCCGGTAATAGTTATTTTATTTAAATGCGTAAAACTCGCGCTAATAAAAGACAATATTCGATACTTAATTTCACAAATTTTCAGTAATTTATTACATTTAAAAGAAGTGCATATTATTTATTGATTGTTTTATTAGGTATATTTATTTATTTAATATTATTATTTCAAAGTCTTAGTCTAACTTTATTCAATTTAACAAGAACTTTTCAGGCCGACAAAAAATAATAAACAAAAAGTATAATAAATATGTGTATAAAATAACTATAATTCTCCAGCTGTGTCGTTAGTCGTAGTTTTAAAACGCTTCATATCAATATAAGCCGCCGTAATTAATGCAAATATGTGCAAATGATTTCTTTCAAAAGCATATTGATGTTCTCGTGTGAGATAACGGCAATTAAAATAATTTTACACAACCAATAAAATTACGACGGTTTCGTATCGTACATCGTAAATAAAATTGAAACATTTTCTGAATATTTTCAATAATAATCAATTGACAACATACATTTTTAAATAAAATACTGTATACCGGATTAAAACGCGATTTATTATTTATATTGTTTATTTATACCGACGTTCCGGATGCTTTTCAGCAACCGTCGTCACGGGCACACAGAAAGATGACAGTTGTCTGATTTTTGAAATGTCACAAATATTAACATACATTTTATGAATAATTTAATAAATCATAATATACTAAATGAGTACATACACTTCATTTCATCCTTTGTTTTTAAATCATTGTTGGTATTGCAATAAAAATATTAAATTCTTATACCTATCAGTAGCTCT
Source organism: Anthocharis cardamines (assembly GCA_905404175.1). Classification (NCBI taxonomy): domain Eukaryota; kingdom Metazoa; phylum Arthropoda; class Insecta; order Lepidoptera; family Pieridae; genus Anthocharis; species Anthocharis cardamines. The sequence goes on from FR989964.1 coordinate 5,789,979, forward strand.
ATTAAATCAAAAACATAAAAGAGCTTTTATTTACTTAACACCATGATAATGACGGTAATAAAATAATCCTATTTTATCAAAAGATAATACTTTGCCATCGTGCGTTAATTAATGGTCATAAATTAAAGTGTCATATTGCGTAATAAACTGAACTATGAATAAGATTAACTTTTTTTTAAATTTTAATTGTGTATCTGTTATTATTATGACCGACCGTGTTGTAGTTGTGAGCGCGGTGCGTTTATCACCGGAAGTCTAGAAGGCTCATCAACTACTTGCCTCTAAATACAATACTGTATATTAAAACGCTACTTATTACTTATATTGTTTATATTATTTATCCCGACGTTTCGGATGCTTTTCAGGTGACCACGGTTGCTGAAATATAAATAATAAATCACGTTTTAATCCGGTATTCAGTATTTTATTTAAATGTGTGATACTCGCGTTAATAAAAGACAATAGTAACTACTTGCCAGAAAACACAGAAACAGAAATATATCTACGTCTCATTCGTGAATTTACTTTTTTATCAATAACATAATTATGTTACTGATAAAAAACAAATATTCTAGGTATCTAGAATTCGTGTTTAATTTAAATTTGGAATTTAATACCAAGCAGAATGCCTTCACACCACCATTGTTTGGCCGTGAAACAATTATTGCTATCGCGTATTGCGATCGCATGGTTCGCGACGAATGATGAAACTATAGTAATATTATAGTCTATGTGAGCTTTGCCGCACGGTTCGTTCATGACGAAACATTTATAAATAATTTTCATTTTATAATAATTACGCAACAGTGCTTGTTAATTCGGGGGATATAAACTACCTTCTAACCATATTTTAAAATAATCATCAATAGTTTTTGCGTTATTGAGTAATAAACATCAACACGTACAAAACTTTCATCAAATATTACTCCCAAGTTTTACAATGCAATGGAATATCCCATAATTAAAATCTTGTGATCAAGGGTTCATTGTCTTGAACTGTTTTCATTGCATATTCTATTTACATATTTTTATGATAGCGCTACACGCTACCTACTGATAGAAAAGCTAGAGAATAAAATGTCTATTAATTTGTACCGGATTATTATCGATGCCAAACTCCCGATATTTTTTCAAGAGTATCTAGTATCATTATCCATATTATATTAGTGTTTAATTAATTAATTATATTATTTAAAACATTAACACAATGACTCTACATATTTATAGTGCACTGATACGACAAAGTAAATTCGTCACGAAAAAAAGTATGTGTAAATTCGCCACAAATCTAATTTAAGTAGTAAATTTCCAATATATTAATTTTGATAGTTGTAAATTCGTCACATTATTATTTCGCACGGATAGCAAAAAAAATTAAACATTAAGCAGATTAAAAATGTTGTTTTTTTTTCCTTATTACAGCAATTATAATAATTTACCCTACACCTACATAAAAATCTCAGTGTTCAAGTGACTGATGTGCCCATAACATTACAATTATAACAAAAAACAATAGAAAGATTATTAAATCTCAGTAATAATCACATTTTTTTAAACTAACCTAACTCCTATGTAAAAATCACAGATCTCGAGTGGCTGATTTGCTCACAACATTACAATTATTATAAGAAAAACAACAAAAATATAATTCAATCACAGTAATCATCACATTTTTTTAAATTTAACCTAACTCCTATATAAAAATCGTAGATCTTAACTGGCTGATTTACCTACAATTATAAAAAAAATTGTAAAAAAAAAATTAAATACTTAAAACAGAGAACACACGCACCGACAAGGTCAAGGGAGTCACTACGCTAATAATTTGTTAGATTCATTGAACAATACGGTTAGAAAAAGATAGATACAGCGAGCGAGCGAGCAGGAGCGGAGGAGAGGAGGATAGCGTGTGCAGGAGTTTTATATATTTCATTTCGAGCGCTAAAAACCAACTTTGCTTGCTACCACTACTTTAAACAATGAAATGAGGATTTGTGGCAAATTTATAATAACCCTCACCTACCTGTGACGAATTTACACATATTTTTAATGCATTTGACGAATTTACTTTAACAGTATGGAGTTAACAAAACTGTGATGAATTTACTTTGTGACGAATGTACAACAACCCACTGATACTTTTTAAAATCGAACATACATAAATTGCTCATCGAGTACTTTTTAAAGACTAAAAGAAAGTTTGATAAAACATAAAGGTATAAGTATAAAATATTGCTGTTTAATAATAAGGCCGGCAACGCATCTGCAAGTTCTCTGGTGTTGCGGATGTTCATGGGCGGCAGGCATCAGGTGAGCAGCAGGCTCGTTTGCCCCTTATACATACTATAAAAAAGAGGGTGCTGAAATACACGTATGACATCGGGATATTATAGTAGTTACTGATAACTTAATTCCTTGCGAATAAAGTTGTAAGTAAGTACATACTACATAATGTGCTTTGTATTCTTTTTTTATGGAATAAATAAGTTTGAGTTCAATATCATAAGCATACATCGTATTCCAAGTATTTATTTTTCATCGTGATAATTTGCATAACTGGCTTCGGGCTTCAACTCAAACGATTGATTTCTTTTCACGCTCAGCTCTTGGTAATAGTATAAGAATAATAAAATACTGTTAATTTATATGATTTATGAAAATAATAACTTGAACTTTAACTTCCCAATTCTAAATTGATTTAAAACGACTGAATTCTCTAGATTTTCTATAATTTTATTTAACTATGTGTATCGGTATAATGCTACACCGATGTCATATTAAAACTATTGTATGATTGTCGAATTGAAAACCTTCTCCTTTTTTGAAGTCGGCATTCTTGAGAATTCTTTTAAAAATGTTTTATCTGGCTTTGCGTTGTTTATGCTGTAATAGCTCTTTACGACCGTCTTGTGTTACAGATACAATAAATTTCGCAAAGAAAACGCATGCCAAAACGGGTAATGAGCATTTTAATAAAAACAATCTGCCTCTTCATTTGGTATGCAATGAAGCATTCTAGTTTTTGCCATGAATCGTTAAAGTTTAATTGAAAAATTATACAATGTTTGTATATAATATTGAATATCGTAGTAACTATATAGGTTGTTTGGGAAAATTTACTATATTTGGCGAAGGCTAAAGCAAAGTATGAGATCATGGAGAAATAAGTTATACGTAAAAACAGCGCCGGTCAATGACCGCAGTGATGACGTAATTCTCATACCTACTGTCTCCATGAAATGTTTCAAATAATTAGTCTCTTTAAATAAAAGTAGTTGGATGTTAACCAAGTTCTTATAAATTCAATCATATTTACTATTTATAGACTTAGAATAATACTCTTATTTACAAATACGAACTATACGTATACGTATAGTGTATACCTAGAATAAAGTATGTATGTGAATTCCATAAAATAAATATTGCATGAATCAACAATTATTTATAAATGATAAGCAAGAGGAATATAATAGGAAAACAAAACAAAACCCATCTCCAGTTATGCCAATTATTGAATGATTCCCGCCATTTTTAATGAAATCATCGTGTTGGTTTTTTGCATTCATAGTAGAGTCAAAGATCGTATTCGCGAGGTCATCGTCCTCGCATAGTCGCGATAGATTCATGATATTTTTTTTACCATTTTCGTCGCTCTCGTACATTAACCCCCGACTTTTCAGCTTACGTCCACAGACAATTAATACATGCTTACGGCACAGATAAAATATTATTTATGGACAATATGACAACATGTCTATCAATTAAAATATTTGGCTCTATGTCAAGTTTTTAATAGAAATCTAAAATATTCTGATGGTTAAATTAATAATAAGTATTACAGTAAACCAAACGTTATATAGTTTTTTATACCAGGTTTTTTTATTTACTTCGAAAAAATACAACAAAAATACGTAAGAAACTATAAATCCTTTAGGTTACTAGACTAACTGTTGATACAACTGATACTGTTCATCATATATAACAATTGATACTGGTATAATCACCATTCATTTAATTAATTACTCTTAGCCAGGGATTCCCAAACTATTTTGGGCAAGAGACACCTTTTCCAAAAATAATCTGATACCTCAGACACAAAATACTTACCAATTTATAAACTTTGCGGTTGGTTAAGTGAGTAAACTTGACATCATTTTCTCATCAAAACTTAACAAAATTAATAGACATAAAATTCAATAAATATTAATTGTAATTAATTAATTTTATTAATAGAATTAACGTAAAAATACTTAAATTCTGTTAATTAAAAGGGAGTTGATTTTTAAACCTCGTTTATATCGACCCTTGGGAAATCAAAATCAACCACTTTGGGAATCCCTGCTCTAAGCTTTAACTCTGAAAGAAATAAACAAAGCTTACTGAATTCGCTTGTTTTTACAATCGACAAATTGTAAGAGACTAACAATACCGACTATAGCATTTCTCGGAAAGTGTTAATAAAGAGTCATTCGCTGAAGCGTATTACATCTGCATACATTTATATGTATGCTGATATAAACTTAATAGTCTGTGCGAGAGCCGAGCGGCGGCCCTAACCTGGAAGAAGCTTGTTCTGCGTTGTTCGTTTAATATGGCGAGTGTTTGGGCTTTGGAGAACTCCGTCAGTAAATGCGGTTGACGCCGACGCGACGTTTAGTTGATAATTAGTTTTTGCTGTTCAGCCGAAAGCTTTTACGGATTATTCAATAAGTTTTGTGTTGTTTCAAAGAAGCGAATCTCATATTTATAATCTGTATCGAACGCTAAAACGATTCAAGAAAGCTATCGATAATAATTTTCGATTTCTTAAATTTGTTGCGTTATAAAAATAAATGCAAGTAGTCAAACAAAACCGTATGCATTGTTGGAGCAATTTAAAACGGCGATGTATGTAGGTACTGTGTGGGTACATCAAATAAAGTTAATTGTATCGTCAGCGCACCCCTGTGACCTTGAACGAGCGAAGGGTTGTTCCCTTCACTGTCACAGATTAAACTATATAAAGTGTAACATAGAACATATAATAGGGAACAGAACAGGTATAATAATCTGGGATTTTTTCGAAATATAACAAGAAAAGTTATTTTAGAGAAAGTAAGAGAAATTCATTAAGTGGCACTATTATAGACTGTTGTAGCTTTGCTTCGTCTGTGTGTCTATGGAATTTTTATTTTTTTTAAACAATAAACGTAATTGAGTAGGAAAAACAAAGTAAATCATGAACATAAAAGCTGAAGAGCGTCCAAAAAATAAAATCACTATACTGTAGTTCTGGAATTCATCTCAAACTACAGATTACATTTATAGTAAAATAACGAAAATTAAATTTTGTACGTCCACTATTAAAAAACTCTATAAAAGCGACGCTAATGAATATCAAAGTACTAGTAAGGGTACATTTTATGAGCCACAAGTTTAGAAGGGTGTAAAACGGTGACGTAATAAGTAAATAGCGGGGATCTTGTAACAAACTATTGAACAACATTGTCTTTCAACGAGATTTACACATTAAAATGAAGACTGCCCGTAATCATATTCTGTAAAGCAATCGAATATCGGGAAATAATATTTATTAAATAAATAAATCGTGTCAAGCGATTAAAATTTATTCATTGAGAGCGGACAAAATATTACATACGAGTGATTATGAGAATTTTGTGACTAGTCTGTCTATATTTTTTAACATAGCCGCGGTTTTCCTTTTTCAGAACTTAAGATTTTGGCAAACTCACCACGCTGTTTTATAGCCATGACCTAATCACCTCACACATTCATGGATGTTCACACTTAACACTTATATTTACTTATTTATTTATAAAATAAGTGAATTACAAAAAATAAAAACAAATACCACTAAAATAATGTAAAAGTAATATTACTTAGGTATAGTTATATAACTTACATAATAGTAACTTTGGCATGAATTTAGTGGATAATTAAAATGGAAGTGAACTGAGTAAGGTCTATAATTAAGCGGAGGTAAACGCAAGGGAATTGTTCCCGGTCACAGTTTATTCGCATAACTGCAGAGTATCGAGAAAATATTGGCAATACGTTCAAATTTTTCACAGCTCGGGATTGCGCTATGAATAAAGGATTTCTGGACTTAAAATAGAAACAGACAGAAGATATTGGAATACAATGATACACTTGATAGCAAGAATGCTGACTATTACTGAGAAAACGTTTGGAAGATATTTAAAAAATAAATTTCGAACAGTCAACAGTTTATTTGTTTTACAAAAACGGGTTGGAACTAGTATGCAGTTTTCTATGAAACAATATCTACATATATATGAGAATTGCTGATGTGTGGCCTTCGTAGCTTCCGTTGCGTAAAGCAAGACAAAAAGTAATTCAACGGGTAAGATTTATTTTATTTTTTTTATTACTGAAATAGGAAAACACATGATCTTAAGTGACCATAACATAAACTAAGGGAGTAAATCACGCTTGTCTAAGAAAAGCCTATTTACCCTTGACTTAAAGAGCCCAGTATTATAAGTCTCTGGAAAAACAGACAACTTTAAGGAATTCCAGTCTTTGGCTGTTCGAAAGAATTGCAGTTGCAGCAGGTAGCTGGTTACATACAGTAGTTACTGGTGCGTCGCAGAAAGTGTCTAAGGAATCACGCGGTTGTTGATTTCCAGACATTGAGATGGAATGCCTGGTCCTGTCCGATAGCGAAATTGAACGAGTGAGCGATAATGATATTGGAACTAGTATAGGTAGATTCAAAAATAACAAAGAGAGCAGACCTCGAAATTGGTTTAGCTCGAAAAAACATTGAAAACAGGGCAGGCTCGACAGCCGACTGCCGACGAAATGAGATCTTGAAATGCGGTCGGCCTGCCCTACTTCGAGGCCATGATTATAAGCTTTTTAATAAATTGGGAACTCAATAGTTACAACTGCATTGCATACTTTTGTATGAAAGTATTAATTGTACGGTGAAAATACTAAAAATGTGTATGTAATAGGAATTTATTTTCGTATTTTATATATTTTTCCTTAATGAGCGTGTATAGATTATCAGTTATAATGATTCGGCGTTTACGTACCTACATCATGTGTTAACCATTAACAGGGACTACATAAATGAATTCATTAAAGCATATTTTAATTAACCTACTTAAATCGACAACAAATATTGCTTTGACATATTAAAATGTACATACTTCTTCTGTTCTGTGTGTACATAAATATCGGCACACTGAGTCTTTGTCAAACTATTATAAATGAATTAAACAATTTCTATTTAAATAAAAATGTCTTATCTTTTTTAAGCTTGCTGTTTTTGTTAAATGGTCTGAAAATTATTTATGATCAAAATAAACAAACAAACAAAAATGTATCTATTGGTTTTGCTAACCTTTAAATATTATATCAGTAATCTCCTTATAGAAAACACACAAAATTCTCATAAGTATCGTCTATCACCTATTTATACCTATCGCACAATTTAAAGTATAATATCAATTGTAATTTTCACACTAGGTTGTGTAATTACTACGCATTTAAACATGAAGGTCGAGTTTGCGTTTAAATAATAGCCGTAAAACTTTTATTGCGCTGAAACAATAAGCAGATATTTGTTGACTTTATCAGTACTCGTTAGTTCATTAAAGGTTTACATAAACAACATAAGGTTTTAATGCTCTTGTTTTAATTAAATATCAAGACTGTCTGATCTCGCTCGCTTGGAAAAATTAATAATTTTCCCCGGGGTGGACTATGTGAACTCTCCTAGTTTTAACTATCCTTATGCAAAACTTTAAACAAATTCTATACTTTTTTGGCCTTAAAGAAATAAATATGAAAAAAACATAGACAACAAACACTAACAAAACACAGTCGGGATGCCTGTGTATACGATTGTATATGCATGTTTAGTTTGACGTGCCACTAGCAAAAATAATTTCTATAACGGGATTAAATCGTATTAGAATTCAATACTCGTTTATTTTTTATCATTATAAAATCAAAATCCCTCTACCCTTTCATGTTATTTTAGAAAGTTTAGGAACTGACAGTTGAGAGATAAGGGGGGTAAAAATTTAACAGACTTTAACTTGAAAAAGTGTAAATCCGCTACTGCGGAAAGTTGCAGCAATACAGTGTGTATTATATTATATTTCATCAATTAAGTACATAAAGGGGTGCGTAGCCCATCTAGGCACAGCCTGTCTCCTAGTGGCCACATGACATATGCCGCAAATACATAATTGTAGATGTGTATATAATGCTTAGATTACAGTAGGTACAGCATAGTATTGTTAACATAATCTGTGGTTAACTATCCCGTTAACAGAACGAATTCAAATTCGTGACTATGCAGTGAAGTATTATTCAAACAAATGTACAAGTTGGTAAATAAAGTGGGTTAATATATCCCCTCTGAAGACATAGAGTGCGGCCGAAGACTATTAAGGTTATTAGAAGGTCAGCGATCTCTAGCTTATCTATGTTAATAGAACAATGGCCATCGAAATTAGACATTTCTATTCGCAGACATAAACAGTATTAGGAGAGTGATCATTGCTTTATTTCTTCTATTTTTGTGTCAACATTATTTTATGTATGATATTTGATCTTCATAAAATTTTAGATTACTTCTTCTGTTCTGTGATAATTATCATGAGGCGAACCGCTTTACGACTTTCAGAAATTTCTAAGTGTACAATTTACATTGCAATAAACGAGAACCTGCAGATGTGTTGTCGGTCTTTAAAATTTGACCCATATTTTTTAAAATTTGAGTTGCATGTATTAAGGCGATGAAAATCAATGAAGACATTAATGAATTGACGTGGACATTTTAATAGACAAACTTTTTATAAGTGATCACAGATTAAAGAAAATAGAGTCTTCATTAGTTCTTACCAGTTTTTTTAGAAATACTACCTTTTACCGTGGTAACCAACTCCAACTTCATAATTCACATTCATGACCCGTGCTCTAATTAGTAGCAAATATTTAGCCATACAATTGTATTGCATCGTAGTAAAATGCGAAGCTCGGAAGCTTTCAAGCGAAGTTCACGTCCGCACATAGCTTTTAGAACAATCTGATCCGAAATTTGTGACGTGAAACTGAGAAATCCGTTATAAGTTGTCTCAAAAGGTGAGTAACGTGAATAGTGCTAGTCATGTTTTGAACTGTTCTCGTAGTACAAGGTAAAGTTGTGAGGGAGAAGCCTTTTTGCAATTTCTTCAACTACCCGCACGGGTCTTATATCCTGCTAGATTTTAGGCGAATTAAAAGCATATTTAAATGCTTATTAGATGAGGTAATCTGTACTATTGAAAGCTTCTTAAGCCGTAACATTTTATCTATTATATAGCCATTATATAGCCTAAAAAACAGCTATATTAACTAGCTGTTTTTTAGGCTAGGAATCTTTGCAGGCGTATGCAGAACAACATTTCATCATAACATAGATTGATTTTTATTTATATTGATAGTTTTCACGGATTAATCACTACCTGTTTCTATAACGTTATCTACACTAATATTATAAATATGAAATATTTGTATGTTTGTAACAAATAAACTCAAAAACGACTGGACCGATTTTAAAAATTACTTCACCGATATAAAGCTACATCAGCGAGTAACAAAGGCTATTTTTTGTGTATAGTACATCTACATTGAATCCGTGCAAATCCGTGTTGCTATTGCTGTATAAGATGCAGGAAAATAAAAAGTTAATGATACACGATTGTTAACCTTATTTAGCTTGACCATATCACGGACTGTAATTGGATCATATCTCTTGCACATTCCAATTAATTATCAGTTTGTTTTATTGCCGCCGTAAACAATTATAAACAAAAACCATGCGAAAATAATGCGAGAAAATGTCAATTTCAAATGCCATGCGACAAATGAGAAATATATAACAGGTAATCTATACTAATATTATAAAGAGGAAAGGTTTATTTGTTTGTTACATTTTAACTCAAAAACTACTTGACTGATTTTAAAAATTCTTTCATCAAGCTAAAAATCTACACTATCAGCGAGTAACATAGGCTTTTAGTACGTCTACATTGCACCCGTGCTAGTTGAGAATATATTTTATTTTTAATGAAAATACGTTTTTTTAACTACTTTATAAGTATTCAATGTAATAAAAGTTAACAGTCTTACTAGTTAGTAAGATCCACTTTTATTACATAACGTAATTACGTAGTAACCTACAATATATATATATATATATATTTTTATAATATGTCAATATACTCGTTTTTAACAATATGACATCCATAATTTCGTCGATAGGTTACCACAAAAGGCCTGAGAGTATAAAGCATACCACATGTTGAATGAAAAGTTTAATAATTGATTAGTTTAGACACACATTGGAAGTCGCCTTGAACTAGTATTCAGGACTGTTAGCACATAAGCAGTTAAGAAATAAAGCTTTAATAACTATGCATTGACATTTCTTTCTTTTTTTATTATATTTGTAAACATAATTAAAAAATGTATTCCGCCCAGAGGTTCTAATTTGAGAGACTTGAAAATTTGAGAGGATATTTTACACATTCTAAAAAAATCAATAAGCTATGTATTCTTTTCATTAGTATATTATGGTCACTTGACAATGATGTTCTAATTTTGAATTTTTAAATTTTAATTTATAATATTTGTAAACATAATTAAAAAATGTATTCCGCCCAGAGGTTCTAATTTGAGAGACTTGAAAATTTGAGAGGATATTTTACACATTCTAAAAAAATCAATAAGCTATGTATTCTTTTTATTAGTATATTATGGTCACTTGACAATGATGTTCTAATTTTGAATTTTTAAATTTTAATTGATAATTATTAAAATACATACATATCACAGAACAGAAGAATTTTTCTTGTTCCGTGATACATACATACATCACGTCTCTTTCCCATTGGGTTTGGTAAAGATTAAGGAATTCCATTTGCTCCTATCCTTGCATACCACTTTCGCTTCTTCCACTTCCATACACGCTCGTCGGTTTCGAGTACTTTTGACTTGGCTCTTTTGAAGAACATCTCCGATCTGATCGAGGTACGTTCGCCAAGATCAACCTCGACTCTTCCACTCACCCCAGATTCATAAATCTTTTTCGTTTCCGTACCTTCATCCATCTTTTCTATATTATGTCCAAACCAACTCAATATAATTAAAATAGTGTTAATATCTCTTAATAAAATATGTTAATAACAAATACAAATTTTGTCCTTGTTCAGAGATCTCGAGAGCATAATATGCTTCGATGCCGTCATATGCCATATCAAGCTATCAAAAAGTATTATGAATTCAATGCGAGTGTCGAAGTGGCAAATCTTTACGGGTCACGAATTTTAAACAACTGTCGTATGTTTTATTGTTTTATATTTATTTATCTATACTAATAGTATAAAGAGGAAAGATTTGTATTTTTGTATGTTATGAATAAACTCAAAAACTACTGGACCATTTTTTAAAATTCTTTCACCAATAGAAAGCTACATTATCAGCGAGTAACAAAGGCTATTTTTTTGTATAGTACATCTAGCCCCCGTGTGAAGCCGGGGCGCGTTGCTAGTTTAGATATAAAAACAATGAAATATCTCCAGGAACGTTATTAAAATTTGCCTCAATTTATTACATACAAAATGATTGAATTATAGAACCAAGTTATGGAACCTAGTATAGTCAAATCAGACATTATAAAACATTAGGATAAAAATTACAGATATCAAGAGGAGACGATTAAAGAAAAGCAACAGTATTCAGAAAAATCATTTTGAACGTTTTTGTCTGTCTCTGTTTGTTCACGCTAATCTCCGAAGATACTGAACTGAATTCAAGAAGATAAGTTATCTTCATTTAAATACCTTGCTTAGAAGCTAAGCTTAAGGTAAAGCCCGAAAACGAAGTCACGACACTAGTTAGTTAAATAATAAATATAAACATTATTCAAATTGATGAAAACTGTCAAAAATATGCATATGGGATATTTATGAAACAACTTCTAAACACACGATTGTTTTCATAATATTTGTTAATATTTCCATAATATTATTTCAGTCATATATATTCTGCTATTAGGTTGGAGTCTTACTTTCTGAATAGGTAATAATAATATTTATTTAATTTAATCAATGATAATAACAAATAAGCCAATGATGATAAAATGGATTTGCGTGAATTTGGTCACGTCATCATCATATTACTTCCTTATCACAAAATGAATCTTATGCTAATATAATGTCTATTTGTAAAAAAAAGTTTTTAATTGTGTGTCAGTTGGAATTCTACTGCGTTCATGTATTTCTTTTAGTCTATTCAATTTCAAAATACGCACTAATTTATATAGTTATTAAAAAAATACTTTTATGTCACTATTAGGGTAAACGAGCGTTTTTTAGAGTTAACAAAGTGCGGTTAAGACTTTACACCGTTAGCACATTGTAAAAGCTTTTAATTTATAAGGATGGTATCAACAAGAGTAAGCCTTAACCGCGTTTGTACTTCATTTTCCTGCCTCCACTAGCACTTCAGAGCGCCTAGCACGAACAACTTTCGAAAAAGTATTCGGTTCGTCGAGCTGTCATTTGTATGAAATTTCAAATTATTTCTCATATAACTGACAGATGGAATTACATTTACATTTTTTTTTTACATTTCATGTTACTAGAAACGGTAACGTTATATGGGAATACATCAATACAGATAGAGTATTTTAATCTAATTATATATTTATTTGCATTATCATTCAATATGACACGAGAATTAATGTTGTAGGTACTTTAATTTACTATGACGCTATATGGTACTTTAATATACTATGTTTAAATATTAGTTGTCTATATCAAAAAAAAAAACTTTTTAACTAAAAATACTGCTATATTTATTTTCTTTATATGAAAACAACAGTTATCTATATATTATAATTAAAAAAACTGCTGTTGATATATTAAACGTACGTATGTACCATCATATTTTGATTTATTGGCTTTTTATTTAATCAATCGATATTCTTTAAATACAGAGGAGAATACATTCGATAAGTACATTTCACGATACATTAATAGATCTCGTTGAACCGATAATATCTCTCCCTTAGCTTTTTCTCGTAACAACTGATATTAATTCGTGTAAACGATGAATAATCACATTTTGTTAAGATGTATATAAACGTTCTTAGAAAAGTTTCTTTGTGAAAAGAATTCTTATTTAAATTTCATCATTCAGTGTGGTCCGCAAGATAGGATAACAATTTGACTCGACACCTGCGTTAAGAAACCTCCATTTAAGGTAGTATATTGTCAATTATAGCGACACCTTATTTATAAATACATTTATCTGTATTGGTTTTGTCTTAATTAAATAATTAGAAATTAAATCATAAAAATAAATAACTAGAGAATACGATAATTTGAATAATAGACTCAAATAGATAGCCATATTGTTACAAATGTGTAAGACAAGCAGTAAATATTTTTTGTTGTCAAAGTAGTGAAGGAGTATATAAAAAATGCATATAATATGAGACAGTGAAAAAAAATATTGCCAATTCAAAAAAAGAACTTATAAATCATGCGTGTAATTTCCTCGAATGATACCAATAAATTATTGTTATGCCTAACAGATGGTTTTTAGATCTACACTACCTACTCAGTGTTAACACTTGTACTAATAAATTTTAAGGTGATTAATTTATATTTGATTTGATTATATATCATAGCTCAACATTTCATGTGCGTAACGCTCGACACTGTGGATGTGTTGTTTACAAAAACCCGTATTCTTTGATACGTTTTAGTTTAAATATGGAATTATTTGATTTATTAACAGCTAGTCTGTTTAGACGTTATATTCTAATTTATATACGTATAAATGTGTTTAGATAATAGATATGTTTAGATATTTGAAAATAGAATTGAAAACAATTTATAAACACTTTAATAAAAATAATGTCTATTGTCTATGGCAGTAATAGAAAAGTATGAATAGGTTTATGCTTATTATAATTAATAATTATTAATTATGTGTTATTTATATTACTAACATACTTTTTCTTCTTTTTTCTACGAACAATTGTGAGTCTTTGTAACATTGAAATACATTATTATTATAACGTAGGATCTATTTGAAAAAAGAAATAATGAAAGTTAACTTACTTGCGTAGAGCTTTTTCCACATGTCACTGAAAGTTGAAACTTGTCTCTACGCACGCGCGGTTGGACAGTAATTCGGCGGAGTAAGAGGAACAAATGGCTATCATCATACATTACTGCGCATATCATGATATCGCTTCAATGATATACACGAGGTCGGAACTGCCTTTCGCGAGGTCTCAACATCGACCTTCGCAAAAATTAGCGCGATTTACATAACGCACTGTATTTACATTATCTCGAAACTCGGATATTGATAATATGCTTGAAGATAACAAGCCGTGAGATCACTGCTAACAAATAATAAGGATAAGGAAGCGAATAAAGTTTGACAATGGAAATTCGACCTTGCAGTCTCGTATCTAAATGTCCGACTAGTTCATTATAAAATCAGTGCTGATTTTTAATGTATTCATAGTAACGCAATAGTCAATTCGGGTCAAGAATGCGTATAACGACAAAAGTTAGTAGTTGGTAAATAGGGACGCCAAAAACGTGAGAAATTAGGTAATGACGCCTCAGTCGCGTATAGTTTGACCCAAAAACGTTTGTATTCAATCGTAAATCTCTTTTGATATGGCCTAAATTCAATGAACTACTTTCATACTAGATATGAATAATTCAAGAAGATAAGATACAATACAATATCTACGCAAAATTGACGAGTGTTATATGAAAAATTATCTTCTTAAATATGCAGCAAATGTCAAAATAACATTAATAATTAGTTTTTGTTTCACTATTACCGTCATTATATATGTGAAAACTATATCCTTATACCGCTTCATAAGACTTTTTTATTAAAAACTTTAATTCTTTCCTTTGTTTGTAGTCTTACACGATTAGCTCCGTATAACCTATCAGTCTTTTATATTATCTGACGCATCTAACCCACGCAACAAACTATCCCAAAATAATACCCGACAGTAAACTGTTTATGTGCTTGAAGACAAAAAACAAACGCATTACTCATTCGGTCAAATACGTGGGCGGCATTGAGTGTGAACAGAAAAGAGATGTCAATCGTACTAATTATACTTCAATTGTGAGAATAGGGCAGAAAAAATATGTAAGGGTGAATTTGGAATGTGATCGGATGGGAGCCGCATTTAGATGCGGGCGTTGGTGGTTGATCAGCCGCTATTTATTTTCTATTTAAATTAATCAGCCTTAGTATTTTACTACTGATTCAGTAAAATTGACGGGGTTTACTACTTTCATTATTTAAAACGAGAAACACGCCCCGGCTTCTATGACAGAATTCTATGTTTACTCGCTGATAATATAGCTTTCTATTGGTGAAAGAATGTTTTAAATTGGTCAAGTAGTTTTTGAGTTTATTCATAACATACAAAAATACAAATCTTTCCTCTTTAAATATTACATAAGTATAGTGTATGTAGATATTTCATTTAGCAATATAGGGTTTTATTATAAATACGTTAACTTTGTATGTCTGAAAACACTAAAAACAAATCTTTCTACCACTTGTGGAAAGATCCATCCAAGAAAAATCCATAATAAACAATAGTTATATTTGACTAGCGACTCACCCCGGCTTCGTGTGGAAGGAGTGATTAATATTATTACAGGATGTCTTTTCAAATGTTGTTATATTTCAAAATAATAAGACAGCATTTTCAATGAAAGCTCTTAGTCAGCATGATTTCTTCTGACATCTTGAACAATTATTGTGATATTTCAACAAATTAACACAAAACAATATTAAACTATACGTACCAATCTTCCTATTGCTTAATCTGTTGCTTAAATAGATCTAAACGTACAGACGGACAGACTGTGGGAAGCGACTTTGTTTATACTATGTAGAGATTTTAAAAAATAATTATTTTTAGTTCGAAAATTTAAGATTTGTAAGCAAAGTCGAAAAAATTCGAGCGTTGACTAAATGTGAAAGTGAAGTACTAAAAATGCTCTTGAGTAGAACTACATATTATAAATAAAACGGTAATTAATATTTAATATTGAAGGTGCTATAGAAGTTTGTAGTATAAAAATAATTCTATTTCTAAAATAGCGCACACAGTCTATTACCTACTAGCTAACAATATTCACTACTACTACTAGCTAACAATATTCACTTCACTTCATCATTCACTTTTTTAATATGTAATTCTTTGTGATATATTAAGAAAGCTTCCTGTTCCCATAAATAGCTATTAGTTTATTTAATGGTACCTATAGTATTAAAACATTACCGATAAAAATGACTCTGTTATTCCAGTATACTAAGAAAAATGCGGTGCATAAAATGTATTGCCTTTATTCAGTGATAGAAACGGAAGTGAATAAATCAAACAAATAAAAAAGACATTATAAGAAATGTTCACTTTTAAAATTTATTGTACAGTTAGGACTTAAACGTAGTTTATATTTCAATTAAAATCCGAGTAACGTTTCTTACTCTGCAATACCGCATAATAAAGTTATAAAAATGTTTTTATAGTGATTTATTCAAATGCGATATATTCAAAGTAACATGACTATTAATTCAACGACGTTGATATAATTAATATTCCAAGTTAAATTATTTTAAAGAGAATGTTTTATCGTGAAAACGCAAGCAATTAATGTGCGAAATGTTTGGTTTTAAGAACAAATAGCATGATTTCCAACTAAACACGGGAGGGAAATAAAGCTTTTTAAAGCCTTTAACGAACATTTCCGAGCTCTTTCCAGTGCCATCGTAAATTCGAAAACCGAATCGAGTGACGAAATTTAATTGACATCAAGAGTTGAGCCCGAGCAATTAGTTAACGGATTATTGGACCAACGGTAATGACATTATTAATACAAAGCCACCAACGCTGACTCTGTGGAGATGTAACGCGATATGTTTTGCTCAGAATGAGACTGTTTTAATGTGAAGGTTACAATAAATTTACGTAACCTTTAGTGGCAGAATTGTATTAAAGAGCTACGTTGAAGATTCAATAATAATTAACTGGCTCTAATGTTGAAGACACAGAGCAGAAGAAAGTTTGACCAGCTAGCATACACGCGATATTTTTCCAGAGACTTATAATATTGGGCTCTTTAAGTCAAGGGTAAATAGGCTTTTCATAGACAAGCGTGATTTGCCACCTTAGTTTGCATCAACACTTAAGATCAGGTGTGATCGCAAACAAACGCTGTCTATTTCAATATCAAAAAAAAACACGCTACAACTATTCATTTTTTTTTTCAATGATATTCCGTCTTTCTAAGTATCGCGACATTTAAAAGAATCCTGCTTATGAGTTACGAATCAGGTAAAAATATAAATGAACTAGCGATCCTCCCCGCCTTCGCACGGGTGCAATGTAGATGAACTATACATTAAAAATGTTGTTGTTGCCTGTTACTCGCTGATAATGTAGCTTTCTATTAGTGAAAATTTTTTTTAAATCGGTAAAATATTTTTTGAATTAAATCGTAACAAACTAAACATTGATTAACAACTAATAATAATAAATAAACTTTTACGATATTACAAAAGAATATCATCATCCTCGATGCATTATTCAGTAAGCAATGTTCCCACACTTTAAAGCGTCTGCTTTGTATATAAAGGGTAGACAGTTTATTGGATGCTTTTTGAGGATCACGTATACGTGAATAGTGTATAGTGTAATATGGGAACGATGCGGGCGGGCTGAGCGACCCACCGACCTACTGCCCACTTGATTACTGAACTGGATCTAGTACATAATAAAAACAGTAGGTCAACTCTTTATCGGCAGTTTTTAAGGTGACAATCGCAGTAACCTTGTAACGCGGAAACAATTAATGATTGTGAAGATAGCATTTGAAATATTTCAATAGATGCAAATCTGTTGGAAGATACATAGGTACGAAGATACAATGCCTGTGTATCCTACAAATGTGTACCATATATTATTTTATTGAATTATCTTCAAATTATGACATTTCATTCCGTCATCTAATTTCGAAACAATGGCTATATGTTGCTCCGGACTAAGCTTAATCTACCTGAGCATGAAAATCCTTTCAGTAGTTTTGGGGATTAGCTTAAGCAAATAAACAGACAGACAAAAATATTAGAAATTATTTGTATATATTCTGTTACCCTTCTCTTATCATCCGCTATTAATTTTTGGTTGAACAGACTGCTGAAAGTAAATATTTTGATCAATTTTCAATTAAAAGTTCTTGTTTAACAATAAGTCCAAAAAAATTATCTAGCACAAAGGCAAGGCCGATTTGAGGACGCGAGAAGTGTGTTCGTTCTATCTTATGAAATGGAGTAACTGTTGAAATATGTGTATTGTGATCTGTGACTGAATTCAATTGGACAAAGGCTGAACATGAACTAATATAATTATACCAGTCGTTCAGCGTCTATGAGCACAGTGTAACGAGGTTCGCTCGTTTTATGTATGTTCCACATTTACAACTATGGTATTTTGGTTGTTCTCTGAATAAATAATATAGCCAGTTACCACTGACGTTATATTGTTCTAAATTCAACGATGTTGTTATGGAAGATTCTAGAACTAAAAGGGTTCAACTCGACTTGTGTTTATTGTAACTCACCGTATGGAATACGCGGTATGGAGTCACAAATATTGCACGTTGCTGACGGCTTACCTGAAACAAAGCAATTACTTATTACTTATATGTAGATAATTTCTATTTAATTCATATTTATTCATGTAAATATGTGGAAGTATAGAATAGCTAGAAAAAATTGAGGATACGTCAAGAGGGAGTTGAAAAAAGTATCACTAAAAATTTCAAGCGCGGAAAATATTGTTTTCGATTTTTGCATCGGGAATGTTTGCTGATGCCCATGCAGACTTTTGGGCAGTAATGCGTAAGAAAACAGCATATCTGTGTAACCTAGTTTTAAGCACTTTGTTTATATTCTTTCTTGAGTACAATTGAGTTTATGAGATAAACTTCCGAAAGCCAAAACCGAATGTTGACTTCTTTGGTTCCATTTGGGTCCCTAACGATTTCTCGAACGCTAATCAAAATTGAGGTGTACTGAAAAGTATCTCTAACTCTTTCATTACGAAGGTAAAATGAAAAATAGAAACATTTTAAGAAGCCCTCAAATTTTTAATATACATAGTTTCAGTATTCCGCGGTATGAGTCCCCGTGAAAAGATTTTTGGCGACGCGCAATATTTTTCAAAATATAGATTTTTTTAGTAAACCGCTTAGCCGGAACGTGCTATATATACTTCCAAATAGCAAAAACCGAATTTCGTGGTCAACGTCTGTTTATTTAAAACAAAAATATGTCAATATTAAAACGCTTTACAACAATAGGCGATTTAATATCAGTAATACATAATATTGTCTTTTATTAACGCGATTATCACACATTTAAATATTATACTCGTTAACGCCTCGTCTGTTATAACTATGTAGTTTATGCGCATTTCGCATCAACATCCACGCCTTTAAATAATTAATCTGGGAAAATAAAAAGTGTATATCTGGCCGCACTATATCTGTAGCTGTGGCAACACTGAGCTCTGACATTCATTATGACGTTTCGTGTCACTGTACGCGCCACGATGTTTTTGTTTCTTAAGTTATTTTTAGGAAAAATAATGGTGAAAAGTAAAAATCAAATACGAAAGAAGCTAAAAAAGCTTATTTTATTATCATCTTATGGTAAGTTATAAGTTTTTACATTAAATTTCAAGTCGATTGAGTCCTCAAAAATGTGTTATTAAACTTCAATCGTTTCATGATCGAATATCAATCAAACGTAATTTAAAACGTTACGGACATAACTGTTCCCTAGTTAATTATACATTCTCGAATTCATTCACATAAATATATTATTGTATCAAATTTTTGATACTCAAACTGTTCCGTCAAGATGGACGCCGGTGACAACAAACAACAAATAACAATGACCGGCGACCGATGTTTTCTGTGTTCGCAGACAATGATCTTGCGATACGTAGGTAAACTAACCTACTGTAAAAATACATATTATTATAAAGGACCTATGGTGAATGATTTTTGAATTTGATAATATGCGATAAGACGAGCGGTTATACTTGGTCAAATAATAAAATAATAGTAATAGAAAAAAGCATTATGTACAAAATTACTACTGCCATTATAGGACGAACGCATATACCTTATGGTATTTACATGGTAAATTTTATGAAATTATTCAATTAATGTAATATAACATGTACATGTGACCCTCGCGATAGGACGAGCGCCTATACGTGGTCCAAATAAAGAAATCATTTGCTGAATGCAATACAATGTACATATTATGACCCTTGCGATAGGACGAGCGCCTATACGTGGTCTAAATTATGAAATTATTTACTGCAATGTGTGATACACATATGACCCATGCGATAGGACGAGCGCCTATACGTGGTCCAAATTATGAAATTATTTACTGCAGTGTGTGATACACATATGACCCATGCGATAGGACGAGCGCCTATACGTGGTCCAAATTATGAAATTATTTACTGCAGTGTGTGATACACATATGACCCATGCGATAGGACGAGCGCCTATACGTGGTCTAAATTATGAAATTATTTACTGCAATGTGTGATACACATATGACCCATGCGATAGGACGAGCGCCTATACGTGGTCCAAATTATGAAATTATTTACTGCAGTGTGTGATACACATATGACCCATGCGATAGGACGAGCGCCTATACGTGGTCCAAATTACGAAATTATTTACTGCAATGTGTGATACACATATGACCCATGCGATAGGACGAGCGCCTATACGTGGTCCAAATTATGAAATTATTCACTGCAATGTATGACACACATATGACCCATGCGATAGGGCGGGCGCCTATACGTGGTCTAAATTAAGAAATTATTTACTGCAATGTGTGATACACATATGACCCATGCGATAGGACGAGCGGTATTTGTATTGGTAAAAATATTCAGATGAAGGAAGTCCTCCTAATAGGATTAGGATAATGTTTTGAGAATCTGAAGAGAAGCAACACAATATATCATCACTGATTTTTAAAGAAAATTGATTATTATTTAAACAATATTTCCATTAATGATGACAAATAAAAAGATTAGAGTGGTCATGTGTGAGCTAAACAAAACATTGGACACTGTACTATCTAAATCAGATAATGAAGTGGCTAGACCTCTATCTAACTCTATCCATGTGTTGTGTGATGTACACCAAAGGAATCACTGATTAGGTGTGCAGTGATTTTAACAGATGTAAAGAAATATATGATATTTTAAAAAATAAAAAACTGATAAACTATTTGGGTAAAATGTAGCTAAAGAAATTAAAGAAACTAAGTCTATTCTACAAGCATCAAAATAACTAAAATCTTTTACCCCTGACCTGTCCTGGAATAGGAAACATGGGGGGGGGGGGGGCAAATCGCGTAAAGGAAGATACAAGCCAACCAACAACAGCAAGATCAAAATCACCCATATTAATCGCTGACAAGAAAAAAGAAAAGAGTAGGATTTGCACACCAAGCCATTACAGAAAATTCACTACAAGTAGCGGCAAGTTATGCCAGCACACTCAATGTTTTCTCTACTGCTACAATTGACACCAATATAGCCAAATATAATAATTTAAAATAGGTGCATTAACATAATATATTATTATTATTGTGATCAATATCTATTTGAAATGTTTATTGTACCAAAACCAGAGGGATCTTCTATGCTTCAATTAAAACAACTAAGTAAATATAATTCTTCCAAACAGATATTTTAAACTTGAAGGTATTAGAAATTCATTAAATTTCTCAAATAAAAATTATTATATGGCAGTTTAAATGATATTTAACTTTGCCAAAGAATTATGAGTTCAACATATTATTTCTTGTAATTTCTACAGTACCTCATATTATATACATATGTAAATATAATTATAATTTAGGATCAAAACAAATTATCCTTTAATTTATATTAATCACATTCTGAAAGCAAATGTAGAATAAATGTTAAAATTGCTTGTGAGCATTTAGAATCATTTAGATTTATTATCAATTTTGAAAAAAGCAAATGAATTCCTAACAGGTGTTTGGGATTTATTTTAAATAGTGAACATTTTACACTTAGTCTTCCAAACAACAAAAAGGAAAAATTGTATCACTCTTAAGTTCTCTTGTATGAATTTGTACTGCAGTACCATATTGTTATTTATATACTAAAATTTTAGGACACTATAATTATTATGTAACTATTTTAAAAATCTCATGGAAATTATGATGCCAAAATGAGCATAACCACTGAGGTTATTTTTGAACTCACTAACTTCAAGCTCACTGAAGATTCAAGAGATCATAAATAATTGTTTTGCAAGTTATTGTCTATACTTATATATTATATTACAATAGCTTCCGTTAATAAAATGGACAGTGTATAGTTAGTTCCTCACTTAAATAAACCAAGAAATTTTGTGTATTAAGAAAAATATATATTTTGCATTATAGAGTACATTATATAAATTATTGGAACTTAATATTAAAACCGAATTCCAATCTAAAATATGTATTGAAATTGAGTGGGAACTAGCACATTATGCTTAAAATAATATTATACACATATATTTAGTTATATCAGAAATAGACTACTTTGCTACTAAAGCCAAACAAAAAGTGTAAACAAATTTGTTTCATGGCATAGTAAACCAGGTTGTAAGTCCATTGATATGTTTACAATTTCATGGAAAGAAGTAAAATTCTATGCATTCCAACTGAAAGCAGAGGATATTTTTATTATATTGGAAAAGCCCTTATTAGCTTGGTACTAAATTTTTCAATGCCCTGTTTGATTCTGAAATCAATATTTTTTTTATTTATTTAAAGGCATAATATATTTCATTATCTTTCAAAACAACTCACCCTCTGCATAAAATCATATACTAATTGCAGATAAAATTAATTATCAGCAATATAAATATGTATGATAATAATTTCAAATACTCTTTAGAATCTATTTAACATTATATTAAGTTCATTGGCCAAGAAAAAGTATTCTGTATATAAAAGTATGCAACAATATAGATCATATAATAAACAATTATGTGTATTCTGTCATAAAAATGATTTCAATTTGCTGTTATAATCAGTATATGTTATTTTTAAATTTCTGACAAATTT
Source organism: Anthocharis cardamines (assembly GCA_905404175.1). Classification (NCBI taxonomy): domain Eukaryota; kingdom Metazoa; phylum Arthropoda; class Insecta; order Lepidoptera; family Pieridae; genus Anthocharis; species Anthocharis cardamines. The sequence goes on from FR989964.1 coordinate 5,813,259, forward strand.
AAAATTGCACCAACTTATGGTATACTTAATAATATAAGTTCTGCCTTGTGTTGTAATTAAATACAGATCTAAGCACTAACAAATATTTATGGAGATATTTTCAAAGGTATACTTAAACTTAGACCTAAAGTTAAACTTGGGATCCAAGTATTGTATTTATTTATATTAAAAACCTTTTACCCTAGGTTATTATATTATATACAAACTCCAACATAGGTAATTATATTAACTAAAGGTTTAATTAAGAAATAATAATATATAAATAATATTACTTGTATTGACCACGTTACAAACATTCTCATTAGATTTAGACTACTCCAAACAAGTAAAACTATAACTGAATAGTTTTTAAACAAACAAAAACATTTATCTAACACTGTGATTATTTGGAAGTTACAAAATGACTTAAATCAAATCATAAAACCTATTATTTACTACTGCTTATCAATAAGGACTTAACATTCTCTTAATTAAGTCTACTGCAGGATGATTACTAAGATATGGCAATTAGATCCATGTGTAATACTATATTAAAGTGGAAAATAAAATGCACTATGATTATAAATTTTTATTATTGTTTCGAACTTCTTTTAACATCTACATAGTTATAACAGACGAGGCGTTAACGAGTATAATAAAATGATCAAAGTAACTTACCTGTAAGTGAACTTCGATCATTATTATACGAAGTTAACGCCTCGTCTGTGCAACCCTCCCTTGCAGTTATACCCAACCCAGCTCAACAATAATAAAAATTCTTATATATTATTCTTTAAACTAAATGAATGTCAGAGCTCAGTGTTGCCACAGCTACAGATATAGTGCGGCCAGATATACACTTTTTATTTTCCCAGATTAATTATTTAAAGGCGTGGATGTTGATGCGAAATGCGCATAAACTACATAGTTATAACAGACGAGGCGTTAACTTCGTATAATAATGATCGAAGTTCACTTACAGGTAAGTTACTTTGATCATTTTAAAATACTGTAAACCGGATTAAAACGCGATTTATTATTTATATTGTTTAAATTATTTATCCCGACGTTTCGGATGCTTTTCAGCAACCGTGGTCGCGGGGAGACAGAAAGATGACAGTTGTCAAACAATATAAATAATAAATCGCGTTTTATTCCGGTATACAGTATTTTATTTAAATCAGTAATACATTTGACATCGAAATCTGAATATAAGCTGGGGATATAAACAAAATATTGTTGGCAAGCACCGAGGCATATTATTGATATTACGAAAACCATATATCAATTTGATATCAATTCACAACGAATACGTGCAAATGAACATTATTATTGACAATAAATAAATAATTCAACGTACATACATTTCTCTGTTCGAAATGAAGTTGTATATATAAATATTATAATTTGCCTTTTTATCTCGCGCGAGAGAAGACAAACTAAGATGTTAAATATCTCAATATATTATATCTCGACATCGACAATTTTGATAGAAAAGATATCTCGATCGACAAATGTATCTATTTTTGATATTAAAAGTCGAGTTTTAAGTGTAATTGTCATGTTAGATAGCGATATCGACATGAGCGATAGTCGATTGAAACACGAGAAAACGGTAGACAAAATTTTTTCGCGCTTGTCATGCTAGCCCGGCTGATGTGCTATTTCTCTTAGCTAGACGTCGAGTTAACCTTGACTAAGATTGAATTCAAGGCGAGGCGGTTGACAGGCTGATTTTGCTTAGCGAATACAGTTTATCAAATAAGAACTGTACAATGTCCTACATATATTGTAAATTTGGGTAATTTAAGGTGTTCTTAAGGACATATGTATTTAACTCGTCGCTGATGCAGCTTTTAGATAGAGTTCGTGTTTCTTACCGCGGAATACTGAAACGATATTCAAAATTTGAGAGCTTCTTAAAATGTTTCTGTCTTTCATTTTACCTTCGTAACGAAAGAGTTAGAGATACTTTTAAGTACACCTCAATATTGATTAGCGTTCGAGAATTCGGCCATTAGTCACTTTTTCACGAAAAATATTCAATTTATTTGTATTTTTTGTAAATAAATGTCTTGTCAGCTATTTAAAAAAATCCTTTAGAAATTAGTTCCTTTTTTAAAGACATAATTGTCTTTAAAGTCTTTGAACATGGAAATTATTTAAATGTCACTTCCGGGATGACAAGCTTCGGATAGTTAATTTTGTAACACAATGTAGATTTTTTGAACAAATCATTGCCAATACTTTGAGCAAATAATGAGGAGCAAATTAACGAATTAGAATTAAGATTATATCATCTGAATTTAGGGAGACCATAACAAGTAGATTAATTGTGTAGGTTTCCTATATGACTTACTTCCAGGAAAAGGTTTAACGAAATTTAACTCCTATGGGGTGAAAAGAGGGTTTCCATGAAAACTTAATTGCGCAAATGACCTAAAATGAGTTAAGCATATATCATCTCATCATTTATTGTTTTCCTAATATTTAGCTCACATCGTATGTTATCTCTGATGAAGTAAAACAGAATAGCTTTTACATTGAATAACCAGGATAGTTTTATAAAAAGAATGATATTTTTTAACTAAGCAAATAAACAGAGCTGAAGAGTTTTACAGTTAGTTAACTATAAACAATATAAAGTTACGGAACAATGTGTTTGCAAATAAACTACTTGAATGTTTGTTTTTAACAGCTTAAGCTGTTAATACTTTTGCTTTGAACATAATACGACGCAATAATCTTCATTAATGTAATTATTGTAATGTATTTAAAATGAATATTGTCTTCGTTTCTGAAGCTTTATTTCGATATTAATAATAATTATTAAAGTAAAATACGAATATTTTTGACGGGCTCGGTGGCGCGTTAGATAGAACCATGACAACATGTTTATAATTTTCTGTAAGCATGTTTTCCCCACGTCTGGTAACTTCGGCCATTGATCGGGTGGGAGAAATATAAAAATTCCGGAAGAAAGAACCACCGTTCATAGATGGAAAAACCGTGAAGTGCATATTGTGCGTTTCGGTTTCAGTCTATGGATTTCCGAATGCTCCAAGTAAAAAGTAGGTCGACAGCGAATCATTTTTTTTACATTAGAAAAATATACAAATTACAATTCCATAAATGATTTTACTGTCAAGTTTTATTTGTCAAGGAAAATACGCAGAGACAGGTGTTGCGCGATATGTTGTCGGTTTGGACGATTTCTTCTCTCTGTAGTCTACTTTAGGCAACTCGATGTTCTTATTTTCTTTTCCTTTATTTTGAGATGCAGCGGAGTTTGGTTTACTTGAATCTTTTCTCTTAATATTAGAGCCTTCAGCAACCGGCTTGAGATATTTAGGCATTTATCATTGACTGATGTTCTGTAGCTGAGGTATCACCTACCATCAAATGACTCTCATGCTCGTCTGTCGATGTCTAATATAAAAAAAAAGTATGTTTAGAGAGATTTTAATACGATTTAACATAATTAAAACAAAAATGAAACGCATTTACTTATGAATCAAGTTTGAAATATAAAGGGTAAGGTCTAGAACATTATTATAAAGGGATAAGACCCTCACTATTTTGTACTAAATTGCACACTGATTTAGGGTCCTTTGGTTTATAAGTTAAACTATTGTTAGACACTATGAAAGTTTAATGAGTCAATCGTATATGTATGCACCACTGGTAGGGGTTACTTAGATCGATGGTAATACTTTATATTTACCATATTATTTAAAAAGAACACTTTAGTCGAACTCACTCTAACTATTATGCAACTTAAACTATATACAAAAAAAATTTCATTGATTCCTATGTCATTTTCCATAGGTAATTAAGAAAAATGTAGGTCGACAGCGCATCATTGGCTGATGTTCTGTGGCTGAGGTATCACCTACCAACAAGTGAACCTCATGCTCGTCTGTCGATATCTAACATAAAAAAAAGATTTGTTTCAATACCTTTCTTGGTGTAAACATCATAATATAATATTCGCGTGTACAGTTGCTTGCAATTCTTGGGTGTCAATTATTTCTCTTGTATGTCCAAGAAAATGGCATCACATAAACGTGCCTGTACGCTCATTGTTGTTTTTTTTTGGAGGCAAAAGAACTACAAATATCAAATCATTTTTCCAAATTTAAAAGTAGCTTCACACATATAAATAGAAGAACGAATGATTGCACTAACACCAGCCGTTCATAAACCCTCCGATAGTGTTTGTATGTACGTTGAAAAAAGTTAAAATAATGACCAGTGAAGCATGGCCTTCCGATATCTCCCCTCTAAAGAGAAATAGTGGGCCGTTCCAAACGGCTGGATACAATTCCAGTCAAATCCATTATTGAACACACTTTGAATTAGTTCTAATAAAATTCTCAAAAAAAGACTATCAAACCTTTAATATTCAACATAATGCGTAATAGAAGTATTACTCTCTTTCTATTTGAAAAGCTATTCAAGAAGATTATTAAATATGGATTATTCCAAATCATTATTATATGGTTTTAATTATACATAAACGAAATTAAGTTAAAAGTTAAATAGTATAGCGGCCACAACTTTAATAATTCCAATTTTAACTTAAACTTAAACACTTGTATAAAATTTCAAATTATTCACATACCTATTTCAAAGTGTTTACATAAAATAATCAATTTAACATTCCATGTTATAAAACCTTTGTTGGTTAATATGCAACATTCTATAATTACAATAATTACTCATTGAGTCATTAGTAGATACATATTTATATACTGCAAGTATTTGATTACTAAAAGGTATGTATTGGATTATAGCAAAAATATTATTTATAATGTATATTATTCAATATGCAATTGAAATAAAACCTATCACTATTTTTAAAAGCAAAGCCATAGTCAATACGTCAAAGGCGGCGCTACCCTGGAGCGCGCTTTAAGCTTGCTCGCGTTTCGAAAATATCAGTCATTATTTTTCGAGTGTTTTGTTATTTACCTCACAGTTTTATCAACACTTTTATTTCAAATACGTCCAGGGTATATTTGACGTTCGTTTTCAATAGGAAACATTTATTTTAGTGAATTGAAACTTGTCAGTATATCATGCGAATATTTTATATGACGCACATATTGTGTCGTTAAAATTATTTATTGCGTAATATCTTTTTATGATAATTTATCATTTAACTAACGCATTACAAGGTTACTTATATAGTTATCAATGTTGAATAGTGAACCCAAATTAAGTAATTTTACTTTACTACATATTAATTGAAAAATTATCCGGTTTTCAATTTGAAATAAATTAATGTTATCAAAGACCCACGGAAACAACCTGTTTTCGACGGTTAATCTCGAATAGAGTTTATTTCTAATGAAACGAGATTCGCGTTTTCCATTTTCCTGTTACACTCCGTAATGGGAATAAGATTTCCTGACTCATCCGGAGAATCCTGTGACGTCATTGTATTTATACTCAACTGCAGATAATATTCAACGTTCGGTTGTAACGTGGATAAGAGTGTGAATATGATGAACCTATCATTTGATATAGGGCCAGAAAAATCTCATATATCCACAGATTCTGCTATACAAAATAATAATCATCGGATCGTTTGAGTTTGTGAGCCTTGAACTAGTAACTAGAGTTTAATTCTACATGTATTTTGTACAATCATTTCAAAATGCTTGCTTGATTACGTATAGGTACTTTCGAGATCTCATCACAATAATTATAATATTATAAATCGAATCTGTCCGTTTGCTACGTTCCCACGGGTAGGTATATTACTAAATCAATTTTGTAAAAGAATGCAAAGATACAGTTTAAACCCTAAAGAAGGAAATAGGACTAAGAATTTTCGTCTTGGGAAAAATAATTACAATTTTGATATGATTGACTTAAATATCCTATCATAATGTAATTTTGCTCTATATTAAACATTTCTTAATTTATTGAATTAAAATCTTGACACAGCTAGTTTGAAACAAATACAATACATATATGTGTATGAATTAAACTATTATTTAACTATGATTATAATTAAAATAAAGTTGTGTTTTGTTAAATCAATGATGTACACAGTGTTTAATGATTTAAACACTTATAATAACACTTTCAAAGCCCTCTAATAACAATCTGTTTTTAATTATAATCATACATACGTGTGCATTTGACAGCTAGGCTTCAGACATCTGCTAAGCTGGCATAGACGTATGATTAAATTTAAATGGCATCATAAGCATTTCTGATCCAAAACAAATGTTACTTAAATACGTCGACTTATGTACCTACAGATTTAAGAATATTATTTTCCATTTATTTGTGAAGAAATTCTCTTGATCGTAGTAAAGTTAGCTCAAATAAGATGAATGCGCAACATTACAACGTCGCGACGCGGGACGGCCACAGGCTTAAAATAACAGCTTACTAATCACAGTCTTAAATGATATAGGATTTATTTTGATTCGCAGTGTTCATTTATTTGCACATCTTGGCTGTGTAATACTAATAAGGAATTAATTATTTAAATTTCGAATATATCAGAAAACACGATAAAACGATTTTTCAGGAATATTACCTACTAGCTGATGCCCGCGACTTCGTTCGCGTGGGCTTCATCTTAAGCTGAGCTTTTGAGCAAGTTTTCATAATAATATGATATATACTTCATCCTCTGTACTTGATGATATTTTCTTTAGAGAAAGAGCTATTATACAATAGTAGTCATTGACATTGGTATTAAAAGCCATTAGATCGCAGAAGCAACCGTCAATGGCTACTATAATAGCTCTTTCCCTAAAGAAATCACCAAGTATAGAGGATGAAGGATACATCATATGAAGAAAACTTGCTCAAAAGTTGATAAGATGATGGGCTTCATCTTAAGCGAACGAAGTCACGGGCATCAGCTAGTAAGAAATATTTATTTTTAAAAACATGGTACTGTGGAAGAAGGGAGGTGTGGTCTTCCTCCAACCTAAAGGGAGGATCCTCGACCAGTCAAACTACTGACTTGCCGGCCGTAATGTTGTAGTCGAGATGTTGTATATATACTCAGCGCCCTGAAATATTTGTATAGCGCGATACAGGATTAGACGTCTTTTGTATTGATTCTTGTAGCTGATCATAGATATCGCTACAGTACCATGGTTGGTAAAATTAAAATACAATGCGGAGATCGCATGATTTTACAGAAGTAAATTTTGATTGATTTTATATTTAACATTATTACAAATACCCCGGTATCGGAGTGTGCCTGAGAAATTATTTCAAATCATAAAAGCTCATTCGAATAGTCTAATCTATAGGTTATGGATAGACGGTAATTAGAATCGGATCATGGAACAGGAAAGACAAATGAGAATTAATTGTCGGATGTTGAAGGAAATTTTGAATTTTGTTTAGTTTATGGAAGAATAGATCTCAATACCGTATAGTGCTTCTTTATAGACGACGTTCGACGTAAACGGATCATGGACAAATAGTTTGATTGGCTGACTTACACGGGAGAAAGCCACATAGAGCTGGACGTGCGAGAAACAGCTGACGCTGAGGTCCACGCCCGCAACACACAGCGTCTGCCCTTGGGTTTTGTTTATTGTCATTGCGTAACACAAACTCACCGGGAACTGTACATGTTTAAAACGGAAGGGGTAATTATTCGGAATTAGTGGAATTCGGGGTATAAAAACTCTGTCGCCGACACCACATCCCGTCAAAATCTCCGCTTTTATTATGTTACGTTGCAGAGAAGTAACTTTCAGTCTTGTCCCGTTGCATAATTTTGGGGGGCTTAAATTTCGTAACAGAATAATCGGGACGCCATTTTTAACCGACTTCAAAAAAGGAGGAGGTTCTCAATTCGTCTGTATGTTGTTGTTTTTTTTTTTGTATGTTTGTTACGCGATAACTCCGCAAGTAATGGATGGATTTGGATGATTCTTTTTTTGTTTGGTAGAAGATATTTCAGAGGTGGTCCCATATAATATCGGCATTGGTTTGGTACTTTTTTAGGAAATCAACAATAACAAAAATTTACTTATACGTAGATGATGTTTTGCTTTGTGGTTCTTATCACGGCGCTGTCTCATTTGAGCAGCACGTTTAGTGGTAGGTCTACTAAATTATTATCTAAGGATTAATGAACTTCGATACATACAAACAGACAAACAGACAAACATACAGAGAAATAAAAAAATTAAAAAAAATCTGGGTATGTTCTATTTCTCTTCTTATATTCACCTGACTCGGTTTTTAGCATTTTTTTCTATGTACAGACATTTCACCTCTACAGTTTTATTATATGTATAGATATAGATAGCTGATGCCCGCGACTTCGTTCGCGTGGGGTTTTTTTTTTTTTTTTTTTTTTTTTTTTTTTTTTTTTCTCTAGTCATACTCCCTCGGCGACATTGTTCCGGGGTCGTGTGACTACTAATTGGTCTCCGTTTTGGATAACGGATCTTAATTTTCTATTTTACAAATACAGCACATACATTTAATTATGTTAACAATTTTTGTGATTTGTAAAAGAAAAGAACAAATAACCATTTGTTGCAGATAATTATTTGTTCTTTTCTTTTACTATTTTACCTATGATTTGGCATAGCTGATCGAAGCTTTTTAGGAAAGTTTCGTCCTCGATTATGTGGAAGAGGTTGTCAAGGTTTACTTTAGTGTTTATTTTGCATTCTAGGTTATACCTGCTCGTGGTAAATCGATCACACTCTATTATGAGGTGTATAGATGTTTGTGGAGTGCCGGCGTCACATAGGTTGCATAAAGGATTGTCTTTTATTTTAAATTTATGTAAATAGTGAAGGAATGGGCCGTGTCCTGTGATAAATTGGATAACTGTGGGGCTTAGTGTTAGTTTGTTAATAGCTTGATAGTTTTTTATTATATTAGGTAAGAATAGTTTGGTGTTGCTGCCGGTGGTGGATTGGTGCCATCTGTTTTGCCAGTCCTCGAGAGTTTTTTGTTTTAGTAGCTTTTTTAGAAATGATGTCGGTATTTTGTCATAAGTTGGTTTGGATTTTAGTTTTAATGCTGCTTCTTTAGCAAGAAAGTCGGCTCTCTCGTTACCTGTGTTATTGTTGTGTGCTTTGACCCATTGCATGTGTATTTCTTTGTTGTGTGTGTTGGTGAGTTCTGTGATATTGTTTTGTATGTTGAATGCAATGGGGTGTGTATTTGTGTTGTTTTTAAGTAGTGTAAGTGATGAGTAGGAGTCTGTGTGAATGATTATGGTGTGTTCTTTCTGTTTATATATTATCTCGGTTGCTTTGAGGATGGCCGTAAGTTCAGCTTGAAAGACGCTGCAGTGGTCTGCTAGTTTGATTTTCTTATTGTGAATTTCCTTATTATTTTTGTAGGTAACTATTGCCGCTCCAGTTTTGTTGTTAATCCTGCTTCCGTCTGTGAAAATATGTATTGTGTCATCTTCTGGGGTGTTGATGTCCTGTATGGTGTGCTTTATTAGAGTGTGTACAGACGGGTGTGGTAGGTGAGTATAAGGAATGATTGTTTCTATTTCTCTGTCTTTGATTAATTCATTGTGATGTCCTTTTTTGTAGTAATAAACTGAAGCTATTTCAATAATTTTTAGGTCTATTGGTGTGATGCCTGATAGTATTAGTGCAGCTTCAGTGCTGACTGTTCTATAGGCTTTGATTGTTTTAAGCGTGAAGCATCTTTGAATGCTTAAGAGTTTATTGCGGTTGATTTTTGTTTTGGTGGCGTCTGCCCAGATGGGGGCACCGTAGGTCATGATAGGCTCTATAATGGATTTATAAATAGTTTTAGTTGTGTATTGGTTTAGTCCCCATGTGACTTTTGTTGCTCTGCTTAAAGGCTTGTATATATTTATTGTTTTTTGTATAATATTCGTGATATGTTGGTTGTATTTAAGTTTATTGTCTATTGTAATGCCTAGTATTTTTAATTTATTCGTGTATTCTATTATTTTCTTGTTTAAGTAGATTTTTGGAAGAGTGGTTTTTATCTTGTTGGTGATGGCGATGGCTTTGGTTTTACTTGGTGAGAATGTAAGTTTATTAGAGGTTCCCCATTTGTGTATGAAGTCCATTGTTTCATTTATTTTGGTTTGTTGGTTGACTATGTCTGTACCTTTGAATGAAATGAGTATGTCGTCGGCGAATGCTTGTGTTTCTACTTCTAGTTCTTCTAGTTTGGATAGTAGGGTATCAAGTAGGATGTTCCAGAATATGGGGCCTCCCACTGAGCCCTGTATGCATCCTTTGTTAGTGTATTTGGTTTTAGTTGTGTTGGCGTATGTGAGTTGAACTCTTCGGTTGTTGAAGTAGTCAAGTATTGTATAATATAGGTTTTCAGGGAGGTCGTATTGTTGCAGTTGCTTGATTATGGCTGGCCACCATGCGTTATCAAATGCCCCTTGGATGTCGAGAGATATCAGTATAGTTGTGTGTTTAGCTTGTAGGTTGTTCTTGATATTATTTGTTAGTCTGTAAAGTGCGTCGGTGGTACTTTTTTGCGGCAGGAAACCATATTGTTTGTTGTTGAGTTTTGGTATTATATAATATTTAAGTCTGTTAATAATTATCTTTTCAAATATTTTTCCCATGATAGGTAAAAGACCTATGGGTCTATAAGAATTGGGTGATGTGTAGTCTTCTTTATTTGGTTTTTTAATTATTATGATGTGTGCAGTTTTCCATATTGTTGGGAATGTATTTAGATTGTAGCACTTGTTGACGATTTTGGTGAAGAGTTCCTGGTTAGTGTGTATTGCGTGTGTACAAATATCTGATGTGAATCCGTCGTGGCCGGGAGCTTTCTTAGAGTTAAAAGTACTAATGATGTTAAGTATTTCTGCCTTGGTAATGTCTACTTCTTTTTGTTTAGGAGGCTTGTAGTTGGTGTTGTTTGTTCGAATGTTTGTTTGTAGGTCTGTTTCGTTTGTGAGGTCATCCTCAGGAAAAAGCGTGTCTGTAAGTAGTGTGGCTGATTGTTCGGGGTTTAGTGTTATGTTGTTATGTTTGAGTAAAGTTTCGTTTGTGTTTGTTTTTGTGGTGTTGATTATTTTTCCGATTTGGTTCCATACGTTGTCTTTGTTGATATTTTCGCAGAATTGTTTCCAGCTTTGAGTTTGGCAGTCTTTAATTTTTTGTTCGTAAGTTTCAGTGATTTTTGTGTATTCCTGTATAAGTAATTGTTTTCTGTGGTTATTCAGTGTGTAATTGATTCTTTTCCTGCTTTTGATTTTTTCTTTCCTTAGCTTATCGATTTCAATAGTCCACCAGGGGAATTTGTATTTAGGGTTGTATTTGTATTTAGGTATAGTTATTTCCGCTGTTTCTGTTATTACATTGGTGTATGTTTGAACGATAAGTTCCATTTCTTTCTGGGTAGTAACTTTATTTGTGTGTTCTTCTAGTTTGTGTTCAGTAATTTTGTTTTCTAGTAGTTCATTGAATTTTATCCAGTCTGCTTTTTTAGTGTTGTATTTTCTAGTGTTGTTGTTTTTTGTATTGTGTGTGTAGTTATTATGTGATGTTATTTCAAATGAGATGAGGTTGTGGTCTGAATGTATAGTATGTTGAATAACTTTCCAATTTATGGCTAGACCTAGTAGGTCTGTGGATACTGCTGTTATATCAATGTGGCTGGTTATGATATTTCCTCCTCTTATGTATTCGTAGGTAGGTGTGGTTCCTTCATTTATAATGTGTAAATCTTCTTGTGCTAGTATGTCTGATATTTCTTTACCTCTTTGGTCGCATATTTTACTTCCCCATAGTAAGTGTTTGGCGTTTGCGTCACCACCGACTATTGTATTGTTGTTTAGAGTTTGGGTGGTTTTGGTGAAGTTGATTAGGTGTGTATTAATGTCTATGGGTTTGGGTTCAAAGTAGAATGATATGAGGTTGATTGTTAGTTTACCGTATTTAATATTAATTGTTGTGATGTTCGGGTTGGTTAAATCAGGGTTGGGGCTGACTGTTATTCTTTGGTTGAAAACTATTATAGCTGTTTTATTGTGGGTGTTTATATCTTCTTTTTGGTATGTTCTAGTTCCTTTATATGTTTTAAGTTTACCTGTATTACCTACGTAAGGTTCTTGTACTAATGCTATATCTATTTTTTGTTTGTGTGCGTCGTTAATTAGTTCTTCTGTTGCTTTTTTACTTCTTTGTAGATTTATTTGTGCTACTTTTATTTTTAAATTTGGTGGGGTTCTATTTTTGGTGTTGAGTAAGTTATTGTTCGTTATGTTGGGATGTGTGTGAGTGTTATTGTTTGTGTTTGTTGTGTTTTGTGATTGAGTTTGTGCATTGTTGTGTGTAGTTATATTATTGTTGTTAGCTGTTTTGTTATGGACGCCCTTAACAATTGTATTGGACTGATTGTCGAGCTATATAGTCCCATTTTAGTCTAATTGGACAATTTGTACTAAAGGCGTTGTGATTGTGATTGTTCATTTTGGCTTTTATACAATTTGAGCACTGAGAAGGTTGGTTGTGAATGTTGTGGCAATCTTTGTAGTGGTGGTTCTCTCCGCAGTGACTGCATACCATGTCCAGCTCGGTACAGAATTTCTTTGTGTGTCCGAACTCCAGACACTGTGAGCATTGGACCACGGGGGAGTAGTCTTCAACTTTTGACTTTTTGATGTCGATGTATATGTATCCTGTTGTAGTGAGTTTGCTGTAGAGTTTAGGTGAAACTCTTGCTACTACGTGTTTAAGGTGGGGGTTCCTACATTTTTTAATGAATTTAATTTGTAAATCTTTTTCTGCGTCTGTCAGTTCATCGGTAATATATCTATTTTGTTTGAATATTGTTTCTGGAATGTCTTGGTCTTTTATTATGTTGAGCACGTCTTTAATGATGATCGTGGGGTTTTTCATTTTAGCTGGTGTTGCGTTTAAGTTGTTGTTTGTTTTTATTTGATTATGAATTTTGTTGATTTCTTCTTTGTTGTCGCATGTAATTACTATTTTTTGATTTTTGGCTTTTCTGATTTTATCGATTCTTATTTGAGTTTCTGTTGTATTGATAGTGTTCCTGAATTTTTCAATTATTTGGTCACCTGAGTCGGCTTGGTTGTTACTTGTAATTATTATTGAATGTTTATTTTTATTTTCTGAGGAATTTCTTTTAGTTATATCGGCATAAGTGGTGGTGTTATTGGAGAGGTTGATGTTATTAATTTTGTTGTCCAAGTTGTTTATTTTTTGCTGTATTGTGATGGTATTGTTTTTAATTGTTTGTATATCATTTATGGTCAGCTCTTGTGTAATTTCTTCTGTAGTTGGAAAGGTATTTTTATTTTTGTTGATTTCTTTTGTTAGTGTTTCTAGTTTCTTGGTGTTTTCTTTAATTAGGATATTGTTTGTTTTTATAAGTTTTTGAATGTTTGAAGATTTACTATGGTTTAATTTAGTGTTTAATTTGGCCTTTGTTGGTATAGATGTTTTATTATATATTTGGTTTAGTTCAATTTGCGTTTCTAGTTCTTTTATTGTTGTTTCGAGTTTTTTAGTATTTTCTGTAATTTGGTTTTTAATATCTTTTTTCAGGTTTTTTGATTCTTTAATTGCTTCTATGATATTATTGGTGTAGTTAGTGAGTTGTTGGATGTATTTGTTCCTCTTTGGTTGGTTATTTGGTGTGTGTGAAGAGTGGTGTGGAAGTTCCGCTAAGGAGATTTCCATGTTTTCGTTGTGTATTACCGGGTTGGGCATGGTATTCCTGTATATGGACGAGTCCGAGTGCCATTCTGATTCCGAGGACAGCATTATTGGTTTTGTTTGGTTTTTACAAGTGTATGAGGAGCGAGGGTGCGGGAGGGGAATTTGGTTTCAAGGGGTAAGATGAGATTGTTGAGGGACAGGGGGGACCAGTTTGTAACGGTACACTCTTGGCCGCGGCTTGGTCTTGGCCTTGGTTTGGTCAGTCTGTTACCTCAGGGGGCAGGGTTTTGAGGTGTTCTGATGTTCGATTCTGGGCCAGTGGATTAGTTGTCAAATTGCGAATCGATTAAGCCCAATTTTGAAAATTTGGACCGCAAGGGACAGAGTTAGGTTTAGAGAGGGTGAGATAGACTACAGTGGGACTAAATTTTGTATGTTTGTTAGTAAGTTTGTAAGCACCATGACACACTCTTATTCACTAAAATGTTGTATAAGAACACTCTTGGCCAGTATGTGTTCTACTTTTAGAATTCCTTTTAACAACAGGTTTAAAGACACTTTATATTTCCCTACAATTACTTTAGTTTGAGAAAAAAAAAATATATATATAAAAATTAATGATACTATTGGACTTTTGTGGCTTAAGAGTGTTCTTTCCGTAAAACAATTTATTTAATTCTATTTTAATGAAAATTTCTATCTAAATCTAATCTTAATATCCCATCCAGCGATTTGACCTCTGGTAGTTGTTAATGGCAGTTTTTCAAGTTTATTATCTTCCAGACCCTTTGAGATATGATTTCGAAAATTGGCAGCTAGGTTTCATGTGTTAGGACCTTACTTGTTTCGAACTTTCGAATCCCTGCTCCAGACGGCCTTCCCGTGGGGGGAGTCTAAATAGTTGGACCAGCAAGCGCTAGGGATCTTCCACTTTTCACCCGAGAATCGTTGTCTGGTCTAGACGTGTTGTACGTTGTTGGTTCGGGCTCGGTGAGAAGAATCTGATTTCGTGCTAATATTGAGATCGTAACCAGTTTCTGAGGCAGAGCAACCAAAAAAGTGGTTCTTCGGTTTTCCCGGTTGCTACCTGTTCGCAGGCTGGGAGGCAACTCCCTAAGTCTATCTCGACTATAAAAACGGGGTGTGGCCGTTTTAGATTTGAAGCCGCACGCGATTGAAGATGATATCTCAGTTTTTCCGTGTTTTCTCGCAAACCGTTTGTGATAGGATAATACACTTTTCACTATTCTACTGCACTCGTCTATACGCATCCAATGATGTATAACACTTATAATTTTCGCTTATATATCCACTGCTTTGAATTTTTAACTGCGGAGGTTAAGTTGCGTTGGCAACGGTTGGATTCCGAATTCTCGCGTGGGGTTCACTTTAAGCTGAGCTTTTGAGCAAGCTTTCTTCAAATGACATATCCTCCTCCACCCTCTGTACTTGGTGATTTCTTTTTGGAAAGAGCTATCATGTTATCGACATGTTTAATGGTGGTTGTGTTGGGTTGGGGTTCGAAGGATGATTTGAAATTCAATAGTTGAAATAATTAACCTGACTTTAAAGAAACTTTAGGGAGATTCATATTAATTAAATTTTACGTGACCAAAATCCAGATATGTGTCTTTTTTCTACTAATCAGAGTTCAGTCAAAGATTGGATTCAATGCATTTTCTGTCTTAAATAGATGCGTGCGTTCATTTAATTGGTCATTTTCATTTTCGGAATTTTTTTTTATTCCCGGGATTCCTGCCCGGGTTTCTGGTGCTAAATGCGGAAACCTCTAAGATACGGAAGCAAAAAAGCAATGTCGAATAATCGTAGTTCTGTTTAAGAGAAAGGATTAATGAAAAGGTGAAATAAATGATCTCATAAGAAATACTTTTTCATATAATATTTCAATAATACATTTTCATTTTTTGTTATAATATAGTTCTTTCAAAAAATAAATAAATACAAAAAATTATTTCTTTCATTTCAACTTCAGATTCGAACTCGCATCAGAAGCTACGCTATGGGACTGCATATCCACTATTCTACGAATACATATTGGAAATGGCGAAATAATCAAACTATTTCATTTACATATCAGACTGTGATTGACATCTGACAATTCGAAAAAGTTCAAGGCGAGTCAGTTTGCATTGAAATTTGGTGATATGCTGCCTTTAAAATAATATTTAAATGATGATAACTTTTCTTTCCGACAACCGATTTCGATGAAACAAAGCCTATATGTTGCCCCGGGCTTTGCTTAATATATTTGTGCAAATTGCATAAAAATCGGTTCAGTATCTTCGGAGATTAGCCCGTACAAACAGACAAACAGACAAACAGACAAACAGACAGAGAAACAAAAAAATTAAAAAAAATCTGGGTTTGTTCTATTTCTCTTCTTACACCCCCCTGACTCGGTTTTTAGCATTTTTTTTCTATGTACAGAAATTTGACCTCTACAGTTTTATTATATGTATAGATAAGTACCGACGCATATGTATGCAATATGCATGTCCGCATCTCATTCTTTATGAGTATGGTTGGATGGTTTGATGTGAACTACAAAAAAAAATTGACCCAGATAATGTACCCCATTAAGTCAGTAAAAAATGTGTTAAAGTACAAGTTATATTTTCTCTACAGAGTATAAAAACAAGTCGCGTTCCTCTGTACGCTTAGATTTTTTATGATTTTAATATGATTCAAGAGGAAGGTTTATACGTATAGTTTCATATTGTTTTGTGATAATTTTGACTGTTTAAGATGTCGGAAGAAAGTAAGCCAACTGTGAGCTTTGATCGAAAATTCTGTTTCATTCCTTGCATTATTCTTATCGTGCGAAGCCGGGGCGGATTGCTAGTGGTATAATGAAATAAGGTATTTTTTAATAATTTTACATATACATTACGCTGATTGCTTTTAAGTTTTTTTTTTCAATTTCCTAGCGACTGGCTCATTTATTTTAATTAGTTAAATATGATATAAAACATTATTTTTACTCCAAAAATGTGTTTGCAATTTTGTCATTGATATTAAATTTTGTGTAATAATTAATATTAGTAGATTAGAAGGGAAGCATGAACTGTATATCCGGATCGACACACGGATGTGTATGCGAGGTCGACAATAGTCAATAACCTGTCTGTGCTTAAATTCAATTTAAATAAAATTTCCACGAGGCGTGACACGCGCCTATATTAAAAGCCTTTATAGCGGTTTTGATATAAAAAGGAGTTATAATATATTTATGGAATAATAATATCGCGGACTTTCTTATAGAACATGAGAACAATATTGATGTAATACACCACGTCAATAGCGCACGCCGATAAGTAGCACAACTGCGCCTTTTCTCACTCACTTTGTTTACACGTTATACGTTTAAAATTCGAATTTCAAAGTGAAAGATACAATATGTTATAAATATAGATATACGTATATTATTATATCCTATTTTAATCAGGAGGTTTTCGAATCGTTTCAGTAGTTCTTGAGATTTACCCTTTTTGACGGGCTCGTTGGCGCGTTCAGTAGAACACCTGCCGTGCCCAGTGGGTTGAAATCCCACCGGGCCGACATGATTACGATTATCTATAAGCATGTTTTCCCCACTTCTGGTAACTTCGGGCATTGAGCAGGTGGGAGGAATATCAAAATTCCGACCGGGTAACGAACCACCGTTCATAGATGGAAAAACCGTGAAGTGCATATTGCGCGTTTCAGTTTCATCCATAGGATTTCCGAATGATCGAAGTAAAAAGTAGGTCGACAGCGCATCATTGACTGATGTTCTGTGGCTGAGGTATCACCTACCATCAAGTGTACCTCATGCTAGTCTGTCGATATCTAACATAAAAAAAACAAATGAATAATCTTGACCTATTTATTTTATTAGTATCACGGAATCACAATTATCGAACTAACAGGATCAAATTCAACGCAAATGTTGTTGGGCTCGTTTGTGCATCAGCATTCGTTAGGTGGGTCAAGGATTCAAATCCATTGAACGGGCATTAATATTCCAAATAGACCATGATCTAGATTCTTTCCAGGTCCTTCGCTTATGGAAAAGTTATGAAGTGCATAATGTACGTTTCCGTTTCATTGTTCGAATTTTCAAATGCTAAAAATAAATAGATCCAGAGCGCATTACTATTTAATTTTGTCGTCCTATTCCTGAATCAGTTCAAATAAACCTCCCGCTCGTCTGTAAATATGTTATAACAAAAAACAACAATGAAATAATAAATGAAATTGCCACATTATAATTTTTAATAGGCATTAACATACGTATGACGTTGATAGAAACAATGACCTGAGTGAGAATACAGCGCACATTATGACGTCAATCAAATTTTTCACGTCTTAGTTAGTCACTTATTTAATAGGTTTTCGTATTCTAAACCAGAAACAATATTTATTATTAACAAGATAATAAAAATAAGTATAGTATTATTTCTCTTAACCCTTAGCCCTGTTTTTTACTTTTATGTAAACTCCACCTTATATTAAATTATTGCAAATTCATTGACATCAATATTAAATAGCTGATATAGTGTTTCTCACTTAAAATGATTTAAATTACGAAGTGTAGTGTATCGTTATTAACCTTTGGGGGTGTCGATATACCACTTTGAATATCATAGATCTAAATCATTTAAAAAAAGAATTGGGAAACACATTCTCAAATTAAAATACAGCCATAGAATAATCTTTATCAACTTAAGTGGATAATCACCGTTTAAACTAACACTGTTAAATTGGATGTTAAAGGACACAATTGCTTATAGCTATTCTTAAACCTGAAAAAAATACGATTTAAATATTACCAACATGCGGTGAGTATGTATTAAGATGTATTAATCTGTTTTAATACAATACTAGCCATCCGCCCCGGCTTCGGATCCACAAAAACACTACGCTGACAATATAGCTTTCTATTGGTGAAATGTTTTTCAAAATCGGTCCAGTAGGTTTTCAAATAAACAAATCTTTCCTCTTATTAATATTATTAGTATAGATTTACTAGTTAATAGTGTTAATTTTGGTGCGAATTCTAAGGCTAAGTGCACGATACTCACCGACGTTGGAGAAGTTATCGTGAAGCGGATATAATGGATAATCACCTAGTTTGAACAGGTATGCGGAGAGGAGTACGGCATCGTGCCTCGGATCCATTTGTCCCTGATGCTGGACCGCAGGCCTCATTAAGGAGCTTATAGAAAAATCCGTGGTCCCCTGACTTCCGCACCATCCGTTGACGCTACACAATTTGCACTCCTCTTTCATTTTTTCAATGTAAATATAAATACTATATCCGTTTTTTTTGTACTCGGTTTGTACTGGGCACTGATAAATCACATAAAAAAATATCCAAAGTTTGTTTCGCACATCACAGGAGATATCACAGAAACGTACCACGTATGCACTGGTCCGTTACGATTCAATGTCTATATTATCACTATAAAAGGCACTG
This sequence comes from Anthocharis cardamines, assembly GCA_905404175.1. Taxonomy (NCBI): domain Eukaryota; kingdom Metazoa; phylum Arthropoda; class Insecta; order Lepidoptera; family Pieridae; genus Anthocharis; species Anthocharis cardamines. Next base: position 5,832,375 of record FR989964.1, read on the forward strand.
TTGTAAGTTGTCTTATATCAATTACCTATAACAAACAAAAATAAATCTTCAAGACTGTGTCAAGTTGCTCAACTTTCAGTAATGAATTAATAGCGGAAACGTTTCAATTGATCAATTCGTATTATTTGATGCATGACCTTTTACAATTTTATAACGCTATATCACGAAATGACCTGTATTGAATAACAACGCAATCGATTGCATAACAAATATGTGTAGAGCAAAGTGATTGTTTAGCTTTTCTTATTATAAACAAAAAGGTCATTAACATTTATGTAGGTAAAGTTGGTTTTAAATAATGAAAATTGGAATAAAATGAATAGCTTGGTGTAGTGTCAGCGAACTGCATTGCGGTGCTGTCGGGTCAGGAGGTGCAAGCCGTCGTGCTATTTGATTTTCAAGTAAGCGATTCACTATTGTTCCATAAATAGTTATTACCCTTTTATATTTGTTACAGAAGCTTGTGCGCATTACTTTAATCATTTGATTTCTACTCTCGAGGTATTGCCAAGGATAACCGTTGAAAACTAGGATAAAAGGGTAGTTATTCTTCTTTTAACAAGAAAAGTAACTTCACATTTGACAGAAGCTGTAGAATAAAACATCGTGTCTTTGAAATCATTAAACAAAGGATAACGTGAGGTGACAAGAAATATATTTACTGTTAAACCTGTGGCATCAATGGTGTTATAGCATATCCCTGATAACTCTCTGCGTAATATATAACACGATTATCGCTCCATTCTTGCTTCTATGGAAAAATTATCACAGAAGTCGAACAACAAACACTGAAGAAGTCGGTGCGCGAACAAGGAGTAGACAGTCTGCTGTCCTTTCGGTGGTTAACATTTAAAAGTACCTAATCATCAGCATAATATTATTAATTTCTTAAGAGGGTTTGAATAACATCATAGTGAAAACTTGGGCATGGCTAAGCCTCTGAGACATGGAAGGATGTGGAATGAAAGATCATATTTTTTAAATCTTCCAAACAAACAAAAACATTACGTAAAATGTTTAAGATTTTTCTTCGTTTCCTATTAGTCTCGTATGAGTTAAATAACGTCGCAATATGCAAGTGGCCTTGAATTGGACATAAACAAGCGTCACGTGCACTGGAAACTCATGTCAAAATGTTCAATCTAAAACTCTATTTAGGTACTGTTTTATGTAACACACCGGTTTCTAAATTGGTATATTTCGTTCTAATCATCACGGCAAGAATCGATGAATTTTATGTTAGTTGATGTATATTTTTTACGATTGGTTGGTCGCGAAGGTTTATAATGAGTTTCTTTGTGGACCTTCTGTATCATATTTGGAGGATTAAAAAAGGTCTCAATAATAGGTCTAGTCGCACGTGCGCTCAGACGCGGCATGGCATCGGCAGCTGCTATGACAGCTGTTGTCGACGGAAGTAGAGCTGTAGCAAACCGTATGTATTCGTTACTGAGTAACGGGTACGCCATCTAGTACCGAGTAACGAAACGTTACTCACGAATACTTTTCGTTACTCGCATGTTTCGTATCATGGTTACATACGCTGTTTCAATGACGCAATGTAACTTCAAATATTCAAAACAAACTTTTCTTTAACAGACTATGCAGTAAAAAAAAGCATATACTTGTGAAAAAGTGTTTTCATAAAATTTTGCCACTAAAATTTCATATGAAATAAACGAAAGTCAAAGTTTTAGTCTCTCATGAAATTCTAAAATTATTTCACTGTAACTTAATTTTAAAACAATTAATTAAATCGCACGCTTGCGGGTGCAACTTAAACTAGTTCTGTTTTGTTTCTCTAGCATAACATAGCATGTTATGAGGTATTAGGAGTAACGAGTAACGATACGATAGTAACGAGTATTGAATGTATAGTAACGAATACATACGGGTACGTTTTTTTTCGTTACTTTTACACCTCTAGACGGAAGACACGCCCCGCGCGCACCATCCACCCTTCTTACCTGCCACAACTTGACTACCACAACTAATTCTTAATATAGACTTAATAAACATACATATTCAAGAACCATAACATCAATAAAGAGTAATTATGGCCCTAATTATGTCTGTTTAAGCAATACAATAAATCAAGGTAAACTCGAGCAAATTCAATGAGTCATGCGTAATTATGTAAAAGAGGCTTAGGTCTCATGTTGAAATAAAGTCTGATAAATTAATACAGTTTGTTATTTCATCGCAGGATTTATTGTATCGTATAAATATCATTCCTAAAATGTGGTATGTATTAGATAATGGCGAACCAACTACAAATATTTGGCAAGACTGTTGGCGAACGCTCAACAAGAGCCAGGGAGATATTATAAAGGCTGAATGGTGGAGCGAATTGAGGTATTTTTGAATGCTTGAATTTTTTTAGCTACTTTATAGAAATTATTTCTAAGTAACTCGTTTATGTTAACTATCAAAGTTATAACTCTTTGTAAAAGCCGAGAGATATCCTCACGAATTTCCAGTGCAGTTCCATTGTTAAATTAGTGATAAGAGGTATTTAATGTAATAATAATTCCAGATTATCAATCAGATCTGGTTCAGTGGGCATTATCAGCTAAAAGGGCAAAGCTACCCTTCAATGCACTTGGCAACAGACATTGGCGAGATACCAATTTGTTCCAACTAAAACTAAGACCAGGCTATATCGACAGATAACAATGTTATTATAAATTATTATCGTGCGTGTAGTATTTAACGCAGAATCTGGATGAGGAACACAAAATTTGTTTTATGTAGGACCTTGTTATTAAGTATGGGAAGAATAGTTAGATCCCAGATTTTAGTTATCAATAGCGATTACCATATCAAACAGGGATAATATGATAGGATTGAAGCTTGTTTTTTCAAAATAAACAAAAGTTCAGGAGTCACCAAAAGCACACGAAATAATTACACAAGAGTAAGAACTTATATAGGCAGAGCTTGCGTAAAATCCACTTAAATGTACTCGTAAGCAATCGTAAGTTAGCTTTGAGTTTATATATACTCAAGCGTGTACCGCAAAAGATCAAATCAATTAGAACCGATTTACGAGTTACAAGCTGTATAATATATTAACTTAATTTTAAGGGGAACACCTAACGGAAGGCGGTATTAGAAAGCATGTACAATTAGGAAGTCAATCTTAGGAATAAATCAACGCTTAAATCAAAGATGAACAATAGAATCGTGTTGACCGACATACGTCGTGCCGCGGGTATGGGGTATGAAAGAAAAAACTCGAGACGTCTAACGGACCAAAGTAAATTCGATAGTACGGCTTTCATAAAAACAAACTCCAGATAAGATCTTAAAAATCTGTTACTGATTATGAGATCGTGGACCGTTAGCTTAGGGAAAGGTTAAACAGTATTTTGTATATAAAATTTAAGAGGTTTATTCAGTTATATAAACAAGCAAATGAAATGTAAGGATAAACATTATTCAAAGTTCACTTTCACCTTGTATGAAAACAAACTTGTAAGTTAAAAGATAATCTCTCCACGACTAATAATTCTATTTATAATCTGTGTAACTGATATCTATCGTTGTTAGTCGTAGTGTGAAATTCTGCAATAGAACAGTCAGGCTAGAGGGCCGGAGGGCTGGAGAAAGTAGGCCTTTCACTTCGTTTAACTTCTACACTAATAAGTAGGTACTATTCAAACAATCATATCCAATAATATCTGATGGTGTATTTATCCAACTACAATATCTCATTATGTAATAAATTTAATTCTTCTTCACTGGAAGAAGTTTGCGTATATTATAATGTTTGAGGAATCATCTATCTTTTCGCAGTTATAAAATTTCGTGTTATCACTGATTGTCTAATCAGAGAGTTATCGTAAACTGATATGACATGCTTGAATTTTGCATATCAGCGGTAAAATTAAATGGCAAAATTTTTAAAAAATATCCTTATACAATATGAGATTTTATTAAGTAATGACGATTGTATCCTAAAAGATGTTAAATAGATGAGTAAAACATCTAGATATAAATATAAGTACTATAATCCGAATTGCTTCGAATAATTTTGGCGCCCTAATGTCTTCAACTGCAACTTCTTATTTCAAAGATAATAATCAGTCATAGCAGAGCTAGAGGTTCAGTTCAAATGATGAGTTGTTCACAATGATAAATGCTAAAATGGTAATAGAGTGGCCGTTCAGACACGATGCTCTTGCCCTCTATATTCTGCAAGCATGTTTCTAATTTCCGACTAGTAATTATGAATGTTGTGGCATTGTAGCGTTTATGTTCCTTAGTTAATGGAATATAAATAAGCGACACGAGTAGCTATTCTGAGACTTCACATACCGTAACATCTCAACTGTCTTTTGTCTAACTAGGGCACTAGGTACACTGATGGCATTAATTGATTGCGTTGTTGAGCTAAATGAATCACTTTGGTCCTCATACATATCGGACAATAATTTAAGAGTCTGTCTCAGAATATCATTAGGAGTTAGTTTGATATCTGTGTTGACGGTAATAAGATTTAAAGGTATGTGTTAACTTCATCCTCTGTTGACATTAGTTTTAAGAATTAAAGGGTATTTTTGATGGCCAGCCTTGTTTTTGTTTATTTACAAATTGGCGAGAAAAGAGCACACATAAGATACGTAACGAATACGTAATCGTTTTTTGATATTCTGTGAATATGGTAATGTGACACCCGTGAGCCGTCTCCATTAACGTCGGTAGATAGGTAGCTCTTGTTTATTTGACAACTTTATCGAGATAGTGAGCATAGGCTATAGTCAGTAGCCGTATGTAGATTCAGTTGCTTCAGCGACCTCGCTGACCAGATGGAACCAGTTCCGCACTATGTTAAACAACCACAATGTCTGCCTAATCTGATCGCTTACAGGTGGACACTACACCGCTACACATTTATATATTTTCAAATAGTTTAAAACACATTCATACACAGCAAATCCATTGGCATGACGCGGGGAGACACAGGAGTGAACCGGTGGCTCATTGAGGTTATTTCGCGAACGGAAGCATTGCACAGTCGGCGCGTTGTGTTTACACTTTGCGCGGCGCTTTTTTCTATGTCTGTATGCGAGACGACCGCTAGCTTCCGTAGTTGACAGTCGACTGGCGTAAAGTGGCGCGTACTAAAGAAAGCTGCGTCGCGCGTCGTAGCGGCTCTGCGGCGGGGTGGGGAGGTGGGGGGTGACACACCTGCGGCGGGAGCGCCTCTGGCGACGCGGCGCGGCGGAGCTTCTCGCTGAACTACGCAATAAACGCTCGATAAACTTTCTCATTAGGCGCGCCTATCCGTGTGACCGTAAGCTCGTTTCTGCATGCATATTTAAATGCAATGCAGCAAGCCAGCAAGGTTGGAGCCAATTCACACTTGCCACCACGAATGGTGTGCTTCTTCAGTTCAGAAAGCTCGCTAAATGAAACTCTGCGCTTGCGCATTGATGTCGATATTTAAAAATGATTATGAAAGATGACAAAATATGAATTAACGTTATTTTAAGATTTCAAATTAATGAACGTTTTGGATAAACTAAAACTTAATAATAACATATTATATTTTAGTTTAAGTTATTAAGTATTAAATGTTAAGCTTTTCTTTACATCCGATGTCGTTAGCCGAGCGTAGGACTTATTTGGTGGTAAATACTAGTGTCTATTGTAAAAGCTTGATATCATAGGAAAGAACATATTATGTATATACCTACATAAGATTTTCGCGATTGCCATTGGTCCGCTAATAATACTTTTTACTTGGAATCGGTTTCGTATTTCGCGTAGACCTTGATACCTTGTAAGATAAAGTACTATTACCAGTTCAACTCAGTAAGTAATAATAGCTAGTCATTGCAATGGCTTCATTTGAAAACACTGTGACGACGAAGTCACTAACAACATACTTTTGGCTTAATGATTAATCTGTACAAGCAACCTGAAAACAATACTAATCTAAATAAAAATCTAATAAATAATAATAAATACAGTCAGCTTAATTTCTTCTGACATTTTGAACAATTATCGTCATAATTCAACGAAATAACACAAGATTATAAACCATAAGTTTTATAATCTTCCTTCTGAATTCCTCTATCTGAAGAAATCGCATTAAAATCCGTTGCGTAGTTTAAATGATCTAATCGTACATATTGACGGACGCCGGATAGCGACTTTGTTTTATACTATTACATACATGTACAATGTACATATACGAGGGTGAATCAAAAAATTCTAGGAATCAATATTAAAAAATGCAAAGATTTAAATAATAATATTTTATTTTTCTACATAATCTCCCTCCAATGCAATGCATTTAGAATAACGCGTTTCTAACTTCCTTATTCCTTGTGAAAAAAAATTATTTTCTTGACTCTCGAAAAAGTCCTCTACGGCAGCTATAACCGCGTCATTATCGTGAAATTTTGTTCCACGAATTTCCTCTTTTAATTTTGGAAATAAGTGAAAATCACTTGGGGCTAAGTCCGGAGAATATGGTGGAAAGTCAAGGAGATTGAAGCCAGCACAGCGGATTGCGTTGAGCGCAACTTCCGATCGATGAGCAGGAGCGTTATCTTGAAGGAACAACACGCCCAACAACAGTTTTCCCCGACGTTTTTCTTTAATCGCTTCACGCACTTTCGGGATTAAATTTGCATAATAGGGTCCAGTAATCGTCTGGCCTTTTGGCATGTTATCAATAAAAAGGATTCCTTCACTATCCCAGAACACAGAGGCCATAACTTTGCCAGCGGTAGGAGCAACTCGAAATTTCTTGATGGATGGAGAGGATGGTCGTTTCCAAGACATGCTTTGTCTTTTAGTTTCAGGATCAAAATGGTGGACCCACGTTTCATCCATGGTGACAAGACGACGGCAAAAATTATCCGAATCACGCTGGAACATTTCGAGATTACGCTTGGAAATTTCCAAACGTCGCTTTTTGTTTTCGTCGGTTAACATTCGTGGCACCCATCTTGCAGACACTTTTTTGAACCCCAGTGAATCAATTAAAATGGATTGAACGCTACCAAAAGATATCTTTAGGATCTCAGCTATATGTTTTATAGTCATTCTTCTGTCTTCCAAAACCAGATTCTGAACCTTTTTGACATTTTCTTCTGTAACGGAGGTTGAAGGCCGCCCAGAACGCGGGTCATCTTTACAGCTTGATCTACCTCTTTTAAATTCAGCCACCCAGTACGCAACCGTAGAATAGGGTACAGCATCACCCCCTAATGTCTGCTGAACGTCCAAAAAAATTTCCTTCGTAGACATTTTTTTCAAACTGAGATATTTTATCACCGCACGTAACTCACTTTTATCCATAATTTTGACTTTTTAGCAACTCGTTGCACAAAAAAATTTATTACATGCGAACGAACTGACAAAAACAAGTGACAGTCTGCATAAATATAGTGTGATAGACACTCTTTAATTTGAATATCGAACTTGATCCAAAAAGGTTTCATATATATGCACTTCTAAGAACTTTTTGATTCACCCTGGTATGTATAGATGTTACTGTAAAGTTAGACCGCCAATATTTACGTTCACTGTTTGAAGATATAGTCTCGATGATATTAAATTTAATTAAATACCTACATCCATCATTATATTATACGTACACTATACGTATCACTCACTCAGATTAAACAGTGTTAAACAAATAAAATGATTAAGCTCATCAAATCGAACTTACTCTGATACTTCTTTAACTAAAAAATCTCTTTCTTTCATGTATGTAAGGTTAAAACGCTAAGGTTAATATAAAATACCTGAATAAACGCAAAAGAAAGTTTTACCTTTTTAGAAAGTTCCAAACAAGCTCTTATTTAGTTCAAAAATCTAATAAATGATCAAAATTTCCTAAAGCATTCAGTCTCAATTGGATATTTCATTCGGTCGTGTTAATTAATAAAAATCAGTGTAGATTTTAATCTAAACCACTTCATATCTAAAGGGTCTCACAATCCGAGCGTATGTTCTTATTAGTGATGTACCGGATATCCGTATCCGTATCCGCTGATATTTGAGGAAGTAGAATGATCAGAATCTTATTCGTTACCTTTTCGGCGGATCTTTTATTATTATTAATTTTAACTCATTAATTTTTCTTAATTCTCTATATTTTTTAATCTTATTAATTTTCAATACAAAGATGAAATTCTATATAATTATTGCTGATTGTAATGGGGTAATAAAAACTATTAAGTTCCATTCAGATTATTTTTTATTTCTTAAATTCAAATATTTGGCACCTTTATATTGCAAATTAAATAAATAAATATATTCAGGGTCACGTGCATCAACACCGATTGAGTAAGAAAGTTAAAAATCCGCGGATCTTGACACCAAATATCCGTATTCGGATCCGTTTCCGCCTGCGAACACTGAAAACAGTCGCCGGTTACACATTTTAAACGATCCGACACATCACTAGTTCTTATTCCAAGCACGTCTCAAAGTCAATCGAGCAGACAGGAGAATGTACAATAATTACAAAATAATTCAATAAATGTCTTTGAAGGCACGTTTGTTTTATTCGGTATGTGAATGTTTAACGAAATCAATGGCCCTCGCCGCGGCTTAATAGGAGCAATACATTTTTTCGAACCTCTTTTTCCTTCTGTGTTTTTGGGTTTGGGAATGGGGTTCAAATTGGTCTTGACTTAAGATAAGAAATCGGTAAGATTATTAAATGTATTATTATCAAGGAGAAAGACTTATTATAATTCTTAAACTACTGGTTTAAATTTATTGAAATTAATAAATATACCGAGTTTATACAATGCCTGCTTGGTTACTGAAAATTCAAGCTTCTAGTTTTATCCACAACGAAGTTATAGGGAGTCAAAAATGGCCCGAACTACTTCGAGAAAAGGATAGTACGGCCGTGCCGCTTTTTGCTCGACTTGGCGGGGGCACTGCCGTGCCCCCAGATTAACTTATAATTGCTTGAAATGTTAAATTATTGCAAATGTTTTAAAAGCTTATTGATAACGTTTCAAAAACGTAACTGTGTCATTTAATTATCAAACCAAAATGGTCATTAAGGTCTGTCCAACACTTCGCAATTTTTTTATTGATCTATTTTTTGCCGTACGTTCGATATTTGTTCACATTTATTTAGATTTTAAAAACAATGAGCAACATTTTCCGGATACATAATAGGGTTTAACGTCGACCCTTACCTACTTAAATTACTAGTAATACGCCACGGTTTCTCACGGGTTCAGTGTAGATGTACCTACTATACACTAAAAAGCCTAGCATACGAGGGTGAATCAAAAAATTCTTGGAATCAATATTAAAAAATGCAAAGATTTAAATAATAATATTTTATTTTTCTACATAATCTCCCTCCAATGCAATGCATTTAGAATAACGCGTTTCTAACTTCCTTATTCCTTGTGAAAAAATATTATTTTCTTGACTCTCGAAAAAGTCCTCTACGGCAGCTATAACCGCGTCATTATAGTGAAATTTTGTTCCACGAATTTCCTCTTTTAATTTTGGAAATAAGTGAAAATCACTTGGGGCTAAGTCCGGAGAATATGGTGGGTGGTCAAGGAGATTGAAGCCAGCACAGCGGATTGCGTTGAGCGCAACTTCCGATCGATGAGCAGGAGCGTTATCTTGAAGGAACAACACGCCCAACGACAGTTTTCCACGACGTTTTTCTTTAATCGCTTTACGCACTTTCGGGATTAAATTTGCATAATAGGGTCCAGTAATCGTCTGGCCTTTTGGCATGTAATCAATAAAAAGGATTCCTTCACTATCCCAGAACACAGAGGCCATAACTTTGCCAGCGGTAGGAGCAACTCGAAATTTCTTGATGGATGGAGAGGATGGTCGTTTCCAAGACATGCTTTGTCTTTTAGTTTCAGGATCAAAATGGTGGACCCACGTTTCATCCATGGTGACAAGACGACGGCAAAAATTATCCGAATCACGCTGGAACATTTCGAGATTACGCTTGGAAATTTCCAAACGTCGCTTTTTGTTTTCGTCGGTTAACATTCGTGGCACCCATCTTGCAGACACTTTTTTGAACCCCAGTGAATCAATTAAAATGGATTGAACGCTACCAAAAGATATCTTTAGGATCTCAGCTATATGTTTTATAGTCATTCTTCTGTCTTCCAAAACCAGATTCTCAACCTTTTTGACATTTTCTTCTGTAACGGAGGTTGAAGGCTGCCCAGAACGCGGGTCATCTTTACAGCTTGATCTACCTCTTTTAAATTCAGCCACCCAGTACGCAACCGTAGAATAGGGTACAGCATCACCCCCTAATGTCTGCTGAATGTCCAAAAAAATTTCCTTCGTAGACATTTTTTTCAAACTGAGATATTTTATCACCGCACGTAACTCACTTTTATCCATAATTTTGACTTTTTAGCAACTCGTTGCACAAAAAAATTTATTACATGCGAACGAACTGACAAAAACAAGTGACAGTCTGCATAAATATAGTGTGATAGACACTCTTTAATTTGAATATCGAACTTGATCCAAAAAGGTTTCATATATATGCACTTCTAAGAACTTTTTGATTCACCCTGGTATGTGTCTATGTTACTCGCTGATAATGTAGCTTTCTATTGGTGAAATAATTTTTAAAATCGATAGAGTACTTTTTGAGTTTAATCGTAACAAATTAACAAATCTTTATAATTTTAGTATAGAAGTTATCAGTTTTATTTCTATTTCGTGCTAAATGCACATACCACTGACAATGAGCCACGGAGGCGGTCATTGGATGAAATCATTAAATTAAAATTTTATAAAAATTTTTTTTTCGCTACTCAAATTGAAAGTCGTGTAGGTAGACATAAAATCGCTCATAGGAGTATTTCACCGTAGTGTTATCTAGAGTTGGTACTAAAATGGACGTTAATGGCCGTGTTCGGTCATGTGTACCTGCTGATAGAAGAAGATAATGAAGTTGTGATGAACTTGACTATAATATGAAGTATCGATAGATTACCAGGTATTCATTAATATTACCACCTCATACATTTTAAATTTCAGTGTCTTGTACTTGCTTATAATATGAACTATAGACTTACGGCCTTATTCATAAACTAATAAGCTACATAAGCTTGTTATAGTTAAAATATGTTTTGTCTCGCTATAAAAACATTACAGAACGAAAGAAACAAAACATATTATAACTAAAGTTTATAATACGTTTATGAATAAGGCCGTTATTCTTTAACTTGATAGAGTTATAATATGTTTTGTTGCTTTCGTTCTGTAGTGTTTTTTATAGCGAGACAAAACATATAGTATTTTAACTATATCAAGTATATAATACGTTTATGAATAAGGCAGTTATTCTTTAACATTAGCTTGTCAAATATTAAAATTTTTCACGTGTTAACGTCAATATGTACTGAATATAATATTGTTTTGTTTGATCTAAATATTCAGCATCAATGTTAATTGTTAGCTTGGGGCGTGCGACGTGACACAGCCCAACTCCTAGTTTAGGTTAAATGCTATTATATACTCTTTGATAATAATGAAACATATAGAGAAACATTATTGAGAATTAAATATACAATTTAGAATATTTTATTGATTTCTAGGTACATTTAGGTATAATTATCAGATATCTGTTGTATTCTAAATTTCGTTATGAAATAATTATATTATTTGAGATACTATATCTTACAAACTATACCATAAGACATTACAAAATAGGTAAATTAACTTCGCGTTTTAGAAAAAATGGTTCAAAGAAGTTCAGAATATTTTTTAAATATCTGAAATTTTCTCTAGATTTTTTTATATTTGATAATAATTTAGTCGAATTACTGTATCACTTAGACAATTATTTGTACTTATATTTTTACCTAATGTTACGTTTTTAAATGCGGAAAATGGGGTTGGAGTTGATTGACTTTAATTGCCTTTCAAACAGCCTTGTTAACGACTCGGTGCTCAAAATTGTAATAATATTTACATTGTAGCTTTACAGTCTACAGGTATATAGTAAACAAGAGTTAGAGTTAGGCAAACACAGAGTTGTATCTTAATTATCATTGAACTGAATATATGTATTTTGCTAGCGTAGCGTTCAAACTGATATTTATTTACTTAGCAATACAACGTTATAACTACATATATTATATCCGTTTATAGGCTGGTAAATGTTTTCCGCCATTGCCTCTACAATTGTTAGTTCCTAAATTAATTAATACTCTTCTATTTATTTAGCTTTCATATCGCCTTAAACGGATAAGGATGCCTGGAAAAAATGCTAATAAGCCATTTTAATGTTTTAGTTAAGATTATTTTTTAAGTAATTTTTGTATGCATTTGTCTAAGGTAATTAATAAACAGTTAGAGTTAACCAAATAAATAATATGTATATTGAGACCGTTAACTGATTTGGGGTGGCGAACTGGGTATTTTGCTACAGAATATACATAGAAGTTGCTATATCCTTGAATGTACAAAAGCGTACGATGAAATAGGGAAAGCCATCAGATGTCTTGTAGACTGCACTTTGTAAGAAAGTTGTTTTATCTTTTTGATTAAAATAAGACAACTATATTCAATAACTGAACTGAAAAACAACTAGTTTACTAGTATAATGTATTTATGAACTAGAAACCAGTACAAATTGTATTCAAAAGAAAATTGGTCCTCAAATTTTCCACCCTAGGCTCAAGCCTACTCAGCCTGCAGCTGGTAAATACGCTACTGGTGAATATTGTACATTCTTTTAGACAAAACTAAAGAACCATAAACCGTAACTGAACAAACGCGTTAACATAAGACTACATTAGAACCCAATTTGTTAAGACTTAAACTACATTAATGAATATATTCTCCATTTACATTATTAAACTATTAAATACATATTTTTAAGGTATCACATAATATAAACATGAAAATAAAACTCTCGAATCATTTTCTTCACATCCTTAACCAACTTAATTAACAATAACCACTGGTACAATAGACGGTTAACGTATAATTGCCGACATTCGAAACAATAATTCCAATAAATTATAGCTCCGAGCCACTAATTTAACACATACATACACTCATTAACATTTTCCGTTCCCATTACGGAAACGATGCTTGTACGAAGCTAAACCACGCGAAACAAATCTTCTTTTTATGAAAAATAAAGGAATAAAAACACAAAAGTTCCAGCCAGCTGCGCGCGAGCATCCTGTCGACGTCACTATAGTGTACACCTCGATGCTCCCATTGATTACGAAAATCTATAGCTATCCTTCACGGCTAAATCGAGCTTAGTTGACGCAAGAAAGAGACGACAGCAACAACCAATTCTTATATTGAGATAATAACGGTAGTCTTCCGCAAGCGCCGTGTTCTTTGAACGTATTTTGTGGAGACATTCTTGTTGATGTTTAGCCTTGAAGGGTCGTGGCGCCCGAAGTGGACAAAGGGTGGCCGATGATCAATAAATCATGGCTGTTGTGTCATAATGACTAGTCGGACCTCTCACTTTGTTTAACATCAATGAATGTGAACTAATGTTGAATTCTAATGATTGTAAAATTGTTCGAGGTAAATTTTTATAGCAAAGTAAAATTGAAGAAGTCATTCACTTAAATATAAATATTAGCGCATGCATTAATTAAAATTTCAATTATGAATGAACTTCCGTTTGCAAAGTTCTTTGGCATTTCTAAATGCTGTTAACTAAAACACAACTATTACACGTCATAATGTATTTTTGAACTAGACATCAGTACAAATTTTATTCATCGCTTATAATATGTATTACCGTTTATGGAACCGTGCAATAGCTGTGAATTTAAAATACCAAACAAAGCTTTTTTAAGCAAAATCCATGACTATTTTTGAAATACACCCGTTCTCATTCGAATTTTTAAATTTCGAATGACATAATTTTGATTCCTTCTGCATTTTTACTCGTCTTCATGTCATGTCATTAATTGTCCTAATCGTTTGAATCGTAAACAAACTTAAAACTTAAAAAACTATGCCAGTCGCCACGCTAAAAATATCAGTTATTTTAATATTGTCTTTTATTAACGCGAGTATCACACATTTAAATAAAATACTGTATACCGGATTAAAACGCGATTTATTGTTTAAATTATTTATCCCGACGTTTCGGATGCTTTTCAGCAACCGTGGTCGCGGGAGACTGAAAGATGACAGTTGTCTTATATTTGAAATGTCACAAAGTTGCCATATTTAATTCCATTAAATTAAAAAATAATCTATTAATTTAGGTAACACAATGTACATCTATGAACGTCAATAAAAAATAATACATATTAAATTACTAGTATTACTAATATTAAATGCTTCTAATTTTACATTTACTACCAGTTCACAAATCAAGGGCGTAGAGCGGACGAGAAGAACTGGCAAGAAACTCGCCGCCACTCTTTTTAATCGCCAAGTTTTTGTTTTACAATCTTTACATATTAACGCCATCTATTCCTACGGAGTTGATATTTACTGTAATTTTCTATATTATGACAATATTGACTAACGGTGTCCTCTTGTTTTTTAGTATGTTTGATCTGGGGCTTTAGATTTTTAATTACTGGATCCCAGGTGTTGGAAAGTCTCAAACCATCTTCTCTATTGAAGTTAGGATGTTTTTTAATTTCAATAGCCTCACGTACTAGTCTGGGAAAGAATCTACTTTCTTTTGCAAGGATTTTTGGTTGGTCGAAACGTATGTAGTGGTTTGGTTTATCCAGAGTGTGTTCACATACTGCTGATTTAGAGTGACGTCTGTTTTTGATATCCGCAATGTGTTCCTTAAGTCGGTTTGAAATGCTACGTTTAGTTTGCCCAATGTAGGATAAACCACAGTCACAATCCAGTTTATATACACCTGGATCTTGCAAAGGAATATTACTTTTTATTGGTCTCAAGAATTGTTGAATCTTCTCGTGCGGCTTGAAAACTGTATTAATAGAAGCTCGTTTTAAGATTCTTCCAATCCTGTCTGTAACACCCTTCACATAAGGCAGGTAGGCTGGTAGACGTTGTACTGTTTGTGGTTTATTCCTGTTTCTGTGATGCTGTGGAGGCACCCGCAGCTTGTTGTCACGGAGTACTCGCTTAACATGCTGCAGTTCCCCGTTGAGGTGGGCAGCATCACAGAGGCGGTGGGCTCTCTGAAACAAACATACACCGACAGAAGAGAGTTGGCAAGGGTGGTGGTGGGAATCACCATTGAGGTACCTATCAGTATGGGTTATTTTTCTAAACACAGTATGGCCAAGTGTACCATCCCCTCCCCGAACCACTAAAATGTCTAGAAAGGCCAGTGAGTTATTATTCTCCTTCTCCATAGTGAATTTAATGTTACTATGTATGGAGTTAAGGTGGTCTAGAAATACAGATATGTGTTCCGTGGGCAGAATAGTAAAGGTATCGTCTACATATCGCTTGTAAAGCCTCGGTTTAACCGGGCTTGTGGCTAGGGCTCTTTCTTCGAAGTCCTCCATGAAAATGTCAGCGACAACAGGGGAGACTGGAGAGCCCATAGCCACCCCATCAACCTGTATATAGAATTCACTATTCCACATTAGGTAGCCAGATGTTAAACAATGTTCTAAAATATCTACATATTCTGGTGACATGTTATGTTCTGATAACCTTTTCTTAACAATATTTAGACAGTCCGATACAGGAATATTAGTAAAAAGAGACTCAATGTCAAAGCTTACCATGGTTTCATTGTTGGAGAGTTTGAGATCTTTAATAGTTTCAACAAAATGGTATGAGTCTTTAACATGAGCACTACTGTTCCCTCTGAGGGGAGAAAGTACTTTAGCCATGTGTTGAGCCAGTTTGTGTGTGGGTGTGTCGATCTGGCTCACTATAGGTCTTAAAGGTGTGTTTATTTAGTGAATTTTAGGTAACCCATACATTTTTGGAGGCTTTGCACATGCAGGTGTGAGGAATTTACTGTCAAGATTAAGTGTCTTTTTGTGTTTATTGATCAATTCAGATGTCTTTTTTATTACCTTGTTTGTTGGGTCTTTTTCAACTTTCTTGTAGGTGGAAACATCTGCAAGGATCTGGGACATTTTGTGTTCATAATCTGACGTATCCATCACGACCGTCGCGTTTCCCTTGTCCGCTCGGAGTACTATGATATCTTTATTGGCCCGTAGTTGTTTTAGAGCCATTGATTCCGCACGAGAGATGTTAGGTTTTGGCGGCTTGCTAGTTCGTAATATGCACGAAATATCTTGCCGGATTGCCTCCGCATCGTCTTTAGGAATCGTGTTCTTATGGATACATTCCTCAACGTAGCTGACTATTTCTTCACAGGGTATTTTTCGCGGCGCAGGAGCAAAATTAAGGCCTTTATTTAGTACCTCAATGGTTGATTTATCTAATGTTTGTTCATCAAAAAGACATCTGAATTGATCAATAAACACAAAAAGACACTTAATCTTGACAGTAAATTCCTCACACCTGCATGTGCAAAGCCTCCAAAAATGTATGGGTTACCTAAAATTCACAAAATAAACACACCTTTAAGACCTATAGTGAGCCAGATCGACACACCCACACACAAACTGGCTCAACACATGGCTAAAGTACTTTCTCCCCTCAGAGGGAACAGTAGTGCTCATGTTAAAGACTCATACCATTTTGTTGAAACTATTAAAGATCTCAAACTCTCCAACAATGAAACCATGGTAAGCTTTGACATTGAGTCTCTTTTTACTAATATTCCTGTATCGGACTGTCTAAATATTGTTAAGAAAAGGTTATCAGAACATAACATGTCACCAGAATATGTAGATATTTTAGAACATTGTTTAACATCTGGCTACCTAATGTGGAATAGTGAATTCTATATACAGGTTGATGGGGTGGCTATGGGCTCTCCAGTCTCCCCTGTTGTCGCTGACATTTTCATGGAGGACTTCGAAGAAAGAGCCCTAGCCACAAGCCCGGTTAAACCGAGGCTTTACAAGCGATATGTAGACGATACCTTTACTATTCTGCCCACGGAACACATATCTGTATTTCTAGACCACCTTAACTCCATACATAGTAACATTAAATTCACTATGGAGAAGGAGAATAATAACTCACTGGCCTTTCTAGACATTTTAGTGGTTCGGGGAGGGGATGGTACACTTGGCCATACTGTGTTTAGAAAAATAACCCATACTGATAGGTACCTCAATGGTGATTCCCACCACCACCCTTGCCAACTCTCTTCTGTCGGTGTATGTTTGTTTCAGAGAGCCCACCGCCTCTGTGATGCTGCCCACCTCAACGGGGAACTGCAGCATGTTAAGCGAGTACTCCGTGACAACAAGCTGCGGGTGCCTCCACAGCATCACAGAAACAGGAATAAACCACAAACAGTACAACGTCTACCAGCCTACCTGCCTTATGTGAAGGGTGTTACAGACAGGATTGGAAGAATCTTAAAACGAGCTTCTATTAATACAGTTTTCAAGCCGCACAAGAAGATTCAACAATTCTTGAGACCAATAAAAAGTAATAATCCTTTGCAAGATCCAGGTGTATATAAACTGGATTGTGACTGTGGTTTATCCTACATTGGGCAAACTAAACGTAGCATTTCAAACCGACTTAAGGAACACATTGCGGATATCAAAAACAGACGTCACTCTAAATCAGCAGTATGTGAACACACTCTGGATAAACCAAACCACTACATACGTTTCGACCAACCAAAAATCCTTGCAAAAGAAAGTAGATTCTTTCCCAGACTAGTACGTGAGGCTATTGAAATTAAAAAACATCCTAACTTCAATAGAGAAGATGGTTTGAGACTTTCCAACACCTGGGATCCAGTAATTAAAAATCTAAAGCCCCAGATCAAACATACTAAAAAACAAGAGGACACCGTTAGTCAATATTGTCATAATATAGAAAATTACAGTAAATATCAACTCCGTAGGAATAGATGGCGTTAATATGTAAAGATTGTAAAACAAAAACTTGGCGATTAAAAAGAGTGGCGGCGAGTTTCTTGCCAGTTCTTCTCGTCCGCTCTACGCCCTTGATTTGTGAACTGGTAGTAAATGTAAAATTAGAAGCATTTAATATTAGTAATACTAGTAATTTAATATGTATTATTTTTTATTGACGTTCATAGATGTACATTGTGTTACCTAAATTAATAGATTATTTTTTAATTTAATTGAATTAAATATGGCAACTTTGTGACATTTCAAATATAAGACAACTGTCATCTTTCAGTCTCCCGCGACCACGGTTGCTGAAAAGCATCCGAAACGTCGGGATAAATAATTTAAACAATAAATCGCGTTTTAATCCGGTATACAGTATTTTATTTAAATCAGTTATTTTATTACTTATTTTGAGTTTTCGACTATTACTTCGATCTTACGTTGTCTTATTTACCTACAAGGATTACTTACTACAATACTAGTTAAACTTAATTTTAACAACCTTAATGACCTTAATTTTCTTTTCAATATTAAATAGTTGGCATCCCAGCAAGACTTACTTAGACTATGACGACCCCTTAATTGGGCTCTATATATGTACTTAAGCTTAATAAATAACAACCAAATGATAAGTGTTACCACCTCGTATAAGACCCCATCTTCAGTCAATCAGAGTGAAGTGTTTGTACAACGTACGATCAGTTTGACAGTGAAAGAACCGATTCACTTAGCGGCATCTTTATCGTGTTTTATTGTTTACTGATAACACTAGGTGACGTACGGTTAAGGTCAGCACTTATCTATTATGACATAACAAGAATTTCGATATTTTTAGTGTTTACAGCAAGTTTTCTTTTGAATTTACAAGTTTTAGGGCCAGTTTCACCACTTGCTGTTAAAGTCACGAGATGGATTTGTTTGAGTTCTTAGAAGATGAATTTGATGAATATTACGAACATATTGTGCAACCGAGTAATTTTCCGTAGACCAAATTATTTTGAATCATTCCATGATAAAGATTTTAGTATTCGATAAATGTAATGTATACAGAAAATTATAAACAAGTCTTCCTTCGGGATTCGAACCCACAACCCATCGATGCGCACGGCAGGTGTTCTACCGAACGCACCAACGAGCCCGTCAAAAGTGAAGGAAGGGATTTTAAAAAGTCAGTCAGTTATGTAGTATCTTAAATCTAGACTGTAATACTTGCGAAAAGCGACAATATCCCCATAAATATTGTTAACTCACGTAGTGCGGATGCTGCTTAAATAAGGTAAAGCCGCAAATATGACTCTTAATACTAAACTTAATCGCTTGTTGTCTTCTGCGAAGAACATAACAATTTATAAGGGGCGCTTGCTCGTTTGCCTTTTGCAAAATATTTCCAAAGATAATAAAATGGGCGTTAAACAGCTGAGATCCTTAAACTCGTCCGAATGAACAATCTTTATTACATTAGCGGAGACAAGTCAATGGGGAACGAGGAAGCTACGCGAATCAAGGTTGAAAAATAATAAAATATTTCAAGCATGTATCGCGTTTTATGTCCGGTTCTGTTTTATACATAGAATTCTATTTTTCTTACTGTTCCTTGTGTTGTTATGTTTTATACGACAATATGAAAGTTTATAAATACGACTTTGAGCTTTTTGGTATTTTCTGTTAGACTTAGAATTGGTCCTCGCGATTAATGTTTGCGTAATAAAAGAGATAAGTAGGATTATTTAGCTCTTTATATCTTAATATTAAATTATTTTATAAAAAAAACTAGATAATATTATTTTTATTTAAAGCGAGTATTACGTTTAAGTGAAAAATAAACGGGATAACGTGCACTATTCGCTTTATTAAGCTTCCGAAGTTTTGAGTGTTTCACAACCGTGGTTTCGTCACAACTTGTGGTTACGTCACAAATTGTAACGTAACCATCAGTGGCGGGACCACCATACAAGCCCAAAAGCCCAGTTTTCCGGTTTACCGGCGTAAACGTAATTATAATATATAAGTTATACATAATTCCAGTGAAGTCAACGTTAAGGGCATTATTATTTTTCTTTTTATAATTGCATTAATACGACAAGCCGGGCTTTTGGGCTTGTATGGTGGTCCCGCTACAGCTGTCACGTTTTAATCTGGTTTAGGTTTTTTCATTGAAATGCATATCAATACCTATATAAAAACAAAATACTTTACAAGAAGTAATATTTTCTGACGCTAATAAGAGCAAGAAGAAATTAATGACGTCAATACAGTGTATCTATGATTTTTTTTTCAAAGCTAGGTATATATAAATGATGTGGCCGAAGGTAAAATATTTTTTCTGTAACAAATATGAATCTGACTTTCGATACAAACTCTGGGAAATTTAAGATATTTTTATAATAATTTTGAATAACAGACGATACAGAATCTCACTAATAACCGGCACTATTAAATACCAGAGGGTGCCGGATTATTGGAATGTTCGGATTACTGGATTGTATAGAAATATTCATAATAAATAAAATAAAGATTTTCATAAACGGAATACAGTTTTAGAATAATCCTTAATTGGGGTTTGTTTTTGTGCAACTTATATGGGGGAGACGCGGACGGAGGGTGCCGGATTATTGGACGTGTCGGTCTATTGAAGTACTGGATTTGTGAGATTCTACTGTATTTTCTTGGGAACTTATCTAATCTCATTTTCTTAGTCGATCTTAGTAAGTATAAGTTATGTTCTGCCTATTATAACCTGATAGTGTCTAGACTAATAAAAACACTTATGTAACTTTGACAGAAGTTTTAACACAAAACCTGTGACCTCTCTTCCAATCAATTGTTTCAGAAATATAATAATGTTAGCCAAATAATATTTTACCTTGCCTAGTCTTTCAGAATTGTATCTCTGAAGGTTCGACATTTTATTGTTTTTGTCCGTACGTTACTTGATCGGAATTTCTATATTACACCTATACCACCTGTAGTGGTTAGATATAAAGAAATATAAATAATCACCTCAGACAAAGCGGGAACCAGACAGGGTCGAAGATAATATATATAGATTAAATAAATAAATAAATAAAATATCGTGCCACTGCCATTGAATTACCTACTCTTTAAATTACGTATTTATCTGTTATTTACATCTATGTAAATATGTAACATAAAAAAGCTTCTAAGCTTTTTTATGTTACATATCGACAGACGAGCATGAGTTTCACTTGATGGTAGGTGATCACACATAACATCAGACAATGATGCGCTGTCGACCTACTTTTACTTCGAGCATTCAGAAATCAATAGACTGAAACCGAAACGCGAAATATGCACTTCATAGTTTTTCTATCTATAAACGGTGGTTCGTGACCCGGTCGCAATTTCGATTTACCTTCCAGACGTGCCGAAGACATGATTACAGAAAATTGTAAACATGTCATACAGGTGGGATTCAAACCCACGACTCATCGGTGCGCACGGCTGGTGTCGAACGCGCCAACGAGCTCGTGAAATCATTTTTATTCTTCTTTATTTATCATTATTGTAGCTAATGGTTGCTCTCTCTTTTCATTTATTTAATAATATTAATTAATTAAATAAATAATGATTTTATGGATCAGCGTTTGACCTCTGTTTCACCTGGTCTAAAGTGATGACGCGGTCTACGATGGAGCACGCTGATCTAAGAAGAGCCTATTGTACCGTACTGTTAACGTTAAGCCAATTCTAATAAATTCATATCAAAGAAACTTTAATATTATTAAGTGGTCCACATGAATAACTGTGAAGAAACTGCTGCGATGTCAGAATAAAGAATCAAAGTATATTGGAGTAAAAACGATCGGAATTTCAGCGCGCTCCGCTAAGGTCGTTGAGAAATTGATGTTTGAGAGGATTATAGCGTGTTACGAGTCGCAATCTGTAAATGCGGAAGCTCGACAAATCTCTGCCCCACGGGTTCCATATTATCTCGGGCACAAATGGTTTTATACTGCGCGAAACCAGTTTAACGGTTACTTTAACCGTTATTGCGAAGTCGTTCGTCAAAAACGGTTTTTGATCGCAAAATATTAATCACAGGGTAAAATATATGGATAATGAAATTGTAAATACACAGTAATCATTGTTAAATATTTTGATAAGGACCAGTGCAATAAACACTTTATTACTTTTACTTCTGAAACACATTTTCTTTAGTCTTATTTTACAGATTAAGATAAAAACAGAGTTCAAAAGAATTTAGCATAGATTATACACTTATACTGGTACGGTCTTACTTATAAACGTAGTATAAGCTTGATATAGTTAAAGTATGTTTTGTCCCGCTCTATTGAATACAAAAAGACTACAGAACAAAAGAATAAAAACATATTTTTACTACGTTTATAAGTAAGACCGGTAGAATTTAGGCTATGAGTTACGTTTACTAATTGATTAATTCCAATATGAAGGTAGTCGATATGCAGCAATTTTGTCAAACCTGAATTAGAACAAGGAAGTCAATACATATATAGAGTAGGTATGATGGTATATTTTGAATTTCATGTTCTAAAATGCGAATTACTAACTTTATGTCGAGTTACATATTATACATATGTTTCTTAAAACCACGAATATTTGCATTTAATAAACCTAAGATTCACAGATATTCGATGTTCTTTTTTTGAAAATATACGTATCCGTTTTTTTCTAATAAAACAGACAGCTGAAGTTGCTTCGTTATCGTTAATTTAATTATTGCATAGCTGCAACGATATAATATGCAAAATTATATTATCTATTAGTGTAAACAGGGGCGATTGATATGTCTGGTGAGTCAGTGCAATAGTCCCGTCCGAACAAAGCGGGATGTGTTTTTATTCCTTATTGTAGTCCACAAAGAGGTCTGACAATCGAGCATTCATTCGTTGATGTTAAGGGTTGACGAACGCTGTGTTTTCTAAATTTAAAAGAGTTTTTATATAATACTAGCTGATCCGGCAAACGTTGATTTGCCATGTAAATAATTTCTAAAAAGCAGGGTTGGTGATAAAAAAGTAAAAATTTAGGGTTGTATGTATTTTTGTATGTTGAATCATTTAAAAATAGAAATTAAAAATATTGTCTAAAATATAAAAAAAAAAATTAGGGGTGGACTACCCCTAACATTTAGGGGGATGAAAAATAGATGTTGGCCGATTCTCATAGATACCGGATAAGCACAAAAAAATTCATCAAAATCGGTCAAGCCGTTTCGGAGGAGTATGGCAACGAAAACTGTGACACGAGAATTTTATATATTAGAAGATGTCATTCATAGAACACTGGCTGTGGCAAGCATGCGTTGCTTCGTAAAGTAAAAAAGTGTGTTTTTTGGGCGGGAAACAATAAGTAAGTCTAATAATACTTACGAAAGTTTCTTCATAAGCATACAAATAGTTTAAGAGTGATTAGAAGACAGACATACATACATTGATATTTTTTTATAAAGAGAACCCAAAATAAATTAACGAAGGTTCTTATTAATTATTTATTCACGTTAACATCACAGCTAACAGATTATTAAATTTAACAATTTACAAAAGAAAGTTTACGGATATACAATAATATTACATTAGTGCGCGTGTAAGGTGTGTGTGTGTGTGCTCATAAAAATAATCGTTTGTTTTCATGTATCGAAATAAGAAGAACAAATTTTTTTTATAATATCTTTATTTCTTGATAAATCTTCTTTATGAAATCAACTTACTTGTTCAAATTCACTTGAATAATGGTATTACATAGTTTGAGATAGAGTCGTTTCGATGTTTGTATTGTATGTGCCTGGTGATACAATATCATAGCAAAATGAGCAAAATAATGTTTGGTTACCGTCATCATTATCACCAAGATTATTATCCCGATAAATCTGAGATTTCTGTTGTTATATCTAAATGAATGACAACCACATAACAAAAAACACTGACGACATATTTCCTTAAGTAACTGTTTCCGATTAACCCTCAAAAAGTGTTTATTCAGCCCTACTGCGTATGGGATGAGATGGCAATGGAAACGTCACGTCGCGTCGGCATTATAAAGAGTGCGGATTTCCGAACGCCCCTCGAGTCCATTCAGAAAGGATAAAAATTTCACGTCATATTAAACGGAAGCGCTCGTGGTTGCACATGATCATTTTGCATATTTTTTCCACAATTTTTGCATAAGTGACTATAATGGTATCCTGTTGGGAATATGTAAGCGATGGAAGAACCATTTTTGTAATTGTTATTTATTCAAATCATTTATTCATTTAGGTAACACTATATAAACTTATGACCGACAATAAAAAAAATACTTCTAATTTTACATTCTCAAATGAAGGGCGAAGAACGGACGAGAAGAACTGTCAATAAACTCTCCGCCACTCTTTTTAATTGCCAAGTTTTTTGTTTTACAGAATGTTTGTAAGGAGCTGCAACCATTACACCACATGACATAGAAGTAATTAATTATAATAATAGAAAATAAACGAATAAAAAACGTAGGTTTGTCCTCTATCAGCAGTAGACATGGTAAAATAAGAGCACGCGCTTACATTATCGTAGCTACAACACGCAAACACATAGTCGAAATATCAAATAACTAATGTCACCGCATACACGAATTGAAGTCTGTGAACTATAACTATAGTCTATATAATTCTTTCATCGACCATTGCCGCGACGATGAGTTCGTTCCAACGTCGGAATTTTTTAATAGTTTTAAAAATGATTAGAATAATATACAGCGGCTTTATCACTTTTATTTATTATACCATAGAAAACCTCAGCGCGGTGTTTTGTGGAGATGTATAAAAATATCATAATATAAAATAACACTTATTTTAAATTTCAGTTCTATAAAGAGTTAAATACGTACCGTTAGTAAATAATATGTTGGTGAAAAGGCATTTATCCTTACCTGCAAACAAAAAAGGAAACAAAAATATAATATACCATTTTTGAAAATATTATGTAGGAAATATATACTACGTTTGACAAAGGGTTAATGTTTAAATTAAAATAAAATAAGCAGTATACATATACCTACATGTAGGTAATTATTAAGCATGTAGAGAAGATGGATGAGAGTAGGAAAACGAAAAAGATTTATGAATCTGGTGTGAGTGGAAGAGCCGGGAGGGGTCGACTTAGGTCCTAGGCAAACGTACCTCCGGGACCTTTTTAAAAGTGGCAGGTCATAAGTATTCGACAATCGACAAGCGTGTATGAAAACATCGACGAAAGTGGCATGTAAGGATCGGAGCTATTGACATTCCGTGATCTCTGCCTTTCCTAATGAATTTGTTTGTTTTTGGGATAACATTTGTATATTTCAAATTAATCTCAGAGTGGTATAATATAATATTATATGTATTAGCCAATATGCGCTATAATATGAAAAGTACACAAAACATAAGGTATTTTATTCTTAGAAGCTTTTATTTTTTAATTTAAAAGAAAATAATTTAATTTTAAAAAGAATTAACACGTAATAATATTAACGATATGTGGTAAAAATTGATTTTAAAAATGTGGACTAAGGATTGGCTGATCTTCAGCGCTGTACAGATCCCGGTTTGTCAGCATTATGCTGAGCCTGCTGCCTTTTGTCACGAGTTTTAGTATTTAAGCTTATTATTCTTATTAATACAACATTATATATGTACTTGTGGCGATAAAGATCATATTATTATTATTATTAATAAAAGTTACCTCTACATTTCTTGCCATTAATTAAAACAACGCACAATTTCCCTTAAATATGAGACCGCATTTTTGAAATGGAAAGTAGAGTTATTGTAATGTAAAACTAATATGAACATTTCAATTTTCAATGCAACATATCGCTAGTCGAATTTATCACGCTAAATGATTTCAATTATGGTTTAAGCTTGCACTTCGGTGATTTTGCGCGAAGTTTGTAATTAGACAAGTGTAACACTGCGGTGCGCCGCGCAAACTCATCCTGCGCAATTGTTTCACTGCGCAGGATGAGTCAGCTCACACATTCATAATGTGTTGGCGCACGGCGCAGTACTCACTCACTGAGTGAACTATGAGCGTGGCGTTGCGTGCGTTTCGGAGGTTCCACTGCTCGCTTTGCGCGTCCCATTTTGTTGCGTTGTGGCGCAATTTTGAGTTGACTCAAGGAGCCGATGCACTACACTGCGCTTGAGTTACTGAGTTGGCGCGGAGAATTTCGCTGAGTTACCCATGTCTATTTGTAATATTTGGGTATTTCCAAAAACCGAAACAAAGAAAAGGTTTTTGTGTAAATATTCAAGTCCATTCTATAGATCTATATTGTCTGTTGGAATTACCCAAAGCTTCCTAGGAACACTCGACATCGCTTTGTCGGTATGCAGTGGTTATGCTACATATTATTTAGTTTATATCACTTGCATTGTTACAACTGTTCTTTATAGGTATATGATTAAAAGTTAAAAAATAAATAAATACGTAATAGGTAATTTAGGTCAAAATCAAAAGTTTTTTATTTCAAATAGGCCTTTGCAGGCTCTTATGAAACGTCTAGTTGCACGGTTCTAAAAAGTGGGTCTCATGGAGAAGAACCGGCAAGAAACTCCATGGACACTCTTTTCAACAATGGTGTAGCTTACAAAGACTTGGTTACAATAGTAATAATCGGCTGAGAAGTTTATATAATGCAAGGTATACAGAGATTCTATACAATGCAAAAGAAAATTGAGTTTTTACTATTAGTGTAAAATGAGATACACACACTTGCACAGCGCAAGTTGCCAGGGAAGCCGCAAATGCAGAGATGAATTAGCGCCATACATCTTTATCGTCAACATAGTCTTGGATTTTATAATACGCTTTTTTAATTAGGATTCCTTTGATTACGTTTTTGAACTTTTTAGTCGTAAGATCAGTTACACACTTCGGTAGCCTGTTGTAGAGTTTCATTATATAATTAAGTTCTAAGCAGATGCTATAGGTACATAATATCACGGTAACATCAATAAAACATAGGAATATGAATTCTATTACTCGGAGCCACTGCACATTAGTAAATTGATTACATTTATTTCCGGATAATTTTATTATAAGCTTTTGAAAATCGTTACGAGATAGAGATACGAGACATTTACATGTTTTGTTTTACTGTGGTAGCTACTAGCTACCTGTCAATATTACCCAACGAAGTGAGAATAAACAACAATACCTTTCATTGATGCTAGGCTAAGGGATCCTATACTCAGGGACAGACCAAAAGTTTGTAGGGCCCTGAATATTAATCCCTAATCTTTTGGTGTAACTACCTTGGCGCTTGTGAAAAACAGGCGTAAAATATATTTTTTTTGTAATGTAGCTATGGAGTATTAACTTTATTGAAAAAAAAATACACACTTATAATATATTAGTATTTAGTTCCAAACAATCAAATCCAATTACAAGATTGTCCATTGTCTTCAATAGGATATTGCTTGAAGTTCCTCTATATCCCCCGGGCCCTAAAAGCCCTTTTATAGATCCGCCCATTTCTATACTAATGGTATGAGCTGGAAATACTTGCTACCAAAGCTGATTCCCGCAAATCTATTTGTAATTCAGTTGTTTGCGCAACAATCCGCTTACATTACTGATATTCGATTTAATTCATAGAATCATCAAACGTTCCTAGTAATACAAAATTGTGGGATCAAGTTCTAGTCAAGCGCGAATCTAATAATGATCGTGCTTATACGTAGAACATTTCAGCGTCCGTGGATCAGTGGTATGCATAACGTTTAGCGCTGGAGGTTCCGGGTTCGAATCCCGGAAAAAAGGTTTCGTTCGGGCAGAACAGAAGACTGATCATCTACTTGATTTTCTTACATAATCTTCCTACTGATATTATAAATGCGAAAGTTTGTGAGGATGGATGGATGGATGTATGGATGGATGGATGTATGGCTGTATGGATGGATGGATGGATGTTTGTTACTCTTTCACGCTAAAACTACCGAACTACGAAAATGTTGATGAAACTTTACAGTAATATAGCTTATATATCAGAATAACAATTTATAAACAGTTTTTGTATATTGGCTATAATATTACGATAAGTATCAAGTAACTCGGGAAAATACCTGCCTTCTGAGAGCTATCTTGGCGTGCGCTCCCTAAACCGTTGGAGTTACAAGAATAAAATATAATATGGTGGAATTGTTTGTTTTAAATAGTTCTAAATAAAAGTCCACTAGTAACCAGTTCGCACTGATTTAATTCTAGACATTTGTCATTTAAGTACGTTGTCTGAAAGATAAAGTAAGTAAAAATAAGCTGCAAATCACGCCTATTAACTATTGAGATTATTTCATCATCGTGAGGTTAAGAGGGCCCAACCCGTCTTACTTTCCATACAAAAGCTCATACGTGATTATGGCGATGTAACCGATTTTTCTTTGAAACATTTGAACTAATAGATATCTCGTGCACTATATCTAGGTTTCTATCGAAACAAAATCTAAAAAAATTCAGAAATAAATTCAGTATAAGCCTCCAAAAATCAGCATTTTTGCAAAAAAAATACCTGAACTTTGGGCGTTCATAATGTACTCATAAATTGTGAAAGTAAATATTTTTTTATGATAGAAACCTTGCAAATATAATGGAGATTCTAAATTACAAAAAAATATTTCACAAACTTGTAAGGACTACTGAAAAACACGTATTTCCTAGAACAAGTTTTATGAAAATTCCGCACGCTATTTTTCGTTCAATGCTATCGCGTTCTCACTCACTCGTTAGCGGTAGAGGTATGCGCTGCATGAAACAAAAAGCTTTTCAACCATGCTCGCGTTGACGATAGACGAACCGGGAAGGGCCCTCTTAAGGGTTATTTTAAATCCTTAGTACTAGAAATAGACATATTTTATAAAACCTAATTTTTTTTTTGCAAATTAACAGGATATTTTTTACCTGATGAAAATATCTGCAACACAAGGTGATTTGTAGATTCGTGACTCTTACTCTCTTTTAAAAAAACTTTGAATTCTTTTTTTATTTTACAATCAAGAGTCAATTACCTAACAAATTTGAAAACTCATACTTTTCAGGAACAACTAAATACTAAATTAAAACGAAACGAAGAATGTTGTTGGTTTTTAAAAACATCATTTTTTGACGTTACTCTGCCGAGCCTAAAAATATTTCCAGATAACATCACAGTATTCCAATAACCTAATTGTAGCCATAACAATTCAAATCCGTTAAGTCAGACACGAGATCAATGATTAGTTATGCGGCTAATATCTACATGCTCGCTACAACGCATTCTGTTCTAGGTATTAATATTATGACACATACTTGAATTATACACTGATGTAGCTTTATGAGATAAACACAGGTGCCGGTGACACGTTGTCTTAACAGTTTATGTAATGTATATCAATGTTATGTAATAGCTAGGGAGGCGAGGTAGCTAAATGGCGTAATTCAACGGCGCCGTCGAGACCTATCAAAATCGAAAGATAAAATAATTTCGAAAAGAAAAGTTCGTATGGTAAAAACCATTTTAGCGGTGGGTTTGGCGTGTACGGTTTTTCAAAAATGTTAAAAAAAACAGTTACTTGGGCATTCTCGAGCGCGTCAGATATTCATACTACGTATGCCCCAAGTACCTCTGATAACAGCGGTATACTAATCTGCCGGTTTGCGTGGTGGGGGTAGGCATATAAAGTAGTCAAAAATGCAAAAAAAAAAAAATTACTCGAGCGCGTCAGATTTTCGGAAGGGGTGTTACGTAGGCCCCAAGGAAGCTCCCTTTAAAAAAACTGACGATTTAGGCGTGACGATAAGTTACGATGAATTTTTGAAAATGCAAAAAAAAAAAGTATTTTTGAAATACTCGAGCGCGTCAGATTTTTATAGGGAAGGTTTATCTCGGTATCCTGAAAGCATATTTTCTTAATCTGACAAAAATGTTGGTGGGTTCTCTTAATCTGACCGAAAAAGGTTTCTTTTCCTTCTCTTCCTTTCTTTCTCCTTGATAAAACGGGGAGTTTAAGAATGACAATAATATATATATAGCGATAGATACAACCAACGTAAATGTAGATGAAATGTAGTACGAATTGTATTATTTATTGTATAAAAAAATGAAATGATATAAAAATTGTATTATAATTGTATTGTTATGTATGACCTTTACATTTTTGCTCAATACAATTCATCTTCTTCTTCTTTACTGGAACTCTCATATTGTGGCTCCTCATCCACATCACTTCTTTCCTCACCATCAATGTTGCGAAATAATTAAGGAAAAATACTGGTAGGACAGCATATTCCCACGAAGCGCTCAGTCTGTATTACATGTTTATGGCAAATTCCTCTTTTTTGCTTCAATTCTTCACTTCGTTTTGCTTACGGTACGTCCAAAAAACAATTTGAGGATCAACAGGCTATTGAATTAATATACATACATGAAACTGTACATGTTAATAATACTTTTGTATACAGATACGCGTAACTTTTTCCGAGTCCAGGAAATTGTCGAGAATCTTTAGAAAAAAAAATTGAGATATAATAAAAGTCACATAATTTAATCATCGTTATTTCGTATCAATTTTTTTAACACCCTCAGTTTTCGAGACATACTCAAAAAACCGGGAGTTTGAGTTTTTATGATGCTTCTAGTCAAAAAGTTTTAACTTTGGACAAAAATGTAAAGAGACCTTTTTTGTGTAAAATAAAATTACTTTTATTGTTTATTTAAACTTTTTTTTTGTAAAATGTATCGTTCGCGACTTATATGCCGCAACGCGTTTTTCGGAAGACGAAATGGCTCCTCCACACTTCCGGTCATGCGGAAACCGGCAGATTTTGTATTTTTAGTAAGTTTTAGATTATATTCTTCAAAATAAAAAATAAAAAAATCGCGCTCGAGAATGCCGGATTAACGTTTTTTTTTTACAAGTTCGCGACCCTATAACTCGGCGGCGTCAAGGACTTATCGTCAGATTAGTTAAATTTAGTCTTAAAACACTAAAATCAACCCCCAATATCTTAATCTGACGCGCTCGAGTATTTCAGACTATCGATTTTTTTTTACTAATCTGATCGTCTATCCTAGGCGCGCGTCACTACATATAGAGCTAAATACTTTACAAGGTTGTTCTATTAGGTCTAATGAATCTCTCATATCTTAAACTGCCACGCTCGAGTATTACCGAAAATTCACCTATTCGCCTCCTTAACCATAATGTATGTAATCAGCGCTGTAGGTATCATAGGGCAAGGTATATCCACCAGGGGCCCCGCAGTACGGAAAGAGCAGTAAACTCTAATAACTAGAAAACTCCGAACCTGCTCACACGCCTTTTATTATTTCAAGATGTTAAATGAACATTTATAATAAGAGATGTACCATTTTAAAACTTTTAAAGCTCAGTCTGTTTCCGTGAAGATTCTCAATACCGTTGCACGGTAAACTAAAAAAAAAGGAATTCTTTGCAATGGTAACTACTGGACAGATTTTAAAATACAGTAGATGAGATGTATACCAGCGAGTAGCATAAGGATTTTTTTCTTTTTATTGTGTACACATTGCACCCGTGCGAATTCGGGGCAGTTCGCTAGTATTATATATTATTACTTTTTAGTCTATTCTGACAAAGTCGCGTGAAACTAGTAGGTATGTAACTCTGTGCTTAATATTGGACAATATAAACATCGATAAGCTATAAAATTCTCTTGCGTCACTGCGCTTCATCTGCTAGTCTCAAGGACTATACTTTAAAATACTCCATTCGGTCGTAAATCGTGTCAGTGTCATCGTTCATTATAGCTATATAAACTATTATAAAGTGATGACTAAGGATTTAGGTACGCCGTTAATACTCGTAGCTCCTTATGACATTATATCATAATAACCACAGAATAGAAGATTTCCTGTTCCGTGATAATAACGAATGCCGTTTTTTAAATCCTAAGATGTTTACCCCACTATGTATATAAGCTAGAGTTGTATAATATTAAATAATATTTAAGCTTATTTGGATCGATATCAGAAGCACAATAAAATATATTTTGCATCATACGGCTTTTTTATAGTGGTAGAATATAGCTGCGTAAATTAATTTTTAGTTAAGTAATATCAAATAAAATACTTAGCAGGTATTCTTCGTGATACGTGACTCTTTATTTTAAGCAAAATAAATTATAATTAAGTGAATCTCCATAAAAATCGAAGACGTTAAACATACAAGTTATATTTTTAATTTTAATAGGTTTTAATTGGTTGTGCCAGTAACGTTGTCAATTTGTTTGTTATTTAAACCCTCCTCCTAAGACCTCCAACAGAGCTTTACGACTTCCGTCAAAGCCGTTAACTGAGTTTACGTCGAGCAAGGCTACGTGTCTTCGGAACTACGGAAACAATTTTTAATTTTGAGTTATTTTCCAAAGATTAAGAAAAATGTTGACACCATCAAAGTAATTGTTTTAGTAGTGTTTTGAATAACTGAAGATACGCTAGGAATCTTCTTAGATTAGGTGGTATCGTAGTTCTTGTAGTGTACGGGAATTGCTAAAGAACACCAGGTTTGAACTTTCAACGTGTTTTTATTTTACAGTAACTAACAATGATTAACACCAGTGTGACTAGATCTTAACCTCAAAATTTCTTATGTCAAATAAGTATTCATTATTATGATGCACGCCATCTATGACTATACCCCCGGTAATACCATAGGTAAGAATCTGAAGCTAATATTATAACTGAAGTCTCAGTCCGAATCTAGTCAAAAGAGTTGAATATAATATGTAGTTCATTGTACAATTGTTAAATACATTTATTTTTTATATTTTTTATGTTAGATATCGACAGATGAGCTTGAGGTTCACTTAATGGTAGGTGATACCTCAGCCATTGACTCAATGATGCGCTGTCGATCTACTTTTTACTTCGAGCATTCGGAAATCCATAGACTGAAACCGATACGCGCAATGTGTACTTCACAGCTTTTCCATCTATGATTATTTAATTGGAACTGCAAGTGTAGGAATAAATTATGATATTAGACTGTCGAATTAAGTAATGCAGACATCAGTATGCTTAAAATGTATAGTAAGTAAATTCATTTCGTTATAAAAAAAAGCAAGGACTTTATATATATAATACTAGCAATTGCCCCCGCAACCCCCCTTGTGGGTGGAATTTCGTAAAATCCGTTCTTAGCTGACCTCTACTCGGCGAAAGGAATATTCCTACCATATTTCAAGTCGCTTATGGTTCCAGAGATATCGTGATGAGTCTAGATATAGGTGGGAATCTCTTTTATATGTATAGATAAAGTCCTTGGTTATATATATAAAGTCCTTGAAAAAAAGTGTCTACATGAAATAGTGACAAATAAGACAATCGATGATATTTAGTTGTCGTTGTCTGACGCAAGAACAGTTTTATTTCCTTTCTCATACTACCCTGAATAATTCAAAAAAGGACAAATTCCACAGTTCTATATTGGGATAGTTATTAAAAACATAAATAACTGATAATATTTATGTTTCAAGTCGGATAATTATGAAATAAAAAATAAGTTTCGAGTACTTATCTTGTAAATACAGTGTAATCTTGTAAATGTTGAGTTGATTAAATTTATTAACCGGTTATGATATTTAAATTTAAATACAAAACATATCTCGGTTCGTTGAAAACAAAATAAACATGGAAATATAAAATTAACACTATTTATTAGATCTTTATTGCGGTTATACAAGCACGTGTGAAACGTAACGTGATCGCTAAAAGCACAATGACTTAAATGAATTGTTTTCATAATACAGTGGATTTCATTAATAACGACCTCGGTTGTAACGACTTTTTTGTTAAAGCGACGTCAAACTTACGTCCCTTGAATTTAAAGCATACTTTCGTAAGAAATTCATTCGGTAATAGCGACTTCGGCTATAGCGTCAATTTCGGGAATAGCGACTTGTTTTTATGAACCATTTATGACAGATTCCTAGAAATCCCTTGCGGATATTGCGACTGATTCGGCAAAGGCACAAAGACTCATTCATAAAGCTATTAAGCTTTCTTATCCTTTGTTCACATTCACAGATGGTAAAACAAATGTTTTGTTTTGTACGTAGGACTACTTAGCACGTGTACGAAGTTAAACTTATTAATCAGTTTCAACTTAAAAAAAGTCTCAAAAACTACTGTTTGTTTGGTGAAGGCCAAAATAATTTAGATGTAGAAGGAATTATGAAAATGGAATACACCTCACAGCGTGCACAAAATCTTAATTTTCAATAACACCCGTGTATAACAATTAAATAAATGATAATTAAATATGTACATGACTTTTTATTATTGCGGATATAGAGGCCTCCGGATGTAGCGACGTCATTAAAGTGGTCCCTCCGCCGTCGTTATTACCGAAATTTACTGTAAGTGCAATAAAGGTTGGTTCGTTTTATATTGAACTGACTGTAACTGAGCTGTAATTTTGACGGGCTCGTTGGCGCGTTAGGTAGAACACCTGCCGTGCGCATCGATGGGTCGTTCGTTCGAATCCCACCGCACCGGGACGACATGTTTATAATTTTCTGTAAGTATGTCTTCCCCACGTCTGATGACTTCGAGCATTGAACGGGTGGAAGGAATATCGAAATTCCGACCGGGTAACGAACCACCGTTCATAGATGGAAAAACAGTGACGCTTACGCACGCATTGCGCATTTCGGTTTCAGTCTATGGATTTCCGAATGTTCGACGTAAAAATTAGGTTGGAACCTAACATCAAGTGAACTTCATGCTCGTCTGTCGATATCAGACATAAAAAAAACTTGCAACTACAGTTAAATTGCAGTTTAAATGCTGTTGTAGAATCTTTTAAGATACCTATGTGATGTTACGAACTTGTTTTTCTGCTAAAGGTCTTTTATTTCCTTCAGGATTGACGAAGCATTTCACAGATAATTTAGTTTTATGAAATGTTTCTTTGAATTATACATAAATAATATCTACCTCAGTCATTCTCAACCACTGTGTCAACCACACAAAAGTGCCGCGGTGTGCCTCCAAATTCTTAGTTTGCCACCAAATTTTAGATATGTACATACCTTAAATTAAATAAAAAGAATTATATTTCTTAATCTGTGTAAAAATTTTGAAATCGTTAAAAGTGTGTTGCGACAAAAAAAGGTTGAGAATCCTTGACCTAGAGATAAGAAGTGACGAGATAGACTCATCACAATCCAGATCTGAAATTTAAAATTGTTACATGTTTTTGTCTAACTAATTTGTCGCTATTCTGTCGCGAAAGGAGCCAGTCACTGAAATACTATCTACATGTAGATGTAGATAGTATTTCAGTACTAATATTCAGCACTAATATTATGAAGAGGAAAGATTTGTTTGTTCGTTACGATTTAACTCAAAAACTACTCGACCAATTTTAAAATTCTTTCACCAATAGAAAGCCACTTTTGGTTACTTTTTGTTATAAAGTACATATCTACATTGCACCCGTGCGAAGCCGGGGTGGATCGCTAGTACTATGATATAATACTTAAAGGTCATCAAAATTTAAAAAAAACCCTACGATTTCTATACTCAAACGGATTCTATTATAGTCGCTGACGTCTCCACAACACTGACCTTCCATCGTGACGAACAGTTTATTCACATGTTTGTTTGACATCTGAATGGGAGAGCTATTGTCAGATAAGCTGTATCTTATCTCCGGTTCAATACAAAGGGCCGACGGGGCTTGTCAATTATTGAGCCGCTCGTTAAATAATGAATGCACACTAGAAACCATGTTATCTTTCACAATCTACAAGTTTAAACAGTTTCTCTGTATTTTAGATAATTAAAGTTGTTCTTGTTACTTTATCGTAGGCAACGGCCGCTTCACACGGGTACTATACACAAAAATAGCCTATGTTACTCGCTGATAATGTAGCTTTCTATTGGTTATAGAATTATTGAAATAGGTCCAGTAGTTTTTGAGTTTATTCGTTACAAACATACAAAAATACAAATCTCATCCTTGTTTGTTAACTATCATTTTTATCAAGTAAAAATGTAAGTTATCAATAGCTAGCAACGCGCCCCGGCTTCACACGGGTGCAATGTAGATGTACCATACACAAAGCATAGCCTATGTTACTCACTGATAATGTAGCTTTCTATTGGTGAAATAATTTTTAAAATCGGTCCAGTAGTTTTTGAGTTTATTCATAACATACAAAAGTAAAAAAATTAAAAATACAAATCTTTCCTCTTTATAATAGTAGTATAGATTAAAAGCATTTATTAATTACACACGGATAAATAAAACACTGGATTATTGAATTCTCATATTTATTTCGCAAACACACAAGTTACACTAAAATGAAATATTCATGTTCTTATTTTACATTTAAACGTAATTTTGTCAGTTGCCACCCAACTGTGCTGACTAAAACACGTTTATAAACGAATCTAAATATTTAAATTTAATCAAGTTAACAAATTGAAACCTACACTAATTGCCTTTAACCAGCGATGAAATGTTCCGAAAAAAAAAAGAAAAAAAAAACAAACAGATGGAATGAGTACGACGCGGATGGGATGAGCTGTTTTAATACAGCGATTGCCACGGCCGGATGCTTTTTAATTTAGCTTTCTATGTATAATTAAAAGTTATGGAGGCTCTGGCCAGTTTTGATGCAACAATAGGTTTTTTCTTACGTAAAACGAAGAGGTAAAAGCTATAAATTTATAAATAAGGTTTTTAAATCCTTTGAATAGTAATTGTGCGGCTATACATAAGCGATGTTTATAATAAAATTTGGAGCTACGCAAATATCTATTAAAAAGTTGACACTTTATTATAAAATTAGATTGGGAGATTTTAAAATTTCTAGATCTATTTTACTTAATAATAAATTTTGGAGCTACGCAAATATTATTAAAAAGTGACAATTATGACCACAGAACAGAAGAAGTAAGTAGAAGTGCGATGTGTCATAATTTGTACCGGATCGAGTGTCGCCAAATTCACACAAATGAATGGAGTATTTAATACTGCACACAGTTGCAATTTTTCTTCGATTGGTTGTTTTTATTTAACTCAAAACTACATATATCACACTGGTCCTACAATTGATAATATATCTTAGTACTTCGCGATAACGGTTACTTTGTAATATTGAAACAAACTAATAAATAATTCCTCTACTCCATAATAGATGTCGTTATTCTTCATGCACGCAATAATGATTTTAATCATCACTTCAAAAAGTCGAAAACTGTGTCATAATTTGTCATAAATTTAATAATTTCGTCATTTCCGGCTAGTGTAGGACACGTTTAAAAACGTTATCGATGTTTGATACATTATTTTTGTTTACGATTTAAGTGCTATGTTGTATGATTATCAAATTATACCGCAGTATAGCGCCGTTTTAAGCTGGTGTTAAACCAAATAATAAGGTATTTTATTTTTGATACAATTTTTATTTATTTTTTCTAATCAAATTGTAGATCCGCCTTTGCGAGAAGGTATAAGTTAGGTTTAGAATGAATTGAAAAAGTACTTGTAGGTATAATATTCTTTTTTAATTTTCAGTTCTGTATTACTAATAGTCTGAATCATAAATCACATTTGTATAAATCACTTAATGAAAACACGATTGCTAGTTAAGAAGCTATATTAATATTCTATTTTATTAACGCGAGTATCACACATTTAAATAAAATACTTTATAAGGGTTAAAATGCGATTCATTATTTATAAATATTATTAATAGACGTTTTTTCAGCAAATGTGGTCACGGGCAGACTGAAAGCTATGACAGTTGTCTGATGAAATATCACAAAGTTGCCATATTAACGCTATCTATTCCAACGGAGTTACTGGTATTTACTGTAATTCTCTATATCGTGGCAATATTGACATGCCATGTTCCCTTGTTTTTAAGTATGCTTGACTTGGGGTTTTAGATTTTTAATTATCAGATCCCAGGTGTTGGAAAGTTTCAAACCATCTTCTCTGTTGAAGTTAAGGTGTTTTTTAATTTTAATCGCCTCGTGTACTAGTCTGGGAAAGGGTCTACTTTCTCTTAGTTTTTCTTCAAAAATTTCGGTCATTCCGTTGGTTAATTTCAACTCGAAGAACGGGCAAACAAGAAATAAAAACACTTTCGATTTTTTTAATAATTTATTAATTAAGGTATTTAGGACTGCGATTTAACTATCGTGCTATTAAAAATAAAAATGATAAATTTTAATATTTTATAAAATTATTACTGACGCGTTGTATATCGATAAAAACATTCGACCTAACACATCACTACTAAGTGAGTAGCGATAGAACATTCGAGAATAGCGTTGACACTTGATATGACAAACGATCTAAACTGAACTTTATATGAAATGTATAAGGATGATTTTAGCTTTTTTTTCTATTAAATTTATGGTCAATTAAAATTTTAAGATTTATTGAAAAAATATATAAATTTGTACTAAGTGATGGTTAGAAACACCTCCGTTACTAAGACTTTTCCTTCTGCTATCATTCTTACACTCTAAAATAGAACAGTACGGCATATTTACGAAAAAAAGTAATTTTATGACACGACCGACTCATCGCAGTGTTATGACACGACTGTGATGGGTTAAGGAAAATATCACTCAATAGTGACAGGCATACCACGCCTACTTAGCAATTCTACTTATTTTTCCCTGTTCTGTGATTATGACTGACAATAATTGTATGTATATACATGACGCTTTACTCTTCCTTGCTTCAATAATAAATTATTTGAAACAGACACATTTCTGTGTATTTCCCGTGCCACAAGTAATTCAGTTATACAAATATATTAACGATATTATACCACCATTTTATGCAATTGAGAATACAAGAAACTATATTCGAATGTAAGTTTCATAAAAGTATTTGAAATATTAATATCCAATTGATATTTTAGTGGATAATTTGTAAAATTTGTTACCTGAATTTAAAGTGGCTTAAACAAGATTAGACTCGGCCCACTTTCTCTTTTAAAGGGCGGTACTTTCAATTATAATAACGAAGACAGACAAACGGCTCATAACTCTGTCATTGTCTGTAAAATAAGTAGACACTGCATATTAGCTGAGCGCCCTCCGTTACTCTCGAGCTTCCCGTTGACGTAGACATTTAAGTATGTAGTCACATTAAAAGGCGAAGCATTTTTCTCATGTCGACTACATTCCTGCTCAATAAGCCCCATGCGGTTCAGTTTGTATACTAAAGACGGGTGAATTGCGTCACTGCGATATTGGAGTTCCAGCCGTAAAACTTTCGGTAGCAGCTCTTGTTAAGGCTTGTCTCTCAAAAAAATCAACATTTCCGGCATTTTTGAGACCATACTGCTGTTCTAATATGAAACCTAGGATTCTTATATTTTTACACCTTATTCTCCATTTCATTAAGAACCGAAGCGCCATGACAGTTTTTTGAATACTTATATTTTATTCGATGAAAAAAAATATCTAAAATACCTTGATTTTAACATATATTTGCCTTCTCCTCTGAAGCCATATGACTTATTGGCTTGATATTTATATGTAAAATATAACAAAGTACGGGCAACATTTTCGCCAGAAAAAATTATGAATTATTTGAACGGTATTCTATATAATTAGAAAAAATACTTTTGGCGCATACGACTTTTACTTTCAAGCAATTGCGGGGCTCTTGCGCGGTGAGAGGGACGTACTGGTGGGCGTGAATCAGTGCCGCTCAGGCTTTACTGGACGACGGACCTGTGCCGCTTCGTACAACCTATCATATATTCAGCATTTTCTAGTATGAGAGACATACATAAAACAAAGTCTTATCATTAACTCAAGACCGTCTGTACCGATTTTAATGATATCTTATTTGTTGGGTTCATTTATGTCCCGAATAACAGAATAACTATTAAAATATTGGAATAATCCAGGATAAAAATATATGCATAAAATTAATTTTAAAATAAATTATGTCAGAACTTCATTTTCTCAATTCATACTCAGTTCACGTCGCGCAAACTTATTATAGCTTATTTGTAATAATTTATGATATATACAGGGTTATTTGTGAAACACCAGCAACCTCGCAGGATCAGATAACTAACATTATAAACAATAACTTTTGTTCTACGACTTTGGATAATTCGTTACTTCGTACTTTCATACAAAAATAAATATTTATTTAATGCACTGTTAGAAATGTGCGAGACTTGAACCTCTGAGGTAATAATTGAGTTGTCGATTATTTAATTATTGTAAATACGCTGTTTGCACTTTTTAAATACGCCTAAATATACTATATAATCGTTTTACTAATAATTAATTTTAATACGCATATAATCGTTTTAGTTTAACATATTGAGTTATTTTAAAAGTCGTAGAACAAAAGTTGTTGCCCACAATGTTCGCTATCTAGTCCTGCGAGGTTGCCGGTGTTTCACAAATAACCCTGTATAATAGAATAATAGAAGTGAAAATATAGCATATTCAAATCTATATAGTTATAAATTTTTTGAAGAACATTCTGGCAGTACAATGTCTGTCAGGTCCGCTAGTCCTGAAATTAAAAATATAGTGATCTAAAGTATTTCGTATTTTTTGTAAAAATAGCATGCCAAGAAAATAGGGTGGATTATTCGTGGTCTTGCCGCCAAAATATATTACCATGCATACGTCTTAGCATTTTATAAAAAAATTATAAGAGAAATAACTATGTTATAAACATTATTTATATTATTCTTATATATTGTTAGACCGCCTCCGTGGTTCAGTGGTAAGCGCGATTCTTTTAGCACCGGAGGTCCTGGGTTCGAATCCCGGGGAAACAAGATTTAAAAAAAAGTCTTTCGGTCAGGTAAGGCACAGAAGGCTGATCACCTACTTACCTATAAAGACAAATGATCAGTGAAACAGACACAAAAATGGGTCTGCCCCATGCCCCATTAGGGGATTCGCGAATTCACTTTTTATATATTGTTGTATTTGTCGGGCTCGTTGGCTCTTTCTGTAGAACACCTGCCGTGCGCATCGATGGGTCGTGGGTTCGAATCCCATCGGGACGACTTGTTTATAATTTTCTATAATCATGTCTTTCCCACGTCTGGTAACTTCGGGCATTGATCGGGTGGGAGAAATATCGAAATTTCGACCGGGTAACGAACCACCATTCATAGATGGAAAAACCGCGTATTGCGCGTTTCGGTTCATTTTATAGATTTCCGAATGCTCGAAGTTATAATTTGGTCGACAGCGCAACATTGACTGAAGTTCTGTGGCTGAGGTATCACCTAACATCCAGTGACCTTCATGCTCGTCTGTCGATATGTGACATAAAAAAGAATTCACAGATAAAAGAATTTGTTTGTCTTATTTTGTAAAAAAACTCCTCCGAAACGGCTTGACCAATTTTTATGAAATTTTGGGTGTATATTCAGTAGGTCTGAAATAGGGCGTATATTTTATACATACATGTTTCATAGTGTAAGGGTGAAACATGTATGTCTAAAAGTGTCAAGGGTGGTCCACCCCAAAAAATATTTTTTATTGCTGGTCAAAAAAAAATTTTTTTTATGTAATTTGGAATGGAACCCTAAATTTTCACTTTTCACATTTTTTGGAGTTGAGATAAAAAGTATTTGTAGGCCCAATTTTAATAAATATTCCTTATTATCGGATACATGCAAATAAAGTCGAGTGAAATATTTGACAATATATCTATTAGATATAAAAGAATGTCGTGTTAGTTACACCATTTATAACTCAAGAACGGCTGCACCGATTTTAGTGAAATTTTATTTGTTGGATTCGTCTATCTTCTGAATAACAGAATAACTATTAAAATATTGAAAAAAATTAGGTAAAAATAGATGCAGTAAATTAACTTTAAAATAAATTAGGTTCGGACCTCCGCCATCTTTCACAATGCTTATTATTTTAATTATCATATTATTTCTTTATTTATATTATTATTTCTTATTATAATTGATGTCTACTGCAAATCTATATAATAAAAAATGAAATATATTTTATATTATTCTTATATATTGTTAGAGCGCCTGCGTGGCTCAGTGGTAAGCGCGATGCGTTTAGCACCGGAGGTCCTGGGTTCGAATCCCGGGGAAACAAGATTTTAAAAAAAAGTGTTTCGGTCGGGCAGGGCACAGAAGGCTGATCACCTACTTACCTATAAAGATAAATGATCAGTGAAACAGACACAGAAATGGATCTGCCCCATGCCCCATTAGGGGACTCGCGAATTTACTTTTTATATATTGTTGTATTTGATGGGTTCGTTGGCGCGTTCTGTAGAACACCTGCCGTGCGCATCGATGGGTCGTGGGTTCGAATCCCACCGGGACGACTTGTTTATAATTTTCTATAATCATGTCTTTCCCACGTCTGGTAACTTCGGGCATTGATCGGGTGGGAGAAATTTCGACCGGGTAACGAACCACCATTCATAGATGGAAAAACCGCGTATTGCGCGTTTCGGTTTTATTTTATAGATTTCCGAATGCTCGAAGTAATAATTTGGTCGACAGCGCAACATTGACTGAATTTTGAAGTTTTGAAAAAAAAACTTTTTTTTATGTAATTTGGAATGGAACCCTAAATTTTCACCATTCTTTAATTGAAACCCCTATTCTTTAATTGAGATTGTATGAACATTTTTGCATGAACAATAT
The DNA here is from genome assembly GCA_905404175.1 of Anthocharis cardamines. Classification (NCBI taxonomy): domain Eukaryota; kingdom Metazoa; phylum Arthropoda; class Insecta; order Lepidoptera; family Pieridae; genus Anthocharis; species Anthocharis cardamines. The sequence continues at coordinate 5,874,991 of FR989964.1, forward strand.
CCAAATAATACTGACATCATATCAGTATCTACATTGTATCCGTGCAAAGCCGGGGTGGGTCGCTAGTAATAATATAAAAGTTTTACGTGCCTACTTGTTTTGTACTTTTTATACTGTAATGTGCGACTAGGTAATTCCCTACATACCTATATAAATTTGTTTGTAAGTTTACTAGTTTAGTAGGTATGGCGTAAGTACTAAGTACCTACTAAACTCAGACGACTGGATCGGGGATTTCAATAGTTTTTGGTGGGGTTGGTAGAGGGGCCCAAGGGTATAACAAGCGCCGCTTATCGTTAAAAATATATAAAAAAATAAAATAAAAATATTAAAAAATTCTTAGTCTTATTCATAAAAAAAATTTTATGCTGTTAAGTTATCGTTCTGTAGAATCCTATGTATGTATGTTAGGCTATGGGTTACGTGTAACGTTTGCCAATTTCACCTAATTGTTAAGTACTAAAGCAAAATGATTGTTTTGCGATCGCAGTGGCACTCGACGGAACCAAGTTCAAATCCCAGCTGAAGCAATATCATGTATGTTTATTTTATTTAATTTTAACATAATTTTAATATATTTATTTAAATCTTGTATGTGTTCATACAAGTTTTGATGATTAATAATATTTTAAAGTTTCTTCTAAACTAACATTTATTAATTTATTTTTTTTGAAATTATAGTAGGGATTCTTTGTTATAGCCTAACAAAACGTCCTTTAAAAAACCGACCCACTGAAAAGCTTAATTTTTTTTTAAATACTTACGCCACCCCTATCTCGTCTCTATTCCTACCGCGTAAAGCAAATTTCTGCCAAAAACTAATTAATACCTAGTAAAAAGATAAGAAAATTAATAAATATCTGGATAAGTATTTACTTTAGTTTTTGAAATCGGTGACAAACCAACAAACATAAATCAACTAATACTTTAAATTCACGCTCAAATCACAAGTTAGCCGTAGCCTCGTGGTAGCGTTCTCATCCATCGATCCCATGGTATCGGGTTCGAGACCCAGCAACTATCATTTTTTTTTTAAATATCACAATTTTGCTTAAAATTATTTAATATTTTTACGCTTTTTATGTAAAATTATTATGTTTTTTTTCAAAATCTTACGCCATATTATGTAATTTTTCATTATTTTATCGATTTGTCCCTCTCTCTCTTTCTCTTAGAGGGCTCTGTGCTAGGCTCGTTGTCAGTTAGAAACCGAAAAGGGTCTGTAGAAGGTTCACGAAGGTTCAGGTATAACGGACGCGTATTTTTTAAGCAACCATCGACAGAATTGGACGTATACACGACAAAAATCACGAACTTTCAAAAATTAACAAAATGATAAAAATTAAAATACGCGTGGTTTGACTCAACATTGTCAGACGAGCGAGTATTATTCGACGTCAACGATATACATATGTATTTCCCGGTTGACATCTACAATCACAATACGAATGGGAAAACAAAATTTTGATAGTTGGAACCGCTGCAGACAATGCCTGTTTTGTGTGTTTTTACGACTAATTTCATCCGAGTGAGGATGATAAAAAAGTCTGAAAATTTTAAATTTATACTTACAATAAATATAAATATTGATTTTATCATAAAAAATATATAATGTGGCGTAAGTTTATGAAAAAACATAATAATGATACATAAAGAAATTAAATAATTTTATGCAACATTGTGATAATTTGTTAAAAAATGAGGGTTGCCGGGTCTCGAACCCGGTGCCATAGAATCGTTTATTGTCGTGTATACGTCCAATTCTGTCGATGGTTGCTCAAAAAATACGCGTCCGTTATACCTGAACCTTCGTGAACCTTCTACAGACCCTTTTCGGTTTCTAACTGACAACGAGCCTAGCACAGAGCCCTCTAAGAGAAAGAGAGAGAGGGACAAATCGATAAAATAATGAAAAATTACATAATATGGCGTAAGATTATGAAAAAAACATAATAATTTTACATAAAAAGCGTAAAAATATTAAATAATTTTAAGCAAAATTGTGATATTTTTAAAAAAAAGGATAGTTGCTGGGTCTCGAACCCGGTACCATGGGATCGATGGATGAGAACGCTACCACGAGGCTACGGCTAACTTGTGATTTGAGCGTGAATTTAAAGTATTAGTTGATTTATGTTTGTTGGTTTGTCACCGATTTCAAAAACTAAAGTAAATACTTATCCAGATATTTATTAATTTTCTTATCTTTTTACTAGGTATTAATTAGTTTTTGGCAGAAATTTGCTTTACGCGGTAGGAATAGAGACGAGATAGGGGTGGCGTAAGTATTTAAAAAAAAATTAAGCTTTTCAGTGGGTCGGTTTTTTAAAGGACGTTTTGTTAGGCTATAACAAAGAATCCCTACTATAATTTCAAAAAAAATAAATTAATAAATGTTAGTTTAGAAGAAACTTTAAAATATTATTAATCATCAAAACTTGTATGAACACATACAAGATTTAAATAAATATATTAAAATTATGTTAAAATTAAATAAAATAAACATACATGATATTGCTTCAGCTGGGATTTGAACTTGGTTCCGTCGAGTGCCACTGCGATCGCAAAACAATCATTTTGCTTTAGTACTTAACAATTAGGTGAAATTGGCAAACGTTACACGTAACCCATAGCCTAACATACATACATAGGATTCTACAGAACGATAACTTAACAGCATAAAATTTTTTTTATGAATAAGACTAAGAATTTTTTAATATTTTTATTTTATTTTTTTATATATTTTTAACGATAAGCGGCGCTTGTTATACCCTTGGGCCCCTCTACCAACCCCACCAAAAACTATTGAAATCCCCGATCCAGTCGTCTGAGTTTAGTAGGTACTTAGTACTTACGCCATACCTACTAAACTAGTAAACTTACAAACAAATTTATATAGGTATGTAGGGAATTACCTAGTCGCACATTACAGTATAAAAAGTACAAAACAAGTAGGCACGTAAAACTTTTATATTATTACTAGCGACCCACCCCGGCTTTGCACGGATACAATGTAGATACTGATATGATGTCAGTATTATTTGGATATTGTTCATGCAAAAATGTTCATACAATCTCAATTAAAGAATAGGGGTTTCAATTAAAGAATGGTGAAAATTTAGGGTTCCATTCCAAATTACATAAAAAAAAGTTTTTTTTTCAAAACTTCAAAATTCAGTCAATGTTGCGCTGTCGACCAAATTATTACTTCGAGCATTCGGAAATCTATAAAATAAAACCGAAACGCGCAATACGCGGTTTTTCCATCTATGAATGGTGGTTCGTTACCCGGTCGAAATTTCTCCCACCCGATCAATGCCCGAAGTTACCAGACGTGGGAAAGACATGATTATAGAAAATTATAAACAAGTCGTCCCGGTGGGATTCGAACCCACGACCCATCGATGCGCACGGCAGGTGTTCTACAGAACGCGCCAACGAACCCATCAAATACAACAATATATAAAAAGTAAATTCGCGAGTCCCCTAATGGGGCATGGGGCAGATCCATTTCTGTGTCTGTTTCACTGATCATTTATCTTTATAGGTAAGTAGGTGATCAGCCTTCTGTGCCCTGCCCGACCGAAACACTTTTTTTTAAAATCTTGTTTCCCCGGGATTCGAACCCAGGACCTCCGGTGCTAAACGCATCGCGCTTACCACTGAGCCACGCAGGCGCTCTAACAATATATAAGAATAATATAAAATATATTTCATTTTTTATTATATAGATTTGCAGTAGACATCAATTATAATAAGAAATAATAATATAAATAAAGAAATAATATGATAATTAAAATAATAAGCATTGTGAAAGATGGCGGAGGTCCGAACCTAATTTATTTTAAAGTTAATTTACTGCATCTATTTTTACCTAATTTTTTTCAATATTTTAATAGTTATTCTGTTATTCAGAAGATAGACGAATCCAACAAATAAAATTTCACTAAAATCGGTGCAGCCGTTCTTGAGTTATAAATGGTGTAACTAACACGACATTCTTTTATATCTAATAGATATATTGTCAAATATTTCACTCGACTTTATTTGCATGTATCCGATAATAAGGAATATTTATTAAAATTGGGCCTACAAATACTTTTTATCTCAACTCCAAAATAATTTAAATAAAAAGAAAGGTCAGAATGTGTTGATGTCTGATGAAAAGTAGTCTTATTCTAGTTAGTTTCATTCTTCTATGTCTATGTAGCCCAGGTCCTAAATAGTAAATACTAAATTTTTTAAGAACTACGTGGAATCAAACATACACTACCACTCAAACTTTAGCATTTATAATAAGTATTAGTAAATTTATTATTATCGGTTACATAATTATTAATTACATATTAACAAAACACCGATCAATATTTTTATAATATGTAAATACGTTGTATACGTTGTTAAATAATACGAAATATACGTTGATCCTACTGTTATCGTTATTCTGTGCCGACCGGACCGCGACGGCGCGGAGCAAGCTAGTTCATTATTCGCCCGCGCCGCACAGTGATTCGTTCCATACACGCTAGACCACGGAAATTCTGTTTTGGGTTTTTTGCGTTTAGAATGATGTTTTTATCTTACTTTAGCAAAATTAAATAATTTTAAGCTTATTACTGGACTTATAAGGTCCTGACGGAGATTATATAGATAGATTTAAAAAAAAAACAATATAACCGAACATAGTCTTCTTTATTTTCTTAATATGGGCTTACCTAATTAACTACTAAAAAGTGTTAACTAATGATGAAGAGTATAAATGAAGTACTGATTATCATTAGTACCAACGTATTTAGCCGTATTTATCTTATGAGTTATTATAATGAAACATTAGGTGTGATATCTTTTGTGGATCATTTTATTATGCATACATTTAGGCACTTACAATACAGGTATTATTTACACAACAACTTAACTTTACTTAGCATGCATTAATTATGCATTTAATTAATTAAGTACATAGTACTTCAGTCAGATTCGTCTGAATCATCCTGTTCGGTACTATCAAGTGCCGAATAATCTTCCTCAAAGAAATGCAATGGAGCTGACGACTTCGGAGTTATCTGAGGTTGGATGAGGAAGGACAGAACCTCAGCAGAAAGACTATCCCGAGAATTCACTGCAGTCCTCGAATTCCTTCTTCGGCCTCCCAGGTGTGGTACCTATTGCGGTGTTATCTGCAGACTCGTCTTCAGATGGCATGTCCACCGTAGTAGCAGAACACGTGAATCGGCCTTGTTCAAGCCAATCAGCATATTTCAGAAGAAACCTACGAGAAATAAAATTATACTTTGTTTATTATGCTATGAAGATATGTTTTTCAGCTATGAATCAATATTTAATATAGCCAACCACGAAAACAAAAGAGATACATTCGTAAGAAACGTATTTGAAATCAAGATTACCTTTCTTTGCGGCTTCCGGCTGACTTACAGTTTTTTTCAATTTTATTGGAATATAGTCCAACTTTATTTCTTAATTGCTTCAAACTTGAGTCTTCCAGATTTGTAGCAGGCATTTGCGATAGGACGAAGTCTAAAAGTCGAGGCATCCGCTCCAATTTTGATGCATTGCACCAAACTTCAAAAAACTCCGTCAGCGGCAGTGAAACAGAATCACCTATGAAAAAAAAAATGAAGGTGATGCAATCCCGTGCGAAGCCAACCAATCACAGATTTTGATAATAGACAGTCTAAACTATAATATATAAAAAAACTACAGGGGTATTTTGGGATAATCATGTTTAGATAGTCTAACAAATGTGAAAAAAAATTTATTTTTCTTTTAAAATTATACCCTTATTGATTATTTATTATCAAAGACATCCTAAATATTGGGGAAATGAAAATAATACATAAGATAGTACATACCTTGAGCAATATTCTCCATAATTTTCACAATAATTGGACACTTGGAACTTATTTTAAAATATGATGACACTTGGGCTCTAAAATAGCAACTTCATTATCGTTCCCAGCAATACTTCCATTATATACCTTTGGATCCTCATTAGGCTTCACTGGATCATCTTGTAATTGATTGCAATGCATTATTTGGGTCCCTGGGTATCTGAGAATCGATTAGAAAACTCAAATTTGAGTAATTAGATAATGAATTTCCCTCGTCTAGCGTGTATGAAACGAATCACTGTGCGCCGCCGCGGCCGCGCAGTAAAGTCGCGATCTTTTGATGAGGGGGTAGCATGCTTGCGCGGGGAGAAATCGCTCGCTCCGCCTACACTAGCAAGGTCTTTTGCCTTACCCTGCCCCTTAAAAGTGAAATTCCCGAGTCCTCTAGTGGAGCAAACCCATTTCTGAGTCTGTTTCACTGATCATTATTCTTTAAAAGCAAGTAAGTGGTCAGCCTTCTATGCCTTACCACTAAGCCACGGAGGCGGTCAGCATGCTCCTGTTAGGTAGTTCTTAATTCAAATCATTTCGAGTGTTGCCACAAACGAGATTGAAGACTGAATATTGCAATAACAATAGCTTCCTACATATGTACCTAGATTGTATAATACCTACGAAATTTATATTTATAGTCAAGCAACAAAAGAAAGTAATTGTACTTCCGTTTAAACTTTTCTTTTTATGCGTACTGAAAAGTAAATTATAAAACTTTCATTTATTTTACCTGCTACATAACTTAAGGATGCTGTTTAAAAATCGGGTTATGATTTAATTTGTAAAAAAATAAGAAGAATGGTATAATAACAATTAAATAAAAACATCGCGCAGAAACTTAGCTATTTGAAACATTTGAATCTATAACTAATAATTTACATGCATTCTATTTAGTACGTAGGTACACATTTCCATCTGTTTAATGGAATTATACCGACGATTTTACAAATTATTAACTGGGAAAGTTCCGAAGCTGTTTCTTTTTAACTAATAAACATCCAGATTTTCTCTCTCGTTTTAAGAGCGTACTAAATAAACCCTATGTCGTTCTCGGACTTACTTTGCCGACAATGAACCGCTTCGGTCAAAATAAAGAAGACACTTTGATCAATTACGAAGATACTAAAGTTGAATCTTCTCTGTTCTAATTTTTGTTTATTTTTACGTGCTTTCCAACAAATCAAACACCTAATGTCTCGGTGAAGGTTATACAGAGTATTATATGATAGTGAATAAATAAAGTATTCACAACCGGTTGTAGATTTTTTAAAATGACGATTCCGAAGTGGAATTATTTAAATATATTTTTGAATTCGAGTTCGAAGTCAAAAAGTAATAAAATACTTTATATATTATTATCCATTTTATATTAAATTTTTTATGATACTTCATTTAAGAAGAAACTCTGTAAATTAAAGCTTTCAGTTAACATCAAATACAAAATACATGCAACATGCAATACTAAATAAACACTGCATTAAGAACAATGAAAAAACTGTTCATAATTTTACTTTTCTTAAGTACATTAACTTCTATTACTATGAATCATCATTTTGGAGAAAATGATTAGTTGTGATATTTAACTTTCATTAACTATTTTGGTCAATCAATAAGGTAAGTGTATTTAAAACTAGCGATACACAAACAAAAAATAAAAAATAGCCTATGTTACTCGCTGATAGTGTAGCTTTCTATTGGTGAAAGAATTTTAAAATTACTCCAGTAGTTTTTGAGTTGAATCGTAACAAACAAATAAATCATATCTATAGTAATAATATTAATAAAGAATTAATATTATTAGTATAGATATACATTTTGAAATATCTAAGGAAATACCCTAAAAATCAAGTCCTGTCCGGTATCACTGAATTGAAAGGAGAAAGCCAGCGTGAACAACAGATCGCTTTCGATAAATAACTTTGAACTGCCCAGCTACTGATAATGGTGTCTTTGTCCTGTCAACTTGGTCACGCGATATTATTGCCCAGTTACTACAACCAACTTCTATAATCATAGGTAAGTGTTATAACCTGTCAAAATCTATCCTACTAATATTATAAATGTGAAAGTTTGTGAGAATGTTTGTTAGACGTTGTGTCAAGCAAAAACTACTGAACGGATTTTGACGAAACTTTACAGTATTATTGTATATACATCAGAATAACATCGGGAATAATTTATAATGATACTAGCTTCTGCCCGCGACTTCGTCTGCGTAGAATTAGTACTAAGGTTAGCTTATTTTTGAACCGAGCTATTTTTTCATCAATCTCTGCTTAATGGCGCTGCACTCAAGTCAATAATATCGTGATATTAATTAAACCGTTCGTCCAAATTACTTAGTGTAAAAGGCAAAGTTTATCTATATCTACTGAAAGCGAAAAATGTATCAATTTTGATAAGAATTAGCTAAATACTCTAAAAATTGCAATTGAAAAAATGAATCAAATTTAAATGTATTTATGGCTCATAGTTTAAGGTATTTTGGCTTCCACATAAAAGGGGATATATGCTATCGCGGACTTTTATTTAGAAATATTTAAAACAAACAATCCCATTATATATTATATTCTTGTTGTCCAACGGTTTAGGCAGCGCACGCCAAGAAAGCCCTCAGAAGGCAGGAATTTTTCCGAGTTACTTGATATATATCGTTATATTATAGCCGATATACAAAAAATGTTTATAAATTGTAGCCTATGTGTTTTCATCAAAATCCGTTCGGTAGTTTTTGCGTGAAAGAGTAACAAACATCCATCCATCCATCCTCACAAACTTTCGCATTTATAATATTAGTAAGATAAGATAAGATATAGTTATTTAATGATTGTCAAGTAAGTCGAAAAAAATCCTGATTAAGAGCTATTTCTACGTGCGGTGCATAAATCGTGTTACACGAAAAAATATATAGTGGGATAGGAGGGTACTGTAGTAAGTAGAAAAAGCTCAAAAACAGATAATTATCAAAGGCGGATAATAATCGGTAAGAACGGGTAAAAACTAGTGTTTTTTATCCTTCACAAGATGATTACTCATAAAAAGACTGAAATTTTCGTATTTGATTTTACAGGACAAGCAAATACAGCATAACATGGTTAGAAAAATCAATCATACGAATATTAAAAGATAATATTTATATCTATTTAGTGACGGAAAATTGGTGTTGTCGGAATCTCTAATTTGTTAGTAGATAATTTTAATTGGAGTTTAAATAATGCCTTTTTTATTCTTCTTATATTTTTTATTTAAAATACTATTCTACATACATATTGTGTCACTACAAATAACCTAATATATCCCTAACATTTACAAACATGTGTTAACGTCTCAGTCTCCGCTTAGCATTCTGTAAGTTTCGTAAACAGGGTTAAAAGTGTATTGAACAAAACAACACAAACTTATAACAAATTCGATCGTACAACGTAACAACTGGCGGGATTCGCTTCTACAAACGACTTTTGATTTAAGCCCGTTGAAATTTTTATCAGACTTGCGTGAACTGAATTTTTACTCTTTAGAAAAATGTCAAGGAGTTTGGTGGTTATTTTTAGTACTTACGGGGATAGGTAGATTGTGACATAACTCAGTTATATTCTGGTAGTTTTTCTATATTAATATTATAAAGAGGAAATATTTGTTTATTTTTTTGTTACAATTTAACTCAAAAACTACTGGATTGATAATATTGTCTTTTATTAACGCGAGTATCACACATTTAAATAAAATACTGTATACCGGATTAAAACGCGATTTATTATTTATATTGTTTAAATTATTTATCCCGACGTTTCGGATGCTTTACAGCAACCGTGGTCGCGGGAAGACAGAAAGATGACAGTTGTCTGATATTTGAAATGTCACAAAGTTGCCATATTTAATTCAATTAAATTAAAACGTCGGGATAAATAATTTAAACAATATAAATAATAAATCGCGTTTTAATCTGGTATACAGTATTTTATTTAAACTGCTGGATTGATTTTAAAATTCTTTCACCAATAGAAAGCTACATTATCAGCTATTTTTTGTGTATACTATTTTGTATATACTAGTCTTATATATTAACAATTTTAATGAACCGGCTTATTATACTCGTATGTAATAATCATTCCTAGTTTTCTAAGTGAGGTATAATTGTTCTTCTAAGAGTATGCGCAAGTAATATATTTACAATAATTGCCGTATTGCGAAGTGCATAGTATTTCACACCTGCTTGTTTATTTAAATACTTTATCTACATTATCATAATAAAATATACTAAACAAAAGACATACCTAATAATAAGGGTAGTACAATTAGCAGCCGTCTCACTTAGTAGCGTAAATAGATAGTAGAATAGATTAATTCTAGATTCTTTCAGGCTTCAATAAGGCATAAGGCACAACTGAGGAAGTAAAATAAAAGAAAAGCGGGTATTGTAAAGATTATTAAAAAAATAGGCTATTAAACAAAATTAAACGAATTTAGTTTGTTACCCAGAGATGAATTAAGTTGTGAATTACAAGCTCACAAGGCTTAGACGGCCTTTTGTTGCTTATGTCAGTTTCTAAAACATCGACACAGGTTTTAAACAGAGCGTTTAAACTTAGGTATCTTCCAGAGAAAACCCAGGCTGCTACCTGGGTGTTCTCAGTCCAGCTATGTAGGACAACATGCAAATAAAAAAAGTGTATTTTAGTTCTGATATTCTCTAAGGAATCGAAACGTGTGACTCGAACGCTAAGCTATTCATACGATATGAAGCAAGTTTCGGCGGCAACGTAACTGCATTGCGGCAGTTAGTTAATTTTAAAGCACTTCTACTCAATCCTTTTAGAAACCGAACGTAAGAGATCGGTGAATAGGAATAGAGGAATTTCAAGCAATTTGCCGTAAAGGAAATCTCTTTGGTAAATTGATTCCGATTTTGACTATAAAACTTTTACCAATATATTGCTTAGCGTTAAATTTTCAATTTATTTCATGGTAAATTTTCAAGGTATTTTAATTAACTAGTTAACTTGCTGTTTAGAGGTAAAATGGCTACCGATAGCTTTTTGAATGTTTGCTTGGTAGCCTTGCCTTGCTGAAAGACAATGCGTATGGTTTGTGTGAGTAATCTTCCGCTAGTTCTTTGATTTCGGGTGGTATCAATCAAGCTCTTAGTAATATTTTTGAATTTCTTATGCATTTAGTTATTGCTGTGATTCTTTTTTCCCATTTCCCCGCTACCATTCTAGCTGAACCGCATAATAATATACTAAACGGAATCAATGATAACTTAAACTTACCCTCATGACCAATCTAAAGACCATGGTTCTTATGAATATCATTTAAAATTTAAAAGAAATTCACTCGGAAGTTAAGGTAAATTTGGAGAAGTGAAGTGGCCTAGTTAGAAGTTGCCACATCCGAGTCTAAGTTAACTTTACGATGGCTCTAAGTAATGGAAACATTAAATAGTTTTAAAAAGTTCGCGGCTCACTCGACTGTTGAGTTCTACCCATTAAATAAGCACCGATGTTGTTGACCACTTTGTATTTTTACCATTTCATTTCTTAGTGGTATACGTTGCGATTACCGCAAAAGCTCTATAAAGTATTAATTAATTGAATTGATCTATTAATAATTATTGAGTTATTACTGTCAATAAGATGGAGTTAAGTTATATAATAATTGTTGGCCAGTTAGCGCCATGAGCAATTGGCGAGGCTCATATCAGGTTTTATGAAAATTCCATTCCTGTCCATGAAGTTCCGAATTAAATGGAAAGAAAGAGCTTTTATTTCTATGCCTTGAATTTATTTTTGCGCAACAGCCTTAGTATTATGACAGCGAATAAGTCAGTACAAATAACGAAGTTATATAAACTGAGCCAAAATAATATGTTGAAAATAGTTACAAAGTGGAGGAGAAAATGTGAATATAAAAGCGGAAATACAACGCTTACGGCATGTAAATGAGTCCTTTTTGTTCATTCGAGTGCAAGGTAGAAATAAAATTGCATAATTTACGTCGTTAGCACGTTAACTTTTATTCGATCATAAAATTATGTCATGACACCTTCACCGTTCGTAGGAAAACAAAACGGTTCTTTATTTTTTATCACAATAATTATGAACAACAATTTATGGGAATAGTGGATTATAATGTTTTATAGAGAATAGTTTTATTTGCACAAATAATGACAGGACAATTATGTTATTTGTGCAAATAAATTTTCATTTTTTTATGTTAGATATAAACATACGAACACGAGGTTCACTTGACGGTAGGTGATACGCCAGCCACAGAACATCAGTCAATGATGTTCTGTGATACTACTTTTTACTTAGAGCACTTCAGTCCTTAGACTGAGACCGAAACGCGCAATGTACACTTCACGGCTTTTCCATTTATGAACGGTGATACGTTATCCGGTCGGAATTTCGATTTTCCTTCCAACCGTTAAGTACCCGAAGTGACCTGACGAGGGGAAGATATAGAAAAGAAAAACAATTATAAACACGTCATCCCAGCGGGATTCGAACCCGCGAACCATCTGCATCGGTGCGTAAGGTAGGTGTTCTACCAAACGCGCCAAACGAGCCCGTTAAGATAGTTTAATAAATGAATATTGACTAAAACACTCATAAATACAATAAAAATGTAAATTGGATCACTCCCAGCAAAAGCTCTAACAATGGTCGAAACACTGTATTTCAGTCTAATCCGCTGTGACTAGGGCATGCATTATTCGTTCGAAGTAGGTATTCGGATATTTCGAATTCTATAATAAACATTATTCGAATAATTCGAATAATACGAATTTTTCGAATTGTGTTTTATTTAATGTGTGTAAATGAAAAGAAACCTTTTTAGTACTTAAACATTTTAATTAGGAACCAATATGTGCTCAAAAAAACATTCGTCTAAACATAATTATAAGTTGGAAAAAAAAAATACTTTGTTGTGTTCCGAAAATACGACTGTAGGAAACTGAGGGCGTCTAAAGTATCGTCATTAAATGAACATCTCAAATGATTACAAAAAAACCAATGAGCCGAAAATACGCGTTCAGCTTCAACACTTGTAGGTGGAATGGTTAGTAAAAAATCATACATTTACCAAAACGAAGTAGAATAGTAGGTATTCGAAATGTTCAAAAAAACCGAATAATTATATAGGTACTATTCGAATAGTTAATGTAGCGAATGTCCGAATAATATGAATATCCGAATATCCGAATTGCATGCCCTAGCTGTGACGCAAATCGTATAATCTCAATGTCCCATTTCTGCATAATTTCCACAGAACATATGATGTATAAGTGATATAATATATATTAATGTAATAAACATTATTACAGCGTTATTAGATTTTAATTAAGCACCCTCATTAAACAATGTTTGGTGATTTATTAAAAGCAATAAGGAAACGAATTAAGTTACGCAGTGCCGAAATTCGGCAGCATTCCAAGAAAGTTGCTTGTGATTCCCCAACTTGGTAGCTCTAAACTTAACAAAGTGATTTGGCAAAACTGTTCGAACTCCCTGAAGACGTTTAAAGTGAATGTCTCGACGAATCAAGTATAATGTACGATATATTTTTTGCAAGGACACTTTCAAAAAACAATTACGCGTGTAATAAACGGGTCTGAAGACTTGTTTTATGTTTTAGCAACTAATTTGGCATGCGCTCGCTGACTGCTCGAATACATTAGCGTAAACTAAAACCGCGCTTGATGTATGCGCCCCAACTATTTAAGCGAATAAAAATATATAAAAAAGCGGAGCTTATGTAGCTGCAGTAATTGTGCATGAAGTCGCAGTAAACAAGAGCGCAAAAGAAATACGATGAATATTCACTTATAATACCACAAGAGCTTCAAAATTATCGGGTATTTCCCGATAGGTTCGTTGCAAACAAATGAAGGAGTCAAGTTTTTCAGAAAAACTTGACGACTTTATTTGTTTGCAGGGAACCTTGAGGGAAATGCCAGATAATTTTGAAGCTCGTGTGGTATTCGGGGGATTATTTTTCCGTCCCAAATATCGACCAATAGAATTGCACCATTCGACGTCACGTGGTACAACCTTTAAATTTTCAAAAAATTATCAGTATAATACCATGTAGGTTGTACCACGTGACGTCGAATGGTGCAATTCTATTGGTCGATATTTGGGTCGGAAAAATAATCCATAAAATACGGTTTATAGAAATCTTGCAGTGTTGAACTAAATGTGTTTATGGATGGGTACGAAATATCAGACTTAAAATTTTGTAATATGTGCTTTTATAACTCTGTAAGCCGTAATGGGCATAGATTATTATCTATTCACCATAGATAAATTTAGTAAGTTGTTATTCTAGTAAAATAACGTTTCGAAGCTTATCTTTAACATATCTTTAAAAAAATATGAACGTCAAAGCAGCGTAAACAGATAGCTAAGTTATCGAAGTTTATCAAAGTTATCGATAACGTAACAAGTTTGAAAGTCAATTTCTTCTCTTTCAAGATAAAGCAACCATGCCATAGTTTTAATATTTAACTATTTACCGTATAAAGAAGCACTCTTTATCACAGATTGTAGGACACAGTAGGTATATAAAAACAAGATTAATGATGCGCTGTCAACCTATTTTATACTTTGACTATTCGGAAATATATCTGAAACCTCTACGCGCAACTTTCACTTCATGACTTATTTATCTATGTTAATATAACTACCGTTACTCGGTAGATATTTCGATATTCTTTCCCTTAAATCCTCGAAGTGGCCAGACTAACACGATATGTATAGAAAATTAAAAATACGTCAGATCCGAAGGATTTTGAATACGCGACCTTAGCAACGTTTAGTATCGCGTCAACGAGCTCGTCACAAAAATATTCTCACAAGGGAAATAAAAAAATATATTCTCTATAGCCAAGGCCTCAGATTATTTACCTATAATCTAAGGCAAAGGCAAATAAAACATTGAGAGTAAATAGAAGTTCAATACTAGAGATGCGACGATTTAAATAATCACAGTGATCATTACATCTCACACAATCACAGTATATATGTAGCCACTGTGACAATGTTAAAAATTGTATCCTTTTTATACAAGTATTCTAGTTTGTTCATCATATAAATACGATGTAACCACCCGTAATAGAATGATTATGACTTACCCATTTACATCTGCGACAGATGTCAGTAGGGCTGCCACTTTTTCAAATATTTTTCATTTAGATATAAAAAACTATATAAAAATAAACTATCCGGCGTGACTTAAGGACACTTATTTATCTTTCAAAATATATGTTTTGTGACTTTGAAGTAAGAGTACGAGTGACGTCCATCCTAGAGATAAGACCTAGATACCGAAATAACAGATAAGTAATGAAATATACAAGCACACACACTTTAACATTAATAGTTATTTTAAAGGTAGTTTGGTTCTGAATGTTGGGCAAGTAAGCTGATGGATGAAAAACGTTTGCATGTAGCTGAGATGAGAATGTTGAGGTGGATGTGTGGAATGACAAGATTAGATAAGATAAGATGACTATATAAGAGGAAGTTTGAGAGTAGAGCCAGTGAATGAAAAATTGAAAGGTAATCGTTTGGCTTGGTACGGGCATATTATGAGGGGAGATGAAGGGCATGTATCTAAAAAAGTTTTAAGTATGAAAGTGGATGGGTATAGGGGAAGAGGGAGGCCAAAAAAGACATGGATTGACTGTGTGAAGAATGATATGTGTTTGAAAGGTGTGACTGATGATATGGTGAGTGAAAGGAGAGAATGGAAAAAGAAAACATACTGCGCCGACCCCAAATAAAAAAAAAGCGAACAGGGCAGGAAGAAGAAGAATTGGTATTTTTCACCTAGTATTTGGTCACAGATAGTTCAGTAACAGTTCCGTATCTCTCGTTTCATTTCATCTATTAGTGATTCATTTCTCTCGTGAACTATTTTTAGACTTCTCATATTGTACGCGAATGCTATTCTGTATCCGTCGCGACATATTTATATTGACACTACAATGGTCATACCGATTTATATGCACACATCCGCTTATAAATCTATATTTTATCTTCATAATTATAATGCAGTTGTCTGCCATATTGTCTGACTTAAATGGAATTATTGTATGTTTAAGTAGGTTAATATTAGTATTTATTTTGTATAAAACTAAGTCTAAAGAGTATTTTGTATACTATGAGTATATTAGAGTTATAGATATAAGTGTAAATCAAATATTATATTTTCTTGAACGTATTTTTAGGAATATTAATATCGAAAACTATCAAAGCCTATCTATATTATTATTTAACTTGATAAAATTACGCTTACATTACATCAGTTTAATGTTATTTAAATGTGTTTGATAAAATAAAATATATTTTCCGGTAAAACGCGATTTATTATTAAAATTATTGTATTTATCCTGACGTTTCGTATGCTTTTCAGCAAACGTGGTCAAGAACTGGTAGAAGTTATTTTATTTAAATATGTAAAAAACAATATGTATTTGTTTAAAAAAAAACTTTGTTGGTGTTATATGATCGACATAAAAGGATTTGCGAGAGACGCAATAAAGCGTCTGCTATGTACTACATTTTTATTTAAAATGACAAATAAAACTGTTAAGGAAAACGAAATATGATAATAATACCTACCCAATATGATAAATGGTAGAGTTGGTGTCATGAAACGCAATTCAAACCTATAAAACGTTAAGAGGAATAGTAATTACGATTTGGTGGCAAGATAAAGAAATTATTGCAAGGGACAGAGTAGTAAAGCTAAGTACGCAATACACTCGGTATTTCCACAAGTCGCTCATTAGCTTAGCTTAGCTGATCTAATTTGTTTGTACGAAAACCTTATTCGGAACGCTAGTAGTAATTATAGTTTGAATTTTGTTGTAAATAATACAAGCAGATCAATCTCTTATCATGTAATATATTTAAGGCCTTTATTCTAAGACGGGTCTCAGGTTTCACTGTAGTTTTGAACTGACTTAAGGAACACATTGCAAACTCAAACGTCATTCTAAGTCAGTACTATGTGAACACACCCTAGACAAGCCAAGCAACTACATAATATGTACGTTTCGGCAAATATCAACACTGTAGCAATAGGTGGCGTTTATATGGCAACTTTGTGAAAATTTAAATCGAATTGAATTGTTTTTTTAATTTTATAAAACCAAAACTAAATAATGAACACTATAAACCTTTGAGTGTAGCTGATAATGGAAATGTTACAGTAACTTAATGCGTTTCAATCAATCCACACTGATAGCGGCGCTAGCAATTAAATAACAAAAAAACTGTTTTAAGGACCTATTTATCACCTACGTATTGCGTTCTTTAAAAAAACTACAGAAGTATGTGCTCATAATTTAAAGTTTTTTTCAATTTTTGCCTTAAGTGGATAGGTCATCCTAAACTCAAAAAGTAAGTAATGGTGACATAGATTTTGAGGGTTTTGTTACAAAAACGTAAATAAGGCGCTACGAATTAAGAGGATATGTAGTGGTTTTGATCCATAACTCAAAAGTAGATAAGAGGTGACATAGATTTTGAGGGTTTATATATTTGCATGATAAAGTATACAGTTACTCCTTATGTAGATACATTTTTTTCCAAATAAAGATAATTATATTTTGAATAAGGTAATAAAACTTAAATTGATTAGAGGAAGATAGCTGCGAGCGACCTCATTACTAATACAAGGTCATCGGAGCTCAGTAAATAACACCGGTCAATTTGCGCGCAGATTTTCGCTAAATATTTTCATTTGCTTGATACAGTTTTCCTTTTAACTTTCAATTAAAATTGCAGAATTTTTTTTTCTACTGAGTCACTCGGTTTTGATTCGAACTGAATAACGACTTAATCGTGAAAATGTAAATCTACATCGTGAAAATGTATTCTATTAGGAGTTTAGATTCAATGTAGAAACTATATTAGATAAAAAAAGCATAAGGAATAAAGCGTATTCTCAAAAGATTTTTGCCAAACATTTTCATTTCACCGTTCTTAATACAGTTTTCTAAAAGAAAAAAAAGTTCAATTAAAATTGCAGAAAATTAATTTTAGTGTTTTAGCTCGTACGTCACAACATCTAAGTATGTTATAATATTATGCACTTAGGAATAGAAAAAAATACATTAGATCTCCTCTTATAATAAGACTTCATCTCTATTAAGCTATACTCATTAAATAGTTATTTATTTTTTATATAGACCTATAATTTCATATACGGTGATCCCAAAACGGTGTCATAAGGGTTTGTATCGAGTTTGCTCCTAATAAATTACCGTCTCGATTGACCTAGAAAGTGTCGACTAGCCATACATAACAATGGGCATGACTATTTTAACACTATCTTTTTATTTCTAATATTTTTGTAATATTGAAACTTTTATTTGCTAGTTTTACTTGACAAATTGGAATCTGTTATATTGGTCACTATAAAAATGGGATGGATGGCTTCTCCAAGGACTTTTCCAATCATAATCATTACAGCGATTAAGCCGACAACACTTTGCAATTACCTATACTGGTAATAAGTTTACAATTATTATAGGAAGGCGTATGCTGATTTCACGTACATGGATCAAACCAATTTACCCTTACCTAAATGATCAAGTTATAGTGTTCTGGAAAAATAGAAGCCGGTAGGTCCATTCTTTCGTAATTTAAATTAGGAATGTGATCTGTGCGGATTCGGGGATTATCCACAACAAACATATCAAAATCAGCTCCAGGTTAGGAAAGTTCAATGACATACACATGCATTATATATAAAGATAATATAATATAGAAAAAGATACCCATACAATATTATCTCATAAAGGTAAATCAGCCTGCAACAAAGCAAACTGAAAGGTTTAGTGAACGAATGAAATATATGAATTATGCATGAATACGTTCCACCGGGCAGCGCCATCGGTATTGCGTTGTTCAGTATCACTTACATAACAGAGATGCACTATGTAATGAAAGTTTAAAATAGATTGAACATCATACAATTTACTGACATATCCTGCTTATATCATCATAGGAAAATAACATTGTAAAGTTTAAGAAGTTAGGTATATCACACGATAAGAATTACAGTAATCAAAACTTCTTGTATTTTGGTAAACGCTTATTACTTTTTTAGTCAGATATCGACAGACGAGCATGAGGTTCACTTGATGGTAGGTACCTCAGCCACAGAACATCAGTCAATGATGCGCTGTCGACCTAATTTTTACTTCGAGCATTCGGAAATCCATAGACTGAAACCGAATCGCGTAATGTGCACTTCACGGCTTTTCCATCCATGAACGGTGGTTCGCTACCCGGTCGGAACTAGGTATTCCTCCCATCCGATCAATGCCCGAAGTTACCAAACGTGGGGAAAACATGCGTACAGAAAATTATAAGCATGTGGTCCCGGTGGGATTCGAACCCACGACATATTGATGCGAACGCACCAACGATCCCGTTAGTTTAATTAGAAAAGTAATTTTGCAAATAAGATAGGACAGCTGCGATATCCTGGAATAGAGAAAAAAACACTTAATCTGGAAGTGAAAGATATAATGAGGATAAAATATCTGTTTACAATTGGGTGTCAAGTAGCTGTCTTGACATTTTAAGTTGAATTTAATTATATTATTTACTCAAGTTACTGAAGTATTCACAGAGCTGAACGTAATGTTTAATGTTAAACTTTAAATTAATAAATTCCCTTTTCCATTAATATATCAAATCAATTCATTCTTAAAAATTCTAGACATCGATACATATTTATTTTTGTACATAAAATTTTAACGATTGTAATTCCCACGTAACAATAATGAAAAATTAAATTGAATTAAAATAGGAACAAAACAATCTACTTTTTGAAACACACTTCACGCAAACACGCTAATACACGGAAGCCGTTTTTAGTTTAAAAACGCTTACAATTAATCGTTTTCGTTTGATAGTATCGATAACCAGTTTGTAACAGCTACGGTACAGGACTTAATAACCTGTCAGTTACTATGTCAATCCGAGGATATTGGTAGTTACGGTTTTGAATAAAATATGTGTTCACTTTAGGATACTCCTGAGTTATAAATCTTTGATTTAGTCGATTTTTAAGTTAGTAATTCGTGCTAAAATGTGGCTTTGTATGGAAGTAAACAGACAGGTGGCTCAATAATAATATTTATTTCACACATTTGTAACATCAGAGATATTTTCGTAGAGATCCCTAAGATGTGTACTGCAGTAGAAGTCAGATTTCTTAAAAATCGCGCCGTTGTGGTTCTCTGACCAGTCATCCAGACGGTAAGGGAAGCTTTATCTGATGGTGGAATTGAGTAGTGATTTATATATGCGATAGGAGATGCAATAACTCTTTGCAATGCCAAAAGATCAACCCCTCCTTAAAACATTAGCTATAAAAACCCTAAGTATTAAAGGTAAAGATATGAAAATATTTTTTTAAAAGGTAAGCAAAAAGAGTCTGTCTTTTGGAATGACTACGGTTACAGTCTGCTATTTAATAATCAAATATTTGTGTATTATTAAAATCTCTGAATTTTGTTACAGGTTTTTTATATTTTTTCGTAAGTTTCAGTGCTTCTAATTTTGTGGATTTTAATTTTAAAGTATTTTAATATAGGTACTATTTGTTGACGTAGACGCGGCTTTAATAGAACTCTGAGAACATAAATCGCACGCTTATCAACCGCCAGTTGACGTCACCTTGATGAGAAGTATTGATGTAAGTATACACCTTGATGTATGGAAAGTTATAGAGGAAGAAACAAATGAATCCTATGAAATATCTGAATGATATAATAAATCGTATTTTTGTTTTTCTTCAATAACATTAGGATTTAGATTGAGAACAATCAGAACACTGAATTATTCTTAACTATATTTTTTTTAATTTTTTTCTTTTTTTTGTAATATAGGGGGCAAACGAGCCTGTAGCTCACCTGATGGAAAGTGAATACCGCCGCCCATGAACATCTGCAACATCAGAGGACTTGCAGATGGAAGGTAATCCTCCGGCCACCGGGAATATCTAAATTTATTATTAAAAGTATTGTTTGGAAATTTAAAGACTGAATATTTCACAAGATTTTCATTTCACAGCTTTACTGACTATATTAGGTACAACGATAAGTGACTTCAGACTGACTTTCTTTGTTCCGTTCATACGTAGGCACGTATCTAGCCCAAATCAAACTGTTGCGCCGACGCATTGATCTAAGTAATATAAAGTATTAATTATTGCACATCGAACGATTAGGATATTAGAAAAAAAAATTGTAGAGCTCGTAACTGAACTAAAACTTTGATCACTTTCAATAACAAAGTAATTGATCGGTATGCGTCCCGAGTGGTAAATGAATTTACATAATACTGATATAATGCGAGTTGACCTTTCAAAGCGTAGGCGATCGACGCACGATCCGCCCACCGCGACGGAGAGTTTACTGTCATATCATGTGTATATTACTACTATCTATACTAATACCATCTACATTAGTACCAATATTATAAAGAGGAAAGATTTGTTTGATAATTACGATTTAACCCAAAAACTACTTGACTGAATAGAAAATTCTTTCACCAATAGAAAGCTACATTATCAGCGAGTAGCACAGACTCTCATAGACATTTTTGTGTCTGTAGTACATCTACATTGCACCCGTGCGAAGCCGGGACAGATCGCTAGTAGTTATATACCTAATTTCCATAAACACATAATAAAGTCTTTTTTTTTATGTCAGATATCGACAGATGAGCATGAGGTTCACTTGATGGTAGGTGATACCTCAGCCACAGAACATCAGTCAATGATGCGCTGTCGACCTAATTTTTACTTCGAGCATTCGGAAATCCATAGACTGAAACCGAAACGCGCAAATGCGCTTCACGGTTTTCCATCTATGAACGGTGGATCGTTACCCGGTCGGGATTCCGATATTCCCACCCGTTCCATGCCCAAAGATACCAGACGTGGGGAAGACATGCTTATTGCTTATAGAAATCCCGGTGGGATTCGAACCCACGACCCATCGATGCACACGGCAGGTGTTCTACCGAACGGACCAACGAGCCCGGTTCGTTTTATTTACAAAATATGGAAATGCAAAATGATTCTCTCTAGGTATATTCTGACAGGAACATAAGTAAAATCTAAAGGACTAATGTGACGTAGATGCCGCCTACTCGTGTTATCGTCGTTCGTTTATCAATGAAACACCCACACTCACTTAGCCGAGAACGTATTTATATTCAATCTTCACAGTTATAAATAGTACTTGTAATTTTATTAGCTTCTCTATTCAATTTACGGAAATAAACCTTTAATTACCACTTAATCTTGTGATTGTGTAGTAAAACGTCATATCAAGTTTAAAGTGCAATACTATTGTGGATTGTGGATTTTTTTTAACTCGTGTTTTTCATATATGATGGCCTATACACAGAAGAAGAAGTTTATTTTATGTAAGATATCGATTAACGAGCTTGAGACTCACTTGAAGGTAGGTGGTACATCAGGACCCTAGCACGAACACTATCGAGAAAGTATTCGAATCGTCAAACTGTCAGCTGTTGTATGAGAAATCATTTGAAAATTCACAAAAAATTATGCCTTTTTCGAAAGTTGTTCGTGCTAGGCCCGAATGCTGTCGATCATTCGGAAATCTATAGACTAAAACCGAATCTTGTAATATGCAATATGTTGCCTATGAACGGTAGTTCGTTACCCGGTCGGAATTTCCACTCCCACCCATTTATGGGCAAAGTGACCAGCTCATGATGTTGACTGAAAATTATAAATATTTGATTCCAGCGGGAATCGAATCTGCGACCATTTGGAACGCAAGAAGCGTATCTTCTATCTATTCAATGCGACAAAGCGTACAAGAAACGCGGCTTATCATATTAGTTAAATGTTTAAGCTCCAAAGAATTTATATAATCTAATATTATATGGTAATAATACGTACTAAGAAAAAACATTAAATTCTTTAAGAGTATCACATCAATCCGTAACAGAAACCAGTCTCAGTAATGATTTCAGCTTACGCTCATTCGTTCAATAAAAAGCCAATATACCTCATATTATGTTGTTAATGGCCGATCGATTCTGCCTTTCGGTATTCATTATATGAGAGCTTTTTAAGACGACTGAAGTGTATCGTTTTTCT
Source organism: Anthocharis cardamines (assembly GCA_905404175.1). Taxonomy (NCBI): domain Eukaryota; kingdom Metazoa; phylum Arthropoda; class Insecta; order Lepidoptera; family Pieridae; genus Anthocharis; species Anthocharis cardamines. The sequence goes on from FR989964.1 coordinate 5,898,063, forward strand.
CGCAATTCATTGGTTACGCTTGTTAGTGCATACTTTTGTTAATTTGTATGTGATTAAGATACAAGTTAACAAAGTAAACCTCTTCTTCTTCCTGCTCTGTTCCCTTTTTTTATTGGGGGACAGCGCAGTATGTTCTCTTTTTCAATTCTCTTCTTTCATTCGCCATATCATCAGTCACACCTCTCAAACACATATCATTCTTCACACAGTCAATCTATCCTTTTTTGGCCTTCCTCTTCCCTTATACCCATTCAAAACTTTTTTAGATACATAATAGTCTACTAATAAAGCTTTTAAAGAAGTTATTTGATGAAAAATTACTAGCTATTAATATTTATACATTAAATATTATCAGTGTTAGAAAGTTGTTAATTGTCAAATCCTGAGAAAGGGCAGACACATTTCTGAATTCGATTTTATTGTTTTTACAGGCCAAAGGCGGCGATTACAGTTATTATTGCAATTTTTAGATATTTCGAATGATTTAGGGTTTAAATATGAGAAATCGAAGTATAGATGGGAAAAACTAGAATATAGAGTTAACTACTGCATTTAATTACGAAGGCAGCTCATTCACATGGGAATGTTGTTCCCCATTTAACAATTATACCTATTTTTTACAGGTATAATGATTACCGAGATACATGTAAATAAGTATTAAAATCGTAGGTACTTGGTGAAAAACTAGTTTAAAGTAACACCTTTTTACCTTCAAAGAAATATAGTACTTTTTAATTTTATCGACGAATCTTAAACGAACTCTATATAACAGTTATTCCTTGTAAATCTCGAATGTTACGATTATGTACAACACAGATTATCGAGTTATTATTAATTTATTCAACTCTGATGGCCCGAAAAAGTCTTACTGAGAGATGAGTAAATCTACATATATACGTATATAAAAATATTTGTGGTCGCTCCTCCGAAACGGCTTAACTGATTTTTATTAATTTTTTATGTATATTTGGTAGGTATGAGAATAGGTCGTAAAGTACATATATTTCATACCGCTAGGGTATCCAGAACCTTTTTTTGGTCTCATTTTTTTCGTAACTTCATAGCTGTGCGAAGCCGGGTTTGGCAGCTAGTAGTATATATATATTTTTCACTATTTGGTACACAAACTAAAAGTTCTATAAAATAAAATGAGTGGGCGAAATACTTATTCCAAACAAAACACAATTTAATGTCGTGAGTAGTTTGTCCGCGCGATTAGATACAACGATCGCTCTACATTTTACAGCAGTTACTTCCGAGCACAGTTTATTTTGAGCTATTCTATTTTTATACAATATTTATTACTTAAACGTTCTACTAACAATATATATTTGACCGCCTCCATGACCCAGTAGTTTGAAGTTCCGGATTCGAATCTCGGGGAAAAAAGATTTAAAAAAGAGTTGTTTCATTCAGTTGTTTAGAAAATTAATCACTTTATCTTGCCTTTTTTTGTAATTTATATATCTGCCAAAGCGTTTCGGGAATTTGCATTATATTTTGTCCGATTTAATTTGTTAAGTTATAAGTAATATATAGAACAAAATCCAACTAATTCAGAAGTACTAGTGGTAGAACAATGAAGAATAGTATTTATACTTTCACAAAAACAAAGATTTTTTTTAAGAAAGTGATTATATAAAAGTATTATCGATAACGATGCCGTTAAAGTGAAATTCTTCAAAGTAATAAACAGGCTTGAATGCCGACTCCCAAAATAATATTCAACAACCTTCAGTTATAATTTACTATAAGAACTGCCTGACTGCTATTCTACACTGCCGATGTTTATTATTTCCGTATAATTATAAAGTAAATGTTATTTACCATTTGAAAAATGATTAATTGGAAATAAGTAAGGAGATTTACGCCTCAACCTCTGAAAATCTTTACCAAATCATTATTTTTATTATAATATAGCGTTTCAGAAGAAATGATTATCTTATAAAATACATCAGCTGTGTTCGTATAACAAACAATAATACATTAAAATTCAGTCAGCCGTTTGAGAGTTACGAAGCGCTAGACAGATAGACTTAACTTATTACAGACGTCAGAGGATAAAACCTTGCTAAATCCTAGAGTGTCTTAAAAGGTATATTTTATTGGTGTGGGAGCCGAAACTATACAAACAATTGACAATGAAATTCATTTGTATTGAACTTTCTGGACAGTTACGTATTGCTACTGACGGGACCGTTGCATCTTGTTCAAAGGTCACCTCGACCCGAGCGACCTCAGAATGTTACTCACCTGTCAACTATATACCTAGATCACAATATAGTATGCAGATAATTTGCTTTCGTGCATTAAGTACGGCTGTACATTGGGCCACAAGTGGCTGAACGGGGCCACCAGTTGCGGCCACTAAATACATATGGGGCGGGGTGAAGCTAGTGACTGTGGCCGTGTTAGGGCGGGAGGTGAGCGAGCGTTGGCCACACCCGCTGCTTGGGGCTCTGTCGCGGCCACTCTAAGTGTGTGTTGATGCCATATAAAATGTATGAATTATCATCCGAAGCTTGTGGTGACAACTGGTGGCGGCCACTATATGTGGCCTCATGTGTGGCAACGCTAAAACAAATAATCGTAGCTTCTGTTGCAATTACATATTTTTATTTCGAAGTTTTTCCGTGACTCATAAAGTCGTCAGTACATTGTAGGATGAGATTTTGTAACGGACCTGCGCACATAAAACGAATATCTCTTGGTAGCATGAAGGACAGTAAAGGTTGCATTCATTGTCCCTGTTTACGTGTGAATTGAATATGTTGTCATTCATGCGACAGTATAAAAACGTAATATATATACTGTCTGTTAAATTTTTATGATTAAATCGTTAAAGTAATTTTATTGCATGCGATGGAGATGCATAACTTAAAAGTATTCCAAAGATCTCATCGTCGCGTCGCCACTATTTATCAAGCCTCTGCATTTTATAACCTTATTCAAGGAAAAAATTGCAAAAAATTGTAAAGAAATTTAAAACCGAATCGTAACCACTAAGGTCACATTGTAATATCATATTACTAAGGAAGTACGACGTAGGTATGCATAAATTAATAATGAACAGCTTATGAATGAATCAGTAAACAGGAAAACGTGAACATCGGCTTATATGCCGTTTATCTTCCGTTGTTATTGTCAACTAGATGCCTTGTCTAAATATCCACCAACGCAACAAGTCGGGAGGGCTGCCAACCCTCATGACCTTATCCCGCCTTTATGACCTTTAACTTTACACCCACAATTCAACTTTTGATGTGCAGTAAGCTCCACTAAATAATTAACGACGTATATATCCCTAATTAGCATAATAAGTGTTAAATGCTCAAAGGAAGTCAGTAAGCGCATTGTTTAGGTAAAGCATAGATGTGCTAGCGTAGATTAAAGGCAATAGTTACTCCATGTCATACTACCTCTATTTATCTACTCACTACGTCCTTGCATACAAATAAACAGTGGTACCGTTTGTAGGAGACAAGTGGCAAATGTAGCCACGTTGGTGGTTATAGGGTTGACGTTCGGCCGTCGGCGACTGCAAGTCGGCGAGCATCGTAAATTGTTTTGATTTCGCGTACCGTTTTCGCTAGTGGTGCGTTTCACTGCGCAATGGAGACTGCCGCGCAATACGTGAGAAAGGGATGGAGTTATTACGACGCATGCGCTAATGATACGCGGGAAGGACGTTCTAGAAGTATTGCTGAGCGCTGCAGCGCTGTTTGGTATGGCAATGGCGTTGTCTGATTGGTTGTTTTAATTGAGATTGTAAGGAAGTACTCGCTCTTCCTAGCGCTTACTAAAATTTAACTAACAGACACTAGATACAGAATTTACATATTATCTTGGACTAATATTATAATTAATGCTTATATGCCTATAACAGTTTGTCTATCTTTTTTATTACAGAGCAGTCAGCCGAGCAGGTGTTTTACCTGATGGTAAGTAATTACCACCGCTCATGGACACCCGCGACATAAATGTCACAGGTGCATTGTGGGCCTTATAATGTAGATAAGGCCGCTATTTTCTAGGTTTTCGCAGAAAAACCACTGAACTGATTCTTTGTAAGAGCTAAACGTAGCTTGAACGGCCATACTTCCACGCGAGCAAAGGTAATCGTAATTGCTTCTTATTTATAATTATTAATTTCTACATGAACACTACATAGGTTTATTCATTAACTTTAGTAAAGAGGATTATAATACGTAAAATATTACTTAATCTCTTTCGATGGACATAACTTTTTAAATTGTCAGTCTAATACTAATTGTATTATAACTGAATTAATATCTAGTATTATAATCAGGGATCGGTTAATTTACTATGGGAGCTTAACAGAAATAATAAAGGTTTTTGTTAATATTCTTTCATTTTTGATCATATTTACTGAAAAAAATAGTGCGGTAAATGTTGTGTGTATTACTCTTTAAAACTAATATCATCAGCCAGACACGTATTTTGGAAAATAAAAATTAAGCGGTTTCAAACCCTGATTATTATAATAATAATAATAGCCTTTATTAATAATATTTACATAATATATAATTCATTATTAAAATCATGCATTAGATACCGGTATTTACGATCGTCTTGCTTTTCAGCATAGGACTCCTCAAGTCTTTAGTACAAAATGTTCTATTTTTGGCTTTCCTTCTCCAAATATCTTATTAAGGATTATTAATTATACATTCATATATTATTCATTCTAAATATTATTGTTTATTAATTATTTACTAACCTAACAGGAGAAGGAATGCCTACGTTTTCAAGAAAAGCTTAGCAAAAGAAAGAGTTTAACAACTTACCGAATTTAAAAATAAAAATCGTTTCCTAGTGTCGCGGCCATAATTGACAATGACAATTTCGAATCGTACATGACAGCAAGTGTCATTGACAAGATACAAAACGCTATACGAAACTAACGGCCATTCGCATTATACTCCTGTAAAAATACGTTATACGAAAACGAAACTAATTGTAAAGTTTATTCTAATTATACGCAATTTGAAACAATCAAGCTGGACCTTTTTCTTGGCGCCCTTCACGCATATACGCTACACCTAGTGGTCCGGGAGCCTGCAACGTTTGGAAAGTAAGAATTTTAGGTCAGCTGATTTTGTGATATGTCGTCCATCTTGCTTTTTCGGTTAGAGTCTGGGCTGTCTGGCAGGCGGTAGCGGTTGCGTTCGTTTGTGCGCATCCAACCTGTCAGGTGATAATCCTGGATTTTAAAAGCATTTTAAGACGCGTAATTTTTAAGTTTTTGTTTTTAAATAAGTCTACCTGACATACTTTTTTTATTGCCAGACATTTTTGACATTGCTAATTATGTGCCATACGCGATTTTTTATTTATTTTTTATAAAAATTTCAAAGTATTTTAGAATGTCTGTAATTTTAATATTATGTTATTTAAAGATAATAAAAGCTTGAAATTAATTTGCCAGACATTAATTCGGTTGTTAAACCTTGAAAATAAAATAAAAAAATCATGAAAAGTATTGCAGTACGAAGCTAGCAGTTCGAGAGAGACAGTTGGATAATAAGACAGAGAACCATTGAAATTTTAAGATTAAATTATAGTAGGTATAATATATATATTATATATATATATAAAAGATAAAATTAAATATATAAATTTGTACTAAGTGATGGTAAGAAACACCTCCGTTACTAAGACTTTTCCTTCTGCTATCATTCTTACACTCTAAGATAGAACAGTACGGCATAGTTACGAAAAAAAGTAATTTTATGACTCGACCGACTCAACGCAGTGTTATGACTTATTTTCTTTTCTTTTATTTAGCAACCTGACAGGTTGGATGCGCACAAACGAACGCAACCGCTACCGCCTGCCAGACAGCCCAGACTCTAACCGAAAAAGCAAGATGGACGACATATCACAAAATCAGCTGACCTAAAATTCTTTCTCGAAAACGTTGGTACCTCCTATACTATAGGTATTATACATAAGGTAAAATAGTAGTAGGTACTTACATACAATATATTTCTTAGACATCACTTACCTATAATATAAATCGTCTTCGCTCGCTACTTGGGATACCTACCTACTTGTTATTTATGATAGTGTCTTAAGAACAGATTGGGAGTTGTCTATTATAGCACAAGTAATACATTTTTGGAGCTCAATAAATAAAATTCGAATTTTCACTATTATTATCCTCAAAGTGTTTTGTATTTAAAGCATCGATGAAAGTGGAAGAAGCGAAAGTGGTATGTAAGGATCGGAGCATATGAAATTCCGTGATGTCTGCCTACCCCAATGTTAAAGAGGCGTGATGTATATGTATGTGTGTATGTATTATTTTCAAACAAAAACAAAACTGAAAAAATAGACATTTCTATACCTGAAAACGAGTAAAGATGTATTGAATATGGAAATATAGTCTAAAAATAAAGAACCTAAATGTAAGGCGGAAAGATGTTACACTTTAATTACTAATAAGGATTTTTATGGAATGTAGCTATTGGCTCTATTGGCCTTTACAGCTTAACGCGGCACTTGAGTGAGCACTGTGCGGCTGTCCCATTTCAAAACCTAGTAAGGGCTTAAAACTAAATTTTACAGGAGAGCGCATAAACATAAATAAGGTCAGCCTTTAAAAAGTATTTATGTAAAGTAAAATAAATGATATTGGTTGTATAAAATAGTAAATAATGAACGCTTAGAACTAACCAAATTATAATTTAAGCGTATATTACATTTTTTAAACCCCTTACTAACGTTGATAATTGACACGCGATGGTGAGATACAAGTAGTAATGAGTTTCATAACATAGTAAGAGCACTTGCTAGGTTTTGATATGGGTTATGAAATATTTAGTTTATTTATCTCATTGATTACATTCTAGTAACTACACATATAAAAGATTTGTAATTTTAAAACAAAGGCTTGCTTTTTTAGGAAAATGATTACAGGTTTCAAACTGGATTTTTTTCATAGTAAACGGTATATTTTTGAATGTTTCATAATTTTCTTATTGAAAAATATCCGTAAATGTAGCAGACATAATATTAGGTCCTTACCTATGAAATCGTCGTTTTATCAAACTGGCCACTTTGATCTCAAAAATCGTTAGCGTTTGGTTAGGAATTCCAAATTCAAATTTACATCAAAGCTTGTCTATTTGTGTTTAGAATGTGATAATTCATTTGTTTTTGCGCCATTTAATTTTGCTTTGAAATCGTTCTGTGCACAATATGAACTAATAATCTTATTATATTATGATACTTAAAATAACGCATTATTTTCGAATACGAGTTCCACCGTGGCACCAACGCGCGCAACGCTGCAGAAACAGCTCGAAAGATAAATGATGTGAACGGCGACACCACTGTAAAAGAAAACACGGTACGTTTTTAGTTCCTACGCTTTCGTTCTGGAAATTTTAAACTCCCGAACAAACCTCGTGGACGGCCGGAGACCCTCGTTGTCAATGAGGAAGTGAAGGTTATTGTGGAAGCGGATCCGTCTGAAACCGCGTCAGAGTTAGCTGCAGGCTTCGATGTGAGTGATAAAACCATTTTGAAACAAATTGGAAAAGTGAAAAAGCTTTAAAAATGGGTATCGCATGAACACGCGTCGACTGCTGCGTCACGTTACTATACCATCACAATAACTTGGGGATTTTGAATTTTATCATTACTTGTGATAAAAAATGGATCCTATACGATAATCGAAAAAACTCATCACAGTGGTTAGACCCAGGAGAACCAGACAAATCGAGCCCCAAGCGCGAGTTGACTCAAAAAAAGGTACTGGTTAGTGTCTGGTGGACCAGCGTTGGCGTTATCCATTACAGCTTCCTAAGATCGGTCAGAAGATTACGGATACGTTCTGTATTGCCAACAATTTGAAACCATGATGGAAAAGCTAGCCGTTAAACAACCTAGATTGGTCAACTGCTTCAGCTCATTACTGCTTCAAGACAACGCTAGACCACACACCGCACAATAGACGGTGGCAAAACTAGAGGAGCTGGGATTGGAATGTCTTCGTCACACACCATACTCCCCGGACTTTGCACGAACCGACTATCACTACACTTTTTTCGGGATTTGGATATTTTTTTAATTGGAAAAAAAATCAATTCAGACGAAGCAGTCCAAAACGCCTTTAAATATTATACCTTATGGATTCTCGCACCCGCAATTTCTACAGCAAAGGAATCAATGAACTTCCTATAAAATGGCAAAAATGCATAGATAACAACGCTACATACTTGGATTGATTAAATAAAAAAAATGTTAAAAAAAAAATTAGTTTTGCTTTTTCATATAAAACATCAATTTCATACGTAAGGACCTAATAATAAGTAAATAGTAATATTTCCCTTGGCCTTCCGGGGTGACCACCGATCATACGAAATCAAAAAACCAAATAAATTAAATTTTTAATCAAAGGATTTAAAAAATATATAATATATTCCTCTCTCTTCCTTTCTGTTCAACTATTTCAAAAACCTAGTAAGGCGCATCAACCATATGAAAACCTAGTAAGTCTCTGAGACTTACTAGGTTTTGAAATGGTTAAAGTTACTTACTAGGTTTTTAAGTGGTCTCAACGCAGTGAATGATGCACTTACTAGGTATCGATATTTAAATATGTCTGTTAATTATGAGTTTTCACTGATGATTTTTTTATATTGGGTGGAACTTACTGAGTTAGCAAGATTTTCACAATAAAACGATTTTTGTAAAAAATGTCCCTTACTGGGTTTTGAAATGGGACAGCCGTGTGGTTCAGCCTTGAAATTATGGGGGCTGCTACGACATGTCTAATGGCGTCTCCTGCGAGGCATGTACCTGACGACGTGCCTCCACTTGGGTTGCCGTTGGAGGAGAGGGAGCCGGAAGGGCTGGACGGTAGCTCACCTGAATGAGGGATACACGTAGCAAGGGTCCTCGCCTTCACCGGCGAAGGCTCTGTACGCGAGTCCGCTTCTGCGTTGGCTATAGTGATTAGATCGCCGGGTTCCTTTAAGACATATTTAGATCTCCTCCGGGATAGGAATAGTAACCGATGGCTTTATGAAACAAAGGGAAGGGGTGGTTTAGCCATGTCGAAGTAACGTTTGGACGCTGACTTCATCCATTGGGCTATAGTGGGTAGCTCCAGGTCGTAGTGGAGATCGACATTTCGCACATAGTACGAAATTCCAGTTACGATTCGCATGAATGGTTATAAGGTTCTTTCAATTTGAATATCTTGTTATTGAAGTTGGAAAAACACAAGAGAATGAAAAATATACGATATTTGTGTAATTATTAGTCTAAAAATAACGTATGTACGAAAACAAAGTAAAAAGTTGTTTATTATCTTTGAATTATGACCGCGATATTATCATTTAAGCCCTTGCCTTAATACAAATTGCTTATTATGAGAGGCAAAAGGCAAAAACTAGCTTTTAAACATAATGGTTTTGAATTTCAATTGCACTATTTAACCCATCAAAAACATAATATGTACAAATATGTACAAAACTCGCAACGCAGTTTTCTGCAGTAAAAATTGTGAAATCGAATGTAAACGGAGTCGGTTAATTCAGTACATACCTTTTCCTTTTAAACAGTAAATAAAAAAGGTATAAAACTATTAATTATAGTTTACGTTTAAATATACTAATTACTTGTTCAATAATCAAGCACTAAATAAGTAGTATTCAATTCAAAACTGTGGTGATCTTTAAGGTAAATTATCTCAATGTGACAATGCCCTCCTATAGAATAACTAGAAGCTCTAAATCCTATTCTTGTCTGTTATCTTTGCAATACGGGTATTTCGAACGCCCAATATTAACCTTACTGTTACTAGAGCAAGGGCGGTCCAATTAAACTCCAATAACAATTATTCATGATGTTCAGTTTATTAATTTTTGGGTCCTCTTTATTATTTTCCAATAATGATTTTTTTTTTAAATTTCGATAGGTTCGTTGGCTCGTTGGGTAGAACACCTACCTTCTTATACATCGGGATGAATGTTTATATATTTTTTTGTAAATATGTCTTCCATACGTCTGGTTACTTCGGGCAGTAAACGGGTGGGAGAAACATAGAAATTCCGATCGGGTTGCCAACTATCAATATTCAATATTCTTTATTGTACCAAAAAAAATAAACAATATAACAAACATAACTTTCGTTCATAGATGGAAAATTCGTGCAGTGCATATTACAGTCTATGGATTTCTGAATGCTTGACGTAAAAATATGGAATAAATTGGCTTTATTTTTATTATTGATTATTATTTTCTTGAATTAATTATTAATATTTTTTTAACTTACTACGTATGTATGAATACGATATAAATGAATTTTCCAAATACTTATATTAATTTATATTAATGTACTGTTATAAGTATAGTAAATAAAAACTGTGACTTTTCGGAAGTTCTTAACTGTCAGCTGATAGTTTAAGAGAAAAATTTAAAAAAAATTATGAAGCGGTGCAGTAGCGTCTGTCCGCATGGTTTAAAGGTGTCGAAACTCATGTGTTCATAATATATTTGAATATAATAGGATAGATTAGATAGGATACATACCTAGAGTACCTAGGAATAAATAATAATTTACTCTTTTTTCATTCCTAGAATACAATTTCCTTCTGAATTATATGTCCAATTCAAATTCCACGTAGCGATGTTTATCGCTGCTTTATAAAACACATTGTCTGAGTTCATGGCATTTATGTTTTTATTAATTAAGACATGCAAAGTACTTTCATATGAACGACATTTATACGTGAATTAGTACGATACGATCTCTTCATTATATGGCTGCTTCCTCTACCCTCAAGTCGGCACTCAGTCGTTTTGCATGACTGAGATCACAGATATTACCCCAATATAAGTGTAGTGGATCTTTTACGACCCACTCAAGGACCTCTACAGAGATAATTTGCTGGCGATAATCGTTGGATCCTTATTTATGAGGCGATTCTGTGCTGCGGGGGATCTTGCGTTTATCATTGTTTTATTAAAACATTGTTTACAGTAGGTACTATTCGATTATATTGAAGTGCACGTACAAAATAATGGTATGATAATTTATTAAAGAGCAGCCTTCATGGCTTAATAGTTAGCAGTTTGCGTTGAGCAGCAGTGGTTAAAGGCTGGCAACACATCTGCAAGTCCTCTAGTGTTGCGAATGTTCTGACTGACTTTTAAGTTATCAGGTTCGAATCCATGCTACGTGCATGCCACTATGCAACGGAGATAGTCAAAATAGGTTCTTTTTTTAAATTAAAATTCGACTATTGTAAGAAAACGAAACGATAAAAAGGCATGATTTTTAATATATGCTAAAGTAAAATAAAATAGAAAACGAAGCTTATATATTTGTATATTTACCCTTCAAACTCCAAAGATCACGGACGATTCCAAATCTTACCTGAAAACAAAAAAGAAATATTTGATGTAGTTAACGAACTGTGAGGAAAATATTTTCAATAAAACAAATTGTGGTCGAATAAAAAACAGTAGGTTTCCAGTCGGATTGAGCAATAGACCCGACTGAAATATTCGCTTTTATTCCCGGATACGGCACACAATCGGCATGCGAATAATTGAAAATTGCCTCAGTTTTTTATACATCATATTTGCTTTGGTTGCAATATTTTTTCTTTAAAGATATTTCAAGAGCGGTAGAGTTACTATTTATAAAGCTTCTTAAGACAAACAGACACCAACTTGAGATATCACTGTCAATATTTTCTTAGTTAATGTATTTTGATATTAAAACAGTAGAACTTAAATAAAATACCAGTAGTGGCTAACTAGACTCTTTCAATTCTAAACGTTCATTGTCTAAATTCACTTTTGATTACCAAGTGATGTTAAAATCAGACACGACTTTTTCAGTCAAAACTACTTTTGATCGACGCTGTCTGAAATTAAAATAGTACTTTCAAAAACATCTGAGTCAAAAACAGTAACTTTCACCAGAACAACGTTGTTTTGACAGTGACGTATGTATATTCTAAAAAGATTAAATATAATGGAATTAGTGTTTAGTGCTGATATGGCGTTTATACGAGGGTGAATCAAAAAGTTCTTAGAAGTGCATATATATGAAACCTTTTTGGATCAAGTTCGATATTCAAATTAAAGAGTGTCTATCACACTATATTTATGCAGACTGTCACTTATTTTTGTCAGTTCGTTCGCATGTAATAAATTTTTTTGTGCAACGAGTTGCTAAAAAGTCAAAATTATGGATAAAAGTGAGTTACGTGCGGTGATAAAATATCTCAGTTTGAAAAAAATGTCTACGAAGGAAATTTTTTTGGACATTCAGCAGACATTAGGGGGTGATGCTGTACCCTATTCTACGGTTGCGTACTGGGTGGCTGAATTTAAAAGAGGTAGATCAAGCTGTAAAGATGACCCGCGTTCTGGGCGGCCTTCAACCTCCGTTACAGAAGAAAATGTCAAAAAGGTTGAGAATCTGGTTTTGGAAGACAGAAGAATGACTATAAAACATATAGCTGAGATCCTAAAGATATCTTTTGGTAGCGTTCAATTCATTTTAATTGATTCACTGGGGTTCAAAAAAGTGTCTGCAAGATGGGTGCCACGAATGTTAACCGACGAAAACAAAAAGCGACGTTTGGAAATTTCCAAGCGTAATCTCGAAATGTTCCAGCGTGATTCGGATAATTTTTGCCGTCGTCTTGTCACCATGGATGAAACGTGGGTCCACCATTTTGATCCTGAAACTAAAAGACAAAGCATGTCTTGGAAACGACCATCCTCTCCATCCATCAAGAAATTTCGAGTTGCTCCTACCGCTGGCAAAGTTATGGCCTCTGTGTTCTGGGATAGTGAAGGAATCCTTTTTATTGATTACATGCCAAAAGGCCAGACGATTACTGGACCCTATTATGCAAATTTAATCCCGAAAGTGCGTGAAGCGATTAAAGAAAAACGTCGTGGAAAACTGTCGTTGGGCGTGTTGTTCCTTCAAGATAACGCTCCTGCTCATCGATCGGAAGTTGCGCTCAACGCAATCCGCTGTGCTGGCTTCAATCTCCTTGACCACCCACCATATTCTCCGGACTTAGCCCCAAGTGATTTTCACTTATTTCCAAAATTAAAAGAGGAAATTCGTGGAACAAAATTTCCACGTTGCCGTAGAGGACTTTTTCGAGAGTCAAGAAAATAATTTTTTTTTCACAAGGAATAAGGAAGTTAGAAACGCGTTATTCTAAATGCATTGCATTGGAGGGAGATTATGTAGAAAAATAAAATATTATTATTTAAATCTTTGCATTTTTTAATATTGATTCCAAGAATTTTTTGATTCACCCTGGTATATAACAAAAACATCCGCGATAAATGTATAATTTAAATTAATATATTCTGTTTTATATAAAAATATGAGTCATATAAAACAAGAGATGTAAGAATTTAATTTGGTTGGCAAAAATGAGTTAACTAAGAATCTGAATATCTCAGATATGTACAATAATATAGGTAGGTAATATATTTCTTTCAACCTTTCGACCTTGTTTTTTAATTGCAATGTAAAGAATAACCCTGCATTATAAACTTATACTTCAATAATTATTGGCATAATTGAAAAGAATACAGATTTTCACTATGTCAAAAGCTTAAATGTCTAGACACCTTTGTTTATTTTGGTCACGTGTTTAAACTGTTGAAATAAAGACAAGAAATACAAAGTCTGATTTCGCAGTCCAAGACAATTTTAGGTTAAAGGTTGTAGCGCCAAAACTCCATAAAGCGGTAAATACGGTTTCAGTATCGATTCTCAAGCCTCACACCTTTTGTTAGGACATTAACGTATATTTAGTTTTTCTCAATAATGTGTTTCCTTACTTTTATAAAAGGTGAGGTCCTCAATTTGTCGCATTTAGCATGTCGAGTCACTCCTTTTAAATGAACAAATACATAATACAAGGATATGATATACATAATAAAAGATTATAACATTTTAAGTATTAATTTATATTTTCTGACATTTAAATAAAATACTTTATACCGGATTAAAACGCGATTTATTACTTATCTCGACGTTAACAATAATCCGTTTTAATCCTAAGTATTTTATTTAAATGTCATAATTTATGCCAATTATGCATTTTGGAAGCCTCTTCAATATATTATTACAATGTACGAACAGCTTTCGTTATTAAGTATTTGTGGATTCTGTTTAAAATATTAGCTTCATTGAAATGTATATCATATTTTTAATGAAGATAATACTCAAGTAGTATTAGTTGTAGTGTTTACAAAATATCATAGGTCAATAATGAGTTTAAACGCGTGCCTTATAGAAACCAATATTGCTCAGCTGTGTTCAATTTATTATACGCATTACTGTTCTATGATAGGTATTATAATATAAGCACTTTTATATTCTTAAAGGCAGCTTTTCAATTTAAGAAAGCTAGAAGGTTCCAGGTATTATCAAATATTACTGTCGAATGTAAGATGGAAATTGAATAGATACTATATTATTTTCAATGCCAATGTTTGCTACGTCTTAAAGCAGTTTTCTTAGAATACGAGTAATATACTCGTATGATATAATGGTTCATTTTCATTTTCATAAAGTGAAAATCTCAAGTCTGCTAGTGGGGGATGGGGCAGACTCATTTCTCTGTCTGTGTGAATCGCAATTAAATTCTACGTGTATAATTCAAATTAAAATAATTTATTCATTTAGGTAACATAATATACACTTATAAATGTCAATAAATACTAAATGTATATAATTATTAATAAAAAAATATAAATAAACAAATTAATTGCTTTTAAAATTTTCAGCAAAAAGAGAAAAGTCACACCTTCCTTCTTAACTAATTTACCCGAAGCGACCTTTAGCGAGTTAATATAAATTCAGCGCGCGTAACAGAATATTGCCTTCATAATAAGCCTCTAGCTTTTATAGGGATGCCAACTGAAATAAAATTAAATTGCTAAATATGACAGAAAATCGTTGTAAAATCTTTTTTCTGTTAAAATTAATGATATGCTTATTTTTTCATAAATTATTATCACAGAAAATATATAAAACAAAAATGAAGTAGCTTTATCCATACTCTTAATTTGCATGATAGGAGAGAGCAAACTCTACCGTATTTATTTAAACAATTACTTATTTGATAAATCTTTTTTAGTACAGAGCAGACAACTGAGGGAGCAGGTTATCTAGAAGGTTCCTAGTAGGTTACTTACTAGGAAGTCACTATCGCCCATGGACATCCACGACTCAACTATCTTAGTCTCTTTTTTTTTTTTTATGTCAGATATCGACAGACGAGCGTGAGGTTCACTTGATGGTAGGTGATACCTCAGCCACAGAACATCAGTCAATGATGCGCTGTCGACCTAATTTTTACTTCGAGCATTCGGAAATCCATAGACTGAAACCGAAACGCGAAATGTGCTTTTCCATCTATGATCTCTTATAATTATGTATTCAGTGTTGTCGTTCTGTTTTTGTGACAACCCTAAGTTCTCTTGCTTCGCGCCGGTGCTTTATTCAAGTCTCGTCTATTTCCTACATTACTTTTAGTTTAAGTACAATTAGTTAACTCGATTATAATTATGTATTTTTGTGAACTGCAAAAAGGTGCTCGCGTGAAAATATTTTACTTTTCTATTGATATTTAAAAGCAAGTGTTGATTTTTATCGTCCGTTTGGGAATAAATTTTCTGTGTACAATAAATCAGAGTTGTAGGTACAAGATACCGATATCACAAATGACCTTAAATTCGGGACCAGAAATCTCGTAAATGTAAGTAAAACGAAAATCTGAGAATGCATTTATAACATAAGTGTTTTTTAAAAGATCAAAGTGAAAACAGCATATATTTTTTTCATGCCGCCTAAGGTAACAAGTAAGTAGATAAAATCCTTTGAAGTCTGTAGAGAGACGCGCTTGATACACAAAGCTACTCGCAATGTTCAAATTAATAGCGTTGGTAACAAATTATCGATAAAACTAATAAGATTCTTCTATTAGTCAACCTTTAGAGAAAAATATTAGCTTGATTGGTTATGGTCACGGAAAACAGTTTAACATAAAGTTTACATATAAATATATTTGATATCGACAGATGTGACAGTCATTTGATGGCATTTATTCCCGAGAGGTATAAAAATACTATCAAATAAGAAAGGTAGTCTTCAGAAATGCTGAGACGGCGATATTCATTGTCAGACTCTAACCCTTAGATTTGAGCCGTCAAAATCGTCTATGATAAGATATCCAAATAAGCTTCTCGCCCTTTTGATCTGTGTATTCATTCTTACCGGCATAACCATTTTTTGACGGGCTCGTTGGCGCGTTCGAACACCTGCCGTGCGCATCGATGGGTCGTGGGTTCGAATCCCACCGGGGCAACATGTTTATAACTTTCTGTAAGCATGTTTTCCCCACGTCTGGAAACTTCGGGCATTGATCGGGTGGGAGGAATATCGAAATGCCGACCGGGTAACGAACCATCGTTCATAGATGCAAAAACCGTGAAGTGCACATTGCGCGTTTTGGTTTTAGTATATGGATAATATTGTCTTTTATTAACGCGAGTATCACACATTTAAATAAAATACTGTATGTACGGTTGCTGTAAAGCATCCGAAACGTCGGGATAAATAATTTAAACAATATAAATAATAAATCGCGTTTTAATCCGGTATACAGTATTTTATTTATATTAGTATATGGATTTCCGAATGCTCGAAGTAAAAAGCAGGTCGACAGCGCATCATTGACTGATGTTCTGTGGCTGAGGTATAACCTACCATCAAGTGAACCTCATGCTCGTCTGTCGATATCTACCATAAAAAAAAAACAAAATAAAATCTGATTATCCTAACTTCTTATGAAACTTTAACGGCTTTGGCTTACCGAAAAGGGCCGAGGATTATTTATCCATTTCCTTAATTTCCATCAGTTAAAGGGATTGACTGAATGAATTCAAACTGGAATATCTATTGTCATTCAGAATATTTGAGGAGGAAACTCTAGCAGCTAGAATTTAGTAAAATCTCGTTACGTCATCCTTTGAATATCGGATATAATCCAATTACTACTTAGAGCACTGGGCGTTAAATTGTTATCATTGAAGGATAACTGAAGCAAAGAGCTTATGGACTTGCATATTCTATTAAATGTTTACAGCTTTTTAAATAAATTAAATCTTAGTTAATACTAGTTATATTATATTTTGTTTCACTCATGCGATTTCTCAATTAGAACTTGAAGGAAATAAACCAACAATTATTATTAAAATTTGCTTTAATCCTTTTGCGATTGGAAAGTACTAATACGTTTCTTAGCCCTGTTAAATATTAGCCATAATATATGTGTTATATATTTGAGGTATTAACCTATTTCCGTTTTTTTTTAATTTTCTTGTGTTTCCTTGACCACATAAAAGCAGTATTATGCAAAAAGTCTATTGAACTTGCGGCTCAATTTGGATTTTTATTTAGGACAGGGATGGGTTAATAAATAATTAATGGGGCTGGAGTCATTGAATTTATAGATATTTAGAAATACCTTTTTGAAAACCTAATAAAAGTTTAATAAAACTTACTTGGGTTAAGAAATATACGGATAAATGTTCCATTTTCAAACTAATGTTGCATATTACGATTATATGGTCAGCTTTCGTGTTTAAATTATTTTTTTGTCTATGTTCGTATTGAATTATTATAAATATTTGCTCAATGAATATACAAGGTTTAGTTGATATAAAGCACATGATGCAACCGTAGTTGACGCTGCAAGCATCAAATATTTATGCTTACACGGTCGGCGTCGCTCGCGGTATACCTCAACCCGTAAACCAGGGCATGTTCAACGAATAGTATTTTTGTTTAAAAATACTATGATTCCATTCAGATTTATAGTCTAAAAGTATTGTGATTCTATTGATGTTTATATTTTATATAAACAGAATCGTGTAAGCCTATTCATAACGTTTACTATTTTTTATGGGATGATTTTAACAATGTTACCTATATTATATTTTGTTTAACCGTTTATTGACACAATATGTTTAGGTAAAATCCACATAATATTGACAAAGAAATAGTTGAAGATCTGGAGTAGATTTGTTATGATATGGTCATGAAGATATAGGTGAAGAAGTTTTTTGGGAAAGAATGAAGAGAATTTTTTATGACAAGGCGCGGAAGTATATAAAATATACCATATTGTCTTTTATTAACGCGAGTATCACACAATTAAATAAAATAGTTTAATTGGATTGAAACGCGATTTATCCGGTATAAGATTTAATAATATAAATAATAAATCGCGTTTTAATGCGGTATACACTATTTTATTTAAAAGTATTATAGATAGATTGTTAAATGTATTTAAATAAAATACTGTATACCGGATTAAAACGCGATTTATTATTTATATTGTTTAAATTATTTATACCGACGTTTCGGATTCTTTACAGTAACCGTGGTCGCGGGGAGACAGGATAAATAATTTAAACAATATAAATAATAAATCGCGTTTTAATCCGGTATACAGTATTTTATTTAAATGTGTGATACTCGCGTTAATAAAAGACAATTGTTAAATCTAGTTAATAAATAAAAAGAAAAATAGTTGTTTACAATTAACAATAATAATCCTGTTAACAATTTATATGGTATTTTATTTAAAGTTCCATAAATAAAACGCAGCGCGATTGGTAAGTTTCATTCCTTTATGGTCTGAAGTGGAGCTTAGCCGCCAAGCCGTAACGCTCTCATTACGAGTAGAAAACGGATTCTTTTGTACTAAAATCGCCTGTTTCTTGGAGTTTGTTCGAGATGCTGTCTACAGTTCAAGACACACAATTCAAGTAGTTCTTATATAATGTACATTTTGTGGAAAATGGTTAATAGAATTTAAATAAAATACTGTATACCGGATTAAAACGCGATTTATTATTTAAATTATTTATCCCGACGTTTCGGATGCTTTTCAGCAACAATTTTCAGTAATAAATCGCGTTTTAATCCGGTATACAGTATTTTATTTAAATGTGTGATACTCGCGTTAATAAAAGACAATATTATGGTTAATAAAAGATGTATTTCTAATGATTTGCTTATTTTGGATGCTTAATGAGGATAGCCAGTAGTAGTAGAACTTGAAAACGGGTGGTAGAAAATCGAAGTTCAACCGGGTTACGAACCATCGTTCATAGATGAAAATATTGTGAAGTGTATAATACGCGTATCGGTTTCAGTCTATGGATTTACGAATGCTCGAAGTTAAAAATAGGTCAACAGCATACAATAGACTGATGTTCTGTGGCTAATGTATCGCCTACCATCAAGTGCACCTTATGCTCATCGGTCTACGTCGTAACTAGTTAAATTATATACTATATTTATTAAATAGAGGTAAGGCAAATAATAACTTAGTGCTAATTTATTTGTATACATTTCATTTATTTTTCCTATACAACGATAAATGACAAATAAACAGATATAACGAGCAATCATTAATGATTCTATTATTTCCTAAACAACGCATCAGGAAAACCACGATGTATTGCCTAATTCATAAGCACATTTGCCCACAATAACACCACAATGAAAAGAGCGTGTATCTATCAATTTATATGATGAGTGATCCAATATTGATAGTAATGGTTCCTAGAACTGTTATTGTCCTTATCCATTTTCCTTGTCCTATTTACCGGATCAAGGAGACAACACAGTTCCATTTAATCAATATGCGAAGGGTAAATTATTATGACTAATCTATAATGGTAGAATAGGAACTGACTGAAAACAGTCTGATAGTATCTCAATCTGTCCATTGATATAATAAAACAGTATCAAAATTGTACATAATTTTTTTATCAGAAATGGAGAGGGGACAATTAACGAAGGGGAACTAAATACCAAGGCTCGGAAACCGGTTAATTTATTATGGGAGCTTCAAACGAAATAATAAAGTTTATTCTTTCGTTTTTGGACATAGGTATTTATTGAAAAAATTAGTGTGGAAAATATAGTGTGTATTCTCACTTTAAAACTAATATCATAGTATCTCAGTCAGACATGTATTTTGGAAAATAAAAATAAACCGGTTTCAACCCTTGCTATATACATAAAAAATATTTTTAATTTTTTGTCTGTGTGTTTGTTCAGGCTAATCTCCGAAGGTACAGAACTGAATCTCATGTAGCTTTCACACATAGGTAGTTGATATACCAGTCACAGAGTATCAGTTAATGATACCTACGTTGTCACGAAAAAATTATGTTTGTTAAGCATTCAGATCGCATTAATATGACCATCACGGTTTCAGCAACTGAGCTGCTTCATTGATAATTTCACTAGGCATTGTGATCGTAATACATATTAAGTTGATAAAAAATGTATATTAGATACTTGGTTTTAGAGAAGTCTCGCTATTTGCAAGACTTCTCAACTTGCAACACTAAGATAATTTCATTGAAAAAGAAATGCTGTTTACTTACAATTTGATAGATATTAATTAAAACAAAAAGCGTTATTTAAAAAGAAAAGTCGTTATTTGAAAATAAAACGATAATATTTTATGTGTTGAAGTTAAAAACCTTAATTCGGTGTTTTAGTTTTTAAAATGAAACTAAAAAAAAATTTCTATTTATATAACATTAATACAAAATAGGTTTAATTTTTAAGTAATATGTGTGTTTTTCGGAATTATTTCCGATAGAGGTTTAGGTTCGTTTAATATACATATTCAGTATTTCGGGCAAATATTGGGATCTCGTGTATTAATTACAAAATTATCACACGTTTATCATTTCAGCTTGTTGCAACGTAATAATCCTAATGACTGCTTTGTTGTCTAACTAATACATTAGCTGTTAATCCTCGGCTTTGCCCGAGCTAATATCTCTCTCAAACCGCAAACTCTACTGACGATCGCTGTATATCAATAGTGTAAGCTTTGGCTAGGTAATTGCATTTAGTGCTACTAAGATACCCATATCAAAGTGAAAGTCTTGTTATTTTATACCAAATCGGGCCTTTAACCAAGCTATATGAAATTGTCTTACGACAGATTTGTTTTTAAATTAGGAACGTCACTTCTAATTATAACCGTTTGGTCAGCACACTTCGATAAAATAACCAAGTGATGTTGTATTCCAACTTAATTGACTTTATTTTTGATTCATACTACTGGAATAACATGAGAATACCACCCAAACACATAAAATAAGTTTAAACCATTGTTATATATACAATGTAAATATATGGCAAAACATTATATCGTAAAACTATTACATAATGTTTTCGTAAATATAGAACTATTTCCGAGTGCGGTCGTAAAAGATAAACTTGTTACCATAAATAATTGATGGATCTATAGTAGAATAGACTTTTCATAAGACATAAGAATCATTGCGAGCTCATGCAAGAAAATATCCTATTGTGTAGAATAACGTGCTCACGATGCAGATTTACGATCACCTTAATATTTGTTGCTAAGGAAATCCTTATTTAATGATACTCTATTCGTTGATTCTACTTGATACTGCAATATAAATTATTAGTACTTAAAATGTGTTTTATTAAGTTTTAGGTTTTTTTTATGTTAGATATCCGAGGAGCGTGACTGAGGAATCCTGATGATGTGCTTTCGACCTATTTTTTACTTCATCAATAGTTATAAGTTATAATATGTATGTCACTAATTGTAATAAAGCGACTGAACTTGATATTTGTGTCATATTATGTTGCGCAACTTAAGATTTATTTAAGGGTTAATGTACAGTCAATCTTTCAGTTTTCTTTTTTGATTATAATTTATTTTTATAAACCTGAGTTGTCAAATTTGACTCTCAATCATAATTTTAATTGGCAAATATTCATAATAAACAGGTTGACAGGATTTTACTTGGATAGATTATTTGTATCACATTGTACTTTTAACTTTTATATCTTAGAAATATATATTTTTTGTCATTATCCTAGGCGGTCAGTATTTTGTAAGAAGTGTATAATAACGTATTTTTTATTAGTAATCTATAATCTCCACAGGCCTTTTAACTAAGCGATTAAAAGTTGGTTTTATTAATCCTGGCTCACTCGGTACAGGTCATGACGAATTTATAGCAGCAATAGCGCGTTTCTCTATAGACATACTTGCGGTAAATGAGACCTGGCTTCGTGCGGGCGAGGAAGGTCGTGCTCCATCTGTGCCAGGATATAGGTTAAGACACATACCCCGGTCGAAAGATATTAGATCGCGTGGCGGAGGGGTTGGCTTTTATATTAGACAGGGTTTAAGAGTTCGTATATGTGCCCATCCGTTCTACAAGGATGTTGAACAGATGTGGATAAGTATTAAGATTAACTCCAAACGGGTTATTTTGGGCACAGCATATAGACCTCCCTGGCTAAACGCTGAAACTTTTTTTAATGCATTAGCTGATTCCTATGCTTCATTTATTGACTTCGACTCCTTTATACTATTAGGGGATTTTAATATAGATTTTATGAATAAAACTGGCGGGAAGTATAGATATTTAAAAGACTTTTTACAACAAACAAGTTTGGTACAACTTATCGATGAACCGACACATTTTACCAGCTCGTCTCAAACTTTAATAGACCTAATATGCTCCGATGCCAAAGTTCTTAATACGCGTGTTCACCATATTCCCCAACTGAGTGCCCATGCGTTTATTGTTGCAGAGTTTAATATGAAAGTAGAGAAGCCTGCCCCTCGATGTGTGACATACAGACCCATTAAATCTATCGATCTTAAGCGATTTAATGAAGACCTTGCCTCTATCAGGTGGGACGATATTGCAGATCTGGATGATGTGGACGACATGATTTCCATGTTTAATCGATATATTAATTACCTCTTTGATACTCACGCACCTGTTAAGACATCGGTGTTTAGGGAAGCTCCTACTCCATGGATTACTAGTAATATCAAGTTAATGATGCAACTTAGAGATGAAGCTCTTCATAAATACAAATTAAGCAAATCCGATAGTGACAGACTTTCATACAAGCAACTAAAAGCTATGGTAAATACAGCAATGTATAACGAAAAAAAATCTTTTTTCGATGCTAACATTAATACTAATTTAAA
This sequence comes from Anthocharis cardamines, assembly GCA_905404175.1. Lineage (NCBI taxonomy): Eukaryota > Metazoa > Arthropoda > Insecta > Lepidoptera > Pieridae > Anthocharis > Anthocharis cardamines. The sequence continues at coordinate 5,921,180 of FR989964.1, forward strand.
AAATCCTAAATTTTTATGGAAAAATTTAAAAAAGACAGTGCTACCAAATACTAAAGAAATAAATCTCCCAGACCACCTAATAAAACCAGAAGACATTAATAACCATTTCTTAAATATTAAAGGAGTTAATAATGTTCAAGCAGCACAAACCGAATACTTTAAAAATAACCGTCACGGTCCTTCCACCTTTCGTTTAAGTACTGTTAGCGAAACTGTTATAGCCAAGATTCTGCTCGATATTAAAACTAATGCTAAAGGCTTTGACGGTGTATCCATGGATATGATTTTACTGACTCTTCCAACAACACTGAATGTTATTACATCCATAACCAATAAAATTATATCTATGGGTAAATACCCTGATATGTGGAAAATAGTGGTAGTCAAACCAATGCCTAAAATACCTAATCCATCTGAAATAAAAGACTTACGCCCAATAAGTATTCTACCTAGCTTATCGAAGGTTGTTGAAAAAGTTGTAGGTGAGCAACTTGCACATTACCTTGAAGAAAATAATATCTTGCCAGAGGTACAGTCCGGTTTTCGCAAACGAAAAAGCACCACAACTGCACTTCTGGATGTTGTCGATGATGTCCTGACTGGTAGAGATGAAGGCATGGTTACAATACTGGCCCTTCTTGATTTTTCGAGAGCGTTTGACTCGATTCACGTACCACTGCTGTTATCCAAACTTATATATTATGGTTTCGATGGTAATTCTTTAAGTTTTTTCCGAAGCTACTTAAAACATAGGTCGCAAATGGTCCAAATAAGGCAGACAAATGGCAACATTGTTGAGTCGTCTTTGAAACCTTTAGAAAAAGGTGTACCACAGGGGTCCATTTTGGGTCCAATTCTCTACATAATCTACAGTGCGGATTTAAGTAAAGAAATTAGAAATTGCATGTATCACTTATACGCCGACGACCTGCAACTGTATATAAATTTCCCACCTAGCGATACCGAGGCAGCTGTTGATTCTCTTAATTCCGATCTGGAGAATGTATCAGTGTGGTCCAGTAAAAACAGCCTCGTCTTAAACCCATCGAAGTGTAAATATATGATACTGGGTTCATCTTATCAGACAGAACAGATATCGACTCGCATTTCGAATATAACTGTTGATGGTACAAATCTTGAGAGAGTCCATTTGGTCAGAAATCTTGGCTTACAAATGGATCCTCAACTGCGTTTTGAAGAACATATAACCGAAAGAGTTCGCAACTGTTTCTATAGATTAAAGATCCTGTATAAGATTCGAAATTACATAAGTGAGTCTCTGCGTATTCAGTTGTGTGATTCACTAGTTCTGTCTACGCTCAACTATTGTGACGTGGTCTATGATGGATGTTGCCTTGCTAAAAGTAGACGTCTAATTCAAAGAGTGCATAATGCGTGTGCGCGGTACTGTTTTCGTATACCTCCACGAGCCCATGTCACTCCGTTTATAAACGAGGCAGGAGTACTGAAAATGGAAGCTCGACGTAAACTCCATCTTGCTTGTCTACTGCATGGTATCGCTAAGCACCAAGCTCCAATATACCTCTTTAGAAAGTTACGCTGGACATTTAGTTACGAACAAAATAAAACACGACCATCTTCACATATCCTCATGATGCCGCAGCATCGTACGGCAGCATTTAGGGGTAGCTTTAAGTACGCAGCTACTAAATGCTGGAATAATCTACCTCCGCCCATACGCAATTTAAAATCAAAGGCATCTTTCAAAGATAATTTAAAGCGATATTTATTGGCAATGCAGCGTACAGAATAGCACCCCTTACTCAATCTGATCGTCCATCCGAAGTCCCTACTACAATAATTATCATTATTTTATTTTATTTTTAGGTTTAATGTTTAAAAAAAAAATGCTGTATAGTAATAGTTTTTATTTTTAATTTATTATTTATTTTTCTTAGCTATAAGTTTGCACACTGTCCCCGTTTTATTATTGTTATTTCTGTTTGTTAATTTAATTTTGATTAGTTTATGATATTATTCAAACGTCTGATAGTCCGTGGCGTGACTGAGGCTGCAGCTGAAAATCAGCGTGGTAAGTTTCTGCCGTGAGGCTGAAGCTTACCACACAATGCTGAGACTGCGGCCTTTTAACTGCCAAACACAAACTGTTTTTATTCATTTTCTTATTTTTTATGTTTTTTTTTTTATTGTTTACTTATAAGTTTAGTTTTGTAAGTAATCTTTGTTAATTTGTTGTTGTTTGTGCAGTAAATAAACTCTCTCTCTCTCTCTCTCTCTCTCTCATTCTCATGAAGCGAAATGTAATTTCTTTTGAGATTAATAAATGTCGTTAACCCCTAAGTATAACTCATATTAAACTGAAAACACTTTATATTGTTGGAATTTCGATATTCCTCCCACTCGTTAAGTGCCCGAAGCGAATGCAAAACATGTTTACATAAACATGGCATCATGACTGGATTCAAACCCGCGACTCATTGGTCGTATGTAACGTAAGGTAACTCAACCAGCACGTCAAGTTTGGCGAAACGTTTGCAATTTGAATAGGTATATCCCACCGATTGATAATAATCGAATACAAAATTCAGTAGGATTATAGATATATTTTAGTTTCGGCACGTATTTTTCGATTGATGGCATTTGTCACTTAACATTATTGAGGTGGAAAAAAAAAAACCGGAATAAATAGCGCAGTAAAGTTTTTCAATGGGCGCAATATCCATTAAGCCTGCGGATACACGTGGCCAATTTACTGTTATGAATAAATCGTAGGCACCGCTGTTGTGAACCAGCAATTTGTTAGCCGGATAAGGTTCATGTTTAGGACAGACAAGAGATATTTTTATTACATTTGCGTTGATGCAATTACTAGTGCGATTGATTCATCGCTTCTAAGATAAAAATCTAGATCAATAAGAAATAGAAATAATTAGTAGTTAATGTTTATATTTGAATAAATAAATCTGAATTCGAACAATCGATAACAAAATAAAGAATGCGCATCTCTTCGCGTTTTTACTTTTACAGAAAGAAACCTTTTTTTTTAATTTGGTCCACGCGCGGATTTAATTTCGCGTGAACGATATTTTTGGTTATTGAAACATTTTTATAACAATATCCACATTCCAATTTCAAATCACTTTTACTCCCTAGGGATTAAAAAGCTATTTTGCTCTCTGTTTACAGTGAACTAACTAGCTCTTTTTGAATAGATGTGATAAAAATAGATTACTATGGTTTATGATTCAAAGAAATATTACACGTTTCAAGAAAACATATAATTACTTTAAAAATTAAGGTCGGGGTTGTTTACATACAAATATTCTTAACGCTCCGAGAAATTGATAGCGCGATTAGATGATTGACATTTTAGGACTGATCGTAGGTGCGGAGTGTAGATGCCGATACAATAAGAACACTTACATAGCTACATTATCCAATAAACACTAAAAACTCAGATCGCACTCGTTACAAATATGTAATAATTAATGATTAATTGGCCGGTACAAATATGTAATAATTAATTGCTTACATATTACACATTTTATAATATAAAAATGTCTAAACTGTTATCTATATTAGGACACCCTGGGTGGTAAAATCCTCCTCCAAATGTTTGCACTCTGCGTGATATTGACAATCTAGCCCATAGCCAACTAGTTTTACAATAGGTATTGTCATGATATCCTTTTCGTTTTGTTGTCAATTTCTATCCAGTTCTTTACGACCTGTGACCATCGTTTGGTTCGAGTGAATATTACCCGCCCACCTCAATTTGAGCTTCTAATATGTGTTTAAATCAATTAACGATACATTTTGCCTCAGGCATGGAAAGGTTAAGTACGCCATTTGCTTGAATATTAATATAATATATTTTATTCAGACTATTGTGCCGTGCAGTTAAGTCGACGCGGTCTTTTCGATAGATATTTTATACATTGCATATTATCTTCTTATTATGACTTAATTATAATATATTATGGCATTGCTTGAATGTTTTGTTTCGTAAGTGTGGTCGTATTATTCACAGCAACAGGTGGCGCACGTAACCTTTCTATTCTATCACATAATCTTTATGAAAACGTTCTTGAGACGTCATGTATTTCAAAATTCAAAAATCATTTATTCATTTAGGTAACACAATGTACACTTACTAACGTTAATAAAAAATATATATTAAAAGCTTCTAATTTTACATTTACCGCCAGTTCTCAAATCAAGGGCGTAGAACGGAAGAGAAGAACTGGCAATAAACTCTCCGCCACTCTTTTTAATCGCCAAGTTTTTGTTTTACAAAATGTTTGTAAGGCACTGCAATCATTACACCATGTATCGGTTAATGACATTTCAAAATGTATAAAAAAATATAAAATAAAAACACATTTTCTATGTTCAAATAGCCTTTTTTAAACTTACTACCTGTACCCAGCATCCGTTGCAATGCCACCTAAAGTAAAAAGTTATTTTTTTGGGGGCCAGGATTCAGGAACGTTCGCGGTCGTATGCATAACAACTCACCAAAGTTTCATCATAACCGAATGATTTTTTTCGGAGCACTGTACGTCAAGCAGCCTTTGACAGGAAGGATTATGAAGGAGTGGTTTCACAGTGCGCCATCAAATTAAGATGCCACTCTGTCAAGAGTGTCCAACTAAGATTGACGTTGGCGCGTTCGGTAGAACACCTGCCGTGCGCATCGATGGGTCATGGTTCGGATCCCACCGGGATGACATGTTTATAATTTTCTGTAAGCATATCTTCTTCGCGTCTGGTAGTTTTGGCCATTGAACGGATGGTAGGAATATCGCAATTTCGACCGGGTAACAAACCATCGTTCATAGATGGAAAACCAGTGAAGTGCATATTGCGCGTTTCAGTTTCAGTCTATGGATTTCCCAATGTTCGAAGTAAAACGTGGGTCGATAGAGCATCATTGACTTATGTTCTGTGGCTGAGGTATCCCTACCATCAAGTGAACCTCATGCTCGTCTGTCAATATCTGACATAACATAAAAAATAAGACTAAGAAGTTTCGGAGATCGGGATTTTTATTTAATTGTAAACTACAGTTATCACGTAAACCTAACAACCAAATACCCTTCTGTTTAAATAAGAGTTAACAATCAAGATATTTAACAGGTTCTCTTATTAGGTACCTATTGAAGTCTGTTGACTTAAAAATATAGGTACTTAACTAATTACTATACGTCTCAAGTAGGGATGTTACGGAGCTTCGATTCCGGTTCCGAAAGGTCGGAACTTCCGATTGATTTTGCACCTCCGATTCCGATTTCGGTTCCGATAAATTTCAATCGGAGGTTATAACCGGAGGTCGAAGTACAGCGGCGGTGGCGGCTGCGGTCAGTGCCATTTAATTTAATTTACTAGGGTATAAAATTTAAGTAAATTCGTTTATTTTTATTTTCAACAAGTAGGAAGGTGTTTTATTTTTTGAACTGATATGAATGAAACTGATTTATTTTATAACATATCTCTCTTTTGCTTCTACCTCCGATTCTGGTTCCAGTTCCGATTCCGGTTCCGACAAACCAAATTTAAAAGCTCCGATTCCGAATTCGGTTCCGATAAAACCACCTCCGTTACATCCCTAGTCTCAAGTTAAGCAATGAAAGTACTGAGCTGAACACCTTTTTGCTTGTAATTAATAAGATAAAAAGAACATATATTTAATGCCTTAGCCGTCATTTATTATATCTGGCATATATTAATGATTGTGTAATTGGACTGTCGCCCTCAATCGGTTTTATACACTCCATTACGTCGAAAGGTCAAAAATAATTACATTCACTGTATTGATGTTGGATCTCAATTAATGAATAAAATCGCGATCATTAATAATAGCTAATGCTAAACACCGGAGAATTAATACAATTAATTAGCACTGAATATGAAACTTTGGCGATTTTTGAAAAATTACTCCGTTGATATGAAATTCAGGATAACTGAAATTGAAAAGCTTTTCAACGCTGGAGGAGTAGAGGCATTGGGGCAGTAAAGGAGTATTAACTATATAATCATGTTTATACAAAGAACAGTAGGTAAAGGTATCACAGCGAAAAAAAATATGAAAAGAAAAGGGTTTTCACGTCAAAATTTTAAAGTTTTTTTCGAAATCTCCATTGTGGGGCCCCTCTTTTGTGGAGCCCCGGGGCCCTACCCTAAATCCGGCCCTGAGGCTCTAGCCAATTTTACATAACGGACAGCTGATATTTACATTGCATGCCGTCTGTAAAGATTACGTCATCGCAAATAGGTAGGTACAACTCAAACTACAACAGGGCCTAGGACGAACAACTTGCGAGAAAGTATTCGTATCGCCGTACTGTCATTTCTATGTAATTCTAAATAATTTTTAATTTTATTAATGTTAGATATCGACAGATGGGCATGAGGTTCACTTGATGGTGATTGATATCGCAGCCACAAAGATCAGTCAGCGATGCGCTGTCGACCTTCTTTATACTTCGAGCATTCGGTACTGGACTGAGACCGAAACGCGCAATGTTTTTGCATCTTTGAATGGCGGTACGTTACCCGGTCGGAATATCGATATTCCCCCCAACCGTTCAATACAAATGACAGATTGACAATACGAATACTTTCTCGTAAGTCTTTAGCACTAGGGCCTCAGAGCACGTCGCGCGTAAACGCTAGTTCAAAGTAATTCCAAATGAAATTTATTATTCTTTTATTACTTCACACTTTTGTCTCATGAATGGTTGAAAATTGATTTAAAATTTAAAATACGCCGCTTTTAATGCTCAAGTCGAGAGAACAGTGATTTATTCTAGCGCAACGGCAAAAGAATTAATTACTTAACCGAATGTTGGCTTGAAACAGGGAAGTTGTGCTACGTCAAACGAAACCCTCGAATCTATGAGCTATTAGGGATGTCACAAACCGAAATAAACTTTTAAAACTATGCATTTATGTACTTAGAGCATGATAATTTGTCGACGTCGCTGCGCGGAGCCTAATAGACTTCTTAAGGTTACACTAGTCGACATTCTATCCATAGAAATTTCGGGGGGGTATTACTCCACTATTTAGCACCGTACATGAAAAGTTAAATATGATATCGTTTTGTCTCATTATTAATTTTGTCTGTACGGAAACAGAATGGTAAAATAAAAAACCATTAAAAAGTTACGAGCTACCAAAGATTCGATTTTATTGCCATTTTTTAACACAACTTTGGGCTTAAATTAGTAATAAAAGAAGTATCAAATTTTCAAAACAAAGTCGGTACCGACACAGCACGATTATCGAAGAATACAATAATTTTTATTTGTAATTGATTTATGCAGTGGTTTTTTCATGAAACTCGATTTTCCAAAGGCTTTTTCGTATTTTTTTAGACGCCCATTTTACTATGAATTATCGTGCATCTCACGTAATAATGACTGCCCCGGTGCGGTGCGGGAGAACAGCATGCTTTTTGGCAACGCCCACCAGTGAGTTCGAGCCCGCGACTAGTGCAACCTTAAATAGCCATTTTTAAAATACTACTAGTATATAAAAGTGAAAGTTTGTGAGGATGTTTGTTATTCTTTCACGCAAAAACGACTAATCGGATTTAGATGAAACTTTACAGTATTATTTTTTATACATTAAAATAACATATAGGCTATAATTTATAACGATATTGAGTTAATTAGCCAAATAATAACGATGCGTGTCAAATATGTAGGAAAAAAATCCAGCTATCTGAGAGCTATTTCATATAAACAGACGCGTATTGGCGAACCTGATTCAACGAAAGCACTCGCCTTCTTGAAGATAAAACAAACTGTATGAACTGATTATAATCAATTGCATGCAATGTATTGTTATCACATCATATAACCTTACTAGAATTATAGTAATATAATAGCCTTTACCTACGACATTGTCCTCGTAAATTCTGGAACTTTTCCACATAACATATACGCATACGGTATTAAAGCTCTATCTTTTGAACTTTCTAATACCAGTTTTAGGTAGGTAATATGTTGATAAATCCTTTCATAGTTTTATTTATATACACAGATAATGTCTGGTTAATAATAAATGCTGTATTGAGGGCTAAAAAAAAAGATTAGAAGTCGGAAGAAAATAAGTTTACGCGTAGGCAAGAATTGTGTAATCATTAGAGACTCATAACCCTAGCTTACACAGTAAAACTGTTTGAATTTTCATAGGAAAACTAGACTTCATTATAACAATTCCGCTTACAGCTTTAAATTATGCCGGCAATTTAAAATATTAAAATTTATGTGTGATATTTTCAACAGGATTTTATTCCACCATAATTAAGCATTAATTAGCTTCAGCATCTAAAGCCCATATTTACAGTAAAATTCTGTTTAACAGAAAACGTATGTCCCTTTTGAAACATACAATCGACTAACTAATGATTGAACAGATAATTGGAATAGTTGGTAAAATTCAATAAAGTTTATAGGACCGTTTTTGTAATATTTTTCGATAGTAAGACATATTTCTAATATCCTTTTGTAATACTCACTGATTGACATTATTAATTCACAATAATATGTTGCCATTGGGAAAGGAATTTGGACTTAATCGAACGAAACGCAAGGCAAGTCCCTAATATAGCGTTTTTTATCTATGAACTCTAAGAAAATAGATGTACATATTGGCGCGCTTGGCACGGTTTCTCTGGGGTAACAGAAGTTCCTACCCCAGCCACCGTGGCGCTGCCAGAATCCGTGTGAACGCACACTTTGACGCTGGAATCACATGGAGGAGTTAGCGGACTGCTTAGATGAGTTTGTGATACTGATACATTGCCGCGCGCTCTACAGTTCAAAAATAGAACTACTTTTTCCGTGCCAAAAATCTATGTTCCTTGCATGAACGCATATATTGTGTTATTATCACTAGGAACAAAGGGCCTAAAACATACCTGGATCATGATGTGCTGCTGGCGAGGGAGCTGAAAAGGCACTCGAGCAACCAGGGCGTCGTGCGAGTCCTCCCAGTTCTGGTACTGAGGAAATAACAAATATATCGTTAATTACTGGATTATTTGAGACCTTTAATAAAAAAATATTTCTTATATTAACGCGTCCCATCGTAATTAAATAAGGTACTCGTAATTAACGTATGAAAACGCAAAAAATACAAATACCTGACAACAAAATTAACAGGATCCAAATAGTATATAGATTGTTTTTTTTTTTTAAATAATAACAAAGAGGTTTAAATATTTCAAAGGTTGATTAAAAGTGAAAAACAAATTATATCATTTTAAATGATACTAAAGAGGTTGTTTTAAAATAACACAATTAATGATATAATATACTTGCAGTTGCAAATCACCTATGACTATTAATATTGTCGAATGTGAAAATCAATTACTATTGACTCGTTACGATTAAAAAAGAGATATCTGAATTTTACCATACTTACTAAAATGAAAGAGTAATAAATTTATTACCGTAGTATTAATTTATAAACAAGTATTCAAAAATGTTATGCTGCATTTTTTTTAAAAAGGTCATTTTTAAACTTGTTTAATGAAATAAAAAATAATGGCTTAAAATGCAAATCTAATAATTTTAATAGTCGAAATATCGAAAATCCTTCAAACTATAATAAATTTCTTTTATATTAAAATATGTACGTAGAATAGTACCGATGCCAAAGCCACAAGCAAAAGTACACAATAAAATTTCCGAGACTTATTTCCTAGCCATCTCAACTCTTTTAAATTTCTTTTTGTTTAAACAGTTTGTCTCATTAAGGTTTCTTTAAAAAGTTTGCGTAATAAACTTCGCTTAAACTTTTCAGGGTTTTATAGAATCAAAGCAAAAATTGTGGAAACCCGAAAATTGATTTATATAAAAATCTAAAAGAATATTATGATGAGGGTATTCGTGATGTATTTATGTAAGTTCCCTTCCCAAAGTATATTCTTGAGAAATACTTTATTTTTATTTTTTTATGTTAGATATCGACAGACGAGCATGAGTTTCACCTGATGGTAGGTAATCCCCAGCCACAGAACATCAGTCAATGATGCGCTGTCGACCTGGTTTTTACTTCGAGCATTCGGAAACTTATAGACTGAGCGAAACGCGTAATGTGCACTTCACGGTTTTTCAATCTATGAACGGTGGTACGTTACCCGGTTGGAATTTCGATATTCCTCCCATTCGTTTAATGCGCGAAAGGACCAGACGTGGGGAAAACATGCAAAACTATAAACATGTCGTCCCGGCAGGATTCGAACCCGCGACCCATCGGTGAGCAAGGTAGGTTCTACCAAACGCGTCAACGAGCCCGTCAAAATATAAGACTCTTATGTCTCAACAATTATACAGCATTCTAGTTAAAAATATGTACGTAAGTACTAAGGCTAAAATCTAATGATTTAAAAAAAAAATGATCCTATGAGCTTTTTTAATCATAATAAATAGACTACGGTGATTAGTGATAACATAATAGGTGGTGTCAACAAAAAGCTCACGATTCAAGCTATCGGTCACTCAGTTTTATAACTTAGCCCATGATAAGCCGGCGAGTCAACACGTACTAGCTAGCTAGCCACTTAGCCGTTAAGCGAGGGTATAATAGCCGTTAAGCAATGTGGACCTTTATGTAAACGTTCATAAGCAGAGTAAGAGCACTATTCATAATTGGTTTAGGGATAGAATCTCCAGAATGATGACAAATCAAGAGAGTCTAATCATTTACTTTTCATATCACTATTTTTATCTCCTTTGTAAGTGAATTCCCGAGTCCCCTAGTGGGGCATGGGGCAGACCCATTTCTGTGTCTGTTTCACTGATAATTTTTCTTTACAGGCAAGTAAAGAGTTACAAAAAATAAAACAACATCCCCCGGGATTCGAACCCGAAACCTCCGGTGGTAAGCTCATCGCGCTTACCACTGAGCTACGGACAGGACATCTCCTTTATACTACTAGTAAATATCCTAATTTTAATCACTTTTTTATTGCGCGTAATTGAAATAGATATTGTTTTTCAATTAGGTACCAACTGATATTAAAATAGTTGATATAACTTTGTTGGTTGACCCCTATTCCTATGTACTTATTTATGTTAATAGTAAATCTAATAATTCCTTATAGATTCTCTACATCTGATCCCTATAAATAGGTTTTAGTTTGTTGATTGCTTAAGGGAAAGTTTAATTAATTCGATTTTTAAATTTTGATAAAAATATCACAACAGAATTAATATCAACATCGAAGAGCTGTAAACCGAACTCTCAAGTTAAGTATCTGCATCTTAGAAAACCGCGCGAATAAAATGCAATCACAAACAATCGCGAAGTGAAGTGAAACAAATAAATATTATGTGTTGTTATCTCGAAGTTGTGACACATTCGCCAGCTCAGCAAACAAAACAAAACGAAAGCAAGTCGCGAGCTCGTATGATTAACTCCAATAACATTGAATTCCCGCGTTTTCATTTCCTTTGCTATTTTATATTCCGTAATAGGTTTGCAAAACAGAAATGTCATATACTAGCTTTTGCGTGTATCTTCGCGAATTTCTAATTTAACTTAACCCTTATTTCCAAAAATAAAAGAAAATTTTAAACAGAGCAATTTAAACTACTATAGGTACTTTGTGTTTTATCGTTTACGAACAAAAATATTTTACAGTTTAAATAAAATACTGTATACCGGATTAATACGCGATTATTTATATTGTTTAAATTATTTATCCCGACGTTTCGGATGCTTTTCAGCAACCGTGGTCGCGGGGAGACAGAAAGATGACAGTTGTCTGATTTTTGAAATGTCACAAAGTTGCCATATTCAATTCAATTCAAAAATAATTTATTAATTTAGCAATGTACATATGAACGTCAATAAAAATACATATTAAATGCTTCTAATTTTACATTTACTGTACTTACATCTACAGTAGTATTACAGTATTTTACAGTTTTTTTTTTGTATTCCACGTAGGCAGTACTGTAATACTAGTATTAATTTGAACTAATGTACTTCATGAAGTACGCTAAGACTTAAGAGGTTATCTACATATATCTATACTAATATTATAAAAGGAAAGAATTGTTTGTTCGTTTGTTACGATTTAACTCAAAAACTATTGGAGCGATTTTAAAGATTCTTTCACCAATAGAAAGCTACATTATCAGCTAGTAACATTCCTGTATATTTTGTCTATAGTACATCTACGAGTTACTACTTACTAGTGTATTACATTCTAAGGAATTATTACCTGGATGTGGATGGGGGTGCGTGTGCTCCGCTGGTGGCTGCATCGAAGAAAGTGCTGACAACGGAGTGTATCGGGCGCCATCGTCTCGGGTGCAACCCTCCTGGTAATTATAAAGATACTTTACGGCCGAATTCTCGAACGCTAATCAACATTGAGGTGTACTTAAAAGTATCTCTAACCCTTTCATTACGAAGGTAAAAGGAAAGGCAGAAACATTTTAAGAAACCCTCAAATTTTGATTATCGTTTCAGTTAGTCATTTTGACTGATCTTTAATTATTAAATATACATACAGGTTGTCCAGTAAATAGTACGACATACTGTGTAAGATGATAGCTATGGTCAAGAATTATGATTTTAACTTGATATGGTAAAGAAAAAATTTATTGGTCAGTTTTGTACAACGATTGTAAAAACTTGCTTAGTTAATGGTGTTTTTAGAAAGGTACAAAAAGTCCATATATCTTGAAAACCATGAGATTTCGCAGAACATATATTAACTAGAATTATAGGTCTTGACTACAACTATAATCTAACACAGTATGTCGTACTTTACGTAGCTTTACTGGACACCTGTATATTACGTGATCTTTGATGAAATAAAAATGTTTATGTTAATCATGTATCTGTTTATTCGTAAGCTCGTAATATTATGAGGTTTAATGGAAAATATTTTTTTAACGTTTGATTTTTATGCCCTTATTCAGTAGTAGCACTGGATTTTCGAATTCATTGAGAGGAAACGTTTGTAAAAATTGAAAAAAAAATTTAATTAAAGCCACAAATTTTTAAATTCTATTGTAATAATACTTCGTTCTAATCAATAGTATTACCTAATAGGAGATTCAAATATATGTATATATATCATAAAAAGTATTTAGCATGTAAGACAAAACAATTACCGTCAAGGATAACACGAGGGTTATTCTCTTCCCTCGAAATCTTTAAAATCTTTAATTATTTAATAGCGCTAAACGAAAATGATTCGTTACGATATAAACAAAGGGTTGTATTTAGGTTGCAATATTTACGTGAGGCGATGAAGGATAACGTGCGGGATAAAGCCCCGAGGCGTGTTTACGTCGAACTTACTTCATTACCGGGTATTAATGAGATTCAAAAAGCCTATGGTACGATCTTTATTACGTGCCAGCTTTCGGCTTCATTTGTTAGCTTTTAATGCTTTGCCATGCTTTTTTGGGTGAGTTTAGTATTTTGGAACTGCATTGTTTTGGTTCATACTGGAAAGAAGAGAATTGAAAAAGAGAACATACTGCGCCGATCCCAAATAAAAAAGGGAACAGGGCAGGAAGATGAAGAAGTGCTGGTTCATACTGGAGATAGCTAGATGAGTTCAAAAGGAGAGTGTTGTTTTTATTTTAAAATACATATATTAAGGCTATACCACAATCTCAAGGAACAGTCTTATTGCCGTCTTACTTTACGAGAAAACGTGACCGTGCTATACATGTTGTATAGTAATCTCTCATCATTCAATTATACCTGCAATAACACTGCTTTAAGAAATGGCGGTAATTCCCCAAGTATAGAAAAATAATTTAAAAATAACAGCTTACCTTTTCACAATTAGCAGTAGCTGTAGTCTGTGTGTGACTTGTTGAAGAAATACGATACTGCATTCCCGAAACGGTACAGAAACCTTCGTGGAGATGGGTGGAGTAGACCCCCGTTATTGTCACATCAGTGTCCTGGTTAACAATAACTTCAACTTTTTGCTTCCGATCAGAGAGAGGAGTGTCTTCTATTTCCTGTTTAGGTTCTTCATTTTTTACTTCCGACTTTACGCCGGAATCTATTACGTTTTTTGGCTTCTGTGAATAAGATTCATCACTACATGAGTCAGAAGTACTATCATCCTTACTTGATTTCGGCGAACGTTTTTCATAGCTAGCTGCCAGAATAGCGGTAGCATTTAAGCTAGCCATTCGTTTTTGGACCACCATATCCTTTAGATCCATGACGACTTCGTTTCTGTTGCGTTTCTTTTTTATGGGAACCCCAGCAGTCTTTTTCATTTTAGCTGAAGGCTTTTCGGAATCAGATTTTGGCGTTGATGTTTTAGTTGGTGCTTTTTTTCTCTCAATGATAATTTTAGGTTTAGACTCAAGTTCGCTATCTTCACTAGACGAAGTAGACGATTTAGGATCCCAATATTTACCAGCACTTCGTATTCCTGGGACTCCTCTTAATGTTCTCTGAGGAGGGCTATCATCAGAACTATCGGAACTATCCTTCTCTTTTTCTTTTTTGTTTTCATATTCTGATTCTGATGTACTATTTTGTTTTTCAGATTCTTTCGCTTTGATTTCTTTCTTTTTAGAGACCGCCATTTTGGAAGTCCCTGGAATAGGCTGTCTTTCCACAGTTTTCATTAAACCTAATTCTACATGGCTTCGACTTTCGTTTTCATATAAACAGTGTACCTTTGCTAACGCATTAAGTGAAGCCATTCTGTGTTTTTTCGGTCCTGACCACATTGATAATAATTTCAGCCGACGTTTACTCGGTTTTTCATTCCCTAACAAAACAGATGTATCTTTAAGATCAATTAAGGAGTCTTTTGAGAGCTCTTTTAATTCTTTAGATGTATTCTTTTTCAAGCTATCTGTAATTCGTTTATATTTTTTATTTCTTGCTTTCTTGTTTTTTGGACTATCCGATCCTGATGAAGCTTTATAGTCCTGATCGTCATTAGATTCACTTACACTTTCTTCTGATGAGCTGTAATGTTTTATTTTGGTACTAAAAGCAAATTTTGACGAATCTATTTCTTCATCAGACATAACGTTTTTCTTCTGTTGCTTTTTACATTTAGATGTTTTCTTGACGTTTTTTGCATCAATTTCTATTTTAATAGTTGAATTATCTTGCTCAAGAAATTTAGTCGGGCTGAAAGGTTTTCCAGTGACACTTGATTTTCTGGCAACCATTTTATAAGATTTACTTACTATAGGCTTGGGTTCATCGTTTAAATTACTTTGGCTATTTAAATCAGATGTACTTGACTGTTGTTGACTTGTGCTTGTATCTTCAGTTTTTTTACTAGCTTTCAATTGTTTAACAACTTCTTCAATCGGTCTATGGGGTGAGTATTTCTTTTTTTCAGCATCTCCCTTTTTATCGACTACTGTCCCTTTCACACGAGCTATCGGTCGTACGCGACCAACGGTTTTATTAATAGGGTTTCTAAAATCCGACAAAATACTTTTCGGAGAATCAACTTTCTCAGTAAAAGTGTATACGTCTATTTCAGGTCCTTGAGCTACAAATGCACTAGTAGAAGTTCTTTCCTTAACATCATCCGTCTTTGTTTCACATTTCAGAGGCAAAAATCGTTCAGACACAGTTAAATTTCCTTTAGAATTTTTACAACATTTTACATCTATATCAAGCGTTCTCGGTGATCTAGTCGACGTAAAAAATTTAGGCGGCCTCTCTACGTCTGTTTTAGGAGTCTTTGGTGAAAGGATAATGGATGTTGATTTTGGACTAGTTACTTCACCCTTGCTTGGACCATTTTCTTCTTTATTTTCTGAATTGTCTTTGGATTCTGTTATATTTAAGATCTCATTTCCCTCGCTTTGTTTTAAACTATCATCTTTGTCCTTCCCTGTTGTTGTGGGTATGGTTATTTTTGTTGTATCATTGATTTTTGTTTCTTTCAAAATATCTTCTGATATTTTTTCGGAACAATTTTTTACTTTAGCTGTAGAAGAATTTACTTTTTTAGGTGATGGTTTTGATTTAAGTATTTTGCCAATTTTTTTAGTTAAATCAGAACCATTTTTGGTCTCCGTATCAACTGAATCTTTCATAGATTTTTTTGCTTTTAAATTGGGTTTACTTTTTTTAGCAGCATTTGTAGGTTTCTTTGAAACTATTTTTTTGGTTACAATTTTAGGCACGTTTGTATCTTTCGTCTCCTTGAAGTCTTTCTTAGTTTTCTTTGTAGGATTTTCATTTCTTGCCGCGCTAGGTTGTGATGAAAGATTATCAAGAGACGTTGAAGGACTCTCTCGTTTAAGTCGCTCATCATCTTCTTTATTTTCTGCGCCATCATCTTTATTATTTTTGGGATTTTTTGCAGATTTTTGAAATGCTTTAACCTTCTTTGGTGCTGTCACTTTCTTTTTAGTTCGTTTTTTAACGGGTTTGGTTTTGAAAGATGTTTTATTTGACGCTCCTTTCTTTGCTACAAGTTTCGAGGATTGCGACCGCATTGTCCACGGCAGTCATGAGAAGTGTCCTCATTGACTACTAGATGATGTTACTCCCTGCAACAACAATTTTTTTTATAGAGTTTTTATCTTTAACAACATTAAATTGATATAAATGTAATCAGATTCAAATGTAATCTAATTTATTCAACATAATCTGTTACCAATATATAAATATAATCCTTATTTTTGAGACAGTCAAGTAACAAGGAACTAAAAAATACTACAAAATTAGCAGGGTCCAAGTTTTATTTCATAAAATGTTTTTCTTTTATATTTTTATTACATAGTTATTATTGAAGAGTATAACTGTGCGTATAACTGTGACCATAATCGGTTAACATATTAAAATCAGTATTTTCAATATACATTTACGTTAAATTCTCATATTCAGTTCATTTTGCATATCCGTTTCAAAAATAAACAAATAAACGTTAGTTCGTTCATAAAAATAGTGCCTTTTAAGAGCGAGGATAATGAAGAAAGATGATTTGTGTGCAGTCGTAATAATTAAGCGATGAGTCGACTGGCTTTTGTCAAGTTAATCTAATAATACGGACCGTAGCTGAAAGCAAGCAGTCGCTATTATAAGGGGCAACCTTTATTGTATTGTGGACGGAGTTTGATAAGTAGTTCGTACTTTATTAATTGTTTCGAGATTGCTTCTTACTAAGAACAATGTAGAAATGAATTTAGTTTTGTTATTGTTTGTTCATTTAAATTTGTTGTATTTATGATGTAAAAAGTTATGTGATATGTAAAAAGTAATGTGTATTTTCAAATAAAAAAAGCGTTCACAGTATTTAAAAGGAAGTTGTTTCGCCATAATAGGTCAATAAGTTTACAAAACGATAGAATAATTATTTACGAATCTGAAAGTTCATTGTGAACTTTTATACACTTCTAAAACTCACTGAACCAAGTTCCCACGAGTTACTGAAGCGCGGGGAATAAAGTGTTAAATCCTTTTACGGTTAGAGTCGATTTTTCGCTCGTTATTTCAACATTCTCAAGCAGCGAATCTGTGTATGATTCAGAAGGTTATTTTGTGAAACATATCGATCGCCTCATTCTGTGCTTATTCCGATGCTCAATAAATTAACGCTTCGTTATTGTACTGAATTTTCCTGAATGAAGATAATTATCTGCCGTTGACATATCCAACACATACTGTAAAAGCTATAAATGTTACGAGCAAATACTAACGCAAATAGTCGCTAGTCGACGTACATCCATATACATATTTCATGCCTCTTTTCCGTCGAAGTAGGCAGAAATTAAAAAATTTCAAATGCTCCGATTGTTGACCACTTTCGCTTCATACACGCTCATCGGTTTCGAGAATGACCACAACCCTTCTAAACGAATTTACTCTTAGAAAATCCTGTGTATTGCTACTAATGAATATTTCAATCTACATTTGCCGTATCTGCATAATATTACAAATATCTAGTTTTTATCGCTGCTTTCTTCATTTGCTTTCCCCTATTGTAAAGTCACCTATTGTACTCAATATTACTAAATTACTTGTTTCATTTTTTTCGACATAGTATAAAACAAAGTCACTTCCCGTTGACTCAGCGACCAGAGGACTGTTCGCAGATCTTTAAGCTAAACAACGAATTTTAATGCGGTTTTCATCAATGGTTCAAGAGGAAGGTTTATATGTATATTGAGGATATACATATGTTTAATGTTAATTTGTTAAATAATGACGATAATAGTTCAAGATGTCGGCAGAAATCAAGTCTTATTCTTTTCGGGCGAAGCCAACCGGGTCGCTAGTTCATAATAACACTTATTTCATACTTATTTTGTTTACACGGTATACAGGCTTTTGCTTAGTGATTAATCAATAGATTTTTGTGATTAAATTGATATTTGACTTATACCAAGGTACTGTTAATTTTAGAGCTATAATTGACTTAGTAATTGATGAATAGTACTAAAAAGTAAAAACTGATGCTAATAATGCATACCTACTAAGTTCATACTCTTGAGTTAAAATAAATGAAGCGAGAAAAGCTATCACAACAAAATGTGCACATGTTTTAATCAAAGCCAGTGGGGTGCAAGATTTATGAGCACTGAATAAAGAAATCAGTGTCAAAATAACAAGAGCCAAGCGCAGCGCGGTCTTTATGCTTGCCATTCATCTTTACCAATTTGTAGCTTATTTAGAAATTATTGTGAGTTGAAGCTCCAGTTCTCATACGTTAGATATAATAAAGTATATAAACGTATCTGTTATGCCGTTTTAGATCTTAATTCAATAACTATACAGCTTCTATTCAAAGACAAGTCGTGCAGACAGAAGCATATTAATTCTGTACTACGAGTCAAGCTTCTGAATGAATTTCTTGATAAGTCAATGTATTTTATTGGTATTATTTATATATTATATATATATATGTATTATTGTTAAATAGTTATTGCGGTATGGAAAATATAATTTAAAACTTAGTAAATCCTTATTTTTTTGTTCTCAATCCTTAAAAAAATTGCCCGCGTAAGCAGAGAAAAATAAAACACAATAGATATCCTTTCTTATAAGAATTAGTATTTATAAGATTAGCCATATTTAGCTGTTATAGACAAAACAGTGGGTAACTACGCAGTGTTTTGTCTACAACCGTTTTGTATTTTTTACTATTATTTACTAAAGGAATTCAACTTACTCCGATTCGATGAAGTTGTTAAGGACTTTCGTTTTGTTGAATTTTGTACCTAATACGTTCAATATTATATTTTTTATGATAGATATCGACATACAAGTATAAGCTTAATTGATTAATCAGCCACAGAACCTATTTTAACTTCAAGTATTCGGAAATCTTTAGACTGAAACAGAAACGCGCAATATGCACTTCACGATTCATCCATATATGAACAGTTATTCATAAAATACCTCCAATTAAAAGTATTAAGTATATACATATTTAGAAAATAAAGTCACTGTTTCTAAATCAACTCAATAGCTTAGTATAACCAATACTTATAATATGATAAATGGTTTTACTATCAAGCTCATATCAGTCATATTGTGATTAAATGGTGTTCGGACAGTAGGTCGGAGTATATAGGTGAAAAGGCCTCCTCCATTTTTCCAAACCTTTTTAATCCACTGCTCTTTTCTTACCATTGTTTCTATTTCTTTAGATTTTTACTTTAATAATGAAAAATACAAGCAATAGAATATACTCATAATATGCCTATTAAATTGTAAAGTTATTTTACTTCCTATCAATACAAAAAGATTAATACTGCTCTAAGCACAACGGATATAAATACAGGCTTAGACTTAGATAAAAAGGACTATATAAAAACCGCATCGGCTGATTGCACATTAAGTATTGCGGATCGACGCTAAGTGACTATAGAATCGTAAATCTTATACCTTATCTATAACATTCATAGCAATATCAGTCTTAGATGGAAAACATAAGGTCTATAATAGTGTGAATAGAAATACCACCCACATAGCTTGAACAAGCGTTTACAAATGTAGGTTTGTATGCATGGAGTACTTAGTGTGTGTGTATTTCATTTACTGTATTAGTTTCTTAGCCCGACACTGTATCCTATTACATAAGATTTATTAGCGAATATTTTGAACAATGAATGTTTGGAAATACTAATTGTAAGGCAGTAAGGCTCGAAGTAAAAAATAGGTCAACAGCATATCACTGACTGATGGCTACCTACCATCAAGTGAACCTCATGCTCGTCTGTCGATATCTAACATAAAAAAATACAAAAAAAGTAAAATACACTGCAAACTTTTTACTTTTCAAAAACGATATTTAACGATTAACGTCGCGGTGCGGTCGCCCGCCGATTTCATTAGAACGCTAAGAGCTATCTAACCGAATCCTATACGAAATCAGTATCGTGATATGTCGACAATACTAATTTCTCGCAATATGTTTTAAGGCCGACAACGCATCTGAGACTTTTAAGTCGCGGATGACCATGGACGGTGGTGATTACTTACCATCAAATCAGACAACCGTTACCTGCTCAGTTGTCTGCTCTGTAATAAAAAAAATATGTATGCAATTTCAAATTATTTTCCATATAACTGACAGACAGTTGAAGCGAATATTTTATTTTATTTTTTTTTATATCAGAGCGGACAACAGAGCAGGTGGGTTACCTGATGGTAAGTAATCACCACCGCCTATGGACATCCGTGACTCAAGGGTCTTAGATGCGTTGTCGGCCTTTTAAAAATGTATAGGCTCGTTTTTTAAAAGTAACGAGGTCGTAATCGGAAGGAAACACTGATGCTGGTAGTTCATTCCACAGTTTAGTTGTACGTGGAATGAAGTTGCGCGTGAACCGTATCGTGCTCGACTTCCATTCATCGAGGTGATGAGGGTGATACAACTGTTTGTGACGTGTAGTGCGATGATGGAAGTCGGCAGCTGGGATGAATATTGTCACAAATAGTTCATGCTTGGGTCTCTTATACTAATTTGTTGAAAGCCAGTGTCGCACGACCCTCGGCCGATTGCAGTATAATGACGTCATATCCGGTGACCGATCGCCATGCGTTCCGTCGTTACGTGTAGTTCCGTATCATCAACAAACTGACCGTGTTCCAAATATTTACATTCTTTACCCATGCCTTGTTTGCAGGGGTAAATCTGTTAATCGTTACCCTGCGACTATTAATAACACTCTATGAGCGATCCAAATGCGTCATCATATTAGGAAAATAGAGGATATCCGGGAGTTTGTGAAATTAAAATAACATACATATATTACAATATATTGATTTTTACCACTAGACACTAACGGTCTTATTCATAAACGTATTATATCTATATATATAAAAGAGATTTCCACCTATATAGTCACTCATCACGATATCTCTGGAACCATAAGGCGTAGCGACTTGAAATATGGTAGGAATATTCCTTTCGCCGAGTAGAGGTCAGCTAAGAACGGATTTTACGAAATTCAACCCACAAGGGGGGTTGCGGGGGCAATTGCTAGTAAGCTACATATAATTATAATATGTTTTATTTCTTTCGTTCTGTAGTCTTTTTATATTCGATAGAGCGAGACAAAACATATTTTAACTATGTCAAGCTTACAATACGTTTATGAATAAGGCCGCAAGCTTCTATACATTTTTTATGTTAGGTATCGACAGACGAGCATGAGGTTCCCTTAATGGTAGATAACCCAGCAACAGAACATCAGTCAATGATGCGCTGTCGACCTACTTGTTTACTTCGAGCATTCGGAAATCCAAAGACCAAAACCGAAACCCGCAATGTGCACTTTACGGTTTTTCCATCTATGAACGTTAGTTCAACCCGGTCGGAATTTCAATATTTCTTCCACCCGTTTAACTTCCGTAGTTACCGGACGTAGAGAAGACATGTTTACAGAAAATTATAACAAGACGTCATGTTTTATTCGAACCCACGACCTCCAGCGCACATCAGGTGTTCTACCAAACGTGCCAACGAGCCCGTCCAACTTTTCCGTCATCCTTTATCCGACAGAACTTTCGACGCACGGGGTAGTGCACCTTGTTTTCCGATGGGTCTCGAGTTCGTACCCCGCCGCGTGTTTATAATTTTCTGCAAATATGTTTTCCTTACGTCTGGTCACTTCAGGAATTACACGGGTTGAAAAAATATCGGAATTCCGCCCGCGTATCGAACCACCGTTTAATAATGAATAATCCGTGAAGTGCATATTGCGCGTTTCGTCGAAGAAAAGAGAAAAGCGAAGGTAAAAATGTATTTATCCATAAGAAACAGATAAAAAAAAATTATCTACGCTGTTATCACGTTCACAGAATCCTATTAAAAACGAACAAAATACTTTTTTAAATTAAAATTATAGTACTTGCAATGAAATGTTCTTCTAATCCCTTACATTTACGATGTAATTCAACATAGTTTGTATGCACATGCAATCAATATTTTTAATAATTTCAAATTTCAATTTGTTAGTGACGTGTAGCCGCAAAGGGTGGTACGTGACTAAGAGAATCTGAGACCAATTAACTCCTTTTAATGTTGCCAAAACTGAGCGTAGTAAACCGTACCTATTCGCATGTGTATAATTCCTCTTTCCTCTCAGTAATCTTTGCAAAAAATTAGGTCAATCTGTCGCACAGTTTTTGCGTGGATAAAGGACAACGGTAGTATTAGTAGCGATATAACGACCGAGGTTCTATTACAATCTCTCAGAGCAGTTTTATTCCTTTGATTTTTTAATAATAATATTTATTTGCTTAACACTTAAACATAACAGCTATTTAGGATCCAAACTAGGCTTAACCTGTATCTTAAGATCCTACACAATGATTTATATAATACTAAAAAATAATTAATAAAGGGGAAGAATATATTGTGAACTAAATAATACATACAATACACAGAGAAATACCAAAAGGGAGTTTATAAAAAACGATAGCAAGAAATTTAAACGCTTTATTGAAAATACATAAATTTTGGGTTCCCAGGTGTGTAATGGACTTTTCAATGAGAGTCGCTATTACAAAGCGCGCGGAGGTTTAGGAAACGCTAACAAATATTTTCAAATCAGTTCTCATTTCATCATGATTAGTTATATTAATTAAAAAATTTATGTTACAGACGAGCATAAGATTCATTTGATTGGAGGTGATACCTCACCTCACAGAATATCAGTCAATGATGTGCTGTCGACCTATTTTTTACTACTTTGAACATATATACATTCGGAAGTCCATAGACTGATACCGAAACACGCAATATGCACATCATGATTTTTCCATCTATGAGCGGTAGATCATTAATGCCTGCAGTGACCAGACGTAGGGAAGACATGTTTAAAAATTATAAGCATGAGGTCCCGGCGGGACTCTAAAACGCGACCAATCGGAACATATGCAAATGCGAAGTTTTGATTAGTTCTGTACACGTAACATGTTCCGGAAACAAATGTTTAAATCAAAGTTAACTAAATCTATAGCGTAGTAAAAAATAAACAAATAGAAATAGTAGCTCTGCTTTACTTATTCAAGTGTTACAAAAGTACCTCCGTGTTAAGATTAGAGATGTTGCCTAAATTTTACAATAGATGGCGGTGTGTTCAAGACACTTTACCACAATGAGTGGACAATTTTTGAGATTAAAAAAGTTTATGTGTGTTTAACTGATTTCGAGATTGTAAAAACGAGGAAGAATTACACGAGTAATATAACAACTTATTTGAGTTTTTCATTTTAAACATTGGTGCCGAAACTCGGGAATAAGAGTATACAATACATAAAACTAAAAGTATAAAGTGTTGTGAGTTTGTGATACAAGTACTAGGTATATACAGTTTGTTAAAGTGTAATAAATTGGAACAATAAACTGTGAGTAAAAAGACTAATAAAGACATTGTGCAGTTCAGGACATCTAAAACATAATTTAAAACATATATTATAGAATAAACATTTGATGTGGTTGTATGAACTTATAAAAATTAAACTACTGATTGGTGATTACTTAGAAAACATTTTTGCTAATTAATGCTTTAATGAACTTATAAAATTATAGTGAAAATAAGGCTGGATTAAAAAAGAACAATAATAAAGGAATTGGTGATTAATTGAACTTCTGTTTATAAGTACTTTATATTAACTTAATAGCAACATTATTGCTAAGTTAAAGAACTTTATTTTAAATAAATAAAGGAGTATATTACTTGGACATTTGTATTGTTTGTGTATGTTATTTTATAAACATTTCAACAGGGAACTTTTATAATATTTTAGTGAATCTTTTAAATTTGTAAAATTAAAATGGAGACTTTAATTAGGAGTCAATTTGAACTATTTGAACAATTAAAAAAAGCTTCAAGAAACTTTAAGAAAACAAACCACGAGACACGAGCAAAAACGAGTTATTTAAATACTAGAATTGAAGCTGCAAATAAGTTAGAGGAATTGTTTAGTAAAAATCATTTGGAAATAGTTTCTAAGGCTACATCTGAGCAAACAATACAATTATCATATTTTCAAGAAGATTTACAGGATGCATTTCAAGAATATTTTATAGATTATATTGCATTACTTAATGAATATTTATTAAAAGCAAATCCTAGCTTAGTGAAACAATTAGATGAAAGTGGATGTGGTTCATCTCATGTAAAAATACCACTGAACAATTCTGAGGTGCAATTACCTAGAATTCAACTACCAGTTTTTAATGGAAAGTATACTGAATGGCAATCATTTTATGACATGTTTTTGTCTCTTATACACAATAACACACTACTTTCACCAGTTCAGAAGCTGCACTATTTAAAATCTAGTCTTTCTGGAGAACCTGAAACATTACTAAGGAATTTTGCCATTACTACTGATAATTACAAAGATGCTTGGGAACAGTTGATTAAGAGATATAACAATAAGAGATATAATTGTAACGCCATTATGAAAATGTTATTTAGTCAGAAAAATATAATACACGAATCTGCTAGTGCTTTAAGGCACTTACTGGATACTACTTCTTCATGTCTGAAAGCTTTGAATAACATTGGTATTAAGACTGATGGGTGGAACGCGATCATCGTTTATTTAGTGGCCTCCAAGTTGGACGTTGAATCACATAGACAGTGGGAGAGTTATGTCAGCAGTGTGACAGATGACTTGCCGACTTGGTTAGAGATGGAAAAATTCTTAGAAACTAAATTTAGAAATTTAGAGATGACTGATACGAGCAAACACACAGTTATTAAAAGTAACATTTCAAATAAAAATATAAATCAGTGCAATATTAAAACAAAATCATTCCATTCAACATTAAATGAACCTAGTTGTGCCATATGTAGTGGTTCACACTATATATATTACTGTTCACATTTTAAAAATAAACCTGTACTTGAGCGTCAGAATATTGTGCAATCAAAAAAATTATGTTTTAATTGTTTAGCGCCAACTCACTCGGTAATAAATTGTCACCAAACAACTAGCTGTCGTAAATGTGGCAGAAAGCATCACACG
Organism: Anthocharis cardamines; assembly: GCA_905404175.1. NCBI lineage: Eukaryota > Metazoa > Arthropoda > Insecta > Lepidoptera > Pieridae > Anthocharis > Anthocharis cardamines. The sequence goes on from FR989964.1 coordinate 5,946,644, forward strand.
TTGTTGCATTTTGAAAGAGATGATAAGGAATTATTTAATAAGTCAAAACAAAACGAGATTAGTAAAATTAATAAAATTGGAAATGTGTCATCAGATGAAACAATAGTTGTAACAAACTTTTCTCGCGGTGAAGTAAAAATGTACAATGTATTACTAGCTACTGCTATTGTTAAATCCTATTCAAAAAATGGTACTACTTATTTTTTAAGAGCGTTGCTTGATCAGGGCTCACAAGCCTCTTTTGTAACCGAAGAGTCAGTTCAATTACTAGGTTTAAAGCGAATTCATGTTAATGGTAAAGTGTCAGGTATAGGGAATGGTCATCTGAGTGTGTCTTACCTTGTAGAAATCGAAGTGCAGTCGCGTACCGAACCTGAAAAAATAATAAAAATAAATGCATATGTATTAAAAACACTTACCTCATTGTTGCCCACGCGAGATGTACATACCCCTGATTGGCTGGAACTGAAATACTTACCTCTTGCTGATCCTGGATTTGCATCGCCAGGAAAGATAGATGTGTTACTTGGAGCCGACGTCTATGGCGAAATACTGTTGAGTGGTATAAAGAAGAGTCCGTCGAGTAACCTGGTTGCTCAAAATACTGTATTTGGTTGGATTTTATCTGGAAGAGTTACAAATAAAACTAAGAACGAGACTATAAGAACTTTACACATACATTTACGAGAAGATGAACAATTGAGAAAATTTTGGGAGCAAGAAGACGAGCCTAACAAATTGGAGAAACCAATGACGAGAGAAGAGAAACTTTGCGAAGAATTATACGAGACAACTACTACCCGACGAGAAGATGGAAGGTTTGTTGTAAGACTGCCTTTTACAACTGAAGATCCACAATGTCAGTACGGTCAATCATTTGAAATTGCTAAACGGAAACTAAATTCATTAGAAAGAAGACTAAGTAAAAATACTACACTCTACTGCGATTATCAGAAAGTATTAGATGAATATGTTACATTAAATCACATGAGTTTAGTAGACACTTCAGAGCGTAACTGTTCTAAGGCCGTATATTTGCCTCATCATGCTGTCGTACGAGAGGACAAAGAAACAACTAAAGTCCGAGTAGTATTTAATGCATCTAGTAAAGGTGTTAACAATGTATCACTGAATGACGACTTACTAATTGGTCCAAAACTGCAGCAGGATTTACGACATCTTTTGCTTAGATGGCGTACGCATCCTATTTGTATAGTTGCGGATCTTGTCAAAATGTACAGACAAGTGTATGTTCATGAAGATGATGCTAACTTTCAAAGAATTTTATGGAGAGACAATACTTTTTCCCCTATACAACATTTTAAATTACTTACCTTAACCTTTGGCACGGCATGTGCACCATACTTGGCTGTAAAAACATTACAGTAACTAGCAGAGTTAGAGAGAGACAATTTTCCATTAGCAGCAGAGCTTACAAAAAATGATTATTACGTTGATGACCTAATGACAGGGTGTGAGACAGACAGAGAAGCGTTAGAAATTTACACACAAATGAATAAACTTATGAAGTCTGGAGGTTTTGATTTACAAAAGTGGAGTAGTAACAGCAAGATATTTTTGAGCCAAATTGAGAAGGATAAATTAAATGATAATCAATCTGTACAAATAAAATTAGATAATACAGTAAAAGTTTTAGGCATTGTTTGGAACAGATCAACTGATAAATTTGAATATAAAGTAAATTTGAATGAGCCAGAAGAACCTATAACAAAACGTAGAGTTCTTTCAGATATTTCGAGATTATATGATCCAATTGGATGGATTGCTCCAGTCGTAATAGTTGCGAAAGTTTTTATTCAGACACTCTGGAGAGCAAGGCTCGATTGGGATGATGAGTTGCCGGTTGATTTAAGAACAGATTGGTTGAAATATAGAGAAGAGTTAATACAAATAAAAGACATATTAATTCCACGTTGGATTAACACAAAGAAAACCTCAAAGAAAGAGCTTCACGCATTTTCAGATGCTTCAAATACAGCTTACGCAGCTGCTATTTACATAAGGGTCATAGATGAAAACGAACGAGTACATGTTAAATTAATAACTGCGAAAACTAAAGTTGCACCAATAGAAAAAGAACTGTCTATTCCACGATTGGAACTATGCGGTGCAACACTAGCTGCAAAGTTGCTTAGTGAAGTATCACAGGTAATGAGTATACCTAAACAAAATTTATATGGATGGACAGACTCAACTATTGTTCTTGCATGGTTGCGAGGTCCTGCAAACCGTTGGGCTACATATGTGAGCAACAGAGTTTCACATATTTTAACAATTATGGATTACAATCAATGGGGACATGTATCAACAAACATGAATCCTGCAGATAGTGCATCTCGAGGTTTAAAACCAACAGAATTGAAAAGTTGCGACTTGTGGTGGAATGGGCCAACATGGTTATCGGAACTTGCTTTGAAAGAAGATATACTTGAAGTAGAGGAAACACACGAAGAAGAGAGAGTGAAGAGTTTTACTGTGATAGAGAAGGATTGTAGTGAATATGAATGGATGAGATTTTCGGATTTGACTAGATTATTAAAAGTTTTATCATTGTGTAGAAGATTTTTGAAAGTTAAATTACCGTTGAGTGACAGGAAAGAATATTCAAAATTTGTGAGCGTGGAAGAGATGAATGAGACTTTGGAAATTTGTATAAAACAAGTACAAGAGCATGAGTTTGGTGAAGAAATAAGCCAATTAAGAGCGAAAGGATGTATTGCGAAAAAAAGTGCGTTGTACACTCTTTATCCCTTTATAGATAGTAAAGGTATTTTAAGAGTCGGAGGAAGCTTAACTCAAGCTGATGTATGCTTTGATCAGAAGCATCCAATCATCATGCCTAGTAAAAACCATTTTACTGAACTGATAGTTGTCGATGCTCATAAGAAAACACTTCATGGTGGCCCTCAGATTATGATGAGTTTTCTAAGAACAAAGTACTGGATTTTAAGAGCACGTCATTTAGTTAAAAAACATTATCGTGACTGTGTAACGTGTGTGAGATACTCAAAGGCTGGAGCATCTCAGTTAATGGGGCAGTTGCCAGAAGCGAGGGTTAAACCATGCAGACCTTTTAAGACATCAGGGGTAGACTTCGCAGGTCCTATTAATATAAGGTTTTCTCCTGGACGTGGCGCAAAATCGTACAAGGGCTATATTTGCCTATTTGTCTGCATGGTCACACGTGCCATTCATTTGGAGGCTGTTTCCAATTTGTCCGCTAAAGGCTTTATTGCAGCTTTTAGAAGGTTTGTGTCACGACGAGGCCATTGCCAAGACTTATACAGTGACAATGGAACAAATTTTGTAGGTGGCAATGCAATGCTACAAGATATGCTGGAGGGTGCTAAATCAGAGTTATCAAACGAGATTGCTGAGTTGTTAACACTAGAATCCACAAAATGGCATTTTATACCACCGGGTGCTCCGAATTTTGGTGGCATTTGGGAGGCAGGTGTTCGCTGTGCTAAAGCACATCTGAAGAGAGTAATCGGGGATAGTACATTGACTTTTGAAGAAATGTCTACCGTTTTATCGCAAATAGAGGCATGTTTAAACTCGCGTCCATTATCCGTACTAAGCGACAACCCTGATGACCCTCTCCCTTTGACACCTGGCCATTTTTTAATAGGTGAAACATTGATTAATATAGCGGATAGAGATTTTTCTCAAGATAACTTAACTAATTTGGATAGGTGGAAGATTGTTCAAAAAATTGTTGTTTCTTTTTGGAAAAGATGGTCTGTAGAGTACTTGAATAATTTGAACAAAATTAATAAAAGTGGCGGTAGTAAAATAATTGATTTGAATATAGGTGATATAGTTATAGTAAGAGACGACAATGTTCCACCTGCCAAATGGATGTTAGGAAGAATTATAGAGAAACATGTTGGACCTGATAACGTGACACGAGTAGTTACTCTGAGGTGTAATGGAAAAATTTTGAAACGTTCCGTAAATAAACTTTGTATTTTGAACATAGCTAAATAACTCGCGTCATGTTGTCACGGTGGGCGGAGTTTTATTTCTTTTATATTAGATATAATTTTTTACTGTTTTCCATGTTTTTTCATTTTGTTTGTTGTTATGAATTTATGTTTACTATAGTGCTTTATTTTTAAGGACAAGTCCTTGGTGGGCGGAATGTTAAGATTAGAGATGTTGCCTAAATTTTACAATAGATGGCGGTGTGTTCAAGACACTTTACCACAATGAGTGGACAATTTTTGAGATTAAAAAAGTTTATGTGTGTTTAACTGATTTCGAGATTGTAAAAACGAGGAAGAATTACACGAGTAATATAACAACTTATTTGAGTTTTTCATTTTAAACACTCCGTATGCTTATGCACTAAGGCACTGAATTCAAACATACTAAAATCAAGAGGACATTCTTAGTTAATATTGCCACAATATAGAAAATTATAGTAAATATCAACTCCGTAGGGATAGATGGTGTTAATTTGGCAACTTTGTGATATTTCAAATCACGTGCCCGTGACCACGGTTGCTGAAAAGCATCCGAAACGTCGGGATAAATAATCTAAATAATAAATCTCGTTTTAATCCATTATAAAGTATTTTATTTAAATGTGTGATAAAAGACAATATTAAAATAATTTAGTATGGACAAAAGTTGAATCTTGTAGAAATCTACTATTTATTCCGATGAAACATAAAATATCCAAGCGTAAACAAGGGAAAACAACAGTAATCGATAATAATTAAAGGTACAAACAGGAAAAATAAACAATATTACTGTTCTAGACGTTATCGAGCGATTGTTTTCTTTGTAGAAAATGAAAGTAAATAACCATGTACTATGCTATTCATTGGAAAAAACCTCGAGGGAACTGCGTGTTTCTAATTAGACAAAATAACAAAAAATATTTGTTTGTGTGAAATGTTTTGTTTTGTGTTTTTTATAAAAAAGCTTAAACGATCTAATCAGGAACGTATTTAATCGATAGATTTTTTTATGTCAACTATCGACGAGCTTGATACTCACTTAAGGCATCAATGGTCATCAATTTATTAATGATGCGATTTCAACTTATTTTGAACTTTGAGCATTCGGAAGTCTGTGAACTGAAACCGATAGGACCAGAGAATTCTAAACACGTGTTCCTCATGATTTCCTTAGATATTATATTTGAAGAAAATGAGACCAAATCAAATTTTGTCAAAAAAAATAGAAATACACGCTGGATAATCACGTAGTGATTTGAAATATACTTTACGACATATTCTTACACCTACCAAATATATATTACATAAAAATCAGAACGGAAGATTCATAGAGCCGTTTCGGATCGGTGCAACCACAAATACCGGGACACGAGATTTTTATATATATGTATATAATATACATAGACCTTGTAATTGATTTAGTAAGACTAACGTTACCACACTAACAATAAGTACAAATAAATAAATTAATTTCTCCCTAACAAAAGCTAAAGTTTTATTAATTTTTATATTCGACGATAATCCGCGGTCTGCATACACAAGTTGAATTTTTCGCATGAAACAAAAAAAGGTTAAAACTCTATAACGTAATAAAGCGGGCTTAGAGCGAGGCGAGGATAATGCTCACGTCATTTCAAATAGAGAGCTTTTAGAAGCGAAAAGTTAATTCAACTTTCGACACAAACAGTGAATATTTATACAAGTCATATTTCTGAGTTAAGCTGGAAATCAGTAAGTTGTTCGGACTAGTTTACTCAACATATAGATTAAGTTCAAGTTTATATTATACACTCAGCAAAAAAGTTATAGGAACAGTAGGATTTTTAACTTTTTTGAGTGATATTTAAGTAAGAGCTGTAACTCGATGAAAAAATAATGGTCGAATCGTAAAAAACTAAAAAGCGTTTGGAAACTTGAAATCTCTAGTTTGAATTTGTTATCCGTTATTGTTACTCAGCTTGACCCTTAGAAATAGCGCGAGGAAAAATTTTCATCTTTTTCAAAAGCGTGCATGGGCTCCAGATAGTGTACACAGCGATACTACTAAAATAGTAGTAGCGATAGTATCCGTGTTTTTTTGGGAAGCCAAAAATAATGGATTGACTGTGTGAAGAATGATATGTGTTTGAGAGGTGTGACTGATGATATGGCGAGTGAAAGGAGAGAATGGAAAAAGATACGCCAACCCCAAGTAAAAAAAAGGGAACAGGGCAGGAAGAAAAAGTAGTAGTATGTAACACAGCGATATTTATAGAAAAATATTTTCATAACATTGACAAAGATCCACACAAAAGTTTTAACAAGCATTCGTGTCAAAACATCAAAGTCGTAAAGCACTTTCCGATGATAATACGACATGCCACAGTTTACGTCGTCAAACTTTACCTATCAAGTTGTTACTGCCTCCTTTCCTCGAAGTTTTATAGCTAAATCTGTCAGACGCCACCTTTGGAGCGATTTGGATGAGATACGTAGCGTCATATTGGCTTTGTCGTACCACAATACTCGTACCTACTAACGCATGCGCAGTCTTTTGACACGAGTGGTAAGTAAAGGTCACTTAGATGAAGGTGACTGACTCGTTGGCGCGATGCGTTGCTTTATTAGGTCGAGGGTTCGGATTCTGCCGGGTCATGTTTATAATCTACACTAATATTATAAAGAGGAAAGATTTGTATGTTTGTAAAGAATAAATTCAAGGACCGATTTTGAAAATTCTTTCACCGATATAAAGCTACATTATCACCGAGTACCACTTTTGTGTATAATATGCCTATACATTGCATCCGTGCGAAGCCGGGATGTGTTGCTAGGTCGCTTTAATAAAATCAGAATATCTGTTCATTAGGAGAAATATCGATTCCAACTGCGTTTATAGATGGAAAAATCATCAAGTGCAAATTTAGCGTTTTCAGTATATACTGAAAACACTAGTAGTATATAGACATTTCCGAATGCTGAAAGTAAAAAAGGTCGACAGCACAACATTGTGAGACTCACACTCGATATTTAATATAAAAAATAGATATGGCTTACACAGTTCATTATCTTATTTATATGTTAGATATCGACAGACGAGCATGAGGTTCACTTTATGGTAGGTGAAGTTACCAGACGTGGGGAAAACATGGTTACAGAAAATTAGAAACATGTGGTCCCGCGGTGGGATTCGAATCTACGACCCATCGATGGGCACGGCAGTTGTTCTACCGAACGGGCCAACGAGCCCGTCAAATATCTTTCAAATATAGTGATTTCGTTTACTTTAATATTTTTATGACGACTTCGGAGTTCTAATATCGGAACTAGATCCAAAGAAACTTACTAAGCCGATCAAATTGAAAACTTATCTGCTTTAACATAACGGTAGTGTAAAAAATTATGTATAATATAGTTGAGAACAATATTTTAGAGGGTTTCCTATAGAAAAAATAATCTCCACTGTAACTTGTTCATATTGATCTCTAAACCCATACAAATGCATTCGTAACCACAAAACTACTACAAAACATTCTATAACTTTATTCGTTTCAGCCAAACGGTATAATAAAATATAGCATTTATAGTTAGGGTTGCCACTGTACTATTACGTATTTTACTTTATTTCATGAGGTGCACTGTACCGACATATTTGAACGTAAGGCAGTTTTTAGCGTTCATGTATCAAATTGGCCTTGTTGTGATAGAACATTGGGATATTTTCTCGGTATAAAATTTCGGTTCAAGCCAAAGTTCATCAAAATTGGCCCGTCAGCCGTATTTTAGAATTACTTAATAAATAATATTTTATCACCTTTATGTCATACATTTTGTCTTCCCAATGTTATACGCTATCTAGAATAAAAAAAAAAAATATTCTTTTTATACTGTCTCTTTATTTCCTTAACTTTGTCACACAACGCTGAATTTTTATGGTTAAATATTATTATTTCTTAAGATTAGGTTTAAGTATCTATTTATCATACGGTTTAAACTTGAACTACGGTAAATTTTTAGATTGACCAACCCTTACTGGTAAAAGTGTGATCAAATTTTATGCAAACGTCGAATATTCAAAGCCCGAAAAATCATCTCTTATCCAAAATGTTAATACCTAATTTACCAAAATACGGTATTTTCCACTAACACATGTATATTGTAGGATGTTTCCCAAAAATAGCAGGCAAGGGCAACCCTGAATATAGCTAAACAAAGAACAGAGGTCGCGGAAAACGTTCACATTTGTTGTAACGACGGAAAACGAGCAATATTATTGTACGAGCAATATTACTGTGCGTCTCAAGACAATATACAATAGAAACTGTGGCGGGAAGGAAAATTAAGTGAGACGCTCGCTTTATTTACGTCTTTGATACGATTTGAGCATTCTTTATTTATACGACGCGTCCGAGTCGGTTGGACGAACAGATTAAACACTATTATTTAGTTATTTTATTTTTTAATAGCAAACTCCGTGCGGTATCCCATTCACCTTGTTTATACAGTTATTATGGTCGATTCAGACGAGCTGTCAACCTACTGTTTATTTTTAGTTCGACGCGCAATTTGCACTTCACAGCTTCTATCTACAGTATAGTCATAGGTACAATTTCAGCTCGTTGTGACAGGATATATCCTGGTAAGAGTATTTCCTAAATACGTAAAATCTGCTAATAAAAAAATGCGTAATAAAAGTTACTAACAATTAATTTCTGTATAGTATACATCCGAATATCACACATTTAAATAAAATAACTTTTACCGGATTAAAAAGGGAAACGCAAACGTGGTCACGGGCAGAAAAGTGACAGCTATCTAAATTATCACAAAGTTGCCATATTAACGCCATCAATTCCTACGGAGTTGTAATTTTCTATGTTATGGCAATATTGATTAACCGTGTCTATAGTATGTATGACGTGGGGTTTTATATTTTTAATTATTGTATCCCAGGTGTTGAAAGTCTCAAAGCATCTTCTCTATTGAAGATAGGGTATTTTTTTATTTCAATACCGTGTACTAGTCTGGAAAATAATCGACTTTTGCTTGCAAGGATTTTCAATTGGTAGTAGGTAGGTTTGGCTTGTATAAGATGTTCATATACTGCTGACTTAGATTGACGTTTGTTTTTGATATCAACTATGTGTTCCTTAAGTCGGTTTAAATAGCATAAACAATAAATCGTTTTAATTCGGTAAAAGTTATTTTGTTTATAGGATACATCCTGCTACAGCGAGCTTATGTACGCTCTACGCTATCAAGTTATAGGCCTTTGAAAACCCGTGCACTTAATACAATTAATCATACCGCTGATAGATCTTTTTACTTCCCCCTGACATCAAATATATTATTTAGGATGAAATAGACATGTGTGGTTAGTTGTAGCTGCACTTTACTACATACATATTATAAAACAAACTCCGCCAATTACTGAACGAATTTTCATTTAGTTTTCACCTATAGATTTATGAGAAAGGTTTAGATGAATAATTTGTCTAGGTTTTGTGTGAATTGGTTGAAATATAACAATAATTGTTGGAATTGCATTGTAAAAAAGTCAAGTCAAGTCTGGGAGCTTTCATCGAAAACGCTGCCTAATCCCTTTGTTATATAAAAAATATGGTTGGATATTTCTCTTTTATAGATCTTTAATTAAATCCAGGAAGGCATATATCTATATTTTAAGGATAGCTTACAATACGCGTTCAATCATTAAAAAAAATGGTCACGTACAATGTATTAATTAGAAAGCTATTTAGATGATACACTTTTAATACTTATCAATTTAAATACGTTAGTTAGCTTAAGCATATCAAGCTTATATCATAATATTTTACACCCTATAATTTAAATTAATATCTTAGGAGTTATCGTAATAATTAATGCACGCGAAAATATCTATGTAAATTCAATCGCGTTTCTCACACCGATGACGGGAGTCGCTTGGAGTGATCACCATCAAAAAATCATCCTACGACAGAAAAAACATATAGGCATAATACTCTACTACCCGTGCAAAGCCGGAGCGGATCGCTTGTATTTAATTAATCTTATTTTGTTTCCTTTATGGGAATAATCGAATAACACGATAGGGCTACAGTTATGAACAGGTTTGAGATAAGTTTCTATTTTTAGATTATCTGTGTACTTTAATAGTACAATCTATAAATCTTTTTTTTTTGTAAGAAAAATAGTTTTTAATTTTTGCCATTTTCTTCTTTTATTTACTATTGCACTGCCTACACACCTCTCCATAAAGCCAAGGTTAACTGGCAGAAAATGCCTTTAGACATTAAGGTCGTACACTATTTTTTTGTGCAATAAAGAGTTTAAAATAAAAAAAAATCTAATTGCTCCGTCCACGCAGTTGCTATCCTCTTGTTACGTGCTTATAATCGATTTCTCTACCGAATTTCACATGCATCTATTGTAAGGGCCCAAGCAAGCAAGACTTTCGAGAGAGTATTAGTATCGTGAATACGTGATTTTTTATGAACTTTCTAATGGTTTCTCATAAAACTTCAAGCTTGCGACTCAGTTGTTTGTGCGTTATTGAATAACAACATTCTTTCACATTTTTAATTTTAATTATTGATAGTAACATAGATTTTTATCTTTAAGCCGGTCTTTTAATTGCTCACTTTAGTATATATTCATCCATTTAAATAAAATACTGTATACCGGATTAAAACGCGATTTATTTTATTTATATTGTTTAAATTATTATTTATCCCGACGTTTCGGATGTAGTCTGCCCGTGACCACGGTTGCTGAAAACCATCCGAAACGTCGGGATAAATAATAATTTAAACAATATAAATTAAACAAATCGCGTTTTAATCCGGCGTTAATAAAAGACAATACTATATTCATCCATTTAATAAGATGAAAAAAGGACTCTACTCATTTTTTAAAGGCCGGCATGTGTTTTTTTTTATAAGTAGAAACTTACAAATTAGTTTTAGAAACTAAATAGATATTATTAACAATATCTCGTCGATGAATTTATGAAGAGAATTATCTTAAAAAAAGCTTACTTGCAATTCCTTTAAAATTTATTTTAAAACGTGGGAATACTAAACATTTAAATCGCTCGAACAACTGTTTACTCTAAAAATTCATTCCAGAATTAATTAGGTAATCGTGTATCAGGGAGAGACATCTTTATGTTAATTATATTAGTGGTGCGCTGTTAACTTTGCTAATTAGCATATTTTTTCCTTACAAAGCGAATGTGTGAAGTGTTATGATATTGAAAGCAGTTGGTAATACTAGTTATGTATACTTAAGTTTTACATGAACAGTTTAATAATTATACTCCATTAGTAATTTGATTTTTTTTAATTGAAAATTAGTTGGAGAACAAACAGTAGCAATATTATATAATTTAAGCGAATATAGTAAATTAAGATTTATCATAAATGTATAATAATAAAAATATAATTCTTATCTTTTTTTTGTCTCATTCTTATTTTCTTTTCTGTTTTGTTTTTTTTATTATTAAGTTAATTTACTTTTAAGTGATCCAAATGTATTTCAATTATAACGTATTAGGTAGGTACCTCATTGTTGCAACAACACGTAACATTTGCTTGCGAAAAAATAAGGATAAGTACTTCCCTAAGATAAAAATTTAGCTATATTATAATAATACTGGTGTAAATAAGCAAAATATGAGATAAAGTGGAATATTAAAATGGTAAAGTTAAGAGCTACTTAAAATATGTCTGTCTTTTATGTTATGTATTGTTAACGAAAGTGATCCCAATACTTTTAAGTTCATCTATTGATTAGCTTTTAAGTATGTGTTTAACTTTAAAAGTATAATCAGGAATTTTAAAAATAGAACTCAAGCAATAAAAAACAAAGAATATTATCTTGGCATTGAACGGTTATGTAGTATTGTTCGATACAGTGTATCGCCACAAATTGCACGTTTATTCTCTGGACCGTGGTTAGCGTCCAACGTTATACAGTTAATTATTGGACAACACACACAGCGAAGTTTGTCTAACTACATCTAACAAACACAAATATATTGAAGTTATTTTTTCTTTTATGCTATTCTAGTTGATAATATTGTCTTTTATTAACGCGAGTATCACACATTTAAATACGCGATTTATTATTTATACTGTTTATAAGCACGTTTCGGATTCTTCTCAGCAACCGTGGTCACGGGGAGACAGAAAATAATTTAAACAATATTAATAATAAATCGCGTTTTAATGCGGTATACAGTATTTTATTTCTATTGTAGTTGGTTAAGAGAGAGAGAAGAAAGATTGGCGATTGAATGTAAAGGCCCACGATGAAATTGTCTTGCCTGTTGAATACATTTAAATTGAGGCAATAAACGACTTGCATAGTCTAAACAAGTCTTAATACAAGTTTTGTTTCAATTCTTTTCTAGGTGTAAATAGTACATAATATCCAACAGGTTCCAGAGTTTTTTTTGAAGCCAACTTTCGCTCAGGACAACGTCTGTTGGGTCCGCTATTAATATCTATTTTATAATTTAATGTTATGTATGTAAAAATAACATGCTTTTTTCTAGTCTCAAGCCAAATATTGCCTCCAAGTAAATTTAATTAATACTTTTTTAAATCTTTTATGCCTGTAACTGAAAAGATTTACTACAAGTTATACTTCTTCCCTCAAGATGTTTACGTTAAATCTGGAATATGGTGAGATCAAGTTTTGATACAAGGTATACAAGGTACACTAACTTTGATAGCGGATCTAAGTTAACATGTTATGAAGCGAGCTTAGTAGGAAGTTTGTTGATGATCCAGCACATCATGAATTGATTTTCTAAAGAGAATTTCGTGTTGAGATATCAGTGACTGACTTTTTAAATACCACTTACATAATCACTCTAGTCATCATATATTCTAGTAAGTAATATCTAAAAAAGATTTTGTTTCTAATATACATTACAAAACAAATTCATAATGTCACTTCTCATACTAGCTAAAGGAAGGAAATTCTTCGATTGATTGTTATTTATAACCTATGGGCCTATGTTACTCGCTGATAATATAGCTTTCTATTGGTGAAAGAATGTTTAAAATCGGTCTTGTAGTTTTTTGAGTTAAATCGTAAAAAACAAATCTTTTCTCTATATAATATTAGTACAGATTTATTATAATTTTAAAGTGGTCGAGTTTTTAAATTACGTACAAATTAAAAAAAATCTAAAATCGAGTCTAATATCGATATTTTCATTTTGCCCCTCGTTGAAATATTTTAACCTTAAGCTAATTAAGATATAGTGTTGTACAATGAAGAATTTAATTAAATATTATTAATTCGTAAATATCTCACCATTTATAGGTAATCTATTATATAAAAATAAGTCGGGGTTTCCTTCCTGACGCTGTAACTCCAGAACGCACGAACCGATTTCCACGGTTTTGCATTCGTTGGAAAGGTCTCGGGCTCCGTGAGGTTTATAGCAAATTTCAACAGAAAAGCGGGAAAATCTTTTTTCTTTAAGAATAATTATATAATTTCGAAGCCAAAATTGTGGCAGAACAACGTCTGCGGGGTCCACTAGTCTGTTATAATATAGATGTGAATGTAACAAAAGCTCATATTTTGGTGTCAAACAGGTAATAAGGTGACAAAATACGTGGACACCACGACCTTGTTGAATAAGATCATTATCTGAAGGCCGATTGTCTCTGAATCAGTGTCGTATAGCTGGTTATTGATTCCAAAGATTTGTAAAACTTTTTGGGAAGATATTTCATGATGGATTTTATTTTTTTATGTTTTTTTTTATGTTAGATATCGACAGACAAGCATGAGGTTCACTTGATGGTAGGCCCTCAGCCACAGAACATCAGTCAATGATGCGCTGTCGACCCACTTTTTACTTCGAGCATTCGGAAATTCATAGACTGAAACCGAAACGCGCAATATGCACTTTACGGCTTTTCCATCTATGGGTGGTTCTTTACCCGTTCGGAATTTCGATATTCCTCCCACCCGATCATTTCCCGAAGTTACCAGACGTGGGGAAAACGTGCTTATTAATCCCGGTGGGATTCGAACCCACGACACATCGATGCGTACGGCATGTGTTCTACCGAACGCGTCAAACGATCATTTATTGATTGATAATACATTTATTTCCACCTAAATAACAACTGTTAGACATTTATTATTTTTATTATTACTGAAAATCAGCGTCAGACTTCGATCAACAAAATACTATGTCAATGATGTCAGAGCTTAATGTTGTCTATTGTCAGAAGATGTGATGACGTATGAACGAAATTATAAATTGTCTTATATTATTATAGAGATGGTAATCATAATGCTTGAGACAGGCTCAAGATAGTTCGGAAAGCGATACCGAGAGATCAACTTCTGAGATATACGAGAGTTTCGAGTGCGATAGTTAGTAGAGTATAAGAGTCAGTGTTTTGTATACGGTTTATTTGAAGTGTGTTTTATACATTAGTTTAATATTCCTCTTGTGTAGAGTAATTTTAATTATTATTTTCTACTTAATTATATTTATTTTGTTTTTTTTATAAATAAATCTTAATTCCCGAACCCCCATAGCTCGCAACAATATAATAAGACATAATTATAATATAAAAGTTTACACTATTCTTACGAAAATAACCATAACACCAGGTATTACACTCGCATGCGCTCTGACAAGAAAAGTAGGCTGTAGGTAGGACTCTCGTGGCAAGTGGTGACGGTTTTTCGTATCCTTATAGCAACCTTATTTCCGGACTAATTCAAAATAGCAGCCTATCTGCTATGTATAATACATAATATGTAATTCTATAGCGAGCTTTTGTTTTAAGCTCTATAGCTATACAGCTACTCTGCCTGTACCGCTGTAGTAGTACTGCCGGTCTTAAGCCCGGATAAAAGAGGAAGGTTCATCGTAGGGCTAACCACCTACATGGGAAAAACAACATGGTTACGAATTCCGACAAAATCAAAATCAAAAGTTTTTTATTTCAAATAGGCCTTTGCATAAGAGTATGAAACGTCTAGTTGCACGGTTCCAAAAAGTGGGTCTCATGGAGAAGAACCGGTAAGAAACTCCATGGACACTCTTTTCAACAATGGTTTAGCTTACAAAGACTCGGTTACAATAGTAATAATCGACTGAGAAGTTTATATAATGCAAGGTATACAAAGATTCATTCCGATTTTCCCTAAATACGACAACCTCAGCGATGTTTAAAGAATATACCGATAAAAGGCCACGAGGCAGGCCTAGAAAAAGGTGGAAAGACTGTGTTGAAGATCTTAAAAAAATGGGAAAATACACTATCTGGAAAAAAAGAGGTTAGGGACCGCGACAAGTGGAAAAAGACTGCGGAGGAGGCCAAGACCCAAGGGGTTGTAGCGCCGATGGAAGAAAGAAGAAGAACTATACAGCTATAGGAGTTAATCTGTATATTTCTTTTGTGTTAGTATGAGTTAGTTCGATTATTTTTTCCCTAAATGTCATTTATAGTTCTGTGTAAAAACACTAGCAGCATGAGCATTCTAAATATTGATAGATACTTCTTTGTCATAATATAATTCATACAATTTTAGAACTTGGATACTAATAATGTAGTGATTATAATTACTAAAATTGAGGCGTTCACATACGGTGACAATTCCTATGAAATTACCAGTAATGTTAAAAAAAATCAAATTTATAGGTAATTAGAAGCCTTCAACACTCCCATTCCCTGCACTTAAGTTAAATAAACAGACACTTAACACATAACGTAAGCTCACAACATAAAATTATCCCTTATAATTAAAACCACATCACGCCCACTTAAGTTAATTTAGTCCATAAAATGTTATTAATACTCGCGCTTAATTGCTTTAATACACGTTGCTAAAGCCTCAAACACAGAATAAATAGAACAGTAAGGACGCACGTAATTTCACGTCGACGCGTTTGCTAGCGCTTTAAATTATTAACATGAAGTATTTCATTGATACTATCTCTCTTAACTCTCTATTTAACTCTAGTACCTGTGCTACACGAAAAGCTAATCTAGTTAAGGTATATAATTCATTACCGTATTATGAGCTTGAAATAGTTAAAGTATGTTTTGTATATTTCTTTCTAAAGTAAATTCATATTCGATAGAACGAGACAAAACATACTTTAACTATTTCAGGCTTATAATACGACTATGAATAAGACTATTAATATTAGAAGGCTGTATTGTGCGAGCTAAGGTGGGAAGAAAGTATGAACTGCCGGCCTAGCATGACAAGCGCGACAAAATTTTGTCTACCGTTTTCTCGTGTTTTAATCGACTATCGCTTTATTTCTTCCGGGTCTAACATGACAATTACACTTAAAACTCGACTTTTAATATCAAAAATAGATATATTTGTCGAACGAGAGATATTTTCTATCAAAATTGTCGATGTCGAGATATAATATATCTCAATATCTTACACCTTAGTTTGTCTTCTCTCGTCCGCGACATATCTCGTGGCGGTCATGCTAGCCCAGGAGTAATACTTAAATTGACGTTTACCTACTTCTACACTGTATATAAGAACTGTGACGCGTGTTTTCCTTGTCCTTACTGTTTATTCACTTGTTTTACGTCCTGTTTTTTAATGTTCTCCTTACTATTTTCCAGAGCTGTAAGCTGTATTTTACAAGTAATGAGTTTATTAACGCTTGCTTAACCAGGGACAATTATAACGTATTTTATATGTATTTCGAAAGTTATTTTTATAATTAAGACGCCTTAAGGCTGTATTTAGGCCTCTTACTTAATATAATTATATATGGTAAGGTACTGGGGACTTATCACTATTTTTAAAGCATTATGTACTAAACCGTCCGAGGACGAATGAGTATCCAAAAAAATAAACCGAAATATGTACGCTCGGAAGTTTAAGTGGTTATTGAAGGTATCATTGACAACAGAACCAGACAAAGATATACGATAATTTTGTGTGCCAATAAAGAATATTCTATCTATCTACGATATAACGTGTTGTACATTATCTTGTTCAATAAGGTGGCAAAAATACATTCTTAAGAAGTCCCGAGGTGCAGTACGTCAATATAATTATGACGTCACGTTTAGATACACTTTCTTAAAAAAACCGATACACAAAACTGTAGGTAAACGTTTCACTTATAAATTTCAAATGTAAGCTTTTGTTGTATGGCGTAATCAAAGACTGATTACAGATTTTAATGCAAGATAAGTTTAAGTTACATGTTAAAGTGCTCATAAAAATGTTTTTCTTTTATTTATCGTATATTATTTACACTGACATTCATATTTGAAAAATATCGGTATGGAATTTGCGAATACGAATGTTAAAAAATATGCGAATATTCACTAAAACGAATATTCGTTACATCGCTAATCCATAATGTAAACATCTTCATTTTTGCTATTAATTAGTTTATATCATATTCATACTAATTTATGAAAATTACTAAAACAATTTGAACAGAGAAAACATTATCTGTAGGGAAAAATATTCTATAATCCTATTTATTTATCACACGAGCAAATTCGCGAGTAAACTAATAAATACTCAGAAAGCGTTTACAAAACCAGCTTTATCCCATATTTGGGTCGCATCCTTATTTTCCTTACTCACAGTTTAAATAACTGTGTGAATTGAGTTACTCAAGGATAACCAACCCTGCCCTTGACCACAAGCGCAATAAAGTACTTGAAACTTCGAGATAAATAATGAACAAAGATACAATACAATTAGGTCCTTATTCCGAGACACGGCTCAAATCAAAACCTATTCTAGAGAATTGTGTATGTATCATAGTTGGAAAAACCGTGAAGTGCATATTGCGCGTTTCGGTTTGTGAAAGTGAAAAAAGAAGTTCTCACGCGGAAAATCGAACGAGGGGCCATCATTGCGTCATCATCCAAACACTCTAACTACTATACCAACGCGAACGGCTGCTTGGAAAGGAGCCTAACATAAATGGTACTTCGCTTGCGAGAGCCGCTTAAAATTTGAATATCTCCTAAACGCTTGGCCATCTATAAATCTCCCTTTGGCTACTTTCATTTACAGTCATGCCCTGCATGTGGGATAAGTTTGGCCCAAATCGGCGATGACGAGTACGCGGGGTCCCCTTGTTAGTACATACAAAGGCGAATATTTTTTAATGCAGATTAATGTATATGTATGAAAAAATATATATTCAAATTTATTAAGCCATTACTGACGATATTCGAGAAGCAATATCAATACTATTTCACTAATATTATATGGATGCCTCGAAGACTCTATAATTAAGCAATCAGCGGTCTTGCAAAGCTATAAATATAAATTCACATTAAGTAAGATGTTATTATTAATAACTGGATAAATGGATGCCGCTTTGGAAAGTACATATATTAATAATTACTTAATGAATGTAGTTTAGTAGGTATAAGTAGTTATAAGTTTTTGATATCAATTTGAATGATTTGCCAAAACTATTTTGGTGTTAACTGTGTATAATGTTTCTGTACTTAACTCGAACTTAAAGATACGAGTATATTTATTTGAATAAATATTTATAAAGCACTTTTGAATCGATTTTTTTTACTTAAAAATATATTTATTTAAATAAATATTTATAAAGAACTCGAATCGACGTTTTTAATCCAGAAACGATTCGGAATGGTGCATCTACTATTAATTAGGATCAAGCTTTTGGTATGTAGGAGCTTATTAACCTGAAGGTATATATGTTATACTTAATTACATAAATAGTGGATAGAAGCTTCGAAATGCAAATGGCTGAATTCACGAACAAAACCGAATCTATATCTTTACTTCTATACTAATATTATAAAGAGGAAAGATTTGTATTTTTGTATGTTATGAATAAACTAAAAACTACTGGACGAATTTTAAAAATTCTTTCACCCATAGAAAGCTTCATACATACATAGCTCAGATTAAATAACAAAGGTATTTAATCTGAGGTACATAGGCTATTTTTTATGTAAAGTTTATCTACAATGCACCTGTGTGAAGCCGGGCGCTTTAAGTCCTGTAAGTACTCGTTGTTTAAGAAATTTCCGCTCAAGTGCTATCAATACTCGAAATAGATGAAAGAACGGACTAAACAAAGCTTTGATAATCTGCCGATTTTCCCACAATTTTTAATTAATTTTGAATTCTTTTCAAGGAAATCTCAGTTTGTGTTCGCTCTTGTTAAATCTCTTAGTGCAGTTGAAAACTTTTGATTGGGACGTCGTGGAACTCCAGAGTTCCACAATGTAATAAAGAAACAGGAAATGGTATGCTTTTTAAGGACTTTTCTAGGTTAGTCACAGAACCAAAGTTATGGCGAAACATAAAGGTTTCATATGTCGTAAAACACGGAAAACTCTTTTGTAATAAACCACAACAACATTTGGACAAAAGTACATGTTTTTTATTTACATAAAAAAAATATCGTGATAAAATAACAACATGCCGCGTAGAAAATTCTTTGATTTTCCTTCTTTGTATTTTCTTTTCTTTTTTGAGTTAGGGTGTCTGATCAGGGGCATCGCTTACCCTAGGCCCTGTATCAAAATTTTCGGCTTTTGTCTAACTGCGGCAAAACCCTAATGGAAGGTTTTTCGCTTACACGGGGCCCCTGTAGGTAGGGGGAGCTTTGATACGGCAGATACGGCAGTAGCAACGCCCCTGTTTCCGTAGAGACCATAACAAAAATCGTTTAAAAAGTAAAAAAAATCCGCTTTCCAATGAGTCTTGTTAACTTCAGACCTTATAATATTTATTTTATTTTGAACTCTTTATTGCGCAAAACCACTTACAAAAGGCGAACTTAATGCCTAAAGGAAACTTAGAGACAGGAACTTCTGAATAGAGTTCGTGTAAAACCGCAAATTAATTGATATGACTTATTGCAGTCAAATGCTTGCTAGCCATAAACATAGATAGTCAATATCAAAGACCACAGTGAATCAGCAAATAAAGCGACGATAAAATACAGTTAATGTTTGAGTTGGGAGTCCGGCAAACAGTTCCGAAGTGACAAACGAGGTAGAGAGATTTGCCCGGCGGTTTCGAATAACTGAAAGTTGAAGCCAATTCGCATCGAACGTGTTAGGTTCATTCAAACTTTTTCTATCGTTCGTACATACTTAGTTTTATTCTTTTAAACCCGAACTGTAGGATTTTGTGTTTCAGTATTATTTATTGTTTCACCGGGACAGTAAGCGAGAGGATTATATGATGGAAAATTAAAAACTTATTTTGTACTTGTCTCGTACTCTGAAAACCCGATGATTTATTAAATTAAATCGATTTTTATTAAACCCATGTATTCAAGAATTATAGAAATTTTATTATAAAATTTTGTATATAGTTATCATTTATAGTTCTGTGTAAAAACACTAGCAGCATGAGCATTCTAAATATTGATAGATACTTCTTTGTCATAATATAATTCATACAATTTTAGAACTTGGATACTAATAATGTAGTGATTATAATGACTAAAATTGAGGCATTCACATACGGTGACAATTCCTATGAAATTAGCAGTAATGTTAAAAAAAATCAAATTTATAGGTAATTAGAAGCCTTCAACACTCCCTTTCCCTGCACTTAAGTTAAATAAACAGACACTTAACACATAACGTAAGCTCACAACATAAAATTATCCCTTATAATTAAAACCACATCACGCCCACTTAAGTTAATTTAGTCCATAAAATGTTATTAATACTCGCGCTTAATTGCTTTAATACACGTTGCTAAAGCCTCAAACACAGAATAAATAGAACAGTAAGGACGCACGTAATTTCACGTCGACGCGTTTGCTAGCGCTTTAAATTATTAACATGAAGTATTTCATTGATACTATCTCTCTTAACTCTCTATTTAACTCTAGTACCTGTGCTACACGAAAAGCTAATCTAGTTAAGGTATATAATTCATTACCGTATTATGAGCTTGAAATAGTTAAAGTATGTTTTGTATATTTCTTTCTAAAGTAAATTCATATTCGATAGAACGAGACAAAACATACTTTAACTATTTCAGGCTTATAATACGACTATGAATAAGACTATTAATATTAGAAGGCTGTATTGTGCGAGCTAAGGTGGGAAGAAAGTATGAACTGCCGGCCTAGCATGACAAGCGCGACAAAATTTTGTCTACCGTTTTCTCGTGTTTTAATCGACTATCGCTTTATTTCTTCCGGGTCTAACATGACAATTACACTTAAAACTCGACTTTTAATATCAAAAATAGATATATTTGTCGAACGAGAGATATTTTCTATCAAAATTGTCGATGTCGAGATATAATATATCTCAATATCTTACACCTTAGTTTGTCTTGTCTCGTCCGCGACATATCTCGTGGCGGTCATGCTAGCCCAGGAGTAATACTTAAATTGACGTTTACCTACTTCTACACTGTATATAAGAACTGTGACGCGTGTTTTCCTTGTCCTTACTGTTTATTCACTTGTTTTACGTCCAGTTTTTTAATGTTCTCCTTACTATTTTCCAGAGCTGTAAGCTGTATTTTACAAGTAATGAGTTTATTAACGCTTGCTTAACCAGGGACAATTATAACGTATTTTATATGTATTTCGAAAGTTATTTTTATAATTAAGACGCCTTAAGGCTGTATTTAGGCCTCTTACTTAATATAATTATATATGGTAAGGTACTGGGGACTTATCACTATTTTTAAAGCATTATGTACTAAACCGTCCGAGGACGAATGAGTATCCAAAAAAATAAACCGAAATATGTACGCTCGGAAGTTTAAGTGGTTATTGAAGGTATCATTGACAACAGAACCAGACAAAGATATACGATAATTTTGTGTGACAATAAAGAATATTCTATCTATCTACGATATAACGTGTTGTACATTATCTTGTTCAATAAGATGGCAAAAATACATTCTTAAGAAGTCCCGAGGTGCAGTACGTCAATATAATTATGACGTCACGTTTAGATACACTTTCTTAAAAAAACCGATACACAAAACTGTAGGTAAACGTTTCACTTATAAATTTCAAATGTAAGCTTTTGTTGTATGGCGTAATCAAAGACTGATTACAGATTTTAATGCAAGATAAGTTTAAGTTACATGTTAAAGTGCTCATAAAAATGTTTTTCTTTTATTTACCGTATATTATTTACACTGACATTCATATTTGAAAAATATCGGTATGGAATTTGCGAATACGAATGTTAAAAAATATGCGAATATTCACTAAAACGAATATTCGTTACATCGCTAATCCATAATGTAAACATCTTCATTTTTGCTATTAATTAGTTTATATCATATTCATACTAATTTATGAAAATTACTAAAACAATTTGAACAGAGAAAACATTATCTGTAGGGAAAAATATTCTATAATCCTATTTATTTATCACACGAGCAAATTCGCGAGTAAACTAATAAATACTCAGAAAGCGTTTACAAAACCAGCTTTATCCCATATTTGGGTCGCATCCTTATTTTCCTTACTCACAGTTTAAATAACTGTGTGAATTGAGTTACTCAAGGATAACCAACCCTGCCCTTGACCACAAGCGCAATAAAGTACTTGAAACTTCGAGATAAATAATGAACAAAGATACAATACAATTAGGTCCTTATTCCGAGACACGGCTCAAATCAAAACCTATTCTAGAGAATTGTGTATGTATCATAGTTGGAAAAACCGTGAAGTGCATATTGCGCGTTTCGGTTTGTGAAAGTGAAAAAAGAAGTTCTCACGCGGAAAATCGAACGAGGGGCCATCATTGCGTCATCATCCAAACACTCTAACTACTATACCAACGCGAACGGCTGCTTGGAAAGGAGCCTAACATAAATGGTACTTCGCTTGCGAGAGCCGCTTAAAATTTGAATATCTCCTAAACGCTTGGCCATCTATAAATCTCCCTTTGGCTACTTTCATTTACAGTCATGCCCTGCATGTGGGATAAGTTTGGCCCAAATCGGCGATGACGAGTACGCGGGGTCCCCTTGTTAGTACATACAAAGGCGAATATTTTTTAATGCAGATTAATGTATATGTATGAAAAAATATATATTCAAATTTATTAAGCCATTACTGACGATATTCGAGAAGCAATATCAATATGTTGTATATCTTTATTGTAATACATATTTAATTTAGATAGGATTGTGGAAGACGTTAACAAAGATGATTCAACGGATTTATTGTGACATCTCTTGTACAACCAATTATATTAACACTTTGGCGGTGCTTCATGTAAGAACTACCGACACTTAAATAAAATGTTATATCACACCAACTGATTCACACTTTAGACAGTTTTGCCTTAATAAAGCTGTAGGCGCTTCAACATCCTCCTCTCCGTGGAAAGCACAGCTTTCAACTTTCTAGCTCCTCTCCGGTAAGTAACGGACAAAGTTTAGTCAATGATCTCCTATATGTGCCCTTTGATGTTCGGACCTCAGCAACACGTGACACTGCGTCTGCACCAGGAAATAAGCGAGACACTCTTGCAAGTTTCCAGCATAATGGAGGCAAGTTATCTTCTATGAGAAGTACCAAATCTCCTTCCTGTAGCTTCGATGAGTTAGTTCTCCATTTTGACCGCTGTTGAAGCTCGGAGATATATTCCTTCTGCCAGCGCTGCCAAAAGTGTTGGCGAATTTGTTCCAATCTGGCGTAGCGTTGAAGTTGGTTAGCTTTGACATGTTGACATGGTTGTGAAGGCATGGAACGCAGTGACCGACCAATCAAAAAGTGCCCTGGTGTTAAGGATTGGTAATCATTAGGATTGGATGTTAAAGGACATAATGGCCTACTATTCAAAATAGCTTCAACTTGTGAAAATAATGTTCCTAATTCCTTAAAAGTTAGATGGGTGTTACCCATAACACGGCGTATATGGTATTTTGCGGATTTTACACCGGCTTCCCAGATGCCACCAAAATGAGGAGCGTGCGCAGGCGAGAAAATAAATTTTATGCCATCGTCAGTTGCAAAATCTAATAGTGATTGTTTGTTTGCCTTTAAAAAACTACCTATCTCTTTGGCTGCCGCGACAAAATTCTTACCGTTATCACAATAAACTTCTAAAGGTTTTCCTCGTCTAGAAATAAATCTACGAAACGCTTGTAAGAAACCCTCTTTTGTAAGATCACTGACAGCTTCTAAATGCAAACATTTAAATCTAAAACATATGAACAAACATAAATATGCTTTAATAACTTTTGCCCCACGACCCCTCTTGTTTATTATATGAAATGGACCCGCAAAATCAATACCCACAGTTATAAAAGGAAAATCTGGCGTAATTCTTTGTATGGGTAGGTTACCCATTATTGGATATATAGCTTTCCCTTTATGACGTTTACATATAACGCATTTATGTACTGTATTACGTGCAAGTCGTCTACCATTAATAGGCCAAATAGACTCACGAATTACCGATAACAGTAATTGTGTGATATAACATTTTATTTAAGTGTCGGTAGTTCTTACATGAAGCACCGCCAAAGTGTTAATATAATTGGTTGTACAAGAGATGTCACAATAAATCCGTTGAATCATCTTTGTTAACGTCTTCCACAATCCTATCTAAATTAAATATGTATTACAATAAAGATATACAACAAAAAGTGGCGACCGTGTAAATTAATACGAATCTACAATATAATTACAATTACAATCTTCGGATACGAAAATACAAGAAATAAGAAATACGCAATTACGTTTCGGCGGTTATTCGACGATCCAGCTATTGCATCATCCCTGGTCAGAGTAGCTCAGCTGAAGAAGTGATCGTGTTTCTGAAGATAGAAGGACAACTTTGAAGTCGGAGAATCGAAAAACATATTGATCATCGCTCCGATCTATTCAGATAAGTGCCCTGCTATTTTCCTATCTAATACCTAAACCTAGTCCCATACCTTATACCTAGTACCTATTGCCTTATTCCACTACTTTAATCACATTCATAATCACGATATTTCTAAATAGTTTCAACAATATTATTCTAATATAAAGTATAGTAAGGTTATATAGATTAAACTTATATTTTTTTACAAGAATTTATTATTTAAACGAGAAGTTGGTTTTTAAGTATTGTTATAGCGAAAATAATTAAATTTTAGCGTATTATTTGTTATATAAAGTATTTAAGCATACATATATTAAAAGTTAGTGTGCCGACTATTTCAGCTACTACTGTGCTGCCAACGTGGAAGTTGCTGCGTTTCCTTTGTTTCGAAGCAGCAAGCTGCACGGAGTATTGCGAGTCAGGTGACACCGAATTAAGGAGCGTGAGCAATTTAGATTTTTTCTTTTAACGTTTAAATTTTGCTAAATAGTTAATTAAAATTATTTTAAATTATTTTTATAGTATAGTGGTTATAGATTCAAACTTTTATTATTAAAATGCCTAATGAAACCGAAGTAAAATGTGAACTAAGGACATTACTCACAAAGCGAATATCTATTAAAGGTCGTATTACAAAATTTAAAAATTATATTGATTCAATTTCAAAAATAGAGGTTATGTCTTCAGTTCAATTATCAGAATTATCGATTAAATTAGAAAAATTTCGTTTGTTATCAATTCAATACGAAAAGTTGCAAGATTCAATTGACGTATTGAATTCAGATAATATAGCGTTTGAAATAAATGAGCGAGATGTTATTGAGCAAGACTGTGCGACATGCATTGCTATAGCACAGACTATCATTACTGAGTCTAGTGCCCATAAAGATGATCAAAACAACTCTTCCTTGTCTCAGTGTCATCGCGATCATTTTGAAACAGAGTATAAATTACCTCAATTACAAATTAATAAATTCGATGGTGCTTATTTTCGATGGCTCGAGTTTCGTGACACATTCTTATCAGTTATACACAATAACGAACGCATTAAACCTATTCATAAATTTCACTATTTGGTATCATATTTAGAAGGTGATGCAGCACGTATTATTTCGAATCTTGAGGTCTCCGAAGCTAATTATAATGATGCGTGGCGCTTGTTGTGTGAGAGGTATGACAATAAACGACAGCTAATAAATCATCATTTAAATGCTCTTTTTAAAATTGAACCTTTGAGTCGCGAGTCTGAACGATCTTTACGGTTTATCGTAGACCATGTTACAAAAAACTTGCGTGCCTTATCAAGTCTAGGTCAATCAACCCAATATTGGGATATATTAATAATTCATATGGTTTCTTCAAAATTAGACTCAAATACCTTAGTTAAGTGGGAAGAAATGCGTAATTCTTTGAATGAGGTACCTACGCTAGCTCAATTTAATAAATTTTTATCAGATCGTGCAGATATTCTTGAAACATTAAATCGTAATAAAATGGATAAGTTTAGGGCATCGTGTAGCTCTTCGCGGCCGGCAGGCCCTAGTATTAACAGTGAACGAGTTCACACGAAATCTTTTACTTCTTTACAAAACAATAATAATAATTTTAGAACTTGTATTATCTGTAACGGGGATCATAAAATATATGAGTGTAGTGTATTTAAAGGAAAGAATATTGATGATAAAATCGCCGATGTTCAAAGATTAAAACTATGTATGAATTGTTTGAGGGATGGTCATCGACTACAAAATTGCAAGCTAGGCCCTTGCTGTATATGCAAGAAAAGACACAATACTTTACTTCATCAAACAAAGCAACTTGATGAGAATTCTTCTTCTATTAAATCTATGGATACAATAGTTAATTTTTCTATGCAACCAACAAATCAAATCATATTGTCTACAGCATTAATTGAAGTGAGAAAGCCTAAAACAAATAAATCAGCAAGAGTTCGTGCATTACTAGATTGTGGAAGTCAATCAACATTTATAAGCAATAATTTAAAAGATTATCTGAGTCTTGAATCAAGTTCTATAAATAAAATTGGCGTTATAGGTATCGGCAACAACTTGTCTAATTATATTTCAGAAAGTTGCATTGCTCAACTAAGTTCATTACATGAAAAGTACAATATAACGTTAACTTGTTTCGTACTCAGAGAGTTAACAGGTTCGATTCCTGCTACTCCTATCAGTTTGCGAGATATACAATTACCAAACAATTTAAAGCTTGCAGACCCCAATTTCAATATTCCTTCGTCCATCGATGTACTCATTGGTGCAGACTTATTTTGGGATATCCTAGGAAATGATGAACAGTCTTTGGGTCCAGGTTTAATTAAATTAAGAAACTCAAAATTTGGCTGGCTAGTCGCTGGTCCTATTTCTAAAAATATACAAACAACTAAGAATATTCAATGTCATAATTCAATTATAATTCCACAGCATGAGGATAGCATACATGATTCTTTACAAAAATTTTGGAATATTGAGGAAGTTCGAAATAAACCTATTCTTACCAAAGTCGAAAAGGCTTGTGAACAACACTTTATAGATAATACTATTCGTTTACCTAATGGAAGATTTTCCGTCAAACTACCTTTAATTGACACACCTGATTGTTTAGGTGACTCTTACAATATGGCAAAACAAAGATTTTTGAATTTGGAAAAACGATTCAGGAGAAATCCTCAAATGAAAACGCAATACTCTAATTTTATACGTGAATACACTGAACTTGGTCACTTAGAAGAACTTTCAATTACAAAGCCACCTATCCAATCTCATTTTTTATGTCATCATGCAGTTTTCAATGAAACTAGTGAGTCAACTAAAATAAGAGTAGTTTTTGATGGATCTGCACCTACCATGTCTGGCTATTCATTGAATGACATTCAAATGGTCGGACCTAATATACAAGATTTTCTCTTTAGTATTCTTATTAGAGCCAGGCAATATCAATTTCTTCTTACAGCTGATATAGAGAAAATGTATCGTCAAATTTATTTACATAATGATCATCAAAATCTTCAATTGATACTATGGAGAGAAAATGAATTAGAGCCTATTAAAATCCTACGCCTCAGAACAGTTACTTATGGTCTTGCAAGTTCTAGTTTTCTAAGTACTCGTTGTATTTGGCAATTAGGACAGGAATGCACAGATAAATCTATCGAAACAATTATCAAACATGACTTTTATGTGGATGACCTTATAACTGGGGCAGATAGTGAAAAGGAACTTCAGTATATACAGTTTTCCGTATCAAATGCGCTCAAAAAAGGTTGTTTTAATCTTCGAAAATATAAATCTAATTGTAAATCAATTTTGAAAGCAGATGTTGTTAATCCAAACGATAAATTAAGTATAAGTTCTTCAACTAGTGCTTTAGGTCTTAACTGGGATCCTAATAATGACTATTTACAAATTTCTTTTCAAGTTCCGCCTAAAACAGATTTCGCTACTAAGCGTTTAATTCTTTCATTTACTTTTAAAATATTTGATCCTTTAGGTCTAATTAGTCCATGTCTGGTCTTGCCAAAGATAATATTACAATCACTGTGGCTAAAGAAGTTTAATTGGGATGAACCAGTGCCTAGAGATATACAGACATCGTGGGATGAGTTTTGTAACAATTTATCACATCTTTTAAATGTTAAAGTTCCACGAAAAGTACTATGTGATAATCACAATTACATAGAACTACACTCGTTTAGTGACGCTTCACAACATGCTATTGGGGCGTGTATCTACATGAGATCTATTAATCATAAAGGCATAATTAATGTACAGTTATTATGTTCCAAATCTAAGATATCTCCGATCAAACCTACAACCATACCGCGCTTAGAATTATGTGCAGCAGTTTTAGCAGCCAAGTTATCCAAAGCAGTTACTACATCTCTAAGGTCTTCAGTCGTTCGTCAAGTACATTGGTGTGACTCTATGGTTGTTCTTGGGTGGCTTCGTGCTAAATGTCATAGATTAAAAGCATTCGTAGCTAATAGGGTTGTAGAGATATCTGAATTAACTGATACTGAGTCATGGCGTTATATACCTACTGCAATTAACCCTGCTGATTATATTTCAAGAGGCGTTTCGCCAAAAGATATAGTTTCAAAAGACTTGTGGTGGCATGGCCCTGAGTTTTTATTGAAACCAGAATCAGAATGGTCTATTACTCCATCATACATGTCTGATGATATCCTACCGGAAATTAAATTAAATTCTCTAGCAGCTATAGTAGATGAGCCTACAGAACAAAATGTAATAGAATTTGAAAAATATTCTAAATTTATAAAAATTCAGAGAGTTT
Organism: Anthocharis cardamines; assembly: GCA_905404175.1. Taxonomy (NCBI): domain Eukaryota; kingdom Metazoa; phylum Arthropoda; class Insecta; order Lepidoptera; family Pieridae; genus Anthocharis; species Anthocharis cardamines. Next base: position 5,975,778 of record FR989964.1, read on the forward strand.
TGGGTTATGTTAAGCGTTTTATTTTCAATTTACGTAACAAAAAAGAAAGGCATGTAGGAAGTTTAAGCCTAGATGAACTAAACAGTTCGTTTTATACACTTTGTGCGATTTCTCAAAGGCAATCTTTTTCAAAAGAATACAGTTTACTCGAACAAGGTAAACCAATCAGTAATAGGTCTAATATTTTATCATTAACACCCTTTTTTGATGATGAACTCAAATTAATTCGTGTTGGTGGCAGACTAAATAATTCAAATTACAATTTTAATAAAAAACATCCTATTCTTCTTCATTCAAGTCATTATCTTACTAAGCTTATCTTTGAGCGGGATCATCTTCGTTATATGCATGCTGGACCACAGTTACTGTTATCGGTAATTCGTGAGTCTATTTGTCCTGTCACGGTCGCCACTTTTTGTTGTATATCTTTATTGTAATACATATTTAATTTAGATAGGATTGTGGAAGACGTTAACAAAGATGATTCAACGGATTTATTGTGACATCTCTTGTACAACCAATTATATTAACACTTTGGCGGTGCTTCATGTAAGAACTACCGACACTTAAATAAAATGTTATATCACACCAACTGATTCACACTTTAGACAGTTTTGCCTTAATAAAGCTGTAGGCGCTTCAACAAATACTATTTCACTAATATTATATGGATGCCTCGAAGACTCTATAATTAAGCAATCAGCGGTCTTGCAAAGCTATAAATATAAATTCACATTAAGTAAGATGTTATTATTAATAACTGGATAAATGGATGCCGCTTTGGAAAGTACATATATTAATAATTACTTAATGAATGTAGTTTAGTAGGTATAAGTAGTTATAAGTTTTTGATATCAATTTGAATGATTTGCCAAAACTATTTTGGTGTTAACTGTGTATAATGTTTCTGTACTTAACTCGAACTTAAAGATACGAGTATATTTATTTGAATAAATATTTATAAAGCACTTTTGAATCGATTTTTTTTACTTAAAAATATATTTATTTAAATAAATATTTATAAAGAACTCGAATCGACGTTTTTAATCCAGAAACGATTCGGAATGGTGCATCTACTATTAATTAGGATCAAGCTTTTGGTATGTAGGAGCTTATTAACCTGAAGGTATATATGTTATACTTAATTACATAAATAGTGGATAGAAGCTTCGAAATGCAAATGGCTGAATTCACGAACAAAACCGAATCTATATCTTTACTTCTATACTAATATTATAAAGAGGAAAGATTTGTATTTTTGTATGTTATGAATAAACTAAAAACTACTGGACGAATTTTAAAAATTCTTTCACCCATAGAAAGCTTCATACATACATAGCTCAGATTAAATAACAAAGGTATTTAATCTGAGGTACATAGGCTATTTTTTATGTAAAGTTTATCTACAATGCACCTGTGTGAAGCCGGGCGCTTTAAGTCCTGTAAGTACTCGTTGTTTAAGAAATTTCCGCTCAAGTGCTATCAATACTCGAAATAGATGAAAGAACGGACTAAACAAAGCTTTGATAATCTGCCGATTTTCCCACAATTTTTAATTAATTTTGAATTCTTTTCAAGGAAATCTCAGTTTGTGTTCGCTCTTGTTAAATCTCTTAGTGCAGTTGAAAACTTTTGATTGGGACGTCGTGGAACTCCAGAGTTCTACAATGTAATAAAGAAACAGGAAATGGTATGCTTTTTAAGGACTTTTCTAGGTTAGTCACAGAACCAAAGTTATGGCGAAACATAAAGGTTTCATATGTCGTAAAACACGGAAAACTCTTTTGTAATAAACCACAACAACATTTGGACAAAAGTACATGTTTTTTATTTACATAAAAAAAATATCGTGATAAAATAACAACATGCCGCGTAGAAAATTCTTTGATTTTCCTTCTTTGTATTTTCTTTTCTTTTTTGAGTTAGGGTGTCTGATCAGGGGCATCGCTTACCCTAGGCCCTGTATCAAAATTTTCGGCTTTTGTCTAACTGCGGCAAAACCCTAATGGAAGGTTTTTCGCTTACACGGGGCCCCTGTAGGTAGGGGGAGCTTTGATACGGCAGATACGGCAGTAGCAACGCCCCTGTTTCCGTAGAGACCATAACAAAAATCGTTTAAAAAGTAAAAAAAATCCGCTTTCCAATGAGTCTTGTTAACTTCAGACCTTATAATATTTATTTTATTTTGAACTCTTTATTGCGCAAAACCACTTACAAAAGGCGAACTTAATGCCTAAAGGAAACTTAGAGACAGGAACTTCTGAATAGAGTTCGTGTAAAACCGCAAATTAATTGATATGACTTATTGCAGTCAAATGCTTGCTAGCCATAAACATAGATAGTCAATATCAAAGACCACAGTGAATCAGCAAATAAAGCGACGATAAAATACAGTTAATGTTTGAGTTGGGAGTCCGGCAAACAGTTCCGAAGTGACAAACGAGGTAGAGAGATTTGCCCGGCGGTTTCGAATAACTGAAAGTTGAAGCCAATTCGCATCGAACGTGTTAGGTTCATTCAAACTTTTTCTATCGTTCGTACATACTTAGTTTTATTCTTTTAAACCCGAACTGTAGGATTTTGTGTTTCAGTATTATTTATTGTTTCACCGGGACAGTAAGCGAGAGGATTATATGATGGAAAATTAAAAACTTATTTTGTACTTGTCTCGTACTCTGAAAACCCGATGATTTATTAAATTAAATCGATTTTTATTAAACCCATGTATTCAAGAATTATAGAAATTTTATTATAAAATTTTGTATATAGTTATCATTTGAAAATTCGAAAGTTTGATGCAGTAATGACGGGCTCGTTTCCGGATTCGGTAGAACACCTGCCGTGCGCATCGATGGGCCTTGGGTTCGAATCCCGCCCGGATGACATGTTTATAATTTTCTATAAGCATGTTTTCCCCACGTCTGGTAGCTTCGGGCATTGATCGGGTGGGAGGAATATCGAAATTCCAACCGGGTAACAAACCACCGTTCATAGATGGAAAAACCGTGAAGTGAAAATCGGTTTCAGTCTATGGATTTCCGAATGCTCGAAGTAAAAAGTAGGTCGACAGCGCAACATTGAATGAAATTCTGTCGCAGAGGTATCACCTACCATCAAGTGAACCTCATGCTCGTCTGTCGATATCTAACTTAAAAAAAAGTAATGAAGTAACTTCAAAGTTTAACAGGTGATTAATATCGAAAAATTATCCGCAACCCGTCAAGCGGCAGTTTGATCAACGACGTAAACTTTCTCAATGATTCCTCATAAATTTCCGAGTTCCTCAGAGGGCTTGCAAATTTTAAATTTAAAGGCTCCAAAACGTGTCGAGAGACGAAATACTATGAAGTTTCCTGATAACTTTACATTAATTATGAGAGGCCATTCTGAATTTTTTAGTATACTTGGATGAAAAGTCTTTAGTTGAATGCTTTTACAATACCTTTTTTTGTCGATTCTTACTTTAGGGTTTGAACATAATACAATAAAGAGCTTTTCTTTGAAGAATTACTTCTCCTAGTCGGTCAGATAATAAGACATCAATGATAAGCCAATACACATAATCTGCACATCATGGCTTTCCACTTGAAGAGTATTTCTTATTCCGGTTGGAGTATTGATATTCCTACCTTCCAAAAAAAGTATTTATTGATATTAAGAATTCAATCAAAGACACGGCTTTTGTCTTGGGTATATTTACATATTATATAGTCATATATTACGATAAATAAACCCTGGTTACTATAGTCATACTGGTATTACCTTATTTACATTTCATAATCACTATAATATCTATATCTATACTAATATTATAAAGAGGAAAGATTTGTTTGTTTGTTACGATTTAACTCAAAACTACTCGAACGATTTTAAAAAATTCTTTCACCAATAAAAAGCTACATTTTTGTGTAAAGTACAACTATGTCTACATTGCACCCGTGTGAAGCCGGGTCGCTTATGTTATATAAAATAATTGGAGAGTCGGCGAGAAACTTTATAAGCCGAATCATAGTTACAGAGGAATTTGTTAAAAGCTTGTACCAAAAACTATTTACGAACTCAATGTTTGCGCCACATTCCAAAAGTTTGTATTGAAGTTAGTTAGAGTGCTTTATGGTAATAAGTTAATCACTTTTAATATAAAACCTGGCTTTTTTGTTAAGGTTTTTCTATAAAGATTTCTAGTATAATTTGACATTCTGTAATAATTTAGCACATTTTTTTCAGTCCTGAAAAAGTTTTATGAACTTTCAAAAGAAAGTTTGATTTGTCGGAGAACTATACAACCTCTCAATATTAAAAAAATATCCATTAATATAAGCGCACTGTAATTAAAAAAAAACTCAATGTGTTTTTTACTTAATAACAATTCCTCCCTGAAGAGGTTAAGTTATGGCCTGCTACAGTGGCTACTGTGGTCTCCACAACTGGTTGAATTAGGATAGCATTATTTATTAACTCTTTATATATAGTAATATGGTTGTCAACCAATTAGCCCGCGTAGACAAAGTCGCCAAGCCGGCGCCTTGGCTTCCGACTTATGTCTTTATATTTCTTTATGTCAGATAGTGACAGGCGAGTGAGAGGCTCACTTGACAATAACTCTTTAGCCACAGGACATCAATCAATAATACGCCTTTAATATATTTTTTACTTTGAGCATTCGGAAATGTACAGTCTGAAACAAAAACGACAATATGCACTTGACGGTTTTTCAATCTATGAACGGTGATACATCCGTACAGAACTTTGATATTTTCTCTTAGGAAGTTTAATTCATATGAAAAAAAATATTTGTTTTATTTTTATAGTATTTGTATAGTTAGTTTTAATATTATCTTCTATAATATGTTAAAAATAATTGCACATTAATTTTAATTTGACACGTAGAGAGAAAATATGTTTACAGTATATTATAAACATCAATCATCAAAGATCATCCCAGCGTGATTACATTTTCAAATATTACGAACAAAATTTCGATATAAAAATATGTATTTTAATTAAATATAGTACATAAATTAGTAGATACATAATATTGGTTTAGTAGCTCTACACTTTCATTATATTAGTGTTTAAGAAATCGATATAAAAACAAACATTCATTAAAAACATCAGAACGATAAATAATCTATTTCAATTGCAATAAAAAATAAAATTGTTATCATAAAAGGAACACCATCGCACTCGTACAGACGCGAAGGAAAAATAAAACGTGTCGGATCGAAATACTCTAGTCTTTTAGCGCCCGGAAAGTTTTTACTCGGATTTATTTTAAGGGCTGCGATGGAGAAACGGCATTAAAGTTTACAACAAAGCATCAACAAGTGAACCGCGAAATAGATTAGTTTGTATTAGGGATGTTACGGAGGTGGTTTTATCGGAACCGAATTCGGAATCGGAGATTTTAAATTTGGTTTGTCGGAACCGAAATCTGAATCGGAGGCAGGGGCAAAAGAGAGATGTGTTATAAAATAATATTATAAACATTATTCATCAGTTTTATTCATATCAGTCCAAAAAATAAAACACCTTCCTGGGTGTTGATAATAAAAATAAACGAATTAAGTAGTAAATTAAAGTGCAAAAAAAAAGTGCTGACTGCGGCCACCCGTGCCGCCATTGTGCTTTGACCTCCGAATATAACCTCCGATTCTTTATCGGAACCGGAAGTGCAAAACCAATCGAAAGTTCCGAACTTTCGGAACCGGAATCAAAGCTCCGTAACATCCCTGGTTTATATGGCATCCAACATTCGAGACTCATTTTTAACTCACAATTTATTTAATTATGGACGAGCTTTTGTCTACAGCTACGACTCAGCATGCAACTTAATCCCCTATTTAAACTACATTTAGGTTTTTTTCCTAGTCTACGATGTCTACGATATAAATAAAGAGAATGTACAAGTTGTGAATCAGTTGGACCGAACTAAATAAAATGTATATGTGAATAGTATATTATATAGGTTTGTCTCGAACTATTGTCAAGAACTCCTGCAGTGATTTTGCTTTAAGAGATGGCTTTAAGTAATTCCATGATACCACACCATCATGGGATGTTAAACAAAGACGTGTTTTCGTTATAACATGAAAGATATTCTATCCGAAGTTTTGAAGTGATAACAAAGCTGACCTGTTCATAGGTATTTGGACGTATTATCTCCATAGTGGTACACCACTTGGAGATAATACGTCCAGCCCCTTTGTCTATCAGGTACTGGAGGTCTTCAAGGGGTGGATAACTCCCAAAATTACTTTGAGTTGGTACCTTCACTTGACCGCTTCAGCGCCACACAACTTTCATCTGTCTTTTTTAATGGCCTCCAATGGCGAAAAAGTGATCTAACTTCTTAAAAAGGTATTTGTTAGCATTAATCTTCACCATAGAACACCAAAGTCTTTATAAATCTATTTAAAACAATTAACTCCAAACGTTTTAACTTAAATACAAACAGTGACAGTATTTAAAAGGCACTCTATTTTCGAAACAAAATGACTCCGAACGTACGAGTGAGCACAAACATGTAATTAATTCTAAGCTACAAAGAAAGTTATACCCGTCGCTTGGCGTTCTGACTCGTTTAAAAACAAAATATGCGAATGGTTTTTATTTTACCTTCTTTCTTATTTACCCTTACCTTTTTAGCTGAATATTGCATGTATTTTTGTTTTTTTATTATTTAAGCACTCCGGGGAACCAGATGTTTTGACATACATAAGAATGTTTTGCATAGTGATATTAGTCACAGTCACACGTCATATTAGTGATAAGTGATAATATTTTATTTTTTTACAAAAGAAGATTATTTATTTTCACAAAAGAAGGCGCAAACGAGCAGACGACTTTTGACGAGCTGTCACCGGCGCTTATAAACTTCTATAAAAATAATAAAAAAACAACGTAATTGACGTGTCTGTATTCTGTTCAAAATTAAATTAACTACGAAAAGTGGTGGGAAGGCAATGGCAAAAAGCAGGGGACAGATAATGGCGCACTTTGAGAGAAGCCGACGTCCAGCCGGCCTAGCATGACAACCGCGACAAAATTATGTCGACCGTTTTCTCGTGTTTTCAAAAATAGATATATTTTCGATCGAGATATATTTTCTATTTAAATTATCGATGTTGAGATATAATATATCGAGATATCTTTCATCTTAGTTTGTCTTCTCTCGTCCGCGACATATCTCGTGGCGGTCATGCTGCAGCAGTGCATCAGAAATATGGAACAAGTATTCTATCAATCTATAGGTACTTTGCTGCGTTCCGAATCACGCATAATTCATTGCTTTTATTTTACTAAGGCGTTGAATATACATAATATTATCAGCCTATCGATCTCTATAAACCGTGAATTTGTGACGTCAGAAGGCTATTAGGGTTTTGGGCATGCCCATCGTGCCCACAACGGTGGATTCACGCTTGATGAGACACAGACGAAGAAGAAGCGAATAAAGAATAGGAGTCGGTTCTTAAAGCAGTAACATAACAAGATTTTCCCTTTATGAAGTGTAATGTTTCTCAAATTAAGTGTTAACTTAATGTATTAATAGTGTTAGCACAACAGAGACTTGGTTGCATCTGGATTCTGGATGAACTCCTCCGGCATTTAGCCAAGTAACAAAACTTCGAAACTACGATATTAATTTACTTGCAAACAGCGTTTTAGCGTCATTTAATTAACACATCATATTGTAAGCGTTTTAGATTAACAGAAGATTAATTTTTTTTAAGAACACTTGAACGGAATCTGGTTAAATCTTTATCTGTTCTTACAAATACTAGTTTAATTAATAGTCTAATTACTTTCTGTATTCTACATATTTTAATTTAATTGTTATTTTCTGTCATATTTTAAATTTAATTATATATATTATATAATAAGTAAATGTAAAATGTCATATTAATATTTTTTATAAAATTATTGTTTCTGTCGCGTATATGTGTAAAATATATCTATATATTATCATTTCTGTAATTTCATTTGTATTATGTATTTATTTAAATAAATATTTTTTTAATGTCAAAAAAACTGCTAGACTGACTGAATTAAGTTCTTTTTTTTATTATAATTTATTAGGCTTTTGATTAGACTTAAAACCACAGAACAGATTTTTCCCTGTTCTGTGCTTAAAACAACATAAATGACGAGATGTCGAACTAATTGTTACGTCGACTATTCGAAATCTATATATAGATACCATAAATAAAATCGCATTTCACGATATTTCATCTATAAACAGTAATTCGTCGCGGTCGAAAATTCGATATTTCTCGTACGAATTAAAAAAGATAACTTGATAAACCCGGCGAGTATCGTTAAAAAGCAAAAAACAGGGATAGTAAAGAGCATTGTGAAATGTCATCCGTCCGCAGTCCGCCAAAAAATATTAAAAATATTACTTAAATTCAATGAAGTATCGACATTAATGATAACATTTCGAGATTTGAATCTCGTTCACAAAACGAATGTCCGTTACCCGGTATCCGATAAAATATTGTGCAAATCGGATTAAAGCCCGGGCCGAGACTATTTAGGCCAGTTGGTATTTTCCCAAATAAACGCGCTTGTTATAAAGCGTAGAGTATAGGCACATGCCAATCAAAAAGAAAAACGAGCTGCAAAGATGGTATCGAAGAAACTTTAGTACCTATAGAAAAATATATGTAGTTTTGGAATATTATATTTTACTGACTACTTCACCTTTGTTTGAAAAGCTTTATTTTGATTCTTTAAGTGATAGACATACACATAAAAACTAAATTTTGTAGCCTTAGTATACTTGTCGATGGAAAAAAATTAGGTCATAGCCCTTGTCTGTGCTAAAGAGTTCAAAAGTTATAGATTTTTATGCTTTTGTTTTGGTATTGGTTGGTAGGTAATATTAAAAAGAAAATAGATTAACTATTCTAATGAGGTCATAGATTTGTAAATAAGATTTAAAAAATTATCACAAAAACGTTATTTACTTTAGAAATATAACATAAGGTTGTTTTTCAATCTCCTCTACAATATAACAAGTTCAATGTGGCGCAAACTACATACATACTCGTATATGATTTATCAATAAATAGAATCATGTAGACGTTTACGTTTTTAAACAAATCTCCACACATTTCCGTTTCCGTTTGTTTCCCAACTGCTCAAAGTCTGTGGCGCAGGTAGCTCAGAATTTACGAGATAAATATCTTTGAGTAAATGGGCTGAGTAATCTGTTGAAGGCGATCGATTTGTTCACAAAACAAATGACTATATCATAGCAGTATTGGAATTTAATTTCTAACAAAAGATAAGCGAAGTATTTTATAATACTTAAAGCTTTCTATAAGCCATAAAAATTAATAACAGATTAAAACGCGATTTATTATTTATATTATTTATGCCGACGTTTCGGATGCTTTTCAGTCTGCCGTAACCACGGTTGGTGAAAAGCATCCGAAACGTTTTACGCCGAATATAAATAATAAATCGCATTTTAATCCGTTTTTTTAAATATTTTATTTAAATTTGTGATACTCGCGATATTAAAAGACAATATTACATACTAATAGTTGCTCTTCAACTCTACATCACACAGTTATTTGAATCATATTTATCTCTCATTAATAAACAACGAAGACCCCCTAGGATGATACCGTTTTGTTTACACAATTTGTTTACTTCTTCGTGCTTGATATGCTAATAATGTATTTTTATACTCATTTTATCTTCTTAATGTAATGCGCAAATTCAATATGTAAATATTATGAAAGCTTATTCACAAAAAGAATAACTTTATAATTCGCGTATCTTTTTGTTAAATCGATATGAACTGAGCTATGACGGCATTATCAGCCAGTTTATATTGAGCGAAAGAATCTGGCTCCTTTTGGAATTTTAAAATATCCGGAGTAACTTTGGACAAAGATATCATCAGTGCTATTTGACAAACGACATTTAGATGTTCTAAATATCTGGGGGCACGGCAGTGCCCCCGCCAAGTCGAGCAACAAGCGGCACGGCCGTACTATCCTTTTCTCGAAGTAGTTCGGGCCATTTTCGACGCCCTATAACTTCGTTGTGGATTAAACTAGAATCCTGAATAGATTGACTTGGCAATCGCACTAAATAATCTAATTTAATATAAAATGTGTTACTTGTGAGATACGTTGTGTTTTTAATAAATTAAAAAATATACATTGTGTTTTCATGAGATAGCCGAGTCAATCTATTTATTTTAAACATCAAAGATTTTCAATATTGATTTTGATATGGTCACTATAAGATGTTGTTAGGTTAGCTAATTACGTAATAACTTCAGACAGAAGGAACCTTAAATAGAGACTGAATAAATTGACCGACTTGGTATTATATGGATCTCACAACTTTTTACGATAGACGAACTGAGTTGCAAGACTTGGTTTTTTTACAATTTATGTTTTTGATGGCATTGATATTATTTCTACATTAATTCGATGAACTTGGAATGTATCTGGCTATCTTCAAAGATTAATAATAAAACTCCTTGATGGGCAAAAGCGAATCACTCGTGCTTATTGTTTATACTTTATACTCGTTGACAACTAGCCGAAAATATGTTATTTTGTTACTCGCTGATAATATAGCTTTCTATTGGTGAAAGAATTTTTAAAATCGGTCTTGTAGTTTTTGAGTTAAATCGTAATAAACAAACACTACTTTCCTTTTTATAATATAACTAAGTACCTATAATCATTGAAAATAATTGCAGATAAGTACTTTAGTATTATGTATTTTTGAAGGCGATAAACAGATCATGGTAAATATTTATAATTTAGCATTAGGTACTAATATTTTAATAAGCGTTTGTCCGCGTCGCATTCGGTGAGAATTGGAATTATAAGTACCAATATTGGAGGAATAGCTTATTATTAATTAAGGGTATGGTCTGTAAGTGTTCTTAGATCAATGCAAATCTGTTAAGCCGTTGTAAAACAAACATTACATGTACTTTGAATGAGAAGTCAGTATGCGATCACGGATCGATTAATTATATTAACAATGATATGACTATCCCTTCAGAACGGTTTGTTTAGACATCAAGGGTCAGAAATGTTTTGTCCCAATGGATACTCATCCTAATAGCTTATCGTAAATACGGAGCTATATTTATCGGTAATGTTGTTGTAAAGTGCTGATAAGAGACTGTTTATATTTATGTTATCTTAAAAATGAATTGAAATGGAAATAGGTTATTGAGTTAGTACTTTTAATCGGGATGACTAATATATAATTATTCCTTTAAATATTTGTTCTATATCTTAAAGATTTTCTGAAAAAACTGTAGGTCCTAAATCAATATTTAACTTTTGTTATCGTTATTTTGGTTTCAATGGATTTCCGAATGGTCGAAGTAAAAAAAGCGTTTTATTGAATGATGTTCTGGGGTTGTGGTTTCACCTATCATCAAGAACATCATGTTCGTCTGTCAATATCTAAGAGAAACAAAATTATAAGTATACGTTAAAAAACTCTTCTTCTTCTTACCCATAAATGCAAAAAAGTTTCTTTATAACTAAAATAAATAAATTATGCTTATATATAAATAACATTAACTACTTTAACATGCAAGTGGCATTAACAAGAGATGTAGTATACAGTTACTCTGCAGCAACAAACGTAATCTCCAAATGCAGGCGACAAATGGAAGCGTAAATTACTAATTGCTGTGATCTGATAACAAACCATTTAAGCCTTAAACTCACAGTCGGTGATACTAAAATTAAGCTAATTGGCTTTCTCCCTTTATGCCGTTATATTAAAAAAAGACAATTCACTCAGGGCCACTTTGTATTTATTTCGACACCAGCAATGAACACTACGCTAAATTGAAAAAAAATATTTTACGCTAAATGCAGTTTTAAGAAAAAATGTGATAACTTTTAAATTATCTTAAATATAGAATTATCTAATAAAAGTTATCACAATTTTTCTTTGAAATGCCTCGGGCGTAATACTTTTTCAATTTAGGGTAGTGTTAATTGCTGGTGTCGATTTTTAAATGAATTCAACTATATAATATTACTTTGTGGCAAAATGTCTGTAAATTCCCTTGTGAGTGAACGTACGCAACGTTTCATCATCCATCAAATTGGCGGTTAAATATTAATGATTTACTTATGCCACTATACATTCTAATCGCAAATGTTCTATCTATTACTAAATTGTATGTCAGTCTTGTGTCTTGTCTTGTGTGTACATGTGAACCAGACACTTTTATGTATCCGTTTCACACATACATATACATCAGGCCTCTTTCCCATTGGGGTAGGCAGAGATAAAGGAATTCCATATGCTCCGATCCTTGCATACCACTTTCGTTTCACTGATATTTTTCTCCTTTCAAAGATCAGTTGTCTATGCTCAGCCCAAACGAATTTATTAAATCTACTTTAACAGAGGGCCTAGCATGAACGACTATCGAGAAAGTATTCGAATCGTCAAACTGTCAGTTGTGTGAGAAATCATTTGCACACATGACACTTCGACGATATGAATACTTTTTCGAGAGTTGTTCGTGCTAGCCCTCAGAATACGAACACTCGAGTTGATACATTTAAAAATGTCATTAAATAAATAGTTATTAGTTATATATTTTTTTCGATTTGCGTGAAAAATATTCAAGAAGTTTACGATGGATTTTAAAAATTAAGTGATCTAGTCTTAACTTATAATTCAACTTATCGTCTCTTTGGGCTTAGTACTTGTCCTATAAATTTCAAGTCTTTGTAGTGAAACGCTTGTACTTTACATAGAATACATATTTCTATGCAAATAAACGTTGATGGAAACAAGAATCTCGGAGTAAACGAATTGAAATTGAGATTTACATTTTCAAGAGACGTGTAGCTCTATTACAGTTTATAAACTAGCTTTTGCTTCATAAGTCAAACTTGTCGACAGAAACGAAGGTGTACAGAACTATACCGTTATTACCTTAAAATTTTATATTTATGTCAAAATCTTCCATTCTGGCTGTGTGCTATTAATAATATAATCGGAGTTTAATTCGGAAACCGAATCGCGTAGAATGCGCTTCATCTTTTAGGGATTTAAAAAAATTATGTAGAAAAAATGAACCTAGTCTTTTCGTTTAGTTTCAAAACTTACCAAATGCATTACTGATATTTGTTAGGTGCTTTTGTTTTTTTTTCTGTACTACAAAAATGTATATTATCATTAAAGAAAATTGTTATAAAATTCTTACTTAAAATGTATTGTATTAAAATTAAATCGCAGTTTTTATTAAATTACAATTGCATTACAAAAAAAACTTTGTATTATTCATTATAATACACCTCATATCAACCAATCAATCATAAACAAAACCGAAAACAATAAAAGAGCTCAGTTAAAACTCCGATTGTATTTCATCAACCCTACCTCTGCTACGGTTGAATTGAAAGCTTTGCAGATATCATTTTTATTCAATTCGGAGAGCGAGTCGGGGTGAAACAAACTTTCATAGAAACAATAGCTACACGCTCAGAGCGAAAATAGTTTAAATTTTAACAAAATGTAAATAAAATACACCGACACGACTACTTTTTAAATGTTGTAAATGTTCATTTTATTGCGTGTTTAATTCAAGTTTGTTGGAAGTTTTGGTGCGATATACAGATTTCAGCATTCCGTAGTATTTCACTTAATTTTCCACCACGATAGAGAGCGATATTAGTGCGTTTACGAAAGAAAGTAGTGGGATACAATTTGTATAACTTTATCTTATTTTATCATCAAGGAGTACCGCAATATTAATGCTCTAAAATATAGTGATTCAGTTTCCATAGTGGTGTGTATGAAAAATTCTCCGATACAGTTGTTACTTGTTACTTTGAATCGGGCTGTGATTTTTTGTATTTATTTTATTCAATTTTTTAATAAAATCCTAGTATTCATGTGTGTGATTGTTAATTATTGGTTTGTATTTATTTCACGGAAAATCGCATCATCTTGATATTTGCATAGAGATGGACATTATTTTCCTATAATGGAAACACCTCAACATTTCAACTTGAGCGAAGTATGGACACAACCCAATTTCCTTTAAATATGTCCCTCATCATATCTAATGATTACTTTAAATCTTAATGGGTGGGCATTTTATACCATCCAATCAATGAGCCACGGAAAAACAGAGTGTAGTATATTGTACATTGAGGCTTCGATCTGTTTACAAATACTCAATTAAAAAAATTAACTCTAACACCATTTTTTTTACAATTAAAATTGTCGAGAACAAATAAGCTACATTTTTATTTACTAAATTTATCAGTAGGTATGCGCGGTGTTTCTGTCGCGATATATTGTTTCCTGTTTGCTTTATTTTACTTTTTATATGAATAATCGTAATTTGTAACACTCGAATTAAACTATTGTACTTAGATAGCGCGCCAATAACAAAAATTGTCACACATAAATAAGCTGTACAATTTTTGACTTTTTGAGGTTCGTTAAAAAATAACTATGCAGAAAAACATTACAGGTTATATGAGGCTTTAAACAACGTGCAGATACATGCTATGCAATTAGGGGATAATTAGTAACTGAAAGTCATTAAGCCAAATATAAATTTTATGTCTTCTCTCGTAAAGGCGAACATATTTTTTTCTTGGATGAGAAAGTTATCTTAATTATGAGTTTAACATCAACTTAAATATTGATACCAAAAATGCTCTCAATAATAAAAACAAAAGGTATTTTTATTTTTGTGTTATTTTGTTTGTTCAAGATATTTTAAAGAAAAATATTCCAACATTTTAAACGCGATTTTTTATTTTTCAATCCATTGTTTTTGATTTATAAACATGTATATATGCGTGGGCTGTGGTTTGTTATTATAATGTGGATATAACTTGGATATACGTATAAAAATAAGATTTTCTTATCAAAGTAGCTAGTTTATTTACTGGTTTTTTACTTCGAATACTTCACATTAATCGGAATTTTAACAAAATAATAATGACTCTACATTGATACCTCACATTGTAGTCAGTACAGTTCTGCTATTTACAACGTAAACTTGATTTTTAAATAGCTTCTGCTTACTATATTCTCTTGCGTTAACAAGTTAATAGTGTGAAAGCATTATATGATCACAATATACACGAATATTGGTGGTGATATTTATGACCAATGCAACTTACAATATTAAGTATATTTTATAACTTGATAACAAAGAAATTTGATGCCGTTATATCTAGAGAAAATTTACTACGCTGCCAAAAAGGGGCCGAGTTTTATTCAGGGATTATACTCAGATAAAAGCTTAATCTTCCAATAAAATAATAATTTGATCGACTAGAGATTTCGTTAAATCAGTTTGCTGTTAAAGCTTTTGTGAATGTGAATTGAGATAATAATTTATTGCTACGGAGCATATTTGTATGACGAATAAAGTAATTATATAAATAGCTGCAGGAACTGAGGTAATGTGCAGTCTCATGCAATTTTAAAGCTAATTATATATATTTGACTTCGTTGTTTCAGTCACTTTTTCGTGATCATTAAAAGTTGTCCCAAATGTATGTACAAAATACATAAATTGGCGACGGTAGTTCATACTTTTATAAATATAATTGTGAACATTTCGTATATTATGGCAAGTTTTCCTTTAGAGCTACAATATTGACTAGAATTTCTTAGTACAATCTACCTTTAAGAATAAATAATAATAATAATAAACACTCACGGAAGTATTTTAATAAGGAAACCTGAGTAACTGCAAGAACTTGAGTGTATAAGAATTAAACGGCTTAGAATGATATTCGGTCCTATAATTTCATTGAAGCACTTGTAAACACAATGAAGTGTCGGTGTTTTATCGCCTACGAGAGACCTCACGTGCGTCTCGGGCGGACACCAGGAGGGCTACTGCGCGAATCAGATGCGCAGTTACCCTTAACATTACCCTCCTACTAATACTACATATACCGATCCTTCAAACAAAGAAATTCCAATCAATTGAGGTCAAATTGTCACACTACGAAAGTCAGACCCTAACAATTTCATTCAACAACCTTAACCATACTTTCCAAACGCTTAATCTATGCTTGTGGTTTTAACACTGGTATATGACGCGGCAAAAGAAGAAAAACGCGCAATATGCGTCAAAACAGGACAGATGTATTACGATTAACCAGTCGCCAGAAAGGGATATACATATCATTTTGTAAGTTGATAACCAGAGGCAGTGAACAGAGCGAGGGGAACCATACTCTGGCGCGACTGCATGAACATAATAAATTAAGATTCAATTTTACAAGCAAGTCTGTATAATGCTTTGCTTTTAACACAAAAGCTCTGCGTGTTATAGTTGTATATAAGAGCATTGTTCTTCATTACACTGCAATAATTAGAAAGTCTTATTAGACGTCTATTGTTATTCTAATTAAGACAGTATAACAGTCGTCTAATAAATTTGTTCTACGTGTAAGAACTCAGCAACAAAATGAACTGTAGAGGAAAATTTCATAAGATGGCTCAAGGCTTTGGCCTCGGATAGTAAAACGAACAAATTAGAAATCTAAAAGCTTCTTTATGAATCTAATAAATTGATATGTTCTTATTGTCTCAGGGTTATATTCGACAAAAAAAAAACATAAAATAGATGCGTTTTACTTGCATGCAATATTCATAGAAGGAGTCTTGTACGTTCCTTTATTTGGGTTACTAACTTTCATTAAGATGCGATTCAAGATTTTTACCTATAACTCCATGGAAATGCAATGCAATCCATCATTGGATCCTCGCGTATCCACGGTTGCGGCATGCACACAAGGCAGCTGGACGCACACTAACGCAATCCTCACGCGAAGGGAAAATCTTCACACACGACACAGATAAACATGTCAACTGCTAGACATTGTTACTCTAGACTTACGTTATTCACCACTAAATCACCATTTTGCACATATGATAACACAAACAGCACTCAAGAACACAGAAACCCACAATTATTTCGCAATATCACTCGCGTCCGAGTCACGAAGACAAGCGTTTCGATAAAAATACGCGTAGATGTTATAGTGTCGGTTCAGCGACTGTACTCCCCGCCCTGTTCCAGAGGCGAATGGCGTCGCCATATTGAGTGCAATGTTGCCAACTCTTTGAGGAGAAAACGCGCTGCTCAAGAATTTAAAAAGCTAAATCACATCTAGAACTTTTAGTTTAGCTTTAAATTTATTTATGCTCCTAGATTTAAATGAAGGTTGTAGAAGAAGTAAAATCAAATAAAATGTTATATTTAAATAACGAAAAGGTTTAATAACACCAAAAAGATATAAAATATGCAAAAAAATATTGAATCTGCTTTGGCATAGTTTTAATTTACATTGATAATGTACTACAAATACAAAAGTTTGAAGTGAAAATTTAATATCTAAGCAAAAAGTATTCTATAAATTGATGTATTACTTACAAGTAAAAATTAATAAATGGGTCGCTTAAAGCGCTTAGTTGGTCGCATTACATGAAGACCACGTAGTGAAGCATCTAGCGGCAAATGTTGGAACAACTGCGTGGTTTAACTTTAAGGTTAAATTTTTAATCGTAAAATTACGCGTGCTTTCGGGAATAAAAATCTTTTTAATTATTTCACTCACAATAAAGCTATATATTATTATAAGACAAAGGTGTTTAAACAATAAATCGAAGTAAATATACTAATTCGAAACTCTACAATATTTTGTAGAGTTCTGAAACTTAAACGCAATGTGATTTTCTATGTAGCCGGTAGAGTGCGTTGTGCCTGTTCATGCTTTTTAACCGAAATACTTTTTCAACTTTTTTATTGATACAGTTAGGTATATAAAAGTATATCCTATTATTATATAAAATGTATTAATTTCTCAATTGTCAATTTATGGCTAAAACTCCACAATTAACCACTGAAATTAAGTTGGCGAACGAATAATTCTACTTCTTATTTTTAAGAATTTTTTGTATGGATATGGAGTTACATATTATAATAATTTTATGTGTTGTGTCAAAGTAATAAAATTAAATAAAAATCATATAAAGGTATTTTAAAATCAATTTTTCAAAATCTACTTAGAGCAATGCTGACGTTTTATATAACTTTCTCGTAAGTACTCAACCGTTTAGTCAACTTGACACACACCGATAAATGGCGCATTTTCGTTCAACCTCATTTACAAACAAAAATAATAGAAATAATCTAAATAAATCAGAAATACAATAGCTTTTAATACGTAAAAGTAATGTTAATTATTATTTTACGGATACGACTTGGTTACTTTCAAGAAACGAGCCTATACTCACCTTAAATGCCAGCAACGCATCAAGACCTCTGGTGTTGCGGAAGTCCAAGGGCGGTGGTAGTGACTTGCCATCGGGTCACGCCTGTCCATTTGCTTCCTCTGATATAAATAATTTATTTTTTGTATTCCTTCAGTAGTTCCAGTGATTACACTCTTAAGACAAACTCTATCTATAATATTTAAATTTAGTTGTATTGTTCAAAAAAAATTCAGTAAATGTTAGTCAGAGAAAACGAAATTCGCAGAATTTGTTTCATAATATTTCAGATAGGATACAGAATATTTTTTTCTAAAGATATAGGACAACAGGTAGAGTAAAGGTCACCCACCCCGATCAGACAGTTAGATTTTCAAATAATATTGTCTTTTATTAACGCGAGTACTACACATTCAAATAAAATACTTTAAACCGGATTAAACGTATTATTATTCATACTATCCCGATGTTTCGGATGCTTTCCAGCAATTGTGTCACTCACGTCATCAACTCCGTAGGAATAGATGGCCTCAACTGTCAGTCCACCCATGACCACGGTTGCAAATGTATGTCTTATAATAAAAATAAATAATATAAATAACAAATCGCGTTTTAATCCGATCAAAGTATTTTATTTAAATAGATTATCAATTTTTTTGCTTGACTCACTTACTCCCTAGAAATCTGTCATGACAATTTGTATAAAAATTGGCATCTCCGAGTTCAAATCAGCATCATATAATATACTACCCATCCAGTAAACACTCTATTACATGAAATCATGCGTGAAATACATCCAGACCTTACCTTTAACTCTTAGCGTGGTTGTATGTAATTATTTGGACCCCAATGTAGTTCAATGTCGTTACTAGTATTTCAATTATAATTATTTTAAATTTTACAGCCGGCCTAGCATGACAACCGCGACAAAATGTTGTCGACCGTTTTCTCGTGTTTTAATCGATTATATATCGCTCTATTTTTTTCGGGTCTCACAATATGACAATTACACTTCTCGACTTTTAATATCAAAAATAGATATATTTGTCGATCGAGATATTTTTTCTATCAAAATTGTCGATGTTGAGATAGACATCTTAGTTTGTCTTCTCTCGTCCGCGACATATCTCGTGACGGTCATGCTAGGCCGGCTGAATTGGACAATATACCCGTAATAACTTAAGACTAGGTAAAGAGGAGAATTCCCGAGTATCCACGTGTGGCATGGGGCATATTTGTGTCTGTTTCACTGATCATTCTTGCCTATAAGGCAAGTAGTTGATCAATGTTCTCTACACTGGCCGAATGACGTATTTTTCTATTTTGTTTTCCCGGGATTTGAACCCAAGACCTCCAGTGCTGAACGCGATGCGTATACCACATAGCCCCGATGACGTTTAACGATTCGATATTCATTAATATAATTTATTCGCATCTTTGAAATAATATTTTACCGGATTAAAATGCGATTTGTTACCTAGGCCATAAACCAAAGTGTAATTTTTAGATTTTGTCACAAATTCAAAATAGTGGGTTATTTATTTTAAATTGATTATTTTCTTTTCATTTAAATAAAAATTAATTTACTTTTTAGCAAAAACATTTTCTGAGAGAACTCATTTCAATCTTACGATAAAATCTTAAATCCTCGGCAAATATTTTTTTATTTCAATGTTCTTAATCATTATTAAAATTCCGAAGCATTGTGAAAAAAAATACGTTGCAAACGAGAAGAATAAATTCTAAACATAAACTTACACTCTAATTTCAAATAAGGAATTCGAAATGACATTGACAAGCATGCGGATATCAACGGACGATTCCTTCGTATTTATATTTTGTATTCCAGTTTCAGCCATATATGGAAAAATAAAACTTAGCCGAGGTTGCAGTACAGCATTCCTGGCAAGGCAGGCGATGTACGTTGCTCCGACCCTCCACAGAAATAAGAATACCATCGGAACTCAGTTCGAAAGTATACTTACGGTAGTCCGGACGTTAGCTATCGTGAATCGCGTCTTACTGCGGCTAAGGTTTCATTCTTTACTTTTTGTCTCTAACTAATAGTGGACAGTGGTGTTGTTGCATAACTATTGGATTTTTGTGAATACAACTTTTTATTTGGATACCCATTTCTTGGAGGATTGTTCATTATGTACGTATACAAATAGTTTAAAGCTATTATGTTGGTGTTTATTCAACAATATTTTTATTAGAGGTTTTTAAAAAAATGCTTAAACGATTGAGTAATTAAAATAATATTATGAGCTCTGCATCAGCGCCCTTTTATCATTATTATTATTACCTAATTAATTTTTAAATATAATTTTATATTATATTTTAGTTTGAAGCAAGTTTATTGGTATGATGATTTAATGAATAGCTATAGGTAATACTATATTCTTAAAATAATAATATACTTACTTCTGAATATAAATTTTTGTATTATATAATAATAATTATATAATTATTAGAGTTAATCTCTTTTAAATATAGTACTGTATACCGGATTAAAACGCGATTTATTATTTATCCCGTATATTATCTAAAACCCCAAATCAAACTAAAAAACAAAAGGACACTGTTAGTCAATATTGCCATAATATAGAAAATTACAGTAATTTATATAAACCCTGTAGTTAAAATCTTGTTTCCCCGGTATTTGAACCCAGGAACTCTAGAACTCAAATATCAAAATATACAAATCTTTCCTCATCATAATATTAGTATAGATTTACAAATATTAATAGAAGTCTTAATCAGAAACGTCAGCGCATGTCCCAGTATGGCACAGCTTAGAAAAAGTGTAAATTCTATATAAGTTACATAAACATTAATCCTCCAAGTTTCCCTTGTTATAAATTATATTTATATTATATTATACAAAAAATACCAGTTTATTATTTAAGTGTAGGATGTATACAGATTATGAAATACTTATCAATCAAACACAGAGGCAGTTCAAATTACCGAGATTCCAATTTATTTTTATATTTATTAGCTGTGGGTTTGCCTTATAATTATTTCATATTAATTCTAAGCGAGTAGCATCTATGCCTTGCTTCACAGGATGGGCACGATCGTTGATATTCCGACAACACACCATATCAATCAATATCATCATAGCAATATCAGACTTCTTTTAGTTTATACTGACATGAGACGGTATCTAGAATTAATATCAATCTGCTTACGGTCTCCTGAGGCCAAAACGGCTTGGCATATTTTATGTGTTTTTTCGTCACGACACAAGGAATTAGGTGTACTTCAATTGAACGTGAAAAATATATTCGGTTATAATTGTCTAATATTTTCCGTGTTTTAAAGTGCATGGGGCAGACATATTTCTGTGTCTGTTTTATCTTTTTTACAGTATTTATGTGATCAATCTGTAACTATTACAAAAACATTGTTCCTTCATATCTTAGCAGGTACCAAGTCAATAACCTTATAAAGTTTTGAGCGGTACCTTTTTATTATCAGAATTCAAATATCGAACCTAATATATATTCTCACCGACATTCCAAAAGATTTGCATGGACATTGTGTTTACAAAGCGATTTCTCGGACGAGCGTCCTACATATTGCGATTTGCGGTTTGAACATGCAACACTGGAAATGTAACGTGAAAATTGTTAACATATCATGTTATGGGAACGATTCGCTTGTATGTATATTGTATACCTAACCTACATTTAATGTTTTTGTTTACATGAATTCCGGAGGAGTTCGAATTTAATGTATTCCATAAATACTGTTCGAAATTTATTGTGTTTGGATACGAGTACGAGTAACAATTTAATATTTAATTGAAATCCACAGATAATAATGCATACGCTGATTATTACTATAACATACACAACTCCACAAATCTGTAGTTCAATACCTATATATTAAACTAAAAAACAAAAAATGGTTAAAGGACTTCAAGTAAAAGGAATCCTTAATCAAAATGTGTCTCTTGGCAATTTGGACTTTCTAACACCGTCCAAACCGAAATTATAAGGCTTAGATTATAATCAAAGTTATAAGGGTACAAAACGCTTCGAGAAAGGGTAGGTAGTGCCCTGCGCTTCCGTTGTCTCGTTTTGACGGGGGCACTGCAGTGCCCCCAGACGAAGCCAGTTTTTTCTTCATTTTTTAAAAAATGATATTATATTATAAATGAGCAAAAAAGCTTTCTTGATAATGCATCACTGCATTCTTATTGTTTTACTTGTAGAATTGATAAATTCATAGACTTAAGCCCGAAGCTCACAGTCTACATTTCATGGCTTTCCATTTTGTTTCATTAAATATAATACTTAAAATAGCCATACGAAACACACACATACGAAAAACTGTCAATATTCTATAGTATTCCCGCATTAAAATAATAATATTATTACTCAATGATTTCTTGAATTTGAGTTATATCAATTATTATATATCAATGCTTCAAAATTTTTGCCGTAACACTTTCCGATTGCTTATATAGAAAATAATTACAATATAACAATAATTACAGTTAATTGCAATCAATATAGATAAAATTCATCAGGAACAAGAATTTTATTTTATAACTTTCTAATTATATTTCCAACGACTACGTATGGCTAGTCGTGTTAAAGTATACTTTATTAGCAGTTAGTAGATATGAGCGAACGGTTTCCAGTTAAGTTATGCGGAACGAATAACTCGAGTGAATGTTAGTTATCTATCACGAAATACAATATTAGATTTCGATACGTTAGGTGAAGTATTCACGCGTGTTTGCGGAGAATTTATTATGCTTTCATCTGTACTTTCTTCGTCAATACCGATGTTTAATATCGAAAATTACTTCTGTGAGCGATTAGATAAGTTAATTATAAATATATATGAAATTATGATATAAATACTTGTTCCTGATGACTTTTATCTATTGGTACCTACTATTGACGATGCACTTACCTGTTATTATTCTTTAATTGTAATTTTTTATAAATAGTCCGATAATATTACGAAAAAAGGTTTTAAGCAATCATGAGTTGTATAATAATTGTATTTTAAAGGAAAATAACATAATTATATAATGTTGAATTAAGGGCGTCGGACCACTGAGCTACTGAGGCGGTCAAGGATATCCGAATGCCTTAAGTAAATAAAATATAATACTTTGACACCGAAAATCGAAAGTTTTAATTGATTTTAGAAGTGTTGTTGTCTAGGTTTAAAAATAGAATATAATCAAACACCATGTTAAAAACACTTGTGTATAACTTTTGAATTAGGAATTCATTTCATATCATTCACAGCTCGTCTTTGAATACTGATTGATCCCCTATACCAAAGCTGATAGTGAATTCCCTAGTCCCCTAGTGAGGTATGGGGCAGATGCAAGTATGTGTCTATTTCACTGACCATTTCTCTTACAGAGACAATTACAAGTAGACTCTTCTATGACTTGTGCGACCGAAGCAATTATTCTCTAAATCTTGAATCCGGGATCCGAAGCTGAGACCTCCGGTGTTGAAAATATTGACAAAATCCATATCAACCATGGAAACTGTCCATAGTGGTACATATTAGTATTTAATTAATCGTTTTATAACATAATTATATGATGGAATCACATCGCCATGATGTCATTGTTATAACTAATACAGTCTGACCTCAGCCTTTGTTGTTATAATATTTATTTTGGGATTACTCTGGAGTTGATTTACATTATATTGATTTTTCGTTGGTTTTCGTGCAAATTTTATTCTTATCTTTTAAATAAATAAAACAAGGTCAGTAGGCCTATTACGAAAAACGAACGCAACGAACGGATCGAAACGAAAGAACAAACAACTTCGTATTTTAACTTATTAAGAAAACATTTTTAATTCTATTTACGATTATTCTTACTATCATACTAATGTCAAACGAAAGACATTATGTCCTATTGCGAAAGTCGTGTCGATCATCGGATTCATAATAGTAAAATGTACGATCCGTCAGCCGAAACTTCGTATTTTGTTTTGGTAATAGGCCTCCAGGTTCGTTACACCATTTATAACTCAAGAACGGCTGCACCGTTTTTAATAATCTCTTATTTGTTGTATTCGTTTCCGCCCCGAATAGCAGATTAAGATAATAACTATTAAAATATCGGAAATATTCACGAAAAAAAAAAACCAGAAAATTAATTAATCTAATAAATAAGATTTTAAACTCCGCCATCTTCAGCTCATATTATTATTAATCGTAATAATTGATGTCCCCTGCAAATGAAATACTAGATATTATAGAATAGAAGTGGGAAAATGGCATCTTCAAATCTAGAAATATGTCGAAAATTATTGAATGGAATTATAAACAAAAATGTAGAGAAAAAATGACAACTGTCAAATCTACTTTATTTTTGAAGTCAACGTTCGGACAGGATAACGAATAAAAATTAACAACATTAGCAACCCATCGTAATATATATGTACTCAAATATGGTGTAAATCTTGGCAAGAACTATTAAACGATATGAGCTCAAAATTGAGCAAGATTTAAGTGGCCACTTAACTCAAAAATCAGTCATATGTTACGTGTGTTGAGATTCGAACATACGCGATAGTAAGTTCTGTAATCTGTATGTAATTGCTTTCAACTAAATTGTACTTAATCCGGCAACTTCAAGCACAATTTCCAAACAGACTTTACGAACTTTGTTTTACTCGCAACGGTAAGCCGCATAAGCACTTCCACTAACAAAGAGTAGAGCGAATAGTGCGGAGCAAATAAAAATATTATGTAGTTGAAAACGAGCTCATTCATTCATTGCCAGTATGCAAATGTGATATGGGAGAAATATAGGACTTCCGTTTGGAAAATGAACCAGCGCTCATAACTGAAAGAACAGTCAAGTAGGTATATTGTACTTACCTGTTTTTAATTTTTTTAGAATTTTTTATTAGAGAGTGGACAACCGAGCTGGTGGATTACCTGATAATAAATAATCACCACCGTCCATTGATTCTTCTTAGACGTCTTAAATGCGTTGTTGGCCTTTAAAAAAATATAGATTCGTTTCGTAAAACCAACAGTAATTCATTCCAAGTTTTTAATATACACATTATTAGTAAGGATAATACCTTATTATTTAATACTTAACCTAACTAGAGCGGTCAAATGACCGCTTGTGGAACTTTAATAAATATTTTCAATTTTTTATTGAACTTACGTCATGAATTTTTCTATAATATTATATAGCTATTAGCTATATACAATTTTTTTAGTCTTGAGCGATAATTAATTTGACCGCTCGGTAGGTTTAGTGCTAAATAAGATACTTTGTTGTCTTTGGCAAACAACACATTATTCACTGTCATAATAATCTATACTAATATTATAAAGAGAAAGATTTGTTTCTTTGTTTGTTTCGATATAACTCAAAAACTACTCGACCGATTTTAAAAATTATTTCACTCATAGAAAGCTACATTATCAGAGAGTAAGATACTTACACCCATTACACCCATGCGAAACTTAATATACATATTATATAAACCGTGTACCTAAGTGACAGTGAAAACGGCCTACTCGCTACGCGAATTGTGGTAAAAATGCTTCAAGAGTGTTATATTACGAAAGCTTCTAACAACTTAGCGTTTCTTTAGCCATAAATCTTGACACGTTACCGACTTACCAGTTACCACGTATTACATAAAGAGCAGCATCTACTTCCTGTTTCCATTATTGTGTGCCCATCCACTGCATTTTAGAGTTTTTTTATATAATCGATGCAAATTAAAGAAATCCGGTCGATATAAGCATACGAATGCAGCTATTATGTTATTTTTAAAATACAATGTGTAATTTACTTGCTGGTTTTTTAAAAAATACATGCTAAATAATATGAAATTTGATCCATTGGTTTGATAAAAATATGTTAAAGAAAAAGATATAATGTAATCATTGATATGTTGATTCGATCAATGTCCCTGTATTATAATATTACAAATCTTTCAATGTAGGCAGGTATATAATCTAGTAAAAAATAGTAGCTATAAGTTTGAATTAATAAATATAAATTAAACTTAAAAAAAATTAAAAAGAAAGGTTTTATTTATTTAATTATTATAAGTAACCATAATTAAAACACAGTAGATTTGGGTCCCAAACTACGCAAAGATCTTGTACCCCTCAGTACAGTAAAACAGCACATGAAGTGGGATAGCATGACCTATATTTACAATTAACATTAGGTACTGTTACTAAATATACCTATGACGTTGCTTTTCTTCTCTTACTGCTGTATACATGCGTGATATATTATGGGTAATATCAATAATATAATTAACGACTAAAGATCCTTTTAATACTATAAAAATATCCGTTACGTAATTGGGGAAATCAGAAAATGTTAAGTTTAAATAAAATACTGTATACCGGATTAAAACGCGATTTATTATTTATATTGTTTAAATTATTTAAGCGTTTTAATCCGGTATACAGTATTTTATTTAAATGTGTGATACTCGCGTTAATAATAGACAATATAATGTTAAGTTTATCACTATATAATGTATCAAGTACAGGCTCATAAGCACATGATTATTTCCAAAAATATATAAATTTTACAACTATGTATAGTTATTGATGTATTTACAGAAGCCCATTATAAAATCAAAACAGGTGCTCGGAATGGACAGCTGAGATTCACGATCAAAAGTCACGTTTTGTTTTATTTGTTGAACTACTACGAGTACATCGAATTAATATAACATGCAGCATCGCTTTGCATTAAGTATAATTTTATTGATGAAATCTTATAGGTCTGATAGCAACATTTACCGTTAACATATTTTTGTTAACCTCAATGGTCAAAATAAATTCTACTGTTTATTTACAGAACTTCTTTTTGCAACATTTTGAAATTAAAACATACATTAAATGCCGCCAATTGTACTTCAATGTATGTAAATGTGTATACTGTATATCCTCTGTATTATTTCTGTTATTTAGTGCAATAAAGTTGTTTTCATAGCCGGTAATTATATAACTGCCTCTTTCTAAAATATTAGGTTACCTATGAAATTGGCGTTTTATCGAAATTGAACTGACCACTTTGATCTCAAAAGTTCGGCGTTTGGTTAGGAATTCCAAATTCAAATTGTACTATATGACAGAAATAAAGTAAGTTCAAGTTGATTTTGACGTCTATCTAGTAAACAAGAACAGATAAGGCAGAGTTACAACTTTAACTATTATAAGCCCAAAGCCCAAAATAGATTTAAAACGTTCTGTTTCCGCCTCCGACACACAATGTAAATTGTCATCATATTTCTGTCACATAATCACGAAAACATAAATTCTGCAAATTCACTTAGTTAATGTTAAAAATGTGTAATGACAAGACACTTTCACTTGCGTAAATATTTACCACTATTTCCCAACTTTTTTTGTATTCACGCTAATATCCTCGGTTTCAAAACTGTGTAACACCATTCATTAGGAGTGCACGGTTCATTAAGAACCGATAGAATGGTCACGGACTTTAAAACAACGCTTCTGGCCTGAATAGGGCGTGACTTGAGTACAAACTAAAGAGGTTTCATCCTTTTTAATAGACCTTTTTAGTTAGGTACGGTGGCTTTTGTATTAGCAGTTGTAACAAAACAATAAAATCAGTTTTTGCATGGCATGAACTCATTAAAAGCACCTTATTTATACATATAATACGACATTAGAATTGAAGATTTTTTACATTGAGTATAATAACATTTTTGTCTGTCTGTTCAGGTTAATTTCTGTATAAAAAGTATTTAGGTTCGTCTTTGAGAAAAGATATCAATTGATGCATTCTTTTTCTTGATCATGTAAATCGACGACTATACAGCCGTTTAGATAAATCGTTCAAATATTTAGACCATCAAAAAATTGTGTTCGTCGACATCTAATTAAATAATATTATAATAGAGCTTTCGACAGATATTTATCATTAAATAAAACAACATAAATTTTTATTTTTTTATTTAAAAAAAATGTAGTCATCAATCTGTTAAATCGATAGATGACAGTGTCAACCATAAACTCTCACTAATTTTAGAAGTATGCCAAGGAAAATTAAATCCTACCACGGTGGACAACAATTATTTTGTTTCAATATTTAATCGTGAACTTTAAATCTGCGTAAAATCTAATCAACTCGTAGAATACTCGGCTCTCGAATTGTTATAATGAATTCACTAATAAAACGTTTATATTGTATAAATTAATTATGATGAGGTCATCTCAGTCTGCTTTTAAATACTTATTTGCATTCGCATCGCCATCTAATTTGACGGGCTCGTTGGCGCGTTCGGTAGAACACCTGCCGTGCGCATCGATGGGTCGTGGGTTCGAATCCCACCGGGATCACATCTTTATAATTTTCTGTAAGCATGTCTTCCCCACGTCTGGTAACTTCGGGCATTGATCGGGTGGGAGGAATATCTAAATTCCGACCGGGTAACGAACCACCGTTCATAGATGGAAAAACCGTGAAGTGCATATTGCGCGTTTCGGTTTCAGTCTATGGATTTCCGAATGCTCGAAGTAAAAATTAGGTCGACAGCGCATCGTTGACTGATGTTCTGTGGCTGAGGTATCACCTACCATCAAGTGAACCTCATGCTCGTCTGTCGATATCTGACATAAAAAAAAATAAAAAAAAATCTAATTAAAGCATAAAAAATATTAATAATAAAAATAATTATTTTAATAAAATACCGGATTAAAACGCGATTTATTATTTATATTGTTTAAATTATTTATCCCGACGTTTCGGATACTCTTCAGCAACCGTGGTCACGGGCAGAAAGTCTGCCCGTACAGTGCGTGCCATAAATCGTGTTTTAACCCACGATACAGTATTTTATTTAAATGTGTGATACTCGCGTTAATGAAAGACAATATTAAAAATTATTATAACGTCCATAAAATATAATAAAGCTTCTAGTATCGATATACACCTAATCACTTCAACTTACAAAAAAAAAAAATTATAATATTTTCGTTGGACGATGTCATGTCGCGTCATCAGCGATAATTGAAGTATTGAACGCTACATGAAGGCCGGCAATTTTTTCAGGTTTCAAACTTACCAGTTAACAAAGCGACCTTTTTGCTTATTATTTTTGTTTAATAAGTCACGTTCTTTTTTCATAATTAAAAATAAGAAATACGACTTGAGTACCATAAAAGCACAGTCAGTCCTAATTAATATGGATACTTTGACTAGATTATGGTGATATGAATCCATTGTTAGCTTCGAATATAATAATCTCTTATTGTAAAGCTGAACGGTTCAATGATTTCTTATTATTTTTTGTCTGGTTAAAGAACGCAATACAAAGAATCATTTTTAGTACTGGTAGGTATTTATTTTGGATTTTTCTATCCGAGAGTAGGCGCTATGTATAATGTATATACCGATTCTCACCGAATGTGTCATTTTCAGTCTCCTATGGAATTCATGCAATGAGCATACCGTTCTCTCAATGATTTGTCAGTTTACTCATTACTTGATACTATAAAAAATATTACGTAGCTGTACAAACGAGGTATCGATGGCGCGTTAAATGGGTACTAACTAAGCAGCGTTGGCAAGAAGTGGAAGAATGTTTACGGTCGTGAAAGCGGAAAAGTCGTCGATTCGCGAGCAGGCGACACCCGTCCGACGTGATGCTATTAACGATCTAACCATTAAACTAGCGAGCAGTGTTGCCAGCTGTATCTTGTCAAAAGTTACCTAAAATGGATAAAAAAGAAATCTTTTAGTATGAAAAGTAGATAACCTTTTTTTTATTTTTTTGTTGTTTATATTTACTTACAGAAATATAGATAATTTAGTAAATTTTAATTTGCATTTACCAGCAACATTTTTTTATATATTATTGTAATTTAAGTAAGTGCAAGTGATATAAAAATTATAGAAATGTACCTAGCCTACCGAATTGCCAATATTTTGGCTACAATATCAGTGCGAGAGAGAAAGACTTGTTTTTAGAGGTTGACCCTCAGAGGATTATTCGTCTGAGAGTTGCACTCGCAGAACACTACAACGCAAAGTTTTTCGTTAGCCAATATAGCGTTCCGTTTTCATTCCGCAAAATCACCTAAAAGTAACCTTTTGAGTCGTGTAACCTAAAAATAACCTGAAGGAGTTAAAAATCACCTAAAAGGTTACAAAAGTAACCTTCTGGCAACGCTGCTAGCGAGTGTTGAAAAACTTTGATTGTTTATGTAACGGAATAAACACTGACCGGTCGACGAACGCTTACTAGCGCGATGATCGATTCGTGTTTTACGAATAAGACGTTTAATTATTATAAATTATTTATATCTATTTTATTATGTTAGACATCGAACATTATTTTATTATGATATACGAGCGTGCTCACTTGATGTTTGTAATATATCACCCACAGAACATCTGTTAAGTGTTAATGAAGCGTCTTTCTAGCGAAGCGTAGTAATGTCGAACTATTTTTTTACTTTGGGCATTGAAAATTTATAGACTGAAACCGAAACATGAAATATGCGCTTTTCGAATTATGAGCTATTTAAATGCAAAAATAATAAAATAGTTTCCTTAATAATAAATCTAGATTTCAATCAGTTGCAGAATTTCATATTTATCATATTCAAAAACGACTTTTAATAATTATTAAAAACTTTCACAGTCATATTTTTACACTAAAACAAAATGGCGACAATATCGCAGTTAATTCTCAGCTCCACGGCAGTAATTGCAGCTTTATGTCCATAATTACGTGACAACAAAGAATTTCCTAAAGAGATAGCTGAATACGTTATGTCTAGTGTTCTAGCCTTGTCCATAATTTTAAGTAACAGGAAACTGATAGTTCTCTATTTCAACATGAGAAAACACTTTACTCGCTTTTCTTGCTTAATTTCGTTAATGTATGTATATAGGATTATTAAGCGTTATATTTACGCGTAGAATTAAGCGAAATATGTTCCCATTTTTATAAAAGTAAGTAAATACTTTATTGTACGCATATACAGAAAACAAAAAAATATAATACCTACACAGCGACAAAGATGTGTACATAAGGCGGTCGTAAGACAAATAGATACTTGTTCCATACAATCCGTGATCAAGGAAATGATGTATGTGTAAAAGCAATAAGGCGGTGCAGAACAAGATATGCAAAATAAAAACCTAAAAATAGGCATAGACAATATTAAATTTGAGGCTGTTTGAAAGTCATATTATTAAACTAGCTCTATAGCAAATAGATTTTCGTGAGGACAAGTTGACCTGAAATACAGGTTATCTTCTTATAAAAAATGTATTTCTTAGAATCTTCAGTAATCTGTGTGACCAGCGAAGTGTCACCAGATTTGTTATCATTCCCGGCCTGCCAGTGTCATAAGCTTACCTTTCAACATATCTGGATACCAGTCATTTCCAGATGAGAGTCTTCTTTTAAAGATAATGTTTTTAAATGTTTATATAATCATTATAATATTGTGCACGTTTTGTATTTTTATTGTTAGTATAGTTTTAGGGTTTGTTATAAATCAATCTTTTTTTTATTTTTCTTCCTTTTATATCTACGTTATTTCTTTGAATTTCTTTACGAGGATACAACTGACTATGAATGATTTATTGATACTAATGGAGTATCCATAACAAACTTCGTTACAACATTACGGAAATACGAAAGGAAATCCACTTGGAAAACTCGAATAGAAAATTAATTATTTAGAATTTACATAATACTGGTATGGCCAGTGAATACTCAATTACCATACTTACAAGCTATTTGGTTGTTCATATTGTAAGAAAAGTAAAAAGGATTCTTGAATAGCTATCTTAGAAGTTCTCTTCATATCTATAATACTAATATTATAAAGAGGAAAGATTTGTTTGTTTGTTACGATTTAACTCAAAAACTACTTGACAAAATTCTTTCACCAATAGAAAGCAACATTATCAACGACATTGGCTTTTTTGTGTATAGTACATCTACATTGCACCCGTACGAAGCCGGGGCGTGTTGCTAGTAATTAATAAAAAGGCATAGGTATGATATAAAATACAATCAATTTTTTATTAGTTAGAGTCCATCGAGTTAATCGTATGTATAAACCGGTCAATAGGAAATAGATTTAATAACGAACATCCTAAATGGAATGTAGAAAGGAAATACGTTTTAATTTCAATAAAAACGTGTCATGTAAGCTAATGATTATCTATTAATTAGGATATTAAATGCATAGTATTTACTTATACAAATTAAGTACAATATAAAAATATACTAATAATAAATTTAGTTGTATGTGTATACTTATTACGCACTACATGTTGACGAGGCGTTAATTTCGGTGATAACAATAAAAACTTTGAAGCTTTGTTTTCTTACTGATTGATAGTGTTTTTATCGAGGCGAATCGTGATGACAGCATTGGTTAGCGTCTGCACGTGACTGCAATAGTTATAGCTGTCAATACCCTGTGTATACAAACCTTAGGATAGTGGTTCATGGTAGGTGTGAAATTGTATTGTGTTCATGGTACTTGGAGGCAGTGGCGGGACTACAATACAAGCCCAAAAGTCCGACTTTCCGAATTTAACGAAATACGTCTTTATGTATAACTTATATAATTACGTTAAGGACATTATTATTTGTCTTTTTATGGTTGCAATAATAGGGCAAGCCGGACTTTTTGGCTTGTATGTCCCGCCACTGCTTGGAGGCTATATGGCTAAGTTGAAGTAAGACTATTTAATACCTAATTACCTCAGTTGTGTGTCCACTTAATATAGTGAAAGAAGTTGCAATATTAAAATACTTCTAAAAAACGTACTTCACGTTTGTTCAACGTAATGCAAATTGCAGTATATGCAAATTATTACGCAAAATTTCGTGCTGAAGTGAGATTATGTTGAACAACGCTTATCCACGATTATATCTTCCTATTGCATTCTATCGTATCTATCAATTCTTACATCATATGAATTTAAAGATTCAGGAATTTACTTTCCATATTTTAGTCAAGTAGTTATTCTGACGTTACCCAGAATGATGACAAGAAGTAGGTTGAGCGTAATCATAATCTTATGAATGAAAGGGACAATGAAACTCGATCTTTTCATGATGTTTCAGGATTTCAGGTTTCTTCGCTACCCGGTTATAATTTCAATAATCCCCCATCCGTTAAATGATATATTGACCGGAAAGTGGAAAAGACATTCTTGCAGAATATTATAAACACATCGTCCCGGCGGTATTGGAACACGTGACCTATCGGACTGCAAGGTAGATGTTCTAAATGCGCCTACGAGCCCCTCAAAGATACTTTATTCTTAGTTATAAATGATATTCATGAAGACGCTTTTACATTGAATAGAATGCGTGCTAAAAGCAATTTATAGCAGACAAAAGATCGCCCACGTGTTCTTGTGAAGATTTACGCTTCAAAGATTGTATTAAATGACTCATCTAAATGCGGTATGCGTTTCATGCATACATGTAGCTCTTAATAGCTATTTATGTGTATTGAAATATTTCACGCTTATTGTTCGTTCATCTGTCGAAGGCATTTTTATTGTTTGATTTATTGTAACATACATTATCCTTTTTTTAATTTAATCAAAAATGTTAATCATGAAATTTATCATTCTATAGAATCTAATCATTCCGATAGTTTGAAATAAATGTTAAGAGTAAAATGGTAGTATGCTATATTATTCAAAGGGTACAAGAAAATCGATAGTCGCGCATTGTAATAAATTAGTAAAAACTGCCACTTAAAAAAATAACATCTTCACATATTTAATTTCATAAAATTCATAAAATTATTTTTAAGGTTATTTCCCGTTAAAGATTAACATCGCTTACAAGAGAAACATAATTTTAATATGTACATAGGTCGCCGATACATTAAAAACTTTTTTATAGTAATAAGTAACTATTTGTAAGTAATAAATTATTATTTAAAATATATTGAGCCTATCGCTGCTTAAAAACATTTAATAAATTAACATGTTTTAGTGTTCTCCTTCAAATGGAAACATCACTATTTTACAAGACAATTTTATTTTACATTTTGTATAATTATATTTTTTTTATAAATTATCACTAACGATGACTCTATTAGCTTTTTTTCCTACTTCACTAAATAACCTAAAAAAATTAAATAGAAATCGTGTGTATTGGATTAATAAAGCTTATTCATTCATTCAATAAACAAAAGACGAATCATGACTTGACATGCAATCTCGCCAAACTTGTATACATTTTGTTTTCATATAACCACGCAGTGTTAATTTTATTACATAAAATCTAATTAACAGGTTATTAAGGCCCTTGTAATTATGTGTTGCATTAATGCAGTGCAGAGATTATTCTATAATTTACCTTTATTAAAACTAAAAGATATCTTATTACATTTTACAGAGTATAAATCTAATATATAAAATTTCCTTGTCACAATGTTAGTTACCGTACCTACTCCTCCGAAACGGCTTTACCGATTTTTACCAAACTTTATATGCGTATTCAGTAGGTCTGAGAATCGGCTACTATCTATTTTTCATACCCCTAAGTGATAAGGGTTGTTCACCCTTAAAAATTTGTTTTTAATTTTTGAACGAAATTTTTTGTTTTTATTTTTTTATAATGTGGCATTAAAAATACATACAACTCTAAATTTTTAATTTTTTATCACCAACCCCTGCTTTTTAGAAATTATTTACATGGCATATCAACGTTTGCCGCGTCAGTTAGTAATAATATAATAAGGATTATTTTCACTATAAATATATAGAAAAGGTTAATTTACGAGGTTTGTTCTGATAAAAAATGTCCCAATTAAAATATACTGGATTAAAGACAGTGATATCACAGTTTAAATTGAATATAACAGTTATATTATAATTCCGCTATTTACTTCTCCTCAGCTGAGCGTTTAATAAGTTGAGTTAAATGATTTTTCTTTAATTTAAAATTTATAAATGTTATAAAATTCAGAGGAGAGAGTAATTAATTAAATTTATCATAAGATAATATTTTATTAAATTATTTTAAAAGTAATTTTTTATATAGTTCGTATGTATTCGTTTTTATGCGGAAATTTGAAAAAAGAAAACAGTTACCATCTTTAAAAGTAATTAGCTCCCTGACCTTCCTTGACCGTTGCGCACTGTGGACAACGGATGTTTTGCGCAGTTCAAATAACTATTAGGTATAAGATTCTTAATGACATTTTTTTCTTGCTGTTAATTTATTTATTTAAAACTGTGCTACAGACACTGCGCTATTTAATTGGGGAGGCCCCCCTTTTATCCAATAAAATAATAATTAGAGTATTTAAATAATGATGTATAGGAATAGGTACAGTATGATATCGGGATATTATGTTAGAGTGGAGACGAACATGAGGTTACAAATCCATCTGAATCTCCCTAATATAATAGAATAAATAACGAATACGTCAGCTAGACCATAGATATTGGGACTTCTTATGTATGGTATGGTTAGGTAATTTTTTGTCCGATGTCCGCTTGAAATACCAATTTTTGTTTGATTATACATAGCATTACTATGTATGTATAGTAATATACTTGCGGCAAAATTGATTAGAATTGAGAACTGACGTCTCAAGGTGACGAGTGCAATACATGCCACGCATAATTTATCTCAAGGTAGTAAAGCAATAATTATTTCAAAGTTTTTTTTTTCATGAATGAAAAATAAAAATTATTGTATTCAATTAGCGTGGTAAGTTTCCGACGTGAGGCTAAAAGCTGACCACACCTGACTGCGGTCAGTTGACTGTCAAACATTTACTTTTTTGATGTTTTAAAGTATTTATAAATGTTTTTAGCAGTTAATAAATAATTATTGCCTCTTTTCTAATTCACACTTAACTATCATAACGATACAGTAACTATGATCATTAACTATTAATTAAAACCTAAACAGACCGTTAATTAATGACAGTAATTGTGGTATGTATCAAGTTTCGCTATTAATACAAAACTACAGCGGATGGATCATGCAATTCATTTTTAATTGGCCGAAAATTTGCTTTACGTAACAATAATTTAACAAGTCGTATTACAACTTTTGGTTATACGAACATACCATTTAACTTTTGAGGCAATACTGGTATTAAAATTTGGTACAAGGTATACCTTATCGTAAACTATAAGGAGACCTTTTATCCCTTTAAACTTAAAAAAATGAAAAGCTAGCCACTCGTTAACATCATTTAACATTTTATGCAATATTGGTGTTTTAATTTGATGTAATGTTACCGTAAACTATAAAAATTAAACACTTTAATTCTTTTGACTCTAATAAAAAACTAGCCACACTCTTAATAACATCGGTTTCTTTGAAAACTCTATGTAGCGATAAAGCTGCTCATAGTATTACAGTTTTATTATCCTCTAACTAATTACACAGTAAGGAAAGAAAAGTAAATACACTACATATTGATAGTCAGTATGTGTTATAGTCATACTTGTGTCACAGATATCCCGAGTCGGTGATCCATTCCGCATAATCTCCATTTATGTTACTTTAATGTTGTGTCTATATGTTTGTAACTCTATTGGTTTCTAATGAAGTGATGTGAGACACAGTAATACAAGGTCATCTTTTTCGTCCTGCCCTGTTCTCTTTTTGAATTGGGTTCGGTGCAGTATATTCCCTTTTTCCATTCTCTTCTTTCACTCGTTACATCACCGGTCACACCTCTTAACCTTTTACCTTCATATTCATACCTTTTTTGGACACATGCTTCTTCTTCATAACATACCCATACCAAGCCATACCAAGGCTATTTCATACAGTAATGCAAGTTCAGTCTTTCGTTTAGTACCTACACCTAATTGCCAACCGCACCTAATCGTACTTCTTACTACCTAGATTTACACCAAATTACAAACTGAAGTTGTAATCCTTTCAACGTCTATAAATTTCACGGTTGGCGAATATCTGACACGGTCCACAAATTACAAAGTTAACGTAACTTAGTATTACGAAATATTGATGTGTAATACTTGTAATTAATATTACATCCACATAATAGTACTATATTCATAGTGAGCAGTTAATGCATGAAGTGGATATACAAATTCTCAATGCAAAAATTATATATATTAATAATAAAATTATATATTATGTTAGATATCGACAGACGAGCATGAGGTTCACTTGATGGTAGGTGATACCAGCCACAGAACATCAGTCAACGATGCGCTGTCGACCTAATTTTCACTTAGAGCATTCGGAAATCCAAAGACAGAAAGACGCAATGAGCCCGTCAAAAGTAGAATAACTGAATAATATTTCGAATAATATAGTTATATGTTAACGTATTAATACATACCTGTATACGTATATATAATATATATATAATATTGTTATGTATGTTCGTGTATTATCGCACCGGTAAAGTCATTATGAAATGGCATTCAACTTTCTTATCTTTAAAATCGTGAGCGCTGCATTCATACTTCTCCATTGGGATTTATTTATTTTTGCAAACTTTATTTATTTTCCATGGATTCCTATGTGAACTTTTAAATTTTCTTAAATTTTTATATGTTCAATAAAATGAAAAAGTCTCCTCACGAGTTTTAAGAGTAATATAATTAATATTTTGATGGACTCTATGACACCTTGTATTGGGTGATCGATGACAACTTCTTGTAAACATTCGCCA
This sequence comes from Anthocharis cardamines, assembly GCA_905404175.1. Classification (NCBI taxonomy): domain Eukaryota; kingdom Metazoa; phylum Arthropoda; class Insecta; order Lepidoptera; family Pieridae; genus Anthocharis; species Anthocharis cardamines. The sequence continues at coordinate 6,013,743 of FR989964.1, forward strand.
CCTCTGCCGGCCTAGCATGCCAACCGCGACAAAATTTTGTCGACCGTTTTCTCGTGTTTTAATCGATTATCTCTTTATTTCTTCCGGTTCTAACTTGACAATTACACTTAAAACTCGAATTTTAATTTAAAAAATAGATATATTTGTCAATAGAGATATCTTTTCTATCAAAATTGTCGATGTCGAGTTATAATATATCGAGATATCTTATCTTAGTTTGTCTTCTCTCGTCCGCGACATATCACGCGGCGGTCATGCTAGGCCGGCTGATCACTTCGGCCATTAAACAGGTGAGAGGAATATCTGCACAGTGGATGTTGCGCGTTTAGGAATCCAAGCGTCTCGTTACCAGGCCATAAAATCTTCAAAAAAAAAAGGAATCCAAGCGTCTATGGTTTTCCAAATGCTCGAAGTAAAAAAAATATAGAACGACAGCACATCACTGATAGATATTATGTGGCTGACATACTTTACATCACGCCCGTCTGTCGATATCTAACACATTACGAGTTGCGATGAGAATCAATCATGTGACGTTTAACGACAGGACGTGACGATGTGATCGACAAATCTCAATGGTTATTGTCTTGTGTATTGATTGATAAACAGCGGCCTTATACATTCAGTGTTGTATGTGATCGGTGTATTGTGAATAATAATGAACACGTTTCCATTGCTATACGAACATTATTTTGTTTCGTTTTTTTAAATTTTGGTAAAAAATAAAAACTACTACCGACGCGCATAGCATTGATTCTCAGAAGAAGGTATATATTTTTGCCTGTAAAAAAAAAGTTTGTGAAAAAATACTGCTCTATCTGCTCACTCGGGAACTTACTACATATACCTACGTATAAAAAATAAACTTAAAGTTCAGAAATCCGAACGGATGTAGGGCGGATTTAGAAGTGTGGAAGCCCTGAACAAAGAAGTGGTGGCCTCCTGACCCCAAATTATTTTCCAAATACAATTATATTTTTTTTTTCAAAATATCAAAGAAGAGTTGTTTACTAGTGTTTACTCGTCGGAATTTGAAAGATGTTTTTCTGAATCTTTGTTTTTCTCTATTGTGGAGGCCCCGATGCGTCGTCGCGTCACGGTGCTTGTGGTCGAAAAATGGAAATAAACATTTTTTAAATTGTAAATATGGCGTGGCCTTTGTCCTACTTTAGTTTTACCTCGTATCATAGACGTGTGAGTAATATTATTAATTTCGTTCATAACACGTCACAGTATTAACCTGTAAAAAGTAATGCTTGAAGCTTTATCCGTGGTCTGTCCCGGGTTCGAGGATTGCGATAAAAATCTAAGGATTTTAAGTGAAAAATAAACATAATTTATATAATACTTAGTAGCTTTTTTGTATTTGTAAGGCTATACAATGTACTACTAATATTTTTTTAATGTTTTCTAACATGGTTCTCATTTTCCATAGAAGAAGGTCAAATATAGAGATCATGCAGAAGTAACTTTGTTCTACAGATAGGTCGATATGCCACATCTTTATGCTATTTATCGAGACCATTAGCTTAAGGTCTCGTTACCAGGCCATAAAATCTTCAAAAAAAACCGAGGCCATGGTACTTCGAAATTTGAATTATAATAATGACGGCTAATTAACGTTATGAATTGTCAAAGTGACATTCAGTTTCATGCCTTAAGCGTTCTGAATGCGAGTTGCGGACAGGTTTCAGTACAAACTTGATTTGTAATCATATCCATGTACAGTAATGTTTCGCAATTGATGTAAGGGTCTTACAAAATAATAATAATTTTAATAGTCCATTCCTTTTTTATGTGAATTTCGTTGACAAAAATGAGAAATTTATGTCTTTGAGATTAAATCTAGAGCTGACGTTTTAATTATAAGATATATTTTAGCGATGGATTTTGAATGGTTTCCCTCTACATCATACATGTAAAAGGTTTAATATTTAATTTAATATTATCCAATGACAAAAATTGTATATTAATTATTTTTATTGTTACAAAATAATATTACTGTCACTATGAAAAATGTTTGAGGTTTTTTCTAATTCCAAAATAGATTAACGAATTTATTGTCAAGAATTAAATAAACGACATTAATTAATCTCAAAAGAAATTACATTTCACTTCTTGAGAATTACATAATACTATTATAACAAGGGATACAGTCTTGATTTTTTATGAATGAAACACAACAATTAAACTAAACTAGACTGAATGTATGTTAACTTACAATGTTTTTATAAAATAATATTAGATATAATATTAGATATAAATACAGCATTCAAGACTTAGTCTTAGAATAATAATAGTTTTAGAATAAAGGAAACAAGAAAAGTGCACGCAATATCTAATTTCCTTTCAGCAAATTGAAAGATGGCGACGTCAAGAGCTTCGTGACTTTAGCCCTCAGGAAGTAACACTGTTTTAATAGAAACTTTAGAGCTTTAACTGTTTGTTAAAATCTATAACTTTTGCCAGCAGATTCCCTTCATATTTAATGCCATAATGAAAACCTACCGGCCTAGTATAACCGCCACGAGATATGTATGTCGCGGACGAGAGAAGACAAACTAAGATGTAAGATATTTCCATATATTATTTCTCGACATCGACAATTTTGATAGAAAAGATATCTCAATCGACAAGTATATCTATTTTTGATATTAAAAGTCGAGTTTTAAGTGTAATTATCATGTTAGAAAACATGAGAAAACGTCGACAAAATTTTGTCGTGGTTGTCATGCTAGGTCGGCTGGTATATATAAATGCGAAGTAACTATGATTGTAAAATTGGAGGGTATTTAGAGCTTACCCATTTAGGTATTTAGTCTGTATCTTGGAGCATCTTGTTATTTAAAATATTAATAAAATACAGAAAAACATCGCCTTTACCACGGTTATATGTTACAAAATTTACAGAGTAATTGGAAAAAAATATACAATTTATCATTTTAATATCACATTCAAAATATAAATTTAAATATGTCTTTGAAGCAAGGTGCTTCTCACACTCATTTATTTTTATTGTATATTTTTAAATGTATATTTTTTGATAATACTTATAAAATATTTAAAAGCAATACTAATAATTCATTGCATAAAATTATAAATTCCAATGTAAGTAGGTATATAACACGCAAACGCAATGTTGATTATGTGGTTAAATTCATAAATGTCAGTAACGATTTCGATTCGTGAGATTGAGGCCGGGGATATTATTTCAATTTATTTTAACGAGTAAACACTTTTAAATGAATACTAGATATCAGATACACGCAACTTCATATCAAGCTAATGTAAAAATAATTACACCGAGGTTTAACGATTCATTTTTTAAATAACATGGTCATTTTAAAGCTTGAATAACCTAGCCTAATAACCTATTATTACTTTATGTGTCTTATATTAAATTCGAGCATTAAACTGTCCATTCGAATTTAAGCCCGAATTCCGAAGAGATATCGAAATTCCGAGCGAGCATCAATCCATCCATCAATTGCCTCACGTTTGTTTGTCGAAATCTGATATAAAAAAAACTCAAAAAATAAAGATTCTAGTATGTATAATACACACATACTACAAAATAATGCCCTAGATCGATATATGTGTATGTAGTATTACAGGGATTCCAGTGCAAAATTTCATAGGTTCCCTCACCTACAATCTATCCCAGCTTTGACTTAAATACAATAATTCAAATATCTTTTATTTTCTAACAATTCTTAATTTTTACAAAAAAAATCTTAATTAATGATTACCCATGTTAAGTTATAAGGTGACATAAGTCTCCTCCAAATTATAAGTAGGTAGTCGTCTTTCCATTTTTTCGCCTGACACCTATAGCATTGTCCGGTTTTTTCCATGTTAGTGGTATCTTTCTGTGGCTTATTTGGTCTTTAATCTCTGTTAGTTCTCACTATTTGCCCTGTCAATTTCCACCTCCTTGTTTTTACGTTTTTAAAGCTATCACAGGTAATTTTCAATGCGCCTAGGTTGGTTAATATTTCTTCGATGTAACATAATATATAAACCTGCGAATACAGAACGGTCGCCGATCTAAACACAATTCAGGGTTGATTCTTTCTCTCATAGTATTAAAGCCTTCTATTATTTTCTTTGAAAATATCTTCTTCATATAACAATAATATTTCAACGGATGTAATTAACTATCCTCACATATAGTGGCCGTATGAGTAACTGTCGACCTTGACTTCGTATTTATAATTACGCGTAAAAGCCTCCCACGACGTTGTTTCATAGCGGTTACGATATTATGTGCTACGGTTGTTAATATGAATGAATTTGAACTATTATCGTCACGAAATAGAAGGTAATTGCTCGCTCGTAGGTCAACAGTTTTGGGTTGGGAGTAAAAACAAAAAAAAATATTACAAAAAACTATATATTTTTTTTAGTTATATGATAGAGATGTATGAATAAACAATGTTCTAAGGATTCGTTTATTGAAAATGCAGTAAAGGTAAAAACCTCCAAGCATATAATATATACATTATACATGTATAGTTTTTATTTCTTAAAAGATAAATAGAAGGGTTCACATCAGATATAATATTGTATTTTAAACATCACATAAGATATGAATAATACTGTTTTTAAACTTCAAATGATACCTACATTTAATTAAAAACTTTAGACTATTCGAGAACAAAATTACAAAAAAAAACGAGTGAAGAAGCTATCTGTGTCAATAAAAACAAACCGTTATTATTTCCTCTGGCCCCGCGCCCAACGCACTCGGATATTCACGTTGGAACCACCTACATTATTTGTTATAGATATTTGGTACAAGTTACCTTACGCGGAGAATTTCTCTCGATAGTAAATGACCATAAAATGACGTCTATCCAATCATTTTAGGAGAAATCTAGTGTTTCCGCAATAAACTATACAGACAGTTAATATAAATTAAGATCGTAGAAGTTTTGACTTTTCAATTAATATAAATAACTGTATATTGCGTTGATTCTTAAGTAAGATACAAGTTTATTATTCAACGAATGTATCCCTTTGAATTTTAGCATCCGGATTAGCTCGCGACATTCTATGAGATTGGCTCCGGCTATCTAGTAATGAAAGCGTATCTTTTTACTATTTGTGATGTTATTTATTGCCTCTATACAATGACAGCCTCTATTAAAACCGATATAAGCTGAAACAGGACTTTGAGAAAACTTGTATTTTAATGATATTGTAGTATGAGTATAAAACAAGGTAGGATTTAGGGAAGGGCCAAGCTAGCGCTACCGATGAGTAAACACTAGTAAACAACTTTTTCTTTGATATTTTTTCGCCGTTTTATCTTTAAAATACTAACTAATTAACTTATTCTTAATCAATTCTTTTAAAAAAATAGGGTCACTCCTTTGTTGCTACCGAGATTTCCTTTAATATGTATTTTTTTTTCGCCATTTTACCTTTACCTACTCATAAAAGCCATAATTAAAATCCTATCAAAGACCATTTCTTAATTTACTGATTTATATTAGTCAACCTTGTCAAAGATCGCTATTGCATGATAGCCCTTGGCCCATTTCGTATGAACTTTTAAGATGTTTAGTCCTCTTAATCAGGGCTGCCAGTAGAGCCGACTTATTTTATACCGTTCGGTCACTGTAATTATACAAAATCAAATCTTATTATACGAAGCGACAAAAATTTAAAAAAATAGTCTGTAAAAAATACAAGTATTTATTTTTAGTCACTTTGACTTACCTAAAATATGAAAAAAAAACAAAATTAATTTATTTTTGTAGATTGTTATAAATTTTAAGAGATGAAGTTCCAGTAGCAAGTGGCGCTGGGTGAAAAAGTCACTTTTATGTTTACTTGTAATGCTAACGAATATTACTCAAAGAGCGCCAATTCCGATTAGAGAAATTTTCGAAAGAGCGACAAGCGCCTACACGCCATCTACGATTAATAAACCTTTGATCTATCGTTATCTCAAAGAATCGATATTTAAACTCTCACAAAATTTACTTCACGTTTGGATTTTTATTTTTGTATCCAATTATACGAGACAATCTGTTATACAAACTGGATACATAAGATAACCGAATTATACCCTTTTTGTATCCAATTATACAATCTGGCAGCCCTGCTCTTAATATAAGACTCAATACGTCATTCTACATACAAGTGCAATGACAACTTTCACAGTGACCAAAATACTTTCTAAACATCATAAAACGATTCACGAGCCCACGTTCCGTAGCGCCTACAAAATACCTAGCAATCAATTCGACGCGAACACACTATTATAGAAATTTTCGATATTAAAAACATACCTATAAGATTTTTTGTCATCATTTATGGAAATATTTTTCCCTCAAAAGATTCCTCATTTTTATTGAAGAACGGGAGATAGATTATTCGGTTTTATATTGCAGACTTGATGACATCTATAACGGTAACTAAAATGCAATTATGTCACTGTATCGATAATAATAAATTACTTGAGACGTGAACTTGAATCCGGTATGCAAATGTTTGTAAACAAGCAGAATCAGGATAACTAACTGCGAATATATTTTGTGATAACTATAAACTAATTATCAAGATAAATATAGTTATTCTACCAAGTGTTAATTAATACTGAGTTGATATTTAATATATTAATCAATTAAACAGATATACATACTATGATTATCTAATATATAAAATTCTCGTGTGTTTTCGTTGCCATACTCCTCCGAAACGGCTCAAACGATTCTTACCAAATTTTATATGCGTATTCAGTAGGTCTGAGAATCGGCTACTATCTATTTTTCATACTCCTAAGTGATAAGGGTTGTTCACCCTTAAAAATTTATTTTTTATTTTTGGACGATTTTTTTTGTTTTTATTTTTTTATTATGTGGCATTAAAAAATACATACAACCCCTGCTTTTTTGTCAAAAAAATCTAGACCCGTGCGAAGCCGGGGCGGGTCGCTAGTAATTAATAATATACAAATTATATCGATATTTATAAAGCTCTGTATCGATCGTACCCTGATCGAGTGTGTTTGTTTGACAGTTAAAATAATGATTGATAATTTACTTACTATATTTATTATGTTGCTCAGAAATTAAGAAATTCATTTGAAACTATAAACAATACTATGTAATATGAAAATCAAAAAGCATAATAATATTATGCTATACATTTAGGGAAACCTTGGTATCTTGAACCCAAAAACTAATAATTGCAGGATATGGATAAGACACCAAATTTTTGACGGGCTCGTTGGCGCGTTCGGTAGAACACCTGCAGTGCACATCGGTGGGTCATGGGTTCGAATCCCACCGGAACGGTATGCTTATAATTTTCTGTAAGCATGTCTTCCCCATGTCTGGTAACTTCGGGCAAAGAACTGGTGGGAGGAATATCGAAATTCCGACCGAGTAACGAACCACTGATGTTCTGTGGCTGAGGTATTACCTACCATCAAGCAAACCTCATGCTCGTCTGTCGATATCTAACATAAAAAAACATAAATAAATAAAATAAAATAAATAAATACTTTATTATACATAAATGATAGTACAAATGGCGGCTTTAAACTCTCAGTAATTTCTGTAAACCTTATGTCGGAGGTATTGTTATGTAAATAAACTATCAGAACATAATTTACTTGCTTTTGTCACGTAATTTGACACAAATCCAATTAAATAACACTTCGCCAACTGTGGAACAATCCCATGCATTATGCATGAAATTTTAACACCATTAAATAAAAAATACTCGTAAGCTACAAAAACATGAACAGACTGGTTAGCACGGTGGTTCTCCTTCTGTATGTATGTCATGCGAGTTCATGGAATGTAGGAGTGGCTAGAACAACGTCTCTCACGAATTCCAATAATGTCTCAGTAGATAATGTAGCCATGTAGTATTAGCACTATTAGCCATGAGTCTTATGAGTAAAAACAGTTAATATTTGTTATGGTTACAATATTGCCACATTTACCTACGTGATTGTCGCTGACTTCCATGTCTAACCTAAATTATTTTTTGCCTGAACTGAATGAAATAATGACTTAATAGATAGGGGAGGAAAATTTTCTAATTTTGTTATTTAAACAATACAAAAATAAATAAGAAACAAAATGATTTTGCGTGGCTGGGGTATCACCTACCATCAAGTGAACCTCATGCTCGTCTCTCAATATCTCACATACAAAAAAAACGATTTCCACTGCCTTCTATCTCTCTAATAAATACTCAAACGTAAATTACGTTAATTACCTCATTTAAAACGCTTCTATCGACCTTATTGAAAATTGAATTGATTTGAGAAAGCCTATGACCGCAACGCCAGCCATAGCAAATAGTTAAATTAAGTCATGTAAACAGTAAAAGCGTGTTTAAAGCAGGGCTGAATTTTATAAGGTTGAGTAATAAAATTTTATTTGTTTAGTCAATTGTATTTTGTTGTTTAGGCAACTACACGTTTATATGAAACATATTCGATTCAATCTAAAGCCCTAATTACATATGAATAGATGGCATAACAACTTTAAATGAATCAAATTAAACAGATGTACCCTTCCAAACTGTCTGAGATCTCGCTTGCAGTAAAGCTCTCTCAACGTCGCGATGAATACTCAAATTCAAATTCAAAATCATTTATTCATTTAGGTAACATAATGTACACTTATGAACGTCAATAAAAAAAATACATATTAAATGCTTCTAATTTTACATTTACTGCCAGTTCTCAAATCACTACTATATCAATCAATCAAGTTTTAATCCATTAAAATTTATATGTCAATGTTTATTAAACACAGAAAATCAGAGCTATCTATACTATCTTAAAAAGAATTTAAAAATAATTTTTTATATACCTAAGTGACACATGAGTACAAATATCATTATTAATTATTATTATACTAAACACAATATAACATTATTACTCTAAAAGCGGTTATTTAAAAAAAAACATTTGAAATTCCGCTTTTAGCAGAAATACCAAAATATTTAGTATGGCAATGAATAATCAAAGTACCTACATACATACATATGTTTATGTATAACACACTAGCAAGTAGCAACACGCCGCGGCTCAGCATGGGTGTAATGTAGTTGTACTATACACAAAAAATAAAACATAAAAATATATTATGCTCTGATAATGTAGTTTCTAATGGTGAAAGAATTTTTAAAAACGGGTCAGTACATTCAGAGATTATCCCTTACAACCTCACAAACTTTACCTCTTTATAATATTAGTATAGATAACGTATTGATGTTAATTTTATAGTAATAATTTTCTTCTAAGTAAGCTCCCATTTAGATCGCATCCGCGCTTACCATCAGGCAGGATTGCGGTCAAATGCTTACTGATTTTTCATACCAAAAAAAACGTGCTAGAATACAATGCGGCCCTGTTTTGAACCAAGCACAAGTCGACCGGATCATTACCCGCCTACGATACTTCACAATAACCTGGTGTTCGAGCTCAATTGCAACTCAGGAAAGCGTATTATATTCCCTAATAGAAAACTAAGAACTTGGTTTTGTATTATACAAATAACTTTAGGTATTTATTTTTTACTCCAAATTTAAACACCGTTACAATGACGTATTTAATTTTGTGTATGACCAAAATTATTTAAATATTTACTTCTTATAGTTATACATTGCAATCATGTTGCGATGCGTAGTTGAATTTCCATTCCGAAGGAAATAAACAAGTAAAAATTAACATAATTTGAGTAATACTTACAAATATGAACTTTGTACTGACTGATTTATAAATATTATTTCGGAAATAAGTATAAAGGAAGCCATAAGCTATAAAAACCAACATCATAATAATAATCTTTGAAGAAATTTTTCGAGACTCGGCTTTGATCTACTAAATATAATTACGATTTTAATAATGTGCCGAAAGGTAACAAAATATCATCAAACTTTATTATAAAACACAGTTTAAAGATTTTTCAATTTATAACATATGTTTATATTTGATAAATCAAACTTCCTAGAAATACTAAAAAAAATATGATTTATGAATATGAATTTCTTATCATGATTATGCACCTAATAGAAAAATTTCTTACTTTATTTTAGGAAACGAGTTACTATAAGACACACCATTGAATATTCGTTTGCTTCCTCTCATTCTTCAGTTGGGTATAACTCCGAGGACAATTATCTCGACAAGGTCTTCTCTGTACGCTGCTTTTTTTTTTATAACAGAGCGAACAACCGAGCAGGTGGGTTACCTTGTGTCAAGTAACCACCACCGCCCATGGACATCCGCGACTAAAAGTCTCAGTTGCGTTGTCGGCCTTTCAAATGGGCTCGCTTCTTAAAACCAACGAGGTCGTAGTCGGATGGAAACACTGAGGGTGGTAATTCATCCATTCCGTGCCTACATTACTTTTCCATTTAGAAAAGATCCATTGGTTCTATCTCATTATTATGTTACATTAATGACTTAGGAACTATGTTAGTAAGATTCCCATTACTCACGATTCCCGATTAATATGGCTGTAATTTTTTTTTGTATCAAAATTTATTCAGGGTAGGTACATAATTGAATTTGTATTAGCGATGTTACCTTATCTAGAAAGCTAAAATAATCAAATCTGTAAAGTAAATTAAAGTATATTAATTACCTTTCCACTTGCTATGAAGTTTTTTTAATGTAACATCGCCAATATATACAAATTCAATAAGGTATCTAATATAAATTTTGATACAAAAAAAAATGTTTAATTACATCCATTTTAATCCTGAATGGTGATAATTATTGTGCTAAGGCATAGTATGTAATAGGTATAGGTGCATAATATATTATTGACCGATGCTTTGCTCAGCCCGCTTTCAACTTTCACTTATCAGACTCGCCGGTAATAATAAACAATAGCGTTATGTCATACAAATGATTACCTCCATGAATTAATTGTGCGTAAATCATTAATTAAGTTTCTAATAGTGTTATGCTAATAAATAAATTCGATTTGAAGATATAGGTTTTATTTTTAAAGAAATTTTGGCGAAAATAAATTGTTTCAGATGGACTGCTGAACGAACATTGAACGAATTAATGAAATGGACTAAATCAGGATAAATATACTTTTTATTAAAATTGACTCACGCCCATGAATTTTTTTTCATTCAAATGTAAACTCGCGTGACCATATCGGCAGTGCATCATTGGCTCTGTAGCTGAGTTATCATTTATTATCCAGTGAAGCCACTGTCACGCCCCCCCTTTATCGATATAAAAAGGACAACCAATTATGGGTACCTATGTAATACATAGAGTATAGTGGTATAATATAAACGAATTCTGATTTTAGGGAGGAACTAACATACGATTTATGTAAACGTTTTCTAGAATTATAAGTATCCAACTCACGCTTGACTGGTTCTTTAAGACAGGTTTTCGTTCAAACATACTTCTTAGCGCTTCCTGGAACCAACAAAAAACTTCCACAATTTCATTGAATTGAATTACCTGTTTGATCCTTTGATACCAGTTACATGACTAATAAAATTCTAACGATGCATTCGCTTTCTACTTTACGCTATATAAACATAACAAGAGGACAAAATATTAGATTTGATTGGATAACACGTTAAACACGAAACAATTACGTATTGTTTTTTGCAAGTATTACAATTGCAGCCGCCATAGAACTTATGCGGGCGTCACGCCTACTTGGCCAAATTGGTAACATTGATGGATTCAATTAAAAGCAGAAGTTCGTTCACAAAAACCATAGAACACCAAAATTGATTTGTATATATGTATATCGATGCCTCCCACGTAAGTCGTGGTACCCTGGGCTGTAGCCATTGTTTATTCGTGATAATATAGTTATAAACACAGAACTCTCAATAAAACCTTTTATAAAATGTTCTGTGGTTATTAAGGATGATTACTAGCATGATTACTGCCGGCCTAGCATGACAACCGCGACAAAATTTTGTCGACCGTTTTCTGGTGTTTTAATCGATTATCTCTTTATTTCTTCCGGGTCTTACATGAAAATTACACTTAAAACTCGACTTTTAACATCAAAAATAGATATATATGTATGTCGATCGAGATATCTTTTCTATCAAAATTGTCGATATCGAGATATCTTACATCTTAGGTTGTCTTCTCTCGTCCGCGACATATCTCGTGGCGGTCATGCTAGGCCGGCAGAATCATTAAGAGTAAATTAAAAATCAATTACAGCGTTTGGCCTCAGAAAAAGGAAACTGATCCCCATACTTTGACCCCCATTTTTATTAAATAAAATATATACATATGTAGATTGTAGATATTATAACTTTTAAGCGGATATTATAGATCTTCGAGCAATATTATTGTTGTATGTTGTATGTACTTAAACCGCCAAAGAACTCATTTTCTTCCGAGAACTACACATTATATAAAATTATTACTTGAAAAATATCTTATGTCTTATCAAAGAAAGTGTACTGTACTGTGTAGCCAATTAGTAAAAAATAAATTCAATATCGTTCCAGTTTAAAGTTCCAGAAACAACTTTCTATAAAGGAACAAATAAATCTCTTAATTGTATATATATACGAAGTAAACTAAATAGAAGATCTTAGCAGGAGACGTTTTGTCTATGATATTTATAGAACTAATGACTGAACAAACCAGTACCGCTAGACAAGGAGCATCGTGTTATGCAAATCGAGAAAATCAAATCTATATTGAGTGTTAGTTACTCATGAATAATCTAACAATACAAATGTAGGCTGAAATCATGCTTCATGCATATCAATATCTTCCTAAGAATCTTGAATGAAGAACAATAGCTATTAAAAAAAGTTAGATATTGGCAGACGAAACTGAAGCTTGCTGATTTTTCTTTCTTTTTTAGAATTTAAAAGTGTTTGTTAGTGTTTTCAGACACTAACAAAACCCAGGTAGATGCTGAAAATCAGCGCATCGGTCTCTTCTTTTACCACACAGCATATGATTACCTAATATTATAATCTATACTAGATTTGTTTATTTGTTAAGATTTTACTCAAAATTCAAAAACTTCAAAAATATCTTTTTTTTTTGTACGCTTGTTTATTTATATGTGGGTTTATTAATTATTTATATGCTTCGCACGGGTTGGTAATAGAAGAGTGAAAATTGAGGATTGTATGTATTTTTGTATGTTGAATCATAAAAAAATAGAAATTAAAAAATTTTGTCTAAAAAATAAAAAAATAAATTTAGGGGTGGACTACCCCTAACATTTAGGGGGATGAAAAATAGATGTTGGCCGATTCTCATAGATACCGGATAAGCACAAAAAATTTCATCAAAATCGGTCAACCCGTTTCGGAGGAGTATGGCAACGAAAACTGTGACACGAGAATTTTATATATTAGATGTGAGTGTGGCATTGTAGTTATTACGACATTCATTGGATGTCATTCAGTGTCGTTGTTGTTCGTCATAAAAAACATATCTACACTGAAGCTGGAACTGCAATTTGTACTCCACAGCTTTATTTATCCTTCTTTCACGCAAATATGGAACAGCGGATGACATAACTTTTGCATAGAAGTAGTTATTATCCCGAAAAAAAATCCCAATATTCCGACTCTACCGAAGTTGTGGACAAAGCTCTAGTTTTTATACCTATGACTGCGTAAACAGCACATTCAGCAAAAACGAAAGCTTTCTGATACGTATTCTGTCATTAAAATAGCTCTATTACTCTTATAATTCATATTACACGAATCAATTCTACATAAGATCCCATTAGCCATTATCAATAGGTTGGTTGAGCAACGGTTATTAGTTTATAACGAAACGGATTGCAACGCTCTGCTAGTGAGCCAGTAATAATTACATACATCATCTATACGAGAACTGTATTCTATATATTGATTTACATGTAAGATTAGATAACATACTTCTTGGTTCTATATAATGGGCACAATAATTTGGCAATTACATCCACTTATCTAAGATGATTTCAACCTACGTACAATAAAATCGGATGAAACCAATACCCTTTTTATATTTGTAAAGCTAAACTGACCTTGCAAAATTTTAAAGAACACATTTTTAAAGAAGGCAGTTGAATAACGGTACAATACGAAGTGACTTTGGATTACGGAGGTTGTGTCCCTGTTGTATATATACATAGTACTTAATAGACATACGATTTGTTACATAATTTGCTCTCAATTCAATGAAAAACTACTGTTAGTATGTGCAAAGCCTTCGGATCGTCGTGCAAGTTCGTAGGTACTAGTTGCTTCGTCCGTTTTAAGCATGTTTTTTATAACTTTACTAGTGGACCCGGCAGACGTTGTTCTGCCACAATGTCGGCTTCGAAATTATACAATTATTCTTAAATTTAAATATGCCCATTTGCCCACTTTTTTATATAATTGTCTAATATGTCACTGATTTGCAGTGGACATCTGTTATTCCAAAAAAGCTAAGAAGTAAGAATGCATGACGTGAGCTGTCAAGATGGCGGAGTTCCGAACCTAATACATTTAATTTGCAATAACAAATATTGAGATCAATAATTGAGATAAAAACTACCCTATCTCCCAAGTTGGACCAAATTACAAATGCTTACAAAATTTGATAAAAATCGGTTAAGTAGTTTAGGAGTCCATCGCGGACAAACATGTGACAGGAGATTTATATATATTAAGATAATCGCCTTTTCCGTATCCAAGAAAAAGACAATTTAATACTGAATTTGAACACTAAACGATCATGTCAAGATCAGACTTTTTACGTCGGGAACAATTGAAATTTCGCTACCACACGCCATGATTATTTTACATGATCTGGGGTCATTAACCTGTGACGTCTCAAAAGTTTGAATTAACGGTTATAAGTGGCCTTTGATTATTTTGTAGAGACAAAAATTAGTTCTCCGTTATAATCGATTATAACGTTTCTAGCCATAGATAAAATTTCTTGGTATAAATAAATTCGGAATACTGAATAAAAACTTTATTTATTTTAAAATAACATTAACCATGATCTTGCTTTGTTCATGTATATAACAATACACAATAAAACACTTTTCTCACGCATTTTTTGTCTGATTCTAAACTCATGACATGTCTCAAAGCTATTTTGTTGGCAACATCCGATATTATCCTAACAGTAGTTTAAAATATAAATACATATTGTACTTAGAAAACTATGCTTAATAGCTTCCTAATGGAAGCATTTAAACAAATATAAAATTAAACAATATATTTTAAGTAGGTACTTGTTAAATAGCGAGAAATAAATTTAAACGATTCCGAAATAGTATATTTGCACTGTTCCATATTGATATTATGTTGATATTTTATGTGATTTATTTGTTACACAAAAAATATAAAGGAGAATATTTTACTTACATTAGAAATTAGTACCACAAAATGTCCCATCTCAGTATTATGCTGCCTGGAAACGACCAGTGACAGTGTAAATAACAATTTACGTATTCACTTTTATATTCCGTATTCTAGTTCGTTACGGAATTTATCGGATACATATTATAAAGATTTTAGTACAATACTATTACATAAAAACATATTTATGTAAATAGTACTACATGCACGGCTTCCAACTTGTGCACAATTGCCTGGAAGAGGTGGCTTGAAAGCAATAATCCCGCTCTTTGCATAAAAAACAGACGCATTAGGGATGAAAGTGAAATTTTTGTTACTGTGATGATATTCATAGATTTTACTTAAAAGGTAAGACATATTTTAATGTTATTAATTTAAACTTGTTGCGTTTTATGCTCATTATAATGGCAATAAAATAAAACTTAGAATTTAACGATCTTACGCTTTCCTTGAATAAACGATAAAGTAGCGGCGTCCGCGTCGGTTCCGGTAACGATGAAAGGACTTTCTTTCTAAATTGCATCAATTGCCTTTAGAAATTTTAGTCTGTGCCTCGCCTCATGAGAAAACATTCCGTTTAAATGTACAATATAATTTACTTTATTTAGAAATTGGTTTTCAGAATATATTTTTTATATGTAGTTTGAATTTTTTTTTAATTTTGTTAGCGTGGTTTATTAGTAACCTACATAAGAGAGAATCGCTGACACAATTTATTTTTATCTTGAATTAATTATGATACAAGAAATCGGAAACTTAATAGAGCGTAAAAAAACTTCGGTGTTACCTCTTCTTTAGATATTGTAACGAACTAATTTATTATACTGTTATAAATAAGGTATCTACGGATACACAATATTATAACAGATATAAATGTAACAAAGAAGCTGGGTCTTAAGGGATAATATTGCTTAAAATTTGACTTTCATCTCCTTTTGAAAATAGCCATACTGTTCATCAATAACTCAACACCCTGTCATCCACGCTGAATGGCTATTGTTATCATTGTTTACTAATCACATCCGCAGGCAGTTTGCCTGTTGACAAACACTAGCAACTCTCCATTAAACAATTGAACTCTAATCCGGTGTTAGACTCCATTGCAGTCGGAGTACTTGTAAGTATATTGTTAAATTGCAGTTGGCACGGATTGCAGACCGCACGCGAGATAAACTGTTTGAAAGAGTATCGAGTGGTGTTTACAGAAAGGATTTATATGAAAAGATATAATATAACGTTTCATATGCAATATTGAAAAATACTACAAAGGAGAAACTGATTTATTGCGGCACAGTCTAAAACTGCTAAGGTTGGTTTGATAATTTGACATGCAATGCCATTTAAATAAAATACTTTACCTCCTTCCCCTTAAATAAATAATAATTGAAATAATATAAATGATAAATCGCGTTTTAATCCGATATAAAGTATTTTTTTATATATGAGATACTCGCGTTAATAAAATATAATTTTATGCAATGCCAATTTCATACAGTTGGCAATTTTGATTTTTTTTTGTAAAAGTAAGCTTAGTCTCTTACTATCCCCTTAAGGATATTTGTTTTAAATGGGTCTAGTGATGATTAAAGAGCTTAAGAAGATTTATCCAATTAATATCTATGTATGTAATACCAAGGGTTCATTGTATTGCAATCATCCACGGGAGGCGGTCACATACCGGAGATTTATCTGCCCATTCAGCCTTCCCTTATGAAAAAATCTTAACTATCCCAAATTGTTCGTTACAGATATAAAATGAACTGCCAGTGATGGATACGCTAACGTGGTTATCGCTGGGGCTGCAGCTAGCAGCGCTATGCTCAATCGTGGGTGCTCTATTGCTCTACTTACTGCGGAAGGTCAAGGTAGCTGAAGTACTGCCCATCGAAAGCGCTAAGACTGTTCTCGTCACTTCAGTCGACTCTGCACTGGGATTACAGGTACCATGACGTCTTAGACTTTTCATTCATTTTAATATTATCACCTTTCAGATGTAACGTATTGATTGCAGAGTAGGCAAGCACGGACTAACTTAAATTATTATATACAGCTACGGATTCTTATAATACCTCAGCCAGCGTTCCCAACCTCTGAGAAGCCCACTCTCCTGGCCGACGATGTTTGAGATCACACTAGATTTTCAAATAAAATCTGATTCCAAATAGGCATCCTGTTTGAAAGTTGAATTGAAAAAAAAATACACACGTACATAGAGAAATGGAGAGACTTCCTCTAAAAAATGTTCCCCCTACAAAATAAAAAATATTGCTTAAAAACACTTCTTCTAATATAAAATAAAAATAAAAAATAAAAATTGTTTATTTCAGAAAACACGGTTCCATATTAGTTAGTAATTACAGCTTAATAACTTAAATCTAAGGGTTAGTACGTTTACATATTAGAACATTATTACACAAAAATAGAACATTATTACACAAAAATACAGGAAACATTAATACCGCTTCAATTGCTCATACCCGAATCATTCCGCATGAAATGGCGGAACAGTGATTGAGTATGGGCAATCGACTCGGTCCGCGATCATGCGGAGGATGCTGTTACCGCTAACCCGCACCCTGCACACCAAGGATGCACATCTCTTGCGCATGGTGGCGTAGAAACAATCCACCCGCGCCTCAGCGAACATCCCCGATGCGCTGCAGAATCGAGGCAGCCGCAACAGCACCCTGAACGCATTATTATATTGGATACGGAAAGCGTTGTATGACAATTGAGTATATTTCGACCACAGGGCGCTCGTATAGAATGATGTGCAGAATCCTCTAAACAAAGTTTTTTTCACATCTATTGAGCATCGCGCAAACCTGCGGGCGATCATATTCGCCCTGATAGACAACGCTCTCCGTTCCCTATCTATATCAGCCTCGTCCTTGAGGTCGGGTGTCAAAATATGTCCAAGATATTTAAATGTTTGTACAATTTTTAAGGGGACTCCATATAGAGATATGGGGGGTATAGTGGACACATTTTTCCAACCGGCCCCAAAGACCATGACTTCACTTTTATTTACATTATATTTCAAGCCATGACTAGCCGCATATACCTCACAGAGCTTAAGGAGCCGTCTAACCCCGCAGACCGACGCGCTCAGCAGCACCATATCGTCTGCGTAGCTGATATTGTTAACGCACACACCGTCCACGTGACAGCCGACACGCTCGCTGCTAAGCGTCTCAATCAACGCGTTTATATATAAATTAAAGAGAGATGGAGAGCTCAGTCCACCTTGTCTTACCCCACACTGCATCGTATAGGGCTCAGAAAAAGCACCCATCCATTTAACATTGTTGATTTGGTTACCATACCAAAACTTAAATACGTTCAGAAGTTCTTGAGGAATATGACTTACCTCTAAATTTAGGGGAAAACTCCCAAGTTGGCCACACTGACCCGAGCTGAACTAAGTTCAAACACAGAAATTTAATTAATACTATGTAGTAAAATCACCAGTGTACAGTATCCAAACGTATATTTCTATCTTCAATACAGACTTCACTTCTCGGACATGAATATATTCAACACGTGTAATTTCTTAATTTCTTAAAATATCGATATTCACTTTGTATCACGAGATTACGAACTGATTATAACTAGGACTTAACTCGAGCACGATTGTAGTAAATTTCTAATAATTTTGCTTAAGACCTAGACATTAAGACGACACTTTCTCAATATTGAGTGATTGAAAGGAACGAATGACATGAGTGAACACGTGACGAGTGAACTGTCGAATGAATTAAATGACAAATATTACTTCCACAATAATAACAATTGAACATCTGAATTAAATACACTTTAAAGTATCGATAGAATATGTAATAATAATAATAATATAAATTATGTCTATTTTTAATACTAAATTTGATTACAATATACAATTTTGCCTTTTAAATTAACGAATCACAACAACTATATCAATATATGCTCTAGCAGTATCAGTGGTAGATCGAGAATTTTTATTGATGTTTATGGTATAGCGGGCAACCAAGCAGACATAGCTGATAGAAAACGTACTCCGCCGTCCATAAATATCTGCAACCCAATATATTAAAATATCAATGAAAGAAAAAATAATAATAATACGATAAGAAGACACGGTAGCGATCTTACAATAACAGTTATCCAGTCTTTACACAGTCAATAAACCGCTGTTTCCGGTGCTGGTAACGCTCTTGCTTCTTGCTTCTTGCTTTGACGCGAGTAGTTTGCTTCGGTTCTAAGAACATATGAGTCGTATAGAATCACAGGCGGCTATCTGACATTTTTGGTCCGGCAATCTAAAAAAAAAACTAAGTTCTTGTCGTTTAGACTGTTATGTTTTTTATATATTTGGTTTTATCTTTAATTGTTAATATTAATAGATACCTTAAAGTGCAATGAATGATAACTAATACAAAAATAGAGGAGAAAAGCGTTTTCTTTTTTAAATTGCTAACAATCAGCCATAAGTCAGATAGCCTTTGATTCTATACGACAAATATAATATCTTCCAGATAGCAACACATCTAAGTAGTCGTGGTTGGCGCGTGATCGCCGGCTGTCGTCCCGGTGGACTGGGAGCTCGCCTCGCAGAATCCTGGCTCCAGAACCATGTGGCATCGACACCTGAGAACGAACCGACGCCGAGGCTCGTCACATTAGAACTGGATGTGGCTAGAGAAGATTCACTCGAAGAAGCAGCTCGGGCAACCGCTCAGCACTTACCAGCTGGTGAACATGGTCAGTTTAACATAAGCTGGAGCAGTTAGCTATCGTGATCCTGTAGGGAAACTAAAATATTTATGATGCTGGTGTGAGTAAGAGTCGAGAGTGATCGATCTAGGCGAACGTACGTCGTCGATCAGATCGGAGATGTTTTTCAAAAAGGGGAAGGTCAAAAATATTCGACACTGACGAGCGTGTATGAAAGCATTAATGACAGTGTTATGCAAGGATCGGAGCATATGGAATTCCGTGATCGCTGCCTAACACAACGGGAAAGAGGCGTGATGTATAATGTATATGTATGTATATCAAATATGTTCAAGACAAAACATAACTTGAATATAAATATTATTCTGCTACACAACCTTTGTGCATTAATTATAATTATAAAAAATGGCAGGGTTAAGAAATACATAATATATGTAGAGACCCTCTATTTTGTCATCGTCAGATTAGAGTGGAATTGAATCTTGAGAAATACCCACTATTAGAAATCGTTGCTCAATTAAAATTTATAGTGTTTAAAATATTTTGCTTTTTAAGTTCACCAAACATCTTTGGTGTATTCGAATTATTTATTTATGCTTAGGTTATAAGAAACCTAGATTTCTTATATAGATATATTAGATAGATAAATAAATTATATCATAAAGACTTTAAGTAGCCAATAAACACCAATAAACAAAACAAACTAAACCAAAAAGCTTTTCTGCACTGCCCGGGAATCGAACCCGGGTCGCAAGAATGGGAATCTTGCATGATACCATTACACCAGCAGTGCTCGTTACCTATGGTACAAATAGTTTGGTATAGTATAAAACATATATTATACCAAAGTACCTAGCACTTATGACTATAAAATTGAATTTGGAAACTATATTACTCGAAAATACTACGTAAACAAGAAATTGTATAAACTTACCCGTGTTGTTATACAAATGGTAATTTCAAAGCGAAATTCTGAATACTACTGTCATCTATCGGCAAGAATGGAAATTAAAACTGCATCGGCAGTGCAGTCGCATCCGCTCGAAATGAACTTAGGTACTTTGCAATTTGCATTACAGTTACATTAGTGTATTATGCATCGTCGCCATAGATGTCACTATATCAAAATCTCATACTCTATAACTTAGGTAATATATATACAATTTTAAATACACTAATACAACAAAATTAATAAACAAGTAGGAAAATGTCTTCTTCATATCATCACATCTCCCGCCCATCACCAAAGTTTTTTTTAAGAAATATTTGATTATTTATCGAACAATTTTGAATTTTTGTAATAAGGTCCATTTCTACAACCAAAATAGCCCCAACATTAGAGTTGTTGCTTGTAGTAATATAGCTCCCAATGCATATATACAGTTCAAGTTATTCCCCACAGGTGTGTGGGCGGTTATCAATACTGCGGGTAGTAGTGGCCGAGGTGGTGCTGCGTGCTGGGAAACAGCGTTACGAGGAAACGTGCTGGGCGCACTGCGAGTAGCTAGAACCTTCGCCCCGCTGCTAGCCGCTGCTGCATCTGATCATCCTTATGCTGGCAGATTATTTTATATAGGTATGATTTTCAATAAACCAAATGAGCAACAATTCCTTAAGAATATTTTTCAAATAGGACAAAGCTATGCCCCATGTGAGTCACTCAAACGTTATGTGGATGTCGTAATTAGATCATAAATCTATACGTAATCGTATTAACGAGGAAAGATTTGTTTGTTTGTTACAATTTAACTCAAAAACTACTCGACCGGTTTTAAAAAATCTATCACCAATAGAAAGCTACATTATCAGCTAGTAACATAGGTTACTGTGTATAGTACATCTACATTGCACCAGTACGAATCCGGGGCGGATCGCTATAAATTATAAGTAACTAGGATGTTATACAATAAATTCATATCTGTACCTATAGGTAGCCTAGATGAATCAGTGCTCCTTATTCAGTGGCAGTAATGTAGTCCGGGAATTTTAGCACCAAAAATCGGTCCGCTCTGCATAAAATTCTTCTACGTGATTTTTCGATTGAATTATGTCAGAGGGTACTCCCTAAGTATAAAACCGAGTTTCTGTCGCCGGAAACCGCGAGCGTTAGCCGCCATCTTGGAAACAGATTTTTTGCATATATCTCGGAAACGGTAAGTTTTACGTTAAAAACAGTGGAAATCCTTTTTGTAGAGGACAAAATTTCCCATCTTTTTATTCAAAACTTTTTCCCCTATGATATTTTCCGATATATTTAGGTAAAAAAAAAACATTTTTTTTTGTTTTTGTAAAGTATCTCAATAATTTTTAGAGATACGAAAAAAATGTGTGAATGAAAGTTGGAGAGCACGAAATTATTATTATATTTTGTCTTCTGTTTTTAACGTAAATCTTACAGTTTCCGAGATATATGTAAAAATAGTTTTCAAGATGGCGGCTAATACTCGCAGTTTCGGGCGACAGAAACTCGATTTTATACTTGGAGGGTACCCTCTGACATAATCCAATCGAAAAATCACGTAGAAGGATTTTATGTAGAGTGAACATCTAAAAATCTTGGACTAATATAGAAACATAAAAACCAATGTTTCATTAATCACCTACGTGACAGACAAATATGCCAATAAAAAAACCATGCCCATATTTGTAAATAAATCGTCAAATATTACATTACAGGGCTAACATCAGACACGGCATGCGAAAATCTATCCCGCTTGGACGGTGAAGCAGGTGAAAGCAGCGCGGGCGCGGCCGCAGTACGCTGGGGCACTTGGGGCGCCGCACGAGCGCTGCGAGCGTCGCTGCGCGCGCGCAGGCTGCACGTGGTTCTGTTACACACACCGGATCTATCAGCAGCGGAGTTGTATTCGCCTCCCGTGCAATTAACGCCTTCTAGTCAACCGGCTAGGTATGTTTAAGAGTTTACTATTTTTATGTTAGATATCGACAGACGAGCATGAGGTTCACTTGATGGTAGGTGATACCTCAGCCACAGAACATCAGTCAATGTTGCGCTGTTGACCTACTTTTTACGAGCATTCGGAAATCCATAGACTGAAACCGAAACAATAGTCCGTGAAAGTGTGACGTCCAGAAGTCTATTAAGGGTGCCCAAAATGGTGGATCCGCGCTTGTATGAACTAGCCTTTCAATTTTCAAACATTACATTTTTCAGTCGTCCAGAAACGCCGAGTTCCGATGTAAGTTCAACAACAGCGACTTGCGCTGTGACTATGCCCGGGGAGGCAGCGGAGTACAGCGCTAAGGTCCTACCTACCAGCGCCCTCAAGGTCTTAGAAGAAGCTCTCACGACTTCATCACCGAGAGACGCCTACTATCTGAAGATGAAACAAGATTCTTGGTTCATAAGAATGCCGTCTTTAAGAGTCGCGCCATGATATTTCAAACTATTTCAGTGTATTACATTGACGATTGGTGAATTTTTGTCTTTTACGCAAAGGAGCTATAACGAATCCATTTTTAACATACATTTTTAAGAACTGTTAGATTACAAACAGTAGCTACTCAAGTGTTCTTATATTTACCGACATAGTTGATTGAAAATGTATTGGTCAAATAACTGAATATTAGTAGCCTGAAAATTTGTCAAAATTATTATTAGTTAAACAAGTATTCGCAACTATTTTCTAAGCATTACTCAGTCACAAACAACGGGACTACTAACGTATACGTAGTTACAATTTTTTATATGCACATTTTATTTTTTATAGTAGGTAGGTACTATTCTGTGCTATAAATCTGTCAGTCACATTTTTCTTCGTATTTATTCCTATTTTATATAAGTTCGTTTATAATATAAATTAAAAACGACCTACGTATCCCTTTCGAAAGACACGGGAAGTGGATGATATGTGCCAAATAGAATTGGTTCTTAAATTAACACAAGTATCAGTTTATTCTCGACAACGAAATCTACGAGTTAACTACGCTATTTTTGTAAAAAAAGATAAACTAGAATATAGGTATTATTTTGCACAGTGCACTACTATATTCAAGTATGCATGCATTATGTTTCAAAATAATATTAGATATTATTGGTACAGGGCGGCGATTCAGTCCCTATATCAAAAATCCTAAAGGACTAAAGTTTTCCACTTTTGTAATAAATTTTGACCAATATAATGTAATGACCAAGTTATTGCCCTCAAACTATTGGCCATTTGAATAAAATTGTGATAGGTTCAGCCGACTCAAAGCTACGCCAAATAACTGCGTTTGGCTAGACTTCACCCACAGGGCCGGATCTAGGGGAGGACATCCGGGGCTTCCACAATAGAGAATACGGAAAAATATTTCAAATTCCGACGAGTAAACACTAGTAAAAACAACAACAACAACAAACAACAACTATTCCTTTGATATTTTTTTTTCGCTAGTTTCATTGTTATCTTGAAAATAATTTGGGGCCAGGGGGCCTCCACTCTTTTGTTGCCCCAAGACCTCCACACCTCTAAATCCGGCCCTGTTCATCCATGACAGTTGAGCTTGACGATCAAATGTGTTAAACAATTTATATTCAAACTCAATACTCATATATTATGATCAATCAAGATTCCCTGGATGGCCTTCGTGCAAGTTGGAAACCAATATGTTTATTTATATATGGTTACTAATTGATTGTTTTATATGTATGCATGCTTATAACATTTGTGTTAATCAGTGTTGAAGCAATGTTTTGTAAATAAAGTTGTATAATAAAAAAGTACGTAAATATATTATGTTTTATTTTTCATTGTATATCAACGTCGGCTTTTTATTCTCTGCACATATTGTGTTAATTTTGAAAACAAGATCATATCGTATCATAGCTGAATAAATTTCGCATTTGTATTCGTTTATACATAATTTACTGAATTTGAACATTAATTACTGCCGTCCAGTCAATACCTAGTAAATAGATAAGTAAAGAACTCAGGAAAGCGGTTCTAAAATAATACTCAACTATTTTTAATCATTCTTATTTCAAATTACTTAGTACCGTGTTCGGAAATGAGCTGACAATACTGTTAGTAGGTACTAAATGTCCGTTCTAAAACACTTTTCAGCACGGCTGTTGCAACTGAAACGTATCACCATTATGTTGGACATTGGTCCCAGGGAATTACTGACTTCGGGCTGACGAGTCTGTCAACACCGAGGTAGTGCACAGACCGTATTCTATGGCCGCGCCCCGTGTTGTGTTCGTTTTCGTCTTGTGTTAACGAAGAGCTATGGAGTGTCGTAGCATATAATAAAATAGTCCAAGCTACAGTTAACAGTACTGAAAGATGCATACGAATTAAAATAGGACGTTTTCCAGTAAAACCAGCGACAGTATGGTCAGCTCATTTCCGAACACGCTCTTTATAACTGTCTATTCGTAGTACCGAGTGGGTCCAGATACAACTATCTGCCAAGGCTACTATGCTGACCGCAAAAATCTGATCAATCGAAATAAAAGACGTGATCTTAAAAAAAAGCTTTCTTTATTTAGAATTCTAGAAACACGTCAGTCATGAGAATAGCGTAATAAATGAATAACGTGCCTACTTCAAAAAACCGACAAGCTAAAAGTAGAAGTAATACATTTTTATGAAATTTAGTCCCATCTTTACTACTGTTTAGTTAATCTGATAGTACAATTTAAATATCATAACATAATAATAACAGAATAGATAAATAATAGTTTATGCAGTGTGTAGCTTGGTATGTGTCAATTAATAAAATTATTTTGTAGTCACTTAAATAAAAATCTAATAAACATAAACAATTAAAAAATGAATGTATAAGCACTAAAAAGCTAAGAAATTATAAAAGCAACTAGCTCCCATATTTAACTTTGATTCGTCAATACCACAACAGATGGCGCTGCAAAGCATACTTGTAAATCCGCATCGCGCTATTAAAGTTATTTCCCGCTCGCATATAATCTCTCGGCAACCTAGCGAAATCATACTTACCTGGCGTAGGGGACACCGTGATCATGAAGGCGGTTCCCCCAGAGCGAGACTCTTCCATTGCACTGCGGATGAGTTGACCTCTGCGATTATCCCTAATGTGGATAACTCGGACGCGTAATTTTTGGTAGTGGGGACTGCGTACGCGCCGTCCCCCTCTTAAAGAGATATATAATTTAGTATTTAGATATTAAAAGAATTACAGATAATACGATATACAGGATTACTTTTCAAGCTTGTCAATGTCCAATGGTATTTTTTTGGTTCTAAACGGGCAAAATATGGTTACAGTAGTGAATAAAGTGGCTGGCAATACATTCCTGTACAATACAGTCCATATATTTGGCATGTCCAGGCGTTTTTACGTGTGGCCGGCAATATTTCCGAACGATAGCTTGATATTGCAAAATACTGAAATATTGCCGGGCCAGTTATATTGTTGTTTTGTTTTCTGGTATAAGTGTATCCCTTCCTGACGGTTTGTTGTAATTGTCTTTGACATTCTAATAAAGTTCCTAATATACATTAAATTATGTATGTAGTTCATTGATCTATACTTAATATTATAAAGAGGAAAGATTTGAATTTTTGTATGTTATGAATAAACTCAAAAACTACTGGACAGATTTTGAAAATTCTTTCACCAATAGAAAGCTACATTATTAGCGAGTAACATAGACTCTACTATCTATCTACATTGCACCCGTGTGAAGCCGGGGCGTGTTGCTTGTAATTTATTCTGAGCATCAATTTCAATTTGGGGGGTTCTCCGAACGTCCCTCTCGCTAAAAACGCGTTTGTCGATATCTCGGGAATGGTTTGGTAAAAAAATTTAAGAGAAGTGTGTTTTAAATTTAAAAAAATCCGAAACTTTTTTTATCATCAATATTTTTCGTAATTTCCTCCCCAATTGTTCACTTATTCGATTTTTTATGAATATCGAAGTTTATATCTTCTTCTTTCTTCTATCTATAATTGCAGATCGAGATATCTTGTCCATCAAAGTTGTCGATATCAGTATATTATATCTCGACATCGACAACTTTGATGGACAAGATATCTCGATCGACAAATATCTCTACTTTTGATATCAGAAATCGAGTTTTAAGTTTAAGTCTCATGTTAGACCCGGAAGACAAAGAGATAATCGATTAAAACACGAGAAATCGGTAGACAACATTTTGTCGTGGTTGTCATGTTAGGTCGGCTGATCAGCTATCTCTTTTATATTTAAATCGGACACATAAAATAAAGCGAAGTTTGAATTCATTTATTTACAGATAAAATCTTATCAAAAAAATTAAATATATAATAATATAATATAAAGTACATAAAATTAAACAAATTATTACTGTAGAAATAGTATAGTACAATTATAATAGAATACAATACATGCATAGTTATGATCAATCACACTACAAGCTTAAACTAACTACATAATATACAAATTGTATTTACAACTGTGCTTAATACTATTTATCACAGAAAATTTCATCCTTTGATTAGAGAAAATACAGATAAATTTTGTGCCAGACCATAATGCTTATGGTTTCAGTAGAGAAGGTACAAAGAATAATATTTTAAATTTTAAATTCTGTTTTATTAGGTCAAACTAAGGCTAGTATTCTTTCTTCTCTAACCAAAGGTCATATAACTGCATCTACTCAATTACAAGTCTGAACGGACTCAATGAGATGAGCAAAGTTACCCCACAATATTGGCCCAGACGTGCAAACTGTACCGCCGCCTCGAGACTCTTGGGGCAACTGAAAGAAAATACATTATTACTCTTTGATGACGATAATACACAAGTTTTATTTTTATTTTTTATGTTAGATATCGACAGACGAGCATGACGTTCACTTGATGGTAGGTGATACCTCATCATTAGTCAATGATGCGCTATCGACCTACATTTTACTTCGAGCATTCAGAAATCCATAGATGCACGGTTTTTCCATCTATGAGCGGTGGTTCGTTATTTCGATATTCCTCCCTCCCGACCAATGCCCGAAGTTACCAGACGTGAGGAAAAAAGCTTACAGAAAATGATAAACATGTACTCCCCGTGAGATTCGAACCCACAACCCATCGAAGCGCACGGCAGGTGTTCTACCGAACGCGCCAACGAACCCGACAAAACTTAACCCATTATGCAGCTTGCATTATGATCCCAATTTGGGACGCCGCGTTGTCACCAGTGAATATCGCGTTGTCCACTCTTTGGCAGCGCGGGGTTCAATTCGGTTGCGGGATTTGTGCATTGTCAATGCGCAGCAACGCAAGGCAAGCATGTGAGCAGCGAGTTTTCAACTCCCCGTCCGCGCGTTATCAACTCGCCGTCCGCGCGCTGTCAACTCGCCGTCCGCACGTTGTCAACTCGCCGTCCGCGCGTTGGCGGCTTACGACCAAGGCGGTCCGTGACGGAGTTGATGTAGTGATCGCATATCCATACAAAGTCCATATAAATAATACTTACCACTCGAGGCAAGGCGGTGCGGGTCGGGTGACGGGTGACTCTAAAGCAGGGACTGAATACCGGTAAATTTACTATGGGAGTTATACCGGTATTATAAAGGTTTTTGTTAATATTCTTTAGTTTTTATTCATATTTACTGAAAAAAAATACCGTGGTAAGTTTAGTGTATATTACTCTTTAAAACTCTTTAAAATGGTATCTCAGTCAGACACGTATTTTGAAAAATAAAAATTAACCGGTTTCAGTCCTTGCTCTAAAGATCTGTGACCTTTATGCAGTGAACAAAATATGTATATAAATACTTACCGCTCTATTGATATCTCCCACACAGACCCAGTAGTCCGCGACTTTAGTGTCCTGGCTGTTGTGCATCTTGTGTGCCACCGCGACCGCCCACTTCGAGTGGTCGTTGTGCGAAGTAAATGACATCTTTGCTATTGGAAACTTGAGGCGTTCTATGTTCCTCACCCTGTAATTAAAAGGTCATAAAGTGAATTTGCCTTTACTCTAATACCCTGAGGACATCCTGGCACAGGTATTAATTTACTTAAAAGGATGTCCCGACAACGGTCAACTTTTTGTAAACTTTTTGTTAGATAACAAATAATTTTTCATTTTCATATTTATTATAGTAATGCATGGGTCAAATATATATGTTTCTCTGAATCGTAAGCGTAAGCGTAAGGTAAGCTTTAGCCCCGCAGAGCAGCACTAACTGAAGGCACTAAAAGCATGGTTGCTATTTACACATACAATGTTGATATATTATATATATTATTCAAAGACTTCTCGGCGTTGATTGCTGCATCTATATAATATTGTAATGTGATTATGACAGTTTATTTTTATTCTTCATGCAAAACCTTTGTTTAATTATTTAATTAAATATTATTTTTTTAATGTTATATATGGATTTAATGTGGTCTGGATAAATAAATGATTTGATTCGAATCTAAAATTCACCATTTAATAAACTGGTTTTATTTTTTGTTAGAATTAGATATCGACAGACAAGCATGAGGTGATACCTCAGCCACAGAACACCGTCAATGACGCGCTGTCGACCTACTTTTAACTTCGAGAATTCGAAAATCCATAGACTCAGACTGAAACGCGCAATGTGCACTTCACGTTTCTTCCATCTTTGAACAGTGGTTCGTTACCCGGTCGGAATTTCGATATTCCTCCCACCAGGCGGAAATGACCTGGTGCCTGCGGGGGAAAACATGCTTATAGAAAATTTTCTTGTCGTACCGGCGGTATCCGAACCCGCGACCCATCGGAACGCAAGATAAGTGTTATAATATTGTCTTTTATTAACGCGAGTATCACACATTTAAATAAAATACTGTATACCGGATTAAAACGCGATTTATTATTTATATTGTTTAAATTATTTATCCCGACGTTTCGGATGCTTTACAGCAATCTCCCCCGCGGAGGAGACGGTCTCCCCGCGACCACGGTTGCTGAAAGCATCCGAAACGTCGGGATAAATAATTTAAACAATATAAATAATAAATCGCGTTTTAATCCGGTATACAGTATTTTATTTAAAAGATAAGTGTTATACTTAATGCACCAACGTGCTTTTCTAAATTCTAAACACAGCTGAAATTAGGACAAAGATCAGCTAACGATCTAAGAAATACTTACTGAAAATTTCTATTGCATTCCGAATCCAAAGTGCCAGGACCATTCATCCAGGACTCCACCAATAAGTCAGACTGCAGCACCTCAGCCACCAACCCGCTGTACAAGTCATCGTTGAACATTGCACTCTTTGCAAACGACAAGAATTTACGACCGACTAACGTTTCAAAACTTTCTATGTGATACCTGAAAATTTCTTAACTATTAGGATATACTACATAACTATAATAAAAATTATAGAATAACGGCCTTATTCATAAGAGTAATATAAGCTTGATATAGTTAAAAATAGGTTTTGTCTCGCTCTATCGAATATAAAAAGACTACATAACAAAAGAAACAAAACATATTTTAACTACATCAAACTTATAATACGTTTATGTTATTCATAAGTATTTTAGTGCCCTCGAAATAAATCCGCTTTTGGAATGTATATTTTTATAGTATACGTGTTATTATCTCAATATATTGCATTTTTAAAGTAAAATAAATATAGTACCAAATAACTACTTGTTTTTTATAAGTTAGCCTCCAACAAGTCATCTATACTAATATTATAATAAAGAGGAAAGATTTGTTTATATGTTACGATTTAACTCAAAAACTACTCAACCTATTTTAAAAAAATTTTCACCAATATAAAGCTACATTATCAGCGAGGCGAGAAAATAATAAATAATGTATAAGTTATTTGCCCTCACTGTTATAAATACGTTTTTTTTAATCTAGATTTTATTAATTTAATATTTAATAGGAACAGTTAAAAACATGTAAACGTACCAAGGTGACGCATCAACAGTTTTATTTCGTATAACGTCCACCAAATTCGGCAGCTCGCTGTCAAACTCCTGTGGTATATGATGGTGCACTATCATAGGCTCATTGTACTTCAATTGCATCCCAATCTGATTAAGCGTGGCGGTTTGCACCGACACACAGAGAAACGACTGTCCAAACTTCATACCACTTGCTGGGTAGCTATATGAACTAGCATTTAGACCATTCACTAAAATAATTAAATAATAGCTGCATATTATATTGAATCATAGGTGTTTTTAATTTTTAAAAATGGCCAAACACCTATAAAGGCATATTTTTTGCTAACTAACATGCAATTCGGAATAAGTCATGTACAAAATGGGCTCTTTGGACTGTTAAGTAGTAAATTATAAACTCAAGATACTTTGAGTTCAGATGTTAATAATTATATAAATTCCGTTGATTATTTGTATAACCCTGTTTTCTTGACGTCTGGTAACTTTAGGTATTAAACGAGTATGGGGAAAATCGAAATTGTATCTGAGTAACCACCATTCATAGAAGGAAAACCGAGAAGTGTATGTTGCGCGTTCGTATCCAGTCTAGCAATCGAGATGCTTTGAGTAAAAAATAGGCCTACAACACATCATGAATTGCCGTTCTGGGGCTGGTATCTTCACTCAAAAGAGCATCATGCTCATTTGACATTGAAAAATGGCGTCAAATTATAGACGTCTAAAAAGACCATGCACTTTTAATATATACTTACTATCAGGTACTGGTGGAAATCTTGGTACAGAGTGAACAAGCCACAACGAAGTAAATTTATCACCAAGTATTACGCCCTTCGTATGTCCATTTTCCACTCTCGTCTTCATGAACCTGGAATGCATTTTACACATCTCCGCTAAATCATAGTCATCATAGTACTTATCACCCAGTTTGAATTTCTTGTACTTTTTCATATTCGATTGTTTTTGTCCTGAAATCAGAATAATAAAATTAAAAAAAAAATGTATTTATAATATTTAGATAATTTAAAGACTTAATACCCTAATATCAAATAACCAACGAATTATTATTCAACAGTTACAGTTACTGATTCAAAATGAGATTTATCAGTATGTTCTTCCGACGCGGCGGAATAAAAAGTAAAAAAAGTGTTTAAAATCCTTAATCTAATAAAACGCGTATAATAAATTACCTACCTTTTTTACTCTTAGAATACATTTCTGCAACAGATTGTAGCAAATCAGGCTTATGTTCTGTTGATGGAGGTTGATCATTGTAAATTAAGGAAATTGTATTTTTATCCTGTAAAAAAATTAATGAAATAATGTATTGCATAAAAGAAATACTAAGTAAAATACTCTTTTACACACAAAAACATAGAAAAATCCATAGAAATAAAAAATTCTGCATTAGATAGTGTAGAGGATCTTACAGGTGAGACAGCTATTTCTTCCAGACAACCCATGTTGGAGGAATCGAGAAAATCAACGGTTTCTATGTAGATAAAGACATCTCAAAAGCTAAGGTTTATTGACAGGTCGCTTTGTATGTAGGGAACGTCGAAATGCTTCTCAAAAAATATCAAACTAGTTTAATTAAAACAACAAAAAAGATAACAAATTAGTTAAATAAGTTTTGACAAGAGCACCAAGGTTTTTGCCTTTCTGATTTTCACAGGCAAAGAGTTCCATAAACGGATACATAAAACAGTAAAATAGGAGTCGAAGAATTTAAAGAACATTTACATCAATTTAAATATCTTAATTAGCTAAACTTAAAATTAATAATGCAAGGGCAATCTTATTTGCACCCACTAGAACCCATAATTAAAAATATCTATCCAGAAAAATATTTGTGATTGAGAATGCAAACATAATATTTTCATATAAACATTATGAGTAAACAGCATTATCTATCATAACATGTTTACAAAGTTGTGTTGGAAGGCCATGGCACTAGTTTAGACAATAAGGGCCATAATCTCAAGTTTGGTGTTCACCACTTATTGATATAAAAGGATAACTTTTTTATAAATGCATGGAATTCAGAAAGTATTGGTCCAAAAATCTTCTTATATTAATCTGACTAAGATTATTGTTATGAAAAAACCAGATATGAAATACTAATCATGAAAAATATTTTTATCATAGCTGGTTTTAGTTATTGATTTTTTTTGTACTTTGTTTTATTTTTATTAAGTGTATCCTGTGAGTGTTTTGTGAAATAAATGTTTTTCTTTCTTTCTTTCTATCTGATTTTCTTATTCTCTGTTGATTTTTACCTGATACATAGGAGCTAACGTTCTGCCAACCATTGATCGAGGGTCACTGATTGCAATGTCTGACATTATCCAACCTCCTCTCAATTTAGATGGAGTGAGATGCATGTACGCTACTCCTCTTCTCACAAGGGGATTTAAATGATTTTTTTCTCTAGGTAGCTTATACACATAAAACCTATAAAATTTAAATGTTATTTTAATCAATTTTTAAAAAAGTATTAGTGCTTTTGAATCTAGAAAGAACACAAATTTGACTGCATTTCACCTGATTATAAGTAACAATGCAATGATAGGTGGAGAACATACAGTGTAATGAAATAAAAACATATCAGAAAAAAAATATAAATAATTATACAGTAAGCCAAATAATTATTGGTAAATTGAGGCTCAGCTTTTCATCTATATTTAAACATATATTTTGTGGACATTATATAGAATACAGTGATTGATTTTTAAGGAATCAGGAAAACAAAGGATAGTTACAAATACTTGATCATACAAAGAGTTTCAATATGAATGTAGAAATTTCAGACACACTAGTCTAATCTAGTCTGCCTTATCAACAGGCACACAAGAAAAGGGTGCTCCTGAAATAATGCACCTAGATATTTTAAACTATTATACGTATATAGAAAATTCAGCTACTTACCAATCAACAGGTTCACCCCTTTCATTTCTACATTGTGGTGTTAAACCCGAAGTGTGTGTCAGAAATAATACTAGTATCCATAAACTGCAGCTATTCAAAATGAAACGTGTTTGCTCCATCATTTCCACCGACCGAGTAATCGGAGACAAAGGAAACTCAAATTCCTAACGATATATGATGACATGTTACGATCGCAACATCGTTACGTTTGCCCCAAACAATGAATGATGTTTACAAACAATAGTAATTATTATGAGATCCAAATCTACCACTTATAATAAACACTGCGGTTAGTGAATTCATTTTGATATCTTAGTTTTTGCTCTAGCAAGAAGGCAGGTAAAATTTATTGTTGAGTTGACTAAACTAAAAATTAATTGCAAATTAAGCTTATAAAATTAAAAATTGTTGTAAAATTTCAACTGTCAGTCAAACAAATCATTAAAAACACGTGGATTATGACAGTGTCACATCACACATGTCAATGCGCATGAGTTTTTTACATTTTATTTTTATTTTTTACCTATAAACGTAATATATTAAGAGGAAGCCGAAGAATAAAACGAAATATCTTTTTAAAAATATTATTTACTTAAAGGTAAACCTCCTCACAAAACTATTTATGTAAACAATCACATAATATGGAAGACATGGCGATAACAATGAACATGATCTATGTATAAATAAACAATAAAAATAAATGCTCTGTAACATTTTTGCTTAAACTAGTTTTATTCGAGTATTTTACTGTTGAGTGGGCATAGATACGGCAGCCTTAGTATGAGATACGTCGCTCTGTCTCCAGTAAGATACAACTGTCTTCAATTCCGTGAAGAAGTCAATGCCCTGTTTACCACAGAAATGATTTGTTCCCAAAAAGCTGCCCCTGGTACCAGTAAATGAGAACATCGACAATGGTACAGGAATGGGCACATTGACACCAACTTGTCCGACATCAATTTCAGAAGCGAACTTCCTCGCTGTTGCGCCATTTGTGGTAAATACAGCTGTACCATTTCCGTAGGGATTCGAATTGATCAATTGAATGGCTTCCTCTAATGTATCTACGAAGAGGCACACTAAGACGGGGCCGAATATTTCCTCCTTGTAACATTCCATGTTGGGTTTGACATCTGTCAAAATTGTCGGTCCGACGAAGTTGCCCTTTTCGAAACCGGAAACTTTCACGCTGCGCCCATCGAGTACTAATTTGGCACCATCTTTTACACCTATGAGAATACAATTGTTTTTATGAAAATATGTATGAAAAGGTAAATAAAGGTCTGTATTTTAAAATTAACTATGAAAAATTTCTAGTTTTTATACAATTTTCTGTTATGTAAAACAGATACAATTACAATAATATATGTATATGTAAGTAATTTTTAGGCAACATGAAATAGGTGCTCAACATTGCTATTTGGCATTGTATACAGTATACCGTCGTTGCGCCTGCCAAATTCCATATGTGTTTTTTTTTGATTTTTGGTTTTTGCACAAAAAATAATCTTCATTTTATTCTCTATGTGTTACTAAAATCATTTTTGTGATATTCGAACTGGACAGGAGTTTAACTAATTCCATATGTGTTTTGACCGGTAAGAAAAGCTCCGTATGTGAATCAATAATACGTTTTTCGTTGTCTAAACCAAAACTATACAAAAATCACATATGGAACTTGTCAGGCGCAGCGACGATACACTAATTTCATCTGATTTCTTATAGTCAACTACTGAGACTCCTTATGGGTCATGAGGCTATTTTTTACAGGCAGATTGAGATGATCAGTATTCTGTGCCCTGCACGACCGAAACCTCAGGGTTCTAAGCCACGACCAAAGGTGTCAAACGCAATGAGTGAGGCACAGAGACTCACTGACAAATTGACTACAAGAATACATTTTTTTTATATAGAATAGGGGGCAAACGGTTAGGTGGCTTACGTGATGGTAAGTGATTACTGCCGCCCATAGATATCCGAAATACCAGAGGGCTTGCAGATGCGTTGTCGACCTTTAAATTTTCTTGCAAATTGTTTTCGCTGAGCCAGATAATTTTTCCTCATTTTTATTTATATATAATTCCTAACAGCTTTTGAAATAAACATTTTATAAATTAGAGGAGTAACACATACCTGATTCCACGAGTCTAAGTACCCTTTCCTTAGCTTTAACAGAAATGACGGGACCGACATCAGTACCGGGAACATGGCCCGCGTTCACTTTCAGCGCCTTGGCACGTTCCACCAAATCGGGAATCCATTCTTTTGCATCACCTGTTTTATTAAAAAATAATATATAACCACATTCATTACTCCTCTTTATAATCCGGTATAATGCATTTTATTTAGATACGAATACTTTCTTGCAAGTTGTTCGTGTTTGTGCTAGAGGTGTGACTAATATTCGTATTAGGTTTAGGTAATAGGTACACGGCAGAAGTTCCATATTAGGTAAGATGTTCCATATTAGGTAATACGAATGTTCTCATATTAGATTATTCAATAATGCCCAGTCAAATAATATTAATTAATAGTGAGCGACGAGCGCGACGTTTTGCACTAACACGCGCCGTACCT
Source organism: Anthocharis cardamines (assembly GCA_905404175.1). Lineage (NCBI taxonomy): Eukaryota > Metazoa > Arthropoda > Insecta > Lepidoptera > Pieridae > Anthocharis > Anthocharis cardamines. The sequence goes on from FR989964.1 coordinate 6,050,171, forward strand.
ATTCTTCGCCGCGAAGACTTCGTTTTGGGTGAAAGCTTCGTGGATAAGAAGAGGGATAGCAAGCCATCGATATCGATGAAATATTGTTATAGGTAATAATGCCTATTATTTTAAAATGTTCATATAGTCCTGTTTATGTTCAAATTGCGTGTATGTCACAAAAAACATAAAAAATAAAATATGAAAAAAGTATGAAGGCAAATAATCACCCCATGCCTCATTAATAGTTGTTATTATGATTATATTTATATCAATGATGAGCTATAAACTCATATATTCCAATAACAGTTGAATATTGCATATTTTATGATCTCTGACTGTTTTACTATTATTTGACTATTACCCAGTAATAGGTATGAAATCTTATTATTTGTAAAGCGTTATATTCGATAATAGGATTACGAAAATTTTATACTAATATAACATCTTTAGTTTGTGCCTCGCCTGGAATTAAAACTTACCCACAAACACAGCGGTGCTGAGTGCCATACAACGCTGTCCAGCCGCTCCGAAAGCGGCTCCCGCCAGTTGGTTGAGCGTGTGCTCTTTGTTAGCGTCCGGCATTATCACTCCATGGTTCTTCGCGCCCATGTTGCTTTGAACGCGTTTACCTTTTGAAATAAATTACTATAATATTATTGTCTTTTATTAACGCGAGTATCACACATTTAAATAAAATACTGTATACGGATTAAAACGAGATTTATTATTTATATTGTTTAAATTATTTATCCCGACGTTTCGGATGCTTTTCAGCAACCGTGGTCACGGGCAGACAGAAAGATGACAGATGTCTGATTTTTGAAATGTCACCAAAGTTGCCATATTAATAAATCGAGTTTTAATCCTGTATACAGTATTTTATTTAAATAAATTACTATATTAAGAAATATTAATATCGATAACAGCATGATAAATAGCCTAGCTACATAAGCTAGTTATTTTTCTTATTATTATCTACGGAAAATGTCTAGAATACATTAGGGTTACCAATGCCCGAAGTTACCAGACGCGAGGAAGACATGCTTACAGAAAATTATAAATGCCGTCCCTGGTGGGATTCGAACCCACGACCCATCGGTGCGCACGGCAGGTATTCTACCGAATGCGCCAACGAGCCTGTCAAAACTTTTTAACTATATAAAGCTTATAATACGTTAATGTGTAGGCTTTGGAGCAGGGAAACCGGTTAATTTTTATTTTCCAAAATACGTGTCTAACTGAGACACCATGATATTAGTTTTAAAGAGTAATACACACTAAACTTACCATAGTAATTTTTTTCAGTAAATATGAATAAAAACGAAAGAATATTAACAAAAACCTTTATTATACTGGTATAACTCCCATAGTAAATTAACCGGTATTCAGTCCCTGATATAATTACGTTAAGGGCATTATTACTTTTCTTTTTTTTTTGCATTATTATGACAAATCGAGCTTTGGGGCTTGTATGATGGACAACTGTCCATATCGTCGGCTCAAAAGTAAAACTCACTAAGTGAAAGTTGAATAAAACTATTTTTGACTATAATTTTTTATGTTAAACGTAAACCTACTGCAATAAGTGATATATGTGATATATGTATATATTTTTTTTATGTCAGATATCGACAGACGAGCATGAGGTTCACTTGATGGTAGGTGATACCTCAGCCACAGAACATCAGTCAATGATGCGCTGTCCACCTACTTTTTACTTCGAGCATTCGGAAATCCATAATATACTGAAACCGAAACGCGCTATATTTCACTTCACGGTTTTACCATCTACGAACGGTATTTCATTACCCGGGCGGAATTTCGATATTTCTTCCACCCGGAGAAAACTCGAAGTTACCAGACGTGTGGAAGATATGCTTACAGAAAATTATAAGCATGCCGTCCCTGGTGGGATTCGAACCCACGACCCATCGATGCGCACGGCAGGTGTTCTACCGAACGCGCCAACGAGCCCGTCAAAATCGTATATGTATGTATATGAGTTGTACCTTTGAACCGACGAAATGAAATGAAATACATTTATTCAGGACGGCACAGAAGTAAGTAAAAGTACATCATAAATAATACAACCTAAAATATATAAACTAACAATTAATAAATATAGGAAGAAGTGCCGCCACGAAAAGGGGAGGTACTCAGCATATCGTCGTTGCGCCTGTCAAATTCCATATGTGCATTTTTTGGATTTTTGGTTTTTGCACAAAAAATAATCTTCGTTTTATTCTCTACTGTGTTACTAAAATCCTTTTTGTGATATTCGAACTGGAAAGGAGTTTAACTAATTCCATATGTGTTTTGACCGTTAAGAAAAACTCCGTACTATGTGAGTCAATAATACGTTTTTCGTTGTTTCCCAAAACTATTCAAAAATGCACATATGGAATTTGGCAGGCGCAACGACGATATGTCAGAGCATAAGCACTGACGCTGATTTTCAGTAGTCCCCAGTGTGGCAGAAATGCCAAGTGAGCAGGCTTTGAAGACTTACCAGCAGCCGATGCCCGCGAGTAGATGTGCCTGCCGGCCGCGTCTCCGCCCACAAACGACACCGCCTTGATATCGGGACTGTCGCAGATGAAGTTAACTGTGCCATGGGTGCCGTGGACCACCTGTAAGGTCACTTACGTATGAGCCACAATCAGATGTCATTTTTATTATTATAATTATTTAGATTAATTATGCCGACGTTTCGGATGCTTTTCAGCAACCGTGGTCGCGGCGGACTGGAAAACATCCGAAACGTCGGCATAAATAACAAACCGCGTTTTAATTCGTTATAGAAAATAGAAAATCTTTATTCAGATAAAATACCAAATAAACAATAATACCAATAACTAAAGAAAAAAGACAATAAGAAACACCAGACAGTACTACCTACTGCAATCTTTGGTAACCTCCGAATTGGAACACCACTCAGTATACGTTGGGGCCGGATGCGACCCCAACACTGATATAAAGTATTTTATTTAAATGCGTGATACTCGCGTTAATAAAAGACAATATTATGTTTATAATTTTCTTCAAGTCTTCCCCACGTCTGGTAACTTCGGGTTTTCTACGAGTGGAAGGAATATCTAAATTCCGACCGTGTAATGAACCACCGTTCGTAGATGATAAAACCGGGAAGAGCATTTTGCGGGTTTCGGTTTCAGTCTATGGATTTTCGAATGCTCGAAGTAAAAGTAGGTCGATAGCGCATCATAGACTGATGTTCTGTGGCTGAGGTATCACCTACCATCAAGTGAACCTCATGCTCATCTGTTGATAACTAACATAAAATAAAAAATAATAGGGTAAGCCAGGCTTTTGGGCTTATTGACTTACATTAACAAGCCCAGGGGGTGCCCCTGCCTCCTGCAGCAGCTCCATCATCATGAGCGTCGCCCCAGGATCCTGTTCCGAAGGCTTGAGGATGCAAGTGTTGCCAGTTACAAGCGCGGGCGGGAACATCCATAGTGGAATCATAACAGGGAAGTTGAATGCAGCAACACCTTTTTAATAAATAATCAGTGATCAGAATAGGCAGATTGATTTTTGCTGCTATTTAAATAGAGATATGCCATTTTAGGCATCCGGAAGTATGTCTACATTAATATATTCATTTGAGATCGTTATTTATTCGATTTATTCGACATAAATATATTTATTCGATTTTCGATTTATTTAGGGTGACCCTTAATAAATCGAAAATCGAATAAACAAAATCCCTATATAAAAATACCATTATGCGCTATTATAAATACCTTCAAAATTCGAAGATACATATTAATTACATTATATAAGAATAGGCATATTTATATATATGTATATAAAAATTACGTGTCATGTTGTTTGTCCACGATGGACTCCTTAACTACTTTTAAATTTGATTTGCACACCGTGTGCAATTTGATCTAACTTTAAAGATAGGATAGCTTACATCTCAATTTATAGTCGCAATATTATTTAATTGCAAATTATGTGTCCATTATTTGACAATCACTATTATCTGCTAGCGTTAGCTCGATTCTAACAGATGGCAATATCTATTGACTGGATTGAGTAAGTATTCAATAGATGGCGCTATGTTAAAAATACAAACGTTTCATATAAGCTAAGGGTTGTAATCGCAACTTGCATAGGTCAAATTCAAATTATTCAAAAATCATTTATTCATTTAGGTAACACAATGTACACTTATGAACGTCAATAAAAAATACATATTAAATGCTTCTAATTTTACATTTACTGCCAGTTCACAAATCAAGGGCGTAGAGCGGACGAGAAGAACTGGCAAGAAACTCGCCGCCACTCTTTTTAATCGCCAAGTTTTTGTTTTACAAATGTTTTATAAGGGGCTGCAACCATTACACCATGTTCCACATGACATCACACAATTAACTATAATTATCAAAAAATATATATAAACGAAAAAATAAAACAAAGATTTGTCCTCTATCAGCAGTATGTATGGTGAAATAGGAGCACTCACATTCTAGTGGGAACAACACGCAAATACATAGACGAAATAACTAATATCACCGCATGCACGAATTCAAGTTCGACCTGTCATCACAAGTAGTATATTAGTACCAACAATGTTTTCGATTGTCCTTTAAGGCTCTTGCTTTGAAGTAATTAAAATATTATTGTTTACTTATTAGTTTAAGTTTGTACATACTATAATATGTAGTTGTAGTTTTGAAGTCGGTTTTTGTTTTATGATTAAAAATAATTTTATCACATTGCACCCATGCGAAGCCGGGGCGTTTTGCTAGTAATATTATATAATTGTCAGTCTTAAATCAAATTCTGGATAAAATGTAGAGACAGTCTTACCTCCAACAACTCCAAGGGGCACTTTATAACTATGTGTGTCCATATCCTTTGAGATGTTCTGAATACAATCCCCCAGTTGCAATGATGTAATGCTGCAGCAATGCTCCACAAGTTCTATAATAAAAAATTATATTTTTCATTTCCTGGCAATAATTAATTTTAAAAACATCATTTATAACATAAGAATGCTCGTAAAATATGAAAAAATATATATAATTATAGGAATTAATCTTATGTTCACCATAATTGTCATATATTTTAGAACAACAAACTGTAACTTGAAAAGTAGAAAATTTTATTATACAGGGTTATTTGTGAAACACCAGCAACCTCGCAGGATCAGATAACTAACATTATAAACAATAACTTTTGTTCTACGACTTTGGATAATTCGTTACTTCGTACTTTCATACAAAAATAAATATTTATTTAATGCACTGTTAGAAATGTGCGAGACTTGAACCTCTGAGGTAATAATTGAGTTGTCGATTATTTAATTATTGTAAATACGCTGTTTGCACTTTTTAAATACGCCTACATTAAAGAAGTTGAATGAGGTCATACGCATGATAATGGCGTCGCCGCGTTACTATGGTTACACGCCGCTCCTTTCGTTTATGAACGAATAGATCTAAGAATGTTATAGATGGCTCATAAAACTTTCAATAATCGTTTTAGTTTAACATATTGAGTTATTTTAAAAGTCGTAGAACAAAAGTTGTTGCCCACAATGTTCGCTATCTAGTCCTGCGAGGTTGCCGGTGTTTCACAAATAACCCTGTATATGATTTTTATTAAATAAATAAATAATAAATAGTGGAATATCATTTAACAACACAAGTAAGTACTCATATATCTTGTAATAAACTTAGTACATACAATATTTTGATTTTCGGATCTGAATTAGGTCTGCAAATATTTGACGATCTAATGAGACTTAAATAAATTTACAGTTATATTATATGTATTTTAAGTTGAAGTACCATTTTGAATTTCATAATTTTTGGCTGAATATTTCTGATAATAGGTCCACAATTTGCTAATTAAAGTGATAAATAAATTATATTGAAAATTAATTTGCAGGTATTCTGCTTTTGTGAATTCTACTTACGAATTCCTCTGAGGACATCGCCTTCAGCGTCAGCTATGGTCTTGCCCTGTTCTTCAGTTATTTTTGCTGCCAATTTACCCTGATGTTCTCGCAGCAAACGCGCAAATCTAAATATATTTTTTTTTAAAGTAAAGCAATTTTTTGTTTCTTTTTATAGGAATAGAAACAAAAAAATATAACAAACTAGCTGATGTCCTCGACTTCGTTCACTTAAATGATGACTTTTCTTTTCGACATCCGATTTCGATGAAACAAAGCCTATATATTGGGAACTCTTTAATTTTCCGGGATGAAAAGAATCTAAGATGTTGACCGGGGGTATAAAGTACCAACATGCAAAATTTCATGTAAATCGATCCACCAGTTTCGGAGATTAGCCTGTACAAACAGACAGACAGAGAAACAAAAAAAATTGAAAAAAAACGGGATTTGTACTGTTTCTCTTCTTACATCCCCCTGCCTCAGTTTTAAGCATGTTTTTCTATGTACAGACCTTTTGACCTCTACAGTTTTATTATATGTACCTATAGATATATAATTAATATTTACTTGAACATAAGCTGCTGACGAGTCATCACAGTACTTTGACTCCATGATTTGTAAGCTTTTTTGGCTGACTCAAGAGCTACATTCAACTCATCTTGAGTGGTTTCTGGAACTCTGAAAGCAAAAACAGAGAAAATAGTAAATTCGTAATAACTTTACATAAGATAACCTGTTTATAAATTAAACATTAGCATAATAATGTTATAGGCCAAATATAACACAAGTTGTTGCAAGTAATCTCTGGAACTACTCACCGATTTTGAAATTATTTTCACCATTACAAAGCAATATTATTCCTAAGTGACATAGACAATATATTCAATTGTGATTTGTAATATTTTAGATTGTGAAATAACAATATTTATCAATCAAATACAAAAAAAACGAGCTAATATGTTGATTTATCAGCGTGAGCTGACTAAACTGGCTATAAGATATTGAGATATATTATATCTCGATATCGACAACTTTGATAGACAAGATATCTTGATCGAAAAATATATCTACTTTTCACATTAGAAGTCGACTTTTAAAGTGTCATGTAAGACCCGGAAGACAAAGAGATAATCAATTAAAACACGAGAAAATGGGTTGACAAAATTTTGTCGTAGTTGTCATGCTAGGCTGGCTGTTCCCTTTTTTTTATTTGGGGTTGGCGCAGTATGTTCTCTTTTTCCATTCTCTTCTTTTACTAATCACTCGCCATACCATCAGTCTCTCAAACTAGCTCTCTTTGAATAGATGTGATAAAAATTATATTATTTATCAAACTCAAATAAATGTTAGAAAACCTTAAGCATTTACAATTATAACTAGTAACATATTTTAAGACAAATCATATTATCTACTAAGATAGTGTGAATGTAAACAACAATTAAGAATAACAACTTATCAGATACTGCATTACATACAATATGTGATAAAATTGGTTTGTTTTATTTTAATGTGGAGATAAAATATTGTAAAACTTGAAATTTTAACATGTCATTATAAAATTGAGTAAATTTTATTTTAATTACACATAATAAAAATTCATCATTACTCAACAATATGTATGTACCTCATGCTTGTCTGTTGATATGTAACTAGGGCATGCATTATTCGTTCGAAGTAGGTATTCGGATATTTCGAATTCTATAATACACATTATTCGAATAATTCGAATAATACGAATTTTTCGAATTGTGTTTTATTTAATGTGTGTAAGTGAAAAGAAACCTTTTTAGTACTTAAACATTTTAATTAGGAACCAATATGTGCTCAAAAAAGTCGTCTAAACATAATTATAAGTTGAAAAAAAAATACTTTGTTGTGTTCCGAAAATACGACCGTAGGAAACTGAGGGCGTCTAAAGTATCGTCATTAAATGAACATCTCAAATGATTACAAAAAAACCTATTAGCCGAAAATACACGTTCAGATTCAACACTTGTAGGTGGAATGGTTAGTAAAAAATCATACATTTACCAAAACGAAGTAGAATAGTAGGTATTCGAAATGTTCAAAAAAACCGAATAATTATATAGGTACTATTCGAATAGTTAATGTAGCGAATATCCGAATAATATGAATATCCGAATATCCGAATTGCATGCCCTATATGTAACATTAAAAATCATTTGAATTATTTGAAATTAAAAATGGCTATAAACATGTTATTTCAATACTAGATTGTGGCTTTACTTATATGAAAAATATTAGGATATTTTACTGGAATATTAAGCCTATACCTGTCTATTTTCTTGGAATCGATTGAGCCATAAAACATAAGAGTTACAACCTCATTTGTGTTAGCATGGATTACAATGCACATGAATTTTTTTGACATTTCATGAAGGAAATTATAAATAATAAGGACTAGCTTTTTTATGTTAAACACCAGCAAACTATTATAATCATCAAATACCTTCCAATTACTTCATTTGTGGCTGGGTTGGTCAATTCAATCCACTGATTGGTTTTTGACTCAACAAACTGACCATCAATATACAGCTTAGTACTAGGGGCTGTGCTGCTGTAGTTTCTGCGCAACAATATTTGAGACTGGAAAAGAGATTTTAGAGTAAAATAACAATTGAAAACAATAATATCTTATTTTCAAATTATTTGTGGGACCAGGGACTGAATACCGGTTAATTTACTATGGGAGTTATACTGGTATAATGAATGTTTTTGTTAATATTCTTTCGTTTTTATTTATTTTTACTGAAAAAAAATACTGTGGTAAGTTTTCACACTAAACTTACCCCTCTTTAAAACTAATATCATGGTACTCAGTCAGACACATATTTTGGGAAATAAAAAGTAACCGGTTTCAGTCCCTGTGTGGGACTGCCATTAACATTATATAACTAGTAAGGATTTTTAAAAAATAGGTTAAAATCAAGACAGTTAAGAGGTTAAAATCCTTTTAAATATAATTTCAAACCTTTGTGTTGCATTATTTAATAATTATTTATAGAATTTATAAATTGTATGAATTCAGGTAACCATTTTTTAATTTTTACTTTAAATTTTTTGGGCACACAAGATAGGCCAATTAAATAAGTCAAGATGGGTGGATTGAAGTTAATCTATAATTTTAATAAACTTATATAAAAATGTATGACAAAAAAATAAAAAATCAAGCATTGATATAAATCCACAACATGTGAACTATGGAATAAAACATGATGAAATAGTAAGAAACAAATATTCAACTACGCAGTAAAGCACAGGCGCAGTATCATGAATAATAGACCACACATTTTAAATTCAAATTTGTGTGAATGATGTATTAGATTTTTGCTTTTTTACATTCTCACTAACAGCATGAGAAGTGGAAAACAAGGGACAACCAATGAATAATAATTAACAGAAATGGTATTTTTTCTACTTAAAAACCTGTTTGGAAATGGAATCAAATGGTAATGGAAACGAATCAAATAAAAGTTTTGATTCAATATTAAATCCAGAAACGATCTTATATTTAAAAAACTATAACTAAATTACTCACTTCTGATTTTAGTAACTTCAACATTGCTGAAGCCATTATTTAATCTGATTTAAAACGAGAATACTTGTAGCGGAGGCGGCAGTTAGGTGGGTAGGGGGCCTGGCCGACTGATTAAAATTACAAAGTGATATCGTGACCTTGCTACTTGAATTGATAAATGAAATTATTCCAATTCGTTTTTCGCTAGCAACAACTAGTTTCAATTGTATGATCTTATTTTTTCATCGAATAAGTTTAATATTATTAATTATAGCAACAGTAATACATTATTAATTATAATCTGCAACATTATACAGTATTTTATTAAATCGTTTCATAAAGATTGCTGTAAAGTGTAAAACAATAATTTACATGAATTATGAATAACAAAATAAATATTTCAAAATACATGTTCTGTCAAAGTCTGTCAGTGTCATCTATTGTCATTTGTCAGTGTCAAATATCACGTTGACACTTGATAGGGCTGCGTTCGCGGTATCAAGTGCTAAAAGTTCACAGAGCTTGATATTAGTGCTATCAAACATATTCGTGAATCGTGACGACGTCAGTAATGGTGCGAAACGTTATAACAAATCACTATCAATGCTGTTTCTTCCGTTGTGTACTTAACACGATCGATCAATTACATTGATAATTTCCTACGTTATTAATTATTATCGTTAATGTTAGCAACAATTTACTCCGATTCATATTTGTATGCTGTTGTTTTTACCCAGGTAAATATTTGACTTTTCAACCACAGTGCAAAAATCCTGCAGAAATCAGTTAAGATGGTGGTATGCGAATGCAACGCAAATAGCGTTCATAGAACTTGCTATCCCTTGAGTAGGTACACTAGGAGATTGGCTCGAGTCCCAACTAACAGCATTGGTACTGTTTGTTTTTTTTGTGCTAATAGAGACTCTGCTCAGGACTCTCCGAACGCACGCTTCGTATCAAACAATTTTCAGCATACAGATAATAAAATACAGTGGCGGCGTAAGGCGTGGGCGACGTGGGCCACCGCCTACGGCCGTGCATTACTTAAAAGTGGCAGTGCTCTGGCAGAGGGCCCCGCCAAATGAATCTTGCCCACATATTTAGGTCTTTAGGTCTATTTAGGTCTCGTCACGCCGCCACTTATAAAATAACACGGACAGACTAGATAAACTAAAACCGGACCGAGAAATTTTAAAACTAATTGAAATTAATATTCTTAGGAAGATTCATTAAATGGTTGTATATTAACTTGAATATTTATTTCAAAAGTATGTAACATACTATAAGTATCTTAGAATTAATATTGTTATAAAAAATTCAAATATAATTTTCAATTTTTAAATCCACATAGTATCGCAATAATAAATAAAATACTTTAATAATAAATCAACCGTATATATTTTTTCGCCAAATACACTTAATTGCAACATGAATTAGCTTTTAACGTATTCTCTGATATGATAGTTTACGTGAATAATAATTGCCTTATTGAATTTATATAAATTAATAATCTTAAAGTTGTTTATAAATACAACGATTATAAATAAAAGCATTCAGTTTTTGTGCTTCCTGTAGTTTTTCTTTGAACTCTTGGAGGTATTGACAGCATACGGTCGAAATACGTAATATTAAGTAGGCAGAAGAAACATGAAAGTATGATAAATGCAAAGGAAATGTGAAAGGCATTGTGGGGTAAAAGATGATGTAGTAACAAGAATCGAAGAGTTGATTGGACATAGGATGGATAAAAGAAGGGTAGGTGGAAAAGGCGAAAGCTGACACACAAATATACATAACATAATATAATATTATTTTCGCTACTCTAAAGCTATGATTTACCATAACAGCGCTGTGTGTATGGGTACCCCTAAATCATAACGCCAAATATGATTATGGGTACTATGCTATGCTACGGTCTAATGCGCTGATATAACAATCAGATGTCAAAATAAAATGTATTATGAGTATTTTACTTATTGTAGTTATAACCTTGTTTTACATAATTTAAATATTTAAAAAATAACCCTTCTTAAGATACCATAAAATTGGCGCATTTAGTGAAACACGCATCCGGTGAAGCGTTTCACGTACAAAGACGCTATTGATAGGTCGTGTACAAGCACACTGTGTTGATAAGACCACACTTGATTAAACAACTTACTAACGATCACACAGGAGGAATATTTCTTTACAATCTCTCAGTAATGTGCACATATTTTATATAACTATAATAAGGAAATGTAAATAGAATGTATGCCTTTTATTTACTCAATATAACATCGCCCAAGGGTGATAGAACTTTTATAGAATTATTTAAGAGAGGCACTCAAACAAGGCGTAGGTATTTATAAAATAATGCCCTATTTAAGGACAAAATGGCTGCCCTGAGGAACTAGCACCAACAAGTATCAAAAAGTATTCGAATCGTCAAACCGTCAGTTGTATGAGAAATCATTTGAAATTTCATACAAATGATAGTTTGACGATAAGGATACTTTTTAATACTTGTTCATGCTTATTACGTCGATCGAAACCAACACTACTTGATAAGGAAGAAATGCCTAAACCTATTGCGAATACAAGGTGCCGCTGAACTCGCGGTAACACAATACAAAATAATCAAATGAATTATAATGTATTTAAAATAAGGGTATTAGGCTCGACTATTCTTGAGAACTGCCAATTTTCAAAAATAAAACAGATACTTTTTTTCAACCTAATGGAGTAATGTGACTTTTAACTACTTATCCGCTCTTAAGAACTGTCAAAATGTCAAATTTATATTGAGAAAAAGCTTTACAAGTCTCATAACTATATTCAATCCTCGTCACGTTTTGGAATAAACGGCTAAGAGATAGGATTAGGTTGTATTTATATATGTAGTTGTATATATCCTAAGATAGTTAAGACATTCTGACAAGGTTAGGAATAGATTTCTATATCGGATAAAATGCATAATTTTTAAATTATGAAAGGTTGAAATAAAAAAAAGTATTAAGAGGTCAACAACCTAATGTTAATCTTTAGAAGTCAATAACCTACTTTTCACGAATAATCTTATCTCGTTTTGTGAATGGAAGAAAAGTTTCAAATGTGTTAGTCACTGAGCAAAGTACCTATGTAATTAATTAGCGTAGGTCTGAAATACCGAACACAAGAACTGCAGGGATTGATAAGAAGGTCAATGCCCTTGTTATCGGGTATACACTGTGGTCACAGAGTACTTAACGTATATACTGATTCCTGAGAAATTGTATATAAATATGTCAAGGTTTTTATTACTTCTGAAATATAAATACAATTTAACTCTTAAATAACAGCCATCGAATATTGATCAATTATCTTCAGCCTCATATAAAAAGTATTTTGTACTTTGTACCTACTTATGACTAAGTAGTCATAAGGCAATGAAAAGTGTTAAAATCACTTCCTAATAAAAAAAAATTAATGTCAAAAACACAAAAAATATTAGAAATTGTATTCACAACTATACAAGTGTAGGTATACTGAAAAAATATTCGATGACATCTAAATACCCCTCGGAAAATAAATAAGCAAATGAGTCACAAATTCAAATTAACCGTAAAATTAGTCAGGCGTTTCATATTAATCAATGACAATAATGGGTAAGTTATAATAATTATTATATTAGAATCCAAATGATATATGCTGAATAGCAATTATAATCTTATACATATTTAATGCTGTTCCTTTCATCGTCTGTTGCATTAGACATACTATATTATCCATCACTCAATGCGCAAGACACGACTGATTGCATTATGCGCAGAATCCTTATATCGAGGCTAAAACCCTATAAGTATGAAAATTTAAGTTTTAAATTATTCAATTTTAAAAGATAAAGAACAAACCTAAGACAAACAAGGAATATCACAAATATTAATTACACCAATAATATTTATTCGGTCGCCCGCGCTGCGCTGGTCGGTAATTTTGTCCCTAAACATTTAAAATTGAATTTAACTCAAAACTTCATACTTATTGGGTTTTATCCGCGATATTATAAAAAAAATCAAATATTAATATTGTCTTTTATTAACGCGAGTATCACACATTTAAATAAAATACTTTATAACAAAGCATCCGAAACATTGACATAAATAATAAAAAAATCGCGTTTTTATTTAAAATTCAAATATTGTTTTGTTTTTTTAAATGTGAGTGTAATCCAGATTATTCCATAAGTAAAAGTATCAGTTTTTATCTTTTACCGAGTTGAAACTGAAAAACTTTTTTTATGATTTCAAAATAAGATTATCTATTACAAAGTTCTTACACTGTGACTCGCATATTAAGATTTTATAAAATAGTGTTATAGTAAAATATTTCTTTAATTATACCTATATTTAAGAGGGTTTGAACTCTTAAGACTGGACTGATGAAGTGACTCTAAACTCAAGCCTAATCGTAAGCTAAATGATCATTAGTGTCTGTTGCATAATATGTCGAAACCTTTTTACACGCTTTTTATATACTATGTATATTGTTAATGAATATAAAGCACAGCGGCGGTGGCGCCTGCGGTCAGCGCCATAATTTAATTTACTACGGTATAAAAAAGTAAATTCGTTTATTTTTATTTTCAACAACTAGGAAGGTGTATTATTTTTTTGAACTGATAAGAATGAAACTGATTAATTTTATAACATATCGCTCTTTTGCTTCTACCTCTGATTCTGGTTCCCATTCCGGTTCCGGTTCCGATTCCGGTTCCGACAAACCAAATTTAAAAACTCCGATTCCGAATTCGGTTACATCCCTAATATAAAGCACATCCATGCTAATTATATAATAGATTCAAGTTCTGTTGTGCGTCTGTGACATTTTCCCAGTTAAACCAATGAACCGATTTTGATCGGCTTAAACTTATTTTAAATGCAAAAATGGTACTATGCTTACATCATATGTCTTAATTATTAAACGAGCAAAATTAAAGGCCTCTGTGCACAATCATCTCATTACAATGACTGATAATAACCTAGGCCGCCCGATAATTATGATTTATTCGCCTTTATGCTTACACTTTATCAGGCATTATTTTTAATTAATCCTAGATAAGTGTTTTCAAGATAAGCAGGTATAATTGTCTTTCGATACATTTCTTCACCACTGTAAATATTCGAAATAGACATAGACATAGACATAACATTTATTACTAACGAAACACACACACAGAAACACACAGACTAATAATAATAATAATCAAAAAGAAAAATAACAAAAAACAAAAAAATATGGAAAAAAGGGAACAAGGTACATTTTAAGTGTGAAGTGTGTGTGTGTTGTGGTTGTAATTGGCCCTGGCTCAGCATTATGCTGTGGAGCAAACATGTTCCACAGCGCTGGTCATTCTGCCAGAGACCACAACAGTTTGCGCCTCAGACGCAAAAAAAAAAAGATCAAAGTAATAATAATAATAGTAGAAAAAAATAGTAATAGTAAAAAAATTAACAGTGTAAGTAAAGAAAAAAAAGAAAGTCTTGGAAGAATTGTGTGTAAAGGTATATATTAAATTAAAAAATAATAATAATAATAATAAGAATTATTGTTACTAAACTACTATAAGAAATATATATAATATAAGATAGATATATAAATATAAATATTTTTGGGCGGATTAAAAGCTTTATTACGTGGGACTTTTGTTGAGAAAGTAGATGTACTTTATAGCTGCGACGAAAATTTGATTTTAGTTGAAGATTTTTCAGTGGAGGAGGGATATTATTCCAACATTTCGTCGCGCTATATTTAAAACTCCCACGAAATGATGCCGTCCGATGCTGGGGAATGGCGAGCTCATGGGTACAACTCCTAACTTTGTTCTCGTTGACATTTCTACGCCAGAGGAGTTTTTTGTACAGATATTCCGGTTGTTTAGTATATACCACATCAAATAACAAACATGCCAAATACAATTTTTGTCGACCTTTCATTGTTAAAAAGTTTAGGTTGTTCAAATAGGGGGTGACATGTGACCGAGGTGGTATGGTAACACAAAACCGGGCGCATGCATTTTGTACCCTCTGGATCAACCGTTGTGCTTTAGCAGTTACACAAGGCCCGTACACCGGAAGAGCGTAAGTAAGTTTTGAGAGCACAATGCTTTCACAAAGTCTAATACGAAGATCGACACTTAAGAAAGGTCGTATATTGTATAAAACCTTGAGACGAAAAAAGCAATTACGAACTATATTTGTAACATAATCATCAAACCTCAAATGACTATCAAATTCAACGCCCAGATTTCTTGCCAACGGGACCTGAGCTATAGGCGAAGAATTAACTAGAATTGTGGGACTTAGTCTTGTGAGATCAGACACTTGCTTTCTGGAGCCGATCATAAGAAATTTTGACTTAGTTGGATTTAAGAGGAGTGCGTTTCTATGGGACCAAACAGAAATTCGTTCCAAGTCCTCATTTATTTTTCGGGTGCAGTCATTGACACAAGCCCTATCAACAGGAAGATATATTTGCAGGTCATCGGCATATAAGTGATAGTGACAATTTTGTATACATGAAGTTATGTCTGCTGAATATAAAATAAATAAGAGGGGTCCCAAAATAGATCCCTGAGGAACTCCTCTGTCGATAAGGCCCAGAGACGATGAAACACGGATTCCATCACTTCTCAAAAAAGACACTCTCTGATATCGATGCTGGAGATAACTACTAAACCACGAAGTAGTTATATAGTCAAAGCCATAGAAACGCAGCTTAGAAATAAGAAGAGGAAGATTGATACACTCGAAGGCTCTAGAGGCTAAATAGATGCAAAATCAACAAAATATTTTGTTATATTATATTTGTATAGAAATAAATATGTTCAAAATTATAATATTTATTTTTATCGTATTATTATCTATTCTTTGCCTTCGCTATTAGGTACATCATTATTTTACATATCTGATGGTGTTAATTCTATTTAATATTTAATTCATTATATTATTGTGTCCTCAAACTACCACCTAAAACCTCAATATAAATTACACATAATATGTATATAACTAACTTTTTTAAGAAATACAAAGATATTATAATACAACATATAATATCTTTGGAGCAATATTATGATCATTCACCGTTTTAGTCAATGGACGCCTATTTAAAGCGACCAAATGACGTTCTTTCGTCTTCATTTACAAAAACATATTTGAATTTAGAATTAAAAACGAAATATTAATTGATAGTTTCGTTTAATCATAGAGAGCAGATATTTTATGAACAAAAAATAATAATAATATAAAAATATTATTTGTTATGAGGATTTTACTAATAATGAAGAAAATGTATTTATTTTTAGTGTTCTATATGACCGGCTTTCTGTATCACAAAGGCAGTTAATAAAGTATTTATTAACTGCCTTTGTGCTCATTACTTGTTTGTGGTACATAAAGTTTGCAAAACAGGGCTTGGTTCAATATTATCTCGCTATATTATCTTTATTATACCTACCTACTAAAACTATGATTTTGCTCAAGACAAAGCTCTATAGAAAACATCAAGTAATTACACCTTTTTATTTGATAAAGGAGATTAGATAATATGCTATATTTAGAGAAGTTTAGTTGTCCGCTCTGAAAAAAAAAAAAAATATATATAAAAAAAAATAAGAAGTATCATAGATATTTTCTTGAAATATGAATAGATTTTATAGAATAATAAGTACTACGTAACTCGTAAGTCCACCTGACTATCCATTTAATTCTTCACACTATGCAATAGATTTTCTTGTCTTTTTTAACCACAGTTTAGAGTATTTAATTCAGAACGAGCGTATGAATAATAAATTAATTTATATTGAAAGAAAGATAAATATTAAATACACTTTTCGAGTTCTACCTTGTTTCTAAGAATTATAAAAATAAAAATAAACCACAGGTACCATTATTCTTATTTAAAATACTATAATTACAACAATTAAATTATCTGTGATAATTTGTCTGGCAAGGTAACTTGTTTGTCAATATCCAATAAAATATTGTATGATACGACAATAAATCGAAATAATCCTTCACAATGTAAACCAGAAACCAGTCGCAGAAACACTAGCTCGCAGCGTGATTTTTATATCATTATATTATATATTAATTGTATTTCAATTAAAATTCGATATTTATCTACCTAAATAAACTTAGCTGGTGTAGTGCCTTAATATTCTTCGATCGTGATAGCATAGCGTTTTTAAAATACAAAGTAAGAAATATAAGCTCGTATTGAAATAGATTTTCCGTGATGCAATTACACATAATATGCACTTGCACACATTATGATCATATGAAACGATCTCAATTGGCGCG
This sequence comes from Anthocharis cardamines, assembly GCA_905404175.1. Taxonomy (NCBI): domain Eukaryota; kingdom Metazoa; phylum Arthropoda; class Insecta; order Lepidoptera; family Pieridae; genus Anthocharis; species Anthocharis cardamines. The sequence goes on from FR989964.1 coordinate 6,067,941, forward strand.
ACGGACGTCTATCAACGCAATCTGTACGCAACAGCGTAATGTACTATTTCAGGAAGGGGTCATTGACCACTGTATCGCTCATTTAGCTACAAACAAAGTTTATCGAACGCACTCCTAACAATACAATAGAATAACACCGACATTAAAACCACCTACAGTAAACGCACTTTTCCTCGCAATAAGTATCGTTCACATTGCATATTTTCCTTTCTACTAGCCGCTGTATCGTTAGAAATATAGGTATTATTGTGTTCCCTACCTATGTTTTGAATATATTTTATGAAAATAACTTTAACTTTCCTAGTACTTCTTGGCTAAAATGTACGAACGAATATTCCTAACGAATATAACGATTCTATAAAAATAATTTAAAGTTTTTAACTCATGTGTGTACAAGTTCTTATACCTAAAGCATTCCCTGATACAGGTGTTAAAATACCCGGTAACACTTGATTAAATATCCATGTCCAACTTAACGAAAAACGTGTTATGTTACCTGTAGGTATTATACATATAACAATGTCAAAGAGTGTCGTTAGATTTTTTTATATCTTTCTATCAACTTATATTATTACTAGCAACGCTTCCCGGCTTCACACGGGTGCAATGTAGATTTATCATTTACTATACACAAAAAATTATAGCCTATCTTACTCGCTGATAATGTAGCTTTCTATTGGTGAAAGAATGTTTAAAATCGGTCCAGTCGTTTTTGAGTTAATTCATAACATACAAAAAAACAAATCATTCCTCTTTATAATATTAGTATGTCACTATAGATATAGATAATAACAAGTGTTGGTGGGATGATTCGATATATATTAGAGTTGATGAGGAAGAGGACGTGGAGGAAAATTAAATCACAACATAATATTATACTAATACTCTTTTTGGGCAAAATATATTTATTACACTTAAGACAAAACTCTTGTATATTTTTAAGATAAGAACAAATTAGATTTACAGCAAAAATAATAAATTTATTAGTGTTGGTTACAATGAGTTCTGAAAACTTATTATTGAAGATTAATTACTGGTAAGTAATTTGAAATAATTTATAATATATAATACTAGCGACCCGCCCCAGATTCGCACGGGTCTAGATTTTTTGACAAAAATAAGCAGGGATTGGTAATAGAAGAGTGAAAATATAGGGTTGTATGTATTTTTAATGCCACATAATAAAAAATAATGTTACTCGCTGATAATGTAGCTTTCTATTGGTGAAAGAATGTTTAAAATCGGTCCAGTAGTTTTTGAGTTTATTCATAACAAACAAAAATAGAAATCTTTCCTCTTTATAATATTAGTACTCGTATGTCACTATAGATATAGATAATAACAAGTGTTGGTGGGATGATTCGATATATATTAGAGTTGATGAGGAAGAGGACGTGGAGGAAAATTAAATCACAACATAATATTATACTAATACCCTTTTTGGGCAAAATATATTTATTACACTCAAGACAAAACTCTTGTATATTTTTAAGATTAGAACAAATTAGATTTACAGCAAAAATAATAAAATTAGTGTTGGTTACAATGAGTTCTGAAAACTTATTATTGAAGATTAATTACTGGTAAGTAATTTGAAATAATTTATAATATACATATAATACTAGCGACCCGCCCCGGCTTCGCACGGTTCTATATTTTTTGACAAAAATAAGCAGGGATTGGTAATAGAAGAGTGAAAATCTATATTTTCACTCTTCTATGGTTCTCTGGTTCTATGGTTTTCTATATTTTCAACCCTATGGTTGTATGTATTTTTAATGCCACATAATAAATAAAAAAAATCCAAAAAAATAAAAAAAATTTTTTTGGGGTGGACACCCCTTATCAATTAGGTGTTTGAAAGATAGAGAGTATCCGATTCTCAGAATTACTGAAATGCATAAAAAAATTCATAAGAATCGGTCGAATAGTTTCGGAGGAGTATGGGAACGAACAATGTGACACGAGAATTTTATATATTAGATGCTGTTTCTCGTGATAAACGGTTAATTAGCTCAACATAATTTTATACGTAGTTATATGGCAATATATGAATGTATTTTTTAAATGTAAAATCGTTTGACCACGATCCCACCTGTTGGTAAGTGGTGATGGGAGCTCAGAAGGGGCACGTCTGTCTAGCAGACGCCTATTCACCTTGCCTTTAACATTTTGACTTCTAGTCCCAAAATACTATTTTACAGCCGTGCGACTAAAAACACGTAAAAACACGTAGATACTAGGGATGTTACGGAGCTTCGATTCCGGTTCCGAAAGGTCGGAACTTCCGATTGATTTTGCACCTCCGATTCCGATTTCGGTTCCGATAAATTTCAATCGGAGGTTTAATCGGAGGTCGAAGCACAGCGGCGGCGGCGGCCACGATCAGTGCCATTTGATTTAATTTACTACGGTATAAAATTTTACTCAATTCGTTTATTTTTATTTTCAACAACTAGGAGGTGTTTTATTTTTTGAACTGATATGAATGAAACTGATTTATTTTATTACACATCTCTCTTTTGCTTCTGCCTCCGATTCTGGTTCCGGTTCCGATTCCGGTTCCGGTTCCGATTTCGGTTCCGACAAACCAAATTTAAAAACTCCGATTCCGAATTCGGTTCCGATAAAACCACTTCCGTTACATCCCTAGTAGATACAATACAACCGGCGACTCGATACAAATAACACTCAAACGTGTTTACCGCACTGGCAGACCCGATTTATTTCAAACACGCATTCGTGTTAAATACGCATACCTACTCGATTCGCCCGTAAAAAACACTGACGTTGTGTTCAGCAGTCAAAGTGATTATTCTGTGTCCTGCAGAAGACTCCTAAAGGCCGATTTAGAGAACCGCCTAACTCAGTCTGAAAAAAAGACAATCTCTGTTTGCGGGCGTCATCTCAATCTTTCATTCACATTTAATTTTCCTTGATATATCACTACAATATATGAATAATAATCATGAAATGGTAACTAACAGATCATATTTTATAAAATAAAATAAGTGTTAGATAGTTTTGGACGAAATCGTATGTAAAAACAATGATAATATTATAGATGATCAAACTTAATGAGTATTTTTATGTACACTATGATTTTATGAATAATTAATTTTTAAGAGTTTATTGACCTGACTGATTACTCAGCTATTTACATTTTTGATTTTATCGTATGTCATCGTACGTTAGGACGGTAGGTATATATTTCGTATGGACCTAGATCAAAAAACTTAATCCTAATATATTTTATCTTAGGACCTGGCACTTAGAAAGTAAGATTACATTAGTCAAAGTCATCAGATTGATAAGCACAGAAAGTGATAGCAAATATAGCTGAAGTGCAAAGACTACAACAAAAATACCATCGTAAAGCGACCATCAGTTTTAGTTTTAAAAGCTTAAATCTGAATTCTGAATCTTGTCCATATAACTGTCAAAATGTCAGTTTTATACGGCAAAAAAAGGTTTTGATAGCTCTCAGAATTAGATTAGAATGGCTAATGCCACAAACCTGATGCATGCTTTTATACATGAGAGGCAAGGTCTAAGGCCCATATTCCAAAACTCACTGAGTTTTAAAATTAGTTTTGACAGTTGTTAAACCATTTTTTCTCGATTGGTATTTGACAGATTAAAAGAAAGAATATAGGTACTCGGAATGGATTCGCGTCAATTATTCGAAATTCAAAAATTCCAAATATTCGCCTTACGCTGGGTTACTGACATGGTAATCAAAATTGCGAAATGCGAGCAACTTTATTTATTTTTACTTAATAAAACAAAATATAATAGGTATACTTGTAGGTCCCCAAACTAGGAAAAACAAATCTAGGAAACTAGGAAATAGGAAGGATCTAGAAAAACTAGAAAAAAGACATGACAACGAAACTGTGAAAATTACTTTTTATTAGTGTTTGAGTATTAATATGTATTTCTTTATTGACGTTCACACAGATTATTTTGAATTTGAATTCGAACATGTTGCATGAATCTTCACATTTGGACTCGAAGTGATGAATCAACAGTACAGTAGGGGTACGTGCCACGTGGTGCCCGACCTCAAATCTGAAGTCATCAAACGCGTCTTTTTGACGTAAAAGTCATCCGACAGTCAAAGGTCATTTGGTATTATTCATTCGAGAGTTCGTGTACCTAACCAATATTCACTTTACACACTAACTCAATACACGTTCTATTCAAGAATTAATTACCCATGTATTTATATATATTATGTATGTTATGTTATGGATATATTTAAGAAAATCGTTACTTCAATATTTGTTTTGACTATCATGTTATTTTTAAGTATTATTTGAAAACCCAAATGCACTGGACACTCTTGGAGATCAATCTAACGACGCGGACGTATTGGATATCCATCAAGGCCACAATAAGTCATAAAAAAAAGTTCATTATTTATAATATATATGCAGTATACGTCAAAGACATATTTCTGTGTCCGTTTCGCTGATCTTTTTTCTGTTCCGTGCATGACGAAAAACGTTTCTCAATCTTATGTTTCTTGCGTTGTGTGTTGTGTTACTGTACAGATTTCTTATTTTATTTTTTCATATCCTTTTTTTTTCTTGTTTTCCATTTAATTAAGTAATTTATTACAATATGTAAGATACTTTGCATCGTTATATTTATTTATTTAAGGCTTACCAACAAGATACATCTTTTTACTTACTAATGACTACTAACATAATATCTAACTTATAGGTACGCACTTAGAAGCGTTAACAAAGAGTAAATTATACCCCGTTCATCATTAAATTAGTCTTTCAATTTGCCTATACGTCTAAATAGCATATAAGTTAGCCTCAATTCAATTCAATTCAAATTCAAAAGCCTTTTATTGCCAACCTTAAGTAACATTTTTGTGGTTATGTTAGTAATTAGTTTCCTTAATCTATTGTTAGTGTTACAGTGAAATATTTATATTAAAAAAGTAAATAAAATAAAAATAGTTTTTATTGGTTGGGTACCCGATTACGGGTAAAGGCCTCCTCCATATATTGCCATCTGTGTCTGTTCTGGGCATCCCTCGTCCAGGTGTTGCCGGCCACTTCATGGATATCATCTCTCCACCTCATAACGGGATGACCTCTGTTCCGTCGGCCGTCTCTGGGATACCAGTGTAGTACACGTTCGCTCCATCTTCCGTCATTTACTCTTATTATGTGTCCAGCCCATTTCCACTTGAGTTTGCAGTACATTTCGGCGGCATCTATTAATTTGGTTTGTTTCCGGATCTCTATATTTTTTACCCTATCACTTAGTCGTATACCCAGTATCGATCTCTCTGTTGCTCTTTGGAATACTGACAGTTTTTTTATTTGTTTTTTTGTTAGAGCCCATGTCTGGCAGCCATATAGGAGGCATGGTAGGATCGTGCTGTCGTATAGTTTTTTCTTCAAGTGCATTGGCAATTTTTTATTTTTGAATATATCTTTGTTTGCCCAGAATTTTTTCCATGACATAGCAATTCGTCGACTCAACTTTTTTTCTGTGAGTTATAAGTTAGCCTAGGTCATACTTTATATGTGCTGGATTGAAAGCATAGTATTATAACAATGCGTATGGTGCATGGTCGTGTTACGTAAAGCCTGCGTATGTTTATGAGCCTTTGTCTTGTTGTTGCGAACCGTACTGCACGCGTACAGTCAGTTGAAACAGGCAAATTGGATTGGATTTTATTCCTTTGAAAATTAAACTTTTCTCATAAGTTTAAAAAACCTTTGTCTTGTTGTTGCGAACCGTATTGCACGCGTACAGTCAGTTGCAACAGACACATTGGATTGGAATTTATTCCAAATTTGAAAATTAAACTTTTCTCATAAGTTTAAAAAACCTTTGTCTTGTTGTTGCGAACCGTATTGCACGCGTACAGTCAGTTGCAACAGACACATTGGATTGGAATTTATTCCAAATTTGAAAATTAAACTTTTCTCATAAGTTTAAAAAACCTTTGTCTTGTTGTTGCGAACCGTATTGCACGCGTACAGTCAGTTGCAACAGACACATTGGATTGGAATTTATTCCAAATTTGAAAATTAAACTTTTCTCATAAGTTTAAAAAAATATAACCTTTTTTCAATGTTAAATTATTATATGTTAATATATCTTTAATATTTTCCAATTTGACATTAATGTTCACTTTTATGTGAATATTCAGTAATCCTTATTGACTGGTAGGTTAATGATAAAAAAGCAGAACACGATAGGTAAATGACCGTTGTGATTAACTCCAAATGGGGATATTATTATGCAACTTTTTTTCAAAAGACCATGTTTTTATAGCGAACATATTATCAGATGTAAATCGCATGTACATAAAATATTCAATTGAACATTATTAGAAAGGTGCAAGTTTGAACATATTATTAGGTTTGGCACACGAATTAAATACGGGAACATTGCTGAATTTTGCTCTACATTACACAAAATATAGGTAGTATTAAAAAATGAATAAAAAAGGATTTTAATCGATGAAAAAAGATTAACCAAATGTATGCTCTATTTCGTCTAAATCCTTTGTATAAGCTCACATTCTTGCATGTTGTTATTTGAAATTGTAATTTTAAAAACATTAATGAATATTGTAAAACTGTAATTTATTAAACACTACCGATCTGCCCGGCATCGCACGGGTGCAATGTATATGTACTATACACAAAAAAAAATGTTTAAAGAAGAAAAAAGATTTTTTAAAATTGGTCGAGTAGCTTTTGAGTTAAACCGTAACAAACAAATCTTTCCACTTTATAATATTATATAATATTAGTATAGATTTTAAAACAATATGTTGTAGATGCTTATGAGGCAGTTAATTTTATTGGTGTAACTCACAACAGGTTCCGAGAAGCGCCACGCAGGCGCCACTTCAGATCGGCTTGAAACACTATTAGTGTTTTATTCACATTGGCTGCACATTGGTAATAAATATTCGTACACACATGTAGAGTGTAGACTCAGCGTGGTCTCAGTTACTATGAAGGAAAGGTTCTCGGCTCCAATAGAATGCGCAAGCGATACCCACCAAAATGACAAAACCTGTGGGTTATTTGAAGGATTAAGTAGGTATTGCTCACCCAGCTTTCGGACTAGCAGAGAGTTAGTGTAGGGTAGAGACACGCGTGGGCCTGGGGCATTCCCCTCAATAAAAACAAGTATGAAAAAAGCCTTTATGTTAAGGCAGTACAATCTAATCCGCAGTGTCAAGTACAACTTTATTTTGCTCGTTAGCACGTGTGGTAGAAGGCGTACCATATTACATACGTTCCGACTGTTTGCGGGTTCTAGTCCCACCGCACTGGGACGACATGTTTACAAATTTCTGTAAAGGTGTATTTGCTATGTCTGGTCACTTCGGATATTAAAAGGGTGGGGAATATCGAAATTCCGATCTCGTCACTTCATGACATAAAACCTTTAAGCCGAACAAACCGGTTTAGGATCCACGAAACCAGTTCAAGTCTAAGCCATTTTGATACGGTTGCCGATTTTTTTTTCGTCTCATCTCAAGTTCAGCTGTAACTAAGCTCAAGCAATTATTTAGTATCGTGTAAAATGGGATACGTAAGCCGCAAAGCAGATGTGCGGGCGCTTGTGCTGTTGCGAAGCGTTATTGACAGAAAATTATTTAGCGAAAATTCTGCCGTCGTACGGGTAAACGCAGTACTTGCAAAATGGCGGTTTCTGGTAAAGCACGATAAAAGGACTTAAAAGGACTATTAACTTCAACTGTATTTTTTAAAAAATTGTATTTAGATTTAGTTAAAATAATGTGTATGTACAATTCGCACTTATTTTTAAATTTAAAAAAAAGGAAAATTCATATTTTGTCAAATACTGCGTTCTTTATTACGACGGCAGAATTATACCCGCATTTGAACCACGTGAACCCAATGCGAAAAGGAGTGAGAATTAACAATTTTAATCAGCAAAAAGCTATATTATGACAGTTAAACACTTTAACCAAATGTCACGTTCTCATTATTAAAACATTCTATAAAACTGTTTTAGTACGCGACATTACAAGTGACGGTTGTAAAAATCGTAATGTTATATCGTAAGCTACCGGGTCAGTCGCCGATAAGCGCAGTACCCAATATGTTTATTATTATGTTTTTACGTGATACGAAATTAACGATCTAAAATATTGAAAACAACAAACCAGTAATATAAATATTTTTTTGAATAAACTCCAGTCTAATTATGTATGCTTGATAACCGTGTAAGCGAATAACTATATTAATGTATAAAATATGTATGACATTATAAAATATTTAATATACAGTACCTACACGATTTGTTAAGTCTTAATGTCATATCCGTATTTAATAATATTATAATTATTGAATTGTAGCGGCGATAGACGATGTTCTGCCAGAATGTTGGGTTCAAAAATAAAAAATATATATTTCAATATGCTATTTCCCACTGATTTGCAGTGACAAGAGCTATCAATTGCGGAAGATAGCGGAGTTCCGAACCTAATTTATTCAAAAATTAATTTTCTGCATAATTTTATTTTCGTGAATTGTTCCGATATTAAAAAAAAGGGGACAGGGCAGGAAGAAGAAGTTCCGATATTTTAATAGTAATTCTGTTATTCGGAACATAGACGAATTCAACAAATAAGATATCGTTAAAATCGGTGCGGCCGTTCTTGAGTTATAAATGGAGTAACTAACACGACTTTGTTTTGTATTTTCCTACCAGAAAGTAATGTTGTCAATTATTGTCATGGCTCTAAATATATAACTTGATCCCTGTGAAGTGTGAAGAAGTTATATTTTAGGTTTTTAAACCTGTAATAAACTCCCAACCGTGTGCACTGCGCGCGGGAAATCTACTCGTAATATATACAATTCTCGTGTCACAGTTTTCGTTGCCATACTCCTCCGAAACGGCTTGACCGATTTTTACCAAATTTTATATGCGTATTCAGTAGGTCTGAGAATCGGCCAACATCTATTTTTCATCCCCCTAAATGTTAGGGGTAGTCCACCCCTAATTTTTTTTTTTTAATTTTTGGACGATTTTTTTTGATTTTATTTTTTAATAATGTGGCATTAAAAAATACATATTTTCAGTCTTCTATTATCAACCCCTGCTTTTTAGAAATTATTTACATGGCAAAACAACGATTGCCGGGTCAGCTAGTAGTATTATATATTCATTATACCTTCATTCGTAAAGATAAAAATGACGAATGAACGTGCTTAATCATATAATAACAATCCGGTTTGCATTTAAAAGGATAGTTTAAGAATAAAAAAATATCTTATCGATGGCAAGCGGCTAAGCCCAAAAATAAACACGGAACGAAATGTTTTGGCGATTTCCTTTTTTCATCTACCCTTGAAACGTGACTTTCGTTATTTCTTTATTATTATTTTTACTGTAAACACAGATATAACATTCTGAATAACATGATGTTCTTGTATGTAAATCTTAATAATGTTGTATATAAATCTTATATTTTTTACTTCGACCTACTTCAATTATAGGTGATGACTGATGATAGGTGAATCATCAACTAATTATAAAATTATATTTTTAAGAGGTTTGCCTATCTTCGTCGTATATAAAACATACATATTTTATCCTTTAATACTGAAATATTGGTAGGTTCCAACTTCGAAACTACATCTATGATTTATTTAATATAATATCAACGAATTATTTATTGTTAAGATACCCGAGAAAAAAAAAGAATAACTATATTATTCAGGAGAAAATGTTAAAATAGGTTTCTGCCAATAAAATGAATTTCTCAGTTACGGGAATGTGATTGCACAATATTTCGCTTTTTACAAAGAAAATTAATGAATCATTTTAAGTTTATTACTTCAAGACGTTATATGGGAATTAAGAAGCAAGATCGCAATTAACATGTAGGTAAATTATGATGTAGGTATATGTGTAAATAAAAATTTTGATCTTGTTTTATACTCGTCTATTTGTCCTCTAAATATTGCTACTACCAAATCCGTATTTAACATATTTTAAAAATGTTTTGGTACTTGTGATGATTTTTTGACGTGCTCGTTGGCGCGTTCGGTAGAACATCTGCCGTGCGCATCGTTGGGTCGTGGATTCGAAATTAGAATCCCACCGAGACGACATGTTTATAATTTCTGTAAGCATGTCTTCCCCACGTCTGGTAACTTCGAGCATTGAATGGGAAGGAGGAATATCGAAATTCCGACCGGGTAACGAACAACGGTTCATAGATGGAAAACCGTGAAGTGCACATTGCGCGTTTCGGTTTCAGTCTCCGAATGCTCGAAGTAAAAATGAGGTTGACAGCGCATCATTGACTGATGTACTGTGGCTGAGGTACCTACCATCAAGTGAACCTCATGCTCGTCTGTCCTGGACAGGAAATGTCGTAGTCAGTAAAACTACGCACGCTGCATATGACTGTAGGTACCTACGATTTATTTTTAGTACTGTCTATGTTATCACACATCTGATTTTTTTAATTTTGATTTAATTAATAAATTATTAGTTTAGCATTACAAATACAAAAACCGACTTGGTATCATAGGTTCTAAGGATAGGACGAATTTTAATAGTTTTGTATGTGTATTTGTCGCCTACTCGGGCTTTACCTAGATCTAAAATGTTTCAAAATTTGAGGTACAATCCCCTATATCTCCACGTGTGATCAAATAGAATTGTCAAAAATGCGTTCTATAAATACATCGAATGAACCACACCACACATCTTGCCTGTTATCTAATCACTGTTCGTTGTACAAATATTAGATAATGGGAGCCCTTATCACACCCATCCAGCAGCAATTATTATTATCATTGAACTAATACTCACTCTAGTATTTACTTTCTTGCGTTCAAAATGTCGACTGATACCAGAAATTTAAGGCGACTTAAGACGAATGAATAAAGCTTAAATAAATATCCTATTATTTAATTAGTTTCTTCCATTTACATTAGCCTGGAGGAAATTGTATTTTTCACGGAAGTATCTTTACCGTGCAATGAAGAATACCTGAACTCTGAAGGTTTTTCACCTTGTGATTGACAATGGGATTAATTACTTCAATGTAGTTATGTACAGGCTGTTGTTACTTTCTTTAAAAGTAATACTAACTCTTCATGTGCCTACAGCAGGTAACATCTATGCTAATACTATAAAGAGGAAAGATTTGTTTGTTTGTTACGTTTTAACTCAAAAACTACTCGAGAGATATTAATTTTTTTTTCACCAATAGAAAGCTACATAATCAGCGAGTAACAGGGGCTTTCTTGTGTATAGCACATCTACGGGTGCACCCATGCGAAACCGCAATCGCTAGTGTATGCTAAAGTATACTTTGAAGTGTTCTGCATTGGTCAGCCTAAATCGTACTTCTATACATATATCATATATGTACCTACATAGATAATATTATGTACATCAAAATTCATAATCTTTCGAAACACATGTGTATTATGTTGTGTTACTCACAATACTTTTGAGGACTTGATTACGGACTTACCTCTTATATTTGCTTTTAAACTGACATAATATTATAATGTACAACGATATTTGGTATAACATAATGGTCAATTTGAAGAACTTTTGCAAAATATTAATGAAACATTCCAACCAGCATGTTGTGCACACGTGGTGTTCCCATAAAACGCTTTCGTGCATAAAAGACATATCGCTGTATTCATTCTATTTATTAAAACAGTTAATTAGGACCACAGCGCACTAACTTTATAAAAATGGCTTCATTATGAGCAGCGTCCAGATTATCGCATCCGTTCTGGAAATGTGTTTAGAAATATAAGCTAAAAGGGACTTTAACGTCATACAAATAAAGGTTTATATGTTGTTTTACGACATGTTTGAGTGGTTTTGTCAAGGTTCGGTCTTATCTCGGTATTCGGTTACAAGACTGGCCGACTCAGCTCCAGGAACTGCGACTCGACGCTAACTAGTTAAGTTGTAGAATATGTTTTTTTTTGTTGATGAAACCAAACCTTGATGCAAGTCAAAAGACGATTCATTTTACATGAATCAAATATATAGTATATTCTACAACCATGTGTGTAACTGAATTATTTATCACTTATGAAATAATTAAATATTTGATTGCCTTATATATGTTCCTACATAGTCATATACCTACACAGTTCTTCATAAATGTATAATTAGTAGAATGTACTTATATTGTATAAGTTTTGAGGTTGGGGTCTGAAGGTACTTTAACTGGTAGTTAACTTTTATAATTTAGTTTCAAGGACGCTACATTTTTAGTGTTTTTATACCTTATTGTTCTGCTCACTGGTTACTCACTTAAACGATAAAAAGTTAATGCGTTTTATATTGGTATGGTTTTTACTAACTACTTCTTGTGTAGATTTCAATCTAATCTCTTTAATAAAAATCATTATAGATATGTTAATAGACTGTAATATTTTGTACACTATGGAATATCATATAACTAACAGGAAATAAGCGATATTTTGGCAAAATAGACATACTATATTTTTTTGGCTTTTCTCTTTTCTGCGTCATATGGTCTTCATAACAAACTTTTTGTAATTTTTTTATTATATATTTATTTATTGTAGAATGACGGTTATCCATTTTTGGCTGTTAGCCATTGATCTAATAACTTTCCATCCCATAGGTACTTCGAGAAATTAAATAATTGGAGAATTCTTAGAACTTTCTTAAATTTCAAGAATAAGCTCCATTCATGCGTTCCTAGTTCCTACCATCAATGTATGGTATAAAATAAACTTTAAAATTAAAATTATTTCATTCACATTTGCGATATCCCTGATTTCTTACCACGAGGCTGGCTTATGGCTATAAGCATCCAGTCAAATCAAAGGGCTATTGTGGTGGTCTAATGAATAAGGGTGACTGTAGAAACCTAATGATAAAATGTGCAATCCTATAGTTTGAGCTAGATTTGCAGATGATAATTTCAAAATCATACTTGCTTTTAAGATTACTTTATCATTTCAGAAGAGTTTATAAACCCAAACTCTACGCCTGGACTTAGGAATATTCTAACATAAAACCACACCAAGGATAATGATATTCAGTTAATCTGTTTTAAAGATTCATCTATCTAGCGTGTTCTAACGCTTCAATAATGATAGATTTTATAAAACTTAATGGTGCAAGCATTTTTTAAATGACAGTAACTTCTTTCCGATGAAGCAATAATTTGTTGTAGGTATACTACAAATAAATCTTTCAGTAGCATTCGGATTAGCGTGACCAGCCGGCCTAGGATGACCGCCACGAGATATGTCGCGGACGAGAGAAGACAAACTAAGATGTAAGATATCTCGACATCGACAATTTTGATAGAAAAGATATCTCGATTGACAAATATGTCTATTTTTGATATTAAAAGTCGAATTTTAAGTGTAATTGTCATGTTAGACCCGGAATAAATAAAGAGATAATCGATTAAACACGAGAAAACGGTCCACAAAATTTTGTCGCGGTTGTCATGTTAGGCCGGCTGAACAGTGTTCATGTTTCCCTTTTTAATCGTCCCCTCTCAATTTCTTGTAAATGTACATTCGTCTATTGTTTATTATGTGTATATTTACCTTTATTATTTATACTTATAATTTATACTTTAAAATATACGAAACAAGTTCACCGCCAACGCCTTCCCTCGCGCTTAGGTTACGTAATGTCTGCTGCAAAAACATCGTTGTAAACTATTGTGAGATTACGGTTCCGGGTTCGATTCCATTGTTATACAAAGCTGTTTCACAACTCGGTGTTTATTTTTATTATTCAGACTTAAGATTATGCTCCAACAGCTGAATGTAGACTATGTGTCGCTATTGTTTCAATTTCAATTTGGATAAAGGATGAGTGACGTGGAAGGGAAAAAAAACAAAAATAAAAAGAAAATTTTAACATATTATTTTGACTATAATTCAATAAAAAAATGCAGATGGAAATAAAGGAAACTTACAAGAAAATGTCATAAACAAGCTTTAGCCTTAATTTGTTTTGTCCGTAAAGAATATAGTAGTCATTTTTTGGAAGATTAACTTACATTAATAATTAAATTAAAAAAATTAAATACTTAATTATAAGTGACATAGGTACTAGAGTTTTAAACTAATGCCTGTTATATTAAATGACTCATGATAATATTACTAACATTAAGTTATAAAGTAAATCATACTTATATTCAAATGTCCGTTTAAATACAAAAGAAATTAAATAAATCAACTTTAATGGTTTATAATTCGTAATGAACTGATAATAAATAATATTCGCGAACTTCATGAAAACGCTTAAAACTAAATACTTAAGATTAGGTACAAAATTATTACTTTTAGCGGTCAGCGTGCAACGACTGGATTGACGCGGAGAAAAACTGAAATTAAACTTCTACTGTATATGTAGTTATATACTTACTGGTTAACAAAACAACAACACTACCTTCTCGGAACTATATTTCTTTTATAAATAACACAAAACCAAGAATAGGAAAAATGCTATTTTATTATTGGTCAGTAAATGAGTACAAAAATAGTGTCAAATATGACTGGCGCGCGAATGCGATACCTCTGTATGTGAAAACATCTTAGTCTGCTTCTATCAGAATTTCTCCTAATCACTTAATTGGTCCCTTAATCAAAACTTTAAACTTTGTTATATAAATATTATAATATATCACACTTTAAATTCAAAGAAAAAACTTTTCTACGTCGAAACTAATCAATTATAGCTCTGTCAAAAGTACAAAAAAATGTGCCAATTTGAATATTATATTCAAAAGCGACAATAAATAAAATATCCATCTATTTCGATAAACTAAACATTAAATATTATAATCGATTTATATCTGTTATAAAGTAAAAGGCACTCATTGTGTAGTGGCGCGGCGCGGGAGACGGCTTGGAAGCGCGGGAGGAGGGGCCGTCTCCGCTCCGGCCACCGCCATTTGTATCAACTGGCTTCTTACACTATTGTCGTTGATAATCATCTCTATATTTTATATACTCATACACGCTGGTACAGAGCTTAAGAGACATTGACGGGTTTATTCTCAGATTTTTCTTTGCGTCCGGACACGATAGCGTCGAGCGAGGGGCTTCAGTACGGTTGAAAAAACAATCACCAAAACTGTGAAACAGGTTTGTGTTCGCTGCGAGCCCTCGCCCAACGCAAAAAAGAAAAATCCTCGCAGGCGAGTCGCTGGAGGCGGCGCGCTGCAGGATCGGTCGGATAGTTCTTAAACGAACTGCAGATGATTGATATGGTTAGCGGCATTTGTTAGTTCGCAATCCTTTTGATCATCTACAAAGGTTACGAGCGAACGAATAACGCTTCACGCTGGCTATTGAATATCACAATTTTCCAGAGAATAACTCCATCAAGCCCCCAGTTGTCAGTCAGTTCCACTTGTACAATTTTGAGGCAAAACAATTACATTGAGGTACCAAAAGTGGAAGAGATCGACATGATAACTGAAACGAGCAACGTCCCGTCGACGCATGCCTCGTCCGAATGCGGTGCGGCATCGCTAGCTACGAATACAATAATTACAGTTAAGAGACTCGAAATAAATAATAAATTATTATCTTAATCCTTAAAAATAGATCACGAGGGCCTTCTCGCGGTACGGTACCGAGCGCGGATAGGCAGTTTACGAAATAAATAATAATAATGTAACTATAAACTAACTTTACAGAGGCCACCGCTCGGCGGAGAATCGCATCGGGAAGACTTCCGCGAGCTACACAATAAATATTTTAATATTATAAGGTGTCATTTACAAGTGCGTGCCGATAACTTAAAAACATGTATACCACTATATTCACACCGCAAACTTTCGAGACGCCAGTGAACACTTTTATCTTTATAATATTACAAGGGCAATGTACTAAAGGACATCGGTAGACTGGAGATCATTCGTTGAGCGGGTATGCGGGCGAAGGTGCGACGAGCGGGACGGCTCTGCCGCTGTCTGGAAGACATCGAGTAGGCACGAATGTGACGGACGATTCTTATACGCTACACTCGATTCGTTAACTTAGGACTAGTTGCTCGCACCTAAGCGATGACAAGATCGCCGAACGCTGATGACAGGCGATTGAAGACTGGGAGCCTTTCTTCCTCCGGCTCAGGAGAGTGCGTGCGACGGAACGCAAAAGCTGACGCCGGCGGTGACATCGCTGGGGGCGATTGCGGGGTCAGCGGTGATTGCGGAGTCAGCGGTGATTGCGGGGCTAACGGAGAGTGTGGTGATCTGGGTGAGCGGGAACCGTCGCTCATGTAAGATGCTAGAGACCCTCCAGATGAAAGCGACGCCGATGAGCCACCGGGGGATGATGACTCGCGACGTCTCGCTTCTTCAGCATTGTGAACAAAGTGACAGCGTGGGCCATATGGGCAGAACCCAACCGAGTGGAAAGTGCGGCACAGTTCGGTCTTGTATTTCGGATGACGTTGGAGATTGCGGAGCTCGCGGATGCCGTGCGCGAATTGGCACTTGTCTCCGTATTTGCAAACACCGGCTTCCTCGAAGGGCCGGCAGAGTTCGGTCTTGTATCTGCTGGTGGCGGTTGGCGGTGGTGCTGGGTCGCTTGTGGTGCGTTCGAGTCGCCGGTGACCGAGGCTGTTCAGGATGCCAGCGAGTGCTCTCTGTGCGGGGACGGACGCAGCCCTGGCCAGCACTGGATGCTGATCCCAACCGACGCTGGCGGTGACTGTCGCTGCGCCGACGGGACCCAGCGCGCTGCTCAAAGCACTATTCATCGTCTGCACTGGTCGAGATTGGTTCTGAAAATAAGAAAATTACGGTTTTAGGATATGTACAGAGTTTTTATTATTAACAAACAGTGTGAAATAACTTTTAAACACTAACTGATGAATGATTATTATATCATAATCTGTAACTATTTTGGAGATGAAATACGTAATTATTGACATTTTTTGTCGCTTTGAATGGCCTTAAAAAATCTTACGGCTAATATATTTTAGTACCTATCTAGTATACAATATTAAAAACAAATGTCCGCAATTTTAAATGTATAATACAGTTCGAATTTCTTCAAAGTTATAGTTAATTTTTTGCTATTGAAGAAAAAAAAAACATATAGGTACACTGTCTGGATACGAAGGGTCCGATACCTGCTAGTCAACAAAAAAAGATCCCATAACACTGCCTCCATCTACCTGCTATCGTTGACGGCTCTGACTTAAAATTGTTAATATTTCCAATTAACTAAACCCTAACTGGCACATTACAACCCGAGGGTGAACCGAATTTTAATGGCTACAACCAGATTGTATACGTCCGGTCTCCTGTTGTGAATTATTTATTTTGTTTAAAGATTTATTCTTTCATAGCTGTTTCTTATTCTAGTGTTGTTTTAAAATGCAAATGTTCGGTTCGTCTTCTTTTGTTTCTTAGGATCGTCGAACTTGACTATAAGACATCACCATAACAATGCTCGCAGGAGAGGCGCGGGCGCATAGACATACAACTGTGCTCAAACACTCGTTGTGATTGTACACTATTGTTCACTAAACGTGCGTCGTCAGGTCGTATCGTTGCGTTGTCGTAAAGAAGAATTATTATTAGTGTTAACGCGTCAGGTTCTTTGAGAGTAATGGACATCATCTTTTAGCATCAATTTGTTGATTACACGATCCATTTCTTGCGATGAATACGTTAATCGGTATTTAAGTAAATGTACTTTTACCGGATTAAACGCGATTTATTCATTATATTATTTATCCCGACGTTTCGAATGTGTTTCAAGCTCACGGGTAGACTGAAAGGCGAATTCAGACTAATTTGAGTTTTCACAAAGTTTCCATACTAATGTCATCTACTTCTAAGGAATGGCAATATTGGCATAAGTAGTTTCGTTTGTTTTTTTCTACAATATAGTGATGAAATCGTTCGAGGCTACAACGAATCTTAGGGAACTAAGATCACCTAACCAAACACACAACATATTATGTACTTTCGATGTACCTATATAATAATATATGAATGACAAATCATTGTAGGTATATTCTATTCGCCTATGCTCCGGGGCTCGTAAACACGAAAACACGTTTCGATCTTTAGTAAACGACAGACACTGCATCATGGTTATGTTGTATTGCCAGAGAATTCTGATACCTTTCAAAAAAATATGTATCTTTTTATTGAGATCATTTAGTTTCTGAAGAATACTAATCAAAAACTATTGGACCGATTTCAAATTTTCACCAATAGAAAGCTATATTATAATTATCAGCGAGTAATATAGGTATATTTTATTTGTTAGTACATTTAAATTGGACCTGTGCGTTTTGTTAGTTATTAATATAAGGAGAAAAGTATAGAAAACAAAATCAGTAATTTACCACCGATAAAGAAAACATATTATTCAATCGACTTTGTTTTGCTCTGTTTTCCTGAAACAATTTTTACTTTAAAATTACTTTTGATCTTATATTTTTCAGAATATTACCTATTATATTGGTAATTCGTAACATAAATTCAGTAATTTAACTTTGTTCAGAAACCTTTATAAACTCTATTATCTCTTCTAGCTACCGAAACCAAACTCAGAAACACTAGGTGAGTTTTCAATGAATACAGGATTTTTTCCTATATATTTTATAAAAAAAAAATTGTTATGTATTTAGAAAACTGTTACGAATACAAATACGTGGGGATAAAAACAGTGATGTTCCAAAACGTGGGAGTGAAAGCTCAAAGGTTAGAGCTACGGTCACCAAGTGTCGAAGGAAAACGGTGACTGAAGTGTAATTAAAGAGTTATCAGAGCGGAACATTGGCTAAGCGCTTTCCATCGGACGTTGCGCCGACTTACCGCGCTCTAGGGCAAATTGTAATCACTGTCGATTTCAAATGGCCGCAGCCCAGGCGCTCGAAACTAAGGGCAATTGCAGACCACGAACAACTCACAAGAAAGTATTCACATCGTTGATCTATCTACGTTTAAATAATTTCTCCCGTGTGCGGTTTTTTTCTTCTTTATAACAGATAGCCGAAAGACGTGCCTCCGTTTAACAAATAAGCAAGAATTTCCGAGAATGGTAAGAAAATTTCGAAGCGAGCACGGGCTGTATGGCAGTGTGTGCTGGGACAATTAGCGTGCGATTGTGTCAACGGAGTGGACACGCGGCTGCTTCGAGTAGGTACATTTTTTGTTTGTTCTCTTCGTTGTCAACAGCGTGTTGCACAAACTACACATTTTGAATGTCCTTCGGCAGGAAACTTCATTATGACATCTATCGTAACTATGGACTCGAATTAAATCTCATTGTTTAGTTGAGATCTAGTTTAAACTGTAATTATTTTTGAAAGTTCAATGACTCAATATAAAGATAAGATAGGTATTCATAAAGTGATTTTTATCAATATGTGTAATCAGCTTAGGTACATCAAAATTGTACAACGTACTCTATCAATGATTAGATCGCATGTAGCAACTGGTGCTTAGCCTGGTGCAATCGAAACCTGCATTTATAAATTCAATACTTTTTTCATGCACATAAGCTAATGATGTAATATATAAAACGGATTGGATACACTTCGAATACTGAATTCAAAATGATCGCAAGAATGATAATATCGACATTGCGAAAACCGGTAAATCTGCTCAAAATCCTAATGAGGATACAACGTAAACAAGGTTTTTAACAAAACCTATAAAAAACAAACATTTTCGTCCACGTTATTTACCGACACACAATATTTTAATATTAATACTTGCCCGAACCTAACAACCTTGGTAATTTAAAATAACATTTTGTGTAATTAAGTTTTTCTTATGTGAATAAGTTGTATCTATGTTTTTTTCTTATACATTCAAACAAGTCGGTGTGGTTGTCGACCCTGCTGAAAACACTCATGACAGCATGTATATTTACTCATGCAATCAGCAAAATTTACACCTCGCGATTCGTATGCGAGGTCCTGCTAAATATATTCTGTTTTCAGATAACCTGAGAGGGCAACGGCACCGCAACAAAGAGCCGAATTCAGGTTACTGGTTTTCAGCAAATGTAAATAGGTATAGAGATCGATTTTAACAATTCAAATAACTGCTGCGAAAGATTTAAATGTAACCTAGTTTCGTAACAAAGACATAGCTTAAACATAGCGTCTGCGACAACAATAAACGCAAAAGTTATCGTATCACTTATCTGTATGTTGTTAAACATTATCTATACATATAATAAAAGTGTAGAGGTCGAATGTCTGTACATAGAAAAAAATGCTTAAAACCGAGTCAGGATGTAAAAAGAGAAATAAAACAAATCCCGATTTTTATAAAAAAACTGTTTCTCTGTTTGTACGGGCTAATCTCCGAAACTGGTGGATCGATTTACATGAAATTTTGCAATGTACCTTATATCCTCGGTCAACATCTTAGATACTTTTCATCCCGGAAAATTAAAGAGTTCCCAACATATAAGTTTTGTTTCATATATATAAAATAAGAGCGCTATGATATCATTTATTATCTTATTTTCGTTGTGTGTCCCTTTATTACTTCCTGTAACGTAATACAAAGAGCATGAACCTGACTTGCGGAGACTGTCTCCTGACAATTGATACAGCGACAACCAAACGAGATACCACTCGTAGCTTAATTGAACGTTAATTGGTTTTAATCAAATGCGTTCTATATTTAAATGAACTTTTAACGATATAAAAGACTCAAGCTATTAAGGAAAAAATATTTTTGCTAATCAAGGCTGGAATTAATGTCTCGACCATGTTTTTATTCAGTCCAACATTCGCTCAAAATTAATTCAATTATCAATGATATACATATGCCTCTAAAAATAGTTTGATTTGTTTATTTTATATTCATATGTATTATTTTAATCTTCAACGAAAATAAAAGTATACATGAGTAATACAAGTTACGCCAAACCACTTAATGATCTATTAATTATTATAATTAACAGTATCTACAAACAACACTTAATTTAAGCTAAAAACCGATTTTTTAAACAATCGAAAATATTGTACCTATACTTTGTTTATAATTAATAATTGGCATTATTTTATGTTGATTTAAGTAAAAAAAATCCAAATTTAGAAATATGAACAATATCAAGTGTGTCGCAGACAATCTATATTAAGATACGCCTCTGTTGGTGTTTAAGTTTCTCTGCCATGGTAAAGGGTTTCAATAGTGTTTAAGGAAAAATACATACTCGTACGTATAGAAATATAGAATAACATTGTTCAGACGCTTTTTCGACGTCACACACCTTATGTATTTTTTTAAAATTTAGATAGGTTATTATGTACGTACCTACATGTCAAACTAAGTATGATTTTACTGTTTAGCTCTTTAACGTTACGATACAGTATTTTAAATTTAAGAGTAGAAGTTAGAATGTTTCGGACACGTTCCCCGAATCAATCCATTTCTCCAAGAGGCAAGACGAGGGTCTTTCGATTGGTACCATCACGTTTATTGGATGATTGCGCGAAAATAAGCAGCGACGAGATCCTGTGTCCCCTCGCGACAATCCCACAAACAGCCTCCAATAATGGGAATAGTCATTAACCTTTCAATCTTACGCCTCGCCCCTTTGTCTTATATAAATACGTTTTCTTTGTTCAGCATTTGCATATAAGGGAGGTAGATGTCGCGAGCCGCGGTTACCCGTTCGGATGTCGCATACATTGTTTTTCTATTGTTAACTTTACGATGCTATTATGCATTGGAATATTGCTTACTAATACAAAGATTGTAATTTACGTACTATTATGTAGGTATAATATCATTAATATTGATATTCTTATTGTTGGTGCAAACAACGGTATTAATAAGCTTCCCTTTGAAAGTGTTATACTCGAGTATAGTGTAGTATTTTGAAATCATAAACAAAGAGGTATGAATCAGTCTGTGACAGAGCGTTACAAGCGACGGATGTCTGTTTTAATTGTGTCGTTATATAAATGACGCATTTACCACAACCGGTCTCATCATTACAAGAGATAACAGTACGAGCACACATATAAATGTAATTATTTCCAAACGTTCCATTAATAGAGCCGTAGTGACAATTTGTACGGCTTGATGCTCTCCCGCAAAGTCTAGAAAACTGATGGAAACGTAATTGGAACGAACACTTGTTGAAACTACAGTTGGGGAGGATTCATATTTAGATTAAGGAAATAATACGTACAATTAGTAATGTTTGATAAACCATGACGATTATTTTTATAAATGTGGCTTGCTATGACTACAAAACCAGTCTATTTAAAGTTGAATCTTCGTACAAAAGGAATCTTCTGATGAAATATTCAACGAAATCATGTCTTATGTTAAAGTGCTGGTAATTAAAAACAGATATATTATATCTCATGAGTGAAGACTATAATATGTTAAAGCGTTACATCGTGCGACTGTTAGATGAGTAAGACCGGACGCGAACCGACCGACCACGCATGTAGATGGGCAGTCGACTCTGATTGCAATGCAAGAACGCGCCGCCTATGGTAAAAATTCCATCACTCGTTCACCTTTATTTGAATACCTAAAGCACAATTGTTTCTGGTTATTATTCGAAACAATACAACATAATGAATTTAGAATCTTTGCGGGGACGCTTGCTACAGGATATCACGTAGCGGCCAATGTTTCGAGAATCGTTAAATCGTAGTCATTTAACGACCGTGTACAATATTACATTATATTGACGACCGCACCTAATGCACATATAGGTTCGTTGACATAAACAATGATAACCACTCTGTTTACTCGATGCAGTCAAACTTATAACTACAAATCTTCATTGTTGACTCGTCGTGTTCGTGAAACGTGTTAAAGTGCATATGAAACTTAGAAGTTGACGTGTAGCTGATGACTAAGATATTTGAGCTTGATTTAAAGAGGTAAGGGACACCGTCGCAGGCGCTGGCGGACTCAGAGTGGCACGTTTATTGCGAGCGCCATAAACCTCGGAGCGAGGTGAAGCCGTAAAGCGAATGTCAACAAAGGGCTCTGTACAAGTCGAGCATGTTTACCCCTCGG
Source organism: Anthocharis cardamines (assembly GCA_905404175.1). Taxonomy (NCBI): domain Eukaryota; kingdom Metazoa; phylum Arthropoda; class Insecta; order Lepidoptera; family Pieridae; genus Anthocharis; species Anthocharis cardamines. The sequence goes on from FR989964.1 coordinate 6,090,994, forward strand.
CCGTTCAAAGCGGAGGAAGTGTATGTACGTCCCCTGGTCGGGCCGCTTTTAGCACCTCCTTATTTATAGATGCAACAACAGAAAGCTGTCTCGACGTCGATTTGCAGAACAGAACGAGTAAACAGCGTCTCTCACGACAGCCGTGTTAACGGTCAACTATTCTATAACTACGTAGAACTTTTCATAACCTTATATATTAAAAACTATGACAGTTCTTGGGATAATATTTAGTTCTTTAACGAGCTAGCTATATCTAATCCGAGACCGAGTAATAAAAAGTGAATGAATGGTATAGTCATTAGTGTCGATCATTAGGGCCCTTACGTCAATCATATCTCGTTGCAGCAATTCCTTTGTCCGTGCAATTTTTTATAGTTGCGTCACACCGGGCTATACTTTCCCCGCGATTTATAATATGACTCACACAAAGATGTACTAGGCGTACAAAGGAAAAGCGTTTTCTATGACTAACACGTATTTAACTCTATTGTGTTGTCGGTCAAGTTATCAAAACCCTTTCAAACACTGAAATGAACGCCATATTGTTTGAGTATTGAATTAAATGTCAACTGTGGAGATAGTGACATGGGACAAGTATACACTCATGTCTCATGACGCATGTGTAGTTGTTAAACACTTGACGAGTTACAGTTCCAATAAACACCTAGTCCGACTAGCAAAGAGAGATTGTTTAGTTGCAAGTGCATCGACATTGCAAGGTCAATGTTAGCTCCAAGGTTACTTAATAGCTTTAGTAAATTTTTATAGTTTTATTGTGGTCGGGATTTATTTATTGCTACTTCATCGGCGTCTAAATTCTTTTTTCTAAATAATCTTGATACTAAATCAGTTTTACTGAGACCAGAAGATCGTTATATTCTAATGTATTTCTAATATGTCAATCGTTTAGATAATATTGATTGTTATTAACGCCGATTAGCTGCCACAGATTAAAAGATCGATATTCGAATTTTGTCATTGTATCGGTACAATAAAATTTAACGCGTTTCAACAAAATAGCTACAATAAGGATATTTTTATTAACGGATTCACGCTTCGTGTTAAAAGTGATTTTAAATGCAACGTCATACATACAAATGTATCGAAAGAAACACGTTGAACTTTAAATAGCGCGCACAGCGGGTATTGAGCGTCATTTTTCGTAAAAATGATTAACTTAACAGTTTAACTTACAGAGTTCGTTACTCCACCATCGACCATGTAATCGGACCTCACCTGAAATAAAGAAAATATAATTTAATATATGGAATAAAAAATATGCATTAGATTACATTAATTAAACCTATTTAAGAACGGTCATAAATTAATATTAAAAAAAAATATATAAACAAGTTGCTACAGAAAACAATAATTATTTGGTATTTATTATGTAAATATAAGGAAAATGTCAGATTTATTGAAATGCTAACTTATTAAATTCGCTGTCGTGCCTTATATGTATAAATATAATAAATTTAAATGTCTTGAACTACAAGGCCTTCCTTCCATACAGAAAGTAATTCCTAAACCAAAACGAAAACTCTATAAAATTAATAAGCATCTGAGTAGCAGTAGGCTATCAACCGGTCCGATGAAAGCGATAGCTTACTATGCAAGAAAGTAAAACCGTACTCGCCGCGCCGCGCCGGCCGGCCGGAAAACCAAAGTAATTAATTTGCACAGAACAAAGCAGATCATTTTATAATATCGCTTAAATACAACCAACTGAAGCTTAAAATTGAGAGTTATAGCGCGAATAACAAAGCAATTACAGCAGTGAGAGCGATTTACGACAATTTTATTAGAAACGACATCGTTGCACGGTCATTACTTATCAGTATCAGCGTTATGCAGGTATCTTTGTAATGAATCTGTTATGAAACTGCGTTCATTACCGGTTCCATTAACTGGTTTCGGATTATGCGGATATTAATTTAATACCCTACTAAATTAACGTATTAATATCACAGCGCAAGCATATTCAACAGTAAAACTATGTACATAGTTTTTACTTATGCAATAACTGTGTTTAGGGTGTTTTATTATAAAATACCCTATAAACGTCTAATCTATTTATAAACAGTTTCGTTACATAAAAATAAACCTCTATTTTACAGAGGTTCTGATGCGGAAATCAAAACACTCACGCATGTTTATCGCAAACTGCTTCGAAATATCGTAAATAAAGGAAATAACAGTCAAACATAATATAATATTAATTTAGTTTAAATGATTTGTTTCAAATAATATTTCGTAAAGTTTAATTACATGATATTAAAATTTGACCCCGCGCTTTAATGTTGTGGATCGATATTTTTTAATGAGTTTAATAACTTACATGATTTAGTTTATATAATTAAAAACTTCGTTATTAGGATATGAACAATAAAGAGACAAGATCGTTGTAATAAGCGTATACTGAATTTACTAAGTATTTACTGAAATCTTTCAAAGATATTTGAGAATAATATTTTTACGCAGGTGATAAATAGACATGGCATATATACTCTTTTACTGCCAATTGTGAGATGAACAGGCATCAATCGGAGTATAGTATAGACGACGTTAACAACAATATTGAATACTAGCAACATACCCTGGCTTCGCACGAGTGCAATGTAGATGTAGGTAGGTACTATACACAAAAAGACCTAGCTAGTAGCTAAATCACGTTATAAAAATCTGTTCAGTAGTTTTTGAGTTAAACCATAACAAACAAACAAACAAATCTTTCCTCTTTATAATATTAGTATAGATATCCATTATCCATAGGCCATTACTCACAGCAAAGACATTGTGACACGACGGGCTCGTTGGCGCGTTCGGTAGAACACCTGCCGTGCGCATCGATGGGTCGTGGGTTCGAATCCCACCGGGAGCACATGCTTATAATTTTCTGTAAGCATGTTTTCCCCACGTCTGGTAACTTCGGGCATTGATCGGGTGGGAGGAATATCTAAATTCCGACCGGGTAACGAACCACCGTTCATAGATGGAAAAGCCGTGAAGTGCATATTGCGCGTTTCGGTTTCAGTCTATGGATTTCCGAATGCTCGAAGTAAAAATTAGGTCGACAGCGCATCATTGACTGATGTTCTGTGGCTGAGGTATCACCTACCATCAAGTGAACCTCATGCTCGTCTGTCGATATCTGACATAAAAAAAAAAAAAAAAAAAAAAAAAAAAAAAACGACCCCGGTACATACGAAGTTCGGTATGCAATCGGACAAACCCTAATTAAATTCGATGACGATGTTTGTACCTCATTTGGACGTATTTGTTTTTCACTAATAATGCTATATTAATTAGTATTTAGTGTTTTTTTTAATATTATAAGTTTTTCTAAACTACTCGTAAACATATTAATTCGCAAGTTTGATAACAATAGGTTATTAAAAAAATTGAATGGATTTTTGGTTTACCCAAAACAAGTACATAAATAAATTCATGCTAACTATTCTACATAAAAACAATGATTTTACCGTTTATAAAATTACTATTTATTTTTCTATTCATTTATATTACATTACAAAGTGAATGATATGAAGACGTTTATTTCATTTTCAGAAGAAATACGAGATAAGCCCATCTGCTCTCATCTAGTAAGTAGTCAGGTGTCATCAGATATTACAGAAATAAGCAGCGAGCATTTTTCAAGTAGCTATTCTCCATTTATTATCTCCAAGTCACGGTTGAAGTCGGGGTTCAGTTCTGCGCACGATCAACGAAGCAATCGCGGCCACTTGTGCTAATGAAACACTTCAATTGAATTGGGGACATTAATTCAGCCAGCGTATCGCTGCTGTTTACATTGCTGACACATAATACATAGACATATATATGTTATGTATGTAGCAAAATTCAATTCAGTTCTAAATCAGACCTAGCATTCTATTTGCAGTAATTTTTTAAAAGTTCATTTTAATCCTTACACTTCCTTAATGCAAAACGTAATTCATATTTTGATCGACTTTGACATAAAAGTAGTGCAGTAATTGTTACAATGACTTTCATATGTATCTGTCAGCGATTTCAATTACCATTTCCGCTCTGAATAAATACTATATTATTCTTTAACCTCATAATGAGTCACAGACCACAGTGCTACTATTTTTACTACAGAAATACGTTATAGTTAACTCTTTACATACCTTGATTGATTTTACATGAACACATATTGAAAAACAAAACGGATGTCACAGATGACAGCTTCGACTGTGTTACATTGTCATTAATCGCTGACCATATGAATCCTCTTTGAAACTAAAAAGATCACCTCGGCAAACATTAAGTAAATTCAGGTATGTTTGAGATATCTCTCTACATCTTATGATTTTAGTTAACATGCTTCTAATAGGTATACACCGTAGCCTAGGTACTGGTCCCTATAAGTGATATGTTAATTTTCTATTGCAACACAGGTAATTATGTAAACGAACTCGACATCAAGGCCGCAAGTGTCAGAAACGATGAATTAAACGTAGCAATTACATTAACCCACTGTTTACTCAACAAAAAATGCATAAGTTAACAAAATAGTTGTTTTAGATTTAATACGTATTTCAAAACAATAATCTATAATAAATCAGCAATCATTTCAGAGATGGGTACATTCTCGATTAAATTATCACATTTAAAGACTAAGATCATAAATCGTTCATGGAAAATTTTAAACATTAGTAACACCACAGCAGAATTATAATTGTATTACAGAGCACAAACTTCAATATCGTATGTTGCAAAGCAATGGCGTATAATATTTCAACAACAGGCCCGCTGTGCAGTGATCAATATGACATTGTGAATTGAGAATCATGCAGCGATTCTATGAAACCAATAAATTATAATATCAATCTACATAGTACTAACACTCTTTCTGCTTTGAAGACTCTGAAAGATATCAATAACTTAAGATGTGAGTCTATTCCGTAGCTGAATTTAGGATAAACATTGACCAGTAAAACAGTAGGTCAGTTTTACTTAAAAAGATTTCTGTTTATAATGGTAGAGGTGGACAAAATAATTACTGACATACTGGATTATTATAATATTAATCGGCACAAGCACGATTTCGTATTAAACATTTATTACGTTTATCTCTTTTCAATATGTTTTAATAACAAGTTTTCCTTGTAACGACTATAAGAATTTATCAAAACAATGATCATAATAAATAATGTTATTACGTAAGTATTTTGATATATTTTTTATGCAGCTAGTAAATTAATGATGTATGAAAATATAATTAATAAATTATGACTATTATAAGGAATCGTCAAAGACCACATGGCAATATATTAACTTAGATTCTAACTCATTTGATTAATATTTAATGATGTAATTCATACTTCAAGAATAAGAAACATGTTCGGTCTCATAATACATTATTATCTATATTGGACAGGGAAACGAAGAATATTTTTCTGTTAGCTAATAATTAATTGGCTGGAACATGTAATTTAACATAAAATGATGTTCGTATCTTAAATAATCACAAAGCTGGCTTTGCTTTATAAAACTGGACATTCGATCAATAATGTCAGTGTTTTAGTAAATATTTTTTTTTCGTTACGAATGGGGCCAATGGGTTATTACACGATGTTATAGAGACATATATTTACGGATGTTCGGTACAGTTGTCAGGCGTGATGCACGCGACTGCAACTCTTGCGCACGATGTTGCAATCACATATTGCTTTTGTCACGCGAGTCACATCATAGAATACTAGCAGATCATGTGTAATTCAAAAGGTGACTGTGGATTTAACTGAACAATGCTATACGTATACCCTACGAAGAGCACTTTCAAAGAAAAAAAATTTATAAAACGTTTTTGTCACCGACTATTGAAATAGTATAGAAAATAGGATTGCTTCATTTCATTTTATGAAAACAAAATAAATTTATTTCGCAACGTTCAACGAAATGGGATTCATTAGCTAACGCATTTACCTAACACTTACGTTAACGACATTATAGCAATCGCGGTGCGGTTTGCATTTAAGAATAATTTTATTGCGTACATCCCGGAAACTTAACTTCGAAGGTCGGAGAACGACCAGACGGCCTTGCCGGCGGCTGTGCCACTTTCTCTCTGCAACGTTTAAGAGCCCACGTGCGTATTCTGTAAAACAATGCTCCGCCACAACATGGTGAGAGCCACTCTATGGAACAGTTTACGCTCCACTCACGAGTCGCTTCTCTAGTGCATTGTCTTCAAAATCCTTGGTTTCGGCGTATGATCACGGAGCATTGTACGTCTCATGATTACCTGTTATTATTTTGTTTCGTAACGTTAGCGTTCATAACCGACGTCATTAATAAAATATTTTATTTTTAGATAAATCAGAACACCAATAGGATAGACGAATAAAATCACGGTTAGAACTTAGAAGTCACAATAGTTATGGCGAATAAATATTAAATTTTCCAGTTCCCACTAACGACGACAATCTCAACTACGGGTCAATCAAGTTCTACCGTGATGAATATTAATTAAATTGTAATTTGAATGCATTTTGTATTGATCGTGGGCCGGCGCATGGTAATTGGAATTCTAAACGTCGCGATTCCGAAATGTAGGTCTTGCGTAATTCAATATACCTTTACACGTAAACAGCATCTTTACGTATACGTGTGAACAAATACACATAGGTCGTCAATGAGATAGACTTTGACGAGCAAATGCCAGTATGTCATAATGAGGGAAATCGAAGGTTGTCCCGTAGCGGGGATATCGTTGCAAGTGTTGCATCAAGAGGTAACGCGCGCTCGCGTTGTGCAACGAAACGTTTTCACAACTTTACTGAAATACTGGATTAGCAACAATGACCACGCAGCTGACGTGCCCAATGCCCACGCGGCTGTGAGATAATGGTCAATTCCAAAAATATTATATCAATTTATTGTTCACTATATTTTAACCCTTCCTGGTGTGAATGATAATATGGTGAGTGAAAGAAGAGAACAAGCTGCGCCGACTCCAAATAAAAAAAAGGGAACAGGGCAGGAAGAAGAAGAAGAAGATATTAACCCTTATAAATTAATAAAATTGCGAAAACAAGTTTAAGAAAAAGATCTTTAGGGAAAATTATCTTGACGGGTGTTTAAGAGTTAAAGCTGTTGCTAAATAATTTAATTGAGTAACCATGTCAAAAAATTAAAAGGGAATACTTTAAATATGAATCATTAAATGGTTAATAACATCCCATCGGCAATTTCCACTTCTCTTGGCAATAATATTTTGGATGTGCATTTCAAAATGATTTATGAATCAGACATAAGATACGCGGATAATAAATGTCACCTGCGTATTGATATACCTACAGTTTTAAATGAAACGATTTGAATAAGGCAGAATCAGACTCTTTTCTGCCATTTTTATTTCATTTCATGTCCAACATTGTAGCGTAAATATATCGGTGAATCGATCTAAGCTAGAATCTACCTACTAATACTATTAAATTATACTATATTTTAATAATCAAAGGTTTCCTAGCCTTAGTATTTCTAATAATGCGAAATACAATAAAAACGTCTTATTTATTATTCAGTAATATGTATAGTAAATAATACACGGAACATATATTATATTATGAATCGTCTAAGGAGAAACCCAGCATAAATCTAAATTAATGTTTTTTTTTTGCTTACAAATGTTAGCTATATGTAGAAACTAGCCATGATTCAAAAGTGTTTATGCACGCTATATTATAACTGGCGGACCCGATAGACGTTCTGCCAGAGTTTTGGCTTCAAAAAAAAATATTTATAGATTTGAACATGCTATTTTCCCACTTCTATAATAGTGGACATCAATTACAATATTACAAAAAAGCTATAAGTCAAATTATTACAAAAGAGCTGTCAATTGATTTTAGATTGAGATTGGAACATGGCGGAGTTCCGAACCTAATTTTAAAATAAATAAATTATCTGCATATTTATTTTTTCTGCATTTTTCCGATATTTTAATACCTAGTTATTCCATTATTCGGGACATAGACGAATCCAACAGTTTATGTACATATCATTAAAATCGGAGCAGCCGATCTTGAGGTATAAATGGTATAACGAACACGACTTTGTTTTATATAGATAGATTAGTAGGTAGTTTATTGAAAAATTCAATTATGGAATTCCACTACTTGCTTACGTACTTTGAGTACATTATGGATTCTTGAGCAATTTACAACTTTTTGTTCGGAGTAAATTTTTAATGATTTTAACGTGTATTACCACACACATAAACAATTATTTACCATGGTGAATACAAGGGTGCATGCGCATACGCGTCGTCAAGCGAGGCAAGCTGTGCGAGCGACTTGACCTTCGCGCGAGGCGAATGGATCCATCAACGAACGCTTCGTCTATTTTATGGTATACGCTTTAATAATTATGATTCTTATTACCTTGCCACCCATTATACATACTAATAAGACGATAGTGAAGTTACCCTTCTTTAATTAACATAATAAGATTCCATCTAGCATCTCAATTACGACCTTATTCGATTTCAAGATTGATCTTACATTGTAATTTTATTAAAAATATACATTGTCGTATTAAAATAATATTTGCCTAAACAAACGTGGAAAAACCAAATAGTCTAATTTGCATCGTAGATTTAGGTCTGAGTCAGGATTTATTATAAATTATCATAAAAAGACAATATTATAATTATCTCTGAATTAAAATTTATGTATCATAGTACTATGATGTCGTTTAATGTAGTGCAAAGTTTAGGTAAAATTGGAATTTACTTGAAGTTACTAATAATAATATTACATGGACCTGATCTGCGCATTATTAGGTAATAGAAACGTACTTATTGCACGTTACTATTACTTATAACATCGACTTTGTAATAAGTAGTTTATTACGTCAGTGCTATTATACAATATCTTAGAACACTTATTTCATACAGTCCATACTTATATGTAAACCGACTGTTCATATTTTTAATATCTCCGTAAAATAACGGGTGTGAAATACTACAAAGATATTTCAATTATTTTGTTTTAATATTTAACGCTTTATCAGCTGTTTTAAATTAAGTAATTGATATTAACATTTACACATTGATTCCCAATAATGAGATTTTAGTATACAAATAGTAAATGGTCTGTCCAGTGTGGGTTAATATCCTGTTGAGTCAAGAAAGTTATTGTAGCAAAGGCAAGCGTCTTAAATTATTCTATTACGGGCGCTATTCGTCCTTTGTTGGAGCTGCGTGGAAATTAAGGGATGGGACCGTAATTAAAAATACTAATATAATCAAGGTTTTTCACTCCTATGTTAAGTTTTTTTTATCGAAATAGGTTCAATAATACAAAGTATATACGTAAAGAGTTAAAAATATGTTTCACTGAATTTGATTAATATTTCCTGCCAAAAACTTTAAAAATTATTATTTTCAATTAAAAAAATAAATGATAACCCTATTCCTTAAGCATAGTGTGTGGGACACAATATGCGAACATGTTCCGTTCTCAGGCATACATCTTGCTAATTACTTATTATTTTGTCTCCAGGCCACCAGATGTGCCACATCCGCTCAACCGTGCTCAATTTTTTTCAATGAGCAAATTAGCTCAAATTGTTACATCTCAAATATACATATAATTTAAGGCATTGAGTGCTAAATCACTTAGGTGCAAAGTATAATGCGGCGCGACGTCTCTCGCCTTGTCTTCTAAATCAAATTATTTATGGCAATTTCGTCAAGGCGAAGCTATTATTATCCCATTTTGAATGCTAGAATGTTTTGAAGTTAATAAAACATAGCTGTAACCACATAATTGAATAACACATGAAAGGATGAGTGTGCAGTAGTCGAGCTTTGATTACCCTTTGTTGGGAAGTTTTAAACCCACGCATCTCACAAAAATAGAGAAGCGCACAATTACGATCAGTTTCACTTTTGTTCGACTCACGAAGGTAATAACCTACCTACAGAGAGCCTAATGAAAGTGAACCTACGTAATAATATTAATATCTCCAGGACTAAAACTATTTTTGAATAGGCTAAATGCACTGAAACATGCGAATAAGCAACATATGCGCACCACTTCTCAATGTTGTTCATAGAAAGATGGCTTTGAGAAGCGGACGTGACTCTTGTACGATTATTTTTAGACCGTCGCCGCCAGCAAATTGTAAATAATGCAGTGACAATACAAAGCAGGTTGAACAAACTGCCGTAAAGTATCAAGGAAACAGTATCAGAGCCGGGGTCAGCCCGATAACTTTTGAACTTACTGGACTAGTTTCGGATAAGTTATCAACTTGCGTCACGTCTAGATTGATATTTTTGTGTGGCCTGCTGTTTATTGAAAGCGATACGGTTTTTAGGTTTTTTTTTTCAAAATTTCCTATCACCTAATTACCGCTTATGTTCTCTAATTTAATATGTTCGCGATAAAAACGAAAGGAAAAATACGTTAAAGTCTTCCACGATGAAGCACTGATGCATGTTATTCATTCACATAATAGATCACCCCACTTGTTACTGACGACTCCTCACTCCTCACCCAATGGTCAATAGTCATGTATTAGGGTACATAATTCTATCGTAACTCGCTATCATAACAATAACGCAACATTTCTCTACGTGTTTACGTTATAAGCTGCACTGTCACTATGACTCTATAGGTAAAGACTTTTAAGTCATCTTAAACATAAAGTCGAGAAAACTAATAATAATAATTGATTATAGTATCACGATTAATTAAGCAAATATTAATAGTAAATCATGGGACCGATAAAGTTATTTCCCTAATTAATTGGCCATCACTTAAATTATGCAGCTGTGTTTTTGGGAAAAGAAACCGAAGCACGTTATACCTTGGTAACAAAGTTCAAGGCAAAGCTTCCCTACCATTGAATAATTAAGAACCTCTTTTTCTAGAATAACAACGGTTATAATGAACGCGAGAGTTCACTTTAATGATAATTCACGTGCATGCTTTACTGCATTTCATGGGCCCTTGAGTTCGTAGGTACGGTACGAATCCACTCGAGCGCAGCCAAGCACGATGCATGCGAGCCGCGATTTGATAATATTGCGCTATCGACAATCTATAATAACCACACTATAAATGTATACACAATACGTGCGTCTGTTTTGAAGACGAAATATATTCCTTACTCAGCAGTTATTTGACCCAAAAATAATGTAAGAATTAATTAAAACACATCGTGACGGAAACTTTTCTCTAAAAGTCATTCAATAAAAGTTACAAATAATGGAAAAGTCATCCCAGATATTTTGGCGGATTGTCTTTCATAAAAATATGAATAATAAAAGAAAATCATAAGTACCTATATTATTATTCATTGTGAGCTGGACGGAGATATTAGAAAAACTCTTGAATACAAATAGTATACTATCAAGTAATTTGCGTAATATTGATTAATAGTGAATACTAATTAAAACTCTGATATTAATTTATTAATGTTAAATTACATACACATTACGTGTATCCAGTTGCGTTGTTACTTAGATAACCTCGATTATATTAACGTAGTGTAATATAAGATTACGTACTGCATTCTAATATAACGTTACATTAAAAACCTGATAGCTTGAAGGGCTAAAGTTTTGTGTTATCTATAAAAAAAGTCTTCTCTCTATAATCTATAAATAAATATAATTATAAATAAGGACGATTAGTATTGTACCTATAGAGAGAACAAAGACGATTAATAAGTTTAATGTGTTCTTACTTGGCTTAGGGAAACGGCCGTGGATTGCGAAGGAGGAAGTACAAAGGAGACCTTGTGTAGTTCAACGCCTTCATTGACGATAATGAAATCGCTTTTTACTCAGTATATAAATGATTGAACAAACCAATACTTTTTTTATAAAATCAACGGTGGACATAGTCAACACGAGATGACAAGAAACATGCAGATCTTGGTGCGAATATATTACTTATGTACGAAAGCCGAAAACGTAAAAGTTTGGGTATCAGCAAGTTGCAATATGGAACGAATGGACAATGTATGTAAGTAAATCAATATCTTCGTGAAATTGTAATTCAACTCTTTTCCACGCTTATCGAATTTTGGCGAGCGGAATTCGCGGACCTACAATTCCGCCCATTAAACCTGGAAGTTTCGGAGAACCTTCAAAGTTCAACGACACTGACGAAAGACTCGAATCCCGGCATAACGACAGCTCAACACTTCCGTCACCCTGAGAGAAACCTGACCTTTGAGCTATGCTCTTTTGCACACTTAATAGTCTTGCAAGATGTTATAAAACCAGTAATACTTCTAGTGTACCAGTGCTGTAGTAGTTTGTATTTATTACTTCACAATTTCTCGGAAGTTTCCAAGCCCAAAATACGACTAAGGTTTTGTACTCATGAAGCAGTTGTCTCAATATGGTAATGTTTTGACGACTCAGGTTATAGCGATCAATTAGAGGCAGAATAGGAAGTGTGCGTGCTCATCAATCAGCTATGCCAAAATTGGCACGATGATGTTCAGTATGACATAGATTATGCAATGGCCGCGGCACTGACCTACCGTCGGCTTCGTCGAGCAATGCGCTACTTTCATTATTGACACACTATCTATAAACGGAGATCAGAATTACTATCACTGAAACGAGTACGTGCTCACCGAACGAAACAACACCTGCAGCGTAACTCTTATTTAATATTACTTGTTATTAACTCTTCAGTGATTTCCGCATATGCTTTGTGAAGAAGATATCGCTGGGTTAGCAATATGTGTTTGATTATATTTTAATAGCAGAAGGAAATCAGAAATTTCCTCCACGGTATAGATTCTATATATGTACGTTAGCTATTCAGTTTATTATTGAGTTCTTAAGGCTCTACAATTTTATCAGATCAGACTTGACTTGGGAAGTGGCTCAAATTTTACTGGTAATATCTCATTACACCAGGACAGGTGCAGCTTAAATGCAGCTGAATATGTATTGAGAAAGAAACAGATCGCTAACTCGCGAAGAAAATAACCAGACTTACTGCAAGAACTGCAAAATTATAGGATGTGACGTTAGTCACAGCAATAAGTACTATGCGTATTTAAATTATCCATTGTAATAAACAAGCGATAAACGCAATTGCGTTCTATTAATTGGCATTTATTTACACGATGAGAAAACAAACAGTTATAATGACTACTACTATACAAAATAGTAAATTAATGAAAAGCAAATGTAATCTACGTGGTTAAGATGTATTCATTATACGACTATAGTAATGTTTAAAGTAAAGTGATTAATGTAGCTAAAATAAATAATAACATTACTGACAAACAAAGAGATAAAGTGCGTCTTCAAATTGTAAGAAAATACACTGATAAGCTGTCTACACTTTATAATGTTTCTGTCTACACTATATATATTTATAATAAGATCCCACTGAAACACTACAATTAAACCTTTTGACTTTTCGAACCATTTAGTCATGAATCGAACGAAGTAGGTAGGGTAGGATGAATTTTAAATTTTGTAACAGATTAAATTAGCATCGTAATGACTAAGTTAATGAAACCCGGACCCATAAATAATTTTACATTAGTTTAAAATACAATGTGCTGGGTCGGATGACACATACAAGCTTGCGAGGTCGGTTCGTTCTACAGGTGCCCAATTGCGCAGTGGTTTCTGAATTGGGGTGACACCCCATTTACATAAAACGGAATTTAAAAAAACTTTAATGAGGAACCTGTTCCGTACATGTACATAACATTATTTGTTGTAAAGTAATATAACTTGAATCTATTTTTATTTGAAGGCCAGGCAAACGAGCATACTAGGCAAACTTGGATTATTTCAAAGTAAAAAGTATTTTATACAGCGATATATTACATACCTATAGTTTGTACTATGCTGTAACACTTAGAAGGCTCATCATTATTTAATACGTAGGTAGATTGCAATAGAGCGGCAATAATACGAAATAGTAGGGATTAGGAAGGAAAATTACATAGGAAGGAGTGAAGCGAGCACAATGAAACAATACTAAAAGTGAAAGAGTTCGAAAGTTCTCTTCCTGCCCCGTGAGCACATAAGATATCACGGCACGCGCGGATTATAATCGCTGTAATAGCAACGTTTGTGCAATGCTCTTATGCAAACTGCAATCGTGCGAAAAATGCGCAATGTGACTCTTCCAACATCGCTGCATCTATTGCGCTCATCTCATTTTAATAGTGCAGTAGCAAGCTCTGACCTACTATCGTGCATGGACAGTCTTGAGCAAGTTTCTTACGAGTAAGTAACACATTCAGTATCCTGAAACGTAAGGTCTATACAACGCTGTTAACTCCAGTCACTAACCCATGTAAGTGTGGCAACGTGCCAGAGACAACTAAAAGTGGTTTTCAATTAAATTTCTCTGTGACCGTGAAATAAGAAATGGTGCGTTAAGTATCGCCTAACTGAATTGAATATTGAAAATCGGTAAAATAACCTTGTGAAACGATAACTACCGCACTGCAAGGCTCTTCTCCCTTGAGCCATGTCGTTACGAAACAAGAAAAGAAAGTTAAGACCGTTTCGGCTGAGAGAATGTCGCTCTGTGTTTGCGCTTATGCTATAATTGTAATGCAACTTAGACGCGCTATGATGTTATACTACAGAAAGTTCAGAGTTAGAACTAGTCGCGACCTCGCCGGTGCAGACTGCGTGGAATAGCTATATAATTTCGATTTCGATTAAAGTTGAGATAAATTAGGCAGGACATTTAATAGTTAAAACGATACATAAAAAAAGTAAGACCATTATTAGATTGTCTGAACGTCAAAGTATACATTTTATCAAGTCAAAGCCGTACCCTTCTTTGGTCAGAGTACAAATCTTTGTCCTTGATGTATAGATATATGTACCTAAATAGCACACACCTCCAAATAAAAAAAATGTTGTTAAATTTAATTAGCGATAAGCGAAAAATAAAACTCAAGGTCAAAGATATAAAACCGCCATTCTCATAATATACATTAAGCGAACAAAGCACCTAAACCGCGGACACTTAAGATTTAATCTGCTTTACCTCAAAAGTGCATTTATACTAAAAACTAGACCAGTCACGAAACAGTGACCCTCTTTGTACACGACCAGAATATCAAATGATGTTGTGCTGTTGCGTAAGAGGCTTAAGCTGTTCTTTACGGGCAATTATGTAAAAACGACTAGCAGAAGTGGGTAGGCGAGAGGCAAAGCGGTAGAACGATGCCGTGGTTATGGTAAAAGTGTTACGCGCCGTGGCCTGTGCTCGATTCCGCGCGTTGTGACGCAACAGTGTAGCGAATGTGTGCCAAAACTGCAGTCAAACCTTCAACATGGGCGCTGAGCAGGATTAAGTATTACATGTACTGCATATAGCTGCTATTTCTACACGCGCTAGAAAGTGAAACGGAAATCGGAACTGAGTTTTGAAATAGTGCCAATATTCACTTTCGAAGCACTTTGACATGAAAGTTCGCCAAAGGATCAGGGCAGAAGGTTGCTTGGCGAAGTTACGAATTATGAGCAAGAACTAAATAATAATTATGCGGAACTATTTGATTCCTCAGTAAAATGTAAGCGATAACTCAGAACTACACTGGGATATAAACAAAGGTTTGAAAGATATGAGCATACAGGCCACATTGTTTTCTGTAGCAACACTAATAATGTTCCAGACGTTATCAGTCGTTGAGATAAGATAGCACAGCACCCTTTGTTTATGCACTGCACTCCAACAAGACTTCAGATATGCATTAACAAACTAACTTACTCTAACTATTAACTTGTTTGAACTCTTAATTTTGTAGACACGTTTATGTATGGATGGAAAAAGACATCTTCCGTTTGAATTATATTTGATTGTATAAGTACTTATTATAAAAGTTATGGTTGAAGAGTTCACGCGAAATTTTATACAGGATTATTTCTCAAAAACTAAATGTGGCTAGGTGATAAATTAAGAGCTATCTATATTTTCAACAATAATAAATTTCATAAACAGTAATTTAGCTATTGCAACGTGATCTCAAATATGCGAAACATTTTAAATTCACGTTTAATAACAAAACATGTTAACGATTTGCGATAATAGTTTGCGACACGTGAGTGTGACTGCTTATCAGAAATGACTTAGTTTGTTCCACCGAATAGAATTAAAGCCAATAAAGCGAATGTAAGGACAACGAAAAGTCAGGGGTTACGATGATCGTTATAACATATTTTAATACTATATCGATACCTATTATTATGAAAATAATATCTATTTTAGCTTAATGTATCATCTTAGCACAAGATCGTGGGCGGTATTCGTCACCGCCTGCGCGGCAATGAACTCTAGCATTTGCTGCTAAAACAATTAGCATCATCTAATGATGACATTCACTTTAACTGGTTAGCTAATAATCTCTACATTTATATTCTAGATTTTTTTAAATAATTTAAGGTTATGAAATCAACATTGTTACGACATGGCCGTTACTGAAAACAATGCAGAGCTATTTGAATCTTCACCTCACACACGTGGGTGTCAACATTGCCGCAATAGCTATGTATCAGGGTCGTGCCACATTTGCCTTTAATTTAGTGTCCCCTGTTTAATACCGACTGTCGAAACCTTAGCGCAATGGAATCTTCAGTGTGAACGATGTCCGTCCAAGGAGAACCGCATATTAAAATTAAAAATCTAAATAATATTCGTGTTTGGAAAGAGCACCTTGGCTGGTATTGACCATTGTTGAACGTGGTGTTGTCTGATGAGGCCAGTTACAGTAAAACAAAGGATTGTCTCTGATTAAGTAATAAATAGAAGAGCTGAACAGTGAGCGCATAGGTGATACCTGTATCCGTTGAAGTTGTGGTAAAAAGTAAAGTTAGGATACCCTACAGAAAAATAACTAACATTATATATTTCCATAAAATAAATTTATTTTTAAGAATATACGTTAAATGTCATAAGTACACAAATTACAGCGAATGTAATTACCTACATGAATCTCAAAAATCACTGTTTTAGCTTGATTGATTTTGTGAAACAGGTATATGGTTGCCGTAGGTTGCATTTTAACTAATTAGAATGAAAACATACTCAAAGCGCTGAGGCGTTAATCGGGTAACATCGACCGGTTGCATTAGACTAGAAGTGGTTTCCACTACGGTAAGCTAGTTTCGTAACGCACTGACTGCAGTGAACGCAACACTTAATGTGATGACCAAAGCTGAATGGATCGCTACTTTATATGCACGTTAAATACTTGAAGGAATATTAAATCAGTCTTTTGTATGTTTTGGGACCTTGAAAATATTAAACGTTGACGTTTCGCGTCGCTTATTGCTTAGATCAGCGTAGCAAAATGGCGCCTTGACGTCCCACGCGGATTTATATTTCGCCAATACAGCATGCGAGGAAATTATCCGATACTACATATTGTAAACTTACAAGCAATGCTAGCTGACACCGGTGCTCCCACGATCTACACTTTGTTTGCGCTGTACTTGAAGGTTTCTGCAATGCCTAACTGTTGGGTAATGAAGGTGACTTGAGGCTCTAGTCGTTTGAGAAACTACGATTTTAGATTACGAAAACTGGAAAGTTTATATTTACTCGCATGAACATTATCAAGTCATGATAAGTATTTGCATTAGAGGTTTTTGAACTACGAGAATATGTCACCGTTTGAAAACTTGACGATAAAAATATATAACGCAGGGATAGACAATAATATGTGTTCTTCTGAACGAATAATACAATCATTATTATACCTACATATATCGAAAATTATGGCAATGAATTCGCTGGCGATACAAATTATTTTATCATAACACGTGTAAGACGCTAACCGTATATAACAATGGTAAGAGTTCATGTCATATTTGAGTATTTTATGATAATATGTCCTCTTAAACTTCTAAGAGTAATATCAGCAAAGTCATTTCCTCTTGTGAACGGTAGCGGCGCATAATTGAAAATATTGAATGTTTCAATAGTGTTGCCAATATTATTGTTACAATTCATAGTGAGCAATATTCCACATAATGCATGGCTCTGCGCGATAGCACGCTCCGATACCTCAGTGATTATACGGCTTACTGACCAACTAACAATTGGTGATAGCTACGTAACTAAAATTTCAGGTTAGTGACTTTTTTTAACCAATTATATATTAAAACAAACTGGACATTTCCCGTTGTTTATTCACAACATTCTGCATAGGTATCCCAAAGTTTTATATCGACTGTTAAGGTCTCGTGGATCGATTGGTCCACTAGTTTTGCAAATTTTCTATACAGCAATTTGATACATCAAGAATAAAAGAGATAGAAAACATACATTTTAATGTATGCATCAGATTCTTGTACAACTCGCGAAGATAGAACTGAAAAATATGAGATTTAACATAGTGTTTAGTTAAATACTAAACAAATACCACAAAAAAACTGCAAGTTACTTTCCAATTGTTTATCCACCCCTCACTTTTGGGACACAACCTTGTAGAAATCGGAACAAAGCTCTATCTGTGAACAAAAGGTTCTTTATCTCGTCTGGCAAGTTGTAAAAAAAATTCAATATAATGGCGAGTATTGTAAATAAGCAGGTAGACGGTTGTAGGTGTATTTACGAGCACAACGGTTAAGATGATTTTCAACGGCCAAAATTCACAACACAAAAAGACGCGAAGGCACAGTGCACCTTTCAAAATTCCCACTGTCGATCATTCTATAGGACAGTAGTTGTAATTGCAACTGAATTACGATATGCTGAAAATCTGACGATAGCGTCAAAAAGATTGAGATCGCTGCTAACTCACTAAGCTTGGCTTTTTTGTAAGGTTTATATGGAAAAGATAATCAGTATTCTAGCCAGAAGAAGAAGTCTGTTTGGAAGGTTTATTTATTTTTAATTGACACGTAACAAGTGCCCCGCATGCCAAGCAGAATTTTTAAAACCGATCTCAGAATTATTTGTCTCAGGTAGGTGTAAAAAGAAAAATAATTAATTAGACTGATGTCTGCTTATGCTGCTTTTTTTAACTACAATGCCCCACCATTTAAGGAGCCACCAATTATCAAATTTTCAGTAATAAAAGAACAAAAAAAATATTATGAAAATTTAATAACGCAGAAAGCTATTTTAGAAGAAACATCGATTCAATGTCTTTGAGAGACTAAAAAGATATAAAATATAGGTGAACTTTGTCTTGATCATGAGATCTTTAATATCTACCCCCCTGTTATATGCTCCGTTGAATGTAAAACAGGGCAACCCTAAGCAACAAGTGGCTATACGCAATATAAAGAAACCACAAAAACCGTGAGCAGGTAGCGTAAAAGAGATCCGAACGATTTATAACCATATGAATTAGTTAATAGAACCGGTTTTACTTTGCTACCACAAATAAAGATAAAAATACTCGAGTAGGCGATTATAGACTTTATTCTAATGTCAGAAGATGTATATTTCGATAAAGACAAGGAACATAATATGATCCACACCAGTCACACCACTTAGCTGTCTGCTCCTCACCCCTGCTGAGATTTGAAAAGGATTTGTCAAGTTATAACATAAGGTCTTACCTAAATATACTATATAAAAATGAATACAAATGAGATTTCAGTTAAATTAAAAAAAAAACGAATCATAATAAAAAAAATGACTTGAGAGCCTCCGATAAACACCCCTTTTGCAAAAACTCATAAAAATACATTAACAATTTTATATCACAGAATTTAATTGAATAAACCTTCGAAGGATCATAATTTGAAACAAAACATATTTTTTTTTACTTTTACGCGACTCAATGATTCACTGTCGAATCAAGTTTTCTTACTTATACTTAACAATGACCGAAAAATATTATAAATTATTTTTTGAACATTCCTGTTGTTAACATTAAGAACTCCAGTGTAATCATCTAAGTGTATTATGGGAAAATTGTATTCCCAATATACCTACCTATCTATATAAAATGAAGTCATGTAACATAACTCGAGAACGGCTGTACTGATTTTAATGATATTTTATTTGTTATAAAAGTGGAAAAATAGCAAATGAAAATCTAGAAATATTTTATTGTGATTTATTTGTAATTAAAGCCATCAACTTATCACGTTCTTTTAAGATTTGTTTTTGATATTTTTTTACATATTTAAAGCCCAAGCGTATCTTTATTTAAACATTTCCAAACATTTTTGAATTAACTAGGTATATATAGTTAACTATATTTATCAGATTTAGTAGCAAAATGATACAAAACTTGGATTTTGAAGGAATGCCGTACCATTGCGAAAATTAGTAATCAGCCCTAATATCATAATCGAATACAATATTGTTTGAGTCGACTATCAGATATTGTAAGCCACCGATAAACCGCCAGTATTTCTTAATCAGAGGTTGTAGTTACTTTTACTTTTCAAAGGAAACTAGCTATTCGCCTAGCCGGACTGGATTTTTAATGTAACTCCGTTCTACAAGACTAGTCTCACGACTAACTACCTATAACGTCATGCAACACTTATAAATACAGGTTTCAGATTTTCCGTAAACTGTAATTACGGTAGCAGGAACCATTGACTTAGGCAGTATAAGGTATCGGGGGGGAAACAACTTACCTTGTAAAGGTACCTACTGTGCGATTTGCTGATACGAACGAAAGGGTCAAGCTATCAATGTATTGGCTGTATCGTTTCAAGTTTTTATTCTATTTATTTTATTACAAGTAGAATAAAAGGCTGACAGGACTTCCCATCTTTAAGGTCCGTATTCCAAGACGTTACTCAAGTCGTAATCTATTCTTGAGAACTGTCAATATGTCAAAATTCTATAGAGTAAAATGGTTTGACAAGTCTCAAAACTAGATTCAAAACTGAGACACGTCTTGGAATATGGGCCTAAGTAGGTATTTCTTGGACAAGATGGGATTAAAAACCCTTCATTACATAGTAAATAAATAATTACGATACCGAAGGAATAAGCTAACGTAAGTGTTACGTACTGATGTAAATTACTCTTACCTACACTAAAAAAAATACATAAACTCCTCACTATATTTTAATATTACGAATGCCGGAAAATAGTATGATGTCTAAATATTAAGACCTAAATAATATTTGGATCGATCATAATATAACAATACAAACTCGAAATTGTATGTAACAAATCAGAACTGTACATACCTACCTAGGTTACTATAATGATTACAATAATAATATAACACTATTATATTAAGCTGTGATCTTGAATTTAAACTTTTAAAAAAATGACAGATTTTAAAAACATTTTTTTTTAATTTATTTATCTTTGTACCTATGATATTATTATGATATAATGTCACGATAGAGATTTCTTAGCACTAAATCTAAATAATTAGATTATATTATCTTCTACCACGTATAATAACAATGTATTTTGCGAGATATTTTTGTAGTGGGTAGGTACGTTAAAAGTATGGAATTAGACTGACTGAATAATTTAAAAAATAAGGAAAAGGTAGAACTAAGTTAAGAAAGACCTTAATTAGATATAAATAGGCTAAATATACAATGTGGACGTAGCTATCTTGTATAATTTTTAAACTAAACTATAAGTTACTCATAAAAAAGACTAAACTTACCTTCAAGAACAGATCACCAAAATCGTACAGCGCAGACTGATGCATTATGGCAGTAGACATTATGTATAAAACCAAGAAGACACTAGTTTATATCCAGGTTTTAGTTTCGCGCTTCTAAAATCGCAAACTGATCCACTAAGGCACGATTTTAAGTTTACGAATTCACTGTAATTTATAAAGAAGTAATAAAAAGTTCACGATGGATTGAACAAGAATTTTCAAAAAGCCGTTGTAGTAATTGAAGTTGATAAATATAAGTGAATCGTTACGTTTTTGTTTTTTCGTTCGGAGACCACAGATTGAATCCGAACTAGTTGGCTGAGGGCAGTTATTTTTTTTATTTCACCCTCCACTATTAAGCCAGTATTTTTGAACACAATTTCGCAAACGTTGCGAAAATGTACAAAACAGTTCTTTGATTTCGAATTGTCTTCTTCACTTGTTTTTCGCGTCTATACGGAAATTCACAATTTTGGTCAAAACTCTGCGCGAACTACTTAAAAATCAACTTTAGACAGTAAAAACTTTTTATATGTCCGACTTTATACCCCAAAACGGCTATAATTCTGGTTGTATAAATCGCAAATTAAAAAAAATAAATCGCAGTGTCAACGTCCGCGCAAAACGCACCACACGTTCATTCCGTATCACGCTTGCTCGCGCACTGAGCCTTAGACATGGGTAACACTGCGCTGCGCCGCGCAATTGCGCCGGCACGCTTCAGTGCGCAGGGTGAGTCAGCTCACACATTCATAATGTGTCGGCGCACGGCGCAGTACCCACTCACTGAGTGAACTATGAGCGTGGGGTTGCGTGCGTTTCGGAGGTTTCACTGCTCGCTTTGCGCGTCCCATTTTTACTGCGTCGTAGCGCAATTTTGAGTTGACTCAAGGAGCCGACACACTACACTGCACCTGAGTTGCTGAGTTGGCGCAGGGAATTTCGCTGAGTTACCCATGTCTACTGAGCCTGCAATTCGGTTGAACACCCGAGAGCGAGACTCATGTGCCGCGCCGGCAGCTAGCGGGTGGATTTTGTTTTCAAATCAAACAGGCACGATCACGTTTTTGAATAAGATTCGGGTACTCTCGGTTCTCATCGTCAATTCTCGGCGGACTGTTTTGTTATTGCAGTGCTGCCAAATTGGCGCTTCTGGCGCTGATTTATTTATTGTTAAATTGTTAAAGGCGCTTTTAAAATCTATAACAGAGAGCTTACAGTTTTTATTTTTTTTTTAAATATTCAATATTATAATAATTTTATTTTCAGCATAAAATGTAGATCTAGTTAATAAAGTAGTATAGATACTTAATAAGTAAATATTTAAATTATTTTAGAAGCAAAAGTTATTTCTTCTTTGAACTATTTAGCGCTTTATTTAGATTCCTCATTAGCGCGATTTTTACTCGAAGAGTTGACATTAAATGATAATACCAGATTTCCACAACAAAAATGAGAAAGCTCTGCATCCTTTTTTTCACCAACTGCACTTATTTTTCTAAGGGAAAGTAATGCACTATAGAGTTGCGCAAAATATATCACTAAAAAGAAAAGAGAGATATATATCTTTTCGATCTGAGATATATATCACTCTTTTATATCTCGCTCAGAGCGAGATAGAACTGAGTAACTGATCGTAACGAGCTATTTATCAAACTGAACCGTTCGATTGAGAGAGTCGAAAGAGTATACCGAGAGCGAGATATAGTCAAAGTACACAAACACGAAATTTCTTAATTTAAAATATTTACTGGTACTATTTAATATTATATTTATTTATTTATTATTGCAATTATTTATTAACACTATTTTCAACACATAAAACATATGAAATACTAATAAGATAAGTATATTATTAGCGAAAAAAATCGTGTTCATTTTTCAAATATAAACAAATACTTAAAATTACGTAGGGACATTATTTTGAAAGTCCAACGGGAATTGCGTAACGCAACCTATTTTGTACTTTATTCCCATATTTTAACGTACATTTTCTTTTGTTACTCATTTTATTCTCACTAGCTCTCGGCTAGGCTATCTCGCTCTTTACCCTTACTTAAGCATCTTTTTATTCATCTGATCTGAAACGCACCAAAAATGAATCTTAGCTCTTGGATATAAAGATATATTCAAGAAACTGGTGAGCGAGAGATATACTCGCTCTTTTGGCAAGATATATATCTTTCATATCATTCGCTCGCGAGCGACACAAGTCTAATGCACTATATAATTTTAAGTGGAAAATATTGAAGTGAATTACGACAACTAGTTAGTGGTACATAATAATATTTTTCTTTGTAAACATGTTCATTCATGTTCATATTTTTAACCCGATCTTTCTGACATTTTAGATAAGCATTTTGTTAAAATAATATTAATTATTATACATACATACATAATCTTGAATATAATATATTCTAATACCTACGTCATATAACATATCTATACTATACATATGGTAGATTGTAGATACAAAATATTATAAATAAAATTAGAACTTATAATGATACACTTGTTTTTGGAAAAATATGTGCATATTTAAATGTGGTCTTGACTTTATTACTATATGTGTACATATTATTATATGAAGTCACGGGAACACGACAAACTCCATTTAGTTTAATTGTAATAATCTTGTAGAACTTTTGACCTTTAATTGTATTTTTATTACGCCTACAAATTTCATAAAAAAACGCACTATAAATTGAAATCGATTATCGAATTGCTTGAGGCTGAAGAAGTAGCTAAATTGGTCGAAACCATAACTAAGGTAAAAATAAGTCTGTATCTATCGTGGTGAATGCTGATTTTCTTTTTTTTCTCTTAAAATTAATAAATAATAAAGTTATTCTTTGTAAGTAAATTAATGTTAATGAACGAAGTGAATCTAAAACATTATAAAAATACCGCGGCTCTCGAATGACAAGTTAAACTGGTCTTTAGAGTATATCTATGTATATTTATTAATTTTGGCGAGGAAGTGCTAAAAAATAAGTGGCCAGCCAGAACGGTGAACAAACGCAAAAAGTTGAAATTTTAGAGCTGGTTTGACCAATCGAGGTAGAACCATAATATCGCTACTCGCGTATGCTTACTCGAAGACTGTGATCATTGAAACGGAAAAAGCGGTTTTATGAAGTAAACGTGAGTTAGCACTAGTTTCAAAATACTATTAAACATAGTAGAAACACGCCTTGATATTTAGACCGTTTGTTTTTGTTAAAAATAATTCTATTATTCGGGATTTCTATACTGTATAGTGTATAATATGCTATAAAGTTTATGACCGAGTGTTTTTTCTTCTTTCTCCGAAAATAAATCGCAAAATCCCTGAGGGGCATTTAGGGCACATAATCTAAGTACATAATTAAAAGGCTCTGTTTAAAGCCTATTTGTTATCAATATGCCAGTAAAACATTCCCGGTCTTTTCATTACTTTGTAGAATATTTTGTTTATTTTATAATGGATAAAGCCGGATCGTAGCTTGTATTAATGACATTACTAAAAAGCAGCAAAGTGACAGTTTTACGCGTTATTGTTGAAATACCCACTCTTATTCACGACAATCAAGAATACAAGTATATAATAGAATTTAGAGAGTTTGTTGTCATTTTATCCGGCCATTGTAAGTTCTCTAATCGCTAATCGCTGCCGCCATATTTCAGTCGCAGTCATATGACTCGGAGCGTCCCTTGAACAACTTTTTATTATGGTATTCGTCGGTTGCAAACCCGTTTGACTGTTGGTGTGTTATGTTGCACCGAGCTTACGGGAATTAGAAGGGCTTCCAAACACTGTGGTTCAATTCGTTCTTTTTACTGTTGATAATTAGGAAATTTGTGAATTAAAATGCTTAACAAAGCATTGCCATTTTATGGCATTGGTTTTTATGTTTAATATTATTTTATTATCTTCAAAGTTCAAAGCAAGTCGCAACGGCGGGCACGTTAGCGCGATCGATAGAACACATGGCTTGTTTATAATTTTCTGTAAGCACCTTCCTCACGTCTGGTATCTTTGGGCATCGAACGGGTGGGAGGAATAACGAAATTCCGACTGGGTAAAAAATCTCCGTTCATAGGTGGAAAAACCGAAAAAGGGCATATTGTGCGTTTCGGTTTCAGTCTATGGATTTCCGAATGCTCGAAGTAAAAAGTATATCGACAGCGCATTATTAACTGATGTTCTGTGGCTGATGTAGGTCACTTACCATCTAGAACCCCATGTTCGTATGTCGATATCTAACATAAAAAAGTCTAGTCAATGATTTCCTTCAGAGTATGAATCACTTATTTACTTCCTACTAGCTGTACCCGATTTCAGTGTTATGTAAAGCAAAAAATGTGAGGAGGAGTGCATAGAGGACTAACATAGACGTATCCGTAGAACAAAGTTGGATAAGTATGATTACGATACCAAGTCGCTTTTTTGTATTTGTAAGGCTAAACCGACCTATATAATTTATTAGTAAAATCAAAATTTATAAAAATATAGTATTTTTTCGCAGACAGCAGTCGAATAATGTGTTCCTAAAGTTAATTTCCCCACAGAATAAGGTCAAGTGAGCGTCATGCAGAAGTGACTTTGTTATATATACGATACTTTGTTATAGTCGATACGCACATTGATTTTTATTTATGCAGACAGATAATGAAAGAACACCAGTGGCGTAGGTAGGTAAGTAAGATAAGGTATGCTTGAAGATGATTGCAAATCAAAGAAAGTAAGTAAATAAACTTCAGATGCATTGATACCTAATTGTTTGATGCTGCGTAACATTCAATAAGTTGCGATTCCGAAATCCGTCA
Organism: Anthocharis cardamines; assembly: GCA_905404175.1. Classification (NCBI taxonomy): domain Eukaryota; kingdom Metazoa; phylum Arthropoda; class Insecta; order Lepidoptera; family Pieridae; genus Anthocharis; species Anthocharis cardamines. The sequence continues at coordinate 6,117,397 of FR989964.1, forward strand.
TGACTGGTATCTTTATATTGGTTTTTGTAAATATGTTTCTCCTAAAATTGGCTACTTCGATCGTTGAAACTAGTCGAAATTCCACCTGGATGACGTCATAAAGAGACATTGCGCAGTTTAGCCTCAGCCTATGGTTTCAAAGTAACACTAGATTTACGGATGTTGATGTGGTTTTACTCACAGCCATATATCATAAATCGATAATATGAACTGAGAGGAATCAATAAATACTAGTAGGTACATAATTGACATAATAATTTTTCAGTAATAACTAAAAACTAACAGGCAAAAAAAATAAAAAATATTAATTAATTAATTTAAATTTCCTTTTTACATAAAACAATAAGTTTTATATATTGTAGTAAATGAGCCGACACCGTAAATCTAAAATTTAAGTAAAAATAATATTAGGTCATCCGATAGACATCGCATCCATAGCTACAAACTAGGGATGTTACGGAAGTGGTTTTATCGGAACCGAATTCGGAATCGGAGTTTTTAAATTTGGTTTTTCGGAACCAGAATCGGAACCGGAACCGGAATCGGAAGCAGAGGCAAAAGAGAGATGTCTAATAAAATTACAAACATTATTCATTAATTTCATTCATATCAGTTCAAAAATGAAACAGTCTTGGGTGTTGAAAATAAAAATAAACGAATTTTCTTAAATTTTATACAGTAGTATATTAAATCAAATAGTGCTGACCGCGACCACCGCCGCCGCTGTGCTTTGACTTCCGATTATAAACTCCGTTTCTAATTTATCGGAACCGAAACCGGAGTCGGAGGTGCAAAATCGATCGGAAGTTCCGACCTTTCGGAACCGGAACCGAAGCTCCGTAACATCCCTGCTACAAACTTACCTCCAAGAGACGCACACTTGTCTGTCGACACCAGTCATAAAAAAATTATAATGTTTTGAGAACTAATTATGAATCATAAAGTTTGAACAGCCTTTGTACATCCGTCGCGTACTAATTATGAGTTATACAGACTGAGTAGTATACTCGTACATATGTACGTCATTCTAGAAATGGAGAGATTCACACATTAAACCGCAAGTATAACCTATTTTTTACACAATAAACATGCCAAACACAATTTACAACGTTTACTAATACGATGAGTGGACTTATTAAATTATTCCTTAATGCGAATTCTATAAGCTTTTTTAATCTAATTCAAAGTTTAGTTAATCTTTAAAAAGAACTTGTATTTCGCAGAATATCAATTTCGTAAATCTTATATATATGATTACGCTTTACAACAAGGCTTCTTTACTTTAAATATACTCTGTAAAATCTATTTAGCGAAATTGAACGAACTGAGTATTTTATTGCGTTGTAAAGAGTTTTCGTTAAATGGAGTGAAAAGAAAAGGATATAATTTTACGAATAAGTTGTTTTAATGTTGATACCTTACCAATTTTGATCTATAACAATAAGATGATAAGATGAAGAAGTAAGTAAACACGTGCTAGGCAATTACGACAAACAAATGAACACATTTCTAAGAATTCCATTGTACGCACGAAATATTTAGGACTCTGTATCAGAATTGTGTTTAAAGGTCAGTAAAATAAATGTGTTTTTTTAAACCTCGTTTCCCCGGGATTCGAACCCCGGCCTCCGGCGTAAAAAAAATCAAACTAGTGTTTAAAGTTATCTTGAACTCTTTCCAGTTAAAAGGTTATTGTTCCTTTTGTTAAAATTGGCTTTCATTTCAATACCTTTTTTTACCTTGAATTACTTTTTTTTAATTTCGTTGGACTGAGGAAGTGGATTACTAATTTTGTTACACTTAGTCATGTCAAAATAATTATATGAAAGTTAAAATGTACAAAGTTTCTGTTAACAGACGCAAACATTTTTAAAAATAAATAAAAACCTACTTTTAAACATCAAGTATTAAATAGTTATTAATTATTCGTATTTTTTATGTCGATGCCAAATGATGCCTGCTTAGAGTGTCTGGATTCTGTGGGTATTCTGTGCTCCTGTTGCACCCAGGTATTTTCAGAAAACATTTATATAAAAGATGGATAAATCTACACTAATATTATAAAGAGGAAAGATTTGTATTTTTGTTTGTTTGTAACGAAGAAACTCAAAAACTACTGGACCGATATAAAAAATTATTTCACCAATAGAAAGCTACAATATCAGCGAGTAACATAGCCTTTTTGTGTATAGTACATCTACATTGCATCCGTGTGAAGCCGGGGCCGGGGCTAGTCATAATCTAATATATAAAATTTCCATGTCACAATGTTAGTTACCGTACTCCTCCGAAACGGCTTTACCGATTTTTACCAAATTTTATATGCGTATTCAGTAGGTCTGAGAATCGGCTATTTTTCATACCCCTAAGTGATAAGGGTTGTTCACCCTTAAATTTTTTGTTTTTATTTTTTTATAATGTGGCATTAAAAATTAGCATTACATACAACCCTAAATTTTTACTTTTTCATCACCAACCCCTGCTTTTAAGAAATTATTTACATGGCAAATCAGCGTTTGCCGGGTCAGCTAGTATGTATATAAAATAACCCTCGTCATGTGCTTTTTATGTACATATGTATTGACATACTCTTACGCAATAGTTTTCGTAATTCAGGTACGAAATTTTTAATCTTTTGAACATTAAAAAAATATATTTTTAATTTAGAACTGAAATCAAAGAAAAATAATTATGAATGGTGAAGTTTTCAATTAGAAAAAATTTTATAAGTTGAGTTGTTACTCTGTCGGTTTCAGAATTGAGAGTTGTGTGTGTCAAACTTAAGGAAATAATTGTTTATGAATTGAGTTTTACAGTTTTTAAGTCCGTCTTTGTAGCTTAGATTTCAATAAAGCATATCTAACAGTAAAATAGTATTTGTAGTGTAATGAAATAGTTACTGTCGGCATTTATTATGTTTGTTTAAAAAACAATTCCAAGAAGTCTATGTAGTTATTAAATATTATTATATTTCACACTTATTTGCAAATATATAATAGTTCTTGCAGCTAAGCTAAATAAGTTGTCTGCTTTGTACTCTCATGGGAACTATTTTGAATTGCGTTGAAAGATGAGTTGAAACACAAACTCAAAGGAAGTATAAAGCTCACTTATGAGAAGATTTGGTTTCAAGTAATATAATCGTACATCACAAATCACTATGAATAAGCTTTATGGTTTTCTTATAGAATTATTCACGTGTTGGTTGGATATTATTATGTTATATATTTTTATAACTTATAATAGAAATTATATCAAATCTATTTTGTGATTAAATGTATACTAAATAATACCCTGTAGCTGTATTCAATGAAACATTATAATATATGTATATTGAAAATGATCAAATTTCCCTTTTTTATCCTGTAAGTTTCAAGATGTCGCAATAGATGTTTGTTCTTTCGTTTCGTTGCGTTCGATTTTGGTAATAGACCTACAGCTTCTAGCAACTCCCTGCCACCTTCGTCAGGTCTTTGTCCATCTTGTGGGAGGCCGTCCTATGCTTCGTCGTCCGAGTCGTGATCTCCATTCGACCTTTCTGCCACAACGGCAATCGTGTTACGAACTATATGCCCAGCCCATTGCACTTCAGTTTGCTCATCCCCTGAGCTATGTCGGTAACTTTTGTTCTACCGTGGAACTCCTCCTATATGAACTCTGAATTGCGCAGAGGAACACCAATCTCGCTGAGCGACTCTGAGTCTCATCGTGAGAGGTGTCGGCCCCGTACTAAATTACTATAGCCATGAAATTATAACGTAACAGACATAATATATACAAACGAAGATACTTTCATACTAGAATATTTTTATAGGAATAAGAATATTGTATCCTTATATCACACCGCGGACCCAACAGATTCTGTTGGGGCAATACAATGTCTGTCGGATCCGCTAGTTTCATTATAAATATACATTCTTAACGTTAACTTAATGTACAAGGATACGAAAAATATAGTCAAGAAAATTCTTTATTAAAAAAATATATACAGAACTCAAGTCATAATATAAACTATCACACGTAATGGGCTAGCCGCTAGTGTCAAATGACGGTCACGTAGTGCTTACTTCTAAAACTTATGGAGCTTGAAAACAACACATTGTATGCAAGCATTGTAGGTACCTTTATGTGTGGACCTTGGAGGATCATAATTATACAGGTTTCATAAGAAATACGCCAAAATGCCGAAGAGGGTGATTCAAGAGATTTATCTGATATTGTCTTTTATTAACGCGAGTATCACACATTTAAATAAAATACTGTATACCGGATTAAAACGCGATTTATTATTTAAATTATTTATCCCGACGTTTCGGATGCTTTTCAGCAACCGTGGTCGCGGGAGACTGAATAATTTAAATAATAAATCGCGTTTTAATCCGGTATACAGTATTTTATTTAAATGAGATTTATCTGATTGACGTGATGTGTTTTTCTGTTGACTTGTTTTAGAACAAAACAAACTTTGTATTTTAGACGAGTTTTTCGTGAATCCATACACATATTTCGCTAAAACAGATAAAACGACTACTTTACTACGAACTTAGATGATACTTAAAGGGTTTGTTTCTTAAAAACCCTATAAGTATAAGTTGGAGCTAAAGGCGAATAGGCTGATAGGTATAATGGGTATAATATATTTTCATTGTAAACAATTTCTAAGCTATTCGGATACAAGGCGACCCGCAAGGGCGGATAAGAGGGAACTAGATAGTAATATGGTATTATATTTACAAAAAAAAAATAACATTTTTTTTTAAAATGACCTTCGATTTTTAATATTTACATTATGTATTTTGTCACGGATGACATTTCTGTGTACTCATATTGGGTATATTTTTTATAATTTGAGTACTTATGTACTTCTGTAGTAAACAAGTCTCCAGCAACATTAACTTCGGTTTCCGGACTCCAATAAAATTACATGTCAAATCCTTCAAGAAGTAAGTAGGCCAGTAACGCATCCTCAAGACCTCTGCTGTTGTCGATGTCGATAGGCGGCGGTAATTGTTTACAATCCGGTGAACCGTTTATCCGTTTGCCTCCTCTTATATAAAATAAGTCTTCGTCAAATATAATCTATTCTATCTACCTACTACAAATATGTAATTATAGGAATGTATGGAACAGTCAATTCAGTTCCGAGACAAGAGAAGGCCTTGAACAATAAATTACATTTGTCTCAAAGCCCAAACACTGACTACGGTTATAGTCGCGAGTCAATTAATTTGCCTTTCAATTTGTATTACGCCCATTGCCCGCATGTTTAGTTTATTTCCCTACTTTATCTATTATGTTGAAGAGACTATTAAATACCATTTTAAATAATGCCTTTTATTAATCATTGTATTAATAATCCGGTAACGTGTACATGTGAATTACCCCACCGTTGTGGGGCATGGGGCAGACACAGAGAATCGGCTTTACCTGATCTTTTTTTTTTCAGGCAAGATCAGTCTTCTGTGCCTTGCTAGGCAAAAACATTTTTTCTCTTAATTTGATACGCCGGGACTCGAACCCGATACCTATGATGCTAAATGCAACGCGCATATCACCGAGTCATAGAGGCAGTATTTTAATATTTTATCTAATTTGTCTGCAATAATTATAATTATGCTAACTACTTTTTTTTAAATATATTGTTCACAACTTCACATATTACAAACAAATAAATTAATTTTACAACTTGACTTTCATTTTTATTACTGAAAATTTAATAATACGTATTAAGATTAAATACTCATCTCTTCTTTACTATTTCCAAGTAAAACTGTTCAATAAATAAATGAAACTTCGCTAAGTTAAATATAGTATAAGCACTAAAAATAATAGAACTGAATATACAATAGCCAAAATAGTACAATAAAATAAATAACCCTTAGAAAAATAAAATTCGACTCTATGTTTGTTGAAAACAAGGGATATATTCACATAATAATAATTTGTAGCATTTAACAATACCCTACGTTTTACAACTTACAACAATAACAGTTATAAAACAAAAGATATTTTTCAAATATCTAGAAATGGTTTATGAATGAATAAAATGATTTAAAACTACAATACAGGGTAGCTAGTCCCCAACAAAACGTCAAAACACGTTGTTCTCTCTCTTATACAAAAGTTATTGTGCCAATATATTTCTTGGCATTATCTTGACATATCACCTACCACCTAATGAGCCTCACGATCATCTATCGATATCTAAAGTAAAATAATAGCCAAACCACCGCTGACCGAAATATGTGCCAGCTTTCGAATTCCCAGAAGTCCCAACCAAAGGCTAGAATATTTTCTAGTCTCGATTATCGAAAGGCAAAGCAATACCGTACAGCAAGGGCCTTGATAATTTGAACACCCAAAATGAATACCCTGTTCGGATCTATGGAGCTTTCGTTTTACAATATGTAGATATTTTGAAATGAAATAAAGATTTTTGTAATCGAAGGTACAAATAAATTATAATTAAGAGGAAAAACGTATATACGTATTATTATTTATAACATTTAAAAAAATCTAGTATAATACCTACTTTGGCGAGTGGTATTAATCACTGCGCGATCAAGGGGGAGGGGTCGTTCGGATTATAGAGGATTTTGGATAAGCGGGAGTTCGGATAATCGAGGCCCTACTATTTATTAAGTTAAAGTCACTAAGACTTGTTTGAGTTACTGAGTAATTCAAGTAGCCTCAAGCCTGCTTATTCTCCGAAATTTCGCTTTATTTTTTTGTTCGGGCATCCCATATAGCATCACTATATCGTTAGGAAAACGTGATCATAATAGATTTCACTTTGTTTCGTGGAGGTAAAAATATCAAAAATATTCTACTATGTATAATGTATACATATATGTATTTCTACTAAAAGTTATATCACACTAAAATGCTTTACAAGATATGTCTCGCCACGGTTAAATAAAACATAAATATAAATAGAATTTATTAGTATAAATACAACACGAGTCATTAAGCCTGTTATATTTGTACATTAATACATCATAAAACTGTGATCTTGTGTAATAGCTATCCGTTACTAGGCAACTATTAAGTAATGCTCAGCCATGCCCAGAGTAATTAAAATATCCGATGCATCCGTACATGCGGGCGCTAGTTGTTAGAGGTTTTAAAACTGTTATTACTAGATACAAAAAAAAAACATTTTATGGATTTTATATTTCCCACTTTGTTGGATAGTGTATTTATATGTTTAGATACTATACCATACTGCGGTTACTATTAAATTATAATCTCTAAATAAAGACTATATCTTTGCTTCTTCCAAAGAAAACAAATTCGATACGGCTTTCACAGCCATTTTAAATGCATCGCTTTCCATCTACATGCTCGTCTCCCCCCTATACTATAAGACGTTATTTATTTTACAGTAGTATAATAATCATATGCAATCAATCAATCACGAGTCAACTATTTTTGGGTTGGTTTTTGGTCCGTTTGGTAGTTTTTGATGTTTAATTTTTAACGAATTTGGGTATTTGTGTCACCATTTATCCACAACTTCCAACCATTTGTTGAAGCACAAGTACGTATTTGTGTTATTCAAATCTGCTGTACTTAACTAGCTCAGACAAATTTTGATCTGTGGTTAAGACAACTTACATGAAAGTATTCGTATCGTCATTCATTCATTCACATAAAAACTGATGTAAGTTGAAATTGCATAGAAGTGACAGATTGGCGAATTGTTCGATACGAATCCTTTCTCGCAAGTCATTCGTGCTGGGCCTAAGGCCAAGAGGGAAATGCATTTGCGCACTGCATGACTTCCCGCGAGGTGTTATACGGGGGTGTTATACAAGAGCTCACCCAGTGAATGTCTCTGCTAGTCAGAGAGTCTACTAACAACTCTTGACCCTCAGGTCTGCCGATATGGGCTTTCTGGGCAGAGAATGCTACACAAAAATCCTAAAGGAGTGGCCCGAGTGAACTTAGCTTAACTTTCGCAATTATGCTTGTAAAGTAAAAGCAGTGAATCAAAGTAGTCTAGTATTATGGTAGTAGTAGTATGGCCAAATATGTATGGACGCCTCTTATCATGAGCGCGAACAAATTGCAGCACAGTTTGTAACACGATAAACGATATTTACTGCTCCAAATACTTATGTAATGAAACTAACAGCTGTAGTGCAATCATATTTTATACCTACCGTTTAATACGCACGAAAGAATAATCTAGGTTTACTTTATTTCAGTATTTTACGTAAGAATATTCGTGGTAGTATAGTGTAATAACTATTCGAGCGAGCTATTCTTATTTGTCAGTACCAGAAGGAATAAATAAAGTTAGATTAAAAGAAAGACCACATTCAAACATAATCTAAACTAAAACTTAAATAAATTAATTATATATTTTTATATATAGTATAGGGGGCAAACGAGCCTGCGGCTCACCTGATGGAAAGTGAACACCGCCGCCCATAAACATCTGCAACACCAGAGGACTTGCAGATGCGTTGCCGGCCTTTAATAAACATAATGTAATAAACCAAGCTGATTAATGGCAGAATTAAAAAATATTTATTCATCATATAACACACTTCAAATAAAAAAATTAACTCACGACTACGGTTTTTCTAACTCCGCAATTAAATATACATAATATATCGACGGTAAAAAGATTTTTTTTTTAAATTTATTTATCGATATAAAAGACACTTAATTTAAAAGCAAATTTGAAACCACAGAGGTTTATATCTAATGCTAGGTAATAGGGTATAACCGACAAAAACCAAATTGTTCAGGAGAGCAGATTAAAGTTCACTATGTTTAAAGGGCACTTCGAAAACGTAGTTTTTTGTTTGAGAATAAGTGACAAAAAGTCGTCGTGGAGCCATGTGAGAGGAGCGCATTCGAAAGAGCAGAAAATTTTAAGTAGGATGGCATTCATAAGTAATTTTCGACCAAATTATATATATAAACTATAGTAACTTATAAACTATTAACTGCCGAAATCAATTTTTAAATTAGTTTATTAGGTGATATTAAAATATCAGGATACTGCATTTTTTTAACCGAAGATGAAGTCGAGAATAATGGACTTATGAATACATACAGGTTAAACATAAAAACCTCCTTGAACAGTCGACTATACTGACCTATTAAAAAAATAAATAAAGTAAGAAGTAATAATAATTACTAGTGGTTAAGGAGGCGAATAGGTGAATTTTCGGTAATACTCGAGCGTGGCAGTTTAAGATATGAGAGATTTATTAGACCTAATAGAACAACCTTGTAAAGTATTTAGCTCTATATGTAGTGACGCGCGCTTAGGATAGACGATCAGATTAGTAAAAAAAAATCAATAGTCTGAAATACTCGAGCGCGTCAGATTAAGATATTGGGGGTTGATTTTAGTGTTTTAAGACTAAATTGAACTAATCTGACGATAAGTCCTTGACGCCGCCGAGTTATAGGGTCGCGAACTTGTAAAAAAAAAACGTTAATCCGGCATTCTCGAGCGCGATTTTTTTATTGTTTATTTTGAAGAATATAATCTAAAACTTACTAAAAATACAAAATCTGCCGGTTTCCGCATGACCTGAAGTGTGGAGGAGCCATTTCGTCTTCCGAAAAACGCGTTGCGGCATATAAGTCGCGAACGAAACATTTTACAAAAAAAAAGTTTAAATAAACTTAAAAGGTAATTTTATTTTACACAAAAAACAACTCCCGGTTTTTTGAGTATGTCTCGAAAACTGAGGGTGTTAAAAAAAATTGATATGAAATAACGATGATTAAATTATGTGACTTTTATTATATCTCAATTTTTTTTTCTAAAGATTCTCGACAATTTTCGTGGACTCGGAAAAAGTTACGCGTATCTGTATACAAAAGTATTATTAACATGTACAGTTTCATGTATGTATATTATTCAATAGCCTGTTGATCCTCAAATTGTTTTTTGGACGTACCGTAAGCAAAACGAAGTGAAGAATTGAAGCAAAAAAGAGGAATTTGCCATGAACATGTACTCGTAATAACCTAACCCTGAGCGCTTCGCGGAAATATGCCGTCCTACCAGTATTTTTCCTTTATTATTTCGCAACATTGATGGTGAGGAAAGAAGCGGTAGAAGGGAATTTTCGGTACACCCTAATATATATATATATATATATATATATATATATATGTTTATGGTCCCCTACCGTAGACCCGTGTGCCCTCAGTATGACGCCGATTAAATTCCCCGTTTTATCAAGGAGAAAGAAAGGAAAATAGACACCAAAAAACCTTTTTCGGTCAGATTAAGAGAACCCACCAACATTTTTGTCAGATTAAGAAAATATGCTTTCAGGATACCGAGATAAACCTCCCCTATAAAAATCTGACGCGCTCGAGTATTTCAAAAAAACTTTTTTTTTTTGCATTTTCAAAAATTCATCGTAACTTATCGTCACGCCCAAATCGTCAGTTTTTTTAAAGGGAGCTTCCTTGGGGCCTACGTAACACCCCTTCTGAAAATCTGACGCGCTCGAGTAAATTTTTTTTTTTTGCATTTTTGACTACTTTATATGCCTACCCCCACCACGCAAACCGGCAGATTAGTATACCGTTGTTATCAGAGGCCCTTGGGGCATACGTAGTATGAATATCTGACGCGCTCGAGAATGCCCAAGTAACTGTTTTTTTTTACATTTTTGAAAAACCATACACGCCAAACCCACCGCTAAAATGGTTTTTACCATACGAGCTTTTCTTTTCGAAATTATTTTATCTTTCGATTTTGATAGGTCTCGACGGCGCCGTTGAATTACGCCATTTAGCTACCTCGCCTCCCTAGCTATAGTGGTTACTATAACAATACTTCATACTGTGGTTTTAAACAAATTTTATTCACCTACTCGATTATTGGATAAGACATCGCACGTGATATTCGAACGAGCTCCATAAATACGAACAGCAAGCGTGCATAAGTTTCATAAATAAGATTAAAGGGCAAAATATAAAACAACTATTATTCCACACGAAGTATCTTCCCTGTATGCAGTACATTCAATTTTAAAGGGCACTTTACAGATCACCTCGAGGCGTGATTACTGCCGGGTTTAAGGCAAACATTCACCAATGGATAACTTCAAACTACGTAAGACCAATAACTGTCGATGTCATACAAGGCGGAATAGGAAATAGTTTCTTTAATTCCGTCTTTGTCTCAAACATAAGTACGCGTATTGCACACTACTATGATAATAATTGATACTGCTTTGTAAAAACTCTTTACTCGCCTTCAGGTGTTCAGATTATTTGGTGTCAAATAGAATATTGAAAATGTTCTAAATTTGAAATAATTAATGTCATCTAAAAACTAAGTTCTACGAATAAATATTAAATCTCTACTGCTGTATTTTTTATCGTTTTTTATTTTAGAATTCACTAGTATTAATTTAAAATAAGTATTTTATAGTTAAGTTGCTTATCTGTGTCTATTTAATCTAGGGTTGTGTGCCAAACATCAAAAATCGTTCAGCCGTTTAAGTTTATTTTAGTAATAACTATCCATACTTTCACAGTTATAATACTAGTCGGACATTCTCTATTTGCTTTTAAAAGTCCCAGTGATAATATTTATGTCTAAACTAATATTATAAAGATATGTGTTTGTTTGTTACGATTTAACTCCAAAACTATTCGAACGATTTTAAATATGTATTATATATTTCGTGGCGCGGCCCTTATGTAGCTTATAGTAAGGATAAAATAATAAAAATTAATAATAAATCTTTATTAGTAAAATAGCAACACATTTTAACAGAAAAAAATTTAGAAACGATGACTCCTGAAAAAGCTGAGTACAACTGTGGCTCAGGAGTCAACGCCCACCTCCGAAGTTTGAACAATACCTAATAAAGATTACGTATAGATCTATACAAACAAAAATAAAGTTAAAATTAAATTAAAGGAAATAATTACAATGAGTACTAGAAGATAGATGTCTAAAAGAGTATGAATGGCTGAAAATATGTTTGTGTGTGTAAATTTCAAAAGGGCCTCCGTCTCATAGTAAGGACAAAGAACTTCACTAATAAATACGACCGTTGTTATCATTAATTTATAACACTGTCGGCTTTTCTATCTCAATATGAGGGGACTTGAAAGATTAAAACTTGCATTTTCCACAAATTGATTTAAATATTTATTATCTAGCAAATTATTTTTAGTTTATATTTTACCTGCTCTACGAACGAATTTCATAAAACAGGTTATTTCATCAAGAAATATATTAATTGAATTTATTAAAGGGACCTTATTCTGATTGAATATTAAAGCATTGTTTTATATTCAATCAATATAATACAGGAACTAAATGAATAAAAAAAAATAAGATTTAAATTCAATGAAAAATTGGTTGTCCAATATGGACACGTGAATAATATAAGGAGAAATAAATACAACTATGTATATTATTTATTAAATATAGCTTTTAACTCACGTGATGGTAAGTGATCACCGCCGCCTTGCAGATGCGTTGCCGGCCTTTAAGAAAGATGTAGGCTCGCTTCTTGAAGGTTTCCAAGTCGTATCGGTTCGGAAAAACCGCCGGCGAAAGCTGATTCCACAGAGTGGTTGTGAGAGGCAAGAAGTGTCTCAGGAATCGCGCAGCTGTGGACTAAACACGTGAATAATATAAGGAGAAATAAATACCACTATGTATATTATTTATTAAATATAGCTGTTACGTACAAGTATCTATGAATTCCTAGGATTTTCATACTTCGTAGTCGTTAGCATTAATTTCGTAATACTCCGTTGGCTTTAGTCGGCTCAGTAGTTATGATAAAATCGGGATAAGAAAAAGATTATCCTTCGTATATCTTCGTTAATATAAGCTTAGATGCATTTCAAAATAATACATCAATCACATTTATCTAATAATAGTTATCGTACGAAATAGCGGATCCAAAAAAAATTAAAGGAATTATATGAATATAGTGAAAAGACGGAATAGAAAATAATATTAAACATCTACTTCTTCTTCTTTTTCTTTTTGCCCTGTTTCCTTTTTTTTTTATTTGGCGGCGCAGTATGTTCTCTTTTTCCATTCTCTTTTTTTCCATTCATTCGCCATATAATCAGTCACACGGCTGAAACACATATTATCATTCTTAATACAGTCAATCCATGTATTTTTCACCTCCCTCTCCCCTATACCCATCCAACTTCATATTCAAAACATCTACTATAAATTAAATATTATTTATATTAAAATTGTACGTACTATGGTTTCTGTAGGTATTACGTAGAATGCCTGGTATCAAAAATCTCTATATGAAATTTTCAAAGGTGTTATTATATATCTGTAACTATGTCGCGATCATAAGTAGAAAATAACCTAGTAAAGATATTCTATCTACGCCATTTTATTATCAGCGATAAAATAATATAAATTTAATGGATGCTTAAACTGATTATAGTCTTTCTGATAAGCAACTCTATTCATCTAAAAATTATAACTATTCAACATGTAATAATTTTTATTTTTATCGCGTTTAGTGACAATTGACACCTACATATACGTTTATCGTAAGCTGCGTGACCTAGGGTTGACCCAGACCATCGTAATCTCCTGTTTAGATACAACAAAAAAGTAGGGTATGCATATCAGCTGTCTGATAACGAACCATAAATTTCAATTAGATTATTTATTATTTTAATTTTTTTTGTTTCAGTTTAGTTAACACATTTTTACTTGTATTCAGTGATAAGTATTTACTGTTGACTAGACGAGTTTTGACAGAGTCGTTGGCTAACTTGATGGTAGGTAGATATACTAGGGATATTACGGAGGTGGTTTTATCGGAACCGAATTTGGAATCGGAGTTTTTAAATTTGGTTTGTCGGAACCGGAAGAGGCAAAAGAGAGTAGTGTTATAAAATAATATTATGAACATTATTCATCAGTTTCATTCATATCAGTTCAAAAAAAAACACTTACCTGGGTGTTGAAATTAAGAAAAAAAACGAATTTTCTTAAATTTTAAACAGAAGTAAATTAAATCAAATAGCGCTGACGGCGGCGTGGCGCCGCTGTGTTTTGACCTCCGATTATAGCTTCCGATCCAAATTTATCGGAACCGAAATCAGAATCGGAAGTTCCGACCTTTCGGAACCGGAGTCGAAGCTCCGTAACGTCCCTTGTAGGTACCTCAGCCACAGCATATCAATCAATGCTAGTCCGTTCGCTTGTGCTAGCGATACAAGGTGAGGCGGAGCATATAAAAAAAAACAAACACATGACATGGTTTTATCCGGTCGCCTGGCAACGCTACCCCCTACAACTTCACAAACTTTACATCTCTATAATATTAGTATAGATATAATGTTATTATTTGCCCATATGCTAAGTAACGTACGAGATAGTCTCCATTTGTTTAATCATCTTTTATTATTGTGGCCTATACTCCAGGATGCTAGCAGAATACCAGTCCTTAACCTTCGCTGGCTAAAACGTACACTTCCACGTACACCAGTCAGCTCTTTAATCACATTCCACACTAGCATGTGGTTTGTTTTTATTTGTATTAAACTAGGTTTTCTTAAATTGTTTTTTATAATGTACTAGAAACGCGGCTTCTCAAGGGTGTTATGTAGATGTACACAAAGAACAGCCTTTGTTTCTCGGTGAAGATGTACCTTTGGGTGAAATAATTTTTAAAATAGGTCTAGTAGTTTTTGAGTTAAATCGTAACAAACAAACAAATCTTTCCTCTTTATAATATAGACTTGCTGAGCCGTGACTACTTCGCTGGGCGAAATTGCTTTCATATAGCACATTTTTTCCGACTTACTTGACACTCGTCATTATAATTTGGCCAATTCACTCAATTTCGCTATAATAGTCATAGTTATTCTGATATATTTGAAACAATAATACTTACTATAAAGTTTCATCAAAATCCATTCAGTACTTTTTGCAAGAAATGGTTACAAATGATTTAGCAAACTTTCATATTTATAATTTTAGTAGGATTTAGTTTGTAAGTCTTTGTTTATAATTTTTAATGTAATAATTTATTATCTTATACCTTTTATAGAAACAGTTACTTCAACAACTTCGGTCTCAATCATTACCACACATGTTGCGAACTGCGAAAGCAAAAAGTTTACGTGTTCAAACATAATAATAAACAAATTGGCGCTGTCGTAATCCTTTCGTCATAGTTTTTAAGTAAAACCAACATTGGCTGTTATCTATGTAGCGAATTAATTTAATGGTTTGATGTTTCCTTGGCTTAATTTATCGATGTGTATTGGTCTTGTGGTAATTATTGGTAACGCAGGATGGTTTTACCACTCATTGGTATGAAATGTAGTGTTTTTAAGCAATTGTTCAAAAGAAGGAAACAGGTCGTATTGTATCTTCCAAAAATGTCACTTAACTTTTGATTATTATTGATTTTTAAAAGAGAATGATTAAGAAAAATATTTTTATAAAAATATGTTACTTATCGACAGACGAGCATAAAGTTCACTTGATGGAGAGTGATACCTCAGCCTTCTGTTGAGCTGTCGACTTTATTTTTACTTCGAGCATTAGGAAATCCATAGACTGAAAACGAAGCGCATAATATGCACTTCATGGTTTTTCCATCTATGATTGTTAGTTCGTTACCCGTTCGGAATTTCGATATTCCTCCCACCCGATTAATGCCCGACGATGTTACCAAACGTGGGGAAGACATGCTTACAGAAAATGATAAGTAGGTCGTCCCGGTGGGATTTGAACCCCGACCCATCGGTGAGCACGGCAGGTGTTCTACCGAACGACGAGTCCGTTATATGTTTTTATTTAATACTCTTTATTGCACGAACATAATGAATTACAATACAATCCTTAAAAATAACTTAAATAGTATATTTAAGTGTAAATGGTGGCCTTATCGCTCTCACCGATCTCTTCCAAGCAATAAAAGGATGGTACTTACAATGTCTGTGTAAATTGAGTCTAACTCACCTTTCGTTTTATAATTTTCTTAGAACTCCTTAAGACCACTAATCTTCATTAAAACATGTGGTGGTTTTTAATAACTATAGTGTGATTTCGTATCATAATTTTTTAAAGAATATTAATTATACTCCATTTTCCACCTGTATTATAGTAAATAATATACATACATCCATACAATATACATATAATAACGCAATGTTCGATACATAAAAGTTGCAACTATAAACAAAATGTACGAGTAATATGTATATTTTTAAAAATAATGACTGATGAAATTAAATATAAGTCATCTAATAGATGCTGATAATAAATTATTAAAAAATCCTTATTCAAGAAAATCCAGTCTAAACTGCGTGATCGTTCAAGGACATCTGCAGAGAAATAACAAATAAAACAATAACAAGAGTGCATTACCAGTATCAATAATGTATAATGAAGTTGGTAGGTATTTATGGAAACAATAAATGCGTTAACCAGTTGCTATTTAAGGTAATGTACTATATGGCAAGAGGTATGTAGTCTCGGACTAATAAAAGCTTTTTGTGAATACAGAATTCAATTAATTCATTATTTTGTATTCAACACGTGTTATATCGTTTCCGCCCTTATCATTTTAATGTATAAGCAATGCGCCATTTTTGGTTACAATTCCCTTACTAACCTAAAAATAATAGTAGGTAAATACAATAGTTGAATTATTTGTTTTTTTAGTAATAATTAATTATACGACGGGCTCATTGGCGCGTTCGGTAGAACACCTGCCGTGCGCATCGATGGGTCGTGGGTTCGAATCCCACCGGGACCACATGCTTATAATTTTCTGTAAGCATGTTTTCCCCACGTCTGGTAACTTCGGGCATTGATCGGGTGGGAGGTATATCTAAATTCCGACCGGGTAATGAACCACCGTTCATAGATGGAAAAGCCGTGAAGTGCATATTGCGCGTTTCGGTTTCAGTATATCCGACTGCTCGAAGTTAAAATTGGGTCGACAGCGCATCATTGACTGATGTTCTGTGGCTGGGGTGTCACCTACCATCAAGTGAACCTCATGCTCGTCTGTCGATATCTGACATAAAAAAACATATTGACTTTATTGATTTTAAAATTACATTTAAGTAATATTTAATAGGTAGGTATTTAATAGGTAAAACTAAGGTATGATTTGTTCAATGAGCTCAGTGTCTAGTTCCACTGGTAGATAAAAGTATAGTTTAATTTAGTATTATTAACTAAGAGCATAATAACATTGCAATTTAATTATAAAATATTAATTAAGGAAAATTATATATGTTATTTTTTTAATACTAAGCAAGCGGTTTTCCTCTACAAGTAATTATACTTGGTAACCTATTTACAATGTTATCGAATAGGATGTCAATAAAAAAGGATGTGGCTAATTCTGAATCGATATCAAAACGCAGTATATACTATACATTGAGTTAATACATATATTTATTATGTACATTTATTTAAATTATAGTTGATATAATAGTTTTGTCACATACAAAAGTGAATTCTATAGTGATTAGTGGGGCGTGGGGCAGACCCATTTATTAGTAACTTTTTTCCTGACCTTATCTTTACAGACAAGGAAGAGATCAGCCATCTGTGCCCTACCCAACCAAAACGTTTTTAAAAATCTTGTTTCCCCGGGATTCGAACCCAGGACCATTCGGTACTAAACGCAAAGCGCATACCATTGATGACTGAGCCACGAACTCGTTCCTATTTTTTGATACATATCAGGATAATATTATTATTATTACAACACAAACCATAACTTATTTTGGTTGCCGCAGTAAATAACATTTTATTTTAGTATTATTATTATTGCTAAGTATTGTTATTGTTTGACCAACTACTCTAAGAGGATAAAATGCACAGTCTGATAATGTTTAGAATATAATGAGCTTGAATGAAACATGGTAGTTTTAATCATTAAAATATACAAGAGCTTCCGGTTTTCGATGTTGTGTATAAGTTAAAAACATACTAAAATTTACACGTGTTTAACTACATATAATAGGTCATATAATATTGTAATTGTGATGTTAAGTGAAATACATAATTATGACATGTATTAATTAATAACATTCTTTACTTGACATTGTTTCTTGTATTCAATTTGACCAATTATTAAAATAATATGGATACGAGACCACACGCCTTCATTGTTGAAAAAAAAGTATATTTTTAAAGATTGTCACCTTTTTACCAAATTGGATATTATTAAATTCGTTAATAAATCTAAGCGGTAATTGCATAAAATATACTTAAACAAAAACAAAATTTCTATGGGTTTTTTATTATATACCTAAGTACTTACGAAAAAATTTTTAAACACTCACATTTGGTATTACTTTGGCATTCATATATTATTCAATGTATTTGACATTTATTCGTTATGCCCTTACGAGGTCGTCTCCGATAATGTTCTTCATATTTTCAAACTCATCCTCTGAAAAAACTTTCAATCGTCAAATTTTTAAATCTACAAACCGGTTCGGAATGTTCCTCTTTGTATTTGTATTACATAGATATTTTATTTATCCACTTACTCTTCTATTTTGTACTTATTTTCTTCTGCTTTGAATTAAAATCTTGTGCCTTAAAATAAAAATAAAAAAATTAAGAATATATGCTTGACATTATAAATCATATTCTGAATCATTTCCTTTTTATATCATATTTTAATTTATGGGGCTATGTGCGCATTGATAAAATATAATGTTTTCCCACAATACAAAGTATATATTATTGTAGGATTTTGACTCTGTTTCGAATTTCATTTAAATCGGTTTAGTATTTTAGCCTTGGAAACGTTTCAAACAGACATATATAACGTTATGGAAAGTACCTACTGATAAAACGCTTCCTCGTTACTAAACACGTATTAACTCCAATAATACTAATTCGATATTCACTACCTATGAGGAAGTAAGAAACCGGTTCATTTGAACAATCGAGGTAGAGTCGCCAACACACATGCCCCTTCATATTAAACTTTTCCATGAGAGCATGTAATACATTATAACATATACACCTTTACAATCCTACTAAGCCTAACTAAGATCTAACCTCTGTATTTAGCGAATAATATATGAATTTAAACTTCGCAACCAAACTATGGATGGATATGGTACTCGTAACTACTTACACTTTTTAAGCTTACCTTTCAGCATAATTCGTTGTTATTTTAAATACGAAAAAAAAACATTTAAAAAGGATACATTTGGGTTTAAATTTGCGTTCAAAATATCAAAAGCTTTTTGTATTTATTCCTTTATATAAAAATAATTATATTTTGCACGGACCATCAAAGATAATTGTAATCTTAAGGACTAATGAATCGAACGAGTGGTCTATTGTTGAAACACTTTAATTCTATCAAAATGTGTTGGACCTCACTGTTTTATGTATCTATTTTTTTTTTATAGAATAAGTAAGTGATCTCTCCCGCTCATACGCTACACCAAAGAAGTTACAAGTTGCAAGATAAACTAGCAACGATACTATGTAGAGTTAGTATTCTTAATAAGGTTCGTTTAATATCTCAAACTCATCTCTACTGAAGCTTTTATTGTTATAAACTAGATGAACTGATTGTAAATAGCTTTAAAAAAATGACGATTAAAAATAAAGAGTTAAAGGATACATACACTAAGTTGATTTGAGAAATTTTGTGCTTTATGTTTAACATGGTGATATACCAGAAATGTATAACTTCAGAAATGTTAATAATAATCTCTGTTTATGAAATTGGAATGAAACAATATTATACTACTTAGAATACATTTGTATTAATTGATACTATATATTATGGATTTTAAATATTCCTTGAATTAATAGGTATCCAATGGAATATTTGCTTTAGAATTAGCTAAATAACTTCAAGGTGCACCGCCTTGCAAATACCTGAAATATAGAAAGGCAAACGTCAAACTATTATAAACAATAACTGCATACATAATCAGAATAATGAACGCGCCTTAACTGAAACTGGTTCACAATGACAACTGCAAAATGAATCTATCATAAAAATATATGTATATTTATACATATATTGTTCTTGGAAAGTCAAAACTGCGAAAGCGTAATTGATCAAATTGATAGCCAAAATAGAGTAATATTTTATTTAATAAGCATAAAGTGAAATCCCGAGTCCCTTAGTGGGACATGGGACAGACCCATTTCTGTGTCTGTTTCACTGATCATTTTTTCTTTAAAGGCAAGTAGGTGATCAGCCTACTGTGCCTTGCCCGACTGAAATTATTTTTTTAAATCTTGTTTTCCCGGGATTCGAACCCAGGAACTTCGCTTACCACTGAGTTCGTTACCCGGTCGGAATTTCGAAATTCCTCCCACCCGATCAATGCCCGAAGTTACCAGACGTGGGTAAAACATTCTTACTAAAAATTATTTACATGTGGTCCCGGTGGGATTCGAACCCACGACCCATCAATACGCACGGCAGGTGTTCTACCGAACACGCCAACGATTTTAGCGCTTTAGCAGGTTTGCCTTTCTACTGACGTTATATGTATATTGTATATGTTCATTAGTATTGTTTTCGAATATTTGCAATGTATAGTGACAGAAGTTTTATAAAACTCTACATTAGCAATATCTTTGACAACATTTACTGGATACATAATAGGTAGTGAGATGGGCTATAACTTTATATTCTTAGGAAGATGCAGTTTTATGGAACATGCAAGTAATATATTTTTTCCAGACCGCAAAAGCGAGTTAGCCGCTTTACGATCGAGGGATGGCGGTTCATATACGAGTAAAAGCAGTAAAACGTCCTGCAGTCTGGTTTCAGCAAAAGATATAAAACTACCCACATCTTTCAAGTTTTACTCTACATAATAATAAATGTATCACTCTCCCGTAATGCAATTTTCAGCTGCATTATTTTACTTAAATAATCACTGATTGAAGTTAACACGTTCATGCACGAATATAAAATAAACACAGCCTCAAAAATAAACAAACCATCCGTCATTTCGATACTCAATTTTTTGTGAGCGCGGCAGAAATGTGAAGTTACATAATTTAAGAACAAAAGGGTCCCCAAAAAAAGCTCAACCCGCAGAGCTGGAAGAAATAAAATGTCTCAACTAAGTTATGTTGCTCTTCGCAATGTAGAGCTATTCAAAAGTTACAAGCTATCCCATAAACTATAATATTGGGCAATATTATAGTTTCTTCATAGAAGACATTAGGTGAACTATTTTTGGCCAGCAAAATTTGGCTGAGTTCGTCGCTTTTAAATAAAATACTGTATACCGGATTAAAACGCGATTTATTATTTATATTGTTTAATGTGATCTGTCTTAATGTGATCAATACCCGAAGTTACCAGACGTGGGGAAAACATGCTTACAGAAAATAATAAACATGTGGTCCCGGTAGGGTTCGAACCCACGACCCATCGATGCGCACGGAAAGTGTTCTACCGAACGCGTCAACGAGTCCGTCATGCCCTCCCGAGATTACGCACACTCAAAAAAAATGTATATGTATAGGCCTAACAACATTCATAGTAATCTCATTATTTCAGTTGTTATTTGTAGGTACTCATTATTTTGATTCAAAACACTCACTTCGACTATTCACCTAGCTTATCTTTGGCACCATTCAGTAGTAATTATACTTATCGCCAAAACTGGGTTGCGACTTGTGATAGCATTTTTTAATATTTCCGGATGAATATTTATTGTTGATACTAAACGTTATCGGGACTGCCACCCCTTGACCCCGGCTTGTTCACTTTAAAGAGTTCTTTGTATTGATAACTGCATATATTTCAAATAAATTCATATTTTTACGGAATATGGGGCAAACGGGTTATCTTCTAATCTGGCAGTAAATGATAACTGGTGGTCTTTAGAGGGGACTTGCGTGCGTTGACTGCTAAATATCTGAATTCTTCCAAACGACTGAAAATTAGTAAGTAATCGATTCAGATTCTAGCTTTTTATAGCATCAGTAGTTCTATTACCAAAATCGAACGCAACAAACGGAACGAAACGAAAGTACAACCAAGTTCGTATTTTTACTTATTAAGAAAACATTTTCAATTCTATTTACGTCTAGCGAACCGCCCCAGCTTCGCACGGTTGCAATATAGATGTACCTACTATACAAAAATCCTATTGCCTTGTTACTCGCTAATAATGTAGCTTTTGATTGGTGAAATAATTTTAAAAATCGGTCGAGTAGTTTTTGAGTTAAATCGTAACAAACAAACTAATCTTTCCACTTTATAATATTAGTATAGATTATAATCGATATCTCAAACGAAAGACATAATGTCTAATTGCGAACGACGGATCGATCATCGGATCTGAAATAGGAAAATGTACGACCCGTCAGCCGAAACATATTTTGTTTTGTTAATAGGCCTCCAGACAAATTCGATGGTAGATGATAAACCAGCCACAGAATATCAATTATTTATCAACGACGATGTTGAGACCAGGGGCTGCCAGCTACTGCCGTATCAGCCATATCAAAGATACGGGGCCCCCTGGCTACAGGGGCCCCGAACCTGTGTAAGTGAAAATTAACCTCCTTAAGCCTTAAACCTCCTTAAGCTTCGCCGCAGTAATGACCTGATACAGGGCCGCCCATCAAGGGTAAG
The DNA here is from genome assembly GCA_905404175.1 of Anthocharis cardamines. Classification (NCBI taxonomy): domain Eukaryota; kingdom Metazoa; phylum Arthropoda; class Insecta; order Lepidoptera; family Pieridae; genus Anthocharis; species Anthocharis cardamines. The sequence continues at coordinate 6,140,013 of FR989964.1, forward strand.
CTACGCCCCTGGTTTCAACCTATTTTTTTACTACTGTCTGTTCGGTACTGTCACTGAACTTACATAATATATATATTAACGTTGGAGGGAACCTTTAAAAAATTCAATTTTGCATCGAATCTACGACGCGTTTATTGAATTGAATTATGGAATTACAATTACTTTTCGATTTCGATGAAACAAAGCTTTCTTGTTCTAGATTATGGTTAATCTAACTGTATGAAAATCATTTCAGTAGTTTCCAAGATTAGCGTGAACAAACAAACAGACACAAATTTTAAGAATGATATTTATTTATTTTATTATGTTAATTAATTAAAGGGAAAACTTACAGCTAATTAACAGTTTTTCACATAGTTACGTACAAATAGAATTATTAAGGATATATTTTAAAAGCTTTGTCCAGCGCATAATAATTGAAATGGCCGTACGCTTCGGGGTCTGCCTGATAGCCTCTTATCAGTGCCGACCCCACGCTGTGGTGCCGATAGCTAGCTCGGTTCCATCATGGCGTCGCTACTTAAATGTATACCATAATTCATTTCTATAAATAAGTATAGTCGTACTTATATACCTACTTCACGATTTCTTGTTGATAAGAACAAGCTTTTTTGATGCTAGAATAATTTAAGACAATTAAAACGGAAATGACAATTTTTATATCATTACTACAAATAATTATAGTCGCACTTATGCTGCAAAGTCCAATAAATAAACTCCTAACCTGTACTTTTTCTTCTCAGCTTTTGTATGCAAGAATAATAATAAAATACTAAGTATAATCAAATCCTGAAAATTATTTCATAATTTATTATGAGTTAGAATATTATATTTAATTCCTTATTTCACATTATAATATCTATACGTATATATATAAAAATATCGTATTACTGTTTTTGTGGTCGCACTCCTCCGAAACGGCTATACCGATTTTTATGAAAATGTTTATGTATATTTGGTAGGTATGAGAATAGATGGTAAAGTATATTTCATACCGCTAGGTGAGTAGGGTATTCCTAACCAGAACTTTTTTCATTTTTTTTGATAAAATTTGATTTGGTCTCATTTTCTTCTTGTGTTCGTCTATGAATTTCCGAGCGCTTGAAGTAAAGATCATCAGCGTACTAGAATTTTTGACTGATGTTCTGTGGCTTACGTATAATCTACCATAAATGGAGCCTTTATGCTCGTCTGTCGATATGTAGGACCTATGTTGTAAGTTCTTGTGTGTGTTTTGGTGTTTTTTATCTTCCTGGATGAAATAACATTTCAGGTTATCGCTATCAATACAAAAATTGTTGTTATTTTAGTTTCATATATTTATTTAGTTTTTCAAATCCTTTTGGTGATGAAATATAGACAGAAATAAATATATATATAAGAAATTATTTGATCAGGTACTTATACATATCGGCGATACGAATACTTTCCCCACAAGATGCTTTTTTTATGTCAGATATCGACAGACGTGCATGAGGTTCACTTGATGATAGGTGCATCAGTCAATGATCCGATGTCGACCTACTTTTTTACTTCGAGCATTCGGAAATCCATAGACAGACCGAAACGCGCAATATACACTTCGCGGTGGTTCGTTACCCGGTCGGAATAACGATATTCCTTCCACCCATTCCATCAAACATAGGGAAGACATACTCATAGAAAAATACAAACATGTCGTCCCGGCGGGATTGGAACCCGCGACCCATCGAAGCGCATGACACGTGTTAACAAACGTGCCAACGAGCCCGTCTAAGTCAAGGCCTTGTTTGTGCATTTACTGTATTCATGGTCTAAAGATTTTGGTACTGAATAATATCGCTTACTTGTCCTACCAAGTCAATCTGTTATAAAACAGAAGTGTCGACACGCCTTCGATAAGAATATCAGAAAGCCATTATCTGTTTAAATTGAATCCGAATTGCTTTCAAGAGCGCTCCTAAATATCTAATCATGGACTGATTATTAAATGCCTGTTATCGTTCATTGTGTCATTTTCAGGCCACTTAACCATTCGGCTTTTATTTAAAAATAACTTCAAACAAAGAAAACATACTTGCATACGTCAACTTTCTTGCTTACTGAAAAGACTATGTTAATTATATTTAAATATAATAGTATTTATATGAATTAAATTTAGTATTTATATGTGATCTTGTTAGGAGTAGTGTATATTATGCATTTTAAATGAGATTTAATCATTTTTCATATCAGCTTTATAGTTGTTATTTATAGAGCATTTCCTACACGGATTGTTTGGAAAAAATAGCTATCATATAGCTGTATCACCGTAATCTGAACACACCTCTTAAGTTTTCTGAATTGTGTATCTTTTTCTTCCTGCCCTGTTCCCTTTTTTTATTTGGGGTCGGCGCAGTATGTTCTCTTTTATGTAAATACTGAGTACAGTATGAGTGTCGGCGCAGTATGTTATATGCAATAAAGTACTTACTTAATGAACATAATCTGGACTTCGTATCAAGATTTATGTATTTAACTCTCATCTAAGTAAATTTCGGGAAGTATTTTAATTTTAACTTTTACTAACGTAATATTTGATGAGAAACGGGGACAAACACTTGTAAAAATTAGTGCTTGAAAAAAATTATTGCTAATTCGTAATTTTTTCACATAACATTAACAGCGTAAATAAGAAATTATTATCGTATTTTCTGTGGTTCTTTGCTTGAATGAGTATTTTTTTAAATTCATGAGTGGCCAGGGGAAGGGAATCAAAATTTAAACAAATAAACATAACCGATATAGCAGGAGTGTAACCCGCGAAGCCATTGCACCTACAAAATAGATATTGTTAGATTTGCATCCCTTTTTTTTCTCTTTGGACCTCTGTTATTTTGTCTCCATTAACCCCAGGCATTATTATCAGTTATATATTTCAAACTTTAAAATTATATTTCTTTCAAAGTTATTTTACATAAAATATTTCCTATACAACTAACAATTCAGTGACTGAGTTTAAAAATAACTATCTTACAGATTTATGGGAAAATGGCTAAACGTCAGTGGGCCAACGACATCTGTCATTTCGCAGCGTCCAGCCGGCTTCTACAATTAGGTACCAATTGACCCCACTCGGCAGACTGTAGGCGCCATCAAACAATTCCTATTTCGTAGTTTTGCATCGTGAAACTCGACCTTGATTTTAAAGTTATTGAACACTGTAAACCCTATAGTGCTGCAGATGTCTATTTGCGTTAGTTGCCACTTACCCTCAAAAGATATCGTCGTTTGCCCCTTCTTGAAAATAAAAACATAACCCAAATTCCAAAGGAAAAGGTACTCCAATTTCACAGAAATTAATAAATACTTACCCGTATACATATTTAATATCAGTATAACCAAGTAACATGTCGGTACTTTAAACCAATAAATATGTAAATACCATTACTAAAATAAACTAAAACATTTACGCAAGTTTTAAGCATTTTTTACGTTTTTAATATAATTAAAAACAGTTAACAAAAAAACTTCTGTGAACTACATCCATACAATATGTTAGTATTGAGGCCTGCAAAAACGAGAATTATGACGAAACATGTCTCAGTTTTTTGTTACCGAATACGGAAGTACAAAATTGCGTTATAACAAGCCACTTAAACATATAGTATACTCATTAGTTCCTAGTCAAATTAAGTCTGGAAATAAATTATGGTGTAGTAGACTGGAGCTATATGTACGTAATAAGGAGTTCTTATTACCATTTTGTCCATTAAAAAATTAACGTTTGAATTTATTAAATAAAATTAAAGCATCTAGTATGGAAACGAAATGCTTTCAAAATAAAATGTAATCTAACAAATGTTATCAAGGCCATATTTAGAGCACAACGATGGGGTCAGCTCGTAAGAAACTGTGTCCCAATGGACATAAAAAGAAGAGGACTTTTTACAAAATGGCATGACGACATAGTAAATATTGTTGAGCAGCTCTAGAGTCCAGACTGTCAAGAGGAACATCTGGAGGAGGCCTTTACTGCTCGGGGCAGTTCTGACATGGAAAATAGTTTAGACAGAGATAACACTCACACACAACTTATATATTCTAATGTGATAAAAAAATTGTATTATGTATATACATATTTATATCAAATCAATAAACGCTATTTTAATTACATATTACCATTTTGATTATCAGTGTAGCTTTCAATTATTGGAAGGACTTTTTAAATGGTTCATAATTCTCTTATCAACTGCGTTGTGTACTGGCACATTTTAGCATAACTGGATCCAATTGTTGCCACGTGTTTAATCGCCTAACCCAGAGAAACCAGGAAATGAAACTTTTGATGTTTTTATACATTAACTTGGATAAGTCATGGTCCGCTGGCTAGGTATCTAGTTCTACAAGTAAATGTTGAGTTACGACATACAACAATATACCGCGAATGACACTAGCATTTCCAGCGTTATACCAGCAAGCTGTTCTAGTTTTGTTGCTCAACAACTTAGTACCTAATTGACTGCGTTTTAAATAACCAACTGTATTTGTAAAATTACCGGTTTCACTAAGGTATAGGTACGCGTTTTAGTATTCAAATATACCATTAATTAAGATAAACGTCGATTAAACAAGTACGATTGTTTGAAGAAATATGGCTTTGTCTTTGCCTCTAAGCTAATATTAACTAGGTACTAGCGCGAGCACTACATGAAATTAAGAAATCTAAATATTAAATGCGATAAAAATTATTAACGAGCGGTAACGCCTCCTGTTACCTGATTGCTAAAAATAATATTAGACATATTATTTTTATTATATTAGCGTTTAATTAAAATGCTTGTCATAATACGTATAGTATAATATTTAAGCATACATTTTAACTATCAACTACACTACTCTCTTATATTTTATTTTGATAATACTTATTCAGTTTTCAGTTCGAAATATGGCAAATTCGAAATATAGAATTGTTATTTGCTTTAACTAACAGTTGAATAATTTTAATATTGAAAACTCCTATAAGGTTTTACTCTGTAGCGAGTGTCATATTAACTAGTGAAGCATAATTTGGAAGTATTTATTGGCTATCATTGGGCGCCATCTCATAACATAACCTACTTCGATATTGCGTAATTACGAGTGAAATGTAGGTCCGACATTGATATTGACATCTCTGTGTGAGATCGGAAGTTGCGATACCAGTATGCAAAACTTCTTTAAATAAAAATTGAAATTAAAAAACATAATATGGTATTACATGCTTTTAGACAGCTTCTTCAATGTTTCAAATACAATAATTCAATACAACTAATGTAGGAAATAATATACTTGCATGCATATTGCATACATGTTTGTTAAGAATGTGTCGTAATATTGTATTTTATTAACGCGAGTAGGTTTTATAATTTTTACAACTGAATTAAACTCATTCTTGCTGGAACTAGATCATTGTTGCTGGAAAGCATCCGAAACATCGGGATAAATAATAAATCGCGTTTTAATAAGTTATTAAGTAGTTTATTTAAATAATATGTCGTTAAAAATTTAAAGGATTTTTCACGTTATTGATAACGTTTTTAATGTATTTAAACGTGATATTATATTACGTAGCTCGCCGTCTTTTAAAAACTTCAAGCGTTGGAACGGAGACAATTTGTCTTCATGTCAAACAGAAAAATCTTGTCTGCTTTCGTTTGGCTTAGCTGGGATTCAAACGACCCGCAGTCTATTAGTAACCTACTGCCAATAGAAGGTACCAGTCTATTGTCTAATTAGCTACATACTTCAATCAAAAAGGAACATGTGAATTGCATAACTGAATAGAAACTATAATATTATTTAACATTGAAAGATAAGCGAAGTCATTATTGAAATGCTTGAAGGCACATAATATTGTGTTTGTTAAATTATGAATAAACTATTGCAGTCACTCCATTTATTCGTTACGTACGTACCTACTTACCATGAGACTCATTTCGTTGTGGTTTTCTTTCTTATTTCACAGAATTACTTTTAAACAATTCAATTTTTGTAAAAGTGTGCCATGCGACGGGATGTTAGCCACCTAGAATACTGATTCATAGAATTTATTGTTTATTCCGCTAAGTAGTTTATCAATATCTGTTGTTTTTTTTATTTTACTTTAAGGTAAGGAAATCACTTGAATAATACGAGAACGTTGCTTGGATTAAACAGAACACCGACTACAAATTTTATTATTGAAGTACCTAAATACACCTTTAAAATCATTATTAATTTTATTAACTAAAATAAACATGATAATTAAAATTCTCCAATATTTAAATCGACAGCGCATCATTAACTAATGTCGGTTATCGATACTGTCATTTAAAATGGGCCCACAAAGTTATATATTATATCATCGACATATCTTTACTTATTATAATTCAACTATTAATAATTATTTGTACTATGAAAATTTGAAATAAGCATTAAATATAAGGTAGTGCAACAAAACACCCAGTTCTCAAAGCAAGAATTATTATTTTTTCATGCGTAATACAAAATCTTTAGCTCTCATTTGAATCTCGAACATCGATATTAATCTCGCCGGAGTACCAGTTACCGCTTTGTGCAAGTGACTTTATGTTTCCTCAGTAAAGCCTTTCACTAGCGAACGGCGGAAGCTCGATTATGTCACTGTAGTATGCCATCGGTTGGCCGCAATAACCGGCACACTTACCCACCAAAACACGTTGCGTCAACGTATTATATAATATTTTCGACTGTTTCGATGACATTCGGAGTTTAAAGTTATACAAATAATACCTAATTAGGTCTTTGCATGTATAATTTATGGAACATCAAGTAAATATTTCTTAGTGTTTGGGTTAATGTAATTGGTGAACGAGGCTTGGTTGGAGTTCAGAACCTGTACTTAATTACTTTTAGTATATGATGGGATCGCTCGTGGATGGCGGGTTCAATAGCGCATTCGATCTTGCGTGCCGATGGGTCGCGGGTTTGAATCCCGCTGGACCACATTTTATAATTCCCTGTAAGCATTTTTTCCGGAATTCTGATCAACCGCCATTCATAGAAAACCGTGAAGTGATTTTCGAATTCTCGCAGAAAAATACATCATCGGCGCATCATTGCCTGATGTTTTACCTACAATCAAGTCTCGCGCAATTCTGTTTAACATAAAAATATTACGAAGAATGTATTTTTAATAACGGTTTTAAGTTTATTAACTCAGCGGAAAATGTCAGTACCTAATAAGTTAGTCTTACCCTTAACTTAACTTACTTTTAGTCAACACATCATAATATAAGATATGGTACCTACAACCTATAGCGAACCGATTACACGATTCAAAAACCCTTATACCGAGTATCTAATACGATACACATTGAATATCATTTTGCATTACACGCTTACTAAGTGCCAACAAAGAAGTCGTTATATCATCTTACAAAGTACCGTATGCAATTACAAGTAATAAGGCTTTTACGTTATTCAGCGTTTTGTTACTTATAGTAGGTACTCTGCAGCTATACCAAGAATAGCGTGCAATGTCTCTATTTTCGCACTATTGAAGCTGATAATACAGTTATTATTATAACATTGTAGGTAGCACTTATAAAACACCTATTTATATGTGTAAATTTATTTTTTCATTAATTTGATTTCAAAAAAACCAAGTCAAATCTCAGCTTGAAGGCAAATACTCTAGACTTATGATCTAACTAATATATTACAGATTGATATTTTTAGTCATCCTTTAGAGTCTTTATTGTCTTTGCTATACACAACTGTACAAAAAATCACACTATATAACTATTAGTAAGTGAATTCCCGTATTGGGGCATAGGGCAGAACCATTTTTGTGTCTGTTTCACTGATCATTTTTCCTTTTAAAACATTTTTTTTTAATTCTGTTTTCCCGGGATTCGAACCCAGGACCTCTAAATGCTAACTAACGTTGACTGCTGAACCACGGAGGCGGTCAACTATGAATAAAAGAAACGTAAAATAGAATATAGGACACCTATGCAAAAGTGAACAATTAAAAAAAATCGAAGGGTTACTGTTATTGCTCTACCCTATATTATACAAAGAATCCAAGAATGAGGATGAATTAAAAGGGGCCTTAAGACCAAACGAACACGTTTCTGCATATTGCTAAATAAGAATGTCATAACCTTTTCTATAGCCATTCGTTAACATCAACACTGAAAGGTCAAGATGAATTTGCTTACGACTAACGTGTTGTACTGGAATATTTTCTTATATCGTCGCTGCGCCTGACAAGTTCCATATGTGATTTTTGTATAGTTTTGGGAGACTACGAAAAACGTATTATTAATTCACATACGGAGCTTTTCTTATCGGTCAAAACATATATGGAATTAGTTAAACTCATATCCAGTTCGAATATCACAAAAATTATTTTAGTAACACATAGAGAATAAAACGAAGAGTATTTTTTGTGCGAAAACCAAAAATAAAAAAAAATCACATATGGAATTTGGCAGGCGCAACGACGATATAATATTCAGAACGCTTAGATTTCTAATAGCTTACTAAGCTTAAGTATGGCTTAGATGAGATGAGATTTGCAAAAATCTCTTTGAAGAACGATTTATTATTTAAATAGTACGAGGGCTCAGATTATATCCATTGCTTTGTCATTTTTATTTTATTATTCAGTTAAGGTGCAATGTAAGGAAAGATTTGGTGAGTAATCGTGAAGTTGATTGTTCTTTAGATAAAAGGCTTAAAATAGTTTTGTGTATTGGACCGTAGCGGTTCGAATCGGCCCGAAACGTGGCCTCTACTTCGATGGATATGCAACGTCATCTACTACAGCTTTTGGGATACATTTATCGTCATCTTAAAGATGCTCTTTATGTACTAAATATGCTTGTATATATAGACTCGCCCGTATCATAATAAAGCACGAACTTTTGACGGGCTTGATTTTGTGCGCATCGATGGATCGTGGGTTCGAATCCCACCGGGACGACATGTTTATTATTTTCTGTAAGCATGTTTTCCCCACGTCTGGTAACTTCGGGCATTGAACAGGTGCGAGGAATATCGAAATTCCGACCGGGTAACGAACCACCGTTTATAGATGGAAAAACCGTGAAGTGTATGGATATGAAAGTCTATGGATTTCCGAATACTCGAAGTAAAAAGTAGGTCGACACCTTATGTTGTTCTGTGGCTGAGGTATCACCTATCGTCAGTGGCGGATTTACCAGCAGGCTGAGTAGGCTTCAGCCTAGGGCGGCAGATTTCAGGTGCGAAAAATTTGGGGACAAATTTTATTTTTACGTGTCTTATGGAAATCAAAAACAATTCTGTAGAACGTTTTTATGATGTCATTCAACGAAATATCAAACTTGTTTATCCTATATCAAAACACCCAGTTCGCCGCCCCGAATCAGTAATCGGACTCTATATATTATATTAATTTAATCATAGACATTTGCTGAGGGGGGGGGGGGGTAGTTAATAGCCTTGGAAGTGTGTAAATCCGCCACTGTATAGAGGCTAGGGTGGCAAAATTTTGATAGCCTATACTCCGAAAATGTGTAAATCCGCCACTGTGCTCGACTGTCTATATCTAACATAAAAAAACCTAAATGTGGCAAAGTTGTACACGAATTGTGTATATTGTTCTTGGTTTACATATAATTTTTCTTAGCAGGTAACTTGTTTTCATTTAAATATGATAAAAAAACCAAGGAATTAATTTTAAACAGACCAACCAAATTTGCGTCTACAAGCAAATAAATATTGTGTTTAATTATAAATTTAAAGTTTCCAAGACCCAGTTTATACCCTAAATTATGGTGAGGTAAGTTTATACATTATTTATGTAAATATTTTAGTGAATTCATTAAAATTATAATTGATCGGATGATAATAAGCGAAGTAGAGCTATTATAAAATAGCACGCTCATTAGACTGAACTGACAAGACCAGTCGACTAAACTTGATTGATTCTGAATTATAATGGAATAGGCTGGTAATATATTAAAAATCTATTTAATATCATTTTTCAATAATGTTTAATAAAGGGGTTTTTGTAATCGACAGACGATCGCGAAGTTCTCTTGATGGTTTGTGATTCGTGGTGGCAGGTGATTCCTTAGTGAGGTATGGGGCAGATATTCTCTGTATGTTTCACTGATCATTTTTAACCGATTTCAAAAAAGGAGGAGGTTCTCAATTGGTCTGTATGTTTGTTACGCGAAAACTCCGCAAGTTATGGATGGATTTGGATGATTCTTTTTTTGTTTGGTATGGCATATTTCAGAGGTGGTCCCATATAACGACTTCAAAAATAACTGTTAATAAATAATGCTTTGAGGTAATTATAATATTATTTTTTACTTTTTATTTTAAGTTAGTACATACTATATGTAGTTGTAGTTTTGAAGTCGGTATTTGTTTTTTGCTTAAAAATATTTTTTTTCTGTACATAAGTGATCAGTCTTTTGTGCCCTGCCCGACCGTTTTTTTTTTAAATATTCTATCTAGACTCGAACCCGAGATCACCGGTGCAAAACGCATGGATGAGCCACAAAGTCAGAGGTGATCAATATTCATAGACTGAAGCCGATACGCGCAATCTCCTCATATTTGCTAATGAAAGGGGTTCGTTAACCTGCCAGAAAGTCGATATTCTTGTTTAACGTTCGAAGTGGCCACACAGAGAAAAATATACAAATACAAATTCTTGCCATTGTTCCAACGAGCCTGTCAAAGGTCAAAAGGTAGGTTTACTTTGACAATACTCATTTTTAAACACAGTACATACGCGTAAACAAAAACTTCCGGAAAACGAAAATCAGACCATTCAACGTAAGTATCACATTACTGGAAAATATGGACGAATAGAGTTTTACAATAGCTGGCATCTTTCAGTTTGAATTGTAATAATATAGAATAAATAAATCACATTTTTGTCCACATTACGTTCTTATAATTATCAAATTACAATTTACATTACATTAATTAGAAGATTTATAATCTGTAAGCTGATGCATAAGTATGTTAAAATAAAATTAAATCACGTTTTTTGTAAAATTTAGACAAGCAATAAAAAGTTATTATAAACGCCATTTATTCTTATAATAAGTTTTAGTCAGATTTCAAAATGACAGGAAATAGAAAAAAAAAATTAAGTCAAAAATATTCGCAAATGCATTAATCTTATGACGTCATAGGTCCAGGCCGCTGCAACTTCCTTGTTCGAATATCAGCAATCTGCAGTGAGAGTAGAACTTAGCGCTCGCGTACTCAGCTGTTGCGTCATCGCGCACACACACACATACACTTTCACTATTAGATAATTCTATACAACGCTACTGCCTTACTTACACATATACTTTGTACAGTACGCCTACTTACCAAAATGGTTGAAGAATAATACTAACGTCTTTGATTTTTTAAACATTTTATCAAAAGACTAAATCCTTTTCAATATTGTTCCATTATCTCCATGAAAGAACTGTTAAGCAATGATTTTATTAGACTTTAATTATTGCTTATTAATAAATAATTAATTATATTTACAGTTTATCATTTATTTCTATATTTAAATAAAATACTGTATACCGGATTAAAACGCGATTTATTATTTAAATTATTTATCCCGACGTTTCGGATGCTTTTCAGGTGACCACGGTTGCTGAAATATAAATAATAAATCGCGTTTTAATCCGGTATACAGTATTTTATTTAAATGTGTGATACTCGCGTTAATAAAAGACAATATTATTTATTTCTATAGTTTATGTTTATTCATTGGTAGGTAGTTTAGGGAGTTTTGTAACAATATCTAATTGAATTGAAATATATTAAACTAGTGATAGTGAAGTGATTAAGTACTGATTCATATTATTTTTACTTATGTGAATTAAGCAAGATCTGGCAAACTTCATAAGTAATTCCTATCGTTACCAACTAGTAAAATCAATACACAGAAATGTACTACAGATTTTTCGGTCTTAAAAACAAGTATAGTTCGTGACAGCATAATAATGTTATATTTATCGTCTATGGGTCAACCCATAGCAGACATTTTTGTTTTTCAAGTTATATTAAACAAAATCCTTTTTAAAGAATTTTGCCATTTAATACCATTATCTTTACTGTTAAATTGTTAATATAGTTAAGTTTATAACAGGTTGTTTTTCAACATATTTTTATATTCTATTAATAAATGTTTTTATTTAAAAGGGATGTTTAACTTAAATAACATCATATACAGGGGCAGATTTAGCGGTGTGGAGGCCCTGGGACAATAAAGGACTGGAGGCCCCCTGGCCACAAATTATTTTCCAAATAAAATGAAAAAAAAAAAAGGAACAAAAAAAATATCAAAGGAAAAATGGTTTACTAGTATTTACTCGTCTGAATTTGAAAGATAAAAATACTAAAGTCTCTATTGTGGAGGCCCCGGGGCAGCAGCCCCTGATGCCCTCCTAAATCCGGCCCTGATCATTTACTTAGACTCAGTTCTAACCGCGATACCAGGCCGGATCGCTTGTTACACAATAAAGCAGTATTTTTCCATCGAGAAAATGAACATTAATATGCTCGTTATGTCATAGTTGACTCGTTATGTATTTTGCATACATTGAATAGTTTATGCAACAGGTGATACATTTTTTCTTGCATATTTTCTTTGTTGAAGGTATCTTAGTCCATTTATCGCATTCCAGTTGTCTCTGAGATTTATTTCCTATTTCCTTGTGAGGTATTACATGTACGTGCCGTTGGAATTACTTTCCCTCTTTAATAAGTGTGAAACCTAACTTGTGGTGGTTATGGAAATGGACTTATAATGACTACTAATGTTTTATTCTTCGGATCTACATAATAATTTTATTGTGAATGGCTTCTTTACCGTCGAGTTAAAGAAACTTTTTTTGTTTGCAAATCCATTATGTACTACTGTTTGCGATAATTTTATTATCATCTAAGCAACGTCTACCACACTTAGTATATAAATGGGTATTGATTTACATCGAAAATTTTATTTTTTAAGAAAACGCTTATCATCAAAATTAATACAATCTGTCTATCAATATAAGTAGTTTTGAACAGAAAGTTTAACTCTTGTTCTAACTAACGATAAAGCAGTTCAGACACAAAATTGAGGAAGGATTACATTACAAGTCGTTTAACTGCTTACGAATCGTCGACTACGGTTATATCAGAAGGCATCAAATTCATTACAAGTTATACCTATAAAACGTAAAGCCGTGGCGCACCTTGTCGCTTTGTGTAACGTACCGTGAAATTTTGAGGTCCTTCAAATAAGTTCTAAGGTAGCCCTTGTCGATATAACAAAAACTTTGAATAAACGTCAGGTCAAATGATCATAGATCAATAAGTAAGTGACGGAGCTTAAAATAATTCGTATCTCTAAAATACATATTAGTCGTGTATCTTAGAACGTAAAATCACATACTAAACTGTTGAATCACATCACTACATTATTGGTTAAATACCTATTATTATTATGATGTACTTCTTGTAAATCTTTCTAAAGCCTATTTGATATAATTTAAGTAATATAGAATTTTCAATAAAGGAGAAAACGGTATTAAAATCGGCATGACTTAACTAAGCGGACAGTAATTAATCAAAACTCTAATATTTAATCTATGGCTGTGATGTAAGTCGCTTCTCAAATCCCAATTCCTGTTGCCGGTTCGAATTCCATATTTAGGTGTGATTTGTGTAATGTTACACAAAACAGTTACACAGTTATTTATGGTATGGAAATATTCATTTAAATAGTTAGACACAGACGAATCTTATTACGAGAGCTAATGCCACAACAAGACAGAATGTTGCATTTAGTGTTTTGTCATTTCTAACATTGTAACCTTTGTGAGATGTATCGTAATAGAGATGAGCCGTATTTACGTTACCAAGTTTAAAAACCAGGGCTTCGCTTGGAAGTAGGGCGCCCTGGTACGAGCGTGAAAAACTTGCAAGTATGAATGTATAAGCTATTCGGGTGCAATTGTTACTTGCATAGGAGAACGTACCGCATTTGCTTACAAAGTTAAAATAATACGGTTTTTTCATATGTAAGTATTTTGGTATAGCGAGTTCGGAATTGGATTCTCTTGGAAAAACAGTACAAACTAGACGATACTTGAAAGTATTTACTTAATACTGCCAAATACTTTCAAGTATTTAAAAAAGCCTGGTTTTCGTTCCTGTTATCTTCATGGACTCGTATTTGGGATCCCTGGTAGTATTTAGCAAATATGTCTCACCGCTATATCGTAACTTTGGAGGCTGTTTCTAAAAACAAGACGTCACGATCTTGATTGCTATATTGAGGGCGGCTGCGGCGCGAGGCATATGTCTACAACATTAGACATCAAGTGTTCGCAGTTCGTGGGTTGGCAACAAATATATTAAGTTTGGCGTATCCGCATATAGCGACCTTGGCTTAATGCTTGTTCACTAAGTTAATTCTTTCCGTATCGCGAACATGGAAATTGGATACCTACCTTTGGCGTTGAGTAATGTTCGTCCCATGATGATGAGACTAATGTATTAATTTAATATATTATTTGGGTGTTTTGGTGTACAATTAAGCAGATAGACGTAGATTTAAGATACCTAATTAAGAAACAAAGTATTTGCGGTATTTAATAAATATACAAACTAATATCCTTTTTTATTTTTTATAGTACCCATTTATAATAATAAATATTTCATGTACCTAATGGTGGTGCCACAGTTATTTTTTGTGAGGTTATTCAAGTTGCATATCTCAACAGATAGATAATATTAATATTTTAATGAAGTTAAGCTATCACACAAAACAAGCAATAAATGACTTATATTTTATTAAATAAAATAATATAATAAAGAGGACAGATTTGTATTTTTGTATGTTATGAATAAACTCAAAAACTACTGGACCTTGAATTCTTTCACCAATAGAAAGCTACATTATCAGCGAGTAACATAGGCTATATTTTTGTGTATAGTACATCTTAACTGAACCCGTGGGAAGCCGGGGCGGATCGCTAGTATTACCTAAATATTTTACATCAAAGACCTATCATATAATAAAAAAGTCTTTAGTTACACCACTTGTAGAACAAACTTTGTAAGCCCGGATTTCCAGCCTTAACTTATATCTATATTTCATTCTACGGTAGATGCGCTATCGAAAAATCATTGTTCAATTTCAATCACACAAGCGCTCGCACCAAATATCCATGATAGGTATCTTTTTGAGTCCATTTAAGATTTAACACGCACTTTTTATGTTAAAAATAAAAGACTGGTCACGAACGTAAGCAAAAACTTATATCTCGAAGCTGCAACCTTGATCTTTTTAGAGAAATAATTACGGAGCTATTCTGAACAATTTTTTGGATATGTCCGTAGTAACTAATTAATGTTAACTCGAGAAAATTGGGTAAAGTCCTATTTCATAGATTAGCCTACCGTACCTAACATCAGAATGTTGTTTTAATGAAATCATTGTCGAAGTTTACATTTAAATAAAAAAATATTAATACAACGTGTACCTAATTACACAATTTGTATTGTCATGTAGGCGTAATTTAGGTATAAGTATTTATTAATTGATGATTATTTAGTGTTCGTTATTTTGTTCTCACGCGGATATTACTGTGGGCAGAGCTAGTTTTGTCTTTTGCTTCTATAGGTATCATTCAATAAAAAACAAGTCTCAAGAAACGAAATCAAAATTTCAGAAAGCTTGTTCAGCCAATAAAATACAATTTAATTATTCTATGGCAACCTACAGCTATAAAATAATATTATACCTACGCTGTGAGAAATCGCTAAATAATATTACAATATAGAGAATTGAACAAAAATATAACACAGGACGTTGAAATCTATACACTACAGATATTATATTATAAGATTTCAACATTTACTATACAACTATTTAAATATTTACATTTATGATATTTTACTATATTTATAATGCCAAATAATTTATTGTTGAATTACCATGGAAAAGCTGGGTTTAATTTTATAATTAATGAGTTTTTAGTACATGCAAGACACACGTTAAATAAAGCAAGAAGCCTTACTGAATGGGCTCATAATATATATAAACGTTCAGTAACAAATGCAAGCAACTTGGGAATAGCTAAATATCCGATTTTTATTCTAAACTCATATGTAATATGTCAAGAAATAACGATGAAGCCAATTTACTATTTAAGCATACTCGAACGTGACTGGAATCTCTGTGTTATTTTAGTCAACTTACATATGTTACGACTAAAATAACATGAAAGAAATCCGTTAAAAACTATAATTTACTGTGTTAAGGAAATTTTCCTTTAATGGTCGAATTTTTGAGCCTAACAAACGCCCACATTACCAATATAATTGGCTATTGTTTGTGAATTCAATAGGTGTTAGAAAGTCATTTACTTAGCACGTGCTTACTCAAATTTGTGAAATTGCAGTTCCTGACTACATTTCATTTCACATAGCAATAAGTATAACGGATGTTTCAAGCTGTACTTTGGAGCGAAATTTTCCACAAACTATGTAAAAAATCAGTCCCGTTGTATCATAATAATGGTATAAAGGATACCTTGTTTACGATATTCGGATTAATATTTATCAGTTCTCGGATACAACATCAACAGCGAATCAAGGTATCGATGTGTAAAGAGCTTATGAATATAAAACAACATTATCATACCCACTCCGGCTCATGCATACATGTAATAGATCATAATACTTTTAAAATGTTTTGTGAAATCGTTTTTTTATCGAGGGATTGGTCATTGAACGTTAAACGTCGAACTAGTGTTTTGCATAATATACCAATGCCATGCTTTGTTCTGTGATAATTTCATTCCACATTGACTTTTTATGTTATACTATCGATACCCAGCATTGGTTGTAATGCCTCCTAAATTAAAAAAAAGTTTATTTGGGCCAGGAACCTTCGCGGGCGTATGCAGAACAACTTACCAAAATTATAACCGGATGAATAGTTTAGGAGTGCAAAGAAGAGAAACATTGATTTTTATTTTTATAGATATTGACATAAATATACTAGTGGGAAGCTCCCTTGATGGTATTACTTACATACATACATATATATTTTCATAGATACCATTTATTTATTTATTTCTTATATTGCAAAATCGAGTTATTCTTAATAATAATACTTCTTATAACTATAAGAAGTATGTTTAATTAATGTATCTATTTTATTTCTTTTAATATTTTTTATTTTTCAAGAATCTGCCAGAATTTTACATTTTATATGAAACGCTATACCTAGTTTACTTATACAATAGAATATATAATAGAAAAGTAGGTACCTACCAAGTCTTATATTTTGTTTAATTTCTTAAAAGAAGCTGCTACTAGGGACAAACATCGTGCTTTTTAATTAATAGGTTAACTGTTTAATGAGCTTCCAGCAAATGTTCTCAAATTGTCATGTATGTTTGGTTTTTTCAAGATTGGTATTATCTATTTGTACTATCGGCTCCGACAGACGTTGTTCTGCCCGAACGTTAGCATCAAAAAATATATTCCATCTAACGGTTTCAATTTCGAATAGAAAATATCCAGGGACTCAAATATACACCAAAATATTACATCAGAATCCAGGGGTTTGGGAAAAGTTCAATGACATACACGTACAATATCATTACCTACACAATGTGTGAAAGAACGATTATTGACATCGAACGAACATTACATTCCGTTGCGATATTTAACCTGAATTTGCCGTGAAGCCATCTATCAATATAATCTAAAATATTTTGTCCCACACTATTCGTTCACAATCCGCACTTCACAAAGTCCCCATATAACAATATGCGGGTCGCGTGCACCGCGCGTGTCCCTCATACCACGCAAATTTAACAATAAAAAGCTTTATTCAGCACTCAAAACTCGCATACATTACCACGGGTACTCAAACGACAGTGTTTAGTTTATGACACTTGGGGTAGAAGGTGTGAATACAGAGATTAACTATAATGTTGCCATGTTTTACAGACAATTAAAAATGGCGTTATTGCATTTTAGTTACCTCGGGATGTTAATCCAGCTATATAATGTCACTTTTTAGTATAATGTCAGATATAATGTTATTTTTTTTTAAAAATTGCACTTCAATTTCGAGTACAATAGAAATATAATTTTGTAAATCCTTCGTTCAAACTCGGACTGTTTTGATTTCAGTTTAATCAACATCCAGAGTTTTTTAAAGCCCCAATCACAGCACTGTAGTTATTTGTTAAAACAAAGCAAAACCAATGTATTCTAGAACAAAATCTCAAAATGGTACCTATGTGACTTCTACTTACGTCTATTTTGAAATGACGATAGATGGGAATTAGTATTTTGGAGATTCGAAATGAAAAAAAATGAGATAAATATTTTAAATGTAAAAAGAATTATCAGTTAACAGAATTACGATGAAATAAAATATTTCGCAGAATTAAACGTAACAAAATACACACACAAATACTTCTACAACAATAATTATTATGATATATTTAAAAAGGGATAGATATTTTGAAGATACATATTTGCTAAAGGGGTTTGTACGAGGGGAAGGTGTGAAAGATCAAGGCTTCTCACCAGAAATAAACAGATTTACATAATTAACTTGGTACGTGTAGTACCCGGTTGATATTTCGAAACCGGATTGTAACTTCATATATTATCATTATGGATTCGCATGTCTTCTTTTAAAACATAACATGAGTAATGATACCTATTATACATATATAGAAATACGAGTACATAATATATAATATATATTTTTAAACATAGATGTGTACTTTATAATCATATCAGTATAGTATATTACACCTCTGGATATCTCGATTTTAAGGCATTATTAAGGCAAAGGAAAATTTCAAATTATTTATTTTATTGTTTAAAAATAAAACAACTAATTGATTCTTCTTCTTCCTGCCTTTAACATTTTATTATAAAATAAAAATTATTTAACTGTTCACTTTTAATATAATAATAATATATGGATTATTTAACGTAAATTCACCCTCCGTTGATAGTGGATACGTTGACCTCATCCCCTCGAATTGACCGTTAAATATAACTGTAATGAAACCCCTTGTCAATTGATTCGGAATAAAACACGCAGAAAATATTGTCATTGAAAATATAACGTAGCTTTGAAATTGAAGTGGCCTATATAAAATAATTTTTATCGGATTAATTGCAATATAGGACTTAGTTGTGATGCTGGTCTCGTAGTTTTTTGTGTAAACGCTTAAAATTGTATAATATTTTTCTTCGAATCCGTTTTTTTTAATGAAGTAATCGACAGACGAGCATGAGGTTCACTTGCTGGTAGGTGATACCTCCATCAATGATGCGCTGTCGACCTAATTTTTACTTTGAGCATTCGGAAATCCATAGGCTGAAACAGAAACGCACAATGTGCACTTCACGGTTTTTCCAATTTCGATATTCCTCCTACCTGATCAATGCCCGGAATTACCAGACGCGGGGAAACATGCTTAGAAAATTACAAACATGTGGTTCCGGTGGGATTTGAACCCACAACCCATCGATGCGCATGGTAGGTGTTCTACCGAACGCGCCAACGAGCCCGTCAGAATTTTACTATCCCGATAAACATAGATGTCACGGTCCGAATTAAAGACGAAATATAATTAGGCATGCGCTGAATGATAGAATTGGTTAAACTTAATAAATTAAAGACGGATATTTTATGCATTACTTTGTTAGAATCTTCTATTGATTGATTAGATTTTCAATATTATCCCATTTTCTGATTTTTTTAGCGACTGTGTTAAGTTTATTAAAGGCAACTGTGTTTAAGTTATTAATATGTATTTATCTTTTAAGCGTTACTCAGAAACTACGATCCCACGATAAATTCCCAGAACATTAATCTTCCCAGTTTTGATTTCTCCATTAATAGCTACATCATTTTACAGTTGACTGTAGAAAATAATCGGCGCATTGATGCCAATTCAATCCTTAAAGCAATCTGATAACGTGTATTGTTGAATGAACCAATTTGGCAATTAAAAAAAGTGCGCTGAACGTACGAAGCCCGCATGTTTTGCCCTTAAAGTTCGTACCAGTTGGGGTGGGTTAATTAGCGGCTGAAAGCATATGACAAACTTAAGGGTTGTTTTATTTTACTAATATTAAGAAAACTTACAGATAAACAGAAAAAAAGTTGAACAGAATATATGTATATACAGAAGTTCACATATAAATACAGTATAGAATAAGACAGGCACACAAGAAAGTTAAGTCTAAGCATAACGTCATATGAATTACAATAAAAGTTAACACAAATTATAAGGGCGAAGCCCTAATGCTGCCTGTTCAAGAAGAACCTCTCTTTCATTAGCTTCCTTATATAAGAAGCTGAACTATTGTTATACATATTATTATTTTTACGTTTCTTCCTTACGACACTATCGTGAATAAACTACCTTGACCGCTCTCAATGCTATAAGAGTTCAGCAGAACAAAGAATTCACTCATTACTTGTAAATACATTTAAAAAAACTTGCTACATTACCTTAATTATTAAATTTTCAATACGTTTTGCGCAGTGGCCTAACTCGGTGGACAAGGGCCCCGGTGCAGAGAGAAAAAACAATCAATGCAATAACAGTTAAATCGTAACAAACAAATCTTTCCGCTTTATAATATTAGTATGGATCAAGGAGCTGCCTAGGGCCCTCTCAGCTTCAGGGCCCTGGTGCACTGCACCACTTTGCCCTATGATAGCTACGCCACTGGTTTTGCGTTAAGAAGAGGCTACATAAAATGAAAGTGAATCTATAATTAATTATAGTTTTATTAGAGTACTGTTTTAAATATAGTATAGATATGAAAACGTCAAACGTAGTAGGTATTCATTAATATATTTTTTAACATTTATGTTTTAAATTCATTAATTTTTTCATAATTAAGAAGATACTTTAGAAATATCGCGGTTTGCGAATACAAAGACGTATCCTAGATTGTCACTATTATATACGTATATTATCATCTAAATCAGCAACCTCTGTCAACATAAAAGTTACTCAACAATAATTATTATATTTGTCAGATTTTATAGCGAGATAATTTAGTATAAAATTATCATATGGGAAACTAAGTAGTTTGCCGTGCATCTTATTACACAAAATTTATAATTATGCAAAAGTTACAAATACACCTCATCTATCCTCATAACTATGCCCTACTTATCTTGAAATCAATATGGTAATTTTGAACCGTTACAAAATACAAAAACTACGTGAAACGCGTGGGGAATGTGGGGAGATATAAACTGCCCGCATGAGTTGTGCCAATCTAGTTTCACTCCCCTACGCGGGTTATTAAAAACTACGGAAAAGGGAACTACGGAAAGGGTGGCTAAGTAGATCATCAGTTAAGAGGCAAATAGCCGTACTGTATACCTAAATGAATTGATAGTTAATCAAAATTAGTATTATACTTTATGACAACTATAGATATCATAGATATAGTATAATAAATAATATGATATACCAAACGCCTTCGCCTCAGTGTTGCGTTAGCACTGCAAGTTTCGGCTTCGAATCCCGGGGAAATAAGATTAAATAAACATTGTTTCGATTGGGCAGGACACAGAAGACTAATCACCTACATAGCTGTAATTTAAAATGATGAATGAAACGCACATAAAAATGTGTCTGCACAATACCTCTTACCGACTTTTTATATACTAAATACCGTGTTGAAATAACGCCTAAAACTTTATAATTATAATTTTCAATTATGTTCAAAAGTACTATATTTTTACGTGATGCTCTTTATGTCAAAATATAGTATGTAATATTAAATAGAATAAGATCATGCAAATAGAAACAGACTATAATTTCGCTCAAGTCAGAACGGTTCCAAAATTAACAAATTTGCGTGCATCCACCGCGCCTGCTTCAGTCACGTTTGAAAACAAAAGGCCGGCGGCGACCACCGCGGGCTTTCTTAGAACGAAGCAACTTTCGTACTGAATAGACTAAGAGCTATAACTAAAATCTATAAATAGTAAGTTTTACTCGAGATATATTGTATATATTCAAAGTGACTGCAATCGACGCTGAACACAGTATTTTGGTGAGGTAGTGAAACTATATAATGAAATGTATATTTTTAATAATTTTCCCCTGCTTCGTTCCTATTTATTCGGAATTAGATTCTCTAAAACCTAAGGTGTAAAAATGTAGAAAATTTGAACACATAAGTTATTTGGAAGACTTTATCCGTGACAATCAGCGATGAACACGATAATTATGAACATGAACTTTAGATAACATAAAACTAGAAAAATAAATCTGTAAAAATCTAAGAAATGTGGCCTTATTGGATTGAGCGAAGCTCCTATGGAGCGACTCAAATGGCATTTGTGTTTGTGAGTAGATCTCAGCAATCACTTTTTTTGACCGATTTTTTCTATCTAAATAAACTTTAGCAAATTACTGAGGTTTTATCGCAGCCCGAATTTCCATTATTGGTCCAAATATTATTTTAAAATGCCGAAACTTTGGTACTGTAAACTCCGCTCCAATACGCTGCTACGAAGCACTTCGACCACCTAGTTATACTATGAGACAATGTTGTTTTAGATATTGGCTCTTAAGCTACCTTCATCGCGTGTAAAAGAACGCTTAGAGGTTGCCAGTTGCAGCTTTATTCACGAATTTAACATCAATAACACCCAGACAAGTTCAACATGAAGCATGCTATTTCTGTAGCGGTTTTTTAGGATATGTATAATGTATATATTGAAACGTTTTCGAATTTAGATTTTTTCTTAAACGACACCTTCATCTCATATGTCATCAAGAGTTGTAGTAGTGACTAGTACAGAATAACAATGATTTAATAATCGAGTGAATTCATTTTTCTTCTTGTCCTGATCCCACACATAACATAAAAATATATCGTTGCCACATCTAAGAGACTCGAATCTCTTCGGTGTTAAACGCAACGCGTATACTACTAAGCA
The DNA here is from genome assembly GCA_905404175.1 of Anthocharis cardamines. Taxonomy (NCBI): domain Eukaryota; kingdom Metazoa; phylum Arthropoda; class Insecta; order Lepidoptera; family Pieridae; genus Anthocharis; species Anthocharis cardamines. The sequence continues at coordinate 6,163,006 of FR989964.1, forward strand.
ATGGAGACGTATAATAAATATAATAACTAAGGTAATTATTCAATAAAATCGAATTTAAAAGATGTGATTAAAGTGCTAACCAAGTGTCCCAATAAAACACTTAAAGCTCAAATCTTGTTACGACCACACCCAAATACTTACGACTAACACAATCTGTTATAAATCGCTCCACTTTGATAATAGTTGTTTTCCTTATTTCCTTACAACGATATTTAAACAATTAGATAATAATGATTACTCAATAGACAGGATACTGAGTGTATAATGCTATTAGTCGTTTTTCCTATAATTTGCATATCCCTTTTAAAATTTTCTGATGAGCATTTTGAGCCACATGCATTTTTCTTTTTATTCCACTTATTTTTAAAAATACCATTTAAAAAAATTATTAAAAAAAAACAACATCAAACTATACCTATATGTACAAACTTAACTAAAAAGAAAAAAATTGAAAAATCAATAAAAGTCAAAAAAAAACATACAGTTGAATTCACAGGGCTTTGGAAAGAGGGGCGCACTCCGGTGCAGCGAGTACTGATAGCTAGCAAACTTTTAGCTTTCTCGCTTTGTCTTTTTAAATTGTCAATAGATGAGTATGACCCACTTGATAGTATCTCAGTCATAAACTGATCAGAGATTGATGATGTGTGTCGACCTATTTAATCTTTAACTTACAAAGTGACGGCAAGTGTGTGGGTTATTCAAATTGAAATGAGTTTTTGCTTATTATGCGTACACAGTACTTACACATCTATCAGACACTATTGAGAAGAAATCATAAAATCAAGAAAGATACGACTTTAAAAGTAAACAGGGAAGGAAGTAATTTTCGTATTTCCCATAGTCAGTATATTACTGGTAATGCCTATAGTACTAGTTGAATTCAGTTATAAAATACACGTTAAGTAATAAATAATCGCATTAATAACTAGTAAAATAAAAATTAAATTGGGTCAAATGTTGATATGTATGAGGTCGAGGTAAGCGTTGATAAGACATGAACTGGCGATGAGCTTTGAGCCTAATCGACAAGCCTACTTTGTTGAAATTGTACTGACCGCTCTCGTTGTTTGCTACGGCATTAATATTACCGAACAGAGTATAGTGCTTCTTTATAATATACATAGATAAAGACATAACATTTATTATAAACAAATTCACATTCAAAAATCATTTATTCATTTAGGCAACACAATGTACACTTATGTCGTCAATAAAAAAAAATAAATCCTTCTAATTTTACATTTACTGCCAGTTCTAAGTAATGAGAAGAACTAGTAATAAACCCTCCGCCACTCTTTGTAATCGCCAAGTTTTTGGTTTTATAAAATGTTTGTAAGAAGCTGCAACCATTACACTATGCTCAGCAGTAAACATGGTGAAATAGATAGCCGAAATCGACATTTATATATAACAGAATCAGTATAAAAAACTATCAGTATTTTCTTTTATCTGTTACATACTTTGCATAGAAACGACTTTTTTCAATATACCAAGACAAGACAGCGCAGTTTTTCGGATATTTCGTCATTTTATATTCGAAACACTAATTATTCTATTTAGTAAACAGTTCCTTTAAATAATTCCCTACTTCAATACTTTAAACACTATTACTACCAAGTTTTAATTTTATATGTTAATATTATATTCGTATATTGTCAATAAATACATAGTATTACCTTGAAACTGACCTACCATAACACGAAGAAAATATGTGTCGTAGTAAAATATTAGCTACAAAGACTTACATCATTGACAAAATATATCTAAATTATAAAACGATCAAAATTAACGAGTCAGGGTTAACAAGAATTTTATATCTTCTTTAAATTACGAAAGCTTATATATTTCGCTTGCGTTTCGTCTCATTAAAATAAACTTCCAGACATAACTACACATTATTTGTTGAAATAGCCACACGTGTTCAGATAAACGTGGTTCCTAGCTCATGACTATAATAGTAAATATTAGCTAACAAAAATAGAAATTCAAGGCCCGTATTATTATAAAATCCAAAATTGGAATGCAGCCACTTTTACTTTCGTTGCAAAAGCTGTTCCGATTCGCCAATTAAAATTGAAGGGTATAATATTATTTTCTCCATTCCGCATATTAACTCTTCGTCATGTACGAGTACCTAAGTGCCTATACCAGTTTCATTAAGCTTAGTCACCTGGACAACTATAGTAAATTTCAACATTGTTCAACGAATTGCACCGTATTTGAATACACATTAATTATTCCCAGCCTTAATCCGAAGGCTTCTAACAAACTATTATTTAATCTGACATAATGCCCTAGGGCTCGCCTTGACTAGTCTCAGTGAAGGTATGAACCTTCAAAGACAATCCCTTGAAACCTTCAAAAAAACCTTAATACTTAATTGCTATCGGAAGATATTATAATAGAGATGAATTATTTATTACCGCAGTTTTAACAGACATAATTTTAGTTATGTATTATAATTACTTTGTAATTAAAGACGTAAGTCAGCTTACAAACCACGGAATTCGAATTGTTCATGTTCCAACTGTAGTAATGGATATTGAATAAGGATAGCTATAAATCGCCGGTTCCTGCTGAAGAAACTGCTTAAGATTTATATTGTATTTATCATTTTGTTCTCCGGAACCGGCTAAATGTACCAGTCTAGTAACTTTACCATTTTAATTTAAATAGCCAACTAAGTTTCTGTTACGTTGTATAACTTTCTTGCCTTCCGCTGTTATTCAATTATTAGGTGAAAATGTGTAACTATTTTTTTATAAATATAACGTACAAGCTCTCAATAACTTTTAAATATTTCAAACATAGTGATAATAAAAGAGAATTAAAGTCTATTATATTTGATTTGAATTTGACGATCCCTATGACGCATTAGTTGGCACTTGGTATTGCTAATTGGTCGCGAGTTCGAATCGTATACCCAATTGAGCATTAAAAAGTTGGGAGGAAAGTCGAAATCCCTTCAAAGTCCTCAAATACTCGAGGTAAAAATGAGCAGATAGAGCATTATTAACAATTAATGATTAAAGTATCACCTACATAGAATAAATCTCCCAAGCTACTGTGTATTCTCTTCATATCTAAAATGAAATTAACACAGCATTTAAGGATGTTAAGGACATCTAAGATACGTTAATTTAACGACCATACACTTTTGATCACTGATATTTTAATTAATAAATCAAAAGCTAAAATGTCCCATACCCCATTACGAGACACTAGAATTCACTTTTACCTTGCCTAGAAGCAGCATATCTGTAGATCTTACCCAACAAGGCAAAAAGTTTGCTTATCACCTACAGGCTACAGCTAATGTATAAAGCGTACTCTTTACATATAAAATTTAGATAAGTATGCATGTCATGTCAAGACATGCTTAAGGATATTGATTGGCGGACCCGCATGTTTATCAATTCACTAGGCAAACAGACGACTGCTTAACGTGTCGACTTGACTGCGATAAGGCGAATTTGTTTAAGGAACCCGCAACTCAAGATAGTAAGTATCAAGTCTAAATCGGATATTTAAAGTAAATACTCAGTCAACTTAAATGGTGTATATTGCATCCATGAGTAGGTTCGATTATTGCCAGTTTTGTAAGATTTAGTGGGTGGAAGAAACATAATTTACGTTAATCATTGTGTAGGCATATAGCACACTTCGGTTTTAGTATATAGAGTGTCTAGAAAAACAAAATTAGTTTACATAGCATTGTTATTTATTATTAATTGAGCTTTAGACTCATTTATTAACAACTTAGTATTTAATAACTAATATTTAATTATTTGTTTTAGACTTTCAACATACTGTAAAAAAGTATATCCGGCAATAATGAAAGTAATTATAATTATTTAATTATCACCCTCGAAATACTACACACCTAAAAAGGATTATAAGAGCACTATTATCAAATAATATGAATTAATAAAAACCTACTTATTCAATTAACACTTTACATCAAATACATAACAACAATTTTAGTCTTCTTATACGATACAATACTGCTAAAGATTTTTTTTTAATGTCAGATATCGACAGACGAGCATGAGGTTCACTTGATGGTAGGTGATACCTCAGCCACTGAACATCAGTCAATAATGCGCTGTCGACCTAATTTTTACTTCGAGCATTCGGAAATCCATAGACTGAAACCGAAACGCGCACTTCACGGTTTTTCCATCTATGAACGGTGGTTCGTTACCCGGTCGGAATTTCGATATTCCTCCCACCCGATCAATGCCCGAAGTTACCAGACGTGGGGAAAACCTGTTTACAGAAAACTATAATCATGTTGTCCCGGATGGGATTCCAACCCACGACCCATCGATGCGCACGGCAGGTGTTCTACCGAACGCGCCAACGAGCCCGTCAAAAAAGATAACTCTCCGTCATATAATTTTATCAAACCACCTTCGATAACTTATGCAGTTGTATTTATTATCCATCTCAAAAAAATATTCAAGCGTTCGTATAAGTGAAAAATATACTGCCCTTGACTCACGCCAATGGTCAATGTACTTATCAATTTGCTGACATGTAATTTCTGTAACCGATTGAATGAGTTGACGAGCAGCATCAATGTTAGTATCACAGTCACTCTTCGGACGGCCTTCATGTCTTCTTGGAAATGAAAACGACCACGACTGAATACATTACAAGAATGTAAACTGAAACTGCGAGAACTAACACTAAGAAAGCTACGAGATTAGGTATCGATAAAGCATATTTTAGTTTTATTTTTAAGCAAAATCATAATAAAACATTTCACAATCAGTAATATTCGTGTATTTTTTCACATCGGCAGCAAAAAACAAATGATTGACGTAAAAATATATAATACATAGCTAAAGAATTCCATTTTCAAAATTAGGAATAACTTTTTTTACTAAAGGAATAATAACTTAATATTTGCGAAAAAGGCGGGAAAGTCATCAATAAGTAAAGGCGCGCTCTTTTTAAAATTAATTTTTAAAAATATTTTCTATACTTTTGTTCTATTTCAAATACGTTACTAAGGTTCTACTAATAAAGGTTTAGTCCAAAATAAATAAAATGACCAAAAAGAGACGGTGGAAAGAAAATCCACCAGACCCACGGATCGGGTACTCTTCGGACTCAGACTCTGGAGAATTGGATAATGCGGACAAGTACTTAACTTATAAAGTTAAAGGATATGTCCGCAAGTATCCCGAAGATATTCCGCAAAAGGACTTGGTTGTGTTCTTAGCACATAAGGAGGAAGGCAAAGTATTCAACGACAGGGATCGTATGGCCTTGTCTAAGGGCATTCGGGAACATGGTGTGTCTGGAGTTATGCATTTGCGCTCCATCAACAAATATAAAGTCGGTATAACTTTTGATTTACCAAATAATGCTAATATGTTTATTCAAAATAAGAAATTATTAGATCATCTTACATTAATAGCCACAATACCAGCTGGAGGTACCGAAGTTACTGGAGTTCTCACTTCAGTGCCAAGCGATATGTCTAATAAGGAAATTTTTGGTCTGATAGGCAGCTCGAAAAATGTGGTACAAGTAAGGCGTTTCATGCGCAGAGTCAGGGGTGAAAACGGAGCAATAACCTATGCTCCTACACAAACAGTTGCAGTTACCTTTGCCTCCCCCATCCTTCCAGAATATGTTTATTTAGATTCTTGGCGTCACGAGGTTAAAAAGTATATCCCTCCAGTTAAGCAATGCCTCAAATGTATGAAATATGGACACATAGCTAAATTTTGTCGCAACTCTGAGGTTTGCTCAATATGCACATTAAACCATAACTTTAAGAACTGCCTAACCGATTCACAAAATGCAAAATGTGTCAATTGTAACGGTAACCATATCGCCATCTCCATTCAGTGTCCTTTGAAAAAACAAAAAATTGAAGAAAACAAAATTAAAACAAAGAGTGTAAACTATTCTGAATTATTTAATCCAAATGCTTTTCCAGCTCTTTCTGCTCGAACCTTAGAAGTACAAATAAACAATTTAATGAAATCTAACACATTTATCAACACTTTAGTTGAAACAATTATTAAAATAGTCAGTAATAAAGATATACCAGTAAATACAACATCAATTAAAGAAGTATTAAAATCTACCTTAAGTAACAAGTTCCCATCTGCCTCATAATGGATTTGTCATATTTAAATATCATTCAGTGGAATGCTCAAAGCCTCAACAGTAATAAACATATATTTAGTAATTTCCTCTATACACATAATATTGATATAGCTATAATTAGTGAAACATGGCTTAGGCCTGAACAAACTTTTAAAATAAGTAATTACAACATAGAAAGGAATGATTGCGGTAACATACATAATGGAGTCGCAATTATAATTCATAAAAACATAAATTATACAAAAATTGACACATATTTTGATAATTCATTACAAAATATATGCATTAAAATAGCAGTTAACAACAAATACTTATATATAGTAAGTTTTTATAGTCCCTTAAACTCAGTTCCTGTCTTCAATAAAGATAAATTTGAGCAATTATTGAGGTCTATTCCTCAACCTTTCATATTTGCTGGTGATTTTAATGCACATCATACTTCTTGGGGATGTAACTATGACTCTCCACGAGGACGTAAACTTTTAGATGTCTTCGATGAAAACAACTTAGTTTTGCTCAATAGTGGTCAACCAACAACTGTAGGTTCTACAACATGGCGTCCCAATGCTCTTGACCTGACATTGGTCTCTTCATCTCTTGCATGTAATTGTGAATGGAGTGTAAGCGATAGTCCTCTTGGTAGTAGTTATCATACTCCTGTTTTAATAAAAGTAGTAATTAGTGAAAATCATAACAATAATTTGAATGGGGGAAATTGTTCTAATGCTATGCATTTGCCTCTCTATCCCAACTATAAGTTAGTTAATTGGCAGAAATATAGCAACCAGGTTGATGATTTGTTAGTTGATCTAAAAATAGATAGATTAAATCCTCTTGATTCATATTTACATTTTTGTACAATTTTACGCAAAGCTGCTTCTAATTCTATTGCAAATAGTTCAAACCGCAAACCTACCAGTAATACCATTGATTGTTCTCTTTTTAAGAATAAAGGTAAAAAGTCCCCTCTCCCTTGGTGGAATCAAAAGTGTACTGAAGCTGTATTAAACTTCAAAACTGCATATTTAAATTTTAAAAATGATCCAAAAGAAGAAAACTATATCCATTTTAAAAGACTTAGAGCTGTAAAAAAGCTTGTCATAAAATCAGAAAGACAAAAAAGTTGGTTTTCTCTATGTGAAACTTTTAATAGGAATACGCCAATATCTGTCATATGGAAATTCATGCGTAAATACAACAAAACATATATTTCCAATAATTGTGACAATGATACATGGATATTAGATTTTTTGCAGAAGTACACACCAGACTATGTATCAAACACTATGTCAAATCACAATAATAACAACATTAACTCCAGTAATAGGTTTCTTGTCAGTCCTTTCACAATTAATGAATTAATATCAGCCATAACCTCAAGAAGAGATACTGCTTATGGTCTTGATGGAATACCCTATATTCTACTTAAAAAAATTAGCATTGCCAGTTTAGAATCATTTCTAAATATATTGAATTTAATGTGGGATAAAAACATTATACCAGAAGAATGGAAAAAGGATTGTCTTATACCAATTTTAAAACCAGACAAGCCTAAGTTTTGTCCCGATTCTTATCGGCCCATAGCACTTACTTCCTGTGTTGGTAAATTATTTGAACAATTGTTAAAACAACGATTAGAGTTTTACGTAGAAAATAACAACATATTACCTTCCAATCAATTTGGTTTTCGTAGAAAATTTTCTGCCAGGGAAAGTATTTGTCAACTACAGCTTGATGTTCGTAACTCTTTGTCGGATCGTAAAAATCTGGTAGCTGTATTTTTTGATGTAGCAGGTGCATTTAACAGTGTTAATATAGATATTCTTTGTCATGAATTATTATTGTTGGGAATTCCTGCACAATTTACAAATTGGGTAAAAAAATTCTTAACCAATAGGGAAGTATTTGTTAAATTAAATAGACATCTTTATGGTCCTAGACTTTCATTCAAAGGAGTATGTCAAGGAGGGATACTATCCCCACTTTTATTTATATTGTACATTCATAGATTAAATATAATCCTAGGATCTCAAGTTAAAAATCTTCAGTTTGCAGATGATTTAGTTATATACACATCAGGGAAAAATCAGTCGGAAGTAGTTCAAATTATTAACAATGCTTTAACAAATCTGTACAAATATTTTACTTACCTTGATCTTAATGTGAATCCATCTAAGTCTAAAGTCATTGTATTTGGCAAACAATCGCGTGACATGCCTACCATACTATACAATTATTATTCTTTGCCGGTCTCGCTTGAAGTAAAATTTTTGGGAGTTATTTTTACTCATAAGTTAACTTGGAATAGTTACGCTAAGCACATAATAACTAAAGCAAATAAAGCCTATAACATCTTAAAATCTCTTTCAGGTTCATACTGGGGCGCTGATCCTAAAATTCTGTTGTTGTTGTACAAATCATTAGTTCGTAGTCATTTTGAGTATGGTTTTTATTGTTTCGCTGCAGATACTAGTGTTGTAAATAGTTTAGATCTTTTGCAAAACAAATGTTTACGTCTAATAACAGGAGCTTTCAGAAGTACTCCTATTAACGCATTGCAGATTGAATGTAATATCCCACCGTTAGCCATTCGATTCAACTATTTAAAAGAAAAATTCTTACTTAAACTTTATAGTGTATGTGGTAATCCATTTTTGATCAATTTGTTACACTCTGCATCTCATTCAAATGTTAAATCATTTTATATGCTGCAAGGTCTTCAAAATTTCACTGATTTTATAGAAAATACAAACATTCATCAATCTAAGCATGTCTTGCCATGTTACGAGGGTTCTTATAGTGGTAAATTTCCAGCAATTAATATAATTATAAAGAATAAAGAAGATTTATTTTCAAAAGAAGAAGTAAATGCAATGCTATCAGAATGGTCAGATCATAAATTTATTTATACTGATGGATCCAAAAACAGTGAATCCGTGTCTTTTGCTATTTATGAGCCTTCCTCAAAAGTAGGCATAGGTCAGAAAATCAATAAAGATGCAAGTATATTCACAGCGGAAGCTGTCGCTATCTTAAGTGCTTTGAAACATATCGAGAATTGCTATATGGAGCACACAAAATGGGTTGTTGTAAGTGATAGTATGAGTGTTCTACAAAATTTAGCAAATAATAATCTAAATGCTCATACTAATTATGTTATATTCTTAATAAAACAGTTATGGGTTGAACTAACTCATTTAAATGTAGTAATTAATTTTGTGTGGGTGCCTTCGCACATTGGTGTTCAAGGTAACGAACATGTTGATTACTTAGCTAAACAAATTGTAAAGTCAGGAGATTCTCCTATTAATATGAGTATTCGTATTCCTTATACAGATGCAATTAGTTTAATCAAACAGCGGATGTGCCAAGCATGGGGAAAACATTCATATTATTGCACAAACGTTCAAAACAAAGGAACTTGGTTCGCCGGTCTCGATGTCCAAATAAATTCTACACCTTGGTTTTGCAAGCACAAAATATTCACAAACAAGAAATTTTATACAACTATTTCTCGCATGCGTTTTGGTCATTGTCGTTTAAATTACCATCTTCATCGTATTAAAATGGTTGATTCTCCATATTGTGTCTATTGTCAATCATCAAAAGTACAATCACTACATCATATCTTCTTTGAGTGTTCGTCTTTCAACATTCAGCGCCTTGTGTTGTCTGATGGGCTTTTAAAAATTTACAATAAAGTTGAAAGTATCCCGCATTGCATTCAGGAGTTACTTAAAAATGCCTCAACTTTTATATTTTTGTACAGATTTGTTATTGAAACTGTTAACGATATTTAAAATTATATTTATGTACTCTTTGTTACAGTAGTAAAATAGGATAATAAGTTAATTATAATATTAAAGCTGTAAATATATTTTTTCTAGTAAATAAGTTTTTTCAGAATTTTTAAATTAGATTCTCCGTCACCACTCTTCGGGAGTCCTGACGGACAAGATAACGGGATTTGTAAATGGAAATGTGCCTTTTCTACTCTTTGTTGGGTAGTAATAAATAAAGAATTGTACGTACGATACGTATGTAAAATCGGATTGAACAAAATGTATTTAACTGAGATTTTAAAATTAAATGACATACGTCAGACTTATGGCCGCGTGGAAATAAAGATATGATAATAACTACTTATATTACGAAAAATACTGGATATTGGAAGATTCCGTCTTTGACGGGGGTCGTCATTAATTAAAAGAAGAAGTACTATATTACAATACATATAAAGGATAAGAAACGTAAGACATAAATAAGGAGAGATAAAAGGGAAAAAATAACATAAGACAAGGCGGTATGGTCGAAAGACTTTAGCCTGCCCTATGGGCAAAAAAAAAAAAAAAAAAAAAAAATTAATATTTGCGTTCAAGTGGCCAGCTTCAAAAACTTTTAGCAACTAGGTATAGCTGATGTACAAACCTTAAGAATAGACATCAATAAGATATGTAATCAATATTTCGAAAGTTTTCTCAAAGCACAATCCAGTTGATCTGAATATGAAAATCAGAATTGACGTTTACAAATGGTGGGTAAAATGTATTCAGTTGGCCATGTATCGACGCAATTGTATGTCTGTTCTAAATTTAAAATGAGTAGCGGCCGTGTTACATTAATTTCATAGCAATATAAACTGTTGCAAAAATGACTTAAACGAGTATAATATCGTGTCTAGATTTTTATTCGATTTTTGAGTATTCCTTTAACCCATTAGCTGTCATGATACCCATTTGGGACTTATTCAAAAATATCAAATATTTTTAAGACAAAACATAATTTTAATATTGCTTCACAACATTTGTGCATGCATCAAGCATTGGCAGTTAACGCCAAATCAACAAAAAAATAATTGGAAGTTAAGGGGATAATTGTAGTTCTCAAAGTTGGAAATAGTGTCCTCTTCAGCGTTCAGTAAAATACGCAGAGAAAATTTTGGCCATTAAAATGGTCTGGAGAGCTAGTTGAACAAAATTTAACCGCTTCGATAGCGCTCACTCCTGCAGGCACAGAGTGCTTTCAGGGAGATCACGCCCCCATCCGCTTCAAGGACATTGAGAAACTATAAATTCTCATTTTATAAGCTTTAATGGATACAGATATCTACACTCATATTATAAAGTTATATGTTTGTAACGAATAAACTCAAAAGCTACTGGACCGCTTTTAAAAAGTAATTTTCACAAAATATAGAAAGCTACATTATCAGTGAGTAAAATAGGCTATTTTTTGTGTATAGTATATCTATACTGAAGCCGGGGCGCGTTGCTAGTATATAATATAGAGCAATTTCGCTACTCAAGTTTTAAATAGGTAGTGGGTACTGCCTTACTAACCGTAATCAATGGATTACAGTTCGGAAACTGCATTTTTTCTATAAGTATGGCAAAACAGATTGGCGGAAAATTGAAATTGGAACACGATTCTGTAAGAACAAACGGATCGTCAAAGAATCAGCTAAATAAAAGACACGGACACGCCTATTCCATTACGAAACTAATCCCTATTATGTAAGGATGAGTAAGATTCAGAAGCGATCGCAGCAGTGCGCCATCAATACGAAAGCAGCAGGCCTCCAAGGTCTGTTGCCCCATCGCTTCCTCATTGCCAACCAGCTTGAGTAACCAGCCACCTCTCACCAGAATTAGGTTCCCGCTTGCCTCACGTCACATACGCTTAGTAATTGGAATGGTCAAGAAAAAGAATTAAATAAATAAATACAGAAACACTTACTTAACAAGCAATTATAGCACGCCCAAGTGTTCGCTTTCGATACTTTTAGATTGGTGCATTTTTAACACTTGTTTTGTTTCATTTAATTTATTTGTACATTTAAAGCTTAACAATAATGGTTCGATCAGAATTATTTGAGGTAGATATGTTAATCGAATAATAAAATAAATTAACATAAGCAGTAGTAGAACATGAGCCAAGCCCGATTATCGGTACCGCATTGCAATTCACCTTTCAAGGTTGAGCCTTTTCATAGAATAGGGAAGTATTAGTTTAGAGTTGACTATGCAAAATAGATGGACCACATCTTATCAAACGATTTAGGACAAGAGAAATAACAGAATTTATTGAAGTTATACTTCTTTTGGCGCGATGGAGAAAAATGATGAGAGTGAATTTTTACGATGCGCGCTCACACCGACACCTTAATTCTACATGGTGAAGTTAGTTCTAGGTGGCATGAAAATTGATAATTATGTTCAAGTTGTATATTCTAGTATTTTTATATTTAGAACACGTGTTTCGTAACAGTACAATTAAACAGTGTGAATAAATAAATATTATTTTGGTGTTTTTATTTTAATATTTATCGTTAATCACTACTGCATTTTAGCCATATTTTTTATAAGCCAAAGAAGTATAACTTCTAACGCGTGTACATAAGTACACACACTCTTTTTTTTCCTTCTGATATTTCGTATCTACGTCGAATATGAAGACATTTTGACGTTTTTATTTTTGTATTCAACTACGATATACAATGCTCTATAAAATATCCAGATTAACAAGCCGTGCGTGTATAGGTTAGGAAACTGGAGTTGATAATGGTACTTTATTAATAAAAATAAAATAAACTCCTTTAAATACCAGACAGTGCAGATGCACTATGTCGCACTTGAATTTAAGAATGCGTTTAATAAAACATACTATAAACACTTTTCGCAGTGCGTTGTACGTTTCGAAAAATTTTGCGTCTCAGAAGATTCAGTAGGTACTTATTTACCGCTTTTTGTTTTTGTAACCATTATTTTTCATTTTTGTTAAAACAGTATAAGCGACTATCGCTTAGCACATGGATATTCTAGTACAAAATATTAAACCAGTCTGTAACATGCGGTAACATAAGCGACTTTTTAAAATATATAGTCTTGTTCTTCCTGTTTAATATTAAATAAGAATACAAACAATATAAATAAATATAAAAAATTCATAAAATAAATTGTACTAGCATATTACATATATAAATATTAAATATCTACCTAGAAGGCTTAATATCATATCGTTGAGATATTATTATTGACTATCAAACACGTGACTCCAGTATCCGAAGGCATATAACATAAAATACTCACATCCAAATTTCGATAGAGTTTGCACAAACCTATAGTAATCTAGACTAGATTCTGAACTTCAACACTGTACCTGCTTCAGAATACATATTTAAGTAATAAGATAACCTGTCGCAAACAAGAAGAGCATGTCACTTCTTGATAAGTGAGTGATAAAAGTTACCCCAAACAAAGAAAGTCGTGATATACTGTAATACCTCAATTAAGGACTTTTCAATGTCACTTAAACAAAGGATTTAGCACTTTAAATACAATGTACTTCATAAAACGAGGTGTGGGGTGCCGGATGTTTATTCATAACAAGTTCAAACCAAAATAGCATTGGACGCGATCCCAATTTATATCCTTTGTTTTACCTACATTTAAAAAATTGTCAGTTATTTATATAAAAATTTCATTATTTATCTTTTTCCCCTTTGTTAAAAATAGGTACCAAATTAAGGTATTTTAAGTTATAATAATCTAAGACGTTATTTTAACCCATCGACAGATATGAGCGATTTCCATTTTCAAGGACTCGAACTTTCGCTTAAGAATGAAGCAGGAAGTAATTTCGTGTACTTAATTCGTATTATTATTATCGCATTTAACAGACGTATGTATTTTAATGAATTAAAAAGAAATGATCTGGTTCGGATTCGAATTAAACTTTAACATATTTAATTACTGGCAACACGCCCCGGCTTCGCACGGGTGCAATGTAGTTTTGGTGAAAGATTTTTTAAAATCGGTTCAGTAGACTCAGACCTCACAAACTTTACCTCTATAATATTAGATAAGATTAAATCTAAAACCCCAAATTAAACATACTAAAAAATAAGAGGACACCGTTAGTCAATATTGTCATAATATAGAAAATTACAGTAAATATCAACTCCGTAGGAATAGATGGCGTTAATATGGCAACTTTGTGATTTTTCAAAAATCAGACAACTGTCATCTTTCTGTCTCCCCGTGATCACGGTTGCTGAACAGCATCCGAAACGTCGGGATAAATGATAAAACGCGTTTTAACCCGGTATAGGTACAGTATTTTATTTAAATATTACGTTTATTTATGTATTTAGATGACCCCAGGTGACGTGCAGACTGGTTGGCTAAAAGAAAAATATTTTTTCCTAACATTGTATGTATAAAAACATTTTATCAATTACTATTGGGTTAGATTGAAATAAGAATAAAAAAACATATAAAACATTAGTAGATACAGTAGGTAGGTATATATTTCTCCATATCTTATGCACGATTTTTATACATAATGCATGTACTATGTTGAAGCGTTATTTCAAACTCATAAGTATCATATATGTTGTTAAGAGTAGCATTTCATTAGTGGATCCTAGACAGGTGTCAGAAACCGGTAAAGTTTACCCATAAATGGACAGCGACTCATCTTAAAAATATTCGCTTTTGAAAAAGACTAACTTTACTCAGTGCACAGTAAACATACTATTATTCCATGGAGCGAATAATGTCATTTGTATTTGTGACTGATCTCAACAACCACTAGGCTGATTTGAATTTTGTTTGAGTCTCATTAACTTATACAAATTACTGAGGTTTTGTCGACGCCCATTTTTTCATTTTTGGGACACAAATTTTTTAGAAATGCCGAATTTTGGTAATATTTATTCTATGACAAAATGCGCCCGTTTTTAGTTACAGAATTTGGTAATTGTTCTAACTAAATTAACCATTGAATTTATTATATGAAATTGATTAATTAGTCCTTAAAAAACATAATTTTTAAAGCGGTAAAAATGTACACCATAAATTCCGCTCCAATATAGGTAACTCTACGAGGCGTATTATTACTAGCATTTAGTATATCCAAACCCCCAATAAGATATGTATGTATATGTGGAATTTTATATAGGTATTTTATTTTCTGACGCAGTTTACCTTTTCATATGCCACTTGATTTAATTATTCTCTTATTTTTCAAAGAATTTTACCTTGCAAACCAGTTTCGCATATAATTGGGTCTTTAACGATTTGATTCAAAAATTTATGTATAATTAATTGAAATCTGCTGCCTATTTTTTTACTTCATCAAATTATATAATTAATTATTAATAGTTTTAGTAGTAATGTTCCGACAAGATCAAGGTTGAGGCTTTCAAGGTACATAATTTGGCGATGCTGCACATTACCAGCGGACATAATATTTGATACCGATAGCTTACAGCCATAAAGATATGAATGACATTTTTGACAAAATATATGTCGCCGCGGATATGCCACGGCGTGAAACTTGCACCTTGATGTAAATAAGTTGGCTCGTACGGCTTGATTATTTTATTGTAATATTGTTATCCAAAACAACTTCTCTATTATTACCTTACATTCTCAACCTTTCATTATAACTTTGGATAACAATAAATGATTTAAGGTTAACATGTTGTTGCAATGTTTTAGATTTAAATAATTTTAACTAACATCAACAACCCACAATAGTATTTATGAATTGTTAATGGATGACATTTTGACGCAGGAAATAACTGAGTTCCCATTTTATTCAATATCATTTCTCAACTGTTTTTAGACCCTTATAAAATCATTCCGTATTTTGTAATGAATTATTGCATTGTAATTTAAATTATTAAGCTACTTAGAAAATATTGTGAAAATAAATAAGTGCGATAACGAATCAACTTTGCCACCTCCAAGTTACGAGAGTGGGGATTGGTGAACTGCTTGCGACTCATTTATTTAAAAGGCCGAACGCAACAGCGCTGAGGACACTTTTGGGTCGAGCGCTCGAGCGGTAAGGTCTTCTCAATTATATTCGCATGCTATGTTATTATTAAGTAAGAATTTAAGAATAATAATTGATAACGTTAACGTTAGTTGTAAATATGTAAAGTTGTAAATACATAAAGTTGTAAATACATAAAGTTGTAAATACATAAATTTGTAAATACATAAAGTTGTAAATACATAAAGTTATAAAATACATAAAGTTGTAAATACATAAAGTTGTAAATACATAAAGTTGAAAATACATAAAGTTGAAAATACATAAAGTTGAAAATACATAAAGTTGAAAATATGTAAAGTTGAAAATATGTAAAGTTGAAAATTATAAATATGTGAAATGTGAAATAATAAATATGTGAAATTATAAATAAGTGAAATTATATTGAATGTAATAAATTATTTAATTGATTTTATTATTTCATTTTGGTAATTAAGAATGGATAGAGACAACATGGCCGATGGCTCTCAAGGAGTCAACGGTCATGATCTTTTTAAAAACTCTTTAACTAACCAAAATCCGATATCAGAAGTGGGATCGCTCCAGCGATCCCTTTCTGCCGGTCATTATGTTACAGATCCTGACTTCATCCCAGGACCTTCTGGTGCAGAGGTTTCTGCAACAACTACGACTCAACAAAGCGGTCAAACTTCACCTACATTGGCATCGACTGGTAACGTTATACTTCTCCAGTTCTTTATGCAGATGATGACTATGATGCAGAGCATGGGCGATCGTGTTCTACAGATGCCAAGTGAGAGGGGAAGGATTACCGACATATTTTTTCAGTCTTTTGTCCCAGATGGCGCTGTTGGTATCCGTAAATGGTGCAATCACATCTCCGCGGCTGTATGTTACCTGTGTGTACCTACCAGCTTACTGATTGAGACATCCGGATGAAAGTGAGTGGCTTACTCAAAGGACGTGCTCATGTGTGGGCTAACTGGTCGCTACCTCTACTTGGGAGAAGCTCCGTGAGACCATAATGGCGACTTTTGAATCAGAAAATGCGTGCTCACGCGATGTCCTCAAAAGGGAACATATCTGTGATCCCAGTCGGGATATTTCAGAATTTTTGTTCATAGGTTGGTTGCTGTGGAGGCGATAAGTTGGACAACGACGATGCAACATCTGAGAATAGAATTAATAAATTTCAGTGGCATCTAGCCATCAAATCAAGCCAACTACTCTATCTAACAGCGCGGCCCCAATCTACGCTGTCAATGCAAGTGTTACTCATTTTGTGCTAAACCTGTTCACATTTTTAATACTTCGTCATGAAAAGCAGCTTGTCTCCAACATAGGCTCCATAACTACCGGTAACAAAGATAAGTTGAGTACTATGCATATGTATGTTCGAAGCTTAGAAATTGGTACAGTTTTGTTTACAGCGGTGCGGAGTATTCGGTACTACGAGAGACTATCTCTAATAAGATTCCGAGGCGTAGGTGGCGGGTAATAAGTTATTTACGTGGTTTGTGTTCAGTGCCCAACATATCTAACAGTCCCATTTTCAGTAACTTAGACCATGACTTATCCGACCAGTCGGAGATTGATCAATTGCTGTCACTGCTTAACCGATATTCGTATCTCTTTACTAATGTTCGTAATAAATTCGTAATCTTTACCGATTAACCCCCATTGAACGCCGGAAAGTTGGGTCTATCGTTTCAGGGTTGATCGCGAGCAACATGGGTGGAAGCAAAGTAGATCTCCTATTCCGGTCCAATTATTCTGGTAAAGGGGGAGGAACGGTGGCGATCGAATGTGTTGATTACCGAGAGTTGAACTCCAGCACCATTCGTGACCATTATCCACTGCCCCTTATAGGAGACCAAATGGACCAATTAGCGGGTGGTGGCTTCCATACACTTGATATGGCATCTGGATTCCGCCAAATCCCAGTTGTCCCTGAATCTATGGAAGGAGCAGTATTCATCGCACCCGACGGGTTATACGAATACTTAACTATGCCATTTGTAGTGCACCCTCAGTGTACCAAAGATGTATTGATCGTGCGTTGGACTACTTCTTAACCCTGGTAGTGCTGACAATGGTATAGATGACATCGCGCAGGATGATGTCATTAGTAAGAGTTATGACTTTCCTTCGGGATTCTCAATTAGAATTGGAAAATATTCATTTTTGAGCGATCTATTGAGTATCTTGGTGATGTTAAATAAGAAGAAGACTGTAAGGTTTTCCCTAGTCCCAAAAGGATTGAGGCCCTTCTAAAGGCTCCCATTCCAGCCCCCATAGGGCAAGTTCGGCAATTTAATGGCCTCGCGAGTTGTTTCCGGAGATTTATTCCAGACTTTGCACGCACAATGGTTACCTTGTACAACTTGGCCTAGCAGGGAGTTGGGTGGTCCTGGACAAATGATCATTTCACGTACGTCAAGAGGTCATTCATTGTTTGATTTCTAGTCCTGTACTAACAATATTCAGGGAAGGCAAACCAATTGAACGTCACATCGACGCCAGCTGTCTTAGATTCGGAGCGGTTCTCTTGCAAGTGATCGACAGTCAACAATCCGTGGTTTACTTCTGTATGCAGGCGACTGACATCCAAGGCAGATATCCCTCCTGCGAGCTGGAGACGTTGGCCGTTGTGCGAGCATCAGGGCACTTTCGACACTATCTCTGCGGGCGTAGTTTCAAAGTTATTACAGATTGTGGTGCCCTAAAAGCTTCAGAGCACAAGGAGGATCTTCTACCAGGGATTCATAGATGGTGGGCTTGCCTAGAGTTTTGAGTTCCAAATCGAGTGCAGGAAGGGCGAGCGAATGCATCATGTTGATTTTTTCAGCCGTAATCCGAGCTCCTTTGCTGTCTGCGTAATGACTGGGAACTTAGAAAGGCTTGTCATGAAGAGAGAGACGCTCAGCTTGGACCAATCGTAGATGCCCTCCAAGCGGTGAAGCGGTGCCTGAATATATTCTCGAGAATGGCGCTCTTAAGTATGAGGGAACGGACCAGGTATTTGGTGTACAGAAGCTTGTTATGGTCCCTAAATCCTTCCAATGGAGCCTGAAAAGCGCCTTTCATACCGCTCTTAAGCATGCAAGCTGGGAGAAAGCTCTTGATAGGATGGGAGGAACCTATTCCATTGACAGGATGAACACAATTGTCCGCGAATTCGTCGATAGAACACCTAAGCGGTCTTCTGGGGCAACGCAGGTGCAGTTGCATTCTATACCGAAGCCAACAGTACCGTTTGAGGTGATCCACATGGACATTGCTGGGAAGCTTGGGACACCACAGGATCGGGAATGTGTCATGGTCACAGTCCATGCATACACCAAACACGTGTTGCTTAGTTACGCTAACGATAAAAGCCAGCATAGCGCCCTTGGAGCTCTGAAGCAAGTGACTTACTTGACTTAAGGTCCTATATCCCCTAAATGGGGCAGAGGGCATCCAGAGTGTTCCGCCAGCCTGCTCTGTCTTGAGCAACCCTTTTCATTTCGCTCCAAGTCTTCCCAATGGACTTCGCTTTTTGCAATGACAGTCCGGCGCCAAGTAAGTTTAGGACAACCACGCTTTCGTTTTCCTTGGGGATTCCAGTCAAGGGCTTGCCTCGGGATAAAGCAAGTGTTAGACCTATTCGTATGATGGCCACATTGAAAACTACTGAACCTACTAAATTTTGATGTTCTGATGAAGAATAACTCAAGGAACCCAACTTCACTTGCTCCCAAGTTCAGCATGCCTTATGAAATCCATAAAGTAACATTGAAAAGAAAGTTATTGGCCATCACGGACGTCCTCGAAAAGTAGCTCAAGACCAATTGCGTCGAGCACCACAGCTGGGATTCTGTAGTGAAAGGTTGATGACCGTGTCGCCATCTAACAAACTTGAATCTGTACAGGTAGAAGCTGAACCAAACGAAGTGGAAGCTGGACCGTCAGGTCTCTGCACATGTTGCCATCTAACAAACTTGAATCTGTACAGGAAGAAGCTGAACCAAACGAACTGGAAGCTGGACCGTCAGGTCTCTGCACTGGACCGTCAGGTCTCTGCACTGGACCATCGACCCGCCCAGCGGATACTAACGATTCTTCTCAAGATGACTAGTTATCTTCAGCTGCGTGGTCGAACCATTTTAATCTGGTGAAACCTTTTCATATTATTTGCTCTATACTAACTATTTAACACATGGTGTAGTGATAGTTTCATTTCTATGCAAGTTATCGTGCTTATTAAGCTATTTACACATGGTGGTGTGTAAATAGTTATATTTCAAAAGATGCATTTGGCGTGCGGATCCGACCCATAACCACAAAAAAAAAAAAAAAAAAAAAAAGGAGAAAAAAAAAAAAAAAGAAAAAAAAAATATGTTGTAGACGGGTGGAGACGTACTATGACAAATCAAAGATATGGAATATTACTAAAAGAACAACCCTACTGTTGGGCAAATATTATGTTGTAGACGGGTGGAGACGTTCTATGACAAATCAAAGATATGGTATGAGTGTTCGAGTGATGCCCCAAAGCCAAAAAGATGTTATGCTTCGTTTAGGCGACCCATAACCAAAATTAAAAGTCCAAGTATTATAATAATCAAATACCTACATTTCGTATGTACTGGCTATTGTAATACTTGAATATTAAGCCGATAACTCATGCATTTACAATTTGAACAACAAAGGTTCGAGATGTCTTTATTTCTCATAAGAATAACAATTCACCTATGTAAGAAATATTATTTATTAACTTACAAAAATTAACAAATTAATAACGAATATATAATCTGGGTTTACTGTGGAAGTACCTAGCTATATTGAAATAAAATGGTTTCATTACAGACACACGGTGCAGAGCACGCACCGCACATCAGTATGGCCGTGTCGCCGCGGATATGCCACGGCGTGAAACTTGCACCTTGATGTAAATAAGTTGGCTCGTACGGCTTGATTATTTTATTGTAATATTGTTATCCAAAACAACTTCTCTATTATTACCTTACATTCTCAACCTTTCATTATAACTTTGGATAACAATAAATGATTTAAGGTTAACATGTTGTTGCAATGTTTTAGATTTAAATAATTTTAACTAACATCAACAACCCACAATAGTATTTATGAATTGTTAATGGATGACATTTTGACGCAGGAAATAACTGAGTTCCCATTTTATTCAATATCATTTCTCAACTGTTTTTAGACCCTTATAAAATCATTCCGTATTTTGTAATGAATTATTGCATTGTAATTTAAATTATTAAGCTACTTAGAAAATATTGTGAAAATAAATAAGTGCGATAACGAATCAACTTTGCCACCTCCAAGTTACGAGAGTGGGGATTGGTGAACTGCTTGCGACTCATTTATTTAAAAGGCCGAACGCAACAGCGCTGAGGACACTTTTGGGTCGAGCGCTCGAGCGGTAAGGTCTTCTCAATTATATTCGCATGCTATGTTATTATTAAGTAAGAATTTAAGAATAATAATTGATAACGTTAACGTTAGTTGTAAATATGTAAAGTTGTAAATACATAAAGTTGTAAATACATAAAGTTGTAAATACATAAATTTGTAAATACATAAAGTTGTAAATACATAAAGTTATAAAATACATAAAGTTGTAAATACATAAAGTTGTAAATACATAAAGTTGAAAATACATAAAGTTGAAAATACATAAAGTTGAAAATACATAAAGTTGAAAATATGTAAAGTTGAAAATATGTAAAGTTGAAAATTATAAATATGTGAAATGTGAAATAATAAATATGTGAAATTATAAATAAGTGAAATTATATTGAATGTAATAAATTATTTAATTGATTTTATTATTTCATTTTGGTAATTAAGAATGGATAGAGACAACATGGCCGATGGCTCTCAAGGAGTCAACGGTCATGATCTTTTTAAAAACTCTTTAACTAACCAAAATCCGATATATACTTTTTTTCTTTCTTGATATTTGGCTTTTTTACTGTATCATATATATATTTTTTCCTTTATTCCGAAGTTAGAAATTACTTTTCTGTAAAGTTGAGTTATGGCGGTTATTTCTTTTTGGATGTATGCCATCGATATATTCTATATAGCATCGGCACACACTGAGCGATGAACTAATGTGCGGTAGTACTAAAACTAATATTATGACGACGTAGTAGTTTGTATGCTTGTAGAAGGTAATTATCTCTGGAAAAACTAAAGTATTTTAATATATTATTTCCCTGCTTTACAGTTACGGTAACGGTACAGAGTAAGCTATTAGGTCCCTCAATTTTTTGATATCCACCTTATGTGCCGTCTGCACGGGCTTCATATCCACCAATTTTTCAAACTCCGATTGGGAATGCTTAGAAAATTTCCAAACACTTAACCATCGATAAAAAAATAAAAATAGCTTTCATTGTATTAAATAATATAAATGAATAATAATAATTGTATTATTTATAAATAGAGTCCGAAGAAAATGCGCTGATTGTCTGATGTATGTTTTTTACTTGATGGTAGGTGATTGGCCTCGTCCACAAGACATCAATCAAAGATGGACTATAATGCAGTGTTGGCAATTTTTTACTCCTATCGTTTGGAAATCAATTGGCATAGACTAGCTGAGAAACATGCAATCTGTGCTTCACAGTCGCGTCGGGATCTCTTCATATATCTGAATGGTGATTCGTCTCCCACTCATAATGTGACCAAATTGCCTTACGTATACTCCATATGTAAGGTAGGTTTATCCTTGGTCATATTCAAAACTGACCGCCTCCTTCTCTCAGTGGTAAGCGCGATGCGTTTAGCACCGGAGGTCCTGGGTTCGAATCCCGGGGAAACAATATTTAAAAAATTGTTTCGGCAGGGTTCAGAAGGCTAAAGCCTGTAAAGAATAATGACCAGTGAAAGAGACACAGCAATGGATCTACCCCATGTCTCACTTATAGGGTACTCGGGAATTCACTTTATATTCAAAGCTAGCTGATGCATGAGACTTCGTTCATGCAATTCTTTAAATGACGATAACTTTTATTAATATTATTAGTTTATACATATATTGCTCTAGATAAAGCTTGTTAAGTACCGCATAAAAATCCTTTCAGCATTTTGGAGGTTTAGCGACCAAAATGATTTGTATTTATTGTTTCCCTTTTTAAACCAACCGCTGTCAATTTCTGGTAAATACTCGTATATTCAATGTAGAGTCGTCAATATATTTCCTAAATGTATAGAACCTAAGTATTTCTTTTTTCAGCAAATCTTGAGCTTGATTACACTAAAGGTGATATGACTCCCAGTTTACTGAACTATTAACTAATCAGCATACAATATAACACCTCTTTATAATAATATAATCACACTCCGTGACTTACAGATAAATCGCGTGATCCTTACAATTACGCTGAATGCATTATAAGTACTGCGAGTAATGACTCATGTGTTTACTAGCCGTGTGTAATTCTGGAAGACGTTTCTGGAAAACTTGGAGCAAAATTTCAACGATAGATCATACAATTACATTCAGTGATCAGACGACAATGACCTCAAACGAATATGGATTTTCTGCCGGATTGTGAAAATCTAAATTACGATTATTTTCAATCAGCGATTCCATTGACATTATATTGTTGATCGAAGAGCGATTCACTAACTTTTCAATTCAGTCGTATGAATTAAATAAACAGACTTGAAGGCGGACTGTCATTACAGAGGCGAAGGCCATTGTTAATACATGGAGCGAGGTGACGAGGGTATCTCAAGACAGAGTGAGCTGGCGGAGCCCTCTGCCCGATTTGGGGGACATAGGACATAGGACCTTAAGTCAAATAAGTCAAGTTGTATGAATTTTACGGGATTCCAAAACAAAAGAGTTAATTCATTCTTTTGTTTTGCCGCGTATGCATCATTTTATCAATATTTGCCGTGATTCGATTTTCCTGTCAGTTCAAATTCATAATCGAATCGCTTCACTACACCTTTAAGATATATCGGAGTTATAGCTTGTAGATCAATCATAAAACATTTATCGAAATTATAGTAACGAGGTCATGTGCTTAAGATGATATCCCTATTAATTGCTTCCTTGTCAGTTACTGAGGTTGAAGTGTCTTGCATTAAGTATGATCGAATATCCGGGTCACGTAAAATAGAAGGAAAACTAATTCAATGTTTTGTTGTGTATGTAGTTGTAAATAAGTGGTTATATTTCTACGAAATGATATCATAAATCTTTCAGGATTTTATTGACTTATGTAAATTTTTTTTTAGTGTTACATGATTTCTAGTAATAGGTGAATATTCGGTAATACTCGAGCGTGGCAGTTTAAGGTATGAGACATTTATTAGACCTAATAGAACAACCTTGTAAAGTATTTAGCTCTATATGTAGTGACGCGCGCCTAGGATAGACGATCAGATTAGTAAAAAAAAATCGATAGTCTGAAATACTCGAGCGCGTCAGATTAAGAAATTGGGGGTTGATTTTAGTGTTTTAAGACTAAATTTAACTAATCTGACGATAAGTCCTTGACGCCGCCGAGTTATAG
This sequence comes from Anthocharis cardamines, assembly GCA_905404175.1. Taxonomy (NCBI): domain Eukaryota; kingdom Metazoa; phylum Arthropoda; class Insecta; order Lepidoptera; family Pieridae; genus Anthocharis; species Anthocharis cardamines. The sequence goes on from FR989964.1 coordinate 6,187,485, forward strand.
GGTCGCGAACTTGTAAAAAAAAACGTTAATCCGGCATTCTCGAGCGCGATCTTTTTTTATTTTATTTTGAAGAATATAATCTAAAACTTACTAAAAATACATAATCTGCCGGTTTCCGCATGACCGGAAGTGTGGAGGAGCCATTTCGTCTTAAACGCGTCAAAAACGCGTTGCGGCATATAAGTCGCGAACGATACATTTTACAAAAAAAAAGTTTAAATAAACAAAAAAGGTAATTTTATTTTACACAAAAAAGGTCTCTTTACATTTTTGTCCAAAGTTAAAACTTTTTGACTTGAAGCATCATAAAAACTCAAACTCCCGGTTTTTTGAGTATGTCTCGAAAACTGAGGGTGTTAAAAAGAATGAAATAACGATGATTAAATTATGTGACTTTTATTATATCTCAACAAAAAAAAATTTTTCTAAAGATTCTCGACAATTTTCGTGGACTCGGGAAAAGTTACGCGTATCTGTATACAAAAGTATTATTAGCATGTACAGTTCGGTCAGATTAAGAGAACCCACCAACATTTTTGTCAGATTAAGAAAATATGCTTTCAGGATACCGAGATAAACCTCCCCTATAAAAATCTGACGCGCTCGAGTATTTCAAAAAAACTTTTTTTTTTGCATTTTCAAAAATTCATCGTAACTTATCGTCACGCCTAAATCGTCAGGTTTTTTAAAGGGAGCTTCCTTGGGGCCTACGTAACACCCCTTCCGAAAATCTGACGCGCTCGAGTAATTTTTTTTTTTTTGCATTTTTGACTACTTTATATGCCTACCCCCACCACACAAACCGGCAGATTAGTATACCGTTGTTATCAGAGGCACTTGGGGCATACGTAGTATGAATATCTGACGCGCTCGAGAATGCCCAAGTAACTGTTTTTTTTAACATTTTTGAAAAACCGTACACGCCAAACCCACCGCTAAAATGGTTTTTACCATACGAGCTTTTCTTTTCGAAATTATTTTATCTTTCGATTTTGATTTTGAATTACGCCATTTAGCTACCTCGCCTCCCTTTTTGAAAATATATAATTATCTATGTAGATTGAAATCCAAACGCGCAATCCACTTCAAATCATTTTAATAATAATAATACCTTTATTTGACACACAAAAAAAAATACAAACTTAACATACAAATTAAAATAAAATGAAAATAACTACTATTAATAAAAAAATCCGTCTTGACCACCCGTTCCTTGCCCGATATGCTTCAAATAAACAGATTGAGAAAAAAATTTTTTTCGAGATTCGAACTCGCGACCGTTCATATGCAAGGCAGGTGTCAAAAGGCTTTTGTACATTATGTGTAATTTCTTATACATTTTCTACATAGAATGCAAACATAAATACATATTGAAAATAGCTTTTAAAAGCGAACTATAAGTACAGTAAGTAATATAATATAGCGAGTTTACTGACGTTATTACACCTTTAACATTATTAAAGAATTTTATGACTGTCTTTTTACATCTGATGATATTTCCTCGAGTATAAAACTTAATATAGAAAAGTTACTTTTTATTGTTAAGCTTCTTTTAATGAAGCTACTTTATAAAGTAGTTAATAACCACGAAGACAAAGAGATTAATACTTTATCTGTGTTGTTGCACAAGTTATATGGTTTTATTTAATATTTGTCTTTAGACTTAAAGTAGTAGTAGTAAAGACTTTAACTTTACATTATACTGATTTGGACATAAACCTTGTGGAAATACTTTGGTTTAGTTTTAATCCAAAATATATATTTTTTATGTTAGATATCGACACACGAGCATGAGGTTAACATTATTGTAGGTGATACCCCAGCTACAAAACATCAGTAAATGTTATCGTTTACTGATGTTGTGTTTTGGAGCTTATGCTGTCAACCTACTTTTTACTTCGAGCATTCGTAAATCCATAAATTGAAACGTACAATGTGCACTTCACGGTTTTTCCATCTATGAATTACGATGGTACGTTACCCTGTCGGAATTTCAATATTCCTTCCACTCGTTTAGTGCCCGAAGTGACCAGGCAAGGGGAAGACATCTTATAGAAAATTATAAACACGTTGTCTCGGCGGGATTAGACCCCCGACCCATCGGTGCCCAAGGAAGGTGTTCTACTAAATGCGCCAACGAGCACCACATATATATAAAGTATAAACTGGTATAATGCTTCTGTGAAGGAAAAGATGGAGGGCTCTTCCTCCAAGCTAAAGCAAGGTTTCTCCACCAGTCTAACCACTGACTGACCTAAGCGGCCCAGTGAATGATGTCGAGGTTTACTCGCTAGGAGAAACTTTGATAGCGCGTTCCAGGATTATTTACGTCTCCGTACTGATTGAAGCCGCAGACTGTGGATGTCGCATCACTTCTGGATTAAGCTGTCCAATATACATTTGTGGAGGAATTTGCAAAAATATAATATAAATAGTGGGGATTACATAAAAGTGAAAAACAGGAAAGGAGGAAAATCTACACCAGGAAAAAGTTTGTGAACCTTCCGTAAAACCATCCTGTAAAAATCCACGTGCAACCTCAGCCATGAGATGGATCAATCACCTGTGAACTGAGCATTGAATCGGTCATGCAACATAACAGCGTGCATAACTAATATGCCTCATGGTAACTGATGTAATGATATATAATACAAAAAATGCATAGTTACGTAAAATCACGAACACCGATCACGAACTTACTTAGATTCAGAACAGACTTTCCGTTTTTATATTAAATAAACATGGAAATTAATGAAATGAAATATTTATTCAGGACGGTATGACAAAAGTAAATAAAGCTATAAAGATAATAATAACGTAGAAGGAAACATGAATGCAGTTTTTAAGAATGGAAACAAGTTCCGCAAATAAAAGGGTAATAATATGTAATATAATTTAAAAGTCAAAGTGTTGAAATCCCACTGGAGAGAAATAAAAAACTTAAAAAAAACAGATATAAAATTATTTGCTCTTAGTTTTGGTGCACTAGCTTTACTGTAACGTAGACAGTTGGCGTCTTAATTATAAATCTAGATAAAACCACTCATTTCAATTAGTTATGATGTACTTATACATATTATATAATATTAGGTCCCAAAAAGAATAATTATGTAATTTATTAACAAGTTACGTAAAATTTTCAGAAAGTGTTAAGAAAGACAGCTGGATGATATCCCAGTTCCAATTCAGTATGGCAAGACTTACCTGATTACTTTTTCATAGAAAATATACAAGATAACATGTTGAGCTGGTTCAGTTCGTTCCAGGCCCCAGTTCACTACTCAATAATTATATTACAGAAACGTTTAATACGACGATCGAGAAAGTTACCGATATTCTTTGATATCTTATTTATGTTGAAGAAGTAAAATTGACGATGATTAATATTAGAGTTTTAAATGAAATTTTGGCAGATAGAGAAATTATCTTGGCTTCAAAGTAAAATATTATATTTTATGAGACAAAGAATACATACATGCTCTATTTTGTAGCGAAAATATTTTGTATCGATGTCCCAGTGGAATATGAGTTTTGGGAAAATGTTATTAATTCTGAAACGTAGACATGGTTTCTAGAAACAATTTTATCTATCTCTTAAACTTTATACATACTTAAGATTCCATCCTAAGACTTATTTAAGTTATTAATCTGTATATAATATAAGATATACATATTGGCTATAGTACCTACTACATACTTGTTGGAGTTGTAACATCACGTATGCGAATCACGAATAAAGATTTGGCTTAGATCTTCAAATGGTAGAGGGGTATGTCTAGAATTCTTTATTTCTGGGAAAACCAATCAATATTTGGTCCGTCTGCTATTCGAAAAAAACCGCCTTATTTGGTCAATCTATTTCAAAGGCGATATAATATTTCATCTTATTTCTAAGAACCCACATAATAAAAAGCATCAATTACAACATGATTTTGATTTTATTAACATCAAAACAAGATCTAAAAATGGACTACTGAGGCCATCTAAATCCCTATTAAAACTACTGATATAATGATGAATGAATGGTCATTTTTATCGGTAATTCAATTATTATTTTAGCCACTCAACCGTTTGAGGACGCATTAGTAACCAAAACAGTACACTAACTTACGTACGGTCGTCGTGCAGTCATTTGAATGCTTAGATGCGGTAATATTAATACGCTACACAATAATACAATATAAATAATAAATCGCGTTTTAATCCGGTATACAGTATTTTATTTAAATATTAATACGATTCAGAAATAGATTTTATTGTATATTCAACATTTAAAAAAAAAAAAAATATCAGTATTTTTTTATATATTATTCTTAATTAAACTTATGAAATTGTTAAAAACATAAAAATATTTGATCCATTAAACAACGTATAATTTAATTTATTTTTATTCATAAAAAAATATTTCATACAATTAAATGTTAAACAACAATACTTTCTCTTGTTTATGCTTATACGAAAATTGTTCCCTAAATAAACTCTCTCAATGGGCATAGAACCTATTATATTCTTGGTTCTAATACCAACTACAACATACCATTAGGCCAAAGAGGCGGTAAGATCTTCTAATTAATATACTCGATTAATAGTAATGAATTTATTCTCTTTATCTATCATAAATAATTAATACAATATATTCTCCTTATGCTTATCGTAGCCGCATACGGCATGCTTGACTATTCCTGATCAATTCACCCATTAAATGCCACAGCAGAAAAAAACGAATATAAAATAAATAAACATAAGTGCTAAGATACTTCTTCATTCTTGAGGAACTGGTTTCCCGACCGTAACGCCCGCAAGTCTGCCTCGCCCAGTGATTATAAGCAAACATTGTAAAAAAAATATTGAATCGTTAATGATTCTACGTATGTAGGAAAATGTCAAGTGTGCAAAAAGCGAAGAGCGGATTTGTTTAATTTTATGAAATGTTCCGCACTTAGAGTTAATCGTTTAGTCGTACCTTATCGATGAAGTGATGTTCATAATATACTCGTATTTATGAATATCTAATAAAATTTCCTACGTTATAGTAGGACCAGGTGAAGTGTAGGAGCCGTAATATTATTAATGTAAGAGAGATCATTGATGATAGAGGGAGGCAAAACTTCACACGTTTCATCGTACTATCTAGTTCTCTCTTAAAGTTAGATGGCAATAAAACTACTCTGACCCTTGATCGACGGCATCTCCTTTAATTTGGAAACGTATCTAAGTACATACAATAAAACATAAAGGGCGATAAAATGCCTAATATTATCCAGATCTAAGGGAAAAGCGAAGGTAAAAACCTTTAAATATTTCTTCGACTACATATCCGAAGCTTAGATTGCAAATCCCTTATAACCTTTAGCTATATTTTCTCATATTATATTAATGATGATTGAATGTCAATTGTTTCAGAAAACTCTCAACTTTTACGTACAATATTTCGTATTGCGTTTGTTTGAATAAAGTCAATATTTAATTATGATATGTTACTTTTTAGAGTCAATTTAAATTATTCGTCACTGGTGTCGAGACTTCCTTCCATATACCTACGGATATCTTATATCTGGAAAAAACATCCATAGCTTCGTCAAACCTAGGTTTCAAGCTTACTCGTCACAAATTTCATAAATATCAATTTAGTTAGTAGCTCAGACCTCTAAATCCGGCCCTGACCCAAGTTGACGATCTGCAGTTTATAGTACGTATCTGCAAGTATCTATCAATAATAATAATTGATGCATTGTAAAAACCTAATAACTCGTACACTGAAGCTTACGGAAAAACCCACAAGTTCATTAAGTGCGTATTGTGCGGAGATTCTACACGTAATCCTCTCGTTAGTCCTTATGTAACCGTTACTCCACTGCATAAAGTATCTAAGAATTTATTAATAGCATAGTATTTACTCATAACCATCGTTTTTTATGGTATAACTTTGCGATAAATGCAAGCGTTTTTCATACTTGTTGTGTATTTTGATGTGTTACAAAATCATACAGATATAAAATACCATAACCAAAAGTTACCGAATTTAATTGTAAATAATCGGGCAAACTTGGATACTGACATTATTGCCAGGTTAAAATATCGTTCACAAGAGTATACCCCAATTTAATACTTTCTTAGAGCTGCTGTAAAGTATAATTTGAAGTTTCTGTCGAAGCATCATCATCATTTTATCAGTGGCGTAGCTATCGTAGGGCAAAGTGGTGCAGTGCACCAGGGCCCTGAAGCTGAGAGGGCCCCCTGAGCTTTGGAAAGAGGGAGAGGCAGCTCTTGAAACTAGAAAAAATCTCACAAGAATTTAATTTTTTTTCAAGATTTTATATGAGAATTTATAACGCCGATAATGGAAGCGCCCTTGATTCTAATAGTAATCATTTGCAATTAATTTTGTGTAGTTACTGAAAAAAATTGTCGGAGGGGATTGCGATTATTTCTTTGCACCGGGGCCCTTGTCCACCTAACTACGCCACTGCATTTTATATAGTGATAATCTTAAATATTATATACATGGGACAGATAAATTTCAGTGTCTATTTCACTGATAAATCTTTACAGACAAGTCAATGACAAGTCTTCTTTGCCCTGTCCGACCGAAACAATTTTATTTATACCTACACCCGGGAATCGACCCGCGGCCTTCGGAGCTAAACGAAACTCTTAGCACTGAGCTATGGAGGCGGGGTCTTATATATGTATCAGTTTATGTCATATTAAGTATCATTAGACTTGCCGTAGATATAATTACTAAAATTCCAAATAAAAAGGTCTTACGCGTAACATTATTAAGAGTACATACGTAGGTATGTATTCGATATCGTCAGACACGGCGCGTCGCGAGACTGACAATACAGGTATTTCCTTACGAGTGAAATTATCAGACCTTGACTTTGTCCCCATTTCTACACAGCGTTATGGAGTATTACGTCAACATAACATTGTGTACAACACGTAGCATTGCCTTAAACGCGGACATAAACCTAAAAACGTGCTTCGAACGCGAAATTGTTTGTCATAGTTCAATTATAAAATGTAGTAATTCAATATCCATTGTCCATTACATAAGATATATAACATTAGGTCACCCTCAGATACATGTGTAGGCTACACATGTACCTATTAATTATTTGTCAAATTTCAAAATTAAGGGAGTGGCAGTTAAAATGGCAATCGCCTCCTCTAGGACGCTAAGTTTTAACTGGGAAACCTAAAAAAATTACCTTTTATGAATAACTAATTAACTAAATATTTTATTGGGCTGACATTATTATTAATTATAATAATACTTTAAATTAATTGCACAGAAACAACTTATAAACTGATTTCAAAACAAACAAAAAAGTAAGCAAAATTGCATATACATATGTATATTCTAAGCGTGAATCTAATAAAACGTAGCAGAGTGGAATAAGAATAGCCAATCAAATTAAAATAAAGCGAAGTCAATTAATTCCATTTCGGACTACGTGATTGTCAAATTCAAATTTCCAGTACCACGAACAACTTGCGAGTATTTAATTCAATTTACATATTATGTATACTACTCTTGGTTGTTTCTTCAACACTTTATTTATTACTAGAGGTGTTTCCTATTCGACTTGCATATTGTAAAATATAAGAAAACTCATAATTACAAGCATATAAAATTCTGAAATCATGACATGAGAAAGTATTAATATCATCAGTCTGTCAGTCCAGTTTCAAATGATTTCTCATCACTACGTTCTTTGCTAATATTTTCTAGCAAATTTTCGTGCTAGTATTACCTATTGCTTGAAGTTTAAAGCGATTATATATTCAATCTGTTGTCACATCTTGTTTGCACTGAATTCAAGACAGTAGGAATTTAGTATTACGAGAAAATTAAGCAAAGAAATGACATCGCCTATTTGTTTTCCAATTGTAATGGAGGTCAAAGTAATCCACGTGTCGTCAAAATGAACATTAATAAATATCTCAATTTTGAGCGTATACTTATTATGTATTAGAAAAAATAACATCTCATATTAAACACTGATCAAGATAATAATCACATTCTAATTTTATCGCAGCTGATAGATACATATTAGTTGCAATTATATGTAATTTTTAAACCTTATTTAAATTTCTTTCTTGGAAATCTTATGATCCTGGGCTTAAAATGGCCTTTATCATAAGCCAAATTTCATCAATATTTGGTCACTGAAAACATAACAGACAAATGGAGTTATATTTTAATTGCATTTTTTTTATATTTTTGCCTATTTATCTACTACATGTATATAATAAAATATAGTCAACTATATCATCATTATATTTTATATCCCTAAGTTTTAAAATCCCATAACATTACGTTGTACTGCTTCAAGTATACATTTGCATAACGCAATAAAATCAGTGTTGCTAGTAATATTAATAATAATATAAGATGCAGGTAATCTGTGACAGATAATAAATACAGACTCGTTAATTATTATCTATAAATTGCGTAACGGATTTATTAAATACTAGCTGATGCCCGCGACTTCGTTCGCGTGGGGTTCACTTTAAGCTGAGCTTTTGAGCAAGCTTTCTTCAAATGACATATCCTCCTCCACCCTCTGTACTTGGTGATTTCTTTTGGGAAAGAGCTATCAAATTAGTCATTGACGGTTGCTTTTGCATCATGTTATCGACATGTTTAATGGTGGTTGAGATTGAGGTTCGAAGGATGATTTGAAATTCAATAGGAAATAATTAACCTGACTTTAAAGAAACTTTAGGGAGATTCATATTAATTAAATTTTACGTGACCAAAATCCAGATATGTGTCTTTTTTCTACTTATTCTGAGTTCAATCGAAGATTGGATTCAATGCATTTTCTGTCTTAAATAGATGCGTGCGTTCATTTAATTGGTCATTTTCATTTTCGGACATTTTTTTTAAATTCCCGGGATTCCTGCCCGGGTTTCCGGTGCTAGATACGGAAGCAAAAAAGCAATGTCGAATAATCGTAATTCTGTTTAAGAGAAAGGATTGATGAAAATGTGAAATAAATGATCTCATAAGAAATACTTATTCATATAATATTTCAATAATACATTTTCTATTTTTGTTATAATATAGTTCTTTCAAAAAATAAATAAAGAAATACAAAAAAAAATTTCTTTCATTTCAACTTCAGATTCGAACTCGCATCAGAAGCTACGCTATGGGACTGCATATCCACTATTCTACGAATACAGATATTGGAAATGGCGAAATAATCAAACTATTTCATTTACATATCAGACTGTGATTGACATCTGACAATTCGAAAAAGTTCAACGCGAGTCAGTTTGCATTGAAATTTGGTGATATGGTGCCTTTAAAATAATATTTAAATGATGATAACTTTTCTTTCCGATAACCGATTTCGATAAAACAAAGCCTATATGTTGCCCCGGGCTTTCCTTAATATATTTGTGTAAATTGCACGATAATCGGTTCAGTATCTTCGGAGATTAGCGTGAACAAACAGACAGACAGACAGACAGACGGACAGACAGACAGACAGACAAGAATCTTAAAAATTACATTTATGCATTCTGCTACCCTTCTTTTATCACCCCTCTTAATTTCTGGTAAAAATATTTAGTGAAGCGTAATTTCGATCCTACTCTTTTATTATATGTATCATTGACATAGTATTAATTAATAGACTTCGGGTCGCATACAAAATTCACGAAAAAAGTGTCCCGATTATTTAAGCCTCGTTCCTTGTCAAATTTTGAAAAAATGACACTGCTCAATGGGAACAAAGAAAAGAGTGAAGTCGAAATATGATTTTATTAGTTACCAAAATATATATAAATATACATATCTATGTATTATACATAAACACTTGACTAACTAAGAAGACTTTGGTATTATTAGTATAGTTTATGAAACACCAATGTGTAAATTATCATGTATCTAGTAGGGTACAAAAACTATAATATATTTGATAAACAATAATATAATGTTTTATATAAATAGTAATTCGTATGTTAAATAATAATATCCGCAAAATGTTCCGAATATATACAGATTGGAATATTTTCTTTTCCATTTTATGGTGAAAGCGTAACAAACAAAAAAAATCACTTTTGCATTTATAATATTACTAAGGATGCTTATCCTTAGATAGTAAGAATTATTTTAGTACTAATCTACTCCATGCATCCAATATTCTGTTACACAATAGTTTGCGCATGTGTTGGTCAACCTTGGCCAAACATTTGTAGCGTTCATTTAAAACAGATAATTTTGTTCAAATTTTCAATTATTTGTTAGTTTGAAAGCTTAAAATATATCTTATTTTATATGTACTAACCAAAAATAAGACTCCGTCCGTAAAATTGTTTTTTCGGGAATTATTTTCGCAATTTTTGAAGACAAACTGTGTCATTGTGAAACGTCTTAATATTGGCCGTGCTTGAAGAGAACTAAACAAAATAGACTCTCACATTTCAAGTGAGCCGATATTTACCGGCACGGATTTTTTGCGTCGACCCGATATCTAGTATATTGTTGATCGAAGATATGTATAGATGACAAAATGGCGCGCTTTAATTACTTTAGTTGACAAATTACTACACCATCAATGAAAAGTTGTCGTATTAAACTAATAAAATAGAAAATATTCTTATAACTCTATGTATTTTTTTTATTACTATGTTAGTTCATTTATAAATTATTTTCCCCGTGTGTTTTAGTTGACTGTCCAATTGAAATGGATGAGATAAATATTATATACCTACAATACTCTCTAAAATTTGTAACTCAAGGGAGTCAAGGGACTTGAAATGATCGAGAGTTAATAATGAATAAGCAATTTTTCCAAAATTTTAAGTTAATTTAAAGAATAAAATTTGACGGGCTTGTTGTCGCGTTGGGGAGAACACCTGCCGTGCGGATCGATAGGTCGTGGGTTTGAATCCCACCAAGACGACATGTTTAAAATTTTCTGTAAGTCTTCCTCACCTCTGGTAACTTCGGGCATTGCAACATTCGGTGCGAGGAATGTCGAAATTCCGACCAGGTAACGAACCACCGATCATCATAGATGGAAAAACTGTGAAGTACATATTGCGCGTTTCGGTTTCAGTCTATGGATTTCCAAATGCTCGAAGTAAAAAAAGTAGGTTGACAGCGTTCGTCTATCGATATCTAACAAAAAAAAAATGTTAACTCACTATAATTCCAAAGGTTTTATTAATAATAATTAAAACAATTTTTGTATGAGATATTTTAATAGGAATACGTATATAAAATAAATTATACCCGATATCGGCGGACATGGGTGAGGCTCACTTGATGATCCCTTATACACAAGACATCAATAATAATGATGTTTTTATTTTTACTTCGGTCATTCGGAAACAGGAAAATGGTGCCAACTTGGGGAATTCAGAGGTGTATTTTGTGAGGGAACGTTATTAGAGGCTTTCTCACCAATTGTTTTACGCTATGTAAGTGTGTATTTTCTATTTTTTTTAATTCATATCTAAAACAGGATTCCTATTTAGAAACCGATTTTTTAGGAAAATCTAGGGTTATCTCTAGTTGGCGTAATTGGCCAGGGTTAGGGGGAACTGGGGGATTTCGATAGTATTCGGGGGTTGGCAACACTGAAATTGTGGTAAGTTTCACGTTTGAAGCTGGAAATAACAAGACTTGAGTAATAACAGATGTATGCAAATATGTTACGCCACGGGGCAATCGAATCCGCGACCTTTTACATGTTAGGTACGATTAATCATTCCACGTCAACCATCTTAAATATACCTGAGGTAGATACGGGAAGGGGGTATTTCCATAATGGAATGCAAAATCCTAAAACGAAGAACTATTAATAGATTTCTCAAGCCGCATCATATTATTCAGCTTTACTTGAGTTCAAAAAAAAGTAATATTCCTTTGCAATATTCAGTTTTGTATACCTAGAAAAGCTGAGGCATAATAGTGATTAATAGGAATTATTTTTAATAGTACTATTGTTTTAGTCTCCATGGCTTAGTGATATGTGCTTTGTACCTGAGGTTTCGGGTGCGATTTCCAGGGAAATAAGTTTAAAAAAATTCGGTCGCACATGGCACAGAGATATGACTTGTCTGTAATTATCATTGAAACTTGACATAGTAATTTGTCTACTCCACTAGGGGAGACGAGACTTCGCTTATACTACTACAATCAATTTACTCAGTAATAAGTAATATTATACCTGGTGTATTATGATAGTATAATATACCATAGTTGCAAGAACTTCGTTTTGCAGTCACGGCATCTTATGAGATGACTCGGCAAAGTCAGCTGATTTGAATAGTACATACAACAGTGTTGACTTTCCTGATGAGCGCTACTAATATAACGCCTGCTGGAAGTAACGAGCTATTAAATAATTATCAATAATATAGCCACATAATTACTTATATTTGTTATTACTTAAGATCCATACAGGAAAATAGAACGAGATTATATCTTAAACATAAGATAAGGAAGATTGTAAAACTTGCCAATTGCTAAAGAATATGCGACAAGGAAATTAAAATCCCCACAACGTAATCAAATTGTGTAAAATATTGATCAATATGCACTGTAATTAAAGTAAATTGTTATCCAGTGGGGGCCTGTTGCGAAGTCGCCACCTGGAGACCGGTCTCACTCGTTTGAGCCCACGCAACCCGCCTTTACCCTCTACCACGACATTTGACACCACTCCACTACGTACTTTACACACCACGAAACTATCGACAAACGCGATGTACATTGATTGCTTGTATAACATCTTACTGATTTACGTTTAAAAGTATAAGCATTGGATGTCGAAATCGATCTTTCCGTTGAATATGAAATCGAATTGTTCGAAATTGCATTGGATACATAATAACTGCGAGTTAGTTACCAAACTATTTGCATCGTTAAATATTTTTCCACGAAAGCCTGAGCTCGCGAGAAACTTTAATGGATGAGTAGGAGCACTAATGTAAAAAGTAAATTATTTTAAACTAGCTTTTTGTTATGAACGCCTAAGCGAAGCTAAGTTCACTTAGGTTCCTCAGTGACTACTAGGTAAGATATATATATATATATATTATTTTAAATACCTTTTATCTCTTTGAGCGTTTAAGATTATTTTTTAAGCAATATCTCCGAATTAAAGCAGGTCTTATTTGCTTTATGAGTAAGCATTATACATGAAATCTGTTTAATAACATTACGATTGCTTTAAGAACCTACCTTCGAATTTGAGTTCGAAGAAATAAACAATGGAATTTTCCTAATATTAAAAATTACATTGTTAATAACAACCAATCCTTACCATTTTATGTGGAAGATTTATTTATTTTCTTGGGTTTTTTTTTAATACCAGATACAATCTGAAGCCTCTTTTAAAGGCTTCCTGTGGTGTCACGAGGCAAAATGTAGTTAGTATTAAATATATTTATAGTTAGTACCAAAACAACATAATAACATGTTAAGGAATTTTTACGTTATTATTAGTGTATAAATCCTTCAGTAAATAACACAATGGGTCTAGGAAGTGATTTGTAATTATAAGCTAGCCCTCTGATTCTTCCAACAGTAGGTGTAATCAAACTGTCAGAACAATGAAATTCTAATTCTTAATCTTAGTTTCGCACAGAAAAAGCTTTGCTAACCAAAACTCGACATGCAAGGTTAGCAGACATATTGTATAATAATGTTGGGACTAAAATTTATTAAGAAAATTAATACTGTTTTTACGTTAAAATATAAATGATTATAAGAAATTGCTCCCTTTTCCTGTATAGATAGTTGATGCTATGTCAAAAAATAACTCGACAGCGCATCATTAATTTATAAATTGTCTACCATCGAGTGACCTTTACATAAAACTCACTATTTTAGTTTAAATCTAATAAAAATCATTGTTTTAAACCTACGATAACAGGGGCTGAACCACGATCCCTAAGAGCAGAAGGCCTAGAACGAACTATCAAGAAAGTATTCGTATCGCCAAGCTGTCATGAGGTTCACTTGATGGTAGGTGATACCTCAGCCACAGAACATCGGTCAATGATGCGTTGTCTGTGTGACTTTTATTCCGACCATTCGGAAGTCTATAGACAAACCGAAACGAGCAATGCGCATCACGGTTTTTCCATCTATGTTGTTGACTTGTTTACTACTTTGAAATATTTTTTTCAGATGTCTCTTTTGTGGAGGGCCCGTGGTTGTAGCCCCGGATGCCCTAAATCCGGCCCTGGTTGTATGCAATATGAAATGATTTCCCATATATACATACATAAGACACATTGGTGATACGAATACTTTCTCGCAAGTTGTTTGTGATACGGCCTCTTTATTATTGCCGTCTTGTTTTATGGAAGAACATGACATCACGTTACATGGTCAGTCAGTCAGTCGAATGCTCGAAGTAAAAGTAGGTCGACAGCGCATCATCGACTGATATTCTGTGGCTTACCATCAAATGAACCTCATGCTGGTCTGTCGATATACATATAACAAAAAAATAATAATAAGTAATAGTAATTAATAAAACTGCAATTTTGAAGTTTATTTCCGTCATCAACTATGAAACAAGTTTCCAATTAAAACTCAGACAATCCTGTTTATTTCGACAAAGCTTTTGTATCGAGGCCAACGCTGATAGGAAGTGCTATGCTTCCGCGCCATCGATATACTTGCTTTGCATTTATTGGCTCCATGACTTCCTTAATACGATCAACACCAGTATCGCTCATTTTTTATTACTCTACTTAATCTCTCTTGCACTTCCTTCCTCATTACGACAAGGCGTGTTGCGTTCCGTAGTGACATTTTTGGAATATGCGTGCGTACCACAGGTAGATAAGATTTCTTAAAATAAATTGTTATTTAAAGAGAAACAATGAATTATTATTATATCAGTGACCAGTGTACTGTCCTGTAGATATCATCATAATTTATTTATCTCCAGATCAATGTAGATATATATTTTACAAGAAAGATATCAACAAGATATTAAAAAAAATATTACATATAAATCAATCTTATTCTTCTTCCTGCTCTGTTCACTTTTTTTATTTAGGGTCGACGCAGTGTGTTCTCTTTTTCCATTCTCTTATCAAAAAAGTCTCTTATCTTCTCAAACTCAAATCTTTCTCTACACAGTCAATCCATGTATTTTTGACCTTCCTTTTCCCCTATACCTATCCACTGACATATTTAAAACTTTTTTAGATACATCTCCTCATAACATGCTCATACCAAGCCAAAACCTCGTACATGCAAACGTTTTTAATCCATCAGCTAATAATAATAATACTAATTAATTATTTATTAAAGTAATACAATAGCTATGTGGCTATAGTCAACCATGTTCTAAATTCTGTTTGAAGAGGGTTGATCAGGAGGGAGGAGGAATTTGAAGTAAACTAAATTTAAATGTAAACAATTAGGTAGTATAAATACTCGTGAATAAATTTTTGAAATGTCTCAATTTTAAATGCGTTTTTCGAATATTTTGTTCGTTAATTTTATTTTTTAAGAAGTTGACTACACTACGAGCACTTGGTAAGCGTAATTTCATCAATAATTTAAGTGATTGTAATGTCAAAATCTTTTGTTAGACTGCAGGCTATTTACATAAGTCGTTGAGTCTCATAAGTCTCGGAGGCCAGCCAATGACGTCGTCTTCCGTCTCCACTACTTCCGCTCGGAAGCGCACAGCTTCCTGACGGCGAGGCCATTGCTACTTGCCACTAATATTATACCACCTAATAGTTGTAGATCATAATTTACAGTGTACATGAGGAGAAAATTATTAATATAATCTAAATAAGCAATTCAAACGCGATGCGATAGATCACAGATAGGTATTGTATATTTCGTCATTGCTTACGCATAATTATTGTCATTTTATAAAATAAATAATATGTAGTTACCACATGCGATGGCATTATATTATGTAAACCTCGTACAAAAAATATTCCTATTCGTTGGTCTATTTTTCAGTGTATCTTTTTAACTTTTATTTAACTCTTTATTTTTCACCTTAGAATAATACACCTTATTGCTTCTTAGCAATTCCAGGCAACCATTATTTGGATAAACCGACAGAAACTCAATAATTAGGTAGGTGGTAAATATAAAGTACATATATATAAACAGTATAAAAGGAAACGTCTACATTAATTTAAAAATACTATAATATACGTAACTACCTAATAATAATGAAGGAGAATGCTATTGTGTATAATAAAAAATTACCAATTAATTCGGGCTATTCTTAATTGATAAAAAATGTTAATTATTAAGTTTATGTTTAATATAGCCAGACTCTGAGCAAACCGAAAATTATCAGTTAAAGAGTTCCAGAATCGAATAGCAGTAGCAGGCAGCAGCATACGTATCTCCATAGTAATACATTTGCTGAGGAACAAGACGTAAGTCTTTCCGCTGATCGCAACTAAGGCGCGTCACAATCAGGGTATTCAATTATTTCATTTCAAATAATATTAGTCTTGGGATCGATATAGTATAGAAAAGGCAGAGGCGAGAATTCCGGCGAAGTCGAATAGTCTCTTGAGATATCTGCGAAATTCGAAGACGTGATCGTATTTAAGTACGGACTACGGATACGAAATACCTACTAATATATACATTTTGGAAATGTTCGTGTTTGTTTAGCTAATGAAAGATCTTGAAAGCAAACATCTGCGATTTTGCTAAACGAAGCGAAGAGGTTGTGCAAGCGTTATTTTTATTGGAATTGTATGAAGTACCTTAGTAGTGGAGAACATATTATAATAAGTTATTTTTTATGTTAGATATCGTCAGACGAGCATGAGGTACGCTTGATGGTAGGTGATACTTCGGTCACAGAACATCAGTCAATTATGTTCTATCGACCTACTTTTTATTTCGAACATTCGGAAATCCATAGACTGAAAACGAAACGCGCAATATTCACTTCACCGTTTATCCATCTATGAACGGTGGTTCGTTATCCGGCCGGAAATTCCATATTCCCCCCACCAGTTCAATAACCGAAGTTACCAGACATAGGGAAGACATGCTTAGAGAAAATTATAAAATAAAATGTTTCCCGGTGGTATTCGAACCTACGACCCATCGATGCGCACGGTAGGTGTATTACGAAACGCGCCAACGAGCCTGCACTGCAATTTAAACTGCACATAGTTGCCAACTCCCAACTTAGTATATATTTCTATCAGTAGGTGTTTACTACGCATGTATTAATTTTCGCATCTCCACGAGGGTAATGCGTTATAAATTTTAAATGAATTAATTATTTTATAAGATCAGTTAAAACTCACGCCGGTACACATCACATAAGTGATCACCCAAAAGCAAAAATAAGTAATATTAGATCGATTTAATCTTGCGAAGATATAGTCATTAATTAGTGCTGACGAAATTAATAGTCCATAGAAACACAAAGACTGGTGGTAAAGGGAGTTTTAAAGGTAACCCTTCGCTTTATTTATGGAAACTACTCTCTCTACATAAAGAATATACGAAAGTACACATATCGTGTAAGGTTAAGCAGGAGAGTGCATAAGACGTCAATCTGATAGTAATATGCTACATTATTGATATCATGTTTGTCAAAGCTTTGACAAGCATGATATCAATAATGTACCATATACTATCCTCACTAATCGGTCGACAGGAAATGTAACGCACTGATAAGTAGTTAATTGAAATGAAAGTAAACTTAAAATTTACTAGTATAGTAATTAAATAGTATAATAATTAAAACAATCTATACAAAGGATATCGGTTGGAACATGAAGTATACTGATATACTCGTATGATCATAGAGCATAAAATATGTTGTAAATTCATATATTTCTCAGAACAAGCTCCATTAATCATCAATGAGTCTAATATTCATTGAATTCATTTCATAGACATTCTTTCCTTATTAAATAATTAAAGTAAATTTAGTAGTTACGCTTACTTCGATGTTTTTGATTCATTTAAAAAGAACATAACACTTGTAATATTTACTTGTTAAAATTATTCTCATCACGATGGAATAGCCATATTAACTCTTACTAAAGTAAACGAGTGTTAACAAACATTTGTCTTCATTATATGAATTGAAATTACATATATATTCTATTAAGGACAGCCGTAACTAACTGCAAATTACTACTGACGACCACACAGGTGTTATAAAATTTTGTAACATCTTTCAGTTCGCTACGATCTTAATCACTATAATTAAAATCAGTTCATTATTATCCAATTAAAAATAATCTGCAAGAGTTGAAAAATCGATTACCGTTGATTGCAGTTATTGTAAGAATATAAAATTGTTTCCTTTTCTGTGATATTAATTTTGTGAGATAATGTAGAGCAGGGACTGAAACCGGCTAATTTTTATTTTCCAAAATACATGTCTGACAGAGATACCATGATATTAGTTTTAAATAGTAATAGATACTAAACTTACCACACTATTTTTTCATTAAATATGACTACAAACGAAAGAATATTAACAATAACTTTTATTATTTCGGTTAAACTCCCATAGAAACCGGTATTCACTCCCTGATGTAGAGTACTCTATAGCTACGAATATCTATACGACGGATTAATTTGAAAAAAAAAAAATATTTAAAAAATAGGTGTTTTAATATCAATAATTTACCATGGTAGCGTAGTCATAGAACTTTCAATCAAGAATGGCCTGTAGACCAGTGCCGAAGCCTTTAAAAATGGTAAAAAGTGAAAAAAAATTACAGTAGGATGAAACCCATTAGAAAAGGAGGGGAATATGATCAAAATGAAAGGAAAAATAAATTACGGTCGATCCGAGTTCGGGAAGTGGAAGTGGGGGGGGGGGTTTAAGGGTAAAAAACGGTTTATCTCGTTTTCCGGCAAAACTACAAGTCCTATGGAAAAAAGTCAAATGGCAAAGTTGTAGGTAATAAAAAGATCTACAACTTTTGTATTTTCACTTTTTTCACATAACCTCAAAATTTATGTGAAAAATTCAAAAAACCAAGTTTTTGGTTTTTTATTTTTATCTTTTACAAAAATTTTTTTTTTAACGAAATTTTGTGACAACTTACCTTTTTATGTCCCAAATACGCTGTAATTTATTTAATTAAAAATATTTATTTTTTCACCTTATTTTGAATTAATATCGAAAAAACACCCTAATTTTCAATCGAAAATTCACCCGTCAAAATATCAGCTTTTTTCAAAAACTTGGTGTGGTTTCTGTTCGTTGGAATCTCTACTTTCTGACGGTGTAAAAAAATATATACTTTTTTAACAGCTGCTACGAAATAACAGGTATGTAGTAAGGCCCATACCCTATTAGAACCTTCCCCACTTCTCTATGAAACACATTTTGATGGGCTAAAATTTTCCGTAGGTCACTCAGGTATACAAGTTATCTTAAAAAAGCAATAAATAGACATCTACGCTTATAATTGAAAGAAGATCTTGCAACTTTCTCAAAATATTGTAGATGTCTTATTAAATATTAACTTATTTGGTTTTTGGTTTTTGCGTTTTCTGAGAAGATTTACCATTGTAACATATTTTTTTTTTTTCACCATCGGAAAGTAGAGATTCCAACGAACAGAAACCACACCAACTTTTTCAAAAAAGCTGATATTTTGACGGGTGAATTTTCGATTGAAAATTAGGGTGTTTTTTCGATATTAATTCAAAATAAGGTGAAAAAATAAATATTTTTAATTAAATAAATTACAGCGTATTTGGGACATAAAAAGGTAAGTTTTCACAAAAATTTCGTTAAAAAAAAAAATTGTAAAAGATAAAAATAAAAAACCAAAAACTTGGTTTTTTGAATTTTTCACATAAATTTTGAGGTTATGTGAAAAAAGTGTAAATACAAAAGTTTTAGATCTTTTTATTATCTACAACTTTTCCATTTGACTTTTTTCGATAGGACTTGTAGTTTTGCCGGAAAACGAGATAAACCGTTTTTTACCCTTAAACCCCCCCCCACTTCCACTTCCCGAACTCGGATCGACCGTAATTTATTTTTCCTTTCATTTTGATCATATTCCCCTCCTTTTCTAATGGGTTTCATCCTACTGTAATTTTTTTTGGTTTCAAAAATTATCGACACTGGTCTAAAAGGGTAAAAAAATATATACTTTTTTAACAGCTGCTACGAAATAACAGGTATGTAGTAAGGCCCATACCCTATTAGAACCTTCCCCACTTCTCTATGAAACACATTTTGATGGGCTAAAATTTTCCGTAGGTCACTCAGGTATACAAGTTATCTTAAAAAAGCAATAAATAGACATCTACGCTTATAATTGAAAGAAGATCTTGCAACTTTCTCAAAATATTGTAGATGTCTTATTAAATATTAACTTATTTGGTTTTTGGTTTTTGCGTTTTCTGAGAAGATTTACCATTGTAACATATTTTTTTTTTTTCACCATCGGAAAGTAGAGATTCCAACGAACAGAAACCACACCAACTTTTTGAAAAAAGCTGATATTTTGACGGGTGAATTTTCGATTGAAAATTAGGGTGTTTTTTCGATATTAATTCAAAATAAGGTGAAAAAATAAATATTTTTAATTAAATAAATTACAGCGTATTTGGGACATAAAAAGGTAAGTTTTCACAAAAATTTCGTTAAAAAAAAAAAATTGTAAAAGATAAAAATAAAAAACCAAAAACTTGGTTTTTTGAATTTTTCACATAAATTTTGAGGTTATGTGAAAAAAGTGTAAATACAAAAGTTTTAGATCTTTTTATTATCTACAACTTTTCCATTTGACTTTTTTCGATAGGACTTGTAGTTTTGCCGGAAAACGAGATAAACCGTTTTTTACCCTTAAACCCCCCCCCACTTCCACTTCCCGAACTCGGATCGACCGTAATTTATTTTTCCTTTCATTTTGATCATATTCCCCTCCTTTTCTAATGGGTTTCATCCTACTGTAATTTTTTTTGGTTTCAAAAATTATCGACACTGGTCTACTGCATATAGAAACCATTTGGAAATTCCAAGAGGTTACTGAAGTCGTAATCGCTTCTTGATTACTGTGAATATGTCAAGTTTCTATATAGAAAAAATGATTTGATAAAAGAGTCTCGCAAATATACTGAACATTGGCAGAAACCGTCTTTGATGGAAGTTGCCACTAATATAATATGTATATAAACATATCCGAGCTAGAGGGAATCGACCTTCTTTCTTTTGTTCCTTTAGATGGCCTAGAAAAGTAAAATATAAGCTATTTAATAAATCGTTAGTTACGTCTTGAAACCTAAGTTTTGTCTAAGTTAATCTAGCTAGTTTTAGTCGATATCTTTAATTTAAGTAAAACTTAATTACTAATGAAATAGATATTGTAATTGCCAAACGCCTCCCAATCATGTTACACAAATTACTTACATAACTGCAACTTGCATCAAAGATTTGCTTCGTGCTACTAACTCGTTTCAATGCAACTTGCATGAATAATTTTAGTAGACTCTGTACTGACACGACACGACATCTATAAACCAAAGCATGAACATTAATTACTTCCAGGCAATTAAAATTTTATAAGCTCTTCAAAATATATCTTTTGAATTATTTTACCAAAAATAGTAAAATGGCTAAAAGTGAATTCCCGAGTCCCCTAGTGGGGCATGGGGCAGACCCATTTATGTGTCTGTTTCACTGATCATTTTTCTTTACAGGCAAGTAGGTGATCAGCCTTCTGTGCCCTGCCCGACCGAAACATTTTTTTTTTTAATCTTGTTTCCCCGGGATTCGAACCCAGGACCTCCGGCGCTAAACGCATGGCGCTTACCACTGAGCCAAAGGTCAAAATGGCTAAGCCTACTTTTAAAAATAAAATATTTTTTTATAGTGAATCGATATTATTTTACGTTATTATATTTTAAACAATCGTGTAAGCCTGGGCTATATTATGATTCAGCGAAGTTTCAAGTAAAGCCTACGATGAAGATACCCATCTAATTTTAATACAATCTACCCATGCACCTATTTATAATACATACTACTCGTCAAATAGAAACGAATGATTTTGATACTTTATTAGAATGCGTATTTACTGACGTGCATCGTAAAATCCATTTTCAAAATACATTGTTTCGTATCGTAAGCAAACACGTCACACCAAATTCGCTTCAACGAAACATTCTGATGGACACAAATATTTATCTGATATTTCTTGTAAATCGTGGCAGCTACGCGACTCGTTTCAGATATTAAACATAAAAAGGTCGATGAACTAGCCTTTATTATGTCAAGCTTATTACTGTCGAACTAATACTTTTCATACGATAAACCAAACAAAATACCTAGAATCAATCAAATTGAAATTTGGTTTAATAAGCTAAATAAGTTTAATAAGAAACAATTCAAAAAATACTATCAATATACTTATTTGTAAAAAATAGGTTTATGATCTCAGCGCGTAATTACCTACTTGAATTATATATTAATTTATTTTAATATCTATTTTTAGATTACTATGTCTAAATCTCTCTTTTTCCAAACTTCGTATTAAGTTTATCCCCCTTCCTAATATTTTGATCCTTCAATGTAGACCATTACAATATAATAATAAAAACGTTTCAAAACCTCAAATATTTTGACATTATTTCCAAACTTTAAAGATTTAAGTTTATTAATGTAATAATCATAAATAATAAATCTACAATATCAAACATATTAGAATATAACATAAAATACATATATTATTTTCATTAACATCTTAATATATTGCGTGAATCTTCATTATTATGGGTGATTAAAAATACAAGGTCAGACAATTGGACGAATGTTTTAACTTTTAGGTGGCCGTGCCCTAGATTTTTTCTTTTATAGTATTCAAGATTGATATAATAATAAACACCTATCGGCATCGTATCTTGTTAGTTATATAAATGCCTGAAAAACAAAGATATTTGCATAATTCAGTCGATTAGTCGGATAGAAGATAGTTAGAAATGCGTGTTTTTACAGTGAACAACCCGAGGCGGCATTATTTAAATTAAAGCCTGGCTGAAACTGGTTCTGAGTCGCGGCTCTCTTTGATATCTCATCAGTGTACAGAGGCTCGAAATGCGTAAATTGCAGGGGTTTAAGTGCTGAGGACACTTCGTTTCGCTTTGTTAGTTATAACTCCGATAGGATAATCATTTCGGTGTGGAAAATTCCGTTATGGAAAAAGTTAAGTTTGGCTTTGGTTAGGCTTGTAATGTTCGTGTTGAGATAATCGTCCTTACTTGAAGATATATATGAAGATTATTCCGTCCCTTATATTGACAACAGTATTAGCATTATCCATCATAACCTAAATGTGAACTACTTCTTAAAATATATAATGCGTTCTAAAGTATTTTAACGACAAAAGCTGGGGCGTACTAAATTCACTAAAAACAAAGAAACGCTGTCTCGCTCCATATTTAACTCCACCAGTTAATTGGCGCTGCCGAATTCCGAGATATTCTTAAACGAGTATTCTCCATAACCGTTTACATCATTAATTGGATTAAATAAAGTGTGGTACTCCCATAACAGAAGTCATTCCTCACGACGCGGAGCTATTAAAACTTAAATTGTATTACCAAAGTAAATCAAAATATACGATATATTATTAAGACTACAACATACAGGTGTGCTTTTTTATATATTTTATATCTATATCGTGACTCCAAAACTCCATTTTAAATTGCGAAGTTAACATGTTCGAGATACCATTAAATTTTAAAATTTATGCGTTAACCATCAAGGAAATTGGCACACAAAATATTCATATCACGGCGAATAGATCATGCTGAACACGGCATATTACGACGTCTTCCTAGATCGTCAATACAACGACATATACGACAAGTTATGTGTACAGGGAACTCAGGCCTGATCTCATACAAGTCACACAAAGAAGCCTTGTTCGTGAACCAATGAAGGCCAACCGCCTTTACGACAACGGGTTACTGCGTGCAATAGCCACGCAGTGTAGATGTGTATACCACATACATCTTGTGAGGTTCATGGTTACTCTTATTTTTACATCACATAAACTCCGGTGAAGAAGGTCAAGGGCTTTATTTTTGGCGGATGCCCGCGATCTCCGCGCCAACAACGATGTTAATACTCATTTCATTATCTTTGTTCGAGTTAACTCAGGCGGTATTAATAATGGACACTACATACTAAAAGCGATACATCAAATTCATTCACGAAGCATTCACTTCAATCTAAAATATTAATGGAGCCGAGAATGTCAAGAGATCCTAATATGAAATAAATTGCCAATATTTTAGTCAGCTGTTATAAAGTTAGTGCATTGTTTTGTTCAAAGTACTATATACCTATGTTTTGTTCCTGTTGTTTCGTAGTAGTTTAAAGCCCACATAAAATATTCACTGTAGCGCATGAATTACCATTTGATCGTCGATTTGGCGACGAAGTGGCGTCCTTGGCATAAGGATGTAAATGGGTGGCTTATCTGGCCATTTGCACTGTCACTAACTTATCTATTCGAATTAAATAAATGGTTCGTATTACATTTAGGAATTTAATTCGAACTTATTCAAATTTCATAGCAATTAAAGAATAATATTCTTGTAAATTGATACATAATGTACAAAGAAAATGCAAGTACATAATTTTTGCAGATTATACTTATAATAATATGTAAATACACTATGAATGAAAATGTCACGGCCGTTCGCCGCGTCTGTACCTACTCTGTATCCGTTTTACAAATACACTCAGCAAATACATTATTTTATATTCTTCACATAATTTGTCTGATGCTAACATTTATTATAATTTAGCAACACGCTTTTTTACTTACAAAGTCTTTTACACCACCAACATACATTCCAATTCCAAGCCAATTCACTGAATATTTTTAAGAATATGCTTTCAAATTATTTTTCTTCTAAGTTAATGTCTTCTAATTTAAATATTTGAATAATTGTTATAATTTCTGCATGTAATATAATATATGTTTATGATATCTATGTATATAAGCAACGTATTTCCTTTCATTCTTGCACTACCCATTTCTTATTACAATTTATCGCTTGTACCATATGGTTGCCTGGAAGAAATCGCTGCTTAGCGATAAGGCCGCCAATTGTGCTCCAATGTATGTAAATGTGTATATCCTCTGTATTATTTCTGTTCTTTAGTGCAATAAAGTGTTAATAAATAAAATAATATATAAATAAATACATATACATACGTTACATATATGTACTGACAAAACAATATTTTAATTACTGATAAATATTTCAGTAAAACTTACTCCGTAATAGAATTTCGTTACGAAGAGAGGCAATATTTTTTGTATATTATCTTAGGTTTTTTTATCTTCGATATCGACAGACGAGTATGAGGTTCACTCGATGATAGGTGATACCTCAGCCATAGAACATCATTCAAAGACGCGCCGTCGACCGACTTTTCTTCGAGCATTCGGAAATTCATAGACTGAAACCGAAACGCGCAATAAGCACTTCACGGTTTTTCCATCTATGAACGGTGGTTCGTTACCCGGTCGGAATAAACCCCTAAACTTTTAAAATTGAATTTAACTTTTAATTTCATACTTATTGGCTTTAAACCCTCGATATGGTCTATAAACTCACAGCTCTGCGAGTACATAATTATAAAAACTACTTATTTTGTAAGTCAATTGAAGTAATTAGGAACCATTTTTTTTGAGATATCTTACTTCGCTAACTATGAGATATCTGTCTAGTAATCTACATCTAAAAAAATAAAGAGGATAGATTTGTATGTTTGTAACGAATAAACTCAAAAACAACTGGACTGATTTCAAAAATTCTTCCACTATTAGAATGAGCCCGTTGGCGCCCACTGGGACAACATGTTTATAATTTTCTGTAAACATGTCTTCCCCACGTCTGGTAACTTTGGGCATTGAACGGGTGAGGGGAATATCGAAATTCCGGCTGGGTAACTAACCACCGTTGATAGATGGAAAAACCGTGAAGTGCATATTGCGCGTTTGGGTTTCTGTCTTTGGATTTCCGAAAAGTCGAAGTAAAAAGTAGGTCGACAGCGCATCATTTGCTGCGTTTCTGTGGCTGAGGTATCATCTACCATCAAGTGAACCTCATAATCGTCTGTCGATATCTAACATAATAAAAACCTAAGATAATAGTTGAGAATAATTGAATTATTATTTAGCGATAGCGAAAGCTTCAGCACATTAACTTTATGAAATAATACATCCAAAGTAAAATAAGAAGCTTTTTTAAACAATAGAGATGCAATCTAGCAAACATCAGTGTATATAAAGGAATTTCGGCAACATTATTTTAAACAGAACCAGTGCCAGAACTGGTTTAGCGAACGAGTGCAACTTTTTATACTCGTAAAAGCACTTACGCTAACCGCATCGCCTCATCCCTTTCGAGTTTGTACCAATAAAAGTGAAACATGGCACGTTTAAAGTGGATGGAATTATTGTGAACACGTAAATTGTCAAACTGATCATTAAATAGGTCAAGCGATAGTTAATTACTTAAAGATGTCATGTGGAACATGGTGTAATGGTTGCAGCGCCTTACAAACATTTTGTAAAACAAAAACTTGGCATTTAATAAGAGTGGCGGAGAGTTTATTGCCAGTTCTTCTTTTCCGTTCTACGCACTGGCGGTCAATGTAAAATTAGAAGCATTTAATATGTATTTTTTATTGATTCATAAGTGTACATTGTGTTACCTAAATGAATAAATGATTTTTGAATTTGAAAAAACACGGCTGACTGAAACATCTTATTAGTTAATAAAATCAGTCTGTTTGAGAATTATTTCATAAGTATTGCTATTTTTAGGAATTGCGTAACTTATTTCTGTTTCCGTGGTTATAAAAAACCTAAACAAAAAATGTGTTTTATGTATGTAAATGGTAAGTACATGTTGTAACATTCCTGATTCATAACTTAATCAGTGTTTGATGAATTTAAATAAAAACATTAAAAGTCTTACGAAATTAATATAATTATTTACAAGCACCACTATTACTTATGAAGAACAATATAAGACTTATATTATGGAACGTCGACATGAGTTTTAAATTGAAAATCAGAGGATCCTAAACTAAGTATCGTCCGCCGCGTCTGCGAGACAATACATCGGGACGCGTTTAGGGAAGTGCGTGACCAGCCTTATAACTTGCGGTCGGAGCCAGGGTTGTACCAGACACTGACATTTATCGATATTTTAATAATTCAACTACCGGCATGACAATCTCGACAAAAAATTTCCGACCATTTTCTCGTGTTTTATGTCTTCCGGGTCTAGCAGGACATTTACACTTAAAACTCGACTTCTAATGTCAAAAGTAGAGATATTTGTCGATCGAGATATCTTGTCTATCAAAATAGTCGAGATATAATATATCGAGATATCTTATATGTTAGTTTGTCTTCACTCGTCCGCGAAATATCTCTTGATGGTCATGTTAGGCGGGCTGAATTCAACTCATTTGAGTTTATAATACACTAGCTATAACCGGTACGCATAACCAGACACCTTTGCGGACATATGCAGAACAACTCAATCAGGATTCAGCATAATCGGATGAATAGAACTTAGGAGTGCATAGAGAACAAACATTGATTTTTTTTTTATAATTATAAAATTTTATAATTAAAATTGTTGCGGAATACCTATTAGTAAACTTAAATAATATCAGACATTTTTTTTCTCTCATGAATAAAAAATATTGTAAATAAGTGAAATGTATAGCCCCATAATATTCTTCTTAATTATTAATAAGGAATGCTATGTGATCATAAGACAGGAAACCAATTTAACTTGATCTAAGTTGGACATATAAAACAAAAGAAATCATAATTAATTACTGATGTGCAGAGTTAAAAATAGCATCTAATAAACTAACGGCCTTATTCAAAAACGTATTATAAGCTTTATATAGTTAAAATATGTTTCGTTTCGCTTTATCGAATATAAAAAGACTACAGAACGAAATAGATCAAGCTTATAATAAATACGTTTAAAAAGGCCGAAAGTATCTTGCAATTGAAACGCAACATGCGAATGTGGTTGATGACATTTTAATAAATGACAATAACTACATATTACTCTTTATGACATTAAACTAATGAACGTTATGATAATACCTAACATTTTTATTTTTTAAACAATGAATAGGTACTATGGTAGGTATAATATGAAGACTGTGGTTTCAACGTCTGTAAACAAGTGCGACCATTTTTGGCTTCATCCGTCAATGTCATGTGGAGTAGGCATATAAAACAAATTATAAAATAAATAGAGTTACAAAACATTTTGCATTAATTCTATCGATGTTGTAACAAGAACGCATCACTTCACTTTTGCGGTAAGCTTGACGCGTCTGTCGAACTATAAAAGTGCATTGTACACCTCTTGGAAAACGTACGTCATGCAAGTCCATTTGCATACAGGTAGATCTAGCTATACTTAGTCGTATGTTATAAGACGTGTCTCGCGTCGTAATATCCACATATGCCGATGTTTGTTCCTACAAAACCATATTATAAAGTACACGTATCTCAACGTTGTATTTAACACATTTTGTACATATACAAACATTTAAAGTAAATAATAATAGTTGTCTACATGAATGGAATGTAATTATAAGCTTACAAAGAATTGGAAACAATGAAGATAGAATATTTGTGTTCGGAGCGCGCTTCTCATTTGGTTTTAAAAAAATCTACCCATTTTACATGCCGGTCTCGACCTCTGACGCTTCTCCGAAATAAAACAAAGGAATACTCGCCGTTTTGGCGTTCCTATTGCCAACTGGTTATAAACAGTAGGTTTAAATGGCTGTTAGACTATTCGTGTATCGATAAAATCGCAATGTTCTGCCGCGCGATGCGCATTACAAAGAGTAAAATACATTAGCATGAGATAAAAAAGGAGAATATTAATGTTGTCTTGTGTTGTATTTGCCTAACACATGGGGCACTGATTACGTCGCGTCTGAAAATGTTTGAAAGTTCGATAATTAGAAAAATAATTCAGTCATCAACGTTATCATTAGGTAGTTATATTCACATTAAACCTATTAGAATTGTATAATATTCTTTGCCAAATAATCTTATAGTGTTTTATGTTTCGTTTTATTCAGACGTAAAGCCAAACCACGTACAGATATAATCAAAGAGATCCGCTTGCAAATACGTGATCGCATTTCACAATAGCATAAGGATTTTATTTACTGCCGCCCTTGCGAAATATAACTCGATTGCTTACCTGGAGGTATTCTATAACCTCAACAATCCCGAGTAATAAAGTTATTTATTTCATTTAAAAAAAAACGAAAATGATAAATTAAATTGTTTATTTATTGTTAGTAATTTCATACTTATTCCTATCTTGGAAAAGGGTAATCTAAGGCCCATATTCCAAGATGTGATTCAGTTTTGAATATAGTTTTGAGACTTGTAAACATTTTTTTCTATATAGAATATTCACATTATGACAGTTATCAAGATTTCGACATGAATAACGTCTTTGAATACTTGCCGAGGTTACAAATATCGACTGAATGATTTTCATGATAATTTAAATAAAATCCCGACGTTTCGGATGCTTTTCAGCAA
Organism: Anthocharis cardamines; assembly: GCA_905404175.1. Lineage (NCBI taxonomy): Eukaryota > Metazoa > Arthropoda > Insecta > Lepidoptera > Pieridae > Anthocharis > Anthocharis cardamines. The sequence goes on from FR989964.1 coordinate 6,217,095, forward strand.
CCGTGGTCACGGGGCAGACTGAAAGATGACAGCTGTCTGATTTGAAATATCACAAATTTGCCATATTAACGCCATCTATTCCGGTATAAAGTATTTAATTTAAATGTATGATACGTTAATAAAAGATAATTTCATGATAATTGTTTATAAGAATCCTTTATTTACTTACTTAAATTACAAGAAAGTCCTGTTTCCTAGGTATTAGATCACGGGACCTCCAATACTAACCGCAACCACTAATCCAAGGAGGTCAAATCGTTTAACTAATTTTTATTTATTACTTTAATTATTTATTTTCTTTCTGAAATTTCATAGGTACTCGTCCTTCCTCAAATAATAGAAGATATCTAGATAGATCGAGATAGTAACTTTAGATATGAAATCTTGCAATGACCTACCTGCCTACATACTGTGATACTGTGATGTGATTTTTTTATGTTGGTTGTTATTATACGTATTTAAATTAATGAATACAAAACAGAACATTCAAATATCATCAATAAATTTAAAAAATCGCTTCCTACTATGTATTATATAATAAAGTTAATAATATTAAGCACTTGGCCAAACGAACACACTTGTAAAGGGCGAGAACTATTATAAGCTTGGACTATAAATATGTAGGGCGTACCGAATTTCTTTCCTTGTCATCGTATAAAAAGTAAGATTTTTTGTCGACGCGTCATCTTTTTCACCCCACTCAGTTATAAACCAAACAACGCAGTGTTGAACTCTTTTAAACTTCCCTTATCGATACAGATTTTATGTAGTTCCAACCACTAGCATGTACCAATTATTTAGACTGTCGCTTTGACATACAGTTTCTAAATTAATTTTATTTTAGTTTTTGTAAGAAGGATGGAAAGTATTAATTGGTCATCAAGCCCTCGAAAAGGGTAAACGTAAAACGTTTGGTAATTGCTGTAACCGTTGATTCAGAGATGATTATATGTACATAGTTATAATGAATTATAAATATATGTATGTAAGTAGATAATTATTTGGCTATGGTTATTAAGTATGAAACATTAAAATTATGTAATGTTTCATACTTAATAAATAACCCATAACACTTAATAAAAATATAACATTGCACAGGAGTCCCTTATATATTAAATTCTTCCCCAAACGAGTTAAAATTATTGTATAATAAAAAGAAATATGATAATATAGGAAATTCTATCGGGTGCATATTAAACATTTAAATAAAATATATTTATGAAAGTGTGTTTTATATTTTATACATATATAATATATATATTTATATATCGATAACTTCTAATGTGTGTTGCACATCACTATTTACAGTCAGCTCAGTCACAAGTGCAAGTTGTATTGAGCTAGGTCAGGTGTCACACTACACCGCACATATTATGTACTCGTATGTATGCACCGAACAGTCCTCGAATATACAAATTACAAACTATGGAATATAAACACCGGTTCGTTGGTTTTTTTAATTATACATTTCATGTATAATAATTAACAATACAATAAGTTACACAATTGTACAATAAAAATACAAATTATTGCCGTTTGCTCGTGGCTTCACTGATGATCGAGTAATTTCCTACCAAGATCTTCACTTCAGATAATAATATACTATCGCGCAAATTCTAGGCCAAGGACGCGATCAACTTCTTATTAAAAACGATCTCTTAAAAAGCACTCACTCGATGAACTGATAAAAACTTAATTCTATTTTATAAATCTCTTAAGTCTTGATTTATTCTGAACTACGTCCATAATTGGATCACTGAATTGTATGTACGATCAAAATTTCTAGATTTAGAAAATAGACTATGGCAGGTGGAGAAACAACCTCACGATTAGGCTCTCTACATAAAATGTATGGAAATTTGAAGCGCAAATTTGACACACAATTCAAAAAAATGCAACGAAGGAAAACAGGTAGCGCTAGCGTTCATAAATGTATACGCGTGATGCTTCAAACAATAGTTAAAGGGATTTTGTTTTTTTTTTGTGCACAGTGGCCATCTGCAAATCTGCGTTCACCGCAGGGTTGCATGCTTCAATTGCGTTAATTAACTCAATTTTCTAAGTTCATTGCACTCTACACTTCACAATCTATTATCGTCTCGTTATCGTCGCTTGCACTACGCATATGTAAAGTGTAATCCGTCAACAGTGTCAAGCTTACAATTATGGATTACTCCCAAATACCTCCAACTGATGTCGACAGAACTCCGTTGACTCTACGACTCCCCCCATATTTTCCTAATCGATTACGCGCCTATCAATTAGCGTCAAGCTGTCATTTCAGAAGTCCTAGATGTGGACATGCATATGAAAACCCGGGAGGTAAAAATATACCAACTTACAGAGAGCTCTATAAATCTTACAATGTAGAGCTTTAATACGTTGACGTTGCAAGAAACAGATCATATTCTACTGGTTGATGCCACATGGTGTAGCGCGGGGGTGAGGGGCGGACGCATCGTGGGAACGTCGCAGGAGCACATATGGGGCGCAGCTTTATCTTACACCATATTACGCGACGTTTAATCACATTTAGTTAATTTAAACCGGTCTTAGGAAAGCCAGATGTCCCGGAAAATTCTGTGAAAATTTGAAACGCATTTTTATCGCAGTTAACTATGTATTATATTTTTTTATTTTCGTTTATTCACTCTATGGATTTCCGAATGCTCGAAGTAAAAAGTAGGTCGACAGCGCATCATTGACTGATATTCCGTAGCTTAGGTATTAACATCCGCCCCGGCTTCGAACGGGTGCATTGTAGATGTACTATACAAAAAAATGTAAAAGGTGAAACAATTTTTAAAACAGGTTGATTAGTTTTTGTGTTAAATCGTAACAAACCAACAAATCTTTTATCTTTATAATATTAGTAAAGATAAAAATATGATCAAGGCATCAGCTTCTGTTTATATTGTGTTCCTGGGATTAAGGACGTCCGTTCCAAAAACAATGACCATACCACGAAGCTAAGATGACATCTCGATTGATGTAAGTCTTGTATTTTGTCTTGTCTTCTGAGAAAACATTGCCAATTGTGTCATGAATTAAACAATATTTCAGCTAGCTTTCTCAAGTAAGCGTCCCTCAAGATAAGTTAAGATAAATCTAAGGTTACTGGAATGCTTAGTTACTTTTACAAGCACGCAAAATTTACATTACAAGCTGCCCGACCCGATTTCGCACGGCTACACTAATAAAGAAAATGAGACCAAATCGAATATGTATCAAAAAACATAGAAAAAGAATCTAGATAAGGATAAAAATCACTCTAATTACCTAGCGGTATGAAATATACTTTACGACATATTCTCGTACGAACAAAATATTTATAAAAATATCATAAAAATCGGTCGAGCCGTTTCGGAGAAGAGCGACCACAAACACCATGACACGAGATTTTTATATATGTATATTATAGATTTAATATAAGTTACTTCAAAAACGTGTATGACATTCATTATAGTTTATAAAAATGTTTTTGCTCTAGTACCATCCCACTCTACATTTATTGGACAATTAATAATAATAGTTAGTATACGTTTATGAGCCGAAAACTAAATTTACGAGTCAACTGCTGTCTGTTGTACAACATGTCACACTTTTAGATTTTAAAACATTTATTACACCTTATTACATGGCCATTTGTCAAAAAAATTGTAGAAACAATGCCAAAATTTATCAGAAAGTTCGTCAATTACTAGACGTGACTGTCACACCGTCATTAGTTTTGACATTAGTGGCCCTGGGACAGTGCGTTTTACTTTTGACTGATCGTCTGGCTGCTGTCCAAAAACGTTCAATTTTATTACTTCACATTTCACTTTCTCACGACTGTTGAGGTATGACTTGACGTATGTGACAAAAATAGCGAATCGGTGTAATAATCGCCCTAGACGTTCCACTCAATGCCATCGAAATAGGTAATAAAATGTACCTGCTGCGTATATATTTAAACATCATATTTATAAATAATAAGATATTCATAAACATAAATAAATACGTATTTCAGTACTTGTTGTTGTTAGTACGCGCGTTGTATTTAGCACTAGAGCTCGCGGGTGAAATGATTAGAGAAACAGACACAAAAATGTGTCTACTCCATAGCTAGGGGACTCGGGCATACACTTACAAACGAGACAATTTCCTTGAATACCGGGAAAAGTAGGGAAATAAAGGAGCTGTAAAGAAAATGTCAGAGAAACAAACACTGAAATGTGTCTACCCCAAGCTAGGGAACTCTGGCATACACTTACAGACGAGACAATTTCCTTCTCATTATAGGCATAGGCGTTGCTGGGTTTACAGGTTCATTCATTTCAGAATTCCTGAATCCTGCGTGACTTGATCCTGAGACTTCAATTGCTACTAGACATTTGTATCAACAAATGTCCTATATTTGAATAGAATTCTAATTTTAATTGTATTAATACCACTGCCAAAAATGAAATGTTCCTTATATATTTGGAATTAAATAATATTAAGATATTTTTTATTATAGGTTTGACTAAACGTAGCTTTTATTTAACTTCACTATCAGTATATTCAAGACGATAATCTTCCGAGTCGTGTATCATAAACAAGTCCGATGATAAATCTGTTACACAGTAATATATGTTTGGGTTATCATTGGCAGCAACCGCAGCAATAGGTAATTTAAGTCTACTTCTATATATATTTTTATATACTGTATATAATAAAACAGTAGAATCAAAATTTCTATACATTATTTTTGTTTAACAGAAATGGAGAGAAGACGATTAAAGGGGAAAAGTCTACATAATAATCATTTTGAAGGTTTAAAGCCTGAGGCAACATCAAAACTTTGTTTCATTGAAATCGGATGTCTGGAAGAGCTTGCTTAGAGCTCAGCTTAAGATGAAGCCCAAAAGAACGAAGTCCAGCACCAGCTTGTCTATAGTAATATTATAAGGACGAAAGATGTGTTTGTTTATTTGTTATAATTTCACGAATAGAAAGCTACATTATTGGCGAGTAACATAGGCTTTTTTTGTGTTTAGTACATCTACATTGCCTCCGTGCGAAGTCGGTGTGGATCGCTATTTGATATATTTTCGTAAATCACAGTAATTAATCCATTCATTACTTTCCGCATGTAAACATATCAGTTCAATGTCCCCAACCTACGCCAATGCAAACAATCTGCCAATATTGATCAATTAATTATCCATTACAACGCGGACTTAATGTATTGGAAACAGTCTGAACTGACTATGCTCGTATATTGAATACCTCGATGTGATCAGAAAAGCTTTGTTTTAATTATCATCTTCTGGAAAATGAGAGCTCTCGTTTTATATTTATGAAATCAGGTCAATAGTCTTTATATTTTCTACTGAATCGTAATAGAAATGTTTGAAAGTATAATTAAATATTCTTTGTCAGTTCTGACGGCATATAATTATTATGAGAGTAGGTATCGATGACTGATATTTTTTATTTTTAGAAACATTTAATTTCATTGACATAGTATATGTCAATGCTTATTTTCTTGTTCCGTGTTATTATCATTAACATAGTATTATATCAATGCTTATTATAGAGATTATAAATTATGTCTTAATATCAAACTATCTTTCAAGTTTCTTGATCATATAAACTTTGGCGTGATTATGGGTACATGTACATAATAATACGAATTAAAATAAACATTTCATCACCAAAACTGATCAATTTGACCATTTAGGAAGTGATAATCCAAATAGCCGCTATTAAATCCCAGAATGACTATTCAAATATGAGCAAACAGTTGTGAAATGATAATTTGCGATGCGGAAGGTTTCGACTGCTGCTGGCTCAGTGCCCGTGGTGTAGATATGTTGTGGCATTGGGCCAGCCAGGGTCATGAGCGGACGATGCACTCCACACATTGATCACACGCCAATTATACGCAGCTAAGTGTTCGTTACAACGCAGAAACAATAGGCCTAACCATTCCTCGACTCAAAGTCAATGGACCAGCTAGCATGAATGCCATTTCTCCGGATGAATGAAACTTCTTATTGTAAATTCGCGATATGTTTTGAAGATAAAAAAATATGTATGTACAATTTATTAAATGTTCGTAAAACCTATCCCATTTTTTGACAATTGTTCCCACATTCAGCCGGCCTAGCATGACAAGCGCGACAAAATTTTGTCTACCGTTTTCTCGTGTTTCAATCGACTATCGCTTTTATTTCCTTCGGGTCTAACATGACAATTACACTTAAAACTCGACTTTTAATATCAAAAATAGATACATTTGTCGATCGAGATACCTTTTCTATCAAAATTGTCGATGTCGAGATATAATATATCGAGATATCTTACATCTTAGTTTGTCTTCTCTCGTCCGCGACATATCTCGTGGTGGCCATGCTAGCCCGGCTGTTTAATTTTCTGGTGCTGCTTCAACGCCATACATTTTTTTATTACAGCTGGGAAAGTAATACAAAAAAATAATTGATATTGTCCCTCTTTTACTAGAAATACTGTCATCACGAGGCTTCAAGTCTAGAAAGAGCCCTTAACAAAAAAAAAGATTCATCACGCCTACTGCATATATGTACTGGTTTTATTTAAGAAATTTTAAACACTTTATTACAAAAGGAAAGACTTTTACTCCATTTTATCATAACAAACCTCTTGACAATATAGTAAAAACGACAATAATTTCCAAGAGTACTATAAAATATTAAAGATAAGAATACTCTTTGGAACAGCTCAGTGACTTCACACATTTATGTAAATTAATATCCTCTCTTTCTTACTTTAGCGAACCAAGGGCTTGTGTATGAAAAAGTCCATTATCTAAGGCTAAGAAGTGTCCTCGGATAAGATAAGAGAGTACTTATCTAACCCTAAGGGACTGAGATGTTTAGAAATAGTTTGTAAAAAAGCTTCATAAAAACGGTTTGTGTTCACAACGCAGCAGGTACCCAATATTTCTCTAACTTTGAAAGCTTGGCTTTTGACAGTTTGAGATAGATAGAATAGGTATACTTTATTTTACAGAAAAACAATCAATCAGTTAAAGCAAAATTGTAGCCCAATTTCATGTAAAATCTTTTATTTATAAAAAAAGAGTGTTGTAAACAAAAACTCAATAACCAAAAAAATAACAAAAGTTCTTATATTATAGAAATCATTAAGTAAATTGTTATACGGTACAAATAATAAATCGAAAAAAAGGTCTTTATGATGGCCTAAATAGTGTGTAGTCGTAGATAGTACGAATATTATTTACTAGTAATTCTCTGTATGATTCGCGCGATACTTTTTTTTATAACGGCTAGATATAGAGTACTATATTTAATTTGCTACCTTCTTAGGGACTAATTATTATTAATAATGTACAATATTGTAATATTATAGTCGTACATAGCTTGCACGGAAAGTCAACCGATTATGTGTTAAACGCCAAAATAAAGCTGCCATTCTCCGAATTACAAAATTTACAGAAATCATAATTTATTCAATAAAATATATATTAAACAGGAATTTTGTAAGTCTTTTGGTACGTATTTTTTTTTAAATTTAGTTTTTATATATCTGTTTAATTTTTGAGTCTCACAAATAAGCCGCCTCAGCCTACTAATCCACTTTTTATTAATGTCGACTGTACCATTGTAAACACTGTCTATTAATACGTAATCAAAATTTGTCAAAATAAATCTCCTTACTACAAAAATTTCGAAGTTACCTTAGTGGCCTATATTTCAAATTGGTGTACTAAGTGGGACAAAGAAACTCGAACGATTTTAGTGATGTGCGGATAACTGTAAGTATAACATTTGGGAATGTTTAGTACATTTGCAAGCGTACATTTTTAACGTAAACAAAAGAGACGAAGTAACCTTTGGGGCAATGGTTCGCTAACATTAGTGGCCAAACAGATGTGCGAAATGTTTGTTTAGGCAAACTCGTTAAACGATCTCAGGATATGCTTTGAACCCTCAAGGTTAGGTTAGGTTATTTGCCTTTGGTAAATTGTAGAAAAATAATATTTTAGTGTTGGACAAATAAAACAAATATTATAAGTATTATTTGTAAAATGATTTAACAACAATCAAAAAGTTCGTCTCCGCACAATCTGGATTTGTTTTTAAGGTCCTAAATCAACGAACAAAAACACTCTCAAGTCTCAATATAAACATAATCACGAGTCTTCTATAATCTATTTAGATTAGATTAATAATAATGAATACATATTGTAAATTATGTGTAAACTACTGACCATAATATGAACATTTGAAGAGAAGATAAACGCAATACACTAAAAAAACAATAATAATAATACACTAAAAAATAAGATCAGAGCTAATCAAAAAGTAGCAAATATTAGCTACGTGTACCTTAATTATTATTTATATAAATTTTATTTTGTTATGAACGGAGAATTGGTTATGTGTAACCATCCAACTGCGTTGCGAGTCTAAGCCTACGCGCAGACTAGAGCCACTAGTGGCGACCACAGCATAGCCACCGGTGGCCGCCACAAGCTACGGGCGTAATATTTCATACATTTTAGGGCATCCGCGCAAACACGGCGCTCGAGCGGCCGCCACCGAGCTTCTAGCCACCGGTGGCCGCCACAACGCGCGGGCGCGATATTTCATACATTTTACAGTGGCTGAAACGCGGCCACCGGTGGCCGCGTCTAGAGGCCGCTTCTAGTGGCGGCCACCGGTGGCTCTAGTCTGCGCGTAGGCTAAGAGGATATAAAATTATGAGTTGATATACATATAATCTCATAATCTTTATGGTATGTATTGATTCGCATAGTTGTTTTCTTACTATAAACGTAGCCGCAATCTATTTATAGCAATGACAATTAATTAGCATTTTATTGTTATTGTCCGTAGAATTGGAAAAATAGTGTCATTTAATCAAAATTAGCTTCTCATAACCGAAATAATAATTTACTTACGGAAGTATAATAATGAAAACAGATTTATATTTAAATTAAAAGAACACCATATTAAGTCATAATATTATTTACCCTGATGACATTTTGAGTGCTTTTCAGAACGTTTTTGTTATTTCATTTAAATGTTTGATACTCGCGTTAATAAAAGACATACAGATTTTCAAACGTTTTCTTAAACTACAATTTAAAAAAAGCGTCAATTTTTTAAACTACTACTTTAGTTCAGGCATACGTATATATGAGTAACGTTTTCATTTTTATTTTACGTGATAATTAGTCAAAACAGAGTGCAGTTTGAGTTGTCATGTGCGTTTATTTACATGATGGCCGCAGTGCTGGCGAAGTTCCAGTCAACTAAAATAGCTGCTCTGACGATGTCATTGTACTAAAAGGAAGCCCTACCGCGCGATACATATGATTCTCCCTTTGTATCGTTAGATGATGCCACTTTCATCAACGCTCGTGGAAATTTTGGCGCGATTCCTCGGAATCAATTAGAGATTACTTTGACTAATAAACTTTGCTTTGTTTAGATATTATTAGTAAAAGCAACAAATAGTACTTATAAACTACGTATAGTAAGTAATATAACTACGTCAATTAAGTAAGTGCATCCACTCAAAACTATAAAATTATTTTAAAAAGTTACGAACTTTGGTGTCGCAAGATTGTATTTAATAAGTACCTTTGACAAATGATCATGTAATTAATTCCTCCGCTTATTAGCATAAAATACCTATAGATATCTGAGTGTTGTGTAAGTACCTATGTATCTCCTAAGAACAAAAATACCTCGATCAAACCCCAAACACAAAGGTAGAATAGGATGGCTGGACAAAAAGTGGGACGATTCGTTCGTGCAACCCTTTTATTTTGTTTCGTCTTGCTCTTTTTGCTTTTATACTAAAAATATCACATTCACGAACCCATTTCGAAAGGAAACGTGATTCTACTCAAGGTCAAGTAAATTAGTATTCGTATAGTGTGTTCGTTTGACCGGACGCAAAAACTCGTTAATATATTACGTCTTGTCAATTTTTTTCTAACAATGACTAGAATTGCCTACGGCGATATTCCGCCTCCTTTTATGTTTCGCGAGTTATGCAATTTAATCAACTGCGATGGAATCTCCGTGTTCAGAATTAGTCGGATCGTGAGAAAATCTAATATTGGATTGTAAAGTACTTATTTACTTAAATAGATATAAAAGAATGGCCAAAACAGGATAACGTTATTTACGTCATTCTTATATTAAAAACAGTGAAAACAAGTTTTATAAACATCTTTTTTGTTTTTATTGTTAGTTGTTTTTTTTATTTTTATTGTTAGGTAAGATTTGAATACTTTGTAATTCCAGAAATATGTTTAAAGGATTAAATATTTTAGTTTTGGGAGAAAAAAACAGTTTTTTTGTACTTTTACACATAATTATGTAGGGTGTAAAGGAAGGTGTGAGTTTTAGTTAGATATACAAATAAAATAATATAGGCTATAGTTTATGTAGGGTAACTAATATTAACGCAATAGATGTTCTAAATATTCGGAACAGGGCTACAGAGTAAGCAGTGTCGTAAGTAATAACTAGCCATTTTTGCATCCTAAAAAACTTTTGCGTGCGATTAAAAAACTTTGTGGTCCAGTCATTTCTGCGCCCTATGCCGGATAATATGGCCGGCACAGCCCTAGTTATGGCACTGAATTTAGACACCAATTAACGCGACAGTCATAATCATATTATCAGAATGCTTAATTTTTCGTTTTGAATTATTTAAATATCTAGTTAGAGTAAATCTATATATGTAAAGGGTTCTGTAATTAGACATTCGATTTTCTATTTACTTAATGGAGAGTCGAGAGTAACTATCGTTGAAAATATATAGATTTCTATGTGGAGTATTTTCTTTGTAGACTCTTGAATTTTAAAACATTAAAATCTTAAACAAATTCTGAACATTGCATTTGGATAAAAAAAGTTACATCGCTTTTAGCAAAGTCCCAGATATACGCAAGTGAAAAAGTTTTATGTTAGTAACTTTGAACTTTGCTATCATCCATCAATAAAATCCAGTACCACTAATTTTAGCGCACTATGAAGATAAATGTCCTTTTGATTCCTTAATAATAATTACTGACTAAACTTCAATTTATCCAATATTGAATCCACGACGTTTTGTTTCACAGATAATTTTTCATTACGAGCCAGTTGATGATCAGTCGTTTGTGCCATGCCCAATCGATATTGTTTATCTTGCTTCCCCGCGATTCGTAACCGAAACCTCTGGTAGGTACTAAATTAAATCTACTGAGCCCTGACCGGAGCAGTGACCATAAAATATCTATAGGTACCGAGTATAAGTTCAAGAATTTTTGAACAAGGGGAACCCTTTTATGATTTTTTTTAAAGTTTGAACATTAATAAAGTTCCTCTTAATTCTATTAGTATTATATTCAGTATTTTTTAGTCCAGCATAACATGTGCCATTATATAATATGTATGTGACTCTGATACTGCTAAACCACAGAAACTAATTGGATGATTAATGTTATGATTTAATCCCGGAAAAAGATATAACTTTTATCTAGCGAAAACAGGCATGCATTAGAATGTTAATTATAATAACCTAATAAATTATAAGTCAAACTTTTAATCAAAAAAAACCCGTGACTCAACTGTTCAATTTACGCCTATACTTACATGTATATGAAGTCTGGAAGATAGAGGGTGAGTTCTCATCGAATTAATCAAACGTCACAAAAACATTGAGGTATAGAATTGCGAGAAATGTGACTCACAAACTCGGCGAAGCCTTAACGAGACAAGTGATTCAGATCTCAGCTTCTATTTACTTGCTTACTCAAATAATTAAGAGATATATGACTTACCTTGGCGCTCTTTAAAATAATATGCTATACGTTTATTAGTATATAATAAATTATGTTAAAAGTTAATATCTCGGATATCATAATCAAAACAAAATACAAAATATTTATTTATGCTTTATTGTCCAACAAATTTTTATTGAAGACAGCCTTCACCAAACTGAACAAACGCTAAAATGCGTAGTAATATGATATTCTTTATTTGAACTCCACTTACACCCCCAAATACCAATATGACACAAATACCCAGCGTAATAAGTAAGGGAATCGCTTTAAAATAAAACGCGATAGACATAATATTATAAATTATATTTTTTATACCTGTCAAGCTTAGTTAATTATTCTTTGAGTATAGGGAAAGAGGGAGGCCAAAAAAACATGGATTGACTGTGTGAAAAATGATGTGTTTGAGAGGTGTGACTGATGATATACATACATACATATATATACATCACGCCTCTTTCCCATTGGGGTAGGCAGAGATCACGGAATTCCATATGCTCCGATCCTTACATACCACTTTCGCTTCTTCTACTTTCATCAATGCTTTCATACACACTCGACGGTTACGAGTACTTTACTGATGATATGGGGAGTGAAAGAAGAGAATGAAAAAAGAACATACTGCGCCAACCCCAAAAAAAAGGAACAGGGCAGGAAAAAGCAGAAGAATTTGAGATAATTATTAGCAGTTCAGCGAAAACTCTTTAATCGCTAATAAGGATGTAAACTAAAGAAAGATCTCGATTTTGAAGGAACCGGCATCTTAGTCATAACCTTAAAGCTTAGCAACCAGAAGACAGAAGGGACCGCGAGCCGCTCAATGTTGTCGCGCATGCGTAGTACTTTTACCAGACCAGAAACCATAAACCGTAAACGCCGCACAAAGCACGGTAATCCACGGCTGTTCGCACCAACCTGTCGGGATTTTTATGTGGTGCGATATTTTCATTTTTTTATAGACACCAAACTAGTGAAAATGAGCATGTGATTTGATACTAAGTAATAAGTGAAATAGTGATCTTTACATATTTTTCACGATGTACAAAACGGTGCGTCACGGCGAAAACAGTCTTCAGTATACTATTCTTCCGCAAACCGAAGAAGTACTGAGCAATAGTGGACTTAAAGGGAAAGGTCGTGATTATAGTCCATCGATTCATGTGAGAAGATCCAAAAGAAAATCAACTGTCAAATATGTATTGATGGTAATATTTGGGACTATTATAGCGCTAGCTCTTGCTGCTGTACCACTTTATGTTATGAACGGTGCTATATTCGCTCGGAGACTGCAATTTGAACATCACGATACTACAACGCCAGCTCTAACTCCTGGAGGCAGGGAAATAATGCGATCTCGCAAAAAGGAACTTAAGATTTCTCCTGATATAATGATTACGAAACCTAAGCAAGATGTTATGATCTCCACTACCACAAGTACATCTTCTAGCACTACTAGTACACAAATACCCACTACGGTAGCGAGTGAAAGAATTACAACACCACCTTGGACGATGCCTGCTTTAAGGTCTTGGAAGAGTTCAGCGTCATCCACTTCTCTTCCGCAATTGCCCACAGAGGATATTGAAAGAATTCCGTTCATCGGTACGCCTTCTGGCAGTGTGCGTTTACTAGACCACTATATGTCGATGAGACCATGGGATAAAGATATTATAATAAGACCAACAGTTACCTCGGAACCTATAACAATCCGTAACGTATTTAACTACTATTCACGTGCCTTTAATCCTACAGAGAAGATAGTTACAGATAGCCCAAAAGTATTCGATGATGTATTGATTACTACTAAAGCTACTAGCACACTGAGTCCAACAACAAGTACCACTGAAATTAGTACGAGTGAAGTATCAAAATTCAAAGACTTGAAAGACGCATTGTTATCCGAAGATGATGATGATGAATTTAAGGAAGCGTTAGAGGTTGATGAAGTGTTTTCATTGCCACCTTTGAAGCCAGATTCTTCGGTGCCAGGCTCGGATTCCGATGAAGTAACGGTGTCGAAGGCGACTGACAACGGGTGGTACGGCCCGAAGTGGCCTTTCGTAGATTCATCGACTTACTTCCAATGGCCTGTAAATGTAAGTGCAGTACCCGTATTTCCTTTTGGCATCTACATAGTTCATATTCAGTAGATACCTACTAAATAATTACTAATATAAAAACAAAAGCGTATTATGTGCTTGAATACTTATTAGCTCAATTTCCTACTACGGTTTTGGATTATTGCATTACTTTTTTTGTTATTATGCGTTTATATCTATTGCAAAAAGTTAAGAGCATTGAGTTCCATTTACTCGTGTTAAGTGCAAAGCTGACTAACGATATGATTTATTACTTGCAATATTAGAACAGGCCATCCGGTATGTCTAATTCTAAATCTGATAGTAATATTTACTGAAAACTATTTGAAAATGATTTCTTTATAGTTATAAATTGAATAAAATCCCGGATCTGTCGATTATTAAGTAGAAATAATATTTCGAATCGGCGGCAAATTTAATTTTAGTGAGATTACATTAAAATATTGAATTATTTGTGTAGAGTTTGACCCACTCCTGTTCTGTTATTTGATCTACCAACCTGAGACAAAACTCGTCAGTCGCGTCAATAAGACGATAACATCTTTACTTCATAGGAAGATCGTGTGATGTTTTGTCTGAACTTCGAGAAGTGCAGTATTAAAAAAAAATGTATACATATTACTTTAAGAACTATTCTTTTACACAGGGTCCAAGTGACAGTATACTGCTGCCGTTGTTGACGGCTGCCTTGTCTTCAATAACGCTGGTACTTCTGTTAGCGTTTTTGATCAAATTAAGAAAACGGTCCATCCAAGCTTCCGCTCAAATTGGGGTAAGGCTCCTTATTTATTACAATTCTCTTTAATAGTTATGTTTTTTTAATGTCCCAACCTTGATGCCCAGAAGTGAATGTTGGGTATGGCAGAAGAAACATGAAAGTAGGTTAATGTTGTGGACAGGAGAGCTTCAGGAAGTATGTATGGTATGACTTAGAAAGAAAGAATAAGAAAAAGTGAAATTCTAGAGCTTTGTGGAGTAAAAGACGATGTAGTGACGAGAATTGAGAAACGCATGTTAAGTTGGTTTGGGCACGTAGATAGGATGGTTGAAAGTGTGCGTTGAAGAGTCGGGAGTGATGTATCAAGGTCCTAGGCAAACGTACCTCGATCAAATCAGGGACGTTCCTTAAAAGGGCCAGGTCAAAAGTACTCGAAACCGACGAGCGTGTATGAAAGCATTGATCGTGGAAGAAGCAACAGCGGTATGCAAGAATCGGCACATATGGAATTTTGCAATCTCTGCCTATCCCAAGGGGGAAGAGGCGTGATGTATATGTATGTATAGATACACACGTAACTACACATTTGTTCCTCATTTTTTATTTTTTTTATAATGTGTTATTATTTTAAGCACTCTATAAATTTTCATTAATATTATTCCTAAAAGATTATGATTACCAGAACATACAGCACTATATGAGGATGCTTTGTTCCAGAAGTTAACAGCAGAATTGCAAACGGATGACAACACTAACTTATTGACACCTGAAAACCCTGAAGAGACAGAAGAGTGAGCTTGATGGAATTGCTTTTGTATTTAGCTTTTTGTCCAAAATCCTACGCCAATTAAGAAAATCTGTTGATATGAAGAACTATTTCAAGTCGTAATATGATAATATCGATCGAAAATCATAAATTTCATTAAAAATAATCTTATTAATTTAACTAAAAAATATACCTTTGTCAATAATTATAAAAGATTACTTTTCATATATGTAACCTTTTCTCAATTGTGCATAAGATGTGAAGCATATAGTAATTGATTTAACCACCACAGTATCCTACTAGAGTACTATGTACTTAACCTTACCGAACATGTTTCAATAATTCAGTGTAGTTACCTTTTTGTGTTTTTTGCATCTCTACCTTTTATTCAAAGATAATTAGGTTTTTTGCTCATAAATTGATTTAGACTGAATTATAGATGCCAAATTAGCTATTTCTGCAAATCAGCAAAATTTAATTAATATTAATTGTCGTCAACATCACAATATATACCAGAAACATAACTAAAGATTGCCGAACACCCGCACGTTCATCAAAATTCGGGTTTCATGAGTTGCTTGCATTTTCATTAAAATTTTGATTACCATCTCAGTATTCCAAGCTAAGGTTGCCAAGCCTTTGTTTAAAGACACCACCATTTATATTCTGTAGCTATCAAGAGCTTTTAGACTTTTGGTGACTCTGATCTAGCCCAAAAACGACTACTGTCTCTTGAACATCGTCAAATGATCGCAAGTTTGTCGGTGTTCTACACTGCACTTCGGTGAGTGCGCGGCTGAATTACACGAACTTATCCCTGCAGCTCCCTTTCACCATCGCACGGCTGGCCGTGGAGCCTGCAGGGATGTGTGTCTGGACACAGAGTGAGAATTTCATCCTTTATCCTCAGAACCGCCAAGGAATGGAATTCTCTACCTGGGTCTGTCTTTCCCGTTTCCTAAAATCTTGATGACTTCAAAGCCAGAGTGAATAAGCTCCTTTTAAGTAAGCATGCTCCTATTTAGATTGCATCCGCGCTTACCATCTGGCAGGTTTGCATTCAAATGCTTCATAAATAAATAAAAAAGACAACCAAACAACATTTAAAATGGACAATCCTTTCATATCTCTGAAAGCTATTTAATAAATTGTCAGTATTAACTAATATTTTCCCGTAACGGTGTTTACTTTTTTAATATAAATTATAATGGACTAATATAATAATATACGTTTAACATAAAATCCACTAAATATATTATTTTATGTTTTATTATTATTTTAAATAGATATAAGACTGATGTAGGATTTCGTTACGTTCGATAGTGGCATAGAGCCCGATTAGTAAACCTATTTTTGTAAAGGCACTATTTTTTTGTATTTTGTGTGCTTCGGTGTTAGATATAAGGAGTGTTTATCATACTTGTTGGCGATATGACACCTTTGTCAAAGGAATTGCGGGGCACCGTTTTATGTGGTAACACTAAAATTATTGTGCCATTTCATGCTAACGTAAGATATTGATGTCTCACAGTATCATCATGCTAGCAAAATTTTATATCATATAATAATAAGTAATAATATATCGCACATGAATATATCGATAGTTGTTAAGTCCAATCGGCTTTTGTGTCCAATAGTTTGTCGGAAGCAGTATACTTATTTTGTGCTAAACCACTATGTACATAAATTATAAAATAAATTATGTTTTTCCCACCGTAATCGTCTCTCATTTATACCTCACTTTGTGTTGACGCTGTTTCAAACCTAAAACGAAGCAGTATTAAAATATAAAATAAAATAGTTATTTGGTATTCCAAAACGCACACGCAGATAGCATATGTGTGAAAAAAAAGCAAAACTTTAAAGTCAAATTGGCATATAAAATACTTTTTTTTAAATTAACGTAAAGCTGCTGGCATGTCTCATAATAATAATAGGACATTTACTTTCATTGACATAGTATTTTTACTTTTGATATAGACGATAAACATGTTTGTATTCCTGCCATACACGACAACAACTGGATATGAAATAATGTAGGAATTCACAATTCATACTGGGTCGTTTTGAGTTTTATCAAACTAAGAAAAAAATAAAATAAAATAAATCGGAGGCGCGATAATATTATTGTGCATCTACGAATATTTAAACACCGTCAATAATTTAACTAAAAATAATCTAAAGGAAACTTGGAAAATAAATGAAAACACATTATATTAATTGACGTATATTACAGAAAATCCCAAATATTGCAACTAAAAACTAAAACATCAATGTACAACTTACATTAGTAAATATAATACAGTATTCAAAATCAAGGCGTAAACTAACTGTTAAAGACGAAAATAAATAACTTTCTTAAAAATAAAGTACAGGACGAGTTCTAATTGAAATAACTACAACCATCCTTTTGAAGTGTATTGGTTTCAAACACCTTGAAAGTCGATTTAGGTCATTTAATATAATAGCGTGGCTCGTGTGAAATAAACTCATGATAAGCCGGCCGCAGAACAGCCTTCAAAAATTAGATTCGATCAAGATCGCAATTTATATGTTCAGCCTTAGAATAAAATTAATAATTTATGAATCAATATTTATTTCACTTTTTTTTCGATGACAAATAATTTCGCTACCACAGACTGACAAAACAAAACTACAAGCAAATTATGAATAATTTTATTGCATTGTAGATCTGTTAGCTTTATGTCCTGTAAAAAAATTAAGATAATCTTCATTTCTCGCAGTATCTACTGATAATTTTATACAATATTATGTTAATGATTAATTTCTATCCAAACGATCTTAATATACGACAATTTTACGTCGTCTAAAAAGTCGAATTTGATTTGTCACTACAGGAAGACGATATAAAAATAACTAGCTACAAATTAATATTTCCTTGATAATATATAAATGGTATATAATTATAGAATTAACTTAATACTTAATGCCTTCATCATAATATACAAATCGATACACTTTTAGCGTTTTGTCTCATCGTAACAATATTATCTACAAAATACATAATTCAGTCAACGTGGAAATATAACCATAAAGTAATAAATATTGCTATACACTGTTACCGTTTCAAATAATATACATACTCCCTAAACAAAAAAAAAACTTTTTCGGTGAACAAATACAAAATAAATATTCTTACAAGGGACGGGTACATTTCCATATTCATTGCATATATTCAATTTCGAGGTCGAAAACAAATGAATGATTTGAAATGAATGAAAACAAAACTTGAAATCACTCATGAATCAAATTTTCAAGTAGTCCAAACTAAACGGCAATGCCTTATTCAAGCTTTACTTTTACACATCGCATCTGATAACTTTCCTATGGTATTATTACAGTAAATATTCAAATCTTATAAGCTAAAATGCTGCGTGAAAACTTTTTAATCTGTACAATACTGTATAATTTACCTATCCTTTAAAAAATACCTTAAAAAATCGCTTGGATCCCAAACATTATTTTTTGCTTTAAAATCGTTATCTTACCGTTTTCTTGAATTTCACATCAATTGGTACATTTCGGTAACATCATATCAGGCAAAACATCGGAAACTGTATTAGAAAAGTAGTAAGAAACTCATTATTGACGTAAATCTGAGTTTTCTCGTAACCATGTTCGAAATCATCATTTAAGGCCCATTTACACGATGCAACTTTCTTGCAATACAATAACTGACTTTCATAGTCAACATGTAACATAATCTGCTTTTGAAGTTCTTTTTGAAACAAATTCAATACTTTTTTGGTGTAAACAGTACATAACATCCGCGTGTAAACAGTTGCCTACAATTCTTGTATGTACAAGAAAATGGCATGTAAATGAGCCTTTATGTTACACAAATATATCATTGCTGTGGGTTGGTCGGTCTCAGCAGTCTCGCCAGCACGTGTCGTCCTCCAACCAGCTTCAACTGTTGCCCGTCCATTAGTACGCTGCGGACACCGCTAGATGTCGCCACACTAGTATTTGTTACGGCGCCCTACAGAGTAATGGTATTAAGACACGAAGCGATAGAGATACCTGGCAGAAGGTATGGCAAAGAAAAAGTCTTTTTTAACCCTTTAGCTGCCAAAAAAATATTTTGATATATTTGCACAAAGGTTGTGTAGCAGTATAATTATATTCAAATTATGTTTTGTCTTGAAAATATTTAATATATTTGAATGGGGATAATAGCAGCTAATGGGTTAAACAAGGCCTTTTTCGGTATTTATTATACTGTAACTCGTCTGTAACTGAGAATAATTGGACCTATTGTATTTTCGCTACTAAAACTATTATTAGTAGTTTTTTCATGCGTTTTTTACAAAATAGGGGGCAAAGGTGAGCCATCTGCTATTAAATAGATGGGTGGTAAATTACCACCATCCATAGAAATCTGCACCACCAGAAAGCATGCCGAACTAAAACAGCAGTAAAATGACATTGAGAGTCAGCCGCAAGATATTTGTTAAGTTCAAAAAGGGCAAAACAGTTTTATATTACACGAACCATTTCAAGATACTTCCAAACCTCTTATATTTCTAACTAACTGACCTTATGAGATTAATATAAATATTAATATACAATGTATACGTAATTTTTTACTGGAACTTGGGACTATTCGAAACAACTTAAGCTAGCCAATGACAAGGGTTTATCAAATTGAAATATTATGAAATTTAATCGAGAAATCCATTTTTATGTACCTGAGTGATATTGAATCACAAAATCTTTTGAAATCCACACTAATATTATAAAGAGAAAACATTTATGTTTGTAACGAAATCTCAAAAACTACTGGACCAATTTTAATAATGATTTAACCAATAGAAAGCTACATTATCAGCGAGAAGTGTCTGAATAGTACACCTACATTTCACCCGTGCAAAGCCAGGGCGTATTGCTATTGAGTTATAAATACGTTAAAACCGTCTTCAATTTTATTAGGAATCAAATTAATTAATTAAAATTGTTGGCCACCTTATTTATACTTTGTAATAAATCAAAATCAAAATCAAAAGTTTTTTATTTCAAATAGGCCTTTGCAGGCTCTTATGAAACGTCTAGTTGCACGGTTCCAAAAAGTGGGTCTCATGGAGAAGAACCGGCAAGAAACTCCATGGACACTCTTTTCAACAATGGTTTAGCTTACAAAGACTCGGTTACAATAGTAATAATCGGCTGAGAAGTTTATATAATGCAAGGTATACAGAGATTCTATACAATGCAAAAGAAAATTGTGTTTTTACTATTAGTGTAAAATGAGATACACACACTTGCACAGCGCAAGTGACAAAGTGACAAAGTGACAAAGATCTAGTGTGAATCAATATACAGTTATGTATTTTTACAATATTACTTCATTCAATACTATATATATTATATTATATTTAGTTTTAGCTTTTAGTGAGATTTAGTTGAAAAAAGTAATTTTCTCCTGAATATTTATATTTTTAGTAGAGCGAAGAACATGCTACTTAATATTACATATTTCCTAAAATTATCAACTATATGTGTACCTATAAGGTTAGTTAGTTTTCATGCATAAGAAAAAATAGTACTGAGTGCAAATTAGTGCATTAATTCCTTCACACACGTCATGCAGATATCAAATCATCACCTGTTGTATTTTAATCCCTTGCGCTAGTTTTACTTGTTGTATTGGATTCACCTATAAATAATATTAACAACTTTTATTTAAGCCCTCGTAAATTTCAATATGGATAATCCTATTTTGAAATACAATTTTATTTTATTGAACTGCATCAATTCGACAGCACTGCTAAATGAGCAGAAATATCCGAAATTTCGAAAAAAACATATATTTTTTTAAATTGTTTATATAATTATTCTATAAGTTTTCTGATGAAGTGTCGATTGAATGAGTATTACTGTAATCATGATCCTCCTTTATTTAAAGTCATATACATTTAAAACATACCTGTTGCAATTTTAACACAGGAGCAGAAGTCGTCGATGTTGTAACACTTTGAGCTCCTGAAATAGGTTAATAACATTAAATGCTTAAGTACTATAGCGGAGAACGTCGTAATGTAATCATAACGTAAGCAAATTGTATTATATATCATGATGTGGTGTGTTTTGATCAATTAATTTAAGCCAACACTATACTCAATTATAAAATAAATTACATCTTCATATCAGGTAAGACAGACCGATGCATCGAAGCTTATGTATTGATGACAAATAAACAAAGATGAGCTGTTGACTTATTATATTGTTAATTAAAGTTTTACTAGAAGATAAATTCAGAAAGCGTAATCTACACTTCATAATTTTTTCATCTATGAGGAAATTTTAATATTCATTCCACTCAATTGGCTGTTTAATACACAGCATCTTTAGATGAGATAGCGATCATCCACATACAGTTACTGTAAAAAGCGTTAAAACCAATTTAAAAAAGATATTTTATCCCTTATTCTTAGAAATACCTGCTCGTATATTACACTCTTCCTATGGTATAACAACTGTTTAACCCATTAGCTGCCTTTGGGACTCTTTCAAAAATATTAAATATTTTCAAGGCAAACATAATTTAAATACTGCGTACTGGTGACTGCCTACGTGTACTTTTAAATATTTATCTTTATATATATAATTCTTCTGTGAGTGTGTATGTCACTGAACTTCTCTCAAACGACTGGACCGATTTTGATGAAATTTTTTGTGTGTGTTCAACGAGATCTGGGAATGGTTTGGATGGATAGATTATGATGGGAAAAAAGTTTGAAATTTTCAAATTAAAGACGTGTAGACAGGACAACGTCTGTCGGGTCCGCTAGTTTTTTTTATATAATAGCTATTTGTTTGATTTTTGTTTTGCTATCAACTGTGTAAGTGTTTCAAATAAAGTATTCTTATTTTACTAGGATTTTTGAAAAAAAAAGTAATGTTATCTTACCTATATTACTTATGACTATTGTTTGCGATGTTGCCGCACCGCTACTCGCCGGGACTCTCAGGGCGTTTCCATCACTTTGCTGGAAGTATTCGTGTGAGATTTTAGTTATTAAAATATTTATTTATTTAAATTAAACAAAATATCTACTGCCAGTACAGATTTTTTAACATACAACACTATAAATATAATAAACAAGTAAACTATATACATACATAGATGTAGATCAGTTTAGCCTGACATATACAAAAAAAGCAATTTGATATCATAATCATATCAGACTTCGAATTATGTATAGGTCCCAGAGGTGATCATTGGAGATTTTGTCGGGCCAGTGTATACCGAGTGTAGTGTTTGTAGAATTACACACTGACACAGTCATATAATACACATATATAGAGTTACCACAAAGTCTATATATACACTGTCTCTGGCGCACCACGTCAGTATCACGAGAGCCGTGAGCGAGAGTGGACGTGTTGTGTGCGTGCCGAGCCTGTGACACCATGCTGTTGGATACCATGCTGTTGGACACAAACAGCAAACACTACAAATGGCGACGAGGATAAAGGCCAGTAAAACAAATTCATTAATTTTTTAAAAAGGAAAGGATAAAAAGTGGTTTTGTTATAAAAACTCATACAAGTTATTTCCATATTATTCATTCACTCGTTCTGTTTACTGGGTGCACTCAATAGCTTAGTATTATAATTTGCTAGATCGAAAGGCATTGCTTTGCTAAGAAAAGTCGTTCAAGAGAGGCAAAACTCAAATCTACCCTCTTTTTAATAACATTGAGGTTAATAGAATAGTAATTGATATCGACTGTCAGTATTATTGTTTCATAGCAACTAATTATCGGACGCGTTTCATAGAAACTAAGGATCGGACGCGTTTACGGAACGGTCGTTACGGATCTTAATGGTTCTATTCAGTTGTTGTCGGTGCATTAGTAACACGACCTTTTGATCTACATGGTAAAATAATAATAATAATATCGTCGTTGCGCCTGCCAAATTCCATATGTGTTTTTTTTTTATTTTTGGTTTTCGCACAAAAAATACTCTTCGTTTTATTCTCTTTGTGTTACTAAAATCATTTTTGTGATATTCGAACTGGATATGAGTTTAACTAATTCCATATATGTTTTGACCGGTAAGAAAAGCTCCGTATGTGAATTAATAATACGTTTTTCGTAGTCTCCCAAAACTATACAAAAATCACATATGGAACTTGTCAGGCGCAGCGACGATATGTTGCTTATAGTTGAGGTGTTATCTTATTATAACGATGGTTAGATAGTTTAATTAGCTAACATCAGATAGTAATTCACATACATGCGCTGCGTAATTGAATCTCAATTATGCAAGATATCCGTTCCGATTTTTACTATTAAATCACATCAGGATTGCATTCGACAATATATTTTGTACAGTTTCTTCCTTGTAACCTTTTAATACTATGTTGTTTGTTGGTTATGCTACTTGTAAAACAAGAAAGGCTACACCGATAGTTTAGTGATACTTATTTGTTGGATTGGTATACGTCGCGAATAATGGAATAACTATTAAAATGTCGAAAAATTCAGGAAGAATATATGCAGAAAAAGTTAGTTTCGGAATGGATTGGATTCGGAATTCCGCCATCTTGCACAATAATTGACGGCTCGCGTGCTTGTAGCTTATTTGTAATAATTGATGTCCAATCCAAATCAGTGTCAGTGTCACATACTAGACAAAGAAAAGAATAAGGAAGATGGTATATTCAAATCTAGAAATATTTTCACAAAATATAGTCAATATTCTAGCAGGAAAACGTATACCGCTAGTATTTAGACATGAGTCTGACATCAGTCGAGCGTAATATCTGTTATACCTGTTACTGTGCTAAAAAAAAAATAACAAGATATAAATGTCTATTAATAATAAGTGTGATAGTGATATAAAATACTAAAAGAATGACAGAATACAGATAATACGATCTAATTTAGTAGTGACTTTTCAAGGTTAGTTCCTTCCTGTGAAACGTCAAATTGTGTTTTGTAGGATAATAAATACGTGCAACCCGTTTAGCACGCGACAATCGTAGATTGAGTCTGGTAACAATTACAGTTGTTTGGAAATGACTTGGCTGTTAATAGTAATTGGTAAACAGTTGTTTAAATGAAATGAAATATATCTTTGTTGCAAAAAAAAAATCAATAAAACATGAATAGAAATTAGACATGAGTTCAATATATCAAAGCGTGGCTTATGGCGGTTATGTGTTACATGCCATACCGTATCGATATACTTATTAAAATAACCGTTATCACGAAAACTTGTCAAAGCCGTAACTGGCGCGCGAAAACATGATAATGGGTTGTATTAGAACTCAAAGACCGCCATAACGAACAAAACACAAACGATATAAGGCTTCCATATTCGTTATATATCTTTCTAATTACGTATTGGTGTACTGGCGTACAAGAGATGAAGCGAATATGTCATAGCTTGCAAGGTTGTGAGTAAGGTTTAGTTTCTTTGACAAGTTTGCCACGTTTAAAAATATTATCAGGAAATATATTAAATTATTATTTTACTGATAATGATTGGGATGCTAAAGAGTGCGCTTAACAATTTTTTATGATAAAATTGTTTATTGACTAACAAATAATTTCAATTGTGTCAAATTGATTTATGGTAGCAGGGACAGAGTTCTTAATGGTTGGTCAGGCGATCGATAGGTGGAGTGAAAGACGATTTGAGTTCGTTTCTAGTTTGCCCATATCATGTTAACGTTTGCAAACCTTAGTAATTTATATCGATATCTGAAAACGGTTTTCGATATCGATATGAAAACTGTATATCGGTTACATGGCCGTTTGTGAATAAAAGCGAAAACGCCCATATCAAATAGAAATAAACATAAGGGGCAGGCAACCTGTACTGGCTAATCTGAAATAGCCAGTACAGGTACATATATATTATTTTAACAAAACATACAGTAAAGATTTGATAAATACAAGAAAATAACTAATGGATTTATCACAGTGATAAATTATACTTAGGAGCATAGTTTTGAAAGATTGAAGAGTTTGATTGACAGGTTGTTGCTTAGTAGTGCAATAACGGATGTGTCGCGGCCAACTTCTATCTGTTGTCTTTGAGTACCTGTGATTTATATATGTTACAATTGGTACGCCTCATTCACAAGTATTTATATAAAATGTGAAATGTTGTTTTAATCATTTATTAATGATTTGTTTTCAGATTCGATTGTATTTTCTACAGGTATTATACTTATATGCAACAAATGTTTGAATCAAATACAGTTTAGTGATGTTTATATACATTTTGTTTAACGAAATATTGCTAAACTGTGACACAGTGAGGAAATGAGAATTGCAACGAAGGTTCACCAAATTGAATTTACAACGGAAGTTCATTAAATTGAATTTGCTACGGAAGTTCATTAAATTGGATTTGCTTCGGAAGTTCATTAAATTGAATTTGCTATGGAAGTTCATTAAATTGGATTTGCTACGGAAGTTCATTAAATTGAATTTGCTTCGGAAGTTCATTAAGTTGAATTTGCTACGGAAGTTCATTAAATTGAATTTGCTACGGAAGTTCATTAAATTGAATTTGCTACGGAAATTCACTAAATTGAATTTGCTTCGGATGTTCATTAAATTGAATTTGCTACGGAAGTTCATTAAATTGAATTTGCTTCGGAAGTTCATTAAATTGAATTTGCTTCGGAAGTTCATTAAATTGAATTTGCAACGGAAGTTCATTAAATTGAATTTACAACGAAGTGACGGGCTCGTTGGCACGTTCGGTGGAACGCCTGCCGTGCGCATCGGTGGGTCGTGGGTTCGAGTCCCACCGGAGCGGCATGTTTGTAGTTTTCTGTAAGCATGTTTTCCTCACGTCTGGTGACATCGATCATTGGTCGGTTGGGAGGAATATCGAAATAAATTTATTTCGTAATTAAAACTTTACCACACATACAAAAAAAAAAAAAAAAAAATAGATAGTGAATGAATACAAAATGTAGTTAACTTATGATTTCTGTGGTCTGGTCTTCCGGAACTGAATGATGAGACCGTGATGAGAACAAAATTGATTTTCAGTGACCCCATTGTGTCATTGACTTATGGAGTTAAATTGACATTCAGTAGTAAAATAATAATAGAAATTGAGACATAAAAGAAATGTACCTAAAAATCAACAATTGTAATAGTAAATATAGTGAAATATATAAGAAATAAAATATTGTTTTGTTTAATAAGTTGACTCGTTGCTTACCAAAGCTGTACAGAGTTGGAAATTCATTAAATTGAATTTAAAACAGAAATTCATTAAATTGAATTTAAAACGGAAATTGATTAAATTGAATTTAAAACGGAAATTCATTAAATTGAATTTAAAATGGAAGTTCATTAAATTGAAAAAAAAAAGAGAGAGAAGAAAATCATTAAATTGATAACGACAATTATAGAGTACTTATATAAAAAAAAGGGGTCTAGCACGATACTGCAGCATTAGAAATGTCTAATATAGAAGTAGAAAATACCTCTATTGCTATAGGTGAAAAGATGGAAGCTCAGGGGTGCAAGAAATTTTCATTAATTTACTTGGTGCCAATGTTAAACAATCAGAATCCAATGATATTTTTAAAATATCGATAGAAAGCTTGATGAATATTTTAAACATAAGCTGAGTAAACTTTATGAGAGTCCTGTATTTCGATTACTGAATCGGAAGTAGAAAAAGTTTGAAGATTTTTGAAAAGAAAAAATGGACAGTATCGCATATTTCAGAACCGTAAAACAACCAGAAGCAAAATAAATATGGAACATTCATTGAAAGAATAAAATTATGGTAAATAGTAATCACATAAGTGGATGTTTCCAGTGGGAAACAAATAGAGAAAGAAATATAGATTTCATTGGAACAGAGGAAACATGGAAATATTAAGAAACAAAAGTGTAAATGCTTTCAATCAAATTAAAAGACCAAATAAGACTTGATTACCTTATGGTAGTAAGGTCCCCAGAAAGTAGAGGGTTTAATTGAAACCATAATTAGAATTTTTGGAAGGAAGGACTTTTGTACTATATATGAAACGAATTGGAATGAATTTATTTGGCATCCCAACAAAAAACAAAAAAAAAAAATACTTAATTAGAAAATTTACAATTAATATTACAAAAACATATGTGTAAATACAGATAAGGATGCCAAATAGGGCATTCAGAAAAAGAGACTCAATGTCAACATTTTAAGTCTGGAAGTAAAACTGTAATTTGATGGTTATATTCGAAAGAACACAGTTACTTATACAATACGAAAAAAAAAACTGGTAATGTATTAAATGTTTTAAGCGGCGATTGGTCAAATATATAAGTATTTTAAAACAGTTTGTAATTCGGTGACGAACTTATGTTTGTTATAATTGTTTCTAATGTAACTGATTAAGTATTTAAACCTTTCTTGAGCAACTTCGCAAAGCTGTATTAGATGCAGCACACAAATTTAGTGGCCGCGTATTAACAAAGGTGTAAAAAAAAAAAAAAAAAAAAAAAACTTGGTAAAAACCTGTAAGATTTGTAAGGTTAGTGAATTTACCGAACTCGGATACCAAAAAGAAAAGACTTGACTGCTAAAAGATGGACATATGGATTCATTAGGACTACTGCCAAGTAACGAATATATTTGTAACGAATATAGAACTACGAAATCCATCACTAGCTTACAAATAGTAAAAATCCCATTAAATCCCTTCGTAAGAGATACATACATATATCATGAATCAAACGATGTCAAATAATGATAAATCAAAATCCAAAAACGAAAAGGAAGAAAGTGTGGAGATAAGAAGCGTAAAGTGATAGTGGTGATTCCACAGTTCATAACAGAGAAACAGATGAAAGATCTAGAATGTTATCATCTTAAGAAAGTATGAAGAGGGTGAATGGAAAGCCATATCGCCAGATCAGATAAACAGAGTTTTAATCTGGAACACAATATACAAGACATAATAACTTAAGCTAATTTCTGAAATATGGAATTTATATTATAAAAATCAATGGATCTCATAACTATGAAAACAATAATAAATTTAAATAAAATTTAAAATAAGAAAGGGATGTAGTGTTTGTAGAATTACACACTGACACAGTCATATAATACACATATATAGAGTTACCACAAAGTCTATATATACACTGTCTCTGGCGCACCACGTCAGTATCACGAGAGCCGTGAGCGAGAGTGGACGTGTTGTGTGCGTGCCGAGCCTGTGACACCATGCTGTTGGATACCATGCTGTTGGACACAAACAGCAAACACTACACCGAGTATTTAGAGAAGGCAACGGTTGATAAAAACTTAGAGCTGGTGGGAAATTTGTTTTGTTACCTTCCACGTCTCGCATCCATTCATTAGTACGGACCAAAACAACAGGGCTGACAATGTACCTACCTGCAGTATAATATTATGCAGTGGTTTAGCGGAGGTGAGTAGGACGGGCCGCGCGAGCCTCGTGGTGGGAGAAAGTACCCGCACGCCGCGCCCTCGCCCGCTTCCCACTCCCACCCCCATCCCCACTCCACGGTTACCCATCACCCCTTCCAGAGATATCATTTGACCCTATAAAACATATTAAACCATTTAATTTCTCATAAAATCTCTTAATTCTTACTTATCAAAAAGAAAATACTTAAATAATTTATGTTTTTGGTATGAAAAGTGGTGATAAATTGCATTTTTTTTTCAAATTAACGCAAGTCACGCGTTTAGTATAGAAGAATATCAAACTGGTATTATTACACATACTTATTACACAGATACTACATGAATAAAGCCTAAAGTATATTTTTTTGCACAACTAGAGACGAAATACTCCGGAGTCCCCTAGTGGGGCTCGGTGCGGACACATTTCTGTATTCAATTATATTTTTTCTTTACAGGCAAGTATGTGATTAATCGTCTATGGTCTTACTGACCGAAACATTTTTTCTCAAAATCTTATCTCCCCGGAACTCAAACCCGGGTCAATCAGTGCTAACGATGCCACGGAAATATCAAATGCTGAAATGAATTGCTTTACCATTCTTACCTGTGCATTGGTCAATAGTTTTGCGACGATCGGTTGCGGTGTCTTATCTCCCGAAGTTTGCGTCCTAACCACTTGAGCGATCGATTTGGGAGTTTGATTGGCCAATTGTAACGTTTGCCCACTCGCCAATTGCAAAGTTTGCCCACTAGACAACTGTACCGTTTGCCCGCTGAGCTGTAAAGTTTGCCCGCTCGGCAACTGCACCGTTTGACCACCCAATTGGACCGTTTGGTTACCGATGTGTACAGTTTGGGATCCTAATTGAACACTTTGGTTGGATAGTTGAACGTTTTGTCCGCTCAACATAGTTTGGACGTTACTTCCCAATTGGACAGTCTGCCCGCTCGGTAACTGCACACTCTGTGTCGGTAGCACACTTTGACTAGCAACTTGTACACTTTGCCCGCTCGGTAACTTAACCGTGTGTCCGGTTAATTGCACGCTTTGCCCGGCCAGTTGGACAGTTTGACCGCCTATCTGTACCGTTTGGCCGGCTAATTGGACAGTAGATACTGGTATTTGGACGGTTGGTCGTATGGTGGGCGACTGAGGTCTTGCATTTGGGTTTTTTTGATTTGCTACTGCTCGCACGGCTTGCATTGTTTGTGGGGCGGCTAGCTGTACTGTTTGTCCGCTCGGTAGGCGAACGCTATGTGTTGGAAGTTGGAGAGAGGACAGTTGAAGAGTATGGCCTGATAATTGGACCGACTGTCCGCCGGCCAATTGGACAGTTTGGTTGGACAGTTGGACCGTCCGGCCGCCCGCCAGTTGGACTGTGCGAGTAACCGATGACGTCACAGGAGTCGGAGCGCTACTGACTACGTTTGTGACTATTGTTGTGTTCTGAAACAATCAATAACAACCTTTTTGACACTAAGCCTACCAGAATCGCTTTTGAGACTTTAATAAAACTTGTAAAGCTCCATTTTTAATGAACTTACTTACTTTTTTTCCTATTAAGTTCAAAAAAAAAACTGAAATTTAACAATTTTTAATAGTCTCGAAAGCGCTCATTTCACCGGTCAGTGGAGTGCTTATTCATAAACGTATTATAAGCTTAATATAATTAAAATATGTTTTGTTTCTTTCGTTCTGTAGTCATTTTATATTCGACTGAGCGAGACAAAACATATTTTAACTATATCAAGCTTATAATACGTTTATGAATAAGGCCGTAAGTCTGTTGACGTAGATGATATTCATTTGAAAATGAGTTATGTATTACATATTTAATTCAGAATTAATGAAATATACCTAAATAAATATACCAGTATTTTTATTTGTTTAAAATTGTATCTCAAAACATGCTTTTCCTTTACAAAGACAGAATAATCAACCACTTACTAGTATAATAATAGAACCTACCTGAGCAGTTGTTGTGATACATGACGTTCCGGGTAGAGACGGTCGTTTCTTTGCTATTGTAGTTACTGTTAGAAAAGAAAAAAAGTTAAATATCAACCCTTTTAGGAACCCAAAAATACCTTGTATACAGGTCATGTAAATATTTAAAAAAAAAACAGAAATGGCCGCAGTTGCAACACTTACGCTGTGGCATGAGCGCTCGCGGCGATATGAGAGACTTCCCAGACGAGGTGGCCGGACTCAGGACTCTCACCACGCCGCGTCGCGCGCCTGACTGTACCTTGAAAACATATCGAATTGATTATGTTAAGGAAGATATTTTTTCCAAAAATAACTTTAAATGAATTGAAATTAAAATTCTTATATTATTTCGACATTTCCCACAAGCAAACATAGTCACAGACTGTACTTTGAAAAGATATATAAAAATAATTATCTAATTTAGTTCAGTCTGTCGGAAGTTATGCGCGTATATACATTTCGGCAATTTTGTTTTATACTAGGTAATAGGGATGGTACAGAGATGGTTTTATCGGAACCGAAATCGGAATCGGAGTTTTTAAATTTGGTTTGTCGGAAACGGAATCGGAGGCAGAGGCAAAATAGAGATATATATTATAAATAAAATTACAAATATTATTCACCAGTTTCATTCATATGAGTTCAAAAAATAAAACACCTTCCTGGGTGTTGAAAATAAAAATAAACGAATTTTATTAAATTTTAAACAGTAGTAAATTAAATCAAATAGCGCTGACCAGGGGCTTCGCCGCTGCTGTGCTTCGACCTTCAAAATTATCGGAACTGAAATCGGAGGTGCAAAATAAGTAGTTTTAAAGATTAACTACCTGTGTAGATGGAGTACACACGGTGACCGCAGACGCGGTGGCCGTGGTCTGAACAGCTGACGGCCGTATCAGCAACGACCGCGTTACTTGAGACACCTGTGAGCAATCATTATACTGTCTTTAGTCATTAGCATTAGACATGGGTAACTCAGCGAAATTCCCCGCGCCAACTCAGCAACTCAGGCGCAGTATAGTGCGTTGGCTCCTTGAGTCAACTCAAAATTGCGCCACGACGCAACAAAATGGGACGCGCAAAGCGAGCAGTGAAACCTCCGAAACGCACGCAACGCCACGCTCATAGTTCACTCAGTGAGTGAGTACTGCGCCGTGCGCCAGCACATTATGAATGTGTGAGCTGACTCACCCTGCGCAGTGAAGCGCAGTTACATATGTCTAATTAGCATTGTCAAATATCAACACAAAAGCATGATGATGATAGGTGATACCTCAGCTGCGGGACATCGATGATGAAAAATTAATACTTTGGAGGGAACAAAACACTGGCCAACCCTATGGGAAGATATTGAGAAATTGTATATAAATATAATCAATGTTCGGCAAAACTCATAGTTCATAGTTTTTTGGTCCTTCAAGCCGGATATAATACCATGTTCGCTGTGTGCAAACAATTCTGCTATAATTATATTGATAGAAACATTTTATTACCTTAGAACTCTGAATAATATTTTGTTGTATCGACACATTAGTTTGTACCAATGTTGGCACTAGAGAACTTGTCTGTGATATTGATGAACTTTGTGATGTTATCTGAAAGACAAAATGGAGATCTTTAATAAATTACAACGAATTTTAACTACCTAAGGTTTGAATAATTACTATAAACATTAAGCTTAAGGAATTACTACTAAAATTAAGCAAAAATAATTATTGCGAACACTTACCGAATTTTGTGCAGTTTCTATTTTTGCTAGCGACTTTTGTTTCACCATCGGCGACCGCTGCGGTGGCACCACTATAGACGAATGGCTCAAATCATTCGATAGCACACTTTGTTTAACATTTTGAACAGACTGAACACTTTGTTTTGGCGACGAAACCGTTTGCTTTGGAGACGGAACACTTGGCTTCGGGGATGGGACACTTGGCTTCGGTGATGCAACACTTGGTTTCGGGGATGCAACACTTGGCTTTGGAGATGGTAGACTTTGCTTTGGGGACTGAATAGTCTGTTTCGGCGACGGAACACTGTGTTTCGGTGATGACACGCTTTGTTTAATATTTAATTTTGGCTGTATTTGTTTTGCACTTTTCGTTTTCTGAGCTAATAAGCTCGTCTTCTGTGTGAGTGTTGGTTTTGTCTGATTCACTTTAATGACGTTCGGTAGAGTTTGTTTCGGACTATTTTGCTTCGGTGTTGTATTCTTGACTTGTGTTTGTTTAACGACAGTTTTCGGTTTCGATGTCGGGGCGGGCTTTGGTTTTTGAAGTATTTTCGGTTGCGTGGCTTGAGTGACTTGCATCAGTAGTTGTGCGGAGGAAAGTTGGGGTAGAGATGTCAATGAACTACTGTCATCAACATCCACGTCACTATCTGAACCGTTCTCCAATACATCTTCAGTACTGCCAACTTCAAGTTCCATCTATATTTGAAAAAAAAAATACAATAAATATATTACGACTTTTGGAACATTCTTTAAAAATAAACTAGTTTATTATTTTGACTTTAATTAAAGATAATAATGTTTTTTTTACATACATTACTAACATTAACGGGCGTCTGTAGAGATTGTACTGGAAGTTCGGGCGCAGCAGTCTTAGCACGACTTCGGGCATTACTGGTTTTTAACCAGTCTTCTTCAGTCCTAAAAATATAATATCAAAATATTATTTACACAAAAATAAAAACTATTGATTGCTGATGGTAAAGCTTACAGTTGAAACATCGGGACATAAAAAAAATATCGCGAATTAATCTGTTTCATTTAAATGTATAATATTAACAACAAATACTATTAACTGACCTATTTCTATGCAGGTACGTCCACACCGCAGTCCTCTGGTCGTATTTAATAATAGGGTCCCGTTTCACGGAGACGAGGCGGTCCAGGGCGGCCGATATCGCAGACGACAGTGTCTGGTCGCTACACGGAATTATCCATTGGGACATTCTGTTGGGCAAAACATGAGTAGTAGTAGCAGACCCGTTGCTCTTTTTCACTGATGGTATATTTCTTTTCTTTTTATAAATTATGGATGCAAGTCAGTTGGTAATCTTGTTCAATTTGATTTTTTTTCTCTGGATCGAAAGGTCACATCAGAAGACACGCAGTAACTAAAGCGAAATCATTAATAACCGATTGCAACCCCCTTTACACGAAGAAAACACGAAAAAAGATGCCGTGAAAGATTGAACCATTCCACTACTACTTCACTTCACTGACAATCACAATTTAACTGAATGCACTGTTTATGGGCGCGCAAATCCCTACTTGAACCTAATAGGTAAGGCAGATACAACTTTCGAAAAAACAAGTCAAAAACAGAACTACTTTTTCTGTGCCAAAATTTAGTATGGGCCTGTGCTTCTATGTAAATCTTTCATCACTAAGAAAGTGCTTGGTACAAGCTCTCACTTGAGCAGGGTGAGTATGTCGCGCCTGGTGCCCTCGCCGTTGGGCAGCCGCGCGAGCGCGTCCCGCAGTAGCGCGTAGAAGCCAGCAGCGCGCGGACGTTGCGGCGCGACGAGCGCGGCGCCGCCACACGCGCCGCCCGCGCGCATCCCGCTCGCGGGGCCCACCACGGAGCGGTACCTGAGCGACAATATTATTTATTTGGTCAACTATGCTGTTGGCGGTATCAAAAAGTATACAACGTATGGAATTGATAATACTTCACAAATGGACGCTGTTAAGCAATACAATGTCAACCCACAAAATTACAGAAACGTAAATTTTGATACCAATCGCTTCCTTATGAGCTGGAATACATATTTTAAAAGAGACATGTATCATTGAAATCGTTTTAATAGCAAAAATATTGGAAAAACTAGCGAGCGCGAAAACCTAAAATGTTTAAAATATTTGCTACCAAGAAAAGCGACATATATTTAGTCTAATAATAATAATTACAAAAAAATCTATTATTTCAGTTATTTTTTAAAAGAAATTTTATAAAACCTGATTAAAGCTTCAAACTCAATTTCTCAAAATGGTAACCATGTGGGTTGACACTGTATTGTAACACTGTTACAGCGTCCAAATGACTTACAACATTTTTGATTAGTTATTCAATACTGTCAACAAGAATAAAAAATACTACTGCTATTAAAAGGAACTATTTATTTAAAAAAAACTATACTACATAATATATATACAACGTATATCATGTCATGATATACTACTTTTTATTTATTACTTAAAATACAATATGTATTACTCCCCGGCTTCGCACGGGGGCAATGTAGATGTTCTATGCACAAAAAAATGTAAATCGATGATAAAGTAGCTTTCTATTGGTGAGAGAATTAAATATCTATATGTATATAAATTAAAATCAGTTCAGTAGATCCAGAGATTACACTCTACAACCTCACAAACTTTACCTCTTAATATTAGTATAGATTAATTATATGAATTTTCCAAAATGTTACAGTGCAATATCAAATCAAACTACACTCAGCTATAGCTCTATCCATGTCTATCATGAACACAACTGATTACCAGTAAGTCACGTGCTTTTGCTGGACAAACAGTATCAGTACACAGTGCCTCCATATCAAGGTAATAAAAAGAATAATAACAGGAGCTGGCTTAACAAAAAGGCCAGACCAGAATTGAGTGACAATTATAGTGTACTAGCAACGCGCCCCGGCTTCACACGGGTGCAATGTAGATGTACTATACACTATAGCCTATGTTACTCGCTGATAATGTAGCTTTCTATTGGTGAAAGAATTTTCAAAATCGGTCCAGTAGTTTTTGAGTGTATTCATAACATACAAAAATACAAATCTAGCCTCTTTATAATATTAGTATAGATTAGTATAGAAAACTTAATGCAATTGAATTGGCGCATCCTCGAAACTCAACATTATCGCGCAGAAGTAATGTAAACATACCCGTATTGAATGTATGTGAATGGTTTCGTAGCTGCAGTGAATCTTTTTCGTTCCTGAGATCTAAATTCGGCTATTTCAGTGCTCGTCGGCTGTCGCACAATCCAGTTTGTCGGGTATCTGCTAAAGAGAGATAGAACAATTTATTTGTATAATATATATTTAGTACATTACTAGCGATCCGCTCTGGCTTCGCACGGATGTAATGTAGATGTACGATGCAAAAAAAATTGCCTATGTTATTTGCTGATAGTGTAGCTTTCTATAGGTGAAAGAATTCAGTCCAGTAGTTTTTGAGTAAAATCACCTTTATAATATTAGTATTGCTCTAAATTGCCGTCATAAAATTCTCAATCTATATATATAAAAGAGATTTCCACCTATATAGTCACTCATCACGATATCTCTGGAACCATAAGGCGTAGCGACTTGAAATATGGTAGGAATATTCCTTTCGCCGAGTAGAGGTCAGCTAAGAACGGATTTTACGAAATTCAACCCACAAGGGGGGTTGCGGGGGCAATTGCTAGTAATCTATATATATAAAAGAGATTCCCACCTATATATTGACTTATCACGATATCTCTGAAACCATAAGGCGTAGCGACTTGAAATATGGTAGGAATATTCCTTTCACCGAGTAGAGGTCAGCTAAGAACGGATTTTATGAAATTCAACCCACAAGGGGGGTTGCGGGGGCAATTGCTAGTTTGTCAATATTGTTAACGCTTATCTGAAAAGCATTTGTAAACCAAACTGGTTGTTCGAGAACCAGTAATTTATTTACAAAGGCTAAACACAAAACAATTAAAGAGATTTCGAATATGGATGACAATTAACAACATTCAAAAAGTTCACTGTAGCGATAGCGAGACGGTACAGCATTAATTACTTCTTCGATAGCTCAATAGCGTAAGCACATAATATATTGTTTTATTGCTAGTATGTAAATGTGCAAGGGCTCGCTTGTTTGTGTGTGCGTACGCGTGTGCGTGCGTGTTTGCGTGTGTGTGTGTGTGTAGGTATGTGTGTGTATGTAGGTGGTCACCTCGGCGGCGGCGCGTCTGTGAGCAGCGGCGGCGGCGAGGCGGCGCACAGCCAGCGCTCGCACAGCCGGCCCAGTATCGCGTCGCAGTCCCGACCAGCGCCTATCCACTGGTACATCTAACCGAATTGAGTAGTCATAAGAGTCGTAAAATGAGTCGTATAGAATCAAAGGCGGCTATCTGACATTTTTGGTCCGGCAATCTACCAAAATAAAATAAGTTCTTGTCGTTTAGACTGTTATGTTTTTTTATATATTTGGTTTTATCTTTAATTGTTAATATTAATAGATACCTTAAACATGCAATGAATGATACATGAAGGAGAAAAACGTTTTCTTTTTTAAATTGCTAACAATCAGCCATAAGTCAGATAGCCGCCTTTGATTCTATACAACTCAAATCTATTTCAATGTGACCAAAATAAGCGTGACAGAAGAGTTTCGACGGGCTCGTTGGCGCGTTCGGTAGAACACCTGCCGTGCGCACCGATGGGTCGGGGGTTCGAATCCCACCGGGACGACATGTTTATAATTTTCTGTAAACATGTTTTCCCCACGTCTGGTAACTTCGGGCATTGAACGGGTATGAGGAATATTGAAATTCCGACCGGATAACAAATCACCATTCATAGATGGCAAAACCGTGAAGGGCATATTGAGCGTTTCGATTTCAGTCTATGGATTTTCCGAATATTCGAAGTAAATTTTGTAACGTCATTTGGCCACTTAAGGAGTAAATAATAGATTTTAAAAAAATTGGACTTCCAAATAAGGGTACGCATACTAACTTGTGTATCCGGCATGAACTGAAGATACGGCACGAAGTCATCTGGATGCGGCCCTCGTTCTCCAGCGAGAAATTCCAGTGCCGAATTTAGTTCTGAGCACCAATCGTCCGATACTGGAATAATGTGAATATTATTTTTTATTTTGTTTCATATGAACATTGTTTAAAGAAAAAGAAAAAATAATTTTTAAGTAACTATTTAAAAAATTAAACTGGTACAATGTATGTATTTAAACAATATATTATATTAAAGTTCAGGCTATGTATCATACATACCATCGCCACGGTGGCTGGGGTATGTTCATTGAATATATAATAAGAGAAGAAAAACTATGATTAACATTATCGGTTTGTTGTCAAACTTTGGTCTAAAATTGATTTAAAATAAAATTAAAACTTTTTTGATATGCGCTATGATATAAGGAGCACTTAAATTTTTATTTTATTTTAATGTTATTATTACGTCTAAGTTGAAATATTACTCAAAATGTATTAGTTAGACAAAAGTTAGTCATTCCACAGTCAATATTAACCGAGTTTTTGTAATAATAAAAACACTGGCAACACTCACGATTGTACCACGTGTTGAGCGGCGCGATGGGCGAGCGCATGACGGCCGCGCAGCGCGCGTGCAGCTCGCGCCGGGCCGCGCGGTGCGCCGCCTGCGCCGGGAACAGCGCGCGCACCAGCGACAGGAAGCTCGCGTGCGTGGTCTCCGTCAGCGCGTGCTCCGCCTGCGCCTCTGAGGAATCAGCGACCACGTCACCGGACTCGTCCACCAGCTCTACCGGTAACGCCATCATGTCTACGTTACATACAATCTTGTTATTATCTTACAGACTGCTGCTTAACACTAAAGCCGGTCTAGCATGACAACCGCGACAAAATTTTCTCGAATATCTCTTTATTTCTTCCGAGTCTAACATGACAATTACACTTAAAACTCGACTTTTAATATCTAAAATAGATATATTTGTCGATCGAGATATCTTTTCTATCAAAATTGTCGATGTCGAGATATATGGAGATATCTTACATCTTAGTTTGTCATATCTCGTGGTGGTCATTCTAGGCCGGCTGAGAGGTCAAATGACCGCTTATTGGACTTTAATAAAACTTCTTAAACTCCATTTTTTCTTGAACTTACTGCACGACTTTTTCTAAAATATATATCTACCTATATTTTATGCGTATATAGCCACATAGCAACATATGCCTATATAGCCAAAACTAGGTACAGCACAAACAAATTACAAACAAAAAAGCTCCTAATAAAGTTAAACAATATTTAAATAAAATACTGTATACCGGATTAAAACGCGATTTATTATTTAAATTATTTATCCCGACGTTTCGGATGCTTTTCAGCAACCGTGGTCGCGGGAGACTATCAGACTGTCGACCACGGTTGCTGAAAAGCATCCGAAACGTCGGGATAAATAATTTAAATAATAAATCGCGTT
This sequence comes from Anthocharis cardamines, assembly GCA_905404175.1. NCBI lineage: Eukaryota > Metazoa > Arthropoda > Insecta > Lepidoptera > Pieridae > Anthocharis > Anthocharis cardamines. Next base: position 6,256,111 of record FR989964.1, read on the forward strand.
TTAATCCCGTATACAGTATTTTATTTAAATGTGTGATACTCGCGTTAATAAAAGACAATATTAAAGTTAAACAAATAAAATCTCCTAATAAAGAAAAGGTTCAGCATAAAGCTGAGTTATCAACAGCAAGTGTGAAGCTCACTATTTTTAAAGTTTAATAAAAGTTGGTTTCAAGGAAAAAACAAACCAATTCCATCAAGATCTTCTAGTTTAATTGGAACAGGTTGGCTTGATTTTGAATTCATTTGCATTGAACCATCCTCAGGTTCCTTTTTAATACCCTCCTCTTGTAAATCAAACCTTGAGCTGAAATAAATAATGCATACTTTAAAATGTATCCTATATATATCTATAGTATAATATGGTTGTATGGCTAAAAATTGTGTCTACGAATGTGTAAAATGTATTATAATTCTTACTTTTGATTATCATAATCACTAACTTCTTGCTTAATTTCAACATGATCCAACGTTTTTTTAGAATTTTTTGGGCTATTCATTGGATCAAAGAATGAGGAACTTTCCGAATCAGTCTCTTCTTGTTCACATTTTATCTTTATATGAGGTAAAAGTTTATTTTCACCACTGTCAAGGTCATCTTTAGGTTTCTTTGTAGGTAGTTTGAAATCTTTAGCTTTCTGGTGCAGTTCTCTCTTAGTTCCCTTTTTAATCTTTTGTAGGGGTATCTCAGATTTGGAACCCCCAAACATGAGTTTCTTTGCACCATTCATTAATGCTACTCTCTGTTTTATATCCTCTAAAGTTATACCAGTGGTATTTAATTCTGGATGCATCTGTGGAAAGTTTATATTAGTAACTTGACTATGATGTAAAATTTACATTGTAAATGATCTAGTTGTTTATGTAAAAAAAATATTTTTGTTTTTTTTACAGTATGCTATTATTCAGAGTAAAAGTGTTCCATCCAAGGCCCCTTGAATTAGTAACAAGTTTTCATTCAAATATAATTCATATTGCATATTTTGATATGTGGCAATTTTAATAATTACATAAGTAAACCTAATATGAATACCTCTCTATGTTGCCGTCTTGATCTATGTGTAGCTAAAACATTCTTTAGAGATGCTAATGAAGATGGATGTACATGATCACCACTTCCTAATGTACCAGAGACATTAGACTCGCCACTCTGTAAAACAATTACTACAATAATTATATTCTATTTTACTTAGTTATGTATGGACATTTACTAATTGTGAAATTTTCCATTATAGAATTATTGTTGTAATTATAATTTAATAGACATATCATTTATTATAAATGGTACACAGAAGCACACAAAAAATTGCAACAAATTGAAATAAAGTACCAACATATAATACATAGAAGAGGTAACAAAGTTCATGGGTGTAATTGTGTATGTTATTTTTGGAAGCGGGAAATAAAGACAAATTTACAGTCACATGTAAGGTAGGATAGTATGTTTAATTCAGTTTAATTATTAATAAACACATACCGGAGCTTGTGGTGCATTATTTCTCCTTCTCTTTTTCAAGAATTGTTCTGGAGGTCCTTCTGGGTAATTTTCATCATCAGATTCTTGTCCACCAACTTCACTCCATATAGCTGACAACTCATCAAAGTATCTATGCCTAGCTCGCACATACAATGGTTTATAATTATTTTTTACAGAGGGTTTTGGTGGGAGCAGAGGTATTGATGGTGTATGACCCGGTGGTGCAGCTTTAGCCACTGCTAATAAACGTTCCCTTGATATCAATACTTCTGGCAATAATTTAGCATAATATGATTTTATCTGAAATAATCAAAACACCTCATTACTAACATTGACTTGAACTGCTATCAATTGTGCATTTATAAAAATAATCATACTACCTTATGCCTCTGTTGTTTTGCTCTTGCTTTTGTCAAAAACTTTCTCATTCTTGCTATATCAGGCCTATAATTACCCTGTTGTAAATTCCTAAAGAAACATGTTAAAGGAGATGTAAAATGAAATGGCTCATGATTGAAAAGCATTTTCACTGTTGTTTCCTTCTCTTCTTCATCATTTTCTTCAAACGTAGGCAGTAATTCTTTAAGCTGTTCTTTATGTTTATCTTCCAAGCTATCCCATGTCTTCATTGAAAAGAATTCTCTAAATAAAGCAGGATCTTCACAGAGGTCTTGAGGTAACTCTAACGTATGGCCGAGTATACGAACTCGCTCCATAATTTCCTCATCACTATCAGAACTCTCACTTGAACTATCTGAAGAGCTACTGCTGCTTTCTTCACTAAAGCTCTGATCACTCTCCACCTTTTCCTCCATGGTTATGCGAAATATATGGACAAAGGTTAGAAGTAACACTTAATTATTTTCCGTAACATACACCTTTAGTTTTGAACTCGTTCAAACAATAATTTTCCTCCCATTAGACTAATTTAGTCTGTTTCGTTTCCGATGTTTACGAAAACCCAAACCAGTAATATAGCGTTATCCAATAGAAAGCCATTGAGCTTTTTAAATAGCCGTCAAGTCTTGTCTAAAATAAAATACAACGCACACGCCAAACTGTAATGTTTCATACATAGTATGCGCCAGATCGGCACATTGCGATGAGAAAATAGCTTGACAACCAAGATCAGCGACATTTTGCCTTTACAAAATGGAATTTAAAAACAAATCCCCAATAGTCTATGAAATACTGCTGTCTATACACTTGTCTCTGGATATTAATAGAGATAATAGTTTAAACGAGAAATTAATTTCGTTGAGGAAAATATCATATTTGATTAGAATATCTCAATTTCCACCAACAAATATAAAAATTCATACGAGCAATGTATTAAAAAATATTTTAATTCACTACAAACATTTATACATCATAAATTGTTGATGCTGTCATCCAAACCCAAAGGTTGTACAAACTGCGAACTTAAAACTAAAGACCATTAATTTTATCTTAACATTTAATTATATATTATTTATATAACATTTTGTTTCGCTATCTGCGAAAAAATAAAGAGAGATATTTTATTAATAAAGTCTCAATAACATAAAGAATACGGAAGAACCACTATAACTATACATACCTATATTATAATTTATAGTGCTTAGGTTAAAGATGGATGTTGGATAAAAATTTGGGAGATAATATATTATTTTCTCGTTATTTTAATGTAGTGATGGTAGGTATATTCAAAAATCATAGTAATTGACATCATCCTCCTCTTCCTTTCAGTTTCTCGTATCACTCAAAGGTAGTCTGCAGTAGATTGCCTGGTATACTTGTAATTCTAGACTGTTAACCGCTTATCAGCGGATATTATAGATTCTAGTGCCCAGTCCCTCCATGTTCTCGATTCAACACCGTTAAAACCATACGGTCAATGATATTCTAGTAATAACTATTACTTACTAGAATTATATCATTGAATACGGTATGTGGAGGAAGGGAGGTGTGGTCTTCCTCCAACCTAAAGGGAGGATCCTCGACCAGTCGAACAGTCGAACAATTTACAATACTCTCAGATAATCAATAAATAATAGATAATTAATTAGTACCTTTTCAGTTGTTTTCTAGCTATATACTTTTCTCTGTTTATATTGGCTATGGCACCCAAAGACTTCGTAACGACTGACATCTTCTTTGGGATAATTTGACGTAAAATAATCGTGGTGTAGTAAACATGGCGGAGGAACTAAATGTTGATAGTCTTATTCACAGACTTTTGGAAGGTAAAAATCTGATTTTATCATACAATATAGTTATTTCCAGATTAGTTTAGTTTATTGCTATTGTGTGTTAATATAAATTTTGTGTAAACGTATATTGCGTTGCATAATTATGATCCAGTGTAGAGGTATAATAACGTCCAGCTCATAAATAAATCGATTATCCCAAATTCTTATCTGAATCTATCTTAGTTGTGCAGACCCCAAAATAAAGAAATATAACTATTTAATTAAATAACACATACTGCGGATTTGATGATTCCATTTTCTCAAGTGCTTTTGGTCACCAAGATTTTGACGGATCTTATAGCTTCGATTATTTCCTGGGCTTATTGTTGTGCTTTGTTCGCATTGTATGTTACTTTACTATTAATTTCACTTTATCATGCTGCTTTTTATGGGTTACATCAGTATTCAGACTGCAACAAGAAACTGCAAGGCGAAAAGGAAAATTGAAAGACATCTTTTCTGGAGAATGTATGGTTTTATCCAGACTTCTAAAGACTGTACTTTGCTAGATGTTTTCAGTTTTAATTATCCTTAAAAATATTTTTAAATAATCTGCGCCACTTGATCATAATTTATTTTATGTCATAATAACAAACTGTTATTACAAGCCTTGGTAGTAAATATTTTAGAAATCAATCTATTTTTATAATTCTTGAATTAATTTGATGAATAAAATTGTTTTAGCATTACTGTATGGAAAAAAATATATTACATAATTACTTTCATTATCAAAATGCTCTTTTATTTTGTATTTAATAATTCTTTTCTCATCAGAAAACCATTGTTTGATAGAAATAATGAATCCGTATGATATCCTGTAATATGTAATAAAAAAAGATCTAATAAGGATACAATCATAAAAATAATATTACTGACCCTGCCATCATGAGAAATATTACAACATGAGATGAGATCATCAAAATAAATAACCACACATTATGCACACTTCATTCTTTTTCTGTCTGCATCTTTATTTATTGCTTAACAATTATGTTTGATTGCATGTTTGTTTATTTATTTTGTGTTGCATTTTGACAGTTCGAGGATGCCGCCCAGGGAAGACAGTGCAGATGTCAGAGTCGGAGGTGCGAGGGCTATGTACCAAGTCCAGAGAGATATTTCTGCAACAGCCAATACTTTTAGAATTGGAGGCACCACTAAAAATTTGTGGTAAATATAAGTTTATGCCCCTTAAAAATAGGAGCTATTATTTCCTTATATCGTTATAGGAATAACCTATTTAAACATAAACCTTATTGTATATGTATAATTCTTCAATTTTTGTCTATTCTGTCAATATGTACTGTTATAATGTGCTCTGTAAAATATATATATGTATTTTTTATTTGTGTTAAATCTCGTTTTGTTAAAATTGTCTTAAGGGTTACCGCTAACGAAACTTCATATTATGTGACTTGTGAAAAAAAAGGAAAATCCTCAATTGGATTAGTCTTAAAAGTTTGGAAAAGATTTCCTCACACTATAAAAAAACGCTCTTGGCTTAGTGGCAAACACAAATCATAAAGACCTTTCAATAAAATCTTAAAACCATTGTTGATGATGTTGATTGAAGATTATGAATTTCTGCAACACATTACAAACAACTGTAACTAATTGGACAAAATATAATGTTGTTATTAATGAAAGAATGATAGACATAACAGATGCTGCATCCAGTAACACTTACTTGGCACCTCTATAATAATATTAGAATTATGAAATTGATGGCTGTAATTATATGTAATTATGTGTATAATTATAAAATAGTTTTAAATATTATTTAGTTTATTAATATTATAAAATTTATTATGTATAGTGTAGTGAAGTCCTGAGTCCCTTAGTGGGGCATGGGGTAGACCCATTTCTGTGTCTGTGTGTCATGTATGTGTAGATGATCAGCCTTCTTTGTCCTGCCCAACAGAAACAATTTTTCTTGATATTGTTTTCCTGGGTTCGAATCCCAAGGTCCTCTGGTGCTAAACGCATAGCGCTGACCAGTCAGTCACAGAGGTGGTCTTGTTATGTGTTGAAAACTAATTTTTACCACTTGTTCAACCCCAGTGGTTTTTGTGGTGCTATTCTTAATGTCACTATTGAATTAGGATTTTTTAAGTGGTAAATAAAACTATACTGTAAAATATTTTTGCTCCGATTTTCCACCAACTAAATATAATTATGGTTTCTTTCATAAATGTAAATTGTAAAAAAGTGAAAATGTTATTCTTATATATCAATTCTTGAATTTTTTTGAATTTAATAATTGTGTAATCTGTACATTTACTAAATTTAGTATTAATATAACAAACACTAAATGAAAAGTAGAGAAGAATAAAATTATTAACAATGTTAATTATTCTCAAAAGAAAAAGCAGTGATGTTTGCTTTTTTAATAACTTTCTATTTTGAATTATGTTTCTTTTACTTTAATAATAAATTAGTGCATAATTAGATTGTATAGTGTGAATAGTGCCAATTAGTGTATCTGAATTATGTAATTAGACAAACAAGACAATTTAAAAAAAAATCTTATTTTTTTTTTTTTTAAATTCATTGACTTTTTACTTGTCTTGTGATTTGGATTTCTTATTTTTTTTTAAATTCATTGACTTTTTACTTGTCTTGTGATTTGGGCTGTGATCTTATCTTTAAGCATATATATTAGATATGTTATTAAATATAATAAGATTATAATGAGCATGTCATAAGCACAAAAATTAAATTGCATAACTGTTAACTTAGCTTTGAGTAATCCTTTGAATCAAATAATTATGTTTTAAGATTTTATTTATAAAATTAAAAGTTCCAAATGTAAATATTATTGTTAACCTTTGTTTTAAAATATACATGACTGGCATCTTTTTTATGATTTAATTTTAATGTGGGTGTACATAGTTTTAATAAACTAATTCAACTTTGTTTAATGTAAATTTCATAAGAAGCTTTCGATAATATATACTTTCTGTGATGCATGAATTGTATATCGTCGCTGCGCCTGACAAGTTCCATATGTGATTTTTGTATAGTTTTGGGAGACTACGAAAAACGTATTATTGATTCACATACGGAGCTTTTCTTACCGGTCAAAACATATATGGAATTAGTTAAACTCATATCCAGTTCGAATATCACAAAAATGATTTTAGTAACACATAGAGAATAAAACGAAGAGTATTTTTTGTGCGAAAACCAAAAATCAAAATAAAACACATATGGAATTTGGCAGGCGCAACGACGATATATTGCTTAGTGACTAGTCTACTTAACATTTGTATTTTAACTCGAAAGTTGCATGTTAGTTTCACATTGAGATTTCAATAAATTTGTCTCTATCAGATAAGGGCTCAGAATGCTGATCACTTTTTTACATGTTAGAATTAACAGACAAAATATATCGAATTGTTTCTTTATTTTCCCTAGATTCTGGTGATAATTTTGAAAATCTGATATATATATAACAACTATACTGTTATTTCTTTTTTTATAAATTTACCTATAATATGGTCATAATTACAATATAAAGTGGGATTTGGTGATTTTGGACTAAATGTAAAAACTAAAAAGCTCAAAATTTCTATACTGACATGCAGCTTAAGGTTTATCGTCCGTTTTTTCTTTTGTATTGATAAGCTGTAATATGGTCTCATGTTAGTCAGCAGTTAAAAAAACCAAAATGCATACGTAATATCTTTCAGGTGATATACATGGACAGTATACCGATTTGTTGCGTCTCTTCGAGTACGGCGGCTTTCCGCCAGAAGCCAATTATCTATTTTTGGGCGATTACGTCGATCGCGGCAAGCAGTCTCTCGAAACCATATGCCTCTTGCTTGCTTATAAAATCAAATATCCCGAGAATTTCTTCCTCCTGCGCGGGAATCACGAGTGTGCGAGCATAAATCGTATTTATGGTAATTATCTGTTTATTCTTCCTGACATCAAAGTTTATAGTAGATTGCATTTGAAGTGTTGAAGGATGAAATAACCTTGGTAGTTTTTTTAGTTATACTAAACAATTTAGTAACGAAACTTCTGTACATGCAGTAAATTCTCACTGATTACATTAACATGCATTCCATTTTTAGGTTTCTATGACGAATGTAAGCGTCGATACAATATAAAACTGTGGAAGACCTTCACAGACTGCTTCAACTGCTTGCCAATCGCAGCTATTATTGATGAGAAAATATTTTGCTGTCATGGAGGTCTTTCACCAGATTTGCAAGGAATGGAACAAATCCGAAGGATTATGAGACCTACAGATGTCCCTGATACTGGTGAGAACAAAACTAATCATCCAAAACTGCATTTGACATCATTATACTTGCCGAACATAAATATGCACATATTTTTTTATTATTTATTTATTAATAAAATTTGAATAACATTGCAATGATATTGCTTTTTTTAATTGTATGTGAAATAAACTTAATGTTGTTCTATGAGGAGTATTATGGGAAATTTAAATTTTCATAGAACTGTCTGCTGCACATTTTTTATGATTGCATTTTATTCACGCATTAAGCTCCAAAGGTTTAATATATGGTTTATAAAAATATTAGATTTTATTGAATAGATATATTTTATAAAACTGGTCTTTTACTTGTTTTACTTTTATATGAATGTGTGAATTAAAGAGATTTTTATTAAATTGTAGGTTTACTTTGCGACTTGCTGTGGTCAGACCCAGATAAAGATGTCTGTGGCTGGGGTGAGAATGATCGCGGCGTGTCTTTCACATTTGGACCCGATGTTGTCAGCAAATTCCTCAATCGACATGATTTGGACTTGATCTGTAGGGCTCATCAGGTAAATGGCATGTTTCTTGTATCTTGATTACCAATCTACCAGTAATTATGGTGATCGTAAAATAGCTTTATCTTAAGGAATTAGTTAAAATTGTGGGCTTAATTATTAAACTTCACATCTTCATTTGGTAAAACATTACAGAAGGAGGAAAAAACTACAAACAAGGTCAAACATTCCATATACATCGTAGTTTTATTTTTTGTAAATACCAATACACTAAAAACAATTAGTAGATACGAGTGATTCCATCGTATTCGTTACGGTATTTAACACAAGATGGCATCAAAAAACAAAAATCGGCAATTTTGGAGTTACGATGTTTGATAATTAGGCCTAATTAGGATAATTATTTATCTTTATACTGAATATCAATCAAAATTGTACATAAAACATTCCAAAATTTAAAAGCGTTAGTTAATATTCCTAATATTTTAAAAACATTTATTAATCTACATGGTAACCATATATCTGAATTTTGAATATAAACTGATATTTTGGTTGCACAGGTGGTCGAGGATGGCTATGAATTCTTTGCAAAGAGACAGCTTGTTACACTATTTTCTGCTCCCAATTACTGTGGTGAATTTGATAATGCTGGTGGGATGATGTCTGTTGACGAGACTCTAATGTGCTCTTTCCAGGTTTGTATAATTTCTTCCCATTTGAGAATTTACTATAACTTAAAAAAATGTATTTGAATCAAAATTTATTTTTCATTTATGATTCAAAGATAACAGAGTAATACATACAGAAGTCATTTGTGACTTACATAAATTGACCTTAAGGGGCCAAATTAATAATTATTCATTTTTGTTTGGCTCAAACTGACATCAAACATGTAAGGTTTGAATTAAACCGTTAGACCATCTCGGGGCCCTTTTAGCTTGAGCAACTCATATAATAATAATAAATCCACAGATATTGAAACCATCTGAGAAAAAAGCCAAATATCAGTACAATGGCATCAACAGTGGTAGACCAGCCACACCTCAGCGATCACCACCCAAAAAGAAATAACTGACATTTGGGATCCAGTGTGCTGCACAGTGAGAAGGATGCTACAAATAATTTAATTGTATCATGAATATTACTACGTTAGTGTAGTCATCAGACAAAGCCGAATAAAATGTCATCTGTCTAGTTAAATTATTTTTTAAAGTTTTTGTGCCTTTTATTTTCTAGTGAAATTAAATTTGAGGTTAATTCAGTTCTATTTGATCGATAAGTTATTCGGCGATGTCTCTTGATTGCAGCTTTTTCGATCCCTTATAATATACAGCCTTTACCTTTTTTTGTTTTTTTGACTCATAGTAAAATTTAGTGAAATGAAGTGGCAGACAAAGATGCGGGCATTGGACAAAAGCGTTGAGGCAAGCGTTTTACACGTAAGTTTTAGTGGATCGAAGAACCCAATTGAGTTTCTTATTCTGTAACTAATGTGCCTATAAACGTAAAATATAATAGGTCTTAAGTAAAATTGGTTGATAACAAAACTTAAAATTATTAGTTTTGACGACAATGTTTTAAAAAAACTGCCGTCGTCATTGTCTTCTAAATTATTTTTGATGTGTTGATTGTCATTGATTTTGACAAAATTGTCCTGTGGAGAAGCTGGCCTAAGATATGATATTAACCTTCACCTGTAGCTACTAAGTGTTTATTTTTACTCTAGGGCTCCATTGCAATTTGATACATTGTATGCGTAGGGAGTGAGCCAATGTTCCCAGTGAAATTAATTTTATTTTGCATACAGTATTACTCTTATGATAAGTAGACATTTCAAAATTATTGGCAAATTGGCATGATCTCCCCAGAGGCTTTATCTTCATGTCCATAGTACATCTATGAATTGATATATATTTTGATGACTGTAGTAAGCAGTGTAGTCCTCGCAACAATAGTGCAATTGCTATATTATATTAAAAATTATATGCAGGTTCTGCATTGTACAATTTTATTTTTTAGCTATGTTAATATTGTCAAATAATAATCATTAATAAATATTACTATTTAAAATAAGAAGTTTATTTTTGTTCATTCAGAAGCATTTACAGATATTGTATGTGTTTCTTATACAAGTTTATTAATTCGGCAATATAACATAACACTATGGATTTATAAGCAAATTAGATTTAATAAAGCTTTATTATTTAGTATGTAGTATAAATATGAGGAACTTCTGCAATATTATTATTATGTATTGCTACATTTAAACACTACAATTGGAAGTTTATATATAATTTGCTTTTGAAGTTTTAGTATACTTGTATTACACTTAAGACATTTCTTCACCATGTAACACTTGCAAGGAATAATTGTTTCATGTTATTTTGATTTAGACTTGTAAGATAAATTTTTTGTTATGTTTCTCAAGTGTGTACAATTTTTCTGAAATATAAATTTTATTCAATATCTGTGTCTTACATTTGTTATCCATGAAAATCATCCTTTTTGGACAAAATACTATTGTCAAACTTTGGTACACTATCTTCTATCAACTTAGTATGTGCTTGAAACTTTTCTGTTATTTTCTTCATAATTTCATCATTTTTCTTGTCATACTTTTGTATATCCATTTGTATAGCTATCAGATAATCTCTTTTAGCACGTACCATCTTCTTTAGTTTGTTTACTCTTAAATCATATTCTTTTGATATTGGTTCAAGTAATGCCTTTTGTTTTTTCAAACATGCAGCATCTGAAGCTTTCAATTGATTTCTAATGCTTGAGTGCAGTGGTCGCCTATAAAACAACTGTATATTAATCTCAAATATAAATACAGGATATAAATTATAAGATAGTTCTTATGCTATTACCACATCAAAATCAATCAACCAAAATGAAAGAAAATATAATCTTTTATGTAAAAGGTTTAGATAATTTAGGTTATTATTCTGAATATTTTTCTTTATTCAGTTAAAACCGTTTAGAACAACATACCAGTTATATCGACCAAACTCGAAGATCCCAGCTTACTTTGTACCTATAAACCATCACTGGTTTTTACAACTAAGTATGAGTAGTCCCTTTGATGTTGTTATAACAGATTTTGACTATGATTAGTAATAAAATTGTTCTGATAGTATGTTACAATTTTAGCTGATTAAGTTCATTATGCATAGGCTTACAATGAAATAAAATCAAAGCTTACCAAACAGTATTATTGGGGTTAATTTCTTCAAATTTTTCTTTTTGCTTCTCAAGTATTTCTAACTTTTGATTCATATTTTCAAAACTCCACATCGAATTCATTTCTTCTACCATCTCATCCAATATGCGCTGTTTTAAACAATTCAAAATAGTAACCCAATAAATTCTCCCTAATTTAGCCTTTGGTACTGCTTCCAGAAAATCTTCATTACTAAAATCAAAAATCCAATAATTTATATGAGATATAAAGGCAAAATTGAAAAACAGTAATTAAATGCTAATTAACTTTTCAAAAAACTAGTTTTCATTAAGGATACAGATCAAAAATTAGATGTTATAAAATAAACATACCTTATAAGATTTGCTATCTTGGTGAATTCCTTCACAATAATAAGATTATCGAATGTGCCATCAGAGCTGGTCAAATTAGATTCTTGATTATCGTTTTCCATGTTTGGTTAAAAAACAGACATATACTTAAAACAAATTTAGGTAATTAGCTTAGCTTAGCAAAACAATAATTATAAACAAAATTGTAAATAAAAATCTTCAAAGTTGAAGGTTTAGAAAATTTAAACAAAATAGTAAATAAGGTATCGCAGTAACGGTTGCATTTGTTTTGAATACGATGCTGTTATCATGTTATGACGCCTAACCTAAGCTGTCATTTAAACTTGACAGTTTAAATCAGTGTGACAGTGTGACCACTGCGTTCTGCGTTCCGATTTATACAAGAACTACCTACCTACTAACTTATCAGTGTTTCGAAACATGGCTATGGGCTGCTATCTTAAATATCTGGATTTCTGTCGCTAAATATGAGTAACTCCGTCTGTATCAGGGATGTTACGGAGCTTCGGTTCCGGTTCCGAAAGGTTGGAACTTCCGATCGATTTTGCACCTCCGATTCGAATCGAATCCGAATCGGAAGTCGAAGCGCAGCGGCGGCGGTGGCCGCGGTTAGCTATTTGATTTATTTTACTACTGTATAAAGAAAATTCGTTTATTTTTATTTTCAACACTCAGGAAGGTGTTTTATTTCTTGAACTGATATGAATGAAATTGATAAATAATGTTTGTAATTTTATTTTTTTACATAATATCTCTCTTTTGCCTATGCTTCCGATTCCGGTTCCGGTTCCGATTCCGGTTCCGATAAACCAAATTTAAAATCTCCGATTCTAAATTTAGTTCCGAAAAACCACTTCCGTAACATCCTTAGTCTGTAACTCTGTATCTTACTCTGTATACATTTTTTTTGATGTTGTCATCGACCTGTTGTTTTTAAATTAACTGCTCCACTTCTGGTACAGCTTTTTGGGATTGGTTAGCTAACAATGCTTATAAAAAAGCTTTTTTTAAAAAACCCGAATTATTTTACTATAATATTTTTTATATAATAATTTATTACAATATTCTCTTTATAGCTTTATTGGCCAAAATTAGTATTTTTTTAATAAAATGGCAACATGAAACGGTACTAGCGAAGTCCGTCCGTTTACAGATAAGTTGGTGTGTAGTCTGTCTGTACAATACATATTATAAGAATATATATAGTAGGCCCGTATTCCTAAACATGTCTCAGGTTTTAATCTTATTTTGGCTTGTCAAACAGTTTCTTCTCTATAGAAACTTGACTTTTGACAGTTCTCAAGAATAGGTTTTACTTCCCTATATATACTTTACTCTTTGGGTTTTACTTGAGTGACGACAGAATACGGCCCTTTGATACTTGAATTCTTTCTCTTTTCACTTAAACTTTCGGCGTTTACTTTTACTCTCATGCAGCTATAGTAGCGTCTCCGTACTTTAATGGTTTTATACGAACACTTTGAAACATAGAGACGGTTCTCCTTACCTCTAGGTGCTTTCATACTTGTTAGCTTCGTTTTTAGGGTGAATATTAGTCTTAAAGAAAATCTCTATTTGGCCTGTCAGAATTTTATTTATATTACATGCGACCTGCCCCGCTTATAACGGGTAGTAGAGCATATTATGCCATGTCCCATGTCCCATTAGCTTGATGCATCGACTATGTGAATTATAGCATCTTTCAAGTCATCAAGCGTCATCGGTGTGAGAAACGTGCTTGAATTTATTTTCGTCCGCGTTAATTTTTTGCGATAACTTCTAAGATATTCATTTAAATTAAGAACATAGAGTAAAAGATTATAATATTGTGCATGCCATCGCAGCATTTTTTTGTAGATCTAAGAAAGGGGAATATAGTAAAAATAAAGTCGACAGCGCATCGTTGATGATGTTCTGTGGCTGAGGTATAACCTACCATCAAGTGAGCCTTATGCTCGTCTGCCGATATATACCCCAACCACAGAACATCAGACAATTATGCGCTGTCGACCTACTTTTTACTTCGGATATTCGGAAATCCATAGACTGAAACCGAAACAGGCAAACAGTTCGTCAATTTCGATATTCCTCCCACCCATTCCATGCTCGAAAAAATTCTACTTAGTTTTATTCGATTCTGCTATCTAATATTGTAGCTATTAATTAAAGATCTAAGAGTTAATTTAATGTTGTCATTTTGATTCAAATGCTTAATAGATAGACCCGTATCTTAAGCATATACATCATATATGTAATAGAGCGTTATATAACCTAGTAAGACGATCAGGATCAATATTCAAACATCGATGATCCACGATTCATAGGATGAAAAATAATGAATCAGTGGAAGTAACTGGAATTCCTAAAATATGGCCCATCCAATTACATTTTTTTATTAAGAACGTCTCTTAGGATTGGACTCTTTAAAAATCATGGTATAGTGGTTTCTTAATTTCTATCTAACAGTCAAAATACCATTTATAGACCTAAATCTTAATAGATTAATAAACGAAATGTAATACTCTTCTATTACCTGCTAGGATTACTACGAGTAAATGAAAAACATATTTGTTTAAAGTTTTATTATTTTTTTAGAGTTTTGCAGTACATAAAAATATTTAAATATAATAAAAACAATTAATTAACATAACAAAGTTTGTTTCTGTGGCAGTGACTATGTTATTGCAGTCTTCGCTGTAAACTTGAAAAATATATCTGTCGGTTAAGTTGTAAGTACATTTGTAACATAGTCAATGTTTTTATAAAATTGTACTGTGTAATGTTCATTGAAATGTTTGAATTTTTACACAACATACAACAGCGGCTTCGTTGACTCGCCTCTTAAAAAGCAGCGGCTGAAAGAAAATTTGATAAAATTTAATTAAAGATCTAAAACATCTTTTTCTCTTAACAACCTGTCTGTTAGCGACCTTTGAAGACTACGGACCTCGTAGGTATATTGAAAATACTATTTTTGAGAAGGCTTATTTATGGCTTATGAATACTTGTAATTGTGTTTTTTAATTTTAAAAATAAGTTAATATTTTTAAAGTAGGTAGGTATACATAATATGTATGTATTGTTCCACGTTGCGCTGTAGGCAACTTATGAATTTTGTAATAATGGTGTACAAATTCTTGAAATTTACGTTATTCATACCTAGTAAAATACATATACTAGGGCTGAATACATTATTGCTTTCTTTAATTAATATAAAGTATTACTTTCATAAAACTAGTTAGTGATGAGTTTGTATATTTTAATAAATCATTAAACGATAAGCAAATGAACTTATCCATAAATTTTATACATTATTAATATAATTAATACACCTATTTCGACTATATATATATGTATAAATGTTTCTCGAAAAAACTAAAAAAGAACTTTATTTCTGACTTGGATCAATGTATGGAAAACGCAACTTAATGTCTATATTAGTTGTTTAGTAAAGATAGATAAAAATCTCCATGATCCGATATATTAAGAGATGAAAATATAATAATACTTTGTGCATGAATTGCTAATGAAACAAAACGCAAGATTAATAATTCAAGTTGATGAAATTACGAAGTTTTAACAAATATAATAAACGTTATCTCTATATACGTTAACACCATAATAAAAAAGGAGTCCATAACAATTAATATTAAAAACAAAGTAGGGATCAAGACTTGGATGCAACGATCTACACCACTCGGGGACCAAATTTACCTATAGAAGATACCTGATGTTCACATTTTATAGACTACGAATATAGGGCAAAGTCTTGCTCAAATCGCCCACTGTGAATGAGTCTGCCATCATTAAATCTGCCGTCAGAGAATTACAATTAACAACGTCAAGTAAATCAACACAATGTTAGAGCTGATAATTAGAAGATAGGCCAGATTTACAGCTCAGAATAAAAAAAGCATCGATAAGTTTATCGACCCACTAACCTAACGGCCTGATCGGGTGTTTGTCCCAGAGGAAGGTGCGTTTGACTGGAGACAGGTAGGAGTCACGGATGTAGGAAGGGCTGCGGTCCCACCGCGCCATGGGTCTCAGCTCCGGCCAATCGTACCAGAACGGGTCCCTCGTTATCGCGGAAATTGGTAGAGACGGGCTCGGGTTGAAAATGTCAGCCCATGGTCTGCGTCTCAATCCGCCGGCGTTGTACAAAGGCGCACCTATATTTCATATTCATTAATACCAGGGCAACATGTCCACATCACCAGGTCTTCGTCACTATATCGTGTCATCTATCAAGCATTTACAAGCACAATTAATTGTTACTATTTTAATTCACCTAGTTCTAATTAATTCTTAGTAAGTTTTCTAAGTGAAAACCAACACTACACTAATTGTTTACTATCGTATGTTTTAACTATATACTATATGCAAACTAGTAACAAATTATTCAAAGCTTTATTAGTTAAACCCAAACATCAATGATATTATAGTCAGTTATAGCTTAAAACTAAAAATGAGTAAACAAGTGATATTGATCACAACAATAGCAATGTTTCATGCGATTTATCAGAACATGTACACTCAAAGTAGACAGAATAATTTTTGTGAATGTAGATGTCATGATTTCTAATTCACTTACAAAAACATTATATCTAACTACCAGGCTATATAACGGTTTGGTCAAACAGCGGGTGGGGACGCGACGCGACGCTAACGCGACGTGAACAGTAGCAATGCGTTAGTTAATATAGAAAACGTCACAAATGCGGACTTGACGCGACGCGACGTGCTGAGAGTAGGGACTGAATACCGGTTAATTTACTATGGGAGTTATAACGGTATAATAAAGGTTTTTGTTAATATTCTTTCGTTTTTATTCATATTTTCTGGAAAAAATACTGTGGTAAGTTTAGTGTGTATTACTCTTTAAAACTAATATCATGGTATCTCAGTCAGACACGTATTTTGGAAAATAAAAATTAACCGGGTTCAGTCCCTGGCCGACGTATTTGGCGTTCTCTATATTATTTAATTCATTACAACTGTTCATGTCCCGTCAGCGTCATGCCACGCCCGCTGTTTGACCAGACCATTATTGGACATTAATAATACTGAAAAAAGTCGAAAAGAAATATTATCACAGAGAGGGTTGTGACGAAGATACAGGTTTATACATGTTGCCCTTACCGTCCGAATCGTATGCGACTTCACAGTCACGGGGTGGACTTATCCTCGGTTTGACGGGCGTAGGAGACCTCCCTCGGAGAGAGCGATCGAAACCTGCCCATTTTTCGGCATCAGCGAAAAATGGATCCTTATTGAACACGTCCGATATCCGCGATGGCCAAGATCCTTCATCGAAGTCTCATGGTCAATAACGACTCAAACTGAACCAATATGTATGTACATGCCGTTGCATACAATACCTATCACTAAATACAGCTTAAGATCTATTAATTTGGAGTGTACTGTTCATGAGGCGTAATTAATTTAAACATATCCATAAGTGTTTTCTTGCGCATATTTACAATGCAATTCATGCACATGAGTAAAGATACAATTTTTAGCAATGTCATAATTAAAGTTGAAGTTCCTCGTGAAGTTTAGAATAAAACATACGCGTGAAACAAATGCAAATGAGAGGAAGGTACTAAACTACTAAATTAAACACGAATTTGTCTTTTATATTTTAATAAAAAATGAATTGGGTTAGTTTTATGTAAATAAATTTGTACTTGGTAAATTATAAACAAGAAAATATAAATGATTCAGTAAAATAATAGTAACATCTCAATTGTACAGCGACTTTAAAATAATGAATAAAAACAATTACCAAAGGCTTTATATAAAATACAGTAGATATGCAAAATATTATATATAGTTACTTTTGAATTTTAAATAAGATAACAGAGATAATCTATTAAGTACTGAATGACAATTCTTAATTTAAATAAAATTTACAAAACATTTAACTTGTATAGAAATAATGTTAAATTCTTTTTTTTAATAGATATCATGAATAAAAAGTAATATTTAATGAGAATAGATCACACACAAAGTAAGATTCAATAAGCAGTGAATCTTCTGGTAGTGTTTACTATCCTCATTCTATAATTTTAATTTCCTGTTCTGCGTGACTCGCTATGGCTGGAATGTATCCACTTCAAATGTATATTCTATCTTACAAGAAATTCGAATTTGGAGGCATTCAACCCCTAGCTCATACACGTTTCAGTTAACATTTTGGAATAGCTCGTTCGTTTTACATAGTCTCTTCGAGACACTTGAAAAGACCAGTTCTGCGAATTTAGATTAAACGAACGATATATTCCGATAGTATGTAACCTTAATCTAACGTAATCGTGCATATATTTAATAGAATTTACCTGTGCCCCAGTGCGGTTTGTTGTCAGGTTCATATTCGATGCCTTTAAGGCTCTTGGGTTGGAGGGGGTCGATGATCGGAGCGCTTAAGTCGGTGACGGGGTATGCCCGGTCCTTCAAGTAGAGTCCGTAACGGGATGGATAGAGACGATCGATTGCGGCTAGTCTGTCGAGGTGGTCTTGCCACGCTTTGTGGGCGTCGAAGGGGTCAACACCTCGTCGCACGCGCCTTGGCACGTGGTAAACTAACGCAAAAAAATAATATATTGTTAGCGGCATTTCACGTCAATTGAAAAAAAAAAGAAGAAGGTGTAAGATGAAACCAAACGAGATCCTTTGTAGAGGACTTTTAATTCATAAGTGATTATGTAACTGATAGTTTAAAATATTGAGTTTCAATCGTATTAAAAAGATATAAAGTTAAAATATTTCAATCAACAAATCCTAAATTATGATGATTTTCAATTTGGTTAACAAATGTTCGAGTAATAGATATCTAAGTCAATGTTAATAATAAATAATTTGTTAGAATGCGAAGCTCAAGCTTTAGTTATGATATTGATTCTATTTATACTAATGAAAATTATTTTCTGAACAAATGCTTGTAAAACTCACCTCTTTACCATCTGGCCGACTTACAAGGACCTTGATTCATTATCTCATAACCTCAGATCTATTTACTTTGAAACCATACCAATATATTTCGAGTGTATGCTATATGGTGTGCTTTCAGAGCAAGACATAAGGGAACGATGAGAATGAATCGGGGTAAAGGATGTTTCGTAAAACAAGGATGAGAGGACATGAATTTATTATAAAACAAAGATGACACCTGAGGAATGCTTGAAGATTCAATAATGTAGTCGATACAAATCCATTATCATACAAGTGTAAAGGGTGTTATGTATAATAAATGACTCATTAAAATGTGCCATGCAGTTATGACTGTAAGTATGGTTATTACAAGCGTATATACATATTGATAATAACAAATATATTTCTAAAATATGTAAGTTTCCAATGCCGTGGACATAATGAAAAGACGTGAACAAAATGGATATTTGTTTAAAATATTTCTTCAGATATCTTATTTCATTAAAATATTTACGGTGAAGTAGTGTTTCTTCGTTGTTAAAAACAATATTATGTATGTGAATATTTTGTGAGACAGTAATTGTGTTATCGATTTATTGTGAGTTAAATCTTCGAGCGTTCTACCGGTCTCAGTCCAAAATAATTAGCGTAAGGCTTTATTAAAAATGCATACAACTTATTTATCATTACATTATATTGGTACATGGCTTATACAGTAGTAATCATTTACAACATTATTTTTGAATTTAAATGTATTTTATAAGCAGATGTGTCTAAACCTAGTTTAAACAGCTCCGGTTTTTGACGCTGAAACAATCAAAATAATGATCCCGTGAAATGCGAAAATCGCTTTTGTATTTTAAAACTGTTGGTATAAATAAAGTATAATGTTATTGGCATAAATAAGGTTAGAGCAGATTATATATATATACAGTTAATTATTTGTACAAATTATTTATGTTTATATATACATATTACAAATTACGTTACATATTATTTAATAAGGGTTTTAATGAAAATTAATTATAAAATGCTGTGCTTGGCAGAGTGCATTATGCAAAATCAATCAAAAACCAGAATATTTTTGATTGAGCAGTTAATTTCAAAATTTCATACTAACTTGGCCTGTAGGCTTCAAGGGAGCGAGGGTAGTTGTGCGTATAGATGGGTCTCGGGGAGTAACCGTAGACTTCACGGTGGACAGGTAGGTAACGGTAGCCAGGCACGGTGATCCTCTCAGCGGCACCTACGGGGTCGTCGTAGATAGATTTGCTGTAGGGGTATGTTGAACTCAGTTCAGGGAAAACGCTGCGGCGTGATGGCCTGTACCTCTCTTCAGCCCTGATATCTTCTGATCCTGTTTGTTTTTAAATATACTTATTAAACAATCATTACGTCACACAAAAATTACAATGTTACCTATACTTTGATAGTTTTATTGAACCTTACCTTTTAGAGATCGCACGAAAGACTGCCAGAACCTGGCCTTCTTTGACGGCGTCTCATTTCTCCCAATCATTTCTAAATGATTTTTAAACATTTTGACGATTTGTCGTGCTCGTTTTCTGAAACAAAATTGTAATCGTTAGCGCAATAATTTGTTGACAAACAGCACAGTTAGCCTTGGAACTGAATTCGTAGAGTAAAATTCACAACTATCATATTCAATAATCATCATATGACATAATACAATGAATACTCGTAAATAGAGCAATGACGTAGGTAGTGTTAGCAGCTGGTCCGCAAATAGACGTCTCGATGGCTAGGTGCCGTGGCGAATGGCCCATGGTCTTGGCTGACCGCCAATATAACTAGTAACGACTAAAATGCCTGTTTTTACGAATGGATGATTCCTTAGCTATTTTCAAGTTTTATGCGACCTTGTTACAATTTCTTTGTCATTTTAGCCGCAATACTTCTCAAAGCTAGGAATGAAAGTTACACATTCTTTTTAATTTATTAATAATACCAGAGCAATCTAGTAACTTGATAACTAATTGTACTTAGGATACAATTAATCAGAGTTATAGAAGCGTCTAGAACTTTTGTTTTTACTCATATTTCAATTAATTGTAAACAGCTGAAGATGTTGCACCTTCCATCCGTCCGCCTTATCAAATTGATATATTTGTGCATTTGCGTCAATAATCTATTTGTGGAAGAAGAAGCTTCATTGATCAAATTTCCGATTAAGATCGACATATTGTGTACTTGGGGCTGTACATTACCTAAACAATTATTTATAAATATTATCAAATGATAAATAATATATCAGTGCTTTGTTAAATATTTTGTTAAATATTATTAAAATATTTGAATTTACACGTTCTCTTTTAAAATATCATAAATTATCGTAGTACGTACCGAATAATTTTCTCGAAAATTTCTAGCACAATTATATAAGCTACTACTAAGTACTAAAGATTATAGACTTGAAAATCAATGAAATGTTAAGTAATTAAAATTTAGAGTAAACTTGACATTAAAAATGATTCATCATGAATCTAAAGCAGATCCGGTTCAAGATCGAAGGCCAATGTCGAAATATTTTCCATACGTATCCCGTGGACCTATTTAGAATATAGTCAATGTCAGCTGAAGTTTCCTAAAATAGCATCGCTTAAAGAAAGATAGTGAAGGTGTGAAAAATGCGCGATTGTGTAACGACTACAAAAATACTCGAAGGCGCGTCAATAGGTGGAGATTGCAAATTTGGCTCGGCGCGTGCGGCCAAAAATAGTCGGAGCGCGGCCGGATCAGATTCACAGCATTCGGATGCTGACTGCTTTCATGTCATACTCTGACGTATTCTCATTACACATTGCTTTATCTATAGAATTATTTATGATTAAGCAATGTTACAATATATTGGCAACTTGTATTTTGATAGCATTAAAAAGCTCTAACACAACAAAATGAAAGGCTTGAATAAACTTTAACTTATCAAATATATTCTTTTTTTTATAAAATTTCTGCCTCGATTACATTAATTGTATTTTGAAATAAAATATTGTATTTTTTTTTCGAATAAATTAAATCAACTTCTATTACTGTTTATGAAATTATTTGAAATGAGTCATTAAAAATTGCATCAGTACAACTGCGTGTATTTTCTTTTATGAACTTTGTGAACAATGTTTAGTGATAAATAAACAATTCTCATAAATAATCTTTATAATGTTATACTGACTTTTATTGTAAATGTAATTATGATATTTTTCTATATATAATATGATTGGCAACAAATTTGTTCACATCTACACTGTTATATCATAACTTACGTGATACCGAAACAACAACCCTTAATAAAACCGATAACGCAAAATTGAAATCGTTAGGGCGCAACTAGAACGAGACAACAATACACTGGGGCCACAAGGAATTAGACTATACACTTGCACTGTGAGGGATCACTACTTGCCTTACCGATTATTTAATGGTCGTTATTAGCGAGTGTGTTGTGTGACGAGCCGACGTCGAGTGTCGGACCAGGGCGGGCGCGCACTGGCGCGTAGGGCGGCCGCAGCGAGATCGCCAGTCCGCCCCCGCTAATATCGTAAACATTTCAGTTTCCAGCTTTTCTACTAAACTTGCTCCCTCGGACATTGTTACTTTATCATTGTATCTCTTTATTTACTATTATATTGTAAGCCAGTCTACATACTCCAAATAATTTATAACTTGGCTTATATAATATTGAATTTAAAATGATGCATTGAGGAAAGCAATTTAAAATAGAATTTGTTTAATAAAATGTAAGACTTTTTGCTTTTTATGTTATACATTATGCTGTATAAGAAAAAAAAAATATTTTTTTTGCTTCATAAGTATATAAAAACTAAATACATAAAACATTAATCTTATTAATAATTTTAAATATTATACTTTAAACTTCACTTCTATTATGTAGTTATATTAGCTAAGTTTATATTCAATTAGATCGTACATATTCAATAGTTCATTTTTGATATAAGTTCAAGATGATGTGTGCTAATTTACTATAATTTAATGAAAAGAGTAATGTGAGTTACACCATAATTTAAATAATTTTAGTCACCTTATATTATTATTTTTCCTATTGCTGTACTGTTTTGTTCATATTTTTAGTAATATGCTGTAATTATTAATTTAAAAACGAATTATAAGTAAATAGTCTAGTAGATTTATTTATAATATTATTATTATAAAAAAAACAAAATATATGAAACCAATCAATAAATTCATAACTTTGTTGTTAATACTCTTAAGTATTTGCGTTATAATACTTTGCATCTGAATAATTTATGAAGAACTAATAATAATGATTCATATTTGACATCTCCGCCGAGTTGAATTATGAATGTTGTCGTTGAATCACTGCTACGCAGCTACAAGATTTGTTTATTTTGTAGAGCTACTGACTTTTACGTACTTATAATTACTTCCTAGGGCTCGAAGCAAATAAGCATAATCAAATGGCTAGGAATATAGGGTGTCTTCAAAATAAATTGGTCCACACCCAAGAAAGGTAGCCATTTTGTATTATTTTTATTTATTTAATTATTAGGAGGTTTCAAATATTTAAATAAAATACTGTATACCGGATTAAAACGGTTGCTGTAAAGCATCCGAAACGTTGGGATAAATAATTTAAACAATATAAATAATAAATCGCGTTTTAATCCGGTATTCAGTATTTTATTTAAATGTGTGATACTCGCGTTAATAAAAGACAATATTAGGTTTCAAATAGTTGGCTAGCTATTTGAAGCTATTTAAGCAAATAAATTAATGAACACTGCTTTAAAAAGATGAATCAGTCAGACAAAGGTCAGTTAAATATATATAAAATCCGATTACTTTGGAACCGGATGCTGTTGATAGTTTGGATTTACGATGTTTTAAAAACAGTATGAGGTAAAGTTAGTTAGCACATAGAATTTTATAATTAAGTATTCAGTTTAAGCTTTTATCATAATATTGATTTCAAGAAATAATTAAACAGTGTTATGAGCGTCCCTGGTAACGCTAGTTTTAAAATTTTAAGTTCAGTTCAATAAAGTTTATACTAAATAATTTCAATTAATCAATGCATTTAATCATCTATTATTTTTATTTACATTAGTTTTATGAATGACAACAAAAAATTGAATAACAACATTTATATAGTTATTTTCTAAAAGTCGCTACGATCCATCGAAATCTGGCTCGTTATCAACATTTATATTTAGATGTACACGCTCAAGATCAGACATAATATCCTAACGACTTTCGACTACACTGTGTTTTACGTCTGCTATTGCTAATTACATTTTAGTTTGGTTCTATTATATAAAGACATCAGTCTTCTTATCTTCTTAAATTGTTAAGCTTAACAAAGAATCATTTTTTTGTGTCAGAAAAGGAATCAGATTAAATAGATCTGTAATCGTAATCTAGAATATGTAACAGTCGCTAAAATACGAAGTTCCGAATGACGAATTTACATTGCACTTAAAATAATTACTAAAAATGAATTGCTTTTAATCCCCAACTGTTATATGTAATATCTATAAGTTTTTGAAATCTCAAATGATTTTTTAAAGACAATAATGCAATTTAAGAAAGTGCTACGAAGCACTCAACCCCGCGAACAGGTTTTAATTAAGTTCTACGACTGCTACGCTTCGTTCTACGAGACCGCTATAGCTTTGTTTAAATTATTTTTGGAATTAGTAAGAATCATAAGATGGTATATCATAATATGGCTCAGACTGAAATGTTGTGCTGATATAGTGAAATTTCAAATTACATTACATGCGGAAATTCCAAGACAGAATTTGAATAGCGCATTTGCGCTTCATCTATGAAATGTTACTAACCGAATGAAATATATTCCATTAAAATTCCTTTATAAGTTTATTCAAGTAACTTTTACAAGTACTTTTTAATCGTCAATTGTTTTTAAGCTACTATTGGTTCAAAATTTTGATTTTACCAAAAAGAGCTGGCAAATAGTGACTCTTTTAAAAACTAGATATATATGTATGTATATGTGTGTTTAAAAAGATAAGTATAATAAATACAATGTTGAAAATAATTATTCTTACAACAATAAATTTTAACAAAAATAAACTTAGGTTTATTCTAGTATCACTGCCAAATTTTATGACAGAAACAAATTGCTTAATTAATAGTATCGTTATAATTTTATAGCTTATTAGTGGTTGATTATGTATTTTGGCGAGCGACATTTTAATTTATCTATTTATTTAGAATAGAATTAAACGATATACCAAAACTAACTACTCACACATCTATATACGTATATAAAACAAAGTCATGTTAGTCTCAAGAACGGCTGCACCGATTTTAATGCTAACTTATTTTTTGGATTTGTCTATGCCCCGAATAACTGAATAGCTATTAAAATAATGGAGAAAATTCAGAAAAAAATATGCAGAAAATTAAAAGGTTCGAACTCTTCCACCTTTGCGATTGACAGATCACGTCACGAACGCCTATAGCTTTTTTGTAGGTAATAATTGTAGCATTTTCAAATCTATTTTTTTGGAAGACATCATTCTGGCAGGACAACGTCTTTCGGGTCTGCTAGCAAAATATAAATTAACAATTTTAACTCGACACTTCCAATCGTACATACATTTTCTACCAACAGTCGCAAATATTTTGATTCCTGAATCAATTTATAAGTTCAAGGGTGACTATTTAGTCCTACCAACGTTTGTAAATAAATTATGTTAGTTTCTTTAACGACTGTGTTTTGATTATTTATTCAAATTGTAGGCATATTCTTAATACTACAAACAGACATACACTGCCTTTGTTGTAATAAATCTTAATTAATTACTTAAATAGTAGGGGAAAACGTAGACTTTTATTTTACCTATATCACCATACTGCTACACAATTTAAGGTTGCAATTAATAAAATTTTATTGGTTTATTTGATTCGAACCCGCGACCCATCGGAGCGCAAGGTAGGTGTTCTACCAAACGCGCCCGTCAAAATATTGAGTAATCTTTGTCGTACATACAATAATAACACAAGAAACATAGATCATGATATATTATATGAAGTCAAGATTAACACTAGATATTATTAGATTATTTCAGTGTATTTACAACATAACAGTTTCGATCTGTTTACAGTTGGTTCTATGAATAAAAAGCTGTCGTCCGGCCTAGCATGACCGCCACGAGATATGTCGCGGACGAGAGAAGACAAACTAAGATGTAAGATATTGATATATTATATCTCGACATCGACAATTTTGATAGGAAAGATATCTCGATCGACAAATGTATCTATTTTTGATATTAAAAGTCGAGTTTTAAGTGTAATTGTCATATTAGACCCGGAAGAAATAAAGTGATAATCGATAAAAACACGAGAAAACGGTCGACAAAATTTTGTCGCGGTTGTCATGCTAGGCCGGCAGATATCTATTGTGAGAGCTGTAGGCAATATTCAACAAAGGTATTTCTATACGTACATACTTCTGTTTATGCTTGGAACTGCGCAGGAAGTGAAAGACGTATGCGAGTCGCGCGTCACCAAGCTGTGAGATCATCATCAATGAATAAAGTGATATAACGGTATATTTTCACACATGTACTTAAATGGATTTTGCATACGGAATGAAGCAACTAGAATGGTGCTACCTTTGCATATAAAGATTTCAATAATATTCGCAATTTATTCGATAACGCAATTTATAAAAAAAATCGGACATCATACTTCATGCACCCAAAATCAATCAATGTTACGCTAGATACCAACCAATTTCCATTTTACTTCGATCATTTGAAAATTCATAGACTGTATTCGAAACGCGGGACCTGGAGTGCCTGTGAACTTAGCAGAGCAAAGTCCAGCAGAGCACCAAAAAATTGGAGTTCCCTTAGCATGCACAATAGTTCTATAGTTCCTGATAGTTTTCAAAAAGATTTCTAGCAATTTACGCTCAGAACAGAATTTTTAAAAAAATTAAAAAGGCTCTGCTAACTTCCGAAACATAGCAGAGCACTTTTTTTAAATTAAAAAAACAAAAGGTTTTTCATAAGGAGACGGATAAGAACAGTAGTTCCTTATACTTTAAAACTCAATAAAAGTTATTTTTCCTATATAAAATATTAAAGAGAAATACAAAAAAATATATGGATATTTCAGAAAAAAAAAATATTTTTAACATAAAAATCATTCAGTAAGCTAGAACTCTGCGATTTTTACTAGAACATGAGTGTATCTACTAATCGAGATCAAATTTACAGCCAGGACTCCTCGTAAACCTCCAGCAGAGCAGGGTTGAATGTTTAAAAGTTGAGATTTCCTCTATGTTGGCGGATTTAAATTTTTTACAAAATATTTAGTAAGATAAACAGCCAGAACTCCTCGATTTCAAGTAGTACATGAGTATACCTATAAATTGACATCAGATATATAGCCAGAACTCCTCGCTAACCTCCAGCAGAGCAGGGGTGAACATTTCAAAGTTGAGATTTCCTCTATGTTGGAGGATTTGAATTTTTTACAAAATATTTTATGAGCTAAACAGTCAGAACTCCTCGATTTCCAGTAGAAAATAATAATAGCTATAAATTGACAACAGATTCACAGCCAGAACTCCTCGCAAACTTCCAGCAGAGCAGGGGTGAACATTTTAAGTTGAGATTTCCTCTATATTGGAGGATTTTAATTTTTTACAAAATATTTTATGAGCTAAACAGCTAGAACTCCTCGATTTTCAGTAGAACATATACATAGCTATAAACTGACATCAGATCATAGCCAGAACTTTTCGAAAACTGCCAGCAGAGCAGGGGTGAACATTTCGAAGTTGAGATTTAATCTATGTTGGAGGATTTTAATTTTTTACAAAATATTTTATAAGCTAAACAGCCAGAACTCCTCGATTTCCAGTAGAACATAAGTATAGCTATAAACTGACATCAGATTCATAGCCAGAACTCCTCGCAAACTTCCAGCAGAGCAGGGGTGAACATTTCGAAGATGAGATTTCCTCTATATTGGAGGATTTGAATTTTTTACAAAATATTTTATGAGCTAAACAGCCAGAACTCCTCGATTTGCAGTAGAAAATAAGTATGTCTAATAATTGACATCAAATTCATAGACAGAACTCCTCGCAAACTTCCAGCAGAGCAGGGGTGAACATTTTAAGTTGAGATTTCCTCTATATTGGAAGATTTTAATTTTTTACAAAATATTTTATGAGCTAAACAGCCAGAACTCCTCGATTTGCAGTAGAAAATAAGTATGTCTAATAATTGACATCAAATTCATAGACAGAACTCCTCGCAAACTTCCAGCAGAGCAGGGGTGAACATTTTAAGTTGAGATTTCCTCTATATTGGAAGATTTTAATTTTTTAACAAAATATGTTATATATAAGCTAAACAGCCAGAACTCCTCGATTTTCAGTAGAACATATATATAGCTCATAAATTTTTTTGTAAAAAATTAAACTCTTCAAATATAGAGGAAATCTCAACTTCGAAATGTTCACCCCTGCTCTGCTGGAAGTTTGCGAGGAGTTCTGGCTATGAATCTGATGTCAAATTATAGCTATTATTATTTTCTACTGGAAATCGAGGAGTTCTGACTGTTTAGCTTATAAAATATTTTGTAAAAAATTAAAATCCTCCAACATAGATGAAATCTCAACTTCGAAATGTTCACCCCTGCTCTGCTGGCAGTTTGCGAGGAGTTCAGTCTATGAATTTGATGTCAATTATTAGACATACGTATTTTCTACTGGAAATCGAGGAGTTCTGGCTGGTAAGCTCATAAAATATGTTGTAAAAAATTAAAATCCTCCAACATAGAGGAAATCTCAACTTTGAAATGTTCACCCCTGCTCTGCTGGCAGTTTGCGAGGAGTTCTGGCTATGAATCTGATGTCAGTTTATAGTTATACTTATGTTCTACTGGAAATCGAGGAGTTCTGGCTGTTTAGCTCATAAAAATTTTGTTAAAAAATTAAAATCCTCCAACATAGATGAAATCTCAACTTCGAAATGTTCACCCCTGCTCTGCTGGAAGTTTGCGAGGAGTTCTGTCTATGAATTTGATGTCAATTATTAGACATACTTATTTTCTACTGGAAATCGAGGAGTTCTGGCTGTTTAGCTCATAAAATATTTTGTAAAAAATTAAAATCCTCCAACATAGAGGAAATCTCAACTTCGAAATGTTCACCCCTGCTCTGCTGGAAGTTTGCGAGGAGTTCTGTCTATGAATTTGATGTCTATTATTAGACATACTTATTTTCTACTGGAAATCGAGGAGTTCTGGCTGTTTAGCTCATAAAATATTTTGTAAAAAATTAAAATCCTCCAACATAGATGAAATCTCAACTTCGAAATGTTCACCCCTGCTCTACTGGCAGTTTGCGAGGAGTTCTGGCTATGAATCTGATGTCAGTTTATAGCTATACTTATGTTCTACTGGAAATCGAGGAGTTCCGGCTGTTAAGCTCATAAAATATTTTGTAAAAAATTAAAATCCTCCAACATAGATGAAATCTCAACTTCGAAATGTTCACCCCTGCTCTGCTGGCAGTTTGCGAGGAGTTCTGTCTATGAATTTGATGTCAATTATTAGACATACGTATTTTCTACTGGAAATCGAGGAGTTCTGGCTGGTAAGCTCATAAAATATGTTGTAAAAAATTAAAATCCTCCAACATAGAGGAAATCTCAACTTTGAAATGTTCACCCCTGCTCTGCTGGCAGTTTGCGAGGAGTTCTGGCTATGAATCTGATGTCAGTTTATAGTTATACTTATGTTCTACTGGAAATCGAGGAGTTCTGGCTGTTTAGCTCATAAAATATTTTGTTAAAAAATTAAAATCCTCCAACATAGATGAAATCTCAACTTCGAAATGTTCACCCCTGCTCTGCTGGAAGTTTGCGAGGAGTTCTGTCTATGAATTTGATGTCAATTATAAGACATACTTATTTTCTACTGGAAATCGAGGAGTTCTGGCTGTTTAGCTCATAAAATATTTTGTAAAAAATTAAAATCCTCCAACATAGAGGAAATCTCAACTTCGAAATGTTCACCCCTGCTCTGCTGGAAGTTTGCGAGGAGTTCTGTCTATGAATTTGATGTCAATTATTAGACATACTTATTTTCTACTGGAAATCGAGGAGTTCTGGCTGTTTAGCTCATAAAATATTTTGTAAAAAATTAAAATCCTCCAACATAGATGAAATCTCAACTTCGAAATGTTCACCCCTGCTCTACTGGCAGTTTGCGAGGAGTTCTGGCTATGAATCTGATGTCAGTTTATAGCTATACTTATGTTCTACTGGAAATCGAGGAGTTCCGGCTGTTTAGCTCATAAAATATTTTGTAAAAAATTAAAATCCTCCAACATAGATGAAATCTCAACTTCGAAATGTTCACCCCTGCTCTGCTGGCAGTTTGCGAGGAGTTCTGGCTATGAATCTGATGTCAGTTTATAGCTATATATATGTTCTACTGGAAATCGAGGAGTTCTGGCTGTTTAGCTCATAAAATATTTTGTAAAAAATTAAAATCCTCCAACATCGATGAAATCTCAACTTCGAAATATTCACCCCTGCTCTGCTGGAAGTTTGCGAGGAGTTCTGTCTATGAATTTGATGTCAATTATTAGACATACTTATTTTGTACTGGAAATCGAGGAGTTCTGGCTGTTTAGCTCATAAAATATGTTGTAAAAAATTAAAATCCTCCAACATAGAGGAAATCTCAACTTTGAAATGTTCACCCCTGCTCTGCTGGCAGTTTGCGAGGAGTTCTGGCTATATATCTGATGTCAATTTATAGATATATTTTTGTTCTACTGGAAATCGAGGAGTTCTGGCTGTTTAGCTCATAAAATATTTTGTAAAAAATTAAAATCCTCCAACATAGATGATATCTCAACTTCGAAATGTTCACCCCTGCTCTGCTGGAAGTTTGCGAGGAGTTCTGGCTATGAATCTGATGTCAGTTTATAGCTATACTTATTTTCTACTGGAAATCGAGGAGTTCTGGCTGTTTAGCTTATAAAATATTTTGTTAAAAAATTAAAATCCTCCAACATAGATGAAATCTCAACTTCGAAATGTTCACCCCTGCTCTGCTGGAAGTTTGCGAGGAGTTCTGTCTATGAATTTGATGTCAATTATTAGATATACTTATTTTCTACTGGAAATCGAGGAGTTCTGGCTGTTTAGCTCATAAAATATTTTGTAAAAAATTAAAATCCTCCAACATAGATGAAATCTCAACTTCGAAATGTTCACCCCTGCTCTGCTGGCAGTTTTCGAAGAGTTCTGGCTATGAATCTGATGTCAGTTTATAGCTATATATATGTTCTACTGGAAATCGAGGAGTTCTGACTGTTTAGCTCATAAAATATTTTGTAAAAAATTCAAATCCTCCAATATAGAGGAAATCTCAACTTAAAATGTTCACCCCTGCTCTGCTGGAATTTTGCGAGGAGTTCTGTCTATGAATTTGATGTCTATTATTAGACATACTTATTTTCTACTGGAAATCGAGGAGTTCTGGCTGTTTAGCTCATAAAATATTTTGTAAAAAATTAAAATCCTCCAACATAGATGAAATCTCAACTTCGAAATGTTCACCCCTGCTCTACTGGCAGTTTGCGAGGAGTTCTGGCTATGAATCTGATGTCAGTTTATAGCTATACTTATGTTCTACTGGAAATTGAGGAGTTCCGGCTGTTTAGCTCATAAAAGATTTTGTAAAAAATTTAAATCCTCCAACATAGATGAAATCTCAACTTCGAAATGTTCACCCCTGCTCTGCTGGCAGTTTGCGAGGAGTTCTGGCTATGAATCTGATGTCAGTTTATAGCTATATATATGTTCTACTGGAAATCGAGGAGTTCTGGCTGTTTAGCTTATAAAATATTTTGTTAAAAAATTAAAATCCTCCAACATAGATGAAATCTCAACTTCGAAATGTTCACCCCTGCTCTGCTGGAAGTTTGCGAGGAGTTCTGTCTATGAATTTGATGTCAATTATTAGATATACTTATTTTCTACTGGAAATCGAGGAGTTCTGGCTGTTTAGCTCATAAAATATTTTGTAAAAAATTAAAATCCTCCAACATAGATGAAATCTCAACTTCGAAATGTTCACCCCTGCTCTGCTGGCAGTTTTCGAAGAGTTCTGGCTATGAATCTGATGTCAGTTTATAGCTATATATATGTTCTACTGGAAATCGAGGAGTTCTGACTGTTTAGCTCATAAAATATTTTGTAAAAAATTCAAATCCTCCAATATAGAGGAAATCTCAACTTAAAATGTTCACCCCTGCTCTGCTGGAAGTTTGCGAGGAGTTCTGGCTGTGAATCTGTTGTCAATTTATAGCTATTATTATTTTCTACTGGAAATCGAGGAGTTCTGACTGTTTAGCTCATAAAATATTTTGTAAAAAATTCAAATCCTCCAACATAGAGGAAATCTCAACTTTGAAATGTTCACCCCTGCTCTGCTGGAGGTTAGCGAGGAGTTCTGGCTATATATCTGATGTCAATTTATAGGTATACTCATGTTCTACTTGAAATCGAGGAGTTCTGGCTGTTTATCTTACTAAATATTTTGTAAAAAATTAAAATCCGCCAACATAGAGGAAATCTCAACTTTTAAACATTCAACCCTGCTCTGCTGGAGGTTTACGAGGAGTCCTGGCTGTAAATTTGATCTCGATTGGTAGATACACTCATGTTCTAGTAAAAATCGCAGAGTTCTAGCTTACTGAATGATTTTTATGATAAAAATAAATTATTTTTCTGAAATATCCATATATTTTTTGTATTTCTCTTTAATATTTTATATAGGAAAAATAACTTTTATTGAGTTTTAAAGTATAAGGAACTACTGTTCTTATCCGTCTCCTTATGAAAAACCTTTTGTTTTTTTAATTTAAAAAAAGTGCTCTGCTATGTTTCCGAAGTTAGCAGAGCATTTTTAATTTTTTTAAAAATTCTGTTCTGAGCGTAAATTGCTAAAAATCTTTTTGAAAACTATCAGGAACTATAGAACTATTGTGCATGCTCAGGGAACTCCAATTTTTTGGTGCTCTGCTGGACTTTGCTCTGCTAAGTTCACAGGCACGGATCTGGAGGCCTATACCAAAACAAAATACGAAGTTTCGGCTGACGGATCGTACATTTTCCTATTATGAATAATCGATCCGTCTTTAGTCATTATGTCTTTCGTTTGACATTACTATGATCGTAAGTATAATCGTAAATAGAATAGAAAATGTTTTCTTAATAAGTTAAAATACGAAGTTGTTTGTTCTTTCATTTTTAAAATGAAGTTGTTTGTTCGATTTTGGTAATAGACCTACTGTCTTTCTTTCCTTTGGACGAACTTTGGGTCGATATTCAGTTTTTTTTTTATTTATAGTCTGTAATAAATATTTGTTTTTGTTTTATAGTCTGAATGAAACATAATTATATGTGACTTTATATAAAACATCTTACACATATAATATTATATTATTCGCTAGTGTTATGAAGGCTATAATAATTCTAGATCAAGTTTCATATGGTGTTCACTTTTTTTATTACAGAGCAGACAACCGAACAGGCAGTTTACCACCGCCTATGGATATTCGCGACTCAAATTTCTTAGATGAAACGGAAACATCGTAAATACTTAGCAAAATTAAAACTATCATAATTATGTAGTACTCTTTAAACAAACAAAAAAAAATTAGTAAAATTATCAATTATCAAGGTGTACTCCTATAAAATATGGCTCTAAGACCTACCTTATATAATTTAAGATTCGAAGCATCATCTACTACATATTTCATCGAATAAATTATTTTAGTAATTAGATCATTAACAAAAATAATAAATGTTATTATAAAATGAATCTTGCCTAAAGTGACTTTCAATCTGGCCGCCAGTGACGTATGTTAATATGCGTAGGTAGAAAATACACGATGGATGCTGTCTTCAAAGTCGACCAGTTTACGTAGATCTCTAAAGCACTTCAGCTGATACATATGTCGGAAATATTTTCAGTGGAATTTGAAGAGTTCAGTTTAAAGTTGTTATAGAAAATCTGTAATACTATATCCCAACCTTGCTACGAATAGTTCTCGCCTACGCATGACTTCGAAAATGATGCGCTATTTCTAATTCACTATGCTTACAATTAAATTATACGAACTGTAATTTACGAGTGTTTACAGGGTAAGAACTCATACAATCCTTGCTATATGACTATATTACAATGTCCTAAGAATAACTATCAATGTAATTTTAAAACTCTACGTAGCGGTTGAATTTCAAAAAGCCAATAAATCTACTCGAGAATTGTATGAATAAAAAGACCCTCAAGGAAACTCCAAGGCATCCGTTTCCAAGTTGACAGCTCAAGACTTTTTGAAGAGAAGCCGGAACCATGTCAGTGTAACGGACAGTTGTAGATGGCGCCACAATAGCCAACTTGCACGATTCCCTCCGTACGTTGTAAGTTTGCTGCTTCCGGAGAGGAATTTTACGCATAGAAATGGCAACATTACACATTGTTACACAAAACTTTGCTAGTAATGCTCTTCTCTACATACGTGCTTCACTCGGTAATTCTGGGGCTACTTCCTCTTGGACAAGTTGGTCAATAAATACTGACTAGTTTGTTCGTTTATTGATGATATATTAAAAGTTTTCATAGACTTTCGATTGTATCATAATAATTTGTTTTTTTTTTCACCTTATTAATTAAATACTGACACACCGTTTAGCAGGCAAATAAAGTTCAATCGAGTACACAGAGGGCGCGGCATAGTAAATGTTTGTTCATACATGACATCGCCTCTGAACAAACTGACATACGGTTCTCACATCTATTTATATTTGATCTATTTGTTACGTTAATGACCGATTTAATTGTTAGCTGTAAGGTCAAATGTTGTTTGGTTTTGGTACGTGTATGTTAGAAATATTTAATGTGCAATAACTTAGATTGGTTACAAAATGTTACATGCTATCCGTGAACAAAATTAGTTTGTAGTTTTGTCGCAAATATACCTACTACTACAAACCTATTCCTTATTCTCTTTAAAAATAAACATATGCCATTTTTTTCTCTTTATAAGAATTATAATATTCTCATATTTACTGAATTGTAATGATACATTAAGGAAACATACTCGTAGATTGTAAACTTTAAAGACAATTATATATTTAATAATATAATTGAAGCCGAGTTTCTTAAGACTACTAATGAAGGCTACTTAATTAGTTACCTGTTAGACTATCGAATATGCCTTCCAATGGGAGTCTAAGTATATTTCAAGATGAACGTTCTAATTTGAATACTAATAATCAAATAAGATTATAATAATTCACATTAGATTTCACTTTCTATAAAATAAAATCTGTGATCATATCAAAATCATATTAAAATATTTATTTGTGCACAATTTTACATTTAATCTATCCCACTTGTATTTGCCAATGTAACGTTGATTCAACGTAAAAGGAAACATCCTTAAACCAATATTGAACGTTCACATTTATTCATTGGGAGTCACTGACATGACTTTAAAATAATTACAGCCATCCTGTAAGTGTAGATGATGTATAAAATTACTCTTTAAGCAATTATTTATTATTAAACAACATTTAACTTCAACATTACAAATGCACATCATACGGTTTTTTGTTTTTATAAAATAAGTCTTATTTAAAAGGGACTATGTCTATAATAGTATAAAACTTTTTTATAAAAGTTTGTTGTTTTTGCTAGCAACACTGCGTGATTGTTGTAGGGTGTAATTCAAAGATGGCGCGGCACGCGTCGCGCTCGTGTCGGAAACGCGGCCCGGAAGTATGCGAACGCCCTCACCCGCCGAAACAATGCAATCCTGTAAATTGAAATAAATTGATGTACTAGCATTGTTTATGTTGGAATAGCTATTTCTAAAATTCATAAGATTTTTAATCTTTTATTTCTAACATGATGAATAAGATTCAACAGAAGCTATAGAATTAACTATTAGGAAAAACAAATATTAGACGATACCTGCTTCATGTGTATAAATTAGTATAAAAATGAATTCTAGTCATTGTTATAACTTAAGAAACATTTAATATTATACCGTGTATATTTGCATTTTCAGTTGCAGATTTGGGATGTGGGAGTTATCAAATATATAAAAAATATATTTCAAAATTCAATATCTCGGCAAATAATAATTAAATGCCCCGAAAATCTATTGGATGAATGTTTTATAATATTAAAAGGAAGCTATGTACAGCTTCGGAAATTTATCCCAGATTTTCCCAAAATATAAAGTCTATTAAGTTATACTTTACTCAAGTGCAACGCTTGCATAAAGTAAAATTTGAAAAATTGTTTCTTTTAGCACTTTGTAAATTAACCAAATATACTTATTTTTGAACACTTTTAAAAGCAAACATTAGTATTTAATATCTCCCACGGGTGTTAGAAAATAGCGAGGGCGACGATTCCCGCGCCCTCAGTGACTCGTCGCGCTAATTACGCAATCAGTTCTCACAATTAAGTGACACCGCGCTCTATTACCTGCTGAACTCATTATCTTCACTTTGATCACATTATACGTATTGTGCACTTTGATTGCATCAGTATCTAGCTAATATCAACTGCACATTAACGCAAAACAACAGGCAATAAAATACGCCGGAAGGTATTGTTTGTTAAATACAGAATTTTCGATTTTCGTTTGTCTCAAATATTCAAGTACGAGAGAAAGAGTGATAATCTTATGTGTGTGAGAGTGAGAGTGTGACGTATCACTTTGAGAACACATTGAAGAATATAACAATTTAATATTTTTTAAGATAACATTATTTGCACAACGAATCATTAGATTTGAGCTAAAGTTATTCCTAAGGGTGCGGACCCCGTGCATAGAAGATTCCCAGCTAACGGCCTGTTAGTTACAGACAAATAGATTAGAAAGGATAGGATGGATCGGAATGCCTCCAATTGTATTAATAGTTAACAGCAATGAGATTCCCTTTGATTTAAAGTAATTTTAGCCACTAATATTAAGAAAACTTTTGGGAGGACAGCTAAAATTTTTATATAATAAATCTTAAACATTATAAATTATGTATAGTTTGCATAAGAAATCAGTGTGATAACTTAAATACTATAGTGTAAATAACAGTAAAGTTCTTTCACTTCTATAGTATTTCTTTTAAAAAACGATTAACAACCTTATTTTATTAGGAAGCTGTGATAGGTGAGATATTTCTATACTGCCTTTGCTAGATTTTGGACGTGTATATTATGTATAATCAAAGGTTTTGATGCACTAAGAACAACATAAGTTTTTCCAAAATCACAATTTAGAACTGAAACTGAAATACTTTTATAGCGACATTGATATGAAATAGATTAGGGCATGTAAATATTTTTTATAAATATACGTAACAGAAATAAAGTTGTAGTATATTTTCACAAACTGAGCAAATAGGTCATTTTATTCCTATGTCAAAAATGTTATCAATTAAAATATGTCTAATAAGGGTTGATAAAGCTTGTTATTATTGAAATAAATTTTCAAATCGATGCATTACTTGTAAATATTAGTTTCTGCAAATAAATCTTAATTATATTAGTCTCGACAGAATTTATGTGATGGAAAGTGCTCATTATTATAATAGAAAAATTATCTGTTTACTCCATGGGTTGCTAAGATTGGGAAATGACAAATACGCACCGGAAGCGATCCATTTTGGCGGGAAACGGTACACAGGAAGTCGATTCGCCAACCGCGAATATTGTCGGCGCCACTGTTCAATGACTGGGTTGTCATTTTCAAAAATAATAAATTATTATCTTTTAGGGCAAATTTTAAAAATATTAAGATTCAGGATGCCTTACAGACATCGGTTACACATATCATAAACAAATATTCAAACTGTATATGAAAAGACTTAAGAGGGATATTATCGGAAACCTATATTTTATGGCTATGGCGTATGTCAGATTTCAAACGAGAAGCATGCGGTTCACACCATTTCCATATATCAATGATGCGCTGTTGATCTATATTTAATAATAATAATAATAACTTTATTTATTTAGCATTCGAAAATCTAAATTATTGTTATGTTATATTTTATATTTTTGATGGTATATACTGTAGGCCCAGTAGCTGGACCACCATACAAGCCCAAAAACCCGGCTTTCCGACTTTAACGTAGTGGGTATTTATATAAAACTTATATAATTACGTAATTATATTAAAGGTTATATCTATCTTATGTTATTACTTTAAGGGCAATATTAATTTCCTTTTCTTGGTTGAATAATAGGGCAAGCCGGGCTTTAGGGCTTGTATGGTGGTCCCGCCACTATGTAGGCCGTATTTATATATACTTCCAACCTGTTCAATGCTTAGATTCAGTCAAATGTAGAGAAAACATATTACCAAACATATTTACCCGGAATTGAACCCGCAACCCATCAATATGCAAGGTACATCAAACATTGCGCCACAGAGCACATCAAATACATAATATTACCGGCACAAAAATCACAGCTGCCGCCCGCCTTCCAGCCACGATATGTTTAAAGAACTACTTAAATATTGTTTGAAAATCACATAATATAAATTAAACAATCATTTCGAAAGGTCGCAGCGTAGCGAATTCAAGTAAACAGACACAGGGACGGCAGGAGCAACGGTATCGAATGGTAGCCAGGTGGTATAAAGTCAATCTTCAATGACAAATGATCGTTGTTTTTTGCTAGTATCTAAAGGATTTTAGATTACTGTTACAAAATGTGACGGATAGGTACTTATTATAAATAGAATTGAGTGATTGATAAACTCTATTGTACAAAGTAACGCTAAAGTGATGATTACTGAAGAAGTGTAATACATAATTATTATTTCATTCAATAATCTAATTCTTATAACTTTGCTTTAAGTTGCTTCCTCCGTGGTTTAGTAATACGTGCATTACATTAAGCATCGGAGGACTCAGGTTCGAATCACAAGGAAACAAGATATTAAAACCTTGTTTCTTAACAGAACACAAAATACTCATCATCCATTCAAAGAAAATCATCAGTGAAACGGACACAAAAAGTGTTTGCTCCATGCCCCACTAGAGGACTTGGAAATTAACTTTAAGTATGTGAATATCAAGAACATTCTTTTACATGAAGTTATAACTTGTCCTAAGCAAAAAAAACCTACAATGTTAGTTTATAATTAAAATAGTTCACCGTTTGAACTCATGACTTGACTTCAAGTGACTGCAGTCTACTTACCGTGTTACTTACAAACAATTTAATACCACAGTCGGTACACGGCTGTCTCTTTTGATACGATAATTGCTTTGGGTTCTAATGCATACTAATGAATGTTCCTTTAAAGAAACAGTTCACCGATTTAGATTTCGTTCATGGTTAGGAAACATACTGAGTAATAAACTATATTTCTTTTTATTTCATGGAAAGGATTATTTCTTATTCATAGATGTATTTTGGGTACAATTAGTGCATTTAATATATGTTGTATTCTGACTAAAGACATGGAAACTTTGAAAATTGCGTAGTCTATATTTTTTAAAAAAAAATTTTTATATGTTTCATAAAAAATATGAGTGAATGACCTAACTTTTCGAACTTTTTCCTATAATATCACATCTTAATTTGTTCATCACACATAAGCATTCAATCACTTTTGTAACATGTAAGTTGAAACTGTTGCAATAAGTATAACTTAGACCCATCAAGCGAAATAAAACATGAAAAAGGTCTCCAACTATGTAATGAATATTTTGCGACATTATTTCAGTCTGTCACACTACATTGGACCTCGCATTTATTATGTATTTGTCAGTACAGCATTGCGAGCTAATTACACGGTGCGCGATGGCCGATGATGTTACGATACGCGATAACAGTAAAACTGCTATAATGGCGACTTCGACGCCAAATGTGTCAATATCGTCACCCTGTGTTAATGGCACCATGGATTAATTACTTTACCTACTCATTATATTGTTTAATGGCAAGACAATTTAACATTTTATATTACTCTACATTATATGGATATTAATGTATCAGACTAAACGAGCTTATTCTCATCGTACCTATCCAAGTCGGCATAATATGATAATATAGTTTTTTTTTATGAAATGAATTTTGTATGTTTTGTCTATACTATCTATACTAATATTATAAAGAGGAAAGATTTGTTTATTTGTTATGATGTAATTCAAAAAACTAAAAACCGTTTTTAAAAATTATTTCACCAATAGAAAGTACATATATGTATAGTTACATTGCACCCATAC
Source organism: Anthocharis cardamines (assembly GCA_905404175.1). Classification (NCBI taxonomy): domain Eukaryota; kingdom Metazoa; phylum Arthropoda; class Insecta; order Lepidoptera; family Pieridae; genus Anthocharis; species Anthocharis cardamines. The sequence goes on from FR989964.1 coordinate 6,296,387, forward strand.
GAAGCATTACTAGTATTCATAATAATTTGTATTTTTTTAGTTAATTCCCTATTTCACATTTTCAAAACCTACAGCTGAATCATAACTAAGCGATATTTTTCGATAAAACAATCATAGCTTTAAATTGCCAAAATTGTACAAGAAAACACAATAAATTTAAGACGTGAGCAAAAAGTGGTGACGACGAACACCTGTGTGTACACGATGCCCATTAACATCGAGATCAATGCTTTAACAAATTCAATACTACAAGTGGTTAAAGGTTCCGAAAGTTCGTGAAGTCATTTCCGATTGTCGGTAATGAGCGATGAGCTCACGCTGAACTGTGGGTGGAAACATCCCTTCGCAACAAACGGCCAATAGTCCAATACATTCTTTCAATTGTAGTTATTGCGTAAAAAATCACCGCATTGCGTTTGTCGGCAGCGACTCGGCGCGAATCGCATCCGCTCTTCCGACTTTTGTCACAGCGACATCCTATTGTCATGTCCGATATTTTTGATAAAATTACGTCACACAATGGAAGAAACGCTCAATGCCTTGTTGTTCGATTGTTGTAGCCTTATTGAGCAAATGATAAATGTAAGGTCTTTTGCTTCACGTTCCTTCCGATGCATTTGATTCGAGATTTGCTAATGTTATTGCACAATGTTTGAAATTCAATAAAACTACAATAACTATTGCCTGGGTCAAACCTAATAAAAAAACTTGGTATTACTAAATATTTCCCATATGTTATTCTCCTTATTAGCATTTATTATAATAGTTAAATATAATTGGTATATTTAACTTGATTGTTTTGAATAGATTTCGGGTACAAAGTGAATTTCTTCTAACACAAATTGTAAATAATAACAAATGTCACAACACATTCATCAGAACCCTTTCAACGAATACCAGTGCTTTGTCAGAATTAATAACCCGAGAACAGTTGTTCTACTTTCCTGATTTTGGGATTGTTTTACGCGCTATTAAACCCGCAATTCAATTATGGAAAAAGGTTGAAGAGTTTATGTTTAGAATAATAAATCTACTCTTTGTGGATGTTCAGAATTAATATTGAAATAATTTCTTTCAATACTTTAATGTTTTCTTAATTATTGATTTTTAGTTAATCCCTGAGTTCTAGTGGGTCCTGGGGTAGACACATTTCTGTGTCAAATCATTTTTCTTTACTTTTTAGTAGGTGACTTTCAGTACCCTGCCTGATCAAAACTATTTTTTCTTATTTTTCTTGGGATTAGAAAAGGAAACCTATTAGTTGCTAATGCAACGCGCTTACCATTGAATAACGGAGGCGGGAGTATTTGTATGAAAGCTGATGACTAACACACTGTAGGTATTTGTTGCAATATTAATCCTATAAACTAGCTAATATATTCCAAATTGAGTAACAACATGATCAAATAAGACGGCATTAAATCGGTTCGAATCAATATAGCGAGAAACAGCGATGAATGTTAAAACAACTGGCAGTAAGTAGGGTGTGACGGCGGGAATGATTAGGCAATATCCTGGACCCTCCGCCTGGCCCTCCGACCCCTGCCGTTACATCTTACTTAATGCACCCAGAATAACTTGATCAGACATCTGATTTTAGATTCACTGACTAATTCACATGTAGGTATTATACTTGATTATTTTACATTCTTAATTCACAGATTACACGCTAATATATGTCGAAACTAATATTATAAAGAGGAAAGATTTGTTTGTTTGTACGTTTGTATGTTTGTTTTGATTTAACTCAAAAACTACTGGACCGATTTTAAAAATGTATGATTTTGACCAATAGAAAGCGACATTATCAGCGAGTAACAAAGAGATTTTTATAGTACATCTAAATTGCACCCGTGCGAAGCCGAGGCGTGTTCGAGCATTCGGAAATCTATAGACTGAAACCGAGAACATTCCTTTAAAATTATGTAAAACTTTTTTTGGCGTACGAGCACCGCAAAGTAAACTTCAACATGGGTTTTGGCTGAAAAAACTCAAGCATTGCCGTCATTTTCATTAAAATACATAATAAAAGAGATAGATACATTTCAAGCATTTCTTAATTTTGATAACAATTTAGTATACAACTTAATTAAACAAACTCAGACAAATAATAGTTTTTAGGGCTGCCATGTACGTATGTGTAGCATAGAGCTACGTGAATTCAGTGAACGTAGCTCTATGCTACTGTATGTTTTGACTTCACTGGCCGTTTCGTCACTCACCAACGTTATCTACTTTAACTTGAATACAAAAATAATACGATAAAAAGGTATAATTTCTTTCATTCCTTTTAATCTTTCTGAACTGCTGAATAGCTTTGAATTTCAGTCATAGAAAGTTAAACAGTCAACTGATTCACCCATACTTTATTTTTATAAGGTTTAGTTTTCGGATTGATGATGGTAAATGAGTTAGCTTAGTCGGCTCATTTAACATTATAATCTATACTCGTATATCTAAAAATATCGCAATCTTAACAAAACCGCTGACGCAGACTCCCGATATAGTTAAATACTGTATTTCAGGAGCCTTTGTCTTTCCAGTATTCTGGTCAACACTACAATCGAACCATTCAATTTCATAAATACAAAACATAAAATACAATATATTAACTTCTAATAATTATTATGCCCACGAATACCGTGAGAAGTCTTAAGCTAGTGTAGTGTTAAAGAACTGCCTACAAAATTTGTTTTGGTAATTGTGCTAGCTTAAGGACACACTTAGGTTTTATTTAAAGTAATATTGTTGTCTTTTTTAAGCCATAGAATACGTAATTTGTTGGAGAGATTATTATACATTACAATACATGTTTATTAAATAAAATTGTTCTTGAAACTAATAAAAATCAAATAAGAGTATAAGAAGAGAAGGGTAATTTATTTACTATTTTTCCAATATATCATAATATCCAATCCAATATAATAAAAAAATAAACCACATTACGCAAATTATTTTTCACGGATTTTTCTCGCCTACATAACAATAGAGTTGAAATTTAAATTTAAACAGAGGGCTTGGTCTAAATTGGACGTATCAGGGCTGGATATTAAATGGATCCATCACAGCAGATTTGCGGTGTCACCCTTTATTCGCTTAATTACCTCCTCATTGTCACTACGTGCTGTATTTTAATTTCAGTGTTTAAGTTTTCAATTAGTTTAAACCTAGAGACATCTGTCGTGAAACGCTAAACCATAATAGTATCATATAAGCTTTATTATACTTCATTCACCATCAGAATTTTTTTATGTTAATAAAATGAAATAATAAAGTGCATGAGTCAATGATGCGCTGTCGACATATTTTCTACTTTGAGTATTCGGAAATCGATACACTGAAACCGAAACGCGCAATATGCCCTTCACGGTTTTTCCATCCATGAACGGTGGTTTATAACCCGACCGAAATTCATAGAAAATTATTAATAACATATTGTTCCGGCGGGATTCTCCGTCAAAAAATCAACTCATTTTTCATTTATCGTTTTTGAATTCCTAAATGACTTCAAATTATTTCATAATTCAGCTACATTTTGTACAATACTCAATAGGATTCAACGACTCTAAGTGAAATATCTACACTAAAATTATAAATAGCAAAGATTTGTATTTTTGTATGTATCGAACAAACTTAAAAACTACTGGACCGATTTCAAAATTTATTTCACCAATAGAAAGCTATATTATCAGCGAGTAACATAGGTCTTGCTTTTTTTCATCTACATTGCAGCCGTGCAAAGCCGGGGCGTTTTGCTAGTATCTTATATATATAAAACAAAGTCGTGTTAGTTACACCATTTATATTATATAACTAAATATATAACTCAAGAACGGCTGCACTAATTTTAATGATATCTTATTTGTTGGATTCGTATCCGTCCCGAATAACAGCATAACTATCGAAATAATTTAAGAAAAATATATACATATGTAGATTTAAAATAAATTACGTTTCAAACTATTGACAACTTACGAGTAGGTACGTTGCGAACTCTTAGCATATTATTGTAATAACTGATGTGAACTGCAAGTCTTTATCATAGAAGTGGGAAAATAGTATGCTATTTTCAAATCTAGATATATTTGTTTATTTTTGAAGCCAACATTCTGACAGGACAGCGTCTGTCGGGTCCAGTCCTTGTTTATAGAAAAGGAAATACTGAGCTTTGTTTAGAAACTAAAAAACTAATACCTTAATGTAGTAGATAATGAGTCCCAATAAATCATACAAATATTTTTATGTCATATCTGATACCAGACAAATGTAATCTATTAATGTTTACTCTTATATCGTTGTTCTACCGAAGTGACTTCTATTTAAATACAAATAAAACAAATACAAAACTAAAAAAATAAATGGCATAAAATTTTAATAAAGTTAGCACCCAATATAGAGGCTCAATGAAACGGAAGCTGGAGTCATAGACAGGGCTTGGATTATCTGCAAATCCGTACATGTGTGAGGGTACTATTCCTGTGTGCTTTATACCATAAGCTACAGCGTTAAATAAATTTGTGATTTTTCGAGGTGTCAATTTCGATAAAAAGATATATAAGTTTTCATTTTTTTCTTTACCAACAAATCTCTCTCATAAAACGTTACGATTCGAATGTGTACGAACAATAGTATATTATTTTAACAATTGATATTTATATTTATGAAATTGCTAAACTCCAACTGCGTTTGCCCGATCACAATGAAAAATGGCACATACATATATGTATTTTTCATGTCAGTCAGATATTGAAAATGATAGATTTTGAGTTGTTTGTAGTCTTATTAATTTATAATAAGCATTTTTGATTAAATTAAAGAAGTAATTATTATATACCCGAAATAAGACACTGTATTCATAATACTAATTAAGCTTATAACTTGTTCCAAACAATGTGGAACCAGGGGTGGCTTCGACACGACAATCAAAATGTAATGGTGGTTTTAATATTGTCGACGATTTATAAAGATAAGTCAGTGAGAGTAAATATTAAATTTGTTAACGATACTTTGAGATTAAGTGGGAGGGAGGGCTTCTGGTACCTACTCGGCTCCGAGGGAACATAATATTTGATTTTCGTGAACAAATATAAAACATGATGCAATTTAAAAATCAAAAAGGTTTATAAAACTTTATCGATATTTCAGTGGTCAGTAAGTAACTTAGATTCTAAATAGGGATGTTATGTGGTTTTATCGGAACCGAATTCAGAATTGGAGTTTTTGAAATTGGTATGTCGGACCCGGAATCTAAGGTAATCATATAGATAATCAAAAGAAAGATGTGTATTGAAATATAATAATATCAATTCAAAAATTGAAACACCTGAAATTTTAAACAGTTGTAAATTAAATCAAATGGCGCGGCCGGCCGCTGTGCTTCGACCTCCGATTCAAATTTATCGGAACCGAAATCAGAATCAGTAGGGCTATTCACGATCATTCGAAATCGATCTGCCCGGAAAGCTACGCTCTCCTACTGAAAGTTTTTTCGTATTTACCGGATATGAAAATGGTATTCACAATTCCCATAGGATTGAGCATCGTCATTCTTCGGGAGTTTCCGATTAGAATCTTAGTATAAAATGATAGAAAGCTTGATATATCGGTACGAAATCTTGTAATATCGGAACGGAAAGTTTTCGAATGATCGTGAATAACCCTACTGAGGTGCAATATCAATCAGAAGTTCCAACCTTTTGGAACCGGAGTAGAAGCTCCGTAACATCCCTTTCTAGACTACGAATATGAAATGTATTTAATTCGTTCTTCGTTCTTCTTCGTTAATATCAACTTATTTATGCAGATTTAAATAATTTCGGTTAATTTTATTATATACTACTGATCATTTTCTGTGCACTGCCGACAAAATCTATTTTTTTTAACCGACGACCTCCGGTCCTAACGCCTATAGGTACTACTGAGCAACGGAGACGGTACTTACATACGAGTATAACTTATAAAAAATAAGATAATTATAAGCGTTAGCTAAAGTATAACTAAAATATTAAAACACAACAAAGCATTGTTGAATCTTGTCATGAAGTTGCAAAGGATTACCCTTTGTGATATGCGTCATCATCAATTTTCATCAGCCCGCCCTAGCTTTGTCTTGAAAGTCAATAATTTGCGAGGTGTGGTGTTACGATCCTATTATACAAAGTTCACTTAAAATATGATTGTCATTTATATGTATGTTCTAATATTGTCTTTTATTAACGCGAGTATCGTGCATTTAATTAAATAACAAGAGGACAAAGTTATATTGAAAATTACAGCAAATATAAACTAGATAAACGTAGAAAGTTGGCTTCATGGGATCATCTTTCAGTCTGCCATGGCCACGCTTGCTGAACAGCATTCGAAAAGTCTAAAAAGATTTATCTATATACATATGAAAATGTTTGTCCGCGCATCACTTCAAAACACCTATTTGGCTTATTCTTTTTTTGCTGTATTTGTCAAGACAAGGTTTGTATGATAGAAAATATTTTAAAAATTATACGGAAAAGTGAAAAAAATGAATTTTAACACAAAGGTGAGTTAAGGTTATTTTATTTCATTTATTAGTACCTACTGTAAAGGAGAGATTTGGTATCATTTTCTACATTATTATAGCCGTGTGAAGCTGGATCGGACAGCTAGTATAATTAATAAGTTGCGTTCCAATCTGGTAAAAGTTATTTCATTTAAATGAATTTCTAGTACAAGCAAATCATTATTTATAAGTAGTAATGTCAGCCATTGGCTGGGTTCGTCATTGGCTCAGAGGCCCAAACATCTCGCGAGAAAGTATTTGTATCGTCAGTCTGTCAGTCGTTAGAAACATCGTTTGACATCGCACGCAAATAACAGATTGACACGATTAATATCTCGTAAGTTGTAAGTTGTTTGTGCTTGGGCCTCAGATACAAAATTGTCATATTAACACATTCGCTGCGATACACCGACATGGCCGACAACGCATCTGTGATTTTTAAGTCGCGGATGTCCATGGCAAGTGGTGATTACTTACCATCTGGTAACCTACCGGCTCGGTTGTCCGCTCTGTTATAAAAAATAAAAATAAAACATGTCTGAAAGACCAAGTATATATAATTTTAATAATATATTTGTTTCGGGTTTCGTCACGCATGACGCGACAATAAACTCAAAATTAACTATTTTGGTGGTAACATTTGAAGACTATCACATGTAACATCTACTCTACTATCTGAATAAAATATTTTTTCTTTAAGACACGGTTTAGGTAACAATAACAAGACTCCAATAACGGAAAAAGAGATTCGCCAATGGATGCAAGTTGTATAAACCCCAGGTCTCGTAAGTATTCCCGGTACATACAGAAATACATAAATCTTCACATATTGCCCCGTTCCGAGGCTCTAAGAGAAATGCTAACCCTTGGCTGCCTCGTTATTGAGCTCTCACTCCCATTGGTTTTGTCTTTATCACACCAATACATAATACTAGTTTCAGCGAATCGTGTTGTCTCTTTCCAATTTCAATTTACTCGAAATGGATTTTCAGGGCTTTGTGAGATCAGCAAAGTATACGTGAAAACAAACATTAATATCGTGTTGAATTATTTCAAAGAATAATGTTCTGTTTAGAGTTACAAGTATAAAAGTTTTTACTTTTTGTATATACTGCTAATTCCAATACTTAATATAAGTTAAAAAATAATAGCAAAAATCATAAAATCGTATTTATATTAAATATTTTTATATATAAATCGATTTGATTTATTTTTATTGTAGTATGTATCCTACTCATTTGATGCAAGACCGTTAAACATTTTCTACTTCAATTTTATTTTAGTAATTCTATCAAAATTTATTGTTGTTCTCAATGTCTTTTCTTTACTTCAATAAAATAATAATCCATATTATCATTGGCAAATTTTACCTGAACAAATTCAATTGTACTCGGAAAAATAACCGTAAAAAACATTTGTTTCATCTGAGTAACTAAGTATAGTTAAAATATCTCACACTGATGGTTTGTATTAAAGTAACCCTGGTTTTTTTTTATTATTCTTGAACCACTTTTTTTTAATATTATATAAAATGTATACCATTAACTCAAACTTCAAAACTACAACTACATAATATAGTATGAACAAACTTGCACTAAAAAGTAAAAAATAATATTTTAATTACTTCAAAGCATTATTTATTAACAGTTATTTTTGAAATCGGTGCCGCTCCATAGGTACAGTTCGAAAATTTGTTGCAAAAGCAGGATTAAACTGTCCTTTTTGGCTAGCACCGACTCCAATAGTTAGCCTTTTATATTTTTGTGTAATTTACGTGTAAAAAACATAAAATTAAAATAAAAGACTATACAATCAAACGGCAAATATACCAATTAATCATAAGTCTAACAATAGATTTTCGAGAAATAGAGCACGTGTAGGGCGGAGAAGCAGAGTCCGTCGTCAGGAGTGGGTGTGATCGTCTTTATCACTTACCGCAATTGTCAATAAAATAAATGTATTTTTGCAAGTTTAAGAGGGCACAATAACCACCCACTATTTAGTCGTTTGCGGGTTTTGCAACACCTGCGTTTCTTGCCTATGAATCACGGGTTCGAGTCCCACCGAATCGGACATATTATTTATTATTGTCTTTAAACCTATATCCTAACATCCAGCCATTTCAGGCACAATAGGAGTATGAAAAATTCAACTGTTCACCGTTCATACATATGTAGATGCAAAAGCCGTAGGTAAATGCCGATTGCTCGTTTCGGTTTTAGTTCGAATTTTCGAATAGATACTTAAAAATTAGGTCGATAGCACATTATTATTAGCAGCTGCCATCACCTATAACCAAGTAAGACTGACACTCGTCTTTGCGTTTGTGGAAATGATCATAAGTATAAAAAGCTTTTTATGAATAATGATAATTTAATAATTAGGTGTAGATAAAGGACTCGTGAATTTGGTTGCGATTATTCTAATCATTGTACCTACGGACTTTGTGCTTTTCGTGTTTTTTCCTGCAACTTCACCGCCTTTCTGTATTTGTCGGGAAATTGTATTACGTATATTGTATTATTTGTTGTATATTGTCAAGATATATCTCGCGGACGATTGAAGCCAACGATATAAGATATTTGTCGATCGAGATATCTTATATCGTTGGCTTCAATCGTCCGCGAGATATATCTTGATGCCCGCCTAGCAGGGCAGAACCGGACAGCTATAGAATAACAATCAAATCATTTTTTTCAGACCACATTAATAGTCAACAGCTACTATTTTTACATGAATTTATTAGTAAAATTAGGAAAAGTAATAATGTGCTGTGGGTTTATTTTTTAATTTGAGCATTAAGAAGTTCATGAATTGATACCGTAAGTCCTATTTTTAATCTTTCGAAACTAAATGGCCAGATGTTGTGATCACTCGCGGAATCGACTTAAATACAAGGTTGTTAAAAAACTTATGTAACTTTCATGATGCATCTCGCAGTGAATCGTCCCATTAATGTATCCTCTTAAATATTAAGCAACTTCGCATTGGGATTATAAAAAATGTCTGACCTACAACGCTTGCAGTATTGAATGAATTTGTTTTTTTACAACAATCACAATAATAACTTATCAGAAATACTTAAGAGACCAGTGCGTACGCGCAGACTGCAGAGTGTGCGGTCGTTATTCAGGGAACATCCCTCATTGTCCCTTTGTCCGTCTGTCAGTGGCATCCCAAACATGTATTCTCTCTGGGCATTTGAAAAAAATCAATGTTTACCTTTATACTCGAGCACATATTTTTATACAAAGTGCGGGTTTATAATGAGAAGCGTTTACAGAATAACGCCTGTTCACAATGCTCTAACGTGGGCTCGAATTAAAGGTATGACAAATGGACCAAACTAGTGAGATTACTATTTTATGTATGGCTTTAAGTAAGTTGATATTATAACGAATTTTTCGCGATTTAATCAGGTTAAAGTTATTTAACTTAAATATGTGATGTGATGTGCATAAAATACAATGTTGCCAACACAACAATACAATCTCTTTTTAATATTCCTTGTATTTATAACTTTGTGTTGTCAGTATTGATTTAATATTCAAAAAGAAAAGACGTTTGAAATAATAAAATACCACAGCCGATTCGCTCTCCATCACAATCAGACAATATTAAAGACTCTTTATTGATTTTTTCTAATCAGTAGGTACACCATAATTTTAATTACATATACTATGTTTTAAACATTAAATATTAACAGTGTTAGGCGCAATCGGTATGCAAATTGTTTTAAAATATAAAAATAATTTGACCGTCAAAAAACGGGAACAGAATATTAAGGCGAAGGCCGGAGAAATTTTGGCACGCATCGTGTCGTTTGCTATTGAGCAACCTAAACGACAGTTGTTTAATGGAATATTTACTTTGCGACAATTTACTATGAATTATTTTATTCTTTAATTTTACATATACTTATTGTTTCCCTCCAACACCTCCGCAATTACAGATGTTTTTAGGCCGCGGTCTTTACGCGTATAAGTCTCTAGTACATTATATTAAACAAATCTCTTTTCAATCATAAAGTGATTTTCCGAGTCCCCTAGTAGGACATGGGGCAGACTAATTTTTGTGTCCATTTCACTGATCATTACTCTTTACAGGCAAGTAGGTGATAAGCCTTATGTACCCTACCGTAACAATTTTTTATTTTTTTTATTTATTGTTTCCCCGGGATTCAAACCCAGGTGCTAACGCCTCGCGCTTACTACTGTGCCACGGAGGCGGTCGAGATTTTCAAACATCGTCGTCCTAATAAATTGTCACGAAATAAAAAGCATTATAGTTGAATAAATGTTTGCTCTAAACTAAATTATTTATTAAAGTAAGCGCAACTTTGGTGTTGCCATACAGATGAGTAGAGTTGCTGTTCGCGGCCACTCTGGGTGGTCACTTCATTGTGGTATACACCCAAGCTAGGTAACAACTTCCGTACGGATATAGGAAACGGACTCTCACAGGAGATTATTAAACACATTTTCGTTTTATATTTTTACCAGCAGTCCGCCCCGGCTTCGCACGGGTGCAATGTATCAGATCATGATAATAAAATCGGTATAGTAGTTTTATATGGATATATATAGCCTAAAGCCTTCCTAGATAATTAGACTATCCAACACAAAAATATTTTTTCAATTCGAACCAGTAGTACCTGAGATTAGCGCGTTCTAACAAACAAACTCTTCAGTTTTATTATATTATTATATAATATATTATAGTATAGATTTACATAAAAGACGAAAATAAAAAAAAACTTTTTTAATTAGTTTCATTACAATACATTAAACTGAGATTAGTTTAAAATCATTAATTTGAATAAATCTTCATTTGACGTGTAATTACATAGAAATTTCTGTCATATAAAAATATAAAGTAAAAATTAATAATTTGGAGCTAATTTTATAATAGATATTAATTCATTATTAAAAATATATAACTTTGTTTATTAATTATGCTATTTACCTATTCAAAGTCGAAAGAAAGTAATCTAAATTAAAAAAAAAAAACAATCATTTTCCGTTTTGGACATCTGTTCTTAGTGTTAATGATTGCTATTTACCTTAAGTAAAATTCATTTGTTTATTGAACAACCTCTACACGTGGCGCTTTGTCTCACAAGAGATCCTTACAAACAATAGAAATAAACTAGTGTTGAATTCGTCACTTCATAAAACATAATAACTGTCCGGTCCATCGTGGGAACTAACTTAAAATCTCATTCGCATCCGGATCCTACCTGACTTAGTATTTTTTGCGTTGTAAAACACTCGTAGTGCTAAATTGTCCATTGAAAGTAATGCCTAAGTGTCCGTTCATTGATCCTCTTCAATGGGTCTGAAGGAATCATTCATTCAAGTTATTCTTTGAGTCATTGAAATTAAAAACAAAAACGCAGTCCATACAACGTGAATGAATTCGAAACATGAGTGAATTTGAAATTCGAACATAACTAAAATAATCCTTATTACATTTTTTTTTCTTTATTTTATTATAGAATTTGATGCTGTAACCGGGTAAAGAATGTAAAGCAAACGTGGCAAGACAATATGCGGTTACCGAAAAAATTAAAAAACATTAATAATTGTCTTTTATTAGCATTTAAATTAAATATTTTTACCCTGATTGTTTGATTGAAACGCGATTTATTATTTATCCCAATATTTCGAATGCTTTCCAATTCCAGCAAACGTGGTCACGGCCCACGGGCTGACTGAAAGGTGACAGCTGTCTGATTTGAATTTTCACAAAATTGCTATATGAATTAAATAATACTTTTTTTAACATTTTTTAACTAAACCTTTTATCTACTTTATTTTTTTCTAAATCTGATAGTTCTGATAAAATGAAGCAGAATATATAAATTACATATTTATGTATTAGGTATTTTACTTAGGCTTGCTTGAAAAACTGTCCCTGTTTATTTATTATTATTATTAAAGGATATAAAATATAACAAAAAAATATTTGAACGAATGCGCATCATCAAATGGGCATCTTATCGTAAACAAAATTTACCTGCGCGATCTTTACTACGAGTTGTAAGATTTTATGAATGAAAACCGAGAAAGAAGGATTGTGCAGAAACTTCCGTTTGTCCGAATGGGCCCAATCAATTTCACGCTTCTACACCGTTGCATAAAACTGATTTGAAAAGTAAAAACCGTGAAGAAATAGGTAAGACTTAGTAAAACGCTGCAATTTAGCAACAATTTCCTAACCAATAACAAATCATATGAGCGAACGCCTTTGATGAATGAAATTAAACTATAATGCACCTCCTGGGTGACTCAATTGAAGTGAATAAACTGTCGCATAAGATTAGCTACAAATATTATTTTATTGTTACAGCACCCTAGCATGTAATACGTCCATTTGAATTCAATCGAAAGCTTTATCCCAATGAAGTGTCACCCTAATACCGTGTAATGTTTATCTTTTTTAAACACAGATTCAAAGGTTTTATTTTAATAATGGAAAATTTTAGTTATTCTGTTGTCTAGAACCTTATCTAGTTGGCGTCAAATAATTGTTCTGCAGTCTTCACGTAATCAATGCGATTGCCAATTAGATACTAATAATGGCAATACTTAATGATAACAAACAATACAAATAGATAGACTTTAAATCATTACTATCAATATTGTTTATTATCTATAAATATTGTAAAAGTACTTCAAAATATTGATAAAATCAGTGTATTTCTTATCAAAATTATATCTGTATACGTCCCCTTACCTACGAAGGATTTAATATATAATACCATCTATTAAATACCTATTCTACCAACTGTTTGTAATAATTATTCAGTAAATAGATATATTTTATATAAGACAAAATTATAATTTAAACTTTTATTCAATGGTACTCATATTTTACTAAATTAAGCCCAATTTTACATGTATATTGTAGAGCCAACGGCGACAATCAGTCTGCCAGCGTATACAATAATAGTGCCACATGAATACGTCCATTTCGCCATTATAGATCCTTTTTAAAGGCGCGATACTTTGACGTGGGTCTTCTTTCCGGTAGTAACGCATAAAGGAACCAATTATGAACATAGCTTTACTAAAAGACTCTTCAATTCGGCTTCCGAATTTCAAAGAAACAGATAAATGGTAAAAGGATTAACGTAATTTAGTTTATTTGTATAACAATCAAGTAACTTTGAAAATCCGCTAACATCATTCATTAGATATGGAAAAAAATAATCCAGTGTATGCAGGTTTTGCTCTTTTCACGATTATTTATAAACTAACTGTAATTTATATAAATATCTATGTTAAATAAAGTGTTTTAAATTTCAAACACAATAAGACCCAAGGCGAAATTGCTTTTGTAACAGGACAAGACCTCCTGTGGAGATCTAATTTCTTTACTTCGACAACTTTTATTCGTAATGCACAATGGTTGCTCTACTTTTCCGAGTATAAAGTTTTAATTTTTTCTCGAACTTATTAGACATACGATTAATATTGGTAAAAAAATAGATTAATAACATTACTTATATTAGTTTATAAATACCATAAACATAAATAATTATATTTTTTATAAGATAACCAAATCTCAGATTAAGAAAAGTACCTACCTGAATCTGAGAACCAAACTGACAATTATTTCTGTTTTTGTCAAATTCAGGAACCTTCATTTTATAAAACTTAACAAATGGAACCGTTTTTATATTCTAAATATTGATCAGATTCGTCATAACACGTCAAAGGACAAATTCATATTTTAAAAGTCTTTACTTCTGAAAAATACCACAACTTACCGCATCCACAAAAACTCAGTTCTTTATAACTATGAAACCAGCTCTCATCATTGAGCCATCAGCTGGCTAAGCTTGGGCGCGTATTGATAAGGATAATTAATCATGTGCCAACAAACCAAATGACCATTAGGCTCCTGCTGAATCACGCACCAAACACGGTGGTCGACTGCCGATAACACCTCTCCTTCAAAGTACATACTTACAGGCTAACTCGTGCCATACATTTATAAAATATTTATATCACCACTATTATTCTGTTAATTTATAGACCAATTTAGAGACCAACTGTTCTACAATAAATAGTCTGTGGTGGTAGGTGGCCTCGATATTTAATCTGTGGTTCATTAATTGACGTTTGACAGCTCTTTCACAACAATCAGCGGGGCGCAGTTATTGCGGTGGCCGGAAGCACGTCAAAATTGATGTCTCAATTCCGATCTTCCTGAATTGCGGGAAGTCCAGTAATGGCCACGCGACCAGATAGATATTCATTATTTTCTTAAATGGATATATTTCACCTGAATGATTCGAAAATATGGCTTTAGGAAGAAAAAAAATTGAGTGTATTCTATCTTCATATATGAACCAAAACTGTAAAAAACGCCTTTTGTTTCTCATATTTCGTAGATACAAATTATAGTATTAAAATTATTAGTGGGTAAATAAGAAGGATATAGACGACAATACGAATTGATACCTCTCAGTTGAACCAACGAAAAGTTTTCCGTTTTTTTTAAACTATATCATCTGTTTTCATTTATTTTCTGTGCACCCAATAAAAAATATGTACTAAAAAAAACGGACAGTATTGTTTTAAAAAAAATAGGTACAGATTAAAGTAACGAAATACTAACGAATACGTGGGAAGTAAAGAAATAATAAAAACTAAAAAAAAAATCTTCGCATTATAGTAGAAACTTAAATGAAACGGGCAGTAGACAAGCTCCTAGTAATAACGTCGCGTTCGTTCATATTGATTTTCTGATTTACCTTCCCCTGCAGATAACAAAAAGCGAACGGTTACATAGTACCTTGTTTTAGGTAACTACCTATAATATTATAGATTTTTGTATGTTTTTGTTATGCAGAACATCGTACTATAATAATTAGACAAGTACTGAATATGTGTATTTTGGCCCATAACTTAGATTTTTTTTTTAAATTCTTTTCTACAATCTTACTTTATCACGTTTGGGATTAATAAAAAGTATCGTGAAGAAACTAATAAATTATTGCTATAAATACCAGACAATTAGACAAAACGATGATAATGCAGTCGATAAAAAAGTCCAATAAAATAAAGTACGGCATTAATAGAGATATACGACGGTGTAGCGACGAGTCTCCTTTGATTGGACGGCGATTTATTGTGCGGAAATGCCGTTACTCGCTAATATTTCCGCCCCGCACTATTCATTTTCCTTTTTTTACCAAAAAAGGGCGCGAGATATCTTAATCAAAATGTTCGTTCACATATTGCAAAGAAGTTTGACACATGGATTTATCCCTTACTTAAGCGAAAACTACTTTTATTAATTCCGTTTCTTTTTCAATAGTTTAATTTAGCAGTCGTTGGCTCTTTAAGGATAAAGGATAGCCCGTGGTCACGACGGGGGACTGGGAGTGAATTTTCAGATAAATGTTGAGCATTCGACAAAACAAATTGAAATTATAAACGCTCTCTATCTTAAAAACTTATAGAAAGTTTAATTTTGCTTTTTAGAATTATTAATATACAATATAAAGATAAGTTGGTACTATCTATACTAATATTATAAAGGGAAAGATTTGTTTGTTTGTGACGATTTAACTCAAAAACTACTGGACCGATTTTAAAAAAATGTTCACCGATAGAAAGCTACTTTATCAGCGAGTAACATAGGCAGTATAGGATTTTTGTGGATATTGCATCTACATTGTACCCGTGTTAAGCCGGGGCGTGTTGCTAGGATGTTTATAAAGACGTGTCGTTTCAAATATTCTTTGGAAAGAAAATCGTAACTCCGTCCGAGTAATAAACCTTCATTATTTAACAACAAATAAATAGATGAACAGTGCGTAATAGTTAATAATATAAAGTGTTCTTTCATTACAATTTTAATAATTTGATCCATAGTTTTATTGTGATACGTTATCGCGGGCGATAAGACAAATGATTACAGATTCGCCCTACGGAATCGATGCATAACCCCAAAACGTTCATATCCGCCGACGATGATATATGCGAGGGTATTTCCTGACACCGGCCAGTTGCTACTTGATTTAGCGGAAAGCCAGATAAAACCTAATGCGAACAACAAAAAATATATCACAATACCGGCGCCATAAATATGACGGCCTGTCGTAAACCTTTATGTCTGTGCGTTGTTGCTGCCGCGTGAAAAATGGATGTTGTGATACAAATAGAAAAACTGGATCGTTTTTCTTCGCATCAGCCGTAGTATCAGTGTTTTGCGCCGTGACATAGAATATTAGCGTTCGCCTCATAAATTCTAGCCTTCAAGTCAAGAAAAGCATTGACCTAAACTTTATTCTGCTGTAAATTTTTTCCGGATAAATATACGGTATACGAGAATGCCAATAGTTTGCCTTTTTGAAACTTTGAGCATTTTTCTTTTAGAAAAGTGAAAATTTCACTCAATGGTAATTTATCCATCTCTCCTTGACACAGGGTCTGCAGCCTTATTGCCCTCATTTAGAACTGTTGATATTACCATTTACCATTAACATTAATTTTAAACAAAATCATAAATAATTAAAAAATGTACCGTGCAGATATAGTAAACATGACATTTGACATTACAACAAAACAGATATTGGCGGAGGTTTTGTAGAGTCTAGCACTTTATGACAAACAACATAGAAGACTATCTGATAACAATACGTTTTAGTTTAAAATATTACAGTTATTTAAAATAATTAACAAAATATTATTAGATACTCTGCCTTATTTCCATGATAAATATTTGAAGGCATTTAGAACATTAAGTTATTATTAATATCGTGAAAGCTAGACGTGTCTATTAGTTGAAGCAATAAACGGTTGAGGGCGGTTCGCCACTAAATGGTTTCAGCGCGTGTTGCTAAGCCTCTACAATGTTCTTCAAAGCTCTACACGGCGCTACCACGACTCTACATCGCTGTTCACTTTGATTTACTCACATTATTTAGCTGATTTACACACGTTTATATTCAAATATAGAGCTAACACGTGTTTTTAATTTATCAAGAAATTGTATTGGATGTCAGCGAGGATTATAATTATTTAAACAATTTTAATTAATTATGAGTAATATAAAATACTATATTAGCTATAAAGTTTTGTCTCTTTCGAGTAACGAAAAAACATTTGAAACACATGTACATTGAAAATTGCAGTAATTTTTGTGAACTATTGGTAGGTATATGCTAAGATATTGTTTTAATGGCTTTGTGACTTGAACATCAGTTGATCATAATATCGGTGCATGAGGTCTTGTTATCGCGTTTCAACTCGATTGCACACTGACCATACACGCAGTCGTCCATCATAACGATATTACGCTTACACCAACAATATTGTCTCATTTTAACACCATCCAAACACACAATTATACACCTTGCTGTCTAACAAATAAGATCGCTTATGTTTTAATACGTAAACATGAATCAATACAACCCTCGACCAACACTGATAACTTTCAACATTATTACTGCTCGAGAATATACAACTCTTTCTTGAGGTGCTTAAGGTTCTTTATAATAGATTTGTTGATAATTTGTATTTCATAATAGTTCCACCACGAAGCTATGGCTACAATTTGCTTTGTCATAAATAGGAAGTGCAAGAAGGTCAAATGCGATCAGATAAAATGAATACAGTATTAGCTTTAGTACTTAAAGGCAATGACTTGAATGTGTATACAGCTACTCGTAAGATCGCTACAGTAACGCTGAAAATATAGAAAATTTATTTATTTGTGATGGTGAAAACAGATATTTTTTCGCCTATGTAATTCTATGCTTTATAAATAAATCATTTAATTTTCTTTGCTTAATTTTATTTTCAACTCTTGAGTGTATGTATGAGTACTACACGTTGTCATTTTTTTTTTTAAGCAGAGCCTTATAAAGCAGACAACGGAGCAGGTGATTTACCTGATGATAACGAATCACCAACGGCCATGAACATCCGCGTATTAAATTTCTCAGACTCACTTTCGTTTTTTATAAACCAACGAGGTCGTAATTAGATGGAAACACTGAATACAGCAATTCATTCAAGTTGCGCATAAATCTTACAGTTCTGGACTTCCAAACGTCAAGGTGATGAGGATGTGGTGCGGTTAATAAGCCTTTTTAATAGGTAAAACATAGGACAGCTAACCAACAACTACGTTTTGCTACTTAATGAAATAGTCGTAAATATAATATGTGCAAAAGGTATAAACAATAACATCCTCGAAGAGATCAAATGAGCCTGACGTAAAACTACTTTCACATAAAAAACTTATAATACTTTTAAGGTATAACGCTGACTTACTGACTACTGATTGATACCACGCAGTATCTATTACATATTGTATAGATATCATAGATAATAAAGTATGTTTTACAATATATATGAATTAAGCATGAAAAAATGTTTAAATACGAAAAGTTTTGTGTGTTTAAAAAGGTTGATGTCTCGGTATATCTACTCTGACGGACTAATAAACTGCATCAAAGTAAAAAACGACTTTGAAATAAATATTTTAACCAAGTATGCAAACTTTCTACACAGATTTAAATTGAAACGTCTAGATTGGTTTGTTAACTTTAAAACAGCGTAGGGTCATATCCTTAAGTTTAACTTTGTGTACTGGAAAGGACCTTAAAACTTTTTTGAAGAAAGACAGAAATTTAAAGAAAATTGGTTTAATTAAAAAATTGGTTTTAATAAGAGACACAAGGTGTATTACCTCCACGTGCCCTTATTATCGATTCTAATCGGTTCCACATAGATTTGATTAGGGTTATTAAAACATCTTGCGGAATATTGTCCCATTCTTCTGAAAGTGCTGTTCTTAGTTGTGCCACTGTCGTAGGCACAGGATTTTTCGCATATACAGCTCTTTTTAAATTGTCCCAAAGATGCTCAATGGGATTAAGATCCGGGCTGCGTGCTGGCCAATTCATTGTACGTATCCCAACCTCTTCGCAATATTGTCGAACTTGTGCAGCAGCGTGCGGCCGGGCATTATCTTTCATTAAAGTAAAATTTTCGCCTATAAATCCCATGTAAGGCACCACGTGATCTTCTAAGATCTCTGTTATGTAGCGATGTGCAGTCAAACCCCCTCTACTACAGTTTTGACGGACCATATCTATGAACACAAGTTCTGTTCGTCCGTTCATCGATATGCCACCCCAGACCATGCACGAACCGCCTCCAAAAGGAACACGCTCCTCAATGCAACTATGAGCATATCGCTCCCCACGTCGACGATAGACTCTTCTGCGACCATCTGCACCATATAAACATGTCCTACACTCGTCTGTGAACAATACGGAGGCCCATTGCTCATCTGTCCAATTTAGGTGATCACGCGTAAATCTTAAGCGAGCTTGTCTGTGAGCTACAGACAACTTTGGACCATTTGCTGGTCTAAAAGGGGTGATATCCGCTTCCTTTAACCTTCTTCTTATTGTTCGTGCACTAACGTTTACTCCACGCACTTCATTAAGCTCTGTTTTGATGTTAACTGACGTGAGGAAACGAATTCGCAGGGAAGTTGTAACAATAAATCGGTCATCACGACCGGTGGTTGCACGAGTTCTGCCTGTACCACGTCTCCTTTTGTAAGAACCTGTCTCCACAAACCTTCTGTATATTCTAGAAACCGTAGACTGGTTTAAATTTAAATTTCTACCAATCGTTCGTTGATCCAAGCCCTCCCGCACCAATGCTACAATTTGAGCAGCTTGTTCGGATGAAGCATCTATATTATGGTTCAAAAACTCTCGATGAGTTAAAAAGCTTACCCAACAATTCTGCTGGTAACAATAATTCAATTGCCAAAAGATTAAAAAATCAATAAGAATCAATTTAAAAAAACACGCAAATCTGATACTACGAGTAAATTTTCTTTTCCCGGCTATATTAATTTGTTTTACCGCAGTTTTATTTTTAAATATTGCTTTTTTTTTAAGATTAAGGGACAGTCTCTCCATATTTATATAATTTAATCTAAAAATTTTGCTTACTTATTAAAAAAATAATTTCAAAATAATCCTGAAGTTTGATGCAGTTTATGAGTCCGTCAGTATATATCTAAGAATATACAAAAATGAGTAAAATACAGTAATATTCTACCATTTCATGGTTTATAAATTTATTTTAAAGTAGATCTTAAATATGTCTAGTCAGTAACTACTCATTAGTGTTGAGAAATATTAATATTTTCAAAATTCTTCAATAAAAAAATATATTTAAATTAGAAACATGTATTTTCCATGCTTCAGGGGAGCCCAGAACTGGTACCTATTTCGTCCAGCAAATCAGTCTAAGTAAGAAAGTAATATTCAGTGTGCATATGTGTTATCTAATCTATCTAAAGATCTATTATCTTAATAATATAACAAATATCTGTTTTATATATATAGGTTCATAATACTGAATATATATATAAGTATAAAGATAGGTACCAAACTTTCAAATCTCCTGCACAACTTTGTACTAATATTTATAACAAAAGTCCCATATTTTAATTTGTCCCAGAGCCGCGTGTGTCACTGAGCTGACTCCGAAAGGCTGTATTTGTTGTGTATCGAGCTAATCGGCTTACCGTCTGAACACTCTCGCCCTTTTCAACCGAATCTTTTGCAACTGAATCGAAGGCGTTTCGAGAATTGATCGAAATTAATTCTCAGTTTGTTTGCCCATTGTAGAACTACCGACGACTAGGCCTTTGTGATGTGCGTATTATTTATTTAATAACTGCGACATCATTTTGTTGAATGGTTCTCAATCAATGCGCGGAGGCGTTAGCTCTTTGTTCGAGTAGGTATTTATGCGAAATATACATGCTTTTATAAAACGTAGGTAGCTATTGCTGATCTCTTACAGGGGTAGACTACGTGTGAAAATAAAAAAAAGAGAAATAACTACTTGTTATATGACTGACTGCGTTAAGAAGGGAAACATTTTAGGATTGTGACAATTTCAATATTAAAATTTCCCGTATGAAACAAATGTTATGTAGTATATTAGTAAGCTAGATTTAAGCATAATATGATTGTGTAAGTATTACTCATATGTGATAATATAATCTATAATTGCCAGTTTTTATACGCAAGTTCCAAAGCATCAAGTTTCGCTTTCGAAAATACGAAAAGATAAGCCTTTCTCTTATTAACACGAGTATCACATACGTATATTTAAATAAAAAAAATATTTACCGGATTAAAACACGAATTATTACATATATTATTTATCCCGACGTTTCGAGTGTTTTTCAGTGGTCCTGGGCAGTAGGCAAAAGTTATTAGACACGAGAATGAGTAGGTTTAAAAAAGCCTTAGACAAATCCTATAGTAATATAGAGCAGGTGTAAAGAAACATCGTAGGTACGAAACAAGTGTTTCAGTAATCGGGTCGCGGGCTATCTCATCGGCAGCCCGTGATTAGATAAACGCACCAGCAAATATTTAACCGGTAAACAATGGTCACTCAAATCACCTCGCTCTAATTCGCTCATAATAAAATTTATATAAACTACGATATTTCAACTACTTACACCCGGTACTCTGTGCTCTGTCAGGTGAACCCATATTACAGAGTATAACAGCTCAAACTCAAAGGAAATATTATTTTAAATAAGTAGTATGTTTTATATAACTCATTAATTGTCAAAATTTTAAAATTGTAGGGTATATTACAAAGAACAAACTAAAAGAACGAATTTTGCCTTTGTTTAAAAAAATGTGGTAATATAAGTAAAATAGTTTTACTGGCTGCCTGTAATTTGATTTAGGTATTATACATTTAGGTACTTGTCATGATATTTTATCTTCAGTGCATTCCTTACTATAGTAAACCTTTTCTAGGAGTATTTATTGAACTTTATTTTTAAGGGAGTTATCAATTCATTGTAGATCAATATTTAGACAGATTTCTTAAAGATACCGACTTAAGCAGCTTTGTTCTTTGCAGGATTCACAGTATCTAAAGTCAGTTACAGCAACAACCTACTCTGTCTTAAGTTTCAGAATAGATCTACAAATGAACAGTACCTGGCGGATTTTATTAATTTGTAACTGAAAATTGTCTATGAGAAGGTCTAAGACTTAAAATTCTTATAACGATTATTTTATACAACAATTAGGTTTTTTGATATCTACTTATGTCCTTAAAACTTTCCGATGATGCAATAAAAATAGAATAGGGTTCTCGTGATTTTCTATGTAGATAATAATAAGAGTAAGGGTTGTAGAGCGTGGCAGAGGCTTTTAATGAGCTAATAAAAATCTAAGTTTCCCAATTTTTGGATGTCTGGTGAAAATTTAGATATGCCTATCACTTATCTATATCTTAGCAGTTGTTTGACTAGTACCCCTGACGTTAACAGTTGGTAAAACTCAACTGCTTAAGAATTTTAAGATGTGGTGGAATGGTCCATTCTATTATTGTGTCCAGTTGATAACAAATCAGTTATACATATATGAGGTGAAGAAAAAAAATTGTTAGGATATTTTCACTTTAATACTCAATATTAATAATTTATATTTAACACTTTTTACAAAGACGGTAAACAGCGGGAATTTATCGATATTTCACAATTCACGATGTATACTTTATCTTACAACATTATTATAACTCGGTAAATCCCACAAAAAAATTATGTACACAATATACAACTTCTACTATCTACCGACTACAGTTTACAATCATAAATATAATTCTCTTTGGAATATACATAAATAACTACTCTAGACATAATTGAACTATCATAATACTGGAACCTTATATCTAAATATTGCAATATGTTATAATCTGGTCATTTCTCGAAATAAACTATATAATACTTGTCCTTTTTAAACAAATACTATAGTGGAATGTATAATTTAAAGCAATTTATGATAAATTAACCTACAACATCTGGCAAGAATATAAAAATGATACGTGAGAAATGTTTCACTACATGTCGTAATCAATGATAAAAACAAACACGTTCAAACTAAAAGAAGAAAGAAAGTTACTAAAGTTAATGAACATGATGATAATATTTATAATAGATATTAAATAATAGGAACTCCATTATGATACCAATAATTTTGGTAACATATTTTTTTTGTTTTAATACTTTTTAACACGTTTTCTATTCGAGCTGTAAGACTAATTAGTTAAAACAGAAGTGGCAATAGGAAATAAGCAAAAAGCATTGAATACAATAATTTGATTTGGACAGAAATCGCAAAATTTATCGAATCCAATGCTATTTATTCTCTGTTAACTTCATTTTTATCAGATGTCATTTGAACCAATAGCATGAATCAGATAGATAAGCGTACCGTTGCGTGGTTACGGATAGAGGTACACTTCCACGTACGCATCTGAGACATATTCGATACGATTGCAAAACGAATACTAATAATAGCGACTAGTTTCCACAGGAATGTTTTCGGTTGTTTCACCACCAACAGCCGTTGGGCTGTGGCGCATGTCCAGAGACAGGGGCCTGATGATGCATGGGTTGATACGGAGGAAGGGACATGCCAAGGGGCGGTAAACCATCGGGCTTCCCGAGGCATGGCCTTCCATCCTTTACGAGCACTGGTACTGCAACTCGTCGAGGAGAGTTCAAACCGCCAACGTTCAAATCATGCGCACCTTTTTCTTGAACAGCTCGTTTCGTTTTGTACCTATGATTTTGAAACCATATTTTGACTTGCGTAGGCGTTAATCTTATCAAGCTGGCTAAGTGTTCTCTTTCGGGTGCTGATAAGTATCTCTGTTGCCTGAATCTTCGCTCCAGCTCGTAGGTTTGTGCTTTAGAGAATAGGACACGTCGTTTACGTTTCTTGTGTACTAGATTGGGATCCCCGTTGTTGCCTGGAGGTTGGTCCTGGTCATTATCATCGTCGTGGTCGATGATGTCATGGTCGTTGTCATGATCGTGGTCGTGATCGTGATCATGGTCATGGCGTGGACCGGTGGAGGGAGATGTGGCTGAAGGACCGACGTAAGATAGTTCGGAAGCCCTAGATGTGCTGTCGGGACTCGCTTGTTGACCGAGAATACCTTAAACAAAAAATATTAAATTTATTTATCATACATTATGCAGCTCAAAACCATATTAGAAAGAGTACAAAAGCCTACTCATCACTTCAAGTGACAAGACTAAAGTAAACACTTATTTAGTTCTATAGTTAATTGTAATAGATATAAATAACCTATTCGCAAAGAATATTTACATCCTGATATTATAATTATGACATGAGTCATATAATAATAATAATGATATAAAACCGGATCGTGAGATATTCCCATTCGTGTTAGCAACACTAATGCCACTACACTACATACGAATATACATGTAGTGCTAAACACTCACATCTAAATCTCCTCTTAAAAGGGTCGCTCCATTTAAATGCAACTACGGCTTAAATAATGGGATATGAAAAAATCGCAGTATTACATCGTTCAGGATCCCCTCAGTTATAGGAAGCTTTCACACGGATATGTTAATGTTAGGCGGGAGGTCTGGGCGTGTCGCGAGGGCTAGCCGGGGTAGGGGGAGCCACTCCCAACCCCCCCTGGGCTGGCAGCTGTCACAATTGTTCACGATTGTTCTCAACATCAATGAACGCGTTCAGCGACCTAAGTATCTTGTTATACGTATCTTGGGTTCAACAAGATGGCTACTAAGAAGTATTGACTGTTTTTCTCTGCTTAATGTACAAAGAAAAGATAATGATAAGAGATGCGTAAGTATTGAAAATACACGTAAAACGATACTGTTTGAAGTACTCGCATGGATGATGAGTTTTAGATCGAGGATATCAAAACTGTTTTGAGATAAGAACTCTTCAACAAACCCAAAAAATAATTAGGAAAAATCTTTTAAAACAGGTAAACCTATAATTCTAGGGGAGAACCTATAATTGTATTGGTAAAGCCATAAATAAGCCAGATAGCTTATAAAACCAGGAAGATACAGAATCAAATCTAAACAATAGAATACAATAAAATCTATAAACGTCATCGAATAATGAACGAATGGTGCCCCTAACAGCCGCAAACAATGTAATTGATAGCCCACAGCTGCTCACGAGGCATCAGCTATTGGTGACAAATTTGTTCCACATCGCACCCCACGACTAAGGTTAAACAATCACTGTTTATAGAAGCCCCTAGAGAAATAAGGGCGTGATCTCACCCCGTTTAGCGAATTTGGCAATCGTTTAGTTTCTGTGACGAATTGCGGAGATTCACGCTCTATGTAAAGGCGATTAACGCATTGATTTTTGTAATTGTTTTATCTATATGAGAACCAAATATAATCACGGAAATACGGATTAAGTGAATTGTACAAGCAATCGAGTGTTGTGAGTACCGAAATATTAGATAAGCGATAAAAATAATTAATGACAACTACAGATTAGCGGGCGAAGGCACTCGATTGGAGGAGTATTCGAAAAAATTATCTCGGCCTCTCGAACATGACTACCGAAGTACCGCACGACTATTATTTCGAGTGGATCAATATTTTTGTGATAATTCGTTTAGTTAATTCGATCAAAATCTTTTCGAGATACTACTTTTAATTAAAATAATCACCTATTTAATAAGAACACTATTTATCTATATATATATAAGCAACTTTTTTTTTCTTTGTTATCGATAAACTTGAAAACTACTGGACCAATCGGCATGATACCATGACCATTCGACGCGGAATTAATTGTAGAAGGTTTTAGGCTATTAATTTTTTGAATTCCATCAACCCTTTACCATTTTTTTTCAAATTTATGTGAATAGTTCCTATTCGTCTATCCTTTACAATTCGCCCAGCAAAGCGGGCGGGCGGGGACGGCTAGTAATAATATAAATAAAATAATCTAGTTTACTATACTGAATATATTTACCAGAAATTGAGAGGATGAAAGAAAAGGAATAGAATATTATATAAAAATCATTTTTGACATTTTTGTCTAACCCTCTGTTAATTGACGCTAATCTCCAAAACTACTAAAAGGATTTTCATGCAAATCACAGGTAATAAGATTGGTCTGGAGCAATATATAAATACCATCATCGAATTCACATTTCGGGAAAATAAATTGTCATCATTAAAATTGCGTGTGAATGATGCTAGTAAAATTAACATCATATACCTATAGATATTTTTATTTATAACATATTTTTTTATTATCAAAAGATATTTTATCTTTTTTAAATACGTTTCCTTGCGTAAACCACCGATACCGATGCTGTTTATATATGTGACAATCAACACCAATCATTGTGTCATCTCCTATCTCATATGTGGATAAAACATGTCATACAGTAAAGTCTACAAGATTCACTACCTTTGTAGTAAGCGTGATGTTCACGAAAACTGTCAGTTATAACGCGTGGGTACATCATGATCAGTTTAATTATCTAAATTAATTAAATTTTACTAATCTTTAATATTACTACGGAGACAGTTAAAAATTCTCAACTAGGAAAATTCAGAAACCATTTTTTTTATATATAGATTTTTTAGCAATAATTTGAATCGAATTGAATACGCTTATTCATCAGAAGTGAAAGTAACTGACTATACATTTTAAATAGTGTGGTGAAGTTTTAGATAGATAGATAGATATCAACTTTATTTGCCACCTTAAACCCATAAAACAAACAATACTTGGCTAACTCAACAGTTTTTCAGCCGTGGCTGGTGTTCACACGAACGTTATTACAAAAACGTCAATACACTATCAGAGCACAATGCTTAACAGGATAAATCAATTAAGAATCAAACAAAAATCATAAATTATATTTAATAATATTTTTAAATTAAATATAGAATTTTCTCAATGCGAAATTATTAATTCGAAACGTCGGGATGAATAATTAAATCACGTTTTGATCAGGTATTTCATTTAATGTGATACTCTCATTGATGATATTGTTAATTTTTAATTCTTAATATAAACGTGCATGTGTACATCTTTCATCCCAATCTACTTGCAATTTCTATTTACATGGTCTACCTACTTAAAAACAGCGCATCTGGTTCCAACTCATTTGAAATTAACTTCAAATAAAATTAATCATACTTTGTTAATAACGTGATTTAGCGACTACTAAAGAAATTGTATTTAGTTGTAGTTTCTAAATCCATGGCCGGCGGTGATCACTTAGGAACTTCATTCTGTTCTATAATAAAGTACCTCATTGTGAAATTACCTGCATTATCATGATGATCAAGGGACAGCCACGGTTGATGATGCCTCAGTAGTTCATGTGTATAACTGTGCTGGGGGGCCGGGTAGGGAGGTAGGTCGAGGGGGCAGCCAATGGAGCTCTGGGATGGTGTGTCCAAGCCCTTAGCCTCGTTCAAACCAAGAATGTCTGATATTTGGAAGCCAGGTCGTTGACCGGGCATCTTCATGCTGTCTAGCAACCTGAAGCAAGGAAATGACGTTTATATATACAAAAATGAACAGGTTTACACAAATAACTTAAACAAATGGGTTTATTTCATTTACATAGTATTAAATGTTGATCGAAGGTTTATTTGTCTAGTTTATCACAGACTAGTATATGTTACTCGCTAATAATGTAGGATTCTATTGGTGAAAGAATTTTTAAAATTGGTCGAGTATTTTTTGGGTAAAATCGTAACAAACAAACAAATCTTTCCTCTTTATAATATTAGTATAGAAAAAAAAAGAATCTGCCCAATACAGATTATAAGTAGTAAATATTTACGCTCAAACTTATAGTTAAGAAGTTCATTGACGATAGGGGAGACCAGGGATGAACGTAACAATTTTTGGTTTTTTCGTAATATCTCCCAGATATTTCTGAATATTAAAATTCTAATTACTACACATGTGAGATTGGTCTTTCAGCTATCATTTTACACCAGTTTACATGCAATGTATTTTATAGATTTTGAGAAAAACGAATAATTATTTGAAGTGGGATTTGTTACAACCATCCCAACCCCTAGGGTTGGTTGTAACAGTGTACGGGGATATTTGTAACATTGTAAATAAAAATAAAGTAACTCTCATAATCAACATATTATGTAATCATAATCACCCTTTTGTGTTTCACATTTCTATTACAATCCTTATAAAAATAAACTTTTCTAGGAAACAATAATAAATTCGAAAAATCAACATTATTCAAAATTGAGATCTCAATCAGACAAACAATTATGACACACAAAGCTTATTTATTTATTATATTTTATTTCTAGTTGAAACGCCAGCTTTCGTACTTCTTTGTTTGTTAATCCGTAATTAATTTGAGAACAATGGATTAAATACTCGGCCAGTATCTTTTCTTCTTCGTCGGTACAAACTCTTCTTTTCAATACTTAGCCTACATTTGGAAGACTTGTTGAACCTTCTTCAAGCAATTTTTTCTTCTTTTGCACTATATAAAGTTACATGTCAGAGTTGATATGAATTCGCACCATCTCTAAACGGTACTTTTCTGAGCAGTACTTCTTCTGCAGCCAAATCCATAATTTCTGTATTTTTTTAATTTCTTTATGTTAAGATATGTTTATGTTTGTATGTAATGTTTAAGTTATCGACCGTCAAGCATGAGGTTCACTTGATGGTAGGTGATAACTCAGCCACGGAACATCAGTCAATGATGCGCCATCGACCAATTTTTTACTTCGAGCATTCGGAAATTCATAGTCTGAAACCGAAACGCGCTATATGTACTTCACGGTTTTTCCATCTATGAACGGTGGTTCGTTACCCAGTCGGAATTTCGGTATTCCTCCCACCCGTTCAATGCCCGAAGTTAAGACATGTTTACAGAAAATTTTCAACATGCGTCCCGGTGGGAAACGAACCCACTACCCATCGATGCGTACGGTACGGTGTTCTACCGAACGTGCCAACGAGCCCATCAATAGTTTGTAGTAGTTAAACCTCTACTGGTCGTACTTTTAGCCAGTCTGAGATAAGAAAACGTATTTGTTTTACTTTGGAATATAAAGAAAACGCAACAAAAACATAAACGGGATGAAAGTAACAAATTGTTACTTTCATCCCTATATTTAAAATTTCCCGAATACGACAATCATATGCCTATAACCGAAAAACCATTTTAGCAAGATACCATTTCAAACACTAAAATAGAGAGATGAATAGTTACGCTACTTCACTGACAGTTTAAATGCATGTTAGAACCTACTACAATAAAAACAAACGCAATTGAAAAAAACGGTTGTAAGTTACTTTGGGGGTATTTTTGAGGCACTGACTAGCTACGTCATACACCTGTCGGCAGAGCGCCGAGAGCGCAACTGAGGTGAATTGGGATCCAAAATGGGCCATATTAGTGAATCAACCATCAATGCAGCTAGCATAATTCGTTCAAAAATTCATTTGTTACGTTCAACCCGTGTTACTTTCATACCTGGTCTCCCCTACGGCTCTCCATATTTGTGGAGTAAATAGTTTAAGTTCTTAGAGTCAAATTCGTTAGTTATTTTATTGTGCAATTTAAATACACATGATAAAAATAAGGTTTAGTTTTAACGAAGTTACTTATTAATTTTTATTAAGCATATTATATTTCTACAAATTTTGTATCTGGAGAAATATTTAATATGTATTCAACATTGAAGAATTTGCTCTACATACATGATATGTATATCAATCAATAAACAACTGAATAGGTACGTTATTGTGTTACCATATGACTTGATTAGAAGTTCTGCGATAAATACCAACTAATAAGTTGCTACCTGCCACATTTGATATCGTATTTCTAAACTATTTATATCAAAATAAACTATGTATGTAGGAATTAATCTTTTTTTATTGTGCATACAAAGCAAACTAATTCGCAGATAAAATTAATTTACCACAATATTAAACCTTAATTAATTGATAATAATTATTCCTAGATAAATAAATCATAATATTTATAATATTGATTTAATGAGATTCAACTTAAGTTTAGATAATTTAAAAAATAAAGCATATTTTCCACATTGATGGAGATTGAATTTAAATTTTCATATAATATGTGACCCAAAAAAATCATATAATTTCAATTCAAAGTATTCTGAACAGCTTATACTTTTTATAAGCACACTTTTGTTCACATTAGTTTTCTTAAGTGTTGATAATTAAACTCAAAATTCCATAAACCAACCGCGCATTGTTAACCGAGCACCTCTTCACAAAACGTGACTTGTATTAAAGAGTCGTCTTATATTCATAAGAGCTACAGTCGGATGTCTATTAAAATATCAAAATTACACATAGACGTGAAATGTTCCCGCGATCCGCTCCGTACGTGACGAAATGAATGGGCGGCTTTTGAAGAGCCATAGCAGGTTGTAAGTTAGAGATGTAAACACAACTATTAACAAGCTAGCTCTAAGAGTCCTTCGATATTGTCACACATCACGATTTCGGATTAGGATCGTTGGTAATCATCAAACAAATTCAAGTTTTATTAACACAGGATAATTGGATTTTTTGCACGCAAACTTTTGAAGCGTAACTTAAATTCACTTAAAATATATAATCTGATGAAATAAGTAAAAGTATGGGATTCATTATCCCTACATCTAATTTAAAGGACTAATAAAAACGTCGCGTGTTTGAAGGTAAGCGTTAACATAAGTGACCATCATTTAAGAGTTACAATCTATGCACAGCGATACCTAACAGACACATTATTTATATTCCAAAGATTTGAATTCATAGCTCATTTAGCTCACCCTGGAAAAGCGGATCGGAAAGCCGCCGGGTACAGGGCCGGCAAGAAGGCCGGTCCCCATGGTGGCAGCAATATAGGGCTCCAGGCCAGCAGCGAAGCCGGCGGCAGCAGCGGCGGCGGACTCCGCTCACTTTCACCTTCCTCGCACTTCATCTCCCGACCGGGAGAACTCGCTTTCGGAATAATTTTGAAAACTGGTACAAAACACTCGCGTGAACACGTGCTACGCCTCGAGACGTCGCACCCGCACTAAACAACCCTCGAGTGGCCCTCGGGGTGAAGAACACCCCGCGCCGCCCTCGTGCCTCGACAGCCTACTCAGCTCAGTAAGAGGGTGCTTCATTGAAACCAGCCAATCGCGTGCCGCTACACACTGGGCGGCACCCTACTCGACCAATAGCAGCGGTATCGAAGCCTTACTAGCTAAAAAAAGTGGAGTATACACTTTGAATAGAAAAGCTTTCGAGGTAGAACGTTACGTTATGTCGCTTTTGTAATGAGTGCGCGCGTTAAGCCCATTGTTGAGGCCGGGTTCGTTATGGACGCCGCTCTAAATGCCACGGATAATGAGTTCCATTTAGAGTGTTTTAATAAGCCCGTGTAAGCTTACGCTATTTTTTTTTTCTATATCAACAAACATTTCAACTTTCAACGCAACATCTATACCAACTTACGTATACCTATTCAATTTCAAATAATCTGAAAATCATCTTTTAGCAAATTCTACATACCTACGTTTTTAAACATTTCTCAAACTTACTAAATCAGAGAGAGAGCTATGCTTTTAAGTATATAAAACGAAATACATCATTTAGTAAGAAACTTAATATTATAGGTTCTCTTTCCCTTTCCAACTTCCTTAAAAAAACCTTTAAACAACATCGTAACAGATGGTATATAACAATTAAAACCAGGCTAGTATTTTAATAACAATTGAAAAAAAAATGTTTAAAATCCGATGCAGGTGTTTTACAAGTTGTTACAGGAATCTAATTTAAACGGCCACTAGACCATGTGTAAGTACTTAGCGTATTGTCACTTAGAAAACAATGCCCTATACCTGAATGAAGTCCCGACTTATCAGGACTTTACGACTTGCACATGTGCGCCGTACTATTGTTTTACTTTTGCAATCTTTAAGCTCATTTTCATCATTGTAAACATTAAGTGATTTAAAAACACCGTTGAAATACGTTTTCACTTGGTACTAGATGATACATGAAATGATCATGATGAATGATAGATAGTAATGAAATGTTTTTTTTTTCAAATTGATATACTGTTGCTCGTTGTTTTTTGTTTTTAGCTATTCGTAGCTTTCAGGTCATGGCTGAAAATCAGCGTGGTAGGCCTTAGCTAAGTAGCCAAAGACTATCCACTTTATGCTGAGTCCATTACCGTTTCGTCGTAGTCGTTTTGTATAATAATAATAATAATGTCTATTAAAAATATTTAATCATAATAATTGTATCATGTGTTACGACGAATCTCTCTCTCTCTCTCTCAAAAACTTCATCAGAATCACTGGGTAACCTACTCGCTCATACATTCAATTAAATCTTCTATATAAATAAAAATGAATGTAAGTATGTTTGTTCTCTATGCACTATTTAACCGATAATGGTGAAATTTTGGTGAGTTGTTCCCGCCGCGAAGAGTTAGAACAAAAATAAAAAAACACTACATTATTAAGCTAATAATAATTAAATAAATTTTGATAACAATGTAAGTCCATTCCAGTATTAATGATAGGCTATGTTTAATATACTATCTTTTATAATTATTTTAATAATATATATTTTTTTATGAATAAAGGCATAGATGGGTCAGTGAGGAAATAAGATAGGAAACTACGCAATCTAAACTAGCTATCAATCCTTTAAATAAAATACTGTATACCGGATTAAAACGCGATTTATTATTTATATTGTTTAAATTATTTATCCCGACGTTTCGGATGCTTTTCAGCAACCGGGATAAATAATTTAAACAATATAAATAATAAATCGCGTTTTAATCCGGTATACAGTATTTTATTTAAATGTGTGATACTCGCGTTAATAAAAGACAATAGCTATCAATCCGTTTATAAATGTAGGTACTTATCTGATAATAAATATAACCAGTAAAAACTAATTACCTAAATATTATTACTATCTTATGTAAAGTATAACTACATAATTGCCATTTCATAATAATTATTAAATTCAAATAAAATTTATGGGTAGGGTAGGTACCATAGACCATACCATATAAGGGAATGTTTTTCGCAATGTTACCTTTGAGATCAAATTTAAATAATATGCAATCGATTTCTGACAGAGTAGTTGAAACTCTTGCAGTTTACTCTACGAAAACACATCTGGAAATTGTTGTAAAAAATATAGAGTAAATATTATTAATACAAATTCTATTATATTATCCATAAAAACGATTAGTGTGTAAAAGTTAAAAGTTAAAAAAATATATACATACTCGTATATACAAATATTATCGCCTCATTAGATTCGGACTTCGAGTGTTTTTAATGAATTATTAGGTTTATGTTTTTATTACAGAATTACTTATAAAAATAGTATAAAATTTATTATAGTCAACATATATAAAACTCTTAACTGTAAAAAAATCAATAATTACATAGGTACAAACGATCAATAAATTAGGCTAAATTTTATAGACGATTGATGTACATATAGTTCAAATACAAGATTATGGTATATATGAAAATACTGGATAAGAAATTTGCATTCAAAGCAATTGCAATGAAAATGGGTTCGTTTAAAACATTTCCGTCTTAAAGGGCACCACAACAAAGGGCAATTATTTATATTATTGGAAACGATGAACGATCCCCCAAGTGGCGTGCACCGACATCAAATGTTTAATTGACTTATTGAGAATTAGTTTTTAAAATATCTGGTTGTGTGCGTTATCGGAACATCGCGAGCCTCGCTTTATTCTGATAGTAAATGCATGATTTTCAGATAAAATAAAAGCATATTTCATCGGGTGAATTTCTAAGGCCCCACGACCCATTTCTGTGTCTGTTTCGCTGATCATTTTTCTTTACAGGCAAGTATCATCCTTGTACTTCCTGCATAACCGAAACTTTTTTAAATCTTTTTTCCCGGGATTCAAACCCAGAACCACCGGTGCAAAACGAATCGCGCTTAACGTCTGACAAAATATATATCATAGAGCAAAATATAATGTTTTAACCGTGTAACCGTAACCTTGTCTATCGTAATATGTGGGGTATTATTTGCGTTTATACTCTTTATTTTAAAGTTCTGAGGCGATCTTTCTACAAATATGCATGCTTTATGAGCTGATAAGTTGTGAGACTTTACGTTTTTTGAGAAAATCCAAAGTTTTTTGTGGTCATATCAATCAATAACTGTAAAAAGCGTGAATACATTTCTTTTCAATTATAAATGGTTTACCTACAAATAATTTTCTCATATTTTTAAATGCACAACTAACTCTTTGCGAGAAAAGCAGCCATAGTATCTTAGTTGGGATATAATTTAACCGAACCTCATAATAACTATAATCCAAAAAATCTCAATATAAAATATATGGAAAGATTATTATATACAATATATGTACATATCATACCTACATTCCTAGA
The DNA here is from genome assembly GCA_905404175.1 of Anthocharis cardamines. Lineage (NCBI taxonomy): Eukaryota > Metazoa > Arthropoda > Insecta > Lepidoptera > Pieridae > Anthocharis > Anthocharis cardamines. Next base: position 6,331,266 of record FR989964.1, read on the forward strand.
AATAATATTCATTAATAAAAGACAATATGAAATTCCTGCTCTTTCAAAATTTTAGTGCCATGTTTTATATTGTTTTTTTTAATTAGAAAATAATGTTTTATTAGATTTACTTTCAAATATAGTCAAGCCCGTAAAATAAACAAAATATTGATAACCATAGATAAAAATCCTTTTCGTTTCTGAGTTTACCAAACATAATTTTTATTTTTGTGATTTTACAATAATTAAAACTTTCTTCGTTTTCCAACTGTACAAGAACAAAACAAAGGAAAGCAAAAATATAAAAGTAAATCTCACTCTTTTTTAATAACAAAACTGTTTAATTATTTTTAAATGAAAATAATTCAATATATATAAATAAATAATACTTAATAAAATCTTTGATGGTGGTAAATATTATATTATTATTGTTTTTTTTTGTTTTTGGTACCGTATCTGATAAATTAACATATACTATAGCGAGGTAAGCTGCGAGGGCCAGATTTGTGAGGGTTGCGCGGCAGGTGCAGGCGCCCTCTTCACGGGTCACTACGCCATCCCTGGGCGCGCTTCATTTAACATTATCATACCACTATTGTTCACACATTACATCTTTCCTCTCTACATGTACCTTGTTTAAACGATAAGTTCAAACATTGCATTAAATCTTTTTACCAGAATAATAGAGAATAGCTTAATAATTACTTATTTTTGTTTTCATGTCCTAAATAGTGGATGTAATTAAGTACTCGTATAGTGTACTTATTTTTTTTATACTATTGGGAAAGAACCGGCTAAATTAGGGATAATATAGGTATTATTAAAACCCTAGTTAGGAAACCAAAGCCTTAAAGTAAGGCATTTGTACAAACGGTGAAAATAATTTACTAAATATTTTTAAAATTGACTTAATAAGTTCCGCTATTTACCCTTATTCAGTATTATTAACGATGTTAAGAAGTTGATGTCTAGTGCAAGAAACAAATTATACAGAATAACTCAGAGAGTTGAAACTCAAAGTAAGTAGGTATTATATAAGTAGTAGATTGATTTTTGACTTATAGACACGTTTTTTTAAATAAAATCCGTCTTGGATTAAATGTGTGACTTTGGATAATATATTAATATTAATATACCCATAGAAAAGCCTTTTACTAACCAAACACAGCATAGTAAAATATTTTTTTAATCAATAGAACGAAAAACATATCACCTTAATTACCGCAATCAGAATAACATATTGTTTTAAAAATTTATCTACTTGAGAAAATTCTCGACTTTTATGTGTATTAAAATAAATTCAAATCAGAAATAAAAAGTATGTTGTGAGTTTAGTTCCCAATATTAATTAATCGGACCGTAATGTATGGCCAGATGCATTCTAAACGCGGCTTAATTGCTATTTGTGTGTAGGCGCCGCGCCTGCTTGAAACACAATCAACATTTTTTTATGTTTAAAGAGACAAACAAGCATACATTTGGTTTTGTGGTTACATCCCGTGAAAAAAATATTTTTAGTGTATGAACATATGTATAAGTATTGTATTTATTGGTAGCACAAGACTCGAAAGTCATACTTTTGAAATATTTGCTATTCTTCTTTCGTTTCTTATAAATAGATTTTCATAAAGAATGGCATATAATAACACTAAGCATCGTTACCTTTAACGATATAAAGACGATAGTTTCGTATTTGCAATGGTTAATGATGAAATAATGGGAGCTGATAACCCGCACGATAGGAAAGTAATTTGTGTAAAAGTTGAATATAATATTCTATCGCCGCGCCGTCGGTACCACCCGCCGCGGCCGGCGACCGCCAAAAAAAATTACCCCATCACCAAATTACTCAGTTCAACCTTTTGCAACAGTAAAACTCAATATATCTCCGTTGTACAACAACTTTCTGCATAATTCACGAAATTTTTGTAATAAGAAACTAAATTTGAACTTATTTACTCAACAAATTGGACTAATGAAACAGTATTAGAGACGAAAAACAAACTACAGTTGTTGTTCTATTCACGTCTGTCGACACTTAAGGATTTACGACAAATAAATTTAACTGACGTAAACATAGAGAGTAAAAGTCGGTTTTGCAGAAAACTTCGTTACGGCTATCTGGTTAGGCGCAGTGGGTTTAAATGGGTACGAGCACGCCAACCCACGAAGAGGGTTTCCAAACCAATTAAGGACTTCACGAAGGCATGGGAGAGAGAACAGCTGACGGATTACGAGCTCGATGGTACTCAGCGCGACGATTCACCACCGGCGGAACTCTATAGGTGTGGAACACGCAATGGAACCGATCGACCGAATACAAGTTTATTCATTTATAAAGAGATTTTCTTATAAGTAAGCATGCTTAAATATCTTAATTTAATAACTTCGTTGTAGCCTAGAGTACCTACTATCTCCATAGGTAGGTAAGCCGCACCTATTGTTGACATAGGAATGACGTAAATGCCTTTCATCAAATAACATATTACATACAACTAATATAATTCTCATTGAAATTTAGATAAGGTATAATGTATATATCCTACATTCAATGACGGGACCACGATACAAGCCCAACATGCCGAGTTTTGACGGGCTCGTTGGCGCGTTCGGTAGAACACTTGCCGTGCGCATCGATGGGTCGTGGGTTCGAATCCCACCGGGACGACATGTTTATAATGTTCTGTAAGCATGTCTTCCACGTCTGGTAACTTCGGGCATTGAACGGGTAGGAGGAATATCTAAATTCTGACCGGGTAACGAACTGTCCATAGATGGAAAAACCGTGAAGTGCATATTCCGCGTTTCGGTTTCAGTCTATGGATTTCCGAATGCTTGAAGTAAAAATTAGGTCGAAGGCGCATCTTTGACTGATGTTCTGTGGCTGAGGTATCACCTACCATCAAGTGAACCTCATGCTCGACACTAACTCGATAACTAACATAAAAAAAAGTTAAACCTTATACGTGTTTATGTATAACTTATATAGTTACGTAATCATATAAGATATATAACTTATATAATAAGGTTAACGATATTATTATTTTTCTTTTTATGGTTGCATTAATAGGGTAAAGCGGGCTTTTGTGCTTGTATGGCTTTTCCGCCACTGCCTACATTATAAATTGATAATACTATTTAATATTTATTTCTATACGTATTTATCAATCGTAATAACCAATAAGGTACGCTGTGTGAGTCACTAACACTCAGTACCTACAAGCACGTATAAGTGTACCTACATTAAAAGTTAAGACTTATCTTAAGATTTCAGTAGTTACTTAGGTACTAGTTGGTGAGTAGGCACTAGGGCTTGCACTTACAATTATTGTCTACTTACCTATTCAATTAACTCCACAAAAACATAAGTGCGTATTTGACTTTGAAGATAAAATAAACATTAACTGAAAAGGGATTCCAAATACTTGTTTTCTAGAGGGGTCTACGATGAGATAAGTAGAAAGTAGCGTAAATAGTAACCTTTGGGAGGCAAAATGATAGACGTCACGATTTAAAACAGGTGAATGAATAGTCCATTTCAATACTGTTACAGATTGTATTGAAAAATTGAGGAAAATCTCCAAGCAGAATAGTCCAGTCCTACTTTTAATTAAATTATTTGTTACTGAATCTCAAGACCTAGAATTCGGGAATATAATTAAACGACAGGTCCCAAGAAAAAAATCGTTTCTGTGAAATTGTATTTATTCATTAAATTATGAAAAATCAGATTATCTCATTTTACATAATTCGTCTTTATTTTACTAAATAGTTGATCATTATAATTATTTGCACAGTATTTCTAATTCATACTGTAATTAGACAATTTTTCAGATACGATTTTGTTCCCTTTGGAATCGAATCCCTTTCCCTTTGGAATCGGAACCCATCGAAAGAATCGTATAAAATATCTTATAAGAAATACTCTTGGCCCACTAACGTGAAATATTACGATTGTAATTTCTAATAAGTGAAACGTTTTATCAGATGCTGCATAACATAGTGGGTGTTAGTCTAATTGGAATAAACTACATAAGTTGTAGTGACTTATAATTAGGCCCCATTGATGCAACTAGCTGGTTTGGAAGTGCAGTTGCATGTAAATTATCACAAAAGAAAGATTTTCCTATGACTTCGCACACGTGAAAGGATTGAGATATTTTCCCGGGCTGAAAAAACATCTAGATGACAACCTAATTTATGATTTTTTGTCAACAGATCTTCATCAAACAAAAAATTGCGCTTTCACATGTTAGTAAAGAAACCATACATAAAGATGTATAATTTGTAAATATAAAATAACTAACGCATAAGTATTGTATCGGTAATCCTCCTCGATTTGCGGCTGACGGTACTGACAGGCCGACTCCCCATACTCTGGCGGTACCACGGACCAACCACTCTCGTAGTTGTAGTAGTCGCCGTAACCCATCTCGTTGTCACCCATCATTCTCATTATACACTGTGCACTGTCCAACTATCGTTATACATAATCCGCAATCACAAATATCGCGTACAATTTGCTTTTAGGTCAGGCCGAACGATCGACGAGTATCGACTGATCGATCCCTAACCGTGTGTTATCAATAAAATTGTATCCTTATCATATCTAATAGCTTTCCCTGCGATATGAAACTTTTATAAACGTAGAGTCGCCAATAAGGTGGGTAATAGTTATCGATGCGAAACGTGCATTGTCGGCTCTGTGTCATCATATTCTGGAACTGAGGTTGGTTTTACTATCAATTTAAAACTCTACGTATATATTTAACATCTGTGATGTCGCAGATGTAGGTATTATGTATTAAGACTGTTTAATATAACTATATTAGATGAAATCGGCGTGAAAATCAGTGTTTTCTTTTACAACTATTTAAAGGCCCATTTACATGATGCAATTTTCTTGAACATACAAGAGCAATAATTGAATTCGATAATTTAAGAGTAATAATTGACAGACAAGAATTGTATGCAACTGTTTTCACGCGGATATTATCACTTTACATCAAGAAAAATATTGAAACAAAACTTGTATTAAACTCAAACTCAAACCTTAATCCACATATAAACTTATAATTATATACCATAATAGACTAAAAATATTTGGTCGTGTGGAACACACTCAGCATATGCTTCGCCAACAATATTTGTCGAGCGCCGGTTTTCAGTGTGCATAATTACAGATCAAAAATGTTTTGTGTTTAGAACATGCAAGTCATTTATTGCTTCAATTTAATTATATGAAACATACAATAAGCTTAAATCGTGTAAATAGGCCTTTATTCCCCTAAGCTACTCTCACGAGTTCATAACCACTAAATAAATTAGTATACATTTAAATATTATACTGGTTTCGGCCTTTTGAGAGCACGTTTATAGTAAAGAGTCGAGCCTCTTGATCCATTAAGATATATACGAATCGCTGCTGTATGAATGTGGCACATGATCCCCTTGAATAAACTGGGTTACAATCAGTTTTAATTGCTAACAAATACTGTTACGATATAAGAATGTACCACTTTTATCCTAAAAGTATGTATTTGTGACCAATTAGAATGATACAAATTACCGCCATCCTATTAACATTAGCTACTTGATAGAGGTAGTTATTTGTTAGGTTAACCTTGGTAGACATTATATTATGGTCAAGTGACCTGTACCTAAGTAGGTGTGACAGTTATATGGGCGAAATATCAAATGATCTCCCAAGCATTTCACACGTGTGGTGATTAAACATATTTTGGAAAAATGTTTGCAGAAATATATGAACACCACTCAGTAAACATTGATCAAAAATAATAATTACGTAATATTTATTGTTTTAATCTCGTTAACTTTTTTATGGTTCTCAAACATAACGAAAGTCACCATAAAGCATGGTTATATCGATGAATATGAGTTTGTTACAATTTTAATATTATCTTCAACAAAGTATTCTTTTTTTTTTTTTTTTTTTTTTTTTTTTTTTTTTTTTTTTTTTTTTTTTATAACAGAGCCGACAACCGAGCAGGTGGGTTACCTGATGGTAAGTAATCACCACCGCCCATAGACATCCGCGACTTAAAAGTCTCAGGTGCGTTGTCGGCCTTTCAAGAATTTATAGGCTCGCTTTTTAAAACCAACGAGGTCGTAGTCGGATGGAAATACAGAGGGTGGTAATTCATTCCATAGCTTGGTAGTGCGTGGAATAAAGTTGCGCGTGAACCTTAGCGTGCTCGACTTCCATTCATCGAGGTGATGTGGGTGAAAGGACTGTTTTTGACGTGTGGTGCGATGATGGAAGTCGGCAGCCGGGATGATATCGAATAATTCGCTAGAACACTCCCCGTTGTAAATTCGGTAGAATACGCTCAGGGATGAGACGTCTCTCCTAAGATTTAGTGGATCAAGCCGTTCGGTAAGATCTCGGTCACCGACGATTCGAGATGCCCTTTTTTGTATGCGGTCAAAAGGAGATAGTTGGTACTGGGGTGCTCCAGCCCAAAGGTGGGAACAATATTCCATATGTGGCCGGACTTGCGCTTTATATAGCTGCATTCGGTGGGCCGGTGTGAAATATCGTCTCGCCTTGTTGAGCACCCCAAGCTTTTTAGAGGCTAATTGGGCCTTAGCGTCCAGATGTCCGCGAAATTGGACATCACTCGAGATGTCGAGACCGAGGATTCCGATACAGGACTTGGTGTTTAAGGGAGTGTTCTGGAATTTTGGTGTAGCCACGAAAGGGTCCTTTTTCGCGGAGAATGCACAAACTTGCGTCTTGGAGGGGTTAAAATGGACTAGGTTTTGTCGTCCCCACGTCGAAACTTTGTCGAGGCGTGATTCGATCTCCGACACAAGTTGTAGACGACACTCATTGGTTTCTTCCCTAGTCATTCTTGCACGGCCGGAGTATAGGGCATCACCAGTACTGTCATCTGCATAACAATGCACGCCACCGATTCCTAGCATGTCATTGATATGCAGAAGAAATAGCGTAGGTGAAAGCACGCAGCCTTGAGGGACGCCAGCATTCACAGTTCGAGAGTTCGAGCAGAATCCGTCGATGACAACTTTGATACTCCTCTCAGAAAGGAAGCTGGAAATCCAAGTGCAGAAACGTTCGGGGAGTCCGTATGATGGTAGCTTCGAAAGCAGGCCCCTGTGCCATACACGATCGAAGGCTTTAGCTATATCTAAACTGACCGCCAAGGCCTCTCCCTTACTTTCAACAGCTTGCGCCCAACGATGGGTCAAGTAGACTAAAAGATCACCAGCTGAGCGACTATGGCGAAAGCCATACTGACGATCATCGATCAATTGGTGATCCTCTAGGTACTTTAAGAGCTGTTTGTTCATAATGCTTTCCATTACTTTAGAGAGCAGGGAGGTAATGGCAATTGGCCTGTAGTTAGAGGGTTCTGAGCGTTCGCCTTTTTTAGGGATCGGGTGCACAACAGCGGTTTTCCAAGAGGCTGGGACGATGCCAGTTGAATATGAGTGGTTGTACAGGTGTGTGAGGACTGGTGCTAATTCGGGTGCACATACTTTAAGGACAAGGGCAGGAATACCATCTGGCCCACTGGATTTGTGTGTCTCGAGGGAGAAAAGTGCCTTTCGAACAGCGTCTTGTGAGAACTTCACGTCAGGCATAGAAAATTCACACCGCGAGATGGATGGCGGGGTGATCCCCTCGTCGTCCATAGTCGAATTGGCTGCAAAGAGAGCGCACAGAATATTGGCTTTCTCTTCCGCAGAGTGTGCGAGAGAGCCATCGTCCTTGCGAAGCGGTGGAAAAGAAGATTGACAGAAGTTCCCTTGTATAGCCTTGGCCAGAGACCAGAAGGCGCGAGATCCTGAAGGAAACTTCGTTAGCCTATGTCCAATCCTACCAATGAAGTCGCTCTTTGCCGCCAATATTTCCTTCTTGTAGGACCTAGAGGTGTGATTATAGATCTTCTTGAGTTTGCTGATATCCAAGTCCTTAGCGTCCAAAGCTTTTGCCCAGGCCTCGAAACTTTCCTGTTTCAGACGAGACGCCTTTTTGCAAGCACGATTAAACCAAGGCTGAGACTTGCCACCCACGGGTACGACAGAGTGTGGAATGTAAAGCTCCATACCCTGCAAAACCACGCTGGCGACAGAGTCGGCTTGGACGCCAGAATCATTGGATATAAAGCAAACTTGTCTCCAAGGGTAGGATGAAAAGAACAGACGCATCCCTTCCCAATCTGCTGAATCAAAGTGCCAGACGCGACGGCAACCGGCAGTACGTGGGCGCGAGCGGGATCCTAAGGGCACAGCGCTCCGTTTCTTAACTGTAATCTTAACGCATGTAAATAATTGAATTTAAAAAATATTTATCTAAAAAAGATTTCAATTTACCTCTGGTGGGACTCGAACCCACAATCCTCGGCTTAGGAGGCCGATGCCTTATCCATTGGGCCACAGAGGCGTGCGGCTAGTTCGCGTAAGTTGCAACAGCTCGGAGCTAGCGCGACAGCGTGTTACTTGCGTCACTCATGCGTCACTTTTAACACGAATTATTTCTACTCACACTGATAATTATCTATATCGAAGAATAGTATAAAAAAATCTTTCAACTTTACTTTGATTAGAAGCCGGATCGACCCAGCAAGACTTGTTGTGTATTCATAGATTTTAAACTGATAAGTATATGGGTTTAAACCTATTGCAAACTGAATACTTTTTCATAATATAAGCTTATGCAATGGCGATAGAAAAGGGCATATTCTTTTTAAAAATTTGTAGGTTAAACAACCAAATATTAGTTATGTACCTACTTTATAGCATTATTTTACTCCTAATCCATAATTTTAAAACCAAATTAATACTAATATGATACTACATATATCAATAATTTCGAACTATAATAAAATAGATAAAGTCAACACATTCTCAATAATTATTATACAGTTTTAATAGACACATTCTCAATAATTATCGAAGTTATTTTGGTATATAAAGGCATCGTTCAATAATTGTGTTGAAATAATCTAAAACTATGCCTCGGGCTTTACGGCTTCAAATATTGTGCAAGAAGGCCCTGCAAAGGCCAAAGTTCTCGGCGTCTGGCGATAATAAAGTGTGACTGGTAATATATACGTATAAGTAATTCTATATATTCTTTGTAAATTGAAAAAAGTAGCTGTTTCTCCTTTAGTAGAATCAAGTAAGGCTTGGACTCAGCGTCAGCGCCAGTGGTTACTCTTTACGCTTTTTCACGCTCATAATTACTGTCATTCATATTTTCACGCCTCTTACTAATTGGTGACTACTCCTTTAGTTTCAACCGTGCTGGATTAAGCAGACTTGTTACCTATATTCAAGAGGCACGTATTGGCAACAGCGTGCATATAGAGTATTTTTTTTTATTAATTAATTTTAAATACAGCGAAAATATATCTATCATTCAAATAGTCCTATATTAATTAACGGATCAGTGTAATCCGACTCAACCCTATCGAGTTGTAATCGATAAATCGAGAGTAATTTACTAAGTATTGAACCTTATGACTGAACCCCATAATACACGCTGACAGCTGCATTTAGCCACCTTTTTTCTAGTTTATAGATTTAATTATGAGCAATATTGTTGTACTACACACATTAATGAAAGCGTCGAACAGCCCATTTTAAATTTAAAAATCTAAATATTTGACGCGATGTCCGATAGCGAAATTCAGCAGACGGGATTAATATCCGAGCATTCCCCGTGATAAGTGCAGAGCGAGCCAACATCTCTAAACAATGTCTCTCATCTCTAAAAATGTAACTAAGGATCAAGCCGATCGGAAAATGCCTGATCGTTGACGATTCTAGCCGCTGCGCTGGCGGGACCCAAAGTTGAGAACAATACCAATTGTGGCCGGATTTGCGCCGTTGTTGTTGCAGGCGATGGGCCTGCAATCTGCATGAAGTATTTTTCAGATGACCACGAAACTAAACGTCGCTTTATATGTCAACGCCATTCATTTTAGAAGACTGAATTGGTACTGAATTGGTTAATAAAAGTCTCGGTACTATTATTACTTAAAATATATGTTAATATGAATTAATATGAACCAATTAGATAGTTTCTTCTGAAAATCTCTTCTTACTATTCCTATCTTCATTTTATTAACTAGCGCAATAAAACCACCCAACAACACGTTTCTTATTCCTTAGATATTAGGTAAAAGGATTTTAAAGTAAATCAAACATAAAAAATGGAATATAAATTTTACTGATAAGGATATTTTCACATAAATTACAATCTATAACATACATAGGTACAATATGTGACACTACACGAATACATTTATTATTAGAAGAAGCAACATAAAATATCTCTATATATTGACGGCCTTATAAACGTATGATAAGCTTGATATAGTTAAAAATATGTTTTGTTTCTTTCGTTCTGTTGTCTTTTTATATTCGATAGAACGAGACAAAACATAACTATATCAAGCTTATAATACGTTTATTAATAAGGCAGTGATTATCTATCTATATATATATCTTAGAAATGATATGATATAAAATATAAAAAGAACTTCGTTAAATAATAAATTATATATCATTATTATATTATTATATAATGCATATACATAGGCTGTATGTATATGCCTTGAGTATTATTGCAAAAACCCATCACCATTTTGAATAAGAGAGAGACAGCTATACAAAATTCATCTTCTCTCATAAAATAAGACGGCCATAATACTGCTCTTAAAGTCGTGGTACAGCCTCAAACCAAAATTTTTACAACATTAACTGCCTTTTTTTTGAAAATATGCACAAACGTTGTGTAACAGTATAATTATGTTTTGTCTTGAAAATATTTGATATTTATGAAAAAGTCCCAAATAAGGATCATGGCAGCTAAAGGATTAATTTATATCTATGGATATTTACATCAAAAGGTGAAACCAAGATCTCATGATATATTTCAAGATGTATAGTAGACAAATACTTAAGTAAGATGACTTTATTTATCAGAGAAATGTAAAAAAATACCAAATATCTAAATACATAATTAATTGCTGGACTTAGTATGCATACCTTGATTAAGCTGATCCAAAATGCCTCAAAAAAATAAAGTTCGCTGGTTAATATTGTGATGCTTGCTAAAGCCTTGAGATAGTGAGAATTCGTTTCATTAGGAAATCACTGTATCACAAAGAATTCTAAATATGCAACCTATATTTATTACCTGCAAAGATTACATTTATAATAAAAAACTAATGGTGCTTCTAAATGGGCTATACTTTCCCGGCAATGTATGGCTGTACTATTGACAATTGTTCCATCCATCTCGAAAACATTTCAATCTATGGCTGAGCCTTGTATTGCAACAAAGTATTCACTGTATACGGGCTTTACAATCGTGCAACAATTTCTCACGAAATGACACTCAAAAATTATTTAAAGTCTAGTCAAATTGTCACTCAAAATGGGTTAAATAAACATTTACAAATTATTCTTCATTAAAAGAAGAACTAGAAGAACAACAGTTTCATACGGCCCGACTGTATTCAGAATCATGGTGTTGGTTTATTAAAAACATCCGTTTGACTTTTATTAACGCGAGTATCACACATTTAAATAAAATACTGTATACCGGATTAAAACGCGATTTATTATTTATATTTTTTAAATTATTTATCCCGTTGTTTCGGATGCTTTTCAGCAACCATGTCTCCAGTCTCCCCGCGACCACAGTTGCTGAAAAGCATCCGAAACGTCGGGATAAATAATTTAAACAATATAAATAATAAATCGCGTTTTAATCCGGTATACAGTATTTTATTTAAACATCCTTTTGCATTATCAGTTATTATAATCAAATAGTTTTTCGCATGAAGACATGATCAGAGTAAAACCCAAGGCGCATAAAAACACATTTGATGATACAATGCGGTGTTGTAATTTTTGTGAACTATGCCATCTATCAATGTGATATAGCAACATTTATGCCATAACCTTAAAGCTTTATTTATTGAAATGAGATCCACAAAAAGGAATCCACAGAAAGGAAAATTAATGGAAATTTGAAATATTATTCAATAATTATCCATTAAAATTCCGCCTGTCTATCACAATTTGATAACCAAAACATGTAATAAAATTGCAAAAAAACATTGACATTAAAATTTTTGACATCTAAAACATTTTCCAAATTGAATGAATTAGGAATTACGTCGTAGTCTTTTATAATCTATTTTCCAATTTGAAACTTCTCAAAGAACACTGTGTTATATGAATATACTATACAAATTCGAATTATAGACGCCTTACCATAACAAGATCGTTCTCATACATTATAACTCTAAATCAGTTCATTTAATTTTTATTAAGATCTAAGACAGTAAATTAATTCCTTGTTTAAAGCTTAGTCTCTCAAAGAGGGAAATAGCGTCCCCTTATCTCGTTCAGAATTAAGTAAAAGGCCTAGAGAAAATTCAATTTAACTTTCAAGAAGAGTATTCTAGCGCACGATTTGACATCATCCCAACTGTTGACTTCCATCACCACACGTCACAAACAATCTTTTCATTCCCTCATTACCTCGATGAAAGGAATTCGAGCACGATAAGGTTCACGCAACTTCATTCCACGTACAACTAAACAGTGGAATAAACTGGTTTAAGGAATGGACCTATTATTTAAAGGCCGACGAGCGTCTTTGACGTTTCAGCAGTCATGGATTTTCATGTGTGGTAGTAACATATTCAACCCATTCGATTCGTCCAAGGGGAGCAGTATCGTCCACTATGAGAAACTATAGTTTAGAGCAGCGTTTCTTAACCCATTTCTTATTTCATTCTATTATAATTATTATGATTTTAGTGTTGTTGGTTAATATATTTTTGACAAACATTTGTTTTATTTAAAATATCTCTTTAATGAAATTTTTTTATTGTTTTACTTGTTCTGCATTGCCTTGATTTTTTTTTATGTATACAGCATTATCTCGGTTGTCTGGAAGAAATAACTCTCTTAACTATAAGACCGCCTTCTGCACACCCTCTAACGCAGATTTTTTTTATATTTTGTTAACTTTTTATTTTGTGTGCAATAAAGTATTTAGTACTACTACTACTATTGTTAAATGGTCTAATGATGAGACTGGGGATCCCCGTACATGTACCCGCGGGTGTCCGCGGACCACAGCTTAGGAAACACTGTACATATACCCGCTGACACCCAAGGGTCCGCGGGCCACAGCTTAGGAAACACTGTACATGTACCCGCGGACACCCAGAGGTCCGTGGACCACAGCTAAAGAAACACTAGTTAAGAGGATTTATTTGTCAATTCTACACGAGTAGTGCACGATGTCCCCCGAGGGGTACCGCACGAAGGCGCTCTGGTTGCCGAACCGCTTCTTGCACACCGGACACACGTTGTAGTCGTTTATTACTATGCTTTTCGACTCGTGGTACTGTTTCATTTCCTGTACCTGCAATAAAATGTTTATCCTTTGATAACGTAAGTAGCAAAAAACGATCTATGTTCTATTTTTTTTGTATGACTTCTAAATGGAATTGATAAACATATTCTAACCAGTACATCAAGTAGGAACTTCAGTTGGAATCAATCATGAGATATTGTGAATTGAGATAAATTTATTAGACCTTGGTCTAGATTGTGGGCTATCGTAATCGATACAATCTCATGTTCAATTCATAAACTGTAAATCGGAGCTTAAAGGTCAAAAGCTTAATATTTACAACCGCTTTAAATATCTTGAATATGAATTGGCACTGACTGTTCTCAGTAGGTTAGAGAACTAACCAATAATTCAATATATTCACGGTATTTCCTAATCGATATTATTTGCTGATAAAATGTCATGAATAGCCCATTGAATTGAATTTATTAATATTAACATTTTATAAGTATTATTATAATTTTTGGCATGTGAGGCACAAATTAAATGTTTTTGTGGGAGAATGACCACGTCTGATCCACAATATAATGCTGAGCCAGGCTCGTTATAACCACAACACATACCAAAGAACATAGATTTACATGACAGCACAGGGCTTATGGGCGCGCTTGGCACGGTTTCTCTGGAGTAAGAGTAGTTCAGTCACCCCAGCCACCGCGGTGCTGCTAGTATCCGTGTGAACGCACATTCTGACGCTGGAGTCATAGCGTCATCACTCTCTCGCACTCAGCCGCTTCTCCGTGCTTAGGGTAATGGTGCGTTCTCGCTCGCTCTCACACGTTTGCTCGGGGTGCATCGGGTCCGATGCCTAAGACTGCGAAAGAGCGTTATTGCCGTTCGCTCGTTAGAGCAAGCGAGACGCGAGACGCGAGACGCGAGACGCGAGACGCGAGCGCGAGGGGAGGGACCAGCTGACTGCTCAGATATGTGTGTCACACCGATAAATTGCACGCTCTTCAGGACAAAAGCAGAATTACTACAGTCTACAATAAATAAATACTTTTTTGTGCCAAAAGTTAACATACGATCCATCCTTCCATGTAAATCTATCTTCTATACACATACATTTATACCAGCGGACTTCGTTTCAATGCATTGTCTGTAGTCTGTACTTTTTCTCCATATATTTTGGTGCGTGTATTTCATTTCTAAAAACTGTTATGTCTAGGTCTACGACTGTTAAAGCATGTCCTGAGTTCTTTACCGAGATCCGAGGAATACGATTCATGGAAAAGAATCTTCTCAAAAATGTACCTGCAAAAGTTGTCAGGTATTAAATATATCCAGGCTGTAATTTTTTACCATTAGGCTCACCAAACATTCGCCTCCTTGATAAATAAGCTGTAGTTGTGTACCTGTGTGTGTTCCGCGTAGAGCAGCCCCTTCAGCACCTGCGTGCGCCGCTTGAGCGTGAGCTGCGACTGCAGCGCGCTCTCCAGGAAGCCCTTCAGCCGGCCCAGCGGCACGCTGTCCGGCAGCACGGACAGTGCCTGGGACCATATTTATTTGTTTATAGTAATTAACATGTATCATACAATCCAATTCCAATAAAAAAATTTGATATTTGGATCTTATTATTTTTTTATTACTTATTTAATCATAGAGGTCATAAAAGAGTGTTTTTTGAATTCCTCGCTCTGCTCCGAATTCAAAAAACACACTCGCCTTAAAAATGCATATTGCGCGTTTCGGTTTCAGTCTATGGATTTCCGAATGCTCGAAGTAAAAAATAAGGTCAATATCATCATTGACTGATGTTCTGTGGCTGAGGTATCACCATCAAGTGCTCGTCTGTCGATGTCTAAAACATAAAAAATGTCCATCTATGTCATTTGCGTAAATAAAAGACACTATTAGATTGACGATATGAATACGTTTTTTATTCGTATAAATCCTAGGTTTAAGCACTTTATGTAAATTATTTTTTATGTACAATAAAGAATTTATCTATCTATGTTCCCGCCCGTCCCGCTGACCTTGATGGGCGATATCTTGTCGGCGTGTCCCTCGAGCACGCGCAGCGCCGTGTCCGCGTCGGGCGCGGCGGCGCGCGGGTGCCGCGGCGCGCCCGCCAGCGGCCCGCCCAGCGCGCCCTCCGCGCCCAGCAGCGCGCGCATCAGCACCACGTACACGTCCGCGCTGCGCTCGCTGCTCCCGTCCCACACGTTGTCGCAGTAGCGTATCGCTCTGTCCACGTCACCTGGCGAGACGGCGATAGACGGCTTTAAAGAGCGTGTTTGGAAATGAGCTGACAGTACTATCAGTACTAGATGTCCGTTCTAAAATACTTTCCAGCATGGCTGTTACAACTGAAACGTATCACCATTATATTGGACATTGGTCCTAAGGAATTACGCACCGCACCGAGGTAGTGCACAGTCAGTATTGTATATGGCCGCGCATCGTGCTGTGTTCGGTTTGATTAAAGTTGAATTACTGCTCGAATAGTATAAAATTATTTTTAAAAAATTAGCGTCCTGTGTAAAATCGGGAGTTTTTGACTTAAATCGTAAAAAACATACGCACAAATCTTTCCTCTTGATAATATCAGTATAGATTTATAACAATTTATTACAGTGAACGACGTAAATATATATTTTTTTCTATTATGTGAACATATTGCTTAGAGAATAGAGAATAAAATCTGAAACTTAAATAAAAACCATCGAGCTAAAGAAGAAGACCACCATCAAAACATAACATAATGTGAATAATGCGCTCTACGAAATCCAAACGGTCGGATTGACTGCCTTTTTACCATTATTGCTACAAATTAAAGTAATGTTATTTGACTATACATTCATTAAGTTTCGAATAATTATGAAATTACATACCTTTATACGTAATTTAATGAATTATTGTAAAAAATATTTGTTATTAAGCAAATATTTTTTATGCCTCCAATGCAAATCCAACCCATTTTTATAAGCTAGAGGCCGTGAATAAATATAGAAAATAAATTTTCATTGCTAAGGAAATAAAAAAATTATCACTATTAAAGTTAAAAAAGAAAAGCTAGAAAATGCTTATATACTTAATTAATAAGCATATTGTTGTATGAATATTCGGAAAGTTTTATTCAGATGATAGTTTAAAAAATACGTACCAAGTATCTGGATATAGATCGCTAAAGCCTGCTCATGGCGGCCCAATTTCCCCAGTATAATTGCGCGCTCCTCAAACAGCGTGTCGTTGGGGAAATGCAGTATCACCCTCTCAGGCGTATAGTGGGAAGATTTCTCCAAAAACGCCACCAATTTCGACTTAATATGCTGCAATTCCTCTTCAGTCGAATTAGCCTTTTTATCTGTGATTTTTTCTCTATAAATATTGACTAAGGCGTCATGGAATAGCTCATTAGTGTCGTTCCAGGTGTGAATAACATGTTCCAAGTATGGAATCACTAAGGATTCGTGCTCTCGAAGCAAAAAGTCCAGGACTTTAGCGCGAGGTAAGTTTTCGACTTCTACTATGTCTTCGGTAAATATTTTAAGTCCTTCTTCGGGGTGTTCCTTTAATATCCAGTCGGAGAATTTGAAAATTAAGTTTAAGTGATCCGCACCTATGGGTAAAATCAAATATAAATTTTAAACTGCATACAGCTCATTCCATTTAGTAATAAAACATATTGATAGACCAATTAGTACAAATAGTGTGTTTTTGCAAGTTCCTAATTATATGGTAATGTTTTTTGGAAAATAATACAGAGTTGATATATTTAATGTTAAATCCACCTTATAATCATGTTTTCCCCGGGATCCAAACTTTGCCCTCTGTTGCTAAAGGATTATAAAAAAGGGCGTTTGACCGATCATGACAATTGGCACGTAAATATAATTTTCATAGAGGTTTCTATGCTATCCTCTTTATTGTTACTCGCCACCAGTCAGCTATTATAATTTATTTTTATGTTAGATATCGACAGACGAGCATGAGGTTCACTTGATGGTAGGTGTCATATATCAGATGATGCGCTGTCGACCTACTTTTTATTTCTAGAATTCGAAAATCCGTAGACTGAGACCGAAACGTGCAATGTGCACTTCATGGTTTTTCCAAGGGTACGTTACCCGGTCGGAATATTTCTATAATTCGATATTCCTCCCACCAATGCCCGAAGTGACCAAACGTCGGGAACACATACTTATAGAAAATTATAAACATGTCGGGATCCGAACCCATCGGTGGGTTTGGTAGGTGTTCTACCAAACGCACCAACGAGCCCGTCAGATTATTATAAAGTATGAACTAGTAACATCGGCTTCGCACGGGTGCAATGTATATGAACTATACACAAAAGCCTATGTTACTCGCTAATAATATAGCTTTCTATTGGTGAAAGAATTTTTTTTTAGTAAGATATTTATTATTTCTCAAAGATTACAATAAATCACTTACGAGAAATAAACTTAATAATAATACAATATGTAACATTGTTTCATAACGAGTATTGAAAAACAGAAATGGGGAAGTAGGAAAACAAACATACGAATGACAATCATATTGCGCTAATTACAAAAACTGCTATGGGCTTCTATACATGAATATAATATTGAATTTTACGACAATCTTTAATAATTTGGAATTTGGAATTTAAACTTTTTGAGTTAAATCGTAACAAACAAATCTTTCTTTATAATATTAGTACATAATACATATTATGTTCAGCGAAAACCGCTCACCCAGGTGCTGCAGGTAGTTCTTGGTCCTGTGGTAGCCGCGCAGGCTGGAGTCGGGCTGGGCGGCCTGCTCGCGCAGCAGCTGCAGCGCCTGCATGTGCTGCCCCTTGGTCTGGTACAGGATGATCAGCTCGCTGTGCTTCCCGTGCTGCAGCAGCGTGCGCTCCGCCTCCTCCAGCCGGCAGTTGTTCAGCCGCAGCAGGGGCGCTACGAACGCATCGTTTGTCTGCACAATGGAGTATAAACATTTTATTTATCAAAATACTAGTGGACCCCGCAGACGTTGTTCTGCCACAATTTTGGCTTCGAAATTATATAATTATTCTTAAATTTGAATATGCCAATATACCCACTATAATTGTCTAATATGTCACTGATTTGAAGTGGACATCTGTTATTCCAAAGAATGCATGACGTGAGCTGTCAAGATGGCGGAGTTCCGAATCTAATTTATTTTATAATTAATTTTATGCATATATTTTTTTCCTAATTTTTTCCAATATTTTAATAGTTTATATCTTATTCCGGACATAGAGGAATCCAACAAATAAGATATCGTTAAAATCCGTTCAGCCGTTCTTGAGTTATAAACGGTGTAACTAACACAACTTTCTTTTATATATATATATACTAGCAGCGAAACCCGGCGTTGCTCGGGTTAAAATACATCGCATGTTTAATGGTATAAGAAATATTTAAGGATCCATTTTCTAAAGTAGATAAATATTTTAGATTTCTATCTTAAATAATAAGACACTTATTCGACCATTTAACATAGAGTGTAAAGTATCTTCAAGTTGTAGGCATCTTGGAAGTTTCTAGACCATTTTAGAAATTTTTAGAATTTTCTAGATCATTGAGGATCAATTTTACCGATTGCACACATTTTGGAACTTTCTAGATCTTTCCAGAAGCTTTCTAAAACATTCTAAATCGATTACAACAATTGAAACCATTTTAAAAGTTTCTAGATCATTTCAGAAATTTTTAGAATTTTCTAGATCATTTCAGATCAATTTTAGCGATTGCACACTTTTTGGAACTTTCTAGATCTTTCCAGAAACTTTCTGAAATATTCTAGATCGCATACAATAATTGCACGGCTTGTTGGAACTTTCTAGATAATTTCAGAAAGTTTTAGAACTTTCTAGATTGATTTTATCAGTTGCACACATTCTGGAACTTTTTAGATCATTTCCGAGATTTTCAGAATTTTACGGGAGATTACATTAGTTAGAAAAGGACAGATATATATTATTCCACATTTTTGCCACCCACAACCACCCACTTCCACCCACCCCGACCAAACTCCCTTATGCACACCTAGAGACCAAGGGGTATTTGCCATCCCAAGGGGAAGTTGATCAAAGTAGCGTATGATAGAAAAAACCGTGGACACACGTACGAACATTAGCATTTTATATAATATACTAGCAGCGAAACCCGGCGTTGCTCGGGTTAAAATACATGGCATGTTTAATGGTATAAGAAATATTTAAGGATCCATTTTCTAAAGTAGATAAATATATTAGATTTCTATCTTAAATAATAAGACACTTATTCGACAATTTAACATACGGTGTAAACTTTACACTGTAAAGTATCTTCAAGTTGTAGGCATCTTGGAAGTTTCTAGACCAATTTCATCGATTGCACAAACTTGGAACTTTCTAGATATTTCCAGAAGCTTTTTAAAACATTCTAAATCGATTACAACAATTGAAATCATTTTAAAACTTTCTAGATCATTTCAGAAATTTTTAGAATTTTCTAGATCATTTCGGATCAATTTCATCGATTGCACACATTTTGGAACTTTCTAGATCTCTCCAGAAGCTTTTTAAAACATTCTAAATCGATTACAACAATTGAAACCATTTTAAAACTTTCTAGATCATTTCAGAAATGTTTAGAACTTTCTACATTATTTCGGATCAATTTCATCGATTGCACACATTTTGGAACTTTCTAGATCTTTCCAGAAGCTTTTTAAAACATTTTGAATTGATTACAACAATTGAAACCATTTTAAAATTTTCTAGATCATTTCAGAAATTTTTAGAATTTTCTAGATCATTTCGGATCAATTTCATCGATTGAACACATTTTGGACCTTTCTAGATCCTTCCAGAAACTTTCTGATATATTCTAGATCGATTACAATAATTGCACGGCTTGTTGGAACTTTCTAGATCATCCCAGAAAGTTATAGAACTTTCTAGATTGATTGTATCAGTTGCACACATTCTGGAACTTTTTAGATCATTTTCGAGATTTTCAGAATTTTGCGGAAGATTACATTAGTCAGAAAAGGACAGATATATATTATTCCACATTTTTGCCACCCACAACCACCCACTTCCACCTACCCCGACCAAACTCCCTTATGCACACCTAGAGACCAAGGGGTATGTGCCATCCCAAGGGGAAGTTGATCAAAGTAGCGTATGATAGAAAAAACCGTGGACACACGTACGAACATTAGCATTTTATATAATATATTAAGATTAAGATTAAGATATATATACATATATATATGTAATGTATAATGTATACACAGAACACAAGAAGTAAGTAGAAGTGCAATGTGTCATAATTTAAACCGGATCGACTGTCGCCAAATTCACACAAATGAATGGAGTATATATATTATACTGCACACAGTTTCAAATTTCTTTCGATTCGTTGTTTTTTTTAACTCAAAACTAGCAAAATCACACTGGTCCTACAACTGTTAATATATCGTAGTGTTTTGCGTTACTTTGGCTTAGTGCACAAAGTATGTACATACGATGTTTGTAATATTAAAACAAACTAATATATAATTACTAAACTAAACTTTATTTCAAAAATATAAGGATGATTTTGACTGACTGTGATCGATTTAGGCACAATTTAGCACGGCGCGGTGGCGGTGGTGGTGGTGACGTTCCACGCCTACTTCGCACTTCCACTTATTTTTCCTGTTTTATGTATGTATATGTACTGATATATCGTTGGTTTAAAGGTAAAACTCACACTAAGTGTAATTTTGAATAGAAATAAATTTTGCAATTATTGCTTATTTTAATCGTTTACCCTTAGAACAAATAACTAAGTGTGTATTTTGTTTCATACTTTTGTTATGGATCACAATACGCAATGAGTGCTTTGTTCTTACGGTAGATTAAGACTTAAAAAAAGCAATAGTAGCAAAATTTACAATAATGTCAGTAATAAATTCACCTGTAAATAACACTTTAGCAGCGTAGTATCGATTAGCTCCAACTGCTGCGCCACATTCCTCTGACTAGAGACTTCCTCCTTGCTGGAGCCCTCCGAACTCTTCCCAATCTTCGACCTTAACTCCACCAAGTATTCTATCAACGCATTCAAAGCGTTCTCTAGATCCTTTCCTTTTAACTTCTCTTTGGCTTCTGAACCTGGTTTATTATCTAACTCAGGGAATAATTTGATGACGTCAGCTGGGTCGGTATTCAACTTTATAAACTCCCTCATGGACTGCGAATACTGTTTACTGTCGAACAGATCCAAAGCGTAAAGCATTTGAATGGAATGTATAGTTTGTTTCTTATCCTCTGCGGAAGATTCGGATAAATTCTGTGAATAATAATTTAATTGTTTATAGAATTACATTTAAATTAACACAGGACGAAGACGAAGAGGCTCGTTTTTTTATCTTGGATTTTTGGTTAATCAAATTAAAAACTATAATTTTAAGATGTCTATAAAACTTAAATTTTTAACATGTTGAAAGCAGTTTATACATTACTTTACTTTTATTACCACATATTATAAAACAAAGTCCTCTGCCGCGTCTGTCTGTCTGTTCGCGGGACAGATTCATAGGATTTTCACTAATATATAATATACAAAGTGATTCATGAGGAAGTATATAATTTGTCAAGGTTTTGTGTAAATTGAAATAAAATGTATTTATTTAACACCCAATTTACAGAAAATTAATATTTTAATTAATTAATTGGAAATATAACGATAATTGTTGGAAGTGTCGGAAAAAGTCCATCAGCCTGGGAGCTTTCATCGAAAACGCTGCCCTTTGAGATTATATCAAAACAATGTATGGTTTTTATATATCTCAAATCTATCTTTTGTATATTACCATTAAATCTATTGCTATCTGGAAGTGCTTATCTTTAAGCAACTGTTGGCGCTGCTTGGTCACATCCACGGCACTCAGGCACCACACCTGCCCCACTGACGACACGAATATTAAACCACGCTTACATCTGCGGGATAATAGGGCCTTCAAATATGGCATTTGAGCACACATAAACCTTACAAAAACAAAACTTTATGAAGTCAAATAAAACTCTCTGGTTCTATGTCTATGGTCTATGTATGGTATGTATCAATGTAATACTACCCTAATTATGGCAAAATATCATTGCATTTTTACTCGGGTATGTTAGATTGTCACATGATAAAATGCAATAATAAAAATATAGTCGCTCAATTGACTCTTGCTATAGAGTATAGAAGAACCTACACATAGTGCAATTCAGTTCCTTTCGGTATTTCTTGCATTTTAATAAGTTATAACGTGAAGCAGAGTTCTGTTTGTTATTTATCTCCAAACAAAGTTTAACAATAGATTAAATTATATATAATACAATAGTGTACTCACCTACACATCAGTCTTGCCTTGTTCAAATCAGTTAATGTTTGAATAAACAAAGGTGGTTCCACAGTCTGAACCACCACATTATCTTGTAATAGTCCTAATATAAATGGTTCATCCCACACTGAAATGAAATAAAATAAAATAAAATAATTACCACATAGATGTCATGAAACCCCATTGCTTTACTTAAAATTATCATTAATTTGACACCAGTAATAATAGATTTTTTTATGAGTGTTAGGCAGGTGTTTGAACAGTGTAACCACCCACCTGGTACAAGAATAAATAATTCATTCAATGTATATAGATATTTATTTTCTAGGTTCTGGTTCTTTGCTTGCTCCTAGAAAGATTAGGTTTACTCAAAAAAAAAGAAATCTATGTCATTGTAATCCCTATACAGTACACTATCCCTAAACAAAATTCAAGCCAATTGATGGCTGTTTTAAATGAAAAAAGACAAAACTAATAGAGATATTTAGATTTTAATGGAAAATACTGTCTCATCACTGAATCCCAGTAAAAAGATTCAAATATTTTTTTTATTGAAATGTAACATAATGTAAAATACTAACTTTGTTGGCTAACATAATTTACGTATGAAGCCATGAAGCTATGAAGCCTAAATATAAATATGTATATAAAAAAAATTACAAGTCTTACCAACAGCAATGGGTGCATCAGTCCACTTAATGGTTTTTTTAATTTCTATAGCCTCCTCCTTTGCTTCTTCCACCAAAACAGAAGTACTGTCTCGACCAAGTAGGAAGGAGGTTTCAGAAAATTTTGCTATTGTGGGTTCCAGCGACTTGGAACTACTTGTTGGAAATAGCTCTTTTGGATTATGTGAAGATAACTGGAAAAAAAATATTTTGAACATTCAAGATAGATAGATTTAAGGTGTACAGATGTACATAACAAATCTTATGAAGCAAGACAAGCCAAATGTTTAAATAATTTAGTAGTAGTAAATTAATAAGACTTACATCAAAAAATGTATATTCTCCTTTAAAACCCACACACAAATATTGTTGACCCCAGGCCATCACCTTTGGTACATCAGGTATTGTAAAGTCAAATAAATGTTTTTTAAATTCACCATTTTTACCATAATAAAGCTGTAATTTTCTCCTGACTGCTACACATAAATGGACCACAGAATTTGATTCACCTGTCATAGATGTTGCAGACTGAAAATAATATTTAATAAAGTTGGTACACCTCCAAAATGAATTTAATGTCAGTAACGCAATCTTTTCTTTATATGTAAACAGAACATATGAAACAGCTTTTTAATTTTTAATTTCTTGTTTAATTTTGGTACATGAAAAAAATGAACTTAATATGATAAAATATAAAAATATTTTTATACTACCATGAAAAGTGCAGAACTGAAATGACAATATGAAATCATGTTTCACATATTATGTTTATGTAAAAGTAATGATATTCTGAAGATCTTGAATTTATTTATGCATGACAGTACTTACCTTATTATCTAATGCAAATAAGGAAGCTCCTTTAGTATCCGAAAATGTCTTCACCAAAGGAAAATTGATACCATTTATATCATAAGATGAAAGCAAATTGTCCGTGAGACATAAGAGTAAATTATCTTCTGTAATGCAAATAAAAATATATAGATATAATAATAATAGAATATGAGTGATATTTATGTATATTCAACTTATTTTAATTAGGCTGATCCAATTTACCTGGTATAACTTCAATTTGTTGTATAGGTTTCTTGCTAAAGTTTTTACAATAACGAATCATCTTTAATTCATACTTTTTGCTATCTTTATTTAGTAACAATGAATACATTAACAGATGCCCTTGTCGGGTACCCAGCAACAGGTTTCCATCTACAACAAATAATATTGATAAAATTTTATCCCACTTGAGTCATATAGCTAATCAAAATAAAATAGGTACCCACCATAAGCAGCTATTGTTTCAATCTGAACCGATGCATTTAACAGGTGAGTTATTTCGTAAGCCTCGTGCATGATTATTAATTTATATTTATGAACAGAAAATAGAAAAAGATATCTTTTTATATCTTGATTTGAAAAATGGTGTATTTACAAATTATAGCATGAATACTTGATACTCTTGCCGATTCTGTAGCAGAATATAAACACTAGAATTATTGACAGTATATCATATTTACTAAGAAGTAATCACCATTCTTATTATTTTAGTAATTAAAAAACACTAGCACAAATCACAATAACATCACTTAATACTTTTAGTTTTTCATGACATATTTTGAGTTTTGACAATTTTTTTTTTTTTTTTTTTTTTTTTTGCCCATAGGGCAGGCTAAAGTCTTTCGACCATACCGCCTTGTCTTATGTTATTTTTTTCCCTTTTATCTCTCCTTATTTATGTCTTACGTTTCTTATCCTTTATATGTATCGTAATATAGTACTTCTTCTTTTAATTAATGACGACCCCCGTCAAAGACGGAATCTTCCAATATCCAGTATTTTTCGTAATATAAGTAGTTATTATCATATCTTTATTTCCACGCGGCCATAAGTCTGACGTATGTCATTTAATTTTAAAATCTCAGTTAAATACATTTTGTTCAATCCGATTTTACATACGTATCGTACGTACAATTCTTTATTTATTACTACCCAACAAAGAGTAGAAAAGGCACATTTCCATTTACAAATCCCGTTATCTTGTCCGTCAGGACTCCCGAAGAGTGGTGACGGAGAATCTAATTTAAAAATTCTGAAAAAACTTATTTACTAGAAAAAATATATGTCGGCGCGAGTAACAGTGAAATAATGTCATTGTCACTGTTACGGTTGTGAACGATGATGTCATCAAACCACCACTACGTAAATCAGGCGAGGAGGGGGCAGACCGGTCGCCGGTACTATATAAATCCGTGTTCTGTGCCTTTGAGGACAGTTCGTTGTTGGCGTTCGGTCCGTCAAGTACTCGAAGTGCTGCCGCGGATCACGCCTAAATTACTTATTGTGTGTAATTGTGTGCAATTGTTAATAAGAAGTGTGGACAACGCGAATAAATATTAATAAGACGAAGATTGGATTATAATTTAATAATTAAACACCATGGACGATAAAGAGGAGGATCGTCCAACATCTCCAATTCTTCAACGACCTTCAACTTCAGCCGATATCAGAAGTGGGCCGAAGCAAGGTTCCTCTTCGGTTCCAACCGCCCGCATTCTCGAAGACAAGGACCAGTCTAACCAGACGCTGTCTATATTGGCGAGTGTTATAGAAAACTTAACACGTCAACAACAAGATAATGTGCTGGCAAACCAGGAGTTCCTTACAGGACTACTAAGTAAGGCAGTGGCTCAATCTAACCGGCCAAGGCTCAGTGACGTCTATATTGCATCGTTTGATCCAGACGGAGAAGTACCTATTCGGGACTGGTGTGAGCACGTGGATAAAGCAAAGGATCATTGGAAATTAACTGATTATGAAATATGTACCAAGATCGCCAGCCTATTACTTGGGCGAGCGAAGACTTTCGGAGACACATGGTTGGTAAAATCTCCAGTGTGGATTGATATGCGAGAAGCACTTATACAAACTTTTGAGCCAGAAGCACGTTATTCCAATGATATAGTGAAACTGCGAAGTTTTAAATTTGATACGTCAAAACCAGTCGAATCTATCACTAAAGCTTGGAACATTTGGAAACGAGTTATAAGTGGCAACAAAAATAAGGATGCAGTAGAGGCTGTGATTGGCTGCATAGATAACGAGTACCTTCGGCTGCGTTTATTATCCAGCAAATGCTCTTCCGTTCCAGAGTTAATTTCAGTGGCAGCTACAATCAAACAACATGATTATCGTACCCGTTCACTGGATGAACCACCTATAAAGCGCCCCAGATTAAAAAATCGCGAAGAAGCGTCTCGTTGTTATAAATGTGGACAACTAGGACATACGCAGACATATTGTGATGAAAAAACAAATGTAAAAAGTTATCGGCCTTTGTTGAATATGACAACATCTAACGAAGCAATAAAACGCACAGAACGTTCAAGGCCTAAATGCAGTTACTGCGATAAAATTGGACATATTGAATCTGCTTGTTTCAAGAAAATGGGAGACGAAGCTGAAAAGATTAATCTGGCAAGAGAAAAAGATGATATATTGACACCTATGAAGATTTGTATTAATAATCACAAATTGATATCTCTGTATGACAGTGGAGCAGCAAGATCTTTAATAAGACGCACTGTCAGCTTGTCACTACCAGGGAAGCGGGAAGATTGCTCCTTGATGCTGAAGGGAATTGGTAGCAAGAGTATCCCTATTCTTTCATTTCAAAAAATCTACTTAACATGTGACATAAATGGAATCAATGTTGAAATCGCGTTTCACATTGTAGAAGATCACGAGACTCCTTGTGACATTTTAATCGGAGCAGATTTAGTAAGAAGTACAGGACTAAACGTACTTATTTCCGAAGATGGTGCTATTGTCATAAGAAGTTCAAAGATCTTAACTATTGACACATTGAAAAAACCCTTCGACATTCTGGACACTGATTTAACTAGCACGGTTCAGACACACGAACTAAAATGTTTGTTGCTGAGATATGAGGACTCATTCGCAACTGGAATGCCAAAAAGGAAGGTGACTACGGGTAGTCTGAGTATTAAATTGAAAGACCAATCCAAGATAATATCAAGACGACCATATAGGATGGCACCATCGGAACGACAAAAATTAAGAACAATTATTAATGATTTAATATTTGCTGGTATTGTAAGGGAAAGCACTTCTGAATATGCAAGCCCTGTTATTCTTGTTAAAAAGAAGAATGGAGAAGATCGAATGTGTACTGATTTCCGAGAACTTAATAAAAATACGATTCCGATCAAGTTTCCTCTTCCGATAATATCAGATCAAATCGATCGATTATCAGAAGCTACCTATTTTATTAGCTTGGATATGGCACAAGGATTTTATCAAATACCTATAGACGAAGAATCTATACCAAAAACCGCCTTCATAACACCTGATGGATTATTTGAATATACAAGGATGCCATTCGGGCTGATGAACGCTCCAGCCGTATTTCAACGTGCTATAATGACAGCATTACGGCCATTATTGGAAGATATATTGATTTACATGGATGATGTATTGATTAAATGCAAAACATTTCGTGAAGGTTTAGTGACACTAGAGAAGGTTTTGGCAGCCTTAACCGTTGCCGGTTTTACCATAAATGCTAAGAAATGTTGTTTCTTTAAAACATCAATTGAGTACCTTGGGAATTTTATCTCAAATGGAACAGTGCGGCCAAGTACGAAGAAAGTAGAGGCTTTAGAAAGGTCACCAGTACCCATAAATGTGAAACAAGTTCGACAGTTTTGTGGTCTGGCCGGGTATTTCAGAAGATTTATACCGAGCTTTTCAGAACGTATGATTCCGCTTTATAATCTGACAAAGAAAGATGCTCAGTTTAAATGGACTGCAGAGTGTGAAAACGTTAGACTCGATATTATCCGCCGATTAACCTCACCTCCTGTTTTAACAATCTTTAAAGAAGGATTAGCCACAGAATTACATACGGATGCCAGTAGCACCGGACTAGGTGCAATATTAATACAATTACAAGATAGCCGACAGCACGTAGTGGCTTATATGAGTATGAGGACTTCTGAACCAGAAAGCCACTACCATTCCTACGAATTGGAAACCCTCGCAATTGTACGAGCAATAAAACACTTTCGGCAATATCTCTACGGAAGAACCTTTACAATTGTTACAGACTGCAATGCTATTAAATCATCATCAACAAAACATGAATTACTGCCTCGGATTCATAGATGGTGGTCATTCCTTCAGCAGTACGATTTCAAGATAATATATCGTCAGGGAAGCCGAATGAAACATGCTGATTACTTTAGCCGAAACCCTACAGCTTGTATCAACTTAACGCAAAATTTGGACTCATGGCTAAAAATTGAGCAACGACGTGATACAGATTTAGCAAAGATTATAAACAAACTCGAACACGGTGAAATAATAAAAGATTACCGACTAAGTGATCTCGTACTAGAGCGCTACTACGTCGAAGAAGAACCAGGGTGTAAAAAGTGGAAGAAAGTAATACCAAGATCCTATCAGTGGAGTATTATCAACGCCTACCATACTGCTCTAAAACATTTTGGATGGGAAAAGACGTTGAATAAAATTCGAGAGATCTATTGGTTTCCAGAAATGTCGGCAATAGTCAGACGCTTTGTAGATAATTGCGTTATATGCAAAACTAGTAAAGGACCATCCGGGGCCAAGCAAGTTGAAATGTTTCCCATCGAGAAGAAACCTGTACCATTTGACACAATTCATATTGACATGACCGGCCATCTTACTAAAAGGAATAACAAGCATGAATATGTTGTTGTCATCATTGATGCATTCACTAAGTTTGTGACTTTGACCTACGCAACCAATAAAACGGCAAGTTCAATGCTTCGCGCTCTTGAGCATCTTGTATCGTTATTTGGAGCTCCAAGACAAATAATAAGCGACCAAGACACAGCCTTCAAAGCTGAATTCGAAATATACTGTCAAAATAATGGCATACACCAGCACTTTATAGCTCCTGGAGTAAGTCGCACAAATGGACAAGTAGAAAGAGTGATGGCCATCGTAAAAAACGGACTTACTATCATCCGGAACTATGAAAATACGAACTGGAAAACCGGTTTAGACGCACTACAACTAGCAATTAATTGCACAAAAAACAAAACAACTAATGTAAGTCCAATAAAAAGTCTCACAGGAAGGCAATGCGCAGTACCTTCAGAATTGATTTCCTTGATAGACGAAGATGGAGAAAACGTAGACAGGAAACAGCTTGTTGACTATATAGAAAAGAAAATTCACACAAGGGGAAAACAAGATAAGGAAAGATTTGACAAGGGTAAAGCTAAAGTGAAAAGGTTCCAAAAAGAAGACATAGTCCTTTATAAAACGAACCCTAGGTCTCAAATTGGACTTGATTTAAAATACCCAGATGCTTATGTAATATGGAAGATACTACCAAACGATCGCTACCAAATAAAAAAAATTACGGGACGAGGACGACCAAAGAAAGTAGCACATGATCAGCTGCGACTGGCACCAAAACTAAGTACAATCACTGTCCAGGAAGACGTGTCGGCGAGCTCTACGACGCAAGATCCATCTTTCCACAATGAATCTTGCAAAAAACAGTAATAGATGGAGACAACACAATACTGAACGTACGTATCATAATTCATTTATTTCGTGTATCGTTTTATGTGTCGCAAGTACTTGTACTTTCAAGTGGGATGACTTTTGCCGGATTATAATTGAAATGTCAACTTTCTGACAATTCAAATTAGACAGGTGTTTGACAGATAATAGTTCGGTGGAGGTTGTTTTATTTGGATGTATGATGCTCGCATTAATGAAAGACAATATTACTTGTTCTTGACTAACCGTAAGTTGAGGACAGGGGCCTCCTTACGTGAGTTGTTGTGTGTAAGTTGAGGACAGAGGCCTCCTTGCGTGAGTTGTTGTAAGTTGAGGACAGGGGCCTCCTTACGTGTGTTGTTGTGTGTAAGTTGAGGACAGGGGCCTCCTTACTTGAGTGAGTGTGTGTAAGTTGAGGACAGGGGCCTCCTTACTTGAGTAAATGTGTGTAAGTTGAGGACAGGGGCCTCCTTACTTGAGTGGAT
Organism: Anthocharis cardamines; assembly: GCA_905404175.1. Classification (NCBI taxonomy): domain Eukaryota; kingdom Metazoa; phylum Arthropoda; class Insecta; order Lepidoptera; family Pieridae; genus Anthocharis; species Anthocharis cardamines. The sequence goes on from FR989964.1 coordinate 6,361,724, forward strand.
AGATTAGTTCCGTTACTTAAATGATGTAGACGTAAACAGATGTACTGTTTGTTATTTTGTTTTTAGGTCAGAGGCGACCTGTATGCAGGATGGCCGTGTCGGCGCGAGTAACAGTGAAATAATGTCATTGTCACTGTTACGGTTGTGAACGATGATGTCATCAAACCACCACTACGTAAATCAGGCGAGGAGGGGGCAGACCGGTCGCCGGTACTATATAAATCCGTGTTCTGTGCCTTTGAGGACAGTTCGTTGTTGGCGTTCGGTCCGTCAAGTACTCGAAGTGCTGCCGCGGATCACGCCTAAATTACTTATTGTGTGTAATTGTGTGCAATTGTTAATAAGAAGTGTGGACAACGCGAATAAATATTAATAAGACGAAGATTGGATTATAATTTAATAATTAAACACCATGGACGATAAAGAGGAGGATCGTCCAACATCTCCAATTCTTCAACGACCTTCAACTTCAGCCGATATATATTTACAGCTTTAATATTATAATTAACTTATTAACCTATTATTTTACTACTGTAACAAAGAGTACATAAATATAATTTTAAATATCGTTAACAGTTTCAATAACAAATCTGTACAAAAATATAAAAGTTGAGGCATTTTTAAGTAACTCCTGAATGCAATGCGGGATACTTTCAACTTTATTGTAAATTTTTAAAAGCCCATCAGACAACACAAGGCGCTGAATGTTGAAAGACGAACACTCAAAGAAGATATGATGTAGTGATTGTACTTTTGATGATTGACAATAGACACAATATGGAGAATCAACCATTTTAATACGATGAAGGTGGTAATTTAAACGACAATGACCAAAACGCATGCGAGAAATAGTTGTATAAAATTTCTTGTTTGTGAATATTTTGTGCTTGCAAAACCAAGGTGTAGAATTTATTTGGACATCGAGACCGGCGAACCAAGTTCCTTTGTTTTGAACGTTTGTGCAATAATATGAATGTTTTCCCCATGCTTGGCACATCCGCTGTTTGATTAAACTAATTGCATCTGTATAAGGAATACGAATACTAATATTAATAGGAGAATCTCCTGACTTTACAATTTGTTTAGCCAAGTAATCAACATGTTCGTTACCTTGAACACCAATGTGCGAAGGCACCCACACAAAATTAATTATTACATTTAAATGACTTAGTTCAACCCATAACTGTTTTATTAAGAATATAACATAATTAGTATGAGCATTTAGATGATTATTTGCTAAATTTTGTAGAACACTCATACTATCACTTACAACAACCCATTTTGTGTGCTCTCTATAGCAATTCTCAATATGTTTCAAAGCACTTAAGATAGCGACAGCTTCCGCTGTGAATATACTTGCATCTTTATTGATTTTCTGACCTATGCCTACTTTTGAGGAAGGCTCATAAATAGCAAAAGACACGGATTCACTGTTTTTGGATCCATCAGTATAAATAAATTTATGATCTAACCATTCTGATAGCATTGCATTTACTTCTTCTTTTGAAAATAAATCTTCTTTATTCTTTATAACTATATTAATTGCTGGAAATTTACCACTATAAGAACCCTCGTAACATGGCAAGACATGCTTAGATTGATGAATGTTTGTATTTTCTATAAAATCAGTGAAATTTTGAAGACCTTGCAGCATATAAAATGATTTAACATTTGAATGAGATGCAGAGTGTAACAAATTGATCAAAAATGGATTACCACATACACTATAAAGTTTAAGTAAGAATTTTTCTTTTAAATAGTTGAATCGAATGGCTAACGGTGGGATATTACATTCAATCTGCAATGCGTTAATAGGAGTACTTCTGAAAGCTCCTGTTATTAGACGTAAACATTTGTTTTGCAAAAGATCTAAACTATTTACAACACTAGTATCTGCAGCGAAACAATAAAAACCATACTCAAAATGACTACGAACTAATGATTTGTACAACAACAACAGAATTTTAGGATCAGCGCCCCAGTATGAACCTGAAAGAGATTTTAAGATGTTATAGGCTTTATTTGCTTTAGTTATTATGTGCTTAGCGTAACTATTCCAAGTTAACTTATGAGTAAAAATAACTCCCAAAAATTTTACTTCAAGCGAGACCGGCAAAGAATAATAATTGTATAGTATGGTAGGCATGTCACGCGATTGTTTGCCAAATACAATGACTTTAGACTTAGATGGATTCACATTAAGATCAAGGTAAGTAAAATATTTGTACAGATTTGTTAAAGCATTGTTAATAATTTGAACTACTTCCGACTGATTTTTCCCTGATGTGTATATAACTAAATCATCTGCAAACTGAAGATTTTTAACTTGGGATCCTAGGATTATATTTAATCTATGAATGTACAATATAAATAAAAGTGGGGATAGTATCCCTCCTTGACATACTCCTTTGAATGAAAGTCTAGGACCATAAAGATGTCTATTTAATTTAACAAATACTTCCCTATTGGTTAAGAATTTTTTTACCCAATTTGTAAATTGTGCAGGAATTCCCAACAATAATAATTCATGACAAAGAATATCTATATTAACACTGTTAAATGCACCTGCTACATCAAAAAATACAGCTACCAGATTTTTACGATCCGACAAAGAGTTACGAACATCAAGCTGTAGTTGACAAATACTTTCCCTGGCAGAAAATTTTCTACGAAAACCAAATTGATTGGAAGGTAATATGTTGTTATTTTCTACATAAAACTCTAATCGTTGTTTTAACAATTGTTCAAATAATTTACCAACACAGGAAGTAAGTGCTATGGGCCGATAAGAATCGGGACAAAACTTAGGCTTGTCTGGTTTTAAAATTGGTATAAGACAATCCTTTTTCCATTCTTCTGGTATAATGTTTTTATCCCACATTAAATTCAGTATATTTAGAAATGATTCTAAACTGGCAATGCTAATTTTTTTAAGTAGAATATAGGGTATTCCATCAAGACCATAAGCAGTATCTCTTCTTGAGGTTATGGCTGATATTAATTCATTAATTGTGAAAGGACTGACAAGAAACCTATTACTGGAGTTAATGTTGTTATTATTGTGATTTGACATAGTGTTTGATACATAGTCTGGTGTGTACTTCTGCAAAAAATCTAATATCCATGTATCATTGTCACAATTATTGGAAATATATGTTTTGTTGTATTTACGCATGAATTTCCATATGACAGATATTGGTGTATTCCTATTAAAAGTTTCACATAGAGAAAACCAACTTTTTTGTCTTTCTGATTTTATGACAAGCTTTTTTACAGCTCTAAATCTTTTAAAATGGATATAGTTTTCTTCTTTTGGATCATTTTTAAAATTTAAATATGCAGTTTTGAAGTTTAATACAGCTTCAGTACACTTTTGATTCCACCAAGGGAGAGGGGACTTTTTACCTTTATTCTTAAAAAGAGAACAATCAATGGTATTACTGGTAGGTTTGCGGTTTGAACTATTTGCAATAGAATTAGAAGCAGCTTTGCGTAAAATTGTACAAAAATGTAAATATGAATCAAGAGGATTTAATCTATCTATTTTTAGATCAACTAACAAATCATCAACCTGGTTGCTATATTTCTGCCAATTAACTAACTTATAGTTGGGATAGAGAGGCAAATGCATAGCATTAGAACAATTTCCCCCATTCAAATTATTGTTATGATTTTCACTAATTACTACTTTTATTAAAACAGGAATATGATAACTACTACCAAGAGGACTATCGTTTACACTCCATTCACAATTACATGCAAGAGATGAAGAGACCAATGTCAGGTCAAGAGCATTGGGACGCCATGTTGTAGAACCTACAGTTGTTGGTTGACCACTATTGAGCAAAACTAAGTTGTTTTCATCGAAGACATCTAAAAGTTTACGTCCTCGTGGAGAGTCATAGTTACATCCCCAAGAAGTATGATGTGCATTAAAATCACCAGCAAATATGAAAGGTTGAGGAATAGACCTCAATAATTGCTCAAATTTATCTTTATTGAAGACAGGAACTGAGTTTAAGGGACTATAAAAACTTACTATATATAAGTATTTGTTGTTAACTGCTATTTTAATGCATATATTTTGTAATGAATTATCAAAATATGTGTCAATTTTTGTATAATTTATGTTTTTATGAATTATAATTGCGACTCCATTATGTATGTTACCGCAATCATTCCTTTCTATGTTGTAATTACTTATTTTAAAAGTTTGTTCAGGCCTAAGCCATGTTTCACTAATTATAGCTATATCAATATTATGTGTATAGAGGAAATTACTAAATATATGTTTATTACTGTTGAGGCTTTGAGCATTCCACTGAATGATATTTAAATATGACAAATCCATTATGAGGCAGATGGGAACTTGTTACTTAAGGTAGATTTTAATACTTCTTTAATTGATGTTGTATTTACTGGTATATCTTTATTTCTGACTATTTTAATAATTGTTTCAACTAAAGTGTTGATAAATGTGTTAGATTTCATTAAATTGTTTATTTGTACTTCTAAGGTTCGAGCAGAAAGAGCTGGAAAAGCATTTGGATTAAATAATTCAGAATAGTTTACACTCTTTGTTTTAATTTTGTTTTCTTCAATTTTTTGTTTTTTCAAAGGACACTGAATAGAGATGGCGATATGGTTACCGTTACAATTGACACATTTTGCATTTTGTGAATCGGTTAGGCAGTTCTTAAAGTTATGGTTTAATGTGCATATTGAGCAAACCTCAGAGTTGCGACAAAATTTAGCTATGTGTCCATATTTCATACATTTGAGGCATTGCTTAACTGGAGGGATATACTTTTTAACCTCGTGACGCCAAGAATCTAAATAAACATATTCTGGAAGGATGGGGGAGGCAAAGGTAACTGCAACTGTTTGTGTAGGAGCATAGGTTATTGCTCCGTTGTCACCCCTGACTCTGCGCATGAAACGCCTTACTTGTACCACATTTTTCGAGCTGCCTATCAGACCAAAAATTTCCTTATTAGACATATCGCTTGGCACTGAAGTGAGAACTCCAGTAACTTCGGTACCTCCAGCTGGTATTGTGGCTATTAATGTAAGATGATCTAATAATTTCTTATTTTGAATAAACATATTAGCATTATTTGGTAAATCAAAAGTTATACCGACTTTATATTTGTTGATGGAGCGCAAATGCATAACTCCAGACACACCATGTTCCCGAATGCCCTTAGACAAGGCCATACGATCCCTGTCGTTGAATACTTTGCCTTCCTCCTTATGTGCTAAGAAGACAACCAAGTCCTTTTGCGGAATATCTTCGGGATACTTGCGGACATATCCTTTAACTTTATAAGTTAAGTACTTGTCCGCATTATCCAATTCTCCAGAGTCTGAGTCCGAAGAGTACCCGATCCGTGGGTCTGGTGGATTTTCTTTCCACCGTCTCTTTTTGGTCATTTTATTTATTTTGGACTAAACCTTTATTAGTAGAACCTTAGTAACGTATTTGAAATAGAACAAAAGTAGAGAAAATATTTTTAAAAATTAATTTTAAAAAGAGCGCGCCTTTACTTATTGATGACTTTCCCGCCTTTTCTTGAGTTTTGACAACTCACTTTTCTCATTTTCGCATCAGCTTGACAGTTTCATTAAAAACTTAATCATTACTACAGAGTATGTAGTGAGGAAATACTTTCATATGTGTACTTGAATCATATATTTAATACCGTTCACTTCGAGAATACCGCCCTCAACCATTATGATATCACAAGTCACAACTCACAGCAGCTAACGTTATAGAAAAAAATATAAGAAAATTGAGAAAAATAAAGTAATCTATTTTTTTTTCATATTTCTATTTTAGTGTCTGAACATTCTAAAATTATTGTTTTTTAAATTAATTATTTATGACGGCGCAAACAAAATATTGTAGGTTGATTTATGTATCCTTGCAATATCAGTTTTTCATCGAAACCACTCATTTCTATATCACCATCATCACTCCGTGTCGCTATTATTACTTTCAACGCCCATTAAAATAATTAGGCTTTCATATTTTTCTTGTTCAAAGAATTAGCTTATGTTACAAATTACGTTCACCACTGTGTAGAATCATTATAACAACACAAATATGCCCCTATTCTGAGTATGTACGTTCACATAACTACGTACGTTCGTGTCAGTCTACTACGATACATCGCTCTCCTTAAAAAAATAATAATATAAAGGGCGACAAATGAAAATATATAAATCGTAACAAACAAATCTTAATTCGTATAGTAGAAGACTAAAAAATTAGCATTATTTGATAAATAAACCAGATCCCGACGATCACGTAGTTAAGGGTTAATCAACTTAGGTACCTACTCGCACTTTGATGAAACTTTTCAAAACTGTTAGATTGAAATCTGGCATTAATAGAAATATTGATAACAAACGTTTACTAGTCATTACCATCTTAAAACAATTAACTAATTAATTAATTATGGTACTAAAAGGGAAGTGGAATTTGTTAAATAAAAAGCCATGATACTATTCATTTAATATTTACTTTTATAATTATGTTATTTCATTCATAACTAACAACGATATGGGTGTTACGATGTATTCAAATTCAGTAAAACAAATTAAAATAAAATACAAATTTCACTCACTATTAAATTTAATATTACAGTACTAGTAATAAGAAAACTCTTTTACTTTAAATAATTTATATAAGTCAACCCCATTTCGAAGTATGTATTTCTGAAAATTCTCGAGTAGTAAAAGTGCACAAAACTCGTGAAGGTGAAAATTTTAATGGGTTACTATAATATTCCAGAATCATACCTTCAAATATCAGGTCACTAGTGTCTTAACTTTTTACACAGAGGGTCTTTAGAAGCAACGTCGATTACAAAATTCAGAATAGGTAGACTTAATAAAATATGCATATCTAAACTATCGTACCCCTCACGGGATCAAGCCGGCCTCGGTATGCGCTTCCCTTGCGATAACGCGCATGAGGCCGTTCGAATAGTACGTGCGAGCGCAATTCGCCTTCTACCGATTAACTTTACTCAAGAGTCATACCATAAAGATAATAATATTAATTATAATAATAATAATATATTTACACGAATTATAAAGGTGTGTCAGCAAATTAATAGCCTTAGGGACAAAACTAAGCTCCACTATGTGTGATTTGAAATCTTGCGCCGAGCGCGTTACATTCCTAACATACTATAAATTTATAGGTAATTAGTACATACATAATAGTAATACAAGTGTGTATTATATACGCGGCCGAGGCCAAATGTGAATAAACAGATGTTGAATGACAGAATGCAAATCGATCTATTTAATATAGATACAAAATAAAATAAATTCTGGTCAACTGCCATGTAGGCACGAGATTGTGACTTTTAATATCGCAATAGACCTGTATACAAAAATTCCAGCAGCTGAATTTGTACAAATACTATTTATAAATGAAAAAATAGGGCAAAATCACACCCAAGGTTATTTGAATTAAAGCTACATCTAAAACAATGAATTCGTTACATTATATTAAAAAGGCATTAACCGTTTCTAATTTGTAACTGTACGCCAACTCGAAAGTGCAAAATGAAATTGCCCAAATACTTAAAACTATGACAATAAATTTATTTTAATCCATAAATGACTACTATAGTGTTCTCAATGACAAATTTTACATAGCAGAAATATGATTTATCGATTATTTTATAAGAATACAATATTATCGAAAAACTATGACGTTGCAATAGGACACAGACAGTGCAATTTAAATTATTATATATTCATCCAGCACTGGATTAAAAAAGATACTCTGCAAAAAAATTCAATATAGAAATCGCTAGAATAATCAAATATCTATAATGTAATAAACGTATTTTTTTCTTTGAATCGTTTATACAATACACAATATTCTGAGACATTATTAAATATTAAAATTATATTGAGAGATCAGTTTATGCTAGTTATAAAAATTTACAAGTATGATTTTTATGTATGCGATAAAACCGTCTGCTAAGTCCAGAGCTGATAGCGCTAGGCGTACTCCGCGCAAGTCACGTGCCAGTGATACGTTCGACAATCGACAATAAATATTCTAACTCTACTCGATATCTCTACGAGTTACACGGTAAAGGCAGAGCTACTTCGCTAAATATCATTTGGGTTGTAATGAGTGAAGCGAAATCGTACTGCCGGATTAGCTCATACAATATATACGCCTAGAATCTTCTACCATTATCAAATTAATATACAGAATTTGAGAACCTTTCATGTGGTCTCGAAAACAAAAAGATCTGACAAGTGAACAATATTACATTTTTTTTAAATATATTGGCCCAGTATTGCAGAAAGTTTTACTTATAGTCGACTATCCTGTTATATAAATCGATTACCTATCTAGTATACAATTTTCAGTTTTTTTTATAGTCGACTAATCGATTCACAGTCCACAATATTTTATCATCGCTGGCAACGATCTGCCAGGCATTGCGAGTTGGGGTATAAATTCTAAGCGTATACATTAAAATAACGATTTCATTACATCAAAGACGCAAGAAAAAAATAATATAAACAAATGAATAGATTTTTATTACAAATTAAAACGATTAAAATTTATCCAGATGATAATCTGTCGTTTACCAAAAACTGTTAAAAATCCAGTATAATAATTGATTATGTACACAACATATGTATTTTTGAGCTTACAAAAGTACAAAGTAATCGATCGGTTTCGAATCTACAGTGGATTTATCCTCCTTACCGACTACGACAGCTCAAGCTTCATCGACAATTACGCTACAGTATCACACGATTACTCGCCGAAAACACCTATTATGCATTAAAATTTCCCGATGGCCAACACAAAAAAAATACTATCACTAATTAGCGTACAAACGACTCTCGATCTAAGTTCCGAGCGAAGCCTGCTTGGAAACGCACGGACAGCTTTGAACGGATAAGTGTTGTGTCAATTTGGTGTTGATGTTTCCTTAGTTAGAACTTCCTTTCTATGTTTTGTTAAGTGTCCATCCGTGATGTATTGGTGGAAGAATGTTCTTTTTAGTGCCTTATACAGGTGTCTTAGTGAGATCCATAGAAACTGAATGGAAATCGGCTATCAGATTCCTTAAGATTGCATCGAAATCACATTCCCTATTTAACACAAACCTTTGAGAAGCTTACGTATAGTGGAATTTTTTTGTTTATTATCGACACGACTTAAGTATTTTACTGAGGAACCTTTCATCTAGCATAAGTCTCACAGACACCTCGTTATATCCATTAATAGTTTTTTAAGGGTTTTCAACATCGGTTTCAACCAGCTTATCGTCGTTGCGCCTGCCAAATTCCATATGTGATTTTTTTTGATTTTTGGTTTTCGCATAAAAAATACTCTTCGTTTTATTCTCTATGTGTTACTAAAATCATTTTTGTGATATTCGAACTGGATATGAGTTTAACTAATTCCATATATGTTTTGACCGGTAAGAAAAGCTCCGTATGTGAATCAATAATACGTTTTTCGTAGTCTCCCAAAACTATACAAAAATCACATATGGAACTTGTCAGGCGCAGCGACGTTATACGTTTTTCAGCGCTGTCTGTGCATTACCATGAAACGAAACGCAGTCGCTTCGAGTGCGAATTCTCGATAACCTACAAATGTCTCATACGTCGAAGCTTCACAATACCATCAGGCAATTCAGAACAGAATTTCCGCGCCACAAAAACCTCGAAATTATTAAGCCACCTTAGGTCACAATCGAAGTATAAGGTCTTACACGTAACAAATACAGTAGATGCAAACATGACACAATAAGGATGAATTTCGGATGATGAAAATGAGAAAATTTCTATAGAATCACTCTAAAGCGTTATATGACGTTGGTCCATATAAAGACCTATTTTATTGAACCATGTTAGCATAGCTAAGGTGACCTCTACTACGCCCGGTCACTATTATCTATTAAATGAAAACACGTAAGTGTTATCTTGCTTCTGTATTTATTACATGTAATTATACAATTTCTCCCGGTTGATTACGTAAAGACACGGAAACACGTTAATTTACATTCGAGCAAGGATTTTCGCGAGGCACTTAGTAACAGCCTCTTGAGCTATCTTTAATAATCGAAGCGGGCTACAAGTGAATTAATATGTAGTAATTAGCCCTGCGCGAGTATGCTTTTATTTCTTTGTTCATGTTAAGCCTGCGACGCCTGTTATTAAAATGTATTCAAACTACGCGAGGGGTAAAATGAGCCCGGTGATATTCAGGCGCATCACACAGTGAGTCGGAACTACTGTGTGTTGTGCCCATTAAAACCACTACGGACACTACTATGTTGGTAGTATTCCCTTTAAAACCATCCCTAGGAAAGGTCGTGGTTGTGACATGCCCTATGAAGTCGGTTCTACGAAAGGACGGGGGTGTGACGTGCCCTAAAGCCGGTACTATGCTATTACGAGGGATAACGTGCCCTGAAAATCTGGTACTACGATAGGTAGAGGATGAAACTTGCCCTGTAAAGCCAGTTCTACGATAGGACGAGGGTGTGACGTGCCCCGTAAAGCCGGTACTACGATAGGACGAGGGTGTGACGTGCCCTGTAAAGCCGGTACTACGATAGAACGAGGGTGTGACGTGCCCTGTAAAGCCGGTACTACGATAGAACGAGGGTGTGACGTGCCCTGTAAAGCCGGTACTACGATAGAACGAGGGTGTGACGTGCCCTGTAAAGCCGGTACTACGATAGAACGAGGGTGTGACGTGCCCTGTAAAGCCGGTACTACGATAGAACGAGGGTGTGACGTGCCCTGTAAAGCCGGTACTACGATAGAACGAGGGTGTGACGTGCCCTGCAAAGCCGGTACTGCGATAGGACGAGGGTGTGACATGCCCTGTAAAGCCGGTACTACGATAATACGAGGGTGTGACGTGCCCTGTAAAGCCGGTACTACGATAGGACGAGGGTGTGACGTGCCCTGTAAAGCCGATACTAGGGTAGGACGAGGTTGTGACGAGCCCATTGATGCTGGCAGTGCGCGTGAACCGTGGGTATGGTGTGCCCGTTGTCGCCGGTATGTGAAGGTCGCTGGAGACAATGACGTGGTTCGAGGGAGCCCGGGCGGCTCTACGATGCGCTGGGCGACCCGCCGCTGGTACCGCTCGCTGCTGCGTTCTCGCCTGCAACGATAATGTGATGTTAGGACACTTTTATTTTAATTTTAATAATAAAATTCACACCGAAATTGAAAACGATCGATTCCGATACATCATTTTAGAAATTGCCATAAGTATCTGTATTTTTACGGCAATTTCTAAATCTTATTCCCTATAGTGTTGTCGCTCTGAAGTTTCGACGCTTTTCCGCAGCAGCAACAGATGTCACTATTACCAACGTCACCGTCACATTTACTAGTGGGGGTGTCCACTTTACCGACAACGGGCAGCCGATGATGATATAAAAGCTGAGTTCCCGCCACGAAGAGGCATTCCACGTGCACCAACTAAAGTAGTAGAAACTCTGCCCAATTGTGGATAATTATTACAGTGTCAATTTAATAGTGATCTAAAGTGAATTATAGCTATAGTTATACTTCTGTATCGCAATCGCCAAGATATTAAAGCCAATTATAGTGCTGCAATAAATACAAATGGGTGCAAATCACTACAAAAATCTATTATGGTATCGGATCATTGCATATACTTAACTAAGAAGAAAAAAAAAAATGTAAAGAAAGTCTGATCTAGTTCTCAGTGAGGTTTATATTTCTCCTTGATATCATATCATCCATTCATATATAAAGAGATCGCTAATGATGATAATGAATATTATTTTTTGACGGATATGCGAGACAAAATAAAATAACGGATTTTGATGCGTCTATTTACGGTGTTGAAAATTTAGTGGTGCTTTAGATAACAATATAATTCATATGAAATACAAGTATAAGTTATGCCGTAGCCATAACCGTGGTGTAAAAGTTACTTTTCAGAATACCTTAGAGCTTGGGCCGTGACAAGTGAATTGAGTGAAGTTGAAACAATCGTTGAAATATACATATAATGGGACATAGTACTAAAGAGATTATGACAGTAGGTATTAATGTTACCGAATAAGTCCGGATGTTGTCAGTAAGTCCACGTGACACGTGAGTTAAATTTATATTATTTATAGAAATGGCAGTGCTAATTTAAATTGTAACTATCGCTATACATGCACTACGATCTAGATAAGAAAGAGAATACGAGTAAACTTTTGTAACTATAACTATGCATGTATTACAATATAAACAAGGAAGTGAATAGGAGTAAACTTTTGTAGCTATCACTTTACAAGCATTATTACAATTTAGACAAAAAAGGGAATACGTGTAAACTTCATTGTCAAGTGTATATGCTTCAAACATTGTAAGCGAGCCTGGTCTGTCTTGGTGTTTAATTTGGTGATACACGGCTAGTTTGATATGTACATCAGCTAGTCCAAACCATACATGTCCACTGGCTTTGTTGATGGAATGGCGGCTCGTGCAACAGGTATCTGTGTGAACGCTGTTGTAATGGTGATACACGACTGTTTGATCTGAACATCATACAGTTTAAACCGTATATGGTGATACACGGCTGGTTGATCAGAACATCAACCAGTTCAAACCATATCGAGCCAGCCATCCACCAGCGACAGTGGGCTAATTAAGTACTAAAGCATACTGACGGCTTCTAAATGTGTGAACGTTGTTGTAATGGTGATGCACGACTGGTTGATCAGAACATCAACCAGTTCAAACCATATAAGCCAGCATACTGACTGCTTCTAAATATTGCTTATTTAACCCTTTACAATGTCCTCAGCTATACACCAGACACATACGCCGTTCGAGGACGAACGCGTGTGCAGGACGGCCGGATGTTGTCGCTCTGAAGTTTCGACGCTTTTCCGCAGCAGCAACAGATGTCACTATTACCAACGTCACCGTCACATTTACTAGTGGGGGTGTCCACTTTACCGACAACGGGCAGCCGATGATGATATAAAAGCTGAGTTCCCGCCACGAAGAGGCATTCCACGTGCACCAACTAAAGTAGTAGAAACTCTGCCCAATTGTGGATAATTATTACAGTGTCAATTTAATAGTGATCTAAAGTGAATTATAGCTATAGTTATACTTCTGTATCGTAGTATCTGAGTGGATATAAAGTGTTAACATTCATGTTACATTAAAGGTGTATGCATTAATGGTGTTTTCTTAATAATAGATGAAATGGATAGTTTAAAAAACTTATGTGTGAGAGATCTTATTATTAGGGTTCCATACTCCGTACCAAAAACGGATATTATATGATCACTTTGTTGTCCGTCTGTCTATCTGTTTGTCAAGACCCTTTTCCTCAGGAACGTGTCGAAGTATCAAGCTGAAATATCAAATACTCAAGTCTCCAAATCCTTGCAGCAGTGAAAAATGCAAACTTATAAGTCGACGCAATCAAAAAATACGACCTTCCAATACGCATATTTTGACACTCGCAAGGGAATGAAATCCTATAGGATACTTTCTGTTGACCTAGAATCAAAAAAATTGACATAAGCAAATAAAGGAAAAAATCCGAAAACCGTAATTTTTTGGAACCCTCGGTGCGCGAGTCCGACTCGCACTTGGCAAGTTATTCTTTAACCAAACAGCAAATCAAGCCTTACCCTGAGCGTCATGTTCGTGCTGAGCGGAGGCTCCTGCCTCGGCGTGCGCGGCGGTGCGCGGCTTGAGGAACTCGTTGAGCGACGGCTGGATGGACAGCTCGTACTCGGTGAAGTTGAAGAGCGGCGGCAGCGGGCGGCCGTTCGGCAGCCGCGCGCTCGGCTCCCGCAGCTCGTCGAAGAAGCTGTGCACGCACGCCTGCAGCGGCGACAGCCGCGCGCCCGGCGTGTACTCCAGCAGCCGCGACACCAGCGATATCGCGTCCGGAGGCGTGCACGCGCGGAACACCTGCACGGGGACAACAGTACAATTAATCCTTAGTATATCGTCGGCTTGATTATCAAACTTCCTATCTCCATTTAGTCAAACTTTACAGGAGAAAAACCTACAAACAGGTCAAACATTCCGTGGACTTACGTAGTTAACTAAAAACAATTAGTAGATACGAGTGATTCCATCGTATTCATTACGGTATTTTACACAAGATTGCATCAAAAAACAAAAATCGGAAATTTTGGAGTTACGATGTTTGATAATTAGGCCAGCTATATGGCCCATGATTCGAAAATAACATAATATGCTTTTTTAGGTAGAAAATACATAACTGTCAGACTACAAAGAGTTAATCCTTTGTGTCACATTTTTCTATCAGTTCAATTGGCTTGAAATTCATTAACCGGAGGTTTGTAGGGTTGCTGATGATTTAAAAAGAAATAGGTAAACCGCCTCTGCCCATTTGACCTTATTCTATTAAAAAGCGGTGTCTGTTTCCTGAATAGGAAGGAATACTAATAATTTACACTCTCTATACATTAGCATTATGTCTGTATCAACAGACTTAAAAAAAAGATAAAGAGGAAGTATGCTGTAATATATAAATATTAAATTACAATAGTACTTAAGCTGATAAATAGGATCATAAAATGATATCATAGATGATAATTGCACTTTCTGAAATGTTATAATTACAATATTTACACAATTTAAAATCTATGTTTTTAAAAGTGGAAAAAATATATTAAAATAATAAAATTGAGTAAATAATAAATATGTATGTAAGCAGATTTAAACAATAATTTTAAACTCATCAAATATTATACACACTGAATCCCAATAATAGAATAAGTATTCTAGGAGGATTTGTGTAATTAAATTACAGTAATAATGGGTTTAAAATAATGTAATGTTAATGTTAGCATGTGAAACGTTATATAAGTACAGTGTTAATCCAATGTTAGAACAATCATAAATGTGTTCATAATAATATCAATATTTTTAATATAGTACACCTGGGTGTCATTATCAATTTACATACTGGTATGTAAATTGATAATGACATTACTAAGAAATATATGCAATGTTGAAAAATTATTCCTAATAGTATAGAAAACTGTTTTTTTTATTAATAAAATATAAGTATAGTAATATAAATAATAAATATAGTTAGTTACAAATAAAAAAATGTATTAGTAATATCAATTTGTATTCCAGTTCACTATATTAATGGATTTTTTTGTGTCATTATAAGAAACAAACGTCACTCCTTGTTTCACACTGAACACCAACAAAAATCAGTAGAAGACATCGTCAACCCATTAGTCATAAACAGGGATGGCACCTGAACTTTCAAAATAAAGTATTTAATTCAAACCAACCTTTTAATTTGGTTATTAAAGGCATAAATGAGTAGTAGTAAACAAGGTGTTTAGAAAATTAAAATCAAAGTATTCAATTTTATTTTTGCATCTCATATCAAAAGTAAAATTGATACTTTATTTATTAGGTGGTGACCCTAACGTAAACTTGATTCATGCCTAGGCAATCCTACATACTTTATTTCAAAATATTATTAATAACAGCATTTTGTTGATATAAAATATAATAAGAGACATTGCAAATCCTCCCATTTTCTGTTAAAAATTACTATGTAATTAAAATTTTTTCAGAATTAATTTCAAACTTTAATCAACATAATGCGAAAACTAAATGCCTACATTTGCCTATTCATCACTTTTTTGTATTTGTAAAGCTAAACTGATCTACACTCCCGCTCAAATGAATTCAGCCATCGAAATTTTCAGCCTCGGTATAAGTTCAATATCTCAGTAGAAAAGGGTCGTAAGAAAATTTAATAAACACTGTTTTGAAGGGGATAGTTTCTTTCTCGGCACGCGCTTTTGAATAGAGCAGTTTTTCGATAAATTTTTGGCCTTTTGAAAGTATAAAACATTCTTCACAATTTTTCATCATAGTTTCGAAGGCGATATCATATGCATCATGTTCGTTTTTAAAAAATATAGTGTTTTTTATATAATGTACTAGTAAAACCAAAAATTTTATACACATCATATTTTCGAGAATAGCAGTAAATATTAAGCAGTGTACACTGTACATGTAACATTATTACATGAAGTTCAACAAAAATATCGAGTGTAGAAATTATTTAGAAGAAACTTTTGTTCTATGGATAGGTCGGATTTTAAATGAATCACACAAAATGTAGGCATCTAGTGTCGGTTAGCGGTGCCTTACTCTGATACGCTGGTGGTCAGTGGCTGACTTGGGCATCGTCATTCGCTCCAACAAACACTGCAATTACGCGTTACCCGTGAGACCCTCAGAACATTTCAAGAGGAAAACGCCTATCAGTAATAAATAATTCTAAACACCAAAAATGTTGCCATTCCATTAAGTACTCTAATCTTATTTGCACCCTCTATTTTATACAGAGTATACTAAGTATAAAAAATTATTTTGTTTCGTATCTAGAGGTTTGCCTGGAAGGCCGAATCTTGTACAATGTTTAGTTTTACATTGTCTATATAATTGGATATTCTATTCTAATTTGGAGTACATTTTATTAGCATTAACTTTCTATTGAGACAAACAAGCTATTATCGGAACCAGATCTTAATTTAAATAGTCTTTTGGAATATGGCTTGTAGTATGAGAGACTATCTTCCCACATACTATTCGACTACTTGTAGTATGGTTCTATTAGTACTAGCCAACCCCCTTGATGGCTCTGAAGGGTCTTACTTAGATATTATACAAGAGAAAGAATATCTGATATATATGTGAATACATTGAAGTTTCTTATTCAGCAGCAACATTGAATATTGTTTTGTATTCAAATAACGAAAATATAAGTAAGTATTTATATATATTTTCAGAGGTGGAAAATGAAGAGTTAAAATAAATAAATAGTGCAAAAAATACAATATTTATTATCATTATTAATGTGCAATGGAACTACATTAAACAATATATAAATATTAATTCTTATATCAAAATTATTTAAGTAAAAACCAATTTGAATATTACCTTCGCCCAAGGATGACTCTTGATTTGTGGGAATTTAAATTCTGTGTAGTTGGGATTCATTTCGCGAATTTGTTCCCGCGTCGGTGTACCGAGAACCTATAGAAATAGAAAAAGTATTTTTATCACACTTTGAATTATTGCCTTTTCATTTATTTGGTTCACTCCTCGGAATATACACTACTAATTTAAATTTATACACAAAATATTTTTTTTAAATACTTACACAATTAAATGTTTACTAGCTTTTTAATAGATAGTATACAATTGACGAATAAAAAATGTATATCGGTATATTGGCATACTATTAAGGATTTAAAAGGGTTAAGAATTATTATGTTTATTTATGAAGAAAAAACTATTTTGTTTTATATTTATATATTATGTTCATCTTGTTCTTATACCGCGATATAATCTGGGACAAAGAGACAGTTTGTGATCACCTTCGCACATAGACATCTGCAAAATCTGCTGCAGGTTGTCGGCCTAAGATATCGGTTTTGCAGTTTTAATACTAATATGCATGCGTTTTGATTCGTGTACGTTCGTGTGTGATAAAAGACGATATAATATGCACAGTACCTTAATGATCTCGACGAGTTGGTCCACGCCCGAGTCTCCGGGGAATATCGGCTGGCCCAGCAACAGCTCGGCCACCACACACCCCGCGCTCCAAACGTCTGTATAATTAGGAGCATTATATTAACACTAGCTGACCCGGCAAACGTTGATTTGCCATGTAAATAATTTCTAAAAAGCAGGGGTTGGTGATAAAAAAGTAAAAATTTAGGGTTGTATGTATTTTTTAATGCCACAATATAAAAATATAAAAACAAAAAATTTCGGCCAAAAATAAAAAATAAACAATTTAAGGGTGAACAACCCTTATCACTTAGGGGTTTAAAAGATTGATAGTAGCAGATTCTCTGACTTACTGAATATGCCTAAAAAAATTCATAAGAATCGGTCCAGCCGTTTCGGAGGAGTATGGGAACGAACATTGTGACACGAGAATTTTATATATTAGATAATAGATAATTCACCCGTATAACTTAGGTCATTATTTTTCTTTACAGGCACGTGTATCAGCGGATCAATCTTCTATGACCTGCTTGATGGTAGCAATTCATTTAAAATATTGTTCCGGGACCTCTATTCAAGTACCTCTGGGGTTACTTTTCAAATAATTATAGTTGTCCCTGAGATTACCCTATATATACAAATTTTACTTCTTTATTAATAAGATTACACATTTATGTCTCCTTGTAAATTATTTATCCTGAAACTTCTTTATATAAGCTAAAAACTCACACAATTTCGAAAACAAACAAACGGGCAGGCATCGTGGATGCATTCCCGGCCTTTAAGAACAGGCTCGTATCTAAAAGGTTCCCAAATCGTATCGATTTTCCATAACCCTTACCAATTTTAGTAGTGTAGTCGATCGCGCCAAAGATGAGTTCGGGCGCGCGGTAATACCGAGAGCAAATATACGATACATTAGGCTCGCCGCGAATTAGATGCTTGGCCGAGCCGAAATCACAGAGCTTCAGGACCCCAGTCTTGGGGTCTAGGAGAAGGTTTTGCGGCTTTATGTCCCGATGGCAAATACCCAACGAATGGATGTATGCCAGGCTTCTGAACAACTGGTACATATATAGCTGGAAGAAGGAAGTTTGTTGTAAGGCATTGGTGTATAATAAACTAGCAACACGCCCCAGCTTCGCACGGGTGCAATGTAGATGTACACAAAAAGTAATATTTTTTTTTTGCTCTTGTTGATATGTTACTCGCTGATAATATAGCTTTCTATTGGTGAAATCTTAAAATCGGTTCAGTAGATCCAGAGATTACCTCCTACAACCTCACAAACTTTACCTCTTTATAATATTAGTATAAATAAGGGCAATAACTCTTAGCGTACTTCATAATGTACAAATTCTCATACCTACCAAATATACATAAAAAAATCATAAAAATAGGTCGAACCGTTTCGGAGGTACTTCCACAAACACCGTGACACGAGATTTTTATATTTATATATATATCGATGGGGCTCATACAGGGCCAATCTAACAATTTGGTCATTTTGACTTTTTTATGATAATCGCATCTTATTGATATAATTAATCATGTAAGCTATTAAAAAAAAGTAATTTCAGTTTAGAATCTATTTTTTATCACAATAGGCCTATATAGAATGATTTTCTGTATGTCTGTAAATTACACTTTCAGACTCTAGTAAAGTTGTTATTTTGCATTTTGGCCCTTATACATAGGACCTATCGATATATACTCGTAGATATGAATTAACAATAACACGCACAATTACGCACACACAGGTACCTTAATAAAACTAATGGGTATGGTTTGTTCATCTTTGGAGTAGTGACGTGCAACTTTGTACACCGTCTCCGGTATGTACTCCAGCACCAGATTCAGGTACACTTCGTCCTTCTGCAAACAAAATCCAGTTTGAAACTGTTCAAACCGATTAATTAATACTGGAATACTTCATATTTGAAATATATATCATTATAAGTTATTTGCTATACATACATTATAATGAAAATCACCTAAGTACTATAATACTCGAAAAAAATTAATAGCAATTTAAAAGTTAATAAATTGTATTGATAAATAAAGTAAGGTCTTCTTTGAATTTAACCAGTGGTAGATCGGCATTGTTACAAAAAAAAACCAGCCTAAGAAATCATACAATTAAGCAGAGGAGAAAGGGACAAAACAATTTAATTATTGTATACCATCCATATACCACTTTGAAGATTACTTCTTACAACCCCAAAATAAAATTAAACCACTATAACCATTTCCATGATTAACATCAGCAGCCATTATAAATATATACCACCAACCAAAAACATCAATATATCGTCATGGCTCGCATCCAGTCATCCATCTTTCTTGGGGGAATTAAGTTATACAAATAAAGGGAAATTCGAATTGTTTACACAAACATTACGAGACTAACATTCTAACATGTCTCGGTAATTATTTTAAGCTCAGCAAAATGAAAATGTTAAATAAATTAAACGCAACTAAAATAATATTACGAAACAATAATAATTAAGAAACTCGCATTATACTTATGAATAATAAATATTCATGAATGTTTAAAATATTATCCTTCATTATTAGCATGTATGTAAATTCTTTTTCGAGGAGAGATACACTCTTAACCTACCAATAAATATGTTGATTTAATTATGATAACTCATTCATAATTAGTAATATGTTTAATTTTAACAGTATACATATTATGTAGTTTCAATATTTTCATAAGATATGAATTGAATTTATTATTTTACACGCCACTTGATATGGTGGCATCTTCAACGAGTCTGTTATGTTACCCATATGCGATACAAACGCATTCATGATAACAAACATGATCTATAATAGCATTCTACCACTTCATATTTCAGTATGACAAATATTTTAATTATATTATATGTTTCACGGCATGTTTCAACAACAGCTTAAAGTAAGACAAGTGATTCAGCTAGTTGAAATAATTTATATAGCTCGCAAGTTTACTAGGAAAAACTTTTGATACAAAGTCTAGGGAAATTATATTGAATAAATATATGTGGATTAAATGATATTAAATATACACTCCCTATCCACCAATATACTATTTTAGATGATACAGCAAGCAAATATTCGCCATCTGATTGAGGCGCAATGAATAAGTGCAAAAACAAAAGCTCAAATAAAAAACACAAAACAACAAGCAGCATTTGTGTTTCTAAAAAGGGTTTATAATAGTATGATCTCAACGAATGATATACTCGAATAAATGCCAATGAATATGGAAAAAAATAACATAATATACATATTTGGTTTGAAACAGCTGAACTCAAAGCTTGTAATAATTGATGTGATGTCGCAAACTCCAATTCATTTTAACACACAATTAAAAGGGGCTATTAGGTCACCGACTGACGTTCTATTACAGTGTGTGTAATATGAAAATGTATATAGTGGACGACACAATAATGGTTTGAATATATATATCGGTAACCCTTGCCAAATATTGGATAGACCTAATGTGCGTTAGCACGCTAGCGTAAAATTTGATTTAATCATTAGACATACTGTGACTTCTAGGGACTGCATTGCGTTTAGCAGTGAGCTAACAGCCTCGGGTACTGCCACCTTCCCCCAAATAAAAAAAAAACCAGACATTTTATTTCCTAGTCTTTAAAATCGTAATTCTAATACACGAAAAATGAAGTTAATTCTTCAATAAATAAACAGTTGATAGAATGTCAATATATATTCACCTTTTCTCCGCTGGAGTAAAAGAAGTATTTCAATTTGACAATATTACAATGCTCCAGTCGTCGCATTATTTGAAGCTCTCGGTTCTGTAAAACAATACCACAAGATTTATAAGGATTATTCGTATTCAATAAGGGAATTATTGTTTTTATTAAAGTAATAAGTCTATATGACTTCGAAAAATAAATCAAATACATAAATAAATGTAAAGAGAAATGATCAATCAGCAGCACAGAAACAGAAAGTCTGCCCAATGTCTCAAGAATTTACTACCTACAACAAACACAAGCAACATGCAACGGCTTCGCACGGGTGCAATGTAGACGTGTGTGAAATTATTTCTGTGTCGGATTCACTGATCATTATTCTTTTACAGACAAGTAGGTAATCAGCTTTCTGCGCCTTTCGTGACCGAAATAATTTTATTTAATCTAGTTTTCCCGGCATTCGAACCCAGAACCTCCGGTATACACGCATCGCGCTTACCACTGAGCCACGGAGGCGGTCTATACACAAAAAATACACAAATTACTCGCTGATAATGTACCTTTCTATTCTTCTTAAATTCTTTATTTTTAAAATCGGTCTACTAGTTTTTGAGATAAATCGAAACAAACAAACATACAAACAAATCTTTCCTCATTATAATATTAGTATAGACAATTGATTAATTAGACAGAATTAGAAAAAAATATTAATTACATGCTCACCTTAAACCTTTTGTCCTGGAGCACCTTTTTGATGGCAATGAGCTCGCCGGTGTCGCACAGCTTCGCCTGGTAGACAACGCCGAAGCTGCCATTGCCGATGAGCTTCATGTCCGCATAGCTCACCTCTTGCGGCCGGTCGGGGCCCTGCCCCGGCGTTGCTACCACGGTCGTCACCTTCGAGCCGTCCTTGCCTATGAAGCGAACAATTACCAATTCAATGCACGCACGCGATAAGCGACAATCTATTTGGAGCTACTTTCTGTAATCTTTTTGACCACTTTAGTTACCTATATAAGATTTATTAAGTGATATTCGCTTTACTTCTTTTTTAAATACAATACAGGTATACAATACCTACTTCTTTTTATGTTGTACTTCTGTGACATTAAGACTAACGGCCTTATTCATAAACGTAAAGCTTGATATAGTTAAAATATGTTTTGTTTCTTTTGTTCTGTAGTTTTTTAATATCCGACCGTGGATACAAAAAATAGCCTATGTTACTCGCTTCTACTGGTGAAAGAATTTTTAAAATCGGTCCAGTAGTTTTTGAGTTTATTCATAACATACAAAAACACAAATCTTTCCTCTTTATAACATTAGTATAGAAGTATAGATAGTATATTAGTATAGATAGAGCGAGACAAAACATATTTTAACTATATTAAGCTTATAATGCGTTTATGAATAAGGCCGTTAGATTTTAGCCTTGAATGAATACGTGAAGTCAAAAACGGAAAATACAGTCAGCAATATACGTAGATTATCACTATACAAAGTATAAGAATACATAATATAGTTATTTAAAACTTTATAGTTTAAATTATTTTAGGGTAGCCTAGTTGATGCTAGCAGCTAGATACCGTTAGGTCCTCAATATTACATAGCAAAATGAATAGAGATTCTGTTGGTAACCACACATATCTGTATTGGGCAGAGTCCTATTACGGACATAAAACTTTCATACGTCACCTCTATTATTATGAAACAACACAAGTAAAATTAAGCTTAAGATGAAGAATAAGGTATGCCTAATTTATGCAGAATATACTCGTTTTTGAATATATTGGTAATTTAAATAATTACCGTTTTTCTGTTTACAATGTATACCAATAATTAGTTATTTGCTAAAATAATTATGTGGCAAAATATTTGTCATAGGTTTATCTGTTTATTACGCTATTTACCCTTTTGAAAATAAAACATGATATGATCACGTATAATAAAGTTTCAAAATTCAATTAACCCTTCAAACAATACAATTTGATTGCGTATTTGCGTAAACTGAAACGATTTTTAATATAAAAGTGGTTCGAAAAACGTTTTGGCTTGTTTCGATAAACCTAGCGTAATTGAGTAATAAAATTGAATTATTTTTATGAGTGAACACCTTAAATACTCTGTACAAAAAAATAAGATGAATGATTGGTGTCATAGTTTCCGGTAGAATGAACTACATCAGAGGGTTAGAGGTAATGAACACGTGGATTATTACCTGAAGAACGTTAGACACGCATTATAAAATATTAAATACCTGGTAGCGCTATCCAATATTCCAATAAATCTTTAAGTTTTGTACCTAAATAAGGAAGCTCGGACAAAATACGAGGCTTTAGTGTCTTGCAAATAACAAGGTTATTTCCATAAAACTATATGCAGACGTAAACAAAGTAGAAATAAAACTTAACGGGAAGGGCCGTGGCCGAATAACATTTCGAGACTAGGTTGAGTCTTATCCTATTACAAGCTTTTCTCCGAATACAAACTACAGTCGTGAAAGTAAAACAATTTTACACATGGAATATAAATGGATGGCAATCAGTATTTTATAATAGATAATATCGACCTTCCTTATGGAAACCTGTGTCACATAAGCGCCCAGTAATTAGATTGTGAAGTGTCCTCAGTTTCTGCTTGTGATATCACAGAAGTTACGCATGTTCCACTAATTAAATAAACGAACGATAAAATACCTATACGAAATCTACAAAAAGGGATTAGGGTAACCATGGGACAATATTAAGCCATATTATAGCTATTTAATAGAGGGAATCAAGTAACTTAGATAAACAAGGGTGGACTTGGCGTTTGAGCTATGGGTGCGGCTAGAAGCGGTATGTTGATTATGCCTGATACATCAAACTTATTGTAATGTTGGGAAATTCAGACAGGGCTAATAAGTAAATGGGTCACCAGATGGTAATATATTACAGTTGCTTTTGCCATTTGGATAACAAATTCTGCCTTGACCTAAACCGTTGGCCAATAGCTTAAACACTACATGTAAGTTAAGGAGCCGGTATAATAAAGGCCTTCCTGTGAGTGTTAGTAGATGTAAGCTTATTTCTTTTGTTCTGTGGATGTAACATTTATATTACTTGTGACGAACATATTTCGTAGACTCAAGTAATAGATGAACGTCTTATCTTTATAACGTTCTACTTTTTTTGACATTACTTAATATCTATATATATAAAAGAGATTTCCACCTATATAGTCACTCATCACGATATCTCTAGAACCATAAGGCGTAGCGACTTGAAATATGGTAGGAATATTCCTTTCGCCGAGTAGAGGTCAGCTAAGAACGGATTTTACGAAATTCAACCCACAAGGGCGGTTGCGGGGGCAATTGCTAGAAAAAAATAAACTGAAAATAATAGCTCTTTCTATAATGTTTTTTTATTCACTAACGATAAAAATAGTCTGTACGGTGACAATATGTCAATTCGAAGGAACTAAGAACCCTCTACTGACCCAGAAAACATAAACTGGATATTTAACAAAGTTGGTAGACATTTTTTATCCTAAAATATTTTGGCTTAACTTTAATTTATCTGTATGGCCTTTGAACCTTTGACAAATTTTTTAATCAATGATTTATCTCTTCAAGTAACTGATGTTCTTTAGAGTAATTAAATATATTATTTTTACATGTATAAAGTTTTAAAACGCTATATGATACGCAGTTATAGCTTAAGGACTTTAGTAAATGTTGTTTGTTTAATACGATAACTACCTACCTAATTAACTTTTTTAACTTAAATTAAAAAACGCCATTAAACACCCACGAGTTTCCTACGATGTTCCATACCAAAATACACTCACAAATATAAAATCTAAAAATATAAAGTCAATAAGCTACAAAACAACAACGAAGCTATTAAAACAGGTGAACTAGTTAAGTTTAATTGAAACATAAAAAATACTCACGAACACAATTCTATTCACATTCATATCAAAATAAATTGAATTTGAACGATCATCCTTTAACTTATGTTGTAGTAAAAATAAGTAGGTAGTCCATAAATGGCATGTTGTTAGAGGATCTTCGTTGCATCATAAGAAAGTATGTAATGTGACACAACACGACATCAACCACTAGTACTACACCGAGCTAATGCTGTGCGCCACATCTAGCACTTACGATGGGAAGCGGCGCTTTTCTTTTCCGAAGCCAGCTCGGTCTTTTTAGGCGTATCCACGTCGCCTGCGTGTCACAACGAACACAAAAGCAACATTAGAACAATTTGCACATAGATTTCAAAATATTTATCAGCTACTTAACAACGGGTCAAGACAGATAAATATTAAAAAAATCAAATGAAAACAATTAGAAACTCACTAATGGTACGCCGAAGTTTCTTACAGAAAGAAGAGATACGATCACATGCGCGACTTAATTGACCGTTTTTATCGGTATCAAGTATTCGAAGGAGTGAGGGTTCTGAGCGCGCGCCGAGTTCCCTTGTGGGCCGTAGGGCCACGTTCGAGTTCCCATCGGAAACACTTAAATTCTCGAAACATATTGGCCCTGGATAATCCAGCTTGGCGGAGTATCGCACGCGGGCGCGCTTCGGTTTGAACTGCCGGCAAAATGCTACGTATCACGTTCACCGCCCCGCCGCGCCACGTACATAAACCTAACTACAACTAGTCACTTAACTATAAGTCACTACTAGCTTAATTCAAACACCAACTAGTGTCGTCTATGTAATAATAATGAGGGGAAGTTTTTATGATAATTAGTCAATGAAAATCATACATAATAAATACGCATTACAGCTAAACAAAGGGACTATGCTAAACATAACTCGAGTTAGGATGCCTCCATGACTTGTACGAAAATTCGAATTGAGGAATTCATATCTTCTCTACTACTGAGTGATATCGGGGCACAATCTTTTAAAACGTTTGCACCGTATTCAATTATTAGGAATCAAATTAATTAATTCAACATTGTTGGACACCTTTCTTTTCAATAGATTTTCATGTAACTCCGAAAACCAATTTCAATTAGACTCATTTAAAATATGCCAAATTACAAATATTTCACCCATTCGGTAGTTACGCTATCTTCCTGTATTTCAGCTACAAGTTCCATAAAAAGATAAGTTGTTCTTGTACTTGTTCTAAGCTTTCTCCCAAAAACAAATTACCCATTAAAATATCAAACAAAATGTTTATGTTTTATTCATGGACATCTTTATTTATGGTGACGCATTGAACATTGAACAGTATCATGGTTGCCGTGTTTACCTTTTTATATAAGAGATGATAATTTCGTGTTGTGACTTATGACGTCATCTATGTACACATTATATTGTAAATCATTTGCACGTTTAACATTATGTACACAAATTTCGCCAATAACAATGTAGTGCAACTCACGAAATTGGATCTAAACAAGTTTGTGAGACAATAAACGGGTTGACTGACTTAATACTGCACAGAATAATAGGTACTATGTATATAAATGGTATATTTAACTATATCAAAAAGGTGTATGTAGTGTCCCTACTACAATTCAATAGATTCATTAATTGTTAAGTAAGCTACACCAACTGACTCAATACGGATCTAGTTCTAACTGAAAACACCTGAAATTGTGCAAAAAGGTTCCCCAAAATAGTATCATTTACATTTTACTACTATTTCCTTTAAAATAAAGTGATTGATTCACATATAATAAATAGGCTTAAGATAACTGAATTTTGAATCGACATGTTGAAGATGATCGGAAGATTGCTTCTATCGAAAAGGGTTGACAAAAAATAGCCACTCTTTATAAATTACATTATTGTTCTGTAATTTACGTATTTTGTTTGATTTTACCTAAACCACAAACGTCTTGGAATATACAAGAAGTGGTGCAACACTACATATTATCTGTTTAATTGGGGAAGTTAAGGGTTTAATTTGCTGCGGCCACAAAACCGACGTCCATCAAAAGAAAAATAGGAAAATCAACAGGAAACTAGGTGTGGTAAGCAACATAATACAATTAATATAGAACTTAATCGCCAGTTTGCTACTGGAACGTGTTAAGGTAAGAAAACGTTTTTTTAGGTTTTAACACGTTTTTGTCTCAAACAGGCGTTACGTCCAGAATTCCATCGAGAGGTCAAACCTAATGAATAGAAGCCAAATGTTTGGTTTCTAAATTAAAACCTTTATAAGGCTAATACTAGCATCAATATTCTAAGTGGTATATTGTTCTTTTTAAAATGTTATTATTATAAATTTTCAAACTTTCTAAATTCACTAGCAACACGCCCCGGCTTCGCACGGGTGCAATGTAGATGTGATAGAAAATAGCTATGTTACTCTCTTATAATGTAGCTTTCTATAATTTGTGAAATCAATCTATTAATTTTTTGAGTTTATGTCAAACATACAAAATGCTCTTTATAATATTATATAGTGTAGATTAGTTTTGACCCGCTTTACTGGCATAGAAAAATTGTATTCAAACTATCATACCAAATTATATGCAAAACCGTTCAGCGATTTGGCCACGAATAAGTAACATACAAATGGACTAGTTATTTTCACATTTAAATTATGAGGGTTTTCCTTTAATTCTCACATTTTTGACTATACATATCCATTCAATAATTACCATAAATGCTTTTAATTTATTATCATGTCTGTTACGTGTACACGGCTGTACCACTTAAGCGATACCAATATAGTTTATATAGCTCGCATGGAAACCTGGGCAAAATTTCGTGTCCCCAGTATATACATTATATAGCGTGGGCGGCAACTTTTATTATGTACAACTGTCGTGAAGTGCTAATATGCCCTTCTCGTCATCGTCACAGCTGGGGGCATCTCTATTGTATCTGCAAGATGACACCGCGTGATCTAATTCGCTTTGAATACAACTCGCTTTATGATGACGTGACCGATGCGATGCAGTCTCCTACGAGATACATAAAAGAACCGGTTACGCTGCCTCTGAGTTCTGAAGCATCGCGAACTTGCGTGCGTCCGATGCAGATGTTACTACGCGTCAATTGTCGAGATAAAAATTATTATTTCATATCTATCTATCATCAATATATTTTTATTGGGACTATCAAGATAAGATATATACGAAAAGTAACTATAAAAATATTCTATTTGAATGAATAACATTGTCAATATGTATGTATTATCATTACTATATAAAGATTAAAGAATAATATTATTTCCAATCACCCGTTTAACGATTAAATTCAAAGCGGCAACAACTTGATACTAATAAAGCCACTAATGAGATTTTTATCATGTTTTAATTATTTTTACCATTAGCCTTAACTAAGGCACTACTTAGTTACCTAATAATATTAAATTCAAGTGAATAAATTGTACGTATAAAGCAATAATATTAAATGCATAAATCATGAGAATAAAAAAATATTATTATATAGTAGTGGATTAACATTTAACATATTATGGATAATTTGAGCAATATAAAAATTAGGTTAAACACAAAATAAAATTTTAAATTATCGATGATATTTTCTTTATACATTAGTTATGTTCTACATACAAATGATTACGTATCAATAAATTTAGGACGTAACTATCAATACATGTAGCGTCTATCAATTTGAAATTCTACTAGCGTCGCTCAGTTTTACATCAATCGTGTAAAAACCATTACAATCGTTGTTAATTTTACATGTATTTTTTTTTTATTTGTAGAGTACCAATAAAAAAAAGTGATTCTATACTATAATGTGCAATGCTACGTGAACATTGACAATAAACTTATAATGAACTTCTACTATACTATATATGAAGAACTATCAATCTGGGGGCACGGTAGTGCCCCCGCCAAGTTGAGCAAAAAGTGGCACGGCCGTACTATCCTTTTCTCGAAGTAGTTCGGGCCATTTTCGACCCCCTATAACTTCGTTGTGGATAAAACTAGAATCCTGAATTTTCAGTCACTAAGCAGACATTGTATAAACTCGGTATATTTCAAATATCATTCTGTTTGAACCAGTAGTTTAAGAATTATAACTAGTCAAAGTTTGATAATTTGTCACTCACTCACTGACTGACCGATCATCAAAACTCGAAGGCACTTCTAGCAGACATAGAAACTTGAAATTTAGAATACAATTAGTGTTTAGTCTATAAATCAAGGAAAAACTACAATATTTTGAAATTTCGGTCCAGTTTTCTAGATATACAATTTTTTTTTGTATTTCTGTATGTAATGAATAACTTAAAAACTACTGGACCGATTTAAAAAATTCTTTTACCGTTAGAAAGCTACATTATCACTGAGTAACATAGGGTATTTATTACTAGAAAAATAGAGATCCTTAGAAATCCCTACTAAAAACAACCCAAGGTGTAAAAAAAATAGCCATAAAATGTCTTTCACCGCATGTGTTGATGATAGAACAAAAAAACGTTCTACAATATTATAGAACATATCAAAATCTACAAAAAACTTCACGAGACCATATGTCCAACTATTGTAGTTATGTCACTATAACTACTTTTTTACATTAAAAAGTTGATAAAAATGCCGATCAAAATCAGACTACGTTATCCATAGCTTTGTATTAATTCTTATCCAAATAAACTAAGAAAAGGACTCACAAAAAGAAATGAGATGCCATCAAAAACATAAATTGTAAAAAAAGCCAAGTCTTGCAACTCAGTTCTTCTATCGTAAAAAGTTGTGAGATCCATATAATACCAAGTCGGTCAATTTATTCAGTCTCTACTGAAGGATCCTTCTGTCTTAAGTAATTACATGATAAGCTAACCTAACAATATCTTATAGTGATCGTATCAATGCCAATATTAAAAATCTTTGATGTTTAAAATAAAAAGATTGACTTGGCAATCGCACTAAACAATCTAATTTAATATTATATGTATTACTTGTGAGATACATTATGTTTTTAATAAAATAAAAAAGATACATTGTGATTTCATGCGATAGCCGAGCCAATCTATTTATTTTAAACATCAAAGATTTTTAATATTGGCATTGATACGATCACTATAAGATATTGTTAGGTTAGCTTATCATGTAATTACTTAAGACAGAAGGATCCTTCAGTAGAGACTGAATAAATTGACCGACTTGGTATTATATGGATCTCACAACTTTTTACGATAGAAGAACTGAGTTGCAAGACTTGGCTTTTTTTACAATTTATGTTTTTGATGGCATTATCATTTACTGGTGTAGCCACAACATGCGTCTATACCTAGGGTTTATTAATGTACGCTGCGAAACAGTAAAAAGAAATGTCTTTATCTAATGTATTTAAGACTTTCTTATATATTATACATAGTGATGTTGCAAATGAATGAATGCAATTGAGGACCTTGCAGCTAAAGGGAGGCAAGTCCAAATTTCAAAACTGTTGGGTATTTAAAAAAAAGGTTTTTAAAAATTGATTGATGTACTTATGTCTTATCGTTATATGGTATTATATAATATGAACATATATACACATTTTATTCAAGATTTAAGGCAATTGAAGAAGTAATAGAATTACTACGATTTTTTAAAGTTTGGATCTGCCTCCGTTTTGCACCAAGATTGAAGAAAAAACCTACCCTATTTTGTATTAAGGATAATAAAACAGGTAAACACGGTTATTTTTTTATTTCAAGAATTAGTAATCAGTCCACAAAGAATTAAACAATCAAAAGAAATACAAAAACGAATGAGTGCTGAACAAAAAAAAAATTAAAGGTTAACTTCAGCGTGATCATCGTCGTCTTCGCTAGAAATATCATTTGTTGGTCCGACAGCTTCACTTTTAAGGGCCCTGTAGAAATATAGTTTATTTGGTGGAACATAGTTCTTTACCAACTGCATAACATCGTTGTATTTAGCCTTTTTCAACGGCAATGCATGATCATATAGCGGTTTCTGAGGCAGAACTGATAGTTGGGCTTGAGCATTTCTCATTATAGGAAAATAATCAAATACTGGCGTTCCCGTTGTAACACTGACTGCAATAGTTTCAATGTGGTCTTTACTATATTCAAAAATACGATATTGAGATATTTTGAATCGAATCTTCTCTGTATTTGTTATGAAATGACTCTCATAATGTTGGCTGAAGTTCAGTATCATATTTTGACTTGCATTTACAACTTTAAAATTTTTAGATGCTTGCGTAATACAATCGGCATATTCAGAAGTCGTAAATATGTAATCTTTCCTTCTATTAAACTTTTCTATTACGCCGAAACACCGATCACACGGTAAGAAGCTGTGTCCTGGTTCTGGAAATCGATGAACAATCTTCTCAAAAGATGAACACCGCATAAGCGTATATAGATACTGAACTAAAGTCGAGTTCTTATTTTGTGCTGCTGCGTTATCAGAAAATAAATACAGTACTTTAACTGTGCTTGGTAAAATGTCATTTATGTAGTGATTTATAAAAGATATGACTTCGTTTGGTGATTTTCGGCCTATGGTTTCGTCATATAAATAAAAGTGAGCAATCCCTGTTTTTGCTGAATGAATACAAAAATTATATGCCCAAAGTTGACGTTTATAAAATGCTTCACCTGCTGGAATTTTAGGTAATGGCATATTCTGCTGATAATCAAATGTTAATACTTCGCATTCTTCATTATTAAGAGCAAGTTGACTCTTCTCTTTTAAATCAACAAAAAAAGTGTCGGCCTTGGCTTGATGAAGACTCTTCTCTATCTGTATTTGTTGGGTTTCATCGCTATCCAATGTCTTATCTTTTAGTTTGTTACTCAGCATGTCGCACTTCTTGCAAGTATCTGAACGAGGTGACCCAAAACTGTATTTAAAATTTTGTTTAAAGTATCTGTAGTAAAAATCAAATGATACTATAGGCTTAGCAGATGCTTCAAGACCAAGCTCATGCTTTTTCAAATATAACTCGTACATCCTTTTAATGTTCAACTCTGGAGACAGATAATAACGTGAGCTTTTATTTCTACTGTAGTGTGACTCGCGACGTGGGAAACTTCTAATATGAGAGTCAACTTTAGAAACCCATTCACTTGGAATACGATTTGGTCTATTTTGATGTTTTCCACGATTAGACTGAGCTGGTGTAGTTACAGTAGGATCCCGATACTCTTTAGCAACATTGTCTACACGCTTTTTAGATATTCCATGGATAGATGCAAAGCCATTTCTGCAAATTTGTATATTTCTATTTCCTAATTTAATATAATATTTGTGTGAACAACTCCGTTTCTTCCCCATACCAGTTTTAGATCTTTCCCTTTCAACATTCTCAGTTTTAATTAAACCGCCTAAGTATACGTTTTGCACATAGGTTTCTTCCAATTTATTAAAATTTTCCAATATTAGTTTCCTACCTTCTTCATTAATTTGAACAAAACACTTATACTTCTTACAACAACAATCCGGTCCAGTTTTTCTTTCGCCTATTTCACGGCCTTTATAGTTTAAATAGCCCTTTCCAGTAGCAATAGACTTCTTTATTACATTCCGTTTCCATTGTGATGGATTCGCGGATTTCCTTTTTTTCGGCGCTATGCCACTCGTCGATGGGCATGGATTATCTGTATTAAATTCATCCAAAATATTCATACCTTTATCGTTCGCCTCATTAGTTTGGTTTTGAAATGTCAAAAAACCAACATCGCTTCCATCATCATCTGAACTGGTTGAACATGACTCGTAGACAGGCGGCTGGTAAATATCTGACGAGCCGCTACTAAACGGTTCAGTGTCACTCATTTTAATACACACTTAACGTATCAAACTTAAAACAATTATTTAAAAGAATAATACGCATGTCCTTTCGGGCCGAGCACAAAACGTGCACACTGCACTGACTTGTTTACAAATGATGTAATAATTTCATTTGTTGCAAGAAGGAGGCAGGTCCGGACCTGCTCCCTTCTTGCACCAAACAGAATAAGGTAGCAGATCCAAATTTTGTTACAGCGCGCTTGTTTGTCGTCGGATTTGCCTCCTAAATGCACCAAACCATAGCTAATTTTTTTGTTTAAAATGTAGGTGAAAAAACAGGTTACGGTTAAAATTTGGATCTGCCCCTCTTTTGCTGCAAGGTCCTCAATTATTATGTAGCGAGTCTAATCGTGAGCACATTTATAAATCTTATCACATGTCAACACTCTACATTTAAAATGGAAAAAGCTTACGTTCATGCGTAACAATATATACCATGGATTGAAACCGGTTAATTTTTAGTTTCCAAAATTAGAACAACTTACCACACTATTTTTTTCTATAAATATGACTAAAACTTATTTTTTTTTGCTGAAATCATTCAAACGTGAAGAATGAAATTACTAATAAAAAGCTATAGGTACGTTTAATTTGATATATATACAATATACATATATATATTGCTTTCTAGTTCTACTATAAAGGTTAGAACATAATTTATGCTTCTGTAGTGCATATAATTTTATTAAATTAAATTCACTTTTTACCTTTAGGTATTCAAGTTAACCCGTAAAGAGTTGCCGACCACTTTTAACCGCTATTACAAGAGCAGTTGAAACAAGTGGAGATCTTTGATACGATTGCTTCTTGAACTTTATAACATGATACGAACTTGCTAATTGATAACTAGTAGGAAACTCTATGCTAAAAATAAGGTTAAAATCAGTGTTGGTAAAATAAGCTTTATTAAAATTTATAATAACAATAATATATCGTTTAAAATAACGAAATTTTAGGTTTACTAAGTTTATCTGTTATATTAAACGTTTAAACAACTTCACATTAGGCTCCTACGCATATTATATTTTTTATCTGTATTTCAGTTAACGTTAACTAGATAGCTGATCTTATCAGACAACTTTAGAGTCATACGTATTACATAAACAATAGTAATAAAAATCGATGACGAAAATTCAAATTCTTTGGAAATATTTCTTCAACACTAGCCTATAAAATTAATTATTACCTAGTTTAATGAATTTAAATGAATGTTTTTGTTCAATTAAATATATGGGAAAAGAAAAATATTATAACGTACCAATCTTCTTCAAAACTACGAAACTAGATTCCGATGATTTAGAGCGACTGTGACGAATTTCATCTTCAGCGTTCACCGTGTAAGTACCTCGACGACGCAGCATTTTTCATAAACATTACTAATTGTTATCTACACAACATTAAGCCACAAACGCGTCTTATTAAACGCATTGGACACAATCATTCACTTTACGGATATAGTTAGAACGAGGAAATAAATTTATGTAACACTACTCAACAAAGCGAATGTAATTTCGTAACTGTAATCTACGTGGGAGGTTGCATCTTCATTTCACAAATTATAAAATACCGAATATTAACTACGATAAATTAGATCACATGATAACCACTCTAAGCACTCTGCACTAGCACCGCCGACGTTGGTCGCGAGTGGTAAGGTGAGCGAAAGGCAATCCGAAAACGGAGAGTACATCGGCACGGTTACACTGCGAATGACAGGATGGAGTGCTCTTGCCTCGACCGCACATGATAGCGAAATCGCCGACACTCACTGAAGTCACTGATAACATAGGCGATAACGTGTACAAGTGTCATATAAAATTAGAAACAAACAGATGTCATCCTTTAGCCATTTAAACGTCACTGGCTATAAAGCACTTCCATTTTCACATTTAAGGCACGATGCCTTTTTCTTGTACATACAGGAGCAATAATTGACATCCTATTATTGTAAGCAACTGTTTACATGCAGCTATTGTGTGCTGTTTACCAAGAAAAGTATTGAAACAAAACTTGTATGACAGATCAAGAATGTTATGTCTTATTTAGACCATAGTCATAATTTATTGCTTCAATTTATTTGTATGCAGTAGGCAAGAAACATCAGCATCATGTAAATGAGCCAATATCTGGGTGATAGAGGGTTTTTCACACTCGTTTAAACTTTAATATTCAACCCATATTTATCACATATTTTGGAAATCAATAGCATAATATACATACAAGGTGTGAATAAGTTGATATGTTGACTTGCATAATTTTTTTTACATCATAATAGGCATTGCTTAATTTATAGGGTGAATAAACATTGAACTACTACTACTTACGCTATTATTACATTATAGCTTATATATTATATATGGGTGAATATACGCTATTTGAATTCCATTGGTCCTTAGACAAATTGTATGTTAAACTTATTATATTATTGTTTCGGTATGCTTAAACAATAAAGAATAAGGTCTTTTATTTGGGCCACACAGACTATTAACGATATTTGTTTAATTTAAGGCATAAATAGTTAAAAATACCTGTAAATGTATACTCCTCTGGTCACCCCTTTTACTAGATTATAATGATTTTATAGCCATATGCTTTATATACTTATGTGATTATGTTTTTTTTTTACATGATCATATGCTTTAATAAACATTGAAACATATTTTACCAAAATACACTGAAAAAACATTTATTAATATAAAAAAAAATGACTTATATTCACGTGACGTTACAATAGTGTCACTTCATCTGGCAAAACTCGAAGACTTAAAATATGACTTAAAACCGCATAGGTATATTTTTGTCTTTAAACTACGCATGTATAACAGTGTGAAGTTAGAAGCAAGCTAACAACGTTGAGCAAAACTTCAATAATATTGCGTCCATTTTCGATTCACTGTAGGAAAGCATGGTTGTGCCAGTCGTTGGAGTATTTCCTTTGGTAAGTATATGTTTTTGTATTTTGTCGTTACGAAGTTTTATATTTGCACAATACAATGTTTATTGTGTGTAGATGTCATGTATTACGTTAAAATGTGGTCAGAAAAGCAAGTGATGTTGTTTTTGTAGGTTATGCGCGATTTTGTCACTTCTCTGGTGTCACTTCTCTGGCATATTTCATACATTGAAGACATTGCTATGACAGTCAAGAACGGATATTTTGTACTTGTGGAAAACCATATAAATAATAAAAATACTGATATGCTGGCTTATGTTCGTCAGATTTTGATGAAGAAGAAGGACAGATCAGTTTTACTTTTTTAAAGAACTCCAATGAAGATTGTACTTTTTTAGATTTAATGACAATGGTATGTCTGTTAAATGGGAACATATTGCCAGTGCCAAATATACTTATAAAGGGTAACAGAGTATTCTACAAGTTTCCAGAACCAGTTGATGTGTTTGAAAATATTTACGTATAAACTATTTAGTTTAGTAGAAATTATCGATTCTGTTCTTTGCAAAAAATGAAAGTTTTCATTTATACTGTGCATTGCTAATTTTTTTACATTTATTTGTTTAGAGAGCGTCGAGACTGATAAGTGTATTATAACATACTATTATTGTTTTTCTTGTAAACGAAGTTTATCTTTTTGTTTCATTAAGAAATTTTATTCAGATTTAAGCGTCTTAAAAGTGGCTTGTAAGCTTTTTAACATTTTATAATTAAAAACTATCAAACAGTATATACTGTAATTTTCATCTCAGATGAGACTGATAAGTAGAAAATATTAATTCTGTTATTTGATACTTAGACATTAACAAACTACTAATAATAAAAATAAGGTTGTGTTTAGAAACTTTAAAGACTGAATGTATCTTGTATATTAATAAATATCCAAATACTATAATTTATATATTATGTTTTATTTAATATATGTCCAATTTCTTAGCTAATAATCAATGGCATGCCACTTCCCTGCTTTAATTTGTCACTACTCTGCCAATAGTGTCACTCCCCTGGTAACAAATTTTCCTCTGGAGCTTATAAAATTAAAAAAAAATGAAAAATCTTCTGGCCCGCATCATTACAAATGCAAAAATAGTGTCAAAAAGAGAAATTATGAATTTTGAATGAAACAGATTACATTTCCTTCAGGGACACAAAAAAATCAAATACCGTATATTCACCCATATACTATTAGATGAAAAATCTATATTAGACAAGAATTAAAACATTTTCATATTTTTTACATATTCCTAAGTTGCCATGAAATTGACACTGGTAAAAAATTTACTTGCATTAAAATTTTGACAATAACAAGAAGCCTTCTGTTTAATACACAGAAGGCTTGTTTGAATAACTCAACTGACCTAGTGGCCAGCCGTAAATAAATTTTTAATTGCATGGAAAAGGTAACTATGTTTGAACAAGGTTTTAATATACATATTTCAAACAAACACTAGAAGTGCTTGATGACTCAAGAGTTGTAAGTTTTATTTGACTCCCGATAATTTAAGAAATTTTAATAAAGTTCAAAAATAACAAAGACTTCAGTATTTAAAAAATACTTGTATTATATATATAATACTATATATTATAATAGTTTTAGTGATAAATCAATATTTCACAATAGATCATGAAAATTAATTTCACAATCAAAAAATCAAGCCATTTTATTGACAAATAGGGAGGCATGAAGAAAGTTTATTATATCCAAATTGAAAATAAGGATATTGTTGAAATTTGTAACATAATATGTATTACAGCTTATGACCAACACAACACTACGAAAAGTTACTTTCGACAACGAAAAACAGAACCTATTATAAAATCAATTAGCTCACTAACATAGGAGAAATAACAAGTTCTGCCAATGTATTTTACACAAAAATAGGATATTTTTGGCATTAAAAAATGGTGTGACCAATGGTGTGACCATGGTGTGACAAAAGTGACCAGAAAAAACTTAGTAGTTGACTGTTACTTCAGATTGCTGAAATACTTTATAAATTGAGGTAAAATGCTGAAGCAGACCCAACCATAGCACATCAAAATGCAATTCCATCACTAATTGTGATAATAAACCCAAAAAAAATAACACTGCAATATAAGAAAAATGCACTATCACATTAGTTACATATATCTAAAGAAAGCATCTTATCATCTAAATGTTATTTTTGCTATAAATCAAATTTATATTTTTCTTATATTGTAAAGTTATTTTTAGCACTTGTTTACTAAAGTTATTTCTATTGGCATGGACACTTTTGTGTATTGTGCTGGATACAAGCTACCAATGAATATTTTATTTCTATAGAACCAGTATGAAATCAACCACTCCCTGCGCAGACATAAACATTTTTTGTGTCCAGTTACTTCCATTTTACACATACTCATTGTGATGGTGTAACAAAAAGTCTACGCTTGTGCAGCCCCTTAAGGCAATTAATTATGTACAAGTATTAAATGATGTAAGGCATTCTCATTTAATGTACATTTTACAATTTTAAATTGCAAGCTAACATTTATTTTACAATTTTACCTATCTGCCATTATAAACCCCTTGAATTGTTCAGCCACTATATCCTTTATTTGCAAAACAAAGGCAATACATTTTTAAAATGTTAAGTGGACTAGACTAAAAAATAAAGGTATAGGTACTTAAGATATTTAAGATTATTGAATGACAATCATACTCTTGTACGGGTGCTACTTGTGGTGACAGGTTGGACTTGAATTTGTGTATGTGGTGATGTTAGTTATTTTGACTATGTATCTGCATGTTGTTCCCACGAGAATTTAATTTACTTGCTGATAGAGGACAAAACTTGTTATTTTTCATGATTATATTTTTTTACTATAGTTAATTACTTAAAGATGTTATATGGAACATGGTGTAATGGTTGCAGCGCCTTACAAATATTTTGCAAAACAAAAACTTGGCAATTAAAAAGAGTGGCGGAGAGTTTACTGTTGTAATGATTTTTGAATTTGAATCACATTACCAACTCTACTCTCTTGAAGTAGATATAATTAACTTTACTTTTTTAATAATCACACAAGAGAGTGTTGATAGTTGAGAATTGTCAGTTTTCACTTAGTAAGTTTGATTTTCAAGGTGCAATATATATTTTTGCAACAAAATCTTGTATGAAATATTTATTTTATGCACAAACTATACATCTGTTATTTGTTTAAATTATTGTGTGCCAAACCAATTGTTGAACCTCAGGCTTTCAGGTTACAGGTATGTTGACTGAAACAGTTAATTGGTATGGGACAAAACTGACCTAAATTGTTATGAAATATTAATAATGATGTCAAAATTATAATGCCTTGTATTTTATTTAAATTAAAAACTGGGAATAGATAAATATCCTCATGACCACACTAACTGTTTAAACAATGTCTCTCGGTAATCAAAGTATCAAGAATTTCATTAATCACCTTCAACAGATTTAAATGTGTATTTTAGTCTGCTAAAGGTGTCTTTCATTCAATTTTTTCCTAAAAAGTTAAATGCTTTAGAGCAAATATAGTTACTAATTTATCAATATTTTATAGATATAGGGAATTTATTAAGAAGGATATTAATAAGGAAAGATTTCATTTAAATAATGTCATACTCTACACAATTCAAAATAATTATATTTCTACTTTCAAGTAAAATTTCAACTAACTACTGCACTAAATATAGTATATGTCTTTATGCTTAACTATTAATTGATTGCCTAAACTCTATTAAAAAGCTTAAATTGCCTAATATGTAATTACGTCATTGAAATTTAACCTAACCAAATCCAGTAGTCAGTACTAAGTTTTTCTTAATTATTCTGAGGGCACACTAACGATTACGACGTATACGATAGAGAACGAGCTTGCTTTTTCCCAATAATTTCAAATTTTGACATGATATCTGTCAGAGATCGTGCCAAGGCCTATGTGGCAGGTACGATAAACGTCCTATAGCCATTATTACTGTAATAGAAATGGACATTTTGCCGATATCGATTATATCTAAAAATGACTTAGGTTATACAAATTCTACGCAGATACATTTGTTCCCAACTGCAATATAATGTAGTATTGGGAAACGTCATAGCGTAAGAAATCACGATGGCCGACAAAGAATGGTTAAGTAGTACTCACTACTAATTTTTACTCCTCCTAAAGGTGGTTTAGGTGGTTGATTTTCAAATGTCTTTCGAACGGATTTGCTGCCCTCGGCGAATGACGTGGTCCTAGGGCGCCCGCTCATTATTATAGGTATAAAATAAACGGCCCAATCTTGAACTTCATAGATACTACTTCACATTTCTCGTTACCACCCTTGCTTGCACTCGCACTGAACTTTCTCACTTAGATCACTAAATACAAAATTGTGCATACGATAGTCAAAATTATATCACAAGAACAGTGTTTAAAAGAAAATAGGAGTGTCTTTGAAAAAATTATAATATCATTTTGTTAGTTTTTCCAAATTTACATCAATGTAATGAACGACAAATTTTTAGTTTCCACGGACTAATCTGAGTCGGACTTCACAGCACAGACTTGTTCGCTCACTCATTCGGCTATTTTCGGCTCTCGTTCGGATGTTCGATCAGTGACATGAGGCTCAATATACGCAACATATATTCGGAGACAATTTAAATATTATTGTCTACGCTACACCACCTTTTAATTTTTGGAATAATTTCATAACATAAAATTAAAAAGCGGAAAAATTCTCAATAAAAAGGATAAAATGAATAAGTGAAAATTAGTACCCAAAAAATAAGACCACAAAATCTTAATAATAATATAAATTTTTTCATTACTTTTTTATTCATTTTGGGCAAAAAGTTTTGTAATATTATGAGCATTTAAAAAAAATATGAATAATTTACCCAATACAGTATTATAGCGATCCTAATAAATTTTTGTTGTTAAATTAATAACGTTTAATATCCTAGCACCCCTCGAGCTTTTATTTTGCAAAAAATATTAAAATTATGTACCTATAAAAAATACAAAACAACCTTAGACGATAATTATTATTATATTATAATTAAAATTACATGAAACGGGACGTTATTCTACATTGATGGATGTACGTGACGTCATAGTAGAGAGCATAGACAACGCAGTCTTATCGAATATTGCCATATTATATTATTGTTAATTGCGCCATCTATTTTTTATAATTCAATTGTTATGAAAGTATACACATTATTGATTATAATAATTATTATCATTTTATTATAACTTACGCCTCTTTTAGTTTGGTCTAACTCGTACTAACTTATTGAGGAAAATTAAATATTTTTAAAATTTAGTACTGTGTATAGAATTTACAAGTTATTGAACTGGGACGAAACACATCAACATCAATGTAAACTATAATACAAAAATTATGTTTAAGCAATAAACAAAAACCGACTTCAAAACTACAACTACATAATATATTATGTATGTACAAACTTAAACTAAAAAGTAAAAAATAATATTTTAATTACTTCAAAGCATTATTTATTAACAGTTATTTTTGAAGTTGGTGTAAAAAAGTACCAAACCATAAAAATTATATGGGACCACCTCTGAAATATGCCCTACCAAACAAAAAAATAATCATCCAAATCCTTCCATAACTTGCGGAGTTATCGCATAACAAACATACAAAAAATACATACAGACGAATTGAGAACCTCCTCCTTTTTTGATGTCGGTTAAAAACGCTCAGATTCGCTGATATTGAATATGAAGACAATATTTTGATCAACAGCCTACTCAACGCATTAAATCTGCTGAGTGTTGAGAGTTGAGACTAACCAGTGAACTACTAGAAACAACAGAGATAAATAAATAAGTGTAGCATAATATAATATAGGTTTGTTTATAGTCCGTAGAGTAGATTTGAAGTTGGGTTTGCAGAAGGATTTCTATATTTGCAACGCTACTAGCGGTTACGAAACTTTTAGCGATCTTTTAAAAATACTTTAAGCTTAAGCTATGTCAAAAACTTGGGACCGGCAGAGTTCATCAAATTGAGAAGAATTCGACTTTAGACTCGTGTGATCAGTTTTAAATCGTCAATACCTACAAGGACTCTAAATCTTGCTATGTGTAGGAAATCAAAGAAAACTCATATTGTTAGACAGCAACTAGAGAGCATATTCGCATTGGTGTGGTTTCATACGCGTTAAATGCATTGTGAATTACAAATTACAATTATGTGGAGTAAGTAAACTGACCAATGAACCTTTATTCCTCTAGAACCTAATAAAATTTAATTCCCTAGAACTGCGAGGTAGGTAGGTAGGACAGCTAGTACGAAACAGAAGCCAGAAAAAATATGAATTAAAAATTTATCAAAATCCATCCAGAGGTATTGCGTTATACAGGGCCGGATTTAAGGGAGGGCATCCAGGGCAACTGCCCTGGGGCCTCCACAATAAAAAAATCGGAAAAAATATTTCAAAGTAAACAACTTTTCCTTTAATGTTTTTATTCGCTGTTGTA
The DNA here is from genome assembly GCA_905404175.1 of Anthocharis cardamines. Lineage (NCBI taxonomy): Eukaryota > Metazoa > Arthropoda > Insecta > Lepidoptera > Pieridae > Anthocharis > Anthocharis cardamines. The sequence continues at coordinate 6,404,217 of FR989964.1, forward strand.
CCTTTACCTATAACTGTACTTTGTAGTAAACATGATTATGTTGTTAACATGAAAATAATTTGGGGATCAGGGGGCCTCCACTCCTTTGTTGCCCCAAGGCCTCCACACCTCTAAATCTGGCCCTGGCGTTATACAAAGTGATATACACAAAAAGTATGCTAATCATGACTTTGGGTTCAGAATCACCCTACTTCGTAACAAATTTTAAAACAGTTTTAAAAAGCTACGATGTTTAGTTTTAGATTTTCAGTGCAGTACATTAGGTTAGGGTATCAATAAATATCAGGGTAGAAGCATTATCATAACACAGCTGATGATAGATAGAATCACATAATCGCTCTTTGTCAGTTTGTAGCATATTTAATATACACATTATATTATTATGAGTATGTATGTAGTGGTTAACGAAAATGAGTGAATGAGCTGTCTGTCCAATGACGATAGACGATGTCACACTAGTTGCGCGTGCGCCGCGGAAAAGGCGACACGGTTGCCCGCGGGCTGCGGCTCCCAGTGTCGATTTGTAGTGTACCGATTAAAAAAACTCACATTTATTATTATTTGAAAACAATAGAAGAGGTATTACAACTATGGAGTACTACTACACCTCTGATAGCTGCGACAGTGATAGCAGGGAACAAAAAACTTTAGACCTCTCCCATAGGTTGTTGGACTGTGAAACGATAACATCAGAATTAAACAGCATTATCAACGAGAAGAATTGCGCGGCCAATTTCGAGACGATCCTGCTCTACAACAATAGAATAAAATCACTGCCAAGTGTTCTCAATAAGTTCTGCAATTTGAAAATCCTCGATATAAGCAACAATAGGCTGACCGTCCTTCCAGATGTACTCAAAAATTGTGCGCTAACATCTATTATTGCAAAACATAATAATCTAACAAATGAATCGCTGCCAAAATCTTTCTTCTCATCTAGAAATTCTTTAAAGGAACTAAATTTAAGCGGAAATAAACTAAACTTTTTCCCAGAACAAGTGCTGGAGATTTGTTCACTAAGATATCTTTATCTTGGAGGAAACAATATAGTAAATATACCGAAAGATATTTGGAAATTAAACAGGTAAATTAATTAAATACTTATATGTTAGACACTATATTATAATATATAACAAATACCTACACCTACTTAATATTTTTTTTGAGACCAAACCACTTATACGTACAGGTACTAGTATTTGTGTTATATTGGGTAAGTTCGCTGGAGAGAATATAATATGCTTATCTAGGTGTTCTTTTATTACCGAGTTCGAGTACAATAATTAGTAATCTACCCCACCTTATATAATAATAATGTTTAGGTGTCATATTTTGAAAATAAGATATTGGAAACTCAGTTTGTTATGTTGTAATGTAAACATCTTTTGTTATCTCATTTAAATGTATTAATAACTGCTTTTTTATTCAAATACATATTTGAATGCGAATTGCGATACGACATCTGTTAATTACTTTTTAATTAAAACGGCTTTTGTCTGAATCAAATAGGTAATTCTATTCTCCTAAAACCCTTGTTGATTTGTTAATTGATACAAGGAAACGTCAATGGAGCGAATACAACAGCGGCCGCGACGCGTGGTTAATAGATTGGTGGCTAAGTTTATCATCTACCATTAAGTGGCTATATTATAATGTCATATGTATTTTATAGGATAACAAACAATACATTATTTAAATGTGGAAAGAAGCCTTTTTTCCCCTTAAGCATAACGTGGGTTACTTTACAAACAAATTTTATTTCCATAAAATTGTAATATTATATCGATGACTCCCACGTAAATTATGGTAACCAACATAGTGTTTTACGTTTTTAGGGTTCCGTACCCAAAGGATAAATCGGTCTGTCTGTCTGTCTGTCCATCTGTCACCAGGCTGATGTATTTCTTTTGCCGCTATAACAAAAAACTGAATGAAATAAATATTTAAGGGGGCTTCCATTCAATAATCGTGATTTTCTTGCTCGTTTTTGCTTGATATTTACGTATATAACGGCAACAAGTCGACGCTTGAAATATTCTGAATAGAATATTTTGTTATATATTCACTTTAAAAATAATTAATTAAATCAAAATAAGTAAAACAAATACATATTTAAGGGGGGCTCCCATACAACAAACGTGAATTTTTGCCGTTTTATAGATATACGGTACCCTTCGTGCGCGAGTCCGACTCGCACTTGGCCGGTTTATTTAAACAATACCGTCTGATTTCATTAATTTTCTGTATTTGCAATAAAATAATTCAAACATATTTTTCTGTATGTATAAGGTTGTATCATTATAAAATATAGACTAGATGAAAATGGGCAAAACGCAGAAAACTAACTTTGTTGGTTACCATAATTTACGAAGGAGGCGTCGATATTATCAAAGAACATAGATACGTACATTATGTAGAATATGTAGCGTGTCTATCGCTCACGAAAATGCCACTGCATGATTCGCAAATATGACAACGAAGACGATTAATATAAAATGAAAATGTGAATTGTTGTCATAGGCGTAGCTAGGGGGGCAAGGGTGGGCAATGCCCACCCTAGAAACTTCTTTGCTCACCCTCGAGTCTCGACAGTATTAAAATATCGCATTAAATGACTGTGGTTAGTTCAGCTGGACGGCTGCCTCTGATATTTAGATTCAAATTAGCAACATAATAACCTATTAAAGTATTATTTTCAATGCTTCCGTCTTCTTTTTTTCGACATTTAAACAGGTTATATAACTTATTGAAAATATTATCTTTGATAAATATAATTGGTAACCCTAAGCGATCCTCAAGCTCAGCCTGCTGTCGTTATCTGACACTAGCAATCCCGCGCGGTGTCTCTTGCGTTAGATTTAAAACCTTTATAGCAGTAGCAGCTTCAATATAATACGCGTTTTTTTATAGATACGCCGTAAGTAGTACGGGCAAACTCTTCTTCTTTATTACTTCCTAGTCCTATATATCTAAGATATTCTTATTATTACCACAATTGCATGTACTTAAAATTGTTTATATTTTGGTGAATAACGATAAATATCTAATTATCTATCACATTATCAAGAGTTTAAATTTTATATCGTGATAAATCTGCATTACGAATCAGAAGTTTCTGATTTTTTTTTTATTATAAAGCTAATTTATTTTATACGCAGATCTACTAAAAACTAGCACAATCAAACGTTATTACTAATTTTGTAGGAATACAATACTTTGCAAAACATTCACTTGATTAATCACTAGATTATAATATAATATTTGTCTGCCATCATTACACAGTATTTAAGGAAACAGTTCTCTATATAATGATTAATAATTAGGCAACTTGTTTTCTCTATTGGAGCTCGGAGTACAAGTATTTTGCAAGACATTGCACTTATGATCAATAAGTCCACTTGAACGTATGGCACAAAAAGAAGTGGCTGAAAAAAGGACCTTGGTTTTGCGCACTTCATTTCATACAATATATATTTTTAGAACCTATACCAAAAAAATAATCAAGTTAGATAATCTCATCGTCAAATATTGCAAAAGGATGAATCTCCCTCTTACATGTATCCTAACATGGTTACAATTACTATCATAACATGCTAGTATACGTAAGATATATAATATGTGGAAACAGCTACCTACGATTGTGCAAGTCACTATTTCAAGTAGGTATGTTTATTTCGTGTAAAGATAACATCAAGTATATTTTTATATAGCGTACATTCAAACTAATAACAATTGATAATTGTAATTTACATAATATTTGTCAGTGTTTGTTCGTAGTGGATATCTTATAGTATATAAGATAGGTGATCTAAACTCATATACATACCTACCTAGTAAATTTAAAAGGGATTGAATTTAAGAAAAGGCAGTTATTCCCATATTATTATGGTTTTAGATATTTAAATGTCCTACACTAGCGTGACCACCTGAAAAAAGGTGGTTCCATCCAATAAAGCAAAAAATATTTTAAGGATATATTATTAATATATTAATTGAAAATGCAGCGAATTATTCGCAATCTCCAAAAAAAAATTGCCCCTACTGCAGCAGTGATTGTGACCTTCACAATTCTTTAAATCTAAAAAACCAAAGTTTATTAAACCAGAAGGTACTTTCAGTTATAACTACAGCAATTTTGAAAAATTTAGTTTGGAGAAAAATGCGTTTAGAGTTTGTTCTACGAGTAGCAGCTTCAAAATATGTGAATGGCAGCCACATCTATTAACCTATCCATTCATTTCTCAATATCCCTGGGTCAAAATTAGAAACTAGAAGCCCTTTATTATGACTTTTTTGGCTCAAAAATAACTCTGGTACGTTCCCTTAAATAACAACTTACGCACCGAAGAGCGGCTGCTTACAGCCGGCATTACACACTCGCCCGAACGTCTCGACGCTCTCGACGAGAGCATACCATACATTTGTACTGAAGATTCCCGCAGTAATTGACGTAGAAATTGCTACTGCTGTTTGTCTTTGTACAACTGTTACAATTTTAGAGGAATATAATAATATAAGAATGAGTTCATAAATTGGAATGCGAACCATATCGGCTTATAAACTGATTCAGATGCAATAATCTTTATTTAATTTAGCCATTAGCGAATCTCTTTTTTTCAGAGTTTACTCTGCTATAGAAATTTCAAAACAATTCTTATTCGCACCCAAGCATTGTGGATAAATTGCTTGTACTTGTGTTTTACATGCTTTGAGACCCATAGCACCGGTTCCATTTGATAGTACTCCAAAAACTGTAACTCACGCTTGTAAGACTACATAGTGAAACACGTCTACACAAACACAGTCAGCGGGCAATTAAGTGTGCGTACATGCTCGCTCTCATTTTCCTCGCGAGACTCAACGAGATCCTTTGACTCGGGCGCAAAAAACCGACAGTCGACCGAGACCGAGAGAGACGAGCCTCGAGAGTGCGAGACCAGAAGAGAGTACCATGTACATACTCGCTCTCGACCTGTCTCGGGGTGTCTCGGCGAGTATGTACAGCTGGCATAAGGATTAAAAAATAGTTTTGAGGGCTTTCACTGTAAAACACATGTATCATCTCTTATAAATTCAATACGGTTGCATGTCCCATTGGACGTACAACCCATAACACCTCAGTCCGTGGTAGTCGGTGTTAACATCTCCGATAAATAGTTCGGCTACATAATATAAAACCAAAACTTAATTTTAAAAAAAATTGCCAGTAAAAAGACCGCAGTCTCAGCATTGTGTGACTAACTTCACGGCAGAAACACTGCGTGGTTATTAGAGATATATATAGCAATAAGCCTTTTATGTTGTGAAATAAATATATACTTACGGATTATATTTCTCTTTCAGTTTACGAATTTTATCCATCGGTGGAAACAAAATTACTGAGGTCCCAGAATCCGTAGGAGCTCTGAAGGCACTTCAAGCTTTAGTTCTCAGCGACAACCAGATCGAACAGTTACCAGCTAGTATCGCCAACCTGAACCAATTACGGTCACTGCTGATCCACAAGAACAGGCTGAAAACATTACCCACGCAGATAATCAAATTGAAATGTTTGACAGAAGTACGTTTATTGGCCTTGACGTTAAATAAGTTGAACCTTTAGTGACCTAATTCAACATTTATATAATCGAAATATTCAGAACTGCCCAAATCTTAGATTATATTATAATGGCCTTATTCATAAACGCATTATAAGTAGAATATGTTTTGATATAGGAATAATATGTTTTGTCTCGCTCTATCGAATTTAAAAAAACTACAGAAGAAAAGAAATAAAACATTTTAACTATTTCAAGCTTATAATACGTTTATGAATAAGGCCGTAAGTGTTTACCAAAAACAAGAATTTTGGATTAATCCACTACACCTTCAGATGTGCAAAGTATTATTAATTAATTAAAAGGGTTAATTAATTAATAATATTTCGTTATGATTCACGTTCGACCACATATTTATTGAAGCATTTTTTAACAAAATAATTGTATGTCGCCCGCTACACGGGAACTATTCGAATGTCACTTAATTTTAATAAAATATTTTTACCCGATTAAAACGTGATTTATTCATTATATAATTTATGACTACATTTCGAGTGCTTTATACCGTCTGCTCGTGACCTTGCTTGAGCTCGAATGAAGAAAATAATATAATGAATATAAATCTCTTTGTATTCCGGTAAAAGTTGTTTTATTTAAGTGTATGCCCCGCATTCATTCATTAAATACCCGCGTTAATAAGACAATTATGACATGTTATTTAAACAAAGAATCCGGAAAAGGGCATTCTGACAGTTGTGATTTACAGTCTATTGTCATTATTGACTGTTTAATATTTTTTTAATTAGATTTAAAAAAGTGATCTTCGAACATATTCATAACTGTCGCCTCGTATTTCAGTTAAGTCTCCGCGATAATCCACTGGTGGTTCGATTCGTGCGTGACATGGCCATTCAACCACCTTCGCTTTTGGAGGTAGCAGGGCGCACCATCAAATTACACGAAATACCTGTCAGACCTGGAGAAGTTCCGATGACTCTGATCAAATATCTCAAGTCTGCACAATGCTGTGTGAATCCAAAGTGCAGAGGTATGAGTATAAGATGTAATTTAATGATAAACTAGTTCGATTCGGTCAAATTGTGATAAAATATTTTAGATTTCATTTATCAAGTCATGTGATATGAATTGTATTTTTAGATACCAGACACAAAGTATTTGTTTATGATATAATTTTCAACTGATGAGAATTATAATAAATAATATGATATTCTTTTCAGGTGTATTTTTCGACAACCATGTGGAGCATATAAAGTTTGTTGATTTCTGTGGGCGATATCGTATTCCGCTTCTACAATACTTATGCAGCTCTAAGTGCATTACTGGCAATTGGGAGAACCGAGAGGCCGATAGCAACCCTCCAAGTCACATGATGCGAAGAGTCCTTTTGGGCTGATACTCAATACATTAATTTGAACATAATATAAACTAGCGATGTTACGGAGCTTCGATTCCGGTTCCGAAAGGTCGGAACTTCCGATTGATTTTGCACCTCCGATTCCGATAAATTTCAATCGGAGGTCGAAGCACAGCGGCGGCGGCGGCCGCGATCAGCGTCATTTGATTTAATTTACTACGGTATAAAATTTAAGTCAATTCGTTTATTTTTTATTTTCAACAACTAGGAAGTTGTTTTATTTTTTGAACTGATATGAATGAAACTGATTTATTTTATTACACATCTCTCTTTTGCTTCTGCCTCCGATTCTGGTTCCAGTTCCGGTTCCGACAAACCAAATTTGAAAACTCCGATTCCGAATTCGGTTCCGATAAAACCACTTCCGTTACATCCCTAATATAAACAACTTGTGTAGCTAAAAGTTATCTAAAAGATAAATGCCTAATTAAAGGGCATTAGATGGGTGTCAATTCCATGAAAGTATAATATTAGTTTACTTTGAGAAGTTTTAATGTAATTATTACTTCATTTATATACATGATAATATTATGTGAATCCTAAGATAAACTTGTAATAATATGAAGAAACTTTCATTGGCATTAATTACTATCATATTTAAATGTTATCTGCATATATAAATATTATTTGTTATATGTTTTTAATTATAGTAAATAGTATTGGGGCCACTGTAATATAAGAAAAGGATGTTATTATAAACAAATATGTTACTTTTGTTATGAACTATTATTTATAGTAAATAATCTAAACTAATTAAATGTTTCTTTTTCTTCTGTTTCTTGTAAAAACTTCATTCTTGCTTCTTTGCCCCTTTGAATAGCTGATTTGAACAAATTACAGTAAAGTTCAATTGCTGCCGGTGTATCATCATTTCCTGGTACAGGATAAGTTATCAAATTAGGATTGCAATTTGTATCAACAATACCGATAGTTGGTATCAACATTTTAGCACTATCTCTCACTGCAGTATGTTGATTAAGAATATTGTTTTGTGTATTCAAGAAAATACACAAATCTGGCAACCTTGTGATTGCACCAAATTGATGATTTGCATTTGTGAATATACCTCCTTTCCAGAATCTTGTATGAGCATATTCTCCACACTCTTGTGCAGTCTTCTCAACTCTATGAGCATTTAAGGCATTTCTATTAAAGAAACAAATAACACCTCCTCTATATGCTATGTGGGCTGTAAAGTTAAGGGCTTTCCGAAGATGCTCAGCTGTAACATCTAGATCAAATATGAGGTGTCCTTGTCTAGACCCATATAAATAAGGTGCCATTAATTCATTTAAAGAGCCTTCTTTGTGTCCAAAATGAACTCTAGCGTCAAAAAGGTCTTTTACTGTAAATAAATTATGTACTTGAAAGTAATCAGGGTGATCTAAAGGATGTTGCTTGCCAGTCCCTGAAAAGTAAAATGGATATATAAAGCAAAGGAATTGTTACAAAAAAAATATATTATTTTTATATTTAGAGGCTTTGCTTGGGGAAAGCCATAGATTGAAATCAGAAGCTCATTATTTTTGCTCATGGCTTCACCTATAAGCAATGCTTTTTACTAGAGATGAAATGGATATTCGGCAACTATTCATCTCTACTTTTTACATATATACATCCCAGCTGTTTAATTTCTGCAGTAGCCAAACATGGAAAAACATGTTTATTTGTGTTAATTATCAACATATCAGATATGTTGTATCTTGACGTATATCTGAATGCAAGGCATGTATGCGATCCAATGGATCGAAAAAAACGAACCTTCAGTTAATTTGTCTGCCTGTTCTAACGGTTGTGCTACTGCTGAATTATTACGGTAAAATATTGCTCGGTTTTGTGTTATTCCTCCTGAAATAATAAATAAAAAATGATTTAGTACATTTAAGTTTTTAGAATACCAAACTAAAAAATGTGGATCAATATGTAATCAAAAAATACTTACTTATAATTTTGGGATACATTGTGCTACACCTTTATCTAGAATTACTTTATCTGTCTATTTCTCTTTTATACGTTTTCAAAATTAGATTCAGGTTATTTTTTAATTTTGACACAAATGTTCATAACATTATGCAATGTTGCCAGGAACGAACCTTGAGTGACAAACACAGATTAAAATATATAATTAGAGTAGTTATACTTGAGTATAAACCAAGGACCAAATATAGAATATAGCGATTATTATTAGGTGACTTGTCGTATTAGGTGACTTGTTGAACCAACGGAATTAAAATGTTGAAACCATAGAGTAACTTGTAACTATTGGTTGAAATAGCCTTCTCGTGGCACAGTCGGTCAAATGCTGGTCTTCGTTTTGTTTTAATTATTTTATTCTGTGTCCGATTTCTTCAAATTCTTTTAGATTTGTTGGCCCGTCAGTTTGTTCGATTTCGGGAGATTTTCTCAGAAGCTGGCAACACTGGCCGTAACCGTAAGCCATTAGCCATGGGGCATGGTCTAGTGATGGGTAGGACAAACGAAATTGAAGTGTTTGTATGTATTACCTCATTTTATGAAATGAGTTGGGACATTGTACCACTTCATTTGAGGACCTCATTTTGTACTGGTAGTTCCTTTATGTACGATACGTCATACGAGTGGTTGTGACTTTTGTAGTGAGGTGAGGTGACTGAGGTTGCCACAGGACAAATGAAGAACCTAACATTTCTTTTGACATTTTAAATATATTATTTCTATAAAACGTACATTTTTTTCAAATCTTTATTAAATATTATTTTGTGTTTTTAAAAAACACAAAATTCATTATTCATTCATTATATAAAAAAAAAATATATTAATTATTTATTTAAGCAATATTATTGTTCTATTATATGTAATTTAAAAAGTTAAAATATGATTGCTATTAAGAAAAGTTAAAATATTAAGCAACACTATTACTACCTATATAGATAAAAAAATATTAATCCTAATTACTATTACTGTACCACAGAGTACAGAATTCAAATTAATATCAATAATTATAATTACCTATTAATGCATACAAATTACAATAATGTCATGTCACAATCACCGTCAATTCACTCACAAATATCGCTTCGGTTCGTTATCAGTTGCTCATCAGACTCGATTGTCATTGTCATGCAAAGAGTAATAATGTCATGTATGAGAAGAGCTAGTAAGACAAAACGATTCATTTCAACCGTTCACTCATTCATCTTGACGTACACCTCACCGCCTCAATCACTTCATCGCCTCGCCCGCGTTCCAAGTACCTCAACGAGTTTGAAGTGGTACAAAATGTATGTTTGAGGTGTTGCGACATTTCACAAGTTTGAGTGTGACATTTGAGGTGCCTCTTGTATGAGGTGCGCAACGCTAGCATGGTCAATGGTCATGCAATAAATAAAAAAAAAGGCGTAAACAGTCTCTGAGTTAACTCATAGAATTACATTAATAAATTTTAACTAATTTCGTCGTCTAGTTTTTACTTCTTTATCGAGATATATATTACTGTTTTATAGAACGCCAAAAATATATATAATTACAATGGAGAAGAAAAATATTGAAGATCTTGATTTATATTCTATTCTTGATATAAAAATAACTTCTACCGAAGCTGAGGTGAGTTTGTTTTCTATTTACCTAAATTGCAATATTTATATATTCAATTTATTTATTGTAATCTCATTTCAGATAAAAAAAGCATATCGCAAAAAGGCATTAAAATGCCATCCGGACAAAAACCCTGATGATCCCAAAGCAGCAGAGACATTTCATGAGTTATCGCGTGCATTAGAGATTCTAACGGATAAGTCAGCCCGTGAAGCATATGACAGAGTCCTAAAAGCAAAAGCGGCTGCTAGGTTAAGACATCAAGAACTAGATAGCAAACGGCAAAAACTTAAAGAGGACTTAGAACGACGTGAAAGAGAGGCCAATTTGAGCACAAAAATTAATCTAACTGATGAACAGAAACTGGCAGCTGAAATTGAAAGGTTGCGGAGAGAAGGTAGCAGACTATTACAAGAAGAACAACAACGAGTAAAAGAAGAAATTCAGAGAACATTAGGAAATCTTAATGACCCTGTGTGGGAGTCAAGTTTAAACAGAATAAAAATTAAATGGCAAGTGGACAAAAGTGACTCAAATAATGGTGGATATGATGAAACAAAATTAAGAAGATTTTTAAAAAAGTATGGAGAAATTGTTGCTTTAATATTATCACCAAAAAAGAAAGGAAGTGCATTAGTAGAATTTGCAACAAAAGAAGCCTCAGAAATGGCTTTAGAATATGAAAAAGGTAACAATTTATTTTTAGTATTAAACCCACATTAAAATACCTGTTTTTGACATAACATCAAATTTGAGTGTAGGAAAACAAGCAAAACTGATTTTTCATAGTTCACTAAAAAGCGGTAGTTAACAAATAGTTAATAATATGACTATTTGTTAGACTGACTATTGTTTAAAAAACATGTTTTGTCATATTTTTGTTAAATTTAACCATTTGTTGGGATATGTTAGGTTATGGATCAAAAAATTGACCCTAATTCATTTCAGTGTTGTATTCTATCCACACATTTAAAGTATCTTTCTATTACATAGATATTATAGCCTTGAAGGCTAAAGTACTGAAATGTCTTGGCGGTACATAGAAATCTTGGACTAGGACAAAATTTCTGCTTCATAAGTAAAGGCATAGTTACTTATATAGGTGTATTCATTAAAAAACTAAGAATATTATAGGTAAGATCTATAAAATAAAATGACATTAATTGTGTTGAGGTGAAATATGTATCTAATATATAAATAACGTTTTTTTCAGGCCTGCCAGAAAATCCTCTCACACTAAAGTGGTTAAATGATAGACCCATAATAACTACAAAGAAAGATATCAAAGGACCTTCTCTTGTATCCGATCGAGACTATGAATCCATTGTATTAACTAAAATGCGACAAGCTGCAGAGCGACAAAGATTAATAGAAGAAATGCTTAAAGAAGATCATGAAAAATAAATTTATTTATTTTAAAACACTTTTCATTTTAACATAATTCTTAATTTTGAATGCACTTTTCAAATGGCTTCCATTCATTCACAAATTCCATGACTTTTCTCCTTTGTACATCTCCATATTCCCTTTGAGGATTTTTCCATAATGAGTGATCTAAATCCAACATCCCAGCGATAATTTCCTGTAAAAAAATGTATCTATCATATATACCTACTAAATAATAATATGGTTTTAATATTAGAATAAATTAATCATCCACAAGTTGGAAATACATTCTGTGCATTAAAATAATAAACTAGAAAGCTACCAACCTCCCCAAAAGTTGTTGAGAATAATTGTTGATCCTCAATAACATGAGCAAAACCAGGATCCATACCAAAATCTACCCAGAAGTAGGGCAAGCCCTTAGGTATGCCTTTTCTTATATTCTTGCCTTTTAGGTCAACTACTTTTTTATTCATTGACCACTCAGCTTCACACTCAAGTAACGCTTTTTTGAAGTAAATTGATGCCATGTCACCTACATCTCGAGGCAATGGGACACAATTTATAACAAAATGAGGGTATCTGTGCAGTTTGGTAGCTGTTTCATAGAAAACAACATCCTTATTTTGAGAGTTGAAGAATTGTGTTATTAATTTTCTGTAGCCCTGAAAAAAAAAAAGAAATATTTTTTATATTTAAATATTAGTAAACTAAAGTGATAATTTCTATTTCCTATATTTAACTTTCAATACTTTATGATAATACTTTGCATATTGTACAGTTTTATACAAAATGCTTACCATTATTTCCTCCCATACATCTTCATCAAGAGCTGTCACACATGTAAAATGTTGGATAGTTGTTAAAATACAGTGTCCTTTCACAAGTGACTTTCTTCCTGGTAATGCCATGTATACCTTATTGCCACAACTGACAATAAGATGTTTAATCATGTTCTTTGAGTCAAAGCAATGTTCGCATCCTTCTAAGGATTTTTCCAATTTTACACTTTGGTTTATAGCTCTCTGCTTTTCCCTCTCATTATCCTTGGCCTCATTTCTGTTCTTTGAAATCTCATCCATGAAAATATCCTCCAGATCATCATTTGGATTTTTACTTTTGCTTGAAATTTTAGCTAATTCTGCTTCTGCATCATAATTAGAACCATACTTTTCTTGTTGAAACTGAAAATTAGATATAAAAAACATCAATGAATAATAATTGTATATCTGCTATAATTTTATTGTATATCTGTTCAACTTTTTGATTTATTGTTTTGTTTTAAACATTCATTTAAATAATCGGAAAGATTTGGAGTTTACTAAAATAAATAATACAGAAATTTAAGAGTATATAACAGAAACAAAAATAATATTTACCATTTCTGAAAGGTTGTATTTATCATCATTACTAAAATACTTGAACCTGCCAGTAGCATCATGAGTTTCGGCTTTACGTTTACCACCCCTACTTCGAGAGTCACCTTCATGAGGGTTTTTAACTAATGGGCGACTGCTACCACTAGCATTAGTAGAAATTAACATTATTCTATCATCATCCTTCCCAGCATCGGGATTGTCCTTCCTGTATTCTCTAGCAGCTTCTAATTTAGCCTTCAACTTTTTCACAAGTTCATTGTCACCCATTATTTCAGCTTTGACAATTTTTGCTCCCAGTTTATTCATTTTCTCATCACTGAGATATGGAGTATCATTTTTCTCTAGACTTTCAGGAGCAGAGTTTGATTGTTCTTTCCTATCTGGTTGTTCTTCAACAGGTATATTTTTTGATTTATGTTCATCCCTTCCTTTACGCCAGTTATTTGATTTATTATAATTGCTGCTCTTTTTGTTTGTTTTGATGTCTTGGTCAAATTGTCGGTGACTATGCTCACTTTGTCGACTTTTTCTTGAAAAATAGTTATCATCATCGGTAGGTTTCATAAACGGTTTTGATTTACGAAACTGTTCGGGTGTTTGCGGCAACCCTTTTCCTCCATCTTTCCAATATGGATTAAGCTCTCGACTGCTTGTTGATGGATTATATGAATCAATATGTTTTTTAGTTTCTTCATGTTTCGGTTTAATATCATCTTTTGTGTACGTTTTTATCATTCCACTCATTGACATCCATTCATCATGATCAGCATCATTCTTGGATGGTCTTTCTACCCATTCATCAGAACCAGAAGAGTTCGATGACTCTGAATTCTGAAAATAAAATTAATTCAAATTACTCATCTCAAATACCTAATAAATTTCAAATACTAAATAATTATAAAAATAAAAAATGTAAGTGTGAATTATTTATTACTTTTGATTTCTTCTTGCTCTTTTTTTTATCCTTATGTTTCTTGTGCTTTTTGTTTCGCTTTTCTTTCATTCTATACGTGTGATCAGTAAATAAGTACCGAATGGCTAATTAATTGTAACTTTATTACTAATTAGCGACTGGCGTAGTAATTAATACTACTATATATTATGTTCACAACACCTCTTTGCACAGAACTGAGAACAACATACAAATTACAAATTACAATGTACAAAATTTTAAATTACTATAATTACTCATTAATTATTCATTTGTGTCAAAACTCAAAATCTATTTTGAACCATAGACTAATACAATTTATTGTGTTGAAAGCTGCCCAACCCAGTATACCCAGTACCTCAGATTAAGTACCACCCAGTAGACCCAGTACAATGTACTCTATGGCCCAACCAACATGTAGCGATGGGTCGTTGATGGTTTTTCCGTCAACGTTGAATTACGTTCGTCAACGAGTTGATAAACTAGTTAAATTCGTCAACGAGTTAACGCGCTACTAATGTCAACTTCCAACGTAAACCGTTTATTCGTTGAACAGTTTATTTCAACTCTGCGGAGTTCAACAAGTCTACAATTCTACATTTACTTACCTGATAAAAATGTTATAGAAACAATTTGATTCAATGTAGATACTACATATTATGTAGGTACCTATTGGAAAACGATTTTACTTAGAATGACCTTCCCTTAATTCTTTTTCTTGACTAAGGCTGACTGAATAAATTTAAAATTCGCTATAAAACACATTCTACACAGGTGTATTTAAAACAATTAATTATTATTAACATTATATATAAATTTAGATACATCTAAAACAATGTATAGTTTTGTTTTTTAATATTTTATGTTTTTTTGAACGAGTTCGTTGATTCAACGCTCATCGCTACCTACATGTTACTACTTACTGGATCTGTGACATTAGAGGTATTTCGCTTGGAGTGGTAAAGGTAAATAGTCTGTGGTAAATTGATATAAAAAAAAACGTGAATAATTTCTGAAAGAACACTGAACAATAATTATTAGAAACTCGTTTCGACTGTCTAAAGCCCAAAGAATTATATTTATGAAATTAAAATAATGTACTGATTAGTTATAATAATGAAGACACATTGAGTTGAAACTATTGTTTAGTGACTTTCACTATAAGTGCATTGCTATGTTGATTGTTAATAATGCTTATATTGTGACTTGGGCTTGGCTACGACGAAATACATGGAAGTGAAACTTAATTTTCAATAACGAATCGATGTGTGCAGAAATTTATTATATATTAATAAATCGGTTAGTCGAATGTTTAATCTCCTATTAAAATTATTGGTGTTTTTAATCTTTTTGAATCATATTATATTAGTTTTCTATTTAATAAGAATTGTATTATTTTATCTGTTTTAAAGTTTGTGTGCTTATATGAATTATAAGATAAACAAATTGTTATATATGCAGCCTATATTGCAGAAATTGAATTAACTGAAAGGTTGTGTCATAATGTTTTCAAAGAAAAAGAAGAAGCCCCTAATTTCTCCACCTAGTAACTTTGAACATAGAGTTCACACTGGCTTTGATAAAAGGGAAAACAAGTTTGTCGGTCTCCCTTTGCAGTGGGCTTCACTTGTTGGTAATAATCAGGTATGTCATCTTTCTTGTTTGGTATTTGGATCAATTTAAGTTAAAGTTTTACTATAAATAAATATATATCCTTTTCCAATACAAAAATGGTATCTTATGCTTATTTGAAGGCACTTAATTTATATACGATTTTCAATATAAAATGTCAGTTCCAGTACTTACCAGTTAATTTGAATCATGTATGTGTGTGTAATTGACCTAGTTTTGATAAAGTAGGTTAAACTTTAATTGTGTAAGGGCTTCTTTTATATATTATGATCTTAGAAAAAATTGTAAATACATTTATTATGTGAATTTCATAGATATTATTTTGCAGATATTAAAATCAACAAATCGTCCAGTGCCCTTAGTGGACCCATCAGAAATAACACCAACTGAGATATTGGATCTTAAAACTGTAGTGAGGGGTGATCATAGGACCACATCGGTTGCAGCTATATCAAGGCCTACTTCCACAAACCCTACATCTCAACCCGTACAGAATGGTGTTATACTACCAAAAACATCCAATGTTGCTCGCTCAAACTCTTTAAGAAGTTCTAGCCCACCAAGAATAAGACGAGACTTGAGAAGTCAGGCAAACATACCGCCATCAGTGCCAGAAGAATCGCCGCCTGTTCAACAGGCACCGCAGTATCCAAGCCTACGTCGAGAGCAAAGCAACTATACTCTCAATCAGCCAATTCGAGAATCACCTGTGGAATGGTCTCAACATGCCCATGAAGCAACTATAAGATCAATAAATGATGCCAATGATAATCCACAGCCCAATATGACATACCAGAACATACAGAATGCCAATGTACCATATCAACACAGTCACCCTCCACCGCAACCTGTTCTTCATCAACCGCAGATTGGTTTGAATGGAAATAATATAAACACAGGTATGTTAGTCATATAGCTAAAGTAAAAAAAGTTTAAAAAATCATATTTGAACCAGATTCTGTATTTCAATTTTTAATTGTTTTTAAATGATTACAATATTAATTCATATAGTTAATTAATAGTATATAATTTTTTATTTATTTTAATATGAAAAGTCAAAAAAAGACATTTAGTTATGGAAGAAAGTACTTTGTGAAGTATGTCACATGTAAATATTACCATTACAGTCAAGCTTTTAGTAATGCATGTATTGAATACATGGTTATAAACAGTTAATATTCAAGTAGTGTGTCAAGTACATAGAAATGCTTGTTACTGTTGCATAGAAATGTTTCTATAGGATACCAAGCAGGTTTATACTAGCACTATAGAAGTATTCTGACAACTTTTCAATCACTTGGTGCTTTCACAACTAGTTTTTTTTGTAATAGATAGATTTTACTGTTCATTGCGTTTAGCACCGGACATTCTAGGTTTGAATCCTGGGAAATTGATAAGAAAAATGATCAGTGAAACAGACACAAAAATGTGTCTCTTTTTTTTATATGACACATTTTTGAATTGGATTAAAAGTAATTTGAATTTGTATTTGTTACAGTTGTTTAGTGATATACTGATTTTTTTAGATAGATCTATCTCTCTCAGCCTGAATAAAAGCAATGTGATATATCCTGATTCCTTGCAGCTGGTGTTTTTCTATGTGAACGAGGCGTATACAAAGTGTTGCAAACTAGTGTGATGAATATGACTGCGTATAAAAGCCTTTTTACTTTTGACTTGACAAAGAACGACTCTCGGGAATTGGGATACTGGTTTATTTGTTGACTGCCATTAAAGTGAATTCCCAATTCCCGAGTGGGATGGGACAGACACACAGTGCCATAATTACACTACCACTCATAAGTTTGGATACACCAGTCAATGTTATTTTCCACACGTTTTTAGCTAAAAACACTAAAACTTTCCGAAAAAAAAAAATCGCATAAATATTTTAAATAGAGGAAGATGGAGCATTCTGCATTCCCAGAAATTTCCTAAAATTTTGCGCCTGATTTGCGATGGTCGATAAAAGGCTTAAAAATGGTTACGAACCAAAGTCCGTTACGGGTCAAAAAAAAATATATATTTAAATAGAGCAAATCGAAGCCTGATCTATACTTTTTAAAACCCTGTATTGTAAATTCGAATATATTTTTATTTGCCAGAGTAATTCTACTTTAATTACGGCAAGAAATATGAACTGGTGTATCCAAACTTATGAGTGTCAATTAAATAAAATACTGTATACCGGATTAAAACGCGATTTATTATTTATATTGTTTAAATTATTTATCCCGACGTTTCGGATGCTTTTCAACTCAAATCAGACAACTGTCATATTCCGTCTCCCCGCGACCACGGTTTCTGAAAAGCTTCCGAAACGTCGGGATAAATAATTTAAACAATATAAATAACAAATCGCGTTTTAATCCGGTATACAGTATTTTAAATATAAAAGACAATATTATGAGTGTCAATATATGTAAATACGTGTTGTAGGTGATTCATATGGCGGCGGCGTGCGACACCAGCACGCGGGCGCTCCGGCCCCCGCGCACCTTCCCCTCGCCGCCTCTAAGCACGAGTTGCGTTTGACCCACGAGCAGGTAATACAAATTTATTTTAACAAGTCCATTGTATATGATTTTTCCCAATTGCTTAAGTTGTTGTTTCTCAAAATTTGAGTCGCGTTTTCAATAATAAGCCTTGCCTGGTGAAGTGTGTCAATACTTGTCAAACCATTTTTTCTTTCATTCAAGAATGGATTTCAAACAGAGTAACGTCTCGATAATTAATCATACAATTGAAATATATTTTTTTAACCTTGATAATGTTCAACCTTGATTGGGGGGTTAATCTACACAATTATTATAAAGAGGAAAGTATGTTGGTAATGAATAAGCTCCAAAACTACTAGATTAATTTTAAAAATTCTTTCACCAATAGAAAGCTACATTAAGAGCGTGTATAGTATCTACATTGCACCCGTGCGAAGTCGGAGCGTGTTGCTAGTTATGTTTAATTTCAATTGTAGTTCCGCGCTGCTCTCCGCTTAGTAGTGAGCGAGGGCGACCCCCGCGAGACATTGACTGGCTTCAGTAAGATAGGCAAGGGCAGTACGGGCGTGGTGTGCGTCGCCACCGACGCTAGGACGCGGCGTCGGGTCGCCGTCAAGATGATGAACCTGCGCAACCAACAGAGGCGAGAGCTGCTGTTCAACGAAGTGGTGAGTGTTTTGTAGTGGGATGGAGTTAGAGTGCAGCGAAATCTATAATCAAAGAACATAGATGTACATAAACACAGGCTAAATAGGTGCGCTTAGCACGGTCTCTCTAGGGCAGTGGTCGGCAAAGTCGGGCTCCAGTGCCATATGTGGCTCTTTGGCTCCTTAAGTGCGGCTCTGGAACAAATACCGACGCCTTCCGTCGACAATAATATTTTTATTTAAAAAAAACTTAATTTTTAAGTATGAAATTTAGTTTTATTTAGTGTACTACTTATTTAGTGTAATAAAAGTTTACTAAACAAGCAGATTCGGCTCACATTTTTTTTTTAAATTGTTGTAATTGTCATATTTAGCTCTTTGGCTAATAAGTTTGCCGACCACTGCTTTAGGGTAAGAGTAGTTCTCACCCCAACCACCGCGGCGATGCTAGTATCCGTGTGAACGCACACTCTGACGCTGGATTCATATCGCGCACTCTCTCGCACCCAGCCGCTTTTAGAGCGTTATTGCCGTTCGCTCGTAAGAGCAAGCGAAACAACGCGAGGGGGGAGTCAGCGGACGGTTTATATGCGTGTTTCACACCGATACATTGCCGCGCACTCTACAGGTCAGAAGTAGAACTACTATTTGTGTGTCAAAAGTTTTTATGGGCCTGTGCTTCTATATACATCTATGTTCTTTGCTATAATTGTTTAAAAAATGGTGTATTTCACCTATTCCACCATTTTTAATTAATGCGCGATTACCCTCATCAGAAAATATACCATTGATAAAATAAATGCAATTGTAGGTTACAATTCGTAAGTATCCTCATCTAAAAATATATCATTGATAAAAAAATGTTATTGTAGGTTATATTCGTAAGTATCCTCATCGGGAAATATACCATTGATAAAAAAAATTTAGGTGGTAATGCACGACTACCGTCATCCCAACTCATACCACTTTTAAAAAAACGTTTAATCGCAGGTGATAATGCGCGACTACCCCCACCCGAACATAGTGGAGATGTACGCGTCGTACCTGGTGGGCAACGAGCTGTGGGTCGTGATGGAGTACATGGCGGGCGCGTCGCTCACGCAGATCGTGACGCGCGCGCGCATGGACCCCGAGCAGATCGCTACTGTTTGCAAGCAGTGCTTGAAGGTGGGTGACCTTCACTTAATGGATTTCCGAATGTTAATTAGGTCGACAGCGCATCATTGATCCCTGTGACTC
Organism: Anthocharis cardamines; assembly: GCA_905404175.1. NCBI lineage: Eukaryota > Metazoa > Arthropoda > Insecta > Lepidoptera > Pieridae > Anthocharis > Anthocharis cardamines. Next base: position 6,424,474 of record FR989964.1, read on the forward strand.
TGTCATAAAAAAGCAAAGCTATCATCTGCAAACAATGCTTGTAGGTAGGTCGATCTGATTACCGAATAGTCGAAGCACAAAATAGGTCGACAACGCATCATTGATTAATGTTCTGTGGCTCTCTGTTGATATCTGGCATAAAAAAAGAAAACATAATTTGATTATATTACTCAGTAGAATGTAATAGGTCAGTGTAAACTTTTGGATAACAAAAAAGCGTGCAAGTGCCCACATAATTATAAAATTGTAAAGTATTTTACGTATATAGTTATTTCTATATTTGCTAAAAACTTATTTAGCTAATTTATTAGTCTGTTAAAAATTTGAACTAATGTAGTTATTGACTTATCTAAAAAAGGAGGAATCCAAAGGTTTAGGCTTATTATTTATCGTGCTTATTGTATTTTACAATCGAATGATTGTTATTGTCTATGAAACGCTTCGATAGTTAAGGTATATTAAGGTACGTCATGAATTTTACACAAGTGTTATATTTATATTATACTAGCGACCCGCCCTGGCTTCGCACGGGTCTAGATTTTTTGACAAAAAAAGCAGGGGTTGTATGTATTTTTTAATGCCACATTATAAAAAAATAAAAACAAAAAATTTCGTCCAAAAATTAAAAAAAAAATTTAGGGGTGGATTACCCTTAACATTTAGGGGGATGAAATGAAAAAAGATGTTGTCCGATTCTCAGACCTACCCGATATGCACAAAATTTCATGAGAATCGGGAAAGCCGTTTCGGAGGAGTTTAACCACAAACACCGCGACACGAGAATTTTATATATTAGATATATGTTTTCATATTTTTTTCCTATTACAGGCGTTGGCATTCCTACACGGTCAAGGCGTGATCCACCGCGATATCAAATCAGACTCCATCCTCATGACGGCGGACGGACGCGTTAAGCTGTCTGACTTCGGATTTTGTGCTCAAGTCTCACAGGTAATCCCAATGAGAGAAAATATACTAATATTCGTTTAAATAATAAAAAAAATATCGGATTAAATAATATTATTTATCCCAACGTTTCGAATGCTTTCCATCAAACGAGTTCACGTGCAGACTGAAATATGACAGCTTTCTGATTTGAGTTTTCATAAAGCTGCTATACTAACATCTATTCATCATTGGCCCTCACATGCTGAAAATATTCGAAACATCAGGATAAATAGTGAATTCCCGAGTCCCCTAGTGGGGCATGGGGCAGACCCATTTCTGTGTCTGTTTCACTGATCATTTTTCTTTCCAGGCAAGGTGATCAGCCTTCTGTGCTCTGCCTGACCGAAACAATATTTTTTTTTAACTCTTGTTTCACCTGGATTCGAACCCAGGACCTCCGGCGCTAAACGCATCGCGCTTGCCACTGAACCACGGAGGCGGTCATCAGGATAAATGATATAATTAATAAATCGCTTATAATCCGGTAAAATTATTTAATTTAAATCTGTGATTTGTGTTCTTAAAAGAAAAAAAGTGTCAGGTATATCAGTTTTCCTTATGACAACGGTATTATTATTATTATTTTCGCCCATAGGGCAGGCTAAAGTCTTTCGACCATACCGCCTAGTCTTATGTTGTATTTTCCTTATCTTAATAATTATGTCTTACGTTACTTCCCGCCATTTTCTCCTTACGACGGTATTGTACTGAATTAACTCCCACTTCTACTTGAAATATCAATAATATTGTCTTTTATTAACGCGAGTATCACACATTTAAATAAAATACTGTATACCGGATTAAAACGCGATTTATTATTTATATTGTTTAAATTATTTATCCCGACGCGACGTTTCGCATGCTTTTCAGCAACCGTGGATCGCGGGGAGACAGCTGGGCTGGCTGACAATGTAAATAATAAATCGCGTTTTAATCCGGTATACAGTATTTTATTTAAATTGAAATATCCAATTTTTTTGTGCAGGAACTTCCAAAGCGTAAATCTCTAGTGGGCACCCCGTACTGGATGTCGCCCGAGGTGGTCTCGCGGCTGCCGTACGGGCCCGAGGTGGACGTGTGGTCGCTCGGCATCATGGTCATCGAGATGATCGACGGGGAGCCGCCCTTCTTCAACGAACCGCCCTTGCAGGTCAGTTGAGTATCTTTAAAAGAGACATCAAAAAATGTAATGAAGACTTAACTAATAGTTAACGTGTTAACTTTTGTTAAAAAATGGTATTTTACTACGGATCAAAACACCGGCCCTTAGTGAAAATTTTTTATATTTTTTATTGACGTTCATAAGTGTACATTATGTTACCTAAATGAATAAATGATTTTTGAATTTGAATTGTATGCCCAAAAATACAGTAAAAAAAATTATGGTGAAATTAGTAGAATAAGGCCCTATTGCTTCTTCTATCTTCCGGTATATCAGAGGAGTTTTTCATATTTGCTGTGAAATGGAATGTATTACTTATACTTGAGGTATCTGTAAAACAAAGTCCGATATTATTATGATACCAAGTCGTTTGTTCAATCGACGTTTTGATCAAAAGTTACACTTGACTTTAACATTGAATTTTCTGTGTATGGTTTGAGGGAATACAGGCGCGTCCTTGTGGAGGTAGTCGGTTCCACTTATCGGTAGAGGGTTTAGGAATGGGAATTATTAGTTTTGATTGGAATCGCAACGCTAAACGCGTTGAAGTCCATAGGGAGTACAATAATCGCAAGCAGTGTCTGCCTGTAATTGGGTCTACATATTTATAAGTAATGTTTAAATGTCTCGTGTTTTTATCAAATAATTTGTACTAGATGTAAACCTGTTGGCAGTTCTTAAAATAAAAAATAAAGAGTTCTGTATATCGGATAATTAGAGACAGAGGGTGATCCTCCTCTTAATAGTCCATGATTCTTGTATGTGAATAATAATCCAATTTTCTTGTAATCAATATATTTTATTCCCATCGTCCAGTTTTCAGAATAAACAATAACAAGTAATTCAGACGTGATCCATAACACAAATTGTAATAGTTGACGGACTGAGCGCCTCGAACCAACTGTGTTCAAAGGCACAGAACACTGAGTTATATAGTGCTGGCGACCGGTCTGAACCCTCCTCGCCTGATTTAGGTAGTGGTGGTTTGATGACATCGTCGTTCACAACCGAAACAGTGACAATGACATTATTTCACTGTTACTTGCGCCGACATGTATCCATAAAAAACCGACTATTCTTTTTTTTGAGTCACGAGTGAAAAAATGTTAGTTTTTGTTGTTTTAAGAGCCCTCTCCAAAGGACAGCTCAAAAAAAATTTTTGAAGAGGTCGCTCCAATTTTTTTGAAATTTCAAAAATCGTCAAAAATCGATTTTTTTTCTCTTTACGGTATAATTTTATAGGCTAAAAAATGAGATTCTGAAAATTTCAGTTTAAAATTTAAATTTTGAAAGGTCGCTCATAATTTTTTTCTTTTTCTTTAATTAGTCATTCGATTTTCGATGATTTTTGAAATTTCAAAATATTTGGAGCGACCTCTTAAAAAATTTTTTTTGAGCTGTCCTTTGGAGAGGGCTCTTAAAACATCAAAAAATAACATTTTTTCAATCGAGAAAAAAAAAATATAGTCGGGTTTTTTGGGCCACCCTAATCCATATATTGTAAATACCAACGGCGCGTGTCCTGCAGGCGATGCGGCGCATCCGCGACATGCCGCCCCCGCGGCCGCGCGGAGCGGCGCGCTGCCCGGGCGACCTGCTGTCGTTCCTGGAGTGCGCGCTGGTCCGCGACCCGGCGCAGCGGCACGCGGCCGCGCGGCTGCTGCACCACGCGCTGCTGCGCCGCGCCGGCCCGCCCGCGCTGCTCGTGCCGCTCATGCCGCACTGACCGCCGACCCGCTGACCCGCCGCACAGGTACCTCCATCCATCACCTACTCGTTATTTCTTATGTTCGGTATTTGTAGCGACCAGTGGCGTGCCTAGGGTTTTAATAAAGGGCAAGCCCAACAAAAAGACTCCTAAAAAAATCCGTGTGTTTGGTTGGGCATAAAATTATTCTTAAAATATTTTTTTGTTTTAATTGATATGTTACTAGCTTCTATCCGCGACTACGTCTGCGTAGAATTAGTACTACGGGTAGCTTATTTATTATCCGAACTATTTTTTCATCAATCTCCTTATTACTTTAATATTCTAATCGGGGCTATATAATATATCATTTACATATTAATCTCTCTTAATACATTTTTATAAAACTACGTTTTTTGTTTCTAAAACTACCACCATCCCTTTCATGGTACCCTGGTTACTTTGATATCTTTGATTGTACGGCATTTTTACTAATCATATGTGTAAATGATTCCAATAAATATATATATAGTAAATATATTAATAGATTTTGTTGGACTTCCCTGCGAAATTTCATTCCTACACAGGTCGAAATATCAAAAACGCAAGAACAAATATTTATTTATGTCTTATCAAGTGCCTAAATACAACGTTTCATGGTGTCATCTTCGATATTTAACGAACTTCCATACAATTTTTCATCCCCTATTTCAACCCCTCCAACCCTATATTTGGCGATAAAAAGTAGCCTATGTCCTTTTCCAAGCTCTAGTCTACTTCTGTACCAAATTTCAACAAAATCGGTTCAGTGGTTTAGGCGTGAAAGCGTAACAGACAGACAGACAGAGTTACTTTCGCATTTATAATATTAGTAGGGATTTAATATCTTTTAGGGCATTATTATTTTTCTTATTATGGTTGCATTAATAGGGCAAGCCGGGCTTTTGGGCTTGTATGGTTGTCCCGCCACTGGTAGCGACATCTACGATCTGCTACAAGAATCAATATGAAGACGTCTAAACCTGAATCGCGTTATATATATATGTTTCCGAGCGTTGATACAACATCTCGACATCAACCACTGGGGGCCTTAGGGCCGGCCAGTCAGTGGTTCGACTGGTAGAGGATCCTCCCTTTAGGTTGAAGGAAGATCACTCCCTTACTCCACATGACAGACGAGCATGAGGCTCACGCGGGGTGAAACCTCAGCCATAAAACATCAGTCAATGACGCGCTGTCGACTTACTTTTTTCTCCGAACATTCGGAAATCCATAGACTGAAACCGAAATGCGCAATGGGCACTTCACAGTTTTTCCATCTATGAACGGTGGTTCGTTACCCGGTCGGAATTTCGATATTCCTCCCACCCAATCAATGTTCGAAGTTACCCGACGTGAGGAAAACATGTCGTCTCGGTGGAATTCGAACCCACGACCCATCGATGCGCTCGGCAAGTGTTCTCTACTGTTTATTTGTCTTTCAAAAAAAATATTATTTAATCATATGATAAGTTAGTTAAAGTATGTTCTGTTTCTTTCGTTCTGTAGTCTTTTTATATTCGATAGAACGAGACAAAACATATTTTAATTATATGAAGCTTATACTAAGTTTATGAGTAAGACTGTGTCTGTCAAAAACCATACCTAATTATTACTTATTTTAGGTATATTTCAAACCCCTCAAGAATTTTTTATTTTAAGTGTTTTTCAAAAGTTCCCAACTCAGTCCTTATAGGTATCATTGAGTAATTTCTTATTTCAGGTTACTGTACATCCTTTACATTTTTCAGGCAAACGACATATTATATGACCGCCACTTCGCGAACCCGATCGAAATAATGACTCCATCAGTATTCTGTTGACAGATATCGCTATCAGTAAACACATCATGACAATTCCTCCACCTACTTATATAGTCCGTAGTTTATTGGAATTTCTTCGAACTATGGAACTACGGTAGAACGCCGATTATCCGAATTAATTGGGATCGGGGTCGATTCGGATAATCGGACATAGACTGGTAATAAAGAAAAACGAACTGTCACATATAGAATAAACTTTATTATGTTTAACAAATAACAGTTGAAATATATCTGGACTTCAGCGAGTTCCAATTCGTTACAACAAAACAAAAATTACAGTACTTGGTTTTAATTTTGTATATCGTCGTTGCGCCTGCCAAATTCCATATGTGCATTTTTTTGATTTTTGGTTTTTGCACAAAAAAATAATCTTCGTTTTATTCTCTATGTGTTACTAAAATCCTTTTTGTGATATTCGAACTGGAAAGGAGTTTAACTAATTCCATATGTGTTTTGACCGTTAAGAAAAACTCCGTATGTGAGTCAATAATACGTTTTTCGTTGTTTCCCAAAACTATACAAAAATGCACATATGGAATTTGGCAGGCGCAACGAAGATATTACGCTTAGGACCGATTCGGATAATTGGCGATTCGGTTAATCGGCGTTCGGATAGTCGGCGTTACACTGTATAATCATATTATAACGCATTATATGTAATTGTTTTAAGATTACAATGTATATTAATTAGCCTTATTGGCACCTCGTATTATTACTTGAGTTGAACGGAACCAGTGAAATCATTCCACATAACACGCTATGTATAAATGCCTCATTCCATATACTATGCATGTATCTAGTATGTATGACGACTTTTTTCTAGAAAGTAATATACTGTTGTTGACGATATTATTGTTTTGCCATAGATTGTTGTTACATATAGAGTTGATTACAAAGAGCTAGATTTTTGGATATTGCTTTGAATGAATTAATTATTTTTTTTGTGAGTGTAAAATCAAAGTTTTCATTCATTCATTCGTTTTCTATTTATTAATTATGGCGTACCTAAGTATTGACCGTTTGGTAAGTGCCAAATAACTCTTCGCTGTAACAGTTTTAATAGCTAAAATAATGAATAATTTGTAGCGGAAATTATAGAAAGTATATGATAATGAAATAATCCAAATATCTTCTAGCAATTTTAAATTGTCTCTGTATGCAATGTTTGTAGGTTAACTTTGTAACTTATTGCCTTACGTGTTAGTGAAAGACAATACCCGTCCATTGGTTTTTAATTCGCTTATACGATTATATTGTTATTAATGAAATCAATTTGAGGCCTTTATTATAAGAATAAAATGGGAGATAAAAGTATGTTTTAAATTCGGCTAAGCCGCTTATAGACGGCAGCTTTCAGTGCCTCGACAATAAAATTAATCAGTATTATCAATCAAGATTTAATATATTGTGTATTTTCTTTAATTTTATATCGAATATATCAAAATATTTTCTTAAATTCTTGATAAGCATTGGTGTTTGTTAAAAAAAATGTATGCATGTTTATGTCGCGGTTTTAATATTGGTGTGTTAATATTAGATATTTTAATCGGAAATGTAAAAACTATTTTTTTATAACCTTTTTTCTTCACATTCCATTTTTCAATCATGTTTATTTATTTGCTAATTGTTTCCTTGTGAAGTTTAGTTTTAAATATTTTTCACGAGAAATATCTATTTGTATGGAAGGCTTTAGAAAAACTCAAATTATAGTTAGACTGAACATTTTGTGTAACGGCTAGAATTTAAGGTTACTTAAATATTTACAGAGTACTTAAAGGCATATGCGTTTGATCCGCCTTCATTTATAAATTTACTGATGTGTTGTAGACTATTTATTGTTAAATTATAAAGATCTCGTGCGTTTTCTATGAGAGGTCTAACATGTGATTCAAATCTAGATTTAAACCATCTCTCTTTTGCATTGTCAAAAATTATTTTTGATCTGTTCTCAAAAATAAATGTTGACTGAAGTCGCGTCTTACAATAAATCTTGAATATCATTTTGCGGTCGTAAGGAAAAAAAGACGTTTCTACGAAAAATTTAAAGAGCAGAAAAATATACATATATATTACGGTAAAAAAATACAGTTTTCCCGTAATATCGTATATGCATACATGCTGCAATCTTAATTACGTACATCTATAACTGCCAGTTTTAATGGCGTGGGCGGTGTGTAATTTGTCATTGCAAAATGTCATGCGCATGCGCATTTAGTTGAAAAAACAAGATCTTTATAAATTTAACATTTGCCAGTGTTTCCGTAGATTTTCTCTGCCTTATAGTGATTAAGTGCCTTACGGTTTGAAACGTTTGTTGATTGCACTTTGCACCTGACTCTCATCACAAACTCACTCATCCTCGATAAGCAATAGATAATGTAATTTATTGTGACTCAATTTTTAAGGTATATGCCAAATATATTGTAATGTTGTCACGTTGTTAAGAACTGTTATGATATATAGATTTTTGAAAAATAGTGTTTTATTTTATGTATACACAGCACAGACAGACGAAAGACAATGACAAAAAGGTGTAAATAAAGCAACAGTTACACATAACGCATTTATTTCGTTAATAAGATTACAGAGATACTAATAAAAAAAAACTATTTGTAGAATTCATATTCACTCTCGTCCTTCTTGATATTGTTCTTGTATCCCTTTTCGAAATCTTTAGGTAGAACAATGTATCTGAAATGACAAAATATCTTTCATACACCTCTGAAAACTGGTTGAAATACGAATAATATGACTTCTTTTAGCTCCTCTGGTAACTTTTATCTAAAGTAAATAATATTGTAAATGTGAAAGTTTGTAACGAAGTATGGATGGATGTTTGTTACTCTTTCACGCAAAAACTATTGATCGGATTTTGATGAAACTACAGTATATAGGCTAATAATGTATAACGATATTAATTGGGCAAATCTGAGAGCTATTTCTTTCACTTTAAACCGTTAGTCACACAAAAAAATGGGGGTGCATATTGCAGTAAGTAGAAAGGGCTCAGAAACATAATAATAATCTAAGTCTGCACGGACGAAGTTGCGGGTGAAGCTAGTATACAATACAACTTTTATGTGGCTGCTGGAGTTAATTGAAGTGCAGTGAAGGCATTAGGTATGCTATTTTCATGAAAATATTTAGGGTTTCCTTGTAAAGTTATACAATAACAGCCACCTTACCTTGCGAGACAACGTGAGAGTGCTATACATTATATCACCTATCCCTATTAAAATTTTCGGATGTGCATTTTGATCAATCTTTTTATTTCACTAATAATTTATTTTTGAATAAATTTAGTTATACGCTAATAAATTACTCTTTTATGTTTTTAGAAAGTATGTTAGAAATCAGAAATCCCTTATTTAACCATATCAATTATTTAATTTAATTATAGGTAATCGATTATCACATCCGAAAATATGTATTAATAGGGATAGACGATAATCAGTGTTGCCGACTAGGGAGTATTCCCCCTAAATTTGGGGGAAAGTCAGATGTAAAGGGGTGGAACATTTTTTAGAGGAATTCTCTCCATTTCACTATATAAGTTTATTTTTTATTCAAATTCACCACCCTGGTGCCTATTTGGAATTGGAAATGGAATTTGAATTTAGACTAGGCGATAGGACAATATCTAAGGTGATTTCAAGTTGGCGTCATCGGCAAGGGGTCAGGGAGAAATAGGGGGATTTCGAGATGGTGCTGGGGCGTGGGCTTCTCATAGTATGATAACACTGGCGCGATATATACCTCCGTCTAGTTCTATCGCCAAGGACTCCTGCAATATTTGTGTTCCAAAAGATGGCGGTAAGGAGGGGCCAGTGTTGCCAACTAGGGACAATTTTTGATAGCAATTTTGTGTGTATTTTTGTCTCACCGGTTCTCCCGGACGGCGTGCATGCCGGCCTCCTGGCAGATCGCGTTGATGTCGGCCCCGGACACGCGGTCGGGCCGCGCCACCAGCTCCTCCAGGTCCACCTCCTCCGACAGGTTCATCTTGGCCGTGATCGTCGAAAAGATCAGACGCTTCTGACGTCTGACAATTGATACATACAAAGTTTTAATAAAGACATTGAAAACTAAACTCGTTACCAGGCCATACAATCTTCAAAAAAAAAATTAAAACAAAACACTAGCCAGACTGGAATCTTAATGATTTTTTGAGATTTTTAATTTCATTCACAAAGGTTAAATTATATTTTGTTTCGAAAATGTTTGAAAGTCCCAAATAGGGATCATGGTAGCTAATGGGCTATATATAAAACAGAAATTGTATTGAATGTGTCATTTATTAAATTAAATAAAGTTAATAAATAATAATATTGTTTTCTCTATTAAACCTAATAATCACTTTAGCGACAAAATTATTGATCTTCCTAAATACTGTTAACTTTTCGCATTGCATTGTAATGAGTTATTTATTTATTTATATTTTAAGTTAAAAACAATTACAAATGAAAAGCATTCGAAACATGCTGGATAAATAATATAATTAATGATTTTGTTTTAATCTGGTAAAATTTATTTTATTGTACCTTAGCTCCTCCTGTGCTTTACGAGTATGCACATTACCATAAGTACCAGAAAACATAAGTTCGATTTCCAGAGATATAAAAATAAAACTGAGACTGGTAAACCAAGTCAAACATTTGCCTCTAAGAAATGACCAGTGAAACAGACACAGAAGCATGTCTGTTCCATCTTACTAGAGAAATAGACATTCAGTATTTACCTGTCTGGAAGAGGGAATTCAATTTTCCTGTCGAGACGGCCCGGCCTCAACAGAGCAGGGTCGAGTGTATCAGCACGGTTTGTTGCCATTATTACCTATAATATAATAAGAATAAAATGGACGCTGATATTATGTCAACCCATTTAGAGTACCTAATTAGGTTTTATTACATTTCTTTTAAAAAATAACAGAAATAATAGATATTTTGTAATTATTATATTTACACTAAATGTATATCATTTTTCTAGGTAGCAATCAAAGTAATAGAATTCGGAACATTATTCTTAAATATTTTAAACATGTTAGGGTTTCGTGCCCACTAGTTTTTTCAATATTTTTTCTATTAAAATTATAACTCTTTTGAAAAAAATTCCAGCTCATAAGAAAGTGATTGGTATCAAAATTTACATTTTTATCATTTTGTTGGTTGACACGTAACAGCGTCCAATTATGGTTCAGTGATGTGCGGCTTGCGCTCAGTACGAGAGGTTCTAGGTACGAACTCCAGGGAAATAAGATAAAAAATTGTTTCAAACAATCAGTACACAAAACTCACAATTAATGGTATACTACCAATAGAAAATTCGACAATTCATGTTAATCTTTATTATAGATTCAAATATCTATCCAATAAACTATAAAAGTTGAAATTCCATTATTATTTAGTCTGTGGTTTCAAATTATGAATTGTATAGTTACGGCCTTATTCACAAAAGTATATAGTTAAAATATGTTTTGTTTCTATCATTCTCTAGTCTTTATTTTTAACTATATTTATAATACGTTTATGAATAAGGCCGTTACTAATTTTGTTTTTTATTTTTTCTATAACAATATTTTTATAGTGAACTCACTTTAACGTTGGTGGTCTGGTCGAAGCCGTCCATCTGATTGAGCAGCTCCAGCAGGATTCTCTGCACCTCTCTGTCAGCGCCGGTTTGCGCGTCGAATCTATAAAGTTTTGTTAAGTTATCTATTAGAAGGCTAAGAACTATGTCTAATTTGATAAGTTGGTTAAGTATTTCAGCTTTATGATTAATACACACTATATTTTTATTATATTATTATAGTTCACCGATGCCCACGTAGCTGGACGAAGTGAAATTTGGGCTTAGATCGACGGGTACGACCTATTCAAATTCAAAATCATTTATTCATTTAGGTAACATAATGTACACTTATGAACGTCTATAAATAAATTCATATTAAATGCTGCTAATTTTACATTTACTGTCAGTTCTCAAATCAAAAGCGTAGAACGGACGAGAAGAAATGGCAATAAACTCGCCGTCACTCTTTTCAATCGCCAAGTTTTTTTGTTTTATAAAATTTTTGTAAGAAGCTGCATACATTACACCATGTTCCACATGCCACCTTTAAGTAATTGACTATAAGTCGTAATCGGCATTTTTAGCGTAAATTAGTTAAATATACAGTTCGATTCAGAATTACAAACTGAATTCATCAATATTTATTTATTGATGCCAAATCAAATAAAAAATAGAAACAAATTTTCTGGATAGGGACACCCGAATCACCCAGCGGTTGAAACATACTTTATGAGGTCATAAATAGGAATAAAAAAAGTCAAGCCATTTCAGAGGAGTACGATCACAAACACCATGCATTTTATATATATATATGTAGATAGATATACCAATCTAATATTATAAATGTGTGCAGTAAGGTGTGCTCTTCCTCTCAACAAAGGGCTACTCACCAACATACAACATTATATATGCAAAGGCATTACCTCTTGGTGGCAATAGCGTCGATCTCATCGATGAAGATGATGGCTGGGCTGTTCTCCTTGGCGAGACGGAACACGTCGCGAACCATACGGGGCCCCTCCCCCAGGTACTTCTGGACGAACTCGGAGCCCACCACGCGGATAAAGGCCGCTATAACACGATACACATGTTATTACAAGCAAGCATTTGAAGCGCTGTATGGCTTAATAATAAAATAATCACAAGTTATCATCATACAATAAAAACTTCATATATTTAAAGCGGTTCGAACCCGCACGGAGGCGGTCGCACGGCTATACTAATGAAGAAAATGAGACAAAATACATTTATTATCCAAAAAAAAAAATAGTAACTTAATGTCTGGATAGACCCTAATCTTCTAGCAGTATGAACGAAATGTACATAAAAAAAACATAAATATTGGTTGAGCCATTTTATTTTTTTGGAGGACTATAACCACAAACACCGTGACTTAAGTCTTTTCTTATATTCTGATGAAACTAATGAAAATAGCTTGTTTGATGTTAGTTATGAGCACACAAACCTGTAGTATGATGAGCAACAGCCTTAGCAAGCATAGTCTTGCCACAGCCGGGCGGCCCATACATCAGTACACCACGAGGAGGTTCAATACCAATCTGTCTGTACAACTCCACATGGGTTAGAGGCAATTCAACTGCTTCCCGGATCTCTTGCTTCTGTGTGTCCATACCACCAATGTCTGAGTATTGGACATCAGGCTTCTCATCTGAAGAAATATTTAAATAATATTAATTAAAACTGTCTTATAATTAATTACCTAAAAGTATGGTTAGACACAAATTTGATACTATAATAATCTAGCAGGTATATTAAAGTATTATATAGATATTAGGCATACATAAATTCATCTATTGCATTTTTTTTGTAACATTTATATGTTTTGAGTTGTGACTCGCGTACGGCGTAATTTACGCTGCATTTGATCCTGTTTGTGCTATATGGTGTAGCAAAATGAAAGAGGACTTCTGTATGAAAGCGAATACAGCATAAATTCCGCAACTCAAAATATGAGACTCACATCTCACAAAATTACACTTGTTTGGCCTCGCTCTATTCTATATAAGGTAAGAATCTGGTTGTATTCTTCTAACAAAACTATTTTAATATTCAATATTTCATAAAGAATCATAAGTAAATAATAACAGTAATAGTTAAAACAATTACCAGCTTGCAACATTGATATAGAGCTGTCTGCTTCAGGCGGCAGCACATCTACAAGGGCATTAGAATGCTTGTGTAAAGCCACTGATGCCGACGGCTTCAACAGTTCTCTATCTATTGTAGACAGGATACGCACATAGTAGTTGGAGCCTGTTGTACTACCAACTGAAACCAATAGAGTGATTTATTAAATACTTATTTTGTAGATGTTATAGGTACATAATACAACCTACATTTTTATTTTCTTTATTTAAAAATCAATTATGAAGGTAAACTGAAAAAGGACTTGGGACTTCACAAAGCACATTAAATCTATTACAATTATTGGTTTATCTATACATGAAAGTGGAATAGAGCAATTAATGATATAATATGGTCCAAGGTACATACCTATTCCAGTGTTTTGATCAACAGCCTCGAGGAACTGTCCAATGACAAGAGGCACTGACTGTATCCTTTTAACCTCTTCTTGAGCATGCAAGTATTCCTTTTTGAGATTCCTTTGCTCATCTTTGATGTATTCTTCTTGTACCTCTAAAAACTCCAACATGCGCTGAAGTTTCTATTGAGAAAAAATAAAAATTTAAGTTAACAAATCATGATTTGAATATGCTTGTAAACATTGGTGGCTGTCTTCTTTCAGGCTTGAAAGTAATAAGTCTTGAATGTGTTGCGTACGCCACTTAGGGTGATTTACTGATATTTATTTATTTAATTGTAATTCTAGTTATTGATTACAGAAATATACCTTGTATTTAGTATATAGGTCTTCAGATTCCAATTCATCGAATGACTGTGGTCCAACAAACGCCAAACCTTTAGTATCGGTAACTTGGTCATCCTGAAAGAGAAAATCCTTTAATTTATCGACTTCTGCTCGGAAAAAAAATATAGAAGTGCAAATGAATAACCTTTTCTGGTAATATAATCCCGATTTCTTCCATTTTATAATATGAATATTATTAAACAAAGGCTTATTTGAACACAACACAATCCGACAAATTAGAAAATTAAAATCATCAAGCGAACAAAACGAGACTTCTAGCAGTCAAAATCCTACCCAGTCATGCTGTCATCCGTCATTTGTCAATTGGGATATTTCACCTGTCACCTGAAATACTGATTCCACAGACCATAAAATACATATAATGTTAGGCCGGCACGCATTATCTGATTTGCCGACCAAGTTGAAGAAGCTGTGTCGACCGTTAGGATGTCCTTGTAACGGTACTGTAGACAATCATATAATAGAATAGAGAAAAATAAAATTCAAAAAATAATCATTCAAAAATATTGTTTAAAATAAATTATTTACAAATTATAACTGGGTTCGAATCCCACCGGGACGACATGTTTACAATTTTCTGTAAGCCCACGTCACTTTAGGCATTGAACGGGTGGGAGGAATATCGAAATTCCGACCGGATGACGAACCACCGTTCATAGATGAAAAAACCGTGACGTGCATATTGCGCGTTTTGGTGTCAGTCTATGGATTTCTGAATAGTCGAGCGTCTGGTAGAGCGATAGTTTTAAAAAGGATAGGTTAAGGATAATAAATATATATAAGACTTTATTATTGACATTATTCTGGTTTTTTTTTCATAACAGATGTCGATGGGCGAGCATGAGGCTTACGAGGAGTATGTGGCTAACAGAAGATTATTTAATAAATCGCTGTCGACCTATTTAATATTTGCAGTAGCAGTTCCTTACTTACATTGAATCTCGAAATTCTCACTTCAAGGCTCTTTGTAGGTACGACCAGATGTAGTAATAAAAAATAAATTTATTATAATATAATTTATTTTATTTAATATTTATGTGTCTTGGGATAAATAATTTAAACAATATAAATAATAAATCGCGTTTTAATCCGGTATACAGTATTTTATTTATATATATGACAATAATTTTAAGCACTGCATAAAGTTTGCAATATTTAGGTATTCTGAATCTTTCTCTGAATATAATCTCTGAAAATAAAAATGAAAATATCTGAATTCTTAAACATTTTCTTTAATAAAACTTAAAAATGATGAAACTCTTGTAAAGGCAGCGGGAAGACCGAATTGACAGCCTAAAGCAGATCCGAATGATGTTATACCGATCTGTAAAAAAATAGACCATTTATTACTTATCGTCTCATTATTCAAAATATTTTATTATTTTTGCAAAATAATTACTCTATTTTTCAGCTCGTAGTAATAAACTATGTATTATTCAACGTAAAACAATGGATTATGGATAGTTTAAAAAAAAGTTAAATTAAATAGTATAACATAATTATTTTAAGTTCATTCTTACCAAAACACGTCCGTTGTTCATATCAACAACAAGAGGACCACCGGAGTCACCTCCGCAAGTGCTAATTCCTCCAATGCCACTAGTGCAGAGATGTGAATCTTGGATTATGAAGGGGAAGGATAAGGAGCAGACTAAGTTCGGGATGACTTTCAGTCGGGCTTGGTTCAAGCTTTGGTTTTCTGTGAGCTCTTCACCTGTAAATAGAGGAGAATACTGTGTACCGAATTAAAACGAGATTTATTGTTTAGATTATTTATCCCGACGTTTCGGATGCTTTTCAGCAACCGTGGTCACGGGCAGATAGACAACTGTCATCCTTCTGTTTTAATCCGGTATACAGTATTTTATTTAGATGTGTGATACTCGCGTTAAAAAAATTATAAAACGAGGAGAATTTGTTATGATAGTGATAATTTGTAAAAGGAGTCCCTTAAATGTGGCGCTGTTGTCTATGGAGTTTGAAATATTTTCATGTAAAGAAAAAAGGTTCCAAACATTGTCCGTGGGACTTCTTTCTTAAAACGGATTCTATAATTTATGATATGAAATGTAGGTCATTGGTAAATATATTTTTGCCTTTGAATATAATTTTCTTTATTATTTACCGCACCCTTTTCAGTTAAATTTCTAGTAACACAAAATACTTTATGATTACCATTAGTAGTTATTCCAAAACCAGTTGCGATAGCCGATGTACCAACGTAGGTTTCCAGAGACACTTCTTCAGTTGGGAGGGCAACCGGCGCCACAGTTTCTGTCAAGATGAAACAAATCACAAAAATTAAAAAAAAATATATGTTAACTGAACTGAACTTTTTTTTTTCTATTTGAATGTTTAATTGGAGTTTTCTCTGTCTAATGTCTAGTTGGAGTTGTATTAACAATATATTTAATTATTTAGTAATTAAATAAACTGATATATTTATTATTATTAAAAGTTGAAATAATATATGAAATATTAACAATTATAGTTAATGTAAGTAATTGTAATTACAAACCAGAAAATCGTATAGCTTCATGGAGATATACGACAGCTATATCATTACGAATTAGTAAGGGTGTCCATTGCGGATGTGTATGAACTGCGCTGGTCTGTAGTCTTATACCGCCGCGGAAGAGGTAAACGGAACCCAGTACTATGGTCAGTCGCCATCCTTGGTTCTGTCCGTCATACCAGCAGTGTGCTGCCGTCAGCACCCTGTTAGCAGTGATGAGTGAACCACCGCACATGCCTTGTCTATTATTGCCAAGAATTTCAGAGATGATGCCAGCCTGAAAATAAAGTTTAAAAAAAAACTGTAAATTAAAAAAATGGCGCCAATAAATAATCACTTACCAAGGATCTGATGATTATTATTATTATTTTCGCCCATAGGGCAGGCTAAAGTCTTTCGACCATACCGCCTAGTCTTACGTTCGGAATTTGGATCTGATGAGTTATTTGTATTTAGCGGGAAAGTTATAAAAAAAAACTAGTCAGTTCATTGACTGACATATCAATATAATGTTCATAATTTAAAAAAAAAAACAATTTAAACGAATTAGATGAAAGTATAGGTACAGTATGTAGATATGCGAAATTATTTTTAATAACAAAATTTTAAAATATGGATATCCAATATAATTTATGTAGGTATAATAATAAGTTAGCAATATTGTTTAACATACCTGATACGGGTATTGTCCAAGAGCTGCAGGTACACCTCCAGCAATTCTTGACACTTTACTTGATTCATTCAAAACTGCTTCTTCAGCCTTACGGATTCGTTCAGCCTCTGGTATACCGAATCTGGTCAAGTAACCATATGCGGTGTTCGATAATGGGTTTATGTCCACCGCATACGCGGAGGATATGAGAGTCAATATAACCGGTAACATATGCATTTTTGTACTAAGCACGCGGTTATAATAAATATCAGTATTTATAAGCCTTTCGGTCACTTCAATTGAATAGTTCTAGATAAAGCTGTGAAGTGATATGTAAATAAAATAATAGAACTGTGTCGAAGTATTTAAGCAAGTATTTACTAATTGATGATTAGATGCTTTTACTTTTAACAAGAGTATAAACAATATATTACTATGACAAAGAAAATCTTTTATTATATATTTTTCACAACACGATATCTTTATTTACTAACTCGTATATCAAAAAGTGAGACAATCATTTATCACCAGGTCTATCTTATCTTTACATTCTAGTCATAGATCTCAACAATGACTTGTGAGATGATTTTATAACAGTATGAGAGTAAATAAAAATTATATTGATTTATTATAGCAAAATGTTCATAACGTTGGGTGTGTAGTGTGTCTGTGTTCCGAATTGAGTTAGTAAACTTTTTTGGATGTGTTTTTAGTTACTTTCCTGACTTCTAGATCAGTGACCAATTCATAATTAATCGATTTATTTATAGTATATAAAATGCCAATGAGATATTCGTAAAAACAAAATCAATTTTGTTTAAATATCGTCTCTTATTGGTTAACCTGTTATTATTTGTATCATCGAGCTCGAACTAAAGGACACCATAAAAGTAGATTATCGTATTTATTAAAAAAATGTAATATTTAATGGACACTGAGACATTTTAAGTTTAATAGACGCTTATAAAATATAACGATATTTTTTATAGATTTTCGTTTATGAAGCCGAGGAACGATGTAACTCTGGCGAAGGCAGCAGGGAAGCCGATATGGCAGCCAAATGCGGTTCCGAATGATGTCACGCCGATCTGGAAAATATATTTATATTTATAGATAATAGTACTTAGTAATAATGGATCAACTTTTTATACTCAGGTTTAACGACCTTCATTCGTTAGTTTTTATTTCATTTAAATATAAGTGTGACCTCTTTATTTTTTTACGGTTATGACTTATGAGATCATAGAGGTCTATTACCAATATCGAACACCGAATCGGAGCGTAACGAAAGAATTTTAACTTATTAAGACTTTTTTTATGTAATGTTCAACAAAAGACATAATGTTTATTGAGAACGACGGATCGATCAAGGATCATCGGATCTGAAAGATTTTCGTAATAGGAAAATGTGCGATCCGCAGCCAAAACTTCGTATTTTGGTTTTGGCAATAGCTCCTATGAAAACATGTCTTACCAATACACGTCTGTTTCCTCTTTCCACTACGAGAGGACCACCAGAGTCTCCCTGACAGGTGCTAGTTCCGCCCAGGCCGCTGGTACAAATGTTCGAGTCCACGATGTGAATGGGGAAGAGTATACTGCAGACATCGTTTGTGAGTACTCGAAGCCGTACGTGGTTCAAGTTTTGATTCTCGTGAAGTTCCTGACCTGAAATAGTTTATCAGATAAATATGTTATAATATGCCACTAATATTGTCTTTTATTAAAGCGTGTATCACACATTAAAAAAAAAACGGTTTAAAACGTGATTTATTATTTATTCCGACGTTTCGAGTGCTTTTCAGCAAACCTGGTCACGAACAGATTGATATCTGTCTGATTTGAATTTTCACAGTTACTAGCATATTAGCACTCGAAACGTCGGGATAAATAATATAAAGAATACATTTATTTTACACCATTTTACAGCATTTTACACCGGTGTAGGCATTTTATTTAATATGCCACTGTTTATTCAATATTATCTAAAAAATTACAGTGCCTATGTTGATGATTACCTAATAAATGTATAACACCATTGGCCAAAGTTAAGGTAGTCCTTACGTGTTTAGCTATATTAATTCGAGATACTAATTAAAACATTTCCGATTATTAAATTTTATTAAAATATCTATTTTAATACTTACCAGTATATATTCTTCCATATCCGGAAGCAATAGCTTGTTCATCAGCGAAACTCTCCAGTGCTTCAAGGGGGTTTGGGAGAGATACAGGACTGATTATAGCTGTAACATGATAAAATAACTTTAGTACAAGTGTTTTTTTATTATAGATTACCAATTGTGTTACTTAGCTTTGTTAAACGAAGAAGACAAGACACGTTATGCATAGTTAGGATATGAATTGTTGTGGTTATGATTATCGGGGTCTAAATTAGTAATATTAAGGTAAGATTTATAGTGTAAACACAGTTTTTCTTTTTCAATAGCTATAGAAACTGATAAGCAAGACCAAACAAATAATAATAATACAAAATAAGTATGTATTGTAAATAAAGCATTCACATACTATAAGGTGATAATTTTTTGTATATTTAAAAAAAAAAAAATTTTTATTTTATTTCAGATATCGACTGACGAGCATGAGGCTCACTTGATGGTAGGTGACACTTCAGCCACAGAACATCAGTCAATGATGCGCTGTCGACCTACTTTTTATTTCGAGCATTCGGAAATCCATAGACTGAAACCGAAACGCGCAATGTGCACTTCACGGTTTTTCCATCTATGAACGGTGGTTCGTTACCCGGTCGGAATTTCGATATTCCTCCCACCCATTCAATGCCCGAAGTTACCAGACGTGGGGAAAACAAACTATAAGCATGTGTTCCCGGTGGGATTCGAACCCACGACCCATCGATGCGCACGGCAGGTGTTCTACCAAACGCGCCAACGAGCCCGTCAGAAATTTGATTCATTATAATATTATGAATAAAATATATATTTATTTAAGACGATGTGATTGCGACGTAATATCTAAACTGGGGCCTTGCCTTAAGGAGTATTGTTGCAGGAGTCCTTGACTATATAGATATGAGATAGATATATAATGTATCGTATAGCGCGCTCTCACGTTCTCTCTTAAAATAATACAGCAATAATACTGTTACATAATAAAACAACTTCTGACCTGAAAAATGTACGTTCTGTCGTAAGGAAATTATAGCCACATCGTTACGGGCTAACAGTGGGAACCAAAAGGGGTGTGTTTTAACATCGCTAGTTTGAATCCTCAGGCCTCCGTGGAATATGTAAAGGGAACCAAGAACAACCGTGAATCTCCAAGCCTGGTGAAGTCCATCGGTCCAGCAGTGGGCTGCCGTGAGTAATTTGTCAGCGGATAGAAGGGAACCGCCACATACTCCGCGACCGGTCATACCCACGATATCTGAGATTAAGCCAGCCTGTAGATTTACATAGAACATAGTGAATATTAATAAAATTTACTAACCAAATTTTTACATTTAAATAAAATACTTTATAACCGATTGTAAAATACTTTATAACTGATTGTCTGATCCTCTAACACATATCCAAATATTAACTAAGTGCCCATTTTATTAAATCTTATTACTACTATTACGACGTTGTCACAAATACAACGACGTTGGCGCGTTCGCTAGAACATCTGCCGTGCGCATCGATGCGTCGTGGGTTCGAATCCCACCAGGACGACATGTTTATAATTTTCTGTAAATCTGTCTTCCCCACGTCTGGTAACTTCGGGCATTGAACGGGTGGAAGGGGAATATCGAAATTCCGACCGGGTAACGAACCACCGTTCATAGATGGAAAAGCCGTGAAGTGCATATTAACGTTTCGGTTTCAGTCTGTGGATTTCCGAATGCTCGAAGTAAAAAGTAGGTCGACAGCGCATTATTGACGGATGTTCTGTGGCTGAGGTATCACAAACCATCAAGTGAACCTCATGCTCGTTTGTCGATATCTAACATAAAAAAAATATAAATTACCTGATAGGGATGGTCTCCAAGACTTGCTGCATCACCACCAACAATCCTAGATGGGTTGTTTATGGCAGCTTCTTCAGCTTTCCGAATTCTCTCAGCCTCTGGGATACTATATTTAGATAAGTATCCGTACGGAGAAAATAAATCTAAGTTCTTCGCATATGCGAAAGGAAGAATCGTAAACAAAATAGCAACTAACAGCCTCATGTTTATTTATAATTGAAATTTGATTACAAAAATCAACCTTTTATAGCATTTTTTTGTAACAATAAGTATTTTAATGATAAGGATGGATCGATACAAATATTGATAAACACTAATTCATTCTTCGCGTTTTTAGGTCGCTACGACGTTAAATGGTTGCTTATATAATAGGTAATTTGTAATGCATATGAAGAGAAAAACATAAAAAAAGTTTTTAAATTGATTTATATATAAACTTATGTATGTCTAGCAGTGGCGGCGTAAGACCTTTTGATGTGGGCAAGATTCATTTTGCGGGGCCCTCTGCCAGCGATTTTAAGTAATTCATAAATTTTCGAAGCGCGAGGCCCCCTGGCTCGCGAGGCCGTAGGCGGTGGCCCACGTCGCCCACGCCTTACGCCGCCACTGATGTCTAGTAAAACTAGGTAGGACTGTAGAGTTGCCAAAGGGTAGTGAGATGTCATTAAATTTTGCCATAATATATGGAAAATTATATATTGTGCCATAATATATGGCAAAATTTAATAAGTAATCGATTTATATAAATCCCAAACCCCATTTCACAAATCGATCGAAACAGAACAGTAAAGCTTCGAGGTGGCTTTCTATCTCTACTAGGACAATTATAAGAATATCAGACCATTACGTAGTACGAAAGTATTTATGTACATTGATATAGGGAGAAAGATGTTTATCTATTCTATATCATATAAATAATAATTAATCAATTCTTATATTAATTGTGGTACTTTCGGTTCAATAAAATTATATTCAATTTCATAATTTTATTAATATTAACCGAATGTTGCCGAATTACAATAATTGTTCGGATTTTAACATAACACTACTTTATTCCTAACGCTAGTTAAACCATTTAACACTGAAACAGCTCTTTATGACCATCCGTATGGTTAGATCTTGGACAGGATCTACAGTGGAACTTGATGAGTTTACAATAAAAAATAATATTGACGTTGTATTTTATGAATGAATACTAATAATATCAATAACTGATTTTAAGTCACTAAATATTCGGAATTTCTAATAATAATTACCTGTTTTTATCATTTAATTATAATTAGGTAAAAGAAACGCTGATAGCATAGTGATTAATTTTGATAAGTGTTGTACGTGTCTAGTCTTTCGTAATTAACAATTGGACCGGAGATTTTATATGTAGGTTCCTTTTGGTTTTGTTTTATTTGTACATTTTCTTTTGTTTTATTTTACGAATGTAATGGTAGATAATATTTCAGATACAGAACATCAACCTATGGTGCGCTGTCGACCTTTTTTTACCTACTTCACATGTTGAAACTAAACGCACATTAGCTCTTCACGGTTTTTTCCGCTTATGAATAATGATTCGTGGTCTGAGTTAGTTTATTGTCTACAATGACCAAAAGTAGGTAAAATATGTTTGCAGAAAATAATAAACATGTCAAACCCGGCAGGTTCGAATCTGTAAGGCATTGAAACCCAAGGTAAGTGTAACCAGACGCACCCAAAAACTCTTTTTTTTATTGATGAAAAGGGAAATCGTTTGTTTGCGATCAACCCGATCTTAAGTGTTGATGCAAACTAAGGTGGTAAATCGCTTGCCTATGAATAGCCTATTTACCCTTGACTTGAAGAGCTCAATATTATAAGTTTCTGGAAAAACAGACCCCTGAAACCCTGAGTCTTGTAAACCTATAAATGATACCGCGTGATATGGGCGTATAAATAGTTGTGTCAAAGTAAAACTACATTTCGTTTTCAGTATATTTTTATTAGACGGGTAATTATTTGTTTGCATGGTATATCATTACAAGTTTTCATTGATGAAGTCTAAGAATGATGTAACTCTTGTGAATGAAGCAGGCATACCGACTTGGCAGCCAAGGGCTGATCCGAATGATGTCACTCCAATCTGAAAATAATAAAAAATAATGATTTCTGATAGAACTAAAAATAATGTTATATTATATACTAGCAATTGCCCCCGCAACCCCCCTTGTGGGTTGAATTTCGTAAAATCCGTTCTTAGCTGACCTCTACTCGGCGAAAGGAATATTCCTACCATATTTCAAGTTGCTACGCCTTATGGTTCCAGAGATATCGTGATGAGTATCTATATAGGTGGGAATCTCATTTATATATATAGATTTATCTAGATTCTAGAGCATAAAGTATAATATATTTGTATTAAGAACTATAGAACGAATCCTTAACAATTGGATTTTTGCTAAACTATGTCCAATTATGAAAGAATTTAAGAAAAAAAGTCTTGCTATGGATGCTTCTAATTTCAAATTAGCTTCTATAACAATTTCGTATCATGGTGTGTCGCATTCCTCCAGAACGGCTCGATCGATTTTTATGATTTTTTATGTATATTTGGTAGTTATGAGAATAGATCGTAAGTAAATTTCATACCACTAGATGATTAGTGTGTCCCTATACAAATTTGTTTGCCAACTTTTTTTTTTTGACGTCATATAATACCTATAGCCCCAAATTTTCACTTAATCCAGCGAAATGGGCATGGGTCAACTACTGATTTTATAAATAGAACTTACCAAAATATTTCTATTGTTGCGATTGACAACGAGTGGGCCACCAGAGTCCCCGCTGCAGGTACTTACTCCTCCGAGAGTGCTAGTGCAGAGATGGGAGTCTTGGATCACGAAGGGGAACAAAAGGGAGCAGACTTGGTTTGTGATGACGTTGAGGCGTACGTGGTTGAGTGACTGGCTTTGCGTTACACCTTCACCTAAAAAGGTAACATATATTTAAATAAAATACTTTATAAATCATTAAAACGCGATTTATTATTTACATTATTTATCTACGTTTTTACCATGTTTTTGACAAATAAACAATTCTTATTCTTATTACGTTTCGATTAATTTTCAGCAACTGCGGTCACGGGCAGACAGAAAGGTGACAGCTAATAAATAGCGTTTTAATCCGTTATAAAGTATTTTATTTAAACGTGTGATACTCGTGGTAATAAAAGACAAAATTAGGACACGTAATTCATCACTGAAGCACGGTTGGATCCTAAAATATTACTTAGTACTATTGCTACTAAATAAAAAATATAAGTGTGACCTGACCTGATTATGCAAAAACAATATTGAAATTTCGCATATAAGTTGTTATTTAAGATTGTTCACGATCTATAAAACGTACTGGGCTCTTTTCCATTTTAACTTTTCTTAAAGATAGCAAATCTTTCGTTCGTTCTTTTTAGCTCTCAATGAAAAATACATAAAGTTCATTTCACAGATTAAATGAGGTTATTTACCATCAGCAGTTATTCCAAATCCTGAAGCGATTGCTGACATACCAGCAAAAGTCTCATCGACGTCAGCTTCAGTTGGGAGTGCGACAGGCGCGATGTTGGCTGTAAAGAAAAATATTTTAAAGAAATATTATTATATTATGGACCTAAAAAACGAAGAACGAAAGAAACAAAACATAGTTTAACTATATCAAGCTTAAATTACGTTACGATACGATAAGTCTTTAATTAATATTGAAGACTAGAGTAATCTCTAGTTCTATAACTTACCGGAAAATCGAACTTCCGTTGGCAGATAGATCGTAGCGATATCGTTGCGAACAAGTAGTGGGAACCAGAGAGGGTGCACTTGAACGACACTAGTTTGGATTCTGGTACCGCCGGTGAACAGGAACACAGAGCCAAGAACGACAGTAAATCTCCATGCATGGTTGCGGCCGTCATTCCAGCAGTGAGCAGCCGTTATGACTCTGTTCGCGCTGATGAGAGAACCACCGCATACTCCTCTACCCGTCGTGCCAATAATGTCAGAGATAAGACCAGCCTGTTTTGCAAAAACTATTATCAGAAATCTGTTTAAAATAAGTATGGAAGAAAAGTCGTTTAACTTTTTAGTCGATCAAACTTAAACTATATATTATTACTTAAATATGGTAACATAATATGAACAAAGCTGGTACTATAAAAGGTGTATTGCTGTATTAAAAATGATATGATTACCTGATAGGGGTATTGTCCAAGAGATGCAGGTACTCCACCAACAATTCTCGAATTCTGGTTTTTGGCTATAATTGCTTCTTCAGCCTTGCGAATCCTTTCTCCTTCCGGAATACCGAATCTTGTTAAGTATCCATATGCGGTGTTTTGCATAGGATTTTTAATATTCCCATATGCGAGAGGAACAAGAGCAACTAACAATACTACTAGCACCTGCATTGTGTATGCCTTCGTGTAAAATAATTTTTCCTAAATCGCTCTTATATTGATTACCAAAGTCTCAGAGTCATCAATTAAAATGATAAAACTTAAGCAATGATAAGAAATTGCGATAGATATGCATACCTACAGCAGAATTCTGTAGAAACAAGTCAATAATAACAAATTATTAAGAGATAAATAAATAACTGGACTATGTGATTTCAACTGAGGATAAAAAAATATTAATATAAAATGTTATATCAAAATTATAATTTAAAGTTATAAAAAGGTCCGAAATCTTTTTATTGAATTTAGTATACACGTAGAAATATAATTCGCTTCTGTAGAATATAAAAGTAAGAGAAGGCTCAGTTATACATATTAAGATCGAACAATTAAATAAGTAGATCTTCAGCTTTCGTAAGACCAGTTAGTTAATTCGAATATATATATTGATAATCACCCAAACCAGGCGATAAATATATTTTCTTTATAATTTGTATCAATTCACTGCGACACGCATTATTATGCTAAGATTTAATATTGAAATTGAATTGAAATGATTTAATTTAGGTTTTTATAAGATTGTGTTCAATTATAATAAAATAGTTTTATAATATAAATAGTAGTATATTTTTCTTCTTATGGTTAATATAAATATAAAATTACCGAAAATGTTGTTAATTGATCATTTGATAAGAAAAATGTTGTGAAACTTAACAAGACACAGGTTCTCTTAAAATAAATAATAATAATGTAAATGTTAAAGACAGAGATCATATCGAAGTCACCAAGATACCAAGACGGAAGAACTGCTCTTCATTCAACCTAAAGAGAGGATCCTCAACCAGTCTATACACTGACTGGCCCTGTGATGCCAACTCCTAGAAAATGTTCTCCCAGAACCAACTTCAAATACCCCTAAATATCCATCCAGATAAAAAACCCTAAAGATTTTGTTGTTCACTCGGTTTGAGAGGTAATTTCAAATATGAATTAAATAAAAATACATTCAAGTAGTATAAAATAGCTGTTGTATTTATGTGGGTGCATTTTACACATTTACATACATGAATGGAACCATTAATAATGAAATTCGAGGTTCGAGGCTAAATATAAATTGAATAAAGTACCCCCTAAAAATCTCTCTAAATAAATTTACCTTGGACATCTTGATTCTCCCTAAATTTGGGGGTAAATCCCCCAAGTTGGTATCACAGGCCGTAAAGCCCCAGAGGTTCATGTCGATATATTGTAAATATACTTAGCGCTCGGAGAAATTTGGTAGGAGAGATTCAGGATTATTGACAGTTTAAAATTTCATTTTACTAAACATTTCTCAATACTTCTTTTAAAATTAGATTTTTACGCAATACTGAAATAGCGATAAGAGAAAATTATCAATATACATACACAAATTATAACTCTTCTTCGTCGTGTTATTTTGTTGTTCATAAGTAATGTTCTTATCTTGAATATACGCTATTAATTATTCGTGTATCGATAAATAAACATGAATTAATAATATCTTTAAAATTTATAGTTTATCGATAAATTAATCTGTTGTAATCTCAAGAGTTGTATTCAATTTACACGTATCACAGTTTATCTTTTCATGAACAAAGACTAAATTAGGTAAACAGGATATTTCATCAGGTCAGTCAGGTCATCTGTCAGACCTTTGTTAGAACGAGTCACTTTTATTCCTATAACCAATCAACAATGTACATAGATGTAATGTTACGTTACACATGTACGTAATTAATACTCCGAAACATATTTTGCTAATTTTACATCTAGCTTATAGATTCTATGTTCTATGGGCAGATGAAGAACTCGATGGTAAATAATTAATTAATATAAGTTTGGCGGTCTCGTTACCAGGCCATAAAATCTTCAAAAAAATAAAATAAAAATATAAGTCGTTACCCTTTTTTAAAATATCTTTAACGCACACACAACCACTTTCCACATCGGGAATTGAATTTTCAACAACCCTTCCTTTTTTATCGTGGTTATAAGTTTACTTCAGCGGTTTATAAAACTATACTTATTATGTATGGTAATAGCCTAGTATCAGAAGGATATAGTAGGAGTATTACTTGTTTTAGCTGACTGTCTGTGAAAGTGGGGTCGCCAAGTATCTTAATTAAAGGTATTTTAATGCTTGTTCCATCCAAAAAATAAGTAAAAAGTAATAAGATTCGATTTAATAGCACATTTTTACACAAATCGGCCACAAACATTGGGAATTATTTTTATTAACCTTGTCAGTAAAATAGTTATAGGGGATAATAATGAATAAAAAACATTTTTAAATATATTTATGTTAATTATAATTTACAATTTATGCTGTTAAATTAAATTGAGATTATTGCTAAAAATGCAAGAATTATTTGTTAGCATTTCTTTAGCTTTACATGTTTCTGTTGAGGAAGTCCAAGAAAGACGTAACTCTGACAAAAGCGGCTGGGAACCCTCTGGTGCAGCCCAAAGCAGACCCGAACGATGTAATACCGATCTGAAATAAGACATAAGATGAATATTTGTAAAAATAATTATTAGTACATATTGAATATCATAAGTAGGACACCTTTTCTCGTTATTTCGTCGTCCAAAACGTGACTCATAAAAAAGCGATGTAAATTTTGATACCAATCGCTTTTTTATGTAGCCCGATTTTGTAGAGGCCCGGGGACCTGGCTTATATAGACCACCACTTACCAATATTTGTTTGTTGTTTCTCGTGACAACAAGAGGGCCGCCAGAGTCACCCCTGCAGGTACTCTTCGCCCCAGCACCGCTGGTGCAAATGTTAGAGTCGAGCACGTTGAAGGGGAAGGATCGGCGGCACACCGCGTTGGTGATGACTTCCAATGATACACCGCTTAAGAATTGGTTCACAGAGATACTGGCGTCTGTCGAACAAAATTATGGAGATTACTAGCTGACCCGGCAATCGTTGTTTTGCCATGTAAATAATTTCTAAAAAGCAGGGGTTGGTGATAAAAAAGTAAAAATTTAGGGTTGTATGTATTTTTTAATGCCACGTTATAAAAAAATAAAAACAAAAAATTTCGTCCAAAAATTAAAAAAAAAAATTTGGTGTGGTAACCTTAACATTTAGGGGTATGAAAAATAGATGTTGTCCGATTCTCAGACCTACCCAATATGCACACAAAATTTCATGAGAATCGGGAAAGCCGTTTCGGAGGAGTTTAACCACAAACACAGCGACACGAGAGTTTTATATATTAGATTTTTCAAGTTTATACTATACAAGCGACCCGCCCCGGCTTCGCACGGGTGCAATGCTGATACTAAATACACTACAGAAAAACTGTTATTATTATACATATAAACCTTCTTCTTCAATCACTCTATCTATTAAAAAAAACCGCATCAAAATCCGTTGCGTATTTTTAAAGATTGAAGCATACATAGGGACAGAGAAAGCGACTTTGTTTTATACTATGTAGTGATTGATAGACCTATTTGGCGCGTAGGAGAAATGTACTTTGGTCAAGGGTTAATACCTTAGTGCACACAATAAATACAAAACTTTAAAGAGTTTAATACTGTGACAAATATTGCTCCATTAAAGCTGTGCATAACAAGGTAAGTTTTACAATAAATTAAATTAATCATATTAATATAATTTTGACGGGCTCGTTGTTGCGTTTGGTAAAACACCTACATTGCGCTCCGATGGGGCGCGGGTTCAAATCCCACCGTGACGTCATGTTTATATATTTTTTATAAATATGTCTTCCACACGTCTGGTCACTTCGAGTATTAAACGGGTGGGAGTAATATCGAAATTCCGACCGGGTAACGAACCACCGTTCATAGATAGAAAAACCGTGAAGTGCACATTTCACGTTTCGGTCTCAGTCTATGGATTTCGATCGAAGTAAAAAGTAGGTCAACAGGGCATCATTGACTGATGTTCTGTGACTAAGGCCTATATTGTTTTAAACAACTTATGTTGAAGTAAGCTTTGTAAAAATAATAATTTTGAGCATAACTAGGTAGTTATGCACAATATTATTATTACAGTAAATTTACAATAATTTAATATTGAAAATAGAATAAAAGTAGCTTACCATCACCGGTTAATCCGTATCCAGACGCAACGGCCGTCTGTCCAGCAAAGTTGTCGAAGATCTCAAATCCGGACGGTAAGGCAATTGGAGCTATAGTGCCTGTGAAAATAATCAATGAACGTTAGTTACAAACTGAATCCACACTAGTTTCAAGTTAGGACCGTATACTCAGGTTTGAATCTAGTTGAACCCAATTTTATTTAAATAAATACTAGCGACCCGCCCCAGCTTCGCACGGGTCTAGATTTTTTGACAAAAAAAGCAGGGATTGGTAATAGAAGAGTGAACATATGTATGAAGAAGGGTTGTATGTATATTTTAATGCCACATAATAAAAAAAAAAAATTCGGGTGGCCACTGGCCACCCCTAATCACTTAGGGGTTTGAAAGATTTCGGAGGAGTATGGGAAAGAACATTGTGACACAAGAATTTTATATATTAGAATTATTTATATAAATATTTTTACAGTTCCAAGAGTTTCAACATGAGTAGCGGCTTGAAATACTTGCCGCTAAGTCAGCGTACGCCTATATGTATATCTACAAATCTACAAAGTCTTTATTACTGAAAGATATTTAGAAATACATCGTGAAGAATAGCTCCGGAGTATTTTCTTTCATTGTTTTCAACTCCTCATAACTCCAGGCTTTCTAGGAGGCAAATGCGAGCTTTCGAATAAATACTTTCAAAATATTCCTTACATTCTTTACCTTAATACATCTTACAAGACTATAAAATGTATGTGAAAGAGAGTTCAAGATAGTCGATATATGTAATCAGCTAATAAGAGCGAAAAAAATTTAAAATTATACAGGTACTTACTTGAAATTTCTACCCTTTGAGGAAGATTGATAACAGCAATGTCGTTTCTTACGAGAAGTGGAAACCAATCAGGGTGCATAACTACTTCTTCAGAGTATATTCTAGTACCACCGCTGTACAGTAATACGGAACCCAGGATAACTTCGAATCTCCAGGCTTGGTTGTTTCCGTCAAACCAGCAGTGAGCAGCGGTTACTACTCTGTTGGCGTTAAGAAGGGAGCCTCCGCAGACACCGCGACCAGTCATGCCTTGAATGTTAGATATTAATCCGGCCTATAAAAAATAAACTTGATTTATATCACTAGTCAACAAAAAAACAATTTTGTAAGCCCATAATTTACCGACTTCAAAAAAGGAGGAGGTTCTCAATTCGTCTGTATGTTAAAATAAAATACTGTATACCGGATTAAAACGCGATTTATTATTTATTTTGTTTAAATTATTTATCCCGACGTTTCGGATGCTTTTTAGCTTTGTTGCTGAGTATTTTATTTAAATGTGTGATACTCGCGTTAATAAAAGACAATATTATCATCTGTATGTTGTTTTTTTTTGTGTTTTTTACGCGATAACTCCGCAAGTTATGCATGGATTTGGATGAAGAAGCCAGCTAAGATGGACAGTTTAATCCTGCCTTTGCCACAAACTTTCGAACGGTATAGAACGGCAGCGGTTGGGTGGCACCGACTTCCAAAATAACATTTAATAAATATTAAATAGATATTAGTATCAATAATGTTGTCGATATTCCTTTAAGGCTCTTGTTTTGTAGTAATTAAAATATTATTTTTTACTTTTTAGTTTAAGTTTGTACATACTATATGTAGTTACAGTTTTGAAGTCGTTTTATGTGTGGATATATAAAGAGACTTATAGCCTTGTTCAAGAGTTATTTACATTTATAAACTTAAATAATTTTAAAAGTGTATAGTTGAACTATTTATTTTTATAATTGCGATCTACTGTTTCTCTTTTTAACTTCCAACAATAATCTGCTGGTATAGCAGGGCTCCACTTTCGTTGATATCGCCGTTTCATTCCTGCTCAGGTGAAAGCTCTCACCGTGCTCGTCGCTAAAGTCTTCCATATTTTGAGGTAAAAAATCTAGATGTGAATCCAAAATATGTATTTTGAGAGACAACCTATACTGTGCAAAGCTTGAATCATATCATTTACAAGTAAACATTAGTTAAACATGTACCATGATACCTCAGAAAGTCGAGCTAAGCTAGCTGTGAAACTTAAAAGGTTCATGAGTAGTTACCGCGTACTTCTTGATATTACAACTCATTATTATTGTAGTGCAAAAACCTTGTTGACCACCGTATTAATTAATACTTGCAACTCATTATGTAATTTGTGTATGAAATATATTCGTAACTAACCAGCTGTATCTAGAGGTCGCCACCGGTGGTCTTATGTGTGGTAGAAGAAGTTTTGAAAGCCCATTGACAATTGTATGTAAATAAATCATAAACTTGTAATTTCTAACCTGGTATGGAAATTGCCCCAATGAAGCTGGCGAGCCTCCGGTAATTCTGGACTGTAGATATTTTTCTTCAGCCTGACGAATCCTCTCTGCTTCAGGGATACCGAATCTTTCCATGTAGTTCCATGCCGTATTCCATTCAGGAACTTCTTTCAAAACGTCGGCAGCGGCGAAGGCAGCAAAAGCTGCTAAAACAAGGAATATCTTCATTTTGAAACAAAACTAAAGAAACGATTCATAATCTAAAGTTAGAGCTTTTATATACTGTTTAGTTTGATAAAATAGTGATTACGGTTATCATCATTAAATGATTAAAAAAAGGATTACATTACTCAGGGATTAACGTATAATTGAATAATAACATTTTATTATAATAATAATATATATATGAAATAATATTAGGAAGTATCTATCTATATGTTACAGTTTGAGTAAGCCAATAACCGATTTTAGTTTTTTATAAAGAAAAATCATCACAATTTTTTTACGAGACTGCAGAATGTCCGTGTTAATTATCATTAAATAATAATATTAATTTATTTTATAATAGAAATACTCTCTAGTATTGCTTCGCTTATTTGCATTTTATATCGATGGCAGTATCTACTATTAAAATAGTTTTTAATTATTTCATTGTTAATAAACATAAAAATGTACCAAAATATTAAAACAATTATTTTTATGGCTAGGTTACCGTTATCCGAAATGGGACATAAAAAATACTGTCCCTAAAAAAATCTGTAAATAAAATTAAAATAAATAGCAATAAACCAATACAATCCGTTTAATACAGGTATTTTCGATAGTTGATTAATTAATGCTCTGAAAATTCTAAAGCATTGAAGAGTTTTCATAGCGTCACTCATTACCCGATGATTTAAATAGAATTCGTGCGACGAATTTCACGGTAATTAAATTTACGCCGTTATAACTAATTTACTGGATGCAAACTCCGTATATCAAGTTGAAAACATCTTATTAACCACATAATTGTAAAATAAAAATGGGTACGAAATTTCAGGAGAATAAAAGCAAGAATAGAGGGCAAACGGCAGGTGGCTCAGGTGGAAACATTACATCGAATAGAGGGTGGTTCCTGTTTCTATACATCGTAGCCTCTTGATATGCTACTGTCACTCGAAGCAAATCTCGAGTTGGTATCAAATATCGAACAACCCAGGTACAAGTATCGAGAATTCTGTGGAAATTCAAGCGTGCCCGTAATGTGAACTAACGCGTCGTCAGTCTCCCGGAGCCGAATTCGATTAATGTTTGAAACCTCTCACTGCTTCGAGTGACGTCTAATCGAATTACAATGCACGTTTTGTTCTACTAAAAACTAACCTGAGAGACTTATAAAGTAAATAGTTCATTTCAAAATAAATATAATAGTATGGTATGGTAGTACGGCTTAACATCATTATTTCAATTTTGCAATCATAAATAATCTTTTCCCACGTAAATGATTTTGAGCGTGCTCAATGTTTTCATGACTTTTGAAATATGTCCGTTGTAGGACTTATAATAATAAAAAAGTAATTTCTCAGAAATAACGTTTTTAGTGGATCGCTCTTTCCCGCCAACGCAAAAAATATAATTACAGTCGAAATCTGTTATAACGACATCGAAGGGACTACTCATATTTGGTCGTAAAAACCGATAGTCGTAACAACCGGTGATGTTTTCGAGGTACAAAGTACAGTCGGGACCTTTGATTTTGGTCGATATAACCGGTATATTGTTCTTAACGTTGCATAAACGGTTTTTACTGTATTTGTTTCTTAAGTACATAAATAATGTACAGTAATTGGTATCATTGATTTCGAAATTTTTAATTTTATAAATATTTTATCTATTAGTTCAAGTGCAGGTGAGACACTTGATGGTAGGTGACTTGTCAACCTTTTTTATACTTAAACGGAAGTACATAGCTGAAACCGAAACGCGCAATATTTATTCCACCAAATATTGCGCGTTTCGGTTTCATCGTATCCAAATTCAATATTCCTAGCACCAATGCCCGGTGACGAGACGTATGAGAAACGTATTCAGAAAAACGTAACCCGGCGGGATTCAATCCCACGATCGCAACGTGCCATAGAGCTTGACAAATTTTGTAATTGTTTTTATGTCGGTCGGTATAGATAATCATAGCAAAGAAATATCATTTATCGATTAATCAAAGATAACAGCCAATTCTATGATATTACACGTAGATTCTATAATTCACAAAGTTGGGGTATTTCAATTTGTTTTTTACTATTCTATTTTACCTAAAAAACATCTTAATAAAGATTTGCATATTAACTGACGTTTCTGACAATGTTTGCTTCTGGCTGTTTACTATATTGTTTGGAGGGTTGCATCTCCCGACAGGCTGCGAATTCTGTTTTCGATTCACGCAAGGGACTGTCATTCAAACAGATATTCCATTCTCCCTGACATTTCAGCCCTTTTAACCGTGATCTTGGTAATATACGATATTATGTAACACTGAAATACAGTTATATTAAGCACGGTAGAGCACTTACTAAATTAGAATTGTTTCTATTAGACATAAACATAACAGTTTAACGGAAGGAAATACGAATTCAATATGTTAAGAATGATGACCGTTAATATTTAATTTAAAAAAGGTCTTTTGTTAGATTAGTCTTTAATCGACTTCAAAAAGGAGGAGGTTCTTAATTCGTCGGAACCTTTTTTATTTTTTATATACAAATATTCCCCGATTACTCGAAGACGCCTGAAGCGATTTGGAAAATAATTTTTTATTTAAAGGGTATAGGTATAGGTAATCCCATAGTCTTCAGGTCAGGATCTGATGTCCATCATGGATCTGATGTCATCATCATCATCACCCTGGAGAAATCAAAGGTACTCTTCTTTTTGTTTTATAATATACCCAATCATGTTAATCAAAACATTTTCTTTTTTGTTGTTATTCTAATATTAAATGTGTCATATGAATTGTGAACTATTTCAATGTTGGTCGAAATAAAAGTATTATTATTATTATAATGCCCGAAGTGACCAAACGTGGGGAAAGCAAGATTACAGAAAATTATGTATACGTACATGTATGTGGTCCGGGTGGGACTCGAACCCGCGAGACTGTCAGTGTAATTAAGCTTGAAATATGTACAGAAACGTC
The DNA here is from genome assembly GCA_905404175.1 of Anthocharis cardamines. Classification (NCBI taxonomy): domain Eukaryota; kingdom Metazoa; phylum Arthropoda; class Insecta; order Lepidoptera; family Pieridae; genus Anthocharis; species Anthocharis cardamines. Next base: position 6,459,751 of record FR989964.1, read on the forward strand.
AGTACTTACATGTCGAGATTTTAACGGTATTAACGTGTTAAAAAGGGTGTCCATTAGGCAGGTTAAATTCTCGCACCTCATCCATTATGGGCCCGCGAGACTGTGCACTTTACTGCCAAAAGAGTTAATACACCTGTCCGAGTACGTGAATTTAAAACTGTTTTAAATATTGATGAACGTTTTCAAGGAACGGAATTTTGTGGGGAAATAAAGCGAACGGCTATCGCAATGGTGGCGTTATCTACGTATACTAATATGTATGTGAATGTAAGTTTGTTTGTTACGCTTTCACGTCAAAACTACTCAACCGATTATCATAAAACATTGTACACATATTCTTAGAGGTATTAGATAGGACTTTTTAATAAAAAAATATCAATTTTTTACGGAGGTTAAAAAATATTTTAGCAGAGGCGATTGTTTGTCAATAAGCTATTTAATATTATAAAGAACAAAGATTTTCTTGATTGTTACGATTTAAGTTAAAAACTAATGGACCTATTTCAAAAATTCTTTCACCAAGAGAAAGCTACATTATCAGCGAGTAACATAGGCTATAGTACCTACATCTATGTACATTGCAACCGTGCGAAGCCGGGGCGTGTTGCTAGTTATTATATAAAGTATTATTTCCATTTATGAGTTTGAACCTGGAAACTTTGGCCATTAATACAATTATTGAAGACCACAAAGTCAAATAAGAAAACCACACTCAAGTCACAGCAAATGCGGTTTATAATTTATGCATTTTAACCTATGATTTATTTACGATAACAAAGTAAAAGTTTTCGCAACGCGCAATGTGCACTTCACGGTTTTTCCATCTATGAACGGTGGTTCGTTACCCGGTCGGAATTTCGATATTCCTCCCACCCGATCAATGCTCGAAGTTACCAGACGTGGGGAAAACATGCTTACAGAAAATTATAGGCATGTGGTCCCGGTGGGATTCAAAACCCACGACCCATCGATACGCACGGCAGGTGTTCTACCGAACGCGCCAACGAGCCCGTCAAATTAACTTATTACAAATGAGGTGATAGCGCTGAGATAGCTCATTCTTAGTAAACGTTAGTTATCGCTTACTATTAGTAGAGGTCCTAAGTATTTGCTCGCTGTAGATTCCGTGCGTGCTGATATTGTCGTTTCAAAGATTATCGTTCGACGCCTCGGCTTACTAAAGGTTTACACTTTACATAGATTTATGAAGTACATTGAACGTACTGGCAGCTGAAAGGCAATATAGCAGTATCATACTAAATTAGCAAGTTAAGTAACACCTGGCGTAGTCAGCAAAAGGATGGGTGACCATGAGCAAAATTTTGCAAGATGGTTCATATCTCATGAGACCTAATGATTTGTTAAAGCATGTTTCGCTCTACCTGGGGTCAGAATACTGGGACTGTATCATCATCTCATAAAGCAGTAGGATTGTAGGAGTCCTTAGGATGCTATCGTCGCCGTCGTATTGCTCTGTTACGTTCTCTCATAAAGTATGGTGGCAATAGTACTCAGTGGCGTAGCTAGGTGGACAAGGGCCCCGGTGCAAAGAAAAATAAATCGCAATCCCCAAATATTATATTTCTTCAGCAACTTCACAATTTTAATTATTTGCAAATTATTGTTATAAATGCTCATTTAAAATTTTGAAAAAAAAAAAATAGAATTCTTGCGAGCAAGCTCGAATTTTTCTAGCTTCAAGAGCTGCCTCCCCCTCATTCCACAGCCCAGGGGGCCCTCTCAGCTTCAAGGCCCTGGTGCACTGCACCACTCTGCCCTATGATAGCTACGCCACTGATAGTACTGCTCTTAGAGATCGTGGGGCCCCTGATCGCATCATTTCTAAATAAAATCGATTTCAATATTTTTGAATCAAATAAATTAAAATTTTAATATCAAATTAAAAATGCACTCAAGTCTTCTGCGCCATCTTGCGCGCAGTCCAATATGTAATGTAATTATTATTATTTGTCATGTCCTTTTTTTTTCTTTTAAGTATTATTATTATTTTCTTAATGTTTGTGTTATACCTACGTATGCAATTTGTAAGAGCCAATTTAAAACGTATGTAACCATGTAGTGCGGTCGCATCTAAGGAGGACAATAAAACTCGACACCTGTATTCCGGCACATCTTCATTAACATTATATTGTCTTCTGTGGCCAAATTATAAATAAATAAAATAAATTTCTTGTAAAGAATTTTTTTAGGGAAAAGACAGATATGTATTTCGTTGCCCCATAATGGTAAAGTTTCCAGACTTAGGCTCAATATGTTGGTAAAAAGTCTTAAAAAATATTATATAGTAGGTATATATTGTTACAGAACGATGGGCAGACAAGTAGTAGAATAGGGGTGTCATTGACATTTGCACCCTTAATGCTACCATTAAAATCACTGATTGATGGATGAGCCATCAATAATACACCTATCAATAAGTCAGTCTCCTGCGCGCTGACGATTCGCAGTATTTTTTCTTTCATTAAAACGTCATTTCACATAACTGTCTCTAACTATTTATAAAGCATTTATTAATAAGGGAGTTGAAATAAAACTTGTAATAGTAAATCTTAAAACTTTACTTGTATTTTTATTATCACTTTAGAACGCGTTGTTGATTAAAAACAGAAGTTTTGATAATGAGATTTTAAAACAGCTAATAAACAGACTACAATATAAGAGCGACGCGCAGGTATTTCGTTTTGATTCCGCAAATATTAATTAAAAACTTTAACTACAACCGAGAGCTTATTTTCTCATTAAAATAATTCTCCCGTGAAACAAGGCGATTGAAAAATAATTATAATTAAATGTGGAGTGCGGTGAGACCGGCGCGCGCGGCCGTTAACACCAACGGACTAAATAACGTTAGAGAACCCTTGTTACTGCAATTACGCCTCGCTGAAAATGTCCAGCCGCTTAGTTTAAGAGCTGCCCTTAGATGCATTATTCCTTTGCCGTGAAGGTCGCCCAAGCACGAACAACTTTAACAGAGTATTCGTATCGCCAGTTTGGACGGGCTCCCTGGCGCATTTCGTATAACACCTGCTTAAGCTGTGTGATTCGATAGGGATCGGGTAGCGAATTCGAATCCCGCCGGGATGATATATTTATAATTTTCTGTAAGCACGTCCTCACGTCTGGACACCGGGTTACGAACCATGAAGTGCACGTTTCGGTCTAAGTTATTGCAATGAATATTCAACAGAAAAAATTTATTAATATAATTTAGTCATTAAAGATCTTAATAAGAACAGATGACACGAAGAAAATATTTTAACCATATTACTGTTTTATTACCATTGGAGAAAATATCCTGTGTTAGTCAGAAATAGTTCAGTTTTCTAATAGCGTAGAAGGAAATAAATCCAAACTAGTTCCAGAGATCACCTTCTACATACATCTTTAATACTTACAAATATATAAAAAATATAAAATTCATGAAATTTGGCTTCGTCTGTCAAATTTCATGTCACTATCACTGTCGACTATCAAAAATGCATGTTATATTTTAATAAATAGCTCTTGGTCTAGTTTAAAAGTTTTCACATGATTTTAGTGGCATCACGCGACAGTTTAAAACATCAATTAGACCGCCCTTCGGTGCTTGTTGATCGCGTCTGCATGCATTTTTAAAATATAAAAAAAGTTAATTAACTAAAAAAGCCAGACATATTTAAATTTAAAAAAAATATTTAAGCGGCTGTATATAACATTTATATTCTTTAGCTTACAAAATTGAATTTTATTAAAATTATAATCTATTGAACTGCATGGGAGAAAATATATAATATACTAGCGATCCGCCTCACCTTCGCACGTGTGCAATGTATGTATCGTCGCTGCGCCTGACAAGTTCCATATGTGATTTTTGTATAGTTTTGGGAGACTACGAAAAACGTATTATTAATTCACATACGGAGCTTTTCTTACCGGTCAAAACATATATGGAATTAGTTAAACTCATATCCAGTTCGAATATCACAAAAATGATATGTGTCTTTTTTCTACTTATCAGAGTTCAATCGAAGATTGGATTCAATGCATTTTCTGTCTTAAATAGCTGCGTGCGTTCATTTAATTGGTCATTTTCATTTTCGGAGATCTTTTTTAAATTCCCGGGATTCCTGCCCGGGTTTCCGGTGCTAAATGCGGAAACCTCTAAGATACGGAAGCAAAAAAGCAATGTCGAATAATCGTAATTCTGTTTAAGAGAAAGGATTGATGAAAATGTGAAATAAATGATCTCATAAGAAATACTTTTTCATATAATATTTCAATAATACATTTTCTATTTTTGTTATAATATAGTTCTTTCAAAAAATAAATAAAGAAATACAAAAAAAAAATTTCTTTCATTTCAACTTCAGATTCGAACTCGCATCAGAAGCTACGCTATGTGACTGCATATCCACTATTCTACGAATACACATATTGGAAATGGCGAAATAATCAAACTATTTCATTTACATATCAGACTGTGATTGACATCTGACAATTCGAAAAAGTTCAACGCGAGTCAGTTTGCATTGAAATTTGGTGATATGGTGCCTTTAAAATAATATTTAAATGATGATAACTTTTCTTTCCGATAACCGATTTCGATAAAACAAAGCCTATATGTTGCCCCGGGCTTTCCTTAATATAATTGCACGATAATCGGTTCAGTATCTTCGGAGATTAGCGTGAACAAACAGACAGACAGACAGACAGACGGACAGACAGACAGACAGACAAGAATCTTAAAAATTGCATTTATGCATTCTGCTACCCTTCTTTTATCAGCCCTCTTAATTTCTGGTAAAAATATTTAGTGAAGCGTAATTTCGATCCTACTCTTTTATTATATGTATTATTATTATATGTATATAGATGTACACATAAAAAGGCTTATGTTACTCGCTGATAATGTAACTTTCTATTGGTGAAAGAATTTTTAAAATCGGTTGAGTTGTTTTTGAGTTTATTCATAACATACAAATATACAAATATTTCCTCTTTATAATATTAGTATAGGTAAATAATATATGGCATAATACTGTTAGCACAATTTAGATATTAAACTCTAAGGTATTAATCTATATGTAATACGATTCCTTACGTATATACTTAAATAAACGATACAAATATTTCTTCCAGTAGCAACTCATGTGTTTAATGAAAATTATATCAAGTAGGCTCCAGTCACATCAGTAGTGCCTAAGTGTTTTCACTTTCCTAAAGAACTTTACTCACAAATAACATTCAAACTAATTAAATATCTCCTCAAACTGTCACAAACAACGTTCGCATGTAAAGAGTTGTTGCATAAAAGTATAAAAAGTTAACACTTCAGGTAATTAGAGGATGTGGTTATGTAGTAGAGACCTGCCGGGCTAGCATGACCGCCACGAGATTTATCTCGCGCGAGAGAAGACAAACTAAAATGTTAAATATCTCGATATATTATATCTCGACATCGACAATTTTGATTGAAAAGATATCTCGATCGACAAATGTATCTATTTTGATATTAAAAGTCGAGTTTTATGTGTAATTGTCATGTTAGACCCGAAAGAAATAAAGCGATAGTCGATTAAAACACGAGAAAACGGTAGACAAAATTTTGTCGCGCTTGTCATGCTAGCCCGGCTGTGCAGCTTAAAGATAAAGTCAAGGGCTTGTGAGACTATCCTTTATTAAGCTAGTCGGGAAAATGTAACAGATTAAGTGCTTAGTTAACACTTTTTAAATCCTTTTTATACAGTTACAAGTTTAGTGACGGGCTCGAAAGGTTGTGGATTCGAATCCCGCCGCGACGACAGGGATGACATGTTTATAATTATCTAATATCTTTATTACGTTTGGGTCACTTCAGTGTTAAACGGGTGCGAGGAATTGTTAAGTAAAAATTCATAAGTACGTATTCGTTTTTTTGAAGTTGGGGTTTTTATCATAGTTTTCGATGTATTTATTTAACTATTTCCCATTTCTAAAGATAAAATAAAATAATACTTTATTGTACATCATAAAATGAAAATAACAAAATATATAAGTAGGAGTATGTACAAATTGCGTCCCTATTATTATGAGAAATCTCTTTCAGGCAACCGGAGAGCGGGCAATGCCAGGAGATTCCTAGAATGAAAATTTAGTGTTTGTTTGCACTAATCTAAATAAATGTAATAATAATAAAATATTATAACTAACTAGCGAGTAGCGACCCGCCCCGGCTTCGCACGGGTCAAGATTTTTTGACAAAAAAAGCAGGGGTTGTATGTATTTTTTAATGCCACATTATAAAAAAATAAAAACAAAAAAATTCGTCCAAAAATTAAAAAAAAAAATTAGGGGTGGACTACCTCTAACATTTAGGGGGATGAAAAATAGATGTTGGCCGATTCTCATAGATACCGGATAAGCACAAAAAATTTCATCAAAATCGGTCAAGCCGTTTCGGAGGAGTATGGCAACGAAAACTGTGACACGAGAATTTTATAATATATTAGATAATAATAATATTATGTGTCTGAGAAGTACATAATAAAGATATTCACTACCTATCAAAAATATATATTAGTAAATTGAGGATTTTTCAAAGAAACATGAACATATGCGAAAATTCAAAACCTTTGTACGTACATATTTGTTGTATAAGTCAGGGTTAGTTATAATCAAAGATGATCCTCGTTCTCAGGGGCATTATATTATCGGTTGATCCATACTGACAGTAAGAGCTATTAGCGAAGTTTAACTTACGACTGGGATAGTCTTATTCTATAAATGATTTAATACAATTGTTTGGTTCTGTTGATTTATTAGTCTTGTTGTGATTATGTAATCAAGATCATTTATTAACTGTTCAGAAGCATGAACAACTAGCCAGAAACTATTAATTTCGTCTAATTGCCATATTTGGAGAATACGAATACAATACTTTTTCGCACATGGCGGTCTTTTTTTTCGGTGCTTTATTCTTAAGAAATTATTTAGTGGTAAATTATTGGATCATTTTGATATTAGATTTTTTTTCATGTTTCACAAAAAAAAAATAGTTAAAGAAATTATAAAATTTAGGAAAACAGAAAGTAAAGTAAAGTATTAATATTTTTAATCAATAAAAGTATTTTCATTTACAGTTTTGATACTCGATAAATACTGGTAAATCAAAAAATATAAAAAAATAATAATTTACTAGATATAATATTATATCATTTGGACGAGACTTCTATTATTGTGTTTGCTTTTTGTTATTGTTTTGATTATAAACGGCTTAAGCATTTAGCATTATAGTTTTTTGTTTTATTATATTCTTGTCACATACATTGCTTAGTACAGAGAGTAACATCCAGTTTTAAACTATAATGCATCCTTCAAAGTAACAGGGATCGCTGTATAGTAATTAATCGATAACAGTTGCTTGTTGGAGGTTAATGACACGTCTTCTGAAGTTAAACCCTTTGCCAAATTCACTCTCATGAGACCGCATGATCTGAGGGGACTAATGAAGGATGATATATGACCCACTATTCAGTACTAATATGAACAGGTGTGTTGTTAATATTATCTATTAAATCTAATAATCATGGAAATATTATAGTTATTTTATTATGCAGTTATAGTGAAGTTGAATTATATAATATTATATTTTAATATAATATGTATTATGAGTGACAGATATAATATTATAATTATCGCATACTTAAGTGTAGTTAGAAAAGTAAAAATAATAACCAATTCAACATCATGTAATTTTTAGGTGAAAAAATTACTTCAACATGCGCATGTGTGCGTTTCTATAACAAAGTCCATTTTTTAACAAATTCTATGTTCTTGGAAGTGGGCGATTTTGAATTGTTTATTATTTATTTATGTCGATGCAGGGTGTTCGCATGAACGGTTACTACGCGAATCGCCACTTAGTGTACGATAATTTTTCATGAGTAATGGTCACCCTAAGATCCCATAAGCTTGCAAAAAATTGAAGGTGGCATTACTTTAGCACATATCGCTGTATATATCAAAAGATATATGTTATTTTCCCTATGTTGTGATTACTTATTGATAATCACGTAAATGTATTGTTTATGTTTTTTTTTCACTGATCATATTTTACAGCCATGTCATCAGTGCGTTAGATCATAGATCATAGTCCCTAACGATATATTTATTAATTGCTTCGACCTGAGTAGAAATTTTCTCGACCGAATCAATCATTTTCGTTTTGATTTCTGAGATGATATTGTTATAAGTGAAATAACTAAATTAAATGTAAATTACATACGTTTTCTAATGATTTTACAGAACATATAAATATTGTTTTATAAATTTTCTTAATTATCTAAATTATTTATTATTTATTTTTATCTTATTATTTTATTGGTCATCTTCAACCACACGCCAGTTAATATGGCTATATACGAGTATGTATAACATAAAAGAGTGCCGTACTAACAGAATAGCAAATAATATATTTTGTTGAATATATGTATACTTACTTAATATTTTTAATGTATATAATGTATTGAAGGAAATAAATAAATCAGTGTTAAAAAATAAGATAGTACCACAAGTTGGAGACTTGTAAGTCACCTGCAAAAATTCTTCTCAACATTAAATTCAAGCTTTTCGACGGGCTCGTTGGCGCGTTCGGTAGAACACCTGCCGTGCATATCGATGGGTCGTGGGTTCGAATCGAAGGTTTATAATTTTCTGTAAGCATGTTTTCCCCACGTCTGGTTACTTCAGGCATTGATCGGGTGGGAGGAATATCGAAATTCCGACTGGGTAACGAACCACCGTATATAGATGGAAAAACCGTGAAGTGCGCTGAACTCATTGCGCGTTTCGGTTTCAGTCGATGGATTTCCGAATGCTCGAAGTAAAACGTAGGTCGACGGCAGCATTATTGACTGATGTTCTGTAGCTGAGGTATCACCTACCATCATGATCGTCTGTCGATATCTAACATGAAATGAACAAATAATTTTACTAAGGCTGCTGACAACCTCATCTGATATCTTCCCAAACGCTGGTGCTTCCGGCGCGAGGGCGGTGTCTATGGTCACGGTTATCTCGCATTGTAAACACGGCCGACGGATGACTAGATAGGGGATAGGGGATGATTTGCCGACCAACGCCTCGATGCACATTGTGACGCCGCTATTTCCTATTCATGTCTGTATTGAGAATTTTATCTGTCATGGGGTAATCTGAGTGACAACTCCACTAACACTGACGGAGAGATCCGAATGTACGATTACAAAATCACTTCTTAATCTATGTATAATACTCGTATATATAAAAAAAGTCGTATTAGTTACACCATTCATAACTCAACAACGGCTGCACCGATTTAAATGAATATTTGTTGGATTCGTCTATGTCCCAAATAACAGAATAACTATAAAACACCGGAAAATTTACGAACAATAAATGTGCAGAAAATTAATTTTTAAATAAATTATGTTCGAAACTCCGCCATTTTCCGCAATAGACAGTTCATGTCATGCACGCTTATACTTTTTTTTCTATATAACAGAGGTGGGAAAATAGCATATACAAATCTAGAAATATTTTTTATTTTTGAAGCCATCGTTCCGGCAGGGCAAAGTCTGTCGGGTTCACTAGTTTCTTAATAAATATAGCATTCTGTTATAGTAATCGATTTTTTTATCACTAGAGCTTTCCTATGTGGCTGTCACAAGCATTACCAAAAGAACTAAAAGCAACTTCTAATATAGAACAAATTTCTTTTGCGAGATAATAAAATGAAACGTATCTTTTAAATACAGGTAAATAGAGGAAGTTAATAATAGACAAAGCTGTAGTGGAAAGCCGGGTTCATGTTTGTGTACCTAGTAGTCTCCTCACTCTAATCTCTATTGTACAATTGTTTTGGGCCAAGAAAGTATGTGTAGTAGCGATAAAATATTAATTACTTTGAATACGTTTTTAAAATGATCTTGTTTTTTTTATGGAAAATACGCGATATATTCATTTATTTTTATTTATTGCACCAACAAAGTAGACACTAATACATACACATAACACAAATATAAAATACACGCCGAGTGTTACCCCAATTATTGGCGCATACGACATTCTACAGAACAAAGCTACTTACTTATACATTAACCATCAAAACTAAAATAAGATAAAAATACATATAATAAAATTAATTTATCACAAAATCTTACATATAACACTCAAAGTAACCAAATCTTTACATTCCTTAATTACATACTAATACATTATTTATATTTTATTTCAGTAACGCAACTTGAAGTATCCGTATTGACCAGAATCATTCTTTTATTTAAAACTAGTGGACCCGACAGACGTTGTTCGGCCAGAATGTAGGCTTGAAAAATAAAATATTTTTAGATTTGAATGTTATTTTCCCACGTCTATTCTATAATGTCAAGTATGTCACTAATTTGCAGTGGACATCAATTATTACAAATAATCTATAAGCGTACGTGACGTGAGCTGTCAATTACGAAGATGGCATAGTGACGAATCCAACAAATAAGCGATCATTAAAATCGGTGCAGCCGTTCTTGAGTTATAAATGGTGTAACTAACACGACTTTGTTCAAATAAATAAAATAATATTCAGCGAAGCCTTATAAAAACAAATAAATAAATAAGTTGATTTCGGTAAGATTTTAGCCGGTTTTCCTCTGAAAACAATTACTTTGAAAGATAGGATTTATTTATGAATTTTCTAGGATTCTGCTATCTTAGGTCTTTGGAAATGTGGATAGGTTATTACAGAACAATCATGCTCGATCCTAGACTGCGTTGTCACATACCTTAGCAGGCGATTATTGTTCTTTCGTGATTTAAAAAAGTAAGGACTACAAAAATTTAATTAAAAAAAAGGAATCGCTTGCGCTTTTCTTTTGGACTATTATAGCGGTAATGCACAACACATAGCACTCACACTGCGATTGTTCTTTTCTGTCGGAGAATTAGCAAACATTTCCAAATGCTTTTTAATACCCCGCTCAAAATGTAGCCTTTGCACAAGCTTTTAGTGCGGATCAAATTTTATTCCCTTTTGTCAGAATCTACATTTACTTTAATATTTTGTATTTTATTCACATTTAATTGTTTATGACATTATTATTTATATTTCTTAAGTCTCAAATGCAAATATAACTTTTACCAAATCTTTTTTAATTGTCAGTATCTTATTTAATTAATAATAATAATAATAATTATCATTTCTTTCACGTTTAGAAATTAATTTTTTTTCACTGGCAATAAATCCATGATATCACCGAAAATTTTGCGATTGGTCATTAATTTAAATGAGTAGGTTTGACACTACATACTAAAACAAAAAAACTAAAATAAAAATAGCCACATCTTGTAATAGAAGTATTTCTTTATGCACCTACCTAGTTCAAGAATTGTATTCGACTGAAAGAACAATTTATGTTGGTGGTCTTGAACTAATGTCACGAGGGTGGTCAAATGGCATTGATTCAGAATGCGTTACATTAGTTCTGCAGCTGTAAGAATTTGTAATATTTACAGGTTACGACTTACGACATTATAAAAGACGAGTTAATTCAGATTTTTACAATTGTATATTTATAGTGAGCATTTTTAACACTGAAAGGGCTTTTTCTCGAAACTTTATACACATTTTATGATATACATATCCATCACGCCTCCTTCCCTTTGAGGTAGGAAGAGATCACGGAATTCCATATGCTCCGATTCCTATATACCACTTTCGCTTCTTCCACCTTCATCAATGCTTTCATACACACTCGTCGGTTTCGAGTACTTAAATTTTATTAGACGATTCATTCATCAGTCTGATACTGATTAAGAACAGGAACTGCTACTACAACGTTTGTACGTTATACAATATATTATTTATTATTTTTATTATTCACTACTGCTTAATGGTTTCTGAATAAATTACCAACAGGATGCAATCACAGTATGGTTGAAAGTTCAAGTTGGTTTCAGGTGAAATTAAGTATCGAATAAAGTAAGTTCAACCTAAACTTTTCTATTCTATTTTTGTATGCAACTTGTTTATGCAGAATGTAAAGACCGGCAATGCTCCTAAAAGGCTGAATAATAAAGCTATAGGGATCTCTCACCAATAGATGAGCGAAGTGTCTGGCTTTGTATAGAATAAAAAAAAATCTTGACTTAAGATCGTATCGGAGTCGTCTAGCAACAGGTGAACGTCGTGCATCTAGACAGCGACATTGTTCCTGTGGTTTGTGACCAACCATCGCTCAGCAACCGCAGTCGTAACCAAACACCTGTCTGGACACATCTCTTGCAAGCCATGCGTGCCTGGTAACGCTGTAATAGTTATAATATAATTGAGGTTTGAATTAAGCCGTTCTTCATTCGAATGGGATTTTCATTCACACTAAAGCAATTGCGACGGAAAAACCTTGCATGTGTAAATGATTGTGAAATCATGATACAATTTACTATCAAATTCTTGTGGGTTTTCCTCAGTAGAAACCACCTTCCAGACCTTTAAACTTAAAAAAAATAACAGTTGCATAATGGATATTGGGGATATTTTGCTAGTGGTTTTATCGGAATCTAATTCGGAATCGGAGATTTTAATTTTTGTTTGTCGGAACTGGAATCGGAGGCAGAGACGTAAGAGAGATGTGTAATAAAATAAAATCACAAACATTATTCATCAGTTTCATTCATTTCAAAAAATAAAACATCTTCAAGGGTGTTGAACATTTAAATAAGCGAATTTTCTTAAATTTTTAACTGTAGTGCTTCAACCAGCGATTATAAAATCCGATTCAAAATTATCGGAATCGAATTCAGAATCGGAGGTCCAAATTAATCGGAAGTTCCGATCTTTCGTAACCGTAGTCGAAGCTCCGTAATATCCTTGCTTAAAAGCGAAGAAAGAGTATGGGAAGACCGGATAGCCCTCTCATAATATGAAAGAAAATGAATAAAATGAAAAAAAATATAATGATAAAGCGCACTGATATTGTGAAAGAGTAAATTCCTCGAGCTCATGATTTTTTTTGCGATTTATCATATTCAGCGAAGCACTAACACTAGGAAAATCTTTTAAAATAATAAATCGTTCTTCACACCGTACAGTTAGGACTGAAATTTGACCACAGCTTCACATGGAACATTAGGCTCCATTCAACTGTGACGATTATGTGGACTTATGTATGCGGCTTTTCGATTGAAGTATTATTATGTTATATCGAGTTTAAATATTATCAGAATACCTCTATACGTGGAGAGAGTTACTGAATGTAAATTATTTTAATATAGTGTGCAACAACCATCAGAAAACTTCTACTTATGACTAACATCGAGCGTTGCGACTTGTGTATTTAGGTAGATACATGATTTTCATAACATACAACTTTAACACGAACTAAACTTAGTGGAATCATAGGGCAGACAAATTATTGCGTCTAATTCTTAGATAATTTTACAGTTTAGTCGATTATCAGTCTTCTGTGCCCTTCCCGACCAAAATATTTTTTTATTGATCTTGTTTTCCGGAACCCGGAATAACCAGTTCTAAACAACGCGAATTCAACTTAGTTTTAGTATAGTTGTAACTAGATAAATTTGGATTATTATTATTATAAATTCGGATTGGCTTTAATTGTATTATGTAGTCAATGAATTAACCTCAACCTTTAAATCATAGACATAAATTTATTAAATGTAATGATGTACAGTATGAAATACTTTACATTTACATTACTTACATTAAAAATAATAAAATGGCATACTTACAAAAGCAACATTTTCATTACATAAGTTTATCAGTATAATATGCAGAAATATATTATAATAAATATTATTAGTTACTCTTTCTTACCTTGTTTCTATCGGAAAACTAATTTTTCTATATATTTTTATTACTTTATGTTTACCTAACTCCCGCCGAAAAAAATAATTTTACCCAAATAGCGCGCCAACAATTAAGGCGTCCCGCGTCACTATAATTGTCACAGATAAAAAATAAACTGTCAAAATTCCGGTTGCATTCGAAAACGATTAAATTGTTTTGTTATAATTAAAATACTACACAAATTCACATAAAGTGGATATAAAGGTACGATGTAAATTTACATCACTATGCATAAGTTAAGAATAATTTAGACCCTATACGTTGTTATAACTTTGGTATAGAATAGATATAGGGGCTAATCAAAATGTTCCCTCAGACACGGTCGGCGAGCACCTCGCTGTAAATCGGTGTGAACTTCCAAATAAAATTGAACCTTTCTTTTAGGGTTGCTAATTCTATTCATACGGAAATAAAATGACATACGCGAAAAAGCCTATGCTTTAAATAAAATTAATTATTATCTGTGGTAAGGTGGGTGGACGATGGAAGGCCACACTTAACTAACACTTCGTTTATTCGTGTAACTAATAACACATTTTTTTGTTACACAGTTAATGATTATTTATTAAATTAAAGTTTTATTAATATCTTCCAAACGGCCTTGCAAGGAACACGGCTCCATTCAAGGCCAATATAATAAATCAGTCGTTTCACTTAAAAACTAACGTTGTTAACACCACAAAGTCTTCTGATACTTAAACTACATAAAAAGGTCTTTTATTATAACAAAAAGTTTAGGTTTAAAGACATTTATTCTCATAAAGACTCACATTAGTCACTTACATGAGAACATTAAAAAGAATAACAAAATTTTAATTCGTTATGTTCGTCATTGTAAATATGTATGTACTCAATTAACACATTCGTCTATTTTGTGTATTTTTTTAAAACGTATTCTGCTAATTTTGTTTTGAATGTGTTAAATGAGTGTACATTTTTAATGTGTGCAGGTATGTTATTATAAAGCTGCGCTCCTTCATATGTTAATGTTTTTTAGTAACGTTATCCGCAATCTTTCTAAAACAGAACCCCGAAGTTATCTTAACAGCACAGCCTGAAATATTTAAAAATAATTTAATATAGTATCCAACAGTCTATTGTGTATGTGTAGTTTGCTAAAATTACCATAGAACAATCCTAAATAATTGACAGGGTTGTCACCCCTACCTTTCCTGTTTCGGTGCGCTGATTAACAAATTCCATAGCACAATATCACATAATTGAATAACTGTATTCGGTTTTTTATTTGTATGCTTTTGTTTCATTGTTCAGGTTTATGGGTTATCTATGTTAAAGAGAAGAATAATTTTCAAATGAAATAATGAATAATCGTTTTCAAATGAAAACCAGGTTAAATAACCTGGCTAGTCGATTTTATTTAAAAAAAAATCAAACATTATAAATAACCTTCAAATTTAAAATATTTAATGAACTTGACGGATATTTTTCTATATTTTTTTTTAAATATCATATCTATGACGTATTTGATGGTTTATTATTGCAGACATGGCTATAAGTAATTCGAAATCGTTTGTAGAGATATTTTAAGAAGTCTTTAATTTGCTAAAATATCATTATTTTCATGAAGCAATCCAACCGGCATCAGCGGTCGGTCGCGATGCGTGACTGTTTATGGTCCGTGACTCGTTCACCCCTTCAACCCTAAATACAGACACGTGTAGGGATTAATACTGATTTTTTTCCCCATTAATCTTTAATGAACCAAATGTCTCATTTCTTGCAACCCGTTCGTGTATAAAATTGTATGTATCATAGAGTGACTCGTGAATTCCATGCTGTTACAGATTGTCGTCGATGGTAATGTAATCATATGGTAAGTAGAATGTCTCTAGAGTCGGGTAACTTGTTTAATTATCTACGAATATTCCACAAAATACCTAAAACCTGCATTAATTTCAAGTAATTCTTTAAATGAGGTCATTAAACGTTGATGTTCAGACCTTTAATTCATATTTCGTGTTCAAAATAAAGTTTCACTTTTACAGTGGAGTTCATGCACTCACACGTTGATTTTAGGGTACTTTTATGATACATTTCATGATAAATACAGGTATAAAACTGCTATTTAGTCTGTATTTCATAATTAGAGAGTACGACGAAATTCACTCTCCGAGGGATCGCCCGTGCTACAGTGTTGCCAGTCGCGCATTCTTCATTACACTCTTGCCGAGTTAACACGTTTTATAGCTAACAATACATGCTAATAAAATTTGCATACCTTCATTCGCACTCTTCCGCGACCATTACCTTTCCATTTGGTAAATAATTTAGAAGCCCTCTAGGACTCCGGCCAAATATTAAAAGTGATGGGTCCCTGAGGTTTAATATTAGACTCCCCTCGTATTAAATTCTCTGTCACGCGAAATTCCCAAATGCATACGAGAGATATTTTTTGCACATGTTCATATTTTCACTTTTGTTCGCTCATTCGATACAGAATGTCGCGAGATGCCGTTGCACGGAATTGAACATAGAATTTTAAATTTTTAAATCGGTTCATTGTAGTTAGTTTTTTCTAGCAAATGCGATTGAGACGCACCATTTGTTCAATCGTGTGTAATGGAGAAAATCACTTGCATAGTAGGAATTTATGAAATTCCATTTAAATTCTTTATTTCATGCTAGGGTTTTAGTATGGAATGAGTTAATGTTTTAAAATTTTCTATTCTATACTATCCATGAGCAAATCATGACGAACCGTTCTTCCATTTCTGCGTAAAAGAAGAATAAACTAATATACACATTTTTGCTTTTACAAACAAACAAAACAAAAAAATATCTTTATTCAAGCTCCACATAATATTAGTATGTCTAATAACCGAACTTAATAACTCGAATCGAACTTTCACCAGCGAAAGTGGTTTATTTTATAAGTCAAAATATAAAGAAAAGAAGAGAAGAAGTAATTTAAGGGAAATAAAAACGTTTGTGTTTATGTTTTACAATGAAATAATAATGTACTAATTTAAGTTTTAAAAATTAAGAAATTTAATTTAATTTTTTAATTCGGTCATAAATATATTCACCGTTTGTATAATTGCATTTGCCTCCTAAGAAATATAAATAATAAAGCTTCATTTCAAATTCATATAACAATACTAAGCAAGTCGTGCAGGGCGTTGAATAATCGAGTTCATTTTATATGCATCAAATTCACAGAACAAAACTAATCTAGAACCCGGGAGCAATAAAAATGTCCCATTTCCCGCCGCTACGTTAAAAATAGATGAGTGCAAGGTGTAATCTCGACAATGCTTATTATAAAATTTCGCATCTTAAATATTTCACATTTTTCACCATTTAGCTCGACGTCACCCTACGGCGAGAAGAATACATCAATTACTTTCAGTCAAGTGGCTTCACTATGATAATGCATTTAATTTTCTCTTTTTAAATTTTCGAAATTCGAATAAGGTTTATTAGGTTCATAAATTATGTAATAAGATAATTCTATTTTTATATTTTAAAAATCATTCGTCAAGGATTTGATCGGACTAATTCTTATCAGTGACTTTCATATATCTAGAGCGATACAATAATTCAAGCCCTGAATGATCTGAGTGTTCGCCAAAAATATAGGTTATCAAATACTTGCTCTTTTTTATACAAATACTATAGAGCATGTTGTAGCTTTAAGCTCAAACTACATTATATAACAGATTTCAACATCTCCTAATGACAGATTTGTCACCTCGACATCTAGAAATCTACATCGAAACAGTCTTATGAAACCTTCCGCCCAGCACGATCCCCGAGCGGAACCAGCAGTGAGTGCTATTATCGAAAGCATAATTTTCCTTCAAGAAATGGACTAAACAATGATAACTTCACATACATGTTCTCAAAGTACCAGGTAAGTCCTCAGAATGTTGCAGTGTATCTGCCATCATACGATGGTATGACCTTCCTCCCATTTGCCTCCTTTCCCATATTATAAAAAAAATATAATTTCTTTAGAGCTCAAAGGACTCGGAGTGAATCAAATAAATCTGTATAACCATACGAGCTGTTTTATCAAAATTAAATCTCTTTGTTGAAATGAATAATCAAATTTATCAGGGTTTTGAATCTTATTTTTCAAAGGGCCTCAAAAGCTGTCTGTTTACACTATTTTTTAATATGATAATATGCATGTTTCTTTGGTCAAATAGGCTTTATCTTTAGTAAATAGATCATTGAACTAATTAAAGATTACTTAAGTTAGGTTTTAAAGCAAAAATGACACTTTTATTGTTAAAATAAATGAAATGTATTCATTCAACAATTCCTATAGGATGTAGGGAGTATTATGGACCCTAAATTTGTTTTTGTACTTAAGGGTGCTTGCTCCCTAAGATGTCAACAGACAAATACATCCGACATCCCTCATCTTAGATATTTTATTGTTTGTTCTTCCATTTTATAAAGCCTCGTAATAAAACTTTGCATTTTACATTTTTGGGGGCCGTAAATAAAAATTGCATTTTAAGCATATTTCAACGGGAAGTGTGTCACCTTTGGTCGGCATGTTGCAGGGATTTTCAAATAAGGACATAAATATTTTCAAATTGCGAATATTATTTTGATGTCACAGATAAATAATGTTCATAGACGTGAGCATAGAGGGATATCCTGTCGCTGTGATTAAATATTTTTTCGTTATTATATTATAATTACATGTTTATTTTGTTGAAGGAAAATTGGATCAGTCACAGCATAAAAATATCCAAGTATTAGTAATGCTATTAGTGTCTAGAAATACTAGCTTGTTTAAAATGATCGAAAATTTCAGTTCATTCAAGTCGGTTGTATTAAATACTAGCAACGCGCCCCGGCTTCACATGGGTGCAATTTAGATATACTATACACAAAGCCTATGTTACTTGCTGATAATGTAGCTTTCTATTGGTGAAAGAATTTTTAAAATCGGTCTAGTAGTTTTTGAGTTAAATAGTAACAAACAAACAAATCTTTCCTCTTTATAATATTAGTATAGAAAAAAACATGAACATTTCTGTTAAGGTCTTTATTAATCCAACAAGCTTGTTAATTATTGTTTCATTTTAGGATGTAAACAGTGATTAAATTAATAAATACATCGTGTCCGGCGCCTGGAGGAAGGTTCGCGCGCGGTGCTTGAGGGGGTTCAAGTAAAATTAAATTACAAGTTGACAAAATGAGTTACGCCCTTTTCTGTAGATTAACAAACAAAAACTGATGGTATGAGGGTCACGGAGGCATTAATGTTGTTAGAGGCAAATGACTCTATTCTTCGTGGACGTGTCGTCATCCGTTCACAATGCTACAATTTAAGCGGCCCATTGTTCTTGTTCATTCGGCTCTCGATTTAGTTTTGAGCTTTTATCGCTGTCCATTTGAATGGTAGGCGTGCGTCGACGCTTGCTCGCTTCAATGATTTTTCCACGGTTATACATAGGCGTATATTTAAGTTTTTAATAGAAAAAGCTCTCTGGGTATTGCAGAGCTCGAGCTTGATTTGTATCTAACTTTAATATGGAATAATATTGTCTTTGTACTTGTACTGTACTATTTGTGCGACTTCGCCGTGATTTTTTTATGTTAGACTAGCGGACCCGACAGATGGTTACATTAGACATAATTTAATATGGTGGTTAAGTATACTTAAATTTTCTAATTTTCCGCTCAATTTTCTTAATTTTTTCATAAGAACCTTCTGACAATAAAAAACAACCAACAAGCCGATCGGTCCAGTAGTTTTCAAGTTTATCGATAACAAAGAAAAAAAAAGTTGCTTATATATATATAGATAACGACATACGAGCATGAGGTTCACTTGCTGGTAGGTGATATCTTAGCCACAAAACATCAGGCAATGATGCGCTGTCGACTTACTTTTAACTTCGTACATATTAATTTCGCCACCCTTTTTGGATACTGTTTTCCAAAAACCCTTCTAAATGGTTGCTAATGTCATACAATAAAAATACTGTTAACATTTTATATAATTAGCTTCAGCGTTGATGATTCAGTTAGTCTAATAGAACGTATAAATAGTTGAATTTTCTTTTAAAAAAAATTAGAATTATTCGCTTGACTTGAAAATGGGATTGCATAGCGCGTGGCTTAAGCTACGACTGACCACGAAGGGGAGGATTTAGCACGGTTCAGGATCCAATTAATTTTAAAAATAACCACAACCCGCGGCCAATATTCCAAAGGGCTTATTGTTATGTAAATTTGTGCTAACTTGGTAGATGTAGGCATGACTAATTGTTAATTCGTATAATGCGCTTACAGAGGGACTCCATGCAAGCCGGTCTGGATAAAGGATTATACGCTTCACGTGACCGCACAGTTATCACCTTAATGTATTTTGTACATGAACCTATAACTTTGAGATGTTCGATCTCTAATTGAAAATTTTGACGGGCTCGTTGGCGCGTTCGATGGAACACCTGCCGTGCGCATCGATGGGTCGTGCGTTCGAATCCCACCGGGACCTCATGCTTATAATTTTCTGTAAGCATGTTTCCCCACGTATGGTAACTTCGGGCATTTATCGAGTGGGAGGAATATCTAAATTCCGACCGGGTAATGAATCACCGTTCATAGATGGAAAAACCGTGAAGTGCACATTGCGCGTTTCGGTTTCAGTCTATGGATTTCCGAATGCTCGAAGTAAAAATTAGGTCGACAGTGCATCATTGACTGATGTTCTATGGCTGAGGTATCACCTACCATCAAGTGAACCTCATGCTCGTCTGTCGATATCTGATATAAAAAAAAAACTTTGACTTTGAGAAATATCTATTTCACTTATAACTTATAAATGAGGTTGGTTTTTAATGTCTTTCACTGTCTAATTTATTTTAGAACAGTAAAATGGTTTCCTTGTTGTAATGTTAAACAAATGCCAATTTTTATGAACATGTTTAGTTTATAATTAACTTTTTACTCATAAAATACACTGTAATGTCGAAAAGATCAATGGGATATATCGAATACTATTGTGTTAAATGTACTAAAAACCTAATCAAGTGATATTCTCCGACAAATTATGTCTGGATAGGTTTACGGTTATCCGTGAAATTAGAATTTAAACGCTCCAATTCTATTCTTTTGTGCTAGGGTATACCGTAATCTATTAATAGACTCGAACTCAGGGAGTTGGAAAAGAGTCAGAATGACCTGAGTATGTGTAAAAAAATATATAGATAACATATCTGTTATCAATTAATTGCTATATTTATGCAAATGGCGCAGAGTGAGTTCAGTGGTTTTACTAAAAACACCTAGCAAATATACTGCTCATTTCTTTCGCGATTATACACGAAATATTATCTCATGTAGATCCTTTAAAACTGTTGACAATGTGACATACATATTTTGTTGTTATAAAATTAATCTGTTGTAACATTGTTGTTAACATAAGCGATATAATCTAGCACGAGATGCAGTTTCTTCAAACTAAGACGATGTTTTGTTACCAACTTGTGATTCTCTTAAGTTTCGCAACATTATGCAGATTGTTGGCATAATATATGTTACTTGGGAACTAGGTAACGTGTGATAAATTTCATAACTTGCTGCACCTTTATATTATGCGATCTACAACAACAAGAACAACTTATTTTTAAGTTAAATTTTTAACAAATTCACAATTGTATAATAAAATATTTGATATTAGATTACCTCCAGATTAATCTTCTGAATAAAATAAACCAAAAATAATGCAATTTGAATGAATTTTTTGGATCTTGTTCGTCTTAACAGATCATTAATTTATTATTATACTCTTTATTGTACCATAAAAAAAATTAAAAAAAATGTTACAAACATAACTAATCTAGACAAGTACATATTGGTGGCCTTATCGCTAGGCAGCGATTTCTTCCAGGCAAACCATACATAATAGGAAACATAGTTTATAATCGAACAGGAAATTTAGTTTATAATCGAATGTCATATTACGGATATTCCTGGTAACCTAAAGTAGTATACAAAATCAATTAAAGTATCCATTCTTGCTAACTTTTTGATGTAAATAACACCACTATTATTTAAAATATAGCTATAGTGTAAATTATAATATCCTTTCAACACGCGACGAAGCGAAGGTCAGAATTAAAGTCAGCTGCGCAGGACTAAAGCAATTTGCTCGTACGAACGTTGCTATTAGCAATTCATAGCAAATAACATGTAACAACAGTAATCAGCTTGGCTATGAAAGAAAAGTCGTATTTCGTAAGCAGGCGAGGCGGTGCCAAGCACAGATTTCGTCGGCAATGTATCGTGAAATTAGTTTAGTGGCACTATATAATTACGCGCCCTTACTTTTTATAGCCCACATTCGGCGTAGGGTGCGTCCCCCCGGATGACGGTTGTTATGACGAAAATGTCAACCCGGTCTGTGACTTGATGAATTGACACTATTTTAAACATCTTTTTCCTGAGTACCTTGGTTCAATACTAGCCATCAATATCAGAAAATCCCTCGCAAAACGCCGATATAGAAGAAATAAATGGAGTGTAAGAACTCGTGTTTTAAAGTAGTTTTACTTTGGGTACCTGTTTCTGTACACACAGCATACTAACACCGTGAAGTGCATCTTTCGCGATATAAACACGGGTATCAGTACAAATAACATTATATTTGCAAGGGTTGGTTGCTATAACCAATAAGTATGAAATTAAAAGTTGTAAGTCAAATTAATTTTAAAAGCTTAGAGACAAAATTATCTAATACAGTAGAATTTCACTAATCCAGCACTATTAAAAACCAGAGGGTACTGGATTATTGGAATGTTCGGATAACTGGATTAATAATAATTAATTAATTTATTTATTTATTTGGCTATCGCTACAGAAGACAATACAATATAAGTCAAAGTTACATAACACAGGTGCGGAGTCTTACTGTCCTCCTTTATTACGACTGCACTGCGTGTTTACATGCATTTTAATTATGGCTCTCACTAATTGAACATTAACATTAAGTTATCATTAAAATAATTTATAATTTATATCGTCATAATATTTAAAAAAAAACAAAGAAAAATTAATAAATAATAATAATTAAAATTAAAAATAACATTACGTAGAGGATTGTGCGCAACAAGACGGCGCAGGAGACTTGAGTGCATTTTTAATTGAATATTTAAATTTAAGTCTATTAGACTCAAAAATATATATATAAAAATATTAATATCAAATTTATTTTTTCTAGAGGTAAGCTCGTTAAAAAGGCGACACATACGAACCATAGGATTGTTAATTAATCCGTTAATTTTTAATTTTAACTAATTTCATACTTATGTTTTTTACATTCAACCCTCGGTATTATAAATATCATAGGTACGTAGGTGCTATTCTTACGTAGGAAGTCATAAAATAAAACTCGAACTGCGAGATACATTTCATAGATTTATTATATAAAATCTTAATCTACTTCTGAATTTGTAACTTAATGTAGTATAGTAACATGTGAAATGTACAGAAGTATACGATAAGTACATATAGTAAGTATTTAGCTATAATTATTGCGCAATATATCCGTTCGGGATATCCTTAGTTTTAAAATCATTTAAATACTTAAGTACCGAATCTTAGGTGATACATAATTTAAAAAGCTCAGATTTATACCTATTATTATATCTATTTCGATCATTGTATGTACATTATGATATGAGAGATTTGAAAATATTATATAATGCTTTTGCTATATTACTTAAATAATATATTTTAAGCACCTAATGATCTAACATTTACTCTTGGCAGTTT
The DNA here is from genome assembly GCA_905404175.1 of Anthocharis cardamines. NCBI lineage: Eukaryota > Metazoa > Arthropoda > Insecta > Lepidoptera > Pieridae > Anthocharis > Anthocharis cardamines. The sequence continues at coordinate 6,483,392 of FR989964.1, forward strand.
CCCGATGCGTGAAACTTGTCTTTTACAATGGAAGTGACTACTGAATATTAAAATATATTTTTAAATGGCCGGTTTCAATGTGAGTCGTGAAGATGAAGAAAAAAAGACAGAAGTTTTGAGAGAACAATATCTATGGCGTTCTTTATAAATCTCTAGAAAAAATATTTTTACAATTTCATAAAACATTTTTGTCTTTCAAATTAGATAAGCTATTTAGATGGTGTAAGTACATTAGTATAATACAAGCTCTTAATAGTACTCTATGATATGGAATCGAAGTGTCGAAAGGTACCAGGAGGATGATATTATTATAACATTACTTACGAATCACCTAGTTTTATCTTAGATCAAATCTATTTGTACAAAAATATGCAGAATTATTTTCTAGAACACCGTCTACGTAATTTACTAATATAATTTATACGTCAATATATTATATAGAGTAAAAATATATGCCGGGATATAAAACATAAAATAAGACAAAATAAATCTTGTATTATAAAGTTTTATACATTCACTCCGACATATATTTCTATTTAGTGAGCAAGCTTTTGTATTCAGTTACATATTATTGCTGGGTTTAACGTTTATTACAATAAAATAGTCTAAATAAAAAGAAAATCTTTAAATTAATGTACTTAAACATTTACGTATAAAACGCGATTTATTCATCATATTAGTTATCCCGTTTCGAATAGGAAACGCGTTTTAATCCAGTAAACGTTATTTAAACTTGTGAAACTCGCATTAATAAAATACAATATAATTAAACATTTTTAGAATATTCTTGACCTTTGTAGGCAAACGATCAGTTTTATATAATTTTAGAGAGTATTACATTTTAATTGTATTATACAATTTAGTTTTACAATCGAAAGTAAGTCGACAGCGCATCATTGATGTTCTGTGGCTGAGATCACCTACCATGAAGTGAACCTGATGCTCATCTGTCAATATCTAACATAAAAATTTAGATAAGATAGTCTGTTCTTATAATAATATATCATATCTATGGCAGTGTTTATAAATGCTACTCGTTTGTGACAGTTGATCATTCCTTCAATAATTATTCCTCCTAAACTCAGTATAGACTATACAAAAGCTTTTATTAATAAAAACCAGGGATTGAAACCGGTTAATTTTTTTTTCCAAAATACGTGTCTGACTGAGATACCGTGTTGGTTTTAAAGAGTACTAAACATTAAACATACCGCACTATTTTTTCAGTAAATATGACTAAAAACGAAAGAATATTAACGAAAATATTTACTATTTCGGTTAAGCTCCCATAGTAAATTAACCGGTATTTCGTCCCTGATAAAACACACCAAAATTGTTAAAAAAACCAGAAAAGGTAATGGCGCTGCAAATATAATGCAATAGTCTAAACTAAGTCATTATTGCATTTCTAATAAACACTTAACGCTAAACGATTTTCTTATATATCACAGGCTTAAATATATTCATTATTTAAAGGGACGTGCATTCTATACGTACACTTAGAGAAAATTAGGCAACTATTTACACGAATAAAGGGCAAAATAATGAGGCAAACCCACAACCCTCAGAGATTTCAGAATTACAGAACAGCTATACGCACTAACTCATTAGTAAAAAGGCAACGAGTTTGATCATTTTAACAAACTTAATTACAATAGATAGGGTCAAAATTCTCCCGCTCGGCGAACCTTTGTTTATGTACTGTTTGTTTTAGCTGTCCGCCATTTGAAAACTAAAACACCCCTTCATTAAATCTGTTCCTAAAATTACGAATAAACGAAAAAATGGACTCCGGCGAATACACTTTTAGCATCGGAGATTGGCGATAGTTCAAAACATCGTATTTATTCGCTGATTTTATTATTTTTTTGCACTTGTCACTTTATATAATAAAAAAGATGTTGTTGTCTATAGATAAGGTCGTGACAGATACACCTCAGACCAGTGATTCTCAACTGTGCCGCGGTAATTTTGTGTTCTTTATTCGTAATAATGGTAAAATTATTACGAGTAATGAAGCTCAAATATTTCATTAAAAATATTCTTATTATTAACTTGTATTTAATTCCTTAATAAACGTACTGTTCTTTTGTAGTACATAGTATGTATTTTAGTTTACATTTAAAACTATTTTACAGTGTATACATTACAGTCATTATAGGTAATTCAACAACATTCAAACTTTCTTAGTGTGCCGCGAAAAATAGAAAGATTGAGAATCACTGTCTTTAGATACTACATTTACTTAGCTTTCCCGTTGTGGTTTATAGTCAGTTTAAGTCAAAGTGACAGAAAGTTTGTCTCGATCAAATGAACTTCTATTTCTTCACCCCAAAGGAATTCTCAGTTTCAAATGCTATATAAAATAATTGTATTAAAGTATGAAAATCGCTGATCTCCGTAGCAATCTCCGATGTATCGCAGGTCTAAATGCAACAAAATGGCAAGATATAACTTAAATATAATAGGACTGTTACTATCGCCTACACAGGCGTAAAGCACGGCGTACACCGCACTAATACGAAAACTCCAAAATACTAACAATTTCACTACTCTCTTAACAAAGCGTACTTACATGAAATTTAAACTTTCACTTTCACCAACAAAGCATCGCACAACACTAGTTTCCTTTCTATATTAAAAATTGTCCGTTCAATTTTGAATTTGAATCACCTTCTCATGTTCGTCGATACGTGGCCGAACTTGCACGGTACGTCACATTTGCAACACAGTATTTATTAATTAGTATTAGGGATGTTACGGGGGTGGTTTTATCGGAATCGGGAGTTTTTAAATTTGGTTTGTCGGAACCGGAATCGGAGGCAGAGGCAAAAGAGAGATGTGTAATACAATAAAATAACAAACATTATTCATCAGTTTCATTCGTATCAAATTATATAAAAAAATTAAATAAAAATAAACGAATTTTAAGTCAGTTAAATCAAATGGCGCTGTGTGACCTCCGATTCAAATTTATCGGAACCAAAATCAGAATCTCCGTGAAAAATTAAATCAATCGGAACATCCGACTTTTCAGAACCGGAGTCGAAGCTCCGTAACATCCCTGATTAGTAATGCTGTTTGATACATTTTGAGCTCACTTATATATTGGATAAGAGTTATTTGTGGTCAGCGGTCACAGCCTCAGGCGAGCACGTTGAAGTACCGCAGCGCGGCGGCCGCGTAGGGCACGGGCGCGGCGCCGTACGCGGTAACGGACTGGGACATGAGATAGGCGATGTTCAGGAGCTATCACACAATTTCGTTCGGATGCGTGTTCTGATTCGAGTCGTTTTGCCGAGAGCATTGCTGTAAAAGAAATATTATATAATTTTTTTTAGACACTTTATAATGGACAATAAGTACCTACATAGAAACGTGCAGAAGGTTTCTTTTTTATGTTATACTAGCAACGCGCCCCGGCTTCACACGGGTGCAATGTAGATGTACTATACACAAAACATAGCCTATGTTACTCGCTGATAATGTAATTTTCTGTTGGTGAAAGAATTTTTAAAATCGGTTTAGTAGCTTTTGAGTTAAATCGTAACAAACAAACAAACAAATATTATAAATTAATTATATAATTAATTTATTATATAAAACTTGAATAATGTAACCCAATGTGGAATAAAAAGGTTGTAGGGATCTACTGAACCGCTTTTAAAAATTCTTTCACCAATAGAGAGCTATGTGCTATTTGAGGTAATGTTATCGGCGAGTAACAGGCTATATATTTGTTACCGTACGAAGCCGGGGCAGATGTTATTTTAAGTACAGTATCAATCTAGTGTTTTTATATTTTGCGTTGAATGCGTGAGCCCTAGAACAGGTCAAAATGTATATTTATGAGACACCAAAATTCTGTTTATTAAATCGTCTATTTTTGAGCTACGAATAATTCTATCCTTATATATAGTTATACATAATCCCGGTTTAAGGCCTCTCAACACTTGGTAATTACTTTTACTTTTTAAAAATTTCAATTTTACCTTTGTGTGATGCACCTACAAACATTAAAGATTAACAATTATAACTATTGTGTATAACAATAATGGAAGTGAATTAAGCCCAATTAACTATTTCTTTAACTGCTATCTTAAATTTAGACACAGTTCACATTGGTATATACTATATAGACGTATCGAAAATTAGATTTGCTAATGAAGAAGAACTTTACTTTGAAAGATAAGTCACAGTCAAAACCAGTTCAAACTTATTTTAACATTATATAGCTACGTTACTTAATACATTCCCGAAATTCTTACCAAGGGATCTACATTTCCATCGGAAACAAGCAGCTTACTTTAAAAACTGTTTATCTTAGCGTCCTCTTCGACTTACCTCTTGTTTCCGTTCCCACGTTTTCATCGCTGTTTTATATTTCTCAAACTCGTGACACCAGTTCGAGTAAATCTTCTGATATTCATTACTTTTCTCCGGCGGTGAACATCTGTGGAATAATAAATGTATAATATTTTTAATCTTTTAAATTTTCATTCATTCGCTGGTAATTTCCAAATGACGAACTCATTCATACATTCATTCGTTTTTAGGAGTAGAATTAATATATAAACTAAAATAAATTTAGTGTAACAATAAATATAATATTATAATTGAATAAGCCAAATTAAACGTTGCTGACGTGCATAATTTATATCCATTAATGATATTCTACAAATGGAAATGGCTTTTATGGAAATTAGAGATCAATTACAATGTTGAAGTGTTTATTGATACCTTAGTTTATGACTGTCTAAAAGTGTTCCCTAATTGGTCACGAAATAAACGCATTTCTATGTCACTGATCATTTTTCTTTACAGGCAAATAGGTGAACAGTCTTCTATGCCCTGTCCTGTCCGAAAGTTTTTTTAAAATCCTCTTTCCCGGGGTTCAAATCTGGAACCTACGGTCTTGACGCCCATACCCATTGAGACGGTCATCGAAATGAAGCGTAGCCTATTTGTGTATATACCTGTGGGTGTCGACGGTGATGTTGTAGGAGCAGAGCAGCGACCCCCCGAGCCAGCAGTCGTAGCGGCCGGCGTCCGCCTCGCTCACCGATATAATGAGCAGTCCATGCTCTGACGTCTCTATATATTTCTCCGGCTTACTGAAAACAAAAGAAAATTGTGAACAAAAGACCATCATACTCATTGCTGAGTCGTTCACTGCAATAGATCGATTAACTCTTACTGGAGTTTTTTTGAAGCATCGCAGCAGCTACAGCCCATTGGGGCCAAGGCCTGCTCAAGTAATTCCTTTCATTTGTCTATATTTGACCTAATTACCAATTCATTTTTCTCATTCACCTTTGCCCTCATAAACTACTCATTCGATTACGATGAAACTTTGGTGAGCCCGCCCGCGAAAGTAGGTACCTAGTAATTTTATAATTTCGATTTTTACTTTATGAATCACCATAAATGGAAGTGAAAACATAGCTTCTTTGTAGCCTACCTACAAGCTCTTCGTATTTTGAAAACCCTTTCAAAACTTTGATTGAAATGTATTTTAAGCAAAGAATAATGTTGAAACTTTTGATGACTTTATCTGTATAATCAAAATCATACCCAGCTTTTTCCTCTATTTAAACTTTAATCAGTACTAAAAGTCAGTTATATACAATATAATAACTTTTATTATTTAATGATACTAACATGAATAGTACAATATTTTCTATATAAATAGAGCAAACTAAATAAATCCTTGACTTTCACATCACTTTTCTAGATTTGTTTTGTTTTAGTCTCGTATTGTCTCATTAAAAACAAAAAAAACAAAATTAACAGTCGGTAATAGTTGAAAAGGAGAGAACGGAAACGATACAAGCGTTTCCCCTACGTTTTAATTATGCCCGCGGAAGTAGATAGCGGTGGATTTGGAAACACTTTAATTAATCTTGTTGCACGCCTGCAGTCGTGCCCCCTTGCTTTAGAGCTTGAAGAACACACGATTTTTATAGGCAGTCTATGTGAAGTTATTACTTATTTTTAAAATTGTGACTCACTTCAGCTAAGCTGGGGAAATATTTATACGATGTTTAATAATAATTATTATAGATATATCCTAAAAGTGTTCGTAGCAAATTGTTATTGCTACCGGTTATAATATTTGTCAGAAGTGCTTTCTTAACTAATATTTGTAAGAATATTGCATGACGGAAAGGACAATTTTCATTCAGATTGTTTACCAGTTATACAACAAACAAAACAAATGCACTTAATTGCATACTGGTTTAAACTATGTCGGCAAAATTAGCCAAAAATTCGCGATTATTCGTACAATTATGCCTAACGAACATGGCCAATATTTGCATATAAGATATAAAACCTACAAAAACAGCCTTTACAGAACTTATCACAGAGGGGGGGGGAAATCTCGATTAAATATATTAATATATTGTTTAGGCAGTGGCAATAACAAGTTCTTACTTGAAAGTAATAGGGTGACGTCCCTTATCACGCGAGTAGTGATACCAGGAAACGGCTCTCGGCTGCAGGACTTCAGGCATCTTCACAAAACTGCCCAAGTGTAGACTCTGGCCCCACGTAGCGGACACGCTCTTACGGGATATTGACGAGTCACAGATGTCAGCTGTTTCGTTTGCCACGTCTTGGATTAACCTGGTTGTGAAGGTTAAAACTCAAGTTTAGAACAACGGCATAGCATTAAATTCATTTGACTTTAAAGTACTGTGATAAATTAATGAAAAAAAGTGAATTCTCGAGTCCCCTAGTGGGGTAAGGAGCAGACCCATTTCTGTGTCTGTTTCACTGATCATTTTTCTTTACAGGCAAGTAGGTGATTAGCCTTCTGTGCCCTGCACGACCACAACAATGTTTTTTATCTTTCCCCGGGATCCCAACCCAGGACCTCCGCTGCTCAGCATCGCGCTTACTACTGAGGAACGGATGCGATGATAAAGTGATGCTTTTGATATCAAAAGATGAGCGTGAGGTTCACTTGAAAATAGGCAATACCTTGGCCAATATAATGCGCTATAAAATATATATTTTTTTGGACATATATCTACTTCAAGGCTCTTTCATCTACGGAAGTTGATTAACGAATTCAAGCAATATTGTCTTTTACTAACGCGAGTATCACACATTAAAATAAAAAAAATACTTAATAACTTGAAAATTGCAAATATGAAATCCGAAGGAATAGATGGCGTTAATATGGCAACTTTGTGATATTTCAAATCACAGCTGTCAACTTTCAGTCTGCCCGTGACCACGGTTGTTAAAATGATCCGAAATGTTGGGAAAAAATAATATAAATAATAAATCGCGTAAAAAGGTATTTTATTTGAATTCAAGGAATATTGAAATTATATCCGATCGAGAATTCCACTCGTAGAAAGAACATGTATGGTGTATATTTCAGAATATAAAATATATATTGTTATTGAAATATCGACCTAACCGTGGAACAAAGTTACGTCTACATAATCTCCACTTTATATTCGACATTATTATTTAGATAAATGATCTACATAATTTTTTGAACTGCTATGTTCAAAAAATTATGAGTTTTAAAAAAAATCAGTTACAAAACGGACTTTGTATGTATTAAAAAAAATCAAATCTGACTTCGTTCCACTGCTAGGTTGTATTGTTTCAATAAGCTCATCAAACAATAATTATTTTATTAACAAACCATAGCAAATGGAACAGTAATTCTGATATTGATTACTGACTACGGTTAATACATTGTTGCCAGCGATAGGCATATATATAAAAGCTTTATTTGAAATTCGAGTTGTTTGTTCCCGTGATTATTTCGATACACAATGGATGGGCGGTCAGTGTATAATTAAGAATCGATTTAATGCTATTGATAGTGTCGATTTGAAACTAAGTTAATAACACGGGGCTATTAAATTTGAAAGCTATGATTGCAAATAATTTTCATAGTTCTTCACTATCATTTATTGAAATGACAGTGAAGAAGTATGAAATTTATACAGAAACAACAATCATAGTACACAAATAAAAATTATCAGTTAAATAGAGTAAACTTTAAAAATAATTTCAAATTGCCATTGAAACATAGTTTTAATTTTTAACTTTTACGCTGAACGTAGTGTTTACTGAAAAACATCAAGATGTATAAGACTACAATATATAAGTACACAGTACATTATAAACCTAAAAATATAGTGTAAAAAATCAATACTATATACCGTATAATATTAAAAATATTGAGTACTTACCCAGGTATGTATTCCCTGCAGACGCCCGCGTCTCTATCCCAGCCACAGTAGGGGTCGCGTGCGCAGCGCACACACGCGTCGTAGCGGCGCGCGCATAACGCTAGCCGTAGCTGTAGCACGCGACGGTCCGACGCCGCGTAGAGGGAACCATGAGCGCGTGACAGAGCCATTGCCTACGAAAATGGTAAATATTTTGATTTCTCCTACGTAAATTATGGTAATTAAGTAAGTTTTCTGTTATGGTACGTTTTTTAAACTAAACTGAACATATTAATCTAGTTTTTTATAATGATAAAATCTTATACGTCTTGTAAGTACCTAAAAGAATATGTTTTATATTGCGAACACAGAAAATAAATGAATTCAGACGGTATAGTTTATTAAACGTAAAACACTATGTCTTGATACCATAACTTACATGGGAGCTATCGATTTAAGGGTTTGAAATTAAGATGCACAAAACATTAAATCACCACACGGGTATTAGTAGTCTGTAGTAATAAAACAATAAAAAAAATTTAAGAGAACACCTTAAAACCAATCAAACAAAACAAAATTTTAACCTTGGCAACAGCTGATTAGTTGTCCTTTTAATTGTTTTATCTTATAAAAACAAATATAAACTTCTGTATAATGTGCTACACAAATGTCGCGTATGTAGGACTAGTTTGTAAGATCACTACTAAGATGTTAATTGATTAACTGAACAGTGTTATTTGATTAATAAATAATTTAATAATTAGGATTGCTTAATTTATAGGGTGAATAAACTTTTAACTACTAGAACTACGCTAGTAGGTATTGATAAAGTGATTTAAAAAAAACATGCAAGTCGACTTATCAACCTATTCACGCCTAGTACGGATATATTAAAACTAAATCAGGAATAAAATCCCACAGTAAATTTTTCACGAGTCAGCAACTGAAGAGTTTGTAACGTCAGTATATACCTGAATGGGTTCGCCTGGAGTAACGTCGAATATGTCAAGTAAAGCTGACTGGCTGTCACCGTTCCGAGTCCACTGAACGATTTTATGAATTTTCCCTTCATCTGTAACAATCAAATACATATTGGATTCGAAGAACTTTCAGTATTCAAACTGGAGCACATGTGAGTGAAATTATTAAACAAATACGAAACAGTCATGTCCCTGTCTGTTCAGCCGTGAAGTCAGAAATAAAACACTTGGAATATTTTCAAAAGAAAACATTGTTCCAGTTAAAACAAAAGACTTTTCATACAGTAAATTGCGAAAGCAAACGTTCATATAAAGTAATATTTTATTTTTATATTGGTCCATAAAGTTGGGTTTCTTTTGTAATTAGGTTTTCGTTAATTGTGCCGGCAACGTCTAGCCATAAGGAGAAATTATAATGGTTCGTTACGTTCAGGGATCAATTAGCGAAGGTCTACGGGTTCTCTGTTTATTGTGCTGATTATTTGAGTTGGCAAAAAATAACGCTGTTAACTACGAGGGTGATTTTGAATTAAGGTATTTATTCTTTTCGTATATGTGTATTTACCTAAATAAATTCATAACATATAGTTATTATTAAACTATTACATAAAACTATGTGTACCTGTCTCCCCGTTACCACGGTTACTGAAAAGCATCCGAAACGTCGGGTAAATAATTTTAATAATATAAATAGTAAATCGCGTTTTAATCCGGTATACGTATTTTATTTAAATGTATGATACTCGCGTTAATAAAAGATAATATTACATTAAAACTATCTAATAAAATAATTGAATGTGAAATAAATATATACAAGTAGTAGCACTAGAGATTGACGTAATAATTATACTGGCACGATAATAACTCACCAAATCAAAACTGTGTGCATTAATAAATAGCTTGTCTAATAAAATGATAAATTACAAAGACGTCCAAAGCGACGCCTCAATTAATTTGAGCTGTCGCCGGTGACAAGCCGTGAACTTTGCCTCTACCCATTTCATTATTTTTGGGAACCCTTGCGAATAAACTTATAAAATGAAATTCAGTATTATCATTCTACCTCTAAATCAGTGTTTCCCAAAGTGGGCGATAATGCCTCCTTGTGGGCGCTGCAGGTCTAAAAGGGGGCGGTAAGAGACCCAAAAAAAAATGGGGGCGTTGTGCAGAGGTCTCGGGGGCGATTTGTAATTTCATCTAGCTAGGAGGACTCTTAGACACAGACTGAGCTCTCGACTCTCGACTTTAACTTGTGAACATCAACTATTCGAAGTTCATATATCTATCCTGTTTTATTCAATAAATAAAAAAAAAATCATATCAATCGGTGTGGTTATAGTAAAAGTCTCGTTTAGAATAAATGTTAAATCTCCGCTAATATAGCTCACAATAATTAATTAATTTAATTGGAAGTTATAGTGGTTTTTAAGTTTTTTGAAAAAAATGGGGGCACTAAAAATAATTTTTTCTCAAAGTGGGCAGTAGACAAAATAAGTTTGGGAACCCCTGCTCTACATGTTCTAGCAATGTCGCTATCTTAAAGGAAAACACGCAAATCAGCGAAATCTTTATAAACACAATCAGTTCTCGCACGTGACCGTTGGATATTTCGTTAAATCGTACATAAGGTCACAAGTTTCCTTACAAAACGAACCAATTCACGAGCGAATTAATATTCGACCCACGGATCTTAATAGCTAATTGGATTAAGGCATGTACCAAAATTACCTAACTGGGTTATAACATATATGGTACGTGTTGCAGACGGTGCGTTCTGCGTTATAGCGACATGGCCCGTATTGTTAGCGGCACACTTCAACATCACTGGCACGAAATTCATTATGAATTTGGTTCGATATTTAAAATTTATAATTTACAGTTCTTTTAACTTTACGAGTATTATTATATTACCAAAATGAATGACTAGCTAACATCTATCTAGTTTTTGTTCCGTTTTTTTTAAATGAATGCATTGTAGGTATAAAGATTTAATGAATTAACAAGATAGTAATTTTCTATGACCAATTATAGGAACAATAAGTTATGCTAAGAATGACCGGTTAAATTTACTACTGTTATTTAATTTATTATTTTTGATTCTATTTTTTAAGATTGTTATGGTTTATGACTTAGTACATTTGATTTAAAAATTAATCAAAGTTTATTTAAATATTAATAATTTAGTTAAAGTATTCTATATTCCGAAGCACTATACGAATAAATAAGCAAAATTATTTTTAAATTAAAATGAATATTTATACAAACAAACAATACTCTATATGCTAAAAACGAATTTATTAAAAGTTCTTATAAGATTCTTTAAGCCTTTAAGTTAGGACTCACTTACATCTCAATACATAGAAAAAGTATAAAATTAAACGAATATAGAATAAAAATACCATACCTTTAATATACGCTAATTTAAGTAATGTATCCCGACATCATAGGCCATTAGTTTTCGCGACAGCCGCGTAGCACCTGATTGACGCAAACAGGCGTGGATAATTATGTACGATGAATATCACATGAACTTCACCCTTAGACTCGCTACGTATTATAGTACCTACCGCTAACAATGATAGTAGTACTGTTATAGTTATTATGTCTGAATTCCATAATTAAATACTCAGTACTCGGCGTTGGAAACACCAATGCTACTAACTATAATATTATTATCAGAGCAAGGGTAGGTTTGATGCTTTGTTCTTCTTTCCTAAAGAAATACATTGACTAAAATTTATGGACAGGTGGATAGGAATAGGGAAGACTTTACCATATTCTGCAAAAACATCAACATTTTGACGCGAGAACAAAACCAAATTACACTACAGGAAAATCCTAGCTGTTTATAATGTCACTAGAAAAGGCCAAAGCCGAGTTTATATTGAACTGTTGTGTTAGAAATTATGCTAAAAAATAGATATTATTGGCGAAGGTTTTTCGTATAGTTACAATGAGTTAGAGCGCTTGCGCGAACCGTGAAAAATATAGAACATACAACTTTTTGTATGTTCAATAAATAGCTCACACCGGACTTTAAAAAAGACACCCTATATCAAAACATCGAAATTTGAAAAGCCCTGAAGAATTTTTAGTTACAAAATGAAATAATAATTGAAAATAAAAATATTATTTATAAAAAACCCCGACTGCGTGAATAATTGTAAACTTATTTATTTCTCTTAATTTTCATAGTTGCAAACTATTTATGAAACCTTTTGTTTTGATACCCCTCTCGATAGGTTATGAAAAAAAAATTTTGGAAAACATAATATGGTGTCAAAAAACGGCCAAATTGATTATCATAATTTGGATATACTGAGTAATACTCTCACAATTGGGACGAATATAACGACGCCTCTCAAACCTCTCATCAAGACGTGGCTACAGGGCGTGCCAAAATAATCGCATTTTAATCTGGTATACAATATTTCATTTAAATAATTTATTTTCATTAACATATAGATTTTTCTATATAAAGCGTAGCGCTACCGTGTAAAGTTTCTTATCTCTATAAAAGGTGATTGCAACGTAATTTCTGCCATTAGATACAATAAACGTAGTGTGATTAACATTCAAAGTGTAATAAAGGATAATGAGTAACATATTTAGGGCAATCGTGGCGACGTAAAGGTTGCGTTATGAAAACTGCTATCGTTAAGGAAATAATATGTAAGCGCCAGGAGCGATTATTTTTGCCGTATGAGTGAAAAGGGGGTTCCGCCGTGAATTTTCATGACTACACGATTAAACTATGGGCAATACTAGGTAAAATGTAATAATAAAATTTTAGTAATCTCTAGCCAGTTAAAACTCTAATTAATGAAGGTAAGAGACAGGAGTATTTAGTTGAATTTCTAAATCTAGTTTAGTTGAAATCATTCTATTACACAGACTTTTCGTGGTTGCAAGTTCAACGCCAGAATATAATTATACTTACTACAATACAATTTATATTGCAATTATTTTAATTGTATCTTAAGAAAAACATGTAAAATATTATATCCTAAAATGAATATAAAAAATAAGATTTATAAGTGAGTAAGGATATAATTTGAATAAATAATAGGTACAATGTTGCTCTTCGTACCAAAATGTCGACGTCTCATCTCATACATTAGAGGCTTTTAAATTTTGACATTGTTCTAAGTTGATACGATAACAGCGACTACAAGGGAAAGCGTTCAGTTTCCTGCAACCAAATACGGGGAAACAGGGAGGTTCGAGGCAAAACTGAAATCTGTTTATGGCAACCCCGTAACACGCTTTAAGCTTTAAGACGTGACGTCACGTAACGTTAGGGGTAAAAGAGAACTTTGAAATTACTTTTTTGCTGCAGAGATTTCTTTGGAGATACGGTATTTAATGAACACGCTCTTTCAAATTGTTTTTTTTTATTAACTGGTCTTACAATATTGATATTTTTAAGTAAATAATAAAAAATAGCACTTTTCTTGCATTAAAGAATATTAAAACGTATAAATAAATATGTCAACTGATAATTTTTAACGATCACTTTAAGATTACGAAGGAAGCTACGTATACATAAAGCTTTAGCGATGCGAACGCTAGCAATCCATGTACACGAACTCATAAATAAACGTAGTAGTATTCATTAATTTTGATCACGAATGAGGGTAGCAAAATAATTAAACAATCCCACATTGGTTCCGATCAATTAAGATCCCTCTGGTACACGTATAAGAAAGAATTAAGTTACGGATTATCTCAATATATGAGTACTAAATCGCGCCAACATACGATACTCTAAGTTACAAAGGTTCCGCCCACCATATTTTAAAAGTTTAAATATATTTTTTTACAGTTTACAGTTAATCAAAAATAAATATATTTTTTTAAATAAAACGCTAATTAAGAAATTAACAGAATATACAATAAGATTACAGAGAGTTATGAGTGGTGTGTGTGTGTGGAAGTATGTGGATGTGTGAGCGTTCAAGAAAACTCTTTTGAATAAATTATATTAAGATTTTTTTTACGTATTTTTGTGAATTTACACATTTCTACATATAGCTACTACATATATATAACACAAACATGAAATATCGGTCGATAAAGATCATTTGAAAATTGTATGTATTAATTATTTTTTTATTAGAGCAGGTAGTTGCCGTATTTAATACTCATTTGTCCAACCCTACTTTCGAATAATTGGAGTAAATTAAATTACGGATAAGGGTTGTCACATTTTATAATTATATTTTAATATTTTCTTGTTCAATGATCACAACCCTCCAACGTGCAAAGGAATTACCCCGCAATCCAATAAAGATTTTGCTCCGACAGGCCTAAGTGAAAACTTTTTTGAGATCCCCCGAACAATATAAGTTTTTATCCTCCGAGTGGTATAAATTCTCAAACACAAAGTAGCTCTAACATCTTTATTGGTTTTCATAAAAAAAAGTAACCAATCGAATCGGCCGACTTTTAACTTACGATTATTGGAATCCTCTCCCTAACGCCTGTGTAAAGTATTGAGAAGGCCCAAGATACCCTTCAAAGTTATGTTTTGGCCAAGTGTAACGTCCGCTAGAACATTTGCCACGTTCGTATATGTGCTAGTTTTGGATAAAACCTCAATAGTAAGAAAGATTTCATATATATATACTTATTTATGATTAAATCATGAAAAAAGATACTATAAATTCCACACATAAATAGTTCTAAGGAATTTTCGGTAATGTCCACCGGAATCGTTAAGTTAAATTATGACTTTAATATTAGTGTGGCATTAGAATGGCGATGTAGTGGAGTCTGGAGCAGTTCTGTATTTAAATTTATAGGAAGTTTCAGAAAAATGTATTATCCTCTTGATTTGTTTCGTAAGCCGTAGCGTATAAATCTCGAGATTGACAATATGAACAAATTCGGCATGGAGTTTTATCAGGGATCGCAATATGTATTTTATAGATGCCGTAAATCGAAGAACGCGGCTTTTAAACGTTTGCCAGCGAGTACTTTTATGAGAAACGTTAGAAATTTTATGTGACTGTTGCGGAGCTATCGATGTATTTAATACTATTTTCGTTTTCGATAAATAACTTAAGGCTCACTCTAATAACACGTATCGACTGACAATGTTATTATAAACACTTTGAAGGCTTGAAGACATCAAGCCTCAAGGACAAAATAATAATCAAAAAATCGATAGATTCATTATAATGTGACCTACTAAATGTTGATTGAGCGTTTAAATCACTTAAATAGTATAAAACAAAGTTCATATCCACGCGTGTATACGACAGTTTGGATTTTGACGCTTTTTTATTAAATATTTTACAAAGTATTATATGTATGATTCTGAATGTTTTATAAACAATATATTTAAAATATTGAATTCTGTATGAAGCCTTATTAGTTAAATCGGTAGAAATGGAATATTACTCAGTAAATCAAGATCGATATTATACTTTTTTTGCTGCAATTAAAATGTTAGCAAAGCAACTGCAAAGAAAAGTACAAGTGAACACAAATTGAAAAGTTACTCCCAACAAAATTAAACCTGTCGCGCAACTAACTCGCGCGGATATTTTGAATCAATGATTTATTATTTATTGGACATAGTACTTATCAATATCTAAAATATATCATATGTACTATGTAGTCTACCCGGTCGCAGTAGGGTAGTGTTGCTAGTTAATTTATGTAGATGAATTAGGTAAATACCAAATAAAAAAAATAAACTAAAGCAAATGATGTACAATAAATATAGCAAATGCTTTTTTTTTCAATATTACACAGAAAAGTGCCTAAAACCTACAAAAGTGTTGTTGGTTAAATCTCAATTAGAAACATAATTTTGCAATGGATGGTAAACACATCCGCATTTCTAAAATATTTGGCCCAATGAATATTATATTTGAGAAGGGTTGCAGCCGTGTCTCGTTATTTTGTATTTTGTATTAAGCGGTCGGTTATTCCGAACACGTATCAAAGGTGTATTTTTAAAGAAGGCTTTCACGGTGGCCGTGGCATTAGGGATGCCGCCATCGCGCCACCTCCAAAAACTTTCCCGTGCACCTTTTGATATTCAATATACTCTGGTACCTAAGCAATCCTTTGATGAGATGTTTTATGCAAAAGACGTTGGATACTTTTACCGGGGCGCGAATAAACGTTCAAAAGTGAACACATTAGTATTCCCATTTCTGTTCATGACAGGGCCCTCCCTTCACAGTTTTGGGGAATAAAAAATCAATGTTTATTCTCGGTGGACGCGATTTGAATGCTAATTATGGGTATAGCTAATTGCGCCGTGTTTGTGCGAAGGGCCAATCCTTTGTAAATAGACCACTCAGTTCGACAGTTTGGATTTGCTCATTTGAATTCCTGACTTTTGGTAAATTGTTTAGTTTTACACGAAATTTTTGTGTCAATGTTTTTGGTAATATTTGTTTGTGAAAAAGAATTTGTTATTTTCTTCGAATTAGATGTCTAGTAGAATAAGTATTGAATCTGCTATTCTAGTAGTAAAAACATATTTTATCAGTTATTTATAGTTAACTATAAACAAATAAAATACTGCATACCGGATTAAAACGCGATTTATTATTTATATTGTTTAAATTATTTATCCCGACGTTTCGGATGCTTTAAATGTGTGATACTCGCGTTAATAAAAGATAATATTATATAAACAAATACATTAGTGTCGACATAAATAATAACCAAATTGTATATCATAAAGACTATCGAATATCTAAAGTAGAACCTCAAAGCTAGGAGTTAACTCAAAACGTTGTACACGATGTAAGGTAACGGTCTACAATAAATTACTTAGGAATTTCCGTTCCCATACTGTATCGAGCTTAGTAATAAATATCGTTCATTTTCGTCGTGTGGCCAATGTATCGGTGACGCTCAGGATGTGGTATTTATTATATCATATCGTGAGCGTACTTTATATACCGTGTAAATAATTATACCGATCTTGGTAAAATACATTTTTCGCTTTATGTCGATACAAACATTATTGTTTTATAGGAACACACAGCAAAGAAAAGAGAAACTAGAATATTTATAAGCTAAACACGAGATACGAATATTTCTATTCCAATTTAAATTGAAGCAAAAGGTTGTTCAATTATGGTCTTTTGTTACCTGGCAATTTTACTTAAACTCAGTATTATTTGTTTTTAAAAATAAAATAATATTACTTATATCATGTAAGTCGATTTTTATATAGTTTTATCCACTGACATATGGGTTTATCCGTTTTTTAATTACTGCACGAGAATGTAACTTCAGCAATAAAAGCCGCTGATCATTTCGGGTGTAGCTTATTTAATACTAGCTGATGCCCGCGACTTCGTTCGCGTGGGGATCACTTTATGCTGAACTTTTGAGCAAGCTTTCTTCATATTATATATCCTCCATCCTCTGTACTTGGTGATTTCTTTTCGGAAAGAGCTATCAGAGTAGTCATTGGCGGTTGCTTTTGCATCATATTATCGACATGTTTAATGATGGTTGAGGTTGGGGTTCAAATGATGATTTGAAATTCAAAAGAAATACCATGGTAATTGAAAAAATGAACCTGACTTTAAAGAAACTCTAGGGAGATGCATATCAATCAAATTTTACGTCACCAAAATGCAGATATGTGTCTTTTTTCCACTAATCAGAGTTCAGTCGAAGATTGGATTCAATGCATTTTCCGGCTTAAATATATGCACGAAAATTGTACGGGTGTTTGAAAATACTTGCGGCACATGGAAAAAACGCCAAGAAAATGTCTAAATACGAATAAAATGAAGGTATGGAGAAATGCAACGTAAAATGAATGAAAAAAATTGTATGGCCATATTGGCCAAATACTTATTTTTTTATAAATTAAATTAGTGTGGAAGATACTATATCCACCTCTATATTTATTTCATTTAATTGATCACTTTTAATTTCAGATATTTTTGTAAATTCCCTTGGAAAGGAAAGGATTGATGAAAATGCGAAATAAACGATCTCATAAGAAATACATTTTTATATAACAGAATAGTTCAATAATACATTTTCTATTTTCAATATTAGTTCTTTTAAAAATAAAAAAAAATAAATACAAAAAAATATTTCCCTGAGTGATGATTCGAACTCGCATCTGAAATTACGTAGTACGACCGTATATCCACTATGCCACGAACACATATCAAAAACGGCGAAATTATCAAACTATTTCATTTACATATCAAACTGTGATTGACATCTGACAATTCGAAAAAATTCAACGCGAGTCAGTTTTCATTGCAATTTGTTGAAATGATGCCTTTAAAATAATATTTAAATCATGATAACTTTTTTTTCCGACAACCGATTTCGATAAAACAAAGCCTATATGTTGCCCTGGACTTTGCTTAATATAATTGTATAAATTACGCGAAAATCGGTTCAGTATCTTCGGAGATTAGCGTGAACAAACAGACAGACAGACAGACAGACAGACAGACAGACAGACAGACAAGAATCTTAAAAATTGCATTTATGCATTCTGCTACCCTTCTTTTATCACCCCTCTTAATTTCTGGTAAAAATATTTAGTGAAGCGTAATTTCGATCCTACTCTTTTATTATATGTATAGATTTGAGAAATTAAGTGTTCGAGATTCGAACATCGGCCGCTTTCGGCAAAGGTCGGCGGCAGCGAGGTGCTCGGCGCGGTGCGGTGCGCGGGCGGCGAAGAAGAAGACGGCGCGGGGCGCGAGCTTGAAGAAGTAGACATGGGTAACTCAGCAAAATTTCCTGCGCCAACTCAGCAACTCAGGCGCAGTATAGTGCGTCGGCTCCTTGAGTCAACTCAAAATTGCGCCACGGCGCAACAAAATTGGCCGCGCAAAGCGAGCAGTGAAACCTCCGAAACGCACGCAACGCCACGCTCATAGTTCACTCAGTGAGTGGGTACTGCGCCGTGCGCCAACACATTATGAATGTGTGAGCTGACTCACCCTGCGCAGTGAACCGTGCCGGCGCAATTGCGCCGCGCAGCGCAGTGTTACCCATGTCTATGAAGAAGCATTCGACTTCGACCAGCGAACCGCAACATACATACGTTCTCTTGTTAATTAATATTATATCCAAGATTATTATTATTATTGTTCATAAAATCCAGTTTTTATACAGTCCGCTTCTTATTTATATACACACATCATCAAACCCTGGATTAGGGCAGAAACATTAAGTACTTACTGTTTTAAATAATTAAAATACCTAATATATTACTACAATACTAATCAGAGTAATCTTTAAAGTATTTCATATTTATGATTCTTTATAAGAGAATGATATGAATTTTCGTTCATCTCTGTAAATAATATATAAAATAACTTGTAATTAATTATAACGAGTTTTTCTTCTTCGTTATATTATTTATTAATCCCGAGTCGAGTGCTTTAATAGCAAGCGTAGTTACGATCAGACTTTCAATGCATGTCTATTCCTACTTTTGTCTCTTTTATTTACGATCGATACAATTAAAGGTGGACAACGAATGCTCTCCAGTGCAGAAATAGACCTGGCTTCCGTAATAAGCGTAGTTAAATAACATTTCTGTATGATTGATTTGTAATAAGTAGTATTGCACGTTTTTATTATTATAGATTTGTTTGTTCAAATCTTTAAATTAAGGTCTTAATACATTATACAAAATTAAAAAACATATCAAATGACAGTACATTCCTAAGCAAATAGGACAGCGGGAAGAAATTAGTTAAACCCATTTACCAAAGTTTCTACTAGAGGGTAAAGGCATGAATTACTCTCATATAATTATTATTTTTTTATTATACACGAAACAGACAAATCTTTTTTTTCACCTACATAAGCCGATTAAAACTAACCTTACATAATACATTATATTACAGTTAATGCACCTTCACATATCATTTCCTTTGATCGCAATTCATGTTTACGGCAAAACTTTGACTTCATGCACTTAGGCAAATGGCTTTCCGATACTTTAAGAGCAATATCACAGTGTATCGTTATTACCTATGTGATATGAGCGCTGTAAATTATTACGAGGCCATTAATACTTATGTAAAGAAACTTTTTATGGTGTCGTAAAGAACATTACATAATTATTTAACTATAGTAACCATATTTTCTCGGTAAAACTTGTAGCACTAGGGCGTTGTAAGAAGTATATTGCATTTTTATATTGATTTAGTTATAGGGTATTTGTTAAAAAATCACAGAAAGTATTATTTTTTTTTTCGTTTTTTTTTGTCGTAGAATTCCCAATTTTTTGTACTCTACGTAATTTTTTTGACGGGCTCGTTGGCGCGTTCGGTAGAACACCTGCCGTGCGCATCGATGGGTCGTGGGTTCGATTCCCACCGGGAGCACATGCTTATAATTTTCTGTAAGCATGTTTACCCCACGTCTGGTAACTTCGGGCATTAATCGGGTGGGAGGAATATCTAAATTCCGACCGGGTAACGAACCACCGTTCATAGATGGAAAAACCGTGAAGTGCATATTGCGCGTTTCGGTTTCAGTCTTTGGATTTCCGAATGCTCGAAGTAAAAATTAGGTCGACAGCGCATCATTGACTGATGTTCTGTGGCTGAGGTATCAGTTATCACCTACTATCAAGTGAACCTCATGCTCGTCTGTCGATATCTGACATCAAAAAAAAAACTATATTGTTTTGTTTCATTGCATAATCATATACTTTGTTGAATTATTATAGATTGTCTATACTGTTTTGGTAAATTATATTTCTTTCCAATCATGTGTAATGATAATATAATTGTTGTTTGTCTTAATATCATAACATTGTAGCTATAATTAGCTTATGATCTGTGCTGATGACTTATGGAGTTAAACCTTTACAAAGCAGAATTTTTAATGGAAAATAAACCGCAATGGGAAAGAATCGTTATTGAAATTTGTAAGTTTAAAAAATACAGTAAAATTAAATAAAACAAACAATAATTTAAAAAATGTTACATTTTATCATAAATAATATATATATATATATATAATCGCTCAGCGGAAAGACTTACTTTGCGTGTTGTTCCTCAGCAAACAACTTACTATGGAGATTCGTATGCTGCTACTGCGATTCGGCTTTGGAACTCTCTACCCGATAATATTCGGTTGGCTCAGAGTCTGGCTACATTTAAAAAGCTTATATATGAACATTATCTTTCAATAGAGTACGGCCCTACTTAACTGGTCATAGTTGCATTTCATTATTTTTTAAGTATATACAATAGGTTATACATTTTCTCTCCTCGATTAAATATATCATAGTACGTTTAAATTTATATTGTAGTATTATATTTAAATATGTTTATATATTATATTTTTTATTCACCACCCTCTTCAAACTCCCGTTTCCATATCGCTTTATCCGACATAAGGTTGCCTGGAAGAAATTGCTTATAAGCAATAAGGCCGCCATTTATGCCTTAAACTTTATTCATAAGTTACTTTTGTATTTTAATTTTATTTTTTGGTGAATAATAAAGTGTTAAATAAATAAATAAACAGAAAAAAAGGAAGAAGAAAAGTGACAGAAGTTTTAGTACAAAATGCCAAATATTCTCTGGGCTTAGTTAACCACATACATACATCAACATCACCGACAAAATAGAAGGTGAAGTGAACTTTTCGCGACATTTATATGCGTAGTAAAAGCTATTAAATCTGTCTGGCCAGTGCTCCAACTCTAACTGAATTGCAAACCTCAAAGGGCTAAGCGTTTTGTGACTTGGAGTTCACGTAATTATATCATCATGGCTACGATATATCCGCTGACCGCTCGCCGAGCTGAGCTGACTGTGCATTTTAAATCGTTTTAATAACAGTTACGGATTCGCACTATTCAAAGCTTAACCACTCTAGTTCACTAGTTCATCTTTTTGATTTACACAAATGGAAATTAACGTTCTGATAGCTATGTTTATTTAGAGTGTAATTAGCTACGTATATAGCCCCTATAATTAAGTTTCGCAATTGTTAATATGAGCTGTCTTTGCGCGATACGTTAATATTATTATTATGTTTGTTTACAAAGACGCCCTTAGACTCGTTGGCGATGTCAACTCAAGGAATTTAATTAACTTCGTTAACTTCTAAATACTCTTAATGTCTTTGATACCTCGCCCCCTTCCATTGACAAACAGGGGCGTGTACACGACAGTTGCTGTCAAAGTTTTATCAACCTCGGCGTTCAGAAGTTGTGTGGCAACAGTGATTTAGGCATGATAAAACAAATGGAACGAAGCGAGGCAGGAGCCCGCATTGCGGGAACATCATACGCTCATTTCTCATTGTCTGCCGGCACCTCGAGCGGTGCTACAACTTTACGCCGGCTAGCGCAGTTTAATGCATATTATAACGCGGTAAGCACTCGAAATGGGCTAAGCGGGGAAGTAATATCGCGGCAGACAGCGAACTCTTTATTGAAAGCGTAAACTGTCCTTTTCACAACCCTCAGGCGTTGTGAGCTGGCTGATCGTACAACTTATTTTCATGCTCGAGTTTAACAGTAAACTAAGTGAGCTACGGATTTTCGAGTGAACTCTTTGCAGTTTGAATACACTAGACCATTCATTGTAAAGTAGTGCCAGAGACGCGGAAGTAGCTATAACGTTTAAGCACTTTATTGCGTTCTAGTTTCACTCGGGAAGTTTATAATCAACGCTCTCGTACCCACATCGTACTAACGCTTGAAGAGTTTCCACTATTGAAGGCAATAACAAAGTAGCATTATGGAAATTCAGCAACAGTAATTATCACGGTACGAAGCAGAAGGGGACGTCAAAGGTAACGCTTAAACAATTTAATATTCCACACGAGCATTTCAAACACAACTCGAATGTGGCTCTCCTTTCGTAAAAGTTCTATAAACGAACTCCCCTTCGTTAGATATCTACGTGAGTTTAATTCATTCAACAGTCTGTGGTACGGGTCTCGGTTTAGAAAACGATTTTGAGGAAGACTGATGAAAATTGCAACACCACAGGCTAAATTACCACTTGAAAGCGCTGTTTATAGCGTGAAGTGGGAAGTTATGCTGCGGCGACAATCCTGTGTGACGCTTTAGTGGTAGCCCACGATCTCAAGGTGCATATATTTGTTCTGAGTGCATTTTGGTGTTTGTCTGTGTTCTTTTTATTCGTGAACTATTTTACTGTTAAAAGCTTTACGCAAACGGACAATTTGTATTTTTTTTGTTAAAATTCGCTGTTAAATAGTATTTTAAGGTAAAGAATATCATAAAATTGCATTTGTAAAATAATTTAAAGCGGTTTTTAAGGGCCACTTTCTTCATGTTTTAAAACTCCCACCAGTTCCCACCATTTATTTTAATGTGTGTTATTATCTAGTTTGTTTCATTAAAACAAAGTGACTCTTGGAGAGACAAATATTTCAGCTTTCTATTAATATCAGTATTATCCCAACGTTTTCATTTCTATTATAAAAAAGTCAAGGAGGTGCGTTTAATGAATGAGAATTAAAACTGAAGGAATGTGCAATTATTCAGGAGTCCTGGTAGCGCAATGACGGAAAGTGTCGGAGTTATTAATAAACTCGTTCGCATTATACTTTCGAGATCCCATAACCCCTTAAGAGAAAGAAAAACTGTGGAAATGAAAAGCGACTTTCAAAAAGGCTTAAAGAGAAATGAACTTTTTGCTACTTCTGAGAAAAACGGAATACAGTTCGAGTGTGCGGCTTAAAAGCTTTATTGCGAGCTTTTAAAAGTTAATAAATAGCGAGTTGACAAAGTGTTAAGGAGGTGTTGTGCGTGGTACTCGCATACGAATAGTTTAAACGGTTTTTCACGTCTAGCGATCCCCTGTCCCGCTATGAAAGCAGGATTGCGGACAAACAGTAATGCCGAAGTGCCTTGGTATTCAAACAGTAACTTGACTATGTGGTTGAGTTCTATAGTGTATGTATGTACACTTAGAAGGGTAAGTGAAGTCACTTAAGCAGTTAATTTCTTATAAAATGTAAGGGAAAAATTCTATATAATCTTCGCATATTTGATGTAATAGTTTTGCGTGGTATTGACGATAAGATGAATTATTTATTCTTCTTGGCATTTCATAAAATAAAAATCCTATATATACCATGGTTATACATAGAAATGGATGATAAAAATGTAGTCTATATCGACCTCCAGCTAGGAATTTAAATATTTCTAAGTAAGAAGCTGTAGTTAAATAGTTAATCAAAACTTCATATTTTGAAGAATAAAGAATATCTGTAAGTACGACATTATTTTTCATAGTTCGTTCACTGTTATATTAGAAAAACATTTAAATTAAAAAAAAATGGGTTTATTTTTGGGTTTATATGACTACATGAACATAGGTGCGGTGCAAATTTGTGTGCAGTTTTAGAGTGGACTTTTAAGTACAGAATGAAATAAAAATAAATGAATTTTATAAGCCAGTCAGGAAATTTTTAATCTTATAATCAAAGTTTTAAATATCGTAAGTATTTAGCTGATAAAATTATAAGCGCAAATTATTTTGATTTTTAATTAAGTTATTATTTTTAGCCTTCACCTAATTTTTTATTGCAGGAGGGTTTACTAAAAAGCCAAAATAAGGGGTCACTGAGACAAAAAAAGTTTTGGGGTAAAAATAAATCCTACAGTCAATGTTATCAAATTATAAGCCGTTATTATTGACAGCTGCCAAAATAAATCTATATGGGTCGAATATTCGTGACCCAACCCTTAGCGTGAAGCGTTATTCAATTACTGTATCACTCAAGTCAAAATTATTAATTCAATTTCATCGGTGATGTGCACTTAGACACATAAAGTGTGCTTAACTTTAGTTGACGTCAATAAAGTGCTTTCTAATTTTACAATAAGGAAGACTTAAAATCAAAGTGCAAGCTAAAGAAATGCTTTATCATTTAAACTTTATTATAGATTCTGATGTGGTTTTCCTCGTCATTTAGAGGATATCTTCCGAAACGTATTACGTTATGTACATATGTATGTCTGTGTGTAGGTGATTAGTAATTATGTACTTGATAAAAACCCAAGTTTTTACAAAAATAAATAGATCATAGTTGGCTAAAAACCCAAGTTTTTAGCCAACTATGATCTATTTATTTTTATTCAGTCAATATTAATTTTACGTACATTTTTGTTTGTTTTCGTCCGTTATGACACCAACTATGAAAGTTGTTATAAATTTTTGTTCAAACAACGACTGAAAGGCCGAAACAATAGTTATTTTATGTACTACTAGAATAATTTCACTACCAGGTAATTAATACAGGGAAAGTCGCGGGTGCGCAAGTACTATATGGACTTACTTGTTCCAGCGTAGTAGACCGTGTACTCTAACTGATGTCCCATCATGTCCACCTTCACGCGGTCTACCACAAGTCTTGTGAAGAACAGATCCCGCTTATAGTAGATTGGCTTCTCGTGCTCATGTGATACTGCACTGTCCATCAGAGGGTGTGATCTGTGAAGGACAACAAACCAGACTAGAAATATAAATTCTATAAATTCTTTTTTCAAATAATAAGCATTTACAATCAATACCTACACCTATTTACTTTAACGTTACAATGTGAGGTTACGCGAAAAACATAACATGAATTTAATTATTAATGTTACGCAAATGTTGCGAAATATTAATAATTAAATTAGACTTAGCAATTATTATTCTAAATATTCTTAGAAACATCAAGTTCTGCGCTATGCCAAAATCCAAAGTTCCCGCGTTTTAGCTTTTGTTCCACAGATGAAAAATCAGTGGATTGCATAGTCAACAGCTGTCATCGAAGATGTTGCCAACACTTGGGGATTTCTTATATAACTTGAAATGTCTTTTGAAAACGACAACAACAACTTGAAACTGGTTTTATTCCGGAATAAAACATGTTGCTATTTTTCGTCCTTTCAACATATTTAGGATTACAAAAATTGAATCCAGAGAGTTTTTAGACAAAATGATATTGCTTTCATATAGAGTTCATAAAATCTATATATTTTAGGGGTAAATTAACCAAACCGTATAAAAGTAAATGTCGATAATTAAAAAGTATAATTTTATGATATAAGTTAGTTCAACGCTGAAAACTAAAAAGTAAAAACGTATATGTAAGTGACTGCAGTATACGATACCGCTATACAACATGGTATCTACCTATCCTTCGCCGATAACAAATCCCACCAATTAAATTGAATTTCAAATCTCCCTGTAAATTGTTATTTTCAGACTGGCTGAACCAATTTTAAACCTGAAGTGTTAAAATCTCAGCGTTTCCACACGAGGCTCATGAAGTGTGGAAAAATAATAATTGAACACTCGGAATGAGAGCGTCGGGTAATTAACAGGACGTGTTGCTAGATAAAAGTGCCTTTGGATTTCAATGAGGGTGTTAGTGTCTGCCAACTGGCAACTTTGTAAACGATCGTCAAGTATGTTTATGTTCCGACAAATATAATGTGCCCTGAGGATAGGTGTCTTGAAACAGATTGCTGTAATTGCCAGACGCGAAAACGATGTATTTAATCTCACAATGCGTACCACAATGTTTTAATTACATTCATTAATATCTTAGAGTGTTTGGTTTGTCTGAGTTTTTAAGGAGTTTTACTTTAGCGAAGTTGTACTGTATTTTCCACTTATATAATGTAAATAAAAAGTAATTTATTTTATTCTTCTAATAAGACACTTCTGTTATTAGCAAATATAACTACTAAAACATTAAAAAACAATATTATGGTTGTTTACAAAGTTCTTCTTCTTCTTCTTGAACACTGACTTATACCAATTTATTTGGAAAGAAGAAATTGGAGTAAGTAGATGGATTTGGGGTCAATGATCTCAAACGTATATGTTAATATGGACAATGGACATGGTTCCAGTATACCAGAATTCTAAAATAATTATTTATTTTTTGATAATGAGCTAATAAAATTAATTATGACGCGGTTATGCGTATTGAACTCAATCCTATGAATTATATTACCAAATATGTGTTTAAATACGTTCATACGCATACAGGAAAACGAAATAATAAAAAATATTCATAGTAATATTCTACTATTAAAGAATAAAAATAGTTCAAAACGTTTTATTCTGGCTTCCATTAAAATTCAAATGTAATAGTTACTATATCATATACATTGATAAAGTTTAATTCAATTCCAAAAAACCTTGATATGGATTTAAAAAAAAAACCCAAAACATGACATCATAATACGGACATCCAGTCTATAATTATGACGTCATGATACAAGAATCCATCTACCTTTTCCAATCACTGATAATATTCAATGAAAGACTTACCGTATAAAGTTAAGTACTGTATCCGGCAAGGAAGCCGTGTCATTAACACAAGTGCCAGGTCTGGGTTCCGGGACCTTGCTGCTTATTACTGGCAGCCAAGCCGAACTAGACGTGGCCTGCTCCTTGAACTTCCCTTCGAAAGCCTTCTGAATGTCCCCAATTGTGAAGGTGCATATCGCCGATCCCATAAGACCAGTAGACGCGGTGGTGAACACTCCGTAGAATCGGCTATCATCTCCAGGTACTTTGTAAATGCTTTCTGTTAAAGAGAAGTATGATTTTAGTTCCTTTGTATTAGGAATTAGTTCTTAATCTAGTACTAGCTGGTACCAATGACTTTATTTGCACCAAATTAAACTTTTTTTTCCAATATCCGATTTCGATGAAACAAGACTTTTAAATAAAATACTGTATACCGGATTAAAACGCGATTTATTATTTATATTCTTTAAATTATTTATCCCGACGTCAGTCTCCCGCGACCACGGTTGCTGAAAAGCATCCGAAACGTCGGGATAAATAATTTAAACAATATAAATAATAAATCGCGTTTTAATCCGGTATACAGTAATTTATTTAAATGTGTGATACTGGCGTTAATACGAAACAAGACTTATATAATGCTCCAAATATCGGAGATTGTCGTGAACAAACAAATGTTAAAAATCATTCAAATGTATTTTATTACCCTTATTTTACAATATCATCTCAATTTTGGTAAATATATTAAATACTAGAAACATGCTCCGGTTTCGCACGTGTGCAATGTTGATGTACTATACATAAAAAATAGTCTATGTTACTCGCTGATAATGTAGCTTTCTATTGTCGAAAGAATTTTTTATCTATCTATAATTTAAAATCGGTTCAGTGGATCCAGAGATAACTCCCTACAAGCTTTTTTTTACACCTTAGGTTATATTATTCAAGTTTTAGTAGGGATCCCTAATTATTTCTGGAAATAAATATAGCCTATGTTACTCGGTGAAGATTTAGCTTTAAACGGTGAAAAAAATTTTAAATTGGTCGAGTAGTTTTTTAGGTAAATCGTAACAAACAAACAAATCTTTATAATATTATAATAGTATAAAAGATATAGAGTTGCCAATTCTACTGTTATTGCATGTATGTAGATAACAAAAAGGTCTATTGTTACGGTTATAGGAAGGCTAAAACACACACAAATGTATCTCATAAAATTGATACGATAACGAACCTTAATTTAATGTATAAAAGCTATAATTGTACAACATTGGTTGGTTAACACAGGAAGTTAGCACCCGAAACACATTGTAAAGTCAAATAGGTTAATAAAGATTTTATTTATTTTATTATCGGGAACAGAAATTAAATTTGCTCTTAAACGTAACAGCAAACATAAAATAGATGGAGGTATTCTATTCAGACGCGATCCCGTTTCGCATTTAATGTGTCCCGCGGGAGTCTCGCTGAAATTCAGGAAGCGTTCTACTCTAGATTAGCCGTAATATTAGTTAGAGGGAAACCTTAGCCGGGTTTAATTGATTTAATATTGTATTGGTACGAACCGTTAGGATATTTCACGGAAATATTTGAATTCTCAAATTGTTTTTTTTTTTAATATACACTTAAAATGGGAAAGTACTGGTCTTGCTTGCTCTGATATTTTTAAATTATCACCACTCTCTTACTGTGTTAATCATTGACATAGGTGTAAATGAAACATTTGCTTACGCTGTATACATATTTAGTTAATTAACAATGAATAAGCTAAATTTATTATGTATTTAAATATTTGTTATTCTTCTGTAAGATGATATTTATTTGACGATATAAAATAGCTTTTAGCGATTTTACAAAGGTGTCGTCGATATAATTTGGTTAAAAAATGTATCGTATTTTTAGTTATTTTAATTACGTTTCTAAGCTTGTAATATCTTTTAACGATAGTTTTAGGTTTCAGTCTCCCGCGACCACGGTTGCTGAAAAGCATCCGAAACGTCGGGATAAATAATTTAAACAATATAAATAATAAATCGCGTTTTAATCCGGTATACAGTATTTTATTTAAAAGTTTTAGGTTACTTTAACAATTTTTTGTGGATTTGAGGATTTAAAAGAATTCATAAATCAGGAATCTATACATAGTATAAAACAAACTCGCTTCCTGTCTGTAAGCTTAGATCTTTTAAGCTACGAAACGGCTTTTAATGGGGTTTTCATTGATGGATAGAGTGATTCAAGAGTAAGGTTTATACATATAATTATAGTTTTGAGTTAATTTGATAAAATATCACGATAATTCGAGATGTCGGAAGAAGTCAAGCGATTTTAATTGAAAATGCTATCTTATTCTTTTCGTGCGAAACCGGGGCGGGTAGTTAGTACAATATATAATTATCTATATAAGAGTATCAAATAAAAAAAAGCTACATAACCATAGGAAAATATGACATTTAGTTATTAAAGATGTTTAGAAACGACGTTAATTATGAATTACTTGGAATCTTACTGGCTTTATTTAATAGACGTGCTCTTCGTTTTAAACGTATTTTCGAATGACTTTTTGAAATAAAAACGCAAGACACAAACTTGCTTGCTTTTTATTTTGAAAAATTTCTTGCTTACGCTTGTGGTTGACGTGATGATAGTCTAGTCTCGATGACGATAGATTGCGTTAAAAAAATAGTTTTTTAACAAAACAAATTACTGGAATAGTTTGGCTCATAAATTTCCCTTTACTCAGTGAATTATTCAAAATAATACAGCCTTAATATACGACAATAACAATTATTCTCTACGCCAGTTTGCAATCCAATTAATTGTAACTATTACGGTTGTCAAACTTCAGTCGGAAGTTATCACGATTAGTTCCAAGATAGTAGATGTCACATAAGGTTAAATTGTTTGAATAATATCAAGATCAAGACTGTTTAATTTGACTTAGGGTATATTATACGTAGTACAAGCAATACACGGGTGCAATGTAGCCTATGTTACTCGCTGATAATGTAGCTTTCTATTCAAGAAATAATCTTTTTTTGTGTGGATCATCTAAATTGCACCCGTGCAAACCCGGGAAGTGTTACTAGTTAAGAATAAAATGTAAACACTGAGGCTTGAAGGATCATAAATAACATAAGAAAGGCGTAAAGCGACGTTTTCGGAAAAAGCGGGAAACATATTTTACAAACAAAACACGAAACAGTTGTCAAAACGAAAGCTTAGCGCGTGTCGAGTATAAATATAATTTATTCTTACAAATACCGTTTTCTTTTTAAATACCGCCTTATCCTGTAATATGTTTGTATGATTTGTACTGTAAACAACTAGTTTATTTTTGTACTATATTTAATTAGTAATTTGGGTTACTTATTGACAAAGTAACTGATTTTTATGGCTGATTCCGATAAACTATATTAATTTTGACCTGAGACGATAATAATTGTTAATATAAGTTATATACAGTATATATAAGTAATATAAGTTATATTCAAGGGAGACGCTAAAAAATATGTCCTGTGTATTTTCTATAATATGTATAAAATTTAAATTTGATTTACCAAACTACAATCGTGTCTCCTTTTATCCCTACAACCCAACAATTATAATTTGAATTATAAAGTAGTTTCAATGTGTCGAGGAATAGCAGTAATAAAACGTAAAATGTATTTGACCTTAATCATAATTCCTCTTATGTTTCATTAAGTACATAAATATATGAACATTAAAAAATGTTCTGAATTGAAAAGTTTAGATGAAAGTATTAAATGCGCGTATTTTTATAAAATTACCTTTTATATTATTAAAGTACCAACGTGTTCTAGTTTGTTTTATCTATTATAACTCCTGAGTCTATTTATATAGCCTTCTGTTATTAAATGTAGG
Organism: Anthocharis cardamines; assembly: GCA_905404175.1. Classification (NCBI taxonomy): domain Eukaryota; kingdom Metazoa; phylum Arthropoda; class Insecta; order Lepidoptera; family Pieridae; genus Anthocharis; species Anthocharis cardamines. The sequence goes on from FR989964.1 coordinate 6,514,736, forward strand.
TCGCGAAACACTATCATTAAATTCTTTTGATAATAATTTCCATATAGAAATACATTATTTAAATTAATTTTTTTTAAAAAGGCTGATTTGCTTTTTATTATTCAAAATAAATAATCAGGTCACTCAGAGTAGTGTATATAATAAACTGAACTCAGTTTTTAGTAGAGCTTTATTTTTTATTAATTATTTCAGCATTGCATAGTATTATAATGTTATTAAAGGACACATTGATTAAAAAATCCTTCCATTCAGCTCGATTCGGTTCAGCAGTGAAAACATAACGAACAGACAATCAGTTCCTTACTATTTATGATATCAGAAAGTATGATTGTAGGAGATGTACATTTTTAAAATTTGGATATCGGCAGACGAGCATGAGTTTCACTTGATAGTAGGTGATACCTCAGGCACAGAATATCAGTCAATGTTGCGCTGTCGAACTACTTTTTAATTCGAGCATTCGAAAATCCATAGACTAAAATCAAAACACGCAATATGCACTTCACGGTTTTTCCACCGTTACCGGTCGGAATTTCGATATTTCGATACCCACTCGTTCAATGCCCGAAGTTACCAGACGCAGGGAAACACGCTTACAGAAAATTAAAAACAAGTCATTGAGGTGGGATTCGAATCCACGACCAATCGGTGCACATGGCAGGTGTTCTATCAAACGCTTCATCAAGTACATTAATAGAGTAGGTACTGTGGAAAAATGATCGACTCCTTGCCACTGTGTACTACTATGCGAGAAATTAACACGACTCTAAAATATTTTTTTATAATGGCAACACATGTAATGGAAATACAAACTTCCTCCTAAATTACAATGGTTGGGTTATTTATTTTACCCCTAATTGAGTGAAGGTGGGGGAAATAGTAAATATTTAAATGATCCTATCACATTCTCATGAGTTATGCACGGAATGCAGGGGAAACGCGTTAAAGGCAGAACGGTGCACGTAAATATTAGATGAAGATAGGATTCTCGACGGGAATTGGCTACGCTTTTGTCGCTTAAATCTCTATGCACCATTGAATTGAAACTCCGTATATTTGTCCCGAATTGACAGTCAATATTTGCATTTTTGGGTCGAAGGGGAATGTAGTTAAAATCTAAATCTGTGTGAGTCGGTTGCTGAACGATGTTTAGGGAAGAACGTTTCGTTTAACTTCGAATAAACTCATCGACTTCTTTGCAATATGCTTCGTCTTCGGTTCGTAATAACTCTGGCGCGACCACCATACAAGTCCAAAATCCGCTTTAACGTAATAATATAAGTTATCTATACAATATTATAAAGAGAGATTACAAGAGATTTGTATTTTTGTATGTTATGAATGAACTCAAAAACTACTGGATTGATCTTAAAAATTCTTTCACCAATAGAAAGTTACATTATCAAACAATATTTTTTATGTATAAAAACCCATACCAAAATTTCACACATACAATATATAAAGTATTAAAAGTACACATATTAAATAAGTGACTTCGCAAGTATTCTCGAGAGGCACAGGTTAGCCCGTTTAAAAAAAAATGTCCCAGCATAATAACACTAAATTACCATCAAAATATGAATTGTTAATCTATACTCTATACAAATATTATAAAGAGATTTGTATTTTTGAATTTTTGGACAACAACTGGACCGATTTTGAAAATTCTTTCACCAATAGAAAGCTACATTATCAGCGAGTAACATAGGCTATGTTTTGTGTATAGTACATCTTCATTGCACCCGTGTGAAGCCGGGGCGCGTTGCTAGTTCTTTATAAAACTGTAGAAAATAAATTAACCATCCCATAGCAACACTGCAATTTGAAACGAATTATTTATATCTAAGTGGTCTTGTGTGGTGCTTATTTATATCTCAGTCCGGAGAGTTTTCATTTACGTGAGAATGAAGCATGTGCATATAAAACGTTTAAATGATACTTACGTATTTCATTGAAGTAGAATGGGAATTCGCCAGGTATACTGCAGTTGAGCCTGGCTTTCAGATATGTGGCCCAGTTCTGACTAAGGATGTTTTTTCCTCCAGTATCACGCTTGCAGACTCTAGCCACCCTGGAGTAGACGGCCTTTCCGCAATTGATATATTCTACTGCCGTCTCACGGAAGAAAAATAGGACGTATTCGCCGACGTCGAATGATCCAACGAAGTTTGGTTCTAAAAACAAATTATAAGAAGAATAAGAATTACTGTTTTACAAAAAAAATGCACATTTTTAATGTTAGATATTCAGCCACAGAACATCAGTTAATTCGTTGTTAACCTACAGCGCATTCGAGCATTCGGAAATCCATAGACTGAAACCGATACGCGCAATATGCACTTCACGGTTTTCCATCTATGAACGGTGGTTCGCTACCCGTTGGAATTTCGATATATCTTCCACTCCATAAATGCCCCAAGTAGTGACATGTAAAGAAACTTTGTTTATAGAAAATTATAAACATATCATCCTGCCGGGATTCGAACCCGCGACCCGTCGTAGCGCAAGGAACTACTCAACGCGCCAACAAACCAGTTAAAAGTTGGAATGTTCAGAGTGGCGACCGCAAGTTATGCCAGAATAAATAACCATGAAATTATATTAATATGAAATTAGACACCTTCATAGTGGGCGATACATTCTCTACTGAAAAAGTCCTAAAAAGCTAACACACACTGCGTCTATCTTCTTTTAAAATTTCTAATGATTAGTCAAGAAGATTAGTATTTACTATAACAGTCGAAGCAAAAAGCAAGGCTTTTCATCCAACTAATACAAGCCGAGCTTTGAATAGAATTGCAATAAGAACTCTTTTAATGATTTAGCGTATTAATATATTAAGGTCGGCTGCCATACAACGGGTTCCCACTTCCCATGTTAAAGCATAATATCAAATTGCTGTTATTCCGTGTGATATGCAATAAATATTAGATGAAGCCATGTGTCAATTATATCCTATAGAGGGCGTTCATAGTAATAAGCACTCATTTGCTGGCTCCGAATGAAATCGACACGTGTTAAGGATTAAATACACGAGTCTATATTTTAATGCAATATGCTTCAGCATTGTTGTAATAGCTGAGGTAATTTCCCACCAGTAGAATTAAAGTTATAGGAGAATTAAGACCTAATAAGACTTTAAAGCTTTGGAATATTAGGGGCTATAAATTATTGGAACTCGCAATTAGCAGTAGTACGGGTTTAAGAGGATCGTCGGGCGTTACGTCGTCAGTCGAGAATAAAGTGCACAGTAAAAATATAATATAGAAAATCTCATTTATCCTAAGAGGGATTAGATACGAAAGAAAAACTGCTTGCTCTGTATAACAATACTAACTTAATAAACGCTGGGTAAGATATTAGTAATTCTTGGCATGTTACGATCAAATACTAAATGCTCATTAATCGAAATTGCAAACGTGGTCAAGCGCAGACTGAAAGGTGACAGCTGTCTGATTTGAAATGTCATAAAGTTTGTGGAGGAAGGACGGTGTGGTCTTCCTCCAACCTAAAGGGAGGATCCTCGACCAGTCGAACCACTGACTGGCCGGCCCTAAGGCCCCAGTGGTTGATGTCGAGATGTTGCATATATCCTCAGCGCTCCGAAATATTTGTATAGCGGGATTGAGGATTCGACGTCTTCGTATTTATTCTTATAGCGGATCATAGATGTCGCTACATGTTGTCATATGAACGCCATCTATTCCTACGTAGTTGATATTTGCTGTATTTTTCTATATAATAGCAATATTGACTAACAGTGTCCTCTTGTTTTCTGTATATATGACTTGAAGTTTTTAATAATAAATCGCGTTTAAATGTTATTTTATTTTAATGCGTGGCACTCACGCTAATAAAAGATAAGTATTAAAACAAACATATTTGTTTACCTATTATGTTCGGAATTACTTCAATAAGCTATATAACTTCAATTGAAATAATTAACATAAATAGCACTTTATACATTTTATTTAATTCATATAACACGCAAATATTATCACGTAAAGCTTACTACAGCGTTAATTTTATAATGCACTCATTATATTAATTACTATACAAAGAACAGCAATAAAAGTACAAATAACACGATATTCGGAAGTTAAGCGGAATTTATCGTCCCATAATTTCTATACGGAATACTCAGGAATACAAATTAACGAAAGATTGGAGGCATATAACCGTTCATTAGAGCGAAAACAGTGTAATTTCGATTGTTTAGTCGAAAATTGGCCAATTTCTGTTTAATTCGTATAATCCCTATGACTGAAACAATTGTTCTAATGATAAGCGCACCGCGTGGTTAGCTCCCGATACAAGCTGACTTTAATGATTATGATTTAATTTGACGTAAATCAGTAGTATTCGACATAAAAGTCGAACTTTAATGCAATGTAGAAATTAATGTTTTCGAAAGATCGGTAATTGGGTCATGGATACTAGAAACATATATTTATTGATTTCATATATTGGATGAACCAAATATCATTGTCATACGTCAATGCCTTCATTCGATTATGTCATTATGAATGGTAAGAACCAAAATTAGTTGCAGTAATGTCATGTAGACAATACATACGCAGTACAATCGTGAACATAAGACACTAATAACTATGTGACACAATTTTTCTAATATAAATAATATGGAATTACTTATTCAATTTTAACCATAATTACCCGATGATATATGTATCTATATATCTATACTTTCATGTACTCTCGTTAATAATACTTAAGCCAAATCCTAGAGCCATCTGAGGTGCTAAGTTTTCTCGTTTTTAATAACATGTTTATAATTTATTATAAACGTTTTTCCATCAGTAATGTCTTACTTAGAGTATTAAACAGGTGTTAGGAATACATTCGGCTAGCAAACCACTGTTCATATATATAATATAGGCGCTGGATTAAGGAAATGTATAACAGTATATGGATTTTAAGAAAATGGATGATACATTATTATTATTTAAACAACCTTTACCAGATTAAAATGCGATTTGTTCATAATATTATTTATTCCAACGCTTCGTGTATTTTACAGCAAGCGTGGTCACGGACAGACGTTATTCACGTTGAAGTTAACAGCTGTCTGAATTAATTTTGATCAGGTAAAAGTTATTCCATTTATGTAACAGACAATATTAAATAATTTTTGTGAAATACTTACTGTCCAGCCATTTGGAGTCGTATTTAAGCGTTCGCTTGAATGAGAACTCCCGTCGGCCGGTGGTCAAGTTGTGCAAGTCCGTTCTAAAAATGACCGTGTCAGCCTTTGTGAATTCTGCATTAGTGCCCGAGTACAATGCGGGCAGGGAGCCGGGGTTGCCTCGTTCCACCCACAGCGCCGTGGAGTTGTCTGCGGGGTCGTAGGGGCACTTCGCGACACCCATGCCTATCCCCGGCACGTATTCATGACGGGGCAGGTGCGTCAGATTCGACTGCAACAAAACAATACCATTGATTTTTATCGACGCTCCGAATACCTGTATTACGCGTAAATAGCCAGGTACATTTGCATGGAATTGCTCTCGAACCCTCGTTCCGAAAGAGCCGTAAAAAGTTAAATATTAAAAATTTTACGCGCAAACACTTCGATTTTTATGCGCTATTAATCAAAGGCGTTTTGAACAAAAAAAAACATCTAACGAGTGGATTTATGTGTCTGCCGTAACTGCCCTCTCCATACTCGAAAACACATCTGCTATTAATTTTACTTAAAATTCCGTGTCCGTTTCAAGTCCGAAACGATTTATTGCCCAAAACGTATTATTTCAAAGATGCTTGAATATTTTTCAACATCATGTGGGCGTCCTGCGGTCTCCTCTATTAGTATAATGTGATGGGTGGCGGGACCGTTTTCAAAATTATCATAAAATTACTAAATGTAGCATAAACGTGGGGTGGCCAGCGAGGTTCGGCGTCGTGGATTGAGACTTTATGTAAATTTTAACGATGCCGCGACCATCGAAGGCACCTGTGACCCGCACGTCCCTCCCCTCCCTTCACCTGACGAAAACCTATGTCGTTTTTATTTCAATAAGCTGAGGATTAAATTAGGCATGAGGAGGCACCCGCTGTGACCGCCCGTCGCGCGGGGCGGGCTTCCCTCATTCTTTACTGTAAGTTAAAGATCAAGTAAACCTCTATACAAACAGTTTAGCATGTTGACACGATACTCGTTTATATCACATTTAACCCAGTTTCGAATAAAGACACGAAACAACTTATTCATTAAATCAAAATAAAAACAGGGTGCGTTTTTGTATAAACAGTTAAGAATGTTTCAAAGGGTGTGAAAATGACAATTGTTAAAACACGGCTTGCAAACAAGATGGTAAGTAGGTACATTATTTTACAGCGAAGGCATGGAAAGTAAGACCAGAATAAACAAGCAAATGGATCGGACGGAACAGCTCGGGGCCTTCCCCTGTAGAATAAGAAAGTTTGTGGACACCCGCAACCTTCATTAGACCCTTGGTTTGTTTGTTTACGAAATTACCATCTTTAAAGCTTTTTAGAGACGGAATGAGGCGTCCGGTGGCGGTAATGATTACGTATTGAGTGAAAGTTGGTAGCCCAAGGACTTACATCTGTTTGCTTCGCGAATTTTAATGACAAACTTTATGATCCCATTTTAATAATAAAAGGCGATTTGTTGATACTTTTTGGATATATTTTATTTATATTCAAGATAGTAGGTAGCTACCTACTATCTTGAATATAAATATATATTGAATATAAATATATACATACTATCTTGAATATAACTTAATGTGTAAATAGCTCTGGCAGTTCTGGCATATTCCACCATAATCATATTCTGCACCTGAATACATTACAAGCACGATTACGATACTCTGATAGCGCTCCAATTATTCTCAATACATAATATTATATGAGTATTACCTTGGAGAAAATTTCAGACATTTCATGAATGCTGAATATCATAGTTAAGGTAATTCAAGTATTTTCAATAGCCTAATAAATATCTCCTTAACATTTTATTAACAATAGATCAAACAAAGAAAGTTGTCTCAAGTTGCTACGCTATTCAAGAGGTGCTACTTTGAAGCGTAAAACAGTGGATATTGACAAAGGACTATTTAAAATGTATGTCTTAAATTATCAGCAATATTTTAAATATATAATTTATTTTTTTCAACTTTGACTATTCGAAAGTCTCTAAAAAGGCATTGTCTCTGTTTATTTATAATTCCTAAAAATCATATGCAAATTCAAACTATCAAACTGTTCATTATTAATGCGTTAATTATTGTTATAACAGCCTCTTTGAGCGCTCGAACACACAAAGGAAATCTAAATTGCAAGAGATTGAGACGGGGTAAAGTTTTGGCAAGCGTGTCACTATCAGCTAATGATTAAAGGCCGATCTGAAATTGTCACATAATAACGTTAGTACGATATTACTGCGGAAAGTTTGTACAGAACATTATGCTAAGAGGTTTTGATCGTCGCAGTTATTTGCGCAAAGATTTTGCATAACTAAGTTCGTCTTAAAAGTTCGTCTTCACGACCAAATTAAGGAACAGCAATTATATAGGATAAAATAGTTTAAGATTGTATTTCAAAGATATGAGTACAACATTGAAAATAACAACCACTTTTACAGTAGGTAAATCAATTTATTTTAATGTATAAGAACACAGTACTTTTACATACGATACATAACTGTCTACGATTCGATAAATAATAATGTATACGTATATTGTATTAGTTATACCAACTAATATAATTTTTAGAAGTAACATATGTATATATCATGTTATTCTTTCTACCAAAAACTGAATCCTTAGTAAGACAAAAATATTAATAGTATATAGTTATACATAAAATAAATAATATTAGACTTTTCTTAAGAATTGTACTTACTATAAGATATTTAACAAAAAAAAATATTGTAAAATAGCGTACGATAAATTTTATTTGAATTTTGTCTTCGTATCTTTATTAGCCATTTTGTAATTGATATATTTTTCACATTTTCTACAGGGTTTGGTTATAATTAGAGCTGTAACAAACCGTATGTATTCGTTACTGAGTAACGGGTACGCCATCTAGTACCGAGTAACGAAACGTTACTCACGAATACTTTTCGTTACTCGCATGTTTCGTATCATGGTTACATACGCTGTTTCAATGACGCAATGTCACTTCAAATATTCAAAACAAAGTTTTCTTTAACAGAGTATGCAGTAAAAAAAGGTATATACTTGTGAAAAAGTGTTTTCATAAAATTTTGCCACTAAAATTTCATAAATTTTATGTAATAGTATGAAATAAACGAAAGTGAAAGTTTTAGTCTCTCATGAAATTCTAAAAATATTTCACTGTAACTTAATTTTCAAACAATTAATTAAATCGCACGCCCGCGCGCAACTTAAACTAGTTCTGTAAATTTGTTTCTCTAGCATAACATAGCATGTTATGAGGTATTAGGAGTAACGAGTAACGATACGATAGTAACGAGTACTGAATGTATAGTAACGAATACATACGGGTACGGTTTTTTTTCGTTACTTTTACACCTCTAGTTATAATTTAGAAATCCTTAAAATTATAAAATGATTAGACTTATGTGTTCGGAAATATTATTCACTTTGTTAAAGATGTGATCTATTATATTTATATCTATACGTATATCTCTCGTACATTGTATAGCGATAAAAAGAATTCAAATTCACAAAGTAAAGTAATTTTAAAGTGTACTTGCCAGTGTAGTTTTATTATTATGACAAAACAAACTGAACCTATTCGAGCAAAGATATTGGATCCTAATTCTGAATGGGACTGAAACCACACCTGTGTTCGACGCTGTCTGATATACGCGAATCGATTCGTGACTACCAACTACCAATGTTCATATGACTTTTGTTGAGTTTTCAATGGCTTTTAGCTAATCGCAGGTTTTTTAGCATGGCTTTCCAGTCTATTGGCACTATTGTGTCTGAGTAATCGTGGTAAAATTTTTGGAAGTGCGGGTTTTGCAGAATTTTGTTTAATTTTTTTTAATGACCCAGGGAATTCGATATTCAAAAAAATTAAGTAATCTATATACATATAATAAAAGAGTAGGATCGAAATTACGCTTCACTAAATATTTTTACCAGAAATTAAGAGGGGTGATAAAAGAAGGGTAGCAGAATGCATAAATGCAATTTTTAAGATTCTTGTCTGTCTGTCTGTCCGTCTGTCTGTCTGTCTGTCTGTCTGTTTGTTCACGCTAATCTCCGAAGATACTGAACCGATTTTCGTGTAACTTATAAAAATATATTAAGCAAAGTCCGGGGCAACATATAGGCTTTGTTTCATCGAAATCGGTTGTCGGAAAAAAAAGTTATCATCATTTAAATATTATTTTAAAGGCACCATTTCAACAAATTGCAATGAAAACTGACTCGCGTTGAACTTTTTCGAATTGTCAGATGTCAATCACAGTTTGATATGTAAATGAAATAGTTTGATAATTTCGCCGTTTTCGATATGTGTTCGTGGCATAGTGGATATGCAGTCCCATAGCGTAGCTTTTGATGCGAGTTCGAATCTGAAGTTGAAGTGAAAGAAATATTTTTTTTATATTTATTTTTTGAAAGAACTATATTATAAAAAAAATAGAAAATGTATTATTGCAATATTATATGAAGAATTTCTTATGAGATCATTTATTTCACCTTTTCATCAATCCTTTCTCTTAAACAGAATTACGATTATTCGATATTGCTTTTTTGCTTCCGTATCTTAGAGGTTTCCGCATTTAGCACCGGAAACCCGGGCAGGAATCCCGGGAATTTAAAAAAAATGACCGAAAATGAAAATGACCAATTAAATGAACGCACGCATCTATTTAAGACAGAAAATGCATTGAATCCAATCTTCGATTGAACTCTGATTAGTAGAAAAAAGACACATATCTGGATTTTGGTCACGTAAAGTTTGATTAATATGAATCTCCCTAAATTTTCTTTAAAGTCAAGTTAATAATTTCAACTATGGTATTTCTATTGAATTTCAAATCATCCTTCGAACCTCAATCTCAACCACCATTAAACATGTCGATAACATGATGTAAAAGCAACCGTCAATGACTAATTTGATAGCTCTTTCCCAAAAGAAATCACCAAGTGCAGAGGATGGAGGAGGATATGTCATTTGAAGAAAGCTTGCTCAGCTTAAAGTGAACCCCACGCGAACGAAGTCGCGGGCATCAGCTAGTTTGAAATAAAAATCTTGAAAGCACCTTTCCTAAACTGACCGGAAACGTAATAGACGTGTATTGTATTATAGACTATAGTATTGCCACCCGTCGAGACACTAGCTCCTTAATTGTCCTCTTTTTGTTATAGAATACTGGTAGGTACGTTGTGCCACTAACATTGCTATTGTGTCGACTAACTCCAAACAGACTGGCTTCAAAGACTCAATTATTTTTTTTTTAAATAGCAGGACATATCTCAACTTTAAAGACAAACCCATACTAAACGAGCTATTAAATTATACAGCAAAGCCACGATATTCATTAAATTTATTGTTTTTTTTATTTATTAAAACTGTCTAAATCATCGTGCAATATTATAAATTCTAGTTCTTACTTACGACATTAATATCATCATAGATAGATACAGGAAAAGATAAACCGGTTTTATTATTCACCTTTAACTATTCAATCAAACGTAACAAAAACTTTCACACAGAAAAGCTTATCTTTGATTTTAAAGCGAGAATTTTATTCTATTAAAAGCAGTGCAAAAACTTCAATGCACCCGCTTCCATATAAACTTTGCTTCGCTTTTCGCATATCAACGACGTTTTCTTTAACCCGCGTTCGCAAATGTAAGAAAACAACGCCCCAACGCCAGCGGTACCAAGTTTCGTCATGAACTCATGAGCACTTTTCTGAATGTTAATGAGTATGTTGAGAAAGATGAGAACATCATGTCTTCGAAATTCAAAATTTAAAAAAATAATAACTTTAATTCTTCAAAAATTCGTATAATAATAATTAGACGTAAATAGCCCTAATACCAGTAATGTCACATACTCGCACATCATAATATTAGGTTTTTTTATAGAATAGTGGACAAATGAGCAGGTGAATCACGTGTAAGTGATCACCGCCACCCATATAGACATCTGCATCACCACAGCTTGCGGGTGTGTTGCAGGCCTCTTGATGTACTTCTTATCATAATTTATGTCTTAAAAGTCCTAAACCCATATCGAATTATAATAATTATTGATTCATTATAGTGTGTTGCTGAATAAGATTATTTTTTTTTGCCAAATTCTGTACTTACTAAAAAGATGCCCTTTTTGTTGATACACACACACACAGTTTATATAAGTTTTTTTTTTAAGTTTGTGCTTATTAATAAATAAGTGCAGTGAATTCCCGTTCTTCAAGTGGCGCATTCAGCAGACATATTTTTGTCTCATTCACAGATTATTTTTCTTTACAGACAAGGAGATCAGTCTTCTGTGCCTTACCCGGTCGACGTTTTTGGGGGTCGGGTGGAGGAGAATGATAAAGGCTACCAATGAAGCTCATAAATAATAATTATACAAGGTAACGTTAATCGAGATTCAAAATTAGTGTATCTTTACCTCTTCATTAAATTACATGGCTTTAGAATAAATAAAAATTAAATATATTATACCTATTTATATTCGGTTATTAAACGCAAGCACCAAAATGTTTAAGCGAGTGTAGTGTAAAGCGTCCACTGAAAACCTGTATGGCTTATAAAGTGATTTTGTGAAGTGTTCTCTCGCAGCCCAGCCCGCGTTATAATTACGGTAATGTCGCGTTCACACTAGTGAGTAGTGTGTAGTGCATTGCGCCTAAAGTGCTGAGGTGGGATAATCGCTACACTAGATTACGATTAGCGATGCTGTAGTTGTATATTGGCGTTTTTATGGAAATAGTATTTTACTTTGAGGTTTTATTTTTTATATTTGTTTTCGCTAACATTGTGTTTTAATATCCTTTATTATTACCTAATCATTTTTCAATACTGTCAGAGTAGAAATGCTATGTCAAGAGTGATGTCTTTTATCTGCTACGCATGCTACGAAGTGTCTACGAAACTTCAACTACCAATAAGAAAAATATCTTTAAAAATACGTACCAGTGGCGAAAAGTACTAACAAGCCGATTAGTACAGGTTTCCATTATATATTTACCTAACCCAATATATTAGTTAACTAACTAACCTAAAACAGTGAATATGGTGGATATATTGCGCTTTACTGTGTACTAAGTTCGAAATTTTGCAGCATTTGAGTCGCAGCAGCAATGTTTTTTTGGAACGCCTTACTATTTGAAAGTTTTCACCCTTCGCCACTGAAACGTAGCATCTCTCTCTAGTTTATCAAGCACTACAAAATTTGAAAAAAAAAAGGTAAAGTATGTAAATAAAATTAAAATAGCAGCAATATAAGAACATTGTTATAATTCCGCTTCATTTAGCACGTGTGACGAAACCGGTTGGGTGTTTTCAATTTAAATGGGAACAATCAATAAGCGGGGCTTATCGCATTCATTCGGCCGGGATAAATGCGATGTGTTTTAAATCTGCTATACAAATTGTTCTATTGTTATGCACGGCGACCGGTAACAAACGATACCTTTGTTTTATACGATCCGATGAATCACTTTCCGTTTATTGCTCTTTCTCACTTCAATAAGCTATGCACTGTGTATTGTTGATTTTTAATAACTGTCGCAGGTGAATAAACTGCAACAGTCTAAATAAAAATTCAATTATTCATATTTTTTACGTCTAGCTTGAAGAGAAATGAAAACGCAATATTCCTTTGTTTTTTTTATATCGGTACCTCTTATCGCGACTTCTACGAATACAATATGAGAAATGAAAACCAATGTTACGCTGTCGTTGGAACGCAATCGCATCCGTCATTTGTTGCGAATTCCCTTCCAATCTTGAACAGCCATTTGCAACAGAATAGATATAAATTGGTTGCAGTAAATATGGAACATTTTGGTTTGTATCAGAACGGTTCAAGGCGTCCCTGGACCCTATCAATTGCGTACATGTGATTTCACTCAATTTTTGAAACTGACGCGCCCTCACCACTGGGACGGGCGAACGCATTACTCAAATGACAGATTATAATGCAATAAGCTTATATTGTTTGTGTCTGAAATTGTAAGTACGTTTTCAGTCCAAAAAAATATTATTATGTATGAAAAATTATAAATTAAAAAAAAAGTCTTGAAGCGTGATTGATAAGTTAAATAAGGGCACTAAGGGCGTTAAGACTCCGTTAGTAAGTTAAAGTACCGAGATTTACAATAAAAGTAATTTTAATAATTAAATCCAACTGTTAAATATTTTTCACGATATAGTGAGTTTTGAAGATTATCGTTATAATAATAAGTATTTATTTAACGAATATCTCTGTGCTAGTATACTCTGTGAGGCTGGCGGCTTGTATCGTCGATCGTATTCAATACTTCTTTCCCCACAAACGTAATATATTTTCAATTTTCAACGTTCCCGCTTTCGGTTTTTGACTTTTAATACGATTTATCGTCACAAAACTGTATTTTTATGTACCGTGTAATAACAGCAATTGGTTTCGAATTGTGGTTATTGTAAGTGAAATGATTTTTCATATTATTTTTGAGCATTTTGTCGTTGTAATAGAATATATACTTCTATGAACTCACAGTATATTATATACATGATTCTTCGTATTCATTGCATAGTTCTGTTAGGGAAATAAGATATCGGATCTTGGATACGGAAATGGATATATTATTAATCTTATATTGGTTTCGGATATCCTGTAGTTCCGGTAAGTGAGTTATGATTATTTAATAATAAATACGCCATAGTTTAATGTTTTAAATGATTACAATCATTGTTTTATAGAAACTCATTACAGATACCTATATTGTAATTTGTTCTCTTGAGAGTTTTCTTTTTTATGTAAGGATTTGATGTAATTACATAATATTACGTCTAATATTTCGTGGTTACCTTTAAGGCAGATGCTGAAAACGAGATTGGTAGGTTAATATTGTTAATTGATTTTACCACAATATACTGAGTCATTTTCAGTGTCAGTTCCATAATATTACAAATGTATATGTTATATAGTATTTTTATTCTTCGTTCTATATTTGTTTATCATAAAATATACAATTATTTTAAAATTCCTTTATATTTCTTAGTTAGAAATATTTAAGATATAAGTGATATAAGTTAGAAGGTTTCTGCAATTTTATGTTTTAAAAAATATTATAAAGATATGACTGCGATGTTACTGGTTGAGGGTCAGAACGATACATCATAAAATAATATGAAAGTCAAACGCAGGAGAAGTGAAAGGCGAATAGAACGCAGAAATTTATTGCGGCCTGCTTGCGATAGGTTTTGTGAAAAATTCATTTTCGGACTTTAAAAATCTATTATTCAGTATTTTTTTAGGGGTGATAATTAATTTAAGGTAAGATTATGTAATCATGAGAAATATTCTTAATCTTTATAATCAAAACAACGTAAAAAAATGAGTATATACCTAAACCAGGAAGATATTTTTTGGCTACTTATTGAGTTAATATTATAATACTATCTAGACCGATAATTTTATCCTTCTATCTTTTAAATAAAATACTGTATGCCGGATTAAAACAGACAGTCTCCCGCGACCACGGTTGCTGAAAAGCATCCGAAACGTCGGGATAAATAATTTAAACAATATAAATAATAAATCGCGTTTTAATCCGGTATACAGTATTTTATTTAAATGTGTGATACTCGCGTTAATAAAAGACAATATTATCCTTCTATCTTTACAACAAATATGCAAACTCGTAGATTAACAACGACACTGGTGATCAGACGAAAGTTAGGATTGAGAGCCTCTAAATTTTCTCAACATTCAGAGACATTTTCCGAAACTACTTTTAGTTTTGAAAATCGAAATTCTTTATTTAAATTTCTAGAGCTACGAAATACGTAACATAAAATTGTCATTGGATAGCGTCTTTACGGAGTCGTTCAGTTAGAAATACCTTTAGCAGCGCCGGGAAAAATCTGTTCTCGTCTTACGGCGTCATTTGGAATCAGTATCCGTGAAATTTGTCGCGGTTGCCAGCGTGAAGTTACTTTACGTACTTACGGATGCATCTAAAGGAACTCTGAGACGTGATGCGTTATGAATATACGAATATTCTATTTTACGGATGTGTCGTATTGTTTTTTATGTGAAAACGGATATAAAAAGGAGATGAGAAAACAGAATAGCACAGAAAATGTCAAATTTTGCTATGATTTTTGTTATTCTTATTGTTTAGTTTTTACTCTTATTTCTTTTATTTTAATCAACTCGGTGCAATGATATTCGTGTTGTATTAAAGATCTCGGCAAGAGCAGGCAAGGCATAGAAGACAGATTCTGTTAATAAAAATAATTATCAGTGAAGCGAAAACACAAGTTCCTCGGGAATTAGCTTTTTTTGGAAAATAATAAAGTATTTCAGTACAGCTTCTACTCTTCTTCTACGAAACAGTAGAAAATATTTTAAGCGAACCATATGGATTTAAAAGCGGATTATCACGTCCAAATATTTTCCTTGTATACGATACGTCTAATTTTATTTAGTGACAAATGTGAAACCTGTTGAGATCTGTTGCGTCTTTGGCGTGTATCCAACGTCCATGTCGGGATCACTTTAAGTGGTAGTTCTAGAGATAATGGCCTGCTTGTTACACACTGCCAAGTAACGGATACGTAAAATGAGCTTAACGTTCATTTTAGCAACATGTGATTGAAATAATAAAATCTTTTTCTGTTTTTTAATTTTGTCAAAACGCCTCTACTATTAAACAATATTTTTTTTTATAATAATTGTATAAAAACCATCTTCGGGGCTCATTTTGTTTGTATGCTTCTTTATTTAAAATTTGTATGTGAATAAATTTAAATATGGAACCCTTTGACGCGGGACAAAATTGTATTAAGATCACTGACAGTAGTAGATAGATTTTGGTACTCTTGCATCACTCATACAAAGTAAAATTAATATATTATCAATCAATACTTACATAGAGCACCCAATCTTTGGGGCTGTGTGCGTTGGTGCCACAGATGTACAGCCTAGAACCGTCTCCCATGGGCTGGATCACCCGTATGTGATTCCGGCAGTCGAAGTGCTGGAAGAAAGAAATATTTTTAAGCTACATTTTAACGTGTATAATTAATAAGTATGTCAGATATCGACATACGAGCATGAGGTTCACTTGATGCTAGGTTATTCCCAGCCACAGAAACCAAATCTATAATGTGCAGTCGATCTTTGTATTTTACTTAAGTGTAACATGAAATTGACCTAGTTCACGGCTTAAAAGGACAAAACTATTCGAGCTTATTAGTGCTGTGCAAGGAATATAACAAAAATGTGTCCCCCTAAGACAATATGTAAGAGAAATAAAGTATTCAATCACACTATCTTTGTAAGGAATATATCATTTAGTTAGATAAGAACAGTAATAAACTGTTTATTTAACCTAACACTTAAGGCTAAATTGTATTTGCTCCTAGTTCTTACTTGGTAGACACTCAGTTATTTAAAAATATACGTAGAATGTTAGTTATGGAGAAATGTGACAATCCGACGCGATAAAACGCCGTAATGAAGGAACCGCACATATTGGATGCATCGAAAATTTTATTGGAATAATAGTAATTCCAAAGAGTGGATACGCTCACTGGCCGTGATTATGTAAATTTGCGTTCAACATAAATATTGAATGGGACATTAATATTCTGTGTGACAGCAGTGTGCGTTGCTCGTTTTAGTGAACAAAATGATGCTTAAAATAATTTCAATACATTTCACTTCATAAGCGAATTTGCGTAGCTGGTAATGAATATTCAGATTACTAGTGGAACTTCTTTGTTGGAATTAAAAAGCCTGTGGAGTTGGTATACTTCATCCATTATTACTGAGGCATCTTCTGAATCATATTATCATTGTGACGCTTACAAGAAAATTACATTAAATAATTATTTGAGTAATGTTAAAGTTAATTTGCTCAAAAACTTTGCGGAATTTCAATATAACGTTAATTAAGCTCGATAGTCAAATGTGCAAACAGGTTCGATTAAATGGGTCAAAGTGTACAAAGTAAAACAGAATAACGTGTTTATATTTTGTGATATTTCAAAAGCAATATATTGTCTAATGGAGTGCGGTTGTTGCGGTCGGTGGAGGATTGGAACTAATTTTCTCCACGTCACAGGGGCTGTCCAGGTACTGTTGCACGGATAGAAATCAGATTTGAATATTGTATACGACTATTTTGGTGTCAAACAACCAAAGTATTTAATTTAAAAATTTCTCTCCCTTTCTTTGATCTAAGACAACTCTATTCTATGGCTAGATATAGATAAGATAGCGTTTATCGCGTTTTAATCCATACACACACACACACACACATACATCACGCCTCTTTCCCATTGGGGTAGGTAGAGATCACGGAATTCTATATGCTCCGATCCTTACATACTTTCACTTCTTCTACTTTCATCAATGCTTTCGTACACACTCGTCGGTTACGAGTACTTTTGACCTGGCCGTTTTGAAGAACGTCCTCGATCTGATCGAGGTTCGTCCGGCTAGGTCGACCACTAGGCGTTTCAATCCGATAAAAGTTATTCTATTTAAATGTGTGATACTCTCGTTAAAATAAGTACGCGCAAGATTTTTAGTCACATATTTTATTACATACGAGTACATTAGAAACAGGTAGTCGTTTGAGTAAGATTTACAATCCCCTATATAACTTTATATGTATGTAAACGTAAATACTAGCAACAATCTTGCATTGTAATAAATGGTACCTACGAAAAGTAATTATTTTGCTAGTAATCCCAGTTAGTAGTTTACCCGTAGAATATTCGTGTGAAAATAAACAATTAGGCGGAGTTCTTTGTTTCCTCGTAAAAACTTGTGCCATACTTTCAGCCTAGCGGAGGTAACTTGCCGAGAGGTTCTAAAGTAATTATCGGATTAATATACTCGGAACTTTCAGCCGTTGTAAAGACGCGCGCGAAAGTGTTTTTCGTTCAGAAACAATCAGAATTGAGCATAGAACAATAAAGCTCACGTCTGAGTTTCTTTTAACGGTACTTAGCCGGGCGCTCGCATAACTTCACTTCGAACTAATGCTTTCGATTGGTCCATTTCGTTAATTATTCGCCACTTTGTACGTAAGTAGATTTACGACCGGCTTTGCTTTTTCTTGGGTTTTTTTTCAGAGGTTTTAAGAGGGAGTCGGACTAATATTTCTATAATGTCTTCGGGGGTATAACATATTTGAATTGCTAATGACGTTCTCGTATATTTCAACAATCGATGCTTTAAACATTTTAGACGAAGAAATTAGTGTCAATAAAGATAAATTGTGTACTTCATTCTAATTACATCAAAATAGTTTATGTCAAAAGTGTTAACAGTTTTCAGTGTAAGTTAACAATACTTTACTAAATACTCTATATTATTAAAGTAACATTTGACTATTTGAGTGTTAACCCTAGTTGTTTCCCTAAGTTAATCATTCATCTAGAAAAATATTTTCGTCGTAAATCCATACTTGATATAAAGCATTAGTCATGAAGAGTTTACCCAACGATTTTGCAAGATACGATCACAAAGAACAATGACTTAAAACAACAAGAAGAGTGTCGAACGATAGCCAACAGAATTTCGCCGACGGCGTTCCCCAGCCTTTTTCATGTTGCGACATCGTGTTTAGAGAAGGGAAAACTCGTAGACAGCGAAACTTTGATTATAGCTTTCAAAGAGTAGCTGTTTTCACGATTGAGGTGAGAGTTAGAAAATAATTCTTTTATATAACCCTCTTTTATACTAATAAAAGAATTTATTTTTTTCTCGTCCTAAAACGAGCGGGTAGCATGTGGTCTATAGCTTTTCTTGCAATATAAAAGTTTTGTCTTTTATTTTGTGGATTTGTCGAGTTGCCTTTAGTTTTAAGCTCCAGTTAGTTTTCGAATTGTGAGCATTGCGGGTTTCTATTGGAACTTATAGAGTCGACATAAAAAGTTTTGAGGGTTATATTTATCAACAAATTGGATAGCGATGTCATATGAAAACATATGGTTTTTTATGTTTATATAAAGGGACCATTTTCATTGGTAAAGTATTTGAAACAATATATAAAACTAAGCACTTTGTATATCATAAGAATTAAATCCTTGAGGAGCTTGTAGCAACAATATTAATCAACATTTTTATATAAAAAATTAAATTATTTTAATAAATTATTTATTGCAGATAATTGAATTTTATTAATTGTAATATCAATAATCTTGCATAATCATTCAATATAATAAATAAATTTGACTAAGTACTGAGATCTGCTGAATTGATTTACCAGTCAGATATCAATTGTGAACGCCTGATAGGCACTTTAGCTCACGATCCGGTCATTATTGAATGAGTCGCCGGTCGCGGTAACCCAGCCACGTCCGCCCAATCTCCAGAACCAGGGTGTAACAGAAATAAAACAAATATTGCCTCTACGTCGCGATTGTAAATCAAAATTAACGGCCTTAATATAGCGAGTAGAGCGTGGCTTTAAGCTCCCGCTATGAAATATGCGCCTCCCGCCGCTCACCGTTAAAAATGAGATTAAATCTTGATGGAAATAGTGGTAGTTTTGTGCAATTTACCGAATACAGAGCTAATTGATGGAACGTAACAGCTCTTTGTTTTAGATCTATGCTATCACATATTTATAATTCGTGGCTGGTATTTTAGAATAATATTCTGTTACCTATTTATAATGCGTTAGAATATTAATGAACATATACTCATTATAAAATACTATAAAAGAAAATATTACGTTATATACATATACGTCACGCCATTTTCTCATTGGGGTAGGCAGAGATCACGGAATTCCATATGCTCCGATCCTTGTATACCGAATTCGCTTCTTCCAGTTTTATCAATGTTTTCATACACACTCGTCGGAAACTCAGACGTGAGCGTTATTGTTCTACACTACGTTACACTGAATAATAAGGAAATTATAAAATTAACTAGTAACTATGAGATTTTTACCTCTGACTTTCCTTTCGACACACACTGCGCTACGTTGCTAGGCTCTAGGTTTATTGCATCTCTCTGAAACAAATAAGTTTTATTAAAAATAAATAATGTATTTATTTATTTAAAATTGCCTACAAAAACTACAACATACACTACACTACAACTACAACTACAACATAATGTAAACAAATGATGATTTCTTTTCTACTTATAAATCAAACAATTAAAGATGTCTGAAAAAAAAATTGAGAACATTTTTGTCAGATATATAGTAATAATAAATTATATAAATCTAAGACTCTTTGAGAACTACTTCTACACATATAAAAATAAAAAAAGCAATAAAGAACAATTAAAAATAATAAACCTAAAGCTACGAAATGTACATTTATATATTCTTCAAAACTACTAAATATACACTTATTCGTTTTTCGAGCTTTTCAAAGCATCTCTAAATAACAAAAAAATTACAACGTAAATAAACTCTGCTGTATAAATTAAAGCAGATACTTACATCACAGTGCGATGAACTGATATTATTCATGTTGAGTCGATACAATCGATCCCTGAAACAATGTCCATTATTAGTCTTTTTAGTTTGTGTGTACAGATTATAATCAGTGGCGGGATCATCATACAAGCCCAAAAGCCTGGTTTGCTCTTTTAATGCAACCATTAAAAGAAAAATAATAACGCCCTTAACGCACAAATTATATGTCATATATCACATATATGATTATGTAATTATATCTACTGTCTCTACTAATAAAGAGGTAAAGATTGGTTTGCTTGTTACAATTTAACTCAAAGACTACTGGACCAATTTTAAAATTATTTCACAAATAGATGTAGCTTATCAGCGAGTAACATCTTTTGTGTATAGTAAATCTACATTGCATCCGTGCGAAGTCGGGGCGAGTTGCTAGTAAGTTAAATATAAACTCGTATTACGTTAAAGTTGGCAAGCCGAGTTTTTGGGCTTGTATGGTGGTCCCGCCATGTACGATTCGTAAGAAAGTATTCACCAATGGTCTCCAATGTCAAATTCGAAATCGACTGCCAAATAAAACTGGTATATATAATATGTATATACCAAAATACCAAAATAGTATGTTATTTTAAACATACTATAAAAGCAATAATTTTAAACTAGGAATGTTATTTTACTCACTAATCACAATATTAATACTACCGAAATATCGGTAGATTCGAGACTACTGGTATTCTCATCGTCCATCTTTTATTTATATGACAAATTATTTAAAATTGCCTACAGATCGATGTTAGAAATTCCTTCACGCAAGTTATTTATGCTACGCCCTCTGTTCACTCCTATCAGAAAACTCTTTCTCTAAGTAGTAGCGTAATACATTCTTTTAACTGAGAGTTAACTCTTTTCAAATCAAATCAAATCAAAAGTTTTTTATTTCAAATAGGCCTTTGCAGGCTCTTATGAAACGTCTAGTTGCACGGTTCCAAAAAGTGGGTCTCATGGAGAAGAACCGGCAAGAAACTCCATGGACACTCTTTTCAACAATGGTTTAGCTTACAAAGACTCGGTTACAATAGTAATAATCGGCTGAGAAGTTTATATAATGCAAGGTATACAGAGATTCTATACTTCTACTTCTTCTTTTACTTCTATTACTAAAGTTCGTATAAATATTTAGAGAATACCAGAACGAAATACTTTCGCAGCGACAAAGATACATTGTACCGTGAAAACTGTAATGAAAAGTTTATCGAAGATTGTACTTGAAAATGATACGATACTTTAGTGTCGGAAATTTTGTATTACGCTGATACATACTGTAAAGCTAAACGTATATTTAATAAGAGTATAAACAATTTTTTTTGTTATCTGGAAGAGAATACATTTAGTTATTATTTATTTTTTTATTAACGTTAGTTAGGCTATATAATATGTATATTTAACATAATATATATACGATTTTTTTTTATCTTATCCTATCAATTAAACTTTAAATGTAAATATTTGCTTAGATATTTTTAAATAATATTAATTGCTGAAATACACTTAAATGTTTTTGACAAAATCTTTATCGGGTCTTAAAATCAAAAGGTTTTGGTCCAATAATTTCTTACCGGATGGAATGATAATAGAATATGGATATATGGAACAGCAATCACAGCTGGAGATTACGGAATAATGTTAAGTAGGAAATAATGGGTAGCCAAATATTATTGGAACTATAAAAGCATGCTGGCTCCGCCATGTAGAACTGATGGGAGAGGATTTATGGGCCGGCTTATGGGTCGATGACCTCTTTGCGCTTCATACCAGAAACTAGTTGGATATTGCGCAGGACAGGGAAAAAAGTGTATTTATGTCAGGACACAATACCCACTTTAGGATCGTAGCGCAAAAGGATCTCTGGGAGTTTAGCGAAGGAATACTGAAATGGTGAAGCTGAGAGCAACTTAAAATATTTGTCTCTTATACTATAAAAAAATTATGATAATGAAAGTGATGACATTACTTTTAATTAAAACTTGATTTTGATTATTCGGCTTTAGGAGTCGTATTTCAAAGATCGTTCTCAAGTCTAAAATTCTTGAGAAATGTCAGATTTATATACAAAAAAATCCTTTGATACGTCACGTTTGAGATACGGGCCTAATTAGTTCTTAATATAATATGGAAAAGGTTAAGAACTTACATTGCACCGACGTAGAGTGCATCTCTCTTTGTATCGATAAAGAAGGTTCTGTAATATAGATTTCCACAGGAGAATTCTCGAACATGATCTGTGAACAAAAATGATATCGATTAGTATAATGTAACAAACAGTTACTACTAAGATTACTTAAGCTTAACTTTTTTTAGGTTAATATTGTCTTTTATTAACGCGAGTATCACACATTTAAATAAAATACTGTATACCGGATTAAAACGCGATTTATTATTTAAATTATTTACAGTCTCCGTGGCTCAATGGTATGCGCTGTGTTTAGAAGTGGAGGTCCCAGGTTCAAATCTCAGGGAACAAATTTTAAAAAAGCGTGTAAAAAAATAATCAGTGAATCGAACTCAACAATGCGTTTAGCACATATCCTAGTAGGAGACTGAGGAATTCATTTTTTTCAGTTTCCAAAGTCATGGAGATTCATCAGGTTACCATCCAGTATATTTGGGAGTACATCATATTTTAATATAACAATAATTAATACGGTATCAAATACGAAGACAATAGATAGAATCACTTTTAAATATAGTTATTTGGAGCATCAATATAAAACTTAAATATGCGCGGCTTTTCCAAGACCCCTCTTCCGGAATATCAGTGTGTTATAGTAAAAATGTTTTTAAGCAAATATATTTGAGATTGAAATCGAACTCGATATTCTTGAATACCAGGTTAATGAATTCGTTATGATTGTCATACTTCACGAGGAACTAGATATAGGTACATATGTACATATAGAAACGTTTGCAGGTTGAATATTTTTAATGGAAATAGTCAATTTGACCAAACCGTTATAGTTATTGATGTCAGCGTTTTTAGTTTTTACACACTGCCAATAGTGGATAAAGTCACGCACGAAATATCCACTAGGTTTGCAAGCAATAACAATCTCAGTGCAAACCAACTATAACGAAAAGTGAGCGAATAACTACGAACTGCAAATGGTACGTGACTCGGCTATAAATATTTTTCTCTATAACGTTTTCGCATAAACAACGTGACTGAATGACTTTTAACTTTGATATATGCACTATCATTTTTATAGAGATACGTAACAAGTCTATGAAGAATGTTTACTGCAATTCACATTAATTAATATTAATAGGTTAAGCCTGAACAGACACGTCATTTGTTCCGAAAATTGTATTATTATTGATATTTATTACAATAGCAATTATTTTTTGCTTTTAGTTGTAGTTAATATGATTATTCGTATTTTTAATCTTTCCAAGCTGACGAAAGGATTAACATGAGATTAAAACAAAATACTAATCAATAAACAAACGACAAACAATTTGAAAAACGAAGTCCATGTTTTTTTAAAACAAAATTTTGAAATTAGAATTAGCCACGATTAAATATTATACCAACTTCAAATAGCCTTTACTTTGGAATACCTATATTCCTATTATAAATATATTATTTATTAAATCAACTGCTACAAAATAAGAATTGTAAAGACGT
Source organism: Anthocharis cardamines (assembly GCA_905404175.1). Classification (NCBI taxonomy): domain Eukaryota; kingdom Metazoa; phylum Arthropoda; class Insecta; order Lepidoptera; family Pieridae; genus Anthocharis; species Anthocharis cardamines. The sequence continues at coordinate 6,539,026 of FR989964.1, forward strand.
TTGCAATAAGTCAAGTGAAAATTGTATTTAAAGAATATGTATGAGCGAGTATTACGGTCTTTGCTCTTCAGAGTGTGATGTTTAAAAAACCCAAACGTCTCAGCTGACGCGGCGTAAGACGAGCTCGCGCGGAAGACTTTTCAATGTGTTCACCTATTTGCGTCTGCCTTACGGAATACATTTTTCAGGAAGGCAGCCGTCACTGTCTTTTATAGTAGACGAGTCTAGAATTTGTATTCTATAAAAATTATATGGAAGTGTCGAGTTCTTGAGACTTACGTAGTCACAATTTTGAATTTTTGAGCAAATATTTCAGTTTACATACCTTAGGGAACGAATAACTTTCGGTTATTGAAAATATCGTAGAATTACTTTAGAACGTGATTTGTTCTCTGAATAAGCTGAGTACATCTGTGGCTCAGGAGTTAAGGCTATCCTCCCATGTTTTTTTTTGGAATTCAGTAAAATTTAATAAAATTGATGAAACAAGCGGACGCACAAAAGCTTGTTGATACTCCATTGTTATAATAAGGTACATTCGCGGCTTCCCTTTAGATGATATTTTCTGATGATAAAATACTTTTTATTCACTTTTGTACTCCTTAATTATATGTATAGTTACAAAAAACAAAATATTTTGATATGCTAAATCAAGTATTATTTTTGGTGAAAGAAATAATTTTTTATCAAACAAAACTCAAAACCAACAAAATTTCTATCATTTTACTAGGCATTTATGATATAAGTAGAGATTTAAAACCCGGCTGAGTGTATTTGCAAACTACATTGGCTCAAACAAAAAGTGTCACAGTTGTTCCGTTGACAATGTTTCGATGTAAATGAAGTTTGAATAGAGTATGTGATGTGTGGACGTGGGAATAGTGCAGGTGAGAATTCAGAAATCAGTATTGCAGAGCGACGCCACTGGGACTTCGCTGCAACCTTGTTGTATCACCAATTTGCATACGTGAGTCTAGTTTTGTTGCTTGGTACGAGTACATATAAAAGTGTTTTGGTACGTTGACTGGTAATGTACCATTTTATACTATTATAATATTATAAATAGGAAAGATTTTTTTGTATGTTTGTTTGTGTGTTACGATTTAACTCAAAAACTACTGGACTGTTTTTAAAAATTCTTTCACTATCAGCGAGTAACATAGGCTTTTGGGTGTAGTAAATCTACCATGGCAGCCGTGCGAAGCCGATCGCTATACATATTTACACAGAACAGGGAAAAATACTTCTGTTCTGTGTTGGCGACACTCGATCCGGTACAAATTATGACACATCGCACTTCTACTTACTTCTTCTGTTCTGTGCATATTTAGCTGTTGACATTTGACGGGCTCGTTGGCGCGTTGGGTTTGTTTGGTTGGGTATGCTTCGTTCCGGTGGATCGCGGCTTCGAATTCCAACGGGTCGACATATTTATAATTTCCTGTAGACATGTTCTCTTTCTGGTTATTTCTTGCATGAAACGGGTGGAAGAAATATCGAATTTTCGACCGGGTAACGAACCATCGTTCATAGATGGAAAAACCGTGAAGTGCACTTTGCGTGTTTTGATTTCAGTCTATGGATTTCCGAATGCTCGAAGTAAAATTAGGTTGACAGCGAATCATTGACTGATGTACTGTGGCTGAGGTATCACCTACCATCAAGTTCACTTGAGGTTGACCTCATGCTCGTCTGTCGATATTAAAGAAAAAATGTATAGAAGCGAAGGGACAAACTAGCGGTTTATTAAATAGTAAATTTGCAACAAATATCCCTGATATATTTACCGACGAAAAGATTATTGTATAACCTATTTTATGATCAAACGAGTATGAGTAACGCAAATAAAATACTTTTATTTTATGTTTAAGAGTAAAATATCAAATTTCGCTCCCTTGGTTGTTAATTCAATTTGTTACTTAGTTTTAACAAAATAATATATTCTGTAAACCTAAGAGTCCTCTTATTTTTATAAATGTTTAACTGTAAAAAGGTTTTTGAGAAAAGTATATTTCTAATATTTTTGTAAAGTATTTTTACTTTTATTCGTAAAACTAATAACATCTGGCTTTCTGTATCGTAAATAAGAACGATAAAATACAATTTTCTTGAATAGTTGTACGAAACAATTTATATTTGAAATGCTTTTTGCATTATTTTTCGAAATTCATTTTGATTTGGCATTCTTTTATATTATATATTTTATCCTTTTGATGTATAATTTTTTTATAATGATTAAACAGAATTAATTGACAGTAGACCTATTTATTACCTAATTTTGCTCATAGTGAGAAAAATATAAGAGCGCTGTGATCAGCCTGCGATTTTGCATATTATATATCTATCTTCCGCAACATATCATAACTTTAAGGAAGAAGTAAGATTAATAACCCTTTTAAGTAATTTATTGAACTAACTAAATCAAAGTCCTGTCCAGCAATTCTGTAGCGAAATGGTTGTGTCTAGGCTATTTTTAAAAGGTTCCTAAGTAAATAGTATCAATTACTTTACATACACATAACCTGTATTGTAATCTAGTAATTGAATAACTCGGCGTATATTTCAAAGCGAAACTATAATTAGCGTGAGTCAAGGTATATCAAGATGAAGTACACGCGACCTCCGTGGTAGACCACGACATGAACATCGAATCAGATGGTTATTGTAATTTGTTCATATTATTCTGTGATTTTCAAAGGTTAGAATAGTTAGTCAATATCATTTGTAATTTTGTGTAATTTAGTATTTTGTTATATTTCACAAAAAGTGTAACTGTCTCCGTTAATATTTTGTTAAGGAGATTATTATATACTAGCAAAACGCCCCGGCTTCGCACGGGTGCAATGTACGTGTACTATACATAAAAATGTTACTCGCTGATAATGTAGCTTTCTATTGGTGAAATAATTTTTAGAATCGGACGAGTAGTTTTTGAGTTAAATCGTAACAAACAAATAGAAATATTGAAGAAAGCATAAATACAGATGTAGCATCCAACGTTACATAAAATCTATAAGAAAGAATAGCAACAAAAGATCAGTAAAATTATATATTTTTGTGACAGTAGAATTATTCGTAATTTGTGCAGTGAACGGCTCATATACATTATACACGTTATAGAACATATTTTTGTTTCTTTAATGAAATCTCATTAAACATTTTCGTCATTGGGGTAATTGTTTTATCGCATGAGTTGTGGTCAGCGGGGGCTATAACGGGCAGAACAAGAACATTCTAAACCACCGAGATGCTATCGTTATTAATTATTTTCGTCAAGGATATCATAACAAAAGCTTGAATATATTTTACTTTAAAATAAGTACTTAGTCTTTATTACGCTGCGTATATACCTAATAATTGAATTGTTTTTATGAATTACCGCCTTCAGTTTTCATCTGACTAGGGCCTGGTTAGTTTTAAGAAACGAGCCTATAAATATTTAAAAGGCCGGCAATCTCACCATCGGCATCTAAGGCCCATATTTCAAGACGTTATTCAAGTCGTAATCTATTGTCAATATGTCACAATTCTATAGAGAAAAAATGGTTTGACAAGTCTCAAAACTAGATTCAAAACTGAGACATGTTTTGGAATATGAGCCTTAGACCTTTGAGTCACTAATCTCTCTTGATTTACGGATCACGCACGGATCTAGCTCGGTTGTCCACTCTGATATATATATATAAAAAATACGATGAATTAAGAGCATGCTCAACGTGTTAGCAACCGTCAACGTCGAAGTGGGTGTGGCAGAGATTCGGGGTTGAAGTCCAGTTGAGACAAGAAAAAAAATCAGTCGTGCCCGAAACATAATACCTACTCGTCATCTATTGGCCTGTAATGAAAAATGGTCTAGCCTTTGCTATCAATACTGTCAAACATCTGAGATATGTCAAAGGATTACGTTTGATTTTTTTCGACATTATCCCGTGAGAATAAACAAAATAATAATACACGCAAAATAATAGACAGCCTTGAAAAATATCAATCAATCTCCAATAAAATTGCGACAGTAAGTAAACGCAGCGATTGTACGCAAATCGTTCGATGTCGTTTATTTGATGGATTACACGACGATTACAGCTAACAGGAAATATACGTATTTTTCATTTGGCAATTGTTACGGGTGTATCAAAATATTACAAGGCACCGATTAGATTAACGGCACACAATTGGCTTACATAAAAACTTCAGCCATTCGCTTTGTTTCGTGATTAATGCTCCGTGTTTATGTTTTATGAGGTTATCGGAGAATAACGAAACATGCTTAACGCTTATCGTTAACAGACCTAAGTTTTATTTGGTTACGATTAGTATATTTATTTAAGTCATTTAGGATTCTGTTTTTATTGTTCGAATGAAACGAACGAATTAATTTGAGAAAAAAATAACTCGACGGCGAATTATTGATATGGGCTCTATAGGTAATATAATCAATGAAGTGGACTATTCTAACTTAATTTATGATATATGCCTACAATTTAAGATATTTCCTTCAAAGCATTAACCTAAGGCTTTATAACCGAGTTTAATAGTTGAAGAAACTTTTATCTAGCTAAGATTAGACATGATATATAAAAAAGAGAAAAATAACTGTCTGACTGATTCACCTACAAAATAATCTTAAAACACTGATGCTAGAAGTTTGAAAATTTGACAGTAGGTATCACTATACTCGTACATAGTGGAGTTTACGGTGTAAAGGATTTTCGAAAATCCAGCTACTGAAGAGGTTAAATATTAGGACAGAGTTTGTATAAACGATCAGCATATTTAAAGTAAGTCCCATGAAAATTCTTATTTACTCTCGGTATTTATAAAAAATCCCCTTAAGAGGGTGAATTTTAATAGGAATTGAAGTTCTGAACTTGACGCAGGCCAAATCGCGGACAAATTCTAATAATACTAGCGACCCGCCCCGGCTTCGCACGGGTCTAGATTTTTTGACAAAAAAGCAGGGGTTGTATGTATTTTTTAATGCCACATTATAAAAAAATAAAAACAAAAAATTTCGTCCAAAAAAAATTAGGGGTGGACTACCCCTAAAATTTAGGGGGATGAAAAATAGATGTTGGCCGATTCTCAGACCTACTGAATACGCATATAAAATTTGGTAAAAATCGGTCAAGCCGTTTCGGAGGAGTATGGCAACGAAAACTGTGACACGAGAATTTTATATATTAGATAACTCCGATGCAAGCCAATATTGAAATTGCGTAAATTGAATTACCTAACCCTCTCAAGTAATTGATTATTCGCTCTAAGTGTATGTACCACATCTGATGAGTGCGAGCTTCGCGTAGTTCCGACAACTAAATTAACTTGCTTATAATATGAAATTTCAGTCACGATCTTCTGAATACACTGCTCGAGCTAAGTAAGAGCTGCTTACATTTTGTAACATTGTTTTAATGCATACATACATACATACATATACATCACGCCTCTTTCCCATTGGGGTAGGCAGAGATCACGGAATTTCATATGCTCCGATCCTTACATACCACTTTCGCTTCTTCTACTTTCATCAATGCTTTCATACACACTCGACGGTTACGAGTACTTTTGATCTGGCCCTTTTGCAGAACATCCCCGATCTGATCGAGGTACGTTTTAATGCAGTTTATACAAATACAACGTGTGAAGGTAATTATTGCATTATGAGTGTGAAATAGAGACAATTTAATGCACTTTTGTGAAAGTTTACTTTAAGTTTGTGAGATATAAAATTTTGCCTAAGTATACTTACATATTTTGATTAGTAAAATTTATAGAAAAAAAAATAAAGATTTTAGAAAAAAAAATCAAAAGTTAAGCTTTGTGAGGTTTCATTTTATTTTGTTGGAAATATATGTAAATATTTTTTACGGCATGATTTTTTAGTGGCATGGCCACAACAGATGCATGGCATGCTTTTGATAGATTCAAAGTTATTGTGCATTTGTATCCAAGATATGTTGAGTATATTGGTAAATATATCCGCGGCGTTATAATATTAAGTTTATAATTTGTGTATGTATCAAATGTTTTATCATTTTTTCAGCAGCTCTTACGCTATTAGCAAGGAGAGAACTAAGCGGGTTAATCGAGACACGTGTAGTAAGTAACGCAGCTAAAATGTTTCCACTTTATATACAGTTCTGTGGTTTTAACGTGGAGTAAATTAAAATTTGATGTTCTGTCTCTATGTATAATATTCGTAGAGGAAGAATATTTAATGATATTATAATATACTATCCACAGTATAACTCATAACTTTGTGTATTTTGTTTAAAACCTTTGTAATTAGTTAAAGCGAAGTTAAGGTATAGCGAATAACTTGCGAGAAAGTATTAATTTTTTTATGTTAGATATCGATAAAGGGAAAAGTGGGCTTTAAATGCTTTGGAAAACCAAATACTTTTATTACCAAAAGTATACTGGTTAAAATTTCTGATACATATTTAAGGTCAGGGATCGAAACTGGTTAATTTTTATTTTCCAAAATACGTGTCTTACTGAGATACCATGATATTAGTTTTAAAGAGTAATACACACTAAACTTACCACAGTAATTTTTTTCAGTAAATATGAATAAAAACGAAAGAATATTAACAAAAACCTTTATTATACCGGTATAACTCCCATAGTAAATTAACCGGTATCCAGTCCTTGGTTGCGATTAAAAATATCGTAAAGGGAAGACGTGGTCTCTTACAATCTCTAATAAAGTATTAAGTCTTCACCCGCGGCGCTAGACGACTTTACGATGTTATACTTCGGAGTTAAGAAGATATGGTGTCCTCTAAAATCTAGTTATTAACTAAGAAGGGAGTCACTTTAGTACTTCATAACGCACGAAGGCTACTGGCTAATTGCGTTTCCATGGGTCCGGGTTCAAATCCCGTTGGAATCATATGATTGTAATTGTGTTTATATATTTTTGTAGGAACATGTACAGAGGTAGATCTGTTCACTTCAAGCATTAAATGGGCAGTGGCGGGTAGCATACAAGGCCAAAAGCCCAGTTTGCCGTCGTACTGGCGTTTCCGAAATTATATAAGTTATAAATATTTAGGTACGTAATTATAATACTTATATAATAACTTCTTCTTCCTGCCCTGTTCCTTTTTTTTAATTTGCGGTCGGCGCAGTATGTTCTCTTTTTCCACTCTCTTCTTTCACTCGCCATATCATCAGTCACACCTCTCAAACACGTATCATTCTTCACACAGTCAACACGTTTTTTTAACTTATATAATAACGTCAAGGGCATTATTATTTTTCTTTTTATGTTTGCATTAATAGGGCAAGCCAGGTTTTGGGCTCGTATATTGTCACGCTACTGTACATGCAGATATTATTATTCTAAATTCCGACCGGGTAGCGAACCTTTCAAAATTGAAAACCGTTAAGTACATATTGCTCGTTTCAATCTCAGTCATCGTAAATTGATATTCTGTAACCTATGTAAGATTCTTATCAAAGGCTTTTCAAAATTCATTTTTGAAAAATATGTTATCATTCGTAATGCTTTACTATTTTATTAGGTACTTGTGTTCAGTATTTTGTGCCCTATCCGGTTTAATCAATATTATTTTATGATAACGTTTTTCTAGGACTCAAACCCGTGACCTCGGATGCCAAAGTCAGCAGCACTGAACCACGGAAACAGTTCAGTTAGAGTTAGAGTCTCGCATAAATTATTAATATTCAAAATAATTATTACTTCAGACTGTTAGTCTAATAGCTTCGAATCATGAATACGTTAATTCAGATTATGTACGTTAATGAGCAGAAGTGAATATTAATTTGACGATGTGACAACGGCAGTTATTTAATACGTAGCTTCATAAGCCGGTGAAACTGACAGATTACCTGAAATTCACCCTTAAAGCTTATTAACTTTATTAACACAGTACTTAAACGCGCTCGTGAGAAGTATGCCATTATATCACCCTCGACTTAAATATGAACACTATGTTATAGTGACGTTTTACATAATGAGGTGTATGTTACGCGACGTATCACTTATTTTATATTTGTTTCTTTATGTGGGATGTCGACATACAAGTTTGAGAGCTTAGAGATGAAAAAAAAAAGAAAATATGGTTTACATTTCTGAATTTTCAATGCACTCAGTGCAGTTTTTAACTTGTCAAGGATTTTAAGTTGGAAGTAAGGAATACAGTTATTTTTTTCGAAATGATGGCCATTTTTCACAAAACAGCATAATATTAAGCATCTCCAGGAAAACAGGAGTTGGATAACCATGCCAGGTTCAAAAATCACTCGTAAATACTTATATATTATTTTATTTCAGTGTAAATTATAATATGTATTTACGAGTGGAATAAGCTCAGTATTGAAAAGTAACTAAGAAAATTTAGTTCTCAAGTTTAATTATAGGCAGTAAATTCTGAACGTAACGTAAAGGGCCAGATCAAAAGTACTCGTAACCGTCGAGTGTGTATGAAAGCATTGATGAAAGTAGAAGAAGCGAAAGTGGTATGTAAGGATCGGAGCATATGGAATTCCGTGATCTCTGCCTACCCCAATGGGAAAGAGGCGTGATGTACTTATATGTATGTATGTATGTAACGTAAAGTGTAACCGATAAAAAGAAGGCTGAACCAATAACTTTCCTTATTGCATTAGAATACAAAAGTTTGAACACAATCGAATTGTGACTGTAACAAAATGAAAAGTATATCAATTGCCTTGAACGATTGCACGAGAAAAGGTAAATAGCAGGTTAACATCTGAACGCATGCAATGGTAAAACTTTGTCGATTTTATAGTAGCTGTATTGTTTCCAAGGTACGTCTACGTTGACACGAACGTTTAAAGTTGAGCATTCAGGAATATATTTAGTTTTGCATGTTTTTTTGTACCTTCAACCATCCCAGTGTCCGCAATTACAACTTTCCGGAATTCAATTCTGCCTAATCTAATATGATTACCAAATTGCTTCTACTTTTACTAGTAATTCAACATTTTAAAAACACATAATGTTATCGAACATAGCAGTAAAATGTAGGTAGTTCATTTCCCCAAAGAATAAGATCGAGTGTAAAGTAGATTATGCAAAATTAACTTTGTTGAATTTCAACCTATCCATATAACAAAGTTTATTTTACACACGTATTTATGTCATTTGTCTGTTTATGGAGAGAGAAGATGACTGCAGTAACTCAATACCATCTCATAGATTTTACACTCATTCAATCCTTCTCGATGAACCGTCATAGGATAGCAGACACCAGTTCGTTTATAAAAACTTTTATTTATGTATGTTCTTGTTTAAGAATAAGCTTTCAAATTGTATAAGCCAAGAGATTAATTAAATGCGTCAAGTATTTGCTTCGATGGTATCACTATCTCACTCACAGTATTAAAAGCATAATGTTACATACTATTTTTCCACTTACCAACTAAATTTAGTTAGAGTTGAATGAAGGAGTATTACGTGAAAATATTTTTATCTTAAATTCGTTTTTACGAGCAAACGGAAAGAATGGTAATGAACATGGACTTTTCAAATAAGATTTTGATATCGTAATAAAGAAATCCAGCCTGTTAGTCATTGTAATCCTTTTACCATTCATCTTCGTAGACACGAAAAGGCTTTCTCGACAACGCGGTCTAATTTCGAATGCACCTCCAATCGTAAAAGAAGTCGTAAAGAAGCGAACTCCCCTCAAATCGATGCACGGGAATCAGGGAACAAATAGTTGATTTCTTATTGGCTTCCGCCCAGACTCAGATTGAAAATTCGCCATAAAGACATTGGGACACGCCTGGCCAGATTAAAGGGGGAAACTAATAAGGAAAACTTTTGCGACACCGTATTTTTACAAACGCTCTCTTAAAACTTTAGAACCTTTATAAGGGCCGCCGTAATAGTTCTGCTGTGATTGCAATATTTTTCCTAGAAAATGATAAAAACAGATTTCCAACTTTTTGTTACGGCTTTGTGGAGTTGATTAAGTTTTTCATTCCATATATTTTATGTGAGCTTTTTACCACTTTTATTCGAGGCGAGAATTAAATTATCGTCTCCAAAATGCAAAACGGTTTTGAATTATTTTTGTTGGTCTAGCTTTTACACGACTTTTTATGTTTAAAAAAATTGAGCGTGAGATATTAAGCCCGATAACGAAACACTATAATAAATATGCTATGAAAACATGTCAGCGTTGGTACACAGGGTTTCGAGTAGGAAATAGGGCAATGCGAATTTCATTAACATAAATTATCCAGCAGGAAAACGTTGTCTCCGACATGGGACAAGTCTGAAGGCTCCTAGCTGCTTGTTTACGTAACACCTCGCTTCCGTCCATCGGGATCAATTTTCTTAAAGCTTTTAGGATTAATTAAAGTGTTTCAACATTACCGAGAAAGCGTTAACAAAAATAAAGACGCCATTGTCTTAAGATATTGTATACATTATGAACAGGGACAATTTCATCTTCGGATAAATAAAGGCAATACGTTTTACACCTCGAGATGAAAGCTGTAAATTTTGGCACAATGTTGGTACATAATTTCACACACGCCTCAACTCATCGTTCAGCGAAATATTATGGTATATAAAATTTTATTACGGGCATTACCCCTTACAGTTCTCTATAAACATTTTGTTTCGCTTTTTTACCCTCAAGGCGATGGATCGCGACTTTGCCTTTTCCCTTTAATGCCACATTTGTGTCTTAATAAGGGATCGTATTATGTTCCGAACGTTTGCATTGTTTGATTCTCAATTTCTTGACATTGCAGATTTTCTTTGGTAATAGTTCTCTTTGAAATTAAATATATTGTAAATCTGTATATAACAAATTACATATACTATAGATATTGAGTTTATTATAGTATTAATAAAATAATGTTATGTTTATATCAATTACACCCGAAGTGGAAATAGCAAGCAATATCGAATGAATATTACCCACGTAGATATTAACTTAGAACGATTTAAACTACATAAAACTTCGTATGGTTATCAATTTTAAAGTATTCTCAAAGTTTATTCGTTTTTATCTTTATAACGAAACGCTGTAATATTCAAATAGCTAAAATGAAAAGGGCTAATTTGTAATGTTTTACTATTAGTTGTTAGTGCAGGTAATGTTCTTGTTTTAATGATGAACGTTTTGTTGAGTAGACATTTATTGTCTATATTACCAGGCTTAATATTCGAGCAGAATACATTTCTTCTTTTTAAACAAACTGGAGCTTTACCATATATTACAAACAAAAACCTAACATTCAATGTTCGATTTGGGAATGGTCAAAAACTGTACTCAGTAAATTGCATTATAGGTAGCAGAAATAGATATACCTACTTAGCCCCTTTTTTTTCTTCTAAAAATATGAATTCATACATCATATGTACTTCTTAAAAACCTGAACAATGAGTTACGTGCAATAGCTATCAAGCGCAGTAATCGGTTCCAATCTCGCTCGAGCACGTGCGTTCTTCCCCTCACCTGCGAGTTCTCTCGACCAATATCGAGATGTTTTCAATATTGATACCTGTTTGTCTTGTCACCGGTGTAGATTACAGTACAAAAAATAAATTGCCTACTTACTGCGGTGCTCGTATTTTGTTTGGATCTTCACTATTTTTTCCCCTGGCAATACCGCTTATGCAGTCTGGTATGCTATTCTATAGCTACTCATGATTGTGCTGGTGACTGTGCATCGAGCTGGAGGTCAAATTGCTTCGAGAATAGAATTTGAACTAAGAAATATTTTTGCTAAGATAAGTAATTTGAACGAACGTGTCTATTATATAAATGGATGTATGTACATTGTACAATGTACATATACATGAAGTCACTAAACTCTAACTACGTTAGACCAATTTTTTTTTTGTGAAGATTAAGTAAGCATTTGACCGCAATCCTGCCTGATGGTAAGCGCGGATGCGATCTATCTGGGAGCATGCTTACTTAGAAGAAGCCTATTCACTCTGGCTTTGATGAAATCGAGATTGTAGTAATCGGGGAAGACATACCCAGGTTAGAGAACTCCATGCATTGGCGGTTCGGATGATAAAGGAGGAAGCGTACCGTTTCATAGGAATATACATGCTCAACCATATAAGGATGGAATCCCACTCTGTGTCTGGCCGTCCAATGGTGAAAGCGAGCTGCGGGGATAATTTAGCCGATCACTATGAAAATGTGAACATTCGTTTATTTTGTAGGAAGAGGTTTTTATGCCATCCAATTAAATGTAACTCGTCAGTTAGTTAGTCTTTAAACTTACGAGTTTAATATCATATTAGTTTCTGTAAACATAGAAAAAGACTGGGTAGGTATGGATCTAAAAGGTTACATTGATTCTTTGGTGAAAAACAAGACGTCTCACGATTTGAATCAATCGAAGCTTTCTAACTAAAATAAAAGGAATTAGTGAAATAGTTTCCAGTCACGCAGAAATACTTTATTCTCGTAATTTTATTAAAAATGTTTCGTATTTTATTCTCGTCGTTCCCACTCAAGTCTTCGTCGTCAAAAATAATTTACATAAAATCTTAAGCAAACGCAGCGAATCGAGTAAACTTCAATTATAGGATCGCATCTTCCAGTCTAGTGGCGATGTATTTAGTCTTTATGTACTTTGTGCCTCCCTCAGACGCGATATTTATAAACATTTGCGATTTTAAATGGAACGACTGTAATTGCATTAGAAAGTGTGAGTGAATTCCCGAGTAGTGGGGCATGGGACAGACACATTTATGTGTCTGCTTTACTGATATTTTTATAAAAACAAGATTTTTTATTTTTAAAAGGCTTCTAACCCTATGTGATACGTCTAGCCCGCCCTCTGGAAGGAATGTCAATAAAACTGAATAGATTCTATTCTATTTTTTTAATTTAATATCCAGTTTCTAAAAAGCGACTGAATCGTTCAATTACCAGTGCTAAAGTATCGTGTTGACGGAGCTCTTTAATCTTCAAGTTCTTTACTACTATTGAAAAGAAATTCTGTTGTTTATTATGATTTGAACTTCACTTTAACAAGAGAAATCTAATTTCCGATCGTGATTTTACTGCGGCAATATTGAATTATTAGGTTTTTATCCGTTCGACCGTAGTAAAGTTGACAAGGCAAGAAGCTTATTGTAGAGTAAAGTATTATATAATTAATTAATATAGAAGTGTACGTTTGTAAGATTGAATGTAAGTCTATATTAAAGAATAAAAAAAATCAATTATTTTTAAATATAAAAAGATTTACAAGATTTAATGTAACACTGTGACTAATAAGTTAATTTAATATTGATTTTATTTTTCTTTGTTCTTAATTTTAGATTTACTATTATATTTAAGTTTCATTTGTTTAGGTTTTAGTTAGTTATGTTATATCTATGTATTATATGTATATTATGCAGTGCTCACTAGTACATATTAGGAATTACGCCGAGTATGGTAGTTTTTAGGTTAAGAATAATAACTGGTATGTATTCTTAGGAGTAAAAAAAAGTGTTAAGCTAGAATACTTTTGCTCCTTACTTTGTTAGTTATTACATTAAAAAACCTGCAATTACCTGTTATTGAAATAAAAGATATCGCTTGTATCTCAGGTAAATCTCGGCACCTTTGTTCTATTGTGACAAGGGTGGTTTCTAAGAAAAATTGTGGAAGCATCGACCGCAAGGAATCCCATCGCAATTTATGCTCATTGAACCGGCTAAAGTATATGGGGAGGCTAAGGTCGGCTCCGATTCTTTTATTGCCATACGAAATCAATAAGAACCGTGACGGTGCAATCGTTTCTGTTTTGTTTATGTTTCAATCATAATTCAATTATAATAGAAAATGATACAATAATAACTGAACCTTCGTTCTTCCTTTCGTCTACAGTTTTATATAATTAACTTAGCCGACATCAAAACGATTCTAACATTTTGGTATTATCTGTTATAAGCGATTGAGCATTTTTTATTTGTAACGTTGTAGTCTGTAGATAATCTCAAATGTATATACAGTTAAAATCGTTTATGATGACATCTTTTAGAACAACATACCGGATATATCGACCAAAATCAAAGGTCCCAGCTGTACTTTGTACCTTGAAACCATCACTGGTTGTTACGACCAAATAAGACACCGAAGGGACTACCCCTTCGGTGTCGTTACAACAGATTTTGACTGTATTACTTTTAGATCTAGAATCTGCCCCATAGAATTTCCTACTTGAAATATCTTGATACTGTACAGAGACCCAAGCACGAACGACTTGTAAGAGTTGTATGAGAAATCATTTGAATTGGCATACAAATAATAGATCGACGACAGTAGTGTAGCTAGACGGATAAGGTCAGGTGCATCGAAAAAAGTCTCAATGCTTGCGTGTGACATTATCAAACTTTTCTGGTTTCGAAAGCTGTTCGCTTCTATCGAGCCTAGAATACTCCCTCTGAACTTCGGGACCCCGGAGCAATGCACTATCTAGCCCTATGATAGTTACGCCACTGATTCGAAGATACGAAAATTAAATTTAAATTATACGATTAAAATCGCGCTGGTTTACAATAAGGTAAAACTTAAATAAATAAATATTAATTTCATTATTTTTACTTATTAAGACAAATAAAAAGGTAATCAGTATTAATTATTATCAGGAAGAAGTATTTTGATAGCGACCGAAAACATAACCCCCATAAAATGCAGAATTTTATATAGCCTTAATAATATTATTAAGGCTATACAAATATACCCACATGGGTATATTCAATCAACAGATTGCTACGCTGGCATATTATTTTGAATAGGCAATGGTCAGAGCGAGTTGCAATAAGTCACCACGACTCCAGGGAAGGGACTCGTCTGACACTTGTGCGGGGTCATAATTGGAAATTGAAATTTGTTTAGGTCTGTTCTGGGCAGCTAATTCGATTGTGGATCCAACTGGAGCAATATAAGGGAATAACAATAAATAGTGAAACAAGAGGTGAATCACTGTACGATGGGCGTGTTATTATTAAAATGTTTAAGCACTATCTGTTTTTGTAGATGTGTACGGGCGGCGGTAATCACTTACTGTTAGGTGAGCCACTTACCGTTTGTCCCCTATTCTATAAAAAAAAAATTATCATATGTAAAGATATGTTAGAATAGAACTTAATTCTATTCTTAGTCTTACCTACTATAGTATATCTACGAGTAAATTCGCCGATTTGAATCGACTAGTGTACGCACAAAGTGGCTCATAATAACGCATAGGACACTGTTGTCTTACGCATTACTACGTTCAGAAGAATGTAGTAACTTGTTTCGAGATGTTTATATGAATCAATTTCTGTTGTCTAAAAGATTTCATTTAGATAACAGAAATCGATTCATAAAGATGTAATTTAAAAAAATGATGAGGATGCTGTATGGGAATAAAGGGGATTTTTGGGGCAGAGAAGACTAAAGTATAGTCTTCTCAGCCCTAAAAAGAAATACATATTACATGCTTAATAAAATGATTTGAGGTATTTAGTTATACCGACGAACAACTAAAATAGAGTAATTAATTTATACCTGACTACACAAGTTAATTTACACAAGTTTAATACTAATATAAATTTATGTCGAAAAAAGGAACAAACCAAACTGACAACAACAAGAATTTGTGTATATTTGGCACACAGTTTTCCTATTTGTATATAACAACTGGAGGGCATTCCCCGGTACCTTGGGATTCATTCTTTAGGCCCCCAATCTTTCCACTACACCTTCTTACTTGAGAATGTTACCAGGAAGGAAAGATAAATAAACACAAAAGGTGTGTTAGAATACAGTTCAAGAAGAAAGGAACTATAAATAAACGTAAAATGTGAATTTAGGTATACTTCATAATATTAATTCTTTGTATCTAATTCTTTATATATTATTTTGTTAAATATATTTTATAAAAACAAATAAAAAAAGTTTTGAATATGAAAGTGAGAAGACATGGATTGTGAAGAATAATATGTTTGAGAGGTATGACTGATGATATGGCGAGTGAAAGAAGAGAATGAAAAAAGAGAACATCCTGCGCCGACCCAAATAAAAAAAGGAAACAGGGCGGAAAAAAAAGAAGAAGTACTTATAAAAATAAATAACGTTCAATGTAGAATCTTAAAATAGAGAAAATATTACATCTTATCAGAGAATCGATGTTTTCAGAATTCATGGTAAAAAAAACGATGTATACAAACAAACAATGTATAAATATAGACAGTATTATTAAGTAGTCTCGCGAGACACGTAATGACAGAAACAAAAGTACGCACACGTGAACACACTATATTGGCAATATCCAAGAAATTCCTGCGATACAGCCGAGAGAGACACGTCCCATTATTAGCTAGGGGGTACCTTATTCCCCCTTATCACTCACCTAGCCCTATCACCGTTCCCCCATCTACTAATCACAGAGGATGTGCGATAGACGCGCAATGCATATTTATTATCACCACTGAATCTCACCGATCGTTGCGAGACGTGGGTGTTTTTCATTTGCTCAGGTTATTTATTTAGTGGGCCCCAGGTAGGTTTAATGTTTGATGAGTTCACTCGACCTCCTTAATTTCAATGCGAACAATCTGCTACCGCAATCACGTCTATCCTAATTCCAATAAACTTTGATTCATTTAGCAGAATTAACCGCAATGCACACGCTATTTCAAATACAATTTCCGGATGTATATAACATTATTCGAAGTATTGAAACAAAAACCAACGAATACGCAATAGTAAATAAACTAAAATCAGTGAAATTACAAGGCCGCGCTTAGCATGACCATCAAGATATATCTCGCGGGCGAATGAAGACAAACATCGACAACTTTGATAGACAAGATATCTCTACTTTTGACATTAGAAGTCGAGTTTTAAGTGTAAATGTTATGCTAGGAAGAAGGAAGACATAAAGAGATAATCCACTAAAACACGAGAAAACGGTCGACAAAACTTTGTCGTAGTTGTCATGCTAGGCCGGCAGCGCTTATTTCTAGTGAAAATAAAATCCAATAGAAATTAATAAATTCCCTGTCTAGCAAGTCGTCACACGCGGAGGCGTATCAATTGCGTTTGAAACGCGTATCTGCAAACATTTTCGATTTGCACGAATAAAATTCCTAACGAATGCTAATGTTGTTTAACTGAAGAATTCTTGTGCAGTTTAACAGGGGGAGGTTGAGTTAATTAAATATGCGCTGGGTTCATTTTCGCGAAATTATTTGATCCCGGCGCGAGACGAGACGATTTCGGCGCAATTCATTCGCTACTCTGGCGGTCGGATCTTGTTTTATTTTGTAGACAAGGCATCACTTCTAACTCGAAGTATGTACGAGCGGAACGTTCGAAAAGTTTATTCCAAGAGAAACTACATAAACATGTAAGCGAAGTTTATTGCTGTCTGTCGGGGCTTCTCCACTTTTTGACTTGGATAAGCGGCAAATTGCAAAGTGCCGAATCATGTATCTAAACTCGTTACTAATGGACTTCATTTGATAGGATAATATCGGTTTAATTTGTTAGAAAATCGCAACCTTAGATCTTCGGGAATTGGTGGTCTTTGAGCTCAGTGGCGGCGTAAGACCTAAATTTTATAAGGGATTCATTTTTCGGTTTAAAAACCAGGAACGCGCCAAAAAAATGGCTTTTTTTTGGCGCGTTCCTGGCTTTTAAGTAATGCATACATTTTCGGGGCGCGAGGCCACATGGGTCGCGAGGCCGTAGGCGGTGGCCCACGTCGCCCACGCCTTACGCCGCCACTGTTTGAGCTAACACTAAATAAGCGCCTACCGGGGGATCCTTATGTAACATAAGTTGTTCCGGCTGTATATTAGTGGCCATAATTTTAAGAACATTGCATTCTGTTTCGAATAATATTATTATACAAACGATTTATGCCCTCGGTGTGCATACGACAGCTTGCATAATTTAATAATTCCATACACCCTTGATTAAAATTTTGCTATAACACATTACAGCAGGAAGATGCCGAAGGGCGCAGGGCAAGGAAATTAAACGGTCCATAATAACTTTGCTATGCAACCAGTACCATGATTAAAATTCTACAATTAATTAGGAAAACTTTACTCCCCTTAAAGTTTCGGTAAAACATTAAATGCAGGTTTCACTTTAACTAAAAATACTGTAGGTATTTTCAACAAAAGACGCTTAATATGGATGTGAAAATATTTATTACTTAAGTGCCTACATTGTTTGAATAATAATCATCTTCTATAAAACAATTATAAGTAGCAAATTACATATGTAAGTATGTTTGTTCGCTATGCATCCTAAACTATTCATCCGATAATGACAAAAAATTTAATGATGTAACTAAACACTTTTTCTACTTTACATGAGTACACCTAGTCATTCCTAAAACTACTTCAATTTGTCTTTTTTCTAATCTTTTATTATTATTATTTACATGATGACAAACAAGTTTCTATTCAAACCGGAAATTCAAAGTGACGTTTTTTCTGATTTGAAAAAAGAAATGTTTATGTTACAAATGGTTGTGAGCTAAGGCTATTTTATATTTGGAACACAAACATTCGATTAGCATTAGGGAAACTTCGAACAAAGACAAGATCAACTGTAGAAGTTACGAGTCGAACGTTAGCAGAATGCCTCCCTTTCGATTTCGAGTAAGGCTGCAGTTGGAAAACTTTCCCGCCGATAATTACTGAAGTGTGAACGGGGTGCCGATTCCGTGAAACAAAGCGATATAGCTCAATTTAGCAATAACTAAACTTATCTATACTTATATATACCGATAGTAATTATATGGTTGCTTTAGTATTGCAGCGTATTCATGTTTTGTAGCCATAACACGATATCAGTCAGCACGGTAATGGTTTCCAGTAGTTAGAAACGGCTTGTTAAGAAATATGCACGAAATACTTTTATAACAAGACATTAAGTGTATTTATGGCTTTGAATATTATTATATTTATTCACAATACCTTATTATTCATTTTGTTTCTAAAATAAATAATTTTGTATGTGGAATAATGCTTTATGTGAAATGCCTTTGAAAATGCTTTTATCTATCTGTATTTAAAACTTTTCTAACTTCATATAAATGCATCTTTCGCAGCTTGTTTTCAAATAAAGAACGGTTAATTTTTTTTAAATTAGACTTTACGCAACGTATTTGTTCTTGATACGTTATTTTTTCTTACACACTTATTTTAAATTTTATAGACATATTATGATGTAAATTGAACGAAGTTTTGAACAAATGTAAAAAACAATCAGTTGGAAAAGGGTTATGAGTACCTAGAAGGTATAATATACTAGCGCTCCGCCTCGGCTTCGCACGGGTTCAATGTACATAGATGTACAGTATACGAAAAAAAAAATAGAAAATATAAATAACTTCTGTCACACGCTGATAATGTAGCTTTTTGTGGTGAAATAATTTTTAAAATCAGTCTAGTGGTTTTTTGTGTATATAACATCTACATAGCGCCCGTGCGAAGCCGGGGCGTTACAAGTATTTGAATAAATCTATACATATAATAAAAGAGTAGGATCGAAATTACGCTTCACTAAATATTTTTACCAGAAATTAAGAGGGGTGATAAAAGAAGGGTAGCCGAATGCATAAATGCAATTTTTAAGATTCTTGTATAATATAAATAATATAAATATTCAGATTGTTCAATACAATTACATCAGCCACATACAATTCACTTAAGACGTCGAATAATCGCAATAATAACATCGACGGGATTTAACGTCGCAAACCGCTCCGCGATGCCGCTACCACGTGAATTATAAATGCGAGGCCTCCCGTTACAACGTCACTCGTGTGATTTTGAGACAATCTGATTTTGTGTTTCCCCCGATTTGGTCTCTGAATGTTTTATAACGTTGTTCCTACGAATTGGAGAGCGTCTAATGGATCCGCGGTCTACAGCTTCTTTGTTTGCATTGTGCCAACAGTCATGGGTAAATCGAAAGGTAAACTTACAATTTATTTTTGTGTACGTTAAGGGGTTCCTTTTTCAAACAAATATACATTTTCGTATCATTATATGAAATACATATCTATATTAATACTAGCGACCCGCCCCGGCTTCGCACGGGTCTAGATTTTTTGACAAAAAAAGCAGGGGTTGTATGTATTTTTTAATGCCACATTATAAAAAAATAAAAACAAAAAATTTCGTCCAAAAATTAAAAAAAAAAAATTAAGGGTGAACAACCCTTATCACTTAAGGGTATGGAAAAAGATAGTAGCCTATTCTCAGACTTACTGAATATGCATAAAAAAATTCATAAGAATCGGTCGATCCGTTTCGGAGGAGTATGGGAACGAACATTGTGACACGAGAATTTTATATATTAGAAGATTAAGAAGAGGAATCATTTGTTTGTTTCGATTTAACTCATATACTACTGGACCGATTTTAAAAATTCTTTCACTAATAGAAAGCTACACCTATTAAGTTACATTTTAGTTACATTGCACCCATGCGAAGCCGGGGCGTTTTACTATTTTAATAAACTGTTAAGATTTTAAATCTGATGATTGTCCCCCTAAAATAGATCTTTGTATTGATCTGTGAAAGTCTGCGATGCTGTATACATAATCACTGTTTATATAGAAGCTAGCTAAACTATAACGGAATTATTTTAAATTATAATTAACTTTATCAGGATTAAATCAGTTTATAATCTACTAGCAACATGCCCTGGATTCACACGGGTGCAATGTAGAGGTACTATACACAAAACATAGCCTGTGTTACTCGCTGATAATGTAGCTTTCTATTGGTGAAAGGTCGGTCGCAAAATCGGTCCAGTAGTTTTTGAGTTTATTCATAACATACAAAAATACAAAAAATACAAAATACAAAAATGCTAAAATATAAATCTTTCCTATTTATAATATTAGTATGGATTAGTATAGATATAGAGTCAGTTTTCAAATACAAATGCGTGATATATCGGTATATCAAGCTATTCTATTTGAAAACTGTTAATGTTCGGAGTACTGCTGAACCCTTGAGGGCACGGATAACGGGATTCAGTTCAATCAAGTACGATAAGGGGGTGAAAAGTTTTGAATGCGTGTTTATTTATGTAGCCTATCGTTTGATCAATCGTACTTAGAGTTGTATGAGTTTAGTTTTACGGGTTTTTAGTTAGGATTTTGATATGACATGCTCTTCTTTCATAAAGTGAATCAATAATCGTCCAACTGGGAAGTGGGGTAGTTACATTTTTGTGCCCGTGGGCTTATTCAAGTGAGAAAAAAAAAACATCTTTTATCATACCGATTCAAATCCGAGGCAAAGAAATGCGCTTATCACTAAGGTGTGGCGTCCACTTCCGTTATATCTTACAGATGTTAATGAGAAGATGAGTAGTATTAACGTAAGGTAAAGTATTTCATAAGTTCGATAATTTCATGGAATAGTAAAAGCATGAAAATACACCTGGATGCCTATGTAGGTATAACTTCATATAGCGGTATTCATTCGGAATGGTTTCACGGCGATATTTTTTAATTATCAAAATAACTAGCTTTTGTAATTTTTGGCTGATGCCTCAACATTGGTGAGGTTTTGAAAACCAGCGCTATGCCAATAGTATTGACATAGCACAAGCTGAGTAACCTCACCATTTAGGTAGCTGGCAAACAAATTTTTCTTTTTTATGTTTTACTGATTTTATATTTTTATTTCTTCTCATTGTTTGTTTGTTTTGTACTTAATAAATCTATTCTTATTCTTATTCTTAAAACCCTTTAAATATGTCTCTCTCTCACCTATTGGTATGAGATACTTAACGTATAATTGTCGTCCGCATTCGTTCTAACGAAATAAACTTCGCCTTTTGCAATCAACGTTTTAACTGACCATGCACTTATTAAAATTTCATCAAAACGCAAAGTTCGTTAATAAAGGGCGTTTTTAATGGTAGCAGCGAAATCGAATTGTGCTAACATTTCCCAGGAGTCGCGGACATTTATTGGCGAACTGGCGTGGATGAAACAATAAAGAACGGTTAAGTGCGTTTTAATGGGAACAAGAACATCTTGGACAATGGTTTGGCGATTGGGGTCCAGCGTGGTCAGCTTTAGACCTGTCACCCACCTGGTATCGATATCGACAAATGTGAACAATACTTTTAACGTAATGGAAATTATTTTAAAACGACTTGTACGTCGGTTTTAACGTGAATGATTTAGCTGATTAGGTGCTTTGTTCGAAATGGTTTAACCAGTTACTTCTAATTAAGTGAGGATCTTGTGAATATTTTCGGTAGAGTGAATCTTTATTGTAAGTATGTAAGTAATTACAAGCCCTATAGTAAAAAACTCCTGAATTGTCTTGGATGATTTATTTTTGTTTGAAATTTTGATGAAGACGAAACACTTCAGAGATTGAGAGCTTAATACTGAATAGATGTATATCATTGTGAAATTCGGAAAACTAAAAATAAGAATAGAATTCAAAATGATTCGAGTACCTTATTAGTAGGTAAGAATAACACATAGAATGTATGTATTTATCGAGTCCTTGCTATATATATTATATTTTTTTATGGAATAGGGTGCAAACGGGTAGGTGGCCCACCTGATGGTCAGTGATCACCGACGCCTTCATACATTTGCAACATCAGAAGTTCTTTAAGGAAAGAACAGACTCGTTTCTTGAAGGTTCCCAAGTAGTGTCGGTACAGAAAATCATATAAATATGTATTTAATGAACATACCTAAATCTTGCCTGCCAAATCGAAAGAACAGAAATCCAGGGTTAAATATTTTATTTCAAATAAAGCAAACTGATGAGATCAATAAGACACAATTTATATAGTAAGGAGAGTTGAAGCAAACACTTAAGTACGAAAATCGTAAAATATTATCGACAAACAATATTTTTACAGGCAGCTCTACTAAATGGATAACTAAGTAATAAACGTACCCGCATAAACCTTTGAATTGCTGACCACTGCATCGAACCTACGTGCCCTTTGTCTGTGCCGACCACAAATTGCTTAAGAAATAAAATAAAATCTAATTTACCGCTTTGCTACGTTTATGGGAAATGTTGTTTTACGATTACAGCTCGCTGACTGAATCATTATTTGTCTGCCATATGGTTTATACAGTTTTTATGTTATTTTCGAAGTTTTGAACAATGCTGATTTTAGGGTACGACTTTAAACTACTTAATAATTTTAATATTATTAATAACTACTTTTTTTATTAGTATTTGACAGACGAGCATGAGGCTTTTACGAAAGTTGTATTATGCGCGTCTTGATTTTCCATATATTAGCGATTAGTTTGAAACTTTCCCTGTTTCAAACTTATCACTTATACATGAAAAAATTAAACTCAGTCTAGCCGTGATCGTGATTTGCTGGAGCCTGGAAAGCACTCGAAACGTATGGATAAATAATAAATTACGTTTTGATCAGGTAAAAGTTATTTTATTTAAAAACTTAAACTCGTTTGTTTTGGTGAGACTAAAGTTAATATGTAAATACATTAACTTCAACCCAAATTATTTTTACTTTGTGGGATAGTTGTACGAGTATATACTTAGCATTAATATTAACTTACTTTAAAAGGTTTTAAGAAAAACACATTTCGGTTGTCGTTTTGTATCTTATATTTTTTCAATTAAAAGTAGTAAATAGAATATTTATTATACATCCTAAATTATCAATAAAATACAAACACTTAGACAAGGCAATCTCTTTCAGGTTATTTTTTAAAGAGATACTTAATAATATAGAGAAATGATAATTTTAACTTTTTTGCCAGTCCAATATTTGTGTAGCGTAGTTTGTCATATACCTCACTAATATTATTTAATGTGTACTGCTTAAGAGCTATATCTCTTATTTATGTCCATTATATTCGCCCTACCACTCACACATTACGGCTGGACAATGGAAATTGGAAACATATTCGAACATAATGCTGTTACCCGCTACTAACGGAACAGGGGAAATGCATTGCTCATAGAAACAGAAAAATGGCCGCGGGCTCGCTGCAGAATGTCCCAAAAATACATTAGTCGCATTAGAAACGACATTAAGGGTCGGCCAGACCGATAACAATTAGGGTTGTTCGAACCTTAAGGGGACTTAACGGTGCATAGACAGTTAACAAGGTTAGCACTGCTTTAAAGAATGTGAAGGCTTGAATGCCTTAAAGCTATTTTTATTGAGTTTTAATCTGTGAATTATTTTTAAAACATAAAACTAAGCTATACATAAATTTCATCTAACTTTATTCTTTCTTATTAAAAACAAACCTTTGAAATTCAGAAGTCTGAGCTCGTGCCATCTTGCGGTAATAACGAGACCATCAGTTGTGGCGAAATTCATCCATAATAAAGACAGCGAAGAGATAAAAGGCATGAAAAATGAGACATCGCCACCAAAAAGACGTGGCATAAAAGCGAAGCCAAAAATTCTCACCGACCACGCTGAAGATTCCTACAATATGCATAACTTGTTGAGAGAGTAATCAAAAGACGATATAAAGTGAAGTGGAAGACACGAAAGGCTAAAAATGTAAACCCTCGGTTAGATTTTCTTCAGAAGTCCCGCGACCCCTCCGGCGAAACTTGCTATAAGATGGGAAAAATTACCGTGCCCGAGAAAGTTTTTTCGATTTGAATTATGAATCCTTATTTTACTCGGTGCTGGTAAACTTCGTTTTATATTGGCCTGAGCTCATTATTTGACGCTATGCGAATATTAATCTCCTACATTGAATAGACACTTTCGATCGTAACTGGAGCACGCTTTACCTTAACAAAGTTTGGAGAGATAACTTTTGATGAAGAGTAAAAAATGTGTGCTTTTCCATACTCTTATTCTATTAACCTAGATTTTTGCAATTTTCATAAAGTATTTACGCATATTTATTAGAGGAGTTTGAATATAAGCGATGGTATTCATAATTAATAAGAAAATTATCAATATCGTTTCTAATATTGATATTCGTTACTAGCAGGAGTACACATAAAAATCAAAACTTTCGGGCTGTGACGACTCTTACGTCACGACTAGGAGTAGGCGTTATTCAACAACAGCTTTTTTAAACCGCTTTTCTAATGTTAACGAATTAGCTGTTTTTCGTTTACCGAATAAGCCGTTAAATATATTAATTGTTTCATTCAACGATTTTCGAACGCAACGCGCGGATGAGCTCAACGAACATTCATCATCCGAAGCAGCTTATTTATTTAACGCAAAACCAGCTGAATTTATTAACTCTTAATAAAATTAGCTGCTTTTTTAACAGGTTATCAGTAGTTTCTAATTAACACTTACATTTCGTTAACACAAAAACCGTCAACGACCTACCTCTAGTCACGACGAGTGCGAAACGATGGGATATCTTGGTGTTTATTGGTGTTTATATACTAATTTACATAAAATAACTTTTACCGGATTAAAAGGATTTATTATTTATATTATCGCGACGTTTCAAAGTCTTTCCAGTAAACGTGATCACGGGCCGACTGAAACTGTTCAGCTATCTCGTTTTAAAATTTACTTTATTTAAATAGGTATAGGGTTTTTTAATGAACTTATAACATCAAACTATCTTTGCAAATCAGATAAAAATTCAATTAAAATATGCTTTGAGTATGTATTTTCTAAGAGAATATTTAACATAAAGCTAACTTAAATCCAATAACTTTGCGCATATAACTTAGGTTAGGCGTACTTGTATTTCTCTAAGAATGCTTGCAAACTTTTAAAATTGTATTTGCATTTCATGCATGCAGAATAATATTGCCTTTATTGTACATATAAGTTGTTTGATAGCGTATTAATTCACCTATTAACATTAGAAAATTATTTATGAAGACAGATATTTAAGTTAAAGAATAAAATGTCTTTTATCCACTACGATGTCTAAGTTTTTAATCAACAGCGTAAGGAATCGATTAATCAAAATATATTAATTTAAGACTGCAGAAAGTTTTAACACATATTTATTAGTAGGAGTTCCGAATTCAGCATTTATACCAACATTTCGCATTTGTGTCACATTAATTTTCATACATGTGTATAATATTTATATAATATGCTAGTGGACCCCGCAGACGTTGTTCTGCCACAATTTTGGCAATTAAATTGACTCTAGAAAACGTTTGTATGGGAAATAGAAAATGGCTGTTTTTAGGGTTTTCCCGGAAATTATTAGATTTTTTCTCGCCTTTTAAACCTTCCCTAGACCTCCACGAACATTTCAAGACTAAGATAAGATAAATCCGTTCAGCCGTTCTCGAGTTTTAATCAGACTAACGAACAACAATTCATTTTTATTTATATAGATATATACTAGCCGTCCCCGCCCGCCCGCTTTGCTGGGCGAATTGTAAAGGATAGACGAATATGAACTATCCACATAAATTTGAAAAAAAAATGGTAAAGGGTTGATGGAATTCAAAAAATGAATAGCCTAAAACCTTCTACAATTAATTCCGCGTCGAATGGTCATGGTATCATGCCGATCGGTCCAGTTGTTTTCAAGTTTATCGATAACAAAGAAAAATAAAGTTGCTTATATATATATAGATATATAATATAATATAACTGCAAACGTTGTCTGTAAAGTGCTATAGGCAACAAACTTCTAATTAAGACTGAAAATTAAGCCTTTGTCCCCACAATTTCATGCGGGTTGTTGTGACATGATTTATTTTCAATTGAAAAGTTTAGGCCAAGTGATTCTATCATATTAATTGTTACAAAATTACCTTTCTGGGGCTCATTCGACCTTTATTTGTGCCCTTTGCTGACCATAAACGTCAAGGAACAATGAACGGGTAGGACTGACCCCAAGTACCTTTAGCCAAGTTCTTCTCCCCTGTCCACGAAAACCCCTGTCAAAGGCCAACCCAGATCCCGGGGGAAATTATTGTCGGGCTTTAAAGGGCATCGACGAAGTATAAAAAACAACGTACATACAATCGAACTTTGTAAATACTATCTGATATTGGCCACGTGACTTCACTACTAATGAATAAAGCATGCTGATTTGATTATGATGATAAAGATGTAACACATACTTTCTGGTGCGTTTGATTTGGATTTATTCTCCGGGATTTTAAAGACTGTGTCAACAACACATTTTTAAACCAACTTTTAAAAAATATACCTAAACTTATTCCTGTATTTTTCAATATTTGTTTCAAAAATATGTATAACTTTTTAGTGAAGAATAATAATTAAATTGATCTTAACACTGAAATACAATAGATTCAATACTATATTCATAACAACGCAGTAGTTTAAATTCTGATTTTAGCATTTTTTTTTTATTTAAAGCGCCATTTTTCTCCTTTGTTTTGAATATTTAAAGCAATTTTCTTCCGACGAACATTAAAGAAAATGTTTATTTACATTGCCAGAGTGAATTTGTCAATCAGGATCAAACAACACCCCACACAAACTTGAAACTCACATCGAACGTTTCGGCAAAAAAGTTTTAACAAATCATTGTCAATTCCAATAACGAAGCGAAATTAAATAAACACCCCTCGGCAAGATAAAAGGTCTAGACTGGTGTGACCGCATCGATGGTGTCGTATTTTAAAAGTTAGGGGAAGTTGACACTCTAAAGAATTTAACCTTCCATTGTATTAATTATTCAGGGCAGCCGACGCTGTCGTGTTCTAAGGTGCGCTCGCAAGAGGGTAATTTGTTTTACTTCGAGGAATTTGAGGAAGGGCCTTGCATTAAATCTCACTTGAGTAAAGCACGGGAGAAAAGTTTATTAAAATTGTTTTGGAATGCAGCAAATGAGAGTTGCTAGTTCAAAAACCTATCGATTCAAAGTTGAAGTTTCATGTTTGTAAACATTAAAAGCATAAACAAGCATGGGTATGTTTATTTTGATTTTTAATTTAGCGTTTAGCGTACTGTGATCTAGGAATAAATTTGCTATATTGGGAAAGAAACAGAAATATCAAAAACAATTACTTTTACGATTCTGCGGCTCAGTGGTTTCATATTTATTTTAGCACCAGAGGTTCCGGGTTCAAATCCCAGGGAAACAACATAAAAAAAACTTGTTTTAGTCGGGGCACACTATCTGACCTCGACATATAAGGTGCTCGTAGATGTCGTCATAAGTGTCTGTAAGAAAAATGATCAGTGAAACAGACACAATAATGTCTCTTCCCCATACTCCACTCTGGTATTCACAAAGTACCTGAGTTAACTGCTAAAAATAAATAAAAATATTTCCTTAGACTGTACAGTGTAAATGCATATGAGAGTGAGGATGTTGATACAAGAGTCACATGGCATGCGTTGTCAAACTATTTTAGTTTTATAGACACCATTCCGAATTTTATAGACTGCTAGAAGCCGAAATGTGCAATTTGCACGTGGAACGTTGTCCGTCTACGAATGTTGGTTTATTATTGTATGAATTATGTTCTGGAATTTATCGTGGTTTTGGTTTAAATAAGATTGTATAAAATATATATCAGAAAACGGACTGGCTTTAAATTGTTTATTATCATTATAATATAAATTAATCAATTCATACTGTCAACAATATAACTCATTGCCTCATCTTTTACAACATTTAAATGCATTAGGATAAGATTTGTTGTCTAAGAGTTGTCCATCACTTGTACAAAAGAGTTTTTTTTGAGCTAGGAATCTTTGCGGTGTGCAGAACATCTCACCAAAGTTTCATCAGTATTATATGAGTAGTTTAAGAGTGCATAGCGGCTGTCCCATTTCAAAACCCAGTAAGGGCTTAAAACTAAATTTTACAGGAGAGCGCATAAACATAAATAGGGTCAGCCTTTAAAAAGTATTTATGTAAAGTTAAAAAAATGATATTGGTTGTATAAAATAGTAAATAATGAACGCTTAGAGCTACCCAAATTATAATTTAAGCGTATATTACATTTTTTAAACCCCTTACTAACTTTGATAATTGACACGCGATGGTGAGATTTAAGCAGTAATGAGTTTCATAACATAGTAAGAGCACTTGCTAGGTTTTGGTATGGGTTATGAAATATTTAGTTAATGTATCTCATTGATTACATTCTAGTAACTACACATATAAAAGATTTGTAATTTAAAAAAAGGATTGCTTTTTTTAGGAAAATGATTACAGGTTTCAAACTTAATATTTTTGAACGTTTCATAATTTTTTTATTGAAATATATCCGTAAATGTAGCAGACATAATATTAGGTCCTTACCTATGAAATTGGCGTTTTATCAAACTGGCCACATTGATCTTAAAAATCGTTAGCGTTTGGTTAGGAATTCCAAATTCAAATTTACATCAAAGCTTGTCTATTTGTGTTTAAACCATGACAATTCATTTGTTTTCGATTTGATCGGGTCAGAAGATTACGGATATGTTCTGTATTGCCAACAATTGGAAACCATAATGGAAAAGCTAGCCGTTAAACAACCTAGATTGGTCAACTGCTTCAGCCCACTACTGCTTCAGGACAACGCTAAACCATACACCGCACAATAGACGGTGGCAAAACTAGAGGAGCTGGGATTGGAATGTTTCCGTCACACACCATACTCCCCGAACTTTGCACGAACCGACTATCACTACACTTTTTTCGGAATTTGGATAGTTTTTTAATTGAGAAAAAAAATCAATTCAGATGAGGCAGTCCAAAACGCCTTTAAATACTTTATTAATTCTCGCTCCCGCAATTTTTACAGCAAAAGAATCAATGAACTTCATATAAAATGGCAAAAATACATAGATAACAACGCTACATACTTTGATTGATTAAATAAAAAAAATGTTAGAAAAAAATTAGTTTTGCTTTTTCATATAAAACATCAATTTCATACGTAAGGACGTAATAATAAGTAAATAGTAATATTTCCCTTGGCCTTCCGGGGTGACCACCGATCATACGAAATCAAAAAACCAAATAAATTAAATTTTTAATCAAAGGATTTAAAAAATATATAATATATTCCTCTCTCTTCCTTTGTGTTCAACTATTTCAAAAACCTAGTAAGGAGCATCAACCATATGAAAACCTAGTAAGTCTCTGAGACTTACTAGGTTTTGAAATGGTTAAAGTTACTTACTAGGTTTTTAAGTGGTCTCAACGCAGTGAATGATGCACTTACTAGGTATCGATATTTAAATATGTCTGTTAATTATGAGTTTTCACTGATGATTTTTTTATATTGGGTGGAACTTACCGAGTTAGCAAGATTTTCACAATAAAACGATTTTTGTAAAAAATGTCCCTTACTGGGTTTTGAAATGGGACAGCCGATAGAGGACAAAGATTTATTTATTACTAGTGGACCCCGCAGACGTTGTTCTGCCACAATTTTGGCTTCAAAGTTATATAATTATTCTAATTTGAATATGCCCATTTACCCACTATAATTGTCTAATATGTCACTGATTTGCATTGGACATCTGTTATTCCAAAAAAGCTAAGAATGCATGATGAGCTGTCAAGATCGCGGAATTCCGAATCTAATTTATTTTAAAATTAATTTTATGCATATATTTTGTCCTGATTTTTTCCAATATTTTAATAGCTTATATCTTATTCCGGAAAAAATTAATAGCTTATATCCAACAAATAAGATATCGCTAAAATCGGTACAGCCGTTCTTGAGTTATAAACGGTGTAACTAACACAACTTTCTTTTATATATATAGATATTTATATTGATGAATGAAATTTAAATATGCATTATAACTATTTCACTTTCTCTTCAAATCGAACCTTTTCACATTCAACATTCAAATGCGAAGTAATATACGTATATAAATATTAATCATACATCACAGTCGTTTGTAATTAAGTGTAGACGGGACATCGGATATGTACACAAAGAATCGCCAATCTCATTTGTAGAAGGGAGGCTTAGCCCCCCTGGAATACTTTAACTTTTCAATTGCAACTTTTGATGGGTTTTCGAATGTAATAATAATCGCTGTAGGTATCGTAGGGTGCTTCAATCAACGAATGTTTCAAAAGAATGCCAATTCTTATGCGGAAAATTGAGTTATATCGTGTGTATTATTCACTCCTCCTTTTGTGCAATGTGATTTTTTATTATTCATAACAAATTATTGTGTATGATGTTGATAAATAGTTACTCATTAATGTATATATAAGTTGTATTATTTTCTATTTACCAGAGTTAAACAAATATCTGAATGTTAGAATCTAATTTACTATATTTTTTTAAGTTGACGTCATTTTGACAGTTGACATTTAACGGTGGGAAATGTCACTTCGATATTAACAGCTGATGGATAGAGATATAAAGGAAGATAATGTTATATTTTTGAAGAATAAAGCAATTTTATTTGATAATTCGACCGGTTAATTTATAAAATATCTATCATGATAGGTACTTTAAAACTGCAATTTTAATTTTTTTGAATTAAAAAAAAAAACAAAATTAAATTGTTTTTCTTTTTAAGTTTATAAATAAGTCGGATAAATAATATAATTAACAAATAACATTTTAATCCGTTAATAATATTTTAATTTAACACTCGCTTTACTACAAACAATATTATATATTTGATATCGTTTTTCACACAAATCAACTCAATATTCCATTCACTTCACTGTGAACTGTTAGACCGTCTTAACCTATAAGACAATAAATAAATGCAGAAGCATTTCTGAATACGATACTAAATATTTTTTCAATATTAAACGCCTTACTTGTAAGATAAAACACATGAATCAAAAACATGTGAAAACGAGTTTGTGGGTTCGTTTCCTTAGACATCCACTTCTTCACTGAGCTCGAGTCGAATTTCCTGTGTGATATGAATCTTCCCTAGTCGCTTTAAGGTGATATATTCTCTACCCCTACAGCCCTGTAGCCCCTTGGTTAAATTGATTTTCAATTTGTTTGAAATGTGGTCCGCGATGCAACGGGCAATAAGGAGGCGGAATAGCGGAAAATCATTTGACAGAACTTGCGCTTGATGGGATTTCAACTGAATTAGTCGTTGCGTAAGTGGGTAGTGTAGGACGGAATCAATCAATTACAACGAAATTTTGATTATGTTTCAACAAAAAGGATTAAAAGAGTCATTAATGACGATGAGAGATGTCAATTTATTGAGTATATAAAATATATTTTTTTTAATATTATTACTAGCATTCCGCCTCGGCTTCGCACGGGTGCAATGTAAATGAAAGTGAAAGTGATTTATTACATTTACATATATTGAATATTACATTGTATCTTTCATTATAATAACATTCATTTATAATAACAGTAAAATACATAAATGAGGTGACGTGACCCCAAACTAGGCACAGCCTGTCTCTTGGTGGCCACAGGAGAAATGCCGTAAATACATTGTAGCAACATAATATGTTAGGTAGGATAGCAATAAATAATTATATTCAATTTTAAATTACAACACAATGATAAAATTATAAAACAACAAATAATTTAATTTTAAATGTTAAAATAAATTTAAATTTGTTTTTATTTTACTAAATTTTTATATGCAATGATTTCCCCGATGCGTGATGTATATGTATGTATGTATGTGTGATTTGTAGGAGTGTATGTATGAGTGTTAGAGTTATATATGTGTGTGTGTGTGTGTGTATGAAAGAGACAGTCTTAGCTTAATGTGTACAGCAATTCTTCAGTTTGGTGATATGTGTGAAATGTACTAAAAAAATTCAAAATATGCCTATTTTACTCGCTGATAATGTAGCTTTCTATTTGCGAAAAACATTTTTAAATCGGTCTAGTATTTTTGTTAATACATAAAAAACAAATCTTTCCTCTTTATAATATTAGTATAAATAAATATAAAAGTTTTTAATAAAACTAATCAAAACCTTTTCAGGAAAATATTTGATATTCATATACATGTATATACATACAATATGCTGTCATTAAACGATTCGAAGATTAGGTACCAGGTTTTTTGTAGTACAATCTACTATCACCTAATACAGTTTAAATACTAAATGGTTTCATTTAACATTGTTGTATTAAAGGTCTTTTATGGTCTCAAATAACCATAAAAACAATTATTCAAATATATCTTCTAAACCTTTTTGATTAATAGAGATTAAAAATTTAAGAAAAGAAATACACCAAAAAATTTAATCTCTTAGCAGAAAATGAATCATCAAAATTAAACAAGCAATACCATAAAGAAATTTTTATGAGACAAGAAAACATTCGTATCTGACATAAGATCCATCACAAATCCTTGACAGTAATAAATTTCTATTAACTTCTTGAGACGTAACTTCTATTTTATTGTCAAGTGATAGGGATTAATTCAGCTGACTTATAACTGTCATACATCTGCTGTCTTGGGGACTCGGGGAGTATAAAATAAAGCTTCCTTGCGATTATATTAATACGAATACATAGTGAGGGTAGGGTACAAAATGATCCGGGTAGACGCGCTAAGCCGCCTGAGTGGTGTAAACGCTAGCCCACGGCTACATTTGATGTCGGTCTTTGGATCATTGCCGCGACTTTTCACCTGGGATTACAATTCTCTAACTGCTTATTGAAAATTTTACAATCTTAACTTGTGCTCAAATAATAAACGATATTTTTGACGGGAGCGATGGGTATACACCATGCGTACAGATGCGTTGCGGATTCAAATCCTGCCGGGACATTTTTATAATTCTGTAAACAGTTTTTTCAACATCATTAATCGGGTAGAAGAAATACTGACCGGGTAATGATCCACTGTTCATAGATGGCAAAATCGTGATGTGCGTGTCGTGATTTCAGTCTGTGGATTTCCGAATGGTCAAAGTAAAACATAGGTCGACAGTGCATCTTTGATTGATGTTCTATGGCTGATGTATCACGAATCAATAAGCCCTCACGCTCGTCTGTCGATGTCTAACAAAAACGATATTTCTGAGAACTGAAGAGTACCAAATAGTTTTGACAAGAGGGATTAATCTGTGAAAACTTATTTTATCAGCTATAGATCAAACTTTAATAGATCAGAAAGCCGCACAAAATATCAATAATACCTTCACGTGGTTCTAACGATAGGGGAAATCTGACAAATGGCTAGGATCTTCACGTCACTGCCTCATATAAGGGGTCATGACTAGACATACTAAATGTATGAGAATGATACTTTTCTATTATTTATCATATAGTATTAGAAATTACACACTCATAAAATCTGTATGAAGTTATTTCTCAATTTCCCATAGATACTTTTCTGTGTCATTTCCACTGATCATCTAACAAGCAGGCTGTAAGTCCGATTGTTTTTTAGGATAAAAAAGTAATATGCATACTGATTTGCTAGACGTGGACAAACCGTGCATGGCACGCGACGGTGTTGGTAGGTGACGAAACGGTTCATAATCTCATACTTTTCAATACAAAATATTATGTTTTTTGCCTAAAGGCGTTCCTAGCACGGCCATAGTATGATAAGGAGTAATGCAGACTCCTCTAGTCAATATAAAGTATTATGGACTTTTTATTTATAATATATACATTATACATATGTATGTACTTGAGATTAATAATAGATACTTAACTTAAAATAAACTGTTAACTACGTGCTTTGCGATAACAAAAACAAAATCAGATTTATTTTGCAATTATTTAAATTGAAACTTTGTATGAAATAATATTTTTTAATTCTCCAGAGATTATTTTTAATTAAATATATAGATTAGTTTAAAAAAAGGTTAATATAACGTCATGATAAAAACAAATCATTTAATTTGATTATTTAATTAATTTTATATACCGTTAAATAAGCTTCTTACCAACAACTAGCGTACATAATCCAAATATATATTTAGAATTTAAAACATCAATAGCATTTAATAAAGTGAAAGGTTTGTACAGTAAAAGGAACGTATTCGCTTCTGAGATATTATACATATGATAATGCTCAGTTTATTCATAAATAAGAGATTTGATGTCTAGGGATTCATTGTTACCAGAGATAAGCTCTGGTTCTTATAATTTAACATTTAGTTGGAGCGAGCTAGTCTGCTTTCTTCTTTTTGTCCCTTCTCTATGAATATCTTATTATGAACCCAAACTGAGAAGAAGCTTACGTTCTTATTTGCGTTGTAGATATTTTTTGCCCCGTTTTCTCAGCGATTCGCAAATGAATTTTAATTGGGTTTTTCGTGTCTCTTTAAACTTGTACTGTGAAACGGAAATCAGAACATTTTTAGGTTGTATTTTTCTCGAATTCAACAATGTTTGTTGCTTCTTTAATGATTTTACTTTGAGGAGAAAATTTACTTGTAAAGCGCCATAACAACTTGGTTTTTATTTTGAAATTAAGTTTCATATAGTAGGTAATTTATAGCAATAAACATTATGTGGATATGCTTACATTGTATATTTAAAAAATAATAGTAAGGCTTTGTAAACTAGGTTAGTTTCATACATTCTTCAAATATGAAATAACTGTGTTACAAACTAGACTTTTTAAAATTAAGTTTCAACTAATTAATTTATTATTAAGTTATATTAAGCAACTTGCAACAAAGATCTCATGGAAAACAGTACCAGTTATTTATTCAAAAAATGTTAAACTAATGAAAAGAGAAGTTTTTTAATCACTTCCAAGAGTCCTATTATATTTATTACAAAAATAAAAATAAGACGATAAAATTACATGTTTTTTGAAAAATAAAATAAAAAAAGAGCATACTCATTTCTTAAAGGCCGGCAACGCACCTGCAAGTCCTCTGGTCAACACCAGATGTCAATGGGCGCCGGTAATCACTTACCATCAGGTGAACCGACTGCCCGTTTGCCGATTATTCCATAAAAAAAAATTGAAGTTAAATTTCAAAAAGTATATTTGTGTAAACTTCGCTCTACCATTCTCAAATTATTTTTTGTAAGGTAAAGATTCATTCTCGACATTCTTTCTTATAAAGATGTATGCTTCGGTTTATTGCTAGATTTCTCGGCTATACTGCCAAATTAACATCAACTCTTTGGTACACTGATTTTAGGTTTGAAAAAACAATCGCATATAAAATATATTATGTAAAAGATTCGATTCAATCATTTTGCACCGCTATTTAAGAACTGACGGATATTAATTTTGTTTAACAAAAGAAATCTCATCATCATTTGAAAATCTCATTCGACTGAGCACCGTGTAGTCATGGTGACTTTTGTAATGACAGTCTTAGAGGCGCCATCAAAAGACGTCATTATACCGAGTCGCGTTATGACGTCATTATTGTCAAGAAGCTGGTAGTCTGACAATCTGTGCTGCTAATGGAATAACATACGAATTTTGTAAATGATACGCATATATTTTGAAACGAGAGTTCTTTGCATTTAACGCTTCCAACTCCATTGTGTGACTTTAAATTGATTAGAGAGGAAATGAGCTATCCTGATAAGAAAGCTTCGCGATGCTTTCGCCCACGTATTCGTATTTTTTTATATTAAACTTAGCTTGTTAGGAAGAAATACTTTGTTCATTAACTTAATAAGATAAACTTTTTTTCCTAGCTCACTGAGTACTGAGCTTATATATATTCTAAAGTAACTAGTATTTGAGTACTAGTCGCATTTATAGAGAAACTAGTTTACTAAAAAGGTGTCTTTTAATTTGATTGCTAAATAAGTGCATTTTGGAATTCAATTCACGTTTTTTACTATTTACTATATACATATTTAAACTAATTAAATATACTCTAGCCGAATGGAGTTTTATAGGATTTTATGAAAACCAAGATAAATCTCCAAACGTTGTGTGCACAAATCTGTCGAAAAGATTGCATTCTGCTTGTTTATATAGCGGTGCACAGCAACATTTGGTGTACTGAGGCACCCTGCGTATTCCTAAGGGCATTCCCGCCCTACTCATTACAGCCGATAGTTATTACTGTCATTTTTCAACTCGTTATTTACTCTGAGGAGCGCTGATAGCACGACATTTGCCACGAAGACCGAACTTTGAGATTAGGGGTGAAGGATATTTGGGATAAAATAGACTTTTCTTGAGCTTAAAGTGAAATTGAAAAGAGCCCTTTCATGTACGTGCCTTTACTGGTTCTTTAGTCATTAATGTTAAAAATACATTATTTTTTTAGATTTCTACCAATAAATACAAATACTTTAAACTGGACCAGAGACATAAGATTAATTTAATGAGTACTGGAATATAAATAACTAGCAATACGCCCCGGCATCGCACGGATACAATATACTTTACACGAAAATAGCTTTACAAGTTACTCGCTGATAATGCAGCTTTCTATTGGTGAAACAATTTTTAAAATCGGTCCAGTAGTTTTTGAGTAAAATAAAATTAGTGTAGACAGAGTTGCAATTAAAATATCAAAACATATCTTCTAAAGACTTAATTGACAGTTTATTAATATAATAAAAGTTTTTAAATACGTAAATGAAGGCGATTAAGAATTCTGTTTGAAAGTTAAAATATATTTTGACAGCTATAACCTAATTGGACTGCGGATGATTAAATTACATATTAAGCGATCGCGAGGGACTTCAGATTTTGCAATATAACGTTTAATTAATCACAAAGGAAAGGCTAAATTCTTAAAAAGACCGTAGAAGTAAAATATTATGAAGTATTTTGTTATTACATATTGTGGCCGTAAAGTACGCCAGTACCGGTCACGTATATTTCAAAATTTTGAGACAGGTCAGGGAGATAGTTGCTTTTTTTATTTTGATTTTGGGGGTCTTAAAAAACGTTTTGCGGATTTTTAAGTAAAACAAAGAGTATTCAACAAGCTTGTGATTCTTTCATAAAAGCCATCTAAAATATCTGCATAATTCTCCGAGGAACGACGTTAAATTATAACGATCTTGGATCTTTTGAAAATCTTAATATTAAAGTAATAAGAAATGAATTAGGTTTGTTGCTTGCTCGTTGTAAAGAAAGCGGCATCACGACAAGATGTCAGGTGGATAATAACGTAGATGATGAAAGTTAAATCTAAAGTTTTATTAGTCTGAGTTATTCAGCATTTTCAGTTGACGGGGGAAAAATGTACTAACATTAATAAGGAGTTTTTATGTTAACTAGATTTTCCCGCCTATGATTACAAAGGAGCTGAAACTCATAAAATTGTGAAGAAGAAAATTGAAGTGTATCTGAAAGTAAGTCGTGTTCTTCGTAATTAGAAATTAGATTAGGCTACAAAATTTATTATGTTTAATATCATGTTATTTTTATTTCCTGTGTATTGCACCTTAACACTCAATTATTAATTTGTTATTTTCTCTCACTAGTTAGAGTTTTCTTCGTTCTTAAAGTAAAAAAATGCGTATGTTGCGTGCGTATGTTTCATCATAATTGGATGAATTTTTTAGGAGTGCATAGAGGACAAACATATTCACATTGATTTTCTATATCTACTTATATAAAGAGTAAATTTTTGATTGTTTGTTACGATTTAAATTAAAAACTACTCGACCGATTATGAAAAAAACAATCAAAAATATAAAGCCACATTATCAGAGACTACTATAATATTTATTATTATTTTATATCTACATTGCACCCGTGCAAAACCGGGCGGATCGTTAGTTATTTATAAAGATATGCTTTTATGTAGTTACTCTTAGATCATGTAATGGCGTCTGGCATTCTGTGGTGTGAATATTTTAACGACAATGACAGAATAACTAATTATTTCAGAAGTCACCACAAATAGGTATAGTGAGTCGTCTGCCTTTTTTACAGTCTGCTTAAAATAGTTTTTTGGTTAAATTATTACATACGGTAAAATACTTTTTGTCCCAGTAAATAAATGTTTTTTGCCTTTCTAATAATAATTAATACATTATACTTCAAAATATATACGTCTTTAATCCTACCGAAAGGCGTTGAATAAAATGATAGTTCAAAGTGAAATAAGAAGAATGTCAAAGAACTGATTTCTCTACAGGTGAATGAAATATTTGCTGAATGAATGGAGTCTACGAGATAAATGCTGAGATTTAATATCGCTGATGATTTTTTTAAAATAAATTGATATACTTTTCATTTCTTAATTTGAATTCTTCGAAAGGGTATTGCGATCGCTGTTCGAAATGAAAAAGGAAAAGTTTCGTGTTTAAATTCACATCTCAGTAAAAAGCTTTCAGATAATGTTAAATAAGAAAAGAAGTAATACAATGTTTTTTTCATTTGAATACTAATAAATACTGTTGAACTGTTTACTTTTTATTTATTTTTCTATTAATTTTCGACTACACTGAGTCACACAGCTCTATGCTTATAAGAAACGATTTGGAATAACTGAATAATAGAAGATAGCTTTTCTTTATAATATATTTTTTTAAATCATATTGTTTTAGTTTATCAAAGATGTCCTCATGATACCTCAGAGTATTGTTCGCTATTTCTTTTTTAAGGATAAGACAATTCATGCCTATTTGAAAAATTCAGCCTTAACACATAAAAATACACCCTGAATTTTTACGGTACAAAATTTCGGAGCAGTAATAAATGACAAATTCGAGTCGTTGTCTCAGTTCATCGGGACATTAATTATTATTAAAAAGCTTCTAAAGTTATTCAAGTCAGTGGTGACATCACTTTGTCAAGCATCAATTACGTTTGACAATGAGCTATGGTGAAATGATCGAGCGTAAGTAACCCGCGAAAGATTTTAGGGGTCTCTTGGTTCTAGAATGACAAATGGGGGCAGTAGATTTATTCGTCATTATATATAATATTATAGAACTTTTGTAATTATAACGTTTAACGTTTTACTTTATTTTTATGGAATCTTCTAGAAAAGCCAATTACAGATATTTCTCGATGGATGAAATTTTCAGTCGTCAAGTGAATTAGTGAAATCGAATTGAATGAGATTGTACTTGAACTATAAGTAAGAAATGTTCACAGAGTAAAAAGGGTGACAGTCACTAATAGTACAGTATAATCGCGCCCCAAGCCTTGATCTAAGAAGAACTTGAATCTTTAATCTACACAAATATATTTAAAAAAAATGATTCTACAGATCGTTTTCTGTAACTAATAAACTAATTTGAAAAAATAATTATTTAACCATCCGGTAAGCTTCATCAGCCTTTATGTCCTTTGTTCAATTAAAAAGTTGCAACATAAACTTTGAAACTGTTTGTTAATATCATAGAGTCCATAACCGTTACACTGATTTTACACCAAATTTTGAGAAATAAGATAGACAGTAGTAAACGCTTGTTAGTAGCGTCTTATTAGAGCAACCCCACGGCAATATGATAGCTCGAGCATTTATAAAAGGCCGTAATGGATTCGCGGCCACTCCGAATTACGTTTGTAAATATTTTATGAGATCCATTGTGGACTAGCAGGCAAGTGATTGACGGGAGCGGTCCCTCGGTGCAAGGAAACATTACTAGAATTATCCAAATGTATTTTGTATGCAGGCTCGTAATAAATGTTATTTATCGGAGCAAATAACGCAATGTATTGAAGGATGGGATAATGGTCTCGTAGCCGCGTTTCGTATTTTCGGGTTGCGTTTCGATGGCCGCGGATTCAAATGTCAAATAAAATGATTTTGTCTATCTGGTTTGATCACAAATCACCGCTCATATGTAGGTAAGAGCCGTGAAATACAAACTGTGCGTTTCGATTTCGTTATGAATAATGTAAAAACAGCGCATCATTGACTCAATTATCATGTATCCTAAAATGCTCAGAATACAGAACTCACGCTCGTCTATCTGACATATGAAAAAAAATTATCTTTATAATAATTAATGAATAGCGTATAAATCCTACCTACTTAGTATATTTTAAAACGATAAATTTAATCAATTTATATGACGGTCGCTCGTATGATTTATAATTAAACGCGTAACTGCGGCAGGATATCACAAACGTATGAAAGGATATCTAGTGAATTGTTCAAAATAATAATCATATTTGAAAAGAAGTAACGTAC
Organism: Anthocharis cardamines; assembly: GCA_905404175.1. Taxonomy (NCBI): domain Eukaryota; kingdom Metazoa; phylum Arthropoda; class Insecta; order Lepidoptera; family Pieridae; genus Anthocharis; species Anthocharis cardamines. Next base: position 6,579,940 of record FR989964.1, read on the forward strand.
AATTTCAATTAATTATAATTTATATTATATTCGACACCTGTAATAATCAACTTAATCTGTATTACCGCATACAATCCATACAGAGTTATTGGCCATAGTACTTAACCTATGACATATTTATAGGCGTGCTCAGCTGCACCCTAGACTAACTATTAACTAGTTTGTAGTTACCGAAGTGGCTCTAATTTGAGCACCTGAATACCTTCGGCGTGGCCCTAACAGCACGAAATTAATCAACATTTAATTCCATATCGTGAAAGCAAAAGCGTAAGTTATATGATCGTCCTGGGACATATAGAAAATTAACCGCGCGCTTTCCCCGAGACCCGGCGAAAATATGCAAATGAAGAGGCGACTCATTTGACGAAATTTAATGGACATTTAACTGTGGTAATTATGAAGTTCCAGCGTCATTTAATTTTCTAGAACACTCTCACACATGACTTAGTTATTTTTTACGTTCCAAACATTTCAATGCATGATCATTGAGGAGTGCATAGTGCATACCCATATTTCCCATTGAGGTTGGCAGAGATCACAGTGTTATTCGATCCTTGTACTTTCGCTTCTTTCACTTTCATCACTTTCATACACGTTCGTTGGTTTTGATTACTTATGACATGATCTTTTGAAGAACGTCCCCGATCTGATCGAGGTATGTTCGCCTAGGACCTAGGTCGACCGCGAGGCGGGCTCGTTGGCGCGTTCGGTAGTACAACAACCTTGCGCTCCGATGGTTCGCGGGTTCGAATCTCGCCGGGACACATGTTTATAATTTTCTGTAAGCAAGTAATTTTTGCCATATCTGGCATTAATGGGTGGGAGGAATATCGACATTCCGACCGGGTGGTGGGGAATGAACCATCGTTTATAGATGAAAAAACCGTGCGTTGCGCGTTTCGGTTTCAGTCTATAGATTTCTGAATGCTCGAAGTAGTACGTCGATAGTGCATAATTGACTGGTATTCTGTGGCTGAGGTATTACTTACCATTAAGTGAACTTCATGCACGTCTGTCGATATATAACATAAAAAAAAACAATTCCGATAAATCTATTCACACCAAATTCACAAACACGTCCATCCAAAACAATTCAACAATTACGAAATATTTTAAATACAAATAAAATCTTTTATAAAAAAATTATATACTTTTATTTTTCAATAACACTATTCTAACAAACTTCTAGAAAAAATATAGAATAGAAATTCTGATATTCTTTGATAGTTTGAATACGACTGCAAACATGAATGACCTTATTCATGAATATAGGGTAACCTTTTCTAGGCGGCGTGAATAAAACTAAAAAAATTCACAGCGGTAATTGAAAACATCGTGAGAGCCTTTGAACTGTGACGGAGTTTGAAAATTGAGGCTATGTTTGAACTGGATCGAAATAGAATGCAGTAAGATGTACTTATACCTACTCTTCTCTTTATTTATCGCATAAGACTGCTTGAAGATATTACCTGAAATAAAAAGATACATAGAATTATTTTTTGGCTTGTAATCACTAACTAAAAATAAAAACTCAAAACATCGTCTAATACCTATATTTATGAAACTGTATAGTTAGTCAATATATGTCAAGTCACTTCGATTTCATGTTGAGAAAACATAATTGCTCGACTTGGCGGGGGCACTACCGTGCCCCCAGATTTAAAAAATCTCCTCAATTTGATAGCAAAAAAAAGTTGTAAATATTGATTCATTTAATTGAATTTATATTATCTATATATATAAGCAACTTTTTTTTTCTTTGTTATCGATAAACTTGAAAACTACTGGACCGATCGGCATGATACCATGACCATTCGACGCGGAATTAATAATTGTAGAAGGTTTTAGGCTATTCATTTTTTGAATTCCATCAACCCTTTACCATTTTTTTTCAAATTTATGTGGATAGTTCATATTCTTCTATCCTTTACAATTCGCCCAGCAAAGCGGGGACGGCTAGTATAATATAAATATATTACGTTCTATTTATAACCGAATGCTAAAGACACCTTTAATTATAGGTAAGGGTTAGTTAATTACAGGCAGACTTAGCGTACCTACTTGAAGCCTTGGATGCGGATAACATGGAAACTCCTTTAAGATTAATTTGGGGAGATATTCGTGAACTTTAACTCATTTGCCTGACCGAATTCCCAGCCCTTCTAGTTTGAATTAAATTTAATGAAATAAATTAAGGGAATCGGTAGTTTCAAGTTGCGGAGTTGGTCAAGACTCGGGGATAGACAAGTGGGGCAGTTGCGGCGTGTCCGAGACCATGTTTCGTCTTTACACAGTAATAGTTATAGGAATTGTTACTGCTAAAGACGTGACCACTGTCCGTTTAATGTCGAAAACTTTCGGTGTACTTGTTTCTCGTCAACGAAGGTATGTAAAGTCACATTAAGCTAAAGCAAATGGGATTACCCAAACTTAAAATTGGCGGCCATTTTGCCAGTCCGTCTCAGAAGCCATATAAAATTGAAAATGTAATTTGGGGTGTGTATATAGAGGAAGCCTTATAACCTAAGTTAATGAATGACGGTTTTTAGTGATACTTCTTCGAAATATCACAGTCTACAAGTAGATACTATATCTATTACATACATATATATTATTCTATACATTTGGGATAATAAAGGAGCTCAAGAGTTGTTTTTTCGATTGAATTATTGTTGTCGAATATGATATTACCTTAATTTCAGTCGAAAAATAGTTCTTTAGATTTAGATAGCTATTATGATTATTTAAAAACTAACTGTAATATTTTGGTATTGAAATGACATAATATTGTCTTTTATTAACGCGAGTATCACACATTTAAATAAAATACTTCATAACGGATTAAAGTTATATATAATAAAAACCGCGTTTTAATCCGTTATAAAGAATTTTATTTTAATATAAATGACATAATAATAAATATATATTAATAATAACTACTAAAAAAACAATGTTTGCACAACATGATACTGAACAAGTTTGTCGTTCAAAGCAAACTGTATATCAGAAATGAAGAGCATCCTAAGTTTGTTTTTAAATGAAAATTCATTTTGCCTAGCAAATATTGAAAGATTGGTATCTTTGATAGCGATAATGCTATGGACGGAATGAGTTATAAACTTGAGTGTCAGTTCGAGAAGTTTGTTAAGTGTCGGGTGTCGAGAAGGAAATTAAAAATGGAAAAGCTCGTCGCCAATTCGTGGCATTAATGGTTGTACATAATAAATAAAACGGACCAAATGCTTATGTGCGAGTCGAGTAGGGGGAGTGGCTGGAACGCGCGAATGGCCTCTTTTAGACATCTGAGACGTGGCCCTTTGGAGAACGTTCGCGTTCCCTCAACCAGTTTACGATTGCCCTGCCCGCTGCTATAAGAGCTGCTTCACTTTGATTTAGACCTTCGACATACTCGCGGAAACCCTTTACGAAAGTCAAAGGTCAATGTGTAACAAGAAGGTTACTTCTGAGTTATATTTCTTTGATTCTACATCGCAGTGAAGGTCGTGGTAAATTTAGATAAAATCAAAGGCGAACTCAAACGCTTGCCTTAATAGTCAAGTACGCTGAAGAAATGTTTTATGTAAATGCCTTTTCTGAATTGGCATATCAATCTTTGAGTCTTAACGCTCCTGAAAGCATTCAAAACTGAAAAGGTCACTTATATACAATTTGAATGTATCAATGCAAAAATATATTATTTACAGAACTGGCAATTATTCTTGTAATATAAAAATATGATAGAGCTTATTCCTATTTAAATATTTATCTCAAAAGTTATGTTAGGTACTATGCTGTAATATTTAATATCTTAAAATATTAAAAAGAAATACTTCAAACTCTATGTATCTCTCTTGTTCAATAATAATTAATTTAAACAATCCGCCATCTTGTTTTTATTGGTACTCGCGTCAATCTGATAGGCAGCCATTTTGAAAAAACGCGTACGGCTTTCTTCTATACCGGTGGGTCGTCATGAGATGTCGTGCGGCGACACCCCTTCGTTTTACATACATTGCATCTATTGTTTTAGCGTGGAGGTACATAAGTGTAATGTGTTGTCAACGCGCCCCGACATGTAATCCGACCGACCCAACAGCCGGCGCAGTCACAAGAAGTGCTTCAATTTATGTAGAAGTCGAATTTATTTATAATTATATTTTTAATAAACTCCAAACGCAATATCGAATATATTGTACATTTAAGATTTTGTAAAAAATATAAAGATTAATAACTTCCATTGAACACCCAAACAAAGACAGAATACTCTTTATTATCACATGAATTTATACAGAAAAAGGAAAGTAACATTCATAGAATTTAGCTATCTTTTCTAACAACCGCATGGCGACGATAGACTGGAAGACAATAAGAAGTTAGAGTGGTACATTACAAGATAAGGAATAATACTGCCAGTAGTTTCTTGGGGAGAGTATATGGTATAATAAATATATTTCTTTAGTCTCATATAAGAAACAAAAACTATATTATTCCTTTAAAAAAAGCAGTTGCCCCGACCAAAAATTACTCAGTTATTCTAGGAATTTCAGTTCGAATAAATTTAAATATTAGCATTACTACATATTGAAATCATTTAACTAATAATATACCCAAATGCAAGCAACACTTAATATTTTATAGCTCTTCATTTAAAGGTTTTCTGTTTATCTCTTTGACACAAATATAATATTTCTCCCGCGAACTACGAGCAACGGAATAGCAAGGATAATTTCAATGACTTTAATGATTTACTTAACCAGCGTAGTAACCATTATACATCTCAACAGAGACTCATTAGACTCAAAAAATTTAAGTATAACGACTGCTTTTATGATGCTTCATAAAAAGTATCCTAGGATTTGTATGAATTTAGCAAATTGCAAACCCTTTATGAATTATTTCATAATTACGTTTCAATTTGGCTTTGGTGATATTTTTTTTATATGATTGATATTATATTACATAACTAAAAACAGACTTCATTTTTTTATAGAAATTTTATGATTATTATTAGAAACAGAAATCATTTATTTGATATAGGTACAATACACGACATGAATTTGGTATGTAATATGTCTCTTCTTTTGTTAAGTGTACAAATCTAGAAGAATTGTTTTAAAATTATAATAGTATTTTTATTATTATTATTTTTATTTATTGAATTACTTTCCTTAATATTCGACGATTTTTTTTAAATAAAATAACTTTTACCAGATTAGATAATATGTGATACTCGCGTTTTTAAAAGACAATATTAATATATTTATTTATGTAATATAATTAATTTATCAGCGATTAAATCATTTTATACTTACTTATTTAAATGTGCATATACATTTCTAGTGATGCGACGGAAACACTTAGTTAATATTTTTTAGTATGGCAACAAAAAATACCCAAATATCTGTGTACAAACGTGACATTTCATAATTTACGGCGCATCCAAGAATTTTTTGTGAGGCTGAACATCAGAGACATCGTTTGCTTCCACTCAGTAGGCACACCCTTCTCTCCCTTCGCACTTATTGTTTTAATTGTTGCCTCTGAGAGGTGGGAGGATCTAAGCTCGCCGGATTTTATATATCAAGTATCACTCAAGATTCGGGGAAAACTATACCTATACAAAATGTATCGGTTGAGCTGCCATTTTTCTTTTGCGGAACGAAAAAGAGAGGGGTTATTGAGTCATGATTTCACTGCAGACACAGGGTGAGATCATTGACTGAAAACTTACAAAATTTAGGTTTTAAAGTATATAGTTTCATATTCCTTAGTCGCACTTATATAATATATATGTATAGCCTTCTGATAAATTAAAAATAATAATAATTTTAATATCTCAGTTGGGGGATTTTATAATCGTGGGCTGCCTAGTCGGTTGGATTTTACGTGACAATAGTGTTCTATAAAAAAATATAAATAATGCGATCCTTTTTATATAGAACTAGCAACGCGCCCCGGCTACACATGGGTGCAATGTAGATGTACTATACATTTTTTTTTAAATCGGTCCAGTAGTTTTTGAGTTTATTCATAACACACAAAAATCTAAAATACAGATTTCTCGTTTTTTAAATAAAATACTGTATACCGGATTAAAACGCGATTTATTATTTAAATTATTTATCCCGACGTTTCGGATGCTTTTCAGGTTTCAGCAACCGTGGTCGCGGGAGACTGAAAGATGACAGTTGTCTTATATTTGAAATGTCACAAAGTTGCCATATTTAATTCAATTAAATTAAAAAAATATAATCTATTAATTTAGGTAACACAATGTACACCTATGAACGTGAATAAAAAATAATACATATTAAATTACTAATATTAAATGCTTCTAATTTTACATTTACTACCAGTTCACAAATCAAGGGCGTAGAGCGTACGAGAAGAACTGGCAAGAAACTCGCCGCCACTCTTTTTAATCGCCAAGTTTTTGTTTTACAATCTTTACATATTTCTCCTCTTTATAATATTAGTATAGACTATAGATATATATGAAGACAGAGTATATATGTATATATTTATTTTTATATTGAAACTGCATTAAAGGTTTTATTTTGGGTGCGATCGACTCAGCACGAGATAGTAAATACGTAATAGGTATAATAAATATACGTATTATGATGACTGAACTTTGAAAGTTCATACCTGTCTACGAGAAACTTAAGTATAAATAAATTACCTAATTCCTCTCCTATAAAAAAGGAATAATGTCCATTTCTAACTATTTACGATATTCGCTGGTGCGAATGAATACATGTATAATTGCAATATTACAATGGCAATAACTTGTAACAAAATAAAGCCTGCGGCTAGAAAATACGAGGACCCCTTGTAAAAACATTGTACAACAAAATGTTACACTTGCAAAGATTCAATATCAAGTTGAATTGTTTGTAAATGTACTTACGTTTTGATAAAAATAACACGATCTGTATTAAACCGATGATACCCAAAGTGGTCTATATTACTACCACTATGGTATTATACAGTAGTAAGATATATAAATCTTTCTAAGTTCAAAGCATTATAACAGCTGTCAAGTATGAATTTGCAAAAAATATTAGGTAAAGGAGGTTTCAAGCAGTGTTCTTGAAAGTCAAATGCGAAATCGCCAAGTAAAATCAGTATATTTGGACCAAAATATGGTAAATGAATAGAAAACAATAAATTTGATCTTTGATCTTTCTTTATTTTTTCTAGGAATGTTATTTTACTCACTAATACTATTATTAAAACGGTATCGGTATCGGTTATCGGTATTCTGGCATTTAATAGTCGATTGATGAAATAAATAAAGATATAAAAAATTTCTTAGAAGCTCCAGTGACTAGAATCTAGTTTGCCGTCATCAACCGAATCTCAGAAACTTTATAAAATAACTTAAAATATAGCTGATATTCATAATGCCTAATTAATAACAAAAAGTAACTATATTTAACATCTATTCAAAGACCGCGATTTTTTAAATTATTTCAAAACTGACGATTAAATATCAATCATTTTTTTTTATATTATAGTGCTCTAATATTTTCTTTTATTAATACGAGTACAAGTTTCTTGCCTGTTGCATACAATTAATTTGAAGCCATAAATAACTTGCATGGTCTAAAGAACAATAAACATTCTTGATTTGGCATACAAGTTTTGTTTCAATAACAGTTGCTTACAATTTTTGGATGTCAATTATTGCTCTTGTATGTACAAGAAATTGGCATCATGTAAGTAGGCCTTTATTCATTCAATTGGAAAAACTTTAAACGGACGGACACCATTTTCTGTAAAAAATTCGAAACATCGAAACAATATAAAGAATAAATGCATTTACCCCTTAATCGATTTCTAAATTTAAATGCGATACACTTGTCTTAAAAAAGACAAAACAAAAAGTCTTATTACTGAGCGAAAATTATAGTTGCGTGCTAGCTTGCAATAACTTCTTAACTACACGACTTTGATGATTGTTTTAGCAGAAATAAATGATAAATAACTTCAAAATGAAGCCGCGAAAGTCGGAAACCACTTATACATTTATAAAAGAACTAGATAGTTAAGTATTTAAGGTTCTATATGAAATGTAAGTTATTAAGAAAAAAACGTAACGATTTCAAAGAAACTACGGGAAAATAAATAAGTGAGACAAATAATTATCAATTGTGATTTAGCTACATTTAAACCATCATAAATACGTAGTTTGTCTGCAGTGGGTAATCTCTAGAATTAAAATTAACATTTAGCAAACAATTTAAAAACTATTACGAATATTATATTAAGTAAAATGACACAAAGTCTTAGTCTAACTTAAATCAAATGAGTTAATATTGTTTTTATATATTTTTTTACATTTAATATGTGAACGAGAGCATCTAAAATCAAAATCTATCATCTAAAATCTATAGGACACACGTTATTTCTCAAAATACATTCGAAATTTTATTTTCCGAATCAAGCGATTTATCTTTTCTACGTGTACAATCAAATATAGAACACTAATCAAATTGACCTTATTTCGGATTTATATACAAAAAAGTTGCGAGGTGATCAAAGGCGAAGGTAAAGTTTGCCTCTCCCTCGCAATCACTGCTTTGCCCACTGTTTGTGTACTCTTTAGGAAACAGATTGCCTGTCAATATAAAAAGCAAACAACGGACAGTATACCTTGCATTTTCTTCCATATATTTTGTACTATACTACGAGGAATGTTGACTTTTTATATTAAGTTTGTGTAAGCGAGGACATAGTTTAAGACGTTTACTCGACGACTCATGTCATGTACGCGTTAACTGAATTGGAAGTTTCTTATACTTCTTGAGGTGTTGTTTGGCATGTCTTATTTTATTAACGAAAGGTATAAAAGTGTTTATCGTTTATTTCTTTTATTTCTAAGTATGTGTTAGTTTTATGGTCCATAAATATTTTTTGTTTATTTTAAAATTTACAAATTTAAAAAATTAATTAATTTAGATGATATACGATAGTTAAAAGTATGTACATTCAAAAATAGTAATATATAGCCTAGTTTTTTTTTTTTTTTTTTTTTTAATTTATTTACCATTTAAAAATACAAATTCAAAAGTTACGTTAAGAATAGTTGATACGAAGAAGACTATTGAGTCATAGACAATACAAAATTAACATAGACAGAAAACATAAATACAATTTATTTTGAAGGAGAGTAGCAAACGAAAAAGGTTAGGTACAACTGCAACGTGAAAGTTTCGGAGTTAACTCGGTAGCCATAAATAAACCTTCGGTTTTACCCTGGGATTCTCGCCGATTGCAAATTTCGTAACTGTAAGTCGCATAAATTACTGTTCCCGACGGGTAGTTGGAAAAAAAAGAGTGTAGCACTTAGTAGCTTGACTAATCGTCGGTCGGCGATGACAGCCGAGATTCGACCATAACTTGTTAACCGCAAGAATTAGCCGCTCTCGGAATTCGAATTTCAATTTACGCAAGTGCATTTTGATTTGTTGGTGCATGTTGCGAATTTATATCTGGTCAAGAAATTGGATTTTAGAGCGAAATTCAAGTTTTGAGCGGACAAAAGTCCTGTACCTATCTAAAACTGATCTTAATCAACTTTCGATTGTAATTTAGTATTTTGTCATCAGATGTTTTCTATAGCAGAGTACGTAATGAAAAATATACATAGTGGACCATCTTCAAGGCTACAATTAAAATATTACTAAGTAAAAAAGAAAACCTACTTTATTGTAAAACCAATACGAAATATTTAACGGTACTGTATAAGTTAAAACAAAACAAGCTGATGATATAATATGTATACAAACTCGAAAAACAATACACTACTGCATTCAGCTAAATTAATCGTTGATTATTATTTTAGAATACTAGATGTACAAGATATTGTTTCGATCATCTTTTGTTTTATATTAAAAACTCAGTTTGCAAGAACCAGTCATTTGATTCAGTCCTATAATATAATATGTTCATGTTCTAATTTCAAATATCTGCGAGAAATTAAGAGCACTGTTAGGATCCGTCTACCATCTTGATATAGAGCCGCCATCACAGTGGTGTAGTTACGGTGGGATTCCGCCGTATATCTTGGAATGCGAGCAGTTCATTAGCTTCACGCCTCATACCCTCAGATAAATCACTCGGTACCCGTGGCGTATGCGTGGAAGGGAATCTACAACCTTCGAATTACACGTGAGTTTGTCGTTCTTCTATCTTGTAGATAGTTCTATCTTTAGATATAAATGTAGTATAACTAGGTGCAAACACTATATTTCAATAAATATTAGTTACCGTCAGTGTTTCATTCGTTCAGATTTTATTTATTTATAAATATTCCTCCATTGGTTTAGAAATAAATGTTGACTATGAACTCTATACTATATCTCTAATGATAATTGGTCATTTTCTTTGAATACTGTTTTGACTGTAGAATAAATCATGGAAAAATAATTAGATATTATATTTACAATAATGCTCTTCTAATAAACTTGACATTAAAAATATTTGTTCAGTATCATGAATTAATGAGAGGCGTGAATTCAGTCTAGGAACTTTGGAACATTACATAGAGCAATTGCAAAGGCAGTTTTTACATCCTTAAGACTTTTAAATAAAATACTTTATAACGGATTAATATAATATTGTTAGTTAACGTTTCGGATGTTTTTCAGCAACCATAGTCGCGGCAGACCAGTCCGGTCAGTGTATCCGTTATAAAGTATTTTATTTAAATTTGTGATACTCGCGTTAATAAAAGACAATATTATCCTAAAGCCTTAACAAATATAAATAGGTAATGATATAGATATAAGCTAAAGTTCTATACTGTATCTAACAACACTCCATGACAATGTAGGTATCCCAACTGAAATAATTAAAGTGCATCGAAAATAGAGTGAGAAATTCCGCCCGGAACATAAAACAAACAGACAGGACTCTAAGTCCGCATACGGTCGAACCACAGTGCCAACTTCTTTGTTGCCACGCTAACTATTGTTTGGACCTAAACTTACTCCAGGACACCGAGAAATTGTTGTGTGAGTTTCGTGAAGGAAAACATTTGCCCAGCTTAGGCAAATTGTTGCAACGCCAATACATATTTTATATGTTAATGTGAGTTTAATTGCTGTTATGTTATTCTTTAGCGATAAAATACGAGAATTATGAACCGTTTTGCTTGTTGTTTGTGTTTCACTTGTTTGTAAACGCTTAGTGTTTCAAAAGCTTTAAGCCTCGTCGCTTTAAATATTAGTTAAAGTTATTTAAGTGTACACCAATGTGTGAGGTGAAGGCAGCAATGTTTGAATCGAAAACTATACGAATATAGGTATTATCGTTGTTTCAAAGTAACTAGCTAAGTATAATTTTGAATAAATATAAATTTGTCTATTATTGTTTATTTTAAGCACACACCTACGATAAGAACCAATTATTATGTGCGTATTTCGCTTTATAGTATTTTTATGGGCCACAATAAGCAAAGTCACACATACAAATACATCAAAAAAATATAAATATACTTTTAAGTTTGAGACTAATAATCGACTTCTACTATAGTAAATAGCCATTTATACAGTTCGGAAATAACTAAAATAGAATATATATTTTACAAACATTTAAGCATGAATTTAGTGGTGAAAGTTGATGTGTGTAATCAAATGCAATACTTTTGTGTATTTTCAATAGTTTTTTTTATTTTTTACTGACTAACCCTTTAACGAGTAATGTTGAAAATACGTAACATTCTTAATATGTTTTTGTATTTTTTTAACAATCTTATTTTAGTATATTAGCCTAAATATTAAGTAAAAAAACATATTTTTTTGTTTTGAACGTTAAAGGCTTAAAGCTAGATTTCTTTTAGGAAGTACCAGTCATTAAGTATAATTAATACAAGGAGCAATTTAGCTAATGAGAAACGGCACACATGAGGGAGGCCAAACTGCCTATGTCCTTGCTTCAGCGTTTTCATTTATACGGAACTATTGGTATGAAACCGATCCATTAATATATTATGTGACTGGCAAGTCATGAGGAAGGAATGCCTCTAATAGAAAGGTAAAGGAAATTAATCGTAGGTAATGAAAGACATGATTCTTGTATTAAACGTTGATAAATAATGAATCTGTCTATATTTTACTTAAGAAGTGATTTAATTTCAGGTGGAGTGAAACTTGATATGAGGTAGTAGAACGGCATTTAAACATTTTGTAGCTATTGAAACAATATTTGCTTTATATGTATTATATCGGGTAAATTATGACATTACCATTAATTTAAATGATATTATAGTCGCAATTACTCTAGCGATCCGCCCTGGCTTCGCATTGGTGCAATGTAGACGTACTAAAAAAATAAAAAATATAGCATAATATGTTACTCGCTAATAATGTAGCTTTCTATTGGTGAAAGAATTTTTAAAATAAAAAAATACAAAACTTTCCTCTTTTAAGATTACCAGTATTAGTTTTAGTATTTTAGTAATTAGTATAGATATAAATTTTTAATTGTTAACAAAAAAATGTTGAATTAGGCTACTTCAATTCTAAAGCGATATTCGTTTCATTTGTTCGTTCGCTCGTTAGAAATCAGACCTTCGTATAAATCTTGTCCAGTTTTCAAAGTTATTAGCATGATGTTATTTATGAGTTCTTAAAACATAAATACGGGCAATACATCACAGCAGAATTAGAAGGAAATTAAAACTTTGTACAAATAAGGATAATAACGAACAGTTCGCAACATCTGAGTCTCGCTGCGGTAATACACAACTTTTTACGGGGCTCTGTTTGGAAATAGCAAATGAACGGAAATAATTTTAGTTCTATAAGTTAAAAGAGTTGACTTGTTGTTACAAACATAGGTCTACAGGAATCTTTAGAATAATTGTTTTAATGAATATAAATGTAAAATACTAATCAGAAATTATTAGCAGTCCAGCGTGTGATACTACCCACCTTGAACAGGAATAACAGCTCTAATAGATTTTTTTTACACATTATATTGTTGATCACGTTAACTAAACAGTAAAGCCGTGAAACAGCATTGCGTTCTTACTTAATTTACAAATATGTATTCAAAATTCGAACTGAGAATTGAATCTCATAAAAATAATAGGTATACAACCTATGTTAGCGTTTCCATTGTTTCTCATTGATTTGCAATTTGCAGAAATAACTGTCAACATAAAAACAAAAGAACCAAGCGGTTTAAGTGATAATATGGTTAATAGCATATGAATTCGTATAAGGGATCGGCGTATGAGGATTACGGGAAAACACTAGCTTATTATCTAATAGAAAATAATAAGCTGATGGCTGACCATCGAAAAAGGAGTGCTACAAAAGATAATATCCATAATAATGTACTAAGTACAAGTACACTGGACCCTCATTGTGTATTTCGATTGATTATTGTTAGTCAAATGTCTTGGCCTCGTCCTTTAGGTCTATAAAATGCTATGAAATATTGTCTTTTATTAACGCGAGTATCACACATTTAAATAAAATACTGTATACCGGATTAAAATGCGATTTATTATTTATATTGTTTAAAAACTGGCCTATCTGCCCGTTACCGCGGTAGCTGAAAAGCATCCGAAATGTCGGGATAAATAATTTAAACAATATAAATAATAAATCGCGTTTTAATCCGGTATACAGTATTTTATTTAAAAAATGCTATGAAAATATTTTTTAATTGATAAACAGTTAAAAGTCAACTATGAAAAGTCTAGAGGCAATGACAAAGCAAGTCACAAGTTTGACGCGACGCCAGCCACCCCGGCAACACAAAAATATTTTGTTTGTCCTAATTGCTCGGAGTGCCTGCTTAGCTACTTTCATGCAAGTCATTGTTTTCGACGTGCCAACATTCGAGGTAATTTAGGAATATTTTCGGATGGCAACCCCGCTGAAATTCGTGACTTTGTAAAAACGACAATTCAAGGGCCTTGTTTGTTTTACGTTCTTTGCTTTCCTTCTTAAGCTTTAATAACGTTATAAAGCATCTTTATTTGGGGGTATTTGCTATTTTTTCTACGACAAATATCGACAATTTAGCTAATGTTTAAAGAAATGTCAAAATCCTGTAAAAGAAAAATCTCTAGGATTGACATCTTTCTTATCACCATAATGTAAGAAATCCTAACCAACACTTTTTTAAACTGTGTAAGTCACAAAGTTTTACTATAGGTATATATACAAATAATATTAAAATTTCTGAGAATGAATATCAATGTTTCATTTCATCAATATATTCCACATATTAATAACATCAATGAAATAATAACTCAATTGCCTTTTGGGTATTTCATTACAATAATGGAAGGAAATCTACCGATATTAATCTTCGTAAAGCTGAAGGTTAATATTTTATAACAAATTAAACGTTTGTTACTCGAATTGAAAAGCACTGTCAAATATAAAGCCAAACTCGATCTGAACAGCTACCCTCCAGAAACAATCATTCAAATAGGCTGTTCATATTGAATATTAATCGCCGTTTCCACTGAAGAATAGGAATAACCTGAAACACGGCCCAGAGGCGGTGAGAATTCGGTAATTCAAAATGAGAAATTCTATTCTTGCGTTACCAATAAGTAAACGTAAGCGTACAAAGGTAAGAGCTCGCTTACTATATCAAAAGACAATGTAAGTTGGAATGTTAAGTTTTCTGTAATCCAGTACTCCTCAGCCGTCGAGTTAAGCCAATAAAGTCTAGGTATTCCGCAATTTATTAGCCTTGCAAATTTTGAAGGGAGCCTTATGAAATATTGCTATGAACGCAACAGCCTTTCTACCGCACTGTATTACACCCCTGTTTTAGCTCTAATTAAAAACCCATCAAAGAGTTTTCGGTCATTAATCATGAAAGTGGTAACAGTAAAATTCGGCTTTCCTCAAGTCCGAGAGTTTAAAAAGAAGGATTGGGATATTAACAGAATAACTTAAACATTCGCCAATCCGCTTGTAGAAACAGATTTCACTTTTTTGTACTGAGGAATCTTAAGTTGGATTTAAAGGATTGAGAACCCTTCTCTTTTAAATACCAAGAATAATGCCAGCGATTTTTTTATAATCGTTGTAATTGACTGTAGCCACAATTTTACTTTCGCTTTTATCGGATGGAATTAAGAAATTATATTTACATTAAAGAAAAACCTTGATAAAACGGCTTAGCAGCGATCAGTGGACGTAAAGGTTCTTTTGTGTTCGTTATAATTCAGCAGAACTTGATCATCCAATTACATTAACATTACTTGAGAATTGTACTCGAAAGGTTTCTTTTCTAAGTACTTTTTCTATTGTTTAATGTGAATTGAGATATTTATTTCAACGTGACTATGGAATTAATGTTCCGTTTTTGTCTAAAGATTATTTAAATAATGTATTTCTTTTTATGGTACCCAAAGGTATTTTTTTATTTGTATTTTTCGTAGTATTTCTTTTTCAGTAAAAATAAATTATTTATATATTCGTAGACAACGTTTCTTCTGCAGCTCATATTTTCTGCTAATTTTACAAACTATACATATATTACTAAGTACTGCAACCCTAAGCTTCCCACGGTACTTTATGTTTAAAAAAGCATCGTTCGATCGAGTAAGTAATTACTTACTAAGATAAGTAAAACGTTAGCAGCTTCGGAAATAACCTAATAGATTTTATTCATATTTTAAAGATAAATATGATAACTGTGAATCAATCCTATGCCATGGACTAAGATTTTTGATAAACTGTACTATTCATTAATTTGACAATCTCTTGAGGTTTTGAATTTTCTCTCATATACCAAAACTTAACTATAATGTAATTCATACAAATTTTAAGATATTATCCTAATGAAAAACCGTATCAAAATCCGTTGCATGGTTATTATGAAGTAAGCCAACAAATAGACAGATGCAGATTTTTCACACTAATGAGGAACTTTGCATATACAGAACTACTCAACAAAGTTTCACCATAATCGGATTAATTGTTTAGTAGTGCAAAGAGGACAAACAAACTTACATTGTTCTTTTATAAAGATATATTAGACCAGGGTCGATAATTTTTGAAACCAAAAAAAATTATAGTAGGATGAAACCCATTAGAAAAGGAGGGGAATATGATCAAAATGAAAGGAAAAATAAATTACGGTCGATCAGAGTTCGGGAAGTGGAGGTGGGGGGGGGGGGTTTAATGGTAAAAAACGGTTTATCTCGTTTTCCGGCAAAACTACAAGTCCTATGGAAAAAAGTCAAATGGCAAAGTTGTAGATAATAAAAAGATCTACAACTTTTGTATTTACACTTTTTTCACATAACCTCAAAATTTAGGTGAAAAATTCAAAAAACCAAGTTTTTGGTTTTTTATTTATATCTTTTTCAAAAATTATTTTTTTTCTACGAAATTTGGTGAAAACTTACCTTATTATGTCCCAAATACACTGTAATTTATTTGATTTAAAATATTTATTTTTTCGCCTTATTTTGAATTAATATCGAAAAAACACCCTAATTTTCAATCGAAAATTCACCCGTCAAAATATCAGCTTTTTTCAAAAAGTTGGTGTGGTTTCTGTTCGTTGAAATCTCTACTTTCTGATGGTGTAAAAAAATATATACATTACTATGGTAAATGTTCTCAGAAAATGCAAAAACCAAAAACCAAATAAGTTAATATTTAATAAGACATCTACAATATTTTGAGAAAGTTGCAAAATCTTCTTTCAATTATAAGCATAGATGTCTATTTATTGCTTTTTTAAGATAACTTGTATACCTGAGTGACCTATGGAAAATTTTAGCCCATAAAAATGTATTTCATAGAGAAGTGGGGAAGGTTCTAGTAGGGTCTGGGCCTTACTACATACCTGTTATTTCGTAGCAGCTGTTAAAAAAGTATATATTTTTTTATACCATCAGAAAGTAGAGATTTCAAGGAACAAAAAGCGCACCGACTTTTTGAAAAAAGCTGATATTTTGACGGGTGAATTTTCGATTGAAAATTAGGGTGTTTTTTCGATATTAATTCAAAATAAGGCGAAAAAATAAATATTTTAAATCAAATAAATTACAGTGTATTTGGGACATAATAAGGTAAGTTTTCACCAAATTTCGTAGAAAAAAAATAATTTTTGAAAAAGATATAAATAAAAAACCAAAAACTTGGTTTTTTGAATTTTTCACCTAAATTTTGAGGTTATGTGAAAAAAGTGTAAATACAAAAGTTGTAGATCTTTTTATTATCTACAACTTTGCCATTTGACTTTTTTCTATAGGACTTGTAGTTTTGCCGGAAAACGAGATAAACCGTTTTTTACCCTTAAACCCCCCCCCACTTCCACTTCCCGAACTCTGATCGACCGTAATTTATTTTTCCTTTCATTTTGATCATATTCCCCTCCTTTTCTAATGGGTTTCATCCTACTATAATTTTTTTTCACTTTTTACCATTTTTAAAGGCTTCGGCACTGGTCTATATAGTATATTAGACTAAAATACCTCATACAATGCCAATTCAAATTGTACACATCACAAATGTCACAGGCGGATTGAAGTTTGTCAGTTGAGATCGTGTTAATGCTATATTCAAGCCAATTGGATCTCATGCGATTATCTAAACAGTCTGCTAACCACACATCATAGCTAACTGGTCAAACAACTGTTTATTGTACCTGTTTTACATTATAGCTCTTTTTTAGAAGCAATATTAATCCTACCAGTGTATTTGAAGCTTGCGAGTGACTTCTCTTCTCCTATCAAGTCTCAGGAATTATTATTCTAACTTGCGACCCACCCCAGCTTAGCATATTACATATATCTTTTATTTATTATGTAGGGGGGCAAATGAGCCAGCGATTCACCTGACAGAAAGTAAACACCGCCACCCATGAACATCCGCAATACCAGAGCACTTGCAGATGTGTTGCCGGCCTTTAATATGGTGTCATTTAAGTTATAAGTATGTTATTTAAATCAAAACGATATACAAATAGAATTACTATTTTTTAACCCAAATTATTTTTAAAAGTACTGAGTTCTTTTTGTATAATTTATTAGTAAAAATGTATGTAAAAAGCTAAGAAAAGCTATTCTAAATAGCAATAATGGTCACGGCTAAATGTTAAAGCATGTATAAATATAGGTACTTAGATATCTAGAATAATACGCGAGGTACAAAATATTAAATTCAAAACTCATGTGCTCTATGTTATGTTATGATTATATAATGAGAGCGCCGTTGAATAAGAAATAATCTCAATAGATTATCGAATAATATAATAAAGCATCAGTGACAAAGGACGGATTGTTTCTGCTCCTATTCTATTTGATAATCGATACCGATTGCGATTTTCGATTCGATTATCAAGTGGCGCTAAGGGTACTCGATCGGTTTGTACGTTCGCACGTATTACTCTAGTGCCTACTTGTGCAATAGCCGTCCAACGCAGGCATCTAGTCTATACCGGATTGGTTAATTGAGAACCTTTCTGCTGAAACGTATTAGATGACATATGAATCTGAACTATGATTTCGAGTAGCAACCCCGCGGTGTAAATAGCCGCCAAGTTAAACTCTTACTGGTTTTAAGATAAATGATATTATTATTATTAGCATTGTGTTTATTTATTATTAGAGAAAAAATATAGTTAAGTAAAGATTTTTCCAAAAAAATAAACGGAATTTTCAGAATTTTTCCTTTACTTGTACTAGATGACATTGCTTCATGCCAAATTTCATGATACTATGTCAACGGGAGGTATCCCATTAGTGTTGATTCTCTTGCGAGTGTCAAAATCAAAATAGTGGCATAAACTGAGCACAAAACGCCGCGCCGTATCTTTTGATTGCGTCGACTCAGAAGTTTAATTTTTTCACTGCATTGCAGACCTGAGTATTTGATATTAATCTCTTGATACTTGAATACCTCCTCGCGTTCCTGAGAAAAAGTGTCATGACAGACGGACAGACAGACAGACAAACAGACGGACGAACAACGAAGTGATCCTATAAAGTATAAGGGTTCCGTTTTTGTTACAGAGTATGGAACCCCAAAAAGTCTGTGAAAAAAATACTGTCATAATTAAATATAATTGCACGAACCCTCAGAGCTTTGACTATTTGATTACAAGATGAATGGAATGAAAAATTGTCACATTACAACTATGTAACTATTGAGTTGCAGAGGGAAATAAACCAATACAATGAGAAATGGGCCTTTCAAAGCCAAACCAATATCACGAACACAGTTTATAGTTATAGTATCGTGATCCCAAGCCAATTACGTTACTTCGAGGGAACAAAGTAAAAAAAATAACAATAAAGTAATATAATTTAGGAGCAACGGCGGGTAAAGTCGTTACCTATTTATCGGGGGACATAGCTAATTTAATGAACTATTTCTGATCGATTCTATTATTATAGATACAACTGTTATTACGGCTATTTGGCGTGTTGGGGAGTACACCTACACTGTGTTTGGTCGCGAGTTTGAAGACCGACGGGACGACATGTTTATCCATACATATGTAGTACATATATGTACACATGTCTCCCATTAAGGTAGTCAGAGATCACGAATTTCCATGTGTTCCGATCATTGCATACCACTTTTGCTTCTTTCACTTTCATCAATGTTTATCAATGCCTCATGTGTGTCACTTTCGGCATTAAACGAGTGGAATTATCGAAATTCCAACATCAACATGAAAAAACCGTGAAGTACTTATTGCATTGAAACATGCTGTATATGAATTTCAGAATGCTTGAGGTAATAAATAAGTCAATATCATATCGTCGATTGATGTCTTGTGGCTCTACCTACCGTCAAGTACATACTCTCCTGTTATATGAAACACAAAAAAACCTTACATAATAAGATAAAAAGTTTCATATGATGACATCGACAAAAGATTTATTTAGTCTTATAGCTATGTCCTAAAATAAAAGAAATTGAGAAGTTACAGAATACTTAAATTACCTAAAAGTTTTCTTTACTTATGATGTTTAATTAAGTTCGGACAAATTTCTGATAAAAGTAGCAACTTAAAGTAATTTAGACATGACATCTTGAACGGTATAAGTGCCTTACGGCGCACCTGGCCAAGACAGTCTATAATTAATTTCGAGACGAAGCGCTATGAATTATTTTGGCGTATTGTGCTATCGGATTCGATGAATTCGCCATTCACCGATCATGACATCGCAGTTAAAATCGATGTTAAACTCGCGTTACAGCCGTATACGAAAACCGTAAACTTTCCTTTTACAATGTCATTAGGGAAATTGGTATCGTTTCGTTAATTTATAAAGCCCCCATAACTGTTTCGTATCGATGTATTTAAATCGGTAATCCCGAGGTTCGTTTTATGGCAGCATACCTGTACGAAAATTTATATCGATAGTCGTAAACATTACGAATTGTAGACTTGATTCAGGTTTAACAGCTAAAGATAAAAAGAACAATCAACGGGTTCCTTTCCGTTAAAAAAATATTAACTTTAAGTGTCCTAATTTATATATTACTAGCAGTCCGACCCGGCTTCTCATGGCTATACTTATAGAGAAAATGAGACTAATTCTTGAGTATTTTTTATAGGACTACACTTTTTTTCACAATTCCGTAAGATTTTTTTTTAATTTATTCTTTCGTCAACTAACCTTGTCCAGACAATTACAATATTAGTGTCGTCGTTCGGAAGTAATGTGAGTATATACATTCCGGGGACTTTGTTTTATACATTCATATATGTAAAGAAGAAAACCTGAAATCCAGTTTAAGATTTCTTAAAACTCCTTGTTCATTCGTCAAAAATAACTGCTGCCGTAACTGCGAATTCATTTAAAAAAAAGTGTTTATTTTTTTTCGATTTTCATTTGATCGGTTTAATGTTTTGGTTGGAAGTGTCAATAGTAACACGACCGCCGCCATCGTGTCGAGTTACAGCAAAAATAAACTAAAGGCATATAAGTGCCAAAACAAAAAGCGCGATCCAGAGCGGGTATCGAATTACCTTTGACGTGCGGATTGCATTCGAATAGACCGTACTATTGATCGAACCACCGCGTGTTTCTTTGTACCGGAGTGTGAACAGCAAAGGGTTTGGGATTTCTCATTGGAGAGACAAATGAAGTTCTAACCGTTCATCTGATTTCAACTGCTGATCGATAGATCTATAACTTCAGTAATGTGTAATCTTTTTAGAGGACTGATAGTTTGCAAATGTGGGCTATGATGCATATTACTTTTAAAATAAGACGTATGTTCCTAGATATGTATTTATGAAACTTCTAAGTTTAGTGAAAATTGTGCTCGAATTTAAGAAAAATATTTTAATTACAAATTTGAATAGAACAAGTTTTATTATGTTTATTATTACATTATATTAAGTACCAAAACTTTATATTAGCCCTATTATAGTATTTCTAAGATTATATTTTTACGTCATGTTACTGCGAAAAATATCATAAAAATCAATATAAATAAATATCAGTATAAGTAGATATATATGTAGGTATGCTTGTCATTTATTCACTTCAAAACTATCATTATTCTGGTTCTGATGAAACTTCATTGACATTTTCTGCATACCCCTGCCAAGGCTCATAGCCCAAAAAAAAACAACATTTTTTATAATCTGAAATTTGCTATTTGCTTCATTCTCAAGATAAAATTACTTTAGAATTATTATTCGCATTAGAGTCGGTCATTAACATTATAGTTACAATATATTTGCTAAAATAAAATAGCACTCTCTTTGTACGATCTAAATTTTAAAGTAAGTAATTTTATTTACGTATACTAGTCCCTCAAAAACAGAGCGCTTTTTAAAATAAAATAAAATTAACAATGCAAATTTCACTACTAGAACGTTGAGTTAAATGTAAAATACATTGTCCGCTTTCAGTAAGACATTCAGTCTGAATTAAAATGAAATGTACTACTTTAGAATGTTACCTATATGTAAATTTTAGACGTTTGATATGGGTCTATTAACATACTAGAACACAAGTTCTTATACAGGATTTTTTGTATATTTTTTACTAAACATTGAGTCTTTAAGCCATTTTATTTTATGGTTCCACTGTCTTATAGACATATGTGAAGTTAGCTACTTATTAAGAAATAATTATTTTTATCAATCATATTAGGTTTATACCGGAGATGTTTGATGGTAGGGGTCAAGGTGTTTGGAGCTGTAACTAACTCATCGAGTTTCATTTGTTTTCAACACTCATTTATTAACTTTATTTTAGTTTTATTATAAAAAAAGATGATAATTAATAGATCGACAATGTATGAGGAACCTCATTTTTTTTTATATATTACAGTGGACAATATGAATATTCTCTGTACTATATAGAAAGTACGCCATTTTGACAACAATTTGGCAAAGAATGTGGTAAATACATCGAACTTAATCAGTAAACACTAAATTAATTACAGTGTACACATATCAACATAACTGTCACAGTGAAGTGATTAACCGAATTTCAATGATTGTAATTTAGCTTTAAAAAGCTTGTTATTTTATAAACAGATTAAACATTCATATAATGAGATAAATTGTGATTGAATAACACGCTTATGTTTGCGTATGTTGAATTAAAATAATTATATTAATTAATTTGCGATGATAATTTGTATGGACTGGAGTTATCTGTCGTAATTTCGCTCGTGGCAATTGTTTCGCTAGTTTAATGAATCAAATTGTGTTGCCAGTTATCGGCACATTTGCACCAAATTTGCAAACAATAGTCCGAGCTTATCTGTCTAATGTTTGATTTGTCATAATAATAAAGTCGTATAGTCTACACTTTTGTATTTATAAGTTATCTCTGGAATAGTATATGAGTGATCTCTGGAATACATGACAGATTTTAATTAAATGTTTCACTATTAAAAAGCTACTACTGACTAATAAAGGTATCTTCTTCTAAATTTAATGTGGAAGAATTAGCGCTACTTAGCTATTTTATCGGCTAGTTTACAAGAATATATTTTTGATTGGGTCAAAAACTCTCCAAGTCTAATATTTTACCATTATAATGATCTCAATGACACGAGAATTCATAATCAAGAACTTTGATCACTGTCCTACCTCCACTTTAGTCTCTCTATCCTACTCACATGATTAATGTGACTGTATTTTTTTAGTTTGTGCCTTAGTAAAAATGGAAAAGCGAAATGACATAGGCTACTTCTTCCCAAGACAATCTTATTCCAAACAATTGTAAACTTTCGACTTTATTCGAATTCTGTATAGGGACACCCTAAACACCTAGCGGTATAAAATATACTTTACGACCTATTCTCATACCTACCAAATATATATATTAAAAATTCACAAAAAATGGTCGAGCCGTTTCGGAGGAGTGCGATCATAAACACCGTGACATATAGAGATAGCACTATTATATGAAGAATATTTGTAATATTTCTTATGTGCATTTTTGTAACTAAAATTTGCAAAAAGTTTTCATATTAATTTTGACACTTATAAGGTTTGTTCACTGAAGCAAAAGCCACGGTACATAGGAAGTGATCACTTGCAAACACCGATCGTTTTTACCAAAAGGCAGTTGACGAAGGTAAGCCTACTTCCAGTCTCCTCAACCCTTTGTCTCGTGAGAATACAATGGACAATCGCATGTTTCCCAGACATAATATAAGACACCCTTCGTCTCTTGTATACGTGACCGAATTTCGAACAAAATGTTTTGTGTTACCGATGTCCGAAATAAGTAATGTCACTCCCGTAGGGTTGCTTTTCGTCCAATACAATTAAATTAAGAAGTGTACGTAGGGTTGAGGTTCTGAGTCAGAGTGATGCAGTTCTCTCAGGTTCAAGTTTCTGTAAATATTACCAACGTACAATCACAAATAAATTAAATATTCATCATAAAATGAGTGTGGAATAAACGTGGAGGGACATTTCACATCATACGTTCTATACATTCTATACACTTGCAGCATAAGTTAATTTTGGTGGTTTGCGGTTTATATAAATAGCACTGAAGAATTATGAACTGCCTTACACATACTCTTATAAATGTTTTACGCCTATAGGTATTAAATTTATTAATTTTTAACCTTGAATTTCGCTTGATATTAAACATTAGGAGGCATACTATTATCGAAGTGCGTTGTAGCCACTGTTAACTAAAACTTCTTTAACAATATCGGCCAAGTTAGTGGTTCTTAACTAGTCCGTGGACCATTGGACTGAATGCGAGCTAAAAATATTAAAAAATCATTATACATTTTACTATCCACTACCAAGTTGGTTCATAGTAAGTACTAGCGGCTTCGCCCGGGTGCAATACAAATGCCCTAAGCACAAAAAGCCTATATTACTCGCTGATAATATAGCTTTGTATTGGTAAAATCGATAGAGTAGTTTATGAGTTAAATTGAAACAAACAAATAAATCTTTCCTCTTTATAATATCAGTATAAATAGTATAGATTTGTTTTGCTATGAAAACAACCATATGATGGTAAGACAAAAATATTGTCAAATGGTTCTTAAGTTTTGAATCACTAGTCTAAGTAGTATGAACTACGACTAGTGGATCATACTGAATTTGTTAGGATTTAATTTAAGAATTTTATTATACATTTCACCGCTAATATAGATTTAGTAGAAATCTTTAAAAAATCGCAATTACTCAGTGAATTTTTATATTCAAATTTCGATTTTAGAACTGAAAGGAGTACATTACTGGCAATAGAGTGCTATTAGAGAGACCGCTATAACATACGTTTGGTCAGCAGAAGTGCATAGTGGTTAATGTATGAGGCATCCCATTCATTAAACTCTATTCAGCTAGGGTAATGTACGGTTGTCGAGAACAACTTTGCTGAAACATTTTCCTTGTTGGAACTATTTACTCTGAAAATCTTAAGCGTATATCGAATACCCGTGCTCAGAGCGACACGGGACAGACATATTTCTGTGTTTCTTTCACTGAATATTTTTCTTTATAAGCAAGACCCTTCTTTCGTCTATCCGACTAAAACATTTTTTTTGTTTTGAATCTGGGACCTCCAGTACTAAACGTAACGGGAGACCCACTATGTCGTCGGCGCTTTCTGCAAATACATATTTATATATGCATTTTGGTCCGACCAGTATTATTTTGAACCTTCAGTGTTACACACCGGGGAAAGCACTGAATACCTATCTATGCATATTTTAAATTTCGAATTATTATTATTAATTATTTATTTTTACGAAGGAATGTCAATTTAAAAACAGAACGATAATTCAATTTAAACATACTTAGGTCCAAATCTATGTAGTTTCAATACTTGTCAAATCATTTCTCTAAATTCGGCATTTAGAAAGGTCTTAAGATGAATTTCGACTTAAGGAACGTTTTGAAATACGGACCTTTTCGGTATACCGAATTCAATTTAACTTTGCCTCTCAAAACTACATAAAAACATTCTCATTTCGGCGAATTTAATAAGAACTTCTGCAAAAAAGCTCGGCTGTTAGAAAGCATGCATGCGATGCGTGCAGCTGACGCCAAAGTACGGCATAATGATGTCCCTAATCTACTTCACGGTCGGGTGAACTGGGTTCTGTCGATAACAATAACCGACTTAATATACCCGATAATCGGTTTTGCTATTCGGAAACCTCCGTGATTGACACTCTCGATGACGTTTCAGTTGAACCCAGCTCCCCGAATTCACAGCTTTTATTCCAATATCATTCAAGGGATTAATACTGCTGCGATAAGCCAAAAAAATAAATGTTTCTGATAGATAATGCCAGTCTGCAAATTGCCTTATATATATTTATAAATACCCTTAATAATATTCTACATAATATTATGATATACAAGTAAATAAGAAAATTATATTAAGGGCGTTAATGCAAATTGAGTACAAAAAACATAGACACTTGTCACACGCACACAGACGCACCGCATGACTGCCGGAAAAATTAGCAACTTTTAGCAAATTAGCAATTACGAAGTCGGAAAATATGTATATTTGAATATAGAATATGTACCTGACGTTTGATTTTGTTTGTTGATATGCACTATTCAATTCACAGTCCTCAGTTATAGATAGCTATTAAGTATGTATGAAGTATGAATACCTATTTCTCTAACAAAAGCACTTACTGTTTCATAATTTCTATTGTATTGTTCAGACTTTCAGAGCGTATCATTATCGTATTTTCATTGAATACGACAAGGTGTAATTATTCTAGTTAGTAATCAGCACATTTATTATGCTCTTAGTAAGTATTGCTTGAGTGTATCGTTTATTGAAAAGGCAACATTGCGTATCACCTACTTGAACCTGTGTGACCATGACAATTATTATTTATTTTTATTTTGACAAACGGTCATTTTATTCAAACATTATAAGCCGATAAACTAAAAATATAAGTTGGAGAGAAAAAAGGAACTAAAGATGATGAGTATGGGAAATATACATTATGTTACATGCTAATATAAATTGTAGGTGCGATATATAGCCATTTAAATAGTCTTATGTAAAAAAAAGACAAGAATCTCTTCTCTTATGGTTTTAGCTGTAAAAGGGTAACTATAGGAAAAAATAAGATAAATATTGCATGCTCTATGGAAAAAAATACCTCATGTAATATATAGCTATTGTATCTAAATGATTTTAGAAACAAAAATTGGTTACAACTCCAAATGACTAGAAGTTAAAAATGTCTTTCACATTTTTCGGAGTTTTTTTGCGTTAAGAAAGACAGTGCTCATTAAAGTGTAGTGAAAATCAAAGTTTAATGCACATAGTCTGTATACATTTTATAGAATTTATAAGGAAAAAAAAACTAAATGAAAATAATTTAGTTTTACCTGTGTATAAACTGTGTTTTTGAATATATTATAAAATGTGATATTGATTAAATATATTAAGTAGCATTGTATTATATATTTAAAGATCATGTAGATAAGAATATATCACTAACAATCTCTCTCATTGGCCCTTAAATCTTTGTCTGATTATTTTGATAGCAATGTCAGTTGAGGCAGATTTTAAGACCTGTAAAACGAATAACTAAGGTTATTTGTTTTTGCAACGCTTTCCGTGGCTAAAAAGGTTTGTCCTGGATCACTAACAATAACACTAGTTAATAAATAATAATAGAAAATTAAAAACGGATTTTTTTATCTTGTTACATGTTAACATTCAATATCTCCTCAATCTATTTTAAACTACCTCTATTAATTTCACCCGGAACTTCTCAGGGAGGGCAATGAAACAAAAGAATTATTTTGTCTCATCACACGCAAACTAAAATATAGTGCCGTCTCTTTTCATGATACGCTTGAATGCGTTGACTTCGATGTAGATATAGAGTGAATATGTAGTTGTTACACGCACATTGATAAAAACGTATACGGTCGTATAATTATGTATGTGTGAATTTACGTCAAAGATACCTCGAAACATGTCAAAGTTTTGTTTAGATTTTTTTACTTAAAAAAAAAACAACAGAGTAAAATTAGTATGCTTAAAATATTTGTATGTGACAAAAATAAACATCGTACAAACTACAAATGACTCACCTCTTCTATGTCTCACGTGGTATTTACTCTTAGTCACAGGTCCGGTACAACAAGGCTGTTCATAATAGAAGTTGTATGAACTTTCCACTTCAGACGTAGGCTGTATAAGCTGTGAATGGACCTGCCATTCTGCGCCAATGAGCAAGACAGCTAACCAGCGCATAGTTAGGGAAATAACCCCCATAGTCCGTACACTATTATACATAGTCACAACACTACACGTAACACTATAACATTATATCTGGAAAATAAATAATAAAATAAATTTTGTTTTACAAGACAATTTTAAATTATCTTCGGCATATACCAGTTAAAATGAGTTTCTGATTCAACTAAATAATATTATGTCGATATTATTGCTTATTATAATTCAACGGCTATGCTTTGCGAAATAACTTAATTCTTTAATTTATATAATTGGCTTGTGTAGTAATGTGTATGTTAAATTGCAGGTTGAACCATCAAAGCTAGGCCTAAATTAGTATTTTAAGAGCGATGCGAGCGACGGCTTTTTACTAAGAAATACAAATTTTGCATAAAATAATAACAAAAAACGATAAAGTTTTGAAATTATTGAAATATTGGAATTCAATCATATAAAAACATTTTATTGATAATAATTCAATCCAATAATATTGTCTTTTATTAACGCGAGTATCACACATTTAAATAAAATACTGTATACCCGATTAAAATGCGATTTATTACTGTTGCTGAAAAGCATCCGAAACATCGGGATAAATAATTTAAACAATACAAATAATAAATCGCGTTTTAATCCGGTATACAGTATTTTATTTAAATTCAATCCAATGTTATGGATCCAATCATTGGATTGATCCATTACAGACTGTATACAGTCTGTGATAATTTATAAGTTAAAAATTAATACATACAAATTATTTTATATCTATCGTTTTATAGAAAGAAATTGAAAGATCAATAATATAACACGTTTTTGTATTTAACTGGACTAGTCTATGACAATCCCCAAACTAGGGTTAATAATCTTATATATAAAATTCTCGTGTCACAATGTTAGTCTGCATACTCCTCCGAAACGGCTTGACCGATTCCTCTGAAATTTGGTAAGCATATTGGGTAGGTCTGAGAATCGGCTAACATCTATTTTTCATCCCCCTAAATGTTAAGGGTAATCCACCCCTAATTTTTTTTTTTTAATTTTTGGACGAAATTTTTTGTTTTTATTTTTTTTAAATGTGGCATTAGAAAATACATACAACCCTAATTTTTTACTTTTTTATCACCAACCCCTGCTTTTTAGAAATTATTTACATGACAAAACAACGTTTGCCGGGTCAGCTAGTCATTTATATAAATGTAACTCCATAAATTTCAATAACTGAATGAGAATTTGTCAAACACTTCTAAAAAAAACCTCTATGACAGACAGATTTTGGGTCAAATATACAGTAATTAACTCAAATAACTAAATCCTATACTACCGATACTGGACAATAAAAAACGTGAATTGCTATTTATTGAGCGTAATTTATAGTTAGTACTCACGCGAGCACAAATAAGCAATTCAATGCTGAAACCAATAAATAAAATAATCGTATAAAAAACCATAATATGCCCATTGCCTATTGTGTGATAAACGACAGTTTGACTCTTCACTTTGAAAAAAGCTTAGGGTTTTTAATGGTTTAAAAGATCATTATGGAAATGGATAATGTAGTGCCTTTGTAATGGAAAACACATGCATTATACTTTGATGCAATTTATCAAAATCTTTTAATGTTAAAAATAATAGATAACTTGTTTCAATGCATATTAAAAAAGAGTTTTTCATCCTGAATCAGCGAGATTCAAATTTGAAAATATAAGCAGTTTTAAATGAATCCGTGGTACTTAAAGTAATATATTTTATCGTTTATTATTTCTTAGGTTCCGTTTTGCTAAACATGGCTAATTGTAAGATGGTAAAATATATCCTTTAGAATTCAAATTACCTATCTTAAAATTTGGACTATAACTTTTCTTCCAAGAACGGCCTAAAACACTAAAGTAATTACTAACCATGAAATCAATATCTAAATTATATGTCTTAAATCATGGACAGTGTGTCATACTTAGTTTAAAATTGTCGAAATACTAACAACTGTCCAAATTATAAAGCATATTTTAAAACGAATTTTCGATTAGGCCTTTTCTAAAAGTGCGAAATGCGTTATTTAAACGCCTCATAACATTGAGATTTGCCTATGTGAACGCGTAATTATTGTCAATTATATGAATAATATTTCACCCCAAATTATTTTTCAATTCAAACAACTTAATCTTTCACATTTTTCCATTTCATTACATCACTGCTAAACACCATATCAGAAATCCATCATACTAACCCAAAGAGATTATAATCAAGAGTATCGTGGAATAAATAAATGTCTTCTGGTAAATTTAACTCGAATCTTTGGTCCTTCGTCATGTGTATCTTTGAATGCGGTCAGGGTTCCCATGAAAGAGTATTGAGATGAATTAAATAGATAAGCTTCAAAAAAGGGTTATTGAAAGGGTAGTTATCACAGACATGTGAATACGAGGAGTAAAATATATAAAAAGATCTTGAAATACTTGCAAATTCCCATCATTATGGTGCCTGGATAAAATGTTAAATAATTGTTTAATAAAAATAAATAAATATTGCAACATTGATTATGTGGGAACTTTTAAACCAAGATTTTTACAATTTTCAAAGTTCGAAAATCTCGTTTAAAATGATTAATGACTTCCGACCTCATGCATTATTTCTCTTCGATTGTGAGTAAATCGTTATGGAGTAAATATTTTTAAGTCTCCCTATTGACATAATCATTTTGGGGTGGATTCGAAATGTTTGTATCCATTGGGATAAAAGTGACGTGCAACCAAAATGTTTAGTGAAATAAAAAATGTATGTATTTTTTACCTAAGTTATTTTTTGGGGTACTTTTGTTGATTTAGAAGATTTATAAATATTACTATAATATTTAACTAATCAATCAAGAATGTATATATAAAATACTTTTCATTATTTTGTAAAGTAATACATTACATAATGAATAAAAGTAGTATTTTTCTTGAAATTTGTTTATAAAAATACAAACAAACTGACTAGTATTCAAAGTAATTAAGTGTACAAAAATTGATCAAATAAAATGATAATTATTATTTTTGTGACAAATGTCCTTGGAGAAAAAGCTGATCAACATCTCTTTGTCTCAATGTTCAAATTAATATTATAGTCCGAACCAAATTATGGCTCAAAAACGTCTCCCGCACATCCTGTCCGGTGATTCTGAGTATTGAAACCGGTTCCATAATGATGTCTTCATTACTGATTCCCAACAGACCACTTCATATTATACGTCAAAGATTTTTTACTTCACTAATTTTATATTTCATTTTCTCCATTTTTAAATTTACCAGTCTCTTTCTTGGCTTCACTTATACTAAGTTATTATAGGACTTAATTTTCTTTTTAAAAACTTTTGTTAAATAAAATTTAATTTATTGTAATTGTTGAAGATAGATTTCGTATATTACATTTCAAAATCATTCAATTTCTATCGGTAATGCAATACCATGATAGTTTTAAATTATTTTCTTAAAGAGATTATATTAAGATTATTTTACTGAATGTAATATTCCTTTAGATTAAAATTGAAAATTATTTCAGAGAATCCCTAATTACATCATCTCAAAATTCGGCTTATGAAACCATCCAGCAACCAAAGCGTTAATAAAATAAAAAGTTCCAACGAAAATTCAAAATAATTTCAAGACAGAAATCCTAAGCGTTCCACGCGCATTACTTTATACGAGTTCATTAAGCGGATTTTAATCTCCTTTCATATCTGTCAATCTCATTTTATTCCATAATTACACCGTTACTGCTGTCCATTGGACGACATCCTTCTCATTATGGGCGAAGAATGTTAAGAAATTTCATCCGACAACCCATTGAAGCAGCCCTTCCAATTGTACGAAGGTGTTCCAATTGAATGGTAGGTGGAATAGGGGCACGAATATAATGAAATTTCGCGTCGATTAAGACCACTGA
Organism: Anthocharis cardamines; assembly: GCA_905404175.1. NCBI lineage: Eukaryota > Metazoa > Arthropoda > Insecta > Lepidoptera > Pieridae > Anthocharis > Anthocharis cardamines. The sequence goes on from FR989964.1 coordinate 6,611,543, forward strand.
GCCTGTAATACAATACGCGATGTTTCATTCCCAGCGCGTATCCATGACACACCATTAAACCGAATAAAAATATCAGCCGACACATCTTAGTTTGGCGAATTACGCTTGTCTTCATTTTAATTAACACTCTTGAAAGAACTTACTGCATTATTTTTGCATACTGAATAAAGTTGGGTTAGTTTCAAACGGAAACTACTAAGGAACGGCATTATATACCTGTAAAGCGTATACTGTGTCTATTTATTGTAGGAATCCAAGTTTATTGGCTAGCTTATTCTGTGCACTTTTATGATTTCTGTAAATACAGACATCCAGACAAGTTAATTGCCTGGGCTGAAAAGATACTGTGCGGGCCGGATATACGTTTTGAATTATTAATACAATACTGTAGAGGGAATCGTTAAGCTTCTTACTAAGAAGCTGAATAAATATTGTACTGATAGTCCTCAGGCCCAAACAGAATAACAGCGTGTAATATTCTGAGTTCACAAAATAGTTTTTCAATGGCGATGGGCTGAAATAATATTACCGATTCCATTTTAGATACCGTCTTCTGAACATTGTTTTTTGAGAAATTGAGATCGATTGATTTGACTGAGGCGTAAAACGTTCTGTTACTTGTTGAGTTTCAATATGGATTTAGATTAACATAATATACCTGATTTCATTTAATTAATAGTTATTAAAATATAGTATTCAGTGATTTTGTTATAAACGGCAATATTTTCCTCTTAATTTCCACAAAATACTATCGCAGGTAGCCTTTAATGAGTTAAAATATCTAGTTACACTCATATTGATTCAGATTTATTAAGTAAGCATAATATATTAGCAGAGATTGCCTTAAGGACTACGATATGGTAAGTTATTAATACTGTTCGGTTACATAAACCTCAAAGTCTAATTAGTTTCAGGAGCACAAAATCAATTAAATGTTACAAACGGAGCTATTGGATCCCAAACCGCAACCTCAAGAAATGCTTGCAAATTAAAGGAACAACAGATATTATAATGTATACATAATTAAATTCTACAGTAGTAAGCTTACATTGTGTGTACAATTAATTACTCAACGATGAAGTATGCACAAAGGTTTGGCTAGTTACTAGCTAGTTTTAGAGTGCTTATTAATCACTATAAAAGCTACCATATTTTAATTGAAGATAAAATATTAATGTTGGAATTATTTTGTGCAATATTAGTGTGTTATATCAATGAAGAAGACAATATTGTAACAGGGAAAGTTGTAGTAAAAATTATAATTTTACGTGGTTGGTATATAATATAAATTATTATAAGACAAAAAAATTAAGCGCTTTTCATATTAGCTCTATAATTAGGTATCATTAATATTTTTTTTTGCATTTAGCAAAATTTACACAAAATTTGAATGGACGTTCAACGCAAAAAAGGATGTAATTGTGAAACTAGAAGAATTCGCATAAAATTCATGTGTTAAGTGTTGGTGTTCTTGATTAAGTTACCCTGGACTGTTGCTTACTCATAAAGACATATTTAGTACTTAGTCAATAGTAAATAGTTAAGTCATAATGCTGTAAATAACGATATGAAACTAAATAAAAATATAAACTAAAAAAATCGTATTTATGATATATTTATTTGGCGACCTGAAATATCTCACCGGTCCAGGCTTTAAGCAAGTTTAACAAAGAGAACCGAAATCTTTTATGGGAAACATTATCAATAAATGTTAGTCTCGTGTTAGTTGGGGGCAGCGTGTACCTACTACATTCAACCCACGTACAAAACCGTCTGCCTTCGTATTATTGATACAAATAGAGATATCAATTGTTTTGGACGTAGGTATAACAACATAACAAATTCTCTTTAAGGATTTGGCGGTACTCTAGCGGAGATGAAGTTATATTGTGTTATTGTATTAGTTTTAGTGACCAATAAAGCATGAGCTAGTTTGATGTTATCATTTATTTTATGTACTATATTATATTGTAGCTATTTTTATGTACATTTGCGGAGAGACTTCAGATATAGAAATTTTCAAGTAAACTCTCATGCTGTCTTTATTCTTTAGCATTTTTGTGTTCTAAATTTGATCATGTTGGTTGCCCGTTTTTTGTATTTTAGTTTTTAATTAGCCTGTTGTTTATTTATATCTTTGGATCAACTCTATCGGAGTCCTTCAAGGTAGATAACATCATCAGCCTTTCATCATCCCCATTTGAATGTTTTTACTTTTTAACCCTTATTACGCGGCATACCAATGACCACATGGCTGAATTTTCTGACCCATGGGCTCTGATAGCCTCATATGGCTAAATATATTGTTATATATTTCCCTAATATAATTTGCATTCTCTAGTACCATGTATATATAGTATGACACACAGCAAGTTAGAAACAAAATTCAAATGAGACCATATTATGTTCTTGCTTCAATGTTTCACAGAAACATGCAATAAATGGAATTTATTTTAACAGGTAGATCTGTTGTAGCTGCCATATGATTTGTGAAGGGGAGACTATGTTTAGCGTTCTTCTCTGTGTTTGTCAATATAATCTGTATCTATTTTAGGTGTAGGTTATTCAACTCATGCATATTTAGGTTAGTTATTTTAAAATATCTTAGTATTCTGGTCAGTAACCAGTGAAAGTAAAATGCGGAGATATTCGTAATGATCATTTAGAAATTAAAGAAGAAATATTAATTGATATTCTGGTTTACCATACTATTGTATTTTTGGCCGCTAACATGGATGAATTGTGTGTTTAACAAATGTTTACCCAACTTAAATTAATCATAAAAACAAAGGCTTTATAGATATTGTTATAATTTAACTGTCTTCAAATTTTGAAACATAAATACTTATGTATATTTATCTACTGCCTTGCCGTTCAACCCACAATTAATATCATAGTAGACTCTGTATCTACATATAGAAACTCTTTTTAACTGTGTTGTTATGTGAAATATGCCGTAGATTTCGGATGGCAACATTCTGAACACTGGAATGGTGTAACGACCAACCTCAGTCCGTTGAACCAAACACGTTATAGATTCACAAAAAAATACACTGTTTCATACAAATAGATAGTCACTCTTTATTAAAATAAACTAAATGAAACACTGTTTGAAAATAATAATTATTTCTTCAAGCAAATATTAATCAATTTATACTATGATCGCAGTTGCGAAGAAAGTTGACGTTAACACAGCTCACACATCCGTCACGTGTGCCGGCCGGCGCAGAACTAACCGGTAACCCGCTGCTTTCATACCATACAAAACTTTTAAGTCATGGAGACGGCAAAGCTATGTCGCGCCTCTACAATTTACGCACACAGCTTTAGCCGACACCCTATGCACAAACACGAAAGCGAGCTTCCAAGTTCACTAAATAAACGAACACAAACACAGGCGCGTTCGAACTGCGTCTACCCCCTGTCCGTGAGACGTTGGAGAGGGACAGCAATATCAACAATCCATTCCGGTGTTCGAGCGTAAAAGAGACTTCACTATTAAACAGATGTATATCATTTTACGCAGGTAAGTATTGAAAATGTTGGTGTGTATGAGTAGGATGGAGCACAAATTTTGCTAAGTGAAGCCGGTTGTGCGAGAATGGGACAGGAACTGTTCATGTCACCCGTTGTACATTCCTTCCTGATACCGGCGCGACGTCGTACCTTTCGATCGTTCAAGTGGCAGATGAAGCATTTAGGGCTGTCAACTTACATCAATGTTAATCAAACTTGTCACGAAATATTGACCTACTAGTTAGTTCATCAGCTAATTCTGAAACTCGCTCGCTTTGAATTGAGAAATTCTCCCAGACCTTCAGTTATACTTAAGTATTATTTCTCATCTCACGAAGAAAGGAATATTCAATACTCAAGTAACTGTTCGACAAAAGTTCTTAAAACACCGATTAAAACTGCGGTTATGTCTAACAATTATTTCAAGTCATTCGAATTCTTCCCTTGCATATAAAATAATCCTAAGCACTGTATAATATTGTATTTTATTAATGGGAGTATCACACACTTAAACCGGATAAAAACGTAATGTATTATTTACCTTTTATATCAAGTCTGCCCGTGACCACACTTGCTGAAAAGTATTAGAAACGTCGGGATCCAGTAAATTTATTTTATTTAAATTCTATCATATCAATTCACTCATAGGTATTTATTTATCTGATTATTAAAGCTTTAGGATAATAACTGTTTCCTAACAATTCTAAAGAAAAAAAAAGGTTTTATTGTTCCTCTGCACTTTATGACAGCCCTGTGCTAAGATGCCACAAAGTAGCAGGTAGTTGCGGTGCATGGCTGAAGGCATACGTAACGTCAAACGTACTGCAAATTTTTGGGAACTGTTTTTTTGCTTTCCCATACAGACTTTTTGTTCAACACCGACAATCAATGTATGAAGTTGTCTGCATCTGAACCTGCCTTTGATGTCATTCAATTCAGGATATTATCGCATTCATCATTAATTCAATTCGGTACTTAAATCCGAACGAAATTAGCTCTTCGAACAGCTACCCGTATTACAGACGCGATAAAGTCAAGACACCGAACAACCAAAAAAGGTTGTCGTGAAAATAATACCTCGCAGCGCGATGCTTTTGTGGAACTTGATTTTATAAAAAATCTTCTGTATCAAGCGTTAAGCGAAACACTTCTGCGAAATTGGACCCCAGCCGTCGCGAGGGCGGTCTGACACTAACGCATCGAGACACCCTATCAAAATATACAATTTGTTTCCACGTAACAAACTCACGAATTAGTATTATGTTTACACCTCTATCTACCTTTTACATTCTGCAGGAGTGACAGCTTAAGGTCTAATAATGAAAGGATTTCGAATAGCATCCGTTATCAAGTTACACTCCTTATCGAAGTCGACGCTAAAATACGCAAAAAAACACGTTAAATATGATGTGCTTTTGACAGGCTGACACGGGTAAAGTTTTCGTTCACTTCATTAATCTTTCTTCCATAGACGAGACGAACCTGTTCTTAAACAGTTATGCAAGTAACATTGTTATTATAATAAATACTTTAAAAATAATATACAAATTATGCTAAGTATTACGGCTAAATTTGTATCGAATACTGGTTGGACAAAATCATGTATGTCTGAATTTTTTATAAAGTAGCTTACAATATTGTCTATTGGTCATTATGACGTAACGTAATGCATAGATATATGCGAGTGAAATAGCCAGTAGACGAATAAAACTGGCACTTAGTTAAGGAAAAAAAGAGCTTTTAATGCTGCGAACACAGAAAACCCAATCGCTGTTTTAATGTTACAAACATAACAAGATTTAAAATAGAGAATTAAAACTAGGTATTGTATTAGTAATTTACTATAATTTTAGGTAGCTATAGCCAAGTTCGATGCAAAAAGTACAAAGGTAATACAAATTTATTTATAAGTGGAGCTATTTTTTATGGATATTTAAACAATGTACAATCATGAAATTAATACTTTTTTTTCTTTATTAGAGCACTCCCTTTATCTAAGTATGTTATATTTTTTAATTAAGTTTCCAATTTCTCCAGTTGCCTGGAAGAGATCGCTTCAGCAATAAGATTGCCTTTTGTACCTTATTTATTGTTGCATAATGCATAATTATATTCTTACTAGCCGTCCCCGCCCGCCCGCTTCGCTGGGCGAATTGTAAAGGATAGACGAATATGAACTATCCACATAAATTTGAAAAAAAATGGTAAAGGGTTGATGGAAAAATGAATAGCCTAAAACCTTCTACAATTAATTCCGCGTCGAATGGTCAAGGTATCATGCCGATCGGTCCAGTAGTTTTCAAGTTTATCGATAACAAAGAAAAAAGAAGTTGCTTATATATATATAGATAGATAGATAGATAATCATTCCTCTTTATAATATTAGTGTAGATGACACAGGTACATAGCAAAGTCAATTTATTAATGCCCAGTCTATACCGGGTATTCTATTTAAAACAAACATACCATTATTACCGAGAATTTGTGAAATCTCCCAACACACCATAATTGAAGATCGCACTCACGCGATGAAGATGTAATATTAAATGAATTTATCTTAAATTTTCTCACCTTAAATCTTAATTGTAAACGAATATATGTATTAGTATGTATATAGATAATTCGTAAAGCCTTCTCTAATTATTTTTATACTAGAGATCCGCCCTGGTTTCCCATGAGTGCAGTGTAAATATATTATATAGCCTATGTTACTCGCTGATAATGTAGCTTTATATTGGTGAAATAATTTTTAAATCGGTTTTTGAGTTAAATCGTAACAAACAAACAAATCTTTCCTCTTTATATGTAATATTAATATAGATAACATGTACTCATAGAAATGGAGTGAAAGGTCTTGTGTCATGAGACGTAAGCGCTAAATAATGTGGCATTGTAGCTTCTCAGAATCACATAAGTCGCCATTATATTTCTTAGATCTCAACAATGGTGTTTCACAGCTCCACTGTCTGAGTTATAATAACCAGCTGCATTCATTTTAAAGCTGTGCAATATCGTGTAGAATTAAGTATTAGTCTACCTGTCTTTGAATAAGGTTCTTTGTGTATAGTGAGTTTAATGTCCGGTTAGTTTTCAAGGCCACTTGGGCAAAAAATAATAGTGTCAATTCGAAAAGGAAAAAAGTGAGTTTATGGAGGTAAACGAAAGAAGGTCACATGGTGTTAAGTAATGAGTCCGCAGGAATTGCGAGTGTGTTGCCGTCCTTTCAAGTAGGAGTAAGCTGTGTTCTTGAAAGGTTACCAGGTTGTATCATTTCGGAATAATCATTGCTGCCAACTGGTTCATATAACGACTACAAGTAGACGAATTTTTCTTCTAAAACGCACTGTAATTTGAATTTTGAAGCCGCAGTTGGACGTTGATAAACATGTTCAACTAGCATGTACTATGTGTGCTCAGAAATGAGTTAACAAACGTTGACTGGGATGTTTAAAAGGCAGCAAAATCTTTTTGCAGTTTCTTCGAGCATAATCGCCCGTTTAATAATTCCCAGTGTTTAGAATTCAGAATAAGTCCACCGAGGAACCGTTTGTCGTATTCAATTTTATAGCTGTCCTATAAAACGTCCATGAATTTAAAGTGCGAGAAAATCGAACAAAATATAAAGCCTCGGACGCAAGAGATAGTGCTATCGCGTTATTCACATATTTCTATGAATTTTTATGTGCAAACCACGAGCAATCGTCGAGCGAGTCGCATAGTCAAAGTGCTGTGAATTGTGCCATGAATGGTCAAATAATGGAAGCAATAACAAAAGCGAGCTAACCATTGATTTTGATTTTGTGTTCACTTCCTAAAAAGATGAGTGCCTTTGTATTGTATCCGCAAGTCTGGCTCGTGAATGACACGCGGAATACACGTCCAGTTGTAAAAGCCTGGAGTTATATTGCGTTGACAGGTGAATACTAAAAGTCGCTTGCATTGTTTGGGTCTTTGAATCGGTAGTTTTGTACGTGCCATTAAAAATAAAATTTTATTTTTATCTGCACTTTCGTTGCACGTTTTAATAACAGTTTCACTTTTTGTGATAAAAATTGGAGTAGTCATCTTACTGTGCAATACTCTGAAAATAAGTAAGATATTTAAAAAAAATATCTAAAAATTGCATGTAAAAAGTAGCACCATAATAATATTATGTGTCCTCAAATATTTCCTATGGATTTTGTCAGTTGAAAAAACTCTTAGGTTCTAATTTTCGATCAACAAGTGCTAATACAATAAAAGGTTATTTCTATTTTTAATAAATAAAAAGTTCGTATTCAATTCTCTTTAAGTATGAGGTAAGTGTAGTTTCTAATATTATTTTATTTATTTTTGTTACAGATATGGAATGCTCTGCTATATTTATTTTATTTATATGTATATACTTTTCAGTTAAAGCGAAACCTTCCCTTGACGTTAACCTGACGTCAACTTGACGTTCTTACAGTTACATGAAACAGTAAAAGCGATTCTAATGTATCTACTTTCCTTTCCTATTTTCACTTCAATATAACAACTGTTATTATTTATAGCCAGGGCTTTTTCGGATATTAAAAACTGTATATTATGTATTTTTAGACATCCAATATCTTCCGTATGCAATATCACTTTATTTAGGGGTAATAGTTGAATAAGAAAAGATCTGCCACGCTACTTTTAGACTGAACTGATATTCATCTAGCAATTCATAAAGAGAAACTTAAATTATTTCATATTTGGAAATCTTTAAAAAACATGAGTCTTAAATCAAAGACGGCTATAATTTAATCAAAAAATTAGTTAAATTCAATTATTTATTTTGATATTTCAACCTTTCTTTGTAAAGAAAAAACCTTACCTTTCTTCTTCTTTCTTTCATTTTTTCCCTCCTTTTATTATAAAGACGTAACCCTGTGTTATATTAGAAATTACAAATCAATGATTATTGGCATAATTGAGATCCATTTCATAGTGAGTTACATATATGTATAGTTTGTTTCACTTTGTTGTTTTACCTCAAAAATATAGTCGCCTTTGCTTTTATACACATAAAATTTTATAGCATTTTGAAATAAATCTTAAAAATCGGCTCAATCGGCTCATGTAATCCATCAGGCGTCAGTGTTATTGTTGTGATTTGTTGAGGCTCGGATCCGATCGGGCTCGCGGCCCTCCAACGACCATTAGTTTGATTAGCTCGTCCGGCCCACGCACGCTGATTGTGCGAACGTTCAGCCTTGATTGATTCCTCAAATGGCATCGATTCCGTGCTCACTTTATTCCCATTGAAACATTGTTACCGGACTTGATTACGCAAATAAACTGTACCTCTGTTACCGATTTTTTCAACCTTCGAACCTAATAGCCTTAAACCCAAACTAACCGTTATGTCAGACAGGGTAAATATTTTCTATGTGACATTACCATCAAATGTAAACGAGGGAGAACTGACAAAAAGTTGACGAATAAAGGAAAGGTTATAAGGAAAGATCTGATGCCGAGACCCGCGACGCTTCAATGACGATGTCATGTATATCTTAGAAGGGGCACGGTACTTTAACAATGTATTCCTCGAAAACGTGATGTTTAAAAATGGAATATATTTTTAAGACTTATGAGATGAATAGGAATTAAATATGAATCATTCAAATTCTTTGAACACTTTTGTTTGTTATATAGTATTATTAAAACTTACCGGTAATTATTATCAATACTAACCGATTATAATACTTCATCGCTTTGACACATCCTTTCGAAGTAAGGCTACGGCAAGGACTTTATATATATAATACTACGGTATTATTACTTTATATATGTAATACTACGGTATTAAAAAAGTAAAACTATGGTTTAAAATTAATCCTCATTATATTCTCCTGTCAATTCTGTTATTTTTTTAATTTCTTATTAACGAAAAGCAATTATTTAGATTGTTCTTTTTTTAAATTTGCAGATGATTTTGAAAAAATATGAAGATATTTTTAAAAATAGAACATCAACAGTACATAATCTCGGGTACTGGTTGATTGGTTTTTACTTAATAAAAATCTAAGTCTGCATTTCAGACGAGTTGAAATTACAATGTTAAATGCTGGCGAGCACAACTTTCGAAATTAGTTTTCGTTCAATCTTGAGTACGTGATCTGATTGAATAATTGCATTTTTCCTTTCTCACAGGTCACGACTCACGAGATGCGTATCGCTTCGATAGGGAGTTCTGTTAAATCGAACTCGACTACAACTCACGAAATGGACCATCAAACTGCAAGAAAAAGGACAAAACAAAATGTATAAAGGAAATTGCTTCCACAAATCCACTCGTATCTTGGACAATAAACGTGGAACGGTTCGGCTGCCCTAATAGCAATGAAATCACGAAACCAAAACTACAGATGTCAGATTTCTGACTTTCTTCGAGCTCTTAATTATATATTGCTTATATTTTTGATTTATTTTATGACTTTCATCATCACAAGTCATAACATATATCAAACCAAATGAATAAATACAAATTATATTGTCTTTTATTAACGCGAGTATCACACATTTAAATAAAATACTGCATACCGGATTAAAACGCGATTTATTATTTATATTGTTTAAATTATTTATCCCGACGTTTCGGATGCTTTTCAGCAACCGTGGTCGCGGGAGAAATAATAAATAATTTAAACAATATAAATAATAAATCGCGTTTTAATCCGGTATACAGTATTTTATTTAAATACAAATTACCACAAAGTCCGTCGTATGTATGAAAAGTGAAGATTTTAATTTCTTTTCTTATTTTTTTTTTTATTTCAGTAAATATAAAAGTCTCGAAGAAATAAAAGTTAATACTATAAAACAACAATAGTTACCAAGAACTTTGCTCAAATTACGTTCGTAAATGGATTTCTGAAACTCCTCCATCGGGTTCTTTGCATATACTACAATATTTTTGAGCCATTAAAACAATATTCATTAAATAAAAGTCGTATAAAAGTTTTCGTATTTTAGCGGTAACGGGCCCAAAGAAAATGTTGGATTTTTCCATTTAGAGTGCACCCTTTAACCGTCTGGTCAATGACAAAACTTTCACCATTCGTTCAATAACCAGGTACCCGGGTACCCGCATATAATATGTCAGGTAGAAAAGTTATTGGTGAGCTAGCTACGTGGCATGTGAAATAACTAAGACTATACACAGTATATAGTTCACACAGACGGTTCTCGAACATTCAGGTACCGGAGATTCACTCCTCCCTCTTCAGCCCTAATAATAAAGAAAAGGGATCAGTCCTCATTTTAGAAGCATAGTTAACAGACGTTAGACATCGGTACTTGCCTTGAATTACTGCTAAACACGTGTAAAATTTACAGTGAAAGTGAAAAAAAGACACAATATTAATTAATACAATTATTATTAATAAATAATAATCTATTGAATTATAAATACGATGGATGATTCATCGAGTTTTCAACGGTAAGGAGTCTTGTTTTATTTTGAAGTAAATTATTTTATATTTTAAATATTTAAAAAAGTAGTTAATAATAAAGTTAAAAATTCTTTCCAATAGAATCAGAGAAGAAAGCATCTCGAGAAAATATTCGAAGCCGAAGTTTCTGACGATGATCTTTTCTTGGCCGAGCTATCAATCCATATGCGCAGCCAACAACACCTGGATCATCAAAACCCCAGACACAGCTCGATTCAACCGAAAGGAAAAAGATTACTGGTGTATGTTATACTTGTCTTCAAAGTGAATTCAAAAAACGTCGCAAAACGAGAAAAATATGTTCAGTATGTGAGAACCCTATTTGTGACGAACATTGTATTACAACCACAACATATGAAGGGTGTGCGACATAATAAAATTTGCTTATATTTTCATGTGGCATAGTATTATTATAAAAAAGTAAACAATGTACATGAAGAAATAATAAAAAAATTTTCTTAATAACATAAATCTAAACGGAATTATTTTTACTTACTATCTTTGCTATTGTTTATAATTAAAATTATTTAAATAAAAGAAATTATAAACGATATTGTTTATTATTTATTTAAAAGTCAAATTACCTCAATACTTTAATAGGTAGTCTCTTTAGTGTGTATAAGCCCGACATTCATGCATAATAACTTCAGTGGGTACCCGGGTGCCTGGTTATTGAACGAAGGAGGTATCAAGTTTGATAGTTAATAACTATTATTAAATAATTGATTATATAAAATTTTAACAAAAATTGGGTTCCAAACTACTTAAATTTTGGGGATCCAGACGGTTATACAGTTATTTAAAGAAAAAGTTAATAAATTCTATCTGCAAAGCTGAAATGGATACCCGGGTACCTGGTCATTGACCAGACGGTTAAACAAACCCTCTTTGCGGTCAGGACTGGCCTTTATCTCATTTAATTGAGATTAAAATGAATGTTACGATACAGCTTATAACGCTTCAGATCCCTATTAAAATAACAAAATGAAAACCTTTCTCCAATGAATATTCTCGATGGTAGTTATAAAATATTATATTCATTGGTTTATACAAGAGTTCCAGACTGGATATTTTATTCAGAGTCCATTACGTTTCTCTGATAACTTTTCAATTTTAAAAAACTTGGATTTTTTTATAATAACTTGTGTCTGTGCCTTGTGCCTACGTCAGTCTTTTTTTCATATATTTATATCAATCTTTTTATATTTTTCTAATTTAAGAGTATGGGATTTTACTGAAATAAGTTAATTAATTATTATTATATACAACTAAAATTATTTGGTATATACTCAAATATTATGTAAAATGTTAATGATTTATACGTATATTTTATAAAAAATGTGCAGGACAGCTGAAGTTTTGACCAACTCAACTACAAAATCTATTTCTTTTCTATACAGTTTCACTTCAAAGAAAATATCAAAACTTTAAAACCTTTTTTATACTATAAGAATTATACACGTAATTATAAAGTAGAAAATTGCCTGTCAGGCGCACTCACGCTTGGTCAAAGGATAGAGGAAGTCTTGTGAAAAATATAAATATTTTCACATACATAATTCCAAGTAGTTATTCTAGGAAGGGAAGAAAATCCTATCTACTGATAATGTAAAACGTCCGAAACGTATTACATTATAGACATGGGTAACTCAGCGAAATTTCCCGCGCCAACTCAGCAACTCAGGCGCAGTATAGTGCGTCGGCTCCTTGAGTCAACTCAAAATTGCGCCACGGCGCAACAAAATTGGACGCGCAAAGCGAGCAGTGAAACCTCCGAAACGCACGCAACGCCACGCTCATAGTTCACTCAGTGAGTGAGTATTGCGCCGTGCGCTAATACATTATGAATGTGTGAGCTGACTCACCCTGCGCAGTGAAGCGTGCCGGCGCAATTGCGCGGCGCAGCGCAGTGTTACCCATGTCTATTACATTATCTGTCCTTCGTAAAAGCTCGAAGAAAATAATACAATAACACATCATTAATTAATGCCCTGTGGTTGAAAGAATGTAAATTATTCATCAAAAGTCAAATCGGTCAGGCTGCCAGTTACGTTGGCTATGATAAAAAACATACTAGATATAATAACAAATACCAAACACAAAAGCGAAACAAAACTCATCAGATACCTTTTTTAATTATTTTTGTATAAAACAGACTGGTGAAACAATTTGGAGGTAGAAGATAGCTCCGTCATCCCACAAGACAACAATTTATTGATTTTCTCGCAATAGAAAGACATTTATTCGAGACAGTCTTCAATTAGTCATATGATAATTTGTAATAACACAAATAGCCATAAGGCTTCAGTGTTATAGATTTCCGAATGAGTGAACATAGGTAAACAGTGCATCTTTGATGTTCTGTGGCTGAATGTGGTGTATGATCATGTGAGTCACACGTATCTTGACCTAAAATGTATGAGCTTAAATTATTTGATAATCTATCCAGGCTTTACTCTGGACAGTTCCTCATTGGTGGAAATACTAAGAATTAGACGACAAAATTTTTTTAGTCATACATTTGTTGTACTATTAATGTTCATTCAAGGTATTATTTTTATAGTAGGCATAGGGAGACAAACGAGCCTACTGGTGACCACCGCAAATTTAATTCTGGTTATAAAAATATTTTAAATAGGGGCAAAGGCGCAAATTTTCCTGAGGGTGAGAGGTAACAGCCATCCATGTCCATTCGAAACACCAGAAGTCTTAAGCATGTCACGTAGGTGAATGTCTTTTAAAATACTCCTCTTTCACTTAGAATTTATACAGTACAACTTAATGTCGTCTACTTGGATGTCGAATACTTCAATATTATATGTTCAAGTTATTAGAAGTAATATTGTGTTAAAATCGATTACGTAATATTCCTTTATATTCAAAGTAGTCTCATAAAGGATTGTTGGAGTTCACAAATTGTTAACCAAGAGTTATGGAACACACTCGAATGAACGAGCTTATGATTATTCTTGGAAGCACGATTGAGAACTAACTTCTACACGAGGCCGTAATACGTTATGAGCTGTGTTCAATCATTTCGCTTCAGTTTAAGAAATTGTTCCCAGTTCAGACAAAGACAAGCTTATTGCTTTACATGTAACATAAATTATAAAGACGTAAATTCTACTTTGTACGAATCTGGATTGAATATTTGAATATACATAGATATATTGGTTTCTTAACGGTATTATTACACCGAATGTGATTCCTTCTACCATAGAAGTTCGTAAATTTGACGTAAGTTATTTTGATATTAAAAAGTCCAATTTTTGTTTTTATTACTGTGAAAGTCGTGTTTCCTTGTAACCATTGCCTTTATAAAAATTATAATCGCATAGAAAATACATGTTTAAAAAATTATGCGCTAAGTATCTTTACGGTCATAGAGAATAATATCCAAGGTTTCAAATATCGGTATTTTTTGAGATAGCAAGAAAATTTTCTTAGATTAACGTGCTACATCATAGACCATGTAGTCACTTAAGACTAGGTGAAATAGTGGACAAATGCTGAAAAGAACAAGCTTTGAACGAGAACTTTGGAGACTAAATCGACTACTTTGAAATGATTAACTACCGTAAGTACTCTCATTATATGTAAATTTTGTGAATTTATCATTATGGAAAGGACAAAATCAATTACGGCTAATGACAAAATACTTTTTTGACATGGCCGTTCAGAAACTAAGTCTCGAGAGATTCAAACTTGAGTCTTGGGAAAAAATGTCGTTTATAATTCACGCAAAATACTGGCAGCGGTTTTGCGAATGGACGAAGTGTCAAAGTTAAATTGAATGTTGGAGCGAAATGATCTCGAAGTTGTCTCTCTCTGAGTAGTTAATCCAATGCTACGATTGACTTTGAGTTGAATGTGCTAGAACAATGTCTGGTCGTATTGCTTATTCATCGTTAGCAGCTGGTGTTTATGTTTGGAATACTGTTTATCATCTACAATATAGTGTTTAACTTGAGATAAATTACGTCATTAAAATTATAATTCTCACTGTCTTCTTTATAAGATAGATATGATCGTTGTATTAAGCTACACAGAGGTATACTTCACATCATGAATAACTAATAAATGCAAAATGAAATTGTCATGAAGTCGTTTATTTAACTAAATTCACTAAAAAAGAAATGTTATTATTTCTTGTCATAACACTTAAATTAATTACATTTTTGAAAGATCTTCAACTATGTACCTATGTAAGAATTCATGTTCGTAAGCCGTTATTTAATGGATTGTTTTTAATTGAAAAGTTATCACAAAAAGGAAGCTCCTTGTTTTAAATTAAAATGCGTTTGAGCTAAATTATTTAAACAGAAGTAGTACGAATATGTTTGTATCAGCAAATAGATATGTGCAAATTCAGGATGATAAACGAATAAAGCTATGTATTTGGATGGTCAATTGGTGACTATTGTTTATACATATATGAAATCGCTAAACTACAACAGCGTTTGACGAATCACAGTGCAATTCACATGTACAGTGTACACATCGAATGCTATCCGCTTTGTTGTAACTCAACCGTTTTACCAATAATATGTAAGCTAATATTGTCTTTTATTAACGCGAGTATCACTCATTTAAATAAAATGCTTTATAACGGATTAAAACGCGATTTATTATTATTTATCGCGACGTTCGTATGCTTTCCAGTAACAGTGGTCACGGCAGACAGAGTCTAATCCGTTATAAATAAAACTTCATATCTGTGTGTCGCATTTCTTATAAAACCATATATTCTAATAAATACATGTTACTAGTGACTCCATACAGTTTATTAGCGACAACTGACCATCATCATCATACTATCATCACATGTAACGTAAACAACACTGTATAAATGATTTGGGTCAGATTCTGATTAAAGAGCCTAACATAGGGCGCTGTATTGTCTTTCATCTGATATGAAGACGCATTTGTCAAGTGTAATTGACTGCGAGACGGGTGACAGGGCCTAATAGACAGATCTTAGATTGCCCGAACGAATCGACGTGAAGTATTATTCCATTACAATGGGTATATGACCAAGATTATACTGAAGAGTTGCATGAAATTGACGACATGTTTCTAATTTTCTATAAGCAAGTTTCCCTCACATCCGGTTAGTTCGAGCATTAAGCGTATGGAAGGTGTTAGACCACTGAAGAAAATACTTGATTTGCTCAATAGTTTATTCACATCAATATTATCACTTTACAATAATCATCAGAATTCTATTTACTCAACCACAGGTCAGCTGTCGACCATCGAACCAAACTCAGCGCGCCAATAATTCTTCTACCATTTCCCCGCCATTTTCCGTTTGACAGCTGACCCACTCGATTGGAGGCAATGTTGTCAGATCATAAATATAATTTAAATATGGTTCTAGCTAGCATTGCTAGTTAACAAAAATATAAGTGTATAATATTTTGTAACAAAGGAATATCGAAATTCCGACTGGGTAACGTACCACCCACATAACAGGGAAACTGTTCTGTGGTACCACCCTTCATAGATGGAAAAACCGTGAAGTCTACATTGCGTATTTCGGTAAAAAGTAGGTCGATAACGCATCATTGACTGATGTTATGTGCCTGAGGTATCACCTACCATTAAGTGTACCTAACTCATGCTATCCATTGATATCCAATCTATCTATCTAAATTTTTTTAAAATCAATGTTGGTTTAGCTTATTTTAATATTCGAGTTTTCCCGATCAGCGGCTCAAAACGGAAAATTTTCAACTGATTTAAATTGGTATGCATTTTTGTTTTATCCTACCGACTTGGCATTTCCGACGTACCGTGTATTATGGATTCGATTCTCTGAGGAAATTTCGTATATAAATAGTGCTAAATAGCTTTTCGAAAAATTAACTTATTAAACTAGACTAAATAATCATAATTGAGAACTAGTTCTCGATTTTGTAGTAAAAGACGTTCAGTAAATTATATCTGACCAAGTAACCATTTCCCATAAACTAATACACCACAGACGATAAATATAACATCAGACATGAAAAAGTAAGTCAAGAAAAATGTCCAACACGATATTTAGTATTAAATAACGCCAAGACACCGGTATTAAACATTAAATAATCGGCGAGCTATTGCAAAGGCCAGCAACGTCCAATTAGGGTCCATCCCTCGGGGCACGTGGGATCATATCGGTCTCCACTGAGCTGGCCCTGCGATACGATACACAATTTTATATCTCGACCTAGCCATAGAGTAGTATAATGTAGCAGAAAAGACTGACAACGCATTTAAGATGTTTAAGGTGACACTAGTCGACATTTTTTCCATACAAATTTCGGGGGGGTATTACTCCACTATTTAGCACTGTACATGCAAAGTTAAACATGATATCGTTTTGACTCATTATTAATTTTGTCTGTGCGGAAACAGAATGGTAAAATAAAAAACCATTAATAAGTTACGAGCTACCAAAGATTCGTTTTTATTGCCATTTTTAACACAACTTTGGGCTTAAATTAGTAATTAAATAAGTATCAAATTTTCAAAACAAAGTCGGTACTGACAAAGCACGATTATCGAAGAATACAATAACTTTTATTTGTAATTGATTTATGCAGTGGTTTTTTCATAAAACTCGATTTTCCAAAGGCTTTTTCGTATTTTTTAGACGCCCCTTTTACTATGAATTATCGTGCATCTCACATAATGAGTGCCCCAGTGCGGTGCGGGAGAACAGCATGCTTTTTGGCAACGCCTACCAGTGAGTTCGAGCCCGCGACTTGTGCAACCTTAAGTCACGGATTTCCGTGGACGATGGTAACTACTCATCAGGTAATCCAGTCCGCTCTGTTATAAAAAAAACTGCGGATTCGGATTTGGAAGAAGTAAGTTTAAGTATTAAAAACAATCTATTGGATACTGCCACAGTTCATGAGTATCTGGAAGATAAAAACCCATGAAGTATATACATGTAGCGCTAACCTACATACTTCATGTGTTTATATCTTATTGTAATTCTTCCAAACCCGTATACGCAGTTTTTTATAATACAGAGCAAGCACAATTCCATTATTGTTATACATATTAGTTATAGATGTTCATTTTTGTATTTGTATTACACAATTTGTTAGATTATCCATTTATCCCGAGCAATTATCCGCGTCCAATAGATCATCTAATTAAAAAAAAAAAGGGACTCTTGTGCGAATATCACCTCGGGGATAATATTTATAACTTTAAGGTTATATTGTCTTTTATTAACGTGAGTATCACACATTTAAATAAAATACTGTATACTAGATTATAACGCGATTAATTATTTATATTGTTTAAATTATTTATTCCAACATTTCGAATGCTTTTCAGTCACATGGGCCAAACTGAAAGATGACAGTTGTCTGATTTTTGAAATGTCACAAAGTTGCCATATTAGCGCCATCTATTACTAAGGAGTGATATTTACTGTAATTTTCTATATTATGACAATATTGACTAACGGTATCCTCTTGTTTTTTAGTATGTTTGATTTGGGTTTTAGATTTTTAATTACTGGATCCCAGGTGTGCGAAAGTCTCAAACCATCTTCTCTATTGAAGTTAGGGTGTTTTTTAATTTCAAAAGCCTTGCGTACTAGTCTGGGAAAGAATCTTCTTTTAAGGTTTAATATGTATAAATATTCAAAATTAATCTTGTAATGAAATATACTGATAATTTTGACATTATTATTAATAAATTGTAATGTCAGTTCAAAATATAGCTAGTCCGACGCTTGATCATAGATCTACGGGAGTCTTAACTTGCGTAAAGATTTGTAAATATAGAGCACGTAACACGATTTACCGTAAATAAATTTGCTTCTTTATTTCATAAGGCTTTGAAATAAAAATATGTGAAGGAGGCAAAGGTATTTTATTTGTAGCTCGTAAACTTCGGAAAACATTGCTAACGCAAAAAGGTAACATGGATTCTTCGATAAAGCCAAATTCAAAGTGACAAGATTACCAAACATGGCAAGGTTGCCCACCAAAGGATTTCTAAGACTTGCGGCGCGATACCCGAACTACATTTTAAATATTAACTCGATAAAAATATTCTGAGGTGTTTGGTTTCATCCACTGTCTATTCATTTCATTTTTATTTAACAATTGACTTAAGTGTAAGGTAAGGTAGTATGATTACTGTAGGCAATTATTAATTAAGGTTAACAACATTTTCATGCGGTTCTCTAATTGATATATTTATGATTTTATTGTATCATGTACTATTCTAATCCGTATTTTGTCATTTTCTAAATTTTTTACAATAATCTTTATTCCTTATAATCTTATAGTGATGATAGTACTTCTGTTATTTTAATTAAATTAATATTTTTTTACTATTTTGTATTTACTGACGATCATAAGAGATCTTTGATTTGATAGAGATTTTTAATGGTCCACAAAATAGAATTTAATATATAAATATAACATAAAATAACAGTGTTTTACAGATCGTAATTATGAAATATTAAATTCCTCTCGATGGTGGACACAGCATGCATTATTGTACCCAAAATATAATAAAAAATTGAATTGATAAGATATTAACGTGTTCTGAGATTAGATTTTTAAGTGATGTTAAACACATTAATCACAAAATGCTGACGGGTTCGATGGCGAGCTGTTATGCCTCAGGGAAAATATGTATCTTCGGGATTCAAATCTGTGACCTATTGGAACGTAAGTTAGGAGAACGTATAATTTAATTTTTGATAATATTTTATTACTGTTACTCTACCAAATAAATATTTAAAAACTTAGAAATTAATCTTAATACAAATCTTTGTTATTACTTATACTGACGGATATTTTATTACAATACAAAATATTATAGATGGATATCAGCATTTCCACCTCAAGGTAGGTAATAGGGTTGCGTACTCATTATTCTACCCCACGCACGTGGTAACTACGGTAATATAATTGGGGATACTACGCTGCTTCATCAGTAATGCGATATAATTCTGTAAGGAAGTATAACTAATAATTTATTTATTCTCACCAATACAGTGAAATAAAATACATACATATTTTTAACCCTATTAAAAATCTTTTTATGTACAATTTTTTTTAAATGTTTTACTTGTAGTTATGGAAATAAGACCATATCATTTAAGTTTTAATATATTATTATTATCATTGTGGAATACAAAGTTGATTGAAATACTGATACTATGACGGACTTCTGTGAGTGTTATGTAGTCCATTTACGTTCCGGTGGATCCAACATATTGTATTAATCACTGTATCTGCCCAAAAGTTATCGAAATTTGAATCATTAATAGCTTCATTCTATGGAGTGCACGTATAAAAACAGCGCATCATTGTCATGAAACTGATCTACCACTAGAGAGCCTCACGCCCGTCTAATATCTGTCATTATAAAGTACTACAGTACATAGCCACATTAAAACAATAAAAAATGTACCTCGCAATATTCAGTCACCGATGTATAATAACATATTTTCTACATCATTAATCACGTGCGAATCGGGTGTTCACTTCAAAGCGCTCACCGACCCCTCTCGTTACAAAACTCATTACAAGACGCCAAATAAGAAGTCGTAAAGCAACCTTTCTTCAGAGCCCATTACGTTATGCCAAATGATATTTTTGTATCAGTCTCGTTTACAAGCCAAATGTAAATAGAGAATTTAAATATTAATTCCCTTCAAGAGCCCCGTAAACAAAATTCGATGTATTAAGTTGTTTTTAAAATGTAGCTACGCGAATACACTTCAAGGAGTTCCTAAAGAAAATTATAACTTTAGATTATTTTATTTCGTATTAAAGTTACCAGTGTAGTTTCTTCTCGTTTAAAGTAAAAATATTAGTTATTTTGTTTTATAATCAGAACATTATTACCTATGTTGTTTATTTATGAAATAAATACGTTGTTATTTCAGACCTGATAATTGAAAGATATAGCAAGACTCCATTTTCCAAAAGGTTTTTTTCTAAAATGGGTAATATTTTTAGTTTTTTCCACATAATTTGGTACAAATATATAATATACAAAAAATACATACGCTATGTGATGGCCTAGCATATCCTATATACTTGTAAGATATTATTCGAATCGTTCATCTATCATTTGTGTGAAATTTCAAATATTATAATTTCTCAAACAACTGATAGATGGATAGAATACTTACTGAGAGGTAGTCATTTGTACTAGTGTCTCCGGGATTCCACCTCAAATTTTGGTAAAAAACGCTTTTCAGTTTGAAGTGCCTACTACCTTTAATGCGTGCTTTTTGAAGTTATTAGGTCATTAGAACAACACTAGTAAAACACAGGAAAAACGAAGTCAAAGCATGTCTACGTCGTGTCGGATATTAAGTAATGAGAAAGAAATCTTGTGTGTAAACAA
The DNA here is from genome assembly GCA_905404175.1 of Anthocharis cardamines. Classification (NCBI taxonomy): domain Eukaryota; kingdom Metazoa; phylum Arthropoda; class Insecta; order Lepidoptera; family Pieridae; genus Anthocharis; species Anthocharis cardamines. Next base: position 6,632,896 of record FR989964.1, read on the forward strand.
GGGTAATAGACTTCTTTTCCACACAAACGGTTCCTGTCCGGTGCCGGAGGATATTGAAAAGCCAGACTCATGGTAAGAATATAAAAGAGATGGAGGGCTTATTAGCAGAGGTTATTTTAAAAATCGATATCTTGCTGGGGTCTTTTTGAATGATAAATATTTGTGATAACATTATGTAGCTTCATTTGAAATTTATGGTTCTTTTTTTTAATTTATTTATTAATTAAATACAAAAAATAATTATTTATTTTATTAATGGAAAATTACAGTAATCACGGTACACTTGAATTTATTAGTGTTATTTCAGACTTAAAATTTTTTAAATATTTTTGAAGGAAGTTTTATCACGTGTAAACAAGGAAACAATAAAATAAATACACGTGTTTACTTGTAAAAAAATATATAAGAAGCCCAATTTGCTAACGTCATATTGAATTTCATGTACCTTCTTCAACATAAATAAATTCAGACGGGCTATTTACTAAGTCTTCCCAACAATTGATTGTATTTCAGCATTTGGTTCAAAATATTAAATTTCAAAACACGTCCCAGATTCGGAGATGAACATTTAGATATGTAATCGTATCGGAGAAGTTTTGTATTGGCTTAAATTACCATGTAATATTATGTATTATGGCGAAAGCAAATTGTTTTATGATAAATTATAATCATAATCATGTATATAGGTATTGTTCTTCAATTGTTCGATATAAGCAACTAAAACGTACTGCCTTGCATATTTTATTTATTTCTATTTCTGTCTCGAAAAATCTGATGAATACTTATTTTTGAATAAGACTTCGCCATTGAATTAGCGAACTTTCAATTCCGATAGTAATCATACGTATATATACACTTAATTTAAAATGAACAGAAGAAATCAATATTACTTCTAAAATAGCCATTTCAGTTTTACTTTCAAATTTTGACGGGCTCGTTGGCGCGTTCAGTAGACCACCTGCAATGCGCAACGATGGGTCGTGGGTTTGAATCCCACCGGGACCACATGTTCATAATTTTCTGTAAGCATGTTTTCCCCAGGTCTGGTAACTTCGGGCATTGATCGGGTGGGAGGAATATTGAAATTCCGACCAGCTAATAAATCATTGTCAATTTATGGAAAAACCGTGAAGTGCACATTGCGCGTTTCGGTTGCAGTCTATGGATTTCCGAATGCTCGAAGTAAAAATTAGGGTCGACAGCACATCATTGACCGATGTTCTGTGGCTGAGTGTCTGTCGATATCTAACATAAAAAAATAAAATAATCAAGTCTAACTTCTAACTTAAGCATTTTTTTTCAAGGGGAATTCATCAATAATACTCGCCACCCAGGGCTTGAAGAAGAGTTATGTTGGACTCTCGCAACTGGACTACAAAGAGTCAATACGACTAAAACTACACGGCGTAGAGTCCCGGGATCTCTTGGATTGTTGCATCAATCAGTCACTTTTTATATACGAGTATAATCTAAATAAGACTGTAAATCTAGTTCAAAGTACACCTGCTGCTGCTGGAAGGAACGAGAGCTCACGGCAGATCACCCAGAATATGGACCAACCAAGTCAAGGACGCATTAAACGCTCCTCTTCATCAATGCACAAGAAAAGCGGCAGTCAGGGAGGATTGGCGCTGGATCGTCAAGCCACCACTCCAAACATGTCAACCACGACCACTCTGTCAAGAGTGTAGCGACGGAGAAGAAGATACACCTGCTCCAAAATATTTGTGAGAAATATTCAGTAAGTACGGTTTAAGAAAATTTGATGACCTAAAATATATTTTCAGGCGGCTATCGCAATAGGACTTTCTTTACTTTTACATATTCCCACGCACGAACTGTTTTCATATCAATATTAAAAGGCCTATAATAATGTATCTCAATATAATATAGGATTTCACGTAATTCTGTTTGAAACGTGTTATTGAATATCGGAAACGTATTACGGGTTGAAATGAGATCTCTTCCCATTGTTTTGGAGGCGTTCATTCGATCTTTTTGGAGTTCAAAGACTAATTTCCTTTTTTTTCTTTACGCTTGATTTAGGGAGATTTTTACAGAGTAACACCAAAATGGCGCTAATAACCTAAGGCGGTTTTAGGTGTCTGAAAGACTTCTAGTGAAAGATATTGAACTTTTTTTTGCAAAAAAAATGTAAATGAAATGTAAAAATTAATGTTGTTTAATCGAATAAAAGGCAATGTTCTTAATTACAGCACGATTTGAAGTTTCAGAGTATTTTTCAAGAATAATAAATGTTATTTCGCGGAAGTGAGTTTATATATAGTGTGTATATGTATGTGTAAGAAAAACAAATAATATCATATATAACATGAAAATCGACTATTTCATTGTTTTGTGTTTAATTAAGCTAGCTTTATGTGTACGAGATATTTCTATGATCTCCTGGGAAATACCGCCCACAAAGCCTTTCATTTGTGGCATTATTTTTCTCTCATTATTTGCTTGGAATAAAACATTACCTCTTGTATTTTATCACTTATGTTATAATGATTGACTTTACGAGGTCTGATTTCTTTTATCTGTTTATGTGATGAACTATACATAACATTTTGAGTATATATTCGGTTTATAAATCATTTTAAACTAGAAAATGATACCAAATCTCATCTTTACAGTTAATTTAATAAAATGGCAATTAAATATTCTGACGGGCTCGTTGGCGCGTTCGGTAGAACACCTGCCGTGCGTATCGTGGGTTCGAATCCCACCGGGACGACATGTTTATAATTTTCTGTAAGAATGTCTTCCCACGTCTGTTAATTTCGGGCATTGAACGGGTGGGAAGAATATCGAAATTCCGACCGGGTATCGAACCACCGTTCATAGATGGATAAACCGTGAAGTGCATATTGTGCGTTTCGGTTTCAGTCGTTCGTTTTCACTTTTCCATAAGATTATTCAAATATTTTCTTTCATAAAAGCCTGGTCAAAATTTTGATATTCCTCACACCCATTTAATACTTGGAGTGATCAGACATTATAATGTTTAAATCGGACATAAAAAATACTCTATTTATATAAATCGCGTACAATCTGAATTCATACACACATTTTATAAAAGTATTTTTTTTTCATTCATAACATGTTTTCTTAAGATAATATTTAATATCTTCAAATATACTGTAGCAGTTGTATTCAAATATACAAATTTAATAACGAGTTTAAGAAGTTTTCTTCACATCAAATTCTTTTCAATGCGACTTTTAGTTTGTAGGTCAACGCAATTTACGTTTCAAGTATCTAATTTGAAGCAAAAAGTTTCTACGCGAAATTATCATTTCAAATAAAAAAAAACATCTTTTAAAATCTTACTACTTTCTTACTGTTACTATTTTATTTTCAGAAAATCTAGAGTGTTTATTTTGATAATATAACCTTATAAAATAATGTAAAAAGGGTCAATCACATTGTAAGAATCTGTATAATATTATATCTTTCTCTTTTCATCATAATTATCTCTATAATTTAATCATCATTATAATATAATGCAAAAATATCATCTGCTTTACTTTCTGCATCGTTTGATCAAAAAACTGTTTTGCAACAGCTGCAACGTTTTAGACGCATACAATGACTAATAATGAAAAAGTACATGCTTATCTTGATAATAAATAATTTCAAAACACATTACTATATAATTTCTTAAGAAGATTATACTATAAACAAAATAGTATTTAAATAAAATACTGTATTAAGTATTAAAACGCGATTTATTATTTATATTGTTTAAATTATTCATCCCGACGTTTCCGATGCTTTTCAGCAACCGTGGTCACGGGCAGACAGAAAGATGACGGGGATAAATAATTTAAACAATATAAATAATAAATCACGTTTTAATCCGGTTTACAGTATTTTATTTAAATGTGTGATACTCGCGTTAATAAAAGACAATATAACAAAATAGTACTAAAGATGGAGTCAATAATATAAAAGTACTTTTTCAATAATATCCAAAGTATCAGATCTCCCCAAATAAAGGGTAAACTCGTTCAAAAACTGAAAACACTGACGAGTGCATGAACGCGTGACAATGTATGAGAGCGAACCATTTGTTTTGGACGTGTTACCATCTATACTTTTAATTGGCAGTCGTAGATCTACAGCTTTGCGACCAGACATGTTGATGTGCTATTCGTTTTGTTGAAATATTTGTTCACAATTGGTCAAAAACAACAACACAATTAGTCTGTTTATCTGTTGGTAAAATGTCACATGAACCACAGGGCAAGAGGTAGTAAAAGAGAATAGTAATATTTAAAACAATATATATATAACTATATACAGATTTATGAAACTGGTGTGAGTGGTAAAGTCGGGAGTGGTCGACCCAGGCCTGTACCTCGATCAGATCGGGTACGTTCTTCAAAAGGGCCAGGTCAAAAGTACTCGTAACCGACGAGTGTGTATGAAAGCATTGATGAAAGTAGAAGTAGCGGAAGTGGTATGTAAGGATCGGAGCATGTGGAATTCCGTGATCTCTGCCTACCCCAATGGGAAAGAGGCGTGATGTATATGTATGTATGTATGTATATTGTATATAACTATAAGTATTCGATAGAGTCAAGGCATGCTTATCTCATAGGCTTTCATTTCTGTGGCTGAGGTATCACCTACCATCAAGTGAACCTCATGCTCGTCTGTCGATATCTAACATAAAAAAAAATACAACATCCAAATTAAGTTGTGAGTACAAAATAGACTTGTTTGATTTTTTGTTAGACAATTGACAATAACTGTTACAGGTTATTGGTTTGTGTTTAATAAATCTATGTATATATGTATATTAAATGAATTGAAGTTTGTTTGTCTCACAAAAACTCGAGAACGGCTGAAACGATTTTCCTAATTTTCCATGGAAGGTTTAAAAGGTGAGAAAATATAATAATTTGTTTCATTTATATAAATAACAGACAACTGTTATAGGCGATATGAAGTTCGCCGGATTTTATCGCCTATAACAGTTAATAAATAAAATCATTAGTTTGAATTCGATATAATTTCACGTAAGTTAGATTTCATCATCTTGTACGTAGATGTTTGTTGGAATTTTAATTATTAAATTTGATTTTGACGGACGTAGAGTACTGCCTCTACTCTGAGTGTAGTGTGAACACGCTTAAAACTCATAATTTAAGACTAACACCTATTCGGTCAAGAGATTACAGGCAGCCTTATAAAAGACTTGTGAAACGTGACAATCGAATTAAGTGTGTAAAACTAAGAGGATTACGTCGCATTATTGTACTGGCTGACCATGTGAACTAGGTGTTAATATTGTGATCTACAAAGCTTTGATTAACACAATATTTTTGTCAAAAATAACATTAATACTGTATTTTATTAACGCGAGTATCATATATATATTCAAATGAAATAACTGTTTAACACGTGGTTTAGTTCTATGTATACTAATATTAAAAAGAGGATAGATATAAATAACAAATCGCGTTTTAATCCGGTATACAGTATTTTATTTAAATGTGTGATACTCGCGTTTATAAAAGACAATATTAGAGGAAAGATTTGTTTGTTTGTTACGATTTAAGTCAAAACCTACTTGTCAGATTTAAAAAAAACGTTTTTATGTATAGTATGTAGATGATTGCACCCGTGCTAATCCGTGCTCCGGGGCCATTCCGCGGAGGAATATTCCGATCGAGCAACGAACCAGCGTTCATAGATGGAGAAACTGTGAGGTGCATATTGTGCGTTTCGGTTAGAAACTATGGATTTGCGACGGTACTGAGGCTGAAATACCTACAATTTACTACCAAGAGAGGCTCATGTTCGTCTGTCGATATCTAACATAGTAATATAATAGTATAGTAATAATAGTTTCGAGATCACGTCAAGCCTATATTTCATATTTATTTTCTTAATAGACAATTTCGATTTCCATACAAAGAAAGGGACATTTCAATCTGTTGAAGAGGTAATTAATTACGTTTGGTTAACTTTGACTTTCCGCTGCCCTTTTTAACCGTCACCCTTATTTATACAAACCAACATCCATCAACGTACAGACTTACCTAATTTTTTAGAGACAAAACCTGTCTTATACAAATATTAAATAATAGACTCGAACCCATTTTCCTCAAGTTTTAATTATTGCCGCGACTCACTTTCAGAGAAACCCAACAACGAGAACAATTTGGAATTCATTCAATTATTCAAACTTTTAATTAATATTAATAGAAGCTCTCACTTTCAAAAGAAAGAATACTGGAGGCAGATAAAAACTCCTTAGAAATCTGCGACTTGCAGCTGCAGAGAATTTATGCGAATACAATAAGCGTCCGAAAATAGATGAAGAGTACTGTAGAACGAAGTAAATGGGGAGTAGTAGCTTAGTTCAGCATTCGACAGCGTTGACACCAGAACTTTTATTTTACTGATTTTTTTGTACGTAATCTTCAGAGTTGTTATGATATTAGGTGATAATTGAACGACAGAACATCCACTTTTTAATGGCATGCCAATTTTATGTTTAATCAAGTATTCGAAAGTTTATTGCCTGAGCCTAAATCTCACAATTTCGCCTCCCGCCCATATTATATTAGTTTTTTGGTAATGTAGATAAAATTACAAAACTTATTCGCACCATAATTTGACTGGCTTGCTGGTGCGTAGGTATCCTCCAATGGGATGTTGATTTGATTTCCACATGTCCTGACTATTTACACTTTACTTTTACAAATTTATTTACGCTTTGTAGCGCTAATATTAATTATGTTTCCAACACTGTACGACAGCAGATAAATGTATCACTAGTATATTATTAAAATATTTTTTTTATTAATGTTTCCATACAACAAATATATGTTTTTAACATTTTTCTGACACTTGCTAAACATTTTTATGTGATCAATAAAAAAAAAAAATTAGTCACGTTCTGTATTGCGCAAACTCTCAGATCAGATCTCTATGTGAACTAATGAAAAAAATAGAGATTATTATCTGAATAACATAATATACATAATTAAACCTATAATAAAACTGAGTATTATAAGTATGTATAAGGCTTACCTTTTGGTAGCGGTTCTATGACAACTTTCACAGCATTCGCTACTAAAAGTCCAGATAAAATCCATAGAAATATCATGCTTCTTATTTCTGCTTCGTCCATTATAATCACCTACGCCTCACACATCGCAAAATCTGAAAAACAAAGAAAGAACAATGTAAATTTTTAAACAAGCATGACAGTTTGGTCTTTTGGCACTAACTTGTTATAAAACAGTATGTGTAGGTTTGTTTAAAAAAAAATTAAGCTCCAATCTTTTTAAGATATTCCAAGCAACCTTATCAATAATGATAAATATTGATAGAAACCAATTTAATTTTTAAGCCGATCCTTTAACTTTAGAAGCGAGTTTGTCTAAGATTTCTCGGATTTACATTTATGAATAATAACTGAGAAAGTTAGACTCGCAAATCCGCTTTCATTTCGATATTACAGAAGTAAGTATAATGCGTCAAAGAAAAATACTGCTTTTCTTTTGTTTACAGTTCGCGGGGAAAGTTGCGAGGACAAGAACGTTGAAAGTACTTTGCACCGCCTTTTCAACATTTTGAGTTTTTACACATACTTACGTTAAGTTTTTATTATTTAAACTTTGATATTTCTAAAAGATGTAACACATTCATACTATATTTGAATGAAATTCTACATGATATTCGTATTCGTTTATCACGTCGTTGTTAGATAATTCTAAATATGTTATTTATGTGTTATAATTATAAATATTTAATTACACAATAAGAGTAAAGATTATTGAAGTATTACTTCACATTACATTTTACTGCACATTAAGCAAATACCGACCGACACTTTTTTAATTTTGTTTTCACGGGATACAAACCTAGAACCAACGGTGCAATGCGCAATTTACCAATTTACGGTTAGATAGTGGCAACTGGCAAGTCAACTTTCGTTTACAGGCAAGTAGGTGAGCTTCCGTGCCCTGCTCGACTGAAACATTTTTTTAAACTCATTTCCTCGGGATACATTTCATTACTTTATTATAAACAGCAGCCTTGTTCTTTAAAAATAACAGTATTTCAAAATTGTGCAATTAATCAACGTCGTCTGAAGCAGGTGCCTTGTGCTCCTGCTCACACTTGCACATGGAAAAAAATAATTAACTTTTTAACTGTAGGATTATTTTAGGATTCCCAAGCTATACTAATAAAAAAGCGATATTCGCGAGTCACCTAGTAGGAAATAGGGGAGATACATTAAAAAAGGAAATTCTCAAGTCACCTAGTAGGAGACAAGGGCATGTTAAGGGCTGTCAGGCAATAAGGCAGGGAATAGGGCAGATGATTTTCGATGCCCTGACCCTTTTTTGCCCGGAATAAGAACCCAGGACCCACGATGCAAAACGCAACGCTCATACTACTTCGCAAAGGAGGTGATCGGTCTATGGTTGGATAGTGGCAAAGAAATAAACCTGGTGAAAGTTTCTCTAATTAATAATTGTCATTCTTAAATCTAAATTAAAGTATTTTTACCGATATTACTACATACATATTATATCTTATAATACAAAGGCTATAATGTTTTCGTGGTTGACAGCGATGTAGCTAAATCATTATATTAGAAATATAATTTATGTCTTTATTTAATAACTAGTAATATGCCCCGGCTTCGTACGCGTTCAATGTAAATACATATAATATGTTACCCGCTGATAATGTAGCTTTCTGTTGGTGAAATAATTTTTAAAATCGGTCCAGTAGTTTTTGAGTTAAATCGTAACAAACAAACAAATATTTCCTCTTTATAATATTATAGTAAAGATTTAATAAAATAATAATATTATATCAACAAATAAATTTCGATAACCGTAAACCGTATTAAAAATCACGCAACGCTGAAATCTATCTGTTGTTGCAAACCAAATCCCGTTTCGAAATGGAATTGTGAGTTTGAGTAAGGGCTTTCGTTATTTTTGGTTCTTGAAACTGACCCTTCGTTTGTCCGTCTCGTTTCGATTTGACGTAACCGTTTTACCTTTATTGTCATCCTCCCCTTGCTTCGAATGAATGTGAAAAAATATGTCTGAGTGCGAATTTGCCAATTGATTTACGTAGATTTTTTGAGAACCTATTTTTGTCGTATTTGTGATGTGTCAGAGAAAAAGGATCTAATTTTATAACGTGTTTGACCTTTAATCCAACAGACGATAATATTGCTTGGATTCAGAAACAAAATGTAATATTTATCTTGAATGCTTTTATTCCGTATCCAAAGGGTAAAACGGTACCCTATTTCTAAGACTCCGCTGTCCGTCCGTCTGGCTGTCTGTTAGTCCGTCTGTCACCAGGCTGTATCTCATGAACCGTGATAGACAGTTGAATTTTTTACAGATGATGTATTTCTTTTGCGGCTATAACAACAAATACTAAAAAACAGAATAAAATATTTAATGGGGCTCCCATACAACAAACGTGATTCTTTTGCTCGTAGCAACGTTTTTGCTCGATATTGATAACGTCATTTAGTTATATATATAATATATATATTTATATATTATATATATGTCGTGCGCGATTCCGACTCGCACTTGGCTGGTTTTTTATACCTGATATTGAAAGAGGAACGTGGGACTCACTTGATTGTAGGCTGCTGTCAACCTATTAATGCCATCAAAAACATAAATTGTAAAAAAAGCCAAGTCTTCGGTAAAAAGTTGTGAGATCCATATAATACCAAGTCGGTCAATTTATTCAGTCTCTGCTGAAGGATCCTTCTGTCTTAAGTAATTACGTAATTAGCTAACCTAACAACATCTTATAGTGATGATATCAATACCAATATTAAAAATCTTTGATGTTTTAAATAAATTGATTGACTCGGCTATCGCATGAAAACACAATTTATCTTTTTTATTTTATTAAAAACACAATGTATATCACAAGTAACACAATATATTAAATTAGATTGTTTAGTGCGATTGCCAAGTCAATCTTTTGGTGCCTTAAAATTCAGGCTTCTAGTTTTATCCACAACGAAGTTATAGGGGGTCGAAAATGGCCCGAACTACTTCGAGAAAAGGATAGTACGGCCGTGCCGCTTGTTGCTCGACTTGGCGAGGGCACTGCCGTGCCCCCAGATATGTCAAGGTTTATTATATCTCTCCTACTAATACAATTCAAAGTCGAAGCCAAAAAACTCCTATAATATGAAGAAAATGTGATAGCGGTACACATATATTTTCTACTATCCAAAATTTACAAATATTTTCCATTGCAATCGTAGTTTGTTTATTCAAGCCTAAGATGATGTCGAAGCAAAAATTGTTTAAAGGTAGACACCTCATTTGTAGGGGAAAGGCTTGACTACAGAGAGGCGTTCTAATTACGGCGGCAGGCGTGGCCTTTCTGTCACCACAGCTGATTAAAGCGTCAAGATGCCATAAGTCCCTTCATAATTACTTGGCTCATGCTCTTGCAACTGAAGGCGTTATATTAGGACGTATTGAGTCCGTGAACGATTAATAATGGAAGAGAGCCACAATATTGCTTTGATATTTTATGGGATCACTGAACTATTGAGATATTTTATAAAGGTTTCGTTTGCCTAGTATATTTTTCTCCTCTGGCTATTTCTTTCCAAGGATTAAGGTGACTATGAGTTTATATATTAATTAAATAAATATTGTTATTTATATAATTAAACATCCGTGTATATTTTCACTAATTAAAAAGTTTTTTTTATAATTTTTAAGTTCTTATTTAGAATTTAGTTTTATAATTATTGAGATGTTATTATGTGATGGTAATAATTTATAATTCTCAAATCTTTGTCTTAGTCTTTGAAAATAAAATGAGCAAAGGAGATTTAATTATCCACGATACTTATTTTAAATATGAAAGTATGTATGAAAATATATCCATTGAAAATCGTCACAAGACAGCAGTATGTGAACACACTTTAGATAAGCCAATCCACTACATATATTCGTTTCGATAGAGAAGATGGTTTGAGACTTTGCAGCACCCGGGATCCAGTAATTAAAAGTCTAAAACCCCAAATCAAAGATGCTAAAAACAAGAGGTATTGCCATAATATAGAAAATTATTACAGTAATAATCAACTTCGTAGGAATAGATGGCGTGAATATGGCAACTTTGAGATATTTCAAAGCTCTCACCTTTCAGTCTGCCCGTGACCACGGTTGTTGAAAAGCATCCGAAACGTCGGTATAAACAATATACACAATAAATCGGGTTTTAATCCGGTATAAAGTTTTTTATTTAAATGTGTGATACTCGCGTTAATAAAAGACAATATTAACAAAAACCTTCACACGAAAATCATATTCAATATTATATACTAAACAAACGTCTTCCGTCGAAATTTCCGGTGTACGCCCAACTTTGAAATTAATATCCAAAATTTACGTACAATCGGTCAAACGAGCGTCTTTACTCCACTTAGAAGCGGATAAAGTTACGAATCCCTGAAGTGCTTAAGCTACGTCGACCACAGAGGCGCCGTATTCCAAATAGTTGTTAAATTCCACTCACTAATCTAAATTAATTAAAATTCAAGGAAAACGCCCGAAACGTTGTCTTCAGGTAAACCACAGCTGAGTCTCTTCGTTCGTCGCACTTTCTCATCAAATCCCATCTTATAATGAGACAAGTGTTGGTTTCTTTGAAGTAGATATTAGGTGAAGTGTTCTAAAATTAGGGTTAGGAACTTAAATTATTCATTATACATATACATTATATATCAAAGGTAAACCTAATAAGTATTAAATCAAAATGTATAAGTTCATTTCAATTTTATTCGGGGCAAATGCAAATGGGGCAAACATTTCTTTCGTTTCTCACATTCACTACTTCTACATCCGTTCAGTAGTTTGTGCGTGAAAGAGTTTAAATAAGAATAAATATCCATCCATCCATCCTCACAAACTTCTTATTCTTATTCTGTTTATATTATATTGTGTTAGAAATATGTTTATTTTACATTTTCTTTTCATAATAATTGTTCTAGAAAAAAGTTAACTTATTCAGTATGTATCCGCAAAAAATTACCAGTATTTTAACAAATTGACGAGCTCGCTGACGCGTTGGGAACACCTTGTGGGTATCGGATTCCGCTGGAATTATATATTTTTAATTTTCCATTACGATGTCTTCTCAATTATTTCTTGAAAACATATTGCTCGTTTCGGGTTCAGTCTATGAGTTTTCCAATACTCGAAGTAATCGTATAACTGACTGATATGGCCGAAGTATCACCTATCATCAAGTGATACCCCGGCCACATGAGATAATGTAAATATGAAATAAAGAAGATTAAATTAATATAACGTCAGTGAAGTCAAAATGATTGTGTAAGAGAGTAAACTTTTATTCTAGTTTTATATTTGCTTTGCCGCAACTCACCTACATTCAACGAAGTTTTATTTACATAGCTCCGAAGTTGGTCAAGATTACTTGAGACTTCGCTTGCCTTTTGCCGTGACCGGATGCGATATAGTGTATCCTAAGTTTAGCTGTTTTCTTTCTTATGGTTATCGAAAAAGTTGGCAACATTCGGGCCAATAGAGGTTTATTGGATTGAGTAGTAAGTTTATTATACAGTATTTTTCTTAGGGAATACGAGTTTATTTAACTAATTGAATATGTGTCGAGGTTCAGCACTACTATGATCTCATGTCACGCATTGGGAATAGGGCCTTTTTTATGTCAGATATCGATAAACGAGCATGAGGTTCACTTGATGGTGATACCTTAGCTGCAGAACATCAGTGATGCGCTGTCGACCTAATTTTTACTTCGAACATTCATAAGTCCATAGACTGAAAGCAAAACGCGCAATATGCACTTCACGGTTTTGCCCGAAGTTATCAGATATCTAAACATCGGAACACATGCTTACAGAAAATTATAAGCATGCCGACCCAGTGGGATTCGAACCCACGATCCATCGGCGTGCATGGCAGGTGTTCTACCGAACGCGCCAACGAACGCGTCAAATGTATTTAATAGTAACATGAATATATAACAGTAACCAATGTGTTTTATAACTTCATATACCTTAACAATGATATGTAAAAGAAATGGAAATTAGAATAGTGCGTACTAACCTTTTTATAACAAGCCAGGTCATTAGTGAGGTGTGAAAAAACGCAATTACACTCTCAAAGGCGTCATTAACAATAGTTAGAGAATGCTCGTTACCTCTCGCAATATGTTACATAGTGTGAAATAGCTTAAAATGTGTGAATATGCTATGTCTGGTAATATTAGGTTGTTCAAACCAAACACGTGGTAAGAAAAAGGCATTTATTTGATATACAAGAGACTTTTATTTAATAGTATGGTAATAATTTATAGATAATCTCCCTCGCTATCCAATACTGCCTTTCAACGCTCTGGAAGTTTCTGTACACTTTTGAACTTATGATTTTCTTTACTTAGTGTGATTATATTTTCTAGTGACTTTATTTTGTCAGAATCAGAACGAATGAAGTCACTGCTTTGAACATACTCCCTTAGATTAATAATTATTGGTCTCCGCGCGCTACGACTAGATACCGTCGGCGGCTTAAAAAATGCGACAAGAAATACTACGCCGTATTCGGCGTAGTATTTGTTGCAAAATGCCGGTTTGCGTAGTCAAACTATAAAAATAAAAAAAAAACTACAAGAAACAAGAAAGATACTGGCATCACATACCATCAGTAAGTATTGCCGCATTCAGGAAACTGTTTTTTCTTTATAGCGCGGTATCTAGTCGTAGCGCGCGGAGACCAATTATATTAATCTAAGCATACTCCATTTATTTCGTGACCGTTAATTCTACACAGAGTTACTAAATGCTGAGCCACAAGGAACAGATCCAAGAGAAAAAATCGAACGGATCTTACAGGCAGATAATCTGAGACAAAAGAATATTTTCTACTCTATTATCAAAATTATAGGCAGTCGGTAATAAGGTAGGACAATGGCGGATGTAGGGCTGCAAGACGATAATATTCACTAGATTATAATCAAAGATTGAAATCGGCTTACTAAATATTATCTCTCTTACTCAAACTTACAATGTGGACTGACTCCGTGACAAACTCAATGCGTTCAGCACCGGAGTTCCCGGATTTGAGTCCTGGGCAAAAATATAAAAAATGTTTCGGTCGGATCAGACGCCTGCGTTGGTTGCCTTTAAAGAAAAATGATTAATGAAACATACACACGAATGATAATTTATTATTTTATTTTAAAAAAATGTTGTATTTTGTTCACTTATGACGACACAATGCCGTGCATATCTATAATAACTATCGGAAAATAACCTATTAAATTTCGTATTGTAATATTCATTATTTAATTAAACAAAAACATTTTTGATATATTCAACAGGTTGGAGGAATTTCGAAATTTCACCTACGGAGGTGGAAAAGCCGTGAAATGTATTGCGTGTTTCGGTCTATCTATGGATTTTCAATTTTCAAATGTTCGAAGTAAAAAGGTCGACATCATTGACTGATGTTCTGTGACTGAGGTATCACCTACCATCAAGTGAACCTCATGCTCGTAATTCGATATGTAACATAAAAACAAACCTGGCACCTATATCATAAAAAACTACTATATTGGTCAGCACAAAATTTGAAGACAACCCTATTCGGTTCTCAGCCGACTGTGCTTTATTTTAATGACGCCGTCCTCAGCCTATATTGCATTTTATGAAGAGAACATTGTCTTAAACGTGGTATTGTTGAGTTGAGTAAGACACCATTACGACAGTAGTTAAATTTCGGAGTATTGTGCTGGGATTGTATCTCGTAACGGTAATTAGCTGGAGGTACTTTAAAGAAGAAAGGATGATTAGAAATCGTATGTATATGTTGCGCTGAGGTATATGAACGAATGGAGCTTTATTATTCCAATACATATTACTTATATGTATAATTATTACGGTTATAAGTGAGGTTATTAAACTATAGTCTAACGGCCTTATTCATAAACGTATTATAAACTTATTATATTCGATAGAGCGAAACAAAACATATTTTAAGTATATCAAACTTTATAATACGTTTATGAGGCCGTAAGTTTAGATTATAGTTTACTACCATCTAGTAAAAAAAAACATTTTTTTAATATAAACAAGCTGTCTGAGCACGGCTAAAGAAAACAGAAGAAATACTAATAAAGAAAATCGAATTTGAAAAAAAAACAGGATAGGGACACCGTCATCACCTAGTAGTATAAAATATACTTTACGATCTATTATCATACCTATCATATACCTATACATTAAAAATTTCCTAAAAATCGGTCGAGCTGTTTAGGAGGAGTGCGACCTTAGACTACATACATACATATTATAATGTATGATATATTTTTTGAATAAAAACTAAGTCTCTTTGGTGTATGGACAGCATAATAGGTGGTGAAAGCCTCCTCAAAACTCCTTCTCTTTTCCACTTTAAGAGAGCTGACGTAAATACATATTATAGTAAATAATAACTATGTAGTTAATTTTCACTGTCTTTGTTATAGTCTTAAAGGTATTTTATCGAGCGAACTAAAGCAAAACCTTTTCGTGGTATAGACTTTATTGTATTTTTATTGTGTGTTTGAAAATATCAAGTATAAGCCGAAGTTTAGACATAGTCCTTTGTACAAAGAAATTCATTGGACCTGATGCTGACAGCAAAGTAATTTCACATACACGCTATTTGTTACATTTACAGAAAGTTTCTAATTTTAAAACATTTTAAGATTTTTCTGCATTATATGTACGTAAATTCTATTGAATAAAAAATAGCAATGTAATTTTTTCCTAATATTATTTTAATATTGTCTTTTATTAACGCGAGTATCACACATTTAAATAAAATACTGTATACCGGATTAAAGCTGTCTCCCCGCGACTGCTGAAAAGCATCCGAAACGTCGGGATAAATAATTTAAACAATATAAATAATAAATCGCGTTTTAATCCGGTATACAGTATTTTATTTAATATTATTTTGTCTTTTTATTTGAATATATTTATCAAAGCCCACTTAAAAAGCTCATATTAGAAAATAAATCGAAGTATTATAAGCCTTATAAAATAATATGAAAATCTCTAAAATAAATAAATAGCAAATTATATGTTTTTATTCTTTTATATGTTTGCTAATGCAGCCAAAATGGCTGACTTTTCGCGAACAACATTATTTTAATTTTATTTTGTATCTATAATATTATTAATCCTTTAATATTATTTATAAATAAGGATTATTACAATTTTTTATATCTATTTGTAAGTTCAAAAGTGATGTTTTAAAGTAATTTCACATACACGCTATTTGTTACATTTACAGAAAGTTTCTAATTTTAAAACATTTTAAGATTTTTCTGCATTATATGTACGTAAATTCTATTGAATAAAAAATAGCAATGTAATTTTTTCCTAATATTATTTTAATATTGTCTTTTATTAACGCGAGTATCACACATTTAAATAAAATACTGTATACCGGATTAAAGCTGTCTCCCCGCGACTGCTGAAAAGCATCCGAAACGTCGGGATAAATAATTTAAACAATATAAATAATAAATCGCGTTTTAATCCGGTATACAGTATTTTATTTAATATTATTTTGTCTTTTTATTTGAATATATTTATCAAAGCCCACTTAAAAAGCTCATATTAGAAAATAAATCGAAGTATTATAAGCCTTATAAAATAATATGAAAATCTCTAAAATAAATAAATAGCAAATTATATGTTTTTATTCTTTTATATGTTTGCTAATGCAGCCAAAATGGCTGACTTTTCGCGAACAACATTATTTTAATTTTATTTTGTATCTATAATATTATTAATCCTTTAATATTATTTATAAATAAGGATTATTACAATTTTTTATATCTATTTGTAAGTTCAAAAGTGATGTTTTAAAGTGTTTGTTATTAAAACCATATGTAAATGTTAAAACCTATTCAATTGTCGCTATGTAAATATAATATTAATCTCGAGGAACATATGGAATATCCGATCAAATGGAAATAAATCCATTTGGTTTCACATACTGAGCGATAAGGGAAAGCTGACCAACGTATGGCGTTCGCTCGGATTAATATGAGTTACTGCGAACGCAATTTAAGTGGAAGGAAATTGTGGATATTATTGGTTTGCGTGAACGTAATGTTTACTAGAAGACAGCTTTTTATAGCTTATTTGCTATTGATTTTTTAATAAGCTAGATTACCTGTGGCTATGTTTAGTTCGTTTTTGTAAAACAATCGGAGACAACCACGCACAACCTGGTTCCTCGTCGGATGAACAAGCTACCCTCCGTGTTAATAAATGGAATAAAACAAAAAAAATATTAATGATAAACTAGTCTGACTTATTAAATAATTATTGGATGCACCTAACTAATTACGATTATATTAAATTTTATAATATAGATTTAGGCTTACATACATTGTCCGAACTCTATAATATTGATACTATAACTATTACTCGTAGATTGACTCTTTTCAAGAAATATATAGGTACACAAAATCGCTACAGCATGTAATAAAATCATATCTTAACTAAGTTCAATAGTAATATAAATTATTATGAGTTGAAACAACTTATATGATTCAATGTTCTTAACGCTACTTAAGTAAGACTTAGTATGTAGTCAGACACAGACTTAAGAATATGTCTCGCCTCGACGCCTCTATTTCATTGACCTTAATAACTCTTCATGACATTGCGAATATTCACCTTTCTAAGGTCTATCGAACAAAAATTTTTTATTGATGTTAGCAATAATTGGAGGTCAAGTAGTTTTTAATCCTAAGCTTTTTAGAATGACCACTCCGTTGGTCAATAGGTTCGCATTTCAGAGAAAAATAGTAAAACAAATGTTTCTGCCGGATAATAAATAATAGACACATTTCTAAAATGTTTTGTGCCTCATGCCCACGTAGCACCTAACCTAGGATATCAATTAAGATTTACTTATATAGAGTGACTGTATAGAGTGACTGGGTTTTAAGATGGTATTACTATGTTAGACATCGACAGACGAGCATGAGGATCAGTCGATGGTAGGTGATACCTCAGCCAGGTGACACATCAGTCATTGACGCGCTGTCGACCTATTTTTTACTTCGAGTATTTAGAAAACCGAAACGCGCAATATGCACTTCACTGCATGAAGGTGAGGTGAGGTCGGAATTTCGATATTCTTTCAAAAAATCTGAATAAACATGATTGAGCCCTAGCGGATCTATGACAGTGGATGCAATATTGCTGCCGTTTAAATAAACGATTCGTTCGTATCGCATTTACAAACAAAAATGTGGTTTGACCAAATCTTTTAGTTCAAAAGCCGCTATTCGCGTATACCTATATGTTGGTCTGGTTTGTTCTGAACTTCGCAACGCATTTTGATTCTGTTTTCAAAATAATTTAGAGATTCTCTTCCGGATGTTTTAAAAGTATAAGACATTTGAAAATCGTTAAGAAATATTGATGTTTTCTTTCCAATTTCACAATTATATCTTTTGTGAAAGTAATAATATTCAAATTTCTATAGAATAGCAAGATTTTTATACTTGGGAATACTGAACTTATTGCCGATTGCCGGTAATAATGTGAGATTGGCAAGATCACTACTACACTACTTTGTGATATACAAAACAAAGTTCTCCGCCTCGTCTGTCTGTTCGCGATAAACTGCGGTTCATCATGCGGTTTAAACCAATAGATAGATAGAGAGGTTAATGAGGAAGGTTTTTGTATATAAATTATCAAAGTTTTGTGTAAATTGGTTGAAATACAACGATAATTGTTAGGTGTCGGAAAAAGTCAAGTCGCCTGGGATATATTATCATAACAATGTTGGGTGGGATATTCCTCTTTTATAGATCTACAAAAAGGTCCGCAATGGTATATTTCTATTTCTCAAGGATAGCTTACTATAGGCATTCTATATTTTTAAAGTGGTCACGTACAATGCGGTAATTGGACAGATACAGTACTAATCCTTATTAATTTAAATACGTTAGTTACCTTGCTAATTAAATTAATGTTAATTTGCATTTCATGCACATTATTATGATTAGAATCATTTATACCATATAATTTAAATGAATATTTTAGAAGTTATCGCAAAATGAGAGTTCCGAATGCTCGAAGTGAAAAGTAGGTCGACAGCGCATCTTTGATCGATGTTCTGTGCATCGATCACATCGGTGATCATTATGTGTTCGTTCTGTGGATCGATGTGTGTATCACCTACCATCAAGTGAACCTCGTCTGTCAATATCTTACATAAATAAAAATTAACGCGCGCGAAATCGACCTTACGACAGCCAAAACGTGTTAGCATAATATGCTCTACTATCCGTGCGAAGCCGGGTCGCTAGTTTAATATAAATTCGGTAAACTTATCGTGTCTAGAGCGGCCTTAAGAAGTTGTATTCGCAATCTTTAGAAGTAGTATCAAACTTAGATGCTCCTGACACCTCTTAAAATTAATTATAATTAATTAATTATAATTGTTGATGAGCAAAGTTTTAGTCTAGACGTCATGATTTCGTATGTATTGTTAATGAGTATTATGGAGAAACATGAAAATAAGCAGACATTTTTCGCACCCTCATTGTGTGCCTGCGAATCGCAGATTAAAAACTGCGTCTTATTTTTTTTAATTTAAAGAGGGTAACGTAGGCATTTTGACTCATTGGCGGGTTAAGTAGTACTAATTTTGCATTCCAGTGATTTCCGGGTCTGAGTCCCGCACATGTCTATAATTTTTTGTGAAAATATTTTTCCACCTGGTACATATGAATATGTTTGGCCACAAACAAGATATGCCAAGAATATAAGAAAAATTTAAATAAAATACTGTATACCGGATTAAAACGCGATTTATTATTTATATTGTTTAAATTATTTATCCCGACGTTTCGGATGCTTTTCGGCAACCGTGGTCGCGGGGAGACAGAAAGATGACAGTTGTCTGATATTTGAAATGTCACAAAGTTGCTATATTTAATTCAATTCAATTCAAAAATAATTTATTAATTTAGGTAACACAATGTACACTTATGAACGTCAATAAAAAATACATATTAAATGCTTCTAATTTTACATTTACTACCAGTTCACAAATCAAGGGCGTAGAGTCCTTATACAGTATAATATAATACAGTATTTTATTTCAATGTGTGATACTCGCGTCAATAAAAGACAAAAAGCCACGAAAAATAGACGGCACTTTCAGAGTCCGACTCTTTCAGAGATTTTGAAAAGTTCGAATGATGGTCCTGTGGCTGAGGCCTCAATCACATTACATTAATTAGCCTAACATAATATGACATCTGGCATGAAAGTGTCTCAGCATATACTGATCTCAACCATTCGCAACCACAGTGCACACTGCGACATGACTAATCGGAGTATCTACTTCTCATGTTATAGAGGATTCCATTCGTCATTCTAGGTGATTTGGGTTCTGCGCGACTCGAGGTCGACCTCTCCGGGTGATTCCCCCGGTATTCCTTGGGAAGCCCCTGCCCTAAGACTAGACCTAGATCTAATAAGTACTAGAATATGTTAGTAAAATATTAATAGTTTTTGTTAGTTTAAGTTGTTAAAATGTTGTTTTGTTGTGTTTATGAACAAACGCCTTATCTATCCACATAAAAAAAAATATTTATCTTGGAAAATATATTATAATAATTATTATTATTGTAAGCATAGTGTTAAAATACTCCGTTGTATAAAGAGGAGCAAAATATATTTTTTTAATTAAATAAAATATTTATATCGGATTAATACGCGATTTATTACTTTTATTATTTATCACCACGTTTCAAATGCTTTTCAGCAAACGTTGTCACGACTTATTCTATTAAAATGTGTGATACTCATGTTAATAAAAGACAATATAAAAGGAGCATTGTTTGAAAAAGGGAAATGTCCGTACCAATCTTAACGAGAATAAAAAAATTAATTCCAAATACTAAAGACAAAAAAACGGTAGAAGATTTTCACTTCATCACATCGTTCATATTAACTCAGAGAGGTAAATATGCACGCAATTTTCATCCATTCCTTTCCTAATGACTTTCACTGACACGACGCAAAACCCTTCATTTTACACTTTGACGCGTTCACTTACGCCTATTTCTGTGACGATGACATTTTCCAATGTATGAGAGAACTTTAAACATTCATCTTGCCTTTAAATAAAGTCTAATTTTGAATGCAATCCGATCCGTGGAATGAATTTGTCTATTCTCGGTCTTGAGAATAAAGAACGAGTGAGCTGAATTAGATAGATCATATCTGACATTTTTATCTAAGAAAAACATACCTTAATAATGAGGCAAAAGATTCAAATGGGTAAAGTGATACAATCCGCATATTAGGGAGATATTTTTTGTAGTTTTGCTGCCAGATCGTTTTGTATATTGGTAATATGAGACTCGTTTCACACCTTAAACAACGAAATAGAAACTTTTATAAAAAGGCGGGCTTGTTGGCGCGTTCGGTAGAACACCTGCCGTGCAAATCGAGTGGGTTCGAATCCCACCGGGACATGTTTATAATTTTCTGTAAGCATGTTTTCTCTAAGTCTGGTAACTTCGGGCCATTGAGCGGGAGGGATGAATATCGAAATTCCGAACGGATAACGAACCACTTCATAGATGGAAAAACCGTGAAGTGCATATTGCGCGTTTCGGTTTCAGTATATGGATTTCCGAATGCTCGAAGTAAAAAGTAGCATCAAGTGAACCTCATGCTCGTCTGTTGATATATTTATAACAAAAAAACAAATAAAAAGTAAGAGAGTAAGAATATGTAATATTCATACATGTGAAAAAACAATTTGGTAATGAAAGAATTATTTTCAACAATTCATTTAAGTTCAGAAATGGTAGTTAGAAACGTGAAGGCCCTTCAGTTTGAAAAGGGCAAACTGTCCATCATAAAACAATAATGAAGCTAGTCATAAATGCCTACGCTGACCAACGACTAACTTGAGCCGTCGCATGCCAAGCATTCCTTGTCCCATATGAAATATAGAGTTAAGGTTCATTTACATGGTGCCATTTTCTTGTACATACCAGATCTATAACTGAGTGTAATAATTGACATCCAAGAATTGTAAACAACTGTTTACATGCTTATGTGCAGTTTACACCAAAAAAAAAGTATTGAACCAAACTTGTATAATAAATCAAGAATTGTATAAAGATCAAGTGTTGTTTAGACCATGCAAGTCATTTATTGCTTTAATTTAGTTGTATATAACAGGCATAGTGTAAATGTGCCTTTAGAGTCACTATGCCACCTGAACTGACTACCGACATTATATGAGAAATTCTGAAACTTCGAGACGTATTTATGCAAAGAATTCAAAGCAAGCGTTCAGAAAATTCTAGAACAATTAATTTTTTTAAAAGTGAGGCATTTTGGTTGCTAGACGAACTTTGAATTCGTTCATAGAAAAATGCAAGTGATTACTGTAATAGGTGTTTATATAAATAATACTTTTTTACATAAAGAAATCAATGATTAATTATTATCATACTGGAATGAACTAAAAAATACTTTATTGTACACCATAAAAATAATTAACAAAAACAAAAGAAAATACTTACAAAAGTCTGAACAAATGGTGACCTTGTCAGTAATTACTTTAACTATATTTACTATGTATAATAATAAAAATTACATAACCATAAGTTAAAATAATATGTCACTAAAAAGTAAATAATTAATATGAATACTGAGTATTTTAATGAAGATAGTATAAGTTGAGACGGAGAAAATGCCAAGTAAAATCGGTATGTTTGGCCAAAAACCGATTACTGAAAAAAAAGAAACAATGATATGATTAAATCCCTTTATTTTAAACGAGGAATGTTATTTTACTCACTAATGACATAATTACTCGTAAAACTACCAAAAAGTCGGCAGATTCGAGACCACTGCATCGGACGTACTCTACTATACAAATCTAGCAAGTAAGTATCGATTTCACTGAGTAATGGCCTAATTCCAACTCCGGTATAAAGGTAATGAGCGGTATTCGCGGTTTGTCATGTACGACACCCCTTATAACGCTTTTTCTACACGATTTTTCACTTTGCCGAGATGATCTGAGGTTCGGAGAGTGAGAAAACTTTAGGAATTCTGTGTGCAGATAATGATTTGGGGACTCGTTCAATGCTACCCCTTTTATCCCGTCTACAATAGTTTGCATACATACTGCAGTCTATAAACTTACTAAAATATGAAACACTCTTATCAGTAGGATTAACGTATTTATTTATTTATTCGGAAAGTTCTACCAACTAAATACAATTGATTTATTTATGCAGTAAAATTTAACTTTATATTATAATAAAATAGTTTAAATGTAATTAAATTATAGGTAGGCACATGAAAATAGTATATGGCAATGGGTAGGCACATTTATTACTAAAATACATAAAATACTGATATTTTTTAATCTTAAAATCTACAATTTACGGAGAGCAATATAAATTTGCTTTTTAAAATTAATAAAATTTTAAAAAAAGATTTCAATGTTGTCATCTATTTTAAAAACATATTTTAATTATAATAATTGTAACATAGGGGGGAGTTAAAGCCATGAATTGGGAAAAAAGGTTCTAAGATGACAATTGAAAACAAAGTGATAAAGATTTTTAAAGTTAAATTAAAAAATAAATCTTTACGTTTCTTTTTTGGTATATTGCAATTATTATGCAGTGAATATTTTTATTTAAATTCCAGTCTATTTATTTCGAATCAATACTCTTTAGATCCTCTTCTATTTCCAATAAAATGATATTTCAAATTACTATCTCATAGACAGTAGAATTAAATTATCTAGGAAACGATTATTGTTATCTTGATATTGTCTCTTTGTGGTTATGTTCACGGCTTATTATGAAGACAACGATATCAAAAAATCTTAATACATTGAAACATGTTTTGTGCATACAGTGTGAAATAAGGTTAACCGGAAAATGTCGGACCGAAAACACAATATAGGCTAACATCAATCTATGTCTCCTTTCGACTACGATATGCGAAAAACCATGGCAATATTTTATGAAAAATATAATATTAATTAGTATGTATGTGATTCTAAGTACGAAATGTATTTAGGTAAATACATAAATATAATATTTGTATGTATATAAAAGTACTGTATCTAGCCAATAGAGGCTGATAAACAGTTTAATTTTAATTTAATCTTCTAGGTAAAATAATTTTACCTTTTACTTTATATATCCTGACGAGACGCGGTATCGTTTCGAATACTTTTCAGCAAACTTGGTCACGGGCAGACTTAAAGGTGAGAGCTGTCTGATTTGAATTTTCAAAAGGTTGCCATACTAACGCCATCTACTCTTAACACCTACATAATTCTACAAATACGTATTATGTCAATATTGGCTAACAGTATCCTCTTTTGTTTTAGTAGGTTTGACTTGGAGTTTCATTCATTTCATTTTTAATTACTGATAAAAGTAAAACGGATTTTATTCCGGTTAAAGTTATTTTATATTCGCGTTAATAAAAGACAATATTAAAATAGTATTACACCAAAAGCAACAACTGAATTCCATTGTTTCGCTTTATCCCGAATATGAAACTACAATCTGGATAAACACAGGTATCAGCGTGGATAAACGAAGCAAGACAATCAATCCTAGTGCATACCAGTGCCCGTCTGCATATCTGAATGCCTAACTTCCGTTATTCAAACAATTCCATCGCTATAGAAATTGAAACATAAAATCTATGGTATGCCGTAATGGCGGCGTAATGTGTCAATGTATTGAATTTCATGGGTGATTAATGAGATTATTCGGATTTTCGGAACCATTGAGGGGTAAGGGTAGGTGGATAAGAACAAAGGATCGTCTTTGATTTAAGGCAGAAAATTGAACTTTGAGCGTGGTGTTTCAATGGTTATGTTGTATATTGTAACCAGTGTTTTGACGGACTCGTTGGCGTGTTTGGTAGTACACATACCTTGCGCTCCGATAGGTCGCGAATTCGAATTCCGCCGGAACATGTTTATAATTTTCAGTAGGCATGTCTTCCCACATATGGTCACTTTGGGCATTAAACGGGTGGGAGGAATATCGAAATTCCCACCGCGTAACGAACCACCGTTCATAGATTGAAAAACCGTGAAGTGCACATGCGCGTTTTGGTTTCAGTCTATGGATTTCCGAATTTCCGAAGTAAAAAGTAGATCGACAGCGCATTATTGACTGATGTTCTGTGGCTGAGGTACCACCTACCATAAAGTGAACCTCATGCTCGTCTAACATACAACAAAAATATCGTTATTTTATATTCGAGCCGTTGAAGAGGTTAAAATTTGGGTTCAAGTGGCACCACGCAGTTGCTAGTACAATATATACGACGGAATATAGACACACGGGTTCCACATTTAGCATAACACTGTCAGAAACACATCCGCTTATTATCATACTAATGGACATGAGGCTGCACACATTAAAAGCTCATCCACTCGTATGGCCTCCAGGGTTTTCATTTCCCGTTTTCCATACCACGTTCTAATGAATTAGAGGTTATAATAGATGATAATGAATGAACGGTGTTTAGTAATAATGTATGATATCTGAGATTTTACGATTTCATTAGTGAGAGAACGGAAATTGAACGGTTTGTTTGGTTAACCCTTCAAATCGGGATTCAAATTTATATTTATTATAATCAGCCTGTAACTTGAAGGTATAGAAAGATAAAAGCAATCTATTCTGGTTTGAAACCCAACCGTATTTAATCAACGCCCTAAAATTTTTATATCAAGTATCGACAGAAAATCGTAAAGCTCCCGTGATGACATCTTTGCGCTGATGACCTATTTTAATTTAACTTTTAGAATTTGAAAACGAATAAACTTAAGGCGAAATCCTGCACGCTGTGGCTATGCAAAAATGGGTGGTTTGCAACTAAGATGGTATTTCAGTGTTCCTACCCACCAATTATTTATTTATGTATAAGTACATATGTAAAATATAAACATAGCAACAGGAATATATATTATGGAGATATTTCAGGTGATAGATTTGGATTTTTTTCTGTCAGATGTTGACAGACGAGTGTGAAGTTCATTTGATGGTGTATGTGTAGAGTACGTATGTAAATCACTGATGCGCTGTCAACCTATTTTTTTATTCTGAGCTTTTTGAAATCCAAACAATGAGAGTGAAACGCGCAATATCGTAAGGATTTTCCATCTACCAACAGAAGTTCGTTACCCGGTTGGAATTTCGATATTGTTCCCACCCGTTCAATAAAAAGCTTGGCTCACTTATCAATTAGCTAAATGAAATTGTAATAATATAGTCCTCTATAAGTTCAGAATGAAATTATCATGTATTACAAGTAAAGGGAGTTGAAAATGTAATAATATAATATTGTGCTATTCAAAGGAAGTACCAAGAAGGAATAGTAATACTTTGGGTACTTTATGGATTTAAGCTCCGTATTTTTAAGGCGACAAAACGTGATCGGCATTATTGAAGAAGCATTGTTCAGTTTCAAACACTTACAGAATTCGTTTTGTTTCAGATTGTTTTATTTGAGTTACTAGATAATAAATTGTGAGGCCAATAAAATGAGTTTAGACTTTTCTTTTGTTGACGAAGCTCCGTAGCTAATAAAGGGGATATAGAATGTATGTTTACCCATTTGCTAAACCCAAACGTAAGTTACGAACACAATTATTTATTTTGTTTTAATTCCCCGTAATGGTTTGAATTACACGTAGCGACGCTAAATTCTCGGTTAGAATTAGCGTTGTGTCGGATCGTTAAAAATGTATATCCGTAAATGTATAGTGGATACGGATCCGAATACGGATATTTTGTGACAAGATCCTCGGATACGGATTTTATTTATTGTTTGCAATACGAAGGTGCCAAATATTTGATTTTAAGAAATATAAAATAATCTGATTGTAATTTAATAGTTTTTTATTACTACCTAATCACCTATAAAAGTATGTATATAAATATGTTAAACTAAATGTAATGTTTAACAATAATTAATAATCATTATTTAAATACGTTATTTTTGTTATTTTTATGATACTTAATTGAAAAAAAATTAAATAAAGTATCAAAGTGTATCTTGATAATTAAATGATTTTTCTTTCATTCTTTCTTTGTTATATATAATTTTATCTATATGTATTGAAAATGTATGTACCGCCAAAAACAGATACGGATATCCTGCACATCACTATTTAGAATGAATGTAAAATATTTTAAAGGGGCCGCAGCGGGTGCCAAAATGAAAACGAATAATTTGCAATTTTACTCACGCATGTACACAGCAAAATTTCTATTTTTGTCTGTACTTCGCTTAATGAAATTGAGTTTTAGTTAAACTGAATTGCTAATTTCCCACTTAAATCGCTTTTTCTATTAAAATTACCAATTACTTACTTTAAATACATAAAATACTTACACTTGAATCAAATATTATCTACTTGCCAGTTACACAATAAAGAGGAATATCTTTTGACCAGTGTCGAGACCACCATACCAGTCCAAAAGCCCGGCTTTTCTACTTTAACGTTATACGTGTTTATATATCTAATATATAAAATTCTCGTGTCACAGTTTTCGTTGCCATACTCCTCCGAAACGGCACGACCGATTCTTACCAAATTTTATATGCGTATTCAGTAGGTCTGAGAATCGGACAACATCTATTTTTCATCCCCCTAAATGTTAAGGGTAATCCACCCCTATATATTTTTTTTAATTTTTGGACGAAATTTTATGTTTTTATTTTTTTATAATGTGGCATTAAAAAATACATACAACCCCTGCTTTTTTTGTCGAAAAATCTAGACCCGGGCGAAGCCGGGGCGGGTCGATAGTAACTTATATAATTATGTAATCATAGGTATATATGTATGAATATAACGGGTAAAAATTCGAATGTAACAAGTGACTGTAGATGACCTTGATGATGTTTTTAATCATCTGTAGCTCCGAAGTAAAGACGGATAAATTCACATATCCGTTTCTACTGCGAAGTTTATTTAAAATCGAGTGTGTGATGTCTTCATTTAGGTACCAGATTTTCTTCATTATTTTGAATTTTGAAATAATTTTAATACAGACTTGTAAATAAGGTTGATTTAAGCTCATTTTTGTAAAAAAGCATTTTCATAAAATTGTACATATCCGTATTTACTTTTCTGCGGTCGATATATAAATATATGGCGTTATTATTTTTATGGTTGCATTAATAGGACGAGCCGAGCTTTTGGGCTTGTATGGTTGTCCTGCCACTGCTTTTGATTATTCCTTGTTAATGATAATTTTAAATTAATTTAAATCGTATAGTAAATACAATACAGGATATATCTAATAATATATGTAATTCTCGTGTCACAATGTTCGTTCCCATATTCCTCCGAAACGGCTTTACCGATTTTTACCAAATTTTATATGCGTATTCAGTAGGTCTGAGAATCGGCTACTATCTATTTTTCATACCCCTAAGTGATAGTGAAGGGTTGTTCACCCTTAAATTTTTTTTTTAACTTTTGGACGAAATTTTTTGTTTTTATTTTTATAGTATGTGGCATTAAAAAATACATACAACCCTATATTTTCACCACTGCTTTTTTTGTCAAAAAATCTAGGCCCGTGCGAAGCCGGGGCGGG
Organism: Anthocharis cardamines; assembly: GCA_905404175.1. Taxonomy (NCBI): domain Eukaryota; kingdom Metazoa; phylum Arthropoda; class Insecta; order Lepidoptera; family Pieridae; genus Anthocharis; species Anthocharis cardamines. The sequence continues at coordinate 6,661,639 of FR989964.1, forward strand.
TCGCTAGTATTGGTATATATACTATTTTCAATTTTGAAATAAACGTTCCAAATTAAAGTTATTTCAACGAAAATCCCACAGAATATGATTTAAAAAACACCGCTCTCCATTTGAAGCTATTTTAAAATCCTGAACGAGATTAGTTCTCGAACGCATGATCCGCTCGATCGCCGGTTAATCTTTATTTGATTTCAATTAACGACTACCCTCAGATCTGATCGGGCAGACGGACATGGTGTTATTCTTAGCCACTTTGCGGTTCAGCTGATTGAACCGACATTCAATTAGTTTGAACTGATTTTTATGCGCTATCGGATTATTTTTAAACTTGCAGGTTTTACTCTTAAATAAATAAAAGTATATCAAGAAAAGGACTATGAAAATAGGTCTGCTGGCTTTTCAAAGGACGCAGACTTGATTTTTACTAGTTTTGAATGGCTTGTTATTGGATATTTCTACCTTGTATTTCGATGGGTAACGTGTTTGAATCCCACCGGTTCATATTAATAATATGTTTTACATATTATATTTTTACACGTTGGTCACTTCGAGTAGTTAGTGGATGGGAGGAACATCGATATTCTGATTCACATTAATAAAAAAATCGTGAATTGCATGCTTTGAGTTTCGGTTTCAGTATAGCGATTTCTAAGTGCTCATTTCGATATACACAGACCTACCAGACGTGGGGAAGACATGCTTACAATAAATTAAAAGCGTCCCGGTGGGATTCGAACCCACGACTCATCGGCGCGCTCGGCAGTTTTTCTACAGAACGCGCCAACGAACCCGACAAATCTTCTCTTTAAAATATGCTTATGTTTATGTAACACAAAACAAGCATACTTAATGAAATGCAAATCGTCAATAAGTCCATATCGCTATGAAACAAACAAAATTCTCAAAGTGCTGCCTTGTTCCACGCCGGAATCGCAAACAAAACGTAGACTTAATTGAGATAATGTAAACAAAAATTTCTATCAGCGATACTGATTTGCAACAGATTAATGAAAACAGTGGGATATTAAGTCCAGGCGTTATTTTTAAAGTGCAGAATGCGCATTCCGTCCATACATACCTACTTATTTTCGAAAGATGTTCCTTTAGCTTTAGCTAGCTGCCCACAACACAGGGAATCCTAGTGTGGGAGCTAGATCTACACCAATATCTATGTGTAATGTGTTTTTGTGAAATAAAAATCTTTCTTTCTTTCTTTAATATTTTCTCATTGACTTCGCTCAAGCTATCTTATTAGATCATGTAGTTATGTATATATAAAAAACAATTTTAAACTTTTTGCGCGTAGAGTGTGAGGTATTTTTTTTTTTGACACATAAACAAGCATACTTATTTTTATGATACTAGGATATGTCTTCGTCTCAACAAGAAATTTCACAGGTTTCATTACTTATTAACTTCAGTCTTTAGTTTAGTCCAAAATCAGGCCTTATTGAGGATTTTAAAGTATTTATTTAACAACTTTAGCTTAATAAATATCCAAAGGACTTACAATAACAGGATTTATCCTGCAAAGGGTCCTATCGCTACAACTCAGCGATCTCTTCGAGAATTATAATTAAAAAGAACTAAAAAAAATGAAATATGAAAAAAAAAATTAAAAATTATTTCTTATAAAACAATAAAAAGGAAAGGTGGTGTATTATTACTATTAACGCATATAATCTTTTTAAAAATAGGTATTCTATGCCTTTTTTGAATAGGTATGTTATTTTGGCCGATTTGATAACGTTTATTCAAGTTTATAGCTAAAATTTATTTGTATTTGTAGAGCGTTCTCATGATTTGTGGGCTTTCATTAAGCCTAGTTTGCGAATTGCCTTGTCTCTTTCAATAACGAGTTACGTTAAAAACAGAGAACGATAATAGAATTACGGCCTTATTCATAAAGGTATTATATACTTGATATAGTTAAAATATATTTTGTCTCGCTCTATCGAATATAAAAAGACAACAGAACGAAAGAAACAAAACATATTTTAACTATAGCTTATAATACTTTTATGAATAAGGCCGTTAGTATACAAGTGATATGATTGATTTGATTATTTCTATATTTGAACACTCATTATAATTTAAAAATCTGAAAAATAGACTGAAAACTATATTATAGATTCAAAATTGTAAGCCTTAAATCGAAAATAAAGACATTACAAGGTACCTAATGTAACTCTAATTTTTAATGGTATATTTTTATGTTTTATGACATATTGATTTTCTTTAAATTTGTTAAAATCTATACTAATATTATAAAGAGGAAAGATAAGTTTGTTACGAAAAGTTTTAAGTCAAAAACTACTGGACCGATTTTTTCATTATGACTCAGTTACATTTTATGAGTTTTTTTTTTTTTTTTGGCTATAGTACAGATGTATGTCATTGCCCCCATGATTGCCCGTGATGCACAGTTATTGTGGAATATCCAAGAAAAATTAATAAAAGCTTTAAAATACATATTAAACAACGATTTTCAAAGCTAGCAATAATTGCGTGCTTATTACGGAGTAGCATCGAGTACATTAGTCTGATATCATTGCGAGATCCCACTTCCAAACGGTCGATTAGAAGTTTTCTTATTAGAACTTCCTCTATTACGACTTCGCTACGTACTTTATCTTGATGGAAAAATCAAAGCAAGACGTTCATGTTTCGTATAACAGTTATGTGAACTACATTTACTTTAATATTGAAGTGAAGCTGCTCATTTCTATTGGATTGGGTAGTTTATTATAAAGGATTTAGAATTTCTTGTATTAAATATGTCGAGGGTATAGTGCTAAAACTCAAATAGTATGAGGTTAAAAGTTGTAAGTTAAATTCAATTTTAAAATTTTAGGGACAAAATGACCTAAGATATACCTGTATCAAAGAATATAACAAAATACAAATATTAATCACGACAATATTCTTTGTAAATTATAATATTATCTTAGGCAATATTAGATGAGCATTTTTTGACATACATATAATGTTATCACTTTTTGTAATCTATCAACAATCGTACGTTAAAAGGTGTCATTTTCGTCTTGAATAAAACATTGAGATTTTTAATATATTTTTTTTATATTAAAATAGCCAAACGGTCTTATCACCTTCACCTGATGTTAAGTGATTATGGTTACCTATGCACATCCACATCAGAGGTCTTGGATATGTTGCCGGCCTTTGAGGTTCAAGTAGGCTTGCTTTTTTATGATACATATCGACAGACGAGCATGAGGGTCGCTTGAGGGTAAGTCATACCCCGGACACAGAACATCAATCAATGGTGTGCTGTCGATCTACTTTTTACTTTAGCTATTCGGAAATCCATATACTGAAACCGAAATGCATAATGTGCACTTCACGGGTTTTCCACCTATGTACGGTGGCTCGTTCCGGTCGGAATTTCGATATTCTTCCCACCCGATCAATGCCCGAAGTTACCAGACGTGGCTAAAACATGCTTACAGAAAATTATAAACATGTCATTCCGGTGGGATTCGAACCCGCGACCCATCGATGCGCACAGCAGGTGTTCCAACGAACGCACCAACGAGCTCGTCAAAAAAGCCCGTCGTTTCAGGAACGTTCCCAAGTTTTAACGGATGTAGAAATAAACCTTCTGGTTGAACTGTGTATCATACTACTAGATTTATTAAAAAATAAATTAGAATTATATTAACATTTTCAATTATCTAAATATAATTTATACTCACTTGTAGCCAATAGTTTGATACAATATTTCCGAGTTGATGGCGATTTATCCTTTCAGTAAGCCCCTGCCTGTTCGTTAATTAAAATCAAACAGAGTTAGTCTGGATGTATACCTACACATTATATGGAAACTGATCAGTTGTTAATAATACTCTTTGAATAACCACTATAATAAGAAATGCAATGATTAATAGCTGTTTATTATATCATTTTTAATGTTAGGTATTTACATACGAGCACGAGGTTCACTTGTCACAGCCACAGTCAAGGATGCGCTGTCGACCTGTTTTTTACTTCGAGCATTCGGAATGAGTTCGGGTTCGAAACCAACTGGTTTTATTTTTACTATGTACCAGTTTTTTTATTCGCTCTCTACGTCTGGACACTTCATGCAATAAATGGGTAGAAGTAATATCGAAATTCCGACCAGGTAATAAACTGCCGTTCACACATGGCAAAGCGGTGAATATTCTGCACATTTTGGTTTTAGTCTATAGATTTCCGAATATCCGAAAACGTAGGTCGACAGCACAGCATTGATTGAGGTCTGTGGTTAAGGTATATATCAATAAGTGAGCCTTACTCTCGTCTGTCACCAACAATTTGCATAAAAAAAACATGGCATACGGTCTATGGATACTCAAAAAGAATGAAGAATTATCACAAGTTAGTAAAATCAAATCTTATTAAAAAAAAACAACAAAATACACACATTTTTTATTTTTATAATATAGGAGGCCAAATGAGCCTGTGGCTCAACTGATGGAAAGTGAACATTCACAAAACCAGAGGACTTGCAGATGCGTTACCTGCCTTTGAAATACATCTCATAAAAATATAACTTAGAAAATAGGCGCCTGAACTAGGTAATCCTGTGTTAAAGAAAATAACTAAGTAAATCACGACTCACTTAGTTCTTTTCGAGTTGCCTAAATATGGGTGCTTAAATAGATTAACTACACTCCAGTATAGACCAGATCACGCTAGTTAAGGAGTAATCGAACATGTTTCATCAGGGAGGGAGGGTTAGGCGAACATATTAAATCGCTAAGTGTTTTGATAAACACAGACAGCGGGGGTGAATCATGGTTCGGTCGGGTTTCGGAAATCATCGTTTGAGAGCACGTCCCGATTTAACTGAGAGGTGATCTCGATTGGACAGTTATGATTTGTGGATGGTCTCATGCGATAGAGTAACACATATATCTTATTGAATTAATAATAATACAAAATCTGTATACATTGACATAGTATAGCACGTTTTGGCTTTAAATTACCTTAGATTTGGTGGAAGAATTATATGCTTTATGTTTCTAAGAATATACGAAACTTTGCAAGGGTTATTGTAGTATTTTTTTTTTGGTAAATTGCCACCGTCATTGTTTCCAACTAATTTTAAAAGATGAGCCTATAAATTTATAAAAGGTCGACAACGCATCTGAGACTCGATAGACTGCTCTGTAATGATAAAAAAAACGTCTGGATATTCAGTTCATAATAATAGTCAAATATTTAAGCTTTAATCGAAGCTTACGAAATTTGATATCGGTAATCCAGAAATTAAAATATTATTTTTTACTATTAATATTATTTATTATCACGAGAGTTTATACTGAAAACTGTCGTGTTATTTATATGAAAGAAATATTAATATTCAAGTACTCACATTCTATCGCAATATCACTATCTAAACATAGGACTGAGAATATTATACAAAACAACCTCCATTTTCATATAAATAGCTTACTATTTAATTAAATATGTGAAAGCGTAGAATATTAAAACAGAGGTAGAGTCAGATAACGTAGAGATTCTATAAACAACTCTATTTAATGATAGTTTTAAAAGTGGAGCACTGTCGCTCTCTCGATACGGAAAATTCGAATGCACAGTGAGCTCTTGAATTAGGCATCGAGCGACAAAGAGCTCAGCTTATCTTTCGGATTTAGATGAACTCAACCCTCTGCGATACAAAATAATAGCCGGCTTGATATCGTCATTGTTTGAGCATGAAATTAAAATTGAACGGGTTCACACGTGCGCACCGCTGAGATAAGGGGTTGCATTGCTATCGATTCGCGACTCGCGATTTGGGTACGTTTGGCTACTAAAAGGTTTGCTCTTTTCTTTGTTTGCGTGAGTGCAATGGGAGATGAGACTAGCGGATGATGGCATTTATTTTTATAAGAAGGTTCTAGCGTAGCGAAATATCGTACTTATTAAGATAAGCGTGACCTAGCGAAGGACGCTAATCGATGATAGGCTCTTAACCTATTACCGCTCTCTTCCTCACGGATGTTCTATCTACATATTTGATAGAATGCTTTATACCGGATTAGAACGCGATTTATTATTTATTCCGACGTTTCGGATGCTTTCCAGCATCAGCAAACTGAAAGGTGACAGCTGTCTGATTTGATATATCACATAAAATAAAAATAATATTTGAATATAGAAAATTACAGTAAATATCAACTCCGTAGCAATGGATGGCGTTAATATGGCAACTTTGTGATATTTAAAATTGACCGTAACCATGATTTCTGAAAAGCATCCGAAACGTCGGGATAAATAATATATTATATAGGCGTTTCCGGTATAAATTATTTTATTTAAATTTGTGATTCTCGCGTTAATAAAAGACAATATTATATCTACATACTAACTGTAACTATTATCTTTACTCGCTCGGAATTTCGAATATTGATTTGATAATCTTCGCTCAGTTAGCGAATGGACAGTGATCGAGGCCGCCGAACTATTGAGGATCTTGAATAAAGACAGATTTGGAAGCGAAGTTAACTTACAGAAAAGACTTATCTGAATAGGCACAATTTACCTTTAATTTGTAAAGAACGTACCTACGGCAAATATGGATATTAAATAATTATATCATATTAATTGTTATAAAATATAGTTGGTTCAGATTACTCTTTCAAATTCAACGTTATATGTTTTATACAAAATTTACACTATTAAAACTAAATTACGTATTCAAAATAGTAAAATTTTCAAAATTGTGAACTTATCTAAAATGTTCTGTGGGCGTTAAGAATGCATAAAAATAGATGTTTGTTTATCTGAAATAGCTAAATTTCAACAGGTTTTGATTGATCACCTAATATTTATACATCGTCATTTTTCACGTATGTATTTTTCATGAAGAAGAGAATTTTATTTCCACTTTGTTGAAACTTACCACCAGTCAGCTAGTACCTACTATTAAAAAAGATAGAACTTGACTAAAATGTTATTTGAGTGCTAATAAAATTATACAACACGATAGAAAAATAATAAAACACAATATTTTTCATAAATTCAAAAGACCTTTAACAAGGATGACATAATATCTATTAATTTTGTACTATCATATTATATTTTCAAAGTATAAAATATTATAGCACAAAACTCTTTTGGAGTTCAGTTTTAATATAATTATTAATTTTTGTTAATATAATAATTATTATCATGTTGAACATATTACTCAGTGACCACTAATCACAGCGTGTTACAGGTGATTTAACTGAAATTAGATCTGTTACATATCGTCGCTGCGCCTGACAAGTTCCATATGTGATTTTTGTATAGTTTTGGGAGACTACGAAAAACGTATTATTGATACACATACGGAGCTTTTCTTATCGGTCAAAACATATATGGAATTAGTTAAACTCATATCCAGTTCGAATATCACAAAAATGATTTTAGTAACACATAGAGAATAAAACGAAGAGTATTTTTTGTGCGAAAACCAAAAATCAAAAAAAAACACATATGGAATTTGGCAGGCGCAACGACGATATGACGAGGACGGGTATATTTAGTGATTATCAACACACGTTATGTGGTACATCCAATTTAATTTATCAATGCTGTGGCATGTTGTGTACACTGTCTATTGACTGTGGGCGGATGCCATCACGCATGTATCCGCAAATCTAGTATCTGCGGGTGTTATTTAGAAAACGATTTAATTAATTCGATTTTAACATTAGGAGTATCGTTAATTACATTATCGTGTGAGGTTTGGTTATGTAAGCATAAGGGAGGAATGGAATACGAAGCATTTTGATAGAATAGCTTATCGCGTTATCGCGTTCGGTAGAACACCTGCCGTGCGCATCGATGGGTCGTGGGTTCGAATCCCACCGGGACCACATGTTTATAATTTTCTGTAAGCATGTTTTCCCCGCGTCTGGTAATTTCGGGCATTGATCGGGTGGAAGGAATATCTAAATTCCGACCGGGTAACGTACCACCGTTCATAGATGGAAAAACCGTGAAGTGCATATTGCGCGTTTCGATTTCAGTCTATGGATTTCCGAATGCGCGAAGTAAAAATTAGGTCGACAGCGCATCATTAATTGATGTTCTGTGGCTGAGGTATCACCTACCATCAAGTGAACCTCATGCTCATCCGTCGATATCTAACATAAAAAAAAATTAAACATGGTGAGTATAATTTGAGTTTATATAAGTTTTGTTACAGAATTTAAAAACTTATGTTTTCAGGAATTTTTCAATGATACACAAAATACTAGTGATGTGACAAACTACAAGATTATTAGAGAACTTGCAAGATTATTTATTGTAATAAATTGCTCATATGGTATCTACGTGTGATAATAATTCGCGTTAAGTCTAGCACCGGTCGGTCAAAAAGAAATCTTCCATTGGCATAAAAGACTGATCACCTAAAAATACTGAACATATACAGAAATGCCCCATTCTCCATTAAAGGACTCGGGAATTATCTTATTTGTTAAAATGGCTTATTAAAACAAGCTTTTATCTGCTGTCTCGCGAATATTTCTCAAGCTTTCTAGATTCTCCTAGATTCATCTGACGTTTTTTTAGTTTCATCATTATTTGTTATGTATGAATATAATAGTCTTGTTAGTGGAGTGGTTCAAATTTTTATTATACGTGGATAAACGGAACAGCTTTAATTGAAGCCGTTACATAAATTAATTGAGTGGGATTTTTCTTAACAACTGCGCCAACCAACTACACCGCAAGAGCGCAACTACAAATCATAAATTAGGCTGAAAAGCTTAATTTCATGATAAATTTGGATAACTAACGGTAATCCTATTAAAAAGTAAGGTATATATTTCAGTGTAGTGAGCTATGAGTTGTGATGTTATGATGAGTAGGGTATAAAAAGAAACTGCTATTTAAAGCTTGACTGTTAAGCGCGCTATAAATATTATACAATTATTTTAATCAAGGTGAATCTTTTTGTAATAATTTATCCATTATTATAGAGTATTACATCATACCCGATGTGAAATGTAATAACACTGATAAATTACGACACCTAAGATCATGGTGAATGTTCATGAAAAATCATAATTGGATTTGATACTATAAAAATAACCATAAAACTTCTACTCATATAAAATTAATATATTTGTACATTTTTATAACTAATTTGAATAATATTATCCTAATTCCGTAGGACGTTAGGACTTAGGCCATCTAATTGTCAGTGTCATTAAACTAACAATCATAGGTTGTATATATTGTAATAAGGCTCAATTTTACTTACTAACGTGTAAACGTGTGTACAGAGAACTAAATACACATTGGTGAAATTATTAAATTTTTGTAATAGAATTGGGAACAGGTACCTATACAGTAGAGGTAGTATAACTGAACTTTTCTCTCACGAAATGGGATTGTGGAGCATCTGTATGTTGTATGTGGTTAATTAAATTAGTTCCATACAGTTCGTACATTGTTTGGCTTAAGAGTTGGATTTATTGTCTCATCGTATAAAGGGGAGAAAAGTCTAAACTTTTACTACTACTTAAAGTAGGTACATATTTATATTGGTAGTTGGTGAGTAATTTTGTCACAATTAAATCTTCATAGGCTTAAAGTCTTTATTGTATATACCTTCCGTAATAGTCATGTGTTTAAATAGCATTTGGATATATGACCTGAGTTCTTCTTCTGTCTCTGTCTTCAAGCTATGTGACCTAATGCTAAACCTAAGCCTCTCCTAAATTACGTAATTTTTCTCTGTTCTCTGCTTTTCGTATCTACTGCCGGCCTAGCTTGACAACTGCGACAAAATTTTGCGACGGTTTTCTCGTGTTTTAATCGATTATCTCTTTATTTCTTCCAGGTCCAACATGACAATTACACTTAAAACTCGACTTTTAATATCAAAAATAGATATATTTGTCGATCGAGATATCTTTTCTATCAAAATTGTCGATGTCGAGATATAATATATCGAGATATCTTACATCTTAGATTGTCTTCTCTCGTCCGCGATATATCTCGTGGCGGTCATGCTAGGCCGGCTGAGCATCTTTTCACAGGTCATTGCCCGTGCTGGCGGTCTTCCCGTACTGCAGCATCCAAGGCTTGGATATGTAGTATGAAATGCGAATATGTTTTATTTAGAATAAGCGTTATAGCTACATCTTTGTACAGGAGCGAATTGTATTTATCTCCAGTCAGATTTATATTTAAGCTAAATACTCCCTCTCCTTACCTTAAAAACTTATCTAAAACTATTCATATTTGTTATATAAGCTTAAGGTATTCTATAACATTGTTTAATTCGCTAAGGGATCACTGAATAAAAACCACTCACTAATTTTCTTGCAGTGAAAGATTTTAATATGAGACAAAAATTAGGTTATTTTTACAACCAGAACAAAGAAGTAATACAACATGAACATTACATGAACAGTAACCGCCATCTATTGGCGTCACAGTTAACTATTATTTAAATATTTTGGACATTCCGCCCACCGAGGACTTGTCCTCAATAGATTGACATGAAACAATGATAGAAATCAATAGATATATATATATAGATTAAATAACATAAGTAATAATACTAATCTGTTAAAAAATTGTGTGTTGTGACTACTAAAATGATCAAAAAATAATACAAAAAATTATCAACTAAAACTTTAACAATGAGTAAAAAAAAACAAAAATAGAAATAACATTTTATATGTATATGTGAGTATACTGACATAAAGCATACCGCCCACCGTGAACATTATGATAACAAAAAAACTAATTACATTTAGGTAACACACAAACTTTACTTAAGGCACGTTTAAATACATTATTTTTACATTTGATTGTTACAACTCTAGTAATGTTATCTGGACCAGGGTGTTTATCGACAATTTTTCCTAGTGCCCATTTACACGGCGGTAGCTGTTCATCTTTTAATATAACAACATCACCAAGATTTGGTTCTGTAGACTTTGTTGACCACTTATATCTATGAGCCAAAGTAATTAAATATTCCTTGGACCATCTCATCCAAAAATCATTTACCATTTTTTGGACTAACTTCCATCTTTCTAAATGAGAAATATTTTTAATAAAATAGTTTTCGTCTGGAATATTTATGAGTGGCTCGCCAACCAAAAAATGACCTGGTGTCAGGGGGAGAGGATCGTCAGGGTTCTCACTTAAACAAGTAATGGGGCGTGAATTTAGGCATGCTTCAATTTGGTGAAGGACAGTAGTTAGCTCTTCATATGTTAATGTACTATCCCCAACAACTTTGCGCAAGTGCGTTTTAACACACCGCACCCCTGCCTCCCACAATCCACCGAAATTTGGCGAAGCCGGAGGGATAAAGTGCCACGTCGTCGATTCATATGTAAACAATTCCATCAATTCATTGGGCTTGTGTTTACGCGCTTCCCGTAGCATATTTTGCAATAATTTGTCGGCTCCAACGAAATTGGTGGCATTGTCACTGTATAAATCACTACAGTACCCCCGTCTCGAAGTAAATCTACGGAATGCGGCTATGAATCCTTTTGCGCTCAAATCAGAAACTGCTTCGAGGTGAATAGCCCGAGTCACCATACAAATGAAGATACAAATGTAGCCTTTATAACCTTTTGAGCCACGTCCAGGAGAAAAACGAATAGTGATAGGGCCTGCGTAATCAACTCCGGTTGATTTAAAGGGTTTACTAGGCTTTAAGCGGACATCAGGTAGTTCACCCATTAATTGAGTTTTTTGAGATCTGGAATAACGTAAACAAGTGACGCAACTTTTATAAAATTTTTTTGATTTTATCTCTTACTCGTAGAATCCAATACTTTGCTCTAATAATGTTTAACATTAGTTGAGGACCTCCATGAAGAGTGCGGTAGTGAGCATCAGAAATCAACAAAGTAGCAAGATGACTCTTCCCTGGAATAATGATCGGATGTTGTTTAATTCTTCCACCAACTCTTAGTATCCCTTTTCCGTCTATAAAAGGGGTAAGATTGTGAAGGACGCTTTTCTTTGGAATACAGCCTTTAGTCTTCAGATGTTTTATGTCATCAGCAAATTCAAAATCTTGAACTTGTCTGATACACATAAACAATGTATCATTTAATTCGTTTGATGTTAAGAAATTAGGTAATTTTGACTTATCTTTATTAAAAATTCTACGACACCATGCCATGACTCTCAACATTTTAAATAATGATGAAAATTTTAACCATTCAAAACATTCTTCTTTTGGTTCTTGAACACAAAATGACTTAATATTTTTTTCTTCATCAGTATCTGGTATATCTGGTTTAACCATATCAATCACAGGATTGGAAAGCCAATCAGGTCCGTTCCACCAGAGTAAGTGTTTTTTTAATTCTATAGGCTTTAGACCACGAGAGGCGCAGTCAGCTGGATTGGACCCGGATGAAACATGACCCCATTGGTTATATTCTAACGTTGTAAGTATTGTAGATACTCTATTACTTACGAATGTTACCCAGCGAGATGGATGACCTTTCAACCACGCAAGAACTACTGTGGAATCAGTCCATGCGTAAGTATTTTCTTTAGCTATACCCATAACTTGAGCCACTTCAGAAAGAAGTTTTGCAGCCAATGCTGCACCACAAAGCTCTAACCGCGGAATCGATACTTCTTTTTCGATGGGCGCAACTTTTGTCTTCGAAGTGATTAAGGTAACATGAACAGATTGATTTTGTTTGTTTACGACTCTCAAATAAATTGCTGCTGCATATGCTGCTTTGGATGCATCAGAAAAAGCATGCAACTCAGTGCTACAATCTTTAGTAATATAAAGCCAACGTGGAATAACTATATTTTTGACATCATTTAACTCATTTCTAAAATTTATCCATTCAGTCAGAAGTTCCTCAGTTAAGTTTGTATCCCAATCCAAACCTGCTTTCCATACTTTTTGTATTAAGATTTTTGCTCGTACTACTACCGGTGCTATCCATCCTATAGGATCATATAATCGCGCAATGTCGGATAAAATTTGGCGTTTAGTGACAGGATGTTTATAATCTGGTAAATTAATTGTATATTCAAAATTATCCGTCTCCCTGTTCCAACATAATCCTAGAACTTTCAATTTATTATCAGGTTTAATACAAATATAATCATTACTGGTTTTATTTTTATCGATTTTACTTAGTAAATTAGCATTATTACTGCTCCATTTTTGCATTTGAAAACCTCCAGAATTCATGAGACTATTCATTTCTTCGAAAATACGTAATGCTTCATCTTCATTTTCAGCTCCTGTCATTAAATCGTCAATATAAAAATCGCGCTGAGTGATTTCCGAGGCAATTGGATATTTATGACATTCTTCTTGTGCTAATTTTTGTAGGGTTTTAACTGCCAAATAGGGAGCACAAGCCGTGCCAAATGTTAATGTCAGTAATTTAAAATGTTTAATTGGTTGAGTACAGTCACTTCTCCACATGATCCTTTGAAAGTCAGCGTCTGTATCTTTTACGATTATCTGCCTATACATTTTAACTAAATCTCCAATTATACAAATACGATGTGATCTCCATCTCATAAGCAAATGCCTCAAATCTTGCTGTAGCTTAGGTCCAACATGTAAGTCATCATTCAAGGATATATCATTGCTTCCTTTTGATGACGCATTAAACACCACTCTCACCTTGGTTGTATCCTTCTCCCTTCTAACCACAGCATGATGAGGGAGATATACAGCTTTAGGATTATCAATGTCAGACTTATCTATTTCTACCATATGATTTAATTCCAAATATTCATTGAAAACTTTTCTGTAATCTTCATATAATTCGGGATCTTTCACTAATCTTCTTTCTAATGATTTTAATTTTCGTAATGCTATTTCTTTGGAATTCCCATACATACATTGAGGATTATCATTTTTGAATGGTAATTTTACAATAAATCTTCCTTCTGAATTTCTTGTCGTGGTAGCTTCATATAACTCTTCACATTTTACTTCCTCTGTAGATAATTTTCTATTTATAGTATCTGGCTCTGCTTCCATTTCAAAAAAACTTCTTAAAAGTTCATCTCCTCTTTCTTGTACATGCATTGTTAGAATTCTATTTGATACGGTTTCAGAATTATATGGAAGTTTGCCCGATAGAATCCAACCTAAAGTTGTTTCCTGAGCGACCAAACCTTGTGAGTTCTTATGAACTCCATGGAGCAGGATTTCACTATAAACGTCTGCTCCTAAAAGGACATCTATTCTGCCTGGGGTACTATAGCCTGGGTCAGCCAAATTAAGATTACATAAATCTGGCCAACTAGGTGTATGCAACTGATGAGAAGGAATCAACGTGGTTAATGATTTTAAAACATAAGCATTTACTTGGATTGTGATTGTAGGGTTGTGATATGATTCTATGCGTAATGATACCATATACTTACTCCTAGCTAAACCCTCACCAAGACCTGACACCAAACCATTTATGGGAATGCGTGGAAGTCCAAGTAATTGTACAGTTTTCTCAGAAATAAATGAAGCTTGCGAGCCTTGATCAAGCAAAGCTCTTACAATATGTTTGACGCCGTTCTTAGAATAAGTTTTGATTATTGCCGTAGCAAGTAACACAGTATGACTGATTTCTCTCGATAAATGGGCTGAGACATGGATCTCAGTTGGTAATGAAATTGAGTTTATTTTCGAAAAATGGGCTGAGATATTAGTCTCAGTTGTTAAAGTTGAAGTTGACGGTTTCTCCTTGTTCTGTGAGTGCTGATTTTGTGTAAAACCTCCTTGTGTGATATCCCTTTCGCGATGTAGTAATGAGTGATGTCGTCTTCCACACTTCTTACAACAGGTTGAGTGACGACATTTCTTCACAGTATGGGTAGGTGAAAGACAGTTGAAACATAATTGTTTTTTTTCGACTATACTTTGCCGTTCATTCACCGATTGTTTTAAGAAGCTTTTGCAGCTGTATATAAAATGTTGACCCTCGCATAATGCACAAACGGTATCAACAGAATCCCTTTGAATAGTGGTATGAAAAGTTTTTTGTTTAATATGTTGTTGTAATAATGTATGTTGATTAGACTTTGTAACATGTTTCACACCTTCGACCATTTCTAAACTTCTAAACCGTGATTCTAAAAAAGCCAAAAGTTGTGGCCAAGTCGCTAGTTTTTCTGGATTAGCTTGACTATCATGATTTTCCCATAATCTGTGGGTTTCTGAATCAAATCTAGTAACCATAAAGTAAACAACAAATGTGTCCCAATTATCAGTTTTGATGTTCATGTTATGAAGAGATGTTAAACATGATGAAGTCGTATCAATCAAATTCCTTATAGCACTTGAGGACTCATGTGTTATTTTCTTCTGTGAAAAAAATGTCTTCAGAACTGTATTGCAATTATATTTCTTGTTATCATATCTTTTCACTAATTGTTTCCAAGCTTCTAAGTAATTTTGTTCTGTTGTTGAATAATTATTTAAATAATTAGCTGCTTCACCAGTTAGACTTGTTTTTAAATAATGAAATTTTTCCACATTGCTTAAAGTTGTATTATTCTGAACAATAGAAATATGCATATCATGAAATGTTTGCCATTCCTCATACTTGCCACTGAAAATTGGCAATTGTATTCTTGGTAATTTGACTTCTGATTCTTTACTTGTAACAGTGCTATTATTATTTTGTGAAGAATTGACTACACATGATTCTTTCAACATACATTTATAATTAGTATATAAATCTTCAAATTGGTCATATAAATCATCAGAAAAATAATTAGAATTAGACTTTTCAGAAGCAGATATTGAAGCAATAATCTTTCTATGCCCTGCTTTAAATTCCTTCCAAAGGTCTTCTAAACTTTCTAGGCGAGTTTCAATATATGAAGACTTTATTCTCTCTTTGGGTGACTTTCGAAAGTTCAAATGTGCCTTTTTTAACTTTTCAAAATGATCATATTGTATTGCATAATGTGCCTCCATATTAATAAGAAAAGTCAAGAATTATAAACAATTCCACAGAATAAAATCAAAGTAATAAATGATTTAGCAATCTTCAAAATTATCCAGAAAACAACTTGATATTTTTTATTTTAAGTGTTGAGAATATTTAAAAAATAATTCTTCAATCACCATAAATGTCTTAAGTATTTAAGTTAACAGTTTTTCTAAGTTTTTATTCACTTTTAAAAGTTTTCCAAGTCTTTAAAGCACTAATTACTATGTCAATGATACTTCTCAAATTACCAGTCTTTGTTATAATTTAACTTTATTGTTTTTCACTTTACTCACACTTTATAATAAGTCCATGGGTTTCGGCACCAATGTTTAATTCGCTAAGGGATCACTGAATAAAAACCACTCACTAATTTTCTTGCAGTGAAAGATTTTAATATGAGACAAAAATTAGGTTATTTTTACAACCAGAACAAAGAAGTAATACAACATGAACATTACATGAACAGTAACCGCCATCTATTGGCGTCACAGTTAACTATTATTTAAATATTTTGGACAACATATAATATACCAAAGCTTGTAAAATATTTTCACTAAAAAGCCTTAGAACCATATTTCTATCGTTTGATCGCTCGCTATTCAAATTGATAAGTAATTAAAGTTATTCAGGATGCATTAACCGAATGAATACGAGGTTGCGTGCATGTTTCAGGTTTACGTTCAAAGCAACCCCATCATTATTGCCAATCAAACGGGAAATTGGTTTTGAATACTGTTTCAAATGCCAATAACTTTCTAGTTTACTTTTTTATGTGAATGTCACTTGAGGTTCTTCGCTTTTTTATTATACTTGATGAAAATATTTCATCGTCAATAAATAACATAAGACTAGTAATCACTAAGTGGCAGGTGGCGAAGATAAACACAATAGTGTATTGAAATCAAGCAGAAGATCACAATAGCGCCTGATTTTCTGCTTTTGTGTTTTGGGTATCAACAGTGATATCCCAGACTGACGAATATATTGTCACACTGTTCTTCATAAGTTTTGGATGGCAATACAAATTGGGTCTGGTTGGGACATAGCAAAATAAATGAACATTAATAATTATTTAAAATAAACAAAAATATTAAGAGCTGTGATGAAATAGGTTACTCTGATTTTGGAATTTAATTTAAAAATATTTTTTAAAGTAACTGAAGCCACTTATATAATATGTTCATGTTTGGACGAAAACTATTTGTAATATTTTAGTTTTTTGACTGAATGACGAACAATATGAATTATTATGTGCTTTTCCACGATTAAATGATTGAATAATAAAGTTTGAAGTCAATAATTTCACTGTCATAAAATATTGAGTTAGTTCATCTCGTCAATTTAAATAAATCTAGATATTATACTAACATAACGTCCTACTTTGGTAAGTAGTTAAATATGCTAGGTTTAAGGTCATTCAACACTTAATTCTGTATAATTTAATGTCTAGACTTAGAGTTTTTCTTAACTAAGCTATTAATCAAAAAACCATGTCAACTTCACGACTAATCTTTTCGGTAAACAGTCTTGCATGCAAAAAGGCTATAAGGGCAGACAACCTTAATATGAAAACTTATCCGTTATATTACCGACAATATAAAACCAAAAAACAATCATTACTGTGTTTCCTTAAGTTTAATGAACTTCTGGTAACGTGTTTCATGATTCTTTAATATCTGTTGGCTTAAATTGATAATGATTTTAGTTAGTAAAAACTAATAAATTCTCTAAGTTTCGTATCATTTACTATCTGTTAAATTTTTTACTTTACTGTGTATAATTCAAGTTTTTTTTTTACTTTGCACGAAAAAATATATATAAATAATCGTATATACTATGCACCCGGCATTCCACGTAAAGTAAAAACATGTTTTTTTCGCGGGCGTATTTATTTATTTCGGCAGAACAACTCACGAAGGTTTCATCATAATCGGTTGAATAATTTAGGAGTGCATGTTCAGTGAACTGTCGGCAACGTACCTACATGCCTTCTGGTGTTGCGGATGTCTATGGGCGGCGGTGACCACTTAAAATCATGTGAATAATCATGTTTGCTCTATCTAAACTAATATTGTAAAGGGAAACATTTTTTTTTTGTTTGTTACGATTTTACTCAAAAAATACTCGACTGATTTTAAAAATTCTTTCACATTTTTTAATGATGCTGGTTTTTAGCTTGGATCGATCTTAGGAAGGCAGCCTTGGTGAAATAACCAACTACTCTCTTGCAATAATCATCAAACAAGGCCTCATACACTCAATTTCTCATACACTTGCGATAATTGATGATCTTCGATTACGATAATTACTGATATCTGTCTAATAATGAAGCACTTACATGTATCAATATCAATAACTGCCTGAAAGGACATTTAATAATTTAGAATTTTCTTTACACTGTTACTATACTAAAAAAATAGGTATTTGTTCGCAAGCCATACCTTGTCATTAGTCACACGCTATTTAGCAGTTAGCATGGCCACAGACCGATTTATCAATACCACATTTATTTATCCTAATCGTGTTTGGAAATGTAACTGATAGCACGTCCCTAATTATTATTTAGGTTCCATTGACTCGGTTTTGTACAATTTTTCTACTAATCTTTGGTCAGCATTAAATGTATACAAAGGTACTGATTATGTTTATTACTGTTGATCACGTAGATTGCTTTATTAGTTACTCTGTTTGCTTTAATTTCATTTTAAGTATTTACAAGTGAAACTAATAAATGCACGGCACACGGTTAAATCATAATATCAATGCATTACTGCGTACTGCACACACCAACAAAGTATTATTTTCTTTTATTCTCACAAATTATTTCAACAAAATCCTATTAAGATTTTTCTCTAATGGAACAGAAGACTTAAAATTTGCGTGCTAAAAACGTGAGTGTATTTAACAGGCAAAAGATAAGGGGTAGACACATTTGTGCGTCTAATTCACTGATCATTTTCCTTAGAGATAAGAAGGAGGTACAATCGCATAGAATATGATTGCGCCACGGAAGCGGCTTGCCAATATTAGTGAATTCCCGAGTCCACTAGTGGGACGTGGGGAAACCCATTTGTGTCTGTTTCACTGATCATTTTTCTTAGCAAGTAGGTGATCAACCATCTAAGCCCTGCCCGACCGAGTTAATTTTCTTTTTTAAGTCTTGTTTCCCGGGATTCTAATCCAGGACAACCGGTACTTCACGCACGCTCACCACTGAGCAACGGAGCCCAATAATAGTTTGTTAAAATAAACACAGAAGAAAGTCAATCTCATGGGACAGCATGTGGGGCATACCCCACTAGGGAAATATATTCACCTTATAATAAAATCGATAAATCAACGATTCCGCACCATTACCGCAAGTGATAAGTGCAGTGTACGAACGGTGGTACCATATTTAATCGTTATCAAACGCCACAGTCCTCGTATTCATCGCTCAATGATTTACTTAGCTTATCCTGCCTCAGCTGACTTATATAGGGTGAACTTTACTAACTTTTAGGATAGTATATGGATGAATAGGTCTGTGGACTTTGAGGTCTAGAATTAGTTGAGTAATTCTGTTATGTTAAATTATCACGGCTTTGAATCAGTTTTCATGTCTCGCTATGTTACCTTTATCAATTTTATCTTTCGCATTAGCTGTATCTTTCCTTTATCCTAAACTGATTTTTTTAATTATAATATATATAATCTAATATATAAAATTCTCGTGTCACAGTTTTCGTTGCCGTACTCCTCCGAAACGGCTTGACCGATTCTTATGAAATTTTTTCATCCCCCTAAGTTATAAGCGTTGTTCACCCTTAAAATAATTTTTTTTAAATTTTTGGATGATTTTTTTGTTTTTATTTTTTTTTATAATGTGGCATTAAAAAAATACATACAACCCCTGCTTTTTTTTGTCAAAAAATCTCGACCCGTGCGAAGCCGGGGCGGGTCGCTAGTATATATATATAAGAAGGGATAAACGATTCCTAAATTGGTTCGGTGACACTGATCCATAGAATAGTTATCTATACTAATATTATAAAGAGGAAAGATTTGTATTTTTGTATGTTATGAATAAACTCAAAAACTACTGGACCGATTTAACCAATAGAACGCTACATTATCAGCTAGTAAAATAGGCTCCTTTTTGTATCTACATTGCACCCGTGTGAAGCAGGGCGCTTTGCTAGAAATATTATAAAGAGGTAAAGTTTGTGAGTTTGTGAGGTTGTAGGGGGTAATCTCTGGATCTAATGAACCGAATTTAAAAAATCTAATAGAAAGCTACATTATCAGCAAGTAAGATAGGCTAGTTTTTTGTGTAGAGTACATCTATATTGGACACGTGCGAAGCCGAGTTTTGTTGCTAGTCAGTTATAAACAGACTAAGGCTTACTTGATGATAAGTGAAATCACAGCCACAGCCACCAATAAATAATGCGCTGTCGACATATTTTTTACTTCAAACATTCTGAAATCCATATATTGAAACCTAATCGCGCAATATGCTTTTCACAGTTGGATGGAAATAACTATGAACGGTGGTTCGCAAGCTGGTAGGAATTTCAATATTTCTCCCATCCTTTTAGAAGTGACCAGACGTTCAGACCGTCAAAAATATATTAATATTTAATCTTCGATCTTAGAAGTTAAAAATGGATGTTTGTATACATGTGGAATTGGTTACCTCCAAAAAATTATGTGCCTATTTAAATGTTTATCGATGTGAAATTCGCGACTAGTGGCTAGTACCTACCACTATAATAAACATATTTATTACCTTTATAATAATAAGATATTGAGATCAACTTTTTGTTGGTGTAAAAACACACTAAATTCTAAAACAAAAGTACGTTTTTCTGAATATATTTGTATTCTTTAATTGCTTATTTATTTAGGAATTGTATACTCATTACTATGGATCAAACATCCAATACTTTTATTTTTAATGTTGGTACAAAAATAGTCTGCAGTCACTGAAGGGCAGTCAAAAGATTTCGGGGGTTATTTGCTTTATTTTCAATGGGGACGCATTCAGACGTAACTACGATAATGGCGTGCGGAGAATTCGCAAACAAAATCCAACATATATACATAGTTAACATAGCTTAGATTATCGACATGAAATATGACTGAAAATTTGTGGTATCTACAGAAATATGAGTCAATTTAAAGTAACTAGTTTAAGGAAATAATCTCTAGATTATGTGGACCCAGTGTGTATTCTATTTATGAAAAACTCATTTTTTTTAAAGTTCTTTTACGATCTATACTAATTTACTTTTCTACTACTAATACTACTTTCGATAGCTTTTGTAAGTAATCAAAATATCTGCCGTAGCTTTTTTTATGAAACATAACACTAAAGGATCGAAAGGATACAGGCATATCTGATTTTTTTTTTAATTTGATAGAGGTACTATACATATTCACAATGAGTAAACAAAAACGAATCTACCAATTATTTTATATGTACTAAAGGTCCCTTTTCCTTATGACGACAGCATAACTGCATTCGTAACGTAAGTATGTAAAAGAGCAATTTCTAAACGAAAGCTACATTCAATATTACTGTCACTTTCATTAACACCATAAATACGAAAGATAGTGTAGTCTTCAGCTTAATAACCATTTCAGAATTCCGCCGTCAGTGCATGAAAGAAAAAGCCATGGCGGCATGTAATTTAAAAAGACGCGTGAGAAACAGACCTGTCGCAACTGGATTACTAAAGAAATGGAGATCCTTTCAAAGGCAGAGGACAGAGTACCTTGTTAGCTACTATAGCTATTCATATTCAATTATAAACTAACTAGGAGCGAAGTTCTCTCATTACAGCGACCGTAAAGGTAAGTGGACGCATTGCTGAGCATTGATTCGAATAATGCACACAACAAATTAGATGGAATATTTTAATGAAATAAAGACAGGTTTTTGAACTAAAGTATAGTGTAATTCTAAATTCAAAATTATGATTCATACAATTTCTATTTATTAGAGTATTTCTATTTACTAGCGATCCGCTCCGGTTTAAAAATAACCTATGTTACTCGCTGAAAGAATTTTTAAAATCGGTCTAGTAGTTTTTGTGATAAATCTTAACAAACAAAGAAATCTTTCCTCTTTATAATATTAGTATAGATTATGCGAAAATAACTACTGATTTTTATCTAGTTTACTATTCTATCTAGAGCCTAAAGATACATTCTATCATATAACAGAGAGGTTTATCTTCCCTAGTTATGTTTATCGATTCTGTATAGAGTATTTTTTCTGAATTGAATAAAGACATTAGTTGGTTAAATTGCGGGGCGCATCAAGTTGACATTGAAATATAAAATATTAATCATCGAATTAAGAAGCTCTTTTGTTTTTTTAAACTCTTATAAATTTCTAATTTTTAATTAAAATTAATTGAATAGTACCCTATAACTAGGATGGTTTTCTATAGTTGATAATATTTAATGAAACAATTAATTGATTTCGTATGAAAATAATTACACAGTTCGACATAAGATAACTCTATATTGGAACACAGTTATGTCTTTTGAAATGTCATCTATCAATGATGTCAGTACGTATTTAACAATGATAATCTTAATAATAATTGGTGTCTTTATTGTGGGCAAAAAGTATAGCAGAACCAACGTTAACAGGTCTACTAAGATTTCGAATTGTTAAGCAGTGTTTCCAATGATACAGACAGGGTCATTATCATTATGACATTCATTAATCATGTTTGTGCCTCCCCTTAGATACCTGGACGCGTTCGTGCGTTCACCCTTGCCTTATCAGCGAGTCGCGAACAGGGTACAACTAGATAACAAAATTGTGGAGGTCTGTTATTCATTTATGTGTAGGTAATTGTTTATGTGTGATGTTTGCAAATAGTGAATTATATTCAGAAAGTCAAAGTTGTTGCTGCCTGCTATTATTATAGTCTAACTATATCTCAGTTCGTCCAACCGCTGCAGCTGAACGAATTTTGATAAAATTTGCTATGACGATATCTTGAATCATGAGGAAGGTTATAAAGCTTATTTTTTATTTCACAATACTTACTCTTTATTCCACAATTTTACAAATATAGGGTTAACCAAACGGTTTGTTTCTACACCTATGTATATAATATTTATCTACCCACATTATCACTATAGATAAAAGGAGTGATTTCTCCAATTTGCATGAAAGATAAAATTTGAAATTAAGAAAAAACTTAGTGAGTGTGAGTGAAAACAAAACAAAATCATAAAAATATTTAAAAAATCTCAATTTACTAAATAAAAAAAAGATATCTCTTGTTTCTGTTTAAATTCCTTTCAACTGTATTGAATGATTTTTAATAGTAAAGAGTAATCCTGATGCTGCTACACTTCTCCTACTTTGCCTATCCACCCTATAACATAATTTTATCAGCTATAGAATAATCCCAATCGATATAATATTCACTCCAACTCTGGCCACAATTTACGAGCGTCCAAATCCGTCCGCTGTTTGCTCTATCTATTCCGCTAATGCGCTGTAGAGCATTGATATTCTGCATACAAACCGAACCTGATTCGATTGGCGATGAGCCCAGTTATTAAATCAGTTAGACAAACAACAAACACCTGTGTATCGTGATACATTGCTGCCCTTATATAATAACGTTAAGTAATATATGTATATTACGTGCAATGAATTAGTTACAATTCGATTGTAATATTAATAAACGTGGCTACTTTAAATAGTATAATCTTGATATCTACATATAAAACAAAGTCCTGTTAGTTACATCATTTATAACTCAAGATCGGCTGCACCGATTGTAATTAATCACTTATTTGTAGGATTTGTCTTTCTACCGAAAAACAGAATAACTATTGAATTATCGGAAAATTTCAGGAAAAAATTGCAGAAAATATTTTTTTAAATAATTCCGCAATTGACTGATACACGATTTAAATAAAATAGCTTATTACCAGATTAAAATGTGATTTACTATACTAAATATCAAGAGGACACCGTTATCCAATGTTTCAATAATAACAGCAAGTATCAACTCCGTAGGAATAGATGGCGTTAATATGGCAACTTTGTGAAAATTCAAATCAGACAGCAGTCATTTTTCATGCTGCCCGTGACCACCTGGGAATGTATAATACTCGCATTAATAAAAGACATTACGAATCAGAAGTTTTGAAAACATAACATAACATAACCTGATTAGCGAATTTGTTAAGTTTTTATTCGTTATTAAAACCGCTATTGTTGCTATAGATACATTGTTTGGTTTGTTTCTGTGTTTATGTTTGTAAATTTATATGAAAAAAGAGTAAATAAATGAATCAATTAACAAGAATCTATATGTCCATCTGACAGTTTTATGAGAAATCATTTGAAATTTCATACAAATGACAGCTCAACGATACGAATACTTACTTACTTTTTCACAAGTTGTTCGTGCAAGTCCCTCTGATTTTTTCAAACAAAAACTACTAAATCATTGATTCAAACTAAATGTTACAAATATTGTATAACATGAATAATTAAGTTTTTATTGGTTCCATAATAATGGTTTATAATATTCCAAAAATAATAAATTTATATTTAGCACAATGAAAGGTGGAGATCACGTGAGGAACGGCAGTATAAACATTACTATATCAAATCATAATAGCTCGATTTCATGTAATTGAGTTAAACCAATCTGATCGAGCCATTACATTAGCCTGATTTAGGATATTGTGGTATCATGATTGCTATACAATAGTTATTATATTAGACTGATAACTTAAGTTGTATTATTATTAAAGATACTAGAAATGTCACGAGTTAACAACATTAATTAATAATTGAATGAATGAATGAATTTCAATAGACAAGCAATAAACAAGCAAGAAACACAACCAATAAGTTCGTCTAAGATTTCTTTATAGTGCGCCGATAGTAAGTTTTCTGTAATGCTCGAAGTAAAAATTACGTCGATAGCGCATCATTGACTGATGTTCTGTGGCTGAGGTATCACCTACCATCAAGGGAACCTCATGCTCGTCTGACGATATCTGACATAAAAAGAAAAATCCCTAAATATTTTAAATAAATTTAAAATTTATGTAGCAATCTCGAAATCTTTAATAATTTCCAAAAATAATTTACAGCAAAGAATATATTATAATAACTAATGAAATACTTAGGTTACTAAATACTACTGCCTGGATATAGATTCTATTCTATTTCATCTTTCTTCTTTGCTCCCTAGGACGTTTTAAACATTTTACAGACTGTAAATGACAGGCGACTGATAGAAATTTAACAACCAATTCAATATCGTGAAATGGAAAAGTGAAAATATTAATACAGTACTCTCTCTAGTCCGCCACCATAAAATCCGGGCCACCGGCGGATTATCGAAAAGGGGGGATTATTATGTACAGGAACATGAAATTGAAGGAAACAAAAAAAAAAATAGATGTTATGTATTAGTAGATATGTATATAGTTTAGTAAAAACAAGCCAAATTACATACGTTAAAGTTTTAAAGTTATGTATCAATTAATAAATGACACATAACTTTAATTACTCAGGTTTTGAAAAATACTGCTCTAATTTGGCTTGTTTTTTACCAGACTAGCGTTGCGGCGGATTACCGAACCTAAATTTGTATAATAGGTAATGTCGGATTACAGGGAGTCTACAGATTACATCGACTTGCAAAAATCGACGGATTATAATATAATATAGTAGTTGTCGGACTAGCGAGAGAGTACTGTACTAATAAATCGATTTGATTGTTGAACTAAGAAACTAGTAATACTTACTATGCAGTTTATACCCCGGTGTCGTAAAAATAAAAACAAATTTCAGTAAAACCTCAAATTGAACCATTAAAAAAATAAATTAAAAATAATTTTGAAAAGAGGTGAAAGAAGAAAAGAGTTTTTATATAATTTACAGTTTTACACCAAGTAGAAGTGCTCGCTGTAACGCATTCGTAAACAAAGAGTTGTAGCATGAAAGCTATTTTACTTCCTGTTTCATAGCTTTTGTTTTTAATTTTAGTGGGTTTTTAAAACTTACTAATTAGCGCCGTTCTATTTCAACCCTTTTCGGCTCTGAAACCATTTTTACACAGTTCACGTTTCATCAGGTTCATATTTAATAAAAATACAATTTTTGCATACTGCACTTTACAATATGACAAGTAAATAAAAAAATATGACAAGTAAAAACAGAAATTCGCTACGTCAAATGAATCCAATGCTACAGTGAAATTTTCTTTAAAATAAATAGCATTGAATGGAAAAGTCAACAAAGAAATAATATCAGGAAATTACCATCATTACCCAACGTTAGTTAGAATGTCAGTATAATTTTATTTGATCTAAGTCATGGATACTATGTTGCTGGTTATAAGCATTATAAGACTATTTTCAATGTAGCTAGGTCGTATAAAATTATTTCCTAAATAAAAACATTTTTCTTACATTGGTAGAATAAAAATATATTTACTTTTAATGAGATTTTTGAGTATTAGGACGTTTCTTTGTAACAAGCATGGATTATTTTTTATCTAATAATGGTTAAGTCTTTTAATTCTTACATTAAAAAAAAATCAAATTATACTCATTTGTTGATACACTTTGGGTTTTGTAATAACATAGTTAAAATTATTATACTCTTCTACCTTGTTTTTCAGCACACTATCCAAATTATATCACCGAACTCAAGGTTAGAAAATGCCACTTGGCATTAATCTTAATTGTATTTTTATTCTATCTGCATAAAGAATAAAATGTCTTTAAGCTATGAAACTGGACATTTCAAAAAGTGTCAAATTATATAGCCCTCAGCACAGACACGCTGTTTTCATCGCAACCGTAATAATATAGGTGTGGTGACCGATAACATCTTTCAATGGGGTGTATTCATGACGGGGCTCACAATCGATATGGCACGCTATGAATATTTGAAACGTTTCTGTTCAGACCGTACCATCGCACTTGTCTAATTGAAATACTTCTGTATACAGTATACACTACACATAATGACG
The DNA here is from genome assembly GCA_905404175.1 of Anthocharis cardamines. Lineage (NCBI taxonomy): Eukaryota > Metazoa > Arthropoda > Insecta > Lepidoptera > Pieridae > Anthocharis > Anthocharis cardamines. The sequence continues at coordinate 6,688,628 of FR989964.1, forward strand.
GACTACTAACACGCTATTATAGAAGTGGAAGGATAAAAGCACTTCTTTTTTATAATAAAATGGTATGGATAGTCTCGTCGGCGCATTTGGTAGAACACCTGCCGTGCGCTCGATTGGTCGTGGGTCCAATACCACCGAGACGACATGTTTATAATTTTCTGTAAACATGTCTTCCCCATGTTTGGTAACTTCGGGAATTGGACGGGTGGGAGGAATACCGAAATTCCTCCCGGGTAACGAACCACCGTTCACAGATGGAAAAACCGTGAAGTGCATATTGCGCGTTTCAGTTTCAGTCAATGGATTTCCGAATGCTCGAAGCAAAAGTAGTTCGACGGCGCATCGTTGACTGATGTTCTGTGGCTGAGGTATCACCTACCATCGAGTGAACCTCATGCTGGTCTGTCGATATCTCAGATAAATAAAAAACTTTACAAAAGTAACTTGAAGTGATTAAAGTTCAGTATAAGGCTATTTATATACTACTACGGAAATTTAAATACGAGTATTTAGTATTTAATGCAATATTTTGTATCAAACTTGCAATTTCATGACACATGAGAGAGATATAACAGGAAAAACTTTTTTACTACGATCACACATCCTATACTAACGCTATCATATTATGTTGATTAATTTATGTTTTAGAATAATCACAAGTGTAATAAAAGTCTTCTTATGCACTAGACTTTTAAAATAATTTCCACAGGTAGGTACTTTACTTTCACAAAAGCTGCGTAAATGCGTGAGTAATTAATTCCACACCTATAACTATAACTTAGAATAGATTTACTCGCCTTGTTTGTTATGAAATATTTCCCGAGCGAAATTTCCGTGGCCTTTTGAAAAATTTAATTTTTACGAGGGAGTATTTTTAAGCTGAACAAACAATAGGCAACACTCGTTTACGCGCACGCACTTCTAAATTACGCAGCAATTCGAATGGAAAATGAAATGCCTGCTCGCGAGCCATTAAACAATTTGAATTTAACACTCGTCCCTTCATTTTCCTGTTACCGCAGAAATTGCACGATTTACTTACTCGAGCCTTCGAAAATGGGGTAACGACGTGGCTTCAGAAACTGGTAAGCGCTGACGCTTTTGTAATTGACGATTTCGTACCGACAAAGCAGAGCAATAAATTACTTCCTGTTTCGAGTTTTCAATCGATAGCCGTTGTAAGTTTCAAATAACTTCATCTTGACCCACGCCGTGCGGTTAATACTCGGACCATGTGTATTGTAATACTTACATACATGCATATTTTTAAGCAGTGTCTACAACCGTCAACTCACTACCTTTCGAGTATGCTACTTCAGCTTCTATCACTATGTTTTCGATGTTTCAGATGTCATTCCAAGAGCTTACATGAACACTCATTAAGGAATTGAATTTACTGGAAGAATATTATAAGAATTACCCTATTATGTATAAGATTTACGTGTGTGAAACTTGTCCAGTTGGTTCAATTATTCCTGAGATTACTTTCTAAAAAACAACTCAAACTTTTTATTATATTAACTATTATTTTAATTATTGAGAGAACGTGAAAATTTAATTCCATGATGAATATGTTATAGATTCTTTATAAACACGATTTAATAACATTTCCAAAGGGTGATGTCGAATGTAGTTATGTTTAAAAACGTTTCAATACGGAAAATATTCGTACGTATTTCATACGTACAGTACGTATGTACATATTCGCCTAGAGCAAATAAAAAATGGAATAAATCAACATAGACGTAATTAAAGGATATTGCATGTTGGCAAATCTACGCTTTCTATTTACACTTAAAAGAGCAAAGAAAACAAACAGTCGCTCTATATGTACGTTTTTCGTTTATAAATATATATTTTTTGAGATTTTTGAACTTTGTTCATGTATTCATGTTAGAATCAAAAACTACATCATTTATTGTTCTTAGCAATAAATGATGTAGTTCTCTTCAATATCATGCATAAGACATTCACATTAAACTTGTTATTATTAATATTTTCAACACATTGTAGATGGGAATAAGAATAAAAATAAGTGTGGAATATTGTTATAAAACCGATTTTATATTTTGTTAACGGAATTAAGTGTAAGACAAACCGTTAGACCTAATTTTAATATAAACAGAACTAAAATCTAAGTATATCCCTTCAAATTAATTTCAAACTAAATATATAAAAACCCATTTCATTGAGGTTGCAGTAGGATTGATCGTATCGTGACGTAGAGTGTTTTAAATCGTATCATGTAAAAGTACCTGTAGCTGAGCTCTGCAACCTAAACTTAGCTGACTTTTTTAATCAAATACATTGCAATCCGTCAATTGGATGCGGCACTGACTAAAACAAAGCGATAAATTAAGGCGGGAAACGGGAGGCGAACGCTAGCGCTCGTATTGAAAGATTTACTTCCCCTGTTTAATTGCAATAACGGCTAGGCACGTTGGTATCGTATTTTTCTTTTTACACTTTACCTCTTATTGCCTTCGGGCCGTTAAATAAATTTATGACGCCCGACAAAGTTCAACCCACCTCGACAGTTGGCTGCGGCGGTAAAATTAGGTGAAAACGAGAAAGAGAAACAAGGAAGTCGTCTCAGGTGTGTCGGTAGCGGCGGTGGAATTAGCTCTTGACTCGCCGAATGGTAGGGCCGCGCATAAAAGCTACTTAACGCTTATAGTTTGGGGTTCTGTTGACTCGAATTTCCTTTTCAAAAAGTTCTACTGACCGCTAGGTTAGTTTCCCATTAGGCCTACCTGTCTGAGGGATTGCGCCATTACACTGCTTGATGGAATGAACCCGAAACTTTATTGTTGAATACATTTGTCCAATTTTCATGTAAAAAGAGAAACTCGGAAACTCACATTAGCGTTCCGCTCCTTTAAAACCGCCGATCTAATCTAAAACAAGGAACAAACACAACTAAATAACAATAAAATTGTAATAAAAAGTTTTTGAGCACGCAACCGAAATTGTACAGGGGATATTTACCAAATTATTATTTATGACTTTAAATTAAAATGGAGATTTACATACGTAATTCTTTTTTGTATATATAAAACAGTTTTTTTATATACAAAAAAGATTGTTAGATTGTTGTTGTTTGATTGTTGTGTAGATAGATTTTTATAGTCTCGTATGACTGATACTCATTGTAATAGTCTACTGATTTGGGACACTTTCTTCTGGATGTTATCTTGTTTCAAATAGATGTAGGTATTAGGTTACGAGATAAGTGAGACAAGTTCAAGAGTGATTCAGTATCTGTCACGCATACATATATATCTGACATACACATAAGCTCTGTTGAAATATCGATCAGTCAGACAGTTTATAGTTTAAACCTACCAGAGCGTTCAAATGACAGCTTTCGAGACTTTAATAAAAATGGTTAAATTCCAGGTTTTCATTTTTATTGAACTATGAAAAGCTGCTAATATGAAAAAAATGGTATATAGCTATATTATCTTATAGAAAAAGTGAGTTCAAGAAAAATGGAATTTAACAATTTTTATTAGTCTCAATAGCGGTCTGGTAGGTTTTTGACCGCTCTGGTAGGTTTAGTGTTAAATATACAATATTAGTACACGCCCCGGCTTCGCATGGGTGCAAGATGTACTATACAAAAAAAAATAGCGGGTGAAAAATGCCTATGTTACTCGCTGATAATGTAGCTTTCTATTGGTGAAGGAATTTTTAATCGGTCCATTAGTTTTTGAGTTAAATCATAACAAACCTACAAAAAAAACCTTTCCTCTTTATAATAATAGTATAGATTGTAGTTGAATAGTCGACTTGTAAAATTTGTTTAACTTGATCGCTTAAATGTTGATCGGTTAAATGGTGTGCAAGTTTCATTAAGCACCGGATGTTCTGAATTCAAATCTCGGGGAAACTAGAAACAATAATTGTTCAGAATGAATAGAATGAAAAATAGGCACAGAAATGTGTCTGCCACATCATTTGTTTTTGCTATAGCTAATTTTGATGTTATTGGCTTTAGCAATTCGTGAACAAAAAATACATTTACGTTTTCTTGAATTTCTCCTATCATTTTAAAAGGGTTAGTTATACCTTAAATAAGCTTTTAGCGAGTACTTTTGCTAATATTTTAATAATTTGCCTGGACACGAAACGTGATGTTTAATCACTTTTCTTTCGTGTTTCCGCAATCATGAAAGTGTTATCAATGAGGTAGTTTTTCTTTTCTATAAAGGTAGTCATTCCCAGATAGGTTTGTGTGTACCCTTTTTTAACTGCCGACTTAGCACCCGTTAAACCCCGTTGCAAATAAAAAAAATTAAATAAATAATTATGGTTTTAACTCGCCTCTACAACTTTGTCTAATTTCATTTTTAGACTTTTAATTGTCTTAAATTAGATAACAAAATTTATGATTTTGTTAAAAATAGTTATTTTACAAATAATGTATATATTTTGGTATCTAAGTTAGATAAGTTACTTTTCCTTTTCTTTTAGATATTTACTTTAGAATGAGTAATTTTGTACCTACTTTTGTGTTAGAAATGTTGCTGCTAGTTGGTAAGCCTTAGAATATTATTTCTTCAAAAAGTCGAGTAAAATAAAAAAATTCAACATACTGTCTTTTGTTGTATTTTAGGGATTTTTGTGGACAGCTTCTGTAACATTATCAATTGTCCAATGTCCAAATAAATTAACCTAAATAAATGCCGATGTAATGCAATGTAATTGTATTACATTAAACAAATTGCATTTAAAATAGTTCTGTGTTTTGTTTCAAAAATATGCGGTTTTGGGTAAATTGGGTTTAAAATTTAATAAATTGCTTTTGTTACAGTATAATCCCTTGATTGATGATCACAAATTTCCAATATAAAATATTAGGTGAAGCTCAGTAATGAAATAATATATCAATTGTATGTGAAATGTAGCATCACGTATTATTGACGAATCTGTGGCCAAGTCAGCAAAAAAATCAGTCTTCAATCTATACTAATACTAGACGTCCCCGCCCGCCCGCTTCACTGGGCGAATTGTAAAGGATAGACGAATATGAACTATCCACATAAATTTGAAAAAAAATGGTAAAGGGTTGATGGAATTCAAAAAATGAATAGCCTAAAACCTTCTACAATTAATTCCGCGTCGAATGGTCATGGTATCATGCCGATCGGTCCAGTAGTTTTCAAGTTTATCGATAACTAAGAAAAAAAAAGTTGCTTTTATATATATAGATTATAAAGAGGAAAGATTTATTAGTTTGTATGTTTGTTATAAATTAACTCAAAAACGCCCAGCTGCCGACTTCCATCATCGTACTACACGTCACAAACAGTCCTATCATCCTCATCACCTCGATGAATGGAAGTCGAGCACGATACGGTTCACGCGCAACTTCATTTCACGTACAACAAAACTGTGGAATGAATTACCGCCATCAGTGTTTCCATCTGATTACGACCTCGTTAGTTTTAAAAAACGAGCCTATACATTTTTAAAAGGCTGACAACGCATCTTAGACCCTTGAGCCACGGATATCTATGGGCGGTAGTAATTACTTACCATCAGGAAACCGACCTGCTCAGTTGTCCGCGCGAAATAAAAATAAAAAAACTACTGGACCGATTTAAAAAATTCTTTCATCCATAGAAAGCTACATTATCAGCGAGTAACATAGAGAATTTTGTTTACAGTACATCTACATTGCACTCGTGCGGAGCCGGAGCGTGTTACTAGTGTATGAAAGAGAAGTTGTATACAATTCACCCTTAATCTAAAATTCGATTAATTGCTATAAAAACATGGTTTTATTCACGTGAAATATTTTTAAACCTAAGTGGCAGGTATTACTATCGATCGTATAATATAACATAATCATTATGAACTTGTCATCTATTATAAAATGAAATAAAAAGTGGACTAAACATAAGGCAGTATAATTACAGTTCTTTATTAATAGCTCAAATAGAACCTTAACTAACTTACAACTAAAAGTCTATAGATATAGTCAGGGGCGGGACCACCATACAAGCCCAAAAGCCCGGCTTATTCCATTAATGCAACTATAAAAATAAAAATGCTCTTAACGTAATTAATAATTTTCTAAGTCATATATAACTTATATTGTTACGTAATTATATAAGTTTTATAAATATGTAGATATTACGTTAAAGTCTGTAATCCGTGCTTTTGTGCTTGTATGGTCCCGCCATTTTATATAGTAATTCTATAAACTCATGAATTTTAATTATTCTATTATTTATCTGAGCATAAAATATGTAATTTGAAATGTATCACATTAAATAATTCCCGTAATAGATACCCCAGTACACTATAATCTGGGAAACGAAGGAATTACCAAGAATTCAGCGCACTCGTTAAATGGGTTGTCCCATGTCGCCGTCGCGAACGTGGCTAAACAAAATGTAATTTTCCTCCCAAATGCGTTCTTACGTGACCCGGCAGAGATACGACGCTTTTATGAAATTATTTTCAACCTTTAAGTAACTGCGATGGACATATCTGAACGCTAAACGGTAAATAGATTACCGAAAAGTTGCTAAATGAAATACGAAATCTTTTCCATGACGTATTATTTATTATATATGTTAGATCTTGTATTTTTATACTAATACTAACATTACATAGAACGCTACATTATCAGCGAGTAACATAGACAATGTTGATGTACAATTTTTTGTGTAGGTACATCTACATTGCACCCGTGCGAAACCGGGGTGGATCGTTGATTATATAGAATAGGGGGCAAACGGGCATGGCTTACCTGTGTAAGTGATCACCGCTGCCCAAAGACATCTGCAACACCAGAACGCATGCAGGTGTGCAGCCGACCTTTAAGGAAAGTATAGAACCGTACATAAACATCACGTCTTTTTCCCATTGGGGTAGGCAGAGATCGCGGAATTCCGTATGCTCTTACATAATACTTTCCCTTCTTCTACTTTTATCAATTCGCTCGGTTTCGAGTACTTCTGACCTGGCCCTTTTGACGAACGTCCCAGATTTGAAAGTATACACATGTATAATGTATATATTATGTGTAGGTATATAGCATATAGGCTATTATTATTTAAATTTTGGTTTTGTGGCCTAACCGAACGCATACGACAAATTCACGGAGACCGTGAATATACTATAGAGTACCTTATTAACTGAAAATATAAATAGTATTTATATAATACTAGCTGATACCCGCGACTTCGTTCGTGTGGGCTTCATTTTAAGTTGAGCTGTAGAACAAGCTTTCTTCAAATGACATATCCTCCATCTTCTGTACTTGGTAATTTCATGAGGGAAACAGTTATTAGAGTAGATATTGACGGTTGCTTCAGCGATCTAATGGCTATCTATACACATATGACAATTCGAAAAAGTTCAACGCGAGTCAGATTTCATTGAGATTTGATGATAAATATATAGGTGCCTTTAAAATAATATTTAAATGATGATAACTTTTCTTTCCGACAACCAATTTTTTTGGTTCAGTATCTTCGAAGAGTAGCACGAACAAACAGACAGACAAACAAGAATCTTAAAAATTGCATTTAAATGCATAAAGAGCTGCCCTTCTTTTATCATCCCTCTTAATTTCTAGTAAAAATATTTAGTAAAGTGTAATTTCGATTCTACTCTTTTATTATATGTATATAGATGATCCTCTAAGTACGAAGAGTTCCTTTCCAAGTCTTGTACTAAATCGATAATTTAGTTTACTGAAAGTTTCACTTCTTATAGTTTTAAGTCAGCCGTAATTACGGTAAGTATGCGTGAGAAATTCTTTATCCTCTTTACAACTTTGTAAATACATTTTGTTAATATGGTAATTTGAGAACGGTTGTTTCATAAACAATTAATAATACAATTTTATTGAAGATCAATCTTTACGGTATCTTTACTGAATTCCTAAAACAATTTGAATGAGTTTTTGCGTGTTTTAGTGGGTCACTGGTTGGTTTTTATTTACAATTAGACCTATGGTTCGAAGAATATTATTTTCAAGTAATTTTTTTTTTAAATCTTGGATGACATATTCTTTTTGTGAATATGTATATAAATATTTTAGGGTTAATTTTTAATGATAAGTTTTTAGTTTGATATTGTTATGTATAAGTTAGTTTTTGTTTTAATTTTCTTTTTATTTTATGTTTTTAATATTTTTGTATAAACAAGTTAATTAATTTTTTTTCAAGTCAAAGTTATTTTCAAGACAGTTCAACAGCTGTCGGGTCCGCTAGTAAGAATTAAGTGTTTCGTATTATATCTTGACTAAAGACACTTTTTAATCCTTATGTTAGTGACAAAAAATACTTCATTACAGTTATAATATATAAAATAAAAAATGCGTCAAACGGATTTATGGTCTCATTCTCTTTCTTTAGGGGAAACTTTTTAATAGAAAAATTAACTGGACCCATTTAAGCCCAAATCCAATCTATGAAATTTGAAAGGGACAGACAACGAAGGCTTAACTCATAAATGCTCACAAAACGCGTCCTTAGCAGCGCTACAATCAGAGCTTATGCATAAATTTGAATTTTCAATTAAGAATCTCTGAAGAAAATTTTATTAGACATAAAGAGAAACCTTTGGTCTCCTTAGACGAAATACGTAGACCGTATTAAAGAACAGCGAAAGCATTAGAGCAAAATAAAAATAAAAATCCTTGAACACTTGAAGTATCTTAGGAAAATCGTTTTGAAGGGCAAGTTATCACCATCGCCCATGAACATTCGGAATTAAATGTCTTAGATGTGTTGTCGGCCTTTTATTTTGGGTTACCGGTTTGATTTCTGCTGGATCTAAAATGTTTATAATTTAATTTTATGATTTCTATAAACGTTGAATGGAAATATTGTTTTTATGTACTTAAACATAAAATATTGTATTCGGTGGGATCCAAACTCGCAACCCCTCCGAACGTAAAACAAGTGCAACATCCATCGTAAAACTATTTATAATTTAAAAGATTTTACTTGTAAAACAAGTTGTAAATGTTATTGTATCCTCAAAACACAGAAGTGAAGTAATAAATTTTAATGAAAGAAATACGAGCTGACTCCATGCCTGTCTCTGTCCTTGGAAGGCTGCACCCTAAAACGCTTGAAAGGCGTTCGCGAGATATCTTAAATGAGTTTCGTTATCTCTGCAAAAGAAAATGGGATTAATAGTTAACAGAGATTCCCCAGAGCGCTAAATATCCACTTTAACACTTAAAATAGCACCGAAGTACTTGTTTTCCTTGACTTGATACTTTATCTGATAATATACCGAGTCTTTTTTATATTGATCTGAAAACTTTCCTTTTTATCCTACTGATTCTTACCTGGGTTTAGCATTTGACAACTTAATATTGTCTTTTATTAACGCGAGTATCACACATTTAAATAAAATACTTTATAACGGATTAAAACGCGATTTATTATTTATATTATTTATGCCGATATTTCGGATGCTTTTCACTTTTTCAGCAACCGTCTGCCGCGACCAAGGTTGCTGAATTAGACTTGTCATGAGACAACACCAAAAAATTTAGTTAAAAACGTCTTGATTTGGTGGCTCTTATCAATACTTTTTGATGTACTCGTATATTGCATTCACGGGTCGCAGGTTCGATTCCGACAATATTTAATTTTTAAAAGTTTAATAACAGCTGTTCTGTTAACGACCTATTCCTTAAGGACAATTCAAGCATTGAATGTAGCCAGTAAGGAACGGATGGACTATCAAAATATCGTTCGGGTAGCAAACCGTATAAACGAACTACTGTTACCTAATCATCATCAAGAATTTCGCTCACATGACACAGGACTTCGCTAGAAATTAAAATACCCGTAGTAGGAATTCCAGATGGCCAAGCGTTTAGATTATAAATAGACGTTAGACAGAAAACTAAAAATAATCTGAACTTTAAAACTACTGAACGTGTGAATTGTCTGACTAAACTAGTATAGTATTTTTGTATAGCACTAGCCCGGCTATTATAGAAAAGGCGCCACCGAGCGTCAACGACGTACATATCAATGATACCTAAGAGCATCCAAACTTTAGACAGGAGGCTTTATGCAAAGGACCTGACTCCATAAAGCGACCATAAAAGGTCCTCGCACAAAGAATGCAAAGCGTGCTATAAACTCTTGGCCTCTCCGTGGTGTCCTTTACGATAGATTTATATTCATGACACTATCTCGAACGCGTAAAATTTCGGGCAATGGCGATCCAGAAGCGGGCATATGTAATTTTGTTTGAATAAGTAAAGAGGGAAGGACAAAGGCTATTTGATCTTTCTTTCTGTCTCGAGTATACTAAGAATAAATAAAGTTTGACTATTTATGTGATATATCATAAATAGATTTAGGAGGGTTTTGTGATTATTGATTTTCTCCTCGGCAAAGTTTTAAGCAAAGCTGCGCTGTTTTATTCATGATTTTCAAACTGTTCGATGATTTTTTTATGTTAGATATTGACAGACGAGCATGGTTTACTCATGAGAGGTTCATAAGTACACAGAACATCAATTAATGATGCGCTGTCGACCTACTTTTTAATTCGAGCATTTGGAAATCCATAAATTGAGACTGAAAGGCGCAATATGCACTCCACTGTTTTTCTATATATATATTCTCGGAATTTCGATATTCCTCTCACCCATTTCATGCCCGAAGTGACCAGACGTGGCGAAGACATGTTCAAAGAAAATTATAAGCATGTCGTCCCGGCGGGATCCGAACCCGCGGCTCATCGGAGCGCAAGGTTCTATCAAAAGCGCAAACGAGTCCGTCAAACCGTACTTTCAAAAGTTTAAGAAATAATTCGATAATGACTTAGGAAGCTTCATTTAAAAGTTTATTGTACCATTACAACGCTCACGGGAGACATTGTCTGTATATCACTTTATTTCAACACCTGATGCGTATGTGAACTTGCTTAATTTGTTGAAAAAAGTAATTTCGGTCAGTTTACGAGTGGTCAGTTTATACGACCCATTTTATTGTTTGAAACTTGAGCGGTTTTCGTAATAAAAATTTGGGATCTTTCAGTTGCGAAATAAAATGACTGAGTTTCTGTATTTGAAGTCCACTAATCTTGATAAACTCCACGAAGTACTAAAAATAATTAAATATCATAGCTATGTATTTTTCTTTGTTTAATTTAAATTATTTTTATCATATTATACGTATAGAGAGTCATATCAAAAAAGCACCAAAAAAATTCTTAAGTTCATAGGGTTTGTTTAGGTTGACAATGTTTTTTTTTTAAATTTTGATCAATTTCAATGAATTTTGAAAATATTATAATATAGCTTATTTTTTACCTATTAATTAATCAAGAAATGCAAATGAAATCACTCTTTGATTGTTGAATATGATAATAACATAGTAACTAAGCAATTCAACTCCTTATTTTAAATATTTAACTAGCATTTAAGTATATTTTTCTATCAGACTAATATTTTAATTAAGACAAAAACAATAAAAATATTTCGGTCTCCAATTTATAAACTTCTTATTACTTTTGTCTTGTCAAATAATCATACTATTAAAATATTATATACAATATACATATATGCACACTGTTTTAATAAATAATATCTAACATTTACCGACGTATTTGTGTAAACAGGAAGAAAATATAATTAGTTACAATGTAATTACATCAGCAAGGTACATCCGAATATATTGCTTCAAGTTTCTAATTAATAGGGTCGAGGATCTTGCAATAAAATGGGCTTAATTAAAGATGCAGCGCCAATGAGTAAATCGTAGGGGTCGGACGGTAGCAAGAGAAATGTTCACGAAAACAGTTCCTATTCGCTTTATTTTCATTGATTCATGATAGTTTTTTAAAGAAATACGTAAGGTTCTGAAATATCTGTAATCTGTTACTAAAGCCATTATAATTATATAACATATTCATAAATTGTAATAATTTTTTGTTTGTTAAATAGAATAGGGAGCAAACGTCGTCCATAGACAACTCCAACACTAGAGGGCTCACAGGTGCGTTGACCTTTAAGAAAAAATAAGCTCGATTCTTGAAGGTTATCAGTTCGGAATAATCGCCGGCGATAGCTGATGATATCTGGTAGTTGTGCGAGGCATAAAGTGTCAAAGGAATAACCCATTTGTGGAGTTCCAGAAATCGTGATGATGCGTGATATTTTAAAATACCGACAAAAAAATGATCGGTTTATGTCAGGTCGGTACATTAGTATAGTTTGATATCGATAGACCAGCTTACTTTATGGTAGGAGATACCTAGCTACAGTACATAAGTTAAGTCAGTCAATCTATCCTGTCACCCATATTTTTATTTCGAGCATTCGAAAGTCAATTGACTAAAACCGAAATATGCAATATGCACTTCATGGTTTTCTCGTCTATGAACGGTGGTTTCCGGTCGTTACCCGTTTGAGTCGCAATCAAACTTAGGGAATATATATTTACAAAAGATGAGATTCAAACTGCCACCCATCGGAACGCAAGGCACCCGATGCGTCAACGCGTTCGTCAAAATACTAAATTATTCTTGAAATGAAGATTTTTTTGTTATGTAACTAGATCAAATTAAATAACACATTACATTACACACATTATAATTTTACAATAATAATCTCTTTGCGTTGTATTACAAATATAATATAATAATATAATGGAAATACGTTGTAGGCTCAGTATAACTGTAACATTGTTAAACATTTTATAGATATACTAATTACTTCAGCGTTGACACACATTTTTAAAATATTCTCTTGCATTTCAAAGTAGTAAATTTTAAAAACATTTTATCTCAAATGATTTTACGTACGTTTCGAAGGTAATGCCTCCATCAGACATATAACTAGTAAACTCAGTGGAAACGACAAAACTAGCGTGCATTGAAGACAATTTAAAAATTATAAACACGATTAAAAATGAAGAATGTCTCACCCGGCTTCAGAGTTTTGCGTTAATCCTCTCATCTACTAAATTAAAATGTGCTATTCCCAAATGTAATGAAAATGCGAGCGAACCACAAATTTTCGGTGCAAATGAAATCTTTGCTAAATTGGTTAACCCTTAATTTGTAAATTGTTTTTAATGTTACTTTAACAACACATTATATGAATTATCAAATAAATACTTGTTATGTATAACGCAACTGCTGATTACTATCGTATTAAAATTGGGGATAAAATTAATGTTTGGATTAACGGATATGTTTGTTAACATAGGTAATTGCGACCTATTGTGACATTATCTACACTAATATTATAAAGAGGAAAGATTGTATTTTTCTATTTTTGTAATGAATAAACTCAAAAACTACTGGACCGATTTAAAAAAAATGTGTATAGTACATCTACATTGCACGGGTCGTGTTGCTAATTTTTATATAGGTATTACTAACTGGTGGCGAGTAACATAAAAACCATTAACCATTTTAAACATTCATTTTCATGTATACCTATTTGTATTCATTGTTTTTTGCTGCTTTTTCAAATACTTAAAGCACAGATGTACAATCGATTTTGTGTAAATTTAAAGAGTTCATTAACATGTTTAAAAAAATCTAAGTATCATCAAGTGCTCAGCTAACAATACCTCTTTTAAGTAATTTCTTTTAAATAAACTAAATATATTTTTGAAACGAATGCAAAGTTCGATCAGTTAAGAAATATACAGCAAAATAAAACGACAACTATATTCTAACATAGAGGCGGTGATATACGTTTAATATAGTTTTAATATAGTTTAATACCAAGAGAAACATTTTAAATACGTAAATTACTATCACTATAGACGCGGGGTTGTGAAGGGCTCATAATTAGAGTAAAAGCGTTATATCAGCGACATTGTAGGCGCCTCAAAGAACCTTACAATAGGTAATGTGCTTAGCTCTAGTGCCTGGTGCACGTCATTACTTTGAACATGCGGAACATAAAATCTACTGAGCCGAATTATTATCTTGCTTGTGAAGATAAATTTAAGGACTTTAATCTTTTTTATTGAGCTTCGCCGGACGGCTCCTAGTTAGTATGTGTTCTTTAGGTTACAAGTAAATAAGTGTGTATCAAAATTAGATTGGGATTCCATTCGTACATTGTCGATGTACCCTATATGTATATGTACGAAACTATAAGCTTTCTTCTTCCGATACAAAAAGGAATTGAATTCTGTGTCTGTCTTCAATATATTCAAAGCTAGAAAGAATAGGTCTTCTAAGTAAGCAAGCTCCTACTTAAGCCGCTTTCGTGAAATTGTGATCAAAACTTATTATTCTCCTAATAAAAAAGCCACCTCCACGTTTGTATTGCATGCGATAGCGTTTAGTAGCTAAATAATAAAAAAATATTTTTATATTCCTCCCTAAAATATCATAAACACGGAAACCTGTTACAAATCATTTTAAATAACATTCAACTATCTCTAAATGGGGTGTTAAATAACCGTTTCGCGGAAACGATAAAGCTGAATTCATACGAGACTAGTATCCTTTATCTTCCCCAAAAGCTTTAAAATGTATGTTAGCGAGTTCACACAATGTTTGGGTTAAATTGTGACCTTAAAGGCGATATAATCTCTATGCATTTCCAACCCTCTTGAAGCTATCACTATACGACTCTATAGATACTATAGGCGTAGAACCCTCGGGCAAGATAAAATACATTTAGATAAATGGAAGAGGCGCCTTTACTTGGGCACTCTTACTAAACGACAGTCTTAATTTTCCCAAAGTAATAATTAAGAGTGAAGCCTCTAAGGGCGCAGCACTGGCCGAGGAAACAGCTCCTAAATTTTTAAACACCTTTAAGTACTAAGGCTGATACAAACGTTAACTGTTAGTAAATAAGTCTGTCGTTTATATACTTTGTAAAAATAGATCCAGTACACGGATAAAAATAATACACGAGTAAAAAGTATAGCAAAAAAACAGTGTTTTATAAAAATATATCCTTACATTTTTACAAAAACCGGGGATATCTGTTGCTCCCATTATAGATCCAAACCTATTTACTATACCTCGTTGCAAAACTGCGTTATATCATAAAAGCGGACTGGTGACAATGATTAGGATTTTTAACCACTTTAAGAGATAAGCCAACTGAAAAATATGGCTAATTATATTTAGCTTTTACGACTTGAAAGATTTTTTTAGACACACTACGATACGGCTGTGATGTAATTATTGTGTTGTGTGTAAAATCAATAATATTTGTATGCATTACTGGAAAAAATGTGATCGCCAGAATATATTTCAAATTAACAACTATTGTACTCATAATATTGTCTTTTATTAACGCGAGTATCACACATTTAAATAAAATACTGTATACCGGATTAAAAAAGCAGTCTCCCGCGACCACGGTTGCTGAAAAGCATCCGAAACGTCGGGATAAATAATTTAAACAATATAAATAATAAATCGCGTTTTAATCCGGTATACAGTATTTTATTTAAACTATTGTACTCTGTTTTTAACAAAGAAATTAATAATAATAACAGAAAAACTTGTCAAGGTACCTACTAGATTAATTAAAGTACCGTATATATTAGTTTAACAGCTAAATATACACTACTTACCTACATTCATTAGTTGGAAGCCCAATTCACCTTTCCATTATGTCTATCCTTTTAATTTTATCTTCCTTCTCCTTAACCATAGAGATTATAACAGTCTACGTCGAAGAATTTCACACTATACCTGTCTGCAAAAATAAAGGTATTTAAACACAGAACAGGGAAAAATTCTTCTGTTCTGTGTATTTAAACTACCGGAATGGATTTGACTTTTCATGTCGTTTTTGTTTTTAATCTATTTAACATAGAACTATAATAAAAACTTAGCTTTATTATCTTCCATCTCATCGCCTGTCCCTTACTATATCATCAATATAAATTTTGAGACGGTACTAGATAGTAAAGTTGAAGAACAGTTGCTTTATGTGAAATGGTTCGCGCTTAGCGTAGTTATTAATTCAGGCCGGCCATAAAACTTCCGCCAAACAACTGCCTTCGTTTTTATTATTTATGGGAAGGAATTGAACCATTTACGTATTCATGGTTGTCACAGCTTATGTTTCAAAGCTTTTTGTTGATATAATATAAATAAAGATTCTCAAAAAATATAAAACTAATTAGATAATATTTCATTTACATTGGTAAAACTTGCTTTTATCTTAATCTTTCCTATTTTTACATCTAGCAATTTTCTTAATTAAAATTCATATTTCCGGGCAATTTTTATAATAAAAGGCGGAATATTTTTTACTCAGTCGCTTAACCGTAATTAACTTGAAAGATTTTAAGATAGCCAAAGGACTCTTAGGTGCAAAATCTCGGTAACTGTGCCATAATCATTTTAATTAATGTCTAAAAATTAACCTGAAAGCATCGTAGAAATGAAATCGAAGTTTATAATGTGATTAATTCGTGAAAGCATTAAATTACGACAGTCATAACGAGAATATTTTCAGGGTTCGTTGGCGCGATTTTTAGTGCATCTCGAGGGTAAAACTCAATAAGTATACAATTTTAGTTTTAAGCTTAATTCAATTTTAAGTTTAGGGAAAAAATAGGTACTTATAGGCACTTCGATCGATGTTCCGTTCCGGATCGTGGGTTTGACATTTTAATTTTTTTCCTACGTTTTACCAATCAAATATTAAAATGGGGAGGAGTATCAGAATTCCGATCGGGTAACGTATTGCCGTTCATAGATGGAAAAACCGTGAAATGCATTGCGCGTTTCGATTTCAGTCTATGGATTTCAGAATACCTGAAGCAAAAAGTTGATCGACAGCTGCACACCATTGACTGATGTTCTGTTCTGCCGATATACAAAAAAAATCAATATTACCTATATGAATTGCCATAGTATTACGAATCAAGACACATAACCAGATAGAACAATATAGAACAAAACCATAGTAAATGTTGACTCTTAAATACAACTAAATAAACTACGAAGCAATTTATAGATTCGTAAGTGTGATAGCGGGTAAGGTCGACTGTAAATTGTCTGTTCTAATATGGGTTGTTACCGAGACATTTGTTAAGAGAACTACTTACTTTCTATTGATGGGAAGCCATTTGTACCTCTGACATACGGAAGAGATCTGCTTCTCAAAATGTTGCATATAAATTAGGGCATTGCATTATTTTGTTTTTGCCACTCTGTAACAGTTCGCGAGGCGTAAGCTGAGCTTTGCATTGGTGTGAGTGATCACCAAAAAAAAAAACTGACTAAGTTAATCAAAAAACTTTTAAAAATATTTTTTTTTATATTTTAGGTAGGTACATAACATAAAGGGGAGAGGTATTCTAGTAAAATAATAGTAATATTGTCTTAAAGAACGCCCTTAAAGCCGTTATCACACCTACGCTATCTATGTGCACTCACACCAAACCAGCAAAGCTCAGCTTACGCCTAGCGAACTGTATAGGCTTGTACTCCAATAGGACACTCAACTCGACATCGGTCTTCATAAATTTCAAAACGTCAAATTCCCATAGAGAATAATCGATTGACACTTGTTAAATGATTATTCTTACTATGTGCTATGGAGGATAGAGGTAAGGAGAACCATCTCAAGTGTTAAAATTAAATTGAATTTAAATTTAAAATGTTATACTTATTTGGATTTTAGCACTATACCCTCGATATAAAACATTTAAATTTTTATGTTATCTTCACTGTCAGATTTGTTGCTTGATTTACGTACCTTGATGTTATAGTCGAATGTCCAGGTTTCCATTTACCTTTACATGTATTTCGAGGATCTGTAAACATGTTCCGATTGTACAAAACACAATTACTGATAACGGCGCAGAACAATGGTTAGTTTGAAGTAAATCCGACCGCTGACAAACAATACGCTTTTATGTTGCGCCGCAAAATTTAGTTTTGATTGAAATCAACTTCGAAATCGAGTATTGTTCCTGAAATATTTTTAAATATTTCTGTAATATAATTACAGTTTGAAATAGTAGTATGGAGCAGAATTGTTTTGTATTTTCAGGGTGTTAACGTTTAATATATATTTTTTATATTAGATATCGATAGACGAGCATGAGGTTCATTTGATGGCATGTGATACTTCAGCCACAGAACATCAGTCGATGATGCGATGTCAGCCTACTTTTCACTTCAAGCATTCAGAAATCCATAGACTGAGACGCGCAATGTGCACTTCACGGCTTTTCCATCTATGAACGGTAGTAAGTTACCTTATACACAAAAAAAACAACGTGTTAAATCGTAACAAACAAAAAGACAAATAAATAAATATTTCCTCTTTATAATACATACTAGTATATGTAGATATAGATTAATCGCACCTTCAGTAAGACAAGGCTATAAATCGTTTTCCTAATTAAAAAGCTGGTAAACATAAGAAATATTTATTGCTGTCAATAACATGACCCTATTCAAAAAAATCTAAGGCTTATTTTATGCAAAAACAATTACCTTTAGGTGTAGGCAGAATAATACAACAATGAATGTAAAATAATAATTAAAATGTCTCTTTTAAAACCAAAAAGTACAGTTATGCCCTTGTCTCACCAATGGTGTGATATGTTTGTTTCAGCAGGATTAAGAAAATCATAATTAGGTACACATACGAAAATTTTGTGAAATGAAATGAAATGTTTTAATGAAATTTTTAATAAAAGTCTAGTTAATATTTACAAGTTTAGATTCGCAACTATGACAAAGAGTGTATTTATTATACTGTTAGAATATAAATAGGCAAGGGGCGTATATTAGTTCCGCACACATGCACCGTTTTAATAGCTACTGTTGATATAGTAACACCGGCCAAGTGCACTGGTCTTTATTTGATTCGAATAATATAATTGGCACGCATTTTGTTTTGAAGGACTCGCTTTTAGATGTTTCTGTAAATGTAGATAGAAAAAATAATATATAATACTTAGATAAATTTTATATTGTAAATGGATTAACCGTTCTGTGGATTGCTCGTTTCATTCTCAGCCTATGAATTTCCGAATGTTCGAAGTATAAAGTAGGTTGACAACGAACGCATCATTGACTGATATTTTGTGGCTTAAGTACATAATATCTTATATCTGAGGTGATCTACCACTTAGTGAATAAAATAATTAAATGTATACAACCAAATGATATATTATAATGTTCTTCATCTTTGAATACAATATGTCAACGAAGTCTCTTCAAATCTTCGCGTTTATTGGAAATGTATTTTTAGAATTATTTTTAATATTATTTATTAAAACATACAAATCACATAATTACTGCGTTTGCGTTCCACCTAACTAAGCCATTGGAAAGAACCACAGAATGTATGTATATGCTCTAAAACAGGTATATACCTTAATTATGTTTTGAATTAGATCGATAGCCATTTACCTCACGCGAGTTCAGTGTAATCTATTCACATTACACTGTGTGAGAAGAATCCTTTAAAAGGTCTCAAACTGATGTTCAGTGCTACGAAATGACCACTTGACAAAGACATAGTGCAGTCATTAATATAAGCACGATGTTTCGAATGGGGGCATGGGGGCGGGCACATTAGTAGTAGATTAATATACTCCTATTGGTTTATCCCTCACGAAGAAAGTATTTTGGTACAGGCATTACCTACTTTGTTTTATTCACTCCATAGAGTTCAGACGACTGATTCCGGCAGATAAATGTTTTGTATGATGCGTTGTAATTTGTGATAGTATTTGCTTACGGGTGATTGGAAATGATTTTGTAGTAGGTATTACAATATTTTTTTCTTCTATTATGGTCCGGGAATTCCTTTCATAGTAAATTAAAAAAAAAAACATTTCTTAAAAACATCTGTAGCTCTGACGAGCTTGTTGATAAAACATCTACCTTACGCTTTGATGGGTCGCCGTTTGAATACCGCCGGGATGATATGATATATCCCCTCGTCTGGTCACTTCGGTCATTAAACCGGTGGAAGATATATTAAAATTCCGGAAAGGAATATGTTCATAGATAGAAAAACCGTTAAGCGCGTTAGCTCAGTCTATGGATTCCCGAATGGTCGAAGTATAACATACCTATTATAACTACTATACTAAGGATAACAAGTACTATAAAACTACGATCGAGTTCTCCACGTCGCGTAGCTTAACCGGAAATCGGCATACGTTTTCATGTCTAAACCTCTTTATCTTCGACTAAGCCGTCAATAATGATGCTCAGAGCTGGAGCCACACTTTCATTAAGTTTTGTACTCGACAAGCGTCGCATTAAATCCGCAACCCTTAACTGCAGGACAAGGATACCTAATACACTTTCACACTAAACTGAAAAGGATAGAAGACACCCGTACTTGATCCGATTTATCATGCACAGCACTTATTAAAGCGACCAACATGCGTGTTACTTCAAAACTTTAAAGTGGGTGTGTATTTTAAGACATGGAAATCTCGGAGTCGACATGACTTTTTTATTTGGAAAACTTTAACATATTAATTTCTAGACTCTTTCTAAAATGATTTAATTTATTATCGAATAATAGACGAGTTTTTGTTTGATATTAGTTTGCAGATTAAAAATAACTATAATGTATACATAAGTTTAGCTAATATTTACACTTATTTCGTAATTAAATTTGCATTCGCGTTCTGATTGTATAACGTAAACATTATTAACAAAATAGGATTAAACAAACAACTGCAGCTCAATACCGTTCAATGTCCAACAGATTGTAGTTTCTATTCATATGTAGATGCAACAAAAAATCCAATAAACAAGACTCGCATCCCCTACAGTCATTATTGAAAAGAATGTTAACATTGCAGTCGGCTTATCCTGGGGTCGACTTACCAAAAGAGTTAGACTAACGAATGGCCGCCCCATCGCGAATCGAGCCACTCTCTCGTTATGCTTGACACTTCAATTCGGCTTAAATTTAGTTAGAAATTCAAATTTACTGAGTGTAGGTTTCTAACACAGGCAGGTTTTTGAGGGTTTTCATATCGCAGTTAATGAATACGTCTATCTCATGTCATCTTGACAGAGATTGAAATGTGGTTCCAAAAAAGTTTTGAGATCGTGAAAACTTTGAAATTGTGATGTCTTGATTAGGTTTGCGCATCATATTTTACCATGTTTAATTTGAAATTAGAAAAGTTAACTATTCATAAGTTCTGAAATCTTTTACTTCTTCTGTTCTGTGGAAATCCTAGTATTTAGTTTCCTAGTTTTCATTATTTTTCATACATATAAAATAATATAACCTAATTATAGGATTGTTTATGCCGTAAGCCAGGAAAAACTTATTAGCAATATTAATTTAATACTATGTCAATGAATATTAAATAGCAATTACCGGCAAAAATAGAGGACTGTTCCTCCATTTATTTTGATGGTACTTTCTCTAAAAAACACCAATTATTTTTTGCATTGATGTAGTTGCGAGCACTTAATAGTGATGATCGATGAAATAGTTAAAATGCTACTTATCCATAATAATAATATAATACTATAAAAATAGAATGTATTGTCAGTACGATAAATTATCAAGGCTTAATTTACTATAGGTAATATATACAAGGCCTAAAAGTACACTCATATTGTTTTCTAAAAAAATATACTAAATAATACATTATATTGTATTTGTACATCGCTAATTCAATATACTTTAGAATTTTAATTGAAATTTTTGTACGAAAAGGTTTGGAAAACGAATATTATTGTCAGCGGGCGATAAGCTCATCATCAGGTATGCGAAGAATTCACATATTAGCTCGACGAAGCTCCCGTTTTTCCACTTCCATGCGGATTAGCACGACTTCAGAGAGGATTCATATTGCCGCAACGAATGCGTTTGTTTTGTTCAAATTTATTTTATCAAGTAAACGGTGGCCTTCCGCCCACTGGGCTGGACGTAATACTCGGTAATGCGGGCACGACTACTAGTATACACCGCGTTATATTTGTTGCTGACTAATGAGTGAAGTTATTTGCTTAATTATTTTCACGAGTTTAACGCTTAGTGAACATTTAAATACGTATTGCGGACTTAATTGAATATCGCATCGAAACGGGATAAATTATAAACAAACTCGGACTGTGATTAACGTGTACATCGAATAATTTATGCCATTCAAATATTGTCATATTTATATTAATTGAAACGTCAGCTTTGTGTAATTCCTTTCATTTCAAGCTTACCTACGTGTCTTTTATTTTTCATTAATATTCATAGCAATTTCAATGTAAGTGATGAAAATTCACCATCGATTCGTTAACTTCGTATTTTACAGGCTTCCGTTGAATTTTAACGAGTCATTGCACTTTTAACTCATTAAAACGATTGAAAAGAAAAATTGTTGTTGATGAAATTAATGGGAAGACAAAATAGTTGTCGCTGGGTGCCGGTGTATAAATCGCAGAATCACGCACTGCGTTTACTAAAAGCGTTGATGAGAGCACCCCAATGATTAATCGTGTTTTCATTGGCGTCGCATACAAAATGACATAGTTATGAAACGCCAGTTCAATCAACTCGGTTTCAATAACAATTTTTCATTCTCGACACACTAATTAAGTCCTTTTCATAAATATTACCGAAGAGTATCAGCTCACATTTCAATAATCGACTCTAAGGCTAGCGTATAGAGATACAAATGATGAGAGGATTAAGATCGCGCTGAGCGAACTTGAAAGCGACATCTTTAGTAACAAGTGTAAAATATTTTCCCCAATCGTTGTACCTGGTGCCCCGAGGGATATTTCAAGGGTGAATAAGCTCGCATAATGGCAAAGGGTACAATATTTTAAATTTCAATCGCTGCGAGCGGTCCGCCCGTTCCCTGGAGTGAGACAGAACAAAGAATCCATTTGGTGACTTTCGCTAAGTGTTATAATAAGTTATTATATTTGAAAACGTTTTGGAATATTGCCTGTGATTGAAAGTGCGTTTTAAATCGATATTAATAGATAACTATGGAAGATATTTAAAAAAAACTTAAAAATTGTAACGCAACTTGTTTATACATTAACATCTAAAGTATTGAAAACTTTGAACATGTAAAGTCGACAATTGTGCAAAAAATTAATTAATAAATCAAAATTAAACATTGAAGTATTACAGACCAACGCCTCTCAAGCAACCCTTAAAAATATAAAATGCTATAAAACGGAAGAATGACTTCCAATTTTTCGAATTTATATTAATTGTCACTTTTATCTGAGCTTTTATACCTTAAGCGTCTCCCCTTCGAACATTAAGTTTTTATTCCGAGATTAATTCTCAGAATCGTTATCGCCGCTCACGATTGCCGACGAATTTGTTACGGCGGATACACCTTTTCAGTCAAATTGCAAATTTTATGCGGCGCAACGATAAAGGACCTATAATCATTATTATAAGTCATAACTTCGATTGAAATTCGGTCACATTTTCGGAGTCTCTTATCGCATGGCTGCAGTCGGTGTGGAAAATACCTTTCGACGAATTCGCGAATCGCTCGAAAGTCGACACTTCCAATCCATTTACGTTTAATGCTACAACAATTGTGTTAAATATTGTCATACAAAAATTTAATTCTTTATTTTGCCAGGAAATATATTAATACGAAATCGGTTGAACGAAGTAGTTGTTTTACTAGGTTTTCCCGCAGTTTCACTTGAGTTTTTTTAACACACATAAACGAGTATAATAAGGCTCATTTGTTAATTGTATATTAGCCACATGAAATCAATAAGAAAAACGTTTTCGGAGGATAAAATGTCACTTACCTCTGTAAAAATGGACATAATTCTAGCCCTCATTTTTGGACACAAAACACAAAAAGGAATGATTAACAAACCACTTAACACTATATGGAATTTATATTGTAATATAAGAATTGTTTGACGTTATTTCACCATAGTTTTAATTTTTGAGTTTCATTAATAGTAATGGTAACACGAATTTCTCCCGGAGGACACAGATATTTGAAACTCATTATTAGTACAATTTCTAATTTTTAATTTACAAACAAACACTAAGCTAAAATTTAACGTTCTTATTTTCTTAATTCAAATCAATGATTTATGTACTCGTATATTTAAACATTTAAATATAGAACTAGATTGTTGACTTAACAAAATAAATGTCAGATGACGTACCAAGAATTGAATTAAGAGAATGAAAACACGAAACAAACCTTTCATTTGTCGCTTTGTCAGACGAAAGGACGAAATATTGTAATAAATAGAATAAAATCCCATTTAACGAAACAAAGCATCCGTAATTCTCTTTAGAAGATCTCGTTAGAGTCTTAATGAATCTATTGAGATTTCACGGAGCGAATCAGAAGGGAGGGTAGGTTCTAGTAATAATTTGCGTTGGGACCTCGCGGTATCAGTACAACAAGCCATTGAGCAAAGCCTAATGCTGTTTCGACCTAAGTTGGAAACATGGAGGCAACGAGACGTTATTAAATATTACTCTGATATTTTGTAACGGCATTATTTTGTACTGATCATTCATGTTTATTTATCTTCAGTTCAGTTACAGATTATGGAAATTATTAGTAAGTATTCTACGAGTATATATGATATTTGAATACATGAGATGGCCTTTGGCTATAAAAACACTCCGCATATTAATAATGGGCACTCTATTTTTATGAATAAACTGAAAAATCTTGTATTGTGTTAAATTATGTTCGAAACGTTATTTAATAATAATGATATTTACATTACGTAATATAATTAATGTATTTTATTAATAATTGATCCTAAACTGGAGATTTTTTGGGCCACGTTGTGGATTGATACAGAAAGTTAATATATTTACATTTGCTATCTTTTAATGTGCTTATTATTTGCGGACCGCTTCATTGGGCCAAGTAGAGTGTGCGTTGCGTTTATAACCGGAGGTCCTAGATTCGAATCCCGAGAAAACGAGATTAAAAACAAAAAAGTTTCAATCGGTCAGATCACAGATTTACCTACGATACGACACCTACTGTTAATAAATAATTACTTTATTTACTGGAATGCCTTAGCAAAAATGAGTGAATTTTTAGAAACTATAACTTCATGTTTCAAGTACAGGGATTAATTCACTACAAGTTAATGTATGAATGTGTTTTGAATGAAATCAAATATCTTTATATTTACTAGTGGACCCCGCAGACGTTGTTCTGCCACAATTTTGGCTTCAAAATTATATAATTATTCTTAAATTTTAATATGCCCATTTGCCCACTATAATTGTCTAATATGTCACTGATTTGCAGTGGACATCTGTTATTCCAAAAAAGCTAAGAATGCATGACGTGAGCTGTCAAGATGGCGGAGTTCCGAACCTAATTTATTTTAAAATTAATTTTTGCATATATTTTTTTCTTGAATTTTTCCGATATTTTAATAGCTATTCTTTTATTCGGGACATAGATGAATCCAACAAATAAGATATCGTTAAAATCAGTACAGCCGTTCTTGAGTTATAAACGGTGTAACTAACACAACTTTCTTTTATATCTATATAATCTATATTAGGTTTTTAGAAAATATTAACATATATAATATTGAAAGTTCTTATGAAAATAGGTATTTTCATAAGAACTTTCAAACAAATAATCTTGTTAAGCCATATATAAATTGTATTTAGTTCGGGCTCGTTGGAACTGGTGTCGCGGTGTCTAACAACTAATTGCATTGAGAGCGATAGAGCGCGCGCAAGCGATGCTAATGGACGGTATTAATTAACTCTAGCGTCTCATCAAATCTGCAAAATATCTATTTACGATGCTGAAAATCGTGAACGCTCTTTAACTTAACGCTATCGTGAAAAAAATCATTTTACGAGACATAAAACGAACGTAAACTGAACATTAATTAAAATGGAAATTTTACTTTGTGCGATTAAATTTTATAGTTCGTTTGAATAAAAATAAGCGCAGACACATTAAAATAGCATTAATTCTTTTTTTTGGATGTGAAATAGAATGTATTTGAAAAGCTCTCAATAGAGAATCGGACTCGTTTATTGAGGGATCTGTACGTAAGTACGATGTTATGATGTTTTATAAAAAGCGCTACTTATATTATTATAATTATGGATTAAGTATGCCTAGTCTACTGTATTTAACTTATATCATAATCAGCCAACAACCAACTTTCAGAGTTCAGTGTGATCATTGCAAGTTATGGTTTCCCTTTTTTTTTCTTTTTTTCTTAATCTTTTAATACTTGAATTTAAAACAGAAGTGGGGAGTCCATCATCGATATTTAGGTCCAAAATCAAATCCAATCAACTATCAAGTGATTTCATATAAAAAGAGCACATACGACCATTAAAGTAAAATGGGTATTAGGACAAATTATAGAGTTCTGATTGCACACAAACATAAACGATATTTGATATTGAAAAGGAGAGTTTGCGTCGTTGAGTCGAATAATAATAAAGAAGTCGTTACATGGTGTCTGAGTGCAGCTGTAACGGCGGCAGATGGCCCATAAACGTCTCAATGTTAAAACTTGTAAGCGATGAGCCGGTGCCCCGCAGTGCGATGTTGCCTCACCTACTGTTTTTACTGCTACTAGATTAACATGTTGACAGATACAACGCCTGTCGACGTCATTTTTCAATAAAACAATATGACAGTACGTCTGACGTCAGAGTTTTACCTCAATACAATGATAATTACGCCTCACGACTTTTCTATACCAACACATAAAATGGCATTCTGTAGTGTCAATTATTGAATTCTTATAATATCTTATAGATATTTTATCCCACGAGGTCCGTTGAGCTAAGAATGTTGTCAAGCGTGCATATATACGTTGTTGTAGTGTGCGCAATGTAGAGCGTGCGCTCCCGAGATTACGCACACTCAAAAACATCATAGCCAGCCAGCACGCCTAACAAGATTCATAGTCAAACAGACTTCATGAGATAGAATATATACACATGTATTTATAACTGGGCAAGGGGACAATATTTGACTTTTCGTGACACAACAGGATCAACTCGTGGAGTAATACTGTCTAGGAAAATTATGCTCGATCCGCTTTTCATGGAAGTATGATTAGATTTTTAAAGTTCCCTCGTAGTCGTTAGTCGCCCACTATGTATGTGATAGTCTTTGGAATCGCGTGATTATAGATTCTCGGTTATAAAGGTGACGTAGATAGCTATAAGTAGCAATGCGCCCCGGTTTCACACGGGTGCAATGTAGATGTATACATAGCCTATGTTACTCGCTGATAATGTAGCTTCCTATTGGTGAAAAAAATTTCAAAATCGGTCCAGTAGTTTTTGAGTTTATTCATAGCATATAAAAATTCAAAAATACAAAAATACAAATCTTTCCTGTTTATAATATTAGTATAGATTTGTATTCTTATGCACACTCAAACTGCACATGGTATAACAAAATATCTTGCAAATCAGTGCTATTTGTACATTCTCATGTTAATAGCTAACTTTTAAGAATAATCCACAAGACGTGCCTCAACCCTAATTAAAACATTCAAGTGACGTTAAATAAAAGAAACATTCCCGACACTTAGCAGCTGACGCTCTAACTTTATCCGTTCCATAATAGCCTTTAATTATTCCGATGCTATTATTATCATTTTAATTAAAAGGTACAGGATTGAATTAGGGTATCCCGGACTAATTGCTTATAAATAATAATAAACCTTAGAATTAACTGATTGTAATACAAATTTTATATATATATTTTTTATGTTAGAAATCGATAGACGAGCATGGCGTTCACTTGATGTTACACAGAACATAAGTCAATGATGCGCTGTCGACCTACTTTTTACTTCGAGCATTCGGAAATCCATAGACTGATACCGAAACGCGCAATGTGCACTTCACGGTTTTTCATTCCCCGGTCGAAATTTCAATATACCCGATCAATGCCCGAAGTTACCAGACGTGGGGAAAACATGCTTAGATAACATTATAAACATGTCGTCCTGGCGGGATTCGAACCCGCGACCCATCGAAGCACAAATAGTTGTCCTACCAAACGCGCCAACTAGCCCGTCAAAATTTTCAGCACTTTTAGGAAATGTTTTCACCTCTTCTCGTAAATAACTATGCATATTCGCCGCTCGTTCGTTAGAGGGTTTATAAACTGATGTAAACTGAAACTTTTTTTGACCCAGGTTATCTATATATAATCTATATATATAAAAGAGATTTCCACCTATATAGTCACTCATCACGATATTTCTGGAACCATAAGGCGTAGCGACTTGAAATATGGTAGGAATATTCCTTTCGCCGAGTAGAGGTCAGCTAAGAACGGATTTTACGAAATTCAACCCACAAGGGGGGTTGCGGGGGCAATTGCTAGTCATATATAAAAGAGATTCCCACCTATATATTGACTCATCACGATATCTCTGGAACCATAAGGCGTAGCGACTTGAAATATGGTAGGAATATTCCTTTCGCCGAGTAGAGGTCAGCTAAGAACGGATTTTACGAAATTCAACCCACAAGGGGGGTTGCGGGGGCAATTGCTAGTTAAGGTATATTGTAGGTAACAATAAGGTTAATAACCCAGTCTTTGTGTCATAAGTTTGTTAAGGTTACAGTAGTGTAGTGTAGGTATATGGACTGTTACGCATATTAGCTAACATAAAATATAAGGATATTCGACATATTAATTTGTTACTATACACACTTTCTAAGGTAAAAATCAATTATTTTGTGGCAATATAAAAATAGGTCCAACCCACAAAAATACTTTCGGATTTAAAAGATTAATAGGATGTTTTTCAAATACATTGAAAAGGTGTGCAAATAATCTCAAAAATATTATTATCTTTCTTGTCTACACTAATATGATAATGAGGAAAGATTTGTTTGTTTGTTTGTAATGATTTAACTCAAAAACTCCTCTACTAACTTTATCAGTGCTAAAATTATTTCATCAATAGAAAGCTACATTACCGCCGAATAACATAGGCTAATTTTTGTGTCTTGCCATGCCACTTAAAATAAAAAATAAAAATATTTTTATATCAGGAAACTTCGCGGGCATGTGCAGAACAACACACCAAAGTTTCATAATATTCGGATGAATAGTTTAGGATTGAAAAGAGGACAAACATAGATTTTTATTTATATAAAAGATCGGTCGTAATATATAAATATAATAATGTATGTATAGGTGTATAATTTTCGACAAAGTCAAATAAGTGAATCGAAGTCAAACATAAGTGTACTTCGTTAAGTTAATGTCAATATAAACGATAACGAACGCTTTGACTTCATAGGCGAATGGGTTTTATATCCGAAAAATCGCGCAAGAATCTCGCAGTCTTTTGCTTCCAAAGAGCCCTTGTTGATCTGTTCTCTGTGAAAATATTTGAATCCGGTGTACGGCGAGTTAGAGAGGGTTCATTCGATCGATGCACCTGAACACAGAATATCTTATGAACAGTAGGGACGTTACGAATGAACGTGCGTAAAGTTGAAGTGTTTTTTAATAAATAATCTATTATCGGTCTCCTTTATCGCTTAAAGAATATTTCGATCATTTAAAAGATACCTTTTTCTTACTTGGTATGTTCATAAAATATATATACTGAATAATAAATATAATTTATAGTAATATATGCCATTTTAGTAAAGTTATATAAATACAATTCAATGTATGTAAGCTATTAATCCGATTACGATGACACTTTGGTGGGTTATTCTACATACGGCCGCGAAGGTTCCAGACACATGTTTTGCATGTAATAAAATAGAAAAATTATGTGAATAATTATTTAAATAACACATTTTTTAGGTGCGTGATGTCCCAATGCACTGTCAATACTGCCATTTGTTCAAAGTACAAAAAAAATATGTCTAAGTAAAAAGTATGTGGTAAGTGTACCTACTGCTCTTATCTATTCTGTACTCTAAAATCTCTTCGGATAAAAGTTCGCCAACAAATTCCGTAATAATTTCGAAGCAGTGAACCGCGTGACACGGAGCGACTTCAACTAACTTCGGCAGCTGCCAACTGGAGCCAATATGAACACTCCCAAACTGAATATTGAAAAATTGCGTGTCATAATAATTTTATTAAGCCTTATTCTTATTCACTACACCAAATAAATATACAAAATTTAAATAATAATTAATGCATGTTTGTATTGTCAAATTATATTGTTCTGGGAAGACAAACACAGGTAGGGAGTTCCATTCCTTAGCGGATTTCATGATGAAAGAGGAGGCTAAACGACTTGTTGTGTGATGGGATGTCTACCAGGTAAGGATAAAACTGGAGCCAATATGAACACTCCCAAACTGAATATTGAAAAATGCGTGTCATAATAATTTTGTTAAGCCTTATTCTTATTCACTATACCAAATAAATATACAAAATTTAAATAATAATAAATGCAAGTTTCTCTAATGCAAATGTCTACCAATACCCGAAACCTGAAAACCCGCCGTGCGTCTGTATATGTCCGAAGATGAAAGGATTAGGTTATGTAGCTCCATTGTACACCCTCTGAATATAACATTGATTTTGTTAAACGGCTACCTTTATTTTAGATACAGGCAATTGAAGAGATTTTACTATAAAAAGTATACTAACTAACCAGGCCATTCAATTTCTATTGTATTTTGTCTAACTCACCCTAATAAAAATAACATATCCACAACCATTTCAAAAAAAACACGGAAGTTAAAATCGCACCTGACTTCCATCGAGAAACACTGCACTAATGGAAAATGTAATATCGTTTCAAATTGGTAAAATAATAAACAGTTATGTCAGTTACAGAAAATGCAATCACGGCGCTTATGGTGTTGTAATTAAATATTAAACTCTACGCGATGGCTTACCTTCGTGCCATTGTTGATTTATTTTCTGAATTTCATTAAGTTTTGACACGTTAATAACGTATGAATATCCTGATATGTTTAATAGAGATTACAATAATATCAGGGTGACATATTCTGAAATTATTTGTTTACCAGTTGCATTGTGTTTAATAAAATTCACAAATTAATGTATGATTAAAATTGTATCCAAACGCACAAACACTATGAGTCGTGCGTCGCGGGCGGTTTTTCCAATCCAATAGACTTGGAAACCTTCAAGAATCGAGCCTACACTTTCTTAAACGTCGGCATCGTACTTGCAAGGCCTATGGTATGTCCAATGGTGCCCAAATAAATTAAAAAAGATACATTATTTTATAGCTTATTTTTCCTATTCTGATCCTACTATCACAACATGTGTCTTCTATTTTTCTTTATAAGTAATTGTCACCTCAATACTCACACTTTTCATACACATCATTCTTCACGCAAACCATCCATATGTTCTGGGTTTTCCTTCATCACTATATCCGTCCATATCCATGCTCATAACTTTTCTCACTACTTAACTTTCTTCCCATCACATGCTCTTGCCACATTATCCAACTAAAGTAGGAGATGTTATATTTTCAATTCAGCTTACATGGTATGACCTTAATGTAAATAATTACATATTCTATTTTCAAATAAAAAAAATGGCATAAAAATATTATATTATAAAATTAGGAATTTGTGATGCCCTTCTCGTTTACACAGTTATCGACCGCAAGATACTAAATGCATACATTAACGTAATACGTATTTATTTATAACTTATATCATTACGTAATCATATAACTTATAGTTATATAACTATTTATATTAAGAATATATATTATTTTCTATTTATGGTAGCATTAATAGAACAAGCTGTGCTTTTGGGCTTGTATGGTGGTCCTGCCATGCAAAATGCATACCACTGGGTGACTGGGCAATCTTGTTACTATCATATACGCAGTTTATTATATATGGAACAGAATGCTAAAATCCAGGCAAAGTAATTGTATTATAAATAAATCTATAGTTAAGAAACAATAGGCATAATTATGGAACCCCTTGTGTGTCTAAAATCGATAAACATTTGTTCCCATTGTACGTTACCTTCAAGGTGGTTCTCCTTTGAGCCGGTTAGCAAAGCCTTTCATGTACAAGTGATAGAAATTAGACTCGTTCCGCTATAATTAAAGACAATAATTGTGCACACGCTACGTGAGTGAATATAACCTAATATTATTATATAGAAATGGGCTTTCTTGAAGAGTTGTGTAGCAATTTATTTTCTTGTGCGTGTAAGTATCATTAAGAGGTGAGAGAGTTTATATTTACTGGATTGGATTATTGTGACAGTATTTTATATTACCGAACAAATATTATATAAGTAATATTGTATTTTATTATTGCGATTTATTATTATAAATTTATCTCGAGGTTTCGAAAACTATTAAAGTACATAATATGATAGAGAAAGTAAGAAAAGTGTTAAACGAATCTTAATAATAAATATTTAATTTAGTTAGTTTAGGATAGATATATGTACGTGCATGTTACGCAAAATTGCATGTACCTTACATAACTTACTTGGTAAGTGCTTACTTATTAAAAAAACTTACCTATCTGAGGACAACTTCACACGCCTTCAACATCTGAAACAAAATATATTTTCACTTTATATATAAATTTTTATTCCTCTTCATCAAAGTCAACCCGTGTAAATTCAATTTTCGTCCCGGAGAGAGATATCCTAAAATTTTACCTAAAACTGATATTTTTGTATATAAGTATGGTGATATTCTATGGTGGGAACTATCAGTATAAGGACAGGGGAAGTAAATACACTCAACATATTCCCAATAAAATACGAACTATGTGAAACAGTCTAAGGTTATCTATAACATCATTGGTGTTTCTATTTTGTTACCAATGAACCAAATAATAAATAATATCATTGATTTCGTACTCTCAAACATATCATACACATAATTTCCAAGCACTTATCGTATGACAAATGGAAATATAAATGGCATGTCAAACGTAATCATGTCAGATGATTATCGGATAATTGTTCCGTTTTCGTGGCGGGCTGTATGGCGTCTACCGGCCGCCCGCCCAACCACCGCGGCCGCGCCGCCTTGACGTGACGGTAATATCGCTGCGGGAATATAAATACGACTACTATTAAACAAATGCAAGGTAATTGCAGTTTTGCTATTACCAACGGGTTATACCGAGTTTATAGCTGTGTATACATGTTATGGTACACCCTGTTGACCCCAATTTCAACCAACATGAGTAACAATTCATGTTTATTACTAATAACACATATTTACATAATTTTTGTTTTTTTTTTTTTTAATATTGCCTTTTATTAAATACAATAGTTTATACCAGATTAAAATAATATAAACAATAAATTGGATTTTAATGCAGTATAAAGTATTTTATTTAAATTTTGATTTTTTTTAATTAAAAAAATTAAACGATAGAGTATAAACCTAACGAACATCATAAGATAGACATTTTTAGAACAATTAATTTATCGAAAACACAAGAGTTATTATTTCGTCACTCAGCCGCGTCAGAATCCAACGTGATATCAGCTCTTAATTATGGAAGCCGTTTGCGTAAAATTAACACAAAATAATCATTAAATACAAACACTTCGTCCGTAATAATTCCGCTTTAAATCATAACGTTAGTGAGTACTGAGTCGTGCAATTAATTGCGTGAAATAACTTTATCACTGAAATGGCACATTATACCGTGAAACGTTTGTAAGCGTGTACCATAATAAATAAAGGACACTAAGCTGATTAGCATAAAATCGGGTCGACAAACCGAGAATTACCTAAAATCTGTTAACAAATGGTGGCTTTACATAATTGAATGAAACCAAACCAAAAACAAGCCATATTATGAAGCATTATATAGCAATCGAATCAATTCCTACTTGGTGTTTTTTTTTGTTTGAAATTGATAGACGAGCCTGAGGTTCACATGATGTTTTTTTTTTTTATGTCAGATATCGACAGACGAACATGAGGTTCACTTGATGGTAGGTGATACCTCAGCCACAGAACATCAGTCAATGATGCGCTGTCGACCTAAGTTTTACTTCGAGCATTCGGAAATCCATAGACTGAAACCGAAACACGCAATATGCACTTCACGGCTTTTCCATCTATGAACGGTGGTTCGTTACCCGGTCGGAATTTAGATATTCCTCCCACCCGATCAATGCCCGAAGTTACGAAAACATGCTTACAGAAAATTATAAGCATGTGCTCCCGGTGGGATTCGAACCCACGACCCATCGTTGCGCACGGCAGGTGTTCTACCGAACGCGCCAACGAGCCCGTCAAAAAACCGTGGTAAGTGATATTTCAGCTACATAACATCAGTCAATGATGCGCTGTCCATCTATGTTTTATTTCAAGCATCCAGAAATCCATAGACTGAATACGAAACGCTGAACATTCATTTTGGTTTTTCTATCTATCTAGAGACATCGTTACACTGTCGAAATATCAATATTCCTCAATACGGATGTATAATGTTCGAATAACTACCGGAATGGTTGAGTTGTAATTCAGATCGTCGTAAACTATAATTTATATAATTATTTTATATTATTTATTATGGTAGTGAATGTTATGTATTATGTAAATCTAAGTGAAAAATACAGATTCTTTAAACCTAACCTTTACCTACTAGTAAAATAAGTAAAACCTGTTATGAGTCAATTGAATTAGATATGTCAACAGATGACAGATGACTATTAGAATATTCAAATGTTTTACTATCGAATAAAAATATTCACTATGACTAAATTCTAAAATGCGATTTGATAGTTTTTTTGCAAATATTTGAATTGTGTGTTTGTTTGTTATCCTTATCGATTATAGAGTTGAATTTAATGTCAGGAGTAAAATTATAACAAGGTATATGTAATAACTTTTCAATAGAATTAGAATTAAAAAGTCTCGTTTTTTGAAAAATAAAGAATAAAAAATAGGTAGTCTATGTTTTGGGCAGTTCTTAATATTTCGATTATAAAAGAACTAAGTGGTCACAATTTTCACGATGAAATGTATGGTAAATATTCTTATAATGATCACAAAGTGATTTAACGTCATTCTATGAAGAACAATGTAATAATATTATATATCGAAATATATAAAATATTATTTTCTTTAATTTGTATAAGTAATATAAATGCATAAACCTTGAATCAATTAGAAACATTATCACATTTTGATGGAATCTTGTCATCAGAATAGTCGTGAATTTATCGGTCGTTATCGTAAGAACCATGTTTTCAAATTCATAAAGCACTATACATTATTTCAATAGCTTTCAAATGCCTCAGATTACGTGCATTCCAGGCCACATTCAATTTAGATACACAGACTTGTGATTGGAGCACTTAGAAATTGCACATACAACTGTTAATACATACGTATATAAAATACTAGCAATTGCCCCCGCAACCCCCCTTGTGGGTTGAATTTCGTAAAATCCGTTCTTAGCTGACCTCTACTCGGCGAAAGGAATATTCCTACCATATTTCAAGTCGCTACGCCTTATGGTTCCAGAGATATCGTGATGAGTGACTATATAGGTGGAAATCTCTTTTATATATATATCTATATATATAAAAGAGATTTCCATTTCCATATTATGTTAACTGCACCTTTTGCTATGAAAAATGTGAATCTATTATATGTTCTGGAATATATATTAGAAGTGTATATTATGTGATTTCTTCTGCTATCAGCTAATAATATTGTTTCCTTCTTTTAACCTGCAGTTCCTTTTGATGATTATTCACTTTAATATACCTACTATTAATTATTATAAAGACTAAGGTACATTTATTTGACCGTAAACTGATTTTAAATCTAATATATAAAATTCTCGTGCCACAGTTTTCGTTGCGATACTCCTCCGAAACGGCTCGACCGATTCTTACCAAATTTTATATGCGTATTCAGTAGGTCTGAGAATCGGCTACTATCTATATTTCATACCCCTAAGTGATAAGGGTTGTTCACCCTTAATTTTTTTTTTATTTTTGGAAGATTTTTGGGGTTTTTAATTTTTTTTTATGTTGCATTAAAAAATACATACAACCCCTGCTTTTTTGTCAAAAAAATCTAGACCCGTGCGAAGCCGGGGCAGGTCGCTAGTTTACAGATAAAAATTTAAAGTAGAATAATTAATGATTGCCCTAGAATAATGAGCAAAAACTAAAAATTGCACAAACCTTTGTATGTGTTTAAGCGCCATCTATCGAAACGAGCTAGATTTAAATTAAGGAGCCGTTTCCTATTTTCTGCCCTCTCACGGATTTCATGTGAACTAAATGCCTGGCTCTAAACTGGTTACTAGATGGCGCTGCCAAACAAAATTCTCGAATTTTTTTATCCGGATTGTAAGCCTAGTCTTTTTACCTATTGATTAATACTATAAACCGGGCTTTGTTGTATGTAAGAACTCAAAATGCATAACTATGATTATTATCAAATGCTAAGCTATGTTAGAACATACATTAATTATAAGTATTAAATATTTGTATTCTGTATATGAATATAATATTTACATAACTTTGTATGTATAAAATACAATGTTTAAAAATATATTAAAAATAATCTTTAATGTAAGTGAGGTGTTTCAGCAGAATAAAATTATATTATCAAATAATTAAAATATAATTATATAAATTTCAACAAAGGTGCAAAATACTAGCTACACAATCGAACATTTTATATTCCAACTTACTGCCGTTTACATCATTCATTACTTTTGTATCAGGTTATGTGGCACATTACGAGTACTTCATAACCTTTCGGCCTTGGTTTTTTCACGAGTGTGGTTTTTCTCTAGTGGTGCTTCAATCAGCTGTTGTCTGCATTGTCTCTACGTCATAGACTACGACTCGTAGCACCAGCGTAGCGCTACTACGCGAACTATTATAAAATGCGTCTAGAGCATTGACATAGTATTAAACAGCCACACATTATAATATTATGTAAGTATTTATATCGAGGGTATAGTGCTAAAAGTTAAAACCCAATAAGTAGGAAATTACAAGTTTAAGTTAAATTCGATTTTAAAAGCTTAGGGACCAAATTACCTATCTGGGGGCACGGTAGTGCCCCCGCCAAGTCGGCACGGCCGTACTATACTTTTCTCGAAGTAGTTCGGGCCATTTTCGACCCCCTATAACTTCGTTGTGGATAAAACTAGAATCCTGAATTTTTAGTCACTAAGCAGGCATTGTATAATCTCGGTATATTTCAAATATCATTCTGTTTGAACCAGTAGTTTAAAAATTATAACTAGTCAAAATTTGATAATTTGTCACTCACTCACTGACTGACCGATCATCAAATCTCTAAGGCACTTCTAGCAGACATAGAAACTTGAAATTTAGAATACAATTAGTGTTTAGTCTATAAATCAAGGAAAAACTACAATATTTTGAAATTTCGGTCCAGTTTTCTAGATATACAATTTTTTTTTTTTTTTTTTTATGTAATGAATAACTTAAAAACTACTGGACCGATTTTAAAAATTATTTTACCGTTAGAAAGCTACATTATCACTGAGTATACATTATTATTACTAGAAAAAAATAGAGATCCTTAGAAATCCCTACTAAAAACAACCCAAGGTGTAAAAAAATTAGCCATAAAATGTCTTTCATCGCATGTGCTGCGGAATGTATTGATGATAGAACAAAAAAAACGCCTACAATATTATAGAACATATCAAAATCTACAAAAAACTTAACGAGACCATATGTCCAACTATTGTAGTTATGTCACTATAACTACTTTTTTACATTAAAAAGTTGATAAAAATGCCGATCAAAATCAGACTGTTTTGTATTAATTCTTATCCATATAAACTAAGAAAAGGACTATCTACAAAAAGAAATGAGATGCCATCAAAAACATAAATTGTAAAAAAGGCCAAGTCTTGCAACTCAGTTCTTCTATCGTAAAAAGTTGTGAGATCCATATAGGTAATACCAAGTCGGTCAATTTATTCAGTCTCTACTGAAGGATCCTTCTGTCTTAAGTAATTACATAATAAGCTAACCTAACAATATCTTATAGTGATCATATCAATGCCAATATTAAAAATCTTTGATGTTTAAAATAAAAAGATTGACTTGGCAATCGCACTAAACAATCTAATTTAATATAATATGTATTACTTGTGAGATACATTATGTTTTTAATAAAATAAAAAAAGATACATTGTGATTTCATGCGATAGCCGAGCCAATCTATTTATTTTAAACATCAAAGATTTTTAAAATTGATATTGATAATATGATCACTATAAGATATTGTTAGGTTAGCTTATTATGTAATTACTTAAGACAGAAGGATCCTTCAGTAGAGACTGAATAAATTGACCGACTTGGTATTACCTATATGGATCTCACAACTTTTTACGATAGAAGAACTGAGTTGCAAGACTTGGCCTTTTTTACAATTTATGTTTTTGATGGCATTATTTATACAAAGAATATCGCCGTAATAAATATTAGTTATGTAACTTTTAAAATCGAATTTAACTGACAACTTTTAATTTCATACTTATTGGATTTTAGTACTTTATCCTCGATATTTTAATATAAAATATCAAAGATTGCATTTGCGAAGATTTTTTCCTTACTTCCCTGCAAAATTATTTTTATATTAATTTTATTTTATAGTTAAAGACTTCAGATTAGATTTTTGTATATAGGTTTAAAGTATGGGAAATACAAATAATCTAAATAGCTGAATGTTTTATGCTATAACGATTATTCATATATTTTATTCATTAACAAAACATGCTTGGATCAATAAACCAGTATAATACTTGTACAGTATAATTCAAATCAAAAGATTAACAACAGTAATATATTCAGTATATAAATTTTTGTTCTAACTATTTCTTTCATTAAATATATGCGATGCTGGTAATGTAACTAGTTTAAGAAGCACTTAGTCTGCATTTACGATTTTAAACAGAGGTCTCGGATTTAAGTAGTGCCAAATGGACAAATTATTGTCAAGACGTATGTATGTATGTATGTATGTATATAAAATTGTACGTCTATACTAATATTATAAATCGTACCTATTTTTAAAATTCTTTTACCAATAGAAAGGCATTTTTTTTGTTTATAGTACATCTAAATTGCACCCGGGGCGTATACTAGTAGTTATTATAATTCAATATACAACAGGGTTCCGTATTTTATAGTTCTTATCAGTATAATGCATACCGACATTTGTCCGCCTCATGTTTGTTTAGGACGCTACTAAAACCAATCTCAACTAATATTTAACAACCTCGGACAGTTTTATGTTTCGGAGCTGAAAGAGGGTGAATCTGTTTGAATTTTAAACAATACCTGGTTTTAATATTAAAATGGTATCCGATTTAGTACGAAATCGTTGGTGTTTCTGATGGGTAATTTCGATTATCGCTATGTCTGATATATTTATAATTTTAACTTAGTTTTTCTTACGTCTTGGTACTTTGAGCGTAAACAGGGTGGAAGAAATATTGAAATTCCATGCGGATTAGGGACGAATTGCCATGGAAAAGCCATAAAGTGAAAAGTCAGGTTAAAGGTGTCGAATGCTTCAAGAAAAAATAATCGACATTTAATCATTGAAAATATGATATCTTAGATTGGATCATACAAATAAAAAATATAACATTAAAATATTGAATCATGGAACCATTGAAATAGTATACTGTTGATCGAAGCATAGAACAAATGAAACAAAGATGACAATCGCGAGTATCACACATTTTAATAAAATACCTTATAACGTATTAAAACGCACTTTATTATTTAGATATTTCAAATCACACAAAAGTGATTTTTCAGTCTGCCACAACCATAGTTGTTACAGAAAAGCATCTGAAACGTAGGCATAAATAATATAAATAATAAACCGCGATTTAATCAGTTATAAAGTATTTTATTTAAATGATGACAATCATCAAAAAATGATTTACTGTGTTGTTTTTGTTTCTCTCTTAATACGTATGGTTATAATGTAACTTGCGAAAACAAATAATTTTTATGAAAATCGATGGTATAAATGTTGCCAAAGTAGTTCATTGCCATTGCCAAAGAAGTGTCACTTTAGACAACTTCTATCATGACGGCCTGTTGGCGTTTGGTAGAATAGTTAGTAGTAGCTCCGATAGGTCGCGGGTTCGAATCCCATAGGGACAACATGTTTATAATTTTCTATGAGCATGTTTACTCAAGTTTGGTCATTTTGGATATTAAACGGGTGGGAGGAAAATCGAGATTCCGACCGGGTAACGAACCAAAGTTCATAGATGGAAAATACCGTGAAATGCACATTGCGCGTCTATGGATTTCCGAATACTTGAAAAAGTAGATTGACAGCGCAAAATATTAGTATCACAGATATTAGTAAACGCTCTCGAAGAATGCCGTAAATGAGTGTAGTATTAAATAAATAGGTTAAATCTATGCACACGTGAATTAATGCAAAATCCAGATTCACGTTGCGAATTCATGTTAACATGAGTACGTTATTAAGGTCAACTATGTGTTCATGTGCTCATCAATTACACATAACTCACTTAAGCTGGTCATTAGCTATTTAGCTGAAAACGTCCGTAATTTACGGGTATTTGACTACAGTTTGCTATTTCGCAAGGTTTGCTATGAAACGTTTGTTAAATTGTTATAATTTCAGGCCAAAACCAATTTAAATTTGAGCTGAATAATTTTAATATTTATAATTTTTTATAACATAATAATACCAGTAAAACTTTATGTTAAAACGTCGTAAACGTAAAGACAGTATGTACATTATTCGGATGCATATGAAAAGGTGTTTTTAAAAACAATTTTTTATCATAAGTATATTTTCCATTATTAATTAAATTAAAGAAAATTGTTCGTAAAGTACCTACTCGAATCGTCGATATAAAAATAGAACACCCACATAAACCAATAGGTTTCGTAAAAAGTGTTTTCATTGATAGCTTTTTCGGTCCTCTTGCAACTATTTGATTAGGCAAGCGAGACCAAAATACCTCCCAGCCCTATCATTATACCAGCTCAATGTTACAATAATTTGACGGGCTCGTTGGCGCGTTCGGTAGAACACCTGCCGTGCGCATCGATGGGTCGTAGGTTCGAATCCCACCGGGACGACGTTTATAATTTTCTGTAAGCATGTCTTCCCCACGTCTGATAACTTCGGGCATTGAACGGTTGGGAGGAATATCGAAATTTCGACCGGGTAACGAACCACTGATCATAGATGAAAAAAATCGTGAAGTGCATATTGCGCGTTTCGGTATCAGTCTATGGATTGCCGAATGCTCGAAGCAAAAAGTAGGTCGACAGTGCATCACTGACTGATGTTCTGTTGCTGAGGTATCACCTACCATCAAGTGAACCTTATGCCCGTCTGTCGATATCTAACCTAAAAATACCTTCCGACCTCCACAGGCCTAAGAAATATTTGATTGCAAAATAGTGATCATTTAGGTATGTATGTGGACAAGCATACTCTAAAACGTAATACTGACACCTAGATATAGGCTAGTGTAGAGTTAAGTTCAGGCAAAGACATACTATTATCTGATCCAAATTCTTGAATACTAATCCGGGTGCGGCCAAGCTTAAATTTGTCTTCGTTATCCGTGACGGAGGCAAAATGTCCTACACTCACTTAGGATTACGTAGTTCATCCGTGTCCTTCACCTTAATGAAGGTAGGTGAGTTTTTCGGGCTTAATTGAATGTCTTCTATTTGTAGTTATTTCTTGTTTACTTCATTTTGCTTGTCTAATGAAAATGTGACCCACAGTACGTTAATTACGTAATAAAGTAATGGTTCTTATGAAAGAAAATGTTTATATTTCATTTGAATTTTTAGTCATCATCATACTTGAAACCTAATGCTTACATAATAATAAAAAAGTAGAATTACAATTTCTGTACAATGAATTTTTATACCAGTAATGGAGAGAGGACGATTAAAAAAGGTGAACAGTATACAAATAAAAATCATTTTGACGTTTTTGTCTGTCTGTCAGTTTCTTCTCGCTTATCTCCGAAGATACTGATTTTTTTTTAAAATTATCATCTAGTTTTGAGCTAAATCTGGGATAACTTCAAAACTTTGTCCCATAGAAATCGGACGGAACAGAAATATAATTTTGACGGGCTCCTTGGCGCATTCCGTAGAACACCTGCCGTGCGCATCGATGTGTTTTTTTTTTTTTTTTTTTTTATGCGGAATAGACAGACGTTTGACCGCGATCCCACCTGATGGTAAGTGGTGATGCGATCTAAGGAAAGGCACGTCTGTCTAGAAGAAGCCTATTCACCCTAGCCTTAAAGATACCCAAGTTATAGTGGTCCGGAAAGACAGAAGCTGGTAGGGAATTCCATTCTTTCGCAGTTTTAATTAGGAATGAGGATGCGAAGCGAACTGATTCGGGGAATGTCCACAACAAGTGTGTCGTAGTTTCGCATAGTAGTTCTGTCTTAATTATAATATTTATTAAAGCTATTTTAGTAATTATTACAGTCATCTATTCTAGTACCGTAATTCACTATCCATCGGACAGAGGCTTTCAATATCCGCAGTAGACGTAGAGGACATCCTGTGGCAGATCATGCTCGTATAATTCACGTCATCTAAACTCGATATAGCCCGCCTACACATAATTTATAGCTGTGGCGGCTGTGGCTAAGATAGAAACCTATAACCTATTTTGAATACTAGCCGAATATTGAACTGATCGTTAAAAAATAGTGTGTTTTATAAAAATATCTTTTATTCATACAAGCATTACATATTTAAAAGTAACTGTTTCAAAATATTAAAATTCAATGTATTCCAAATATTATTTACTTAAATAACATTTTTAATATTATACATATAACGCTTTCAAAGCATTAAAATGTTTTTGAATGCGTTATATAAAATACTAATAAGACACATATTCACATTCAGTTATTTTGTATTCAAATTCAAAATCATTTATTCATTTAGGTAACATAATGTACACTTATGAACGTCAATAAAAAAATACATATTAAATACATAAAAATAGCTTCTAATTTTATATTTACTACCAGTTCTGAAATCAAGGGCGTAGAACGGACGAGAAGAACTGGCAATATTTATAATTTAATTTAAATACTAGCTTCGTATTATTATTGAAACTATATATAAATTACATATTATATATTATTTAATTTTGTAACACTTGCCGTTTAATCCAATTTTGCATACAAAATTGATCGGAAATACAGATGAAACTGTCGTAAATTTCAACGAGTGAATACACATCGGAGGTATTCGAGTCATCAATCAAAACTTTCAGATCGGATATTTGTCTGACAGTACATTTAGCTCCTTAATTAAAGCAGCGAACAGATGGCGCGTTCCGACCGCCATAGATTTCAATTAAATCGTGTCACCGCACAATATTGCGTTTTATTATTCATCCATCAGACTAGGTGACGAATTGCACAGTAATTTGCTCTCTCTCTTAACGTTTTAGGATGTTGATTAAGTTTTATATAGCTCTATGTACAATTTGTCTGAAGTTACTTAGATATTTATCCTTATATTTTATAATTAACTTAAGAGGTGGTCAAATCTTGTCGCATTATTGATTTTTTTGGTGATGATTAAATCATTTTTATTTATATTTTCCCTTCCTAATTTTACTCCAAAAATCTTTATCCAATTAAATTCAAATTCAATTCAAAATCATTTATTCATTTAGGTAACACAATGTACTCTTATGAACGTAAAAAATACATATTAAATGCTTCTAATTTTACATTTACCGTTTAAGAGACAAAGACCTCTAAAGGCTTAACATAATAACTAATAGCTAAAAAGATTATATTTTTAATATTACTAAAGCACTGGATTTTACTTATCCAAGACTATACATCCATACAAAAAAGGAGATAAGTGAGTTACCGGTATATAATTAATAGTAATCTACTCGTTAATATAGACCTATAGAGCGAATATAGGCATTTCTACGTCTTGTCTTATATTTTGCCATACTCCAAGACAAGATTTGCTTAGTTTGCGTCCTACGTACGTATATTATATAATCATAATCAAATAATTGTCTTTCGGAACAGCTCACATTTCATCGCCTATATTCATTTAGTCTGTAAATTGAACGCAATAGTACGGGGATTAATTAAATTAATATCTAGGAATCATTACTATTCCAGAGTTGGTATAATAATATTATCATATTGAGTGTATGTAATAATGTAACTATAGTTAACCAATAGATGAGATTATTATTGATGAACCCAAGAGAACTTTTTCATAGATAGAAAAACCGGGGTGCATATTGCACGTTTCGGATCCAATGTATTTATTGGATTTCCGCATGCTCGAAGTAAAAAGTAGGTGTACTGACTGATGTTTCTGTGGTATCACTTACTATCAAGTGAGCCTTATGGTGGGCTTCCACCCAACTAACTTTCACGAACAAAATGTGCGTGTGCGTCAACCGGATTCCACTGCCCGCAAGTGTGCGCGCACAAAAGTACACTGTTGCTCAGACAACAGAATCTTCGCGCAGTCGTAGAAATATAGGCGAATTTTATCCCGGAAAACTTTTGTCATCTTTTTGTCATGTCAGTGAAACCTTGTGCGAACCTAAGCTCTCTGATGTAGAAAAATAGAAATTTAAAATAATTTAAAAAATTAAAATAACGTATACACGTTATTATATACATGTTTATTTTTCATTTAAATCCGAAGTCATAAACAATATTAATACATTTGTTTTAAAG
Organism: Anthocharis cardamines; assembly: GCA_905404175.1. Taxonomy (NCBI): domain Eukaryota; kingdom Metazoa; phylum Arthropoda; class Insecta; order Lepidoptera; family Pieridae; genus Anthocharis; species Anthocharis cardamines. Next base: position 6,733,299 of record FR989964.1, read on the forward strand.
TCAACTAGACATTTTTACACGTTTCAAAACAAAAAAAACAACTTACGTAAAAAAGTGTTTTAAAACTAAATAATTGTTAACGTAACGTTATCATGCCCTTGACTCGTAAAAGCCTCTAATCGACTTGTCACCGATAGTCGGAGACTTTCAAATCACGTAGTTGCAATTTGCATACCACAGCGTTAGGGGACTTATAAACGTTTTTACAAGAAAACTGAAGTTGATTTAAAGCGCATTTGCGATTTTCTTAACGCCGGAAGGAAGATTGCATAATAGATAATGGAGTTTAAATGCAAAAGCAAAATTTAAAGAATTTTGAGTCTTATGTGAATCGTATTTTATAAAACATTTTATATAAAACATTTCTGTTGATATCTATCCAAGCTCTATGAATGCTGGCAAAGGAGGAAGATAGAGAATATTATCTACGAAAGTGAGTCGTGAACAGAGATCAGGATGCAGAAGATTGCATATCTATCTTTGAATCGGCAACTAAAATAATATTTCATAAGATTCTAGACCCGTATCTCAGGATGTGAATGCTTTGAATCTAGTTTTAGTTCTTGTCAAACCATTTTGCTCTATACATATTTTAGATTTTGTCAGTTCTCAAGAATATAGCGTTTTGAGTAACGACTTGGTATAAGGGCCTATCTGGCTGTACTATTAATGTAGTATTCGTAACTTTAAATGTAGTCTACATCTCAAATAGTAGGAACTAGAAACTCATCTTTAATTTATTTTATCAAAAAGATTATTATATTGAATATTAGCAAATGAGTATATGATATAAATATGTATGTCTAGCTTCTGCCCGCGTCTACGCTTTGTCAGCGTAGAATTAGTGCGGGTAGCTTATGTTTTAACCGAGCTGTTTTTTATAAATCTCCGCTTAATGGCTCTTCACTCGAGTCAATCGTATCGTGATATTTTTTAAACTATTCGTCCGAATTACTTTGTGTAAAACACAAAGTTCATCTAAATTAAATACTGAAAGCGACGAAAGTATCAATTGTGATAAGAAATGTACATTGTCAATAAAAGTATTAAATTTAAATGTATTTGTAGCTCATAATTTAGGTTATATTGACTTCCATATAAAATATAGATATTTACTGTCACTGATTTTTATTTAGATCTGTTTAAGACAAACAATCCCACGATACATTATCTTCGTGTTACTCCAACGGCTTAGGCAGCGCACGCCAAGATACATAGCTCTCAAAGGGCAGGAAATTTTCCGACTTACTTGATAATTATCGTAATATTTTGGCCAAATTACATAAAATCTTTACAAATTGTAGGCCATGTGTTATTCTGATGTATAAACTATATTACTGTAAAGTTTCATTAAAATCCGTTTGGTAGTTTTTGCGTGTAAGAGTAACAAACTTCAATCCATCCATCCTCACAAACTTTCGTAGTAGGAAGTAGGATGAAATGGCTTAATTGATGAACTTCAAAGACCTATATTTTACTTAGAGTTTCCATTCATAGAGCTGAAACTGAAACTTTCGGGACTCCAATGGAATATTTTATATTCTTATATCTCGTTTATAACGCCAAATAGTCTAAACGTATCAAATCCGAATGTGCGAGTTTTTTATTAACACCATCCATTACACCGAATTTTTCTTTATGAGAATTCTACTAAACATATAACAATATATATTTTTACATAACGTTTTGATTTAAAATATTAATGATTTAATGCCATAGCATGATTATCCAAAGGCTTCAGGTATTTTCAATACCCGTAACGCTTATTAAGAAGCTTAAGCGGAATTATCACCTTAGTATATTTCGTTGCGATATTAAAGCCTATATTTAGACATGACTTAAAATTAATCTCGTGACGTGACATCTCGCCCTGAATATAGCTGTTTCACTGACTTTAATAAAGACTTCACTGAGATTGAGTAGTGAACTCTCGAATGGGATGAACCAAATCTTCAACAATATTAAAATCCTTATATGAGCTACTTATTCCTTTATGTTTTTGTAACTATATAGGTTTTGTAGTGACTTATGTGTTTTTTTATTCTGCTGACACAATATTTAAGTAAAACTGAGCTCCATAATTATGCAATAAAGATGAACTACCTTAAACCTTTAGTACGTTTTACGCATAAGTTGTACAAATAAAAAAAATCTCCTACAACAATTTATTAATTATGTGATCTATCTAACATTTTTTTTACAATGAAAAAAAACAATTTATTTACAGTAGCTATAGCTAATATCTTAAACAAAATACATTTTAAAAAAATCAAAAAGAAGTCAGTCTCATGTGTATAAATTCTCAAGCGATGGTCATGTTGGATTAAGAAATCATTGAAATCGCTTTCAAAACGCACCCGACGTGTTAGCGATTTAACGGCCGTTACGGGTGAGTGACATTGACAAATAACGTCATGGGTTAGGATCGCGGCCCGTGTGTTTTGCGTCACCCGCCGTATTCAGCTATGACGTCACGAGACCTATCTTGGCTTGTTTATGACTCGTCTCTGTATGTGAGTTATGATACGTTTGTCTAGCGCGTGACATCGAAGATTTATGGGGGAAAGATGAGCGCAAAAACATCTCACACGTGACCGGTGTATACATTTTTAAATACCGGATACTGTTGGCTAAATACACTTTACCCAAGAAAGGATATAAAATACATAGCGTTGGGTATATTCTTATTTTGTTGGCGCAAGTAAACGTTGTGTAAAATACTTTTTTAAAGTATAAAACATTCGAAAATTGCTTTAGAGGATTGCGTTGCGTTTTGTACCGAAGGTTCCGATGTCGAGTCCCGGGGAAATACCATTTAAAAAAAAATACCACCACCTATAGCGCATTAGATTGATCACCTACTTGTCAGTAAGGAAAAATGATCAGTGCAGCAGACACAGAAATGTGTCTGCACCATACCTGAGTCTCTTCGTAGGTGCTTCGTAGGTTACTAGGTGTCTCAGGAATTTACACTCAAAACTTTTGAATTTCTGCGTAAAACCATAACGGTTCCTTTCAGATGCAGGAAAACACGAATCCGTCGTTTCAAGGGAATCTCATGCGAATTAGCGTTGCCTAACTGAATTTAATAACTCGTAATGTGTAACTAGAGTCTCCATTCAGTATCATAATTGTCGGGAAAAAATAGCAACAGTTTTACAATTTACATTATCGCGCACGATTCTGAGGTATTTTTTTCCACTTATTGTACTTAATAAGTGGAACAAATTCCTTCTATTATTATTTATTATTACATAGTATTTCTTAATTTCGTTATACTAGCGAGTCTTTGAGTATTATTCACAGATACTGCTAAATAATATTAACCCCTTTTTCAAATTTACTGAAACAAAACATTTTATTTCTGAACAATTCATTGATGAATTATTTAAAAAATAAAAAGTAACTAAAAATACTTTTTAATAGAATTTTTATTATTGTCTTTTATTTAAATTTAATTTTCTTCTTTCAAATAAGTTTTATAAATCGTCCACAATTTGGGTTAGGTTTATTATTTTTTTGAATGTTGACAAATGAATAACTTATGCGTAATGTTGTTTTATTAAAACGAATTCTAGAATTCTACTTTTTTTTAAACTTCCAGTAGTTAAAATTCTGCATGCCTTTTAGATCATTGTACCTCTTCTTTTTTTTATGTCAGTAAAACCTGAATAAAAACCACAGCACAAAGTAAGATGCGATGAGAGTGGTACAAAATTCTGTACTCATACAAGCCGGTGTAACACGGGATATTTGTTTTCAAACGCTGGACCGTACTGCAAGCAGACTTTAATTGCCCCGGGGTAGTCTCGTTAGTCCGTCTGTCATTCTGATTGACACGTATTCAGGTATTGAAATGCAACTAACCGAACTAGGGCTCTTACATTTTTGAAGAATTTAATTTGACGCCGCGCTGTACTGAGTAAAATGTAACGTTATTTGATGACCTTCTCACCTTTTTGACAATGCAAAATTGGAAAGGAATTTCAAAACGACAAGTGATTCGAAATTTAAAATTTATTTATATTGAATAATCTGGTTGTTAAAAGTACAATTCCTCAATCTCTACATTGGTGGGAACGAATAACTAGCTAATGGTTAGAGCATTTTCATCATAGACTTCATTATATATTATAGGAAAACGTAAGCCTATGGCCGACTCATAACGAAGAAACTTATTGGATCTCATTGCATTGTAAGATAGATAAGATCTAATATAAAAAAGTTATAACTCAATAACTTCTACAATGAAACCTATATCTCTATGCCAGAGTGAGTATATTATATCTATATATATAAAAGAAAGTTGTGTTAGTTACACCGTTTATAACTCAAGAACGGCTGTAGGGGAGACCGGGGCTGGTTGACCAGGTTTCAGCTTAAAGGTTTCTATTTCTATTTCTTTAGAGTATATTAATTTAAAAATGGGTTCAGTTAATAGCTTTACTATTAAGCTTTGCAAGAAAGTGGCAAAAAGCACGTTATTCGTTATGATGTAGAGTACAGGCCAGTTTTTGTATAATAGGAAAAACTGGTCAACCTACCCCATGCTCGGGGTAGGTTGACTATTCACCTGGGGTAACTTGACCTATGAAGTTGTAAGGGCAAAATCTACGAGGATATGAGACAAAAGACACAAAAATGTATTACTCTTTTATTGAAACCAAGGCGATCTTCCGCCATGTCAATTAAACACAATAAAATTCAAATTATAAGAATAAACAATCAAACATTTAATTAGGCAATTTGAGTACCTAAAAATAAACAAAGTACTTTCTTACTAAGTATTCAAAACAAAACGAAATAATTTCTTATAACCATTTGGTAACAAATAATCATATTAAACAAAATGCTCATATTTACGACGTAGCGTTGGAGTGTTTTAAGTGGTCAACCAACCCCGTTATACATTAGTCTACTAGCCCCGAACCACTTTTTAACTTTTAAGCACATGCCATAACCTCAAAACTGCGACAAAATCAAATGGAATAATACGTAAAAGTAAGAACATGAATCGAACATTCGTTTGTGAATGCTTTGATAATCAATAACCATGAATAAATAGGCATTATTACAAATAATATTACATCAGAAATAATTACTTTCGTGTGTTGTTTTTCAATATTACGTTCCTTCTCTCAAACGACGTGCGTGCGCGACGCCGCGTTCCCGATGACTGAGCGGGGGGAGATGTTGGACTCTTGTGTCTCACTAGTTAGCGCAAGGCGATTGCCTCGGACGAGTTTTTGATAGTTAGTCAACCTACCCCTATAGTCAACTAGCCCCGGTCTCCCCTACCGATTTTAACGATATCTTATTTGTTGGATTCCTCTATGTCTGGAATAAGATATAAGCTATTAAAATATTGGAAAAAATCAGGAAAAAAATATATGCATAAAATTAATTATAATTAAATAAATTAGATTCGGAACTCCGCCATCTTGAAAGCTCAGGTCATGCATTCTTAGCTTTTTTGGAATAACAGATGTCCACTGCAAATCAGTGACATATTAGACAATTATAGTGGGAAAATGGGTATATTCAAATTTAAGAATAATTATTTAATTTCGAAGCCAAAATTGTGGCAGAACAACGTCTGCGGGGTCCACTAGTACTATATATTATGTAGTATTGGGAATCAATAAATAATGGTGCCAGTACTATAGAAACTAATGCATTATTCTTGGGGATGACCTAATAGGGATGTTGACTATTTTTTGGAATTGCTTTTATTTTATAGATACATCCTTTATAAACACGAAAAAAAAATATTATAAAAAAATATTACATATTTTAATAAAAAATACGTAAATAAAAATACTTTTCAAAGATTCCCGCTAAAACGCTCAAAACGTCACGTGACGTCACAGACCGATAAACAATCTCGCTCGCGTTCGATCAAAGTTAGATCTTAACAAATCTTTTCACTTCTCACGAATAAATTCAATAAAAATTCGGTCTGTGACGTCACGTGACAGTTTGGAGCGTTTTAGCGGGAATTTTTGAAAAGTATTTTTATTTACGTATTTTTTATTGAAATATGTAATATTTTTTGATAAGATTTTTTTTTTCGTGTTTATAAAGAATGTATCTATAAAATAAAAGCAATTCCAAAAAATAGTCAACATCCCTATTAGTTAAGATCTGGGAATTGTAGTATGTAGTTTCTATTTAAATATCGAGTTCTGGTATTGTTAAGTTATATATCCGTATTTTAAAAAGTTTAAGTTATTTGCCTCTTGATTTTTATTATAAGTTAAATTAATATTCTTCCTGTTTCATATATAAACATTTTCAATAATAAGCTTGACATGATTATTTGAATTTCATAATAACAGATAATACTCGTAATAATTCACAATTATTATCCGAAGTCATAATAAACTCGGTTTGACAAAATGTATTGCGCTCTCGAGAGCATATTTCATTAACATGTCAAAGTTTTAATGATGATAAATCGCGTATTCAAATACGTATTTAGAATCTTATTCGTTGTTTAATGGGAACTTGAACCTTCAAGAGATAATTACTGCAACCATTAATAACATGTGCCGACGAAACATGTGATATTAATTTGATGTCACCTCAACATGGGTGATATTATAATAGGCATCATAGTCATTATTATGAAATACTTATCACAGTAGTTTAAAGTTGGGCCATATTAAATGATCAGAGTGCTCTTAATCCCGATTGGAATAAATGGAAATCAATATTATTGTATTTAAACAGGAATCTATCTCTATTTATATATGTTCTTTCTATGTAAAATACAGTCGTGTTAGTTACGCCATTTATAACATAAGAACGGCTGAAATGGTTTTAATGATCACTTATTTGTTGGATTTCTCTATGTACCGAACAGAATAACAATTAAAATATCGGATAATTATGCAGCAAATTAATGTTAAAATTAATAAGTTTCGGAACTCTTCCATCTTCCGCAATAGACGCCGCCGTTAATAGACATACTAGGCATTATAAAATAGAAATGGGAAAATACCATATTTTTTATTTCTGCAACGTAATAAAAAAAACTAATAGTTTTTAGTATTATAATAAAAAACTATATAATATCAAATGGTATGGCACACGCTACAGATTGCATTGAAGGTCTACGCCGTAGACTTTGTGTATCAGGCCGTAGCACGAACGACTTGCAAGAAAGTAAGTCATAACGGGCTCGTTGCCGCGTTTGGTAGAACACCAGCCGGGTGCTCCAATTGGTCGTGGGTTCGAATCCCACAGGGATGACATATTTATAATTAACTATAAGCATGTCTTCCCCCACGTCTGCTAACTTCGGGCCTTGAACGGATGGGAGGAACATCTGTGCGTTTCGGTTTCAGTCTATGAATTTCCGAATGAATGAAGTAAAAAGCAGGTCGACAGTGCATCATTGACTGATGTTCTGTGGCTGGGGTATCACCTACCATCAAGTGAAAGTTCACTGCATATTCATCATTCGGAAATCCATCGACTGGGACCAAAATGCGTAATACGCAATTCACGGTTTTTCCACCTATGAACAGTGGTTCGTTACCCGGTCGGAATTACGACATTCCTCCCACCCGTTCATTTGTCGCTCTTTCGAACATTCATACAGCTTTTGCGGAACCGACGCCATTCAGGTACGCAAGCATCTCTCCACTACCTACATTAAACAACTATTATACAGTTTGTTTGTTTTTACATTTCACACGCTTTCAAAGAAAACATGTCGCGTTTCCTTTCAAAATAGCTTTGTAAGATTTCAACCTTTTTATGAATAATTTCTAAAGTCGAGACCTTTAACTTTCTATATGAAAAGTTTTGTTATATGCACTCATATTTTATTTAGAACACGATTTATGACGTGCTTGACTCTAAATAGTTTAATGTTGAGAAATCATTGCCTAAAATGGGGCAATTTTATAAAGTACGGTAAAAGGTGTTTTTCAAGGACTAACTCTTAAACTGTTTAAGTACTTTATTTTCTTCTACTCGCACTAAGTAATCTAAATATATAAAATAAAATGTAGAAAGTTAACTATATAAAGCATACGATACAACGATATTACAAATGTTTTAACTGCCAGAAGAGAAATATTTTAAAGCAATCCACAAAAGCACGTTTCTAAACAATTGTGTTATCGTAATTATATTTTACTCCACACTAGATGATAATATTAATAATGTAGAATAAACCGTATTTACCGTTTATATTTTATATTATTTTACCGTATTTTATACTTTTTACCGTAAATAAAATTATTATTCAATCTTCTCAGACTTTTTAGTAGTAATTTCGATAAATAAATTTTTAAGTTAAACTTAATTAGGTGTTCATAAATTCGTATTTTTAATCAGAAATTAAGCTCTTCATACATATATTCTAGCAAAAAGTGATTCTAAATATATTGTGGAAATATATTTAACCTTCCATAACTTAGTTAAATATACTTAACTATAATAGCCACATAATTATAATGCTGAGATTTATCTCGCACATACAGTAGGTCATCTATATGATATACTTCATGTACCTACTAGAAAAAAAAAATTACTACAATTATGTATATTACTAAAATACTATTTTGAGAATATTCTAACAGAATTTTCTACTAATTAGAACACTTGTGAGCTTATTGGTATGGTGTTTTTTATTTTTATAAAAAAATAGCTTTAAAATTCATGGGTTGAGCTGATTTAGTTTCAGAAGAATTATCAATTAAAATTCAGGTGTAAACAGTAATAGTGCAAGGCATTCCACAGTTCTCATCGTTGTAAGCGCAAAACGAGAAGTGACCGGAAAATTCAATAGCACTCCGGACGTTGCAAGCCAGTCTCATGAGTGTGAGCGATTTCACAAGCGGAGCGAGATAACCAAATGTTATACTCGCTTATTGAAAGCATCCGATAAAACATTTTCATTCCAAAATAGTACAAAATTGAAAGCTTTTTCAGTACGCCTAAAACACCACTATAGGTGCAGTGAAGTGTTCCGAAACGATCGTTTACAATCTCGCTAAAATGATTTTCAGAGATTTTATTTGGCGCGATATATTTTATTCGGTCGCGAGAATAGATGTTGCAAATTTATTTTATAGAAAATACCTTACACCATTATGAATCTGGTATTTATTTATTTATAAGTAAGTATACAAAACTAACAACATTATATTGAACATGTATCCAATAGACACACATAAAACATTTTAAAATGTTATTCTTTGTGGAAATGTCTACAGAATAAACATAATAACTTGTAATTTAAAATTTTATTTAAGGGCTGATTTATGAATTTGAAGAACTCACGAGCTTCTTATGATAAAGAGAAAATTTTAAAATATTGTTAACATTTACCCAATATCTATAAATTCCATTACAATGAATAGAATATGTATATTTTATATTTTAAGAAGCATTTAAAGGCTATTAGGTTATTATGTATTTCTGATAAATGAGAATAAAAATGGCAGCTCACAAAAACGTAAAACATAAAATAATTTATAAGAGATCTTAGATCTCTAAGTGCATTATTTTTATAAATTATTTTATGTTTCACATTTTTGTAAGCTGTCATTTTTATTCCAATATATCAGAAATACAATAGCCTTTAAATGCTTTCTAGCCTATTTTGCAGATATTGCAACATAAGGCCGAAGTCTCACTCTACGATTCACGTTATCGCAACAATAGGTACGTTTCTACACGACCGCGACGCGACGCGGACGTCCCCTTGGCCTCGCGCGCCCAAGCGTACCTCCACTAATTACCGCGTACCAAACGTAGCAACGCATTTTTCATACAGATCACGGATCCCCTCCGTTCCCAATCGATTGGAACCTTCTAAGAATTGCTACGACTCCAGAAATTAAAGGAATGCAGCCATGGAACGATTTGTTCTATTTTTAAAAATGCCCAGTGATTTTGAAAAGAGAACGGTTTGAAGTTTTGGGGATTTGTTTTTCTTTTGGTAAAAGAGTTAAAAGTTTTCGTTAATAACAGATTAATTCGAAAAATATTCAATTATAGGATTTTTTAAATAAACTACTATACGGACATTGTTTCAATTCTATCGCCTCGTTGAATCTTATGGAAAAAACTGCAAATTCATATTCTTAAGATACTCGTATAATACATTCTATTTTATTCAGCATAAGATACTTTTAGAGTATACTTACTACTCGCAATCTAAAAGTTCATCTGCGAAACAAATATTAATGAAACTGAACGCGTAGCTCTGATTTAGCGCCTGACCTAGATTTTAAGAGAGAAGCCATTAATTGCACTGAAGCACACTTGAAAAAGTAAAGTCATAACTTAAAATCAAAAGTAAAAGATAGAATCAGGTGAGCTTTATTTTTATATAAAATCGAATGGTTTCTAAAAGGCCAGAAACGGGAATGTTTGAATAAATATACGGGCGACTATATTTGTTTTAAATTCTAGAAGCAAGTTTCGAAAATACGAAAATTATTGCAAAAATTGGGATTGAAACAAACACAAAATAATTTTGACTTATTGTTTGTACACCGACGTACAAAAAGTGTAAGAAATGCTTCAACGTTAACTACATAGCTTAGGTATTAAATGTAAACAGAAGATTTTAATTAAAAAAGAGATACATTGACAATATTTTCTCCCATAAATACATCCTTAGTCAACTTGCCACTGCTGCTTTGTTCCATTATTGGACACATAAACCTCTTTTTACTGACATCTTGATAAAACTCGGATGTTTACTTAACGTTGCATTTTTTCAACAAGATTGCGAAAAATACGGAAATACGAAAATTCCGCAGTCTATGTGCTAATACGAACGCGCTCACTTGTTCTCGTTTGTGCCTCCACTTGTTTTCTTTTTGCACTTGAATAGCTCTCAGTGCGTATGAGCGGGCGAAGTGGCGTTGGGTGTAAATTGAAACACTTGCAAATTTACCCCATACATTATTCATGTACCAAACACCCTTAGCGCCCGACACTTTTAGTTGACGCACGAATTCCGACTGCGTCTTAATAGTATCGAAGAACTTCGTATTGACGTAATGTAGGCAGGAGTTACAAATCACACTACCTTCTATGCTCACGTCACATTAAGTGGGTCGGCAATAATACATTTCACATATAATAGTACCTCCACTAAGACGGCTGTGCAGTAAGGAGGTTCAAACCCACGAGCTGAATTATTCTGACCCTAATAAATTTGCGGAGTCAAACGGACATTGTTAGACAAATGGGTTTCAAGACGTGTAGTGTTTAGACATATTATTTTACGTGCGTTACGACAGCTAATTTGTTTTGTGAGAAATTATTTCTGCGTTTGGTCGATATTCTCTAATAGTAGTGAATATTATACATTAAAATATCGTTAGTACTAACGCGTATATGACACGTTAGACGCGTAAGTTCAAGAGTATGACCATGCTTTCTAGGGATCATTCGAAACATTGTAATACAAAAAAAAGTTAGGAACTGTTTAAATAAACTAAAGAGAGTAATCTATAATAAGTGTAATATCCTGATCTTTCAGGCAAAAAATATTTTTATGAAGTATATTTGAAAGTATTTTTCCTTCAAATATTAGAAAAGCAAATATAAAAAATGTATCAGGTCTTTTTTTGAGAAAATTCTAAATAATATCGAATGGGCCAATCCTACAAAAAAAAATACAAAATTCGGGTTACTAAAAGAAATATGTTTATCTAAGCATACATTTACTGAATATTTACAACACAACATTTGATTTGAATAAATGTACAAAAATAACAACGACAACATATTTTCCTGTTCCCGACGGGAAAATTTTGTGCTAAATTTGCAATATTATATAAAATGCTCACCCATAAAGCCTACACCGGCGAGATGTTAATTTACAAAACACATTTGCCTTGGAGAGTTTAACGTAATTTCTTTCTCACCGAGGCGTTTCCTCAAATAAATTACAAGTGTAAAATTCACAACAACAAAAGCGAAACAACAAAAGGCTCGCGACGTCCGGGCGGCCCTTCCAAACTCGTTCTGATTACGGATTTCCGAATAGGAAAAAAGAAAAAGCCAAAACGTTCTCCTCCAAAGTGTACCTAACAATCTATTGTCAAAACATGGTAAAATATTAACACAAAACTGTGGCATTTACGACTTAACAATGGTCATTTTTCTCTATGTTTTGTATGGAGCATTTTCTAGCGAGTAGAACGTTGATCTGGTAATCTACATACTCGAAGAGATCTGGTTGCGGTGTATAATGTTTCACGTAGAGATGAAAGCGTGGGTCTTTTTGAGGTTTAAATTGAACGGCATCACCACTGGGAGTTGGAGCAGGAGCTGCTGGCGTAGTGAAACTTAACTTAGGCAAAGTAAAAGGCCCTCGACCTTCTTCAAGTGTTGGTCTCACCTTTCTCCATAAAAACGGTTGTTTATGTTGTGGACCATGATGAGTAGCAAGATGCCTTGTACTACGCTGTTCTGGATGTAACACCGTCAACTCGTACATTTCAGGTAAAGATAAATACCAATAATCAGCTCCATCCCCAATTATGGGGAATAATCTCTTATTACAAAATCTCGGTCGGAATTTTCTCACAAATTCGTTGTACTTACGTTTAAGCCTCTTCATATATTCTGTATAATGAATAGATTTAAGGAGCTTTTCGAATTCAGATAATTCTGATGTGGCGGGTTCAGAGTAGACGCCGGCACATACATATGTTCGGAGCAAATGATGAAGTTTGAATACGACGAACGCTAGCCACTGACGCGCTTCTTCTTCGAGGATGCGTAAGTCATCAGCTCGACTTCTAACACCAAATTCAACAGCTTCCGCCGCTCGTCTTTCCCCTCTTTCTTTAACTGTAGCCAACCATTTTCTATACGATCGATAACAAAACTTTGTGCGTCTTGAATAATGTCCTCGCCACAGTGCCTGTATGAATAGAACACAATCGAATTTTTTACAAGTTACAAATAAGAGCAACGTGAAGTGAACTTAGTATGAAACTAAAATATTACATTTTATTTTTCTCCAAAATTTGGACGACATCAAGACAAGCATAATTAAGGTATATTTTATGAAATTGAAACTTTTTAAAACATAATAAAAGCTTTTGATCTTTTCATGAAGACTATTAAGCGGACCGGTAACCTCAACGCCTATCCATTACAGCTACAATTTTACTTTTAGAACATAAAACACGCCCAGGCTTCGCACAGATGCAATGTTGTACACAAAAAACAGCTTATTTTACTCGCTGATAATGTAGCTTTCTATTGGTGAAAGAGTTTTTAAAATCGGTCGAGTAGTGGTTGAGTTAAATCATACCAAACAGATCTAACCTCTTCATAATATTAGTATAGATATAGATATATTATTATATAACACTGTATGTGTAGAACATCGATACCTAGGTATTTAAGTACTTAACCTGAATTTTGGTAGCAGCTTGTGCATAGTGCTTGCCATGCTTATTACGTACAGCTCTTCGTAAAGCAGCCCGGTATGCTTTGCGCGCTCTATACATTCTAAAAGCACATTGAATTGTAATAGCATTCAGTGATAGCCAAGCTATATGCTTTCTTATCAAATAACCTCTAGCCATTCGTTGTAGTAACAAAACAGCTAAAAAGCGTCGGTGACGTCTTTCTTCAGCAAGATCAGCACGCTCCTGTAGTTCTGCATAGAACTCATATGGATTAGGCAAAAAACGGTTCACAGTTGCCATATTTCTTTGAAAATACACTTATTTATAATTATTCCTACATTAGAATTTGGATATTGACACCTGCGAACACACACAATTCGGTCGCCGACTGACACACGTTATTATAATTTTTGTATGTCAAAATTTAAATAAGGTTGTATAGGGTAAGGTTGTATATCTTGGCGATACTCGAGACGCTTAAGTACGCGGTAATAATTCGAAGTATATTTTTATTTGTGCCCTAAAACGGAACGGCTTGCCCATTTCGTTACCCCCGAAGCAATGATGCGAGTTGTATTCGAAGAGAACTCGCTTGAACCCTCGCTCAGGTGGGCTCGTGTGAAAGTTATGAATAATTCAACAATCAATACAGTAAGGTGTATGGCTGTTTATTTATTTTACTGCTTAATTTGAGGAGATGCTGAAATTTAAATAAGCTTGGAGTGAACGTTATTATTTCTTAATAGTAACTAATTAATAGTAAATAGGCTTCGAACAGGTCAATGTAGTTGTACTATACACAAAAAAATAAAGCCTATGTTACGCGATGAAGATGTAGCTTTCTAACGATGAAATAATTTTTAAAATCGGTCGAGTGGTTTTTAAGTTAAATCGTAATAAACAAATAAACATACAAATCTTTCCTCTTTATAACATTATTTTAGTATCTAATGTATTTGATAATTATTGAGATATATTAAGCCATCTGGTCTTACGAGTTGCTGTGCTATCCAGGGCGTTCCTGCAAAGCTGTAATGTTTCTATTATCCAGCAGATAGCAATAAAACTAGCAATGGATACAGTGATTGGAGAGTTAACGCATTTGTCAACGTAAGAGGTCAGGCACTGCAGTAATACATCCCGACGGCACATTAATGGGCGAAAGAAAAGTATATTCGACAAAATTAATATTACTTAATAATATTGTCCTGCTTTGAATCTTTAGAAATTTTATCTTTTAATCAATGTCAGTATTATACATAATATCAAAACCGTCTCGGTCTCAGTATCTAACAGATACATTTATATAATAGATAGCTTGCCTAATTTATGTGATAACCATGAGATCATCAAATTCAAATTCAAAATCATTTATTCAATTAGGTAGCATAATGTACACTTATGAACATCAATAAAAAAATAAATATAAAATGCTTCTAATTTTACATTTACTGCCAGTTCTCAAACCAAGGGCGTAGAACGGACTAGAAGAACTAGCACTAAACGCCGCCACTCTTTTTAATCGCCAAGTTTTTCGTTTTACAATTTTTTTGTAAGGAGCTAACCATTACACCATGTTCCACATGACATCTTTATATAATTAAAAATATATATATAAACGAAAAAAAAAAAAAAAAAAACAAAGATTTGTCCTCTATCAGCAGTAGGCATGGTGAAATAAGAGCACGCACTTACATTCTCGTGGGAACATCACGCAAATACATCAATAACAATACACTGTAATTGATATTTAAAATCAAATGATATAATTCCTCATTGGTTAATTACCTATTGGATATTGGAATTAATTGAACCCAACTTTTGATTTTTATTTGTTGAAATTATTGGTGTAAGATCTGAGTTGTTATTCTGTTCGTATCTTGCGCCCTAATACCATTTTATTTATTTATAAATAATTTAATTTTTATATTTATAATAATTCCTTACAGCTAACAATACAGAGTATATAAAAATAAAAACAGACAAGATACGCCAATTAAAAGGAATACCAATAATAGTTCAATAGCATGTGACAAATTTTATAGGTTATGACAAAAATAGAATACTTCATACTTAAAAAAATATAATAAGAGGGAACATGACGTAATAAAGTTAAACTTCTCTGCCCAGCAGCCTTTTTAATAAAGTTCGCGTAACTTAATAACTAACTTGAAAAGAGTAAAAGCATACACAAGTTTACCCGAGTTTATTAATAAGTTTTTTAACGCATAAATGCAATGTGTTCCAATTAAGATGGCAAATTCGGATATAGGTGGCTCTAGAAGGCTTGCGTAAGCGGATATGGGTTGGCAGTAAGCCGGGACAACGGCATCTTTCCTGTAAAACATCCTTTACTTTCAGCGTATCGCACCTTGCAAATTACTTTACTTGAATATTTTTAGAACAGTGATAAACTTATATACGTACGTACGTAAAGTTATTAAAAAAATCGACTTCAAAACTATACCTATAAGTAGAAACAAAATTTTTTTAATTACTTCATAGCAAGATCCTTAAAGGACAATCAACAAAATTATTGATAATTACTTATTAACTATTTAATTTAATACGCATTAACATTTATCTTTCAAGTAGGTGCCAGTCAACTGCTTCGTAAGTTCGAAAGTGCAAAGGCAGTCCTTCTTGGCTGGCACGTACCATACAAAAAAAAAAAAACCTCAAAATTCATGCATAATAGGCGGAATTATCACATAACAAACGTACAAAAAAAACATGCAGTCTAATTCAGAACCTCCTCCTTTTTTTTAAGTCGGTTTAACTCTTATTCACACATAAGTCTATTAATAAACTGGTGTTACTAAAAAATTATGTTCAAATATCAATATGTATCAACTGATTGAAATCTGACAAAAATAAAGTAGTTTCGATGCTAATTAGTTATTTTTCATCATGGTTTTATAAGTTGGATATTGTAAAATGTAAATTTATGTGGGTTAAGTACTTATTGGTATTATTATGTGTATAGGTATATTTTCGTACATTATAAGGTAATTAATTATACTGAGACGTAATTACAGGAATGCAAATGTGCGTAGGACTCATTGGTTGTAATCAATGGCTGCCTTTTGTTAAATTACAAATGAAATGGCTGATTTCACTGAATCACCGTTAGCTTGTCATTTGTTTAATCATGATGAACAAGCTAATGCATATTAATAGGTATGATATATAATGAATTGGTATCTGATAAATAATTGTAAGGATCAGAGTATATGAGTTATTTTTGGTACATTTCTTTTTTATTAATGATAGGCAGGCGTTTGACCATAATCCTACCTGATGGTAAGTGGTGATGTGATCTAAGGTAGAGTGTACTCTACCCACCTAGAAGAAGCCTATAGCCTAAGGTGGGTGTACCCACCTAGAAGAAGCCTATTCATCCGTGCACACATTTCGCGCGTACATTTCGATATATTTTTTTATGTTAGATATCGACAGACCAGCATGAGAATCACTTGATGGTAGGCGATACCCCAGCCACAGAACATCAGTCAATGATGCGCTGTCGACCTACTATTTACCCGTCATTCATCACTTACCATCAAGTTAACCTTATGCTCGTCTGTCGATATCTAAATGAAAAAGACATATTTCATAGCTAGTGCCATTTACTACCTAACAATATCTAAGTAATACCAAGAGATTGCATAAAGCACTAAAACACTTCACTAATTACGCTCACGTTGTCTTTACGATAGTGCAATGCAGTGAAGTAATTTCTCCTAATATCCTTAAGTCTAAGCTAAACGTAGTTGAGGATAGAAGTTTGGAATAACGGAGATTGCGAGAACTTCAATAATATTTAACACTAAAGTTGAAGCGCAGACTTCATGGGGAATCAGTTTAAATTGCTGTATCATCTGCTATTGCTATTCATCCTGTATCTACAATCTACAATATATTTCAAACTTCTTCGTAAAAGCGAAAAAGTCATGAAAGCCTTTGGCGCGTGCGGTACTACACTTACCTTGCATTCGCGGGTGATATGTTGAGACCTATGTCTTTTCACTGTTGTTATTATCTGTGAATGTGAATAATGTTCTCTCACTTTTGGTATTATTTGGTTAAGCGAATGGGATAATTTTTGAAATTCTTACCGTGTAACGAGCTTCCGAGTGTAGGTGGAGTTAATGTTTTGAACAGGTAGAATACCTATAATTTTAAATATAAAGGCGTAAAGGAAATGATATTAAGTAAATCAGGAAAAAATCCCGCTACTTGCACTAAAAAAATTGGTAACGTCGACAAGTTTATATTGTTTCATATCTACATGGCTAAAACGCATAGCGTTTATAATATAAATATCAAAGTTTGGATTTTTACCAATTTTTCTGCTTACTGTGGCTGAATTTAAATGAGGTGATAGATTTGAATAAGTATTCCAATAAAGAGGTTGCAGTGCTAGAATGCCAACTAAACACTGAGCCACTTGTCCAAAGTTCTGACATTATTATTTGTTAGCGGACAATATAGACCCACTGGACCATGGAACTGTGGAATAAAATTAAAACAGAGAACTTTCATAGAAACTTTCGTAACGAACTAATTTTAGAACAATATAGTTGGAATACATTTTCAATTTTCTACGACAGCTTTAATGAATTTTGCTGACGTAACTTCGAAGTGATTTTACAACAATATGCAATTTATTAGTAGTTATTTTAAGGTTCGATAAAAGCATCATATTTTAACAAATTGTCTTTTTTGAAATAACTATTCTAAGTTCAAAAATATTACGAACATTATTATTAATAGTCGCCTCACATATTTTTTAGTACTGACATGGACGGCCTCGTTTAGTTTAGTAAAAGCTGAAAAAATAGTATAGTACATTAATTCTCTTTGTCATTGCAGAACAATTTTATAGGTCAAGAGGTCTGATTGAGACCGATTTGACTGTAAACCCATGTCTGGGATAGGTTGACTCATATTTCATATATTCTACTAGATCATGCTTGTACACTACATCATAATTGATTGTGAGATTTTTGTTTTTTGTTTTTATAGCTTAGTAGTGTATCGGTTTTTACAATAATATACACTAAAACAAAAAAATCGACAAATTGTATGTCTTCTAAGAAAAAATTGTCGATCGTGTTGCACATGTTACATGTCAGACTCGAGAAACATAAAGAGATAATAATCGATTAGAACAGGAGAAAGCGGGTCGACAAAATTTTCTTGTGGTTGTCATTCTAGGCCAGCAAACATCTTTATATTGACCATTCTATTAAATAGAAAATAAGTAATATTTTCATGTTTACAAATACGCTTCAACCCACGCCAATATTGATCACCTAAAAGCCTACGTCAATTTCGAGTCAATTTATTCATTCGTTTGTTTTTCTTAACTGGTACAAAATTAAAATTCAAGACAATTACAAATAACATGAAAACAAAAAAAAGTACAACAAATAATAAAATAAAAATAAAATGTACAATTTCATATAATATAACATTATCAAATATTACGAAAATAAGAAAATTCAAATTACCTTTACACACAGGTGACCATATTTTATCTCTTAGATAGTCACTAGTCAGTCACTGAACATGATTTTTTGTCTATTTGCATTTTCCATTACATTCAGTGTAAAATATCAATAATAATAATATTTAAACATTTTTCTTAATGATGTTTTTAATAAAATTTAAATAACATAATTGACCAAGAGTGCAAAGAACATGTAAAATCACCTTTCACCTGATCATGTTGCTTGACACTCAATTTACTTATGCAAAGTGTTGTAATAAAAGCTTTATTGAATTATATTTGCTAGGAAACTTTATGATGTGCCGCTCCTAAGAAACGGATGCCAAGACATAAAAACGCCATAATTTTGTATGCAACAGATATAAGGGCGGTTTATGACCGAGACTGAGATGAGATGTTTACTTAAGCTTTATGAAAGTGCAGAAGTGTAGTGCTCTTATATACCCCCATAAACTTTATATACATTGGATATGAATATTATGTTGGAAAACAAAGTAACTGATAAATTATTTCGTCGCGGGTTCGGATCCCGCCGTTTGTATTTTTTCAATATTTTTCCTCTAAATAGAATGTGTGTTCCTGTGGAATAGTTATCTAAACTTTTAAGTAAAATGAAACACCGTTCATAGAAAAAATGTGAAGTGTATATTGTGTGATTCGGTTTAAGTCTATGGATTTCTGATTGTTCGAATTATAAACTCAGATCGAAAGTGTTTATTGTTATCATGATTAAGTGAACCTCACTCTCCTTAGTGTCGATATTAAAATGTTAAATGAATTATCTATGTAATTTAGAGTAAAAATATATTTACACATGTATTTAATATTTTTATAATAATCAATATAGTTACAATTGCCTTTGAATGTACATTTTACAATACTAATAAGTTTACAGTTAACATGAGTTTTAATTCTGATTTTATTTCGCGTATATTTTTTTTATTTTGAAATATTTTTCAAATAGAATATTATTTTAAAAAAAAAGGTGGGAACCAAAAAATACGTAAAAATTATCTTTATAATATAACCCATACCTGCTTCGGCGTCTCGTTATTGCACGCTCAAGTTTTACTCTGAGCGAAAAATTTCTTAAAATATTGTCACCGACGCTTCCACTCTTGACATAATAACCGAGTTAGAAAAATGGAAACTTTGCCAATATTCTCCACGGAGAAGTTGCCGTTGCACGGGAATTCGGTAATAGCTTATACGTAACATGTTTTAGGAAGTTTCTCAAACTTTAAGTAAACTTACCTAAATGAAATATGAAATTTATTTATTTTAAACAGAATAAATTACAAATAATACAAGTTCACTATATTTTTATCTACACTATAGAAAAAGGAAAGATTTATATTTTTGTATGTTCGTAAAGAATAAATCCATGGCCCGATTTTGAACATTATTTCACCAATAGAAAGCTACATTATAGGCTGTTTAGGAAGTTTCTCAAACTTTAAGTAAACTTACCTAAATGAAATATGAAATTTATTTATTTTAAACAGAATAAATTACAAATAATACAAGTTCACTATATTTTTATCTACACTATAGAAAAAGGAAAGATTTATATTTTTGTATGTTCGTAAAGAATAAATCCATGGCCCGATTTTGAACATTATTTCACCAATAGAAAGCTACATTATAGGCTGTTTTTGAGTAAGGAGTCTGAAAGCCGATTTTGATGAAAATTTCATCAAAGGAATTTTGAAAAATCAATATGCCTATCCAGGAAATGAACCAAATAAATGATTAAAATAAGCAAATATTTTATTACACCATTCCATAATGTCACTAATAAGGAGCTAATTTTGGGAAGTAATGACATACGGAAAATTGTATATTGACGTATACTCAGCGCTCAGAGGAACTTTGATAGCACGATTCAGGATTAACGTCTTGACGTGGATAATACAAAGCGATAAAGTACGAATAATAAAAGATTATACTAATTTTAATTAAACTGAATACTTGCCATTCAATATGATAAAACTCAAGTTGAAAAGGCGCGTGAAAACTAATTGAAATAATCCGAAAGCTAATAATATAAATGTAACCTATTGCGAATTTAATCTAACATCTTTATGAAGGCATTAAGTGAAAACAGAGTTGTTTTGATCTCTTATTAACTCACAAAATAGCTCCTGAATTTATCTGACGAAAGTAAATATTTGTAATCAAAGGAATTTCGTGCCTCATTTAATTGATGGAGCTCTTTGAAGATGTAGTCGAAAGCATTTGACCGTAAGTCCCGTTAACATGGTATGTGGACCGTTTTTTTTTATAAACTCGAGGCGTAATAATTGTCCTTATTTGTGTTTATTTTGTGGACATATATTTAAAATAATTTTATACAATTCTTTATTCAATATCTGCATTTTCTGAGCCATGCAGCGTATGCTGAGATGCTATATAATATCAGGGTAAGTGGTTCATATTTAGCTAGAACATTGACCGATACTTCGCCTAGGAAACAATAATCTTGTCCATATAATATATCCTTATATTATTTATTATAACAATTTTCTCAAATCTGTGGAAAGGTCACAATATTCTGTTTTCTAAGATATATTACATTATCTTCTTACACTGGTTTTATAATCAGTCACATCTCTCAAACAAATCATTCTTCAGACATCCATCTATCATTTTTGGTCTTTCTCTTCCTTTATACCCATTCACAACTCCACAACATGTACATCCAGAACATTTTTGGTATATGCTTTTCATTCCTCCTCATAACATGATATATAACATAATAAGGTAGATTGACAAGACAAAAATAAATATTCTATACCAGAAATATAAAGAAGAAAAGCACAACTAACAGAGAACTGGGGCTACTGCACCACACTCAAAATATAATAAGCAGTATTGTGATACTTTCACAGAACAGAAGAAGAGAAGTTTTATTGCCGTCATGAACGCGAGAACGTGAGAGCGCGATACAATTTGTATAGGTTTGCTTCGTTCTACTTTAATATTTTTTTTTCTTATTTTTGAAACAGGCAATAGTTTGTTTGCCATCACATCTGATCTATATTGATGCAAAATAAGGTAGTAAATCACGCTTGTCTATGAAAAGCATATTTACTCTTGACTTGAAGAGCCCAATATTATAGGCAATATATAACTAGGTATACAAATATAATATTAAAATAAACAATAATAATGGTAATAATAATGGTAATATAATAACATAATGGTTCACCCTATCATAGCGTTACCACATCATACGCTACATTGCTTAAAAAATGCTGTTCAGTTAGAAGGGTGCATGAATAGGCACAGTTCTATGGAAATTTAATGAGAGCTTAGGGAAGGCTTTTAAAAGCGACTGACCATTACGAGACAAGAGGCTGTCTGAATGCCCTGTCCACACTTCCATGCACTATGTTGATATAAAGCCCGTTTACGCACAAGATACGAGTAGACATTCCTTGTTCTTTGCAAATCTTCCGAAACTTAATTTAATTTTAAAAATAATATAACTTTGCTAACTGGCTGTATGCCTGTTTGTTTGTCCCTTCTAAACAGTGAATTATTGGCCGAATTCTCTAACGCTAATCAACATTGAGATGTACTTAAAAGTATCTCTAACCCTTTCATTACGAAGGTAAAATGAAAGACAGAAACGTTTTAAGAAGCCCTCAAATTTTAATTATTATCGTTTCAGTATTCCGCGGTATGACTTTCATAATTCACTTTCTAGAAAAATCACCATCATTAGAAATCATATAACATAATAGGAATTAGGGTTGGTTTGATAATTACTAGCACAGCTAATTATATAGTGTAAAAACGTGTTAACTTTAATATTAAATGAAGCGTGATTTATTCCTTAAATATTAGACAGTTAAATTTAAGTTTTGTGTGCAATAAAGTACCTATTTATTTACTTACTTGACTTAAGTGCACATGTACTTTTAATTTACCATTAAAACTATTCTTATCTTATATTCTATTCTATTAAACTTGCTTAATCTAATTCACATGTATAAATTACATTGTACCTGCAATGAGAAACGTTTAAGAAAACCAAATTAAACTTTGTCCCTCTGAGAATTTTCCGCTTGTAAGGTGTTAGTTAAATTCTTGCTTGTAGCTACTTGAAATATTTATATAAACTTTTGTAAATACCCATAGAAAATAAGTATTAGGAGTTAGGACTGCAGGAAGATTATAAGATTGATAACAGTTATGGATAGAAGTAAATAGCTGATAGGCGTATTTGCTGTATTATTATTCTTCTTTTTGGTATTATTTTAGATATAATTATAGCTAGATATTTTTTTAATGTTAGTTATCGACAGACGAGCATGAGGTTCAATTGATGGTAGGTGATACCTCAGCCACAAAATATCAGTCACTGATGCGCCGTCGACCTACTTTTTACTTCAAGCTTTTGGAAATTCATAGAATGAAACCGAAACGCTCAATATCACTTCACTTCCATCTATAAACGGTGGTTCCCCGATCGGAATATCAATATTCTTCCCACTCGTTCAATGTCCGAAGTTACCAGACGTGCATACAGAAAATTATAAACATATCGTCCCGGTGGGATTCGAACCCACGAACCATCGATGCGCACGGCAGTTGTTCTACCGAACGCGCCAACGAGCCTGTCAAGCGTGAATTCAGTAATTAAGAAAAAAATGAATTCATTCAGGACCTAACTGGGCATTAAAGGCATCTGGAGCGATTCTAACAAGGCTCTCAAGTCTATTCATTGATGTTTAGACCTTTTACTTTACCGCTCGTTATACGCAAGTTCCTTTGCCCACCGAGTGCTATTTACCCGATCAAAAGCAACTTCTAATTACTAAGTTTGTTACTAATGGTTTAATATATAGAGAATTATACTCCAATAATAGAACGGTAGTTCATCTCAGTTTCCCTCTGAAAGCTAAGTGGGTGTTAGCTTTTCAGTTTTAACTAATGGGAGTTAGAAAGTGGGTATTAAACTCCAAAGTGCTTTCAAATAGAACTTAATTATTTAAAGTTAATGCCCTGCCATGTACACATATTAAGGTGTATATAATATATTATATTAAGTGACATTGAGTAATATAAAAAGTTATATGAATACGTCGAGTATCCTCTTCGGCTTTTAGTGTGCTTTAATGAGAGGAAAGCGTGTTTCCATAAGCGTATTAAGTGTTTCTTAGGAGAGAAACTGCAGAAACGTATAATGTTACATAGAAAGCTTATGTATAAATATTTTATCTGTTTATAATTTACTTGACGTAACTTGTATTTTGTATTAAAATATAACAACAACGGAATTTTCTGAAAATACTGAAGCTTTTTGTTTTATATTTAATTTAGTATACTTAAATTTTCAATTCAAGAAGTTCTTTCTGAATGTTACCTTATTTTATAAGCTTGTAACTTGGGTGCGAATGAATGAATTTATTGAAATATTTAGTGTGCAGTGCTAGTGCCACTAGTTCAATACATCAAATAGTGAAAGTCCTGGATACACAACTGTGTCCATTGTGTCCAACTGTCTTGTGTACCATTGCAACTTTTTACTTTCATCCCACTTTCATAATATTTTTGTTAAGCTAGCACGCACGGGTGTAATGTAGATGTACTATGTTACTCGCTGATAATGTAGCTTTTTATTGATGAAATAATTTTTACAATCGGTCCAGTAGTTTTTGAGTTTATGCGCTGTGAGCTCTATGTGTGTTTTATCAAATGTATGATTACAGACAAACAATAGAACGTTAAACTAAACAAAAGCTTGTAACACTACATGTATAGTCATTAGAAGAAAAAAAAATCTCGATACTTGTTAGTTTAGAAAAGTTAATTCAGTTGAAATAACTAATGAAACACGGCAGTCAGTTGCGCCGAACTCATGCGTCCCTGTTATTTCGTAATTAAATTTGTGTACGCTTCAAACTCGGACCTGCCTTGTTGCTAAATTTCTGTTAATGGAGCGTTGCACATTTTACAGTGATTCAATATAACTTTGTTGAGTTTTTATCTTATATAATTTGTCGTGTAATTTTGATCAGATACAACAGCGTGTTTTGATCTTTAAGAAGGACAGACTTAGAATACAGTCTTAAGGCAATATAAAATATAATATTATAAAGAGGATATATTTTTTGTACATCTACCTTGCACCCGTGCAAAGCCGGGGCGAATCGTTAGTATTACAGAAGGCAACTATTATTATTACAGAAAGTAAGCTTGTCACCATAGTTTAAGTGTACCGCTTTGCTAGAAAATAGTCTGATGTTTATTCCCTGTATGATGATTCATATAAGTATGTATGTATGTAGGAAACTTTTTTCAGTAAGATATCATTTTATTTAAACTTTTGAAATTAATCGATTATTATTATAAAATTACTCCTACCTCAGTATGTAACGACAATTAAACATAGGTAATTATCTGCATAATTTCGCAACAAATTATTTGGAGTCATTAAAATAACTTTAAAAGAGAATTTGATTTATCTTGTTTATCGTCAGTTAGGAGTATATGAACTTACATAAAACATACATAAACATAGTCTAAAGAGAAAAATTCGAAGGATAGACAGCTAGGCCTCTTTGTGTAGAGCTATTCATGAATTCAGATGGCAATGGATTAGTCTGTGCGTCGCTGAGAATTTGGGCATAAGCCCATGTTTTTTCGTTTTGTCATTTCACCCTATTAATGAGAAGTCTGCAAGCCATGAAAGATATCTCACCGTTTTTATTTGCCAGACGTGATAGACGTAATGAAAAAATATGTCATATAAAATTGATATTCGAGCAAGGTGCTCGTTGGCTCGTGGGTAGTTGCGTTCCTGTTGGTCGCGGGTTGCAATCCCGCCTGATTTGTTTTTGCAAATTAAATGTTTATTATACGACTTTAGTGTGTATTTATCGGTTAGTTCTATAAAATCCTAATAGATGGCGGTTTGGCATATCGAAAAAGGCTTGGGTGGGTTGAAATAGGGGATGAAGTTTGTATGGAAATTCGTAATTATCGAAGATAAGACCATGAAACATTGTATTTAGGCACTTGATAAGAAATAAATAAATATTTGTTTTTGCGTTTTTGGAATTTAGACCTGTGTGGGGATGAAATAGGGGATGAAAGTTCGCAGGAAAGTTCAAACAAATCTGCATATATTTACGTATATTCATGTATGTGATTAGTAAAAATGCCGTACAATGAAAGATATAAAAAGTAACCAGGGTCATAAAAATCATGAGAGGGATGGTGGTACTATAATAGTATAAGCAATTTACAGATAATCACGGCAGTTTGTATCTGTATTATTTACAAAGTAAACATCCTAAAAAATAAATGTGAAACTTTGTGAGGATGTATGGATGTTTGTTACTCTTTCATACTAGAACTACTGAAAGGATTTTGATGAAACTTTACAGTATTATTTGATGAAAAAACAGCTTGGATAATAAATAAGCTACCCGTAGTACTAATTTTACGCAGATGAAGTCGCGGGCAGAAGTTAGTATTTATATATTTTGTAAACAAGTTTTCCCTATGTCTACTTATTTTGGGTATGAATCGCTTTCGTCCGATTCATTCATATCACAATTCATATGATTCATATTGAAATTCCAACAGGGAAACAAATTACCGTTTACAGATAGATATCCGTAAAGTCTATTTTGCACGCTTCAGTTTCAATCTAGGGATTGCTGATTTCTCGATGTAAGTAATAGGTCGACATCGCATCATTAATATAACATAAGTTATGTGACTAAGATATCACCCACTATCAAGTGAACCTCACGCTCATCTGTCGATATCTTACTTAAAATATCGTATTCAATGTTAAATTTAATTTTAGAACTCAACCTTGGCACTTGAAATCCATCCTTTACTAACATTTGTTGAATCAAAGGAACAAAAAGAAACTGAACTCATAAAAAATGATTTTGCTTATTCAGGTCCTACGTTTTCAAGTTTTCAAACAAAAATCTTGCCCATTTCCATTCATGCCAATTTTGCAGCTACAACGAAAGCCAAAGAGGGATTCTGTGAAATCCCCTTTGTGGCATGAGTGTGGGTTCTTATTCCCCATTTGGTACTACAGCCTAGCCTTGCCTCTCCATCGTTTATGCAACGCAGACTTTGCAAATCTTCACAATCTACTGCTTTGGTTCGAATGTTCTAGATTGTACGTAACATTACAGATTGTTATGTTGTTACGAGAGAAATAAGTTATTTCTCATTTGAATTAATTTAGGTAGAGACTACGCAATCGCAATGCCTTCGTATGAATGTATTTGATTAGAGTACTACTAACTTAGAAATTTGACGGGCTCCTTGGCGCATTTTGTAGAACACCTGCCGTGCGCATCGATGAGTCGTGGGTTCGAATCCCACCGAGACGACATGTTTCTAATTTTCTTTAAGCACGTCTTCACCATGTCTGGTAACTTTTAGCATTGATCGGATGGAAGAATATCGAAATTCCGACCGGGTAGCGAACCACCGTTCATAGATGGAAAAACCGTGAAGTGCCCGATTCGGTTTTAGTCTTTGAACTTCCGAATGCTTGAAGGAAAAATTAGATCAACGGCGCATCTGACTGATGTTCTTTGGCTGAGGTATCACTCTATAAGAGTTGGTGAACTAAATTCTCGAAAATACAATATCTCCCTGCTGAATGATATTCAAAGCTAAATTAACAACAATGAAAATGAAATGAAATGAAATGAAAAAAGTTTATTTCAAGGTTCACACTAAAACTTACATACTAAACAAATTATAAAATATTACAATAGAATAAAAAAACAATTATTAAGAGGCAGTGTACCTTGAAAAAGGAGTCAGCTCAGTTTTTGTTGTGCTATCTATCGATAACACAACACTGGTTTTCAGTGACACCCTATAAAAAACAAAAACAAAAAACAAACAAAAACATAAAACATTTGGAGCTTACAGACTACGGATCTTAAAAAATAATAATAATAAAAAAGTAAATTAATAAGATTAATAAATATATACTACTACTATTTTATATTCACACTAAAAAATAGAAAATCTGCCATATAATAAATAATAATTGTTACTCATTGTATTTCGTAGCATATTAAAACATTAAATATATATTAAATAATATTATATAAAAAAAAAAAAATCGGATCTCACAATGCTCACTAAGGCTAGTGGTGCTGTAATTGCTGATGTGTGGCTGTCATTATGTATTTTTTGTAGTTTAAGCGAAAACTCTCAACCGAGCTTGAACTACGTAATGGCGGTGGTAAATTATTCCAGCACTTAGTGGCATTGTATCTGAAGCTTCCTCGAAACGCAGTGGAATGGTATATAGGGAGACAAAGCATTGGTTGTGTTATGGACCTTGTTACATAGTTAGCTCTCCTCTCATTCGACCACGAAAGCTTTTCGTACAAGTATGTTGGTGTTTTAGAATTTATAATACCAAAGAGCATTGTGGCGAAGTGGAGACGCCGTCTGTTATCCATTTTCATCATATTGCCATCTCTAATGTATGGAGTGACATGATCTCTGTGCGGAATATTCCAACAAAATCGGGCACAAGCATTCTGTACCCTCTGAATGGCAGATTTTGTACGAGAAAGCAAACGAGGACCATACGTGGCATCATTGTAATTAAATTTTGAAAGAATCAAGGCATCACACAACCGGGCACGAAGGTTTGTATCCAAATAATTTCTTATACGATAAAGGATCTTCAAACGGTAGAAACAGTTAGAAATTGTGGTATTAATATGTTTTTCGAATCTTAAGTGATCATCAAATATAATTCCTAGATTGCGAGCCTCTCGCACTCTCTCAATTCTATTATTATTAATTACAAGTGTAGGATCAAATTGTTCAATTTTTTCGATCATTACAGGTGTTCCTAATATCATAAATTTAGTTTTTGCAGGATTAAGAACTAACGATGCATTTCATATTTCAGATGTTAAGAACAAAAAACGCTTTTATAATAAATAATAAAGTATTTACGTAAAGAGATTGTTATTGTACTGTTTCGCTAATTGTTTTGAAAATAAATCTTAACGGAATATCGTTTAAATTGGTTTAGAATTTCAAGGGAGGCTGTCGTTGGAAACTGCTTAATTGGGATTCAGTTAGTACGAACCTGTCTACACAGGTGTGCCCGTTTCGCCAATCTAAACAAGCAACGCTCCAATCATTTTACGACTGAACAATTGTGTCAATAAAAATAAATTTATAAATGTTTTTGTGATAGAATTTCTCTAAATAGAAAATAATTGTTGATTCATGATTTTTTTAAACTGTGGGTCAGTATTAGACATGGGTAACACTGCGCTGCGCAGGGTGAGTCAGCTCACACATTCATAATGTGTTGGCGCACGGCGCAGTACTCACTCACTGAGTGAACTATGAGCGTGGCGTTGCGTGCGTTTCGGAGGTTTCACTGCTCGCTTTGCGCGTCCCATTTTGTTGCGTCGTGGGCGTGGCGCAATTTTGAGTTGACTCAAGGAGCCGACGCACTACACTGCGCTTGAGTTGCTGAGTTGGCGCGGAAAATTTCGCTGAGTTACCCATGTCTAGTCAGTATAGGCTCCGATCCCAGATTCGATCTTATTACACAGTATTGGTGTTGAATTGAAAAGTTTTTATGATATAGAATAGGGGGACAACGTGCTCGCGTGTTGTTAAATGATGACTGCTACCAATTTAATTATTGGTACGAGCAATGCCCAGCCCTAAACATTTTTTAGATAACGTGATACTTGGCGACTCTTTCACCTACCGTGAAGAATATCTTATATACCAGCTATCATGCAAAATGATCTGTTTACTATCCCCGCCGTATCATAGGAAACAGTGATAGCATATCATCTTGTAACTTTTATTTACCACTCATCCGTACAGAATACTTTGTAGGTATGTATGTACAAAACCAAAGTAGAAAGGCTATGGGATCTTCGTTATTCAAGACAACAATCCCATTTTCTTAAGCAAGTTAATATTTAGCGGGGAAATTCTTAAATTTAAATTATCATTCCCATTAAACCGCTAGGTGATTTGTGGCAGAAATTCAGAATTTACTTTTCTATTTTTTTTTAAATTGATTTGGTCACATTTTCTTCATTAGTATATCCGTGCAAATCTGGGTCGAGAAACCATATATACTAAAAAAGCTTATATTAATTAAGCCAACTGATTACACCCGCATGTCGCAAGTTTGTGCCAAACATAATAGCTCAAGCGTGAAATTTGAAGGTACAATTCTAATTGCCTCGTAGAAATCACTGGTAACTGGTAATAGGTGATCCGTTTTACCCTTCCAATTAGCTCAGTCATTTACTGTTTGACTAATGCCCATTAATAATCGAATAATATTACGTAAATTATTTCAGTGCTTCGATTCTGTAATGTAAGAGTCCTTTGAGGATAAATGCCCTCTGAGATTGATAAATAAACGCTCTGTTTTAAATCCTAATGTATAATTTGCTACATATATTTGCAGAGATATGGTCAAGATTCTGTGATTTTTAATTAAATTATTTACTTCATCATCATTACTTATTATATTATGAACTATGTGTACTATACGTACCTACATCTTATATAGATAACTATATGAAGTTCAGTAGTGTGTACTGTCGTGTATGTGTATATAGTGTGTGTGTGTGTATATATACATATATATGGTGAAATATTGCAGTATATAATCATTTTTATGATCTCAGTTTAATATTTATACTATGTAATACAAAATTAAAAACCCGATCTAATCAGTTAATATTTGAAATAACATAACTTCTTCCAACACGTTTCTTTTTTATTTGGGGTCGACGCAGTATGTTTTCTTTTTCCATTCTCTTCTTTCAGTCGTTATCAGTCACACCTCTCAAACACATATCATTCTTAACACAATATATCCACCATACAATTTTAAGAATCATTGAAAATACAAAAGAAAATTATTCAAAAATATGTAAAAAAACGTACGCTCGAGTTACAAAATGTTCACATTTGGTAAAAGGCATCGTGTTACATTTTAACTAGCATCTGCTATGTCGAAACGAATGGCACTACAGAGCCTGCGATCTCGTTTCAGATAGTTCCATCAATCTTATACAACACTGCTCGTATTGCCCGATCAATAGCTCGAACGTATTTTACCTACTTTTCTTGTGCTTTAATAAGTTTTCTGACAAAACAGTTCTTTATACTCAATTATTATATTTTAACGCTATTTTATTTATTCATTTTATTGAGTAACATTATCACACACATAACAGTATATTTAAATAAAAATCAATGTATGTTTGACCTCTATGCAATTTTAAACTATTTATACAATTATGATGAAAAATCCGGTAGTTGTTTTGTTTTGCCTATGCCGGCGAAATTTACTGACCCAAAAAAAACACTTTTTTACTATACGTACAATAACTTAAATTATTGTTAGCGCTAAAATAGCATTAAGGTTGATAAAAAAAAAAAACGTATGTATAACTTTGTGATATTATATCTAGTGATTTCCTTATTATCTAACTTTATGTAAAACTTAAGGCGATATTTGATTGATGAAGATTGATATTAGATAATATGAATGCTTAAGCTATATAATTTGTATGTCTTATAATATACAATTATATGCGGCTATTTTACAAAAGAGTTGAATTTATATTAATAAAAAGAGGGCGTCATTTGCTCGTAAATTAAAAAAATATGTGTTGATATTTATATATTATAACATCGTTTAAAATGAAGCTCGCACATTTCCATTAGCAATTCTCATAAAAAGTTTATCAAGCTCAACTTGTCGCTACTTTGATGTTATCCGGGGCGTTCGTTCCGAATCAAATATAAATGCAAAGTGGATCCATATGTAATGTTGTAAAAATGGTACAGTAAACTTTGTAGCAAGTACGATCTCAATCTCCGAGGATACTCAATCAAGTGGCTTGAAATGTTAGACAGTTGAGAGCGAATAGGTTGCGGTAACGAATGTATTGTTCTTAGTACAAAATAAAAAGCTCAAAAATTGCTCTGATGAACGAGCAATGTGTTTCTAATAGTAATACGGGTACCATTTCTCTTCAATACTCTCTACGAGCACTATATAAGAAAAAATCAAACGAAGCGAGACATTATGATGTCGTTTTTAATTTATGTTTTGATTTTCCATTGCTGCTCGGATACAAATTCGGAATGGCGAATGAGTTTCCATACAAACTATATGTATTTTTATTGGAAAGTTTTGTTTGTTTTAAATGAAAAATTGTACTAACTATTGATTTAAAATATGTGTTGAGGGCGTATGTTAATTAAACTACGTTTTGTTTGCTAAAAAACGACGGATCGCGATCGTTGCAGTCACATTTTACAGTATAAAAAATATATTCTCATATTTCATGTTTGAAACGGAAAGTCTATTGTTAGTTCTCTACTTAACTGAAGCAATAGCCTGGAAAACTTAACTATCCTACGTCATACTGATCTTTGTGTCCAGTATACAATAGCTACTTGAACGTCGCCACAGACTGAGATAGACTGAGTTAAGATTTCTTTAGGGCAAACACGCAGTAATGCCGTTTAACCTTTAAGTAACTTACCCCAGTCTCACGCTATTATTTTTTTGTAAGTAACTTATCGTGTTCTATCTTTAAATTTCGAGCCTTCATGTAACTATATCTTCCTGCCATACGTAGTACCATAATTACGCTTTTCAAATTATTAAGTTCATAAATAAGGTTGTTTCTATAACTATACAAATGAAAATGTATACTACAAATACTTTTCATTGAAATCTGTCGACCTTTGTCATAGTTTTCGGAAGTTATCTATTGCATGTGTCTCAAATACCGGAAGTCAGTTACGTACTTACAATATATTGTATGATAAAATTCTTCGACGGGCACGTTGACACGTGCGGTAGAACACCTGTCGTGGGCTACGATGGGTCGTGGGTTTGAATCCCACCGGGACAACATGTTAATTATTTTCTGTAAGCATGTTTTCTAGTCACATGTGGTAACTGCGTTTTTTTTTTTTTTTTTTATAATATAGGGGGCAAACGAGCCTGCGGCTCACCTGATGGAAAGTGAACACCGCCGCCCATGAACATCTGCAACACCAGAGGACTTGCAGTTGCGTTGCCGGCCTTAACGTGCCCAGATGTGACCAGAAAACTGCGGGCTTAAGTAAAAATTAGGTCGACAGCGCATCATTGACTAATGTTCTGTGGCTGAGGTGTCACCTACTATCAAGTGAACCTCATGCTCGCCTGCCAAAAAATATTTTTTCATAAGCCCCCCGATGACTTAAAATCAACACAAATATGCGATAATTAGGATATATCGACTTGTAATGTATTATCGATGAGACGTTCTTGATCTATTCGAAATTAGCGCTATTATATCGGTTAAAATTTAATTATGGAAGGAATATTGTTCATAATTAGTACATATATTAACACACGTAGCACGATATAATATTAAACGTAAGCTATATGCATAATGTTCGTTTATGTAGAGACATTAGCAGCACTTGTGTGTCATTAATATAAAATTAGGCGACATGTTGCGCTTTTTCAATGTTTGATGAGCAATCTAAATGCAATGGCTGTGTCGGTGCTATTTAGTTTTTAATGGTACTTAGCTATTAATATTAAAATAATTTTTAATAATCACTGAATAATTTTATATATCTCCTTAAGGTGCTTCAGTATGCAGCATAGATGGAAAAACCGTGAAGTGCATATTGCGCGTTTCGGTTTCAGTCTATGGATGTCCGAATGCTCGAAGTAAAAATTAGGTCGACAGCGCATCATTAACTGATGTTCTGTGGCTGAGGCTGACCTACCATCAAGTGAACCTCATGCTCGTCTGTCGATATCTGACATAAAAAAAAAACACGCCGTGCTTACTGGTTTTTTGGCGCTATCTACTCGTTGATTAAAAATATATCAATTAAAAAGAAAATACATAAAATTTCTACATAATCTTGGTTCCAAAATGGTAGAATGCTTTTTTTTAAAGAATAAAGTTTAATTTATACCCTTACAAAGAAACCACATAAGTAAGAAATAATTAATGAAAGTGAGATGTATATTATTATAATTTTGTTCCGACACTTATGTAAATTTTGCAAGTTTTATTTCTTTAAAATACCAAAATGTAAAATTTTAATGAAATTTATTCAAACATCTGTGTATATTTTCTGTATTATTCACGCGTAGAATATCAGTATTTAGTATGGTGTAAGAGGTAACAAAATACTCAAGGCTATTTGCTTTGGACGCGCCTTAAAAATAAATAATAAAATCTTCATCACTAGTTACTTTGAAAGTTAAGTAAACAAGCTACGTAATTAAAAACTGCATGCGCAAAAGGCCGGTCGATTGTGAGCGAAAATAATTTTCCGCAACTCTTGATGTAGCAATTTTGTGCACGTATAATCCGATTGTTGGTCGACGTATCCAGTCACGATTTTTATTAACCCCTCATTATTATTGATCGTTGAACTTGACAAAGGACTAATTGCGAGCCTTATTTGCGTTCACTTGAATACTTTTAAATGTTGGAGATAAATAGCGTATTTATATTGAGAGGCGAAATACTTTTCGTGATTGCAATTGAATGTACTCTTATTCATTATTAATAAGTAGGAAAAGTAATCCGGGGTAGAATCAGAGTAGAATAGTTTGTATTTTTTTTAGAGAAAGAATCTAGTAGTAGTTGTATTGTATAGAATCTTAATATTGTCTTTTATTAACGCTGGTATCACACATTTAAATAAAATACTGACACGCCCTTGCTTTGTGAACTGGCAGTAAATGTAAAATTAGAAGCATTTAATATGTATTTTTTTTATTGACGTTCATAGATGTACATTGTGTTACCTAAATTAATAAATTATTTTTGAATTGTATTGAATTGAATATGGCAACTTTGTGACATTTCAAATATCAGACAACTGTCATCTTTCTGTCTCCCCGCGACCACGGTTGCTGAAAAGCATCCGAAACGTCGGGATAAATAATTTAAACAATTTAAATCGCGTTTTTCCGGTATACAGTATTTTATTTAAATGTATAGAATCTTAATAATTGTTATGAAATTTTGTTTTCAGGACGTCCAAAAATAGTTATATTGTAACTCAAGTTATATGTAATGCTTATTTTATAAAGGTAGTGTTTCTTAGTATTTGCTCGTTAGTCTTTTGTAGAATAAAAAATATTAAGCCTCTAGGTATAAACCACTCAACCCGGAAGACTATGAAAATATTTCCATAATATGTACCTATATAAACTAGTTATTCAACTGCTTCTATAGCAGTACATCTATCCTAGGTGCAGTATTTAACACCGGACTACCTGTGGTTTTTCCGAACCTTGACAGGCTCGTTGGCACGTTTGGTAGAATATCTGCCGTGCGATCCGATGGTTCGTGAGATCGAATCCTACCGTAAAGGGCATTAAACAAACCACTGTTCATAGATGGAAAAAGCGTGCAGTACATATTGTCCGTTTCGGTTTCACTCTATGGATTTCCGAATGCTCGATGTAAAAGGTAGGTTGAGAGCGCATAATTGATTGATGTTCTATTTCTGAGATATCACTTACCATCAAGTGAACCTCATGCTCGTCTACCGATATCTAAGATAAAAAAACCTTTTCTATTTAAGAAATTAGCTACAACAGACACTAAGATATATAAAAACATATATTATATCCTTTGCCTCACTAGCGGAACATTTAATTTTTATGATGGTTTATTCTTTAAATGGCTAAAAAGGCTTAAGAAATTTTTCTCAGGGAAAAAGGTAGATAATTCTACTATTTCCTACTTCTAAAAAAACTTCGACTTGCTTAACGTGAGGGGCGAAAAATCGAACGATTCAGAGCTGCTATTGCCGAATGAATCAATGAACGAATTGTTGATCGAAGGAACTAAAGAACGAAACCAAATTTATTACTAACAGTGTAATTTCGTTTCTATACCGTGTTACTTCCACTCTTGCCTTGATCTAAAATTAAGATAATAACGGCCCTCAGCCATGTCAGGGTTATTAGTTATTACTTCATAATTGGGTATAAACGTTGAAAATTATAGTTCTTAAGATATCATTTTGTTATTTAAATAAAAAACCTGAATATAATGTTAATTTTATTTTAAATACATGATTTAAATTACTGGTTTGGTACTTAATATGTACAATACATAAAATTATATCTTATATGTAAAAATATACATATAATAATAATCAAATCGTATAAGTTAAATGAACTATTTCATAGCATAATAAGAAAGTATTCTCTATTTAAATGTTTAATCAAAATAATTTATTTTGTCGCGCATTTTATTTATACAATTAAGTAAAAATCCTTTACAAAAATAAAAACTTATATATTTTTAAATTATTATTACTATATGTAATTTACAATTTACATCTACCATTAAGATTTTTTTTACGTCAGATATCGACAGACGAGCATGAGGTTCACTTGATTGGTAGGTGCTACCTCAGCCACAGAACATCAGTCAATGATGCGCTGTCGACCTAATTTTTACTATGAGCATTCGGAAATCCATAGGCTGAAACCGAAACGCGCAATATGCACTTCACGGTTTTTCCATCTATAAATGGTGGTTCGTTACCCGGTCGGAATTTAGATATTCCTCCCACCCGATCAATGCCCGAAGTTACCAGACGTGGGGAAAACATGTTTACAGAAAATTATAAGCATGTGCTCCCGGTGGGATTCAAACCCACGACCCATCGATGCGCACGGCAAGTGTTCTACCGAACGCGCCAACGAGCCCGTGATGTATTTCTACATGAAAGAGCCTGTTCATTTTTTAAAGGCAATTCACTCGCAATTCTTCTGGTTGAGCAGATTTTAATCAACAGCGGTGTTATATCAAATGAGGCATTTTATGTTTATTCACTTATATACGTACATTTATAAATTGGAACCAAGAAAAAATATGTTGACAAAAAATTAAGATAAAATTTATTTAAATAAAACTTATTTATGTAAACTGTATCTTAAATGAAATAATAATATTATAATAAAATAAAAACCATACCCTAAGTATTTACTAACTAAAGTATGCATGCACTATCCAGGATACTGGTACCAATGCCTTGCTGAATCGCGAGGCTGATTCGCTGGGTGCAATATACTAGCTCAGGGTTCCCCATGGTGGACTACCACAGTAGTTAAAGTTTAGTTTAGTAGTTTAGCAAAGTTTTAGTCCAAAATAAATAGGTATCTCCTAGGTAAACGGGATTTAACTGCGTATGTAGCCTTGCGGTCGTACGTTCATCCGAAAGAGCATACGTCCCGGGTTCGATTCTCAGGTTGGCCATTAAGTGTTTCTCGC
This sequence comes from Anthocharis cardamines, assembly GCA_905404175.1. Lineage (NCBI taxonomy): Eukaryota > Metazoa > Arthropoda > Insecta > Lepidoptera > Pieridae > Anthocharis > Anthocharis cardamines. Next base: position 6,770,564 of record FR989964.1, read on the forward strand.
TTTTAAAAGTGTGGAAATGGTCCCATTATGGCGATTTGAGGGGTGAGAGGATTTTTTTTTGGGGAAATGGGATTTAACATTATAGTCGATATATGCACTTGCCACCAGGTGAGATAGGGGGCCAACTCTTGGCAATCCATCGAATCGATCTATCGAAATTCCAACCGGGCAACGAACATCTGTACACAGATGGAAATCGGTTTCAGTATTTTTTTATGTAAGACTAGTAACACGTCCCAGCTTCACACGGGTACAGTGTAGATGTACTATATACACTATGTTACTTACTGATAATGTAGCCTTCTATTGGCGAAATAATTTTTAAAATCGATCTAGTACTTTTTGAGTTTATTAATAACATACGAAAATACAAACCTTTCTCTTTATAATATTCTTCGATCAACAATGTACATAATATTAGTATAAAATATATAATTATAAATATACAGTATAGAAGTATTGATATAGACAGATGAGCATGAGGTCTACTAGAAGGTTTTTACTTCGTGTATTCGGAAACCCATAGGCTGAGACCGAAACGCGCTAAGTGCATTTCATGGTTTTACATCAATGAACCGTGGTTCGTTACCCGGTCAGATCGATATTCCTCCCACCCGTTTAATGCTCGAAGTGACCAGACGTGGGGAATACATGCTTATAGAAGATTATAAACATGTCGTACCGGTGGTTACCACTGCCTAATGTTCTGATCACCTACCATCAACTGAGCATCACGCTCGTTTGTCGACATCTAACAAAATTAAATTGGGAAATTTATTTCAGTCACTATCTGTGTTAATTACAAACTGTACTGTAATTAATGTAATAAATACTCGTTGAATTCAGGTCATCGGGCTTGTTTAATGTCCTCTCAATTGAAAAGCTATTGAATTCGCGATTTTATATTGATATAAAATATATTTAAATATGAGGGTCGAATTTCATTTAAATGTTAAAACGTTTCATTGATTTGGAGTGTTTGGCTGACTGCTTTTATTTCTACGGTTTTAGCTACGGCTTAGCTTGAAAGGATAACGGCGTTACGTTATCTAGTTTGTGAGAAGAACCGAGCCAATATTTCATTTAGTTCTGATACTTTTTTTTGCAATGTGAACTTTGTATTAGTATATTATGTTAACTTACGGACTCCTACTGAAACGTTAATCAAAATTTAAGGTAACTCAAAATATTTCTATCTTTCATTTATCCATTTTTAATTAAAGGTGTCAGAAATAAAAAAATCCTGAGTTTTCAATTGGGATATAAGGCAGACAAAATTATGTGTCTATTTCTCTAATCGTTTTTCTCTACAGCCAAAGTGCGCGTAGAAATCTGATATTTTTGGTTTTGATTTCGGTACACTATTTTTTAACTTTGTTTACCCGGGATTCAAACCTGAGACCAAACGTAACGTTCAACCACTTAATCACGGATGTTGTTTGTTGTTTTTTCTAGTTTAGACATGCAAGCTGGACTATCGCCTGGAACTCTAGGCCTCATGAAAATGTACACTATACTATATCGGTTTCATAGGTTTTAGTTTTGTATACACAGATATGGACTATTATGTATCTACCTAGTTATACCTAGTTTTTTTATATCTATAGAAACGACCTTTCCATGACATCGCATAATTGCTCTTCCAGTTCAAGGTGTTAAAAAATTAATAAGTCTTGTAGAGTTCAATGTTATCAATTGTATGATCAAACCTTCGATATAAATTTTATATCATAATACCTTTCCATTATAAGTAAATTGCCGTGTTCCAGAAAACTAGATACTTTTTTAATAACCACATATAGCTATATTATAAATTTGTTTGGTTAACGTTACTCTTATTTGATATAGTACTAGCAACTAGTCCCGGCTTCATACGAGTGTAATGTAGACGTACTATACACAAAAAATTACCTATGTGCCTCACGAATAATGTAGCTTTCTTTAGTTGAAAGAATTTTTAAAATCAGTCCAACCAATTAAAAAATCAGGAAAAAAACCTTTTGTATAACACATACATATACATCACGCCTCTTTCCCATTGCGGTAGGCAGAGATCAGGGAATTCCATATGCTCCGATCCTTACATACCACTTTCGCTTCTTCTACTTTTGTAAGCACTTCGGAGATATTTAAGCTAGTGATGTCCATGGAGAGAGGTGATAACATACCATCAGGTAAGTGGGTACCTACTTGTTTGACTGCTCTGTAAAAATATTAAACAATATAATAATCAACTATTTCTTTAATTAGCCCTAGTAAATTAAATATTTATTCTAAACGTATGTATATCAATCAAAGTTTTCCATAACTATTGTAATTTTATTAATTATTTTTAATAAATTCATACGGAAAACAATAATAATAATTAAATATAATGTTTTTTCTAGGAAAAAAATGGTTTGAAAACCTACGGCTATGTTAGTGGCCTTAACAATACCAGTTTTTCTCTTGATCTGTATTGGATCAGGGACAATCAGTGCTCAGTAGATAACTACCTACTCAATATTCTATGCTTCGTTCACGGCAATTTCTATTTTTCTGCTTTTAGTTACAATTGAATTCTCAATAGGCAATCATTTATTTTGCGATATAAATTACTCAGTAACTTTTATCGTACTAAATCACGTTTAAATCAATATATTATATATCTCCATGGTTTAGAGTGATTTTCAGGTTAGTCTGCCGGTGACATAGCTTATAAACACTTGAAACGTTATGTTAAATAAATAAAATAATGAACAAATCTTATTGTTAACTAGCGATCCGCCCCGGCTTCGCACGGGTGCAATGTAGATGTACTATATACGTACACAAAATAACAGTCTATTTTATTCGCTGATAATGTAGGTTTCTATTGGTGAAATATTTTTATAAATCGGTCGAGTAGTTTTTGAGTTAAATCGTAACAAACAAACAATTCTTTCCAAACAATAATATGAGTATAGATAAATATTTACATGTATTTATTATAATTTGGGCTCGTTAACCTTTTGTGATTACACGAAATACTAATAATATTTTCGTAACTACGAGCATAATATATCACATTGAAATCTTCACAAAAGGAACATTAAAAATGTCGTGATATTGTCCTCCTGTCCAGCGGTACTTCACGAATTAGTAATTTCACATTTTCTCCCAAATTACACACAATATACGTACTGTGTAAAGGTTTATAAGTTGGAAAATTATTTAAATAGAGGTTAATAATATTTTCCATTTATATTCTGCTATGATTAATAATTCGTTATAGAGAGGTTGTAATGTATAGGTATATTTTGTATTGGCTCATACGAGTCATACGGACAGTACTAGGGGATTTTGAAAAATTCATTAAATCAAGAAATTCGTTATATTGAGGCTCGTTATATTAAGGTTACACTGAATCACAGTAAATAAGTGTCTAAAATAGTCTGCTCATTATACCGTATCATATTATGACCTTGCTAGGAACGTGTCAGACAAAAAAAAATTGAAAAGTATGACATGCTCAGACCGACATACCGTCGCGTGTCATGCACGGTCAACAGTTACCGGCGAGAATAGATGGGCTCGTTGGCGCGTTTGGTAGAACACCTGCCGTGCGCATCGATGGGTCGTGGGTTTGAATCCCACCGGGAACACATGTTTATAGTTTTGTGTAAGCATGTTTTCCCCGCGTCTGGTAACGGGCATTGATCGGGTGGAAGGATTATCGAAATTCTGACCGGCTAACGAACCACCGTTCATAGATGGAAAAACCGTGAAGTGCACATTGCGCGTTTCGGTTTCAGTCTATGGAATTCCGAATACTCGAAGTAAAAAGTAGGTCGACGGCGCATCATTGACTGATGTTCTGTGGTGAAGTGTCACCTACTATCAAGTGAGCATCACGCTCGTCTGTTGATATCTAACATAAAAAAAAAGAATATTGTGCGTATTCGGATGTACGTTCAAGTGGTCATAGCAGCCCTTGTCATGTTTCTTTCCGTGTGTGACACGTTCATAGAACGGTTAAGATATGATATGTAGTGGGTCCTTTAAGCGGTAATTTTGTCCAAATTGCTAGACATAATAGCAACTTCCCATAAATGTACAATGCAAATATAATCTATATCCTATGTCAGGCATGAACTATTTATGTGTCCATAAGTGAAGAATTATGAAAATTGCAATTTTCAAGATAATATTAATACAAAAATAATTTCTCTATTTTCATAACTTAAATTATTTTGTATCAAAAAATAAAACAATTTCTATAGATACATACATAAATTACAGCAAAACTGTGTGAATATAATTTATCATTAAAGTTAATTGACCTTAACGCTCGGGTCCATCCAACTAATTAGTTGCCATCAAAAAAAAATGTTGGATAAATGAGGAGAGCGATTGCTCGGATCTTCTTAAAAGGCCTCTGATAAATTGAGTATCTCCGCGAATTCCGGCTTTTCTTTCTTTGTAAAGTTACACGCGACAATACACAACTTGACTTTAATTTCCTTTGAGAATTGCCTTTTCCTTGTTTTATCATTTATGCGATATTAATATTGTTGATATCCACTAAAACGTAATATTGTGTAATCAACTGACCGTTGGTTACTCATTATTATTCAAAAATAGCCGGAAGTACGGATGGAGGTCCTATTCAATAATATGTATAAAAAGGCGTAATCAACTTGAATATTCACATATTATTTCAACTCTATTTTGTATGCCTTACAAAATAATACAAACAAGAAAAGCTTAAACTATAAAAATAAAAACAGTTAAATATTAACTTACTATCATTTACTTAGTATTAAAACTTACTACTTACTAATTATTCGGCTTTATGCTTAAATTTTTTAGCAAGGTTACCTGAAAAGAAAGAAATTCATTCGTGAGATGTTTTATTAGTAGTTAAACATTATCACCACCGTAGCGCTATGCGTTTACCAACGGAGGTCCTTGGTTCTTGGTAATTAAGTTTAAAATAAATTAGTTTCGGAACTCCGCCATCCTCCGCAATTGACAGCTCACGTCACGCACGCTTATAGATTATTTGTAATAATTGATGTCCACTGCAAATCAGTGACATACTAGACATTATAGAAGTGGGAAATCAGCATTATCATTTTATCTTTGAAATCAACTTTCCGGTAGGACAGTGTATGTCGGGTCCGCTAGTAAATAAATATATAAAATAAAATAAAAAAATGGACACAGAAGGGTGATCACCTTGCCAAAATGAATCTACCCCACGCCCCACTCGGGAATTCACTAAAACATTATTACAGTAGGTATGTACGTTTATAATACGTAGATTTATTACCTGTTCTATTCTTGACAATTATTTATCTTACTATATTAGTCCAGCACCTGTGCAATTGTAATATACGCATAGTTTACATTTCAAACACAGAGTAATTATTCAATTGCGGCCGATGTAATATTGTAGGATTTACTATGCCAACAAGATATGTTATTATTCTATGTTCTACCTTTGTCCTAATGGAATGTAGATATAAGGTATGCAGTGTTACACTTCCATTACCTAAGATAAACTATTGTTATGTAATCATCTCTATATAGTATACTAGTGAGCCAACCCGGCTTTGCGCGGGTAGTATAGCGTATTATGCCTACATGTCTTATCTGTCGTAGGGTTTTTTGCGATAACTCCTAAGATATTCATTTAAATTATATGGTGTAAGTGATTATAATAATGTACATGAAATGCTTAAGATAACTAACGTGTTTAAGTTGATAAGGATTAATACTGTATCTGTCTGTATGACTAGGCACAGGTCCTTTTAAGGTAAAGGAAAAGGATTTTTTTGCAATCCATAGAAGGGGAATATCCCGCCATACATTGTTTTGATATATCTAAAGGGATTAGGCAGTAACAAACAAACAAACATATCCTCTTTATTATATTAGTATAGATATATTGGCATTCACATAGAATTAAATATGTCAATATTGGAGAAGCTTTTAAATTCGCCTTAAAACTATCTAACATTTCTTTGACTTTTTCTCTAATCAACATTAAAGATTACATAAAAATATTGCTATCACTTTCATTTAAATACTTATGATAAAGGATAGAAACATCAAGTTCCCAAATTTGGCAACCATTACTGAATCCCGCCGTTATTCAAGTAGCTCGTAAGAAAGTGCCGTATGTAAATAAAGTTGCCACAAGTTTATTCCGTTCCTCTAATAAAGTGATTGCCTTAACTTAGTTCTCTCACTTTCGAGACTGCAATCCTTGGACATAGAAGGAAATGAAAATTAATGATAGTCGTGGAGTATTTTTTCGTGTCGGTTTGAGTACACACCATTTCTTTCGGTTTTGGCGTGGAACCCTCATTTATTATGTAAGTTGGGCGGCAGTATTACGCAAAATGCACATAGAATAGTGAAATCTTATTTCGCTTAAGAAGACAGAACAATAGACGTCCTCTATATGACCTATATTTTCATGCCATTATTCCTACCATTGTTATAAATATACATTCTTTGTTAATATACACTTTTTACGAGTATATCCAATTACTTTAGTAGGATAATATTGTATTATAACTTGTTGTGTAACTGAAGGCTCTTGTTATTTTTTTTATTTCCAAACGTAACCATGCTATTCCATGCATACAAGTGTTTTTTTTATCATAACGGATTACGCAACGTAGTCCTGGATATTTACTCAAATTATATTTTTGAACGAATACGGACGACGATAGAGAACTTCAGTCTTTACAAGTTCTAACGATATTTCGTAAAAATATGAAATGAAATACAGCTATCAAAATTTCTCATTTATGTAAAATATAATTTTATTAACCCCCCACAATATTCTGTACAAAAAATTATAATAATCTGTCATGCATCAATTATAATATATTACAGTATTAAGCGATCCAAATTGTTGTAATATTTTTTTCTTAAAAGACCAAAACAGACTACGTAGGTACATATATAAATACGTATTATTAAATAACATCGCAGTAAATTCAGCCGCGAAAAATAGTTCTCCATCTGACAAAAGTTCATTTCAGCTGGTCGTTCATTATCTTTGCCTGATAGATTTGCGAGGGCCGCTCCATCAATCCAATTAGTCGGAATCAAGAAAAATCGCTCCAACATTTACCGAGGGACATTTCACCGAATTTACTATCATATATATCTTTTTTAGTTCTAATATTTTGATCATACTTTCATTTTAATAACTTCAAAACTTACCTGAGTCCGTTGTCTCACATAAGTGCCCTTAGAGAAATATACATTGACATACTATGTCAATGTATATGGCTGTATCGTGTCAATTAATATTTTAAAGAACATATCGCGGTGTAAGTCAGATGGATGTTTCTACATTTTCTCAATTATACATTATATAATTTGTTTAAATACCAATAGTATATGACGAATAAAAACTTTATATCGGTATACTGACATTAAATTAGAGGTTTAAAAAAATTAAGAATTATTTAGTTACGTATGAAGAAAAACAATTTTTTGTGATTTTTGTAGACACGTTCATCTGGTTAAACCGCGATATACTTTTTAAAATTGGAACGTTAGAGTGGAGAGAATTTGGAAATCGTTACTGTTGTTTGCTACTCTCTTAAATAGCTATGTCCGAGGCTTTCAGAGCTTGATGAAATACAAACTGTGTCACTAGGCACTGCAGAAATGTTAGTGTCTGTTTGTAGTACTAAACGAACTGCCTTGTGCTAACCTAATGGAGTTTTAGGCGGTAACTACGTCATTTGTCTGATGCTCGCTTTTGTACAATATACCAATTTGACATAATTGTGACTCCCCTATGCCCTTCCCCTATGCTATGCCCCTTGTATTTAACATCGGAACCCCCTAGAAACAGAATAAAAATAAGACTTGTTTCTGTCTAAAAATGAATTCTAAGGGTAGGTAGGAGAGATGGGACAGACTCATTTATGTGTTTGTTTCACTAATTATTATTTTATTTAGCTTTCTTTATTTTATTTAGTAGGTGTTCAGCCGATATTCTAAACGGCGGTGATCGTAGAATACCAGGAAAAAATAAGACTTATTTCGATTAAGCACTTAAGACAAATTAATCACCTAGTATGGGAAAATTATAAGTGGAACAGATTAGATAAATATCTACCTATGCTATGCTATGCTACTATTACTTAAGAACTTATATGTGTCTTCAATATAGTTATCCTAACTCAAACGAAGCTTGAGGAATACATAGTCTAATTCAAGTCAAATCGCACGTTTCGAAAGATATAAGACATGAATACTCAAGTATGCTATGTCTCATTTATCATCATTTGCCTCTCAAGTAATGGGAACTAGGTGACGTCATGGTACTTCCGTGGGTCCCATTTGCATAATAACCCAACTATATCTTTATCATCTTTGAGAGACTCAAATTTGGACCGTAATTTATGTCTTCAGAGTTCAGTTTCGCATGAAATACTCCAAGTGAGTTGTTGCACGTTCGATCTAATCTCACACACAAAATTTGAATGTATTAGTTAACTAAATATCATTAAATTTTGTCTAGATATCAAAAAACATAGTATATTAATCAAAGGCGATTTTAATTATTCTGATGAGATCCTGTTTTTTAAACTTATAACTTAATTTGTCTTTATACGAAGTTTATTATTAATAAATATGTACTGGATTATACGTTTTGAAATATTTTGCTGCCAAATTAATTAACTTTTATTTTTCTTTTTATTTATGTTAGATAGACAGACGAGCATGAGGTTAACTTGATGGTAGGTGATACCTCAGCCACAGAACACAGTCAATGATGCCCTGATGACCTAATTTTTACTTCGAGCATTCGGAAATCCATAGACTGAAACCGAAAGGCGCAATTAGCACGGTTTTTGCATCTATGAACGGTGGTTCGTTACCCGGTCGGAATTTAGATATTCCTCCAACCCGATCAATTCCCAAAGTAATCAGATTTGGGAAAGACATGCTTACAGAAAATTATATACATGTCGTCCCGGTGGGATTCGAACCCACGACCAATCGGTGAGCACGGCAGGTGTTCTACCGAGTGCGCCAACGAGCCCATCAAAATTTTCATTTTCATAAAAATTTTATTACGCTCAAAATAAACATAATATTTAATTTGGTCGAACATTTAAATTAGGCATATCATTGTCAAAACATCATAAAAATTATACTGAAATTGTTGCAACTATATGTTTTACTACGCGACGCTACAAACATTTCCATCCGGATTCTCGAAGGAATATTCGAAAAGTTTGCAAATAAAAAACTTAAATCACCGTAAAAACGCTAGGAAGCAATAAAAAGAACTGATAGGCAAATTCTCCCCTGAAATCATGACCTAATATTGGACAATTTATCACTGACAGAGCTTTGTACCTCAGCTATCAATCTTGAGATCTCGCACTCAACACTCCAACTAATTACTGTCGATCGTCTCTCAAGTCACGAATCTTGACAGTTTGCTTGTGGATTCTTCAACACTTTTTTATTCTTTTACCAAACGTTAATCTTGGGTGACATGATAGCATTTCTTTCATGTATACTTAGTAACTTAGATTTTTTGAAAATTGAATGAATTGTATATGACTATTTTGATTTGGTGTCAGAGATATGCATAATTTTATGATACAGAATCCTGCTAATCCTACTAATAAGTAGGTATTATAAATGTGAAATTTTGTGAGGATTTTTGTTACTCTTTCACGCGAAAACTACTAAACGGATTTTGATGGAACTTTGCAGTATTATTGATTATACATCAGAATAACATACAGGCTATAATTTATGAGTTAATTAGCCAAATTATAATATGTCAAGTAGGTAAGTCAGGAAAAATCCTGCTGAGAGCTATTTCGCGAGCACAGGTCAGCCAGTATTTATAAAATGAAATAAACCGATAGAATAATCTCGACTTACGCCTTTTACAATAAAAAAAACCGTTTAAAATTTCGTACAAAAACCATATAATTGCTTAAACTTTTTTGCTCCAATCCATCTTAAATGAATCTTGAACAGTTTAACTTTTTTATGAAACGAATTTTGTTCCTACAATATCTAAACCTAATTTCCAAGCACATTGTTGCTTAAAGAGCTACCTACTAGAAGCTTAAAACCGATACAAATATGAAAAGAGTTGTATACAAAGGCTCTAAGTGTTAAGACTATATACTAGTGATGTAACGAATATCAATTTTCAAGTATTTGTGAATTCGAGTGCGAATGCGGATATCTGCCACGTTTATTTGCGAATACAAATGCATATATTCAGTTATTATATTTATCTATGACTTGATTCTGTCAGTTGACACATGCATAATTTTATCACCGTTTTCGTCTCATTCTGAGCATTGATCGATTTAAAAAAAAATTTTGGTTAACATGAATAATTCCGTTTCTACTGAATTAAGAGATAAAAAGATTTATTTTGTCCCAAAAACACATTAAATCACAATTATATATTGATTTATTACATAATATAATTTAATTATGGATATATTTTTCATAATTTTTTTTATTTAATTTACATAATAATATTTACACTTTAGGTATTTAATATTTATCCGGACATTGATATTCTCAAAATATTCACATGAATTGTACGAATGTCAAGAAATATACGAATATTCGTAACATCACTACCAGATACCTTAGTAGTACTAGCTTGTTACAAACGTAGCTCGTAGCAGCTCGAAATGAGCCGTACGTGTTAAGCTAGTGCCTAGGTAATCTAGGTAATTGGTTTATCCGCAATTTAGTCTGGAAAACGAAACAGTGCACAGATTTAATCTCCTTTTTAGAATTAATTTTTAATGCGGATTAAGCCTAATGGTTTTGTAGATTAAGTTACTATGTTACTTTGTAATTCAATTTACGATTATTGCTTATCAAGGCAGATACTTAATAGATATTGTTAAAAATGTAATGATATATTATTTATTATTCATTCGTTTCTTAAGTATTTTTAAATGAATGTTTATATATGTTAAATGAATTTAAATTTAATACTCGCTTTGTCAAAATATGCGGAATAAACGGAGCAACGGAGAATTGTTCACTACTGCAAGGAATTGCAGATCTGAGTATTTGATATACATATTGATAAATCCACGCGTTCCTGAGAAAAAGAAAGTTTTGACAGACCTGACGGACGGACAGACAGATAAACGAACAAAGAAGTGATCCTATAAGATCTCCGGTTTTGGTACAGAGTCCGGAACACTAAAAAAAAAAGGGATACAATCTACCTTTAAATATTAATAAAAACAATGAAAACCCTTACCACTTTGGAATAAACGTAGTGTCGGCATCGGCACTTACAAGTGCAAATAAAAATTGAAAAATTTGAGCGTCACAAATCCCTTGAGGGTTGAGACTTGCACGTTCCACATCACGCAGTCTCCTTTCCAACTGCTTCAGCAATATTTACATAACGTTAAATTTTCTACGGGCTCGTTTGTGCTTTTGGTAGAACGGTCGGTGGCTCGTGGGTTTGAATCCCGTCGGGACGACTTAAAAAAAACATAAAAAAAAACATAATATTGTCTTTTATTAACGCGAGTATCACACATTTAAATAAAATACTGTATACCGGATTAAAACGCGATTTATTATTTAAATTATTTATCCCGACGTTTCGCTTGCGGATATCAAACACAGACGTCACTCTAAATCAGCAGTATGTGAACACACTCTGGATAAACCAAACCACTACATACGTTTCGACCAAGCGAAAATCCTTGCAAAAGAAAGTAGATTCTTTCCCAGACTAGTACGTGAGGCTATTGAAATTAAAAAACATCCTAACTTCAATAGAGAAGATGGTTTGAGACTTTCTAACACCTGGGATCCAGTAATTAAAAATCTAAAGCCCCAAATCAAACATACTAAAAAACAAGAGGACACCGTTAGTCAATATTGTCATAATATAGAAAATTACAGTAAATATCAACTCCGTAGGAATAGATGGCGTTAATATGTAATAATTGTAAAACAAAAACTTGGCGATTAAAAAGAGTGGCGGCGAGTTTCTTGCCAGTTCTTCTCGTCCGCTCTACGCCCTTGATTTGTGAACTGGTAGTAAATGTAAAATTAGAAGCATTTAATATTAGTAATATTAGTAATTTAATATGTATTATTTTTTATTGACGTTCATAGATGTACATTGTGTTACCTAAATTAATAGATTATTTTTTAATTTAATTGAATTAAATATGGCAACTTTGTGACATTTCAAATATAAGACAACTGTCATCTTTCAGTCTCCCGCGACCACGGTTGCTGAAAAGCATCCGAAACGTCGGGATAAATAATTTAAATAATAAATCGCGTTTTAATCCGGTATACAGTATTTTATTTTAAAAAAAAACATGTATATTATTTTGTAAGTTTTGTCTTCTCTACGTTTCTTCACTTCAGGCATTAAATGGCTGGGAGGAATATCAAAATTCCGACCGGGTAACACACAACCGTTCATAGATAGAAAAACCGTGAAGTGGACATTACGCGTTTCGATCTCACTCTATAGATTTCCGAATGCTCGAAGTAAAACTATGGAAAATTTCCCATTGGAACGCATGGTAGGTGAACGAGCCCGTCAAAGAGTGCAAACATAACATATAATTACAAATTTAAATGACTATCATAAAAACATTATTAATAAAATATCGAGGTAGTGTGTGTATTTTTATTTTTTATTACTAGCAGATAAATAAAAATAACGGCTAAAAAATAGCATTCAGCACGGACATTAAGTAATAGTTAATATTCTTAAGCGAAAGCGTTAAAGGACCAAATATATGATGCCATTTTCTTGTACATACTACAATACGAAGCAATAATATAAACACAATAATTGACATCCAAGTATTGTAATCAACACGCGAATAGTATGTGCTGTTTACACCAAGAAAAGTATTGAAACAAAAAAAATCAAGAATTTTACGTATTGTTTAGACCATGCAAGTCATTTATTTCTTCAATTTATAAATAATTATTATTTATCCAGATGTAAACTTATAGTATTATACGAGAACTATATAAAATATGACGTCATTTACTTTTGAACCCGATTCACCCCGGAATCGGGGGGGTCAACGCGGAAGACAAAAAAATATCGACATACTATAATTAATAATGAAAAATGTCGTTTTTATGACCATTAGACTACCTTGATTATGTCCTCAGCCACAAGGTATCAATCAATGATGCGTTGGAAACCTTCTTTTCCGTATACGTCACGGCTTTTTTTATCTCGACCTATCCGTAGAACTATAACCCTTATTCGACTGCGATGATCGAAAAAGATGTGTTTTTTAAATTGTATTTTTCTAGAAAATTTAATATGCAGGTCAGTTTTAGTTAACAAATACAAAAAAACGACTCAGTGTCATAATCATAGTTGTTTCTGATCTAAAGATTTGTCGACCTATAACCGGTAGTTCGCGTCATTACTCTATTCATATTATACTTTGATAATCCTCCCAATTATTGACAGAAGTAGCCTAATATAGCAAAAATATGATAACAAAAACTAATGCCAGTCCCAATGGGATCCGATTTACAACCGATCACGTCAAGGTAGAACCTTATCTTACCTTGTATATTCGTTTTGATTCAGTCAATTAAGTAATGATGGAGAGGCGATTTATTAACAACAGTATTTATTATACTAACGACTTCAACAATAAATAATCAAAGTTCAAACTTTATCACAACAAAAACAAATAATAATTATTTAACGTACCTTTTCTCCCATTGGTATAACTTCGCAAAAAAATACCAAGAAATATTACAGAACATTTTGTGAGGAGCATGAGGTTCACTTGATGGTAGGTGATACACAGAACATCAGTCAATGATGCGCTGTCGACCTACTTTTTACTTCGAGCATTCGGAAATCGATAGACAGAAACCAAAACGCGCAATATGCACTTGACGGTTTTTCCATCTATGAACGGTGGTTAGTTACCCAGTCGGAATTTCGATATTCCTCCCACCCGTTCAGTGCCCGAAAATACCAGACATGGCCAGCTTACAGAAAATTATAATCACATAGTCCCGGTGGGATTCGAACCCACGACCCATCGATGCGCATGGCAGGTGTTCTACCGAACGCGCCAACAAACCGCCTATCCACAAACAGATACAGAAAATGTTCCATAATATTATCATATTCCTTTATTCTGAGGAAAAATATTTAGTTAATGATAATTATATTTAACGTTTCATTACCTACGTATAGATAGTAATTATGGTGTAATATTAATTGATAATAATAACAGATTCTCTAACAAATTAACTGTTATTTATTTTGTTTTTATTATCCTTATGTTTATTATTAACTATTGAACATTTAAAATTCATAATTTTCTTGTTCTTTATTTTCGTAATAGGTACTTCCAGAATGATTAACTCAAAGTATTAAATAAACTCATTTGGAATAAATATTAAATGCCACTAACCCGGCGATATAAAAAATTTCTCACATTTACATAACATAACATACATTTTATAAAATTTTCTCAGCGTAATATAATCTCGACAGTTATTCTTTATTACTAATATTATAAAGATGAAAGATTTGTGTTTTTGAATTTTAGTTATGAATTAACTCAAAAACTACTGGACTGATTACCAAATTATTTCGCCAAAAGAAAGCTACATTTTCAGCGAGTAACATTATAGTGTGTATAACATATTTACATTGCACCCGTGTGAAACCAGGGCGTGTTACTAGTAAACACTAAAGGAAACTTTTCAAACAAACTATTATATAAATATAATTTTGCAAGAAGAAAGTTATATCCTCGTCTGTTTCAATATTCTTGGACATCCATGTAGGTACTATATTCTGTTCATTTGCCTTCATACGTTCTACTTTGTAATAAACACTATCTTAAGGAAAATCAAGACTTATGCGAGTGAAAATAAAGTTTCCTTTAGAAAACTATGTGTCCTGTTTATATTCAATCCTTCGTGGGAATACTTTCTTTTTCCTGTTATATATTAAAGAAAATAATTTATCAGTAGAAGATAAAGAAAAAAAATCCTATCTTGATAGTTATTGTAGTGAAATACATCAGATAAATACAAAGATATTTGTCAGTGAATTCAATGCAATGCTATATTTGAGGGAAATAAATGAAAGTAGCGATAACTCTTGTTTGTTTTATTCAGTTCATTTTTATCAACACAACAATGTTTATTTTAAATATCAGCTTTAAAATAATCCAGAATATGATTATATTGTTATCAAGTATTAAGTGTACAAAAAAAATATTATATCAACAATTGACTCTAATCACAATTTGAATGGCTTGTTGTCTAGGTTAGATAATAAATATAACACAATGAATATTATTAATTTCTTAATTATTCCTAACATTTAATTTCAAAAAGCACTGTGAACATCAGATTATTTTGCGCATTACATAGCCGCTATTAATCAATGTCATGTGAAAGGGGAAAGGCGAATCAAGCAAGCATTTCACCATTATCAATAACGTAAATAGAACCCGTGATACTGCGGGCGCGATCGCTAGCTAGATATACAATCAGGTCAGCAACCTCATCACATTCTACAATTTTGCCAAGTGGTAGTGTACTTCCATGTTTATCTAATACATCATCACTATTACCTGTAAAACCTGACGCTTCAATAAACTTACTTCTCGTACAACCGGGGTTCACAGAATTCACTCGAACTCCTTTAGAAGCAAGCTCTAATGCCACACATCTAGTGAATTGATCGAGAGCAGCTTTTGAGACACTATACGGTAAGAAGTCAAATTTCTTGACAGGTTTAATTGCCGCGACGCTCGATATATTGACCACATTTCCTTTTGATTCGATGAGATAGGGCGTGACTAAACTTGTTAGAAGATAAGCAGAACGCATATTTATGTTCATCGCTCTATCAAATAACTCTACGCCTTCTAAGATGCTTCCGTATATTCCAACTCCAGCATTATTCACTAAGACATCAATGCGACCGAATGACTCGATAGTTTTTTTAACGATATTTTTGACGTTTTCGTCGATGGTGACGTCAGCTGGAATAATCAATGGTTTGATATTCTTTAATTCTTCACATTTTTTTGCTGTTTCTTTTAAATTGTTTTCGTTTCGTCCTACAAGAACGAGTTTCGCTGATAGCTTAGCGAAACATAGTGCGGTAGTCGCGCCAATGCCGGCGCTAGCTCCGGTGATAATTACTACTTTATTGGTGAAGTCCATCACGGTCAATGTTGAAACGACAACTGAGCTTAGACTGAGCAATTAGTAATACGTTTCAACTGTGAAGGTTGACGCGATAATAATAAATAAGGTAAAATCTTGGATGTCAAATTCTTTTAAATACATTTTATCGCAATATCAATACAAGATAATTACTTTTAACTAATTGATTTATACACTGATTAAAACTTCTCTAAACAAACATTTTAAAATTCGATAAATGGTCTGAATTATTTGTACTAATATTATTATGCATTTATTTAATTAGATTTAAAGTTATATTGGTAATGTATGTGGTGATTACTTGAATACATATATTCTGTTAAGTTACTCGGAACCGACGAGCGTGTATGAAAGTATTGATGAAAGTAGAAGAAGCGAAAGTGGTATGCAAGGATCGGAGCATATGGAATTCCGTGATCTATGCTTACCCCAATGTGGAAGAGCGTAATAATGTGATCTATTTCATATCCAAAACTAATAAGTTTGACCAATTGGCTCAGTGGTTTGCACATTTGTTTCGTACCAGTCTCAGGTTGATAAATTGGGTCATCAAAAAATGTTGGTTTGGGTCAGAGCACATAAGATTGATCATCTATGAGCTCTTAAATGAAAATGATGAGTGAAACAGACATATAAATATATCTGTCCAATGACTCAACAGGAGACTTGGGAATTACCTTTTTAAATATTAATTACTAGCAACGCGCCCCGACTTCACACGAGTGCAATGTAGATGTACTATACACAAAATATAGCCAATGTTACTCGCTGATAATGTAGCTTTCTATTGGTGAAAGATATTTTTAAAATCGGTCCAGTAGTTTTTGAGTTAATTCATAATATACAAAAATACAAATATTTCCTCTTTATAATATTAGTACAGATTTAAACTTGTTTGTCGTAAGTTTTGACGTTGTAGAAAATACATTTTCGCTCGATAAAAAGTAGGTCGACAGCGCATCACTGACAGATGTTCTGTGGCTGGTGTATCACCTATCATCAAGTGAACATTAAGCTTGTCTGTCGATATCTAATAAAAAAACAACTTCATACGAATGTCTGTTAGTAGAAAAAAATATGCATAACTAGCGGACCTGATACACGTTCTCCTGACCGAATTTTGGCTTTAAAAAATGAAATCAAAGTATTCCTGAAACCCTTACACAGGACCTCCTACTGTGAAACTAAACTATAAAAGATCCACTCAAAAGTTTCATCAGTTTAAGAAGAGTTCAGTCAAATACACAAAATTATACATATAATGAATATATTTTAACTATTGATTAATTTATTTTTTTTACTTCCAAACATCAGAGGCATGTCTAGCATGGAACACCTATATTTTAAAAATATTTAGTATCGTCTAAAGAATTAGTAATAACTAGTAGTACTAATATGAACTTTAAAACATTAACAATGCAGGATTTGGTTAATCCATTCATCCCGACTTGCATTGAGGGCAAACTATGTAATGTTGGTTCCGAGGCATGTCATTTACATGAATGATTATTCAAGGGTAGTCGGTGAGGGATTTTAGCCGGTAATATTAAGTCAGAGAGGCGATTACGGTATGCATGTTTCCTGGAATAATTCGAAGTTTATCTGTGCAAACCGCATTGAAAGCGTTGTTCGAGCCCGTTAGGCCGTGTTAACATGCCTCACTCCATTTAAGCAAATGCATTCTCTAATATAACTGATACAGTGATACAAATTTAAAAATCCATTGGTAATTACTTAATTAGGCGATTTCATCGGAACTAAACCAACAGAATTAATAAGTGATAACGTAACTGTCAACAAGAAACATCAGAGGACAAAGTTACAACGTGTATTTTTTTTGTTTTTTGTTAATAAATAATCTGTAGTTTTGTTATATGTATTTTGAACCCAGGGACTAAGTAATGAGAAATATAACAACAAGAACTTATTGTTTATTTACATCGAAATGTTAGTCTTAATCACCTTGATATTTTTGGTTAACAACCAATATATAATAAAATATCTTACTTATAATTGTACTATATTTGATAAGAGAGGTTAATTTTAGAACCAGTAGTGGACATTTATTTGAAATTGTATCTTCATAACTTGCAAAGACGGTTAATACAACTCTCATATGTTATTTCAACTGTGAACTGTGGTTCGCGACTCGGTCGGAATTTCATTCACATCCATTCAACTTACGATACTTTTTTTATATATTTATAGATCGACAATTTAAACAAACAACATTAACAAATAGCAAAACATGCGCATTGTGTAAAGTACTTGTTTATACAACTGTATACCATGTTTTAAAGGAAATAAATAATGTTATTGTTATTATTAACATTCAATGAAGTTGATTTTTACTTTAAAGGCAAGTAGGCGATCATTCTACTGTGCCCTGCTCGACCGAAACATTTTTTTTATTTCTTACTCCAGGACTAAACCCACACACAAAACACAGAGACTTAACGAAACGCGTAAACCACTTAGCCTTGGGGTCAGTCAATATACTATATATTTTATTTTCGAGGTGGCACAAAAGCAAATTTAAGTATCAAAGAAAGGTACATAATTACAGTAAGAAAAATTGAAATAAGTTCCGCCACGAAAAGGGGAGAATTCAGTATTCTACCAATGTACCTACCTATATGATTTAAAAATATACCGTGTAAGTACTACGCAATTTAAGAGTATGTACTCGTATCTTGAACGAGCTCAGCGGATTGGTCCAAAATTCACTATGTAAATGAATGAAATGAAAAAGATTTATTGGGCTTCCACACAAAATATATAAACAAGAATAGGAAAATAAAAACTTAAATCAATATATACAGCTTTATATAAAAATTATAAATTAACAACAGCTGTGTGTCCGCTCAAAAGGTTAGTGACTCAGCTTCAGCTGATAAACACAGCGCTGGTTTTCAGTCACTCCCGTGTGACTCTTGGAGCATCTATGTATATCTATGGGACATCTACATATAATTGAGACTTTATAAGTCTCACTGACTCTTGAGCACAATGCACAATGAACGAGTATTTGACCTACATAGGCAGTTCATTTTCTTTAGTTTTGTTACTTGTTGAGGAGGATAACTGAGCAAAACAATCTATGTATCTTTCTTGTATAAATAAATAAACTAATTTATTTATCCATAAAAGTACAGCCTTAAGATAAAAGATACTTAAAACTAAGTACTACCACTCAGCGCCGATTTTCAGTGGTCCGCTGGTGAATGACATATAAAATGACTAGGGATGGGCCGAATGTGGTTTGAACCGAATACAAAGTTCGCCGGAACATTCGGTTCTTTTCACAACGATTTTTCGAATTGTTGTCACTAAAAGATGAGTTAGATGGACGCATTTTTTGTATCTATCTATAAATTGGGTCCATATGATTGGTAGGCTAAGGACACGGACAAGTTCCCCCTAATCAGATTTTTTTGCGCGAATTTTAATATATTCTGAGCGGCTTTTCTCGGAGGCAGAAAATAAAATCATAGCATACTCCTGCCAGAAAAAGTAGAATGCTTGATGTTTTTGCACCTGGTAAATTTTAGGTACAAATAATTAATAGTTATTAATCAATGTATTCATGTGTAAGAAATAAACTTTTTTGCTGGTAATTGATAAATTAAACATTTTTTCAGTTCAAAAATTATTATTATGTAATTTCAAAATTTTTGGCACTTTAAAAACGATAAAACAAGACTTTGAAGTAGGTTATAGAAAGGTATGTAATTTATTTTTTCGTTTCCTTTATAATATCATATTAATTTTAGGAGAAACGAATGAGCCCATTTTTTGTTAATTTCAGTACATGTATCATTTTCATTAATTACTGTTTAGTCTTTAAAGGAAAAGATTTTAGTATAAAAGGCTTAACCCATTATCAACTAAAATCGTTGATTTTATATTTTTGGATCTTAATAATTTTATAATCACTACATAGTATAAAACAAAGTCGCTTTCCCTGTCCCTTTGTATGCTGTTTTTTTAAATAGATAGAGTGATTGAAGAGGAAGGTTTATATGTATAATAATAACAGTTTTTCTGTAGTGTATTTAGTATCAGCATTGCACCGGTGCGAAGCCGGGGCGGGTCGCTAGTATAGTATATAACAAAGTAGAAAATAGATCATAGGTGAGTTTTTTTTGTTTTAGTAATAAATAATATTGTATATTTATTCAGGTGTCTTAGTCTTATATAAAAAAATTACAGTAAATATATGCTTATAATAATAAATATTTGCTTTTTCTTTATATTTATTTTTATGTAGTTGTTTCGTTTTTTTTAATTAAATAAGAAATAGTCACATATTATATTAGACTTAAGTGGTGTTATTTCTGAATAAATTTTCTATCTATACATCTATCTAAATAAAATAAAAATAAGTCATTTACTTCCGAACCCGATTCACCCCAATCCAGAGCTTAGAGCAAAAACACGTTGTCAGAAGAGATCTGAGCGACACGGAAGGCAAAAAATACAAAGAGATACAATAAATAATGAAAAAAAAAATTTTTTATGACCCTTAGGTCACCTTGATTATGTCCTCAACCACAAGATCAATCAGTTAAGCGTTAGAAAGAAACCTACTTTTTCTGGGTACGTCACGACTTTTTTTTGTCTCGACCTATCGTCGTCTTGATTTTCCATGAGATATTTAAAAACTTATATGAGTTAAAATAATACATATACGTTTTCTATCTCACTGATAATAATATATGTCCTGTTTATATTCAATCCTTCATGGGAATACGTTATTTTTTGTTATTTATTAAACAGAATAACTAATCGGTAGTATTATAGATAAATATTTTTCCTATCTTGATACTTAAGGCGACTATCTCGAAAAAATCTAAATTTCTGGGAAAAAGACCCTACTGCTGTTCTAATATGAAATCTACGATTCTTATACATATTATCACACTTATTTTTCATTTAATTTTGTACCAAAGCGCCATATCAGTTTTTAATTATAATTAATTTACATTTTATTCGATGAAATAATATATCTTTATATACTATCTTGATTTTGACATCTATTTGTCTTTTCCTCTAAACCCATATGTCTTACTGATTTGATACTTGCATTGTAAAATATAACAAAGGTTGGGCAACAGTTTTTCCAAAAAACAGTATTTTATGAATTAGACAAAATAGTTTTGGCGCTTACGACTTTTACTTTCAAACAATACTCTTGCGTGGTGTGGGGGACGAGCCGTCGGCCGACAGTCTGTGCCGGTCATAATTTACTGGATGAAGGACCTGTCCTATTTCTACACTCTAAAGGTAATGGCCATTATTGGCGTTAACACAATGAAAATTATTAATTTCTTAATGATTACAAACATTCTTAATTCATAAAAGCACCGTGAACATCAGATTATTTTGCGCGTTACACAGCCGTTAACACTGTCATGTGAAAGGGGAAAGGCGAATCAAGCAAGCATTTCACCATTATCAATAACGTAAATAGAACCCGTGATACTGCATGCACGATCGCTAGCTAGATATACAATCAGGTTAGCAACCTCATCACATTCTACAATTTTACCAAGTGGTAGTGTACTTCCATATTTGTCTAATTCATTATCACTACCTGCCAAACCTGCCGCTTCAATAAACTTACTTCTCGTACAACCGGGGCTCACAGAATTCACTCGAACTCCTTTAGAAGCAAGCTCTAATGCCACACATCTAGTGAATTGATCGAGAGCAGCTTTTGAGACACTATACGGTAAGAAGTCAAATACCTTGACAGGCTTAATTGCTGCGACACTCGATACATTGACTACATTCCCTTTTGATTCGATGAGATAAGGTGCGATTAAACTTGTTAGAAGATAGGCAGAACGTATATTTACGTTCATAGCTTTATCAAATAACTCAACGCCTTCTAAGATGCTTCCGAGTGTTAAAACTCCAGCATTATTCACTAAGACATCAATGCGACCGAAAGACTCCATAGTTTTTTTAACGATGTTTTTGACGTTTTCATCGACGGCGACGTCAGCTTGAATAATCAATGGTTTGATATTCTTAAATCCTTCACTTTTTTTTGCTATTTCTTTTAAATTGTTTTCGTTTCGTCCTACAAGAACGAGTTTCGCTGATAGCTTCGCGAAACAGAGAGCGGTAGCCGCGCCAATGCCGGCGCTAGCTCCAGTGATAATTACTACTTTATTGGTGAAGTCCATCACGACTGATGTTGGAACGACGACTGAGCTTAGACTGAACAATAAGTTTGAACAGTCTAGGTTTACGCGTTAATACTAAATAAGGTTAAGTCTTGAACGAAAAATTATTTTATATAAATTTTATCGCAATATCAATATAAGATAATTACTTTTAACTTATTGATTTATACATTCATTACAACTTGTCTAAACAAACATATAACGTTATAATTCAGTAAATGGTCCAAATTATTTGTACTGACATGATAACTAATACATTTTTCTAATTACACTACTCACAAAAATTAAGGGGTCTCCAAATTTTGAGGTAACAAGGGATAACTCGAAGAAAAATATAAATGATTTATGGAAGGTTTTTGTAGTTACCATACATTAAATAATATTAAAATGTATACCTACATTAAAAAAGAAATAAATACATATTTAACACAAAAAAAAAACAACAGCTCTGTGATCGTTCTAAGGGGTGATAACTCAGCTTTTGCTGATAAAAACAACACAGGTTTTCAGTCACTATCTTATGATTCTCGAAGCATCTACGAATTATATATTATAATCAAGTTTATCATGAATTTAGTATAATCTAAAGAATTAAAAATATCTGAAACTAGACTTATAAATTATAATATGAATTTTAAAACATTAACAATGCAGGATTTGGTTAATCCATTCATCCCGACTTGCATTGAGGGCAAACTATGTAATGTTGGTTCCGAGGCATGTCATTTACATGAATGATTATGCAAGGGTAGTCGGTGAGCGATTTTGGTCGGTAATATTTAGTCAGAGAGGCGATTACGGTATGCATGTTTCCTGGAATAATTCGAAGTTTATCTGTGCAAACCGCATTGAAAGCGTTGTTCGAGCCCGTTAGGCCGTGTTAACATGCCTCACTCCAGTTAAGCAAATGCGTTCTCTAATATAACTGATACAGTGATACAAAAACAATATTTATAAAAAATAGGATCAAAATCTCGACCTAATTACCTAGCGGTATGTACTTTACGACCTACCTATACATAAAAAAATCATAAAAATCGATCGACCCGTTTCGGAGGAGTGCGACCACAAACCACCGTGACACAAGATTTTATATATATTCTCTTATCTTTATTTCTCTTCTTCTTATCTTTATTAAACTTAATACTAATACCTTAAACAACTATAATATATTTAAATAAAATACTGTATACCGGATTAAAACGCGATTTATTATTTATATTGTTTAAATTATTTATCCCGACGTTTCGGATGCTTTTCAGCAACCTATAATAACTATAAAATATAAATTAACTATAATATATAAAAAGAACTGGACACCCTTATCACCTAGCTGTATGTACTTTACGACCTATTCTCATATCTATATCTACCAAACACAAAAAATCATAAAAATCGGTCGAGCCGTTTCGGAGTACGACCACATTACCCGTGACATGAGATTTTGTATATATTAAACTTACTAGTAATACCTTAAATAACTATCATGCAATAAAAGAAAAAAAACCCTATCTGCTTTTAAAAAAACCAAAATCCTTGTAAGGACAATTCGCATTTGTGTAATTAGCGTAGATACTTATCCTAAGTATAACGTTCTGTTAACTTTATAAAGTTTGTGTAACTCATTACATCAACTGGTACAAGATAAATGAGATAAAACCTAACTTCGAGTCCGTATGGCACACCTCGAGGGGAAAATTCCTAGTTTTGACTGTTTCCTTAACGCCTCAGAGCAATCTATTGAGGTGAGAACTTTTTTTCCGGAAATCGCTCCGATTGCTGATGTATAAAACTGGCTGTTGAATGTTAATGTTAAGATATATTTCATTTATTTTGTTTTACAAAGTTAGTTTTAATAAGCTACGTATATGTTATTGAAATATAAAAACACTTTTTTAATAGAGAAGATGGTTTGAGACTTTCCAAAACCTGGAATCTTATTAAAACCTAAAACCCCAAGTCAAGCATACTTAATAAAAATGAAGACTTGCCGTTGGACTCACGCACCGAGGGTATAAACTTTTAGTTAAGTAAATATTAGTTAGTACAAATTTAGGGTTTTTCCCTTTACTTGTGCTATATGACATCGCTTCATACCAAATTTTATGATTCTAGGTTAACGGGAAGTACCCTATAGGTTTTGATTCCCTTGCGTCGACTCAGAATTTCGACTGCTTTTTTCACTGCAATTTCAACTTGATATCTCGACGCGTTCCTGAGAAAAACGGTCCTTTAAATAAAATACTGTATACCGGATTAAAACGCGATTTATTATTTAAATTATTTATCCCGACGTTTCGGATGCTTTTCAGCAACCGTGGTCGCTAAATAATTTAAATAATAAATCGCGTTTTAATCCGGTATACAGTATTTTATTTAAATGTGTGATACTCGCGTTAATAAAAGACAATATTAAAAACGGTCCTGACAGACAGACGGACAGCGAAATGATCCTATAAGGGCTGAACGAAGGATCCGTTTTTAGTACGGAGTATGGCACCCTAAAAGTGAATAAATCGCATGAATATACGGTAAAATATATTTCATTAAAATGTGATACTCACGTTAATAAAAGACAATATTATAAGTTATATTTTTATTTCCCTTTTAGATTCGGGAATACATCCATCACGGCACGAGCTAAGGGCTGCCTTAACCATATTGACCGTTTGCTAGTTGAGTTGTCTGTTATTTTATCATCCTCTCTAATAATAATAAAGAAACATATTTTTGCTTTTAGAGAGTAATCTCCGGAACTACTGAATCAATTTCAGTCAATATCATTTCAATAATCTGTTAAAGGTTTTTGATAATATCTGTCTTTGACTCCGAAAAAGTTAAATTTGTAGGAGTATTTTATTTAGTAGATCAACGTATACTGGCTAAGTAGATGTGAATGTATTGCTGTTATTTTTACTTCCATTTTATTATGTTAGATATCGACAGATGAGCATGGGGTTCACTTGATGGTAGGAGATACCTCAGCTAGAGAACATCAGTCATTGATGCGCTGTCGACCTACTTTTTACTTCAAGCATTCGGAAATCCATAGTCTGAAACCGAAACGCGCAATGTACACTTCACGGTTTTTCTATCTATGAACGTTCCTTGGTTCGTTACCCGGTCGGAATATCAATATTCCTCCCACCTGTTACAGTTACCAGACGTGGGGAAGACATGCATAAATTATAATCACGTCGTCCCGGTGGGATTCAAACCCACGACCCATCGATGCGCACGGCAGGTGTTCTATCGAACGCGCCAACGAGCCCGTCGAAAGCCCATTACTCGGAAATCCTTAGACTGTAACCGAAATACGCAATATGCACTTATATTGGTTTTTCCACTTATTAACTAATAGTAAATATCGCAAGTCTGTTCTTGTAATCGCATATGTATTGTATATTATAATCTAAAACCTTCATTTAAAAGATGATTATACGAACATTTCATGAGGTAGGTGTCGTTTAACTATAATAATATGTATTAATCACTTTCTTTCGGGATTATTACGATAAAAAGCGAAATTATTAATTTTGACATAACCAATCTTCACTTAACAATAATATTGATGTTAATTCATGAAAAAATCTCCCACGTTATGTTTATTTAATATAAGAAAATAGAGTTCGAAATGTTTTTTTGATTCGTTGGCATGATAGAGTAAACCACACACTGAGGAATAATATTACATTATAATAAAAACGAATACAAGAAAATAAAGACAATATTTTAGTAACATAAGTAAAGCAAAACGGAAAACCTGACACACAATCCATCAGGCTCTCAAGGCCTATGACAAGAAGGCTTACTTCTTTCATGAATATTTATAGCAGAGTTGTTTCTGAATCAGCTTGCCAGAGAATAACCATCCGCTGTGAAACGAAGAACAATGGATAGTTTGAAAAAAGAACAACGAAAAATTATTTGAGAAGTTTTAAAATTATTTATTTAACTTAAGACATAATATATTATTTGTTATTATACAATACTATAACTTATTAAGTAAATCTTTAAAATCCGAGTTCTAAGACTAAACTAAGTTTTGAATAAAGTTTACAATTTTTCTCTTTTTATTAAATATTTTACATATTTTCACATAATCTCATTCATCTTGAGCAGTGTCAATTCACTTAATTTAAGTTGAATAGAAAACTCTTACTTTCTATTTCAGTGAAATATTTTGAAATAACACATGTATGTTAATTTATGGACATAGTATATACATTTATTTATTTTCTAAAACTTGTTTACTCACATGATTATTTCCAAGAAAACCTTATTTTCAAAAGTTTAGTCCATACCAAATGGGAGTGACTGTGACACAGGTTCAAGATTTTTGAAATAAATAATATAACCTCCAAATAAATATAAAAGTTTCAAGTTTCCAATTTTTCAAAACAAAAAGGATACCATTGTTAGCAAACATTTATTGTTAGGGACAGCTTCTTTGATCAATCATGACAAATTGTGTTTCGATTTAAGAGCACTCCTAACCTAGTTTGACAGTTGTTTACCGTAAGTTCGCGTTGTTGTAGCAAATGTCAAACTTTGAATTAGTTGCTGAATTATAGGTAAAAAATGTTTGAAGGTTTTGAAGGTAGAAAGATATTTGCTCTTAATATGTAACGTTAAATAACATAAATATATAGGTAGCTTTTCGAAGACTTCACTGTTAGTTAAACTGTTCTAGAATAACATAGAATATACCTATGTTATTGTCAAGAGAATATAGGTACAGACTTTGTTCTTCACATCAAAGAAACAAAAGCATTAGAGTGTTGGTAAAAATCAATGGAAAACCCAGTGGAATCTTAATTTAAAATGATTTATAGAACTCCTTGAACCTTAGTGACCTTTAAAACTTCTCGAATATAACTAAAAGCGTATTCTCTTAGCTAGCAAGATCACCACTGAATAAAATATACGGCAATATAACAAAGGCGGTAACCACCTACTGCGTACATTATCTCCGTAACATCTATATATCGCGTCGGTAATGCCGTAATAATATTATACCGTGTTTTCTTCGAGTTTTGCGATATTTCACGTCGGCTTCCATAAACGGGGAATGCCTTAGAGGCCCGTAGGAAATATGGCTCGCAATAAAAATGTCAAGTCAGGTCATCAGAATGGAAGCCCGGGGCATTTTGTCGCCAGATGTGCCAGTGAATCAATGAAAAACTGTTTTCTTTCGTGTTTCGTAAGGCCAGTATGCCATATTTGCTTGATACTTTTGTGTCAGGCAAATATAACAACGGTAATACGGTTTGAAGGGTTCATTAGGTATTCTTGTCATTTTTTATCGTATAATTTACGTGTCCCCTTGTGGTTATGAAACAGACTCAGTATTTTTCAGATCCATGCCTCACTAGGGTACACTGATGTTTTTTCTTTACAGCCAAGTAACCTTCAAGAAACGAGCCTATACCTAATATGCTTAAAGTTCAGCAACGCACCTGCATGCGTTCTGGTGTTGAAATGTCTATAGGCGGTGATTAATTACCATGGTGAGTGGCGGTGAACCATCTGCCTCATCTATAAAAAAAAGTCTTATATCCTTTATATTTATTTCTAGCACGGTCTAATAACAAAAAAAAGAAGCGTATGAAAAAGTGAAAGATAATCGTTTGGCTTAGTATGGGAATGTTATGAGGAGAGATGAACAGCATATACATTATACATATACATATCTAAAAATGTTGAATATGAAAGTTGATGGGTATAAGGGAAGAGGGAGACCGAAAACAAGACGGATTGATCGTGTGATGATATGTGTTTGAGAAGTGTGACTGATGATATGTCGAGTGAAAGAAGAGAATGGAAAAAGTGAACATACTGCGTCGACTCCATCAGACAGGAAGAAAGAGAAAACAATATCTATAGTGGATGTTAGGGAGCTTCAACTCCGGTTCCGAAAAGTCGAAACTTCCGATTGATTTTGAACCTCCAATTCTGATTTCGGTTCCGTTTTTAAATCGGAGGTCGAAACGCAGCGGCAGCAGCGGCCACGGTAATAATTTAAGATAATTCGATATTTTTTGAATTGATATGAATGAAAGTGATTATTAATGTTTGTAATTTTATTTTATTACCGGTTAACCAAATTCGGTTCCGATAAAACCACCTCCGTAACATTAATCACTTCTCTTACCTAAAGGTATTCTGGAAGAGATTACTAATCTAGCAATAAGATCACGCCAACTCTTATTCTTGTGACTGTAACTATTCTTATCTTCAACTATTGTGTGAGATAAAATTGTTAAAAAAATATATAGGCGTTACACTAGAGTAACATTATATTTTGACTTTCTAGTCATTACGTAACATCAATATTTTGAGAATAATGTACTGAATAGTTTCATGTCGGAAGCAGCATTACAGAAAACATTAGCCTCTGCGATAAGGCGTCGAAGAAAATTGGTGCAGGCACGCTAACATCGCTTTAGCTTATTACACCGAGTATAACACTAAACCTTCCCAAAGTATCCTATATAATAATTTTTATCTACTTGTTATCTTTGGGAATATCGTAACGGTGTCCGTAATTCTTATTTGCGTGTGAATGTGTCATAACTTGCCAAAGGCCGAACACGAACAACGTATTCGTATCGTCGAAGTATCATGTGTGTTTTTTTTTATGTTAGACTAGGATCACGCCCCGGCTTCACACGGATGCAATGTAGATGTACTATACACAAAAAATAGCTTATGTTACACGCTGATGATGTGCATTTCTATTGGTGAAAGAATTTTTGAAATCGGTCCAGTTGTTTTTGTATAGATATAGACCGACGAACATGAGAGACACTTGATGGTAGATGATACCCCAGCTACAGGACATCAGACAATGATCCTCTGTCAACCTACTTCTTACTTCGAGCATTCGGAAATCCATAGACTGAGACCGACGCACAATGTACACTTCACGGTTTTTCCGTCTATGAACGGTGGTACACTACCCGGTAGGAATTTCGATATTCCTCCCAGCCGTTTTATGCCCGAAGTGATCAGCCGGCCTAGCGTGACCGCCACGTGAGATATCGCGGACGAGAGAAGATAAACTAATGTTTAAGATATCTAGATATATTATATCTCCACATCAACAATTTTGATAGAAAAGATATCTCGATCGACAAATATATCTATTTTTGATAGGTATTAAAAGTCGAGTTTTAAGTGTAATTGTTATCTAACATAACCGGAAGAACTAAAGAGATAATCGATTAAAACACGAGAAAACGGTCGACAACATTTTGTCGCGGTTGTCATGCTAGGCCGGCAGAAGTGGGGAAGACATGCTTATGATACGTCATACAACTGATAAATTGTCGAAATGAATACTTCCTTGTAAGTTGTTTGTACTTGCCCTCTATTTATTATGTAAAGATGCACCTGGTTCTTTTGTAGATAATTCCGTTTATTACTATTATTAATAATAATTGGATTTTTTTTATATATTATGTATTTTCCTGGTATTAAAAATCAGCCATGATTACTTTAGGTTGTTGCCAAAAATTTTCGATTTTATTTTTCATTCATGATATATTACAAACATATAAGTTTCTATAAACATAGAAAAATAATAATTCAAATCTACTAGTACATTAATTCTTCTATTCTAACACGGACTCATAGAATATAATCTTCTCCAAAAGTTTCTTTAAGAGTTAAACGAAAAAAAGTATTTCAAAACTACTACTATATAGTACGTAATACGGACTCATAGAATCCAATGCACTTCCTGTCAAGATAGATTTTGTTAAGGATATTTCATCGGAAACTGTATTTCACCGCCCTTCGCTTTGGGCAATAAATTAACAGTAGGGTGGACACCTATACACTTCTACCTACATTACGATTGCAGGAACGATTACATTATACAAAACCGTTATATCAGTTGTAAATTATAGGCACCCTTGCGAGAGCTTGCCTGCTTTTTTTAATTATTAAATAGTTATATAGTGTTATTAATTTTCTTTTATCTTTTGTTGTAGTGATAGTTGATGTTGACTTGACAGTTCGACAGCTAGGGGCAGCCCTTCTGAAAACCAGTGTTGCAGCTTATAAGCCTATTAACAAATGATGAAATATACAATATATTTTATTTAGTTAAACTCAAAATTGTACTTTACATTATTATTGTGTTTTTACTTTTTTTGTCGAATATATACATAGTATGTCTATGTCTATAAAGAGGAAAGATTTGTTTGTTTGTTACAATTAAACTCAAAAATTACTCGACCGATTTTAAAAACACTTTCATCAATAGCAAGCTACATTTTCAGCGAGTTGCAAATGCTAATTTTTGTGTATAGTACATCTACATAGCACCCGTGCGAAGCCGGGGCGGATCGCTTGTAAATAAAAAAAGATAAAATATTAAGTAAAGTTGAATAATATTTATACAAATGTTGCATTAAGTAGGTTGCAGTTCTAAAGTTGTGCATTATGTTGAAGTAGAAAATATGCTCATTGCTGAAATGGATGTAATGGAACTAAAGCACTAGGCTAAAAGCTATGATGTAAAGTTATTATTCTAAAGCTCTCTTTACACTAATCACACTTAATTTTGAATTTTATGACCGGCTCGTTGGGGCGTTTTGTAGAACACCTTTCGTTCCGACGGGTCGCGGATTCTAATCCCATCGGGACGATATATTTTTAGAGAAATAATTGACATCCAAGAATTGTAAGCAACTGTTTACACGCGGATATTATGTAACTATATTGTTTACACCAAGAAAAGTATTGTAAAACTTGTATAGCAGATCAAGAATGCTACGTTTTGTTTAGACCATGCAAGTCATTTATTGATTCAATTTAATAGTATGCAACATGCAAGAAACTTGCATCGAGTAGATGGACATTAACTAGGGCCAGCACTTTCACAAAGCCTAATTTAATATATTTAAGTTTTATTGCTTTGTTATTTAATTAGTTTGTCTGTTTTATTATATTTATGAATGAAAATTTACTCCTTGAACTCTCTTTGAAGTTTGAACTACATTAAGGCTTATAAAAAAGCCGCAAAAGTTACAAAGTAAAACTGAATTAAAATAAATTTATAGCCAAAAGGTCATTTACCACGACGACATAGTACCTTAATAAAAAAAGTTCTGGCAAAATAAGGTTTATGAGTCCGCTAAAGACAAAAAAGTTCTCCTATTTCTCAAACTTTCGTAAAAATGAGTTTCGCAATAACCTTAAAGGCACACGCATTGACGTTTGTCATTTGAATTATTACTATATCATCTAAAACTTTGTTCAGGTAACGTAAAGGTTTTATTTTATCACCAAAAATTCTTATGAAATACTTCCAAACGCCATTTTTCTTTCTTTCCACAAACGAAGTTAATTTTTGTACGAATTTTATCCCTGGATGCCACCTAAATATTATCACGTAAGCGCCTTGTATAAATTGAAAAAAGAATTCTTACATAATCATTCGATACTTGCCAACTGAAGGTGTTTTCTTTATAAGAATAAGAAAAAAATATTCCATATCAAATAATTTTTTTCTTAATCTTAACAAACTAAATATGCTGTGAGGCGAAAGAAAAGGCCGATACTCAGCTGCTGCAAAACAGTACTGGCTACAGCACTGATACACGAAAAGAGAATTAAAAAAAAGAGAAACAAAAATAATTAAAAATTCGTTTATTAATGAAATATATCATTGTTTAATATAAATAAGGAGTAACTGGTAGATTGTATGACTGATTAGCGCATTAGTCTAAACTGTTAAGATTTGATACGAACTGACTTAGATTATTTATATGTCTAGATAGAGTGTCGCGCTGCAAACGACCTAAAACAAACAATCCATGTCTGTTATAATAGTGTGCGTGACAGCTACGTCTTACACTCGCCATAAGTCATTATGCGTTCCTAGTTGGCGTGAATAATGTTACCAGTTGTGGAAAAACTCATCTAAAAATAGGGAGAAATTAATCAAAGTCGAGAATATATATTTTTCAATTCACAAAAATATTTAGTATGAAAAAATAAATTAATTGGAATAAAACAACAATACTAACAATATTTCGAAGGTCGGAACTCAAGTCATTTTCATTCTTTGCATATAAACGTACCAATTATTATTTTTTAAAACTTCTGGGTCAATTTTGAAGAAAATTGGAATATATAAAACTATGATTTATGTGGATAGATAAAAATAAAATCATAACTTATATGCAAATGCGTTTGAAAAATGTTTTTTAACTTGGAATATATAATATTATTATGTATATTTAAACTCATAACATTTGTTTTAACTCTATTAAAAATAATTATTTTTTTAAGATACATCTTTCTTCGATTGAAGATCTGACAATAATTAAAAAAAATACCTTTTGAGGCCACGTCAGAAACAAAAAAATCCGTTTTGTTTTTTTTTTAAACGAACGAAGGGCAAAAATAATCGTCATTAAACTATAATGAAATACAACATCACAGTTATTTTTTTTTATTTATAATTATTATATATATTGGCTTTTTCTAAAATTAAATAACAAAATAAACTTGGATTTCATATTTAAAACAATCATACCAATATCCTCAAAATGTGAAACAACTTCAAAAAAAAACTTGTAAGAACGACTTCCAGGTACTAAAAAGTAAAAAATAATTGAACGGGGGGTTTTCATTTACTATAGAGAGATATTTTCATTTTAACTATAATTAGAGTTCATACCTTGATATATTTACTTAATAGATATTTATATTAATTTACTTTTATTTAGCATAAATAATTAAATTAAAAAAAACAATTAATATTAAACTACTTTTTTATTGAAAGTCGGTTAAAAACGGCACCCATGTCGACGCTAAATCTATTTCTAATATCTTTATGAATTACATACTAGGTCATATTTTTAAGGTATTTTTGGGTTCATAAACTGGCAACACACGCGTCAAACACAAAATGGCAGAAATAAATAATTATTTAATTTCGAAATATTTCAATGGCTTAATTGGCTGGAATTGATAGAAATAATGTTACTTACCGATGATAAGTAACTTTTTTTGTTGTTTTAGATCGTCCTTTGTAATTTCTGCACACTTTAATCACACAAACCGCCATTGTAAACAAGATAATTTTACAAACAAACTCGAGCGTATCCATTGACAGCACAACTGCTACTGAGCGCGGGGAAGGTATAAAGAGTCTAACAGCTGGACACAATATTTTTTGACGCGTTTTCAGCTTCGACTGTCTATCTAGACATATAAATAATCAAAGCGAACTGATATCCACCAAAGACATTTTAAAATGTTCACTCCTGCGAGGAACATATAGGCATTAACACTTCCGAGACGAAGGAAATGAACAATAATTAGCTAGTTACTAAAAAAAAATTATAATTACGATTATTTATCTTTGAATTTTGTTATAAAACGCAAAAGTGCACATTGCAATACAAAACTTTATCTTATGCTTTGTCCATATATTCAAATATACCTATTGCACTTCTCCAAATTATCAGAACAAAATGAATTATTCCTATATCGATATCAGTATGCAATATATCAATCCAAATAGAATTACGATATGATTAATTTTTATCGATATTATTATATTTTTTCATTATCCAAGATTTCAGTCGTCTCTATAAAACATATATTTTTGTCACCGTTATCACATTGCGAACCTCTAAGATAATTACAACATACAAACAAACCATTGACAGAGGCTGTTACATTTGTGTCTCTCCCAAGAGAAATCCAAGATCAATAAACATCTTATTCCATCGGTTTATCTCAATAATCAAACAATCGTGTAATGATGTTAGGAGTTACGACACGGACGCTTCCTTTAATATATCCTATACAATAGATAAACATATGTATTAATAGTAGTTATAGTAATATGTCTCTTTTGTATGGAAGACATACATATTTATTTAAAGAATTGCTTTCCAGCATGCATGGGTAAGGTTTCTATATGGAGGGAACTCTTTCTCTTTTAGAAACCTGAACCGGAAGTCTTCTAGTGGTACATTTCTATGTCTGTTTCTCTGATATTTTTTACAGGCAACTATGTGATCATTTATATGATATAGAATACCCTGCCCAACCGAAATATTTTTTTATTATTTTCGAATTCGAACCACTGATACCACTGAGCCATTAGGCAGTCTATAACTCTATAATGTAAGTTAATTTATCCAGTTCATGAACCTGTATAAAAGGTAATATAAGTATACATACAAACAAACACAAATCACAAACACAATCACAAATCACTATCGAACACTATATAGAATATAGATACACAGATATACACAAATTTAAAATGAAATAAGATACAAAATGGCGGTTATGATTAATAATAATAAATTTATTTAATTATCATATTTACAATTACAAGTTATTTATACAGTACATTACAAAACCAATTAGTCTTTTTTATATTACCTTAAGCATAATGGGGAATTTTATCTTACTTATATAATAAAATCTAACTAACCACGCCCTTTTAGTTTTATAAGAACTACGTAATTTTACCTGCAAATAATTAAAAAAAAAACCAGTAATCTGCAGTGACTATGGGCGGCTGCCTTCAGGAGTCGCGACAAGTACTGATTTAATTATATTACCCCACAATCATTCTCCATTTTTAAGCATTTAATAATATACACGAGGGCAGTAAGCGAATAAAACGTAATAAAAATCTCATTAAAATACGATGCCTCTTAACAAAAGCGCCTGCGAAATTAATATAATATTATGTACGATGTCTACAATGCTTGAAAATTATTAAACCGAAGAGCTAAGCATTTAATTAGTTATTTGTTTTGAAAATATATTGTATAACAGGTACAGTCCGCTCGACAAATATCTCTACTTTTGACATTAGAAGTCGATTTTTAAGTGTGTCATGTTAGACCTGGAAGACATAAAGAGATAATCGATTAAAACACGAGAAAACAGTCGATTGGATTGAGTATTCAAGGTTATATTTCTTTTAACCTTGAATACTCAATCCAAGCGCGGATCCACCGTTGCATTGTGGTTACGATGGGCATGCCCACAACCTTAATTGACTTGTGACGTCACACTTACGAGATCGATAGGCAGATAATATTATATTTACTAGTTTATTAATTTACTATTGCTTGCCGCACCTCTATATACAGTGTTTAGCACTGTACAAAATCTTTGTCAGGTTATCATAGATATATTTTGTAAACATCTCCTTTGTAGGAATGTTATATTGATCATAAGCGTGTTCATACGAGTACATTGACTAGCACCTGGCCGATTTTCGCGTAGCTGTGACCACAACTTTCTTTGAGGTCTGGATCCGCAACTGACCCAGTCTAATGTCAAACGGTAGATACTAGCAGCAAAACGCTAAAGCATGTATGCATATGATAATTCATATGTTATATCTTTAAACGAACGATTAGATTCAGATTAAGAATACGGCTGGTCAAGTCTTGTTTTTGGTTGGATCACCTCTGGCGAATAGTATAGAATTGCGTAAAGCGTGACGCAAGCATAGGGTAACACGGATACCGCTGGATCATAGCCGATAGTGGTTAAATTACCAAAATATAGAGGAAAATGGAAGGTTCTTTTGTGGTTAAATATCCACTTCGGGTACCAGTCATCTAAATGCACGAAGTAAAAATTAGGTCGACAGCGCATCATTGACTGCTGTTCTGTGGCTGAGGTATCACCTACCGTCAAGTGAACCTCATGCTCGTCTGCCGATATCTGTCATTAAAAAAAAATCCAAGTAATAACTAATAAGCAAGCTAGGTCATTATCCATGTAATATTAGAATCACGTGTAAACGTCCTAGTTTATAAAGTATTTTCTCGATACTTGAACCAAACAGTTTTCTTCAAAACGTGCAAAGATTAATAAACCTACACATCTATTGACACAGCTACAGCCGAACTCTATAAATAATACAAAATGTTTTGACTCACTTCATAATACAGCTGAGTTTTCTCGAGTAAGAAAAATCGCAGAAAGATAAAGTGCGTCCTATTTACAACTAAATGTGACAAATGCCAGTTCTTTTTTAGCTAAAAGGCAAACAAACGATGATATAAAGAACCCTTCCCTCGCATCTAGTACATTGACCGAGCGTTGTTACATTTTTCACCATTTTATCACTTTACAGGCGAAAACGTTCGGACAACTCTATGGATAAATGTTCACGTAATGAAAAAATATATATTTTTGTACTGTTGGCTACGTTTTACAATCACATCGATTTAACAACATAATAAATGCATAAATGTAGCTTTTATTACTGCACTATATATATTTTTTAATTGACGAATGATCATTCGCCATCTGTGTAAGTGAATTCCACATTGGGGCATACGGCAGACACAATTATATGTCTGTTTTACTAATTTTACAGGCAAGTGGGTTCAGTGTTCTATTCCCTGCCCTAACGATTATTTTTATTTTTGTTTTCCCGGGTTTCGAACTCGGGACCTCCGGTATTAAACGTATCGCACTTACTACTGAGCCACGGATGCGGTATAATATAATGAAGTCTTAATGTGACACAACCCTGTACTATGAAAGCTGACTTGCTTTGATACGATTTCCTAGTCAGATAAAGGACCCTAGAATATAAATATTGCTTCTTCATTCCTGCACCTTTACGATTTCTTATTTTTATTTAACTAAAAATTATAGATTTTTTTTTTCAGTCAAAGGTATTAGAACCATGGATAAAATTCTGCCTATCTTTCGGCCAAATCTGTAAATTGATTTTGATATGAACATTTTTTTTTTATGTGTGATATCGACAGACGAGCATGAGGTTCACTTGATGGTAGGTGATACCTCAGCCACAGAACATCAGTCAATAATGCGCTGTCGACCTAAATTTTACTTCGAGCATTCGTAAATCCGTAGACTGAAACCGAAACGCGCAATATGCACTTCACGGTTTTTCCATCTATGATCGGTGGTGCGTTACCCGGTCGGAATTTAGATATTCCTCCCACCCGATTAATGCCCGAAGTTACCAGACGTGGGGAAAACATGCTTACAGAAAGTTATAAGCATGTGCTCCAGGTGGGATTCGAACCCACCACCCATCGATGCGCACGGCAGGTGTTCTACCGAACGCGCCAACGAGCCCAACGAACATTGTATACTATTGGAATTATCAATATTACTTTCCAAATATTTTAAATTACGAGCTAGTAGTCCATTGATAAACTGTAACTACTTACTAACATTTGTGACATTTGCCTATATTTTATAGGATCAAAAAAGAAAGTGAGGGTAACAAAACAATATTTTATTTCGTTATATCGCGTACCTATCAAAGGGCCTCAGTTTCGTGAAGGGATAATACTGTGCCCTCGAAATGGAACCGTTCACAATAACAATTTCCTAATTTACCTTGTTTCCTTTTACCCGTTTCCTTATTATTTCAATCGATTATTATTCCGATTATTTTCTTTATGGTAAAGTATATTTAATGTTAGCAAATCTTCACCAAAAATAACGACAATTTTTTTTGTTTTATTATATTAATGTCTCAATATGTAATAACAAAGATACAAAAATCATACAGTCGAATTGAGAACTTCCTCCTTTTTTTTGTAATTGGTTAAAATAAATAAAATACTATTTATATTTATTTGATCTAATTTAATGAATGCGGGAGAAACAAATTAAATCATTTATTCATTTAGGCAATAAGGTACACTTATTTTAACGTCAATAAAAATAAAAAAATAATTTTAAATGCTTCTCATTTTACATTTACTGCCAGTTCTCAAATCAAGGGGGTAAAATGGACAAGACGAACTAGCAATAAACGATCCGACTCTCTTTTTTAATCGCCAAGGTTTTTTTTACAAAATGTTTGTAAGGAGCTACAACCATTACACCATGCTCCACATGACGTCTTGAAGTAATAAGCTATTATAATAAAAAATAAACGAAAAAAAATCCGCAGAAGCCAAAATAGGAGCACATTATCATATATCAATACATTATCGAGGGAACAACACGCACACATAAAGTCGAAATAACTTTCACTCCCAAAATTAAATTAATAAATTAAATAAAATCAAGCTCAAATTGCGAAATATTGCATAAAATTCTCAGTTATTGATTGTACGATTAATGTGAATTATTGAAATTGTTGCGATAAATATCACGAAAACTAAATTGCTTTTGAAGTATTTTACAAATTATAATATCGTCTGTTCAAAGGTAAAACTCACTAATTAGTGTCATTTTGAATAAAAATAATAAGCAATAGTAGCGAAATTTATTTTAATAATTAGTTAAAATCAGCCAGTTTTACCTTTGAACAGACGATATTATGTTAAACCAAATTAAAATATATTGTTTTCTGTGTGACTCTACATAATTTTCTCAATAAAATAATAATGTAGAGAACGTTAAAACAAATTACACAAAAAGAGCTCTCATACATTTTTCCCTGCCGTCTCAATGACGTCGTTACCCTACCGTTAGATTGATCTGCCCCACGGACGGTTTATTCGCCTGTGTTCACCTGGGTGATATTACGTTTTTGTTTTAGTTATCTATCTAAAAGAAGAGATTATTTTTGACATTAAACTTATTTTACAATGAAATCTAATATACAGAAAAAGAATTACCTTATTATAAAAAAAAAAATCGGTGAAATGAGCGTTACTTTTTGCACCGGTACGATTCCCAAGCAAAAATAATATTTCGGTGCGACTGGGTACAGAAGACTAATCTACATGTATGATCTTATGTACTTGCATGTAAAAACAGGTAAACGGATATATTATGTCTGCTCTATACTCTAATAGTTGAATTTACTATGTACTACATAAAAAAATATAATGTACAATTAACAATGACATAGTATTAAAAATAAGTAAATGTATACAGATAAAATAATACATAATCTATATCTATACTAATATTAGAAAGAGGAAAGATTTGTATTTTTGTATGTTATGAATAAACTCAAAAACCACTGAACCGATTTTAAAAATTATTTCACCAATAGAATGCTACATTATCAGCGAGTAACAACATGCATTATTTATGCATAGTACATCTTCATTGCACCCGTGTGAATCCGTGGCACTTTGCTAGTCAAAAAATACTTCGGTGGACCGTTTAACACCGGTTCGAATCCCGAGCAAAAAAAAATTTTTTCAATGGGGCTGGATGTAGAAGATCTATTTTCCTGTATAAGTTAAACGGAAATGTATCTGCCCTATACTTTAATAGGAGACTTGGGAATTCACTGCTATAAAATAGAGCGCTAGTTTTCTAGTCGGTTACGTACGTGAACCACTCAATGACGAACATGAATAGTGTCCAGTAAATCTTTTCAGCGTTTATCGTCGGACGAGGGGACTGACACAATGCCACTACGAGCGGCCGCATTTAATATTACGTCTTCATAGTGTAAAATAAATCAGAATATGCATAGTGTTTATGAATACGTTTAAGAAAAGGTTAATATAAAAATTACTTATAATCACCCTTATGAATCGACTGATGCAAACTTATTGAATTTAAAATAAGGTATAAGATAGATTCGTTACAATGCAATGATACCGACTGTCATTTCAATGGGTCGCAGGGTTGCTTTTCTGCTGATCAGAATTTTATCTGAATTTCTAGGCAACGTAATGAATCATAGTGCTATGATCATCTTGTCTAAACAAAAAATGAAGTGATAGGCTCCGAAATATGTCTGACCCATTTTTTTTTTACAAAAATGACTGTTTTATCGGGATCACACCCGACATAAATGTCTTAACTACCACCAACCCTACATTTGATTTTATAAAAGAAATACTAATTTTAGCCCCATATGATTATTGGCTCGTTGGCGTTTTAATTTTCTGTAAATATGTCTTCCCCACTTCAAGTAACTTCGGGCATTGAACGGGTGGGAGAATATCGAAATCAGATCGGGATCCGAACGATGTTCATAGATAGAAAAACCGTGAAATGCACATTGTGCGTTTCGGTTTCAGTCTATGGATTTACAAATAGTCGAAGTAAAAAGTAGGTCATTGGCTGATGTTTTGTGGCTGAGGTATCACTTACCATCAAGTGAACTTCATGCTCGTCTGTCAATAACTAACATAAAAAAATATGTCTAATAATATGCATCATTTGAAAGCCTCGAGATAAAATCAATACAATGCAAATGCGTATACTACGATATAGAATATGTCGATAAAACGGTTTAAGAGCGCATTTTTCAAAGACTTATTCGCAACCCATCGATATGCTAATATCGTCCCGCGTAACACGATCCGCTCTACCTGCGACGAACAATTTGCAAGCAAAATGCTTGTAATATGATCCTAGACTGTTGCCTGTAGCTATTTTATCGAAAAGCAAAATATACGACAAGCTTTTTGCATCATTATCGGCTTCAGATGATATTTTTAGAGGATGATATGACATTAAAGTACTAGTGCAATCACTCTACATCACATTTTTTTATAGTAAAGCGGCCAAACTAGCTGACTACCTGCGGCTCGCCTGATTAAAAGTGAACACCGCCGCCCAGGAAGATCCGCAATACTAGAGGACTTGATTTTTGAAGTGAAACTTCTTTATCGACGTATGGGAGAAATTTTGTAAGTATCGTCACGTTTTTCGGTTACGCGCCATGTTGCTTTTTTTATCAAAGTTTAGTATAGTGACGTAAAGAATATAATGTAATATATTATAATAATAACAACAATATATTAGTTTTGAAGTTTGGTTTGAAATAAGAATAACAATATATTAATTTGAAAGTGATAAAATCTTTTTTCTTAAGGCTTAAGCCTTATCTACCCCATTTTCGTGAAGTTGCAAATAGTACAAAAATGATATGTCGTAAAGAAGTTTCACTTCTTACCTGTGTACTCTGGTACACACACACAATTTTTTTTTTATATAGGTAATGATATTATGCGAGGGTAAAATATTTCGTCTCAGGTTGGAAATCACTTGATTCCTACCTATTTTTATTGTTTATCTGTATTAAATAAAATAAAAAAATCAATTTTTTAACAATATATTATAAAATTATAATAAAAATTTATGCTTTTTTAAATAAACTGCCATCATTCAAGAAAAACATTCAAATAAATATTACCATTCGTTCAGTCTGATTCATTTTTCAAAATCGAATATAAAGTCGTAGTTATTGCTCTACTTTAAATAACATACTAAAAGTAGTTGGTAAAACATTTGAAAAACTTGCACGCTGTTATTGACTCACGTCGATTTGAGCACAATTTGCATATTTCAATTTATTTATTTAGTTTTATTTGATATACGAACGCGTTTCAGTATCGAGTAGGTACTTACATTTAAAAGTGTTTACTGAAATACTGAAATCTTTAGACGTTTAGTTTACTTTTCTCTTACATAAATATATGCTTACCGTATACTTATTACAGTAGACAAGTACCTGTAAATAAAAATTCCCATTAATGTTGTGATCATACTTTTTATAAAAAATTACAAATTCATTAACATGTTCATTTGTTGACGTGATCGTTGGCATGCTTGCTAGAACACCTACCTTGCGCTCCGATGGATCGTGGGTTGGAATCCCGGGACGACATGTTTATAATTTTCTGTAAGCATGTTTTCCCCACGTCTGGTCACTTCGGGCATAAAATGGGATTTAGATATTATATCTCAATCCGATCGGGCAACGAATCATTATTCGTAGATGGAAAAGCCGTTTCCGAATGCTCGAAGTAAAAAGTAGGTTGACAAACTGATATTCTGTGGCTGAGGTATCACCTACCGTCAAGTGAACCTCAGGCTCGTATGTCGATATCTAACATTAACAAAATATTAGATGGCTGGTATAGTACTTCTCACATAAAAATATTTAATGTTCTAACTGTAGTGTAACCCTTGTGGGTCGATCTATACCATACTGGGTATCATAGGGCTATGTTAAATTTCTTATATTCCCCAGAGGCTAGAAAAAAAAGATCCAAAGTCTACATTTACATCACTTGGTCAGAAAAAGTAAGGTTCGTATGTAGTAAATCATTTTAATAATTGATCCGAACTGAAATATTCATGAAGTTCCAGAAGGTTGTATAGAAAACGGATGAAAAATGCTCCGGCCTTTTTGAATATTGCCCGCACGACTAACCTGCACGATTCTTCAATGTTACATTAGTTTTTTAAACGAAAATGCTTTGATATTTGAAGCGATTTACTTCACGGTTTAATAAACTTTCATACATGTTTAATATTCCATACCTATATAGGTTTATTAGAAAAATATAATAGTGTTTTAACTACACTAGACATTAATCTTAGTTGTTTTGGATTATAGCTAGATGTGATATGTTTATAAATTACTATACCTAAATACGTTTTCCTTACGTCAGGGTTGGTGTACTTTCGACCTAGTATGATAAACACGAAAAAATATGTCGACAGTTTTCTCGTGTTTTAATTGAATATCTCTTTATATTATCTTCCAGCCGGCCTAGCATGACCGCCACGAGATATGTCGCGGACGAGTGAAGACAAACTAAGATTTAAGAATATCTCGATATATTATATCTTGACATCGACAATTTTGTAAAGATATCTCGATCGACAAATATATATATTTTTGATATTAAAAGTCGAGTTTTAAGTGTAATTGTCATGTACAACCCGGAAGAAATAAATAGATAATCGATTAAAACACGAGAAAACGGTCGACAAAATTTTGTCGCGGTTGTCATGCTAGGCCGGAAGGTCTAACGTGAAACTTACACTTAAAATTCGAAAAGTAGAGATATTTGTCGATCGAGATAACTTGTCTATCAAAATTGTCGATGACGAGATATAATTTATCGAGATATCTTATATCTTAGTTTGTTCACTGGTCCACGAGATATCTCCTAATGGTCATGCTAGGCGGGCAGGACTACTCAGAATTTCGTCCGGGTTAAGAAATGGTCATAGCTGATGCAGATAACGGAAATCCTTTTTAGTCTATGGATTTCAATGTCAATAGTGCAACATTATCTAAATAGTACCGTCAAGATCACATTATAGATAAAAAAGGCAAGATAGTAGATAGTTGGTATAATAAAAAAGTAGAATCCACGACCCTGTAAAAATAATATATTTATCAGACATTACGGTGGAATGAAAAGAGGTAAAAATAAATTAAAATATTTTTTATCCGTCCGTTCACACTAGACCGAAGCGAATGAACTGATTTTCATGCAGTTTTCACAGGTAGATTAAATTTTATAAGGAGCATTATATAGGCGTTGTTTAAGCATAAATTTACGAACGCCGTCGAAGTCGTCAGTTTGATTTGGTAGCATAATAAATAAAAAAAATACTCAGACCTAAATATACATACTTAACATGTAATCACCCAAAATATATTCAAATATAAACAAAGTGAAATTTAATAATACCCTAATACTTATAAGTAACTGTAAGAAACTTTAGTAATTATTCAAATGCGAACAAACTTTTTGATGGGCACATTATGATTACTTATTATAATGTACCCTGAACAAATTCAGCTTAAACAATGAGACAAGAAAATTCAACAAAGACTTTCAATGTATAACGTTACAATTCCAGTCTCTAAGGAAATTCGGTAAGGAAATATATTTGTGACGCAAAGACGTGTCCCGGAATAATGTGGAAATAAAAGAGGAGTAACTTTATAAGAGCCTTCGCTTGACACCGGCCATTGCGGTTTTTTTATCTATATCTATACTTCTAAACTAATAATAATATTATATTTTTTTTTTGTATCTTATTTTTGTATCTTATGAATAAACTCAATAACTACTGAACCAATTTTAAAAATTCTTTCACCAATAGAAAGCTACATCTAATTAATGCTAGGCTACGGCTAATTATTTACCGGATTAAAAGGCGTTTTAAAATGTGTGATACTCGCGTTAATAAAAGACAATATAACATAGGCTATTCTGTGTATAATACATCTAAATTGCACCCGTGTGAAGCCTAGGCGCGTTGCTAGTGTTAGATATCGACAGACGAGCATAAGGTTCACTTGATGGTATGTGATACCTCAGCCACAGAACATCAGTCAATGATGCTCTGTCGACCTACTTTTTTACATCGACTATTCGGAAATGCATAGACTGAAACCGAAA
This sequence comes from Anthocharis cardamines, assembly GCA_905404175.1. Classification (NCBI taxonomy): domain Eukaryota; kingdom Metazoa; phylum Arthropoda; class Insecta; order Lepidoptera; family Pieridae; genus Anthocharis; species Anthocharis cardamines. Next base: position 6,815,109 of record FR989964.1, read on the forward strand.
CGCGCAATATGCACTTAACGGATATTCTTTCTATGAACGGTGGTTCGTAACCCGGTCGGAATTCTCCCTCCCATTCAATGCCTGAAGTTATGCCGTGGGCATGTTTTCTACCAAACGCGCCAACGAGGCCGTCAAAATTGGTCCATCGGTACCTAAGTATCTATACGGGAAACCTTTTTTTTTAGAAACAATTTGCTTGCATAGATTATATTGCATAGATATATATTATATTTATTTACACATATTCCTCCCCTCATATTATTAGTGCATGTATAAGATAAGAAATTATTTATTTAAAAATAAAAACAAAAACCGAATTCAAAACTATATCTACATAATATATGAATACGTACAAACATAAACTTACAAATAAAAAATAGTATTTTAAATACTTCAAAACAAATTATTGATACTTATAGATCTATTTAATATTTATATACAGTTTATTTCTGGATTTGGTTCTGGAAAGGATCAAATTGTTCTTCTTGGCGGTCGCCGACTTTTCAAAATCCATGCTTAATTTACAGAACAATCACGTAAAAACATACAAAAAAAAAACAAAGTCGAATTGAGAACCTCCTCCTTTTTTTAAGACGGTGAAAAAGGTAGAAATGTACCAGGGTGAATCAAAAAGTTCTTAGAAGTGCATATATATGAAACATTTTTGGATCAAGTTCGATATTCAAATTAAAGAGTGTCTATCACACTATATTTATGCAGACTGTCACTTGTTTTTGTCAGTTCGTTCGCATGTAATAAATTTTTTTGTGCAACGAGTTGCTAAAAAGTCAAAATTATGGATAAAAGTGAGTTACGTGCGGTGATAAAATATCTCAGTTTGAAAAAAATGTCTACGAAGGAAATTTTTTTGGACATTCAGCAGACATTAGGGGGTGATGCTGTACCCTATTCTACGGTTGCGTACTGGGTGGCTGAATTTAAAAGAGGTAGATCAAGCTGTAAAGATGACCCGCGTTCTGGGCGGCCTTCAACCTCCGTTACAGAAGAAAATGTCAAAAAGGTTGAGAATCTGGTTTTGGAAGACAGAAGAATGACTATAAAACATATAGCTGAGATCCTAAAGATATCTTTAGGTAGCGTTCAATCCATTTTAATTGATTCACTGGGGTTCAAAAAAGTGTCTGCAAGATGGGTGCCACGAATGTTAACCGACGAAAACAAAAAGCGACGTTTGGAAATTTCCAAGCGTAATCTCGAAATGTTCCAGCGTGATTCGGATAATTTTTGCCGTCGTCTTGTCACCATGGATGAAACGTGGGTCCACCATTTTGATCCTGAAACTAAAAGATAAAGCATGTCTTGGAAACGACCATCCTCTCCATCCATCAAGAAATTTCGAGTTGCTCCTACCGCTGGCAAAGTTATGGCCTCTGTGTTCTGGGATAATGAAGGAATCCTTTTTATTGATTACATGCCAAAAGGCCAGACGATTACTGGACCCTATTATGCAAATTTAATCCCGAAAGTGCGTGAAGCGATTAAAGAAAAACGTCGTGGAAAACTGTCGTTGGGCGTGTTGTTCCTTCAAGATAACGCTCCTGCTCATCGATCGGAAGTTGCGCTCAACGCAATCCGCTGTGCTGGCTTCAATCTCCTTGACCACCCACCATATTCTCCGGACTTAGCCCCAAGTGATTTTCACTTATTTCCAAAATTAAAAGAGGAAATTCGTGGAACAAAATTTCACGATAATGACGCGGTTATAGCTGCCGTAGAGGACTTTTTCGAGAGTCAAGAAAATAATTTTTTTTCACAAGGAATAAGGAAGTTAGAAACGCGTTATTCTAAATGCATTGCATTGGAGGGAGATTATGTAGAAAAATAAAATATTATTATTTAAATCTTTGCATTTTTTAATATTGATTCCAAGAATTTTTTGATTCACCCTCGTATGTAGGTTTAGTTGGAAGACATAAAGCGACATTCAAACGAATAAGAACCGTTCTTATTCTTCGACACGAAAGGTGAATTTTTATAAGGGAGATACGAAAGAAGCTTTGTGAGTAATCCTTGTGTCTTAGCTCATAAAAATAAAGTAGCATCTTTCTGGTCAAATATTAACAAAAATAAATGTATCAAAAGTGAATTCCTGAGTCCCCTAGAGTGGCATGGGACAGATCTATTTTTGTGTTTAACTTCGGTTAAAGACATCTCTCAAAATATTCAATTTCATTCATTCAATTTGGACATTTTTTAATTCCATATAATTTTGAATTAGCGTAGATAAACTCGAATTCAAAAGTTTTTTTAATCTTTTCTTAGTCTGCAATAATAATTCGAAGGCGTAGGTGTCACCGAAATTCGTGTTTTGTTTGTGTAGCTAATGGCGTCCTCCGTGCACTTGGAAGGAAATGAGTGAACGATCTATGATGCTTCGTTCACACCTCTTGTTTATTTAAAAAGTATTATAATATCATACCAATATAATCAAGCATTTAATGATAACTGATAAAAATACTTTAGTCCATAATACAGTATCTAAAATAGAATAAAAACAACTAAAATTTTGAATATACAATGTATTTTTCATGTTTGTTTTGACCGTAAAAATAAATTTATTCCCACTTACATAATAGGAAAGCCTGACTACCTTTTACAGGAAATAGAGCCCAAGTTTCTTACTTGCGTACTTATTAAATGCATAAGACGAACAGTTTAAAAAACTAAATTTATCTTCCGGGACAATCACCATATTTATTTTTTCACCAAAAAAATAAGTTAATCATTTTCGTTTGAAAAAAGAACAATCTACAACAAAATAGCGCATTAATATATTAACAATAATGCGGAAGATATATTAGTAGGAATACCAATCAAACTAATATAACAACAAACCATTCCATTCCACTGGCAATATAAAATGGAGCACTGCGTGAACAATAGTCGTCGTGGTTTCACTGACAAAGTTTACGCTGTAGACTGTACATTGCTTATAGCTTTGTATGACATGTCATCGCTAATGGAACCGACTCGGTTGACCCAATTTCCACCATACGAATGACAATGAAAATACTTTCATGATAATCATTAGCCCAATAAGCATACCGTATAATTATTTTATCATTTTTCGTTACTGGTAAATAAGTATATTATGCCGTTCGGGCTATTCTTAAAATTATACAAAATTGTTGGTGATGAATGATACGGACTTTTTTAATATTTCCTTAGTTTTCTGTTAAATTATATCGTCAGTGGAAAAGCACTACTGCTAATACTTGTGGGACATGAGGTAAGCTGTAAGTAGCTTTTTATTTTAATCATATCTTTTATATTCTTCGTCTGTATTATTTATTCAAAAATCCTTGTTATAAGTATGTGCTATCTTCCTCTGTAAATGAAATATATTATGTATTTCTCTTTTTTATAATAATTGGCGCTTTAGCAGTTATTCCTTTCCACTGACGATATAGAAATGGTATTATCAAAAGTGACAAACTAATAAATATATATATTTTATTTAAACTCTATTCTGTTTTCTGTTTCGGGAAAGAATCGCCGGTGAGAGGTGGTTCCACAGAGTGGTTGTACGTGGCAAAAAGTGCCTTAGGAAACGCGCAGTTGTGGATCGCCAGACAACGAGGTGGTGAGGGTGGAATTTCATGTTTTGACGCGATGTCCGATGTGTGTGTGTGTGTGTGTTATAAGGATTCATATCTCATCATTTTTTTATGTTAAGTACTAGCTGACCCGGCAATCGTTGTTTTGCCATGTAAATAATTTCTAAAAAGCAGGGGTTGGTAATAGAAGAGTGAAAACATAGGTTTGTATGTATTTTTTAATGCCACATTATAAAAAAATAAAAACAAAAAATTTCGTCCAAAAATTAAAAAAAAAAAATTAGGGGTGGACTGACTACCCCTAACATTTAGGGGGATGAAAAATAGATGTTGGCCGATTCTCATAGATACCGGATAAGCACAAAAAATTTCATCAAAATCGGTCAAGCCATTTCGGAGGAGTATGGCAACGAAAACTGTGACACGAGAATTTTATATATTAGATTAGCAATCAGTGTGAGGTGCTACAGAGCATGCCTCTGTCTTTGAAATTATTTTTACTTCGACCATTTGAAAATTCATATACTAAAACCGAAACGATTTGACGTGGTTCGAACCCACGGTCCATAAGACGCAAAATAATAGTACCCAACACGCCAAACCTAATGAAACTTGTTACCTTTTAAATTGTAAGCATAACGGTTTCCTATTATTTTTTGTTTGGAATATCGACTGAACTGACATTCATTTAATAATAGGAACGAAAGATCCGTATATACGTATATTTAATTAAATAAGTTTTATATAACCTTAGTATATTAACAAAAGTACTGTACTGCCTCTAGTACTGCCTTAACAAAAGGATTAATCTCTTAAGTCGTCACAAATAAGTTCTTATTCGTACATAAGCTTTGAGCGCCTTAGGGCCACTCGACAAAGTTTGGAACTCAATAAATTTGAGTTATGGCTCCTTATAAGATTTACGTTTGAGAGATGAGCTATGGGACGACATAAAAGTCTTATTAAGATAACTCTTTCCTATAAAAAATATATCTTTTTTTAATGTTAGATATTGACACAGACGAGATGAGGACCACTTGATGGTAGGTTATATCTCACCCACAAAACATCAATCTTCAGTCAATGATGTGCTGTGGACCTACTTTTCACTTCGAGCATTCGGAAATCCATAGATTGAAACCGAATCGCGCAATATGCACTTCACGGTTTTTCCATCTATGAAGGGTGGTTCGTTACCAGGTCGGAATTTCGTTATTCCTCCCACCCGTTCAATGCCCGAAGTTACCAGACGTGGGGAAAACATGCTTACAGAAAATTATAAACATGTCGTTCCGGTGGGATTCGAACCCACGACCCATTTATGCGCATGGCAGGTGTTCTACCGAACGCCTCAATGAGCCCGTCAAAGACACGGTCCCGCAAGCACGGTATTAAAATGTATTCCACACCAAATTTAAAGAAGATATATAGATATGGAAATCACATCTACCTTTCCTCTATAGTAAATCGCGAACGCGATTTCTTAGACAATTTTAACCTTGCAGATATCTGAGGAACCAGCTATCAAAGGCGGTTCCGAACCGATACGACTTTGACAAATACATGTATAAGATTGGGCGGATCTATGAAGGAATTACCTGCGTCGTACAAAAATCTATTAAAATAAATTGAAACACGATACAACACTCACATCGATGGGCATTTTAACGAATTCAATAATCCGATTATTTAAATTGATAAAATGGCAAAATATAATTTGCATATCGGCTTATTTGGATGTATGTACGAGTATTTCAATTATCGTTAAAAATATTAAGACTTTATATTGCTTCATTTCATATTATAATAATGTTTTTTTTGTTATATTAATTACTTATTATAATGAGATATTGACTAAATTGTTAGGCTAATCCTTCAGCGTTTCACCCCTCACTCAACCGTGCGACGTATTAGTAACCAAAAAATTACATCGGCTTACGCGGCTCCCGCGTTTGGTTGATTGCGTGGACAACTCTTCAATGAAAGAGATTTTTTTCTAATATTTCTTGTAACTGAACCTATTAATGCTAAATAAAATCCAACTTTATTTATTTATTTGGGAAATTTATTATTAATCATACTTAATTAAAGAGTTAAAAAAAATATACGTTATTTTACCGTCCTTGAAAATATGTCTCTTAAATCATTACGCCTTGGAAAGTACAGCGCGGAATAAGTGTTAAAAACACGTATTTTGTTAATATTTCACATTTTAAAAGAAATCATTTTTATCGGATTAAAACATGATTTCATCATAACATTATCTATCCTGATGTTTCGAATGCTTTACAGCAAGCGTGACTCAGTTTTATTATATGAAGAAATCGCATTTCATCCGGTTAAAGATATTTCATTTAAATCGTCAAACATCTTAAAGCTTTCCTTCCTTGTCCTAGAGCCTTTATCTTAGTTTCAAACTATTTACTCAAACTGATAAAATTCAGTAGCCATAAGACCATTTGTAATGAGATTATATAAAAACTATCTATAGCTAGAAATATCGAAGTTAATTAAATATTATGAATAATATCAATTGATGTTCTTCAAAAGGGCGTGTATGAAAGTGGAAGAAGCGAAAGTGGTATGCAAGGATCGGAGCATATAGAATTCCGTGATCTCTTGACGGGCTCGTTGGCGCGTTCGGTAGAACACCTGCCGTGCGCATCGATGGGTCGTGGGTTCGAATCCCACCAGGACCACATGCTTATAATTTTCTGTAAGCATGTTTTCCCCACGTCTGGTAACTTCGGGCATTGATCGGGTGGGAGGAATATCTAAATTCCGACCGGGTAACAAACCACCGTTCATAGATGGAAAAACCGTGAAGTGCATATTGCGCGTTTCGGTTTCAGTCTATGGATTTCCGAATGCTCGAAGTAAAAATTAGGTCGACAGCGCATCATTGGCTGATGTTCTGTGGCTGAGGTATCACCTACCATCAAGTGAATCTCATGCTCGTCTGTCGATATCTGACATAAAATAAAAATATCTGCCTACCCCAATGGGAAAGGCGCGATGTATATGTATGTATGTATCAATAATTCCCAGTCGCTAGTCAATGTTGCATCACAAATTCTATTTATATACAGACTAACGCCTTCGCTGCCACACAGCCTCTCATGCTATCATAACGGGTAGTGCGTAAATCATGCAATAAATTGCTAAGCATGAAATATTCAGGCTCTTTATACGATAGGGTGTGAAAACGGTGGAAAATTTGCCTTTACTTCCTTCTTATTCGATCTTGTATAAACATAAGAGAATTACAAAAATTCACTTACTGAGACTAACTTATGCATATTGTGCTATTAAGCGCAGAGTATAGACTTACGTTAATATTATTATTGTTTCACATATATTACATTCACAACCTAAATTAATACACTTCCAAATCACTAACATTCATCATAACATAATAGCTTCTAAATAATTACATAAAATTAACTAGTGGTTATAATTAACCAAACACTATTAACCAGTTTGCTAAGAAACGATATTCTATACAAAACAGTAGTACAAAGTTTAAGGCATGTGCACAGCACAACGATATTTACTGGTTAAATATAATTTTACTTAAAATATATGATTTATTTTTATTTTAAATTAATATGTTACGAAGTGTTATTGTTATTTTTGAATATATAAATAACTTAACAAAGTTAAAAATGTGCCAATTTGTATTCTATACTTCCTGTAATATTATTATAATTTCTGAGTCAAAAACCTGAATTTTTGATTAAAATAATTTTGACTGGATTAAGCCGTGATTTATATCTAACCTGACGTTTTGAATGCTTTCCTGTAAATTTGATCACAGATTGAAAGGTGAATTTTCTATATTTTGGCAATAATTTCTAAGATTCAAATCAGACAGCTGTACTGACTTTCTATTACAATACATAGTTCTTACTCATAGTTCAGTAAAAATCTTATAAAAGAGGTTTTATTGTTAATTCTTCTAAAAAAAATCACACTTTTATAATTTCCATCTACGACGATGAAAACAATAATACTTGATTATATGTATTAATGGTGGAAAAGCTATTATTGTTGATGCTTTTCAAAGGTTAGTTTATGGAAATATTTTAAATTAAACATCGATTGTTAAAGATCGATCTTATTTAACGCCATCCACGCGAGAAAATTGACTTTTAATTTGCAATTTTCAATAACAGGCAACTTCAAAGGTTGAGATATTGCTGAGAGAAGATTTTAGTTCTATTAATCTTTACAATAAATTTATATTGCAGACAAGGGTTTAAATCTTGTTCACAGAGCTTATTTACACCAACTTATATCTTTCTATTTATATATTTTTCACGTATTACGGTTTATTGCGATCTCTTATAGTTTTTATTAGTCAAATAAAACCAATTTTTCCTCTTTTAAAATATATTATTTCTTAGCATGATGAATGGTGTACTACTTTTTAATTATTTAATATGCCCTTAAATGTGTTGTTTTAATACCTGATTTTATTATTTTGGATTAATCATGTACCTACTTAACTGTAAATATTTTACGTAATAGCTTCACAATTGCAACAATCTGTAACATAAAGTGAAATTCCGACTCCTCTAGTGGGGCATGGGGCAAACCCACTCTGTGACTGTTTTACTGATAATTTTTCTTAACACACAAATATATAAGTTATCAGCTTTATGTGCCCTGCCTGACTGAACAATATATTTTTTTTAATCTTCCCGTTCATCCGTTTCCCGGCATTCGAACCCAGGACCTCGTGCGCTAAACGCATCGCTCTTACCTCTGAACTGTCTTTAAAATCTTTAACATAATGTCACGATTTTATATCGGCAGATATTTTATCTCTATCAAAGACTAACTTTTATACCTACAACGATCTTGGACAGACGAGGGCCCTCCGTAAAACAAGTTTGATTGCTTTTTTATTGCTTTCGCATTTTGCTCGAGAGTTTGTTCTCTATAGGAATTTAGAGTATTGTTTTTTATACAACTTTGTGACGAGATGCTTTTAAACTTTTCAGGATATTTATCCTACAAGTAACGCCTTAAATAAAAAAAAATATCATTTCCTTAAAACTATCAATGGATAAAGGATGGATTAAGAGTGCTTTATTTCATTTTGACAAATTACTTTTTCTATTCTCTTGTCGACAACAAAAATATTTTTGTTTCCAAAAGGGAATCATCATAATCTTCCAGTCTGATACTTTGTATACTGCTTACTGATAAAAACTAGTATCAAAAAACCCAATTGTTTTCCCAAATGTATGTCCAGCGGAATAAGTGAGACATTTGTATACCAGGTCTACTCTCTATTCTATATAGGTATTACAATTAAACGGAGAAAACATAAAGTTGAGTTATTAAAAGAGCAAATATAATAGAAGTATATACAATGAAGTACAAGTACAATCGTTGAAGTTAGATTTATTGGAAGGGTTTTTTTTTACTTATACATTATGGGAAACTTACAACAAAACAAACAAAAACTTAAAAAAGTATATGACTGATATTTCTGAAAACAAATGAACAGTTCATATTTTTATCTACAAGTTCTATAAATAATTTTTAGTTTAATTCTATGTATGTTAAAGTGTGTGGTTTAGTGTCTATACAAATGTAAGTCTTTTTGTGGCTTCGTTTTCCTTTGCAGACGTATAGGATTGCAATTCCTATTATGTGACATCGTGTGAACTTTAATACTTTTTATTTTTACCAAAGTATGCTTAAGAATATTTTTTTTATATTTGTAATGTTGTATTCAAGAATGTTTTTAACCATATCTACTTAACTATAACTAGTCGCCTAGTGAGGTAATCATGAGCCTTTGTTGTATTCCTAAATTTTAAATATAAAAGCGATTCTCAATTCTCGGGGCCCGGGACTGACATATTTCTGTGTATATTTCACTGATCATATTTATTTACAGTCTATATGTGATCGATCTTCTGCGCCCTGCCTGATCGCATATTTTGTTTTAATTTGTTTCTTCGGGATTCGAACCAGGGGCTTCCGATACTAAGTGCCACGCACACATCACTGAGTCATAGAAACAGTTAGATTTTAAATGTAAGCTACACTATAGCCAGGCATGATATACTGCCAGCCAAACCAAAGATCGCTCTATGATCGAGCTTTTAATTTTTAATTTAGGGTATGGTTTGAAAGGAGGGTGAATGGTGGGGAAGGGAATAAGTGCCTCCTATTTCACCGGCACTTTACCTCGCCTGCAGTGATTTGATAACGCCGTTTGTTTCAAGTACCACTCAGTTCGACCAACATTTCAGAAATGATTTCTTGATAATACAATCCATTTTCGTTTAATTGAAATCTTTTTTGCCCTATAATGATTTTAAATATTGAATTTCAAACGAGGGTAGCTTTAAGAGGTTCCGTTTTGCACTGTTTATAAAATTGATGAACGGGAAATGAGGAGTGGACTATAGACATAGACACAAAACTCACAATAATAATAATTACAATAAGAGAAAAAAGTTCAGGTACAAGCGTTGAAGTCCAAATGTGTGGCCTAGTATTTTGTTATAGAGCCGACAAGTCCCCTATAGATAGTTTGCGCCTCATATATATTATTAAATCATTTTTGATGGGCGCGTTCGATAGAACACCTGCCGTGCGTATCGATAGGTCGTGGGTTCGAATCCCACCGGGATGACATGATTATAATTTTCTGTAAGCATGTCTTACCTACGTCTGGTAACTTCGCACATTGATCGTGTGGAGAGAATATCGAAATTCCGACCGGGTAACGAACCACCGTTCATAGATGGAAAACCGTGAAGTGCATATTGCAAGTTTCTGTTTCAGTCTATGGATTTCCGAATGCTCGAAGTAAAAAGTAGGTCGATAGCGCATCATTGACTAATATTCTGTGGCTGAGGTATCACTTACCATCAAGTGAATGCTCGTCTGTCGATATCTAATATTTAAAAAAAAAAAAAACAATGTGTTGGTCAAATGCTGGGGAATGGCGACAATAAATCCTATACTATTTTTCAAGGAACTGATTTTATAACTTTAGTGCAAGACCGTTAGTATGGCATGGCTGAATTATCATGTTGGCCGTAATCAAACCAATTATAATTGTGTGTAATTTATTTGTATCTGAAAAATCTCACAATGTTACTACAAGTACTGACCCGCGACCTACGCCAGAGCGCTACGAAATGCTACGCCAGGAAGTGCTACGACTGTTTACCTGATATGGACTATGGAATATAAATATGACTCCACTATTAGAAAAATATAGTTATTTATTTTAAGACCTATTGAAATGGATCATTTTAAAATATATAACAGATACAGGGTAAAAATGATCATACAATAATAGTATCGGTAAAATTGTGAAAGTTTCATCAAAGAGAAAGTTAAATTAGTCTTCGATCGTAATTTCATTCATCAAACTTCGATAAAATAACTTGAAAAGGCGTCTTTTCTTGTGTTCTTAAAGAGATTGCTGAAAGAGAAACCAAGAAGTAAAAATTTTATTCAACCCTTCTTAGTACAGTCAGGGTATTCAAATATTTTTAATTTAAAAGCAAGAATATAGATAGGACTTTTATTTTTGGGCACAACTGCAGTTCTTTATTGATATACCTTATGCATCTAATTAGGGAACTGTTTCTTGATAGTGGTCGATCTATGCGAACGTACCTCTATCAAATCAGGATATTCTTCAAAAGGGCCAGATCAATAATATAAGACATCGACAAGCGTATATGAAAGTGGAAGAAGCGAAAGTGGTATGTAAGGATCGGAGCATATGGAATGCCGTGATCTCTGTCTACCCCAATGGGAAAGAGGCGCGATGTATGTATGTTTGTATCTCTTGATAGGTGTGATATACATTTTGTTTCACAAATTATTTAAAAAAAGCAATTCAATTCAGATACAGATAGTATGACAAAAGATTTTTGTCTATATGTTTTGGTTTATTTTTTTTATAGAATAGAGTTCGTTAAATGATAAAATATTAAATTAAACAAAACCTTATTTCTTTTACCCACCCAGGGTTATAAGCGTAACGGTTAGTACTGAAGGCTTTAAGACCTGGGAAAACATATTAAATAACTGTTTTGGTCACGGCAGGATACGGCATAGAAGGCTGATCACGTAATTGCCTGTACAGAAAAATGATCAGTGAAAGAGATTCAAATTTTTTTGGTATACCAACGTTAAGGCTGAATATCTATATATATATATAAAAGAAAGTTGTGCTAGTTACACCGTTTATAACTCAAGAACGGCTGTACCGATTTTAACCTTATCTTATTTGTTGGATTCCTCTATGTCGGGAATAAGATATAGGCTACTAAAATATTGGAAAAAATCAGGAAAAAATATATGCATAAAATTAATCACTACATAGTATAAAACAAATTCGCTTTCTCTGTCTTTATGTCCCTTTGTATGCTTAAATCTTTGAAACTACGCAACGGATTTTGATGCGGTTTTTTTAATAGATAGAGTGGAAGAAGATCAAGAGGAAGGTTTATATGTATGTATAATAACATCCATTAAATAGTAGAGAAGTACTGTTATTTTTGAGGTTTCTAATGTGATGTCGTAAATAATTACATTTTTTCCGCTTACATTGCAAACGCAGGCTGAACCCTACGAGTTTTATCAAAATAATGTACTAAGTATTGTACACATTGAAAAGGTCTACAGAAAAGTCCGTAATGGTATATGTCTATCTCTTATGGATAACCCACAATAACTTTTTTTTTGTCATTTACTTTTTACGACAAATAATGGCTAATTTTCGAAGCGATTTTAACCAATACAGCATTAATCCTTATCCAATAAAATACCTTAAATACATTTTTAATTTAATATAGTTCTATATGGCCCTTTACAGCATATGATTTAAATGAATATTTTCGAAGATATTACAGATTTAAAAATTGCGGGACGTAGCGTTTGCGGCGGTACCGGCCGGTATTTTTTTATGTACAACGTTCACAGTTTTTCTGTAGTGTATTTAGTAACAGCATTGCACCCATGCGAAGCCGGGGCGGGTCGCTAGTTATAAAATAAATTAGATTCGAAACTCCGCCATCTTGACAGCTCACGTCATGCATTCTTAGCTTTTTTGGAATAACAGATGTCCACAGCAAATCAGTGACATATTAGACAATTATAGTGGGTAAATGGGCATATTCAAATTTAAGAATAATTATATAATTTCGAAGCCAAAATTGTGGCAGAACAACGTCTGCGGGGTCCACTAGTCATTTATAAATTTCGATGTAGTGCTGTTTGGTGAAATAATTAATACTAGGCACTACTGATATAAAAATGATTGGACCTTTTTTCAGAAATTAATCGGTCCACGGATAATTGGTCTGACAATTAGTCGCGTGCAAGCCTTTTCATTATTTTATGTATATGTATAAGACCAAGCTTTTGTTTACGTTATTATTTGTGAACGTTCTCAAATTACCAATTAAACATATTTGAGTATAGGGTTACCTGATCACGGCATATATATTTCAATGCCACTTTACTAATAATCCCAGATTTCTATGTCTGTTTCACTGATCATTTTTTTACAGGCAAGTAGGTGATCAGCTTTTGTGCCCTGTCAACTGAAACAATTTTTCTTCTTGAGGATTCAGACGCATCGCGCTTTCCAAGTTTGACTCCTTCTGTAGTTAAATAACTACAGAAGAAGCCAAACAACAGAGTAAGGTAAAATAATATATATATTTAAATAAAAAAGTTTATAACGGATTAAAACACTATTTATTTTTTATATTATTTATGCCGACGTTTCGGATGCCTTTCAGCAACCGTGGTCACGGGCAGACTGAGAGACGGCAAGGTGAGAATATATATTACTATTACGCATCGTTACTTGTTATAACACACGATAAAACGTTTAACAAAACTGTACATCTTATCAAGTCCAAGGGAAAGTTTGAAAACTCTGTGCTTCAAATGAAGTTCTAATCCTTATTGAGTCAGTTATATGTGTTAAAGGAAACCTTTTTGAATTTATCTTGTGAGCAAGAACCGTGGCCCACAGAGTCGTGTTTTCATTTCGGATTTACTCCCAACTTCGCACTGTAGCCGAACATCTGCGCCATTCCAACAGGATATTTTCTTTTCCTCCTTCAACACGAGATCTTGACGACTGGCTTTTGTGATTTAAAAAGATTTGCAGGCAAAACCGCTTATCGTTCTACGTTGTGTCGTATTTTGTTGATATTATCATAATTCCATTATTTCGCGTTTGGCTGTTCCAATCCGCATATATTCATGCGATCGTATTAAAATGGTAATATGGTATTTCTCCTTTGTTTTTTGTATTGAAACTTTTCTTACTATGTATAGTATACAGTGGTTTTGAAAATAAAAACGGATAAAGTTGGACGAAAAATCGGTTAATTAAAATTTCAATTCAATCAAATCAATTAAAAACAAGATGTCCTAACAAGCCAATTCCTATTACTTTCCCATTATATGTTTAATCCAATATTAAGTCTAGTAACAAACTAAAACATTGAAGTTTCTGGATTTTACTATCGGTTTTCCTTGTGCTGTCGAAAGTTAGAAATTTCGCAGTAGGAGCGGTCTTTTTGGAAGTGCTTACCTTTTGAAATTTTTCACCCTTCGCTGACACGTTGTGATAATGAGACTATATACATACATACTATATAGGTATAAGGTCGGGATGCTTTTAACCATCAAATTAAAAAAAAATGGTTTTCCATTCCATTTGGTTTAACAGCTTAGAGTTTTGGGTAGGTAGGGTACTTAATAAAACAAATCTTCTGGTACCTTCCAAAATCAAAATTAAAAATTATCAGAAAAAAACAAATATGCCATATATTATTATGTCTATTACAATTACATTACGTAGTTTTAATGAGTAACATAAAAAAATACACGACTTATACAATCAATCATAATAACGCTAGTTTTGCCATTTTGAATAACCGTACAAAACCCGATTAGGTATTAATATATTCTAGAGGCTTATTGAAAATTAGCCTCAAAGCTTCGTCAGACAGCTTACTCTAACTAACTACTAACTAGGTTCCTAGGAAATGCAGATAATATCCAGCGTGCCAACTTCGCTAGGTTTCATGTCGAGAGTGCTTACGACACCTTTGAGCTTTCCTTAGATCGAGCAGGGAAATAGACAGGTGAAATAAAACATAATTTGTATATAATCATAGTGCAGATAAAAATTAAAACAATGCTAATAAAATGCAAATAATAATTTATGTAAAGGTCAGTTAATCATGTAAAAGATGTTGGTACATTTGGGAAGCTTTTAAGTAATGATGATTAATATACACTAAGTATCCGATACAAGTAATGCAAAATCATTATATGGTACAATAGAAAAGCCATTATGTAAATAAGAGCCACAATTCGAGTGATAAATTTCAGTAGATAAGAAAAATCGATGTCGTTTGAGAAAGTTTACGTACCTTTAGAAAACATAATTTATGCCCGCAATAACCGATTAAATCCCACAATTGTTTAATTCACATAATTTCCGTGAAATTGAACTAACACAACAAAACACATTTTCAAAATAACACTGTTTATACGAGTACTTAATGTATTTACATTCGCGTATTCCGCAAATGTCGGACACTGCAGTGCTGTCGTGACTGGGCGCGCGTAGTGACCGATGAAAATGTGCCAGGATAGTGTGCGGAGACGAGATTTTTTTATAAATGAAGGTTTTTGATAAGGGCGAACGAGTGTACAACGCGTAGACGCACGGCGACGGCGCGGCAACGACTGTCCGGGGAGGGGTTCCTACTGCGCCGCCCGCCCCAACAACGGAACGCCGATACAAAATTAATACTTGTTTTGCTACGAGCGATTTCGATTTGTCGGGCCCAAATTTGTAAAGTTTGATCTTGTTAGCAATTAAAGTTGTCTTAATATATACTTGTACAGTTAAGAGCCTTTAAACCCTCTAGGCCCTGAACTCGAACAGTGTTTCGGAGATGTTAACGTAATTTAACAGCTGTTGAACAAAGTTTTCAGATTTTTGATTGCTACGAAGTTGAATGTACTTACATAATAAATTTCTTTAGTTACGTAAAGCCTTATAAGTGATAGTAGGTACCTGTGGAACGAAGCTGGCAGCAATATGGAGGGAACCGTATCTCAATTTTTATTAAACTGGAACAAACCCAATTTTTCGCAAACTTTGAGAGTAGTTCCATTTCCTTCGTTTAGGAACTCTGGCCATTGATGCAGTGTTACTCTTTTGCATGACATTAAAATATCATGGAGTCTTTATTGCAAGCTTTTATTTTAGAATGTTCATTGTTTCTTAGCGTAATTACGACACTTAATGTAATTTACAGGCAAAACATAGGCGGATCTATATAAGAGCTTTTTGGGCTGCAGCCCAGGGCCCTGTGGATCTAGAGGGGCCCCAACCAGCCTCCACTGAAGACAATGGACAATATTGTGAATAAAAAGAGAGATAAGGTTTGCAACCCTGAAACTTTCTCTATGGTTAAAAGCTGCATCATATAAAACTTATATTTAATTTTTATGCATAAAGCATCCTGAAAATTTTAGATAATTAAATTTTATCGTTCAACTGCCGCTGTACTTTACATTATTTTATCGAAATACATAATAATTCTTTTATGAAATTTAATAGCAATTATTTGGATACAGTTGGAAATATTGCCTTTAACATATTATATTCATAAGGATGGTCTATTTGTGGTAACAGGCATCAGTAGTACACCACAATCTAATCCATTAGATATTTGTGGCTGAAGCGATCGTAGCACTGACATGACGCATGACATTTCTAGTTTCGGAAGACATACGATATAAAATGATTTGTTGTAACAAAGTTCTAAAATATATTATATAGAAATATATTACTAGCTAACAAATAGCAAGATTCAATAAAGCGGATAGCATAAAAACCTTCTATGATGATCGGTCAAACGCTATTGGAGTTTAGCGATTTCATATATACAAATATTTATATATATATATATATATATATATATATATATATATATATATATATATATATAAATATAAATATATATATATATATATATATGGCAGGTGTTCTATCGAACGCGCCAACGAGCCCGTCAAACGAGTCCGGCACTACGGCAATAAATTAATATACAGAGTTACAACAAAGGAAATACCATAATATACGCATGTTGAGATAAAATAAATGTATGTACCTACTCAATTAACTACAAATACAGATTATAGATATTAGATACTTAAATAAAAATAGACATATAAGTACAAGCATATCATATAATAGTATTTTACATGCAAAATCGTCGATGATGATGATGATGATCGAATATTTTGTGTACAGTAGTACCTGCCCAGTAGGGCATAGTTCTGTGCGTGTTTACGCTCATGGTCTATTGGGCAGACTTCTTAAAAAGGAAATTCGAAGGCAAGACGTAAAACCATGGTTATGTAATCAAGGCACAACCATAATACAATTTGTATTAAGATTATTCTATGATTATGTTTCCAAATACTTATAAAATTGTGTAAATTTGAATCTAAGCCACAATGGACTTCAGTCTCAATTTCAAATTGCATATGTTTTGATAACTTCAAAGCTCTGTCGAAATAAATCTACAGCATAGCTTTTGACTCCAAAACTCATAACGCAGAAACTGTACGCTATTATATCGTTGTTTTTACCGAACGTAATAAAGTCCTTGGTTGACCCAATCACTCTACGTCAGTTCAATATGACGGTGCCAATAATGCGGTCAGTACCGCCTTCGAACACGATTAAATTTTTAACATTTCCAAGCCGCAAAAGAGCAGCATACAATAAAGGCAGGACTTTGTATTACGTTTCAGCTCGGAGATCTTTGTTTATTACATTTGTCGAGATATCGTTTGAATAACTCGGTACTCGACTTAGTTTTTCAACAAACGTTCGGTTTAATAATGAATACGACCAGTGCTTTTGTCATTATGTTTTATAATATTGTCTTTTACGTTTTATTTAGAGCGTGTTCTTTTGAATAAGTAAAAATATAAGAAATATTTTGCCTCGGGACAAAAAAAGATCTTGTATTTTAGTTTGATTAATTTTCTGTTCATACTGTCTTGAGCAGATTCCGCGTGATACAGGCACAAATGAACTTACAAACAATCTGGAAATTATTATTCTTTTCGGATGTATATTTTTATCAATTTCTTTACTTTAGAGTTCACCTTGACTTGGCGATAATTATTTTATTTTCGTGTAGTAACACGCCAGAGCTTCGCATGGGTGCAGTGTAGATGTACTATACACAAAAGCTTGTTACTCGCTGAAAATGTAGCTTTCTATTGGTGAAAGAATATTTATAATCAGTATAGTAGTTTTTAAATCGTTCCAAACAAATCTTTCCTCTTTATAATATTAATATAGATATCGATAAGCGTTAAATAATTATAATTAATTAACGTTAAAAAATGTCGTAAGTAATTTTGATTACATTCTTTTAAGCCATGCTTTTTAAGTATTGTATCGAGGGTATAGTATATAAAGTAAGGTAAAGTTTTAATATAATATTGTCTTTTATTAACGCGAGTATCACACATTTAAATAAAATACTGTATACCGGATTAAAACGCGATTTATTGTTTAAATTATTTATCCCGACGTTTCGGATGCTTTTCAGCAACCGTGGTCGCGGGAGACATCTTTCATCAATTTAAACAATAAATCGCGTTTTAATCCGGTATACAGTATTTTATTTAAGTTTTAATATAATATGTATAGAGTTTTTAATTTAAATGTGTGATACTTGCGTTAATTAAAGACAATAAAAGTAGGAAAAATTTGTAAGTTAAATTCAATTTTATAATTATTTTGACAAAATTACGTAATATACAAAACACCTATATCAAATCACAATAATATATTAATTACGACGATGTTATTTTGGCGGGCTCGTTGGTGCATTCGGTAGAACACCTGCCGTGCGCATCGATGGATCGTGGGTTCAGACCCACCAGGACGACATGTTTTCTGTATGACTTCCCCACGTCTGGTAACTTCGGGCATTGAACGGGTGGAAGGAATATTGAAATTCCGACTGGGTAACGAACCACCATTCATACATAGATGGAAAAACCGAGAAGTGCATATTGCGCGTTTCAGTTTTAGTCTATGAATTTCCGAATGCTCGAAGTAAAATGTAGGCCGACGGCGCATCATTGAGAGATGTGCTGTATCAAGTGAACCTCATGCTCGTCTTTCGATATCTAACATGAAAAAATAAATCATAGGTAATTTTGTGCCTAAAACTTTTAAAATTATAAACTTACAACTTTTAATTTCATACAAATTGAGTTTTAGGTTTATACCCTCGATATATGAATCAAAAATAAAGGTCTATCCATTTCTCATCATCTCTCTTGTACACTTTAAATAATATAGGAAACATTCAAACCCTCTCAGTCTATTACGGTTGGAATACAAAACCGCAGATGCGACTTTAATATGAAAATTTTTGATTCGTTTGCGGTATCTCAACCTTTTCAGATATTTCAAACGTTTGTAACAATACCGCATTTTCTGCATATAGTTAACGTAAAGTAGCCCTTTGTTGAACTGGTTCCATTTGAAAAGTATTTATATGAAAGGATTATAATCAGACGAATATACTCGTAGATATATAAAGTTGAGGTGAAATTCCATATTTAATTACTTTTGACCGCCTCCTTGGCTCAGTAGTCAGCGTGGAGCATTTAGCACCAGAGGTCTTGGATTCTTATCCCGGCGATACATGATTTAAAAGAATCGTTTCGGTTGGGCAGGGCACAAAGGCCTACTTGCCTGTAAAGAAAAATCATCAGTGAAGTTAACGGGTCTGCCCCACGGTCATTCTACTCGGGAATTCACACATTTAATTAGTTTATTCCATTGTCGAAGAAATATAAAATTGTTTATTGGGTTTCACCACGCTTTGATGGGGGCTGGGGTTCATTATTCGGCACGGTGATGTTGTTGATGTACCTACTTTTGCTTTTAGGTTGGATAACTGCTGGGTCACGAAAAAAAAAAAAAAGTAATTTTATAGTTTGCTATCTGTAAATCTGTAGTCTGGTTTCTTATAGGTTTAAAAGAATTCCATCTTGGCTAAAAAAAAACTGGCTTGAATGAAAATTACCATCAAAAAACTCTTGAGAAAAACAAAATATATCGAAATACTCAGTTATTTGTAGCTATAATATACATTATCAGTTTACTGGTTTCAATTGCTTTACTATGTTTGGAGTAGGTAACCTTTCAGCAATTTAGCCTCTTTTCACCGTAGCCATGGGTTTGCATCCCGGTAAAACAAGATAAACAAAATATATCTATCAGACAGGTCACATGAGACGATTAGTCTTGTGACCTTCTTGCGTGTAAAAAAAGATCTTTAAAACTCTAACAGAAACGCGTCTGCCCTATACTTTAGCATCTGGTAATGTTAGTCAAGCGCTTGGTCTTTGATATCTTATTTAGTTTCCTCAATACAATAGTATTCATATTATTGTCATAAAATTGAACATATACGTAGAAGTCTAGATAACCATGTATGATAATATAGTATTGAGACCAATTCTGTTTAAATAACATTGTCTTGTATCGCGATTCGTTTTGCTATAAATAAACATAATATCATAAATAGAAAACGTTATGAATACTGCTGTTATTTCAATAGTGCATGATATTGTTTGTTTGTGAATTTATCGTCAGTTAGAGGAAAACAATACTATAATATATAGTAAAGATTATGCTTATAATAGATATATAGAATAAACTTTATTGTCACACAAAATTGTATAGAAAAAGAAATCTTAAAATATAGTAGGCAAACGGCGGCTTTATAACTTTTTAGCTATCTCTTCCAAGCAAGCATGGAGAGGATAGAGAGGCAAATGATAAGGTAGAGTGGTATGTAAGAAGAACTAAAAGATAAATATACAAAATTCAAAATTCAAAAATCATTTATTCATTTAGGTAACACAATGTACACTTATGAACGTCAATAAAAAATACATATTAAATGCTTCTAATATTACATTTACTGCCAGTTCACAATTCAAGGGCGTAGAGCGGACGAGAAGAACTGGCAAGAAACTCGCCGCCACTCTTTTTAATCGCCAAGTTTTTGTTTTACAAATGTTTTTATAAGGGGCTGCAACCATTACACCATGTTCCACATGACATCACACAATTAACTATAATTATCAAAAAAAAAAAAAATATATATATAAACGAAAAAATAAAAAAAAGTAAAACAAAGATTTGTCCTCTATCAGCAGTATGTATGGTGAAATAGGAGCACTCACATTCTAGTGGGAACAACACGCAAATACATAGACGAAATAACTAATATCACCGCATGCACGAATTCAAGTTCGACCTGTCATCACAAGTAGCACCCGTTCACGAGTATGACGCATGGCCAGCCATCGGCCCCCTCGCCATATTTTAGGGAGAGAGACAACCCGACGCATGGACGCCGCCACAAGCAATGACATTTAAGCGAGCATGACGATCCTTGAAACGTGAACTTGGCTACATAAGAAAATAATAATAATAGTTATTATTCTGACATAATTTCGTACCACATGGATCACGGTTTGCTCCCACTTTACATTAAAAAAGTCGTGGATGTTGACGATCGCCCCCGAGTCTGGAAATGTAGCCGAGAGATTCAGTCGCGTTACTTCTTTATACTTACTGGAGCAAATCATATCCAAGCACTAGGATCGTTTAAATATTCATTTATATTATAATAAGACTTAGCAAGTAGCTTTACTTTAACGTACGATTTGAATTTATTTAATGACAACACTTGTATCTCACTAGGGATTTTGTTGAAAAAACGTATACAATTGCCTTGGAAAGAATTACTCGTTTTATGCAGCCTTGTGGTTGGTGCACTAATTTTGTCTTTATTACGAGTACTATAATTATGGAAGCTACTATTCTTTTTAAAGATATCTATATTTTTACGCACATATAAGATATTCTCATAAATGTATTGACTTGCCAAAGTCAAAATATGTAATTCTTTAAATTTTCTTCGGACTGACTCCCGTGGGGATAATCCGCAGATTGCTCTTATAGCCCGCTTTTGCATCACAAATATTGATTTAATATCAGCTCCATTACCCCACAAAATAACACCATATGACATAATACTATGAAAATAGCTGAAATAAACGAGCTTTGCTGTATTCTCGTCAGTAAGTTCGCGTATCTTTTTCACTGCGAACGCTGCAGAACTTAGCCTATTCGAAAGACCTTCTATGTGTGGCCCCCACTGGAGTTTACTATCTAAAGTAATTCCCAAGAACACGGTATTATCAACAAAGTCTATTTCCTCATCCTTAATTATTATTTGAGCGTTACTACTTTTTACATTTGCAGTTACAAATCTAATACATTTTGTCTTCTTTTCGTTTAACTTAAGGTTATTTGTATTAAACCAGTGAACCACACTGGAGATAGCACTGTTTACAATCTCAAGTGATGGATTTTGTCGTTTCACTTTAAATAAAAGCGAAGTGTCGTCAGCAAACAGTACTATCTCGTGATGCTCCTTTACAAGATATGGTAGGTCATTTATATAGACGAGGAATAAGAAAGGCCCAAGTATGGAGCCTTGAGGTACACCCATAGTAACAGGCGATCCCTGTGATATCGTTCCATTTACATTTACCTTTTGAATTCTACCGCTCAGGTATGAATCCATTAGTTTAAGCGCTTTTTCTCCAATGCCGTAGTGTTGAAGTTTTTTGGTTAGGATTTCGTGATGGACACAGTCAAAAGCCTTTGATAAATCGCAAAAAACTCCAATGGCATCATGACAGTTTTCCCAAGCATTTAAAATCTCGGAAATTAATTTAATACCAGCATCGGTTGTGGAGCGACCTCTTGTAAAACCATACTGCTGGTCATGCATAAGTTTATTATTAGTGAAGTGTATCATTAATTGATCAAGAATAATTTTTTCAAAAATTTTACTCAGTGCAGGCAGCACAGAAATGGGTCTAAAATTTGTGAGGTCAGAAGTGCTGCCCGTTTTGAATATTGGTGTGATTTTACTTAATTTCATCTGGTCTGGAAAGACTCCATAATCTATACATTCATTAAATATTATAGCTAACTCTGAGCTGATAACATTAATTACTGATTGTAAAATTAATACAGATACACCCCAAAGATCTTTAGTTTTCTTTAATTTAAGTTGTTTAAATGTTTTTATGATATCACTACCGCTAATGTAGCTAAATATAAACTTATGATTGCACACAGGAATATGCTTTTGCAATAGTAAAATGGCAGCTGATGGTGAAGAATTTAGAACGTTGGTCGTATTCATTGGAATGTTTGTAAAAAACTCTTCAAATGCAGAGGCTACTTCGAGGTCAGAACTAATTACTTTACCGTTTAGGTTCACCTTATATTCAATATCCTTTCTAGAGGTCCTTCCAGTCTCCTCGTTTATAATTTTCCAAGTAGCCTTTATCTTATCAACAACAGTTAATTAGCCTTAACTAACAGTTTTGAAGGACTCTAAGCGCCTTTCCACTATACGTATATATGCAGGTAATACATTCCTAAGTTTTACTCCTTTTACGGATAAGAACTGAAAAACTAAGTAAATCGTAGGTTTTTCCTTATTGGTAATTATTTATTTTTTAATAAATCATTACCAATAAGGCCGTCATTTTGTCAAGATAAATCGATATAATAAGCGTAATATAATCCGATCGGTTTTTTTCATTTTAGATGATCCATTCCAGAGATATTGTGGTCACCGCAAGGCGCCTTTTTTTAGAGGAGCTCCTTGAGATTAGTTGTAGTAGCTTTAATAAAAAATGTAGTTAAAATTAGTAAAGTGAAAAAAATATATATATTAATAATGTTGTCTTCTTAGGAAAGAAAATTGATGAATCGTTTTATAATATAACCCCTTAAAATATATATTTATATTTAACGTAAGAAATAGGCAAATAAACATGCCAATAATTTAACAGTAACGTACACATCTATGAATCGAAGCCGCAAAGGTGAACTGGTCTATTGGCAGAGTTCGTTTTAATCTCCACGATTCACTGCATACTACGCTCTATTACTACTCTTCTGAAGCTCTCGCCCTCACGGCCATATGCTTCACTCCCAATATCCATGACTGCACTTTATATTTGCAGAAAATACGAGTTTTGGCTCAATGCGGGTGGGTCCCTTGTTCCACGTCCGAACACGGAACAATAACTATTTGCGATAAAAGTATCATGCCACTGTTTTATTTAATTAACCAATCTACAATATTATCAAATTAGATTCAGGAAGGAACCATACAAAATGTGATTTGTTAAATGACACTGAAACTAGACGTTTTATTATATCTTTACTTAATATTATAAAGAGGAAAGATTTGTTTATTTGTTACGTTTTAACTCAAAACTACTAGGCCGAATTTAAAAATTATTTCAACAATAGAAAACTATATTATCAGCGAGTAACAGGCTATTTTGAATGACCTACATGTATGTACATTGCACCCGTGCGAAGCCGGGGCGTGTTACTAGTAGTAAATGTAACCGGTTTTCGAGACCTGCTTAAAGGCCGTTAAAGTATATTTATTACGTAAGAAATAGGCAAATAAACATGCCAGTAATTTAACAGTAACGTATACATGTGTGAATCGAAGCCGCAAAGGTGAACTGGTCTATTGGCAGAGTTCGTTTTAATCTCCACGATTCACTGCATACTACGCTCTATTACTACTCTTCTGAAGCTCTCGCCCTCACGGCCATATGCTTCACTCCCAATATCCATGACTGCACTTTATATTTGCAGAAAACACGAGTTTTGACTCAATGCGGGTGGGTCCCTTGTTCCACGTCCGAACACGGAACAATAACTATTTGCGATAAAAGTATCATGCCACTGTTTTATTTAATTAACCAATCTACAATATTATCAAATTAGATTCAGGATTCCATTGATACAAAATGAGATTTATGACACTGAAACTAGACGTTTTATTATACATATCTATACTTCTAATATATAAAATTTCCATGTCACAATGTTAGTTACCGTACTCCTCCGAAACGCTACTATATATTTTTCATACTCCTAAATGATAAGGGTTGTTGTAACCCTTAAACATTTTTTTTTAATTTTTGGACGAAATTTTTTGTTTTTATTTTTTTATAATGTGGCATTAAAAAATACATACAACCCTATATTTTCACTCTTCTATTAGCAACCCCTGCTTCTTTTTGTCATAAAATCTAGACCCATGCGAAGCCGGGGCGGGTCGCTAGTAATATTATAAAGAGGAAAGATTTGTTTCTTTGTTACGATTTAATTCAAAGGCTACTGGACCGATTAAAAAAAAATATTTCACCAATAGAAAGATACATTATCAGCATACATTATTTGTGAATAGTATCTACATCGACACTGCACCCGTGCGAAGCCGGGCGTGTTACTATTAGTATGTAAGTTAATTTAAGATAGAGAATTTAAGATTTTAGTGTTTTAATGTTTGTATGTTTTTTTTTAGTTTTTTATTCTCAATAAATCATTACACCAATAAGAGACCAAGCTATACAAAGGCTATGCAAAGTACAATAGAAAGCTCTCATGTTCCCGAGTAAATTGGTAATAATACTGTCCTAGGAGATACGGTCAGCCGCCTTAGCCTTAAAATCCTAAAACTTATAAAATAGGTTTACCAAAGGACTTAGATAAGTGGTACATGCTAGTAGAATAAACAAGTAAATTTATGTATTTGACATAAATCATACGTAATTTAATCTAGCTAAATGAACTTGAACTTCGTAGCCAAGTATTATCAAAACTTTAACGACACAGAGAAATTGCCTCTTCTTCGGCTTAGACCCTCTGGAGCAGTTAATTTGTACTGGGCTTTGTACTTATTTTTTTTTATATAATTGGATTGGTAATATTTTGACAGACTATTATATTTACATTCATAGTGATACCTCTTAATCAATATACTATCAGGATGGAAGAACTTGTATCCCACCCGCCCTAATGAATGACCGAGCAATTGAAACAACTGGATTGCCATCAAATCCTCTACGTATGTAAATTAGTTCTGAATTACCTTATAAATTGCTTTAAATAGATAACTTACATTAATTTAAATGAAAGAGTATCACAAATTTGATGATAATATACATACCTACTACGAATAAATATAATTTATTATATAGATAATATTGTCTTTAATTAACGCGAGTATCACACATTTAAAAAAAAATACTTTATACCGGATTCAAATGCGAAATAATATAAATAATAAATCGAGTTTTAATCCGGTATAAATAATTTTATTTAAATTTTAAATAGATGTATATGGTATTCGAAATTTATACTAATATGCGTATGTATTACATAGTTCATATTCATAATATACATAATATGGAAAACATATATTTTATTTTTGTGCCTGTACGTGACGGTCTTCACACGTATAATTTGAGTGCATAATTGTGACCTATTAAGGTGCAGTGGGGTTTGCACCTACAACATACTACAAGGGTGAATAGACCAATTAAATGACTGCTCTAACTGCGTGGATTTGATCATGTTAATTTTTTAGTACGTGGTTTGCGTTAAGCTCCGTAAGTCGCTTCCTTAAGACACTTCCTACCTCGCAGAACCACTCTGTGCAACCACCTATTTTCGATGGTTTTTCCGAATCGATTCGACTTGAGAACCTTCTAGATATGAGCCTACACTTAACAAGGTCAACATCGAACCTGCAAGCCCCAGAGAACACCAGAGTATTGCAGATGTCTATGAGTGGCGGTAATTACGTATCATCAGGTAATTTTTCCCCTATTATGTCAAAAATAGTCCTGAGTTCGAATCTAGAGGATACAGAAAACTAATCACTTACCTGATAAAGACTATCTGTGGCATATATCACAGATGTGTGTTTGCCCTATGTCTTACTGAGGACTCGGAATTCATTTAACTGTCCCGTATTTTTTTTCTGATTTAAAACAAGAACAAAGACCTCCAATATTTAAATTAGCTGTTTTTTTTATAAAATAGGGGGCAAACGTGTGGTTTATGATCACCGCCGCCCATAGACATCCGCAACACCAGAGGGCTTCCATGTGCATTGCCGACTTTTAAATCTTTTGCTTGTATTATTATTAAGATATTGACCGTCCTTCAAGTAAAGTTCAAAACTAGAATAGTGTCATTAAAACGTCCCGTCCCGTTTGTTTATGCTAATCGAGTTGACAAGTAGCAAAGCTTTGATTTTGCCTGAGCAGGGCACTGTGATACGCCCCCGTTTACTTTGGACGACGGCTTTTACAAAATTCGATAGCTGCTTAACATGTACGAGTACGTTGGCGAAAGTTTACCTTCGCTCGTACGCTCTATGTAATAATTCAGGCTTTTTACGGATGGAGAGGTCGAGTAAATAAAGAAGCTTTTGTTTTATTGTGCTTGTGACATACCTTTATAGTAATTATGCAAGATATTTTTTTTAAATGCCCATTTACACGATGCAAGTTTCTGCATACAATTAAATTGAGCAGTTTATTTGTATGTATAATTATAATTGAGTTATCATTAAGTAGCTATATATTCCTACGGAGTTGATATTTACTGTAACAGATATCATATGTCAGCTACGTCAGGATACATAATACAAATAATAAAGTGCTAATCGTTTTAATCGAGTAAAAGTTTTTTTTATTTAAATCACTTTTAGTATATATATTTTTCCTTAATGGACTCCTAATTCGTATCATCATAATCGAATGAATATGATCATCAGATCACTAAAGTGATTATTAGTCTGTATATGATTAGATAAGTTTCCTGGCCCAAAAAGTACCTAGGATATCTTCAAAGGTTCAATAAAAGGTAAGTTTGAACTTGGTTCGATTTAATTTAATTCTCTTCAAGCTGGAATCAGAATATTAGATTTCCTTAACGTAATACTTATTCGCTGTCCATAGGAAAATCATGAAATCAAAGTGCTTCTTATAAGCACGAGCCAAGAAAGTTCATCATTAAATACAAACGTCTCAAAAGACAGCACTTGCTATTCCAAGGAATTGTAATAAGCGCTGTACCGATTTGAACAACCTCCAAGTTTTAAACGAATTTCATTGCGCGAAATAATAAAAGCATACGGCGTTCGCCCAGGATGCTATATTTTTGACGTCACAAAGTCCGATAATGCCAGCCGTATTTTATTCAACTGGCATTTTTCTATTTGAAATGTTCGCACGAAATTTATGACACCAGACAAATTTGCGTAGATAATCCATTAGCTTTGGACTGAATACAACGAAATAGTGGAGCCATTGTCCCACCTGAACTTCACGCGTAAATTTATCTGATAAAATGGGGTCAACTTCAAAATTTATAGCGTGGAAGTTGTGGAAAGTTTCAAAGTAGAACCTGGCAAAGCTGGTGAGTTGTTGAAATTGTTAGTGGGAAAGTAATATACATCTTATCAAAGGTAGCCCACCCGCTATGCCTATGAACGTAAATCTTGCCTTTACGGTCTCACCTGTCGAAGGAATAATTTACTGCTGGCTTAAACTTCTGTAAGAAAATCCCTAACACACTTCATACAAGTACTGAATTTAATATTCCTAATATATTTAATTATATACCTACTTATTTATTTCTGAATGTTCAATGTTATTATAAAATAAAACCTCGTTTTTGGAAACTATTTTTATATTATATTATTGTATATTGATTGTATTTTTTACATTGTGTCGTATACATACAAACATTCTCATATTCAAAAATAAGAATATTTATTTGACACACACACACGAATAATTAACACACTTTAACCATCTATATCCATACTTCTATAATTACTAATATTTTAAAGATTCATTCACTAATAGAAATCTACATTATCAGCGAGTAACTTACTACATTTACTACGCTTTGAAATAAATAATAATAAACAAAATTACAATAACTAAATTACCGTATACTGAATACGGAAAATTTCAATGTAGAATTAATATCAGAACGTTAATATATTTGCGTATGTCAACTTTATATTATTATGCATATGAGTCGGTTCGTCGGTATCCCAATATCGATGTATAAGCAATTTGCAAGTGAAATTTGTGTCGGTTGCACCGGCTCCGACACGACAGTGCATCTACGGTTTATTATTTCTATACAATTTTATCTGCGAAATTCGCGCCTATTTTTCATTTTACGGTAGTGTCGCGAAAATCTATGGTGCTTTGTGTATTTCAAACAGATTTTT
Source organism: Anthocharis cardamines (assembly GCA_905404175.1). Lineage (NCBI taxonomy): Eukaryota > Metazoa > Arthropoda > Insecta > Lepidoptera > Pieridae > Anthocharis > Anthocharis cardamines. The sequence continues at coordinate 6,843,988 of FR989964.1, forward strand.
GCGAATATTAATTGTTATTCTTTAAAATCATTGTCCAAAATTACTAAAAGAATTGTGATCATGCTGTAACTTGAGATAAGTATTAAGATTATAATTATGAATTTGTATATTTCAGCCGGCCTAGCATGACAACTGCGACAAAATTTTGTCGACTGTTTTCGCGTGGTTTAATCGATTATCGCTTTATTTCTTTCGGGTCTAACATGACAATTACACTTAAAACTCGACTTTTAATATCAAAAATAGATATATTTGTCGATCGAGATATCTTTTCTATCAAAATTGTCGATGTTGAGATATAATATATCAAGATATCTTAGTTTGTCTTCTCTCGTCCGCGACATATCTCGTGGCGGTCATGCTAGGCCGGCCGAGCGATATGTGTAGCGACGCCATCGCCCACCACTTCTAATGCAGCTATAAGCAGATCTATTTCTGTCATAAATAAGTTTGTGACAGATTGGATATGTTTATTGTAACATAGAGTTAATCACAGAACAGGGAAAAATCTTCTGTTCTGTGGAGTTAATTTTATTAATAGATTAGATGTGATATTTTATGGTTTAGGTTTTTTCTTATTATTTTATATTGAGTGTTTGTTAGTGTTATAGTATATAAGTAGCTTGTCGCATTGGTTCTGCTGTAAAGCTTTCTTTAATAAATAAATAAATCTTTTTTTATATATAATAGAATACGGCAAGGGGTAGATGGCTCACCCGATGCCCGATGGTATCCGAATGGACCGTCGCTCATTGATAGTCGCAACACTGAAGGGCCTAACGGTCAAATCTATGAATGAATAGTTGTCTAATGGGAATACCCTGACCCTTGAAGGTTCCAAAATAATTATATTATTGATGGAAAGCAAGAACAAATATCTAAGCGAGAAGTTCCTTTCATGGTACATCAGATACTGGACATCAATCAATGACGCCCTGTCGACTTCGAGAAATTCTGAAGCCTAGATGCGCTATCTTCACGGCCTTACCACCTACAGTGGTTCGTTACACGGAATGAATTTCAATCATCTTCCAATCCATTTAATAATGTTGGGAAAACACATATATTTTATATATATTTAGATGTAATGCAACCTGAAAGATTTTTCTAAGTTTAAAGATAAAGAAACATACTTACTCGAAGATAGGAAGATAGGTACTTAGGAAACCATAAAACTGTAATTGTGTATTTGAATCTACATCAACTTCAAGAAAAGAAAGCTTATTATTTGTGTTGATATAGATTAAATATTAAGTAGGTAAAGGCTCTTTTGTTTTATCGTTTTCTATTGTTACAGAAGTTCTTGGGCGGCAATCTACGTCATACATGAGTTAAGCTCATGTTTAATTTCCCCGCTATACTATAAAAAATAAATGGATGATTTTCCGCCATCTTTATTTATTTCTTATTGATATAATGAGTGCTTACGACTTACGAGTTGCACGGTCGGCAGCTTAAAGTGAACGGATCTCAAACTTCAGTTCGAAAAACATGACTCAAAATAACTTCAGTCATCATTCCTTTAATTTCATTGGTTCATCGAGAATAAACGTTTGAACGATATTGAACTATAACTGGTGAAAGAAACTCACTAGATGGCGCTGGCTTTTATTGATTTCGTACTCTCATAATAAGTATATGTCAGACCAACTGGTTTCTCCACGGTTACAATTTAAGGAATGTATGGAGGTATAGGAACTTAGTAGATTATCTTGGCTTAAAGCTAGCCTCACATAATGGGCACGCTTCCAACTGGCGCGCTCTCCTGACTCCGCGAACAATTCATTAATACGTCGAATTTGCTACCGCACAGATTTATGTTAAGGATTTTGTTTCATTTAGATTATAGCACTTATAAACTCTTGCACTAGTTAATAAGTAGTTCAATGTGAATACGTAATGTGAGTAATATTGATTTCAGTTCAAATACATAATAAAAACCTTGACGACAACATTAATTATTGAAGATACAATACAAATAAGCACAATAGTAATTTAATAAAAAAAAATGTGGTCCTGTAATAGTTTTCAAAATTAAAGCGTTTTTCCATGATTTGAAAATAGACGTAAGTATTAATGATTTGTGAATTCCGAGTCTATGTAAAATTCCGCCTTTAACAACTTTATTGCTAATGTAGCAACGTCTTGCAGATTAAGAAGTGAATTCTTGATCCTAATGGGGCATGGGGCAGACCCACTTCTGTGTCTTGTTTCACTGATCATTTAAAGGCAAATAGTTCAGCCTAATGTGCCCGGCCCGAATTTTTTAAAATTTTGTTTCCTCGGAAATCGAACCCAGGACCTCCTTATAAAAAATAATATAATATAAATATAATACTGTCATAAATATCGTTTTCCGTAACCAAAGTAATCTGTCTTAGTCCACTTTTAAATTAATATATTATTTTTATTAAAATATTTTATCTATATTACATTAATTGAATCTTTGCGAATCTTTATTTATCAAAAAGAGCTTAGAAAATGAGTATCTAATTTCGAACTTGCTATCTAAACGTTATAATTATATCAACATATAACGTTATAGACCGCAACGTTATAATATAATATGTTGTCAACCGTTATTTCTAAAAATCTAATACAAATACTATTGAATTACTATCCACCCTTATTGAATGTACACAGTGCGAATAAATTGCTAACAACGCTACGTTAAAAATTGTCCTAAAAAGTGAACAAAACTTCCGACACAGCATTTTAGTACTGGTTGTATATTTATCGAATAAATTGATAGAATTTCTCGTGGCTGCACTCGCGTCAAATTAGATTTGGTGATTGAACAACCACGCTTTTAGTGCTAACACTACGTCGCAATAAATATTGTATTCTAAACTAAATATTGTTAGGCTGGATAGAAAATCACACATAATACAAAAATGAAATGAGCAATGTATTAATTTATATGTCATGTAATGAAATAGTAGAAGTAAATTCAGTCTTAGTGGGGCATGGGGCAGACCCATATTTTCCTATGTCACTGATCATTTTTTTACAGGCAAGTAGGTGATTAGCTTTCTGAGCCTTACCCGACCGAAACAATTTTATTTTTAAATCTTGTTACTCCCGAATTCGCACACAGGACCTCCGATGATAAATGCATCACAACCACTAAGTCATGGGAGCGGTCATCGAACATATGGATTTTTTTACATTACACAAAAATATAAGCTTAATATGACAATAATGCTATATAAGGACAACCAAATTTGATTACAGAACACAAAAATATAACACTTCTTCGTCTTGCCAGAGTGGTTGTGGTTGAGACGTTGGGAGTGGTGGCACGCCTGACGATCAGGTGCCAATCCTCCTGGACTGCCAACTTTCTGGCATATTCATAGAGAAGACCTTTAACGCATGTTTGACTTGGTCGGTCCATCTTCTGGGTGATCTACTACGAGCCCTCGTCCCTTCTACTGTTTCCAGCACTACAAGACGGTCTATGCAAATATCTCCTAATAATAATACTATATAATGCTGGCCGCCCTAGGCCTATGTAACATTGCCGCCAACCTACTCAACTAGGGCACCAATAATTGAATGACATATTAGTATTAAATTAAAGTAAAATATAACGAAAGTATATCTTCTTCTCTATCTATCTATATATATAAAAGAGATTCCCACCTATATAGATACTCATCACGATATCTCTGGAACCATAAGGCGTAGCAACTTGAAATATGGTAGGAATATTCCTTTCGCCGAGTAGAGGTCAGCTAAGAACGGATTTTACGAAATTCAACCCACAAGGGGGGTTGCGGGGGCAATTGCTAGTATATGATAAAGTTACATCAATCAGTATTGTTAGATACTGATGCATACCTACCGTCTTTTGAGTAGGGGACGGCGGATATATTGTATTACATATTATAAGGAGATATTTCCATAGAATTTTTGTGTAATATTTGTGTACACTGTACATGTCATGTACACAAAAATATAAGCTTATTACGACAATTATATTATTTTTCAACATTTATTTCCATTAGACGCGTTGTCTTCGCGTGTGCGAACTCATTTTATTAACACCGACTATGAGATAATGTAATTATTTTTCGTGTCCGCCGCTGAGTTCATTACGTGCTTTTATAAACCGTAATTAAAATCATGGCTGTATGCGTGATACATCCAAACTTATGTATTATATGTACTCGGAAAGTCGGGTTACATAATATAAATAATATATGTATATTATCGTTTTTAATCCGGTATGTAGTATTTGATTTAAAGCATTTCTACAAGTCAAAGGCTTTTTGCCAAAATAGGTTGTTTTGCTCGCTTGGAAACAATTTTTGTTTTTCCTGAGATAAATTCCATCATTTCTCAATAGAAAAAATCATAAATATACATTATATTAGTACCTGCTGTTTGTTGAAGGAAAAAGTATTATACACGGCTATGTCAAAGTGGTTCTCCTATATTTAATGATATTTGGAGAAAAATGCAGGAAATCATTTCGGATAATAAGGAAACCCAACACGAATTTCATAAGTAGGTAAATCAATATAATATAAACGAAAACGGAGGGATCTAAGGACATCTGGTACGCTTTAATTTGTTTGCTACCATTGTTGTGCCGAATTAATATTCCAATTTATTCAATTTCTCTATCAGGGGTTTTAAATCAATATTCCTTGTCTCTTTCACTTCGTAAGCACTTGCTATGGATCTAATTTTAATGGAATATTTGGCTTTGATGAAATAATTATATTATAAAATAATAAACAATATCTAGAGGATGCGATGGAAAAACAGTAGCCCGAAAAACGCCGATTAACCGAATCGGTCCTAAGCGTAATATAAAAAATTAAAACCAAGTACTGTAAGTAAGTAATGTAATTTTTGTTTTGTTCTAACAAGTTGGAACTCGTTGGAGTCCAGATATATTTCAACTGTTATTTGTTAAACTTAATGAAGTGTATTCTATGTGTGACAGTTTGTTTTTCTTTATAACAAGTCTATGTCCGATTATCCGAATCGACCCCGGTCCCAATTAATTCGGATAATCGGCGTTCCACTGTAATGAATAGGCTACCTAGCCATAGCGAAACTCAGAAACATGTTCCGCCCGCCTAGCATTGGTCTAGAGATATCTCGCGGACGAGTGAAGACAAACTAAGATATAAGATGTCGAGATATAATATATCGAAACTTTGATAGAGAAGATATCTCGATCGACAAATATAACTACTTTTGACATTACAAGTCTAATTTTAAGTGTATGTGTCATGTTAGACCCGGAACGTTCGACAAAATTTTGTCGTGGTTGTCCTACTAGGACGGCAATACAAATACCTACGTTCCGAGACCAAATAGTAATCGGATCGCAAAGTTTTGAAGCCGCTCAAGCTTGTCAAGCTGTCAATGAAAAATATTATAGAAACAGACATCAGACTAATCAAGAAAAGGGAGAAGAGGAGACTTAGCTAGTAAGATCCTGGTCAAGGATATCGAGGACTGTTTCATATATTTTGAACATCTCTTTTTCTTAAAAGCTGCCAAACGCACTTCATTCCAATTGAATTTGCAAATATTAACATTTCGAATGAAACCTATGCATACATCTAATATATAAAATTCTCGTGTCACAGTTTTCGTTGCCATACTCCTCCGAAACGGCTCGACCGATTCTTACCAAATTTTATATGCGTATTCAGTAGGTCTGAGAATCGGCTACTATCTATTTTTCATACCCCTAAGTGATAAGGGTTGTTCACCCTTAAATTTTTTTGTTTTTATTTTTGGACGATTTTTTTTGTTTTTATTTTTTTATTATGTGGCATTAAAAAATACATACCACCCCTGCTTTTTTTTTCAAAAAATCTTGACCCGTGCGAAGCCGGGGCGGGTCGCTAGTATATTATAAAAATATAGCCTATGTCGATCAGATATAGAGTTCCTTTGCTCTTATGGAAATAATATTTCAGTCTGCAAAAAACTGGTTAATTGGGATGACCTTTTAACGATTGTTATTTTTAAACAAAGCTATGTTCACTCATTTAAAGCTAAGTTATTCGTGTCTAAGCATTTAAGCACGGAACAATTTTAACTAGAACAAATTGTTTCACGTACAGTTCGCGTGAGATCGTTGGCTTACACGAACCTTATCATAATATTAATGTTACATTTAACTATTTATGGTTTTAGTTATTTGGCACTTAGGAACAGTGATATAAGGTATTAACGACAAAATGCTGAGTCAGTTACCCCTTTCCTGAGAGTAAATACAGATATAAAACAACTACATATATTTAATTTATTATTGTATTATTATCATGTGCTATTTTTGTATTATGTGTTTACCTTGAGAAATAAATGTTTTCTATTTCTATTTTACAAGATTAAAAATTTATAATATTGTCTTTTATTAACGCGAGTATCACGGTTGCTGAAAAGCATCCGAAACGTCGGGATAAATAATTTAAACAATAAATCGCGTTTTAATCCGGTATACAGTATTTTATTTAAAAATTTATATTAATACTTAACATATTAAATTAATTTGATCTGCCGGCCTAGCATGACAACCGCGATTGTCGTCCGTTTTCTCGTGTTTTAATCGATTATCTCTTTATTTCTTCCTGGTCTAACATGACAGTTACACCTAAAACTCGACTTTTAATATCAAAAATAGATATAATTGTCGATCAAGATATGTTTTCTATCAAAATTTGTCGATTTTGAGATATTATATATCGAAATATAAGATATTAATAATATCTTAGTTTGTCTTCTCTTGTCCGCGAGATATCTTGTGGCGGTCATACCAGGCCGGCTGCACTACAATGTTAGAGGCAGTTTTTGACAACATACAACATCGTCAACCGTCAATTATGTTTCACGCTCCTACTTTGATATTATCGAATTCTTATGGGAAAACCTTAGGCCAGTCCTCTAAACTGTTTACACAGTTTGCACTATAAGTGCCTAAGTATTTCCCATTAAAATAAAAATAGTACACACGTTCTAAACATTATATAAGGTTCTCATTTCTTTACATTCATAACTCAAGTTGCTCACTAAAAACTCATTTTCATAATTTCTTTTTAAATGCGTATGCAATTAAATGACATTCATCTTAAGGCTTTTCACATTCGGAAAAGTAATTATAAGAAATGACGTCTCGCGAGTAGCTTTTAGTCAAATTAATATTGCCTTAGAAACAGATTCGCAGCATAAATATTTCGTATTGGGTATTGTATAATTATTTCCTAAGTATCTTATTTATATTTTTTTACGTTAGATATCGATAGATGAACGTGAGGTTCACTTGATGGTAGGTGAAACCTCAGCTACAGAACATCAATGATGCGCTGTCGCCATCGACTTCTTTTTACTTCTAGCATTCGAAAATCTATAGACTGAAACCGATATGAACTTCACGGTTTTTTCCATCTATGAACGGTGGTTCCTTACCCGGTCGGAATTTCGATTCATTACCCGAGATTTCATTAATACTCCCACCCAATCAATGACCGAAGTTACCAGACCTGGGGAAAATATGCTTACAGAAAACATGTCGTCCCGATGGGATTCGAATCCATGACACGTGTTCTACCGAACGCGCCAACGAGCCCGTCGAGTTAATCTGCCTAAGGTAAGTTAATTATTGGAAGAGATTTTTTATGCTATGTTAACTGAAACTTTATTGTCACTGCTTCATGCAAATTCTTGCATTAAATAGCAGTGTCATATAATTGAAACATGAATTAGGTAACATCATATTACAGATTTCAGTAAAAATTTGTAAAAGTACATTTTTTATATTCAATAATCAAAACTGCCAAAAATATAAAATTAATGTCAATAACACTAGGATTTAAGACAGTTTTTATAACAATAGGTTTTTTATAATAATAAGTACTGCGGTCCAGATGTCCGCAAGTTAAAAAGAAATCATAATTAATCGTTCCATTCCACGCCCGCCGTCTTAATAGAGAGTTTTCTATGCTGGCAATGTTTTCTTAGCGACGTAATAAATTAATCTCCATTCAAGTCTCTGAAGTCAGAAAGAATAAAGGAATTGTACCTAATTGTTCCTACAGTCCCAGCTATACGTGCGCTTCCTGATTTTTTTATGTATGATATCGACAGACGAGCGAAAGTTCTTGGTAGAAAGTATTAACTATTAAGTCATTAGAGATTAATCTGTTATGTAACAAATATACTTCGAACTCTCAGAAATCCACATATTGAAACTGAAACGCGCAACAAGAATTTCATAGTTTTTGAATGAACGATGCTTTTGTTTCCGGTTGGAATTTTAATATTCCTCCGGCCTGAAGTGACCAGACGTGGGAAAAATATGATTCTGACAGAAAATTATAATATTGTCGGCGGGATTCGAACCCAAACAACGCGCCAACGCTTATGAATATAAAAAAACACATATTTAAAATATAAACTATCTGATACCAACTAAAAATAAAATAAAATATTAAAGTTATATTTTTTAAAAGGGAGAATATTATTAAGTAAGTTTTTTTAAACTACTACCTACTGAAACAAAACTGAGAATACAATACTACTATACTTGGTATTTTTCCTCTACTTTAAATAAACAACATAATAGTATATCGTAAATGTTGATTTAGTAAATTTTATTCTAAAAGTATATCTACTTTGAGACAACCGTGAAATGAATAGTGTGTATTTGCATACAGTTCGACAACGCGTTCTGGATTTTCTGTGACAAAGGTATCACATACAATCAACTGAGTCTCATTTTGGGTACAAAGTTAGTGTTTTAACTATCGTTACAATTAGCATGTGTAAAGTAAATAAATATTATTCAAATTATTAAGTTACATATGACAAAAGCAATAATAATTGTCTAACCAAAATAAAATCCCGTACCTATGCTTAAGTTAAGGATGTTCTTACAAATTCAAATAGCAAAGGAAGCCTAACAACTTGTCTCCAACAATAAAACTTAATAACAACGTCTATTTCTGAACGAATCAAAAGTTATACAAGTCATAGCGAATCATAAAATTGGCTTTGTTTTGATGACAATTTATTGAACAATTCTGCCTTATACATACATCCTATGTTGTTAAATAATAATGACAAATGATGAGCTGTCGTACAAACATGTTATTTTACTCTAGGTAGGTCTATGTGAAAAAATATTATAAGTAGATCAGTTAAAAAAAAATGCAAAACAAGCGCCGAAGCACATAATATGGTAGATTGAGTAGGAACATACATAGGTCAAATCGACGAAACTTGTTTTTTTTGACCGGCATTGCTGGAAACAGGAACCAAAACGTAGGCATTTACATCATGTGTTTTGTGCAAAGACTGGCCCGTATTCCAACATGTGACTCAGGTTTGCATCTAGTTTTAACCATTTTAATAATAATAATAGTAAAAAAAATCATTTATTCATTTAGGTAATACAATGTACACTTATGAACGTCAATAAAAAATACATATTAATTGCTTCTAATTTTACATTTAGTGTGTGTGAATTCCCGAGTCCCCTTATGCATGGGGCAGACCCATTTCTGTGTCTGTCTCACTAATATTTTTTCTTTACAGGCAAGTAGGTGATCAGCCTTCTGTGCCCTGCCTGACCGAAACTTGTTTTTTTATTGTGTTAATGCTAAACGCATCGCGCTTATCAATGAGCCACGGATGCGGTCAATATAATAATAATAAGTATAGACTTATTAGGTCCGTATACCCTACGTTTATCCTTATATGCCCTTTGATTCGGAAACATATAAAAATTCGAGCTTCCATTGAAGTTCATCAACTTACACATTTCATAAAGACCTTGCGTTTTGATAGGTCGGGAGTTCGAATCCCGCCGAGACCATGCTTATATGTCTACGAAACATTGTTATTCCTATCTTAATATGAAACGAATAATAAACCACAGGTCACAAATGGAAAAACCGTTTCAGTCTAAAGATTTCCGAAAGCTCGAAGTAAAAGATACGTGGACAGTGCATCATTGATTGATATCTTGATAAGTGAGGTACTGCTACTTTCACATGAACCTCAAGGTTGTGTGATATAAAAATTTTTTTTTTCAATAAGTTTCTATCTATACTTGTTTGTTTGTTACGATTTAACTCAAAAACTACTCGACCGATTTTAAAAATTGTTTCATCAATAGAAAGCTACGTTATAAAGTATATTCTGTTCTATTCTATAATATAATGATTTTAGACTATTTTAGATTAATCTAAATTGATTTTTAGATAGATTTACATTTATATAAACAACTCACTTTTTCGGTAATTTTTATTTTTTTTCTTTTAATTTATTTAAATATTTTTTAGTTATAATAAAATATAAATATTGTATGGAAGAGCGGGACATTCTGGCACAGTTATAAATTTACTTAAAAGGATGTCCCAACAACGATCAACTTTTTTGTAAAAACTTATTATTTGATAATATTGTCTTTTATTAACGCGAGTATCACACATTTAAATAAAATACTGTATACCGGATTAAAACGCGATTTATTATTTATATTGTTTAAATTATTTATCCCGACGTTTCGGATGCTTTACAGCAACCGTGGTCGCGGTAATAATAAATCGCATTTTAATCCGGCCTTGGTTGCGGCCAACCGCTGACCTTTCCCGCATACCGATACATTTAATGAATGTAATAGTTTCTGAATTAATATACTTAATACTACACGTAGGTATATCAAATTATTTTAATTGAGGCCAAGAAATAAGTTGTCATTTGAACCAAATCTTTTTTTTAATGTTAGAGGTCGCTTGATAGTTAATAGTCAATTGGTCTGATCTGTCGCTGTCAAATCACAGAATTCCGATAAAAACGATATTTGAAAATTAAATATCGTACGACTTTATAGTTTAGAAGCTTGGCCTGATCACTAGTGCTAAGAACCAATATCATTAATTATAATTATTGAAATGGGACTTCTACATAGTATCTTTTGAAATATGTCGACAATAATACAATAACACTAATAAATTTTATAAAAAAAATACAAAAAATCTGATATTTTACAAAAACATACTTGGTCCCTTTTAGCACCAGATTGCAGAGATTATTATAGAAGAAAAAAAAATGAAAAAACATTTATTATTTATTAAAATTAATACGATGTTAAGACATACGTGTGGTGTCTAAAAAGAGAGCCACTCTATAATATGAGACCATAAGTCTTAATCAAGATTCTGATGAAATAATCATCAAGATACTTATTGCATTTGTGATATCAATATTTTGAAAATGTTAATATTCTAGATCATATTTTAATTGAGATTATCTATATGAAAGACTTATCCTAATTAAGATTCCATTTAATACCCGTTATAATGAACTCTCTGCAAGGTACTTCTGAACTAAGGCGATGCGTCAACATAATATTCTTAGGCGACTTTTATCTATCTGGGTATCTAGACTGACGCAAGGTGCTTTGTGAATTGCGAGTATAATAACGATATGAAAACAGAGTATAGTTCTAAGCCATAATGTGTAATATTTTACACGCATCTTTATGAAGGAAAACATCATACTTCATAAAGAAATTAACATTATATAATAACAGTATAACATGAGTTTGTTTTAATTTAGCGTTCTTGTAAAGTAACTTAATATGTATCAAGGAATATATTCAATCCAAGTTAATCAAATATAAGATACTAGCAGCACGCCCCGGCTTCACACGGGTGCAATGTTGATGTACTATACACACAATAGCTTATGTTACGAATAATTTTTAAAATCGGTCCAGTAGTTTTTGAGTTTATTCATAACATATAAAATACAAAAACTAAAAAAAGCAAATCCCTCCTCTTTATAATATTAGTATAGATACAGATATTGAATCAAAAAAGTGATAGATATGTACTTTTAGAGGCGATCTGTAGCATGCACATTAAATCTGAATCAAGGACACAAGGTTTTTGTTGCAAAAATAAAGTGTTTTTATCCTCTGAACATTATTTTAAACTGACGACCTATACCGGCGGGTTCCTTCCGATGGATCTTTCATTTGACAGCTGAAAACGTTTTGTTTTTGTTTTTCTTTAATAGAACGAACGCTATATACGAGTAAAATAAACGGAAAATATTTTTTTTGATCAGAACTAAATCTAATTTAATTTTAGTACATAGCTTAAATTAATTTTGCTATCTTTCATGTTCGATATGTCCACAGTCCTCCAGTCTCTGTATTTCTGTGGTAGTATTTTCAAAATCTCGCAGTCATTATTTATTTGCACGTGTACAAGTTATTATTTCTTCATCATACACTAAATCTTTTAACCTTCTCCACACATAGAAATCAACTGGCGTAAGGTCTGAGGATTTTTTTTTTGTAAAAATAAAAATGCGACTAACTCCTGCATCTCTCTGACAAATAGTTACCATGTAATATAGTACAAATGTTTTAAAGTCAAAAGTATTTATTTCACAGATGATATTTCTTCACATGTAGTGGTTCTCACATTGTAATATACATAATATAATAATAACTGATCATTTCTGTCAAGGCGTTGTAAGCTACCGCATCTTCATCCCTTCAACTTCAACTTCTTCAACCTATTTGTTTTACAGATTTGTATGTTTATGTATTAGTTGCGTCAGTATTTTTCTACGGGGTTGTAACGCGGGCTACCTCGAATTTCCCCATTATCCGGGAGTGGGAACATACAGAATATGTACCATCGAATTCTCACACAGCGCCAAATATCTTACGTTAACTTTTCTTTCAAAGGTAGCAAGCAACACCTGTCAGACAGTGGCTTAGCATAAGTCACTAGCACCCGGTGCTAGTGTTGAGTAGGGCATACAAGAGGCGGTCTATTTGTCCCGGACATGACGTCAAAATGTAAGAGCGGCTCGAAATTATAAAATGTACTACTTCAAATTTTATGTCGCACTCGTTTTTTTCTCGATAGATTTGGGTCCTAAATAACCATTAAAAAAAAACATCAAATGTCATATTAATACTCGGTAGTACAAATTATGCTTCGAGCTTCATACGCCTCGCCTCATTTGAAGTGGGATATTGTACTGGCTCAGAGTGAAAAAGAGGCTACTCTTACAAACTCTATTTTGAAGTCCTGTACTACCCAACACTAACCGGTGCGGATCCCTAATTTGCCTTATTTTTGATCATGTATATAAAATTATGGGCATGGTAAAAATGGTACTCTTATTGAATAGCACGAACCTAAAGAGAAACAAGAACAAAAAAATTACGAAAAGAAACGTTGAAGGATGTAATATTTTTTCCGTAACCACCAAATGCCGCCCCAGCCAAAGTGTCGCCCGGGGCGGATGGCACCCTCCGCCACTGCTGTCAGAAGTTTAAATCCTTGTTACTTTAGAGGAAGAAACCCTTTAATAAAAGTTATAAAGTAGTTTATCTACTTTGCAATGCAAATTTTCATGATCATCATGCTAGAACTAACGTCACTGTGACTTGACTTTATAAAAAACTTTTGCGATTTAATGGAATTAACCATTTATGTCCTGGTCATGGCTAACTCCTCTTCCGTTTTAAAGCAGGAAATGAACTTAATTACTATATACACAGATCAGACAAGATCACCCAACTTCACTCCATCTGTGAATAATCTATTTTAATTTATTCGTTTATCCATCAGAGAGAATCGCATTATTAAATTAAACTATACATTTATATAAATTACAAGCTGCCCCACCAGGTTTCGGTTGGCTATGAAGAAAATGAGAACAAATCAATATTTTGTCAAAAATATAGAAAAAAAATCTGGATAGAGCTAATGAGCTAGGTATGAGAATAGATCGTAAAATACTATTTCATTGTATTTCAATGAAATAGTATCGTGGTCCGCCACTGAAAAATGCGTAAAATATATGTAGATACATACATAATATGTATATCGCTATCTTTATACTAACAATAAGTGATGTGTAAAGGCTTAATTATTTATAAGTAATGCAATCTTTGTTCCACTAACCTACTAAATTGGGAAACTTACAACAAACAAATAATTAAAATAAGCATAGACAAATTATATTACCAAATTTTTGTAATCCCGTGTGAAAATCCCATTATTGTTATAGCTATACTTAACCCACTTAGTCTAGTGCACTTTTAACCTCGATTTACACATAAAATGTCTTTTTCACTAAAGTTGTAATTTTGATAATGCAACTAGATACTTTTTTGATTTATTTAATATTACAATTGAGGTATCAAGTATCATATTCTTTAAGTATTTGTTCCTTTTCTTTCTTCTAATCATTAATTCAAAAAAAAAAATGTAATGGTACTTCATTCTTGCCTGTTGCGATGTCCAAATTTCACTAACACAAATAACGCCATATACTATTATACTAATTTTATTTATACATAATTACGTATATTATGAAGATTTCATAATAATTTATCCAACTTTCAATATATTTAATTAAATAAAACACATACCTAAGTATTTGTTTGTAACACTTTATAATTTTTGTTTGTACAATAAACAAGGAATATTTAATTTAAGTAACAAATGGATAAAAAATATAACTGTAGTGTATTTCAAAATAATTACATGTTAATTGTTTTCATAATATGAATAAAATATCAATAAAAAAAAACTTTCCAACATAACCCGCAATATGACATTTAAACATGTTTAAAAAGTAACCTAGAGGGACGATATGAAATCCTCACCTTAATGTCACTTCCTAGTTAATTATGTCCAAGCATCCGTTGCTAACACAGTATACAGAGTATAACACAGCAGTGTGAGTGATACATATTCGCGGTCAGCTCTAAAGGCCCTTCCAATATCCTTCAAGGTCTTTACTGTTCATATAAAGACTGCGACCTGCCCGCCATAACACAATCTGTTACTTTCACGCGAGCAGTGCACATTTTAGCAAAATGTACAGGCTCATATTTGCCTTTGTTATCGCGGCGGTCGCGTGTCAGCAACAAGAAGGCGCTAAACGCGTCCCCAAATACGCTGGTGATCCGAGAACAGCAGCTATAGTTCAAGAAGCGCGGTATCTCAATGGAAACGGTGCCTTTGGTGCTGCCTACCAACAGGAAGATGGAATCAACTTTAAAGAAGAAACCGATGCGGACGGAAACCGCAGAGGCAGCTACTCTTACATCGACCCAACCGGACAGAAGAAGACAGTGAGCTACATCGCCGGTAAAAACGGATTCCAAGCTATCGGTGACCACATTCCGACCGCTCCTTTAGGTGCCGCTCCTACCCCTGGATACAAACCAGACCCTCGCTACCAGCCACCAGAATACCAATCTGACCAGTACAGTGCTCCTCAGCAGTACAACAGCAAACCCAGTGTTGATGACGGTCAATACCACCCAGAGCTGTACGAGCAAGAGAACTACGTCGCGCCTCAACCACAGTATCAAGCGCAACAGTACCAAGCTCAGCCTCAGCCTAAAACCCAGTACCCAGTAAATAACATATATCCCGGCACGCAGCAAGCGCAGTACAGTGGCGTCCAATCACAGCAGTACAATGCACCCCAGGCCAGAGAGCAGTATTACGAGCCTACAACACCTCCTCCAGCGAGATTCTTCCCCCCTGGCAAGTTCAGTCTGAACAGACAGCCCGACGGCTACACCTATTCATTCCACAAAGTTTAAATATATAATTAGTGAAAATTAATGTCATCGATATAGTAGGAGACAGAGTGGCTTCACGCCACTGTTTTAAAGCATTTCCTAATTGTTGTTTGTTGTGATAGTGTGTTGAGGGACAGTTTAATGTTGTTTTGTTGTACTGAAGCGGGCCTCACATACCGAAATGAGTACGAAAATTTGTAAATAAATATAGCTGTACCTAAATTATAAATGATGTTTAAATAAATATAATCCTAGCTTTATTAAATTACAATCTAATGTGTCAAATTTAAATATTTGATCTTATTTCACGTAATATTAAGGTGAATTAGTTATTCGCTTAAGTGGGTCACATGAATCTAACGTACTCCTCAATATTAATTTTACATAATTAATCACGTTACAAAGGAACGTAGAAAAAACAAATACACTAGAAAAAGAGAAAGTTTACGTTATTTCTATATTTAGATAGATAGATAGATAGAAAATTTATTCAGTAATAACACCACTAAGTCTAATACAATATGTGACTATTTCTAACTTAATTAAAAAAAACTTGGAGTGATATTTACTAAATGAATGAATTCCCAAATACTGGGGCAGTGCAGACACGTTTATATGACTGTATCTCTGATCTTTTCTATATGGGCAAGTAAGAATCAGTCGTCTGTACATTAACAGTCTCCTAGTTCCGATCAACTAGTTCCTTCTTAAATCTTGTTCCGCGGGATTCGAACCCGAGACCTTCAGTGCTAAACGCAATGCGCTTACCACTGATCCATCGAGGCGGTCAATTAAATACTTAATATTGTCTTTTATTAACGCGAGGATCACACATTTAAATAAAATACTTTATAACTGATTAAAACGCGAGCACGGTTGTTTAAAAGCATCCGAAACGTCGGCATAAATAATATAAATAATAAACCGCGTTTTAATCCGTTATAAAGTATTTTATTTAAACAATTAAGTTGTTATAACCACGAAAGCACTAATAATAATGAATAAATTTACTGTCTTTTAAAATGATTTCAGACAATTTTTTGCATACAACAAAAGTATATAAGCATATAACTTCCTGTTAAACAAGGTTTCCGAGGTAGGCTGTGTCCGCATTCTATAATACTTGCACAAGCCCAACTAGATCACCTTAACGCTTATAGAGGTTATTATTTATTCAAGTACCACGCCTTTCCATTTACCCTACCTACAATAATAAGACCGAGAATACATTGAGTAGTATCACAGATTTCATAATACTCAAATAGGAGTATATTATTAATTTCAACATTAGAGTTGTTAACCAACATTTTATTATATGATCAAAATGTTTCTTTGAAATAGTAATTTATTCAATTAAACTTGGTTAAGATATGTGCAATATACACACAAAATTTAAAATATTTTCTATATTAATAATTCTATATTATTTTATAGGACAACAATTATAAAATTCTTGTCACTTTAATATATATATATATTATAAAGCAGACAACCGAGGAGGTGGATAACCTGATGTTAAGTAATCAGCACCGCCCTTGAACATCCGCGACTTAAAAGTCTCGGATGTGTTGTAAGCCTTTAAACGCCTTTATGATTAAGCTTAATAAACGATTGCACCTAAAATTTATTGGGTACTGACTGTTGCAGAATGAAAGCAATGATCACGTACGTAGCATTAAGATTTACATATGTAGCTTCTTTTAAAAAAATATTCAAAGTTAATCATGGAGTAAAGCTAATTAAAATATGATGTTATTGCAAAATGTAAAGTATTATAGCTATAAAATAGAAATATAGGTAAAGAGTACTTTACTCAATTCAAATAATAAGAGGTCAAATCGATTATAAAATAACTAAGCAAATGTTTAGAACTCAGGAATGAAATAACAAGAAGGTGGAATCTTCGAAAAGTCTTATCCACTGGTATTATACCAAAACTATTCCACCAATCCATAAAGACAATCGATAATCCAAAATCTTAATGTAACACCCTACAAAAAGTGATCTTATTAAGGCTTAGGAACACGCCAATAACATTCAGAGTGTAGGGGCATTACAGGGCCTTCGGCCTGTAAAGTATGAGCGGCACAGTCGATGGTCGGAGAAAGATTGCTTGACAGTAAAAGTTGTAAGCGCCAAAACTTTTTATTCTAATTATAATACTGTTCAGGTAATTCATATAATCGTTTATTATATTAATACTAAAGTTCTTTATTCTATATTTAACAATACAAATATCAAGTCAATAAGTCATATGGGTTCCGAGTAGAAGGCAGATTGATATTTTAGATTTTTTTTCTTAGAACAAAATGTAAGTGAACTAAAAACTATCATGGCGCTTTGGTAGAGAATGAAATGGATAATATAAGAAGTTAAGTAATAGAATAATAGAATTAAATATAAGAATCCCAGGTTTCATATTAGAACAGCAGCTGGCAAACTCAAAAATGTTGATTTTTTTGAGATAGTAGATAGATAGATAGCAGCCCTTTAATACGTGCAGAATTGTCATATTTTTTTACAGACTTACCAAAATTTAATTTAACATTAAACTTATCATCACTAGGCTTAAGCTCTTGATAACCACTAAAATCGGTGAAAATAATAAATGAAACTGAGATTTAAGACAAAAACAATGAAATAAAAATTATTATAATCTTTTAGCAGTACCATGTTACATATACATGTTAAAACCAAACTCCCGATATACCTAGTTAAAACAGTGTTTCAGGAATCTGTCTCAATTCTGCCAGTAATCAGAAAAATACATGCTACAAAAATTCTATAGAAAATTATTAAGTTGGCACCAAGTTGTTTCTGTATATGCATACACAAAAAATATTATTTTCTTAACTAACATACACATTTCTAAGGTAATGTTAAGCTATTCGGATAAGTTGGTGCATTTTCTATTTCCTATAAAATTTTAAATGAATAAAGTATGACCCAGTTTCTGGATATAATAGATTTCTTTAGTTTATACTCTAAAATTCCCATAAAGGAAGAAATACGATAGGATAACATTTTCTAGATAGAATTTAAATTTAAAATAGACCGGCCCTAATTACTGTAGTTTTTTACTATTTAAAAACAGAGTAATATAAATGAACATGTTGGCGTTGAACATGCTGATACTGGAATTTGATATTGAAAAAAGCTAAGAATTCGGTGTACAAACGTCATTTATATAGTACTAGCTGATGCCCGCGACTTCGTTCGCGTGGGGATCACTTTATGCTGAACTTTTGAGCAAGCTTTCTTCATATTATATATCCTACATCCTCTGTACTTGGTGATTTCTGTTCGGAAAGAGCTATCAGAGTAGTCATTGACGGTTGCTTTTGCATCATATTATCGACATGTTTAATGGTGGTTGAGGTTGGGGTTCAAATGATGATTTGAAATTCAAAAGAAATATCATAGTAATTGAAAAAATGAACCTGACTTTAAAGAAACTTTAGGGAGATGCATATCAATCAAATTTTACGTCACCAAAATGCAGATATGTGTCTTTTTTCCACTAATCAGAGTTCAGTCGAAGATTGGATTCAATGCATTTTCCGTCTTAAATATACCTATGCACGAAAATTGTACGGGGGTTTCAAAATACTTGCGACACATGGAAAAAAACGCCAAGAAAATGTCTAAATACGAATAAAATGAAGGTATGGAGAAATGCAAAAAAAAAAAAAAAATCCCTTGGAAAGGAAAGGATTCATGAAAATGCGAAATAAACGATCTCATAAGAAATACATTTTTATATAATAGAATAGTTCAACAACACATTTTCTATTTTCAATATTAGTTCTTTTAAAAATAAATACAAAAAAATATTTCCCTGAGTGATGATTCGAACTCGCATCTGAAGTTACGGTAGTATGACCGTATATCCACTATGCCACGAACACATATCGAAATTGGCGAAATTATCAAACTATTTCATTTACATATCAAACTGTGATTGACATCTGACAATTCGAAAAAATTCAATGCGAGTCAGTTTTCATTGCAATTTGTTGAAATGGTGCCTTTAAAATAATATTTAAATGATGATAACTTTTTTTTCCGACAACCGATTTCGATGAAACAAAGCCTATATGTTGCCCTGGACTTTGCTTAATATATTTGTATAAATTACGCGAAAATCGGTTCAGTATCTTCGGAGATTAGCGTGAACAAACAGACAGACAGACAGACAGACAGACAGACAGACAGACAAGAATCTTAAAAATTGCATTTATGCATTCTGCTACCCTTCTTTTATCACCCCTCTTAATTTCTGGTAAAAATATTTAGTGAAGCGTAATTTCGATCCTACTCTTTTATTATATGTATATATATATATAGATTACACAGTGACTGAATACCGGTTAATTTACTATGGGAATTAGAGGTTTTTGTTAATATTGTTGTAATGTTTACAGATTGGTGACAAGAAATAGTAAAAAAAACTTTTAAAAATGACATATACGTATATAGTATATACTATATTATATATATTATACAAAAAAAAATTATACAAATATCGAGGTTTCTGAGAATAACTATTTCAAGTATAATTATGTAAAAGTTTGAGTGCACAAATTATCTTTAATTTCTTAGAGTTTGCTCATTTATCACATGATTGTACAAAGCGAGAGGAATATTACAAATCACTTGAATGGTTCGGGCAATTGGTGTTTAACCTTTGTCGATTGGTCATACATGTAGGTGATTGTATTGTTTGTGGCAATTGCAACACCTACCAATTTTGTATGATTAAATGTTATTTTATTAAGACACGCCAAATCCTATGAGATTGGATTTAGAAAAGATATTCAGTAGTTTATTTTTTTATCATATTATTGATATTTTTTAAGTTATTTTATTCAACAATTTTATTGGTTTCTTACTTACAAATATGCTATGAGAACCAATTAAGGTTATTATAAGGCAGTAATTTTCGATTTGGTTAAATATACCAGTAGGGCTATTCACGATCATTCGAAATCGATCCGCCCGGAAAGCTACGCTCTTCCACTGAAAGTTTTTTCGTATTTACCGGATATGAAAATGGTATTCACAATTCCCATAGGATTGAGCATCGGCATTCTTCGGGAGTTTCCGATTAGAATCTTAGTATAAAATGATAGAAAGCTTGATATATCGGTACGAAATCTTGTAATATCGGAACGGAAAGTTTTCGAATGATCGTGAATAACCCTACTGATCTCTAACGGCTAAATACTCGAACGCTAATCAAAATTGCGTTATATTTACTTAAAAGTAATCATACTTTCATTAACATGCATAAAACTTATTGTAATCAAGACACAAACATTTTAAGTACATCTCAACTTTGTGGATATGACACATTAATGGATGTAGTAATCGCTTTCTTTTCAGCGGTTATGCTGTTGCCTCCAAAATTTAACTTATCACAGGTGTTCCAGAATAGCGATACAACTAACTTAGTTATTAATCGCTTTAAACCAGATACTATCTATATTTTTGTCTTAGAATATAACTGTATATTATTAAGACTCAAGTAAGAGATAATTTAAAAGCAGCCAGCTCTCCCGAGACCTTTAATAAACTTATGTATTAACGATTTTAATGCAAAGGAAATGGAACTCTAAATGCACCCGACGCTGAGGAAAAATAAAACGTCAGGCCGTGTCGCAGCGCAAAAAGCGGTAACTAGGGCACTCTTATAAACCAATATTTCAACTAGAGACAGAGCATTGGTAAATGCAATTTTTATAGACCCTTTATAACTGTAAGTTAGGTCTAGTACACAGTAATTTTATTAACGCGAGTATCACTTATTTAGATAAAACAATTATAGGCAGACTTGCGACAGTCTGCCCGTGATCACTGGAATACATTCGAAACATCGCATCGGGATAAATAATAATTAATGTGTTCGCGTGTTAATCCCGTAAAGTTATTTTCATATACTGTGCAGTAAATTAAATGTGTGATTGTGTTTTCCCCACGTCTGGTAACTTCGGGCATTGATCGGGTGGAAGGAATATCTAAAATTCCGACCTGGTAACAAACCACCGTTCATAGATGGAAAAACCGTGAAGTGCACATTACGCGTTTCGGTTTCAGTCTATGGATTTCCGAATGTTCGAAGGTAAAAAGAAGGTCGACAGCACATCATTGACTGATGTTCTGTGGCTGGAATATCACCATTAAGTGAACCTCATGCTCATCTGTCCATACCTAACATTAAAAATATATAAAAACTAAAATTACTAGATTATGAACGCAACTTTAATTTTTTTTTGTATTAAGAAACCATTCAATATCTGAGCGATATTAATTATTTATAAATTTTAAAGTAAGTCTGATTTTAGACAGATAAAACTAACTCGCTATTACGTTAGTGAATGGCCAATTAAAAAGGTATCCTAAATTCATTTATTTGGACACGCCTGAACCTACATATTACTTTTAACATATTTAATCGTTTTTGTAGCTCAATGTTTGAGTTAAGCACTGGAATTCCAATTGAACCCGCAAGGGTTATAAATCTGGAATTTTTCAGAATTTTTTAGTGAACACATACATACAAACAAAGTATTTCACTCAAAAACATTATAAATCTATACTAATATTATAAAGAGAAAAGATTTGTATTTTTGTATGTTACGAATAAACTCGTAAACTACTGGACCAATTTTAAATATTCTTTCATCAATAGAAAGCTACATTATCAGCGAGTAACATAGGTTATATATATACACCTACATTGCACCTGTGTGAAGCCGGGCGCGTTGCTAGTATTACATAAAACTTCATCAAAGCGCAAAAAGAGCGCGTCGTTGACAACCCTATATACTTATAACAGTTTGAAATTAATTTTTCTAGAAGCGAGACCAAAGCTTCGTCTTTAAAAGAAAGTTGAAATATTTCAACAGAAAATAGTTTAATCCGTGTTAAGTGAAGCGTTGTTGTTAAAAAGTTTTATATGTAGAAGTGGGCGAAGTTGCTTTTGTATCTAACTAGATAACACTCCCAACTACGCTTTACAACCAATTTGTGTTTCTTGGAACCGAAAAAACAGGTTTTATTCTGTTTATAGTATTTTATATATTGCGTGTTGTTCCCACGAGAATGTAAGTGAGTGCTCCTATTTCACCATACATACTGCTGATAGAGGACAAATCTTTGTTTTTATTTATTTTTATATTTTCGTTTATATATATTTTTCGATTATTATAGTTAATTACTTAAAGATGTCATGTGGAACATGGTGTAATGGTTGCAGCTCCTTACAAAACATTTGTACAACAAAAACTTTATTTAGCGATTAAAAAGAGTGGCGGCGAGTTTCTTTCCAGTTCTTCTCGTCCGCTCTACGCCCTTGATTTGAGAACTGGCAGTAAATGTAAAATTAGAAGAATTTAATATGTATTTTTTATTGACGTTCATAAGTGTACATTGTTTTACCTAAATGAATAAATGATTTTTGAATTTGAATTTATATATATATATACTACCACATATATATATTTGTTATCCGAGTTCATTTTTCTTGTTTGGTTTCTCGTAGTAATTAGAAGATAAAGCCGTTTAAAATTTCATCTAAATAATTGCAGCAGATGAGCATAATTATTTTAACATTTTTAATAAGTAGAATATTTCAATAATTTTTATATTTGAAAAACGGTAAAGAGTTTATACACTATATTTGTAATAAGGTAAAATCATAGTAAAACAAACGCTAAACGATTCCAATTAAGTGCTTGTCAAAGAAAAACGCATAATAGAATTTCCGCATGATAAGTCCAAACAAGAAAAAGAAGTACACGATATATAAGCAATTGCGTTAAAAGAATATAAAATCGTATACAAATATGCAAACGTTTGCCTCACGTAAGTCTTCGGGACACGTTCCATTATTGGATATGTAAGAATCGCGCTTTGTCACTTCCTACAGCCATCTGAAGATATAGGAAAGAAAAATCACGGCTCACTAGATGTTGTACTTCGCTATGCATTGTGCATCTTTGAAGAATTCAACTTCAAATCACGACCAACGTGAATTTGCGCACCAACACGACAAACACTAGCAATTGGCAACTTTTGGAACTTGATTTTGTTATACCACTTTATTGGATTTTTGCGGCTGGTAATGAAAGTAGGTCGTGGATTTAAAAAAAACTGTTTGAGTTTGAAATTGGAACGTTCTTTGTGACTGTAGGTGCATTTGTGTATGACACCATTTAGGTTTAATTTCGTGATTCTTTTGTTTTGCTAATTGGTTCTTTATTAATATACTTATTTATTACCATACCGGTTGACTTAGACCCACCAAATGAAGATTGGGTATTGGGCATCGATTGGGTATTAACAAGAAAGAAAGAAATAAAGATTTATTTTGTCCCAAAATACATTACACCAAGTATAAAAAACATAAATCTAACAAGACTATTAAAACAATTGTATGCTGTCGGATTTCAGCTATTCGGGCAACAATAGTATTAATTAACTCCCACAGCGTCATTGCGCCTACAAGCAGTATTGAGCCAGCGTTAATACATTGAGGTCTAGTTGAATCATAAATACATAATACATACGATACAATATAGTATGATTTTGGATATTACTAAAATAAAAAAATGCCCACCGGAAAAATACAATTTTTTGAAAAAAAAAACAAACCCCCTTTGACAAACGAATTTCCGTTTAAGAAACGGTGCTATAAAAAACCAGCAGTATTAGTAAGTATTAATATCTCAAAAATCTAAACAAAGATAATACATAGTTTAAGCTGAGTTTTAAACAAACACGTCTAGGTAATACAATATGACAGGTCGATATCGTATGGCCGTTCCATTGCGTGTATTCCGACACAGTCCCAAGGGAAAGAATAGCGGTTCTGGATAGGAAGGAAGCTTCGTGAAAACCTAATCGATAAAGGAACCATAGAGTAAACAGGACTTGTGCATAATACATACTAATGGTTGCATTTTCTTAATATTCTCTTTGCAAAACTGATCTCTTCTGATGGTTTTATATTCTTTTAGTTTTGACGGGCTCTATGGCGCATTTGGTAAAACACCTACTATTCTCTCCAATATGTCGCGGCTTCGAATCCTGCCGCGACAATATGTTTATAATTTTATACAAACATATTATATTTTCCAAGTCTGGTCACTTCGGGCAACGGGTGTGAGGAATATCGAAATTCCGACCGGTTAAAAAACCACTATTCATAGATAGATGAACTGTAAAGTGCACATTACGCTATTTGGTTCCAGTACCACTATTTCCGAATACTCGAAGTAAAAAGTAAGTCGACAGCGCATCATTGACTGATGTTCTGTGGCTGAGGTATTTGAGGTATATATGTATATTCTTATCGACTTGACTTTGTATGCTTTTAAGTATAATTTCTCATTGTCAGCGATAACCCCCCTAAAGACCTCCTGTATCCGCAGGCCCCCCTCTATCGAATAGATTGAAGGTGTTGAACCACAAGACCGATTTAATAGCCAACATTTTCTCTAGGCTCTTCACCGAACTCTGAAGGTGACCAAGGAGACTTTATTTCCACTTTGAAAAACTTTAAGGAATATTTTTTTTAAATCAACATGCATCTTCAGTTTTATTTTAGCAATGACGGAGAAGATAAAATAGATCGAATTCAAAAACGCTCAGAAAGCGAGCAATGAACTCAAGTTTAGTGACCATAAATTTAAGGCCGTAACCTCGTAACAGGCTTAACTTCGTCAACTCTGTCCGCTTCAGTATATCGTTGCGATATACCTACCTCTTGGGACATCTTGTTGCTAGCAATTATATCCCATTTAATAATTAAGTGTTTTTGTATAATATACATAGTTGCGAGTGGTAGGACATAATTATTGTCCTTTAAACAAGTAACAAACATTTAAATAAAACTATTGTTAAAGTATTAATACTCAATTGATTCTGAGTAAAATAATAGGACACGGTTAGACAGTATTAACATAATCCAAAAATCTATGAACACCGTAGAAATGGACGGCGTTAGTGTGACACCTTTATCAAATTAAAATTCAAGCAAATACCACTTTTCATTCTACTCGTGACCATGCTCCCTGATAAATTAAGACATTTGTATTTTATCTAGCTTTTAGCTTAGAAATTAAACCTAATATGTATCAATATTTAAGCTGGCAGCTCTACTGATCCTCTAAAATTGTTTATGGGCAACTGTATTGACTTGCCAATAGATGATAACATACGTTTGTCCTCCTAAATTATTAAACAATAACATTTTTGAAAATGACAAAATGAAAAAAGAAAATAAGAAAAGGGGAACAGGGCAGGAAGAAGAAGATTTTTGAAAACTTTACCCCTTTGAAGGAAAAAGTGGGACGCGTTATCAACACCCACAGAGTACCAGGAAGATTTTGACAATTTACTCGATCATAGAAACATTAGTCAAAACCAAAAAAAAAACGTCTCCAAGACCAAAATACTAACTAGAAAACAATGCAGTCGCGTTACTTGTTATTCCGCCGGAACAATTTTCTGCAAAACACTCGTATTTAGTTCGTAAATATTAATAAAGTTTCAGTGTTATCTAAGAACGTAGAGACAGTAGAGTCCGCGCACGTAGTTTGCTTCAAATAAAGTGCAACTGTTTACTTAAAGAGATTATTTCCTTGTACATACAATATAATAGTTGTCGTTGCTATTATCGCAAATCCTCCGTAATTAGCCAACTAACACTTATTCGTACAGTTCCTTATTCGAAACACTTCGCCTTTAATATAATGTTGTTGGATGCGAAAATCGATTACAAGTGACTTGGTACGGTTTAAAAAGAGATTTCTAATTTTTAACATACTTATGAAAACCTTAAGAGTAATTTATTACCATGTAATTAACTCATAAAAATTAATTCAAAAATGTTTTTTTAAAGGGTTATTTAATCATGATTAGTAAAATAAAAAGAAAATGGCTTAAAATTCACATTCGACCATTTTTATAGGGATAGGCGACTTACATATGTGAGTATGATTGTGGTATTAAAAATAAATGGGCAAAAGGACTAAATTGATTCCTTTCAAACCTGTAACCTTAAAAAATGATTTTATTAGTCGAGCGTAAGTAAGGCTTACGGCAGTTGCCATAAGCACTAGGAAATCTAGGCCAAAATACGATCTTCACGGCTTTAATCTATGGACGGTGTGGTTCCTGAAAAAAAATCGATATTTCTCCCACACGTGGCGTAAGGAAAATATGTTTTTCGGGCTCCCTCCCCTCCTACGGCAGCCCAAGCTGAAGCTGGTACGTGTCTCGCAGGAGACGCCCTTAGGCAAATCGAGCAAATCCCCTTTCAAGGCTGAGCCACAGTGCTCGCCACTCTTGTCCGTGTTAAGCTCTAAAGACCACTAGGGCCAACAGTGAGATTCCATACAAAAAAAAAATTGATAGTTTATAAACATTTGAAACCTGGTGGAAATCGAATATACCAAACCATCGCCAACGAGCGTATCGTAAGAAGGAATAAAATAATGCAAGTCTGCATCGCGCGCAAATAGTATTTTCGTTTATGACTTTATCGGACAAATTTCATTAAATTTTATTCAGCGTATAAAAGTTTATCATCTATAAGTCCGTAAATAAAATGACATATTGTCTTTAACAAAATCCCAATACAATAGTATTTTATTAAACTAAAATCTTATTCCATAAAACAGCTGACACAATTTTTTGAACAGGTTTGTAAAGTATTGCTGTCGGTTTTATTAACATACATAATAAGGAAGACGGGAATATTTTATGTTGCATCCATTTTATGACAGTGTTAGTATTTTGCTGTAACAAGCAAACGTATGATGAACTTTTTTAATAACATATACTCAATATTACTACTACAATACTATAGTAGTATGGTACAGTAATAAGTACTTATTATTAAAACAGTAAGTGCAGAAGTAATTGAGTGTCTGTTTATCTGTTATGTTTAAACTGATAAATCGCTGAACATACTATAATATAAATTTCCAAGTCCCTTAGTGGTTCATGGGGTAGACACATATATGTGTCCATTTCATTAATTATTTTTATTTATAGATAGGTAGGATAGGATCAGTCTTCTATGTCCCGACCGACGGAAACATATTTTAAAAATCTTGTTTAACCGGGACTCGAATACAGGACTTTCGCAGATATTTCAGATGCATATACCCCTAAGCTACGAAGTCGTCATGAATATAATGTGAATGAACATTTTTTGGACAAGCTAAGAAGGAAAAGCAGGAGCGTAGCTACTGCCGTATCAGTCGTATCATAGCTACGGCTACGGGGCCCCTAGCTGCAGGGGCCTCGAGCTCGTGTAATCGAAGAACTTAGGACTTAGGAAGAAGCCGAAACCAAATTTGCATACAGGGCTGATCAAGAGTGACATACGCCCCTGAGGAAAAGCTATATTTACACCGTATATAAAGGAAAAACAGGGAAGCTCTTCATCAATACTTCCGAACTAATTAAAATAAATACAAAGTTAAGGTTTGTCTGTCGCGAAAATAAATCAGGCAAACATTTTGTTTTGCAAGAAAGGTTGTAGGGAAGGTGAACTTTTTATACGGTAGAAACTCAACACACTCAATAATGTTATAAATTTTACTAAAGTCACTATTATAACTAAGTTTAGAGTTTTGATTTAATTCTGTTATCTGTCTGAGTTCGGTGGTTTCTTTACCTAAAAAAATATCTCTCTTATGTGCAATATTGCGAAAGTAGTAGGTACTTACGTACATACATAATAATAATTTTATATACCTATACATTCCACTCAAATTTGCCGTCGGATCACTCGTATTGGAAAATAGTTTCTAGTGTTCAAAATTTATCAATTTCACCTATATCTATAGTTAAGTGTGAAAACAAAAAAAAAAACAAACACAATTTAAAATTTATAATATTACTATGCAGACAACGCACCCGCAAGCCTTCTGGTCTTATTATAAAAAAAAGAAATGAAATACATATATTATCCCAACCACAGCACCAAACTGCGTTTCAGTCCATCTTTCATAAGATTTACTATTCGTCCCGTATTTCATACGAGGCTAACACAAAAACGTACAACGAAATGTATTGATTTATTAGGGTACCCGCAAGCGTGTGTTAGCCAACGTGGAACAATTAAACTTTTTGCTTCGACTTACACTGCATCTCACGTCCGGAAATTATGAGGTGTTCGTGACCACGCAAAGTATGATAGAACCCTTTTAATACTCGACAAAAATGAGCTCGGCAAAAATATTAGCAAAAACTCAAATACTGTATCACAGCATTTATTACAAACGAAACACACACGCACAATATTGTCTTTTATTAACGCAAGTATCACACATTTAAATAAAATACTGTATACCGGATTAAAACGCGATTTATTATTTATATTGTTTAAATTATTTATCACGACCCGACGTTTCGGATGCTTTTCAGCAACCGTGGTTACGGGGAGACATCAAGTAAAAAGCATCCGAAACGTCGGGATAAATAATTTATTCTTAGGTACCCATAGTTTAAACAATATAAATAATAAATTGCATTTTAATCCGGTATACAGTATTTTATTTAAACACACAGAAGCACTCATAATGGTAATGACAATAAGAATTACAGAAAAATACCGAAAAAAGATACGGGTACAGACAATGAATTGAAGTCCACGGGTGTAAATATGTGTGTTGTGGTTTTAAACCGGTTAGATAGTTAGATATGGAAACATTTATGATATTCTGTATTAAAATTATAATCAGTAGAACCTCTGTAAGTCAAACTTCAAAGGAGACGCCAAAAAATCAAGTTATAGAGTTTTCGACTTATAAAGGATTTCGACTTATAATTTCATATAATTAATAATAAAGATCAAATGGGTTATTTTTTATTATTATTATAATAATTAATAAAAAGGTAAATCCTATTTACGATACACTCTGTATATAGTTTTCTAAGAAACAATGAGGTACTCATACGTTGTCGGCAAATTATTAAAGTCGGTAAAATTAGTTTCAAATGTTGTAAAGGTTGTAAAATCAAACATTGCTATGTTCGAGATGCAGAGGACCAATTTATTTTTTAGGACAAAATATGTACTGTTATGGCTCTAAGTGCATATTGCACGTTTCCGTTTCAGTCTATGGATTTTCGAATGCTCGAAGGAATAAAAGAAGGTCGACAGCGCATCATTGACTGATGTTCTATGGCTGAGATATCACCTATCATCAAGTGAAACTCATATGTTGTTTTGTAAAAATATAATATGCAAATTAAGAATGATACCTATATTAGCACATTCAAAAGGAAACCGGGGTTGAGGTCGACTATGATTCTGCCACTCGCTAGGCTCACCAATTCACTACCCAGACAAAACTAAAAGGCACTCACCTACTCAGTCTTCTGAGGTCTCGAAGGGCACAGCCAGCACTCGGTAATCACAATAGTCCACCCAAAGCCAACACACAGCTTCAGAATCCACGCGCAGAAGAGAAAAATAGGTTCGATGACCGCTCCTTAACGAGCCTACGCGACAACTAACTGCCTGCTCCTGCGCGGGGTGAGCGGGGACGCTGAGCAATGCATTCTGCACTGACCGGTGACGTTTCGGACGAGGCCTATAGTCTATCCAGGAAAGAAAAGGCAAAACCCAGCTTTTTGGCAGAATACTTAATCGGCCAAAACACCTGCCCCGGCTTGAAAGGATCTCTTTCAAATTACAATCACTAATAATCTACAAAAAACCTATAAAGAAGATATAAAGTAAAGAACAGTTAATAACAAGAAAACATGGATAGAACCTATACTCATGAGTTCTGTGATATAAAAAAAAATCAATAAGAAAAACAAAACAAATATAAACTATTCTTAAAATACAATAAAAAGGAAACAAAACTTAAATCTACATATAAAAAAAAAAAAAAAATATAGTAAAAAAATAGAGAAATTTATGTGAATTCATTGAGTTGGTAACGGACAAAGTTTTACTATAGGTCGCGTTAGTATACCATTAATTGTTTTCACCTGAACTACTCGCGTTTTTCTATCGGGTCCCGGAAACGTTTGAGTAATAATACCTATAGGCCAGCGTAAAGGCGGAGTATTATTTTGCATAATGAGCACTACGGTGCCCTCTTTTACATCAATCGCATCGGATGTCCACTTTTGTCGTTCTTGCAACGAGTGCAAGTATTCGGTGCTCCAACGACGCCAGTAAGATTGCACTAATTTATCAAGCAGTAAGTATCTCGATAGAAGTTGCCCGTGTTCTTCCGGTATTATAGCTGAAGGTAATGATTGCAAAGCTACTTTATGTAGGAAATGAGCCGGTGTTAATGCCATTGGCTCCGACGGATCAGGGCTAAGACCTTGCACCAGAGGACGTGAGTTAAGGACGGCTTCTATCTGACACAAAACCGTTAACAATTCTTCATACGTTAATATCTGTGCACCTATGACTCGCAAGAGATGAGTTTTAAAGGATTTTACGGCGGCCTCCCAGCTTCCACCAAAGTGTGGTGCGTTAGGAGGTATCATTTCCCACGCAATTCGTTGATTTGCTAGCTCGTGATTCCATTTCTCAGAATGACTATCAGAAAGAAGGAATGCGTATAACTCGTCCAGATAAGCACGAGCGCCTATAAAGTTTGTGCCGTGATCGGAATATAATTTCTCAATACTTCCTCTACGAGATAAAAAACGTTTCAAGGCGTTAAGGAAAGAGTCTGTGCTCAAATCCGATGCAACTTCAACATGCACTGCTCTAGTGGATAAACAAATAAAAACACAAATATAAGCCTTCTGGCTTCTTACACCTCGTTTACGTGTTAGAGTTATATTAAGTGGACCACAATAATCCAAGCCCGTATGAGCAAATGGTTTGGATATTTGCAATCTACATTTTGGAAGATCAGCCATGATCGGCGGAGAACAAATTTTAGGGCGTGTCCGAAAACAAAAGTTGCAAGCGTGAACACGCGATCGAACAATATTTCGACCAGATAGGATCCAGTAACGCTGCCTTGTTAGAGAAAGCAGCAGACTTGGCCCTGTGTGACAATTCACGCGATGCATATTATCTACGATCATGTCTACTATGTGGTCCTTTTTAGGTAATAAAATCGGATGTTTATGATCAAAAGATAAATTTGCCCTTTCTAGTCTACCACCTACGCGGAGAATGCCGTCTATCAATATCGGTCTTAATTTTTGGATTGAGAAGCGAGGTATCTTACTCGACATAATATTCTCAATTATGTCAGCAAAATGTACTGACTGTAATGATCGAATAATCGCTAGTTCAGCTTCGTCTAGATCTTTACCTGTTGGAATACCACGTGTTTTTAATTTTTTAGCAAACCGTAAAATATATGTCACTATTCGAAGTAATTTCGGCCACTGCGAAATTTTCTGTGCTAGTGTATATATTAGTGGCTTTTGAATTTCTACTGAAGGCAAAGAAATAACCTTAGCTTCAGGGATATCGGAAGTATCGCATGGTTTGAATGGCTGAATCGGCCACTGTGCAATATCTTTTGACACCCAGAGTGGGCCTTTAAACCACAAAGGATGTTTAACTAGTTGAGATGGAGTAAGTCCGCGTGATAAGCAATCTGCAGGATTATCCTTTCCTATAATGTGATAAAAATGAGCAGCATCCAGATTTTTCTGTATTTTTGCGATTCGATTGGCTACAAAAGTCTTCCATCGATGCGAACTTGAATGTATCCAGTGTAACGCAACAGTGGAATCTGAGAATGCTAGAACTCGATCAACATTACATCGAGCACTATATGTATCAAGAACGGTCTTTACCAGTTTGGATAGCAACAGTGCTGCACATAACTCAAGACGAGCTAATGAAACGAACTTGATTGGTGCTACTCGCGACTTAGCACAGATAATATTGATTTTTACCTCATTCGATGTTCGAACTCGCAGGTATATTACCCCTCCGTACGCCTTCTCACTTGCATCCGCGAATGCTAACAAAGTTGTTTCACAACCATCGAGAACGCCTAAGTGCCTAGGTATATTTAAGTTTGTTAAAAGTGGCAATTCCGTTTTGAATAATATCCACTTATCAATGATATTTTGCGGAGGACACTCGTCCCAGTCCAATTTCAGTTCCCACAGATCCTTAATTAATAACTTGGCATATAGAATTACAGGTGCTGCTAAACCTAAAATATCCCATAGTCTGGCAACTGTAGACAATATGGTTCTTTTAGTGCATTTATTTTGACAAGGAGAAATCTCAAAACACAAGCAATCGTCTTTCGGTATCCATTTTACGCCGAGAATTTTTTGACTCGCTTCATCATCAAACTGAACGGCATGTGGATGTAAATGAGATTCAGGTAAAGAAGCAAGCAAATCTGAAGAGTTACTGGACCACTTAACTAAATCAAAACCCCCGGCTTTAAACATTCCGATCAATTGCAGAGCTGTATCAGATGCTGTTGTAACAGATTTTTCACTGGAAACCACGTCATCCATATATAAATCGCGCTGAATCACGTCAGCTGCTAAAGGAAAATTTTTTCCTTCATCATTAAGTAACTGTTGAATTGTTCGTAACGCCAAAAAGGGACTAACTGACAAACCGAAACACACGCGCTGAAATTCAAACAATTGTAATTTATCGTTTAAATCAAACCGATACAGAATACGCAGATATTTATGATATCTATTGTTGACCAATATTTGTAAATACATTTGTTTAACATCTGCGCAGAAGGCGACAGAGAACAGTCGAAAATTTAGAAGGATCCGGAAAATATCATTTTGCAAATTAGGACCTGCGTGAAGAACATGATTCAAGGACAAGCCTGTATCCGTGGCTGCACTTGCATCAAGTACCAGTCTTAACTTCGTGGTAACTTTATCATTTCTTATAACACCATGGTGAGGTATAATGTATCCCTTATCTTGAGACTCAAACTCCCCCACCGGAGTTAAGTAGTCATTCTCTAAGTATTCTTTTATAATTTTATCATACGCATTGCGTAGTTGTGGAGACGCTTGAAACTTACGCTCTAAAGCAAAAAACCTTTTCTCAGCAATGCCTTCGGAACTTCCTAAAACGTTTGGATCCATTTTAAATGGTAGTTCAACAGTATATCGTCCTGTTGAATCTCGAGTGACAGTTGATTTGAAAAATGATTCACATTTTTCTTCCTCCGAACTTAGTCGCTTCTGTTCACTTGTGGGAACTTCTTCTAGCTCCCAGAACTTAGTGACTACTTCATCTATACGATGCCCTGAAATAGCACAACAAGCAATGGTTTTTATGTTTTGTTCTCGAGTTACTGGTGCTTCTCCCATCATGATAAACCCTAGGGTTGTTTGTACAGCATCAGGACCATTTATAGGAGACATATTCAACACACCGTGTATACGACCAGGCAGGAGAAGTTTTGTAAATAACTGTGCACCAATTAGCATCTCAATATCACCCGGGGTATTGAATGTGCCGTCTGCAAGAGGGACACTTGCTAGGTACGTCATTTGCGAAGTGTCTATGCTCGCAGTGGGCAATTGATCAGTTATATGATCCACTACCAAAGGGCAGATCTTATATGACAATTGATTGTTGAAACGGGACGAAAATTCTATTTCTACAATTCCCTTGACAGGGTTGGAACCACCTCCAAACCCTTGAACGGCCGCTATTGATGTGGTCTTGCGAGGCATTAATTTTAGCCTATTACAACAATTAGCCGTAATAAAATGGTTTTGTGATCCATTATCTATAAGACAACGGACCAAATGGCACTTGCCTTGTGAATCTACAACACGCACTCTCGCAGTAGATAAAATTACCGTATATGACGTAAAATTAGCCGTCGGATTCTGCATGGAACATAATGAAACTCCCATCTCCGATTTGTCACGTGGGGTATCATTATCCTCGATAAAGTTAGCACAACAATCCTCATCTGAACCCCTTACCTCAAAACGATCAGTGCACACAGGCAAGGATGTACTAGGCTGATTATCACCAAAGTGCAACAAAGTATGATGCGTCTTGGATTGACATGAATTACAGTTGGCCTTGATATTACACGCATTAGTTTTATGAAATGTACTTAAACAATGTACACACCCATTCAATCTTTTCACTCGGTTATAACGATCTCTTGCAGGGAGTTTCAAAAATTCCGTGCATTTGGAATAATTGCTATGACCTGCAATACCACATAAAGGACATTGATAGTTGTCCGCAGAAGCTACAAAGGATTTAGTGTTTTTTCCGTAACTAAACCTAGGTTTGGGAACCAATAACGGCGAGTTCTTGGATACGCTTGTAAAAGTATCACCTGCGCGTTCTAAAATTTTTGCTTGTTCCCTGACAAATTTACATAAACTACCGTATGTAGGTATTTGTGTTTCCCTTACGGAATTCTCAAATAAGCGAGATGTTTCATAGTCAAGCTTGTTTATAGCTATGTAAAAAAAAACAAAATCTAATTTATTTTCAATTGATAGTCTTTGAAAAGCGGAAACTGCAACACCGAATTTATCTATAAATTTATTCAAACCCTCTGCTGATGGTGATTGCATTTTTTTTAATTGAAAAATTTCATTTAAATATGCAGAACCTAAGGAGCGAACGTCTTGGTATTTTTCTATTAGCGTATTATAAATTAAGTCATAGTTATCCCCCGTTGGTGTTATACCCGCGATGCATTCTAACGCCTTTCCCGTAAGTTGACCACACAAATAATAAACCTTTTCATAATTTGATAATTGAATATTGTAATGTATCGTATTATTATAACATTCAAAGAATAAGGGCCACGCCTTTTGATCGCCACCGAACTTAGGCAGTTCTATTGGTGGGAGTTTTATTTTGGGTAGCCGCAACCTCTCTGATGATTGGTGATCAGATTGAACAGAACTCTTGGCATTAATTAATTTAATTTTACCTTGTATCTTAGTGTACAATGTTTCAAATGCTTCCCAATTTTGAAAAGTAGGTTCAAAATCTGGGTCTTTCTGTATTTTAAGAAGATTTAAGTCTTCTACTTCCTTCATAAACTCTTCGCGTAAAACCTCTAAATTACTAGAACAAATAAGAAAATGCTCCTCATTTTGTTCATTATCTAAAGTCAAGGAGCTATCATAAATAGTTTGAATAGTTGAGAAATAGGACCGCAGTTTTGCTTCTGACATCTTAATACGAACATCTGATTTATTACTCATATTTAATTTTATATTTTACGTAATTAAAAGAAAAGACAAATAATTATCTTATAAACGCAATTCTATAATTTCATACGCGTAAAATCAAACGAAGTCACTAAAATGTTGCGCAATATTACGCAATATACAGTATATTACGTTTATGACTGCCTACCCCCAACGTTAACAATTAATTGATATACTTATACCAATTCGAAAACGTAAGTATTATTTATGTATATTTACGTTTAAAGTTATTTCAAACAAATAATGGTATAATTATACGACATATGTATATTAAATACATAAACTATGATATTTATTTATTACGATGAATGAAACCAATCATTCAATAAATTCACATATTCTCAATATAATTAATTATAAGACGTAAATATTAAGAATGTTAAATGTTGAATAAGTTATATTTTGTTATGAACAAAAAGAAATTAATTTCTATTAAAAACGCCTATATAAATTAAACTAAACTTTATTATAATGGACTGTAATTTAAAAACACTGTTGAAGAATCCGATGAGAAGTGACCAAAATGTTTTGTAAAAATATAATATGCAAATTAAGAATGATACCTATATTAGCACATTCAAAAGGAAACCGGGGTTGAGGTCGACTATGATTCTGCCACTCGCTAGGCTCACCAATTCACTACCCAGACAAAACTAAAAGGCACTCACCTACTCAGTCTTCTGAGGTCTCGAAGGGCACAGCCAGCACTCGGTAATCACAATAGTCCACCCAAAGCCAACACACAGCTTCAGAATCCACGCGCAGAAGAGAAAAATAGGTTCGATGACCGCTCCTTAACGAGCCTACGCGACAACTAAC
The DNA here is from genome assembly GCA_905404175.1 of Anthocharis cardamines. NCBI lineage: Eukaryota > Metazoa > Arthropoda > Insecta > Lepidoptera > Pieridae > Anthocharis > Anthocharis cardamines. The sequence goes on from FR989964.1 coordinate 6,880,622, forward strand.
TGCCTGCTCCTGCGCGGGGTGAGCGGGGACGCTGAGCAATGCATTCTGCACTGACCGGTGACGTTTCGGACGAGGCCTATAGTCTATCCAGGAAAGAAAAGGCAAAACCCAGCTTTTTGGCAGAATACTTAATCGGCCAAAACATATGTCGATATCTAACATATATATATATATATATATATATATATATATATATATATATATATATATATATATATATATATATATATATATATATATGTATATATATATATGTATGTACCGATATACATATTTTTATATTGTATTGTTTGTACTTCAAAATATTTTTAAATGAATGAATGCAACACTTTATTCTACAAAAAAAGAAAAACAAATTTAAAATATCTCGATCTGCTACTTTAACTTAGTCGTACATACATTTTTACATAAGTATATTTTTACACACGGTATAAATCACAGTACAAAAGCTTGCCAGTTACAACCATTATTTAATTTTACCTCATTTTAAAATCACATTGATTATTAATATATCTTTGTTCTACAAACTACTCGTATATCTATGTTTCTTAAATAGGTAAATAGAAGCTTTGTGCTTAACGCGTCCCGGATTAGGAAAACTAATTTAAATTAAACCGACTCGTGTTCTAACTAGAGGCCTTAATTAAAAGTTCATTTGTTAATCCAATCCCTTTGAGAGTAAACAATCAATTTGTGCACATATAAACAAGCCGTATCTACATAATTTAAGTTTTGAAATATCTAAATGGGTAACAGCCCTTTTGAAAGGACACCTTCATTTCACAACTTTGATATTATTAATAATATCTAAAACGTCTTAATATTATCACAATAATATCTCCAGTGAGAGAATAACTCCGAATATTATATAAGGTATTTTACTCAGAATACAGTTGTTCTGTATTCTGAGGTATTTTACGGGCTACACGAAACTGCACGTATTTCTAATACAACGCCACTGAGTGCTGGAATAACTTGCCACCACCGCTATGTTACGTTGGGAGATTTAAAACAAAATATAACAATGTACATCTATGAACGTTAATAAAAAATAATACATATTAAATTACTAATATTACTAATATTAAATGCTTCTAATTTTACATTTACTACTAGTTCACAAATCAAATTAAAAAGAGTGGCGGCGAGTTTCTTGCCAGTTCTTCTCGTCCGCTCTACGCCCTTGATTTGTGAACTGGTAGTAAATGTAAAATTAGAAGCATTTAATATAAGTAATATTAGTAATTTAATATGTATTATTTTTTATTAACGTTCATAGATGTACATTGTGTTACCTAAATTAATAGATTATTTTTTAATTTAATTGAATTAAATATGGCAACTTTGTGACATTTCAAATATAAGACAACTGTCATCTTTCAGTCTCCCGCGACCACGGTTGCTGAAAAGCATCCGAAATGTCGGGATAAATAATTTAAACAATAAATCGCGTTTTAATCCGGTATACAGTATTTTATTTAAATGTGTGATACTCGCGTTAATAAAAGACAATATTAAAATATAACAATATACTATAGTTATATTTTAAACAGCGTTATTGGTATAGAACGAAACGAACTAAAATAATATTATAATACGATCTCTGACAACCTCAAGACCTGGGCGCCGGTAATGCATATGTACATACATACTTAAATCATATCTATTAACTTATTTAATTAACTCATTGGATACTTTTTATTCCCCGGAAATATCCCGTTTTATCTACTAGGCAAATAAATAGCTTCTGATATAAATCTTTTCAACTAAAGAAAGTACCAGTCACAGTAGAAACGCCAGATGGAGAAGATTATACTATCCATGATGTCCCAAAGCGTGCCAAATTACTAAGTGTTAAGTTGTAATATACATATTATATGCATATATGTAAGTGGAATAATTTTTTGTAGTATAGCTCTTAATTTTTCGATTGTACAGCCGTTCAACTAGTTTCCGTTTCTATGCACACTTGAAGCTCTCAGCTAAGTCTCCTGTATATAGTCGATAAGCACGCTGACATATTGACACTCAACATACATATATTGCTCCCAAATTAGATAAAGAAGGCTGCTAAATAAATAATAACAAAATACAGGCAACACACCAGTTGGTAAATCGATTAAGCCAAGTAAGAAACTATACTCAAAGTGTGTTTTGGAAATCTATGAGAACATAATATTTATGCATATCATCTTCATCGAAATCTTTGCAGCTTACGCTCGGATTAATTACTTATTAACTTCCATAGATAGATTGCTAAACTACCCAAAAGCGTTGAGGAATGTGGAATAAGCGAAAGTGGTATGCAAGGATCGGATCGTATATAGAAATTTGAGGAAAAAAAAGGAGTTATGGAATATATGTATGTAGATTGCTAAAGAAACATTGTTATATATCAAATGAAACCATATATTTTTGACAAAGAAACTGGCATCGCAAGCTACCTACGAACTATATATCTAAAGTTTAGTTTACGTTAAATACAGAAACCTGAGAGTTTCAAAATTTCCAAAATTTCTGTATCTTTTTGTATAGATTTTTTAATGTCTTTATTTAATATTATTCGGCTATTCAAGCTTTCATTGTGTATATTAAAAATTACCATTAATTTGTATGATTCTTCAGGAGATTCAAAGTTTAATTCTTCAGCAGTTTTATTTTAATTAAACTAGAAAAAGCGTAATTAGAAGCTTACTACATCGGCCGCGTCGCTCTACGACAACCGGGTAGTTTTAATGGCGCACTAATATACTATTATCAATAATGGCAACAACTTGGCAGAAAATTTAAAGGCAACTTTCTTAATGAGGCTTGAATATTCGTGCAGAACGAGTGGCAAAACTTAAAAGACGTGTAAACTTTCTACGTCATTAAAAGTTTGTACTGGTAGGTGGGGGAATTGTGCCAATATTAATTAGGCACTCACTTATGTAACAGATTTCCTCGTGTCCAACGCATATACATTAAAAAAAAATCAAAAATTCTTTATTTACACCAATTCAAATACACCATATTGTCTTTTATTAACGCGAGTATCACACATTTAAATAAAATACTGTGTACTGCTCTACGCCCTTGATTTGTGAACTGGTAGTAAATGTAAAATTAGAAGCATTTAATATGTATTATTTTTATTGACGTTCATAGATGTACATTGTGTTACCTAAATTAATAGATTATTTTTTAATTTAATTGAATTAAATATGGCAACTTTGTGACATTTCAAATATCAGACAACTGTCATCTTTCTGTCTCCCCGCGACCACGGTTGCTGTAAAGCATCCGAAACGTCGGGATAAATAATGTAAACAATATAAATAATAAATCGCGTTTTAATCCGGTATACAGTATTTTATTCAAATACACCAAATAAATAAACCCAGACTCCCGATATAGTTATGAACGGTGTTTAAGTTAAATCATTTTAGTAACCATCATCTATTTGATTGAGTTGGTGATTAAATAGATGGTGTATTCTGAATTCTGATAAGTTCTCACCGGCCGGTCCGGCTTAAATATTTTATCTCTACATTACGCTACTTCAAACTGAAAACTTAAAATTAAAAAAAAGAATATGATAGGGATAGTGTCTTCCCGGCTCAATTGGGGCATGAGGCCAAAAAAAAAAAAAAAGCATAGAAGTGCCGTGCCTTGCCCGATCGAAACAATTTTTTTTTAAATATTGTTTCCCCGAGATTCGAATCCAAGATAGCTAAATGCTTAACGTATAACTCTGACCACTGAGCCACGGAGGCGGCCAGAGGATAGATTTTGATTTGATAAAAAGATCTCTATCAAATTAAAGAATAGTGGAATAATTAAAGAATACTGGAATAATTAATGTATCATTACTTTATAATAAAAATCCACAAATTCTCCCAAATAGTTCTATCTGGCCTTTATTCACTCTAAGAAGGATTATAACCCTTTTGACATGTCTACTTATATTTAATTGAACGCTGTTGTAAAACAATTTTAAAATACATACATACACAGACATCAAGCCTCTTTCACACTGGGGAAGGCAGAGTTTACAGAATTCCATACGCTCTGATCCTTGCATACCACTTTCGCTTCTCCACTTTCATCAATACACGCATTTACACATTTTTTTTTTCAACTACATTAATATTTTCTTGCATTTATTCATACCTAGGTTTTGGATCATTTGATACTGTATCTGACGGTCAGTTAAAACCTTCGGATAGATCTGGCTTTTTACTCGAATGGACAAGCATTCGCTGGCTCTTAATCTATAATCTATGTATATAAAAGAGATTTCCACCTATATAGTCACTCATCACGATATCTCTGGAACCATAAGGCGTAGCGACTTGAAATATGGTAGGAATATTCCTTTCGCCGAGTAGAGGTCAGCTAAGAACGGATTTTACGAAATTCCACCCACAAGGGGGGGTGGCGGCAATTGCTAGTACGATATATGACGGGCTCGTTGGCGCGTTCGATAGAACAACTGCCGTGCGCATCGATGGGTCGTGGGTTCGATTCCCACCGGGAGCACATGCTTATAATTTTCTGTAAGCATGCTTTCCCCACGTCTGGTAACTTCGGGCATTGATCGGGTGGGAGGAATATCTAAATTCCGACCGGGTATACGAACCACCGTTCATAGATGGAAAAGCCGTGAAGTGCATATTGCGGGTTTCGGTTTCAGTCTATGGATTTCCGAATGCTCGAAGCAAAAAATTAGGTCGACAGCGCATCATTGACTGATGTTCTGTGGCTGAGGTATCACCTACCATCAAGTGAACCTCATGCTCGTCTGTCGATATCTGACATAAAAAAATAATAATATTATTATTAGAACAAATGTATTACAAATGTTGCCAAAAGCTCTTTAAAAAAATATTTCATGTGTCCATGGATGTAACTTAACGTCACATAATCCGCCCGACCGCTGTCTTCTATAAAAAAAGAAAAGGTAATAAACGCCCGTTCGTCATTTTCAATAGACGGCTACCTCTATTGACGTCATGCAAGCCTACAAGAGAATATCAAGCAATAGTGTTTGAAAACATGTTGCAGTCATGTTGACGTCAAAGCGATGAAATTCCATTAGACTACATGCTACTCTATGAACTCTATGAACATCAGCTATAACCTCCAGCTTGTTCAGCTCATGTATTGGGCGTGTATTATCAAAATATGATATTAACTTCTATTTAATGTACTTAAAATTAACGTAGAGGCTTGCTTTGAAACGCAAATTTCATCATGAGTATTTTCGCTCAATATTCGTAAGTAGTATTTTTATGTCTTATGGTAAGGCCGACAACGCATCTGCCAGGCATCTGGTGTAGCAGATGTTCATGGGCGGTGGTGTTTACTTTCCATCAGGTGAGCCGCAAGCTCGTTTTGTCCCCTATATTATAAAAAAAAAGAAATGGTAAGTAATCCTGGCTCTGCAACACCAGAGATGCGTTGCCGGTCTTTAAGGAAATAAGTAAGCTTGATCTTAAAGGTCATCATATTCTTCCTGCTACCGTGGGTCTTACTTAATACCGCGGCTCCACAGGATGTAAGGAAAACCTGTATGTTGGTTATTTATGTAATATTTAGTCATGTAACGATATAGTTATAGCGCTTTCTGCGTTGAGTCAATGTCTAGGGCCATATCATCGTAAAACATGTATAAAGTTTCCTTGTTTTCCGTCACAAGTCATAAAGAGACGCCAATATGTTTACGATCCATAAATCGTAAAGTCGTCTTTGCAAACTTCATCAAGTATAAGATTTGATATAGCTAGTCTTCCTAACGAAACGAGTTGACCTGAATAATTTACTCACATAATTTTCAAATATAACGAACGCTAAATAATATACAGATCTTTTTTTCAATCACATAATTAAGTTTATCGGTTCTAAAATCCGAATCGGCTGAATCGATTTTGACGAACTTTATATGACAGGTATAGAACTTTTTGTGATGACTTATATTATAAAGAGGAAAGATTTGTTTGTTTGTTTCGATTTAACTCAAAAACTACTCGACCGATTATAATTCTTTAACATACATTATCAGCGAGTAATAGGCTATTTTTTATGTATATTGCACCCGTGCGAAGCCGGGGCCGATCCTAGCGATCCTATTTTATATAGTATAACATTTATTTTCTGTGTAGAAAAAAATAACTCTTGATCTTGATAGCTATCATATTATTATAAAGGATAAAATGCGTGGAACTAAGCTAATTATGAAAGATTTTGATATAATATTTTAGGTTAGGCACGTAAAAAAACCAATTATATCCATTCTAGATATGTATGTAAGTGGCTTTTATCCACACAAAGGTAATCCCAGCTTTACTATCAAAAACAATAAAAGGGTAGAATAAACCAAACATTACCCGTAACAAAGCAGTAGATGGCATGCAAATTGAACGTTAAAGTTCTGTACCGCGGGAATAGAAAACGTCAGAGGCCCGCAGAAAGGCTATTAATTATGAGAAAGGAAATTGAAACCCCAGTGGAAATGGAAAAGTAATAAAATGCAACAGTGATTGCAAGATGAGTGCCTGAGAACTGTTCGAAGGATCTACGCCTTTTGCGTGAATGTAAGCATTTCACTATAGTTATTGCTCGCCGTTTTATCTGCGAGGGGTTTATATTTTTAGACAGGTTGCTTTAAAATCTGTACATGATAGAATCAACTTGATGAACAAGATGAACAATTGTTTTTACAAATTTAAATCCTGGTGGCCTAAATGAAAAACTTCAAAGTCTGATTAATATATGCGTATAAATTTTTCAATATTCTCCAACTAAAACCAGACAACTTAACATATTTTCCATACTAATTATATCATTTTTTTCATTTGGCAACATATTTTCTACAAGCTTTTTTTTCATTTGCCATCAAATAGTTGTCTATAGAAAAACTAAATAGTGAAAATATTTATTCGCTATCTATCTAGCCACGGAAAAATGATTACATAATAATTAATCAGTTTTGATATACTTATAAAAAACTATATCCTACTACTTATTTATAATAGGCTCGAAATTATGTTTTGTGCATACACATATTATAATATATTCATAAAGTGTTGCCTTGTACAAAACATATTTGCCCATCAAGATAAGTATAATCACATGGCAACCATGAAGAAACTTGGGTATATAAAGCGCGTTTAAATTGTGTCACGTTTTAAATTAAGTTACGGCATTACTGAGAAAGGAATAAGTAACAAAGTGACAGGCGACTCCCAAAGGATACGAAACATTTTCTGGGTCACTGTTGCATTTTATTTGTGTATGATCAGCCTTAAAATAGTGAATATTTGCTTTAAAACAGCTCTTTTAATCATATATCTCTCTGTATTCTTTCTCTTTAGGCTTTACAATAGTTGGTTTTTATTTTACAGAGTTGTTAAGTGTTAATCGAGCAGGTGCGGTCTTTAAGGTCTCAGATGGGTCGGCCTTATATAAAAATAAATTAATACATCTTTGTTTAACGCTATATTTGTTATTCGAAACCATTAATGATGTTCGTTAAGCAACATGTTGGTATAAATAATAAGTTGGTTTTTTTTAAATCGAAATGACAACAGCATAAACACTAATGTTAATCACACATCAAGTAATATTAAAATAGTTTGTAAAGATAATCTCTGGCGCTACTGAATCGATTTCGATTTTTTCAATAATATCTACATTTACATATACACGAGAACAGATTGCGTTTCAATAATTTTCTTGGGTAATGCAGTTTGAGGGCTTTTCCGAAAAATGATATGAATTTCCGCGGCAGCGGCCGACGAGTGCCAGATGTTCTTTTCTTGAAAAACTAAACTAAAAATGAATAAATAATACCTTTTACTAAATGTTCTGTGACTAAAACCGATCATAAAACCTAGACAATTTGAGGCTATATTTATGTAGTTAATAAAAATAAAAATTATATTAATAAATTATCGTCAACAGACAGCGAATCACAATTGTACCACAAAGCCATTTAGTCACACTCGAGAAAGACGGTATTACTTTGATTTACAACCCTTTAAAAAAAGTTACCCTTAGAGCTGTACTCGAAGCACGCTAAGCCCTGACTTTTACTTAAACTTCGTCATATCTTCCACGGCTGGAGGTTTTGATAATAGAATTATTATAATTGAAGTGGCTTAGGGGGCTTTGATATTATATTTATGGCTGTTGAATCACTCGTTTGCTGAATGAACATTTGTATGAGAAAGATTTAAAAATAGCCTTTTCTTCGGGCCCTTCTTTCAATACACCTCTGAAAACCTTTCCTTAAAAAAACTTCTTAAATTTTGAAGGATCATCATTAGTAGAAAAAAATTACAATACAAATTAACAAACAGACATCAACTTGTAAAGTATTTATCTACCTTATTATTATGTTTATGTTGTATCTATACCGTATTTGACTGGCTCCGTGGGTCAGTGGTTAGCACGATGCGTTTAGCACCGGAGGTGCTGGGTTCGAATTTAAAGATTTAAAAAATAATGTAGGGCAAGAAGGTTGATCACCTACTTGCCTGTAAAAGAATAATGATCAGTGAAACAAACACAAAAATGGGTCTGCCCCATGCCCCACTAAAGGACTCGGGATTTCACTTTTTTTTTAATTATTTTTATGTAAATCACTGTGTATGAATATTTTTGTAGCTTTTACTCGAATATTCAGTTACAGAACTTTATCAAAGTAAAATATAGCCTACATAATTTAGGAAACAAAATCCGATATAATATAATTTGCCGGTGACGCTTGAATAACTTCATATTGCACCGATGACGTGAAATTAAACCAAAGCACTCGAAACAAGAAGCGTTAATATTAAAAGGAAATCTTCGTCTTACCGAACCGAACGTACCAACACAAACCCTGTCTAGAAGTGACACTTAGAAGGGCACTTTGGCTCCTACAACCTGACCCAAATAAAACAGCGCTATCACGAGCGACGTGGATTTGTTGGCGAAGTAAAGAATTTACTGTTCACCCCTGTCTCCTCTCAACCTTTACACATGTACCAAGATGCGCCGCAAACAATATGAATCTTCTCGTACGTGAATCACTGCCCGATAAGAGTGCTACCACTTGGACGTTTATTGCTAAACGGGATATCGGGTTACATTTTAAACTACTTTCTAAGAAATACATAATGTATTTTAGAACTTCTAAGATTATATTTTTTGTTCCATACATCCAATGATAACGAAAATATTCGTGTATCTATCAGTCTGTGTCTATGACGGACTCGTTAGCGCAATCGCTAGAACAACTGTCGTGCGCACCGCGTTCGAATTCCACCGGGACGACATGTTTATAATTTTCTGTAAGCATGTCTTCCCTACGTTTGGTAATTTCGGGTAAGACCGGGTGGGAGGAATATCGAAATTCCGACCGGGTAACGAACCACCGTTAATAGATGGAAAAACCGTGAAGTCCATATTGCGCGCTTCGGTTTCCGTCTATGGATTTCCGAATGCTCGAAGTCAAAAGTAGGTCGACAGCGCATAATTGACTGATGTTCTGTGGCTGAGGTATCACCTACCAGTAAGTGAACCTCATGCTCGTCTGTCCATATCTAACATACAAAAATTACACAGCAAAGTTATAATAATTTATATTTTGTAACTGGAAATAATGTAGGTAGGTATAGAGCTTAATCACGATTGTAATGCGTAAATAAACGGGTTTAGAATTTGGGGGAGAGATCAATTCTGAGATTAAATTTGAAAATTAATATAATACTTTAAAGTCTCCAAGTGTCAAATAAAATTAAATTAGCTTTAAACAGTTTTTAAATTCCCAAGAAAATTAAAATGTAAAAATATAGTTTACATTTTACGTAAATACGAAACGTTCACCAAGCGACTACGACTAGCTATTATCCGGTTTTTCAAGATAGTACGCTTTATTTAATTATTCTCCTTGGGCAAAGCGGTTCTAAAATACCCCTTTTATAATAATTGAACTACTATTACTTACGTCAATATTAGCTCAATGATTCATCATAATATTAATTTACTTTGTAAGATCAAATGTTGTTTTCTTGTCTAGTATTATTTGATAAAGTAAGTATTCATTTTACAACATAAAATATTACATTTGATTTTAAATATCATATTTCTATCTATTTATATCTCGCGAACGACAAACTAAGATATATCTCGACATCGACTTTGATAGACAAAATTTCTCGATCGATAATAATTATTTATACTTTTGACATTAGAAGTCGTGTTTTAAGTGTAAGTGCTAACATGACACGCGGAAGACATTAAGAGATAATCGATTAAAACCATTGACTGAAGTATTAAATTGTTGATCGAAGATTAAAACACAAGAAAACAGTCCACAAAATTTTGTCGTGGTTGTCATGCTGTCAATATACCTACCTACCGCATGCTTGCAAACAGATTCAGCACATATTCTATAACATACCCGCATTGTGATGATTCCAAACCCCAGTCCATCAGACAAGCCGTGTACGAAACGATTTTCAAAGCGGCTAGCATTTTCAGCAAACAACACGCGCTGGGTATTCCGGCGTATTCCAAACACGGAAGGTAATGTTTACAGCCAGTGCGAACTGTTAACAACTCTCAGTTCAGTGCACTCCACAACTTTTTGCACAGTTTCGTTGGGCGCACCTGAAAAAGCTCAAACCACGAACAGTAATTCACTACGGTCATGACATGCAAACGCCGCTCGAGTAATCACATTTTGTGTTGTCCTTTTGTTAGCAGACCATTGTGTTGGGAGACAAAAACGACGTGATTTGTTGCCATTACGGAGGCGAATGTGACACTACGAATTAATTTTAAGCAAAAACTTACAACGCTTTAGAAGTAGTTTTTTTAAATTCGTCCCCATCCTTTTGTATAATAAATATTCAGTACCTACAGACATTTCCTAGCGAATATTTTTCTACTTTATCTGACTGAATCCGTAACAATTAAGAGTATGTGTATTTGTTTAGCACCGAAGGTCCCGTGTTTGAATCCCATGGAAAGAAGATAACATTGTTTCGGTCAAGCAGGGCTTAGAAGAATTGTTTTAAACCTGCCCCGTGCCATTTTGTTTCATATGATTATGCAGTACAATATTTTAGCAATGTTAGAGTAATATACAAATAAATCAAAATAAGAAACTTGAATGCGGGTACATTCAAGTTTCTTATTTTGATTTACGTTGTTTCGCTTTATTACAAAATGTTTTCTTTAAACTATTCTGAAACGCAACAGTCAATCTACTTATTGCTATAATTTTAAGTGTCAACGATACCTCAAGAAGGACAAATATACAAATAACAAATCACACTTGTTCTTATAATATCAATAAGATATTGTTGAAACGATAAATAAGAAGGATTTTTACTATATTCCTCATCATTCAAATCAAATATGAGTGTACGTCATATTAATAATGTAGGTAGACGTAAGAATTACTTTTACACATACCTACATATACCATACAACACGTCCCGGCTTTGCACGGATGCAATGTACAAATCTTTGATTATATAATCAAAGGTACAAATACTACTCGTTTATACAAAAGCCTATGTTACTCACTGATAATGTAGCTTTCTATTGGTGTATGAATTTTTATAATCGGTCCTGTAGTTTTTGAGTTTATTCGTTAGAAAGTTACAAAAAAACAACATTTTCCACTTTATATTAATACTAGGTTCTGCCGGCGACGTCGTCTGCGTAGTATTCGTCTCTGCTAACATTTTTTTTTACCGTCCGTAAAAAAATCTTTTTTTAATAAAAAGTCCTTTCTAATAGATCTAAGAATATGTGTACAAAGTTTCATGATAATCGGTTGAGTAGTTTTGGCGTGAAAGCATAACAAACAAATATTCACATTTATAATATTAGTAGGGATATTAGTGTAGAAATAAGTATTTACTTATGGTCTAAGAGCCCGTGGGAGATCGTCCTTCACCGATCTGATAACCAGATGAGACGTATTTTTTATTAAATATTTTTTATAAACAAATATGCCTATAATTGCTTGCCTATCGAAAAGTGGTCATGGCTATTTTTAATAAAAAAAAAAAAAAAAATTAATTTTTTTTTAATTTAATTTAATTTTTTATTTTTTATTTTAATTTTAATTTTTTTTAATTTTAATTTTATTTATTTATTTATTTAATTTTTTTTATTATTTTGACTTACCTGTTTACACCTGCTTGCCAGGTAGTTATACACTGAAATGAGTAGGCAAGCATACCTAGGCATATTCTGTGTATCAAAAACTATCAGTCAAATAAATTTCATTTGGTTATCAAAAGTATGAAGGTGATGAAAAAAAAATCGATAAAAGTTAATTTAATTAAAAATAGCCATGACCACTTTTCGATAGGCAAGCAATTATAGGCATATTTGTTTATAAAAAATATTTAATAAAAAATACGTCTCATCTGGTTATCAGATCGGTGAAGGACGATCTCCCACGGGCTCTCCTACTATTAAGGCAGAGAGTCAGTCTATAATACGTTTTATAATCATGTAAAACCACTTCAATACAGACAATATACTATATTATGCAAGGCGGCGCGCACCCCAGAACCAATCCTGAAACCGCATAGTCTTGGATTGTCGCCAATGCCCTGACGTGGATGTGTTACGAAGATAATATTCAGCATACAATCTAAGATATTCTCTTGAAGTATTTTCCTTCTTCTTGAAAGTATTATAGAAAATTATTTTAGCCTCTATACTGACTATTTTTCGTAAAAAATAATAGTCAAGTTTTCAATGTCGCCGTCATCATTTCAATCGTAGGACGTCCACTGCTAAACATAGGTCTCCCCCAAAGATGATTTCCAGTACGGCCGATTACTTGGGGACTTGTGGCCTGCATCCAGTGACTACCTTTTTGCAATAGTTATCAACAGACGAGCATGAGGTTCACTTGATGGGAGGTGATAACCCAATCACAGATAATAGTCAATGATGCGCTGTCGAACTACTTTTTACTTCACTTTCGGAAATCCATAGACTGTAACCAAAACGCGCAATTTAGACTTCACAGTTTTTCCATCTATGATCGGTGGATCATTACCCGGTCGGGATTACGATACTTCCACCCGTTTAATGCCCGAAGTGAACAGCGTGGAGAAGATATGCTTATAGAAAATTAATAGCATGTCGGCGGGCGGGATTTAGTCCCGCGACCCATCGGTGCGCAAGGTAGCTGTTCTACCAAACGCGCTAACGAACTCGTCGCCACCGTCATTAGGTCATCTGTTCATCATGTGTGTCGTCCGATTGTCTTCAATCGAGAACCTTTATACCCCAACGGCCATCGATTCTACGAGTTTAATTCCCAAATTCCCGAATAAACCCGAAAAGTAAAATTATTAACAAAAGACAGATAAGGTTTATCTTTCGTCAATAATTTTACTTTCGATCGCGTGACAATATATCCTTTATCTATTCTCTCTCCACCATAGTGGAACGTCACTAAAACTAGGAGTGGGTTCAACAATAGTTAATTTATCTTGCAACCTATTTTGTTGATAACGTGAAATCCCCTACGTATATCTAAAAAGTTGCCCATATCATCTAAGTGGTTATATTCTTGTAATTATCCAAAAACGTAAACGTTAAAAGTGAACCCAAAGGTACTTTTATGCTCGACGTGAATGCAAAGGGATATAATTTGTGTATAAAAGCGGTAAAAAGACTTTATAATATGTGGAAGGGTCATTACACGGCTCTTGAGTTCACGGCACTTGCAAAAACAACCACGAAATGAGACGTCTTTTGTACCTGCGATATGTTAGACGCGAGCGGTACTTCGAATATATTCTGTTAATTACATATATTATTTAATTAAAGACTAAACTTTCACAAAATTTAAAACGTTATTGTTACGGTAATTTTTTACAAATGTTTTTACAGGTTTTAGATAAGGCAAAAAAAAAACAAACATGAGAAAAGGGGCACCTTAAAAAATGTCAAAACGGGATGACGGAATAACAACATGATTAAGAGTTAAAACATCGTTTAACCCAATGTTTTGTTTGAAATATTGAAAATAGACCGATTCGTCTCTGTCAGCAGCCCCTGCTCTCTGACTTGGATTAAAGTAGTGCCAGGTGTGCCTTTTCACCCTACGAGCTGCGACCACTAGCGTACACTAGCTTGTACGCTATGAAAGAAATAGGGTTATTAAAAGTACACATACACAAGTTTTACTCGTAATGTTTCTTAGGACTTAATATATGTTTAATGTTTATGTTACCTAAATGAATAAATTATTTTGAATTTGAATTTTAATTATGAAAAGTCCCCATTTGTAGATAAGGACGTATCTGTAGAACAAAGTCGGATATGAATACGACACCAAGTCGCTTTTTTGTATTTGTAAGGCTAATCTGACCTATGTAATAATATATTAATAAAATCAAAGTTTAAAAACACCTCATGTTTTCGAAGATAGCATTCGAAATCGTCATGCAGAAGTAACTTTGTTCTACGGACACGTTGATAAGATTGTACACATACTATTTCTTACTCAGTGGCATAGCTAGCTAACTAGGGCCTGGTGTACAAAAAAAATCACATTGTTATTGTCACATTCGGTGTTTTTAAAAAAAAGTTGATGTATGACTGATCGATTTTCGATTCGATTTTACAGGCAAGTAATCAGTGTGCTGTGATATATCCGAGTGAGGCATCATTTCTTTTTTTTTATATATTTTTCCCTTGAATTCGAATCTGGAACTTCACGCAATTCTCATACCACTGAGATAAAGAGGCGGTCCAAACATTCGATATGGTCCCTACATTGTTCCGTCTCGGTAATAAATATTGTAATTTATTTTATTTCATAAACAAAAACCCTATCTTTACCGGCAATACCCAAATACTACAAATAGATGGCCAATCATTTTATATAGCTATTATAAACTAATTAATATTAGTCTTATACATATATATAGGTATAAATCATGCCTCTTTCCCATTGGGGCAGGCAGAGATCACGGGATTCCATATGTTCCGATCCTTACATACCACTTTCGCTTCTTCCACTTTCATCAATGCTTTCATACACACTCGTCGGTTTCGAGTACTTCTGACCTGGCCCTTTTGATGAACGTCCCCGATCTGATCGAGGTACTTTCGCCTAGAGAAACAAACTACATACGTGTACTAACATACGTGTAATAATATATAACTAATATAATGAGTTATACTAGACTACCTATATTATGCGACATTAACACCAAAAACATGATGGGTTTTTGTTTATTGTTACTAGTCTCTTAACTACAAAAGGAATATAGATTTGGTGTTACAAATACAAAAAAAAGCAATTGGGCATAACAATAATAGCAAAATTTATTCCAACCGTTATGAAAACATATAAATCTTAAAAGAAAGTACTCTATTGTATGTAAAATTCGCTTTATAAAGATCCTAAAAAAACAAACTTTATTTTACATATAATCTTGAATCCTAAAAAATCCGAAATCTTTTATACGGACTTGAGGCAATTGATCAATTATCCGTAAAGACCATGACGTCGGGATCCCGCAGAGATTGGTTCTGATTACGTAAGGATTAAGGCCTAAGACTCGTGAGAGACTCCACATGGAAATCCCTGCTAAGCGACAGTAAGCGTGACCCTTATAACCTTACGGGTCACTGCTGTCCTAAGGGCGCGATTTTCAATAGAGGTTTAACGTAGAGTGCTTTATCATATTATTTTATGTCAGATATCGACAGACCGTTAAGACACTTGATGGTAGGATACCTCAGCCTACGCACTGTTGACCTATTTTTTACTTATATTCGGAAATTCAAAGGCTTAAAGCGCGCAATATGTTACTTTGGGTACTAAAGGAATGGGAGGAATATTGAAATTCCGACCGGGTAATAACAGCCCATTTTTTCTTCCAAACAATACTAAAATCGCCTCGAATTCTAAATTCCGGTATTTCATCTCCCAACATCAAACTCCATAAAACAATATGAAAATGTTTATAATTCTAGAAAATCAATCATAGTAATTTAAATAATAGGTATTTTAAAGTGTCCACTATTTTTAACAAAATTGTTCTCAGTATAGGTTTCATAATGTAAAATTAAAGGTCTTCAGCAAAAGAAAATTCCTTTGTCTCCGGGCATTTCTTTGGCCATTCAGTGTTCCCACATACATAAGAGAGATTACCCGACACCCACACTGTGCCGCAGGCGTTTTGTATTATACCTTAGATTCTTATTTTATAAAAACAAAGAGACCATTAGACCAGAGATTAACCATTTAAAAATTTTTCACTTCTTACTGCACAGTTCACAAATTATATTAAAACAAGACGCATGTTAGGAAATATATTTAACCGGGTTAGAGCGTAGATTTTGGCACTTATTGTAAGCAACAGAGTGACTTCTTACAAGGAAGATTGTAACCTCACAAGTCACAGATAGTCAAAAATATCTCTAAGCGTCGACCAAAGTATAAAACCTCACGAAAAATTAACGGTACAATGAAATTAATTTATATAATAATTTATCTACCTAAAATATAATTATTAGCCTGTGTGAATCAGCTGTTGTTAGGGGCGTTGTATTTGTCACCACAAAGGTAGCGATTTCTGAAAGAAAATATTAGAGAAATATCTTATAAACTAGCACAACAAACTATACGTAGTTACATAATATGTATACTGCCACAACTAATACGCCGCTGACTCGAGATATCTCGATATATTATATCTCGAAATTGACAATTTTTATAGAAAAAATATCTCGATCGACAAATATATGTATATATATCTAAAATATCTAAAAAGTCGAGTTTTAAGTGTAATTGTCATAGACCCGGAAGAAATAAAGAGATAATCGATTAAAACACGAGAAATTTTTTGTCGCGGTTGTCATGCTAGGCTGGCTGATGTGGGAAAGACATGCTTACAGAAAATTATAATCATATCTTCCCGGTGGCATTCGAACCCATGACCCAAGGATGCGCACAGCAGGTGATCTCCGAATGCGCCAACGTGAACGAGCCCGTCAAATAATTTCTTAGACATTAGCAAACAAGATGTTTCGATGCTAACGTCTAAGAAATTATTTACGTTGCGCTTGTGGACTTTGCTTAATGTAAACGCTCAGTATTCCGTGTTAATTCTAGGCCGAAAGAAGAGACTCTTCACACGTTATATAAGCACAAGTGTGAAATGAAAATGTAAAAACGGAAGTGGGTCACGAAGGCGTCTGCACCAGTGTTTCAAAAGTAAGGCTAGTGTTGAATAACTTACGTCCTATGTGCTGACCGGCAAAGGTTTTAAAGCACTCGAGTTCTTTCGAGGCGTTTGTACGTGGGATTGAGAAAATAATGTATTTTCATAGGGAATTGCTTCAAGTCCGACTCTGAAAGAAGTGTCAGTGCTTTATGTTTATGTCTTCTTTTGTTTTGAAGAAAGATGTCAATCCCTGTGGAGTTGATTCTGATCTAGTAGGTAGTAATACCTACATTACTAGCGTATACTCGCGATTTCGATTGCATGAAAAATTTGATTTGTTTTCCCAAACGTTATATGGGTATGTAGTAGTAACGTTGTATTAGTAGTTATAAGATTTAAGCTCCATTATTATATTATATAGACCGCGTAACGTTCTCAACGACCCCGACGACGACCTACCTAAGGCCGTACACACTACATAGGCTCCGAGCCACTCGCGACAACGACACACCACACACCCGACACCGCCCTCGCCGGCGAAGGCGTGGACCCTTGCTCCGCGTACCTCTCACCCGGGAGGGAATCCGTCCCGCTCCTCAAGCGCCCTCCCAATCTGCGACGGTCCAAGCCGAGGTCGTAGCCCCCTTGGTCTAGTTGCAGACACACGGCGAGTGCTTCGGCGCTCGCTCAAAAAAGTCTGGTTAGTTTTAAAGGCCATAAGTGCCAAAAACAATAGTGTCCTTTCGAAAAAAAAAGCTCTTTTAGATGACGTCTTCGATTTGATCGGGGTTCGTCTAAGTCGACCACTTCTGACTCCTCCACTCACGCTCGATTCATATATATTTTTCGTTTGCCTACTTTCATCCATCCTCTCTTCATGTCCAAATCAACTAAACAAATAAATATTATTATTTTATTTAAATTTATATAGAAAAACTCAAATTTGATGCGCTCATCTTACGGTTGTCATTAATTGATATAAAATACCAAATGTTCAATATTTAAACGCGTAATATAAATAATTGATTATCACACATATAAAATATTATAATAAATAGTTTTTACATTCGCTTCGAAAACACAATCTCATAAGAATTTCCACTTTCTGGATATTTCAACGAACCGCGATGAAAATTTTAATAAAATATGTTTTTTTTACTTTTAGTATTATAAAGTCAAGTGCAGAAGTAGATTTCAAAGACCTCACTGTGTATAACTACCACTTGCGGACAGGAATCCCTGAGGCGGCAAAGTTAATGGCCTTAGAAGCAAAGGACTTAGCATTAGTTGATATTAACCAAATTGTCGGAGGTCAAATTACTGATATCACCGAAGTACCTTATCAAGTAAGTAGCAAAATTTTATTATATGGAATAATTTACACATTTACATAACGGTAGATTTGACAGGCATGTTGTCACAGGACTCACGAGATATAAGTATCAAAACTAATTTCGTGTAATTCAATGTTATCTTATTCTGAATCAGATAATATATTAAGCTGTTTCACGATCAAACAGTGTTTTTTAAACACATAGGTATGTAAAATTATTCTGGGTATAGCTAGACCGGGATCAAAGCATTTTTTTGATAGTTCTGATCATAAATGCCGTAAAAGAATGAATTATCGCATTCAGCAAATTACGGCTTCGTTGGTTTCAAAAAACGAGCCTATATTATCGTTTCGATGTACTCTGAATTAAGTTGTGGACATTATAAATATCTATAACTTATATAATTACGTAATCGTATAAGTTATATATGACTAATGACATTATTATATTTCTTTTTAATGCATTAATAAGGAAAAACAGGCGTTTGGGCTTGTATGGTTGTCCCGCCACTGAATGGGAATCGTCTTTGCCGCGTCGACACTTTGTATCGGTCACAGAGTAGAGAAGGCACGCCACAGATGAACTAGGCAGTATGTAACAGGCGTTATCGCGGGAGAGTGCGATATACGAGTACATTACGCACACTAAAACAATTTATGTGTGCACGCTTGACAACATTCATAGCCAAACGGACTTCGTGAGATAGAATAGCTATAACTCATTTTTTACAAAGGTATTGTTTAGGGGTAATTTACTACGTTACAGTGGCGGCGTAAGGCGTGGGCGACTTGGGCCACCGCCTACGGCCTCGCGACCCAGGGGGCCTCGCGCCTCGAAAATTTATGCATTACTTAAAAAAAATTGCCAGAAAACTCATTTTTTGGGCTGGCAGAGGGCAAAATGAATCTTTCCCACATACAATTTAGGTCTTACGCCGCCACTGCTACGTTATATTATCCCAATAAACACCAATCATTTTTGCATACTTTAGGCCGGTCTTGTCATTCAAGTGCTCCGTTTATTGACATCCGTGTGCAGTGGCTCGTTGATATCTCCAACCAGAGTGGTGACAGCTGCTCACTGCAACCACGACGGCAGGACTAGTGCTCAAAGAATAACAGTTGTGCTTGGTTCCAACCGTCTCTTCACTGGCGGTGAAAGAATAGATTCGAACGGCATTGTCGTACATGGCGACTGGAATCCCAACACCATAGAAAATGATATTGCAATAGTTTTCATACCATCTGTTACTTTTTCAAGTGAGTATTATAAAATAACTAGCTTCTGCCCGCGACTTCGTCTGCGTAGAATAAGTACTACGGGTAGCTTATTTATTATCCGAGCTATTTTTACATCAATCTCCTTACTATTTTAATATTCTGATCGCGGCTAGATAATATAATATAATATACCATCTACATATTGATCTCTCAGTGGTAGGTAGAGTTAGGTATTAGACTTTAAATACGGTATATGATATATACGGTATATTTTTTACTTAAATTAATTTAAATAAAAAAAATCTAAAATAAATGAAAACACCTTTATTTCTTACCAAGTGCCTAAATACAACGTATCATGGTGTCATCTTCGATAATAACGAACTTCCATAACAAACTTTCATCCAATATTTCAACCCCTCCCTTATTTTTTTTCGTAATAAAAGGTAGCCTATGTTCTTTCCCACGCACTAGTCTGTACAACTTCTGTACCTTTCAACAAAATCGGTTCAGTGGTTTAGGCTTGAAAGCGTAACAGACAGACAGACAAACAGAGTTACTTTCGCTTTCATAATATTAATATTAGTAGGGATATATAAGTGCTATATTAAATTGATTTTTGATGGAATGTTCGTCACGGTAATACTGATAGTTAAATTATTATTTTATTTGCTCTATACTTTAGTACTAGCAACGCGCCCCGGCTTCACACGGGTCCAATTTAGATGTACTATACACAAAACATAGCCTATGTTACTCGCTGATAATTTAGCTTTCCATTGGTGAAAGAATTTTCAAAATCGGTCCAGTAGTTTTTGAGTTTATTCATAACATACAAAAATACAAAAATTAAAAAAATACAAATCTTTCCTCTTTATAATATATTATAGAGTAAATCCGTCTTGACAAAGTAAATATTTTTTTTATACAGATGTAATAAAACCCATAAGTTTGCCTAGCAACATTGAGTTGCATCAACTGTTTTTGGGTTGGACTGCATTAGCTTCGGGATATGGACTAACTAAAGATGGTAATTTGTTCATTTCTTTGAAAAAATTTTGAAAGCCTACGTAGATTTTTTGATATTATATTAAAAAACTATTTTTTTTTTTGAAATAGGAAAGCGTTTGTTTGCGATCACACTTGATCTGAAGTGTTGATTCAAACTAAGGTGGTAAATCACGCTTGCCTATGAAATGATATATTTTTTATCTATTATATTATTATTACCATTAATTATTTAAATCTACATCCACTTTTATATTTAAATTAAAAAAAATATAATACTTATGTGTTGTTCATGCGTTTTAGCTTTTTCTTATAATAAGGCGCCAAATTTTTAAGAAAATATTTAATTAATTATTTATGACTACTACGAGTACCTATCTACTACTATACCTAACGTAGATTTTTACGAATACATTCAATTCAACTCAGGTGAGACAATTAAGAAGACTCAAAGAATAAGCTCAGTTTTACTACCAATAATTACGAATGAAGAATGCAAAGCTGTGTATGGTGATTTTGTAAGAAATGAAAATATTTGCACTGACGGTAATGATGGTCATGGTACCTGTAACGGGGACTCCGGTGGTCCGTTGGCTGTTGACATCAATGATAGAAAAGTCCTGGTTAGTAAAGAAGTATTTTCGTAAGTAGCTACTAAGATAACGAACTACTTGCGAGAAAGTATTCGTGACGTCTACATTTGTACCTATGTTTTTTATGTTAAACTAGCAATTGCCCCCGCAACCCCCCTTGTGGGTGGAATTTCGTAAAATCCGTTCTTAGCTGACCTCTACTCGGCGAAAGGAATATTCCTACCATATTTCAAGTCGCTACGCCTTATGGTTTCAGAGATATCGTGATGAGTCAATATATAGGTGGGAATCTCTTTTATATACATACAATACCGACGAGCATGAGGTTCACTTGATGGTAGGTATGCGTAGACCTATTTTGTACTTCGAGTATCCAGAAATCCATAGACTGAAACCGAAACACGCAATATGCACTACACGGTTTTTCCAACTATGAACGGTAAATGGTGGTAATGGGTATGAACCGGGTAATCAACCCGGATGGAATTTAGATATTCCTCCCACACGGTGGGGAAGACAAGCTTATAGAAAATTATAAACATATCTTCCCGGCGGGGTTCGAACCTGTGACCCATCGGAGATCAAGGTAAATTCTACCAAACAACACTGACCTGAGACCTGAGCCTGACCACATAGTTGAAAGACAAACAGGGTTATACTTTTATAGTGAGTACCTTTTAAATACCTTTTAAATACAAAGTAACGCGTCGCTATAATCCTATAAAAGGTCAGTATACATTCCAAGCCGCGTATAATACGAGTGATTATCAGCTATAGGTATGTTCTGTATGTCTTTAACCTGCTTTATCCTGTCAGACTTCTGAAATAGGCTGATTACCACAATCTTATGGCCTAGAAATTCACAAAGCATTTCCCTTGTGTAACGTAAATCGCGCTACATTTTACTATGAATATATTTTAGAGATTTTAGGTGTCTGTAATAGAATATTGCCTTAAGTAATGTACTTAACATTAATAACGCTCACTGGTAGATGTTGCTTTCTCAGAAGTAAACACAGACTAATCTCGAAGGATAATATAAATACTAAAATGAATATTCAGATCAGATCGTTTTTTTATGTTAAATATCAATAGATAAGTGTGAGGTTCACTTGATGGTAGGTGATAAATTAGCCACAGAACATCAATTAATTACCAGAGACCTATTTTATTTATTCCGAGCATTCGAAAAATCCATGAACTGTTGCGGTATCGGGCAATATGCACCATAGTGACCCATCGGAACGCCATTAGGCTTACTACCGCTAACGCCAATATTAATAGGAGAGAGTTTTCCACAGATTGGAATTACGTCGTTCGGCGCCCGCGCAGGTTGTGAAAAAGGCTTCCCAGATGCATACACACGTGTAACTTCCTACGTATCCTGGATACTCGAAATATGAACAAATTAATGCTAAATAAATATATTTTAATGTTTAATTGTTTTATTTAAAAAAAAAACATACAATTTTAACACATTCGCTGCGATGCCAGGCTGAAAAACCCCTGCTTTTAAGATATTATTTACATGGCAAATCAACTTTTGCCGGGTCAGCTAGTAAATATTACTTATAGCAATAATAAAACCACTTTACGTACTATACTTTTGTACCTTAGTGAATTCCTATGTCCTATCGTCGTTCATAGCACATTTTTGTGTCTGTTTAATGATCATGTTTCTTTAACCCTAGAAGCCCAATCTACGTAAATTTGACGTATACCACGGCGAAATATCTCTGTCTCTTTCACGTTTACCGTCGGATCGCCGCTAACTTCTGAACCAACTCAGTAGCCATTGAGACCTCGCAGGACACAGTTGCGTCATCTCGGTAAGTGCCGCCATTTTGTTGTAATAGAGAGGTTGCACGTCATTTTGACGTATAATTGGGCTTTGTGTAACTTTTGAAATTGTTTCTAATTTTTTATTTTTGTGATTTATTTGAGTTAATCGTATTGTTTCGTTACATTTTTAATATAATATTAATATTTTTAGGTTGAATACAAAATGGAGTCCCGTCAACGGCTAAACCAGGACGAAATAGCTACAATTTTAGAAAATGATGACAATTATTCTTCGCTGGATTCGGACTCCGAGGAAGAAGATCATGTAGTTGAAGATGATGTCTGGAGTGATAACGAGGATGCGATGGTCGACTTCGTTGAGGATACAAGCAGGCAAGAGGACCCCGATAACAATATTGCTTCTCGGGAATCGCCTAATCTTGAGGTAATTTCATTGACTTCACACAGAATAATTAGTTTGCCTCAGCGGTCAATACGTGGAAAAAACAACCATGTATTGTCAACTAAAAAGGGACGTACGACGGGAAGGACTTTTGCTATTAATATTATACGCACAAATAGGGGACCAACGCGAATGTGTCGCAATATTGTTGACCCATTGCTCTGTTTTCAACTTTTTATAACAGACGAGATAATTCATGAAATAGTCAAGTGGACAAACGTCGAGATGATAGTAAAACGACAAAATTTGAAAGACATTTCAGCAAGCTACAGGGATACAAATACAATGGAGATCTGGGCGTTAGTCGGAATACTCACTCTGACGGCTGTTATGAAAGATAACCACCTCTCAACTGATGAGTTGTTTGACGCTACATTCTCTGGCACCAGATATGTATCAGTAATGAGCCGAGAGAGATTTGAATTCCTAATAAGATGTTTGAGAATGGACGATAAAACACTGCGACCAACTCTTCGTAGCGATGCTGCTTTTTTACCGGTAAGAAAAATATGGGAGATTTTTATCAATCAATGCAGACAAAACTACGTTCCTGGCAGTAACTTGACTGTAGATGAGCAATTATTGGGTTTTCGCGGCCGTTGTCCATTTCGGATGTATATTCCTAATAAACCCGATAAATATGGCATAAAATTCCCCATGATGTGTGACGCTGCCACAAAGTACATAATAGATGCCATACCTTACCTTGGTAAAAGTACGAAAACAAATGGTTTACCACTGGGCGAGTTTTATGTAAAAGAGCTGACTAAAACAGTACACGGCACAAATAGAAATGTTACCTGCGACAACTGGTTCACGTCTATCCCATTAGCCAAGAACATGCTCCAGGCTCCATACAACCTAACAATAGTAGGAACCATCAGGTCTAACAAAAGAGAAATACCTGAAGAGATCAAGAATTCTCGCTCACGGCCGGTAGGATCCTCAATGTTTTGCTTTGATGGCCCTTTGACCTTGGTTTCTTATAAACCAAAGCCGTCGAAAATGGTATTTTTATTGTCTTCCTGTGATGAAAATGCCGTTATCAATGAAAGTAACGGAAAACCGGACATGATATTGTTTTATAATCAAACAAAAGGCGGCGTTGATTCCTTTGATCAGATGTCTATGTCTGCTAACAGGAAGACTAATAGGTGGCCGATGGCGGTCTTTTACGGGATGCTGAATATGGCGTTTGTGAACTCCTATATAATATACTGTCACAATAAGATAAATAAACAAGAAAAACCAAAGAGTCGCAAAGAATTAATGAAAAAATTAAGCACAGATCTGACGACACCTTGGATGCAAGAACAACTACAAGCACCTACTTTGAAGAGGACTCTACGCGACAATATAACACAATGTTTTAAAAAATGTGGTACCGCCATCTCCGGAAAATATTAGTGATGAGCCAGAACCAAAGAAACGACGCTATTGTGGATTTTGTTCTTATAAAAAAAGACGGATGACCAAAGCGCAGTGTTGCAAATGCAAAAAGGCTATATGTGGAGAACACAATATTGATGTTTGTCAAGACTGTATTATTTTGCTCGACTCCGAACATTTTCCCGAGCATTTTTTGCTCGACTCCGAACATTTTGCCGAGCATTTTTTGCTCGACTTCGAACATTTTTTGCTCGACTTCAAACATTTTTTGCTCGACTGCGACGAACATTTTGCCGAGAAGTTTTTGCTCGACTTCGAACATTTTCCCGAACATTTTTTGCTCGACACCGAACATTTTGCCGAGCATTTTTTGCTCGACACCGAACTTTTTGCCGAGCATTTTTTGCTCGACTCCAAACATTTTGCCGAGCATTTTTTGCTCGACTCCGAACATTTTGCCGAGCATTTTTTGCTCGACTCCGAACATATTTTGCTCGACTCCGAACATTTTGCCGAGCAATTTTTGCTCGAATCCGAACATATTTTGCTCGACTCCGAACATTTTCCCGAGCATTTTTTGCTCGACTCCGAACATTTTGCCGAGCATTTTTTGCTCGACACCGAACATTTTCCCGAGCATTTTTTGCTCGACTCCGAACATATTTTGCTCGACTCCGAACATTTTGCCGAGCATTTTTTGCTGGACACCGAACATTTTCCCGAGCATTTTTTGCTCGGCTCCGAACATATTTTGCTCGACACCGAACATATTTTGCTCGACTCCGAACATTTTGCCGAGCATATTTTTCTCGACTCCGAACATTTTGCCGAGCATTTTTTGCTCGGCTCCGAACATATTTTGCTCGACTCCGAACATTTTCCCGAGCATTTTTTGCTCGACTCCGAACATTTTGCCGAGCATTTTTTGCTCGACACCGAACATTTTCCCGAGCATTTTTTGCTCGACTCCGAACATATTTTGCTCGACTCCGAACATTTTGCCGAGCATTTTTTGCTGGACACCGAACATTTTCCCGAGCATTTTTTGCTCGGCTCCGAACATATTTTGCTCGACACCGAACATATTTTGCTCGACTCCGAACATTTTGCCGAGCATATTTTTCTCGACTCCGAACATTTTGCCGAGCATTTTTTGCTCGGCTCCGAACATATTTTGCTCGACTCCGAACATATTTTGCTCGACTCCGAACATTTTGCCGAGCATATTTTTCTCGACTCCAAACATTTTGCCGAGCATTTTTTGCTTGACTCCGAACATTTTTTGCTCGACTCCAAACATATTTTGCTCGATTCCAAACATTTTTTGCTCGACTCTGAACATTTTGCCGAGCATTTTTTGCTCGACTCCGAACATTTTCCCGAGCATTTTTTGCTCGACTCCGAACATATTTTGCTCGACTCCGAACATTTTGCCGAGCATATTTTTCTCGACTCCGAACATTTTGCCGAGCATTTTTTGCTTGACTCCGAACATTTTTTGCTCGACTCCAAACATATTTTGCTCGATTCCAAACATATTTTGCTCGACTCCGAACATTTTCCCGAGCATTTTTTGCTCGACTTCAAACATTTTTTGCTCGACACCGAAAATTTTTTGCTCGACTGCGAACATTTTGCCGAGAATTTTTGCTCGACTCCGAACATTTTCCCGAACATTTTTTGCTCGACACCGAACATTTTGCCGAGCATTTTTTGCTGGACACCGAACATTTTGCCGAGCATTTTTTGCTCGACTCCAAACATTTTGCCGAGCATTTTTTGCTCGACGCCGAACATATTTTGCTCGACTCCGAACATTTTGCCGAGCAATTTTTGCTCGACTCCGAACATATTTTGCTCGACTCCGAACATTTTCCCGAGCATTTTTTGATCGACTCCGAACATTTTGCCGAGCATTTTTTGCTCGACACCGAACATTTTCCCGAGCATTTTTTGCTCGACTCCGAACATATTTTGCTCGACTCCGAACATTTTGCCGAGCATTTTTTGCTGGACACCGAACATTTTCCCGAGCATTTTTTGCTCGACTCCGAACATATTTTGCTCGACACCGAACATTTTCCCGAGCATTTTTTGTTCGACTCCGAACATTTTCCCGAGCATTTTTTGCTCGACACCGAACATTTTTTGCTTGACTCCGAACATTTTGCCGAGCATTTTTTGCTCGACACCGAACATTTTCCCGAGCATTTTTTGCTCGACTCCGAACATAATATTTTGCTCGACTCCGAACATTTTGCCAAGCATTTTTTGCTCGACACCGAACATTTTTCCGAGCATTTTTTGCTCGACTCCGAACATATTTTGCTCGACTCCGAACATTTTGCCGAGCATTTTATGCTCGACACCGAACATTTTTTGCTCGACACCGAACATTTTTTGCTCGACTCCGAACATTTTGCCGAACATTTTTTGCTCGACTCCGAA
Organism: Anthocharis cardamines; assembly: GCA_905404175.1. Classification (NCBI taxonomy): domain Eukaryota; kingdom Metazoa; phylum Arthropoda; class Insecta; order Lepidoptera; family Pieridae; genus Anthocharis; species Anthocharis cardamines. The sequence goes on from FR989964.1 coordinate 6,908,051, forward strand.
CATATTTTGCTCGACTCCAAACATTTTGCCGAGCATTTTTTGCTCGAATCCGAACATTTTCCCGAGCATTTTTTGCTCGACACCGAACATTTTTTGCTCGACTCCGAACATTTTCCCGAGCATTTTTTGCTCGACTCCGAACATTTTGCCGAGCATTTTTTACTCGACACCGAACATTTTTCCGAGCATTTTTTGCTCGACTCCGAACATATTTTGCTCGACTCCGAACATTTTGCCGAGCATTTTATGCTCGACACCGAACATTTTTTGCTCGACACCAAACATTTTTTGCTCGACTCCGAACATTTTGCCGAACATTTTTTGCTCGACTCCGAACATATTTTGCTCGACTCCGAACATTTTGCCGAGCATTTTTTGCTCGACACCGAACATTTTTTGCTCGACTCCGAACATTTTGCCGAGCATTTTTTACTCGACACCGAACATTTTCCCGAGCATTTTTTGCTCGACTCCGAACATATTTTGCTCGACTCCGAACATTTTGCCGAGCATTTTTTGCTCGACACCGAACATTTTTTGCTCGACACCGAACATTTTTTGCTCGACTCCGAACATTTTGCCGAGCATATTTTGCTCGACTCCGAACATTTTGCCGAGCATTTTTTGCTCGACACCGAACATTTTCCCGAACATTTTTTGCTCGACTCCGAACATATTTTGCTCGACTCCGAACATTTTGCCGAGCATTTTTTGCTCGACAACGAACATTTTCCCGAGCATTTTTTGCTCGACTCCGAACATATTTTGTTCGACTCCGAACATTTTGCCGAGCATTATTTGCTCGACACCGAACATTTTCCCGAGCATTTTTGCTCGACTCCGAACATATTTTGCTCGACTCCGAACATTTTGCCGAGCATTTTTTGCTCGACACCGAACATTTTCCCGAGCATTTTTTGCTCGACTCCGAACATTTTCCCGAGCATTTTTTGCTCGACACCGAACCTTTTTTGCTCGACTCCGAACATTTTGCCGAGCATTTTTTGCTCGACACCGAACATTTTCCCGAGCATTTTTAGCTCGACACCGAACATTTTTTGCTCGACTCCGAACATTTTGCCGAGCATTTTTTGCTCGACTTCGAACATTTTGCCGAGCATTTTTTGTTCGACTTCGAACATATTTTGCGCGACTCCCAACATTTTGCCGAGCATATTTTGCTCGACTCCGAACATTTTGCCGAGCATTTTTTGCTAGACACCGAACATTTTCCCGAACATTTTTTGCTCGACTCCGAACATTATCCCGAGCATTTTTTGCTCGACTCCGAATATATTTTGTTCGACTCCGAACATTTTGCCCAGCATTTTTTGCTCGACACCGAACATTTTCCCGAGCATTTTTGCTCGACTCCGAACATATTTTGCTCGACTCCGAACATTTTGCCGAGCATTTTTTGCTCGACACCGAACTATTTCCCGAGCATTTTTTGCTCGACTCCGAACATTTTGCCGAACATTTTTTGCTCGACACCGAACATTTTTTGCTCGACTCCGAACATTTTGCCGAGCATTTTTTACTCGACACCGAACATTTTCCTGAGCATTTTTTGCTCGACTCCGAACATATTTTGCTCGACTCCGAACATTTTGCCGAGCATTTTTTGCTCGACACCGAACATTTTTTGCTCGACACCGAACATTTTTTGCTCGACTCCGAACATTTTGCCGAGCATATTTTGCTCGACTCCGAACATTTTGCCGAGCATTTTTTGCTCGACACCGAACATTTTCCCGAACATTTTTTGCTCGACTCCGAACATATTTTGCTCGACTCCGAACATTTTGCCGAGCATTTTTTGCTCGACACCGAACATTTTCCCGAGCATTTTTTGCTCGACTCCGAACATATTTTGTTCGACTCCGAACATTTTGCCGAGCATTTTTTGCTCGACACCGAACATTTTCCCGAGCATTTTTGCTCGACTCCGAACATATTTTGCTCGACTCCGAACATTTTGCCGAGCATTTTTTGCTCGACTCCGAACATTTTCCCGAGCATTTTTTGCTCGACTCCGAACATATTTTTCTCCACTCCGAACATTTTGCCGAGCATTTTTTGCTCGACTCCGAACATATTATGCTCGACTCCGAACATTTTGCCGAGCATTTTTTGCTCGACACCGAACATTTTGCCGAGCATTTTTTGCTCGAATCCGAACATTTTGCCGAGCATTTTTTGCTCGACACCGAACATTTTTTGCTCGACTCCGAACATTTTCCCGAGCATTTTTTGCTCGACTCCGAACATTTTGCCGAGCATTTTTTACTCGACACCGAACATTTTTCCGAGCATTTTTTGCTCGACTCCGAACATATTTTGCTCGACACCGAACATTTTTTGCTCGACACCGAACATTTTTTGCTCGACTCCGAACATTTTGCCGAGCATATTTTGCTCGACTCCGAACATTTTGCCGAGCATTTTTTGCTCGACACCGAACATTTTCCCGAACATTTTTTGCTCGACTCCGAACATATTTTGCTCGACTCCGAACATTTTGCCGAGCATTTTTTGCTCGACACCGAACATTTTCCCGAGCATTTTTTGCTCGACTCCGAACATATTTTGTTCGACTCCGAACATTTTGCCGAGCATTTTTTGCTCGACACCGAACATTTTTCCGAGTATTTTTTGCTCGACTCCGAACATATTTTGCTCGACTCCGAACATTTTGCCGAGCATTTTTTGCTCGACACCGAACATTTTTTGCTCGACACCGAACATTTTTTGCTCGACTCCGAACATTTTGCCGAGCATATTTTGCTCGACTCCGAACATTTTGCCGAGCATTTTTTGCTCGACACCGAACATTTTCCCGAACATTTTTTGCTCGACTCCGAACATATTTTGCTCGACTCCGAACATTTTGCCGAGCATTTTTTGCTCGACACCGAACATTTTCCCGAGCATTTTTTGCTCGACTCCGAACATATTTTGTTCGACTCCGAACATTTTGCCGAGCATTTTTTGCTCGACACCGAACATTTTCCCGAACATTTTTTGCTCGACTCCGAACATATTTTGCTCGACTCCGAACATTTTGCCGAGCATTTTTTGCTCGACACCGAACATTTTCCCGAGCATTTTTTGCTCGACTCCGAACATATTTTGTTCGACTCCGAACATTTTGCCGAGCATTTTTTGCTCGACACCGAACATTTTCCCGAGCATTTTTGCTCGACTCCGAACATATTTTGCTCGACTCCGAACATTTTGCCGAGCATTTTTTGCTCGACTCCGAACATTTTCCCGAGTATTTTTTGCTCGACTCCGAACATATTTTTCTCGACTCCGAACATTTTGCCGAGCATTTTTTGCTCGACTCCGAACATATTATGCTCGACTCCGAACATTTTGCCGAGCATTTTTTGCTCGACACCGAACATTTTGCCGAGCATTTTTTGCTCGAATCCGAACATTTTCCCGAGCATTTTTTGCTCGACTCCGAACATTTTCCCGAGCATTTTTTGCTCGACTCCGAACATTTTGCCGAGCATTTTTTACTCGACACCGAACATTTTTCCGAGCATTTTTTGCTCGACTCCGAACATATTTTGCTCGACTCCGAACATTTTGCCGAGCATTTTTTGCTCGACACCGAACATTTTCCCGAGCATTTTTTGCTCGACTCCGAACATATTTTGTTCGACTCCGAACATTTTCCCGAGCATTTTTTGCTCGACACCGAACATTTTCCCGAGCATTTTTGTTCGACTCCGAACATATTTTGCTCGACTCCGAACATTTTGCCGAGCATTTTTTGCTCGACACCGAACATTTTCCCGAGCATTTTTTGCTCGACTCCGAACATATTTTTCTCGACTCCGAACATTTTGCCGAGCATTTTTTGCTCGACACCGGACATTTTCCCGAGCATTTTTTGCTCGACACCGAACATTTTTTGCTCGACTCCGAACATTTTGCCGAGCATTTTTTGCTCGACACCGAACATTTTCCCGAGCATTTTTGTTCGACTCCGAACATATTTTGCTCGACTCCGAACATTTTCCCGAGCATTTTTTGCTCGACTCCGAACATATTTTGTTCGACTCCGAACATTTTGCCGAGCATTTTTTGCTCGACACCGAACATTTTCCCGAGCATTTTTGCTCGACTCCGAACATATTTTGCTCGACTCCGAACATTTTGCCGAGCATTTTTTGCTCGACACCGAACATTTTCCCGAGCATTTTTTGCTCGACACCGAACATTTTCCCGAGCATTTTTTGCTCGACTCCGAACATATATTGCTCGAATCCGAACATTTTCCCGAGCATTTTTTGCTCGACACCGAACATTTTTTGCTCGACTCCGAATATTTTCCCGAGCATTTTTTGCTCGACTCCGAACATTTTGCCGAGCATTTTTTACTCGACACCGAACATTTTTCCGAGCATTTTTTGCTCGACTCCGAACATATTTTGCTCGACTCCGAACATTTTGCCGAGCATTTTTTGCTCGACACCGAACATTTTTTGCTCGACACCGAACATTTTGCCGAGCATTTTTTGCTCGACACCGAACATTTTCCCGAGCATTTTTTGCTCGACTCCGAACATTTTCCCGAGCATTTTTTGCTCGACATCGAACATTTTTTGCTCGACTCCGAACATTTTGCCGAGCATTTTTTGCTCGACACCGAACATTTTCCCGAGCATTTTTTGCTCGACACCGGACATTTTCCCGAGCATTTATTGCTCGACTCCGAACATATTTTGCTCGACTCCGAACATTTTGCCGAGCATTTTTTGCTCGACACCGAACATTTTCCCGAGCATTTTTTGCTCGACTCCGAACATATTATGCTCGACTCCGAACATTTTGCCGAGCATTTTTTGCTCGACACCGAACATTTTGCCGAGCATTTTTTGCTCGAATCCGAACATTTTCCCGAGCATTTTTTGCTCGACACCGAACATTTTTTGCTCGAATCCGAACATTTTCCCGAGCATTTTTTGCTCGACACCGAACATTTTTTGCTCGACTCCGAATATTTTCCCGAGCATTTTTTGCTCGACTCCGAACATTTTGCCGAGCATTTTTTACTCGACACCGAACATTTTTCCGAGCATTTTTTGCTCGACTCCGAACATATTTTGCTCGACTCCGAACATTTTGCCGAGCATTTTTTGCTCGACACCGAACATTTTTTGCTCGACACCGAACATTTTGCCGAGCATTTTTTGCTCGACACCGAACATTTTCCCGAGCATTTTTTGCTCGACTCCGAACATTTTCCCGAGCATTTTTTGCTCGACATCGAACATTTTTTGCTCGACTCCGAACATTTTGCCGAGCATTTTTTGCTCGACACCGAACATTTTGCCGAGCATTTTTTGCTCGACTCCGAACATATTATGCTCGACTCCGAACATTTTGCCGAGCATTTTTTGCTCGACACCGAACATTTTGCCGAGCATTTTTTGCTCGAATCCGAACATTTTCCCGAGCATTTTTTGCTCGACACCGAACATTTTTTGCTCGACTCCGAATATTTTCCCGAGCATTTTTTGCTCGACTCCGAACATTTTGCCGAGCATTTTTTACTCGACACCGAACATTTTTCCGAGCATTTTTTGCTCGACTCCGAACATATTTTGCTCGACTCCGAACATTTTGCCGAGCATTTTTTGCTCGACACCGAACATTTTTTGCTCGACACCGAACATTTTGCCGAGCATTTTTTGCTCGACACCGGACATTTTCCCGAGCATTTTTTGCTCGACTCCGAACATTTTCCCGAGCATTTATTGCTCGACTCCAAACATTTTGCCGAGCATTTTTTGCTCGACACCGAAAATTTTCCCGAGCATTTTTGCTCGACTTCGAACACATTTTGCTCGACTCCGAACATTTTGCCGAGCATTTTTTGCTCGACACCGAACATTTTCCCGAGCATTTTTTGCTCGACTCCGAACATATTATGCTCGACTCCGAACATTTTGCCGAGCATTTTTTGCTCGACACCGAACATTTTGCCGAGCATTTTTTGCTCGAATCCGAACATTTTCCCGAGCATTTTTTGCTCGACACCGGACATTTTCCCGAGCATTTTTTGCTCGACTCCGAATATTTTCCCGAGCATTTATTGCTCGACTCCGAACATTTTGCCGAGCATTTTTTGCTCGACACCGAACATTTTCCCGAGCATTTTTTGCTCGACACCGAACATTTTGCCGAGCATTTTTTGCTCGACACCGAACATTTTTTGCTCGACACCGAACATTTTTTGCTCGACTCCGAACATTTTGCCGAGCATTTTTTGCTCGACACCGAACATTTTTTGCTCGACACCGAACATTTTTTGCTCGACTCCGAACATTTTGCCGAGCATATTTTGCTCGACTCCGAACATTTTGCCGAGCATTTTTTGCTCGACACCGAACATTTTCCCGAACATTTTTTGCTCGACTCCGAACATATTTTGCTCGACTCCGAACATTTTGCCGAGCATTTTTTGCTCGACAACGAACATTTTCCCGAGCATTTTTTGCTCGACTCCGAACATATTTTGTTCGACTCCGAACATTTTGCCGAGCATTATTTGCTCGACACCGAACATTTTCCCGAGCATTTTTGCTCGACTCCGAACATATTTTGCTCGACTCCGAACATTTTGCCGAGCATTTTTTGCTCGACACCGAACATTTTCCCGAGCATTTTTTGCTCGACTCCGAACATTTTCCCGAGCATTTTTTGCTCGACACCGAACCTTTTTTGCTCGACTCCGAACATTTTGCCGAGCATTTTTTGCTCGACACCGAACATTTTCCCGAGCATTTTTAGCTCGACACCGAACATTTTTTGCTCGACTCCGAACATTTTGCCGAGCATTTTTTGCTCGACTTCGAACATTTTGCCGAGCATTTTTTGTTCGACTTCGAACATATTTTGCGCGACTCCCAACATTTTGCCGAGCATATTTTGCTCGACTCCGAACATTTTGCCGAGCATTTTTTGCTAGACACCGAACATTTTCCCGAACATTTTTTGCTCGACTCCGAACATTATCCCGAGCATTTTTTGCTCGACTCCGAATATATTTTGTTCGACTCCGAACATTTTGCCCAGCATTTTTTGCTCGACACCGAACATTTTCCCGAGCATTTTTGCTCGACTCCGAACATATTTTGCTCGACTCCGAACATTTTGCCGAGCATTTTTTGCTCGACACCGAACTATTTCCCGAGCATTTTTTGCTCGACTCCGAACATTTTGCCGAACATTTTTTGCTCGACACCGAACATTTTTTGCTCGACTCCGAACATTTTGCCGAGCATTTTTTACTCGACACCGAACATTTTCCTGAGCATTTTTTGCTCGACTCCGAACATATTTTGCTCGACTCCGAACATTTTGCCGAGCATTTTTTGCTCGACACCGAACATTTTTTGCTCGACACCGAACATTTTTTGCTCGACTCCGAACATTTTGCCGAGCATATTTTGCTCGACTCCGAACATTTTGCCGAGCATTTTTTGCTCGACACCGAACATTTTCCCGAACATTTTTTGCTCGACTCCGAACATATTTTGCTCGACTCCGAACATTTTGCCGAGCATTTTTTGCTCGACACCGAACATTTTCCCGAGCATTTTTTGCTCGACTCCGAACATATTTTGTTCGACTCCGAACATTTTGCCGAGCATTTTTTGCTCGACACCGAACATTTTCCCGAGCATTTTTGCTCGACTCCGAACATATTTTGCTCGACTCCGAACATTTTGCCGAGCATTTTTTGCTCGACTCCGAACATTTTCCCGAGCATTTTTTGCTCGACTCCGAACATATTTTTCTCCACTCCGAACATTTTGCCGAGCATTTTTTGCTCGACTCCGAACATATTATGCTCGACTCCGAACATTTTGCCGAGCATTTTTTGCTCGACACCGAACATTTTGCCGAGCATTTTTTGCTCGAATCCGAACATTTTGCCGAGCATTTTTTGCTCGACACCGAACATTTTTTGCTCGACTCCGAACATTTTCCCGAGCATTTTTTGCTCGACTCCGAACATTTTGCCGAGCATTTTTTACTCGACACCGAACATTTTTCCGAGCATTTTTTGCTCGACTCCGAACATATTTTGCTCGACACCGAACATTTTTTGCTCGACACCGAACATTTTTTGCTCGACTCCGAACATTTTGCCGAGCATATTTTGCTCGACTCCGAACATTTTGCCGAGCATTTTTTGCTCGACACCGAACATTTTCCCGAACATTTTTTGCTCGACTCCGAACATATTTTGTTCGACTCCGAACATTTTGCCGAGCATTTTTTGCTCGACACCGAACATTTTTCCGAGCATTTTTTGCTCGACTCCGAACATATTTTGCTCGACTCCGAACATTTTGCCGAGCATTTTTTGCTCGACTCCGAACATTTTTTGCTCGACACCGAACATTTTTTGCTCGACTCCGAACATTTTGCCGAGCATATTTTGCTCGACTCCGAACATTTTGCCGAGCATTTTTTGCTCGACACCGAACATTTTCCCGAACATTTTTTGCTCGACTCCGAACATATTTTGCTCGACTCCGAACATTTTGCCGAGCATTTTTTGCTCGACACCGAACATTTTCCCGAGCATTTTTTGCTCGACTCCGAACATATTTTGTTCGACTCCGAACATTTTGCCGAGCATTTTTTGCTCGACACCGAACATTTTCCCGAACATTTTTTGCTCGACTCCGAACATATTTTGCTCGACTCCGAACATTTTGCCGAGCATTTTTTGCTCGACACCGAACATTTTCCCGAGCATTTTTTGCTCGACTCCGAACATATTTTGTTCGACTCCGAACATTTTGCCGAGCATTTTTTGCTCGACACCGAACATTTTCCCGAGCATTTTTGCTCGACTCCGAACATATTTTGCTCGACTCCGAACATTTTGCCGAGCATTTTTTGCTCGACTCCGAACATTTTCCCGAGTATTTTTTGCTCGACTCCGAACATATTTTTCTCGACTCCGAACATTTTGCCGAGCATTTTTTGCTCGACTCCGAACATATTATGCTCGACTCCGAACATTTTGCCGAGCATTTTTTGCTCGACACCGAACATTTTGCCGAGCATTTTTTGCTCGAATCCGAACATTTTCCCGAGCATTTTTTGCTCGACTCCGAACATTTTCCCGAGCATTTTTTGCTCGACTCCGAACATTTTGCCGAGCATTTTTTACTCGACACCGAACATTTTTCCGAGCATTTTTTGCTCGACTCCGAACATATTTTGCTCGACTCCGAACATTTTGCCGAGCATTTTTTGCTCGACTCCGAACATATTATGCTCGACTCCGAACATTTTGCCGAGCATTTTTTGCTCGACACCGAACATTTTGCCGAGCATTTTTTGCTCGAATCCGAACATTTTCCCGAGCATTTTTTGCTCGACTCCGAACATTTTCCCGAGCATTTTTTGCTCGACTCCGAACATTTTGCCGAGCATTTTTTACTCGACACCGAACATTTTTCCGAGCATTTTTTGCTCGACTCCGAACATATTTTGCTCGACTCCGAACATTTTGCCGAGCATTTTTTGCTCGACACCGAACATTTTCCCGAGCATTTTTTGCTCGACTCCGAACATATTTTGTTCGACTCCGAACATTTTCCCGAGCATTTTTTGCTCGACACCGAACATTTTCCCGAGCATTTTTGTTCGACTCCGAACATATTTTGCTCGACTCCGAACATTTTGCCGAGCATTTTTTGCTCGACACCGAACATTTTCCCGAGCATTTTTTGCTCGACTCCGAACATATTTTTCTCGACTCCGAACATTTTGCCGAGCATTTTTTGCTCGACACCGGACATTTTCCCGAGCATTTTTTGCTCGACACCGAACATTTTTTGCTCGACTCCGAACATTTTGCCGAGCATTTTTTGCTCGACACCGAACATTTTCCCGAGCATTTTTGTTCGACTCCGAACATATTTTGCTCGACTCCGAACATTTTCCCGAGCATTTTTTGCTCGACTCCGAACATATTTTGTTCGACTCCGAACATTTTGCCGAGCATTTTTTGCTCGACACCGAACATTTTCCCGAGCATTTTTGCTCGACTCCGAACATATTTTGCTCGACTCCGAACATTTTGCCGAGCATTTTTTGCTCGACACCGAACATTTTCCCGAGCATTTTTTGCTCGACACCGAACATTTTCCCGAGCATTTTTTGCTCGACTCCGAACATATATTGCTCGAATCCGAACATTTTCCCGAGCATTTTTTGCTCGACACCGAACATTTTTTGCTCGACTCCGAATATTTTCCCGAGCATTTTTTGCTCGACTCCGAACATTTTGCCGAGCATTTTTTACTCGACACCGAACATTTTTCCGAGCATTTTTTGCTCGACTCCGAACATATTTTGCTCGACTCCGAACATTTTGCCGAGCATTTTTTGCTCGACACCGAACATTTTTTGCTCGACACCGAACATTTTGCCGAGCATTTTTTGCTCGACACCGAACATTTTCCCGAGCATTTTTTGCTCGACTCCGAACATTTTCCCGAGCATTTTTTGCTCGACATCGAACATTTTTTGCTCGACTCCGAACATTTTGCCGAGCATTTTTTGCTCGACACCGAACATTTTCCCGAGCATTTTTTGCTCGACACCGGACATTTTCCCGAGCATTTATTGCTCGACTCCGAACATATTTTGCTCGACTCCGAACATTTTGCCGAGCATTTTTTGCTCGACACCGAACATTTTCCCGAGCATTTTTTGCTCGACTCCGAACATATTATGCTCGACTCCGAACATTTTGCCGAGCATTTTTTGCTCGACACCGAACATTTTGCCGAGCATTTTTTGCTCGAATCCGAACATTTTCCCGAGCATTTTTTGCTCGACACCGAACATTTTTTGCTCGAATCCGAACATTTTCCCGAGCATTTTTTGCTCGACACCGAACATTTTTTGCTCGACTCCGAATATTTTCCCGAGCATTTTTTGCTCGACTCCGAACATTTTGCCGAGCATTTTTTACTCGACACCGAACATTTTTCCGAGCATTTTTTGCTCGACTCCGAACATATTTTGCTCGACTCCGAACATTTTGCCGAGCATTTTTTGCTCGACACCGAACATTTTTTGCTCGACACCGAACATTTTGCCGAGCATTTTTTGCTCGACAACGAACATTTTCCCGAGCATTTTTTGCTCGACTCCGAACATTTTCCCGAGCATTTTTTGCTCGACATCGAACATTTTTTGCTCGACTCCGAACATTTTGCCGAGCATTTTTTGCTCGACACCGAACATTTTGCCGAGCATTTTTTGCTCGACACCGAACATTTTGCCGAGCATTTTTTGCTCGAATCCGAACATTTTCCCGAGCATTTTTTGCTCGACACCGAACATTTTTTGCTCGACTCCGAATATTTTCCCGAGCATTTTTTGCTCGACTCCGAACATTTTGCCGAGCATTTTTTACTCGACACCGAACATTTTTCCGAGCATTTTTTGCTCGACTCCGAACATATTTTGCTCGACTCCGAACATTTTGCCGAGCATTTTTTGCTCGACACCGAACATTTTTTGCTCGACACCGAACATTTTGCCGAGCATTTTTTGCTCGACACCGGACATTTTCCCGAGCATTTTTTGCTCGACTCCGAACATTTTCCCGAGCATTTATTGCTCGACTCCGAACATTTTGCCGAGCATTTTTTGCTCGACACCGAAAATTTTCCCGAGCATTTTTGCTCGACTTCGAACACATTTTGCTCGACTCCGAACATTTTGCCGAGCATTTTTTGCTCGACACCGAACATTTTCCCGAGCATTTTTTGCTCGACTCCGAACATATTATGCTCGACTCCGAACATTTTGCCGAGCATTTTTTGCTCGACACCGAACATTTTGCCGAGCATTTTTTGCTCGAATCCGAACATTTTCCCGAGCATTTTTTGCTCGACACCGGACATTTTCCCGAGCATTTTTTGCTCGACTCCGAATATTTTCCCGAGCATTTATTGCTCGACTCCGAACATTTTGCCGAGCATTTTTTGCTCGACACCGAACATTTTCCCGAGCATTTTTTGCTCGACACCGAACATTTTCCCGAACATTTTTTGCTCGACTCCGAACATATTTTGCTCGACTCCGAACATTTTGCCGAGCATTTTTTGCTCGACACCGAACATTTTCCCGAGCATTTTTTGCTCGACTCCGAACATATTTTGTTCGACTCCGAACATTTTGCCGAGCATTTTTTGCTCGACACCGAACATTTTTCCGAGCATTTTTTGCTCGACTCCGAACATATTTTGCTCGACTCCGAACATTTTGCCGAGCATTTTTTGCTCGACACCGAACATTTTTTGCTCGACACCGAACATTTTTTGCTCGACTCCGAACATTTTGCCGAGCATATTTTGCTCGACTCCGAACATTTTGCCGAGCATTTTTTGCTCGACACCGAACATTTTCCCGAACATTTTTTGCTCGACTCCGAACATATTTTGCTCGACTCCGAACATTTTGCCGAGCATTTTTTGCTCGACACCGAACATTTTCCCGAGCATTTTTTGCTCGACTCCGAACATATTTTGTTCGACTCCGAACATTTTGCCGAGCATTTTTTGCTCGACACCGAACATTTTCCCGAACATTTTTTGCTCGACTCCGAACATATTTTGCTCGACTCCGAACATTTTGCCGAGCATTTTTTGCTCGACACCGAACATTTTCCCGAGCATTTTTTGCTCGACTCCGAACATATTTTGTTCGACTCCGAACATTTTGCCGAGCATTTTTTGCTCGACACCGAACATTTTCCCGAGCATTTTTGCTCGACTCCGAACATATTTTGCTCGACTCCGAACATTTTGCCGAGCATTTTTTGCTCGACTCCGAACATATTATGCTCGACACCGAACATTTTGCCGAGCATTTTTTGCTCGAATCCGAACATTTTCCCGAGCATTTTTTGCTCGACTCCGAACATTTTCCCGAGCATTTTTTGCTCGACTCCGAACATTTTGCCGAGCATTTTTTACTCGACACCGAACATTTTTCCGAGCATTTTTTGCTCGACTCCGAACATATTTTGCTCGACTCCGAACATTTTGCCGAGCATTTTTTGCTCGACACCGAACATTTTCCCGAGCATTTTTGTTCGACTCCGAACATATTTTGCTCGACTCCGAACATTTTGCCGAGCATTTTTTGCTCGACACCGAACATTTTCCCGAGCATTTTTTGCTCGACTCCGAACATATTTTTCTCGACTCCGAACATTTTGCCGAGCATTTTTTGCTCGACACCGGACATTTTCCCGAGCATTTTTTGCTCGACACCGAACATTTTTTGCTCGACTCCGAACATTTTGCCGAGCATTTTTTACTCGACACCGAACATTTTACCGAGCATTTTTTGCTCGACTCCGAACATATTTTGCTCGACTCCGAACATTTTCCCGAACATTTTTTGCTCGACTCCGAACATATTTTGTTCGACTCCGAACATTTTGCCGAGCATGTTTTGCTCGACTCCGAACATTTTCCCGAGCATTTTTGCTCGACTCCGAAAATTTTTTGCTCGACTCCGAACATTTTCCCGAGCATTTTTTGCTCGACTCCGAACATTTTGCAGAGCATTTTTTGCTCGACTCCGAACATATTTTGCTCGACTCCAAACATTTTGCCGAGCATTTTTTGCTCCACGCCGAACATATTTTGCTCGACTCCGAACATTTTGCCGAGCAATTTTTGCTCGACTCTGAACATATTTTGCTCGACTCCGAACATATTTTGTTCGACTCCGAACATTTTGCCGAGCATTTTTTGCTCGACACCGAACATTTTCCCGAGCATTTTTTGCTCGACTCCGAACATATTTTGTTCGACTCCGAACATTTTGCCGAGCATTTTTTGCTCGACACCGAACATTTTCCCGAGCATTTTTGCTCGACTCCGAACATATTTTGCTCGACTCCGAACATTTTGCCGAGCATTTTTTGCTCGACACCGAACATTTTCCCGAGCATTTTTTGCTCGACACCGGACATTTTCCCGAGCATTTTTTGCTCGACTCCGAACATATTTTGCTCGACTCCGAACATTTTGCCGAGCATTTTTTGCTCGACACCGAACATTTTCCCGAGCATTTTTTGCTCGACTCCGAACATATATTGCTCGACACCGGACATTTTCCCGAGCATTTTTTGCTCGACTCCGAACATTTTCCCGAGCATTTTTTGCTCGACTCCGAACATTTTCCCGAGCATTTATTGCTCGACTCCGAACATTTTGCCGAGCATTTTTTGCTCGACACCGAACATTTTCCCGAGCATTTTTTGCTCGACAACGAACATTTTCCCGAACATTTTTTGCTCGACTCCGAACATATTTTGCTCGACTCCGAACATTTTGCCGAGCATTTTTTGCTCGACACCGAACATTTTCCCGAGCATTTTTTGCTCGACTCCGAACATATTTTGTTCGACTCCGAACATTTTGCCGAGCATTTTTTGCTCGACACCGAACATTTTCCCGAACATTTTTTGCTCGACTCCGAACATATTTTGCTCGACTCCGAACATTTTGCCGAGCATTTTTTGCTCGACACCGAACATTTTCCCGAGCATTTTTTGCTCGACTCCGAACATATTTTGTTCGACTCCGAACATTTTGCCGAGCATTTTTTGCTCGACTCCGAACATATTTTGCTCGACTCCGAACATTTTGCCGAGCATTTTTTGCTCGACACCGAACATTTTCCCGAACATTTTTTGCTCGACTCCGAACATATTTTGCTCGACTCCGAACATTTTGCCGAGCATTTTTTGCTCGACAACGAACATTTTCCCGAGCATTTTTTGCTCGACTCCGAACATATTTTGTTCGACTCCGAACATTTTGCCGAGCATTATTTGCTCGACACCGAACATTTTCCCGAGCATTTTTGCTCGACTCCGAACATATTTTGCTCGACTCCGAACATTTTGCCGAGCATTTTTTGCTCGACACCGAACATTTTCCCGAGCATTTTTTGATCGACTCCGAACATTTTCCCGAGCATTTTTTGCTCGACACCGAACATATTTTTCTCGACTCCGAACATTTTGCCGAGCATTTTTTGCTCGACTCCGAACATATTATGCTCGACTCCGAACATTTTGCCGAGCATTTTTTGCTCGACACCGAACATTTTGCCGAGCATTTTTTGCTCGAATCCGAACATTTTCCCGAGCATTTTTTGCTCGACTCCGAACATTTTCCCGAGCATTTTTTGCTCGACTCCGAACATTTTGCCGAGCATTTTTTACTCGACACCGAACATTTTGCCGAGCATTTTTTACTCGACACCGAACATTTTTCCGAGCATTTTTTGCTCGACTCCGAACATATTTTGCTCGACTCCGAACATTTTGCCGAGCATTTTTTGCTCGACACCGAACATTTTTTGCTCGACACCGAACATTTTGCCGAGCATTTTTTGCTCGACACCGAACATTTTCCCGAGCATTTTTTGCTCGACTCCGAACATTTTCCCGAGCATTTTTTGCTCGACATCGAACATTTTTTGCTCGACTCCGAACATTTTGCCGAGCATTTTTTGCTCGACACCGAACATTTTGCCGAGCATTTTTTGCTCGACTCCGAACATATTTTGCTCGACTCCGAACATTTTGCCGAGCATTTTTTGCTCGACACCGAACATTTTGCCGAGCATTTTTTGCTCGAATCCGAACATTTTCCCGAGCATTTTTTGCTCGACACCGAACATTTTTTGCTCGACTCCGAATATTTTCCCGAGCATTTTTTGCTCGACTCCGAACATTTTGCCGAGCATTTTTTACTCGACACCGAACATTTTTCCGAGCATTTTTTGCTCGACTCCGAACATATTTTGCTCGACTCCGAACATTTTGCCGAGCATTTTTTGCTCGACACCGAACATTTTTTGCTCGACACCGAACATTTTGCCGAGCATTTTTTGCTCGACACCGGACATTTTCCCGAGCATTTTTTGCTCGACTCCGAACATATTTTGTTCGACTCCGAACATTTTGCCGAGCATTTTTTGCTCGACACCGAACATTTTCCCGAACATTTTTTGCTCGACTCCGAACATATTTTGCTCGACTCCGAACATTTTGCCGAGCATTTTTTGCTCGACACCGAACATTTTCCCGAGCATTTTTTGCTCGACTCCGAACATATTTTGCTCGACTCCGAACATTTTGCCGAGCAATTTTTGCTCGACTCTGAACATATTTTGCTCGACTCCGAACATATTTTGTTCGACTCCGAACATATTTTGTTCGACTCCGAACATTTTGCCGAGCATTTTTTGCTCGACACCGAACATTTTCCCGAGCATTTTTTGCTCGACTCCGAACATATTTTGTTCGACTCCGAACATTTTGCCGAGCATTTTTTGCTCGACACCGAACATTTTCCCGAGCATTTTTGCTCGACTCCGAACATATTTTGCTCGACTCCGAACATTTTGCCGAGCATTTTTTGCTCGACACCGAACATATATTGCTCGACACCGTACATTTTCCCGAGCATTTTTTGCTCGACACCGGACATTTTCCCGAGCATTTTTTGCTCGACTCCGAACATTTTCCCGAGCATTTATTGCTCGACTCCGAACATTTTGCCGAGCATTTTTTGCTCGACACCGAACATTTTCCCGAGCATTTTTTGCTCGACTCCGAACATTTTCCCGAGCATTTATTGCTCGACTCCGAACATTTTGCCGAGCATTTTTTGCTCGACACTGAACATTTTCCCGAGCATTTTTTGCTCGACACCGAACATTTTCCCGAACATTTTTTGCTCGACTCCGAACATATTTTGCTCGACTCCGAACATTTTGCCGAGCATTTTTTGCTCGACACCGAACATTTTCCCGAGCATTTTTTGCTCGACTCCGAACATATTTTGTTCGACTCCGAACATTTTGCCGAGCATTTTTTGCTCGACACCGAACATTTTTCCGAGCATTTTTTGCTCGACTCCGAACATATTTTGCTCGACTCCGAACATTTTGCCGAGCATTTTTTGCTCGACACCGAACATTTTTTGCTCGACACCGAACATTTTTTGCTCGACTCCGAACATTTTGCCGAGCATATTTTGCTCGACTCCGAACATTTTGCCGAGCATTTTTTGCTCGACACCGAACATTTTCCCGAACATTTTTTGCTCGACTCCGAACATATTTTGCTCGACTCCGAACATTTTGCCGAGCATTTTTTGCTCGACTCCGAACATATTTTTCTCGACTCCGAACATTTTGCCGAGCATTTTTTGCTCGACACCGGACATTTTCCCGAGCATTTTTTGCTCGACACCGAACATTTTTTGCTCGACACCGAAAATTTTCCCGAGCATTTTTGCTCGACTTCGAACACATTTTGCTCGACTCCGAACATTTTGCCGAGCATTTTTTGCTCGACACCGAACATTTTCCCGAGCATTTTTTGCTCGACTCCGAACATATTATGCTCGACTCCGAACATTTTGCCGAGCATTTTTTGCTCGACACCGAACATTTTGCCGAGCATTTTTTGCTCGAATCCGAACATTTTCCCGAGCATTTTTTGCTCGACACCGGACATTTTCCCGAGCATTTTTTGCTCGACTCCGAACATTTTCCCGAGCATTTATTGCTCGACTCCGAACATTTTGCCGAGCATTTTTTGCTCGACACCGAACATTTTCCCGAGCATTTTTTGCTCGACTCCGAACATATTTTGTTCGACTCCGAACATTTTGCCGAGCATTTTTTGCTCGACACCGAACATTTTCCCGAGCATTTTTGCTCGACTCCGAACATATTTTGCTCGACTCCGAACATTTTGCCGAGCATTTTTTGCTCGACACCGAACATTTTCCCGAGCATTTTTTGCTCGACACCGAACATTTTTTGCTCGACACCGAACATTTTGCCGAGCATTTTTTGCTCGACACCGGACATTTTCCCGAGCATTTTTTGCTCGACTCCGAACATTTTCCCGAGCATTTATTGCTCGACTCCGAACATTTTGCCGAGCATTTTTTGCTCGACACCGAAAATTTTCCCGAGCATTTTTGCTCGACTTCGAACACATTTTGCTCGACTCCGAACATTTTGCCGAGCATTTTTTGCTCGACACCGAACATTTTCCCGAGCATTTTTTGCTCGACTCCGAACATTTTCCCGAGCATTTTTTGCTCGACATCGAACATTTTTTGCTCGACTCCGAACATTTTGCCGAGCATTTTTTGCTCGACACCGAACATTTTCCCGAACATTTTTTGCTCGACTCCGAACATATTTTGCTCGACTCCGAACATTTTGCCGAGCATTTTTTGCTCGACACCGAACATTTTCCCGAGCATTTTTTGCTCGACTCCGAACATATTTTGTTCGACTCCGAACATTTTGCCGAGCATTTTTTGCTCGACACCGAACATTTTCCCGAGCATTTTTGCTCGACTCCGAACATATTTTGCTCGACTCCGAACATTTTGACGAGCATTTTTTGCTCGACACCGAACATTTTCCCGAGCATTTTTTGCTCGACTCCGAACATATTTTTCTCGACTCCGAACATTTTGCCGAGCATTTTTTGCTCGACTCCGAACATATTATGCTCGACTCCGAACATTTTGCCGAGCATTTTTTGCTCGACACCGAACATTTTGCCGAGCATTTTTTGCTCGAATCCGAACATTTTCCCGAGCATTTTTTGCTCGACACCGAACATTTTTTGCTCGACTCCGAACATTTTCCCGAGCATTTTTTGCTCGACTCCGAACATTTTGCCGAGCATTTTTTACTCGACACCGAACATTTTGCCGAGCATTTTTTGCTCGACACCGAACATTTTTTGCTCGACACCGAACATTTTTTGCTCGACTCCGAACATTTTGCCGAGCATATTTTGCTCGACTCCGAACATTTTGCCGAGCATTTTTTGCTCGACACCGAACATTTTTTGCTCGACACCGAACATTTTTTGCTCGACTCCGAACATTTTGCCGAGCATATTTTGCTCGACTCCGAACATTTTGCCGAGCATTTTTTGCTCGACACCGAACATTTTCCCGAACATTTTTTGCTCGACTCCGAACATATTTTGCTCGACTCCGAACATTTTGCCGAGCATTTTTTGCTCGACACCGAACATTTTCCCGAGCATTTTTTGCTCGACTCCGAACATATTTTGTTCGACTCCGAACATTTTGCCGAGCATTTTTTGCTCGACACCGAACATTTTCCCGAGCATTTTTGCTCGACTCCGAACATATTTTGCTCGACTCCGAACATTTTGCCGAGCATTTTTTGCTCGACACCGAACATTTTCCCGAGCATTTTTTGCTCGACACCGGACATTTTCCCGAGCATTTTTTGCTCGACACCGAACATTTTTTGCTCGACTCCGAACATTTTGCCGAGCATATTTTGCTCGACTCCGAACATTTTGCCGAGCATATTTTGCTCGACTCCGAACATTTTGCCGAGCATTTTTTGCTCGACTCCGAACATATTTTGCTCGACTCCGAACATTTTGCCGAGCATTTTTTGCTCGACACCGAACATTTTCCCGAGCATTTTTTGCTCGACTCCGAACATTTTCCCGAGCATTTTTTGCTCGACACCGAACATTTTTTGCTCGACTCCGAACATTTTCCCGAGCATTTTTTGCTCGACACCGAACATTTTGCCGAGCATTTTTTACTCGACACCGAACATTTTCCCGAGCATTTTTTGCTCGACTCCGAACATTTTGCCGAGCATTTTTTGCTCGACACCGAACATTTTCCCGAACATTTTTTGCTCGACTCCGAACATATTTTGTTCGACTCCGAACATTTTGCCGAGCATTTTTTGCTCGACTCCGAACATATTTTTCTCGACTCCGAACATTTTGCCGAGCATTTTTTGCTCGACACCGGACATTTTCCCGAGCATTTTTTGCTCGACACCGAACATTTTTTGCTCGACTCCGAACATTTTGCCGAGCATTTTTTACTCGACACCGAACATTTTCCCGAGCATTTTTTGCTCGACTCCGAACATATTTTGCTCGACTCCGAACATTTTGCCGAGCATTTTTTGCTCGACACCGAACATTTTTTGCTCGACTCCGAACATTTTGCCGAGCATATTTTGCTCGACTCCGAACATTTTGCCGAGCATTTTTTGCTCGACACCGAACATTTTCCCGAACATTTTTTGCTCGACTCCGAACATATTTTGCTCGACTCCGAACATTTTGCCGAGCATTTTTTGCTTGACACCGAACATTTTCCCGAGCATTTTTTGCTCGACTCCGAACATATTTTGTTCGACTCCGAACATTTTGCCGAGCATTTTTTGCTCGACACCGAACATTTTCCCGAGCATTTTTGCTCGACTCCGAACATATTTTGCTCGACTCCGAACATTTTGCCGAGCATTTTTTGCTCGACACCGAACATTTTCTCGAGCATTTTTTGCTCGACTCCGAACATATTTTGCTCGACTCCGAACATTTTGCCGAGCATTTTTTGCTCGACACCGAACATTTTTTGCTCGACACCGAACATTTTTTGCTCGACTCCGAACATTTTGCCGAGCATATTTTGCTCGACTCCGAACATTTTGCCGAGCATTTTTTGCTCGACTCCGAACATATTTTGTTCGACTCCGAACATTTTGCCGAGCATTTTTTGCTCACCGGACATTTTTTGCTCGACTCCGAACATTTTGCCGAGCATTTTTTACTCGACACCGAACATTTTCCCGAGCATTTTTGCTCGACTCCGAACATATTTTGCTCGACTCCGAACATTTTGCCGAGCATTTTTTGCTCGACACCGAACATTTTCCCGAGCATTTTTTGCTCGACTCCGAACATATTTTGCTCGACTCCGAACATTTTGCCGAGCATTTTTTGCTCGACACCGAACATTTTCCCGAGCATTTTTGCTCGACTCCGAACATATTTTGCTCGACTCCGAACATTTTGCCGAGCATTTTTTGCTCGACACCGAACATTTTTTGCTCGACTCCGAACATTTTGCCGAGCATTTTTTACTCGACACCGAACATTTTCCCGAGCATTTTTGCTCGACTCCGAACATATTTTGCTCGACTCCGAACATTTTGCCGAGCATTTTTTGCTCGACACCGAACATTTTCCCGAGCATTTTTTGCTCGACTCCGAACATATTTTGCTCGACTCCGAACATTTTGCCGAGCATTTTTTGCTCGACACCGAACATTTTCCCGAGCATTTTTTGCTCGACTCCGAACATATTTTTCTCGACTCCGAACATTTTGCCGAGCATTTTTTGCTCGACACCGGACATTTTCCCGAGCATTTTTTGCTCGACACCGAACATTTTTTGCTCGACTCCGAACATTTTGCCGAGCATTTTTTACTCGACACCGAACATTTTCCCGAGCAATTTTTGCTCGACTCCGAACATATTTTTCTCGACTCCGAACATTTTGCCGAACATTTTTTGCTCGACACCGAACATTTTTTGCTCGACACCGAACATTTTTTGCTCGACTCCGAACATTTTGCCGAGCATATTTTGCTCGACTCCGAACATTTTGCCGAGCATTTTTTGCTCGACACCGAACATTTTCCCGAACATTTTTTGCTCGACTCCGAACATATTTTGCTCGACTCCGAACATTTTGCCGAGCATTTTTTGCTCGACACCGAACATTTTCCCGAGCATTTTTTGCTCGACTCCGAACATATTTTGTTCGACTCCGAACATTTTGCCGAGCATTTTTTGCTCGACACCGATCATTTTCCCGAGCATTTTTGCTCGACTCCGAACATATTTTGCTCGACTCCGAACATTTTGCCGAGCATTTTTTGCTCGACACCGAACATTTTTTGCTCGACTCCGAACATTTTGCCGAGCATTTTTTACTCGACACCGAACATTTTCCCGAGCAATATTTGCTCGACACCGAACATTTTCCCGAGCATTTTTGCTCGACTCCGAACATATTTTGCTCGACTCCGAACATTTTGCCGAGCATTTTTTGCTCGACACCGAACATTTTCCCGAACATTTTTTGCTCGACTCCGAACATTTTGCCGAGCATATTTTGCTCGACTCCGAACATTTTGCCGAGCATTTTTTGCTCGACTCCGAACATATTTTGCTCGACTCCGAACATTTTGCCGAGCATTTTTTGCTCGACACCGAACATTTTCCCGAGCATTTTTTGCTGGACTCCGAACATTTTCCCGAGCATTTTTTGCTCGACACCGAACATTTTTTGCTCGACACCGAACATTTTCCCGAGCATTTTTTGCTCGACACCGAAAATTTTTTGCTCGACTCCGAACATTTTGCCGAGCATTTATTGCTCGACTTCGAACATTTTGCCGAGCATTTTTTGCTCGACTTCGAACAAATTTTGCGCGACTCCCAACATTTTGCCGAGCATATTTTGCTCGACTCCGAACATTTTGCCGAGCATTTTTTGCTCGACACCGAACATTTTCCCGAACATTTTTTGCTCGACTCCGAACATATTTTGTTCGACTCCGAACAATTTGCCGAGCATTTTTTGCTCGACTCCGAACATATTTTTCTCGACTCCGAACATTTTGCCGAGCATTTTTTGCTCGACACCGGACATTTTCCCGAGCATTTTTTGCTCGACACCGAACATTTTTTGCTCGACTCCGAACATTTTGCCGAGCATTTTTTACTCGACACCGAACATTTTCCCGAGCATTTTTTGCTCGACTCCGAACATATTTTGCTCGACTCCGAACATTTTGCCGAGCATTTTTTGCTCGACACCGAACATTTTTTGCTCAACACCGAACATTTTTTGCTCGACTCCGAACATTTTGCCGAGCATATTTTGCTCGACTCCGAACATTTTGCCGAGCATTTTTTGCTCGACACCGAACATTTTCCCGAACATTTTTTGCTCGACTCCGAACATATTTTGCTCGACTCCGAACATTTTGCCGAGCATTTTTTGCTCGACACCGAACATTTTCCCGAGCATTTTTTGCTCGACTCCGAACATATTTTGTTCGACTCCGAACATTTTGCCGAGCATTTTTTGCTCGACACCGAACATTTTCCCGAGCATTTTTGCTCGACTCCGAACATATTTTGCTCGACTCCGAACATTTTGCCGAGCATTTTTTGCTCGACACCGAACATTTTCCCGAGCATTTTTTGCTCGACTCCGAACATATTTTTCTCGACTCCGAACATTTTGCCGAGCATTTTTTGCTCGACACCGGACATTTTCCCGAGCATTTTTTGCTCGACACCGAACATTTTTTGCTCGACTCCGAACATTTTGCCGAGCATATTTTGCTCGACTCCGAACATTTTGCCGAGCATTTTTTGCTCGACTCCGAACATATTTTGCTCGACTCCGAACATTTTGCCGAGCATTTTTTGCTCGACACCGAACATTTTCCCGAGCATTTTTTGCTCGACTCCGAACATTTTCCCGAGCATTTTTTGCTCGACACCGAACATTTTTTGCTCGACTCCGAACATTTTCCCGAGCATTTTTTGCTCGACACCGAACATTTTCCCGAGCATTTTTTGCTCGACTCCGAACATATTTTGCTCGACTCCGAACATTTTGCCGAGCATTTTTTGCTCGACACCGAACATTTTCCCGAACATTTTTTGCTCGACTCCGAACATATTTTGTTCGACTCCGAACATTTTGCCGAGCATTTATTGCTCGACTTCGAACATTTTGCCGAGCATTTTTTGCTCGACTTCGAACAAATTTTGCGCGACTCCCAACATTTTGCCGAGCATATTTTGCTCGACTCCGAACATTTCGCCGAGCATTTTTTGCTCGACACCAAACATTTTCCCGAACATTTTTTGCTCGACTCCGAACATATTTTGTTCGACTCCGAACATTTTGCCGAGCATTTTTTGCTCGACACCGATCATTTTCCCGAGCATTTTTTGCTCGACTCCGAACATATTTTGCTCGACTCCGAACATTTTGCCGAGCATTTTTTGCTCGACTCCGAACCGTTTCCCGAGCATTTTTTGCTCGACACCGAACATTTTCCCGAGCATTTTTCGCTCGACTCCGAACATATTATAAAGACTGTTTTTTTTTCTAAGAGACTTATAAAGTATTATTACAAGTTGATTTAATTTTATGAAAACATTTAAAACTAGTTGTTTTTTTTATAATTACATAATTTTAAGAATGAGTGTTAGAGACTTGATTTTTTTGTTGATTTTTTTTCTAAGATTTGATTAAAGTGCCATAATTGTAATTAATAAAGAGTATTTTTAACTTAAAATGTATTTTATTTATTAATTAAAACTTCAATTATGATAACTCATGCGAAAATATAGTTATATTAACAGAAAAAAATAGGAAAGCTCTGAAGTTTTATTTTTACACGTCATTTTTACGTATGATTGAGCTTTGTAACTAGTTAAATATGATTGGGCTTCTAGGGTTAAGGCAAGTTCTTTTTAAATAACATAGCACTTACTAAGTAAGCACTAAAGGCACATACAATCCAGTATTAATATACTTAAGGCTAATAAAAAACCAGTTTATTTAAGTATATCCTTAATTAACTATATTATATCTTTTTACTAAGATAGTTAAGATTTATTAAGATTTAAAGGCAAGTGATCAGTCTTCTGTACTCTGCCCGTCCAAAACATTTTTTATCTTGTTTCCTCGGCATTGAACCTGGGACCTCCAGTGTATCTGCATACCACTGAGTCTCTAAATTTTGCCATAGTATAGAAAATTACATCATTTATCAATTAAAAATAGATCGCGTAACTCTGTGAAATTTCTGTTTGTTTTTGACCACGTTTGCTATTTACACTCGAAAGGTCGGCGTAAATAAAATAATAGAAATGGTAAAAGTTATTTCATTTAAATACTATTGTTAATAAAATACAATATTAAATCATCAATACAATTGAATAAACTCGATATTATATCTTTTCTTAAGAATGATATCTAAACGTAACCGTCAAACGCGTGAAAAATGAATGAGGTTATCAGAGCAGAGGGGTATAATTGAGATCCTCACAATTGCGATATGATGGATCTCACACCTCGCCATTAAATCGCTCTTCAAAGGGTAAATCTATATTTAAGTGCCTCGAAGTTCCTCCTTGTAATTACATTTTTATGTTGTCGAGGGCTCCCAACTTGTTCGTGGTACTAATGCCTCTTACAAATTCGAATATAATAGACTCAGTTCGGTGGCGTAGTTTGATATCTTTTTCATTTCACGGGGTTGCTTTACATAATGTAAGATAAAAGTAAGCCCTCTGTTGTTGCAAATATCTATGGGTGGCGGTGATCACTTACCACCACGTGAGCTACTTGTTTATTGCCCCCTATAGCAAAAAGAAGATAAAATGATTTTCTGTTTCCCAATTTTCTTTTTCTTATTTTTAATATTTTTGATGTGTTATTATAAATACATACTTACCCATTGGGGTAGTCAGAAATCACAGAACTCCATACGCTCCGATCCTTGCATACCACTTGCGCTTCTTCCACTTTCATTAATGCTTTCATACACACTCATCAGTTTCGAGTACTTTTGACCTGGCCCTTTTGAAGAACATCTCCAATCTGATCGAGGTACTTTCGCCGAGGTCGACCACTCTCGACTCTTACGATAATACATATTTACCGTTTATGCAATCTTTTCTATATATCGATACCCACGTAAGTTGTGGTAACCAAAAAGGCTTGCAGCACATCCTCAAAACCTGTCCGTTTTGCCCCCCTGATATAAAAAAATATCACTGAAATCAGTCTCTTATCTTAGTGGCGACTTATATTCGAAAGAAAATAAATCATATTTGTTTTTGTTCGAAAAATTAACTAGACAGCCCTAACAAGAAGCCTTTAAAGAGTATCTCGAGACGCAAAACGTAATATTATTTATCTGTACATTCAATAATATTGAAATGTATTTTTGTTTGTTTATCGTTAAACACATTTTATGTCAATATTTACTGTATTATACAGGTTATTTATAGAAATAATGCTTATCAATCTCAATAAAGGTGAATATATTTTTGACTGATTTTATGAGATACCTACATACATATAGTGTTTGTAATGAACATTTCGTATTACTTTTTCATTATTTCGTCTTCTAATTTTCATAAAATATTCTTATTTTAAAAATATTTTTCAGAAGTTTTATTCAAAATTACTAGGTAATGTTATAATTGAATAATTATTGTGAGACAATATAAAAAAAAATCTATTACTACAGTATGATTTTAATACTTACTCTCATATATATTAAGTTTAAATTATATTAACAGTGCGTCATTGTTGTCCGAAAATAATAATATAAATTTATATTGTTTTAATGTATGACGCCGCACATTGATATTATAGAATAAATATAGTTTAAAATAAAATTATATCCCAAAAATTCATTTTTTTGGTAAACACTTGTTTGATCGAAAATTTTGCCAATTGTATTTCGTTTTAATAGTATAATATTAACGTATTTTAAACTAAGTAGTTCATAATTTAATGTAAGGTCCTTCAAAACTGTTTTAGGAAACATTCTATGAAAATAAATATATAAGAAAAATGTTGATTCAGATCACTTTTAGTCTAGCCTACGCGCAGACTAGAGCCACCGGTGGCCGCCACTAGAAGCGGCGTCTAGACGCGGCCACCGGTGGCCGCGTTTCAGCCACTGTAAAATGTATGAAATATCGCGCCCGCACGTTGTGGCGGCCACCGGTGGCTAGAAGCTCGGTGGCGGCCACTCGAGCGCCGTGTTTGCGCGGATGCCCTAAAATGTATGAAATATTACGCCCGTAGCTTGTGGCGGCCACCGGTGGCTATGCTGTGGTCGCCACTAGTGGCTCTAGTCTGCGCGTAGGCAAGTCACTCAACGTTAAGTCTGCAGTTAAAGCTAAATAAGAAGATAATAAATAAATTTATTTCAAAGGAAATCCTATAATGCTACGCCATCATTTATATAAATACAAGGAGTGCAATGAATACTTTTGATGATGCAACTATGCATCTAACGGATATTATGTAGACGGGTACATTCATAAAATCCGTTAGTTCTACACATTCTAACAAGAAGCAACGGTAAATCGTATGCAGGTTATAGAAACCATCATATATATATTTTTTATTTTGTTTTAAACCATAAAATATGCAACTATGAGCATTTTTTGGATCTATTTTTTTCATAGAGAGGAGAGTACCTAACAGAATATTCCTTATTCTGTCCATTGGCATAATTGATATTAATAAAAATCTTTCATTTCATATATTATTAATTGTGTAGTGAATATTTTTGTTCGTATTTTGATAGTATTATCGTCGTTGCGCCTGCCAAATTCCATATGTGCATTTTTTTGATTTTTGGTTTTTGCACAAAAATTTTATTCTCTACTGTGTTACTAAAATCCTTTTTGTGATATTCGAACTGGAAAGGAGTTTAACTAATTCCATATGTGTTTTGACCGTTAAGAAAAACTCCGTATGTGAGTCAATAATACGTTTTTCGTTGTTTCCCAAAACTATACAAAAATGCACATATGGAATTTGGCAGGCGCAACGACGTTATGTTATTTTGTAATGAAGTTTTATGTAGTATAAAATATAATTAATTTAATTGGCTCAATGGCCCCTTTTAATTATCAAATAAATAATAAGTGATGTGGCATTTCATGTGTCATTGTCTATGTTGCTAATTGTGGGTAGATTAGCATTTCTTAATATAGAAGCTTACTTCTTCTTACTAAACGGATTTCTTAAAATTCTTGTACTTACAATGTATACGCATAAAATGTACAATGAACGTATATATACATTTTGATGAAATATTTGGATAAGTATAAAAGAATATTTAATGTTTTGTAATTCAATCATATTACCTACATCGATTTTCGGGAGCATACTGGACTCCACGCTTCAATAAAATATCCTAGTATACTTAAGAATTTTAGTTCTTTAAATACCGACTATACCTACCTATTTGTTATTGATAACGTCTAGTCACTAAAACAATAATTAAAGTTATTGAATTACAATAATATTCACTCGCACGATAGAATTATATTTACTTAAAATAGATAGGTACATCTCATATATCAAGAATGAAGGTAGTAGGTAGCTACAAAGTGAATGACTATATTATACTACTATACTATACTATATTATACTATAAAATAAAACTATACAAAACTTAAGTACCTATCTGTCGTTGTTTATTATTGGAGAAATGCAAAGCTTATCTTGCATGATATCTATTTTTATATATTGTTATCCCCTCTATGCAATTAATCACTGTTCGAAACAGCGAGCAACTTTCTTTTCCACAAAACCTACATTCAGTTGGCATTTCTCGGTTGGTTCCGCAGCACGCTTTGTATGTAAATCGAGGTCACGTTCAATGACGACGCGGTCAGCTATATTTTTGAATATTACGACGCATCTACGCCATCGTCGAATTACCTCATAACGTCTACCTATTTTTAGTTTGATACGCAATCCGTATGACATAGCATCCATTTATAACCTAGTAACAACCGCGACGCGAATCAAAACGAACGTCCGAAATGGAAAAACACAAGGTCGTCCTCCTTGTTTTCATCGCTCAAGTGATCATCGCAGACAGCTACAGAATACTCGGCATATTCCCGTCCCTTGACCGAAACAACTACCTCACATACAAAGGACTATTTCGTGAATTAGCGACTCGAAACCATGATGTGACTCTTATCAGCCATTTTCAAATGGTAGACGCGCCCGATAATTACAAAGACATTTTGTTAAGTAAAAACCAAAATGTGATAAAAGGTTTATCGTTCGAGTCAGTTATAGTGAATGACGTATCGCGCGTTCCTTTCGAAACGTTAGTGTCTACTAAAGCCGGGAACGATGACTGTAAGGTGCTAATGAACAACAGTGAGGTGTATCAAATGATAAGAACTCGACCTCGATACGATGTGATAATAGTAGAATCTTATAACAGTGATTGCGCCCTCGCTCTAGCGGCAAATTTGAGTGCACCGTACATCGCTTTCAATCCACAGCCAATTCATCCTTGGCATTTCAATAGACTAGGGATCAATTTCAATTCAGCCCATGTTCCTCAGTCGCTGTTGCAATACGGAAAGAAGCCGTGGTTTTTTGAACGTCTGAAGAGTTATGTTTTATATTATATTACCCAATGGGTATATTATATTGGCTCTCAAGTAACCGATCATGTTTATTTATACCAGCATTTGGGTGATAACCTCACCACATTGGAGGGTATCGCATCGAATGCAAGTCTTGTATTTGTAAACACACACCAATCCGTTTTCGGCGGGGTTGCTAGGTCAGACAACGTAATTGATATTGGAGGAATACACATTAGACCTCCTAAAGTTATTCCCACGGTGAGTATCGACCACGAATAGTACTTATATCTACCTAGTCTTAGCAGGAGTATAAAACTTTAATCGAAATACTATAGTTACCAATAAACATTTTTATATTGTAGATAGTTATGTAAACAATTTAATAACATGTCGATTATTCTTTCAACTTGCTGTGACTTATGTTTGTTACAAAAATCTGTACAGATCAATACGCACATATAGGTAGTAATTAATTCGATCACTTTCTCTAAACTTTCAGGAGATAGAAAGATTCTTAAACGAAGCTGAACACGGTGTCATTTACGTGAACTTAGGTTCAGCAGTAAAGGACTCGACACTACCGAGCGATAAATTAAATGAACTGCTATCAACATTCGCTAAATTGCCTCTTAGAGTGTTGTGGAAATGGGATGGAGGCATCGTAGGGAATCTGCCAAGAAACGTTATGACTATGCGATGGCTGCCTCAATATGATATTTTAAGTGAGTACCGCACATATTCAATTTCATAACATTATTATGAAGAATATTACAACGGTGAAAGTACTTATGTCGTTTGATTTTATGAACCATACTGACATAAGGTTCTGACTTCACTTTATCCTATCACAC
This sequence comes from Anthocharis cardamines, assembly GCA_905404175.1. Taxonomy (NCBI): domain Eukaryota; kingdom Metazoa; phylum Arthropoda; class Insecta; order Lepidoptera; family Pieridae; genus Anthocharis; species Anthocharis cardamines. Next base: position 6,938,067 of record FR989964.1, read on the forward strand.
GTTTTACTGTTGTCTTTTTGAATTATATTAAGTATCGTAAGACCAGATGGTCTTACGATACTTAATATACCAATACCAAAGGTATGGAGAAAAGCGCTGAATCTCAAAGAATGGAGGAAGTTGGAGGATGCCTACGATGATATGTACCAAATGTATCACTACATAATATTATAAAACAAAGTCCTCTGCCACGTCAGTCTGTCTGTTCGCGATGAACTCAAAAACTACTGAACGAATTTTCATTCGGTTTTCACGAATAGATATAATAGATGATTCATGAGGAACTTTTAGGTACACATTCGTCAAGGTTTTGTGTAAATTCGTTGAAATATAACGATAAAATATTTTGTTGTAAGTGTGGGAAAAAGTCAAGGCGCCTGGGAACTTTTATCGAAAACGCTGACTAAACCCTTTTAAATAACAAATCAATGTATGGTGGGATATTCATTTTAGATCTAGATCTAGAATATCTTATGAGCTATCGCAAAAAATAAACGCGGCCGTAAATAAATTCAAGCATGTTTCTCACACCTATATATGTACTTCCCGTGTGAATCCGGGGCGAGTCGCTAGTATATTATATAGTATTCCAATATTATATTGTCAGACAATAAAGAAAATGCTGTTAACACAATAATAAAGTACTCAATAAATAAAATAGCATATACAAAAGTTTGTACTGAAAGAAATCGACATCTCTACTTATATTATAAAGAGAAAGATTTGTTTGTTTATTTCAATTTAACTCAAAAACTATTCGACCGATTTAAAAAAAAAAAAAATTATTCTGCATTGTCCCTGAGTAACATAGGCTTAAAATCCCTACAAAAATTTTAACAATGTAACTCAAGATTTAAAAAAAATATAAAAAGAGATTTCCATTGTAACGACCGATTTAAAAAATTATTTCATCAATAGGAAGCTACATTATCAGTTAGTTCAATAATAAAACAAAACTTCTCTCTTCTTACAGAACATTATAACGTCAAAGCATTCATCTCACACGCTGGTATATTAAGTACCATTGAGGCGGTTGACGCTGGTGTACCAGTAATAGCGGTACCATTGTTTGGAGACCAGTACGGTAACGCAGCCGCTTTATCTGATGCTGGAATCGCTACTATTGTCTCTTACCAAGACTTGAAGAAGGAGTATCTTTTGGATGCTATAAATGACGTATTAGATATCAAGTAAGTTAAACATGATTATAGTTTTCTGTAAGCATGTTTTCCCCTTCTTTTTTTATATTATAGGGGGCAAACGGGCAGGCGGCTCACGTGATGGTAAGTGATCACCGCCACCCATAGACATCCGCAACACCAGAGGGCTTGCAGGTGCGTTGCCGGCCTTAAACGGCCCCACGTCTGGTAACTTCGGGCATTGATCGGGTAGGAGGAATATCGAAATTCTGACCGAGTAACGAACCACCGTTCATAGATGGAAAAACCGTGAAGTGCATTTTGCGCGCTTCGGTTTCAGTCTATGGATTTCCGAATGCTCGAAGTAAAAAGTAGGTCGACTGCGTATCATTGACTGATGTTCTGTGGCTGAGGTATCACCTACCATCAAGTGAACCTCATGCTCGTCTATCGATATCTAACATAAAAAACAGCTATTTGGAAATTTTAATTCGATTATGTAAAGTAAAAAAATGGTTTATATTAATAATATTCTGTTGTAATCATTATGAGTAAAAGAAAACCTTTTCTTGTGTTTATAACATATAATTGTTATGCATTATATTGTAGTTATTCCGCAAAAAAATAATATGCGTTTTACGCAAAAAAAAGTGTGGAACTCATAGATGGTCCATACGTCGGCAGTAAATAACTAATAATGCACTATCGACCTTATCATTGTCGAGCATTCAGAAATACATGGACAGAAGCCGAAACGCACAATCGACTTTTCAATTCAAATCCTTCCTTTAAACCTTCTTTGCATGATTTTTTCTATTTTTGTGAAAACATTAGGGTGATGTAATTCGTGTTTTTAAGGAAAATTATAAAAATGTATGTAACTGTATAAATAAATAATATGAAATAAGTAATAATATGAAATAAATAATTGCCATCATCATGCAAAGAAGGGAAAAGTTGTTTCTGAAAATAAAGTTTTCTAACTAATTTGTTATATTCCACTAAAACAGTTACATTATTAAAACAAGAGAAACATAACGCTCTAGCATTTAGTCTATTTTAAATATTCCACTTGTTTGGAGCAAATATCTTTTTGTAAGTAGAGACCAATTAAATTAATATTTATTTATCCAAACTATTATACATTTTGTTTTAGGTACCGAGAACAAGCAAAGTTGGTCTCAAGAATGTGGCACGACCGCCCCATATCCTCTCTTGAAACTGCCATCTATTGGATCGAATACGTAGCTCGGTACCAGGGCACCACAAACTTAATAGCGACATCTACGACCAGTCCGTGGTACCAACAACTTCAATTGGACGTTTTAGCATTTGTTGGCATAGTTCTCTACATATTAGCCTATGTCGTTATAAAATTATTGAGTGTTTGCTGCTGCTGTTGTTGCCAGAGTGATGTCGCTGTACAAGAAAATACGGAACTCACAAACGAAAGAAGATCAAAAAGAGTCAAATTCGAATAAACAGTAAACAGTGATACGGCCGAATTCTTGAACGCTAATCAACATTGAGGTGTTCTTAAAAGTATCTCTAACTCTTTCATTACGAAGGTAAAATGAAAGACACAAACATTTTAGGAAGCCCTCAAATTTTGACTATCGTTTCAGTATTCCGCGGTAAGCTTAGTATAACTCCCATAAGGTACTTAAATGACTAACTTATACATAATGTTATCTTCTAGACTGGTTTTGTTATTTATTATATTAATTTATATTACACATTTATAAATAAATCTTTATTTATTTAAACAATTTGCACACATGTCTTGTGTTCACTTATTTTTTTTTGTGTCATATAAACTTTTATGTTTTGAACAGTTGCGCCTAGTCAATGAGGGAATGGAAAGACCATAACTTAAACCATGAGGTCAGGGGGGTAGCTTACCCTTGATGGGCACTGTATCAAAATTTGGTGTGGCCTAACTGAGGCGTAGCCCTTATAGAAGGCAAATTTTCGTTTAAACGGGATCGGGGCCCCTGTAGCTAGGGACCCCGTATCTTTGTTTCGGCTTATACGGTAGAATCTACGCCCCTGCATGAAGTACCTAACTTAGTTTACTTGTCAAGTAGAAGAACAGAAAGGCACCTTAGCTTTTAAATTACAACCTTGATAATTAAATATGAATTCTTATGTAGCTCAATCGTAAACATTGATAAAAAAGTAATAATAACGTTTATATTGTCACGAATATACATCGCAATTTCTATTCGTATAGAATTTTAATAAGTTTTAGTCCCAACATTCCAGTGAAATGCAGGTTTATAGAGTAGTGGCGGCGGTGATATACTTTTATTCGATTCCAATACAAGCATACAACATATTAATTGTTTTACCATATCAAGGTAAAAGTCACCATGTCGCATTCCAGCCTTTATTTAAGGAGCTTGCAAAAAGAGGCCACAATGTAACTGTGATATCCCATTACCCACAGGAGAAACCTGTCAAAAATTTATACGACATCCCTCTTTCTGATATAAAGCAATCTTTTCTTAATTGGGTACCAGTCAGAAGCCCTTCCTATTTTAATATATTTACTATTGGAATTGGCTTAGTTTACACTGGAGCCAGTTCTTGTAAGATATTACTAAGTAATAAAGGCGTTCAAGATCTTTGGAAGAATCATGCGAAGTTTGATGTTATATTGGTGGAACAATTTAACAGTGATTGTCCTTTGGGATTGGCTTATACACTTGGTGCGCCTGTCGTTGGGCTAACTTCTAATTCTTTGATGCCGCAACATTATAAACGCTATGGCATTCCAGATAATCCTTCTTTTACGCGAAACCAGGTATTGGGAGGCAAGATAAAGGGAAGTTTATTCGAAAGAATAGAGAGAACACTTATAGGTCTCTACATCAACTACATGGTCGATTATATGTGCCAGTTTATTGACAGCTATTATATGAGACAATACATTCCAAATATTCCCTCAATAAAAGAGTTAGAAAAGAATATTAAATTTCTTCTTCTTTACCAAAATTTTGTTTTGAATGGTGCACTACTTTTACCGTCCAATGTGATACAAGTAGCTGGACACCATGTCATTGAACCGAAACCTTTGCCAAAAGTAAGTTATCGTATGCCATAATTAAGTTACTATTTATTCTCTTATACCCATTTATTTCTTATAATATAAACTTTATTGCTCGATCAAAATAACTTTATGTAAAACTTAACTTCACTTAAGAAAGTAACTTTATTAAATAAGTAAATATTCTTTAAATATAAAGTTCCTTTATCTATTGAAATTGCACGTGCTTTACGTTGAAATATTGTTTTATTCTATAGGACTTGGGAACGTTTATGAAAGAATCGAAGCATGGCGTCATCTATATAAGTTTTGGATCGCTATTAAAAGCCGCTTCAATTCCAAGTTATAAGCTAAAAGCAATCTTAGATGTCCTAGAGAAACTTCCGCAAAGGGTAATTTGGAAATGGGACAACGAACCTTTACCATTTAAATTGGATAAAATCTATTCTGCTCCTTGGTTGCCGCAAAATGATATTATGGGTAAGTTGTGAGTACAAAATCAGAAAAATTACCGTGGCTAAGGGTTAGCGTTAAGCATAAGATGAGTTCGATTCCCGGAGGTTTCCGTCTATAAGACACAAAATAAACAAATAATTATATCCTATATACTTCTAACACATGTCCCACGCAAAAGAGAAAAAGATTGCTTGCATTTGTTGAATGGCTAAGGAAGGGGTTTTTGAGGTTTATTTAAATAACTAAATGGTTATGTTATTACACAAAACGGTGATGAGACAATCAATCATATAAGGTATTTAACTCCTAGTTGTCATACCATAAATAACAATGGTTTTTCAATATTATTTCAAATATTTGCTTATAGCTCACCCAAAACTAGTGGCATTCTTTTCACACTGCGGCCAAGCGGGGATCACCGAAGCAATCCATTATGGCATCCCAGTAATCGGTATTCCTATGTTTGGAGATCAAGTCTCTAACGCTGCTGCGGTTGAAGAAAGTGGTCTAGGAGTTCAAACCACACTTGACGAAATAACATCAGAAAATCTCTTGCTGAAATTTAAAACAATATTAGATCCTAAGTAAGTATTATTAGTCTACTTACTACAGACGGGCTCGTCGGCACGTTGTGTTTCGATGAGTCGTGACTTTATTCCTGATGGGATTGTCATGCCTTTTTATTTTCTATGAACATATTTTCTCCATGCCTGGTCACTTCGAGCATTAAACTGGTGTGAGATATATTGAAATTCCGACATGTAAACAAACCTATACTAATATTATAAATATTTGTTTGTTTGTTTTTTGCGATTTTACTCAAAAACTACTCGACCGATTTTAAATTTTTTAGAAATAAATTGATTGACTACTTACTATCGTCTGATGCTCTGTTTCTGAGGTATTACTTATGTAACATCTAACTAACATTAACGTTCACCTGCTAAATATGCTACGGCAATACTACCATATATTTAGGTACCTACTTACTGCCTAAATACATTGCTTAACATCTGCATCGGCACGATATTAAAGCTTGCAAGAACATGTCCCAAGAATCATCCATTTTTTTTACATACTAATAGTTATATAGTTTATTTCAAATAGTGTATATTGGTTCATATTTATTTACAATAATTCAAATATGTTACAGCTTCAGGCAGAAGGTGAAGAATTTGTCAAGAATGTACCGCGATATGCCTATTTCTTCCTTGGACACTGCAGTTTTTTGGACAGAATTTGCGGGTCGCTATCCGAATGCATCATTTAGAAGCCCTGTGCTAAATGTACCATTATATCAGTACTATGGATTAGATATTCTGAGCGTATTTTTGTTATTAATTTTAGTTATATTTATGTTTTTAAAATCAATGTTATGTTTTTTATTAAGTTATATTAGATTTCGTGTGAAGAAAAGGAAACAGAAAAAGAAAAGTCAATAATAATTAATATTTTTCCTTTTAATCAGTATATTATATATAAATTAACAAAGTATGAACTAATATAATAGTAGGTAGGTACTATTAATGTAAATGATTTTAACCCAATAAAAATTAAATATATTATCTCAATATATAATTCTAATTACTTCTTTATTGAACTGTTTATAACATAATTTATATTAAAAAAATTTCATCTGATTAAAACACGATTTATTCATTATATTATTTATCCTATAGTTCCTATATGTGGATTACGGAGTCCTATAGTGGGATATAAAGTAGATATATTTGTAAAACATAAACCTCATGATAATTAATGCAATCAATCGAAGAATAAGTTCCTATTAGAAGCTTAATGTTTGAAGGAAATAAATTATTGTGGGGTAAAGAGTTCAAAAGGTCAATTCCGAAAAGAGAAAAAAGTTTTATGTATATAAAATTTTCATACTCCACCTTACCTACAACCACCCAAAGTCTAATATTGTATTGTCTGTTCAAAACCATCTTTTAAATCTATGGGATCGGCCACGCTCGGCGAGAGAATCCCAAATTCCGACAGTCTTTGCTTAGCACCTTCGATCAACAATACTATGTCAATGTTTAGCACCGTCGCTTCAAGATCACCAATGTGGAGGAAGGAAAGTGAACTCTTCCTCAAACCTAAAGGGAAGATCCTCTAGCAGTCGAAACTGTTACATCGCTGGCCCTAAGGCCCCAGTGGTTGATGACACGATATTGTACATATTTATACGTAGCGCTCGGAAAAACTTAGGGAGCGAGATTCAGGATTAGTCTTCGTATTCAGTTATTATGTGTCTACTGTCTACATATACCGTCCATTAGCTGTGATGATGACTGACTGACAGCGATCAAGTGAGCTACATGTCCGTTGACCGCCCAGTCATCTAAATAGTAAGCCACATGTATTTTGGCCCCACTAAAATGTAAAAAAAGGTATAATACAATTAGTTACACAGATCATTATTTTTAGTAAGGTTGATTCCTGACTAATTTGAAACCGTAAATTGAAAAAAAAACGTTATTGTCGCTTTGTGTACCTAATACTTATCAATAAAGTATATACATACATTATACGTATATCCCATACCTAACCTAATGTCTTGAATATTTGGTTGCGACTTGCGTGGGGTCATAATATAACCAGACAGTGATCAACCCTCTGTGCCCGACGAGACCAAAACATTTTTATTCTATTTGCTCGTGAAACCAACCTAAAAACCTTTAAGGGCCTACTGAACACAAGGTAGATTTAAATGAGCCACAAAAACGGATGACCTCTACAACAGTTGCGTTAATAGCTAGCTAGTCTTTTATAGTATACTGGGGTAATAAATTGATAAAGATATCACGATCATAGTGCAAGTCGTAATTCGTTCTTTAAAACATATTCAAATCACGATGAGAGTTGTACTATTTGTGTGCGCTGTGGTGTCAATTAAGTGTATTTTATTTACACAAGTACAATCTTATAATATATTGGGTGTGTTCCCATTTATCGGAAAGAGCCATTTCTACGTGTTCGATGTTTATCTTAAAGAATTAGCTAAGAGAGGGCATAATGTCACAGTATTATCATTTTTCCCACAGAAGCAACCCTTGAAGAATTACCACGATATAGATTTAGGAAAGGGTAATAAATTTTTCGAGTTTAGACACCCCTTAACCGTATCATATTTCCACATAATTCTGTCATTAACAATACTACAGCCAGTTGTGGGACCTTACACATGTCGATTGATACTCGAAGATGATGAGGTTCAAAGCTTATTAAAATCAGGTCAGAAATTTGACGTAGTAGTAGTGGAACAGTTTAATATGGATTGCCCGTTGAGTATAGCGTATAAAATGGGAGCACCGGTAGTAGGAATTACATCTACTATGCTTTTACCGTGGCAACATAGTAGATACGGGGTTCCCTACAACCCGTCCTATGTTCTATACGATATATTCATAAGTGGAACAAAACCCACCTTTTTGCAACGAATTGTAAGAACCATTATTCATCAATACATAAATTTCATGCAAACTTATGTTTGTTCTGTAATTGAAGACAGAGTGATTGCGGATTTTTTTGACGACGTCCCTCCTATAGAAGAATTAGGGCGTCAAATTAAATTTTTACTTCTATACCAAAACTTTGTTGTTAGCGGTTCACAAATATTACCATCAAACGTTGTAGAAGTTGGAGGTTTCCATGTGGCGAAACCCAAAAAATTACCAGAGGTGAGTAAGCATATTGAAATCAATAGATATAAACTATGGTATATCTCAAAAACTTTTACTAACTTCAAAAATGTATAAATTACAGGATCTAAGAAAATTTATCGAAGAATCTAAAAATGGAGTAATTTATATAAGTTTTGGAACTGTATTAAATGGATCATCAATGAGGCGAGACGTCTTTGATGCCATTTTGGGAGCTTTAAAGGAATTACCTCATCGATTTATTTGGAAATGGGAAAAAGAGCTTCCTGGGAAACCAGATTACATTTATGTTTCGAAATGGATGCCTCAAAATGACATATTAGGTAAAGAATTTGACCAATCACCAAAAATTGAGCCTTAGATTAATAATATCCACATGATAACTCCCCAGGAACTAAAAACACAGAAATGATAGTTGCTAAATAAAGAAGGACGATCTAAAACTATTGGCTATCTAAGTACTTGCAAAATGCTTACTTGGTTTCGCAAGTGTTTGTTTGAAACTAAGCAGTATTATTTAAAAGAAATGATATTTCATATTAATTAGATTTATATATAACAAAATAACATTTATTTTATGAAAGTATGACATAATTACGTTCGCGCATCGCAAAGTATTTTATACAAACTGGAAATTTAACATCGACCAACGTTTCTTTTTAAAATGGGAATTAATATAATGTTTATCTTTCAGCACATCCCAATGTTATAGGATTCTTCTCGCACTGTGGTCAATTAGGAACAACGGAAGCTGTTCATCACGGTGTACCGATTCTTGGAATGCCAATAACAGCTGATCAGTTTTCAAATGCGGCTGCCATTGAAGAAAGAGGCCTCGGTGTTCAAGTTAATATAAATACTCTTACTAAGGAGTTGTTACTAGAGAAATTCAAAATCATTTTAAACCCTGGGTAATTATTGATTTAACGATGAATAACGTATCGTACCGCATCGTACTTTAAATGGTCACAATTATTTTTCAGACTTAGAGCGCACGTCAAAGAAATATCAAAGATGTGGCGAGATCGACCAGTATCAGCCCTCAATACTGCAATACATTGGACAGAGTTTGTAGCTCGCTACCCTAATTCCACATTCAGGTCACCCACAGCTGACATTCCCCTGTATCAGTACCTCTGCTTAGACGTTATATTGATACTAATAATATTATGTATAACCATTGCATGTGTTGCTAAGTATTCAATTGCAAGGTTCTGGAAAAAGTCACATAAGAATATAAAAATGAAAAAATCGTGAGCCTTTAGATTCGTAAAAATGTTTTATTGTTTTTTAACACAATATCTTAAGTACCTTTATACCTTGAGGTTTTTTTTTATTCATATATAAAAATAATATGCGCTCTTTTTACAAATCTGTTTTTATTTTGTCCTTCGCTTTGTGCATTTTTTATACTATTTTAGATTTAACGTTGAATAATCAGAAATCCTATTGTAAATCTTGAATCTAAAACAACTAGTCAAACATGTCATGGACATTGAACTTCGTACACGCCATTACTTATTACTGCAAGTGCCAGTCGCCCAGTCTGTATTCATGACCTCATACGGACGGTCGTATCGTGTGTTCTCCCCGTGACAATGAATCACGTGCTAGTACTAATCGTTACAATTATAATAACTTTACAAACACAGTGTGCTATTTCACTTAACATCTTAGCAATATTCCCTTATCAAGGCAAGAGCCATTTCTTCGTTCACAGTGTGTATTTAAAAGAATTAGTTAAAAGAGGACACAACGTTACAATTATATCACACTTCCCAGAAAAGAATCCACCGCTCAATTATAGTGATGTCAGTCTAGCGGGGAGTATTAAAATCCTAGAAGACGATGTACCCCTTAGAAGGTCTTATCTTTCGGTTATAGCAACAGGCCTTTTTCTTGTTGACTCCGGGAGTGCAGCCTGCGAGATTATGTTAGCAAATGAAAATGTACAAAATCTTCTGAAGAAAAAACCTAAATTTGATGTTGTAGTTGTCGAACAGTTTAATAGCGACTGTGGTTTAGGAATAGCCTACGAACTTGGAGCCCCAGTTGTGGGAATAACATCTCACATCTTAATGCCTTGGACGTATAATAGATTTGGAATACCGTATCATCCTGCTTATGATTCATTTCACTTTTTGGAAGGAGGAACGAAACCTACACTTTACCAGAGAATTGAACGAATTATATTCGAATTTTACTTCAAGACGATATATACTTTTATGTCTCAGAGACGTGATCAACAGACCCTGGCCAAACATTTTAAAAATATACAGCCACTTGAAGATCTTGCCCGGGATATAAAAATTCTCCTTTTATATCACAACTTTGTTCTTACTGGTTCGCGTTTATTCCCAGCAAATGTAATAGAAGTCGGTGGTTATCACGTATCGGAATCAAAACCATTGACGGGTGTGAGTATTTAGTTTTAGGATTTGATAACAATTTCTACTAGCGATATTTTTGTATTGCTGATATATTATGTATAATATATTTCAGAAACTACAAAAATTCGTCGAAGAAGCTGAAAATGGTGTCATATACATAAGTTTCGGATCAGTTGTCAAGAGCTCTACTATGCCAGAAGATAAATTGAAAGCCGTTTTGGGAGCTATTTCTGAACTGCCTCAGCGATTCATTTGGAAATGGGAAAGCAACACTACGTTGCTCGACGAAAACAAACTCTATCTCGCTGATTGGTTGCCCCAAGTGGATATTTTAGGTACAAAAAAAATAATTTACCAAAACTAAAACAATTCTTAAAAAGTATTTGCTAAGATACATATTTTGAGAAAACACCTGAATTTCAGGTCACCCGAAGATAGTGGCATTTGTCTCCCATGCTGGTATGGGTGGGACAACAGAAGCCATACACTTTGGAGTACCCGTTGTAGCCATTCCGGTTTTAGGAGATCAGCCCTCGAACGCAGCAGCAATTGAAGAGAGTGGCCTTGGAGTCCAACTACAAATAAAAGACCTGACTAAGGATAATCTCATCACTGCCTTCAAAAAAGTCCTTGACCCTAAGTGAGTACTATATTTTTAGTCCAGATAAAAGACAAAACATTGATAATAAAACTCACGATGAAGTAGTAACATATTATTATTATGGGATGATAAGAGCCACTTACCTACTTATTAACGAAAAGCAATGAGCATAATATTGATATGAATACGCAAGATTACGTACTGTTATTACTATAATAATTATTTAGTAATAACAGTAATTAAATACCATAGTATGCTTTTGTATATTTTTTCCTTCAAAGACAGAACGTAGGGATATTTTAAAGGTAGGAGAGTGAAATCAACTTTTATCCTTAGATTATTTATAATACAGAACAACAGATGGAAAAACCGTGAAGTGCATATTGCGCGTTTCGGTTTCCGTCTATGGATTTCCAAATGCTCGAAGTAAAAATTAGGTCGACAGCGCATCGTTGACTGATGTTCTGTGGCTGAGGTATCACCTACCATCCTCATGCCTCATGCTCGTCTGTCGATATCTGACATAAAAAAAAAACATATAAATAGTCTAAGTTTTTATCAAAACTGCGGACAAAACTAAGTTTATTTATTAATTTGGAAAACTTTACTGATATGAATATTAACGTTAAGTTAGTGTAATGTTATGCTTACACCTTTGCTCAATAACATTACTATTTTTTCTACAATAGGTAGTTACAGTACAGACAAGTAGGACTCTAGAGTCTAGACTATAGGAACAGTATTATACCTAAGAAACCATAATAATACTTCCTAAATAGCATAGTATATATTATAATGCCATCAAAAACATAAATTGTAAAAAAAGCCAAGTCTTGCAACTCAGTTCTCTCGTAAAAAGTTGTGAGATCCATATAATACCAAGTCGGTCAATTTATTCAGTCTCTACTGAAGGATCCTTCTGTCTTAAGTTATTACGTAATTAGGTAACCTAACAACATCTTATAGTGATCATATCAATACCAATATTAAAAATCTTTGATGTTTTAAATAAATAGATTGACTCGGCTATCGCATGAAAACACAATGTATCTTTTTAATTTTATTAAAAACACAATGTGTATCACAAGTAACACATATTATAATAAATTAGATAGTTTATTGCGATTGCCAAGTCAACCTTTTTATTTTAAACATCAAAGCTTTTTAATATTGGTATTGATATGATCACTATAAGATGTTGTTAGGTTACCTAATTACGTAATAACTTAAGACAGAAGGATCCTTCAGTAGAGACTGAATAAATTGACCGACTTGGTATTATATGGATCTCACAACTTTTTACGAGAGAACTGAGTTGCAAGACTTGGCTTTTTTTACAATTTATGTTTTTGATGGCATCTCATTTCTTTTTGTAGGTATTCCTTTTCTTAGTTTATTTGGATAAGAATTAATATAAAGCTATGGATAACAGTCTGATTTTGATCGGCATTTTTATTAACTTTTTAATGTAAAAAAGTAGTTATAGTGACATAACTACAATAGTTGGTCATATGGTCTCGTGAAATTTTTTGTAGATTTTGATATGTTCTATAATATTGTGGAACGTTTTTTTGTTCTAGCATAAATACTTTCCGCAGCACATGCGATGAAAGACATTTTATGGCTAATTTTTTTACACCTTGGGTTGTTTTTAGTAGGGATTTCTAAGGATCTCTATTTTTTTCTGGTAATTAATTACTCAGTGATAATGTAGCTTTCTAACGGTAAAAGAATTTTTAAAATCGGTCCAGTAATTTTTAAGTTATTCATTACATACAGAAATACAAAAAAAAAAATGTATATCTAGAAAACTGGACCGAAATTTCAAAATATTGTAGTTTTTCCTTGATTTATAGACTAAACACTAATTGTATTCTAAATTTCAAGTTTCTATGTCTGCTAGAAGTGCCTTAGAGTTTTGATGATCGGTCAGTCAGTGAGTGAGTGAGTGAGTGACAAATTATCAAACTTTGACTAGTTATAATTCTTAAACTACTGGTTCAAACAGAATGATATTTGAAATATACCGAGTTTATACAATGCCTGCTTAGTGACTGAAAATTCAGGATTCTAGTTTTATCCACAACGAAGTTATAGGGGGTCGAAAATGGCCCGAACTACTTCGAGAAAAGGATAGTACGGCCGTGCCGCTTTTTGCTCGACTTGGCGGGGGCACTGCCGTGCCCCCAGATAGTTCTTCCTAAATATATGTACCTAAGTAAAAGTAATTCTGTAATGTAACTGAATTGAATTATGAATAAATTACTTATAATTACAGATTCAAGGCCCACGTCAAAGAAGTATCAAAAGCATGGCATGATCGACCAATGTCTGCTCTAGATAGCGCCATCTACTGGACGGAATTCGCAGCTCGTCATCCCAATATCACCTTCAAAACTGCAGCTGTGGACACTCCACTCTACCAATATTTATGTCTGGACATCCTTGGTGTATTCGCTGTTGCGATTATAGCAGCATTCTATGTGCTAAAAATGTCTGTGGTCCTCATGTGTAAGAGAACTGCACCCGTGAAACAGAAAGTTAAGAAAGATAATAAGAGAAAGTCGAAACGAGAATAATGAGTGGGTAATTATAATTTATACCTATGTATAATGACTCTGTTGATATTATGATAATAGATTAAATTAAATATTTTTTATAAACTTGTAGCTTACACTTTTCTTTTTATCGAAGGGGAAATGCATTCATACACCACGGCCCCAACGCAGTGCAAAGACGCGGGCAGTAAACAATATACAAGTATAGTCTACTTTGGATTGTAAACATTTGTTTCTTTTTTGATGTTAGTCTAATAACTATTATTATTATACCTATAGAATTTACCCTACCTCAGATTTCCTACTGGCCTAGCATGACAACCACGACAAAATTTTGTCGAACATGTAACATGCGCACTTCGATCAACTATTCGTAGAAGACAAATTTTGTCGAGAAGATTAAGAGGTGTTTCTATTTTTAACGAATATTGTTCATATATTGTTTATTATTATTTTTTAATGGGACAACATTATCTCGACATCGACAAATTTGTCTTCACTCGTCCGCGAGATATCTCTCGATAGTCATGCTAGGCGGGATGAGGGGTGAGCCATTGACTTATTAGTATACATATAAGTCAATGGGGTGAGCACGAACGACTATCGAGAAAGTATTCGTATCGTCCATCTGTCATTTGTATGAAATTTCAAATGATTTCTCATACAACTGACAGTTGGACGATTCGAATACTTTGTCGATAGTCGTTCGTGCTAGGCCCTCTGATCTAGGGGTGAGCACGAACGACTATCGACAAAGTATTCGAATCGTCAAACTGTCAGTTGTATGAAAAATCTCATACAAATGACAGTTCGACGATACGAATACTCTTTCGATACTTGTTCGTCTGAACCCTCTGCTCCAGGAAGCTGGGTCACAAATTCAAATCAAATTACCATAGTGAAACACGTCGCACCGCGAGTCAAATCTGACTAACGACCAGTATAACTTCTTTTTATGTACATATTCCTACATGTTACATAGGTAGGTACTATAATTACCAATCTTTTTTGGAATTTAAATTAATACTATAATGTTTACCGACACTCTCAGTCGCTTTATCCAAGATCAATTAACGAATAGAGACAATAAATTTATTTTTATATTAGTAATGTGCCGGATATCCATAATATCCTTATTCGCGGAAATCCGGTAGAGATAAAAGATTTGTATCCGTAACTGTTTTGGCGGAACTTTTACAATAAATATAATTGATTAGTTAGCAATGAAAAGCTATTAAATTCTATTCAGATTGTTTTTTATTTCTCAAAATCAAATATTTGGCACAAGGGCGCATCGACACCGATTAAGAAAGTTAAAATCCATATTCGAATCCGTATCCGCGGATATACCTAAGAGAAATATTAATCTATATATTTTACCTCCCCTCCTAAAAGAAAACCTAAAGCGTTTCGTCGTTTGACATAATCGTGAAATTTAGGGAGAAAATGTGGCTACAGTAGCTACTCGCTACTCAAGTTCGCAATAAGATGTCAAGGCAAGATTCCTTACAGATCCAAAGAACTTGAAGGTATATTGCCAGCCTTTGAGATATGAGTAAGCTCTTATTATGAAGTGTTAGTATAACTATGTAATTCTCGCGGTTTAATTTATTGGTTGGTTTAATACTATGTCATAGGTTGTATAGTAAATACCCTAATAAGGTTGTATACGAGATGAAGTTAGCTGTCACGAAAAATAAAAGAAAGACGTAATCAATATTCTTCTATCCGGATTTTGTGTTCATTTGCACATCTGTCATGTTATTCAAAAACTCATAGGCAAACATGGAAACTTTTTTGGCACTTTAAAATCTCTAGATGGACAATATGACAAGAGTAAAAATGACCTACTTTCCGTAAACCAAACAAAAGTGAGTACTCATTTATTTGAATGTTGTTTTATTATTTATATGCGAGTTCATATGATGCGATAAGTTTCTAGTATGGTTTAATGAAATTTAGCTTTTAACAATGTTACAGCCACCATCTCTCGCACGCATAACTTAGTTAATACCAGCTGTACCTGCAAAGTACACAACATTTAGATTAGCTGGTTTTCGAAGGCATAAAGGCAATCAACCTGAATAGACGTATCCCATCACGGACTTTTCTGTAGAGTACCTATATATAAAAGAAGAATATTCCACCATAAATTGTTTTGTTATATTTCGATTAGGCAGCGTTTTCGATGAAACCTCCCAGGCGACTGACTTTTTCCGACACTACCAACAATTATCATTATTTATTTATTTTATTTATTGACACGTACCATTGGTGGCATTACAGTTTTCCAATTCGCTCACCGTAGGCCAAAAACGTTAAATTATTAAAAGTGAAATACTATATTTCAACCAATTTACAAAATCCATAACAAATTATACACCTAAATCCTGCTCATAAATAATTATTTATATTTGATTATAATCAATTGGTGAAAACTGAATGAAAATCCGTTCAGTAGTTTTTGAGTTTATCACGAACAGACAGACAGACGCGGCAGAAGACTTTGTCTTATAATATGTAGTGATTAATATGATCTTATGTTGCGTTATCAGATCCCATAAAATATCAAAAATGGCGTGCTGCTGTAAACCTGGAAGATGTAAGTGATTATTTTAGTTAGCTCTTTAATATTTATGGATATTTAATATACATATATGTTACATTTAAGTTACTTGTTTTCAGCAAATAAATCGTCCGTAAGCTGTTTGGGACGATGCGATTTACCAAAACATCGCTGCTTGGAAAAGGCGGAAGTAAAGCCTGGTCCAGTTCCCAAACATATGGGATGGTTATATACTGCCAAAGATGCTCCTGAACATCAGGTAAATTTCTATGTAATCATAGACTATTCTAAAGTGGTATTTTCTCCTTGACTATCTACTCTGGCGAAAATTTTCGGATGATTTTTTTATACTACTTATACGTCTTAATAGAGTTTCGATACATACGTTCGTAGACGTAGTCTTCTCTTGTTATGATGTTACGGGATCGTTAACCGGCCAAAGATGCTGACTGCGAATCATTCATAAATTTTGTAATTTTTGACCCTGACATTAGATGAATATGAACATGTAGGGTTTTACGTTTTAATGTTCCAGAGATACTTAGATTAAGTGCTACTGATATTACGACTCAATTTATTATACATATGTATATTGTATATACATATTATTTGAAATTTTAAAATATTTATATCAGTGCATTATTATATTTTTTTATAGTATTTATAACTACACTGCTGTAGCGGCAAAGTGTTCATTATAATATAAAATAATATTATAGATAGATTTACCTGTTTGTTACGATTAAACCAAAAATTACTGGACCGATTTTAAAAATTATTTCACCAGTAGAAAGCTACATTATCAGCAAGTAACATATGCTATTTATATATTTTTTGTGAATAATACCTTCATCTACATTGCACCCGTGCGAAGCCAGGGCGTTACTAGTTATTTATAAAAGCCACAATTCACACTCAACTTCGTTATATTCTAGTTGCGCTGCGGCTGGCGGCCAGGTCACATCTCTTGTCCAGTGCTAAAACGCATCGAGCAACATAATTGTATGAAAGCCAGCGACTGTGCTCCCTGCCCTTCATCTACATGCGCCAGACCATGCAGCAAACCTTGCTGCATGCCACCGAAATGCTTAGCAGCATGCCCTTCTGCTGTGTCTTGCTGCAAACAACCTACTTGCACCCAACCACTCATACGAATCATTCGACACGGCGGACAGTACACAATATGCACAAAGCCTTCGAATGTCAGCAATGCCCCATCTGGCCCATATCCTCTAAAATACGTCCTCAATACCGAAGACGATGACAGCCCAAGTACAAACATCAAATACAGTGTGGAAGCCAAGTACAATGATTATCATTTTGACTACACTAGCTCACAGACGTCTTTTGTTTTGGACTTTTCGCCACCTGAACAAAAATGCTACAAACCATGCCCTAAAAAAAGTTTGATATGTTTACCATGTTAAGACAAGGATATGAAATTTTAATAAAAATTAGAACTATCTTATTTTAATAAAGAATTCAGGTATTAAAGATTTAAAAAACAATGTGTGTGTGTTCATTTTTTTATCTTACCCCTCACTATTCATATCCAGAACTGGCGTAGATTTGTGTCTAGGGGGTGGGGGGCGTCTAGCTGCACCAGTAATTTTATTCGAGATTTTAATACTGTTGAGGGCGGGCATTGCCTTGCCCTCCTCCCTAGCTACACCTATGTCTCTGCATGTAATTTTATTTTTCATTCTTTTTTTTAGTTGCAAGCAGATGGAAAATAGTTCAAAATATCACATGATTAAGAATAATTATCTAATCTAGTAAACATACAGTTGAAATAAAAATAGTAAATTTGTAACACAGCATTCAGTATATTGTTTTAATATAATCAGTCTAGTAGGTATGTAGTCAGTAAAACCTATCTATTTTTAAGTCTGCTTTTCCAATCTAAATATAGTGAAAAATGTATACCTAATATATTTAACTATAACTAATACAAGTAAGTATAAACAAAGTTTATCTTAAATATTTGTTTCCAGACCTGAATAAATATTAATGATAGGTATAATTGGTTTATAAGTATTGAAAACTATGCATTTCTGTTATGGTGAATTTGCTCCAGGGTTTTCAAAATTAAAGTTCATATTGACTTTGTTACTAATTATAACTGTAGTACTGATATTTGGGTTAATGAAATTAAATGACTGAATATCATTCAACAACACTTTATTCTTCAATATTGAAATCAAAACAACCTAACAATAAATATATTATTTTTAAACTAAATGAACAACAAGAACTTAACTAGGATTTCCAGACTTTTGAGCTAAAGCCATCATATTCTCATTTGCAATCATTTGGAATTCATGGAACCGTTGTGACACTCTCTGGTTTGTCCTCAAGTACTTCTCCATACAATTTAGTGTGCATTTCTCCTAAAATCATAAATATGGTATTAAAAACTATCCTTAAGATTCATTTACACTATTCCATTTTCTTGTACATAAAAGAGCATATGTTTACATGAAGAAAAGTATTGAAACAAAACTTGTATGACAGATCAAAAATGTGTTTTGTGTTAACTTTTAAAATTACTCAAACTCAAAATTACATTTCACAAACTAGGATATCGGACAAATACTTGTTAGTAAAACATCATATTAATTCATCTTTCAAATGTCTTGTCACAATACGGCCAATAACAAATTATTACACATAAATAAATATTTAATTACATAATTATTTAAATAATTTACCTCATTCGACCTTAAAGTTCGCGAAGTAAAATCATGCACACAGTCATTAAAGCATAACTCGGATAGCTTATTGTATTGAACCAGAAAGTCTTTGAACTGCAATAAATAATTGGATGTTAGCGATTTTGTTTCAAATACAATAAAACAAATAGAAATCATCTTTAGTATTGGTATTACCGTTTTAATTTGGTCGGCTTCACTCATTTCAAGCGACGCAGCCATTATTGACAATTATAGTTAACCGATATATCGAAAACAATTAACCACTCAATTATTTATAAATTTAATAAATATCCAATATCCAATCTTCTGAACTCTGAAAACTCAAAATATATCTTTCAAATGTACATATTTTGAATTGAGGTTAGGTTTCTGACTTTTCTTTTTTTTTTTCAAATTTCAAGATATATGGCCAAAGATTATAAAGTTGTCCACAGGCACAGATTACTTTGCTATCATATCACTGAACCCGTAGACCGTACCTACACAAATAAACTAATAGACCTCGTCAGTCGCTGTTACCTACACATTAACGAAATAAACATGAAAAATTTATGAAGGGTAAAAAAACCTACTTACAACTTTCAGTCTAAGACTTTCTAGATTTTTTATATTATTTTTAAATGTTGAAAACTCAGTATGTGACAATAATATTTTTTTACATTATTTTACACTGACAGAATCTACTTTTTCATTAAAGTTGGCAATTGGCTACTTGACAGTTTTCGGAAAAGTATTTAAACATGTGTAAATGTTCATTTTATGCCTTCCACAATCATCCTTTTCTTAAAATAAGCTATATTTAATTTTTAAAAAATATATTTTTCTTCATTAATTTGAATTTCGCGCGAAAACTGCGGTTCACGTGACACTTAAGTGATGACGTCGCAGCACATATATAAACAAACCGAACTCTCAGCACATTTGAGAGGAAACTTTACAAATATTTTTATTAATAGTATTAAAATACCTACTTGGAAAATTTACAACGTACAAAACGTGTGCCGAGTCAATGTGTGGAAATACCTACAACCGTTAAATGTACTGAAAATGTTTAAACGTCGAAAGCAGTGGATAAAGTTAGCATTAAATTGTTTAGAACTTGGTGTCTACATTGCAGACAGAGGATTTTAACATATAGAAGAACTATTAGTGCAAAAAATAAATAATTTAATAGGATTGTGTCTTATCTAACTGTCAATTATCAAAACAAACCAGGTAGCAAGTTTAAGGATTCATAGTGATATAAATTTTTACAAATTTGCTAGAATTTTCTGTTAAAACCTCATACTAAACTTAGTAAGAAACTATTAAAATATCTAGATTGTGTTGTTATTGCATTAGCAATGATTCCTGTAGTTAATCAGTAATGGTAAATGGAAATTAAAAATACACTATTTATTATGATTCATGTGTTTTAATTTGGTACTGATATGGACAAATTTGTTTCAAAAAGCCACTAATTCAGACAATAAGTCTTCTATGTATTTAGCCAAATCTTCAATCAATACTTGGCAATAAATGTTTGTTATATCATCAATCGGATAATTTATTATTATTACAGTATCACCATTAAAAATCTCATCAGGAAATGTTGCTATCATAGGATACTCCTCACATAATATGAACAGGCAGACATTCAGATTCACATTGCAGATTTTCAGTATTAAATCTGGAGCTCAAATAATAAGAGCGCTGTTTTGTCTTCATAACCATGTTAATGTTTCAGAATTTGGCATTTCTACAATTTTTATTATTCATTTCTATGTTATAAAGTATATAACCTCCGTCTTGTCAGATATGTAAGGAATTATTACTGTTTCCTGTACCCATTTTTTAAATTAATATGCACTTCAGTGTACTAGTGCCCGTAGTTTGATTTTTTCCAATAACATTCAGTGGCAGTGCAACTTGGCTCCTCACTTGTATGAGTCCACATTTAAAAAGCCGCTGCATGTTTGCAGCATCATTGTGAAGATCTAAAATTAAAAATTCACTACAATTATACTTTGGATATATTTGCACTATCAGATTTTATATATCCTGGCTCCATTTAGTGAAACTTTTCACAAGTTAGCTTCAATAAAAACAATAAAATAACACGATATTAATTATCAGACGTTTTGTTTACATGTGCATTGTGCAATGACATCATACGATGTTCAATCACGGCCGCCCCCGTTTCATATATAATTTGTGCGTTTCATTACTTTTGGTCGACAGATAAAAAATCGCAAATTTATTTCGCAAAAATAAAATATTTAAAATTTAATTTAATGCAAAAAACATATTGAATAATTATCCTTAACATATAAACTACCATATCCAGTAGATTACATATTTTATTGTTATACCTGTCAAGTAGCCAATTGTCATTCAATAAAAAAAAATAACGTCAATTGTTAAATTGATGTCAACTGTCAATTGTCAGTATAATAATCGAATGTCCGATTCAGCGTTTGTATTTTTTGGCATTGTGCATTATTTTTATGATTTTGTTGAATAAATATGAGTATGACTGAAAATGAAGACGAAGTTACAACATTTTGTGATTCAACGGTAGTTTTAAAATTAGTCGATCTTAAAATATCACATGTATGTTTTCTGTATCTTTAAAAACGTTTCATGTTTTAGGCATCCTTGGTAGAAGGATGCCGTCTACCAGTTCGAATGCAAGGCGGGGACGACTGGCCCCTAGCCGAAATTATAAGTATAAAGGACATCAATGGAATAAGAGGATACTATGTACATTATGTTGATTGTAAGTGACATCCTTAAATGTATTTATAAATTTATTAAGAGCGACTTAGAAATACATATAATCAGACTGGTAAACTTCTTATTTGTAACTCTATGAAATAAATTTCATAGGGTTTAAAAACAAAAAGTAATAAACTCTTATAGTATAACACACATTATAAGCAATGATTAATGATTACTCCATTGCTATAAGTGAAAAATATAAATAGCTTAAATATGCTTAAATTCTTTATTGTGCTACATTTTTATTTATAAGCTGTTAGTTTTCCATGTAAAATAAAAATAAGCAATGATTAAGACAAAATATTTTGATTTCAGTCAATAAAAGATTGGACGAATGGGTGGAGGAATCATGGCTTGATACAAGAAAGGTACAATTTCCCCGAAGGGATGGTGCTCCAACTGGTGGCACTACTACTCCAAAGAAGACACACATTGGATCAGGAGGTGGCGTCATGCCTAGTTTTCTTAGTATGTGTGTCTTTGCTATTAGTTTAGTTTTTAATTATGAGGTTACATACTGCTATATCATTATCATATTAATATATTATTTATTTACCACCACATAAGATTTATGTGTAATTTTTTTAATTATTAATGTGTCTAGTAGTTAGTGTAATTTAAGATTCAGTGTTGATTTCTTTAATGATTGTTAATCTGAATTTTTAAAATAATAAGAAATAGTATAACTATTATGATTATATTCCTATTAACTTTTATTTAACTTTGATGCAATTTCTTTTAATTTTTATTTCTTACATTTTACCTATAAATAAACTTGAATATCAGGATTTGTTTATTTACAGCTTTAATATCTATTCACTTAATTTATATTATATATTTGTGATCTCTATAATATAGTGAAATTTTATTCAAAATATATTTTACAGAATAAAGGCTGTGAAACCATCATATGAACCATAAAAACCTCCATAATTGTTACATATTTTCTTTGCATGTAAATATCTGTTTTTCTATGTTTAGTCTTACAGTATATCTTACTTTCTTTAGATTTCACAGCTTTGCTTTCAGTAGAAGTTAGTGTTTTCCTGCAAATTCTACATTATCACCCTAATTGGCCATAATATCAAATCTTTTGTCTGCAGATGAAAACGTCTGCAATGAACCTCAGAAGTCACATAGCTCTAGAGAAACTCATCAAATTCCACCAAAATTACCAGAAAAAACTCATATTAACCATGCACTCAATGGTTCGTCACAAAAATTTATTTCTGGTATGTTAAATTATGTAAATACATTATATATAAAACATGTAAAATACATAATAACTTTTTATCGAAATTGTCATCCATATCTTTCACTTTACTTGCATGTTGCAACCAAATAATAATAAGCATTAATTTATTAGGTTTAAATATCCATTTTTTTTGAGATTAGATACTTTCAAAGCTCCAAAAACAAAAACTCCATCTCTTTAATATACAGATAATACTTATTTATTTAGAATAAGTATTAGTACTACCTTTTTTCTTTCATTTTTTGTACTTGTCAATGCTCAGAGGAACATGTGAACTAGATTACTTTTTTAAAAGCTAGAGTATGTAATTTAGTTGTGTCAACTTGAAAGCTTTTGTAGTTTTGTATCTTATTTCTTTAACAGTAACAAACAAATACTGGTTTTACATTTAAAAATCAATTTTACCCACAATTTTCCAAGAATTTATTTGGCAATACCTTTTATACTAATGCAATTTAAAAAAGTTATTGATTTAAAAGTGCTTGTAGAACTGTCTAATTGTCTACTAGAATAAATTTAATATTGATTTGTTAAAAATAATTCTGTATACAAGGTGCAATTGGTGAACCTCGTCAGTTGGTATCGCGGCCAGCGAGTCCAACGCTTGGCCACGACTCGTCATCCTTGGTCAACGGTGGCGCGGTGTTGGCAGCCGCGTTACAGAAGAAAATGAATAGGAAACGGAAGGCAAATTCTATTGAAAACGAGGTGACTGTTACTGTAAGTTACGCCATGTTTTATTAAATAGATCCTCTTTGATATTTGGAGGAGTACCTACTAGTAAAATAACTTTATAAATATGATTAAAACGCGATTATTATTTATTTATCGAGACTTTTTGAGGGCTTTTAACTAAACGTGGTCACGGGCAGACTGACCCTTAATTAAATGTGTGATAAAAACATTAATAAATGACAATATAAACTATTGGAAATTATTTATACGGTAGATTTCACATCCAATATGGAAATGCTGTTTACTTTTTTCAAAAAGCTGATCTTTTCTTTGAAAGTCTTAAATGCTGAAAGGATGAATGCAGTATTGAATAACAGTAGATACTCCACCTGCTTTATGTAATTTATTATGATTTTTCTATACAATCCAGTAATCTGAACATTCCAATAATC
Organism: Anthocharis cardamines; assembly: GCA_905404175.1. Lineage (NCBI taxonomy): Eukaryota > Metazoa > Arthropoda > Insecta > Lepidoptera > Pieridae > Anthocharis > Anthocharis cardamines. Next base: position 6,962,350 of record FR989964.1, read on the forward strand.
CGGCACCCTCTGGTTTTTAATAATACCAGATTAGTGAGGTTCTATTGTAGTTACATAGTGGAATGAATTTCCATAGTAGACATTATTTTTAGTATACATTTTATAGAAATTGCATATGAACATAATTATTACAATAACTGCCTTTTGGTATTGATAACTTGTATTGCAATTCGAACTCTCCGAACCTCCAGAATTAAAACTTGAATGTCAGCAAATCACCATCAATTATTGCTGTTACTGATTTCATAAAACCAATACTGATAATCAGCAGATGCTGATACTGATATTTGCAACAACCCTGGTTCTGATGAATAAATGTTGTTCTATTGTATAATTTAGTTTGTTTATATGAATTGTGACAGACGGAAGCAAGTGACTCTCTTGACGGTGGGGAGGCGGTTGTTAGCGGCACAGCGACGCCCACGGCGCGCCCACGACAATCTGGCAGTATGGTCGCCCATGGGCACGACGACGTGGTCACTCGCATGAAGAACATAGAGATGATCGAGCTGGGCAGACATAGGATACGGCCCTGGTATTTTGCTCCATATCCACAGGTGAATATATGGTGCAATGCAATGTCTAAAGAATAATTACAATTTGTTGAAGTATTTTAAAAAATATTGTAATTTAGAAGATAATATTAAAAAATATGTGAGATTGTTTTGAAATAAAAAATATAAAAATATAGTTATATATATATTATAGTATATGTTACTTGCTGATAATGTAGCTTTCTATTGATGAACTTCAAAATTGGTCCAGTTCTTTTTGAGTTAAATCATAACTAACAAACAAATCTTTCCTCTTTATAATATTAGTATAATTAGAGCTGATTTATAAAATAGGCTTTACTAATTGTATAATTTATTAATTATATAGAAAAGTCTCACTAAAAATTTGCAAGCTTTTTCCATATCAAATTTCATCAAAATCTGTTTTTGACTTCAAAATTTTACAGAGATTCAGAAATCATATTTACTTTATCATATTAATTTCAATTTCTGTAGATATGCTTCTAAAATTTATATTGTTGTGTATTTTTGAATTGATGGTAAACATATACAATCATAATTAAAAAATATTAGAATATTTAGTTTCAGAATAAGTTTTTTTTGTTCATTTATGATTAAAGTATTGTTCATAATTTTTTATAGTACATGTATTTTTTTCCAGGAAATGGTCAACTTACCTTGTATCTATATTTGTGAATTCTGTTTGAAATATAGAAAAAGTAAAAAGTGTTTGGAACGTCACTTAGTAAGTATTGTTTTATCAATTTTTTTTAAATATATCTTATAGAAACCCTCGTAATATCTTCAAATTAAAACTTTATTTTAAATTACAAATGTTATTTCTTAGTATTATTTATTTTTCAAGACTTTTTTCGATTACAGATAAAATGTAAACTAAAACATCCCCCGGGAAACGAAATATATAGGAAGGGTAGTATATCGTTTTTCGAAATAGATGGAAGAAAGAATAAGACGTACGCACAGAACCTCTGCCTCTTAGCCAAGTTATTTCTGGACCATAAGACCCTGTACTATGATACGGACCCATTTCTCTTCTACGTCATGACAGATGTTGATTCTAGAGGTAAGTACTATAGGTGGGTCGTTGACGGTTTTTATGTTAACGAAATGAAACTGTTAATTATTACAAACTGATAACCTGTTAAAAAGCAGCTAATAACAACTTTCAAACACATATCATTCTTCACACAGTCAATCCATGTCTTTTTTGGCCTCCCTCTTCCCCTATACGCATCCACTTTCATATTTAAAACTTTTTTAGATACATGCCCTTCATCTCTCCATAACATGCCCATACCAAACCTAACGTTACCTTTAAATTTTTCATTCACTGGCGCTATTCTCAAATTTCCTCGTATATAGTCATTTCTTATCTTATCTAATCTTGTCACTGTCACTTATACGTAGAATATTCTATCAAGAAAAGTTCGTATTTTTTTTAGGTATACATATTTAACAAATAATATTGCTTGAGTTATGTCTGCTCTGCGATAGATATTAGTGGTAAGGCGCCCTAAGTATTCAAGAATTGAGTTTTTAATATTTACTATGAATTAAATTACAGGTTTTCATATAGTTGGATATTTTTCCAAAGAGAAAGAAAGCACAGAAGATTACAACGTTGCGTGTATATTGACGTTGCCGCCGTACCAGAGGAAGGGCTATGGGACTTTACTTATAGAATTTAGTAAGTGTTGCTGCTATTTTTCCACTGTTCGTGTCCACATCGAATTATGTAGCAGTTTGTTTGTTTTTTTTTAGGAGATACATAAATTGCTAAACTATGGGTTGGTAGAATTAGTTATTGACACGGACCCCTTTCGGGTAAAGACCCCCTACATTACGAAGCGATATCATGTAGCACAAGTAAAGAAAATACTGAAAACCGTAAAAAAATGTTATTGGGAAAAATCTTTATTTAACTAAAAGTTTGTACGGAACCCTCGTTGACCAGTTCTTTTTCTCCTTAAGTTTGATAATAATAGTGATTTTCCTTTTGCAGGTTACGAATTATCAAAATTCGAAGGTAAAACGGGTTCGCCTGAGAAGCCTCTATCGGACCTGGGCCTTCTCTCGTACAGGAGCTACTGGGCGCAGACCATCCTCGATATACTCATTAGTATCAAGCCCGTAGGAGATAACGAGAAACCACTCATTACTATCAAGTTAGTTATTTTTTTACTATTTTTAGGGTTCCGTACTTCATACAAAAAACGGAACCCTTATAGGTAATTATTTCAAAATGTCTGAGGCTTTGTGAATGTGAGTTATTTAATATTAACCTATTATTGTATTTCAAATTACTGTATTCTCATTATTTTAATTTATATGTTCTATTGTGATTGGTTATAATTATTGTGATAATTTTTAATTCATGTTATTGGATGTGTGTTCGTTTTAATTGAATAAATTAATAAATAGGATCACTTCGTTGTCCGTATGTCTGTCTCTTAAAATATAATATCAACAACAATACATAACATAAGCGGTATCGCAGGTTACGCTCAACTAATTAAAAAAAACATAAGTTGTTAAATAGAATAAATATTCCAGTAATGCAGTTAGCATGTTGGTATTATTCAGTATTCTTGAATGGTAAGCTCTTTTTTGTATGCAAGATATCGACAGACGAGCATGAGGTTCACTTGATGGTAGGTATACCTCAGCCACAGAACATCAGTCAATGATGCGCTGTCTACCTAATTTTACTTCGAGCATTCAGAGATCCATAGACTGAAATTGAAACGTGCAATATGCACTTTACGGTTACCATCTATGAACGGTGGTTCATTACCCGGTCGAAATTTCGATATCCTCCCACCCGTTCAATGCCCGAAGTTACCAGACGTGGGGAAGACATGCTTACAGAAATTATAAAGAATACAGATTCGAACCCACGACCCATCGATGCGCACGGCAGCTATTCTACCGAACGCGCCAACGAGCCCGTCAGACTATGAAGACACATTTTTTGTCTGATTCATTGATATTTCGGTTTACGTAGATTCGCCTTCTGTTCCCTCCTAGACTGACATTTACTATTTCTGTTTTCTCGTGAATCGAACCCAGAAAAGCTGATCCCAATTACTTTTTGAGACACGAAGGAATTCAACGAGCAAAATCTTTATATATATAATTCTTCTGTGAGTGTGTATGTCACTGAACTTCTCTCAAACGACTGGACCGATTTTGATGAAATTTTTAGTGTGTGTTCAAGGGGATCTGGGAATGGTTTAGATTCACAAAAAAGTTTGAAATTTTCAAATTAAAGACGTGTAGACAGGACAACGTCTGTCGGGTCCGCTAGTATTTGTATAATAGTGTATGGTTTGTTGCTGATTTTCAGTGAAATCTGCGAACTGACTAGTATAAAGAAGGAGGATGTTATAAGTACGCTGCAGAATTTGAATCTTATCAACTACTACAAAGGACAATATATTATATCAGTCAACCAAGTAAGTTCATTCGGATTATTCAGAATTCAAAAAGGGACCATTCATGTGTTTTGTAAGCACTTTGGGGGGGGGGGGTCTTTGCTTTGCTTATTTTTGATGACTTGGGGATGGGGGGTCTGGATAACGTCAGTAATATTTATTTACTCTGTTTAATATAAATTCCTTATTTTTAAACTTGATAACTGATTCTCATGAATCAATAAAGGTCGACAGCGCATCATCGACTGATGTTCTGTGGCTGAGGTATCACCTATCATCAAGTGAACTTCATGCTCGTCTATCGATATCTGACAAAAACATAAACTTAGAATTTAACAAAACCATTTTGCATTTTACAAATACTACATATTTATATAAAGTATTTCAAATAAAATAGAAAGTAGATTTTGAAAAACAGTGTTTCAAATGGAAAAAAATAGGTATTTTGCATGTAATATTGTCTTTTATTAACGCAAGTATCACACATTTAGATAAAATACTGTATAAAATACAGTATAATATTCATAATAAATCGCGTTTTAATCCGGTATACAGTATTTTATTTAAAGGTGTTTTGCTTTTCAAATATATTTATTTTAAATACTTCACATCAATGCTTTTAAATACCGGATTAAAACGCGATTTATTATTTATATTGTTTAAATTATTTATCCCGACGTTTCGGATGCTTTTCAGCAACCGTGGTCGCGGGGAGACAGAGAGTTTTAATCCGGTATACAGTATTTTATTTAAATGTGTGATACTCGCGTTAATAAAAGACAATATCAATGCTTTTCACAATAAGCAAGAGGTAAAATATGAACTTAGGATTTTTTAAGAAAATATGTATATATGTTTATTCATCTATTTATAACCATTTATTTCAGGAAACAATACACCAACATCAAGAAGCTATGGAGAAAAAGTTATTACGGATAGACCCCAAATGTTTGCACTGGACTCCCAAAGACTGGTCAAAGCGCGCCAAGTGGTATGAAATTTACTATATTTCCGGACTTTTCTGTATTTTAATTTTATAAAGCTTAGGGGCCGTCCATTAATCACGTGAGGTCGTTTTTCTCATTTTTTGAGCCCCCCCCCACCCCCCTGATGATATTTGGTGAGGTTTGGGACCACTCCCCCCCCTCCCCCTGGATCACGTGTATTTTTTTGGAAGTCTATGTAAAGGCTATTTTTGACTGGAAAAAAATATTTAACAAATGGCGTTTTGATTCGAAAAACATTTATATGTATTTGCAATAAAATTAATGAATAATTAATTAATTAATTAATAAATTTTCGCGCCGTTCAAAATTTCGGTTCATAAATAGCGCTTTTTGACAAAAAATAAATAAAATTAATACACGTGATGTCTAACGAGACCCCCCCCTCCCCCCTCGTGATGTTTCGTGATGTTTTCCGTACCCCCTCCCCCCCCTTTTAAGCCTCACGTGATTAATGGACGGCCCCTTAAATTGTTCAATAACGATGTCGAAGGGCTTTAAAATATTGTTGTAATACGTTTTTTTTTCTTTTTCAAAATAAAATTTAAACTGCGCCAAATGACATTGTAATGTCAAATGTGCGTCAATGTTACAAGCTTTTTTTATGTATAAAAGTGTACTTCCTATAAATGTTCATTTTTTTTTCTTTATAAATCGGTATAATTTCTTTTTCTTTTGTTACCAGTGTTTGAAGTTATCGAGAGCGACTTAGTCGGCCTTCATAAACGTATGATTCATTTTGTATCTAATATATTATGTAACATACTAATACTGTACTGCTTACACTAACATTGGGATCTTTTAAATTAGACGGGTTATAATGTGCAAAATATTCTATTTTTGAAATTTAAATATCTCTGATAATATTATGATTCTATTTCTGAAATATAAAAATCTCATGCATAGATTCTATTTTTGAAATTTAAAAAACAGAATGGTCTCTGTTAGAAACTTTAATTCTAGTCGCGACATGCGTAAGTTAAACGATTGGTAGCGTAAATCGAAAGATGAGATTGTCAATTGCAATCTTGAGGTGGCCGTATGATACATTTAACGCGGGCTTTCAATTAAAAATGAGTTTTTCTGAAGAGGCATTTTCATGCTTAGAAGAAAACCTAAAGTATTTTCTTATAATATCCATAGTAAGCTCTAAACTGGACTTTATATTCGAAACAGATCTCGTACTAGACAAGTCGGAATGTTATAAAAGTTATGTGATAAATGAATCGAATAATTACGAATGATTCGAATTAGTTTTGACTCTTTAGTAATTGCTTTTTATTTAAACTTTAAATCCGTCTAATTTAAAAACAAACATTGTAATAACACTTATTCATTCAGTCTGTCTGGCTCATCAATATTTAAAAAATAGATTATGGTAAGATTGAATTGGAATCTTTTAGAGATTTTTTTCGGCCTTTTTGTTCCCTTAATTTAATCATAGTATTTTATTTAACTTTTGTTTTACCAATTTTGAATTAATACAACTCTGTGCTTTTATTTTTTTAAGTACCTAGGGTTAATAGCCAAGATTATTTTTGAATTTCTGAGCCAGACAAAGACTAGACCTGGTCAGTTCATAACTCACTTACTTGTACGCTAACAATGGCTTTATTGTATTATAAGTATATGCACATCAAACACCATAACAATTGCATCACTAATATTTTTATACCAATTAAAAATTGTAGATTATTTCGCAATATATCATTATATTTCATTAATTGTAGAGATAAACCAAATAAGAAAATATAACGGTATGAATTACCGATATCATACCGGTATCAATACGTATGCCCCTTGGAACGGTACCATTATTTAACCCTTTTGATATTTCGGTACCGAAAAATAAATTAATCACTGCTGATTAGCTGACACGGGGCGGGATAGAATCGCTCACTTCAGTCAAATCTCGTCTGCTTCAGTATCTTAGGTATTAGAAGTTAATTAAGTATTTAAAGTTTTCACAACTGTTTTTATTAATTATGACAGTAAAAGAAATAACTGAATAATTTCAAAATATAAAGGGTCTTCACTTCCGAAGTTGACAAAAAAGCGATATGTCAAAATAAGTATATAAGTACATATATTAAATAACAGATTCATTATTGCAGAAGTCCTTGACTCTTCGATAGAGCGAGACGGAGATACTACAAAAAGTATCAAACTCTCACTTCCATTTCTTTATAGAATAATTCAGTAGTATTGGCGTGAAAGAGTAACAAAAATCCTCATATACTCACATTTATAATATTAAGTAGAATTCAGGCCCTGCTACATAGGTTTCTATTTTCTATAATATATTCTTTTTCTACACTATAACAATGAATAAAACAATTATATACCGATACTAATCACGTATAAGATTGTATATTTTAAAGATTAAAAAAAATAACGAGAAAAGGTAATATTTATTTTTTGCTATTTTATCCCCATTATTCATATTCAACCAAAACATTTAGCACTTGGGTTGCCTATATTCAAGCTTTCATTCCTATTGACATGTATCTTTGTAGCTTGAACTATCATAAGGGTTTCTTTTTTATTTGTAATTATTAATTGATTGGAATTGTCATGGTTTTGTTTATAATCTGTTTTTGATTTTAGGTAAAGTTTGGATTTGGTCGTGGAAACTCGCGCTCTTGAACAGTACAATCAATGTATTCTATTTTATTGTGATATTAATAAATGTTATGATTGTTTTATATGGTTTTTCAATAAAAAGTAATACTATAACTATGATAAGTAGGCGGTAGAGTTTTGTAAAGAATAATCATTGGAACTATGGTAGAATCTCATTAATCCGGCACTTCAATAGACCGATACGTTCAATAATCCGACACATTCTTCGCCCGCGTCTACCTCGCCCCTCCGTACGCCACGAACCAAGTATGAGTGCTGTATTTTTAAACAATTTGCACCAGAAGAGATCTCAACTAAGGAATAATATAAAAAAAACGTGTAAAACATGATCACAAATACAATACCTTAATGAAATGCTGTATTATATTTGTTTCTATACTATCCAGTAATCCGAACATTCCAATAATACGGCACCCTCTGGTTTTTAATAGTGCCGGATTAGTGTGATTCAACTGTATTCATCTGATTTAATTGAAAATCTATAATATTCTTGATTTAGATATTTTTTTAATACTTTTCAAATTAAAACAGAATAATAAACTGCAGCAAAAGATTTATTACTAAACAATAATTTTAAAGTAGTGTACTACAACAATTAGTAGATCTTTAAAAAATAAGTCCATCACCCTAATATGTAGTATATTGCCGCCACTATAAAGTTTTTAATTCGAGCGTTTGACACCACACCGCGTTTTTTTCGAGTTCACTAGTGGGGCACAGAGCGGACACATTTCTGTGTCTGTTTCACTATCATTTTCCTCACAGGAAAGCTTACACGAACAGTATTGTTTTGGAAAATGTAGAGGGTGTTAAGTTTAAAAAAGAAACATAAAATGCAATATATGATTTAATTTTTCAGTAAATAAGCACAGTAATTTTGCTTCGATTGACAAAATATTTATAATCAAGAAGCAGGTACAAGTGATGTTTAACACTTACATAGTCTAATTATAAAATTTTTAGAAACAACTTCAAATTATTACATAATTCATAATATTTAAAGGTGAAGTAATTATATAAGAATAAAATATTAAAAAAATAATAAAGATAATATTATATAGGTTTAAGCCATTCCTTCTGAAAAAAATATTGTTGGTTATTGCACCTGGAGCACATTATTTTTGTGACAACATAGTTCACGATAAACTCCTGCTTTACTCAACATAAATAACAAAAATATAATATAAAGGACTTTCATAATTTCTAGTAAAAAATAAATAAAAGGGTAAAGTAATTCACATGCGCTAAGCAATTATTTTGATTTAATATATTTAGAATGGTTTTCATAAAAAGTATTAAATTACAATATAAAGCCCTTATTAATATCATATTTCTGTTTATTAAGAATACAAAAAATTCACCAACCTTCTAAAAACAATCTTATACACAAGATTACTTTGAGGTTATATTCCTTCAACATCATTCTCGTATCACTTAATAGAGCACTTCAAAAATGAATAAGCAATAAATAAAACAACAAATATAATAAAAAGCGAAGTCATTATTATAAAAATATAACTATTGTATTATTTGATTTGTGCCTTATTTATCAAATCTATAAAAATAAATGCTTGCGCTGTTGACTGCTTTCCTTGTGCTTTATCGTTTCGGCAGTCGTAAGACTATGTTTACTGGTTAAAGGCACAGTCTATATAAGGCAACCAACTAGTAGTTCTTATTCTATACATAATATAATCTATAAGAAAATTGGCCATTATACATTTTTTTGTGTTTTATTATCGGACTCTGGGACTGAATTTTCTATTGTTATAACTGAATAATACTATATATTACTGAAGAGTGAGTGAAATTGATACCACCAAAGACCATGATATACATATAAGCACAGGCCTTATAGGCGCGCTTGGCACGGCTTCTCTGGGGTAAGAGTAGTTCTTACCCCAGCCTCCGCGCCGCTGTTAATATCCGTGTGAACGCACACTCTGACGCTGGAGGCATAGCGCGCACTCTCGCACTCAGCCCTGCTTGGGGTAATGTTGCGTTCTCGCTCGCTCTCACACGTTTGGCAATGCTCGGGATGCTTCGAGTCCGATGGCTAAGAGCAGGGGAGAGGTCAGCGGATTGCTCAGATGTGTGTGTCACACCGATACATTGCCGCGCGCTCTACAGGTCAAAAGTAGAACTACTTTTTCTGTGCCATAAGTTTGTATGGGCCTGTTCTTCTTGTACATCTTTGTTCTTTAATACCACCTAACATTTTGACGTTTTATAATTTTTTTATGGGAGAACCGTCAGAAAAATTATAAACGAGTATAATATATTTAAGATCATGTTCAATCACTGAGAGAATACTTTACTTGGTATACTATTTAACTTTATTTTGTATATAATTCATATAATAAAGGCTATATCAAAATCAATAAGAAAGCGATATTATATTAGAAAGAGATAGTTCTTGATTTGATACTGGATAAAAAATCAATAACCAGCAAAAGTTGTTTGAAGATGATGATAAGTAAGTTTTTAAGTAAGCTTAGGTATTTGTATTAAGACTGATCTACTGGCCAGTTATTGTTTATGATACTTTTAAATATATTTTATGGTTTATCCGCAAAATGCATTAATTCTAAATACATAACATACAATAAGCTTTATTAATACATATATCTGAAAATATTTTCCTGAAATTCATAAGATCTAGTCAATACATTTTTAGTTTAATTTTATATTTATACATATTATGTCGATTCTACTCATATCAGGAAGTAATAATTCAGTAAGTTCGATTAATATAGGCACTTATGATAGATTTAGGTAAGACACTTTGTGTCCAATAGGTGTGAAATATATAAGCTGATATAAAATAGAGTATATAATTAGCATATAACAAGTTATATTAATCCATTACAATATATCACGTCTTACTCTGAGTTAAAGCGTCTTAATCTATCAAATCTTATAAATTATGGTAATATATTCCATTATAATCTGCAAATATAACTTCTTTAACATAAAATATACTTTTGGAATTTCAACAGGAGGTATATTCATATTATTGTACTGGAAGTTATTAATGTGATGTCGTGTATTTGGTGTAGAAAGTCGACTAGACTTTATGGCTATTTCAATGGGGATATTTTGAATATCCAACATTTTAAGTTGCAACGTAAAGTTAATCAGATCTTAAACTTTAATAAATATTTTGTACAGATCAAAGCAAAATTATAGAACTTATACAACGAATGCGGTAATGTTAGAAGTAAAACAACATAATTATAAATATTATGTACGTGTATCCTACCTAACGTAACTGTAACAGCTGGCCTAACATGACAACCGCGACAAGATTTTGACCGTTTCTCGTGTTTTAATCGATTATCTCTTTATTCTTTCCGTGTCTAACATGACAATTACACTTAAAACTTGACTTTTAATATCAAAAATAGATATATTTGTCGATCGAGATATCTTTTCTATTCAAATTGCCGATGTCCAGATATATTATATCCAGTGGCGGGACTACCATACAAGCCCAAGAGACCGTATTGTCCTATTAATGCATCCATACAAAAGAAAAATAATAATTTCTTAACGTAATTATATAAATCTTATATAACTTACATGTTTACGTAATTATATACGTTATATATAAACGCGTATTACGTTAAAGTCGACAACCCGGGCTTTTGGGCTTGTATGGAGGGCACGCCACTGATTATATCGAGATGTCTTACATATTAGTTTGTCTTCTCTCGTCCGCGAGATATCTCGTGGCGGTCATGCTAGGCCGGCAGTTCAATGTTATTAGACAACGGTGACTCGATATTGTTACCACAACACTTTGGAAACTACAAATAAATATGACAGTTAATTTGCCGCATTGCAGCCCTCGTTTCATACAGAACGTTTAATTTCCATAAGTTTACAATCGAAAGGGTTAACTGGCACCGTATTAATCTACATTGTTGTTCTACACAGTAGACATACAATTCGTTTCGAAACAATTCCTTTCGTCAACTAAACAACAAGAAACAACCAATAAAATATGCATTAATCACAAAATTGGAAGCGAAACGATGTGAAGACTGAACATTTCGAATTACCAAGACTTAAATACGTATACATGTCGAAAGTAATTTGGACCCGACGTAAAATTTTTGATTTTCTTCAGCTAAACTAGACAGCCGTCGTTGAAGTTGTTGTTGAGTTTCGTTTGAGCGTCTTGGATAGCGGGGTATGTGTGGCACTGTTGCGACGAAACATTATAATTTAGTTCAGAATCGTAGTACTCAGCTTCTTGTTCAATAGGCCCAAGGATAGTAGTGGCTTTAGGCAAGTAACCGTCAGTAGTGATGTAATTCGCTTCGGAATTTGGGGGCAGACTGAGGACACTGTCTGGTCTACTGTAATCGACGTCTATGGTCTGAGGCGCGATGTACGTAGTGTCTAGGGATGATATGGTGTCAATGGATGAGTTTCCGTTGATCGGAGTGATACAGGTGTAGCTAGACGCTAGAATGTTTGCGGATTCTGGCCGAATGTAGGGGGAGTGAGCGTCGTAGTTGACGGGGAATGTTGTTGGTGACTCGAACGATCGTAGCATGTTGTACGAATTTGTTGGGGACGTCCTATTGGAATTGTTTTTCACGCAGGATGCCGCGTGTACAGACAGCATGTCCATAAGCTGTCGTTTTTGAACCTCCAAATCCTGAAAAGAAACAGCGGAATGAAAAATAACACCATATTGGGTTTGTAGGTCAGTATAGTTTTGCGTAAGTATATATTCTTTAAAGCTAAGAGTATTTTTATCTTATTTATTGTACCCACTGGCCTTTGTAAGACTTTCAGATTACCACCCACTGGCCTTTATAAAACTTTCAGAATGTAAATGTGTTAAGTGTTATTTATTCAATTACATTATTTCCTTCAGCAAGTAAGTAGTGTGCATACATACTGCCTATATTGTGATTAAGCAAGACCATGACTTCCTTTTATTTACGATATAACAGTAAAGATAAATTTCTTGTTTGACTGCACACTAACTTGACTTATGTAATTCAATTGGTACACTGATACCAATTTAGAACAAAGGAAATCACCAAAATTGTGTCGATAATTCGCTATTTTTGATATTTTGCTCGATGGACGCAAGCTATGTTTAAAATTATCAGACCTATCGATGAGTTTAAAATACCTTTAGCTGCGCCTTAAGGTCAATATTCTGGTTCTCCAGTACTTCACTCTCGGTCACCAGGTTGACAGTGCGTTCGCGTTTCTTCATTCTGCATTTTGTTGCTGCTATTTTATTCCGCTCTCTTCTGCGACGTCTTCGCTCCTCGTCTTCAGGCGTCAACTAGATTTTAAGAAAATAATAAGTATTATACCTCTATAATAGTATTACCCGCTTCTTTAGAAAAACATGACTTATTTTCAAGTAAGGTTTATTAAAATGCTGGTTAACGTGGCCTACCCAGTTCAAACTTGCATTTTTATAGGTCGCGAGTTCTAAATCCGTCAAACATGGTTATAGTCACTCCGGACATTATATAAGTGGGAGGAACACCGAAATTCTGGATTATCTACCATGATTAAGAAGCCGTTAAGTATGTTTCGGTTTCAGTCTATAGATATTTACGTATAAATGCTCGAAATAAAAAATGGGTTAACGGCACATCACGGATTGATGTCCAGTGAATATCAACTGAACCTCACGCTCGTTCGTCGATATGTTACATAAACAAATATAGCTTTTTTAATTTTACACAAAGAAGCTTTAGGTCAACGAATAATAAATACATAGACAAAAACCAGCAGTTTAAAATTGTGCAAGGTTGCAATTTTTAATTGTATTCCGTGCACCTGGTAAGCTACATGTTTGGCTTTCAATATTCGCAACAGTTCTGGTCGTGATGTCTCTATCCTTCGATCAGGAAGTTAAGTCACGACCACAGCGCATTTGCAATGCTAGCCTTCTTTGTAAACTCGTAAAACTTCAATAAAGCCGTTGAATTATAATGCCGTGACAGTCTTCATAAAGGCTAGTTTAAGTCCGATTTGCAATCTGCCCTGAACTATTCCTAGTAGTTTGGTAATCATAAAACCTAATGTAGATTCTATGACTTCAATTGAAATGTGGGACTACTTCATTAGAAAGACTTTCTTATTCATTTCCTGTATTTGCTGCACGAGGCTCACTCGATGGAAGACAATCATTTTAGGACCCTTTTTTAATGTTCCTTGCGATTCATTGGATCCTTGCGATATTGATAGAAAGTCTAGCAAAATCGTCATGTTTTATTGAAAATTGATTAATATGTCAGTATTGTATCATCAGTTAGGCTGGTTTTTTTTATATTTAAAATATATTTATAGTTATTAATTTTTATTAAACACGTTTTGTATCCGTTTGGGAGTTTGGTGTCGTTTTCTTTCCGTTAGGGGCTTTATGTACCTATTTATGGTTTAAGATTATTTATTTTTTCTAAGAGGTGTTTTAACATAAGAGCGAGAGAGAGAGGCAGCCGTCATATTTAATTGCCATAAGAAGGGCAAAATATGGTTTCATACCGTTTAATGCTCACATTGACACGTCTATAGAAATTTTGTTTATCATTTTCAGATTGCGCGAACAGATATCTTATATATTTAATCAATATTAAAAAAATCGTTTCAACCTGATATGACAGAAAATTTTGGTGCTATCTACTACAGAGTACGCGTACCTAGAAGAACTCTCCGCATTGAAACCTTAAAGAAACTCAAAGTCCGGAAAAGGAGTGGAATGAAAGAACTATTAAATAATTATCACGTAATCATAATTATAACAATCATTGTAAATTGCCATAATTCGAAGTATCACTCAATCCCTACTACTACTATTACCCGCATTTTATTACTTTTGTTAATGTAATAATGTCAATATTATTAAAAGGTTTTAAAAAAAACAATGATTTGTAAAAATTATTCGAAAATAATTATTTAAACACAAATCCTCTCAAAGCTAAACTAAGCTAAATGTCACAAAGCTGTGACAAATGGATTAAAATTAACATAAGTTCTGTGATGGGTAAACAACAGTTTCGCCATTACATGAATTTATGATCCATTAAAACTTTTAATAATTGGATTTAAAAAGAAGACTAGAAGGCTTTCTTGACTACATACAAAGTCTAAAAGAAGAATAAAATTAAAACTTTACCCAAAAATTTAGAGCTAAAATTTGGTTTCATACATCACGTGCGATTTATGACTTTACCGCCCATATGCGAGGAAGTCATAAATTAGTTGGAAAAAATATGATTATTACTGTCTTGATGTTTTTAATGTCCATGCAGAATTATCTACGGTAAACAAATTGCGTTGGCAATGGCGGCGACGATTATGTCGCCATCTACAGTTTAATTAAGGTACTAATATGTAGTGGATGGAAAATAAAGATAAGATGTAAATATATAAAGATGTAGGTGCTCACGACCACTTTAGAGCCATTTTATTTACCTCGGATTTTTGCGATATTTCTTTTGCTAGAAAGTCGATATACCATACATTTTTTTGTTGAAAAATATTATCTGTTTTATTTTCTTTTTGTTTTCACACCCAATTCAATACTGTTAATGTTTCTTTACAGGCACTTGCCTCATTAAGTAGGATCAGTCTTATGTGGCATCTTTCCCTGGGATTCGAACCACCGCTCATAGATGGAGAATGAGATGATGAAATGAGCCGCGAAATTCTGACTAAAATACTTCAAAATTTATAATAATACTAGCGACCCGACCCGGCTTCGCACGGATACTGAAATGGTGTCAGTATTATTTGGATATTGTTCATACAAAAATACTACAGTAGCGATTAAAAAATAAGGGTTGGTGGTAGAAGGGTTGTATGTATTTTTTAACGACGAATCATAAAAACATTAAAATAAAATATTGTCCAAAAACTAAATTTTTTTTTTGGGGCGGACCACCCTTATCACTTAGGGGTATGAAAAACAGTTTAAGTCCTATTCTCAGAAAATTTGAAATTGACTCAAAATTTCATAAGAATCAGTCAAGCCGTTTCGGAGGAGTTTTGTTACAAACACTGACACGAGAATTTTATATATTAGATCTTACCTCGCTTTTAGACGGCTGAGTATTACTGCTATCATAGTCATCATCACTGTCTTCTTTCTTCATCCTCTTGAGGCCACCATCCGTGTCGCTGCCAGACATCTTACGTTTGGACTCGATAGATAGCTTCAGTCCAGCCTTGATCAATTCCGAACACGTCTGGAATGAAGCGACAAGATATCTATCGTTAACTTGAGATTAGCTGATTTGTAGTGTGTTACAAATAATAATGTATTACCTAATCCTGCAGTTAAAGATCTTTGATATATGTTTTATAGATTTAAAACTCTACTGAGCATGCATACATATACATTATACATACATCACGCCTCTTTCCCATTGGGGTAGGCGGAAATATATGCAATTTGGTTGTAGGAAATCGATTTATAACATTACTCGTACTAGCAAAACACCCCGGCTTCGCATGGGTGCATTGTTGCTAAAATATATTTTACCATCCCTAAAAAAGAATGTTTTTTAATAAAAAAAACCTATATCCTATGTCCTTTCTAATACCTCTAAGAATATGTGTACAAAGTTTCATGATAATAGGTTGAGTAGTTTTGGCGTGAAAGCGTAACAAACAAACTTACATTCACATATTTTATAGTATTATTTATACGTATAGATACATCATTTGTAGCAAAAAATAAGCTTATCTACTATTTAAACATGAGGATAAAACATTAAACAATCGCAATATAATTTTAAAGGACCAAAATATTGATTGCGATATAACGCATAATACATACGCATAACATAATATTTCACCATAAAGAAAACGAGAATTTAAAATAAGTAAATTGCTCTATACATTGAATAGAATAACTTTAAGGTAATCGATCAATTACTATTCACAGTAATATTAAAATTCACTCAAAAGTAAACATCGTGACTGTTTTTTTTACTATAATTCAAGCCTCACCTTGATTGAAGAAGGTTACTGAGATGTGTAAACATTTGGAGCCCCAAAATAATGTGTTGTCTTATTTCACTAATGTATTTATTTAAAATTGTATGATATATACTAATATTGTTACAATTTTTGCTACAAGTACGTAAAGATAGAATAATACTTGACGTAGTACTAAAATAATCGACGAAATTAAAATACGGCTTCTTATTTGGATACAAAATTACCAAGTAAATAAAAGTTTAACAACGCAATTCAATATTATAAATATTTGGATACTTATATTATGCTAGGTTCAAGGTGTTTTCATGTCAATAGTAAGTAGTATAACATATTCCTAGTCTTGTTTTCTTTAAAGTAAATACTATAGGTACTAATAGTTTAGTAGATGCAACCTCAACTTAACTACTGAATAAATAATGTGTATATTTTTCTCACATTTATAACATCCGCTTATTGTCTGAGTTTAAAAAAAATTCTAGTTATTATCTTCACTAGAGGTTAATAAATGAGAGACGATTTTCATAATTCATTGATTTTTTTACTGTCTAATGGGTAGTGACATTCTAAAATTTAAATGTTTAAAGTTCTATATATTTTAGTAATAGTTTATTTCAATTTGGTAGATCGTGAAATTCCTAACATTTTTTCTGATAAGGATTTTCCTATGCATTCTTATCTAAAACGATAGGAATCTAGTAGGCGGAGTTAAAATTTTCTAAGTCTCTGGCAAAGAATAGGCGTGTTTATCAATACTGTGTAAAAGATAAGACATCGCATAGGATGGCAATTCAAACAGATTCTAAGCTCCATGAATAGCCATTTTTATTTCGTAGCGGAAATCAGTTTCAAGGATAACATTTAGCCTACATCAGCGAAGAAAATTATGTGAATATTGATCGTGGAAATAAATATTTCCCATGAGTTTTATTGAAGAGGGAGTCAATAAGGAACAAAATTACATTAATAGAAGACTCATGTGGTATTTAAAAAAAGGAATAGAGTCACAGACCCAAGCACAAAATACTAACGAGAAAGTGTTCGTATTCTTTATATGAATGAATGATTGAATGAGCTTTATTTATTCCATTACACTTTCCTTATTTTTTTTGTATAATTTTTGAGGTTATTAGTGAGGTTAGTATACAAATAGAGCTAAAATAACTATTGTTAGTGAACATTTTTATAAAATTAAAATATACGATAATGTTATTTAAAAAAAAAAAACTATTGCGTGTATGGACCGCATGTAGCTGTGAAAGCCTCCTCCAAATCTTTCCATTTATCCCTGTATCTGGCGACCCGGACTAGAGATTGCCTCCAACTTTGGCTAGGTCATCACTCCATCTCTTTAATAGTCTGCCTCTTTTGCGTAATTTATCATAGCCAGTTTGTTACAATGTGCGACCATCGACTATCCTGTACCCTTTGCAAAATTGTTTATATAGACAATAATTATATAAATGTTACTAGCAACACGCTCCGGCCCTCTGAGGCACTCTGATACAATGGAGTGGCGGGATTACCGTACAAGCCCAAATGCCCGGATTCCCGACTTTAAAATAATAATACGTATTTATATATAACATAACTTATATAAATACGTAACCATGTAAGTTATAAATGACATATATAATTACGTTTAGAGCATCATTATTTTTCTTTTTCTCGTTGCTTTAATAGGGCAAGCCGGGATTTGGGCTTGTATGGTGGTCCCGCCGCTGGCGTATAAGTGAGATGATGAGCGATACGCTTGTGCCTCTGATTTAAGAATGTGATTGTGCCCAGCGCATCACCCCATGATCCTGTGTTTTGGTTCGAGTAATATTAATGTCTAATTACCTTTTGTATACTCGGTGGAGTGCCTGAGGCTGGTGAGGTAGCTGATGAACCATTTGACATGGAAGAGTTGGAGTCATTCCCACAAATATTCTGAAAATTCAAAGAAATTGTTTAGACTAATTATATTATAAAGAATTGATATAATGACAATTGAAACTTGTATTTTTAAAGTGATTTGGCCGATTTCTCATACTAAAACTTTATTTAATGTATAATAATATGTGTTGAATAAGCAATACTTCTGTTAACACTAACTTACTTAGTAATTATTTAATTTTGTATTTATTCTTACTAATTTGTAAGAAATTATTAAGTAAATACACTAAACCAGTATTATGATATGAACAAAATTCTAATATTCAATAATTAAAATTTAGAAGTAACAAGACATTTATTGCGAATATATTCGTACCAGGCGTAAATAGGTTGATAAGTCGACTCGCAAAAAAAAAAATACATCATAATGGGCATTAATATTGCTTAATATATGTATAAGGTAAATGAACATTGCACTAATAGTACTACGCTAGTACACCAGGCTATTTTATTCGTAACTTTAAACGGTATTTTGTTTCATAAACAGCAAAACTATCATACAATAATGAAAATGGAAGTAATTCCGACCTTCCATTATGTATAATGTGTCACATCAGATAGCGAAGTAATAAAGCTTTTGTCTATTGTCATTTCACGCTCTGAATTCGCCGTGCGTAGATATGTTATAATCAGTGATGTTCATTCATAAACGCATGATAATCGGATGTGCGAATTTAAATGATTTGTAAATAAAGATAGTGTAGTGAGATCTACAACCTGCGCCTACAATCAGTACAAACCAATACAGTACACGTCAATAATACTGAATTGCGCTATCGAAGTTTCCCTGAGTGCTGATTATATATATAGAAACTAGCTGACCCGGCAAACGTTAATTTGCCATGTAAATCATTTCTAAAAAGCCGGGGTTGGTGATAAAAAAGTAAAAATTTAGGGTTGTATGTATTTTTAATGCCACATTAAAAAAAAAACGAAAATTTTCGTCCAAAAATTAAAAAAAAAAATTAAGGGTAACAACCCTTATCACTTAGGGGTATGAAAAATAGATAGTAGCCGATTCTCAGACTTACTGAATACGCATATAAAATTTGGTAAAATCGGTAAAGCCGTTTCGGAGGAGTACGGTAACTAATATTGTGACATGGAAATTTTATATATTAGATTCTCAAGAATAACCACTAGGGCTGGCAGTCAGTGATTAGAGTGGTCGAGGATCCCTTTAGGTAAGAGGAAGCACACCTTCCTTCCTTCACATTGATAACCCTGACGTGACCTCATTGTGGAGGTGAAGATCACGGATTTCGAAGACCTAGGCATTTCTGGCGCCAATAGGTCTGCTGTAAATACTTCGTAAGGTTCATGACCTGTTCTTATCCAATGTGAGAGAACTCACATCGTATTACGTGGCAAGATTACTTGGCAAGGATTCAACGGGTCGTTTGCATACGACAAAGCATTGCAACAAGTTCTAAATGTTCCGAGCACTGTCCTTGCATTTATATCGATTTGTAATCTAATGTTCCAAAAGGACTTAAGTAAGATTATTTCGAGTGATTTATCAAGATAAGTTAAATATTTTTAAAGATTATCATGTAATTTAGACATACTTTATTATATCATAGATGGAAAATCCGTGAAGTGCATATAGCGCGTTTTGGTTTCAGTCTATGGATTTTCGAATGTTTGAACTAAAAATTAGGTCGCCAGCGCTATGACTGATGTTCTGTGGCTGAGGTATCACCTACCATCAAGTGAAACTCATGCTCGTCTGTCGATATCTGACATTTAAAAAAACATGTATAGAACATAATAGACATTTTGTATCTCCGGTAAGTCTTAGTTTTGTGTTTCTTTAAAAGTTTAATTCATTTAAATTAAAAGCCACCAAATACTTCCTAACAAGTGCATTTCGATAAATAACTAAGCTACAGTACAGGTATCTAATCAGGCACTTTATCTTAAGTGTAGGTGTTTATTCAATTTAAACCACTTACTTTTCTGAGAAATAATCATGGCCACTAATATACAAAATATTTTAAATGAATCAAGGCATCTAGCCTTGACCATAAATCGTGATTTTATAGGCCTACAAAACTTCATTAGACTTCTGTCTGTAACTATAATTTTTATATTAAATTAACTTACTTTAAAAAGTGCATTCGATTGCTCAAATAACACCAATGACACGCTAAAGATCTATAATTATATTCTTATTTATCTAATATTGGTGGTTATTCAATAATTAGGCATATTGTTACAAGTAATATAACTTTTTTGTCGGGCATGCTGACGTGGATAGTACAACACGTGTACTGTGAGACAAGAATATTGCATTTCGATGAGACGCTGATTCGAATTCCGCCGGAATGATTCGTTTATATTTTTTTTGTAAATATGTTTTCCCAACGTCTGGTCACTTGGCATAGACCACTGTTATTTTTTTTTAAAATCGGATTCTATGGATTTCCGAATGATTCAAGTAACATTTAACCAACTTAAAAAAGACTCACCTTAAAGTTGGTATTCTTGTCATAATTATACTGGTCCAAGGGGTTTGTCATGGTGATGACATCGTTGACAATCTCCGGCGTCCGAAGGGTGGTAACCCCAGCGTTCTCCGCCGCTAGAAGGTTAATCATCGCCGCGTTTAAGTTCACACTTAGATACGGTCCAGATTCCCCGTCGTTGCCAACGGCGGCTGTCGGCGACGGAGACGTGTCCTCACACTTGATTGTCGGCACAGCTGAGCTCATGCTCGACGAATTCATTATATCCTTGTATGGAGCCAGCTTCGTTTCTTTTTGGTTACGTTTTACACTAAAACTATCGGGTAATACTATGTCTATATCACGGATGCACTATCACTATTTTATTCTAAATATCACTGGTCGTGGTAAACTGGTTCGCAATGGCACTTTAGTCTTACAATTAGAAGTCTTCACGGGTAAAGAGGGCTTTCACGGATCTTCGCGATCTGTAAAGATAGAAAAAAAATGTTATTATCATGTGACAGCAGTTTAAAACCAAGCTCATGCTTACAATATAAGTAATTTGGGGTAAATTGAATCGTTAGAACTAAATTATCTCTGCATAAAGCTCTACTTTATACTCGACCTTACGAGTATTCTATGGAGAAATAACCTGTATCTTTGAAAACATGTAGTTATTTTTTTAATTTCAATTTTTCTTGTAAAGTATATATAGGTTACGTAACATATCGACTTTGTTCTACGGATAGTTCGCTATATTAAAGATAGGGGCCGCACATTCGCAATCGCACAGCTGGTTTTTAATTATCCGCATACCGCGACCAGGATGCTTCTCCAATAAAATTATTTTTTACAGGCTCCAATTGTATGCGAGTCATAAAATTAAAACTAGCGTTTTACGACCTATTTTAACGACCTTCCGCGTGGCGTATCACCTCGTGTATTGTTCGGGCAGACTCGCTGTCGTATGGATTACCGCAGCAAGGGCACGTCCGGATTAACTAATTAGCGGACTATACTGATGTTAGCATAGACAACATTATGTGGTAATTTGGGTGCTAGCTGATTAACTGGACCACAGACACATCGTGACTGAAAACACGATTTATAGATACGATTACGGGAGCTAAATGCATTGGTTCCATATTTAGATATGGTCGAAAGCTGTCGGGCACCTTGACCCAGCCATAGTAGTTATCTGTATATAATCTCTCATATCTGTCACGTACATACAATAAAGCACCGACTCGGAGTAACCTAGATGCGAAACGTTTTGCTTATTCCGTTGGCGGAGAGGAAAATATGTAGAGTTATACATAGCGGCGCGCATCATTTTCATGTAGACATATTCAAGGATGTCAAGTCAATAGTACCATGTGAATGTTTTGATAGGTGTATTTTGAAAGATATCTTCTTTAAATTTTCCATTATATTATTAACTATACATTATATTCATATTCATCCGTCTATGACAATAACGTGTCTATAAATTTTGCTGGCATTTACCGCTTTATGACAAAAATCATTTATAAAACTGTTATAATAGAGAATTACTCGCTATTTAACGCTAAACATGTTTCTAGACAGCTCGTTAAAGGAAAAAACTTGTAGAGACAAAAACTGAGGACTCTAATGCGTTTTGCGCAACGTCAATTCTCGTATCCACGAGACACCAGTAGCTCGGTTGTAGCTAGTTATTTAGTTATAAAACGTAACAACTGCGCAAATATGTGTACTGGCTGGAGATTTAATACCACTAAATTATACATTTGAATGAATCGGGGAAAGCGCTCATACGGAAGAGTTTACGATTGCAGCTGTGCATTAAAATATACAAATTTATTGTGTGCTATTTCGAATGTCACAAAAGAATATTCACGTAGGCAGACGAGAACATTATTATTATCCATAATACCAGGCAGTAGGACGTCCGTATCCCAAAAAGGAGAATGAAAAATAAATGTATCCGGTCGATAGCGCGTGGGCCACAGATTAGCTCTCAACAAATATATTGCGTTTACTTTATCCGATTGGCTTTTTCCTTTGGCTCGAACCATTATGGGAATAATTTCTCTTAACTTAGTACCTAGATTATCTGTTTTACTGCGCACATCGAGATAATAACTGCGTATAAAGGACTTTGCAAACAATTGCTTTAAGTCTATATTTAGCTATATATAGTATGAAAATGAATCCCTGGGTCACGGCATCACGCGTGAACGGCTGGACTGATTTCGCTAATTATTTTTTTGTTGTGTTTGTTATTGTCAGGAGAAGGTTCTTATAAATGAAAAAATTGAAAAATTAGGAAATTTAAGAATACTTTACCACCATATTAAATTATTTCTAATGTACCTAAACTTTACAATTCAAACTTTTGATGTAACTTTACGGCGTTTGACATAAAATTAACAGAATGCGTGCTGCAAATATCGTATCAGCGAGTAACATAGTTTTTTTACTTACAGTACCTACATCTACATTGCACCTTATATTACTTGTATATTATAAATATTCCTGCTCTTTCTTGATATATTATTATTTTTAAGTATGGGATGGTGGTTATACTATGGTGGTTATGGTGTTTAACGACACAACGGGTGGAAGCTCCCCTATCTCTTTGTCCTCGTGTCTTAATACGAGAAATGGGTGACCTAGTTTCAGTCGCACCCACTCTGCTATACAATTTATATGTCAAGTTACTGCGTTAGTTTTATTACGCCGTTATGAAGCTCTTGTAAGACTTAAAAGCTTTGCTTTAAAGATAATGTTATTTAAATATAACTATTTAGCTCTTAAATCAAAGTACTTTCAAGCAGATTTCTTTAAAATATTTCATACTAGTAAGACGCCCCGGCTTCGCACGAGTGCAATGTAGATGTGCTTTACAAAAAGCCTATGTTACTCGCTGATAATGTAGCTTTCTGTTGTTGAATGAATTTTTAAAATCGGTCGAGTAGTTTTTTAATTAAATCGTAACAAACAAACAAATCTTTACGCTTTATAATATTAGTATAGATATAGACTAGTATAGATTAGTATAGACTATAAACATATTATATAGATAAATATCTTATTTTAAAGTTTAGTGACGTTTTATCTACTTAGTATCAGTAGGTAATCCATTGATTTGAATAATTTGAGAAACTTCTTTAAATGGAAATTAAGAGAATCGAAAGTAAACGTTACTGAATACTGTGTGTAAGACATGTTCTATTGACATTATAATTAGCAGCAAACAATGGCAATATTATCTGGCGCCAGGAATATAAGGCCGATGGACAAACGCAAGGACATAGAATAATTTAGTTTTACTAAAAAAAAAAAATTAAAGGGTTTGTAAAAAATAGGGATTCCTCTTTTATTTTCACAAAATTGTAATTCATTAAGATAAGGAAATAACTTATTAAAGTGAAAATTAAGCCAAAGACTTTGCTACTGTGTTATTACACAAACCTATTTTTTACTATAATTATATTTGTGTGTTGTGGACATATTATAGTTTTTTTAACCTTGATACTTAGGTAATATCGTATGTATAGAGTACAGACATCAAATAACTCCATTGTTTTTAATTTTAAACTGAACATCATTTCCATAATTTTTTAAAAACTGACACTTTTCTATCAAAATATTAGTATATTTTTATGAAAAAATAAAATTTCACCTTCAAATCAGTTCCAAAGTGTGAATTATGTAGGTATTCGAAAAAGCATTACTTGATTTTATTTAATCAAACGATAAGGTGCTCGATACGAAAAAAAATGCAGTAGAATGGTAGTCATTAAAATATCTACATAACATATACTTTTTATATTTTAACCTCTATAAGGCTTTCCATGTGACAGGGACACCACCGCGGGGTACTGATCGTACATGTATAATATACTAAGTTTATAACTTTGAACTACTTTCTGATATTGAAATTATTTTAAAAACGATGTAATAATTTAAAAAAATATTCTATTCATTATTATCTATATATACAACACTAGCAACGCGCCCGGCTTCACACGGGTGCAATGTAGATGTACTATACACAAAAGCCCATGATACTGCTGATAATGTAGCTCTCTATTGGTCTCTAAAATCGGTCCAGTAGTTTTTGAGTTTATTCATAACATACAAAAATACAAATCATTCCTCTTTTTAATATTATTATTAGTATTAAAGTATAGATTTTAAACTCCCATGCAATGTAATCATTTTGTAAGAGTCAATAGTGGAAGAGAAGTTTTAAAATGGCAACATTACCAACAATAAAGTATAATATGTATTTTGAATGTGTGGTGCGCATTTTGTTGGATCCAAAGAATTTTATGTAGAAATTATTACGTATAATTAATTTTATTCATTATGTAAGTACCAACATACATAATTATTATTTATGAACGTTGGTAGGTACTTGGTCACCCTATCTAACACCGAAAGACGATCTTACCGACATGTGTTCGTTAACATGTTTCTTGTTTTTAATCATAAGCTATTAAGGTCAATGACACTTTAATTTTTACATAAAATTTATTTCACATCCGTTTTAGGAGTGTCACTGATGAATAATAAAAATAATTTAATTTGCGTTTTTTTTTTCAAATTATTATGTAAAGATTGTAGAAAATGCATTCGAAAAAGTATTGTATTTATCTTAAATGCAGTCGTTTTTGCAATGTAAAATCCGCATTTAATAAATTATACATAATTATGAATATATACGAATGTAAATTATTGTCTGTCCAAACTCCGAAGAGTACATTTCGGTACTTAAATCCAAAACGAAAAAAACAAAAGACACGTTAAGCCGCTTTTGAACGTAGCAACAGAAGCGCGCGTGTCCTTGACACTCGGCGCGGACAAAAAGTAGGTATCGCCCGAAATTTTTGGCGTGTAGTGGGTGTGTTCACTGGTTCGTATGCTCTGTGGCACGCACACTACAACACGGCCATAGAGTAAAAATATTTAAGACTCCTCGTGAAAGTAAATAAAATGGAATTATATTTGTATGCCCACTGTTACGTTATGTTTATCACTAATTCGTACTCACTTCTAAGTTAGAAGCCTTTGTTGGAGTTTCAAAATAAATAAATAACTATTTACACATTTAAAATAATATGACACATAAAATTTCTAAAAGAAGGCTCATCCTAGAATATCCGAAGACATTATTATTTGTAATTTAACGATATAAACTTGTAATTAAAATTAATGATATGGAAATGTACGATCGCTATAAAAATGAGGAGATAATTAATTAAAATTGTCGTCATTAATATGATGTTCAAAGGAAGCGCATGGCATAAAAAAGCCTCTTTTCGTTATACCGTTTATTTATAAAGTTTATTGTACGATTCACCTTAACCTCATTTTAAAAGTTCTATAATAATACATATTATGTGCCGGTTAATGTGCTAATTATCACTAGGTTTTCATTTACAAACAAATGTTATTTAATATTATTCGCAAATTATGGTTTGGTTGTAAACTAATTTAATGATTTATTTTATCGTCAGGCAACTATATAATGTTTAATAAAATAATTCAAACTTTAAAATTTAATTTCATTGGTGAAGTAATTATTAGAATATGATATCTTGTAAAAGAGCTTGTAGAATCAAGATACAGCTAAATATAATTGTATTAAAGTGAATACTAATAAAAAAACACTTTGTGATTTATAACGTAGGTGTTCTGTATGTTTTTAAATCTGTCGGCTATAATTCGGCGCCGGGTTATAGCTACATACATGTATTATATTTTCGTAAAAGGAACAAAGGAAGTTTGGCAACGTATTGTTCATTCCGTCAAGTTGTAGACGAAAATTTGCATTGAATATTTTCGATTTTGACGCCCACATATTATTTCGATTAAATGGAAGCTTCGATCGCTTTGATTTTTGCTTCGTTTTTTGTTCGAAATTCGAATATGTGCATGATAATTTTAAATATAGAATGGATTTCTTTTTTACTTCGATGATCGAAATTCGAACGTTTTTTAAATAAATTATAACATATTTTTAAATTCATTTCGATACGCATTAAATATTCAAAAGTTCAAGCCGTTTACCCACATTTATAAACATCAATCACTGGTAATACTGTGGATACGGTATAATAAACATATACAGCCTTCACCGATTTTATATCTTTACTATTAATATTAAATTAATGCGCGTCTCGTAGTCACGATTGACGTGTCTGACTTGAAATGAACATACATAAATCAAATGCATAATTTTGTACCTATTTGATGGTATTGTAGATAATTATTATCTATTCCTGCAATCGTAATGAAAATTCAGTGCGAATATGCGTTTTACCTACCTGGGCCATTTTTTTGGCCTCTGTTTCACCTAATGGAGTGATGACGCGGTCTAGGAGCGTGTTCCAACGTTTTCTTATTGCAGTACAGTGGTCTTGAAAGTCAAATGAAAAATCGGTTGATTTGCCAAGTACAGTCCAAGTATATTTGGACCATAAATTGGTAAATGAAAAAAAAAAACAAAAAATTTGATCAAGTCTCTTTATTTTAAACTAGGAATGTTATTTTATTGATTGATCGGTAGATTCGAGACCATTGTTGCAGAAGTTCTTTGCGCTAAAACAAGACAGAGCTATACAAATAGTCACACTGTCACGTTCTCGCATATATTAAGGCGGCGATAATACTGCTCTTAGATATCGTGGTAATGCCCTTGATCATAATGATTTTATGTTTAGTTGCTAAGTTTACTATGGACTCTGTTTTTTATATCGGAAGAATGAGCGTGCGGTTCACTTGATGATAGACCAACCTCAACCATAAGGCAATAATGTGCACTTGTCCTTTTTTAATTTAATCAATCGAAAATCCTGGCTTATCTATGAACAGTATTCCACATTCATTCTAATTTTCAAAAAGTAAAATAGAAATGTATGTTTATAGAAATCCACATCTGGCGATTATTAAGCCCACTCATCATGGATGTTTGTTAAAAATAAAAATCACAAATCATAAAGCCGATTTTATACTAAATCATTAAAATGAAACTTCAATTCAACATAATATATTCAATATATTATGTTAAATTGAACGGTTCCATCAATTCCACTGTTTTACTATGCATATAGATACAGATAAGTATCAAATTGCATGCATGTTTAATTACCAAAATATAGTACATAAATAAACGGATTTCGTACGCTTGAAGTGGTATTACTAAACACATCGTACTCATGTTATTTTCCGTGTTTCGTGGTAATGAACAAAGTCAAGGACAACTCGTCTTGCCAGTTGTTTCTATGCAAATTGCAAAAAGAAAACTAATTATGCCAGGAGTTAGCGTATTAACATAAATATAACTTGCACTTACTGATTACTTACATAATACATTGTTTTATCAGGCGTCTAGAAACAACAAGTTTGTACAAGATTTAACCTACTGTAGCTGCAAAGAAAGTTATTTAAAATAAGAACAATAATTGCCCATTGTTTTCATAATATCCGAAATAAATTAAAATAATTAATGGACTTATTTATTTCTGTTATGAAATGGTGGACATAACATAATATGTTAGCTATCAAGTGACGAATTTGAATTTTGAAACGCTGAGAACGCCGCCCTAGTCTATGAAAGATGGCCGCCGGCCTATTCAACTAAAGGAAGAAGAATTGAATGACATTTTAATTATTAGATTATTATAATATAAGGAAAGTCGGTAATGATTAAGTTACATCAGAGTTGTTAGATATTGATGAATACCGTTCTTATGTGTGAGAAACAATAAAGTGTTTTTCACAAATTGGCATTCTTGAGTTTCTAAACGTTGTAGTATAAGTTGACTGAAATCTGCCGCCGCGCCCCCGAAATTTTTCCGGCCTAGAACCTGGCCTACTCGCCCTACAGGGTATCGACATACGAACAATGGTAGGTGATACTGATACCTCAGCCACAGAAAATCAGTCGACCTATTTTTTTTACTTCGAGCGTTCTGAAGTAGACTAAAACTGAAGCGTAACCTGCACTTCAGGGACTTTCCATCCATGAACGATCATTAGTTAACTGTTCGATATGTCGATATTCCTCTTCCTCCTCCTATGTTTGCAGAAAATTAAAATTTGTAAATTATTGGAACGCAAAGCAAATTAAAAAAAACTTTATTGACGGGCTCTTTTGCGTATTGACTGGTAGGTTAGTACACCTGCCTTGCGTTCGAATGGGGCGTAGATTTTTTCCATCGGATCTGTAATATTTTAAAATTTCACTAATATTTAATGTTCTGTATTGATTATGGTGAGGTTACTAGCAAGTGAGGCTCAAGCTTTGTATCTTACACAAAAAAAAATATTAATGCATTTTATAATTCCATGTTTTGTCTAATTATGGCGGCCATATATAGACTATTTGCTTACAGTAACAGAAAAAACATTCGTTCCACGAAAATTACAATTAATTAATTCATGAAATGCTTACTAATTTTGTCTGTAATTAACTAAATTAGTTTTGTATGTTAGAAGGAAGTCGTATGAAAAACCCAACCCACATTTCGTACACGGAAAACTGCATACTACTGATTATTATATTTGCAATTTAATGGTCGACCTTGACTATTTAACTACAGGAAATAAAGTCTTTACAGCAAAATCACAAAGACTTATTTCTGATTATCCATTGAGTAGCTAATCATAATTATGTCTGGATTCATATACAGAAAAATGAGTACCTTTATGTATTTTTATTGAAATATAGGAACATAATAAGAAAGTAAGTAAAATTGACGGGCTCGCTGGCGCATTCGGTAGAACACCTGCCGTGCACATCGATGGGTCGTGGAATCCCACCGGGAAAACATGTTGATAATTTGTTTCTGGTAACTTCGGGCATTGATCGGGTGGGAGGAATATCGATCGAATTTCGGACCGGGTAACGAACCACCATTCATAGATGGAAAACCGTGAAGTGCACATTGCGCGATTCGGTTTCCGTCTATGGATTTCCGAATGCTCGAAGTAAAAAGTAGATCGACAGCGCATCATTGACTGATGTCCTGAGGCTGAGTTGGCACCTACCATCAAGTGACCCTCATGTTCGTCTGTCAATATCTAACATAAAACAGAAAAAAATAATATTCAACCGATTTGTTATTTTCATAAACGGAAAATATCGTGAACATTCAAAAACTCATGCTGCGGTCGTGCGGTAGCAAGGCTGTTTAATTTAGTTTTATGTGTGTGTAATTTTAGTTGCGCTACATACCTACATCTTTGCCTACATTTTTCATGATAACCACATGTCGAGGGTATAGTGCTAAAAACCAATAAGTATGAAATAAAAATTGTAAGTTAAATTCCAATTTTAAAATTTTAGGGACATAATTACCTGAGATATACAAAATATATAGCCGTTATAAATATTTGTGATGTGATATATTCTTTGTATATTAGGTAATTTTGTTACCTAGTAACTTTTTTGTGAATTACAGGTAATTGCCCAAAAAACTTGACGCATTTATAGTGCGATTTTAATAAATGTTAATTTTATCTGGTTATGTAATTTTTTTCCTTTTAAACACTCATCCTTTCCTATTATATCGTTGCATCTTATTCTGGTTGACACACGGGGAATCACCAAGAAAGAATCCTGACATAGCTTCTGGAGCCAATTTAATTTCGAAACAAGGTTGTTGCATAGGTATGTAGAAATATATTCTAAAGCAAAATCAATAATTGTCATTTACATAAATAGACAAAATAACTGTTACCGAATTAAAACACCATTTCTTGATTAGATCATTTCATTATTCATTTAATCATCCTGACGTTTCGAGTGGTTTACAGCAAACGTGATCGCGTTTATATACCATATAATATAACGTTATAGAATATTGTACACCGTTATTTTTAAATTTAAAATTTTTGCCATGTTATATATTTTCATGGTAAACTTAAAGTGTGGTTAGTGAATTTCAAGTACGCATAGCCATGACAAACACCACAGGTTACTACAACAATGAAGAATTAACTATGAGTTACAAAAACAGTGTTCTGTAGGTATGCGGCGTATAAAACCGCGATACGCTACCAGTTTTACACAAATTCTATTGTTGTTTCATCAACGGAACCACATTTTGACCTTGTATTTATTTAAAATAAGAATTAAGATCAGCTAATAAAAAATGCAATAAATATTAACACTCGACGTGAACAAAATATTATCTGTATTTAGATAAAAATAACAAATTATTTATAAGACCTCATTTAAATTTAAAATTAATTCGAAATTTGAAGAAAATTCGTCTGAACGTAAAATAGGAGTAAATGTTCTATAGTCTATGGAGACGAGGTGCAAATGTCAGAAGACAGAAATATATATAACCTTATTTAATATAAAACAAAATGCGTGTTGAAACTTAAATTAAAAAAATATAACATTATGAGAGAAGGAAGAAAATGGCGGGAAGTAACGTAAGACATGATTAAAGAAAGATATAAGGAAAATATAACGTAAGACTAGGCGGCATGGTCGAAAGACTTTAGCCTGCCCTATGGGCGAAAATAATAATAATAATAACATTATGATACGTGCGACTTATTAATAATTACATTACATTAAGTTATTTAGTTAATAGACAACTTCATTACGGAAATGCGTTTGTAAAATGCGGGTTTAGGTCATACATAAATATATAAAATCCTTTTTTTTAAGGATAATATTTAAGAGCATACATAATTCTTAAAGAATGTAACGGTAAAAGTATAATATGACAGGTCATAATATCAGAGATATTCACAAAAGGCACCAACAAAGATTGTGAATTGCGTGGGCTTATACGAATAGGCATTGCAGTATTTTCTGCGACCACACAAGAGAACGAAGGATTTTTAAAGATAATTAAGAAATGATGAAACTACTATCGTTAAAAAAACGTTTACCATAGTAATTATCCAAGATGGAGATTAAGGTTATTATTGATTGTAAATTGACGATCATTATTTTATAATTTTTGGACCTCCAATTTTTTTTATATTACGACTATGCTGCTCTCGCATACTATGTAGAGTCAAATAAATATTATATTTAAATATTATTATTATTTATAAATATTATATTTATTTGATATTGTATATAGATAAATCCGATAAGCTATTTTTTATAGTAGATATCGACAGACGAGCATAAGGTTCAGGTGATACCACAGCCACAGAATATCAGTCAATGATGTGCTGTCGACCTACTTTTTACTTCGAGCATTCGGAAATCCATAGACTGAGACCGAAATGCGTAATGTGCGTGAAGTTCGCTATGTTACTTAATTTATAAATTTCGTATCACAATTTATACAACAAAAAGGACAAAACAAAATGACATTAATTTTTAACATTAACATTACATTCAATTATATTAGAATAGTTTGTTGTTTTACCTAGGGAATCGATTACCATCGGACAACTAAGCCACGACCAAAAGTACAAGCTTATAATATAGTCGGTTGAGTTTTTTTACATTTTTTGCAATAAGATGTTACTAGAAACATTTGTAGCAGAATAATGAAGATCCGCTTCGGAGGATGTATCATAATAACTTATACGTATAGTGACGTAATATCAACGTACTTTTGTAGGTACTGTAATCTCAGCTGTTTAACGTGATGTGCATTTCGATTTATGATTAACTCTTAATTACAATTCTTAATTACCTTACATAAGCACGTGTTATCAACGCTTCCTTGTTTTGAATACTTGTAAGTACAATTTGTTAAATTTCTTAAAATGTAACAGTACTTTAAGTTATTATTTAATTCACAGTAGTTTGCGAAAACTGATATCTAAGATAGTCATATTTTATTGTTCAACTAGCAACTCATCCCGGCTTTGCACGGGTGTTGTTTTACGCTGATAATGTAGCTATCTCTTGGTGAAATAATTATTAAAACCGTTCCAGTAGTTTTAGAGTTTATTCGTTACAAACATACAAATACCTTTACCTCTTACCGTATTCTTGGCGCAGTGTTAAAAGGGTTGCATTTAGCAGCGGAGGTCTCAGGTTTGAATCCCGGGGAACAAGATCAAAAAAACAATTTTGGTCGGGTAGGGCTGGCAAAAGCAAGACAAGCAAGACTGATCGCCTATTTGCTTATAAAGTAAAATGATAAATTAAACCGACAGAAATGTTTCTGACTCATTAGGGAATTCACTACTGTAGAAAAGTTTAACTTCACATCGACCAAGATTTCCTATGTGCATTTTCCGCCATCTTGAAAAAGGGGTTAAATTTACTATTTTCTCGTGCAAGATATCGACAAAATGTCTAATATCAAAGTTGTAAAAAAAAACCAAACATTTTGTAAAAAAAACAATATCAAATTTTTGTCGACAATTTGAAGTAAGGCTTTTCTAACCCCCCCCCCCCCCCCCCTCTCTCCACGTAATATCGAAAATTTAGTCTTCTCGTTCACATGCATTTCTAACCTGTTTTTTCCGACGTAATGACTGGACTATAAGTATTAGGGATACCTTAAAAGAGATTTCTTTTGACGTGCCGAACTATACCTGAGGGAATATTTGGGTCAAGGAACGGGGTAATGGCATGCCCAGTAGGGTGAGCCAAGTATCCTTGAAATATCATACGTGAATTCTAACCATCTACTGCAATAGACAAAGACAGCACAGATAAAAAAGATCACGCTCTTGTAATGGAGGCAGAGACATTTTGCGTATAGATGAAGTCTGTTGCCCTTCATTCATATATTAATAGTATGTATACTTTTTTGACGTTTGACATCTTAGTTAAAAATTGTCTTTAAATAAAATCGGTTATATTGTTTAAATAAGTAAAACCTTAATATTATATTGTGAATATTGAAATAATAGCTTTAAATGTTGTTTTATAATGTGTTATTATATTAATACTAGGGCTTATGAAATAATGAGATCTCGGGAGCGCGAGCTAAACATTACGCACACTAAAACAATGTATATGTGCACGCCTGACAATATTCATATCCAAACGGACTTGAGATAAGAATATCTATAGCAAAGTATAAGTATTATAAAAATAATGTTCTATTATAGTTATAATTAGATGAGAATATATTATAAATGATGCTATGAATTAATCATAGACACAATTACAATCAACAAATAATAATAATAAATCCTCTGTGAATGCAATTATACATTTATACTGTATAAATACTCATCTGTGGTTTTATTTCTATTTATATGTGTTACGAATAATACCAATAAGTTCAGATTCAAAGTATCTAAGCACACTAATATTACAATAGAACTTTGACCACAAACCGGTTCCATTAACACTTTACCGTGTATTAAAAATTAAATGATCATCTATGAAAATATTAAAATATAAATAAAATATAATAATACTCCCTTTCCTATCTACTATATAAAAATACTAGCGACCCGCACCGGCTTCGCACGGGTGCAATGCTGATACTAAATACACTACAGAAAAACTGTTATTATTATACATATAAACCTTCCTCTTGAATCACTCTATCTATTAAAAAAACCGCATCAAAATCCGTTGCGTAGTTTCAAAGATTTAAGCAAACAAAGGGACAGAGAAAGCGACTTTGTTTTATACTATGTAGTGAAGTCGGGTTTCCTTCCTGACGCTATAACTCCAGAACGCATGAACTGATTTCCACGTTTTTGCATTCGTTGGAATGGTCTCGGGCTCCGTGAGGTTTATAGCAAAGAAACATTTCAACAGAAAAGCGGGAAAATCTTTTTTCTTTAAGAATAATCATATAATTTCGAAGCCAAAATTGTGGCAGAACAACGTCTGCGGGGTCCACTAGTTTATAATAATAGTATAGGTAGATTTTTTCGAAATATTTTTAAATCCAATTTAACATCCGAGATCTTATTGTTTTATGCTGTTTTAAACATGTGAAATTCCGACGTTTTTGTATTTTAGGCCACTTAAATTACTAATGTCAACTAAATCATATAACATAGTTTAAAACAAAAATATAGTACGTATGGCTTACTAACCGACAGCATATACTAGTGATAACACAATTTCTGTCTTTAAATATGATATGATATATTAAGTTAAATCTACGATCTTACTTTCAAGGTCAGACTAATAAGAAGTTCAACTTTAATCCCAAATTCGTAATTTATAACTATAGATGCAAATGGAATAAAATGAAAGGAAGTAGATGTTTAAAAACTTTCGCGAATGTCACAGGCGGGATGTGGGCGGAAAACCAGTTTGATGAGCTTTGTCTTGAACAAAGCGTCTGCGTCGTACGAATATATGTGAACAGGTAGGCGATAAAATTTCATAACGAGTATTGTGTTTGACACTTTTTAACAGTACAATTCGAAATTTAAAAATCTTATATTTTATCAAATTATTACTGTTTTAATGAATGTCAAGTGTGACGGGAATTTTATGGGTGAACTTCCGAAAAGCCAAAACCAAACCAGAGTCGCCAAAAAGTCTATCGCAGGGACTCTTGGGGAACCAAATGGAACGTGTGTACCAAATTTGAAGTCAAAATTTGGTTTCGCTTTTTTGGTTTTGGAAGTTCATCCAATTTTATTATACGTATAGAGTCAACGCCACCACTTAAGTCCGATAGCCGCGGCGCCTTTGTCGCGAATCAAAATGATTTGGGTAAGAATTGTAACTTTTCTAACTATACATTTCTCGACTTCCAAATATTGTTTTGCGCGTAATCAACTCGTATCGCGCATTCCTGACAAACAACAAGATTACGGATCTGTCACGTTTAGTTCCAGACTTCGCCGTGGGACTTGAGTCGTGGTGTCTGTATGTTATGTTATTTCTGTGTTGGTAAATTTTCAATACGGTACTTACTACTAATAAATTTTTAAGTTACATATCAGTTTTTCAGTGATTAAATAGATTGTTCTTTCACTATCTATTATTATTATTAAAACCTTAAATACCCGATTTTTATTAATATTAGTACTTGTTTCGTGTGCTGATTAAAAAACTGTATTGAGAGGGCATCTCGCACGATATTTTCGTATTTAGGTAATGTAAATATTGCTATAGCATGCGTATGATTTATGATTATTTAACGAGACGTGTTTAACATGTCAATTGTTTCAACATTCTCGACAGTTACATTCAAATGCGGGTTTTTGGAAACTCTCGCGGTAAGCTTTTTAAAAATTTAGCTCTTTAATAACAATATCCTATTTTTTTTGCTTTAATCACAAAGCGTCAATAATAGAGTATTTAATTTACATAAAAAATATAAAAATATCAGTATTATGTATGAAATAAATTAAATTTTCACCAGCGTAAGTGCGGCACTACGGACGGCGGCGGAATTTTAATTTAAACAACATTACAATACTTATGTTCTTACTTTCAAGGCAGGATTTAGGGGAGGGCATCCGGGGCTACATCCTCATCCACAAAAGAGTGGACAATCCCCACAATAGAAACTGCGGCAAAAATCTTTCAAATTTCGATGAGTACCTAAACACTAGTAAAGTATATCGGGCCCTGAATACTTTCTTAATTCTTATTAAACGCTTGCTCTTTAAAAACATAATATGCTGCCTGATAAGTACCAACATACACAATATTATGTTTAAGTAAGAACGCCTCAACTTTCAACTAAAACATTCCTTCACGTACAAATATAAAGCTACAATGAATCGCTTAATTTATTTGACAGATGACCCTTCTGGAAGCAATAAAACATCGAACTTTGACATGCCCTTTCTTAATATAACCGATCGAATAACATTAAAAACGAGAAAGTATTACGGAATCAATGTGATATGTTTGACCTACATGGTACTCTGATTTTCTCGGCGAACACAACTAGCATTTGGTACAATGTTCTATATTGTTCATACTACATACCCTAATATTTCCTGCCCACGCGTTGTCTAAAGAACATTTCAATGTCAATGCTTTATATCAATTGAGGAAATGTAACACATAATTCTATTATGTATTATGCATTGTATATAGCACTCATAAATGCAAGATTGTGATGTAATAGCGATTAGTAATAACGGGCAAAAGGCGTCGTATCAAAAACAAAACATATATTTTTAAATATTTCATAATATTTTGTCGATTCTTTTATAGAGATAAAAGAGTTAATTGGAAAAAAATACAGTATATACAGTGGCGAGACCACCATACAAGCCCAAAAGACTGGTTTGTCAGCTTACCGGCGAAGTTATTATATTTACACACTAGCAAAACGCCCCGACTTCGCACGGGTGCAATGTAGATGAAAAAAGCCTATGTTACTCGCTGATAATATAGTAGCTTTCTATTGGTGGAAGATTTTTTAAAATCGGTTGAGTAGTTTTTGAGTTAAATCGTAACAAATAAACCTTTCCTCTTTATACTAGTAATAGTATAGAATAGGTATAATTACGTAATTATATGATTTATAATAATAACATTGAGGGCATTATTATTTTTCTTTGCAAGCCAGGCTTTTGGGTTTGTATGAAAGCCTCGACACTGGATATACCTATTTTTTTTTTTTAGTATATCCATTATCCATCCACCCACTTTAAGTTTCAATAACTGATACATTTTAATGCTATATCCGTTGATAATCGAAAATTTTAATTGGCAGTAAATAAGAGCCTCTTACGTTGTTAAAAACAGGTATTAGGATCTAACCATGGTAATAACGTGTAATAATTTTATGTTAATCCTAAGAATTGATTAAAATATTTACAGCCCAGTGACCTCGTCTATTAAACTGGGCAACAATTCCCGCGCATCCAACACCTATGTCTGCACGATTGGCTTAAACTAAGCCATAAAATCGTACAATTATTTTTTATTGTAAAGGTCTGTTAGAATAGCGTATCTATTTTGGTAGACGGCAGGCCAATTTTGTGTGTCTTTATTGGTGTCACACTAGATTTCGACGGGCTTGTTGGCACGTTTGGTAACTAACTAGCGCAACGATGGGTCGCGGATTCGAATCCCGCTAGGACGACATGTTTATGATTTTCTATAAGCATGTTTTCCACACGTCTGGTAACTTCGGGCATTGATCGGATGGGAGGAATATCTAAATTCCCACCGGGTAACGAACCACCGTTCATAGATTGAAAAACCGTGAAGTGCACATTGCGCGTTTCGGTCTCGGTCTAGGGATTTCCGAATGCTCAAAGTAAACAGTAGGTCGACAGCGCAACATTGAGTGATGTTCTGTGGCTGAGGCATCACCTACAAGTGAACCTCAAGTGAACCTCATGCTCCTCTGTCGATATTTAACATAAAAAATGACATCAAGAAGTTTCCTAGCATATGTAATTAATCGCCAGTTGAGACTTAGCTGACTTCAGGGTGACTCACGAATTACGGATGACATTCAATTCAAGCTTTAACTACAACCACAGCTGTTTATTGACACTGAATAATTTGCCTGTTACGAATGATAAGGATAATACTGAAAAATGAAGTCGTGTAGACTTTAGTATGTCATGTTAGAGGGGCCCAGGGCACCAAATTTAGGGGGGTGCCGATGTGTGGAGTCTCCTGCCTCCCATGATGCATACCCTCAATACCTTACGCCCTATGTTCTATCATAACCTACTAGCATATCGTAACCTACTCTGCTACTCTGGCTACTCTGTCGATTGAAAATGAAACCGCTGAAAAAATATGTTTTCTAATTTAATCCGTGTATAAAAAAATAAGGAGAAAATGAACATTCGATACTGATTTTGCGCCACAATATTCTTGCCCGGGGCGTCAGTGGCCCTAAAACCAGCACTGAGTATGTCGTGTGAGAATCAGGGTTTGGCCTGATTGAAGCTCTTTACGAGCACACGTCTACTCAACACAATAAGGATTTATTGACCTACAAACCCGTATTAAGTTTCTTATACCCCTCTCCAAGAGAACGTAATCTACCCTTTAATAGACTATTTACGTACCCACTTTGTGAAATACTGTAGTCGTATAAGATTAAATTGTATTTAGTAATATCGTAGTATAAAAATAATTAGGTCAAATATACAGTATTTTTTTCCAAAAGTACGTACAGGGGTTTGAAGGCATACTATTCTTTTTAAATGTTAGATATCGATTAATATATAGTAGTAGATATATACCTACCTACAGGTTAGCGTACCACTGGTAATCTTCCTTACCCGTAAATTTATTATATTAATACAATAGCTTCAATTTATTTTGAGGTATTTTCGATCATTCACTCTTTTGGGTAACTGGTACATTTTACGCGACTTAATTGATCCTTTCCCTTGTAGTTTGTCCCTTTTAATTTTCAATTACTTAGTAACAAAAAAGTTTTAAATAATGTATGTAACAAAGATACCTGACAAAATTCATAATAAATACGACTTCATTGTATAAAACCCACATAACGAACCATTCATACGATAATCATGTCCATGAAGCTAATAAAATCTTTGACCATAATAACTTGAGACACGTCCGTGGATTTGTTATCTACATTGTAATAAGTAGGTTAGTTCACTTACGACAGCCATAAAACCTAGCAACATTGTCTTCTTTGAAGTTAATTTCAAGTATTGTCTTTGAAACGTTTACGTGCAAGTGAACATTAATTTCAATTACTCCACTCAATACGTTCTCACTCTTCATCCATAACTATCAAAGGAATTTCAAAACACAAAAGTACATAATTGCCACAGAATAAACAACATTAAGACATGTTTACAAAAAAACTTAGCTGTGACTTACTAAAAGGCGACGCCCTAATCACGTTTTAAACCTTTTTTACGAAGACGATTTCGATTTTCGATTGAAATGAGAGAAAAGCAATATAGTCTTTATCCAAATTGATCGCTTATGAGTAAAGGGTTACCTAGCAAGGAAGATTTTAATGATAAATATCATTAAGGAAGGAAAAGTCTTTATAGAATAAGACAGAAACAGAAATATTTACGACCAACTTCCATTGTTTTGGTATGCTTTACTCCCGACTTTTTGTGACAATGCTCGAATACGAATTCAACATCGAGCGATGCGGTTTACAGATTGATTTTGTTTTTACCGTTTTTGTATAAGAACTATGAAACTATTTAAAGTTTAACTGTAACTCGTCGCTGCCGCAGAGTCGAGATGCTAAAAAATTACGTCGGAAAGGGATTATTAATTGTATTTCTCTGGTTATATTTAAAGTTATAACCAAAAATATATGTTTGCTAATAAATACTAATTTAGAAATAGTTCTTGTTAAAGTTATATTATTTTACTAACAAGTGATGTTGTGTTAAATTAAAATCAAAAAGTGAAAGAACATTTTACTAGCGCATTTTCGTTTAATGGAAATACATTACGAAGCCGAAGTAACTCCAAACCACAAGATACAAATTGTACGAATCAATATTACTGGGTCACGAATGTGCTTGATTTAATTAGGTCACGTTAGTTTTATATCGGATTCATGGAATAAGAAACGAGATTTTCCTTACATAAGGTATTGATTAAAGTATTTTCCTATGCCTATAAAAACTGATATTTGTGGATTCATAGTATAATTGGGAATTATTACTCACTTATTAAAAAGTTGCTTTAAAGATTAAGTTTTATTATTATTTAAGAACATATCTAAAAATATTTCGAAACGCTTGGCTATTGATACCTGTAAGCGTAAAAAAATGTCACATATATAGCGCACGTTTAGAATAACAATGTTTACAAAATTACTTTAAAAACCTAAAAATACTTTCTAGCCATGAAAACAATATCTGCCTAATAAATCATTAACATTGTAACATCCACTACTTAGTTTACAATTATATAGATAAATACAATTTTGTTTAAATTGTAGAGCATATTTAAGCGTTTACCAAAAACCAAGAATTTTGGATTAAGCCTTTTCCATTCTAAATGTTCGATAGATAATGTACTTAATAGTTATAAATAGGAATTCAGATATTCCTTATAAGAAATACATGCTCAAATCCACGATGTACATAGCTGGCCAAATAAATATGTCTTGGAAGTTGGAATGTTAAGCGCAACGCTTATACTCGTACTGTAAATAAGTACGTCCTAGCACTGCATGATAGGTTAATTCTCAGATACCTCGTCAACAATAAGATTAGGCGTTTTAATTAAAACCAAGCAGAGCTTTTTAAGACTTGAATAAATCCGACATATCTGTTTCCATGAATTAGTCAGTAGTTAGTATTTAGTAATGGATACTATTCTCTACTTGCTAAGAGTCTAACGGACAAATTCTCGA
This sequence comes from Anthocharis cardamines, assembly GCA_905404175.1. NCBI lineage: Eukaryota > Metazoa > Arthropoda > Insecta > Lepidoptera > Pieridae > Anthocharis > Anthocharis cardamines. Next base: position 7,003,547 of record FR989964.1, read on the forward strand.
ACGCTAATCAACATTGGTCATTGAGGTGTACTTAAAAGTATCTCTAACTCTTTCATTACGAAGGTAAAATGAAAGACAGAAACATTAAAGAAGCCCTCAAATTTTGATTATCGTTTCAGTATTCCGCGGTAAGAGTTTAGCCAATAAAATTCCTGTTTCAATTATGCCAGCAGAAGCAATCCAATAAGACACTTATACAACCTCTTTTTTATGAACCAATACGGACTTAACCAGTATTTCAATAACTTTAGGCAAGTGTGTAGCAATATAAGCTACATAATTAATACTGCAATTAATAATGAAATAATCTTAGAATTCAATACATTATAAAAATATTGAAGGTTAAAGTAACCTTGCTTAACAACAGATATTTATTAACGGGAATTAATTATACATAATATAAAAAAATAGAAGCTTTATAAAAAATGTCTATTCAACTTCTCTTCTGTCGTTAATTAATAGTTTTTAGATAGTGAAACTGAATAGCGCCCAACTGTCACAACACGGTTGAAATTAACTTAATTATAAAAGGGTGACATTGAAGATGAAAAATGTTTTTTCGTTAGTAAATAATATTGTGCAATTCAATCAGTCTCTAAACAAAGATATCGGGTTTCAGAATTAATTATGAATGGGGATTGGCTGTGGCTTTATCGTTTTTGAATTAAAAGTCCATTATGACACTACAATATTTTAATAAATACGATGACAATAGTTTTGATGATCGGTCAGTGAGTGAGTGAGTGAAAAATTAACAAACTTTGACTATTTATTATTCTTAAACTACTGTGAAATATACCGAGTTTTACAGTGCCTGTTTGGTTACTGAAAACAGCCTTCTAGTTTTATCCACAACGAAGTTGGGGGTCGAAAATGGCCCGAACTACTTGCTCAACTTGGCGGGGGCACTGCTGGTCCCCATGTTAGTTAATTGGGATGGAGTAATTATTGTTACTGTATAATCTTTTTAATTTACTTTTATTTTTATATTCATTCTTGCTGCATCTTCTATTTTGTTATTTTGTTTCCTTTCCAGAGGTTTGCCTGGAAGACATCGCATTTTGCGATAAGGCTCTTGTGCAATGTTTAGCTTCAGTTTTTATTGTTTGTATGATTGTTTTTTGTTTTCAATAAAGTATAATCTTTTCTATATTTTTCCTTTGGGTTCTATTACTTATCACACATGTTAATTGTGTCAAAATCCAAATAAATATGAAATATGTCGTACCAATATTACTCATTTTAGTTGAGACCTGTAAAGTGACATCGCGAGCCTCCTGGGACATAGAGCAGACACATTATTATATCTGTTTCACTGATAATTTTTCTAACAGGCAAGAAGGCTTCTGTGTCCAGCCTGACCGAACCAGTTTTTATCCTGTTTTCCCGGTATTCAAACCTGAGTCTTAAGTCTTACCACGGAGGCGGTCAAAACACTTCGATTTTTATCATGACACCTACACCATCTTTTCAATATACGACTCACATCCGCCTCATGAGTTGACTACGATGGCCTCCCGTTAGCCTTACAGCAGACTATTACGCAAGCCTAGGTTGTAATGCCAGGTACATAATACAACCTTAGCACTAGCTGTGGGTCAGTGTTCACAGTGGGCGGGGCCTCGTTTCGTAAAGCACGATTACCATTGGCTGAATATAAATTGTGTTGCATTTCACTTTGCAGTGTACTGACTGCTAATCAGGATACTCGATTTTCACATTTGACTCATAGTTACTTCGACTTTTTCCTTAACAAAGGAAGAAGATATTAGTGAGGTGAAACCTGCTGATTTAAAATTGTCTTAGTCATTTTTGTTTCAGATTGAGATAGTTTTTTCCCGGAATTTGAGAAATGATGTAAACTTAGGGTCTAGGACGAACAACGGAATGGAAACGGAAGTAGGTTAAATAAGCTCAACTGTGCTCGCTTGATTACTATGTGACGTATAAATTTATTTTATTTTCAGTGAAATTATTTTAGTAATACAGACATAAGCTCCTACAGGAGTTATTAATACCAATAACTCCTATAAGTGCTTATGTTATATTTTCAATTAAGGTTATAATATTATGAATTAATAAAAAGTTGATAACGAAAGAGATCGTAATTTATAGGATGTTTCTTTATTTAAATCAATTGGTAAATAAGATTTCTACGGATGTACATATGTCTAGCATTGAGAAGTATTAGTGTGGGAGGAATATCGATATACTGTCAGAGTCGTTACTTGTTAGATAAGCTGAAGTGCATACTGAACATAGGTTTTAGGATTAATATTTAGGTGGCCTTATTACTTCAAACAATTTCTTTAAATTTCGAAGTAGCTCTGGGTAGAACGTTTAACTAACTCAAAGCAGTATTATTGCAGGAGACTTAGAACGAAACAGAACTAATTAAAAAGTACCTATTGCTCTGTCTCATTCACTCGTTAAGTAAAACTGAAATAACACTAATAGATTATGGTACAATCCCGTAGGATTTCTAAAACACTTCATGATGAAGATTAGTTTGATCAATAAAAAATAGCTATTGTTAGTGACATTGCAACGCGGTTATCTATTAAACTGTTTGTTAACATACAATAGACACTTAAGTTACATCGATCAAAATAAGTCTCTTTACAAGAAACACCCACACAAGTCACTATATTACATAATATACGTATCTAATTTAGCTATTTGTCAAGAAATTAACACGAATAACAAGTTCTCATTTACATTGGATAAACGGAAGAAGAAACCTTATTTTTTCGGTTTTACTCAATATATTAACATATTTAAATAAGTATTTACTTAATAAAGATTAGTAAAATACGAAGAACATATATTTTGTCAAGAAGGATTCATATTACGTCGATAATTTGGCAGACTCTTAGGTAATGTCGGATTATTATTGATGTTAAATTCCGGTACATGAGGCCTATTACCAAAACAAAATGCGAAGTTTCGGCTGACGGATCGTACATTTTCCTATTATGAATCCGATGATCGATCCATCTTTCGCAATTAGACACCATTGGCCTTATTCATAAACGTATTATAAGCTTGATATAGTTAAAATATGTTTATGAATAAAGCCGTACCTATGTCTTTATAATCGTAAATAGAATGGAAAATGTTTTCTTAACATTAAGATACGAAGATGTTTGTTCTTTCGTTTCGTTCCGTTCGTTGCGTTCAATTTTGGTTATAGACCTACTGATTCAGTTTTGTAGAGGGAAGAAAATCGAATCGACAGTATTTTTGCTAATGAAAGAAGAATAACTAGCTCATTAAACTAAAGTATGTGTAATATCATTGTTATGTTAAGAGAGTACGAGTGACCTAAAACATTATTTATGCCCGTTTATGGGGTCCGGATGCACTTATATGGCTGTTTCACCTTGATCGGTCAGACCGCGACATTTTTTGGTATCCGACGAGTATTACTTACTTATTAGTTGTAATATTCACTTTTTTATGTTAGAAATACATAGACTGAAACCGAAATGCGTATCATGTTGACGATTCTCGATTTTTTAATCTCAGAATGTTAAAGTCGGAATTTCGATATTTCTCTCACCCATATAGTGATACACTAAGGCCCATATTCCAAGACGTGTCTCAGTTTTGAATCTAGTTTTGAGACTTGTCAAACCATTTTTTCTCTATAGAATTTTGCCATATTGACAGTTCTCAAGAATAGATTACGACTTGAGTAACGTCTTGGAATACGGGCCTAAGTGACTGGATGTGGGGAAAACATGTTTACAGAAAATTATAAATGTATCCCTGCGGGATTCAAACCCGCGACTCATTGGAACGCAATGTGTAGTAACCAACTAACGGGCGCTAACAAGCCCGTCAGATCTTTCTATAATTAGACCAACATAAAATTAAATCTCATTACTCTCCTTCCATCAACGTAATCGGATAAAAATAATAATAAATCCCTTTCTAATGATAATCTTTAAACAACTCTACCTTATGTTTTTGTATACAGTGACAAACATTTGGAACAAAGGGTTATAGTAGAGAATAGAATGTTATAAATAAACAATTCTTTATTTTGAAATGATTCTAAACAACATTCTTAGTTAGTTTCTAACAGGGAAGAAAATCGCATTGACAATTTTTTTTAGGTAATGAACGATCCTTCACTAGCAAAATACACATACGCAAGTGTAGTATCATTCTTAAGTTACAAAAATTCGATTGTTCGTATTAAGCGATAGCTGAAGAGAGCTGAGTAAGAGATATGTTTTAATTATGAAGCATGATACTCTGTATGTACATACATATGTACCAGAATCATATTACTATACATGCCAAGCTAAATTCTATACGTGATGGTAAGTTATTGTTACACTCAGGACTTAGGGTGATTGACATTACGATTTTCATTAAAGATTTTCTAATATTCATAATAATTAAGAATTAAACCTTTAATATAGTAATATAATCTTCATTAATTAATTTCGAAATACAAAAGCTTAAGATTAATTAAATAAATTAATTCGATGTCATGAGTAATAAATATGATATATGCCTACATCGTACAGTGGTATACACACGTATTTGATGGCAGGTGATCTGCCACAGAATATCAGTCAATGATGCGCTGTCGACCTATTTTTACTTCGAGCATTTGGATTTCCATAGACACTTTGGTTCACAGATTATACATTTTTACAGAATAGAAGAAAACTAATAAAATTTAAAAAAATGAAATTTGGAAATCATGACACTTGGCTGTAAAAATACTAGTGACAGAAAAATTATGTGTCCCACTAGGGTTTTTTTAAGTAAGCACAATAATTATTACGTTTTGGCCGATGCAATGGCTTGAATTAATTCTATATCCGAAAATATCGAGTTGCGTTACGTGAACACAGCAGACGCAAACAAATGTCATGTCTGATGTCAGTCACGCTGAGAAACTCTTGTTTGTTTTAATATTTACATTTTCATTGGGATGCAGTTATGGCAGGCAGGCATAAATTAAAATACAGGTATAAAATACAATTTTAATTGGATATACCGATGTCTTTTATAATAGATTTTTATATAATTACTAACTATACCTAGGATACGATTCACTAAAGTTTCATCATATTCGGATGAATAGTTTAGGAGTGCATAGAGGACAAACATACTTACACTATTTTTTGTTTAAAATAGGTTTATACCTATAGGTAGATAGAGAATTTAGTTATGTATAAATTTATGATTCTCTCTATGGCATTTCAATCTGTATCAGATGTTTTAAGCAGTCTCCGATAACGCTAAGTTTAATTTTCAACTATTTCTTTGACCAAAGAGGAGAACAAATATCGTTTAAAAGATTCTGATCTCCTATACAAGTAGTTACTTAAGATACAGTTTATCTTACATAATATTATGCAAACCTTTCTAAGAATCTTCAATTAAACCACGTTTAACTATCAGCAATAATGTCGTTTTAATACGAATATTTCACATTTATTTGTATTTTTCGTGTCTGGCAGCTCGCCCGCCCGCTCCCAGTTGTATTTTCAAAGAGAAATATAAGCCATTTCGGAGCTAATGGATTACTCCGAGAAAAAACAGAATAAATCATGTTAACACAGAAACGTGAGCGAATTAGAGTAGGTGTGATTTAGTGCACAATGCCACGTTTTGTTTTCTGTTATCAGTTAATGAATAACTGTAATGTCTTGTTAGTTATATTTTGTCATACAACCTCGTCATATAAAGTCTGTTACACTTAATTCTAGCACTTGCGCAGAAGATACAATATAGAGCGGTCACTGTATCCATCTTGTTTATGTTAGATATCGACAGACGAGCATGAGGTTCACTTGATGGTAGGTGAGCCACAGATCATCAGTCAATGATGCGCTGTCAACCTACTTTTTATTTCGAGTATTCGGAAATACACAGTACTATAATTATTTCCACATCTAAATCGTCTAGACATCATAGGGTAACAATTGATCGGAGAATTTCCAGTGTATAATATTTCAGTGTAGGAATTAGATGAGTGTGTTAAACAGAGAAAGCAAAAGATTTCTGCAAGCACCAAATATCGCCTTACTCTTAACGATTTTTATTGAATGGTACTAATCGTAAGCTTTTGTTACGGCAAATGTTTTTCCATTTGAAGCGTATTCCAAAGTTTGGTAAATAATTTGACTTATTGTAAATAATATGACGTAACATTAGGTACGTAAAATTTATTTTGTGCATATGTATACAGTACATGCATAACATAAAATAATACCTATTACATTTTTTATAAATCACGAGAATCATATCAACCTAATTTCATAATTGGCAAGATGCCCGCAATTTGTTTTGTGAGCATGGGAAATCCATCAAAATTCACCATTGCTTGACATCAAATCTATTATCTAAACAAATATAATGTTGATCATATTTTATAAAATCATATCGTAATTTTTAGGTTAGGATTTAAAAAAAATGGCAATTGAAGTGGCCTAATTTAAAATTCTAGATTTTTGGTAAACGTTTGAAATTAGCTCTAAAATAGAAAGTGTTTTTAGAACATTCTATGCAACAATGTATTTTTTTACAAGTGGTTAGATCACTTAAATTCAATGTAGTTAAAAATATACTAATTTTTCTTCTTTTTGGCTTTTCTTTATTTATTTCTTATTATTTAGCTTTTTTTATTCGTTTATTTTTTCGTTTGTTCCGTAACTTTAAATTTATTTTTAGCCATCGAATTCTAAAGTTGCGATTTTATTGACATTCAAAGAATTAAAATTATCCCATTATTAGCGAATGCTTTTTTGGTTATTATAGATTGCATATTTTTATTACTAAATTCACAATTGTTAAATGTTTATGTAAATTTTATAATTAAGTAAATTGATATCGTATGTCATAAACAGTCAGTTGAATTATAAAAATAATATATGGTATCATATTTATATTATTTAAAAGATAAATTTTAGCTACATTACGCTTGATGGTTATACGTATAATGTGAAAATAAATACATATGCACATGACGCACAAAAACTACAACTTTATCATTGTTATTCCGACAGATCGCGCTATACAAAATGTGAGCAAAGAAAATCAACAAACAAAATTTGGTGTCAATGAGTTATACGTGGTCCGTATCACGTCCCTACAGTTCCACTGATAAAATTTCCGAAAATACTGTACGTCGTCTGCTTTGAGTCTATGAACCTCCAAAGGCTTTTTGTGAGACACGTAGAATTTTTGTGCGCCCCTAAGTCGAACACTATAAAAGCATTAGATTCGACAACCACTTTTCGCTTAGAATTGAGAAATTTTTGTTTGTTGAAAGTGATTTCAGGAAAACAATTATTGGGGTATATTGATCTGGGTACGCGACTGGAGGAGAGCAGTCAATCAGAGTTCTGGCTTTCTATATCTACGAAGATATTAATTCAAATATGGTGAGGTGTGATTGCTTATACAATGTACCTTAGTCATTGTAAACATTGATGTCTCACAAAAACCCAGCACTTGTCCATTCAACCTGCGTTCTTATATAACACGAATTGATTAATTAATTTGCATTCAATCGTTAATGAGTGTGGTGTGAAGACGGGAGGCAGTACGAACATTCGAGGTCGCCTAGAACAATTGACTTGTTAATTGCTAACGCGGATTTAGATGATAATAATCTTCGGTTTAGCTAAAAATGCCCAGGTACACGTATACGTGATTTTTTAGTTTTATTACTAAGGGATGAGATTGAATTATGCCAAAACTATATTTCAAATTTCTATGAAAATCAATTATTTTCTTATCTTAGATATTGACAGACGAGGTAGGCGATGGGGTAGGTCTTACAGAACATCCGTCAATGATGCGCTGTCGACCTTCTATTCTCCTCCGACCTCTGTGTACTTTTTACCTCGAACATTCGGAAATCCTTAGACTGAAACCGAAACGCGCAATGTTCACGGTTTTTTCGAACAATCAATTACTATTCGTATGTCTCGTCTTTTAATTTACTAATTCAAAGACAATGCAATAAGTCTAAATATGCATAAACAATAACGTTTATGAGACAATTATATTCTATCACACATCCCCACGAAAAATGAATCTTGAATAGCATTTTCAAATGCTGTTTCGATTCATTTTAGTTTACCTATGTAGTTTGACGTTGGCATAACGCCAATGATCCACACTGGGGACCGGAAGCAAGTGTCTCATACAATTTCATTGAAGTATAATCTCGTAATAGCTATTTAACACATTACACAATTATTGTCCACCTCTGTGGTTTAATGGTCAGCGCGATTCATTTAGCACTGGAGGTCCTGTGTTCGAATCCCGGAGAAACAAGAAATAAAAAAAATGTTTCAGGCAAGGCACAGAAGGCTGATCACCTACTTGCCTGTAAAGAAAAATGATCAGTGAAACGGACACAAAAATGAGTCTGAATTCACTACACAATTATTATCATTGAGTGTGTCACTGAACTCCTAGACCTCTGAACTGATTTTGATGACTTTTTTGTGTGTATGAGTCCCTGAATGGTTTATATATTTTGAAACCACAGTCGAACAGGACGTTTGTCGGATTGGTTAGTAAACTATAAAAAATAAAGCGGTTATTTAAAAACAGAAAAATGACTATTCAAATTTTACGTGCTGGTTTCCTTAAAATATAATACGCTCGTCATTCACGCATAAATGTTCAATCACTTGAATTCGAACTTATAACTAATTTTTCGCCAATCTATTTTCTTGATATAACAATTTCACAACAAATAGGTATGATTTATAATCGTTTAAAATGATATGATAAAAACTGATTTTCACATCTATACATATAATAAAAGAGTAGGATCGAAATTACGCTTCACTAAATATTTTTACCAGAAATTAAGAGGGGTGATAAAAGAAGGGTAGCAGAATGCATAAATGCAATTTTTAAGATTCTTGTCTGTCTGTCTGTCTGTCTGTCTGTCTGTTTGTTCACGCTAATCTCCGAAGATACTGAACCGATTTTAATGCAATTTACACAAATATATTAAGGAAAGCCCGGGGCAACATATAGGCTTTATTTCATCGAAATCGGTTATCGGAAAGAAAAGTTATCATCGTTTAAATATTATTTTAAAGGCACCATATCACCAAATTTCAATGCAAACTGACTCGCGTTGAACTTTTTCGAATTGTCAGATGTCAATCACAGTCTGATATGTAAATGAAATAGTTTGATTATTTCGCCATTTACAATATGTATTCGTAGAATAGTGGATAGAATAGTGGATATGCAGTCCCATAGCGTAGCTTTTGATGCGAGTTCGAATCTGAAGTTGAAATGAAAGGAATATTTTTTTGTATTTAATTTTTGAAAGAACTATATTATAACACAAAAATAGAAAATATATTATTGAAATAATATATGAAAATGTATTTCTTATGAGATCATTTATTTCACCTTTTCATCAATCCTTTCCCTTAAACAGAATTACGATTATTCGACATTGCTTTTTTGCTTCCGTATCTTAGAGGTTTCAGCATTTAGCACCGGAAACCCGGGCAGGAATCCCGGGAATTTAAAAAATGTCCGAAAATGAAAATAACCAATTAAATGAACGCACGCATCTATTTAAGACAGAAAATGTATTGAATCCAATCTTCGATTGAACTCTGATTAGTAGAAAAAAGACACATACATATCTGGATTTTGGTCACATAAAATTTAATTAATATGAATTTCCCTAATGTTTCTTTAAAGTCAGGTTAATTATTTCAACTATTGATTATCAAATCATCCTTCGAACCCCAATCTCAACCACCATTAAACATGTCGATAACATGATGCAAAAGCAACCGTCATTGACTAATTTGATAGCTCTTTCCCAAAAGAACAGAGGGTGGAGGAGGATATGTCATTTGAAGAAAGCTTGCTCAAAAGCTCATCTTAAAGTGAACCCCACGCGAACGAAGTCGCGGGCATCAGCTAGTTATTCAATAAATTTCAATTGAATTATGTATTGATAACATAATTATAAATGACGTATAGAAGTTGATGAGCAGTCAATTTCGTATGCGAGCAACGAGAACATTTTTTTTTTTGTAAACAATCGTGTCTCCGTCTGGCACTGTTCCAGGTATATCTATTGGATAACATTACATAAAATTCTTGAGCTATTATTTATGTGATTGGATTCCATTTCAAAGGTCGGCAACGCACCGGAGGGAGTCTGGTGTTGCAGATATTGATAGATTTACTATTTATGTCCCCGAGATTCGAATCCGGGATCTCCAGATGATGGGGACTCAGGATGCGCCAGAATTACAGGGACGGTAAACTGCCCGTTTGCCCCGTATTTCAAGGAAACGCGATTCTCCAGATCATACTAAATTTAGTACAATTTACCCCTAAGAAGGCACAAGTTTGGGCATTTATCGCTAAAAAGTCATATCTCCTCGTTTTGAGAACACTCCTCTAACTGCCTCAACCAGTATTGATTCATTGCCGTTGACATGTCGAGCTTCGTTCAATTCAGTGGTCACAAGAAGGGAAGGCTAAATTAGCCTCTAAATAATATAAAATATTCCTAATCTTAAATTAATAATGCTGTTGTCTTCACATTCTGTCATAGTTTATCCGTCCCTATCGAACGTTTGGCAATGTTATATTTAAATTATATAAGTCTGTAGTAATAAAATCTTGAAGACATCACGCGTGGCCGAATTTCTTAGAACCAATTCAATGCCCTGTGACCACTTCGATACTGAGAAACCTAAAATCGGGAATGTATAACAATCAATAGATACCTAACATATTATTTAGATTTTAAATGTTGATGAATATTATATTATTATCCAACATTGGTCCTTAATATCTTTTTAACGATGGTCCAGTTGACCCTAATATTTGGTGGTTGTTATACGTTTGGGCCCCTCTACCAACCTCACCAAAAACAATTCAAATCCCCAACCCACAAGTCTGAGGGGAGGGTATCCTTGTATTTTTTTTAAGGTTTTTTCATAGTTTGTTTTTATTTATTTTGTATATAGTAATGTTTCTTTCGGAATAAACCAATTAATATTTCATATACATATTATTCTTGGAAATACCATACACGGCTTGACCAACTCGATTACTTGGCATGATTTACGCCAACTTGTATTATAAACAATAAGTGATAAATTGATAGTTCTACCTTCGATTCGTATAAACCTAATACCATGGTACTTTATCTAATATATCAAACGACTTATAAGGAATTCTAATCAGACTATATTATTATTATATATGATAAAAGTAATTCAAGAGCGTTGTGGAGTAAACGACGATTTAGTGACGAGAATTGAAAAGGGCATGTTGAGTTGGTTTGGGCATGTAGAGAAGATGGATGAATGTAGGTAAACGAAAAAGATTTAATAATCTGGTGTGAGTATAAGAGTCGGGGCGACCTAGGCGAAAGTACCTCGATCAAATCGAAGATGTTCTTCGAAAGGGCCACGTCACAAGTACTCGAAACCGACGAGCGAAGAACCGAAATTAGTACCTATGCAAGAATCGGAGCATATGGAATTCCAAGATCTCTGTCTACCCCAATGGGAAAGAGGGCTGTTGTATGTCAAAGTAATTAGGCATAAACAGTATTGTAATTATTAAATAAATAAATATTTACATTTCGCATATAAGTAATAACATATCATCCTCATAGTAACAAATGGAACATCTAATTATTATAGGAATTTTATAACAATTTAATTACCAACTCGAAAATTAGCTTAGCAAATAGCGTGCCCCTTCGGTAATACGATGTACAACATATATGATATACAATCAAATAATACTTCCATTAGGACAGTGTAATTTATTAACAGCGATTAGCTATAACAACAACTTTATTACTTTTTTCATTAAGTCAAGTAAAGTTCAATGCCAAAGTTTTATAACTATACAAGTTTAACAACTCAAAAATATATAATTGGATTACTGGCTTATATCTAAACACACAGATTATATACGATTGTGCAATTGATATTTAAATACTCGTATAACCAAACTCTGCGGCACTTAATCTTCGTCCTAATTGGCTACAATCGTAAGAGCAAACGATGCGATTTCGTCGCATGAAGAGAACACAAAAATCTCTTCCGTCATCGCGCCAGCGGGCTTCTTCCACAAGTTCTCAGAGCAATATTATTGCAACAGCCCTTGATGAAAGAATGAGACAAAGCTATACAAATTAATAGCTCTGTCACGTTCTCGCGTAAGATAACACGACAATAATACAGCTAGTGATAAGGTACAGCCCCAGGACATTCAATAAACACTAAAGAATAAAGAGATAACAGTGCCACCTATGTAAATTATGGTAACCAACAAAGTTAGTTTTTTACGTTATGTTACGTTATTTAAACTATATTGTCCATTTTCATTAGTTTTTATAACGATACAAACGTAATGTATGTTTGATTTTATTGCGGACACAGAAAATAAATGAAATCTGACGGTATAGTTTAAAAAAAGTACACATGTTGGTTACCAAAACGTGTGAGCCATCGAAAAATGTGTGTAATATCGTCTCGTTGCTCGTACGATCGTAGCCAATGAGGATCAGTAAAGTTATAGCAAATTCAATGAAATTAGTATCCACGTTATTCTTTATGACATAAGATTGATATATCTTTTTGAATTATCCGAATCGGACCATTACTTACGAAGATATTAAGTGATAAACGTGTGCCGTTCCTGCCGCGAAAAGTAAATGTACGCGGGAGCGTGTGACGTCACTGTGACGGAACGGAGCGCAGCCTAGTACCGGCGCTCTTACTTCTCGATTTAACAAAGCTGTTAGAATGTAATTTTGTGATATTTTAAGTATAAAACATATATAAATAATATGAGTACTAATAAATTAGACGCTGGTTTTGTGCAAGCTCAATCAGATAACCTTCCAAAAGTGGATTCTTTCATGGTATGTGACTACCTAGAATGGTTTCTAAGTTCACTAGCGCTGAAATCCATGGCAGGAAACCTCAAAGGTAAGGGTGCTGCTTATTATTTACGAACGTAGGTACTTATCAGTAATCTTTAGATCTAAGTGGACGTATGTAGGTGTAAGAAATAATGAATGTAAATGTATAGGTACAGGGACGTATTCAGAAGTTCTGAATCAGAACTTGCTGATCCATGACAGAAACCTTAATATTGTTTGCAATGGTTGTTTTTTTTTTTGCTATTTTTACAAATATTTCGTTCAGTATATATTTAGGTAGGTAAGTGACTACAATATAAAGCAAAAAATATATAATATTTTGTTCTTTAAGTACACTTCTGTCAATTTAATTTTTTGAGACTTGTCATTCAATCTTCAGTTTAAGCTTCCTTCAAAGCAACTTAAAATATACGTAATTTTCCATATCTTCTTTCAACTGAAATATATATTAAATGCTTATAAATAATTGTTAGTACCTATTCACTCTTTGCTTTTTACCTGAGTACGTCCCTGTCATTTGTTTTGACTCTGGAATATTACCTACATAGAAATGGGAATAGGTAGGTACGAACGTAGGTTTATCCACAAAACTCAGAAAAAGTAAGTAGTTATATTTTTATTGGTTTTTATTAATACAGCAGGCTTAAAATAAGATACCTAATACTTAGGTACACTAGGTACACGTAATAGTAGGTATCAACTTATTTCCATATCAACCAAATAATAGTTATGGTTATGTAGGTACGTCAATCGAAACTATCTTCACACCAATGTCTTGTAGCCTGGGTAGAGGGTAGAGTTTTATAATATCTTCCTACAACGGAATACCATTTTTACGAAGTTTTAGGGTTTACGGCACGTTAAAAAGTAGTTTTTCTGGCGTTTTAATAGAAGTATTTGTATATTTCGGAACTATACAATATTTACACTTAGTGTAAAGGTGAATTAAACACAAATCGGACTCAAACGTAATGTTTTAGTCACAATTAACCAAAGAAAATACTGCGCGCCATACGGCTTACAGGCGGCGACCGTCACAGTGACGTCATAGCAACCGCGGCGGCCACTCAGTGAACTTCGCTAGTAATTTGGTCATAACTTCGTCAATTATTATCGTAGAACAAAATTTTTTGCACTGTATGTTAAGGATTTCTTAGCTCTTTAAATCTGCATTCTCAACTAAAAACGTTACGGATCCTCATTAGGACGACTTCATACCATCTGCATCAGGCCAAAGACTATCCTAAACAGTGGCGGATTTACCAGCAGGCTGAGTAGGCTTGAACCTAGGGCGGCAGATTTTAGGGGCAGCATGTTTGGGGACCAATTTTATTTTTACGTATTTTATGGAAATCAAAAAGAATTCTGTAGAACGTTTTTATGATGTCATTCAACGAAATATCAAACTTGTATATTTTATAGTAAAATACCCAATTCGCCGCCCCGAACCAGTAATCTGACTCTATACATTATATTAATTTAAGAATAGACAATTGTAGGGGGAGGGGGGTAGTTAATAGCCTAAATCTTGGAAATGTGTAAAGCTGCCAATGATCCTAGAGCTTAATATTAAAAAAGATTGAAATACTATCAAGACAAAAACAAAGTGTTCTGCTAACCTTCGTTCTAGTTTAATAAAAAGCATGTCAAATCCTGACGCATGAAGCCTATATACATTCGTGATTAGCCACACCTGCTACGTCCAACATGTTTTATCTAAATATATATAATATATTGCCCATTATGTTTAAATGGCGACAACCACTTTCAAAATTTCTGACCTAGCTTGTAAATGTATACCTACACATATAATATTGTATTTATAGATGCAATCATGATACTTAATTCTGTATCGATAAGGCATAAGTAAACTTCAGAGTCGCCGTATTCGGCCATAATCACTACATAGTATAAAACAAAGTCGCTTTCTCTGTCCCTTTGTATGCTTAAATCTTTGAAACTACGCAACGGATTTTGATGCGGTTTTTTTAAATAGATAGAGTGATTGAAGAGGAAGGTTTATATTATGTATAATAATAACAGTTTTTCTGTAGTGTATTTAGTATCAGCATTGCACCGGTGCGAAGCCGGGGCGGGTCGCTAGTAAGTCTATAAAAAAATTCCGATACATCTTTTTTCCTTAGACGGGCTTGTAATGGAGTCTTAGGTTAGAACAACTGTTAAAAACTAAGTAGGTTGTAATTTCATTCCTAGGGTGTTTGCACAAAAGTCAGGTGATCAAATCGAATGTTCGAAATCAGTTTAATAAATATAGTAAGTATGTACTCGTAAAATAGGGTGAGTGCCAAAATATAATAGACTAATATAAATTTATGATATTGAGGTAATGTAGATTTTTTTTTTATTCGACTTAAAAAAAGGAGGAGGTTCTCAATTCGTCTGTATGTTGCATATTTTGTATGTTTGTTATGCGATATCTCCGCAAGTTATGGATGGATTTGGATGATTATTTTTTTGTTTGGTAGGACATATTTCAGAATTATATTTTGAAATAACTATATATATTTTTTTATGTCAGATATCGACAGACGAGCATGAGGTTCACTTGATGGTAGGTGATACCTCAGCCACAGAACATCAGTCAATGATGCGCTGTCGACCTAATTTTTACTTCGAGCATTCGGAAATCCATAGACTGAAACCGAAACGCGCAATGTGCACTTCACCGCTTTTCCATCTATGAACGGTGGTTCGTTACCCGGTCGAAATAGATATATATTCAAAGAAAGAGATTTGCGTATTTCACTTGAAAGGTATCCAGTTCCATTCCATATCCAGTTCTAATAGTCATAGCGTATAGCATAAGTAAATGTAAAGTAACCGAAATAAAATAATTTCAGTGTATATCCATTCTGCATTCTTAAAAATAATGTAATTATAATATACAAATTTTTATCACACAAAATTTAATCTGTTCATATTAAATTCTTGCTAATAAGGTCAGTGTCGCACATTTTTGAGACTATATTTCAGTTTTCTTGAAAACAACTGCATATTCCGACTTGGACATTAAAAAGTTTAAGGACGACCACCCGTTAATCGTGGGAATATAAAATATATTTTCAGATCCATGCGAATTTTTAATACATGGTATTAATTATAATTCAAGCTTTATAAAATACTAGCGACCCGCCCCGGCTTCGCACCGGTGCAATGCTGATACTAAATACACTACAGAAAAACTGTTATTATTATACATATAAACCTTCCTCTTCAATCACTCTATCTATTTAAAAAAACCGCATCAAAATCCGTTGCGTAGTTTCAAAGATTTAAATACAAAGGGACAGAGAAAGCGACTTTGTTTTATACTATGTAGTGAAGTTTGGAAAAATACTGAGCTGCTTCGCGAATCGTTGATGCCACACCTTGGCTATAAAAACTAAAGATTACTTGGATAATAGTATCAATCAACTATGTAATACAATTAACGTAATTTAGTTCTAAACCTTGAACTCCATATTAAGAATTAAAACAAAAGTTTTATTTGAATTAAAGTACCTATCAATAAAGTATCGTAAATAATTGAGTTTTTAATATTTAATTATACCTAAAGCCTATGTTCTGAAAAGTTCAGTAGATGCAACTAGTATTCTAAAATATGAAATGAAGAAAAAATACTAGTAGATTCGTCTTTTTTGACTTATTCTGCATTAAAAAAAAAACTTCTTTGGAACGGCAGTTTGAAGGACCTCATAAAATCTGAATATGAAGAACTTGGGTGATAAAAATCTATAAAATATGGGAATAATACATCCAATTAGCTTAATTACAAGTATCATATAGTAATAAATATAACAAAAGTTTCGTTTAGATTCTTATTTCAATTATATATTTCCTATATTTCATCACCGCTTACAGTGATAACCATGCACATCTTAAAACCTTCAGTGCAATTCGGATATTCTTAAAAAGTGGAACATACAAGTAAACACTGATAACATCCGAGTGTGTGCATCATCAAAGACGCCGACGCGCTGTGTTATCACAAGCCACTAAGGGGCTGTCCTTTTGCATAAACATCAATATAGATAATATATTATAAACATTGATACAGTATCTCTATTATTTAGTGCAATACCTTTTTTCTCTGGGAACAAGAGGTTAAATATAAAAACAATAATTTCGCTTTTCAAAAAAAAATCTTTAGGGGAAATGGCAGACTCAGTTTATGCTGATAGAGCACTGAAGCTTCTTTTAGCACATCCCTTAACATTATGTATTATATCATTATCCTAATATAAATCATTATCAGATATAATAAAGAAAGGCAAACAAAAAAAATAATTACCAAAACAAAAAAAAAAACATTAAAATGCATATAAATTATTATTAAAAAAAAAAACAAAAAATAATGACATCAGTGAAATTCTTGGACTAATATATTATATTTGGATTAACAAGTGTTAGTTATTTGATATTGAGATTGTTATAATAATGACAACCCTCGTCCCGACAAATTATTATTGAGCTATCTTTGCGATATAACTTGACCTAGACTTGACCCAAGTTACAATCTAGTATCGTCAGTAAATATACTCAATTAGTCATAATATATTGCTAAAAAGAACTCGATATCTTACAAGAGTTAAAGACTTCGCTTAAAGTTAGAAATGTGGAAACAACATTAAAATTATTGACATCTTGGTTTCTAACCAGTACGGTCAGCAGAAAATTAAGTTAGCATTTTGGAATTTTAATAATTAAAAAGAAAATAACCTAATTATTGATTTAAATAATCATTGAAATATTTCATACTCACTGCTAGCTTTTTAGACTTAATATGTCCATTTTATGTAGTAAGTCAGAGCACGCGAATTAAAAACCAAACCAAAGTGAAATAAACGGGAAAAGCTTACTTTACTGGAGTACCTACTGAATACTCTCGAATTAATAAGACTTAGGAGCTACAACAAAAAACATATTCTAGAAAGAGAATAGGAGTTTCTTACAATTATATGATATTATATGATTATTTAGTAGGCGTCATATTGCTATAATAAATAAACCTAATAGATAAATGAGAGGTAACTTTTTAGTATAAGCCTATTCGTTTTGAAATAGCATTCGGCAAAATAGGTATGATGGTATTCTATTCATTAAGCCATGACCATTTAAATCCATTTGTGAGAAGTCAACGTTCCAGAACCACGATCTATTAGCATTCTTGCATAGAGCGGTTCTTTTGATGTCCGACCATAGACTAAAAGAGAGATAAAACCTCCTTTTACTCAAGCTTTGGTTGTGGTTTGGTGTTGTTAATTAGAGACAATATTGCTGAATACTCAAATGCTAATTTGAGTTTTATTTAAAAGTATGGCTGTCACTTTCATTAACATATATAACATAAGAGACAACAACATTATAAGTAGCTCTCAACTTTGATAAAATTACTTCCAATTTCAAAAAAAATGTGACTGGCTATGAAATGTTCATTTCAAGGAACGGAATACTTAATTTTGCAGAATTACAATGTTCCTTTTTTTTTTTTAAATAAAATCGATTAGCCTAACTTGACAATTGACAGCGTAGTGATAACATATAGCAATACCAAGGACAGCAATACCATGTTTTATGTGCCAATGTAGCTGTAAGGCAGTGTATAGCTAGTAAATGAGTATCTGTTAGAAGCTTTATCACTATAGTCTGTGGCCTGGCGAGATAATAATAATTAAAGAAACAAGCTGATACGCAGAGGCTGTTTTTATCGCAATAATCGCCATCGACCCACTTGAACTAATTTACAACTTCCAGGCCTTGAATTAGAACAGTATGAGATTTAGCGAGTATCAAATTGAGTTTCGCGGTCATTGTTCGGTTTTCAGGATTTTTTTGGAATCGGAATAATAGAGGTATATTGTTGTCTATTATTCACTATATATTCTAGAGTTAAGAACAAGATATTCATTATTTATGTTTATTTAATGTTATTTATATTTATGTTTTTTTTTAGTTTAAAAAAATAGTATTAACTTTTAATCAGTTGCAGATACATTAAACGATTATCTTTTGTTTTCTTCATATTGATAAACGATAATCTGCCATAATTTGAATTACATAATTAATAATTATTATGGCTATGATAAGCACAATAAAACATTGTTTATGAATCAATAAAGTTAAACTATTTTACCTGTACTGACACTGTAAAACACCATATTACATAGATCTGAATAATATGGCCAATTATTATTGTAAATCTCAATGACTTTATAATTACAGCAATAAATATGAATACATATGTGTAGGACGTGTAATATAATGTTTTGCATTTATTTCTATTATTTAATTATTAAAAATAAAATCGGAAATATCGCGCAATCTTTAAAGATTCGTAATACGTCTTCTTTAAATAAAAAAGGACCAGGGGATATCCCTTTTTATTTGGGGTAGGCGCAATATGTTTTCTTTTTCATTCTCTTTTTTCGCTCATCACATTATTTACTATCACATCACACCCTTTAATACTAATAAATAAATCTATTTTGGCCATCCTCTTTCTTTCTCCCCACTCCATAATATTCATATATTTTTAGATACCAGCTTTTCATCCCGCTCATTACAAATTCACCAAGTCCTAACTTTAAAATTTCGTTCACTAGCGAATTAGAGATAAGTAATTAGAACAGTGAAATCTAATACTTGGTTCCTTAGTAATTTTGCATTTGCACAAACACCATTAAAAGATGTTAACAAGCGTACAAACAGACTGCCTAAATAGCCCACAAGGCTAATAGCGAACGGAGGCGTCAATAGCATAAAGCATTCCTAGACCGACCTGTGACCTGCATACATACGTATTGGGTCACGGTAGATCTGATTATTCGTGATTTAATTTAAATTAGGATTTTTATTGATATATAGCTTCCTCAACGAGCTGAGTACTACTACTTATACTTGGATTGTATTTTAGAGGCGCTGATTGAGATCAATGGAATGTTTGTAACTGACCTTTAGTCGCAAATGCAGTGACATATTTACACATTATCAAGGTATAGGCTATTAAATTTTTATCGCACTTGCAAGTGTAATTTCCTATATTCTTATATAAAGCCTAATTACTGGTGTGGGGTGTTTTGGTAGAGAATATAGAAGATTACTGTGTGCGTTGAATGTACAATGAAATGGAAGAGGGAAAAGTCATCGGCAAGATAAATATTGTAGACTGCTCTGTGTGAGAAATCAGAAAACGTTTTACATACATTTTACATTTCTTATGATTTCTGTTAGACATCAAAAAAGAAGATTGGTCCCTAAATTTTCTGCCCTAGACTCAAGTTTAATAGATATACATATATTTACTCAGTTTGCTGGTAAATCTGCCTCAGCCCACAAAAGGGGCCCATTGAAAATCAACAGCACGGATTTTCAATGATTGCCCGCACGGCCCTTTGCATTGACGCACCAGAACTTAGGTATGCTGAGTGGAGTCTTTATTTGATATCCTCTTACTTACATGCGTTATACACATAATATTTTTGTAATTTAATATTAAATAGTTGTGCTTTTTAATATTAAATGTTTTTTTTAAATTGTAATTGGTAGACAAATAAATAAATTTAATTTCATTTATTAATGAAATCTCTATATTTTTTACGTTTACGGTTTACATTTAGGTATGCATTAAGCATACCAAAACGATCCAAATTTCAATTTCAGCATGCACCCGAATAGCTAATTATTTCATACTTGCAAGCTATTTCCGCTCATACCAAGGCTTCAAGCGAAGGCCTGGTTTTTAAACTTCATCTCTAATGTAAGTATTATGTTATATTACCAAAGTAGGTAATATTTTTCGATACCGGGTAATATATTTTCGATTTCGGGTATTATTTTTCGAATAAAATTTTACCCGGTTTCTTGAAAGAAACAATTTTAGTATAATATGTAACACCTATCAACATCTATCAAACATTTTAATTAAGTATCAAAGAAGTTGAACAAACACTGACAGGATATCACGTCAGAGATTTGAAAGTCTCGCATTGAAATAAGGTTCCAGAAACCCCGGGTAACTAACTGTATTTGATTTTACAATCATTATTTTAAAGTATAATTCGCGATTGATTCATTGTATATTCAGTGCTGTCCAACCGGGCTAGCATGACCGCCACGAGATATATCTCGCGCGAGAGAAGACAAACTAAGATGTTAAATATCTCGATATATTATATCTCGACATCGACAATTTTGATAAAAAAGATATCTCGAGCGACAAATGTATCTATTTTTGATATTAAAAGTCGAGTTTTAAGTGTAATTGTCATGTTAGACCCGAAAGAAATAAAGCGATAGTCGATTGAAACACGAGAAAACGGTAGACAATATTTTGTCGCGCTTGTCATGCTAGGCCGGCTGAATATCATAATCATAATCCATACTACAAATATTCTGTTTTGTTCAAGTAAACACGCGTAAGCAAAATAAAAAACTAATTCTATTTCTATCTTCGATTAAATCACGTGCCTAAGGGTATATAGAAGCTAGTTCAGTCTCACGGATAAAGGTATTTACAGTGACTAGGCCAATATTTGCAGTCTCAAACGGGTCAAGCAAAGACGCCTCGGCCATTCACGAGTGCAAATTTCCAAGATAAAAATAATCTTTACAGCGGGTTTAATTGAGATTATGTACTTAACACGCTCAGTAATAAATAATATTCCGTGATTACGAAGTAAAACAATGGTGGTATTTAAATTGTTCAATAGTTTGAGCTTCATATTTGAATATAATAAAGTTGGTTTTTGCTTTCGTAAAGACTCTATATTATTATGTATACCTTGTAATATTCTTTATTAGAAGACGCGACAGACGTTGTACTACCAGAATTATGGCTTCAAAAAATAAAATATTTCTCGATTCCGATATTTTCACACTTTTATTCCATAATGTTTAGTATATCACTGATTACAGTGACGTGAGCTGTCATTTGCGGAAAATGGCGGCGAACCTAATTTATTATAAAATAAATGTTCTGCATATATTTTTTCCTGAAATTTTCCGATATTTATTTCTTATTCTGTTATTCGGGACATCTAGACGAATCTAACAAAAATGATATCATTAAAATGGGTGCAGCCGTTCTTGAGTTATAAATTTATAATGTAAATTACACGGCTTTGTTTTATATAGATAGAATATTGTGACAGATTTTAGTCTTTATGACTGGAAGATCTGCTACTTACGTGATGTGCATGTCCGCTTTAAAGCAATTACTGTTAATATTTATTAAAGCTCCAAGAAAAACAATAATTTTGTCAAAGTACACCATAATTTGAATGAATGCACCATAAATAACCATGTGTTTCAAGGATTAAAAAGGACATTCTTTTAAACATTGTATGTTAATCGATCACAATAATAAAAGTGAAATACTGCCACTTATGATGATAATTGTTCTTGTCATCGATTAAAGATGTTTATTCTCTACCAGGATGTAGATATACTCAAATGAAATAGTGTAATTCTTATATTGTGAATCATTCAACTTAGGAGAAGGTGTAAGGTAAACCTAACTAAGGTACAAAAAAGTACCATAACGTTAATATTCTATTTTGCTGTTTACAGAAAGGGAGTAATTTTTGAATTTAGTATATTTCGGAGTTTTAAAAAGTTAGAAATTCGAATACTTCGGAATAAATGTTCGAAATTCAAATTACAAAAGAAGGAAGTCAGTAGACTCATAATTCATTTCATCAGACGTATCGGAGACCTTCAAAGATTTTTAGATATTGTTTACAATCGAGTAGGTATCAATGTCTGCAATATTATAATATTATTTTGACATAGAAGTATACAAACATGCTAAGATTTAATATCTACGTCCATCACACCTGCACGTCGAACTGTTTACTTTAGATGTTGACACGACTGTCGCATTTAATAACAAGTAGAGTAACTAAAACTTTTGTCAATAAGTACACTTATTACTTGCGGTGATTTTTGTAAAGGGCTGGTAGTATTCAAAATTCAAAGCAGCATTACACGAACTAAAGGGCAGTCAGTGTAAGTAGTAATTGCATCACATTGCAGTACTTGGTATTATTATTGAGAGAATGATTTACTAGAATATTGATTTTAATTGGATTATATCAAAATTATTAATACATATTATTCGTTTTTTATTACGGGAACGCATTCCAAGCTATTCAATTTGCGTAGTCAAAAGAAGTCTTTTATAAATGCAAAAGAACACTTATTTCACAAATCACATGTAACTTAAACAAAAGACATTACTGTCTTTCACAAAGAGGCAAATAAGTGATAAATTCCAAATGTCATTCAATTCAAACACAATATTGTTAAATACTATAATAACACAAAGGTTTTGCAATCATCATAATATTAATTTATGGGAGTTGAGAGCTGTCCTTCGATTGCCCACTCGAATTGTCAGCGAGCCTCTTGAATTAACGTATACAAGAAAAACACAAACATTGTTCGAATTTGTTAATATTACGTTTCGTAATCGACGCACTGTTCCCTCCCAGGTCACACAGAAACATCGAATTGACCTTATATCAAGGGCACCATAACGAATCGTATTAACACTAGTAACATTAATTTATTATTTCTCTAAACGCATTACTTCCGCCCTTTGAGCTGTAGGAAGTGATTAAGTGTTATTTCGATAAAAAATAACAAAAGTTTGTTCTTATAATTCTCACGTAACAACTACCAAAAATGTTATATGTGTGAAGGTAACATGAGCTCGAGTTGTTTTTGAAACTGTTTCGGCCACATTATTGAAGATGGACATATTATTTGTTAGAAAAAATGACTTTATTACATAACAAATGTTGGACTTTTTATTTTATATGAGGATTTCAAAAATGTCACACTTCAACGTTCACGATTCTTCGTTTAGTTTAGTTTCTAATCAGCAACAGTTTAAATGTGAAGGCTCATTATGCACGCTGTGTTTGAAACGCGTATGTGTGTTTTTAACATGTGTGGGTGGGCTATAAACAAACACATAATTAACATCCATTCATATGTGTGGAGGCCTTGTCCGCTTCTTGTGTGCCACGCTTATCAAGAATATATTCTTAGTGTTAACAATATGGCATACACTCATACAGTAAAATATCAGTAATGAGAATGCAATAACTTCGCGGGTCCAGTTTTATTTACATTTTATGCGAGCTCTCATTGCATAACTGTACCTTTACATGCCCTTGCTTGCTCTTTACATTTAAAAGCTTATCTTATATATATCTTAAACGGTATAATAATACGATGCGTTTAATAGTCAGTCAGCTACGTTTTATTAAATTCTTATCACGTACGATCTATGCTGGCATTGATTTTATTTTTCAAGTTAACGTGAAGTATTTAAGGTAGGTAATATACAATATAATAGAGTAGCTGACCCGTTCCCACTTCGCTGGTGGAAATAGCTCTCGAATAATTTTCCGACATACTTGATTTTCATCGTTATAATTTGGCCAACTAATTCAATGTCGTTTTAAATTATTTCCTATTTGTTATTCTGATGTATAACCAATAATACTGTAAAGTTTCATCAAAACCCGTTCAGTAGTTTTTGCGTGAAAGACTAACAAATATCTTCACAAATTTACACATTTAAGTAGGATAAAATTATACAAGCCTTTTAGTTTGAGGCGGAAATAGTTTTATGGTTTACAGTAAAAATACTTCAAGCACGTAAAATATATTTCCCTATCTGAATACTTGAAAATACTGATATAAATGATTAGATGCGCACATTTCATTCTTATGTAAGACAAAAATATTATTAGATTCCCAACTCTATTTTCATCACGATACTAAGCATGCTTTTCGAGCGCTTTAAAGATGGCCTAATTTCATTTTTCCAGCGCTATAAAGTTCGTATTGATTGAATGAATGGCCTTTATTAAATTGTGTCGCCCGAGGACACTCGGTGCAGTGTTAAAACAATTATTTTGGTCGCTACTAAACGAGTATAAAAACAGTTCGTGTAGGCGTCCAACCCATTCATGAAATGTCTCATGTACTATTTGGCCTTATGATTATGAAACACGATCATTATGGTTAACATATTTCAAGTATTTTGACCGAACATTTGTTTAATTATATTTAATACATTGGACGCTGAGGTAATCTAGTTAATTAATGCCCCATTCCAGATTCAATTTTGTAGATTAAATATTATTACGGAATAAAAAATAAATTGTGAACAGGTAACATTACATAATATACGATAATGAACATTGAGGATATTATGCTACTGTTACATTGAGTCACATGATGAACATTATTTAACATAATCAGCTGTAATACAGTTTTATAACCTATAATTAATTCCCGAATTTATAGGATGGATGGGCGTGGGACAAACACACATCATTTTAAAAACGGGACCCTATTACTAAGACTCCGCTGTCCGTCCGTCTCTCATGAACCGTGATAGTTAGATAGTTGACATTTTCACAGATGATGTATTTCTGTTGCCGCTATAAAAATTAAAAAACAGAACAATATAAATGTTTAGGGGCTTCAATACAACAAACATGATATTTTGAAGATAATGGTATGGAACCCTTTGTATACGAGTCTGACTCGCACTCTCACTCTGTGGCCTGCTCGACCGACACTTTTTTTAAATTTTGTTTTCCCGGGATTCAAACACGGGACCTCCGTTGCTAAACATAACGCTCTTACAACTGAGCCACAGAACGGTTAACCATGACTGTTACATCCTATTACAAAACGTATTCATCATAGCCTTGAAAAATATGATGGTGCAGTTCGAGATAAAATGTTATTTTTTTTTTGTGTCTTTTATTAACACAGAGTATCACACATTTAAATAAAATACTTTATACCGGATTAAAACGCAATTTATTATAATAATATAAATAGTGGAGTGTCTGGGGGTTTTAACCTCAGACTTCTGTTACAGTGAATGAATTTAAATGGGCGAGGGGGGGATTTCTTTTTTATACTATAAAGTATAAAGTTTACCCAAAATTTTTGTGTGCTTTTGATTTTTTTTTTAATTAAACAAAAACTATAAAAAATTGATATTGAAGCATGTAATTTTAATTAAAATATTTTTTTTTTCGTATCTATACGTTGAATAATACCTAAAGAGACATAAAATAATATTTTCTCACAATGTTGGAGTGTATGAAGGGTCATAACGACCTTGGACAGGTAGTAGAACGTAGGGAAGGGGGAACGGCAACGGCAGCTGCTCCAAAACTGAACAGATTTTTCTAGCTACTTTTTAGTTATAAATGACACGTGTTCTACGCATGTTGTATATATTTAAGAGTTAAAGTTGTGTGTTTTTTGTTTATTTCTGGCGAAAGTTTTATTGAAGACGTTCTGTTTCTATTGAATTTCTATGTAAGATTATTTTCTTTGTTCATTCGGTAAGTAATCTTATCAAAAATTTGCAGTTTATTATATGATCATGATGCTTATAATATGAACGTAATAATTATTAAATAATAAGTACATAAATAATGAAAGATTGATTCAAGTAAAAGAAAAAAAATAAAATGTCATAATTTAATCATATTGTTTTCTATCACAGTTTTCTAACAATGGATGAATCAAGGACTAGTAGTACAACTAATGAGTACAGCTGCATTATCTGTGAAAAATTCGGTTCACCTTTCACAACCTATTCAGATTTAGGTGTTATCCAAAAAATAACTAAAGGAATAGCAACTTTACGAGCTGCTTCAAGCGAACGAAAAGATGGCTTGTTATCTCATCTTCAAGCTGAATTCGTCTACGCCCATACAGTTTGTCGTCAAAAATATATTCATAAAAAATATATTGAAACATATAAGAAGAGGCCCAATGAAACTCCATTTTCACCTACGAAAAAGAAACTCCGAAATAGCACTGAGCTATCGAGCTTTGAGTGGGGAAAAAATTGTTTCATCTGTGGTCAAGAAGCTAATAAAGAAAAAGAAGCCAAATTAAATAAAAAACGACGAAGACAAATATCTTATATTAATACTCCAACTCTAAGTGACTCCATAATATTGTCTTTTATTAACGCGAGTATCACACAAAATAACGTCGGGATAAATAATTTAAATAATAAATCGCGTTTTAATCCGGTATACAGTATTTTATTTAAATCTAAGTGACTCCATTGTACACTTTATAGCTGTACAAAAAAATGATTACTATCGAGAAATTCATAAAAGAATTTCTGGTATAGCAGATTTACAAGCACTCCAAGCAAAATATCATGCTGATTGTTATAATTCTCTTAAAAATTCTATTCATCTGAGCTCTGCTGAGAAGAAACCCGGTTGAAAAAGGGTTGTGGAGCTGCTTGTGGATGTCGAAAGAGTGGTTTATACTGCAGTATAGCATGTCTAAAATGTAGCGAAAATACTTGTTTCAATACTCCGCCAATCATTGAAATAAGTGAAGTTGAAGGAAATTTTTAAATAGAAAAAAATGTAAAATGTTTAAATAAACAAATAATTTTTTGATAATTTTTTTTTCTTTCATTTTCCTTCATTTAAATCGTTCTTATAACTACTATCTCTATATAAATATATAAATTAAACTTATTTTGATGTAAAAAAATGTTCTACAGCCTAATATTATGAGGTATTATATCATTTAGACTTTTAAAATTAGAATTATTTCATATTTTTTTTTCTTACCGAGATCACAATTTTTCAATGGGTAAACTTTTTTGTATATATCATAAGCTAAACATTCCACTTAAAATTATAAAATTTCATTCACTGTAACAGAAATCCGAGGTTTTCATGTTTTTAACGCCCCAGACACTCCACTAAAATAATAAATCGCATTTTAACTCGGCATAAAGTATTTTATTTTGAATTATTTAGTAAGTTATCATTTTCTCAATGTCGATGATTTTACAAGACAAGAGCTTACAGTTAAAATAACTCTTTTTTACTGTCATACCAGCAAACATACTAAATCAATTTCATACAATTCAATACATTTTAGTTATACCTAAAATACAATAAGTATATGATAAACAAAATGTGTTAATTTATCTTATCTACTACTGTGTTAAATAAAATAGAAAATAATTAACTTTTTGTATATCAAATTAATTTGAAAATTACAGAATATACACACTTGTATTTAAAACTAATGAGGATTTCAGAAGATTCCCGAAAATACATACATATATCAATATAAAATGAGTTTTATTTTTTATTTAAAAAAATTACATTGCTTTCCCATTCATTCCATAATATGCCAGCTGTTACAAGTCTTAACGTCTTAGCAAACTTATTCTCATGTGTTGGAAAATAGATAAACCACTGAAATGTGCCTACATATATTACTATGAATAAAACACATTTTAATTCATCATAGACTGAATAGCTGAGGAGTCCAGAAAGCCAATAAAAGGTTTCCATTAAGCCAAATGTTGGAATAAATTAAGAATTAACCTTAAAAGGCTTCATTGATTAATGTTTTGAGACTCAGTACCATGAAGTGGGTAAGTACCACACTCATCTGTTGATGTTTAATGAAAAAAAAGTCAACAAAATAATTCATCATCTCGTTTGAACACGACATGGCTGACGACAACGACTCTACATTTGCCAATTTGTCATATTTTATACTTTCTTTTTAAATAAACTGTCTACAAAACAAGCGTTTTGGTTTCAAATTGTTATTTTAAAAATGTTTCAGTAAGCAATACAAAATTTCTTTTTATATGGACTGAAAGAGAGTTATAGAGCGTTAGAATAACATTGCATATGCATGGTAGAGCTTTAATTATGTTGGTAACAATTAAAACTGTAATTAGGAGCGCATTAAATTTCAAGCATAATGGATGACTAGATAACACATGCATCATTAGTGTCATCTAAAATGCTGAAGAATGAACAATTATTCGGTGATTTGATAAGGGTGGACATTGCCAAGTGCATACTGTAGAATCATAATTATAATAAGGCATGAATAAGTTGGTCGCTTTAAATAATAATTGGATGGTTGATTTAAAAAATTTTATTACGCGTTTTAATATGCTTATGGGAACATTTTCTTATAAACCAAATCGATTAAATGTTTTTCGATTAGGTGCCCCAGTATGGTGGACAACTCTATTCTTAGCTATATATTATTCTAATCATAAACTTAATATTTCAGTGATAATATAAATTTAAATATAGAAAAGAAATGAATAAATTCTAATTAGAATTCTGTAAGATATTAATTTATTGCCAAGCAGAATTTTAAGCAGGGACTATGAATACCAAAAACGCAAAGATAATGAAAATATATTTAAGTAAAGGAAATGTTAAAAGATAAGCATCGCATTAGCCGAACGGAGTTACATGTGTTTTGTCAAGGTCATACCTCAATATGCGCAGGGTACAGCGTGTGAGTCCAGTTAATTCATCACTTCAGTAATATCCTTACGTCCTGTACTGCTGGAGTCCAAAGCACCGAAATCTCAACGATTTTAGGATCAACGCGAGCCGAATCGCGTCAATACCCGGCACACCACACCGACCGATCAAAACATAGCTATCACGAATCTTCTTTCCACACAGACTTGATTTGCAAAATTTATTCATCGCATCCGTCGAAAACACCTATAATTTTTACGAGTCGCACCAACAAAACGCGAGCTCACTGGACTCTGTAATGTTTTTCTTATCGCCCGGCACGAATTAGCACCAATAAACTGTTGGAAAACACCATAGAACGTTAATGTAAATCGACAGCCGCCGGAAAACTCAGAGTTCGCGAAACGCACGTGAGTGCGAGGCGCTCGCCGGCTACAGTACCGCGCGATAAACAGAGAACGCGCCTCGACAACACACGCACACATGCAACACAACATGTACACAATCAACACATGTACAAACCTCAGCGCGCGCATTCTCGCTCGATCCTAAAATAGCCATAGCGTCATAATCCACCAATAACATTCAAGCATTATCACGTAATTTTAAACGCTGATTGGTGAAGACTTCATTGATGGATTACATACCGAAGTCAATTCAATTCGCGATTAACCGAAACTTTTGATAACTTAACTGATACGAAATTACATAGGCAATTATTATTGGCGGTAGAATAGTGAGAAACTAATAGATATTAATTACAATAGATGTTGAAAGATTGTATTATTAATGATTTTAACAACTTCTTATATGTCAAATACCAAAAACTTGTGTCTCTATGTAATGTAGAGTGTTTAAATAGATATTCAATAAAGTCATAAATAAAAAATATCTCACATCTCTTCATTCTATTAGGATCTAGATATTTTCATTTGGTTTGCTTTACTATCTAATAAGAAATAATATTAATGAATTGATCTTTACATTATAGGTATTTACATATTCATTGATTATAACGCATAGGAATTGTTAATCGACTCATTATTTGTTCAAAATACGTAAGTATTTAAAAAATGTGCTTATATATTTTATAATACTAAACATTTTGTAGAGCTTAGCGTGAGATCGTTTTCGATTTCATGTTGTATGTATTCTTATTATTTTGATTATGAGAGAAATTAATTACAAAATCAGATTTTTAAGAAATAAAATTTCCATTTAATGTCTTTGTATTAAGATTCTATGAGCATGACATAGCTGCAGCTCTTAACTTACCAATTAGTGTCTTCTGTGAAGTGAGAATAGAGTTTATTTTGTAGCTAGAACTCTATTTGAGTCTACTATCGTTCAGCGTTCAGTAGCGTAGAGTTATTAAGCTAAACGTAAAGTAAAGAATAAAGAATACATATAAATATATGTAGGTATATTCCCTTTTGAAAATAATGCTCGGCTTCACAAGCTTGCTTAAGTCATACTTATTCATTGCTTGTTATTTAGAGTAAGGCGTTTGAATTTTTTTATTTAGGTTCATGATAAAGGTAGGAGACATCTTTAATATGTAAAATAATTGACTGATTGCTTTATAAAATAGGTAAATTACATCTCGTTTGGAGCCCACTGTATTAATAATAATAAATTATTAGCCCTAATATTTTCTGATCGTTTCATAAAACACTGAAAACTACTCAAGATATTATTATATTTTAAAAATATGTGTTTTATTTTGGACTAAGTTTCTCTATAGTTAATTATTATTAACTAGCTGATGCCCGCGACTTCGTTCGCGTGGGGATCACTTTATGCTGAACTTTTGAGCAAGCTTTCTTCATATTATATCCATCCTCTGTACTTGGTGATTTCTTTTCGGAAAGAGCTATCAGAGTAGTCATTGACGCGGACGGTTGCTTTTGCATCATATTATCGACATGTTTAATGGTGGTTGAGGTTGGGGTTCAAATGATGATTTGAAATTCAAAAGAAATACCATAGTAATTGAAAAAATTAACCTGACTTTAAAGAAACTTTAGGGAGATGCATATCAATCAAATTTTACGTCACCAAAATGCAGATATGTGTCTTTTTTCCACTAATCAGAGTTCAGTCGAAGATTGGATTCAATGCATTTTCCGTCTTAAATATACCTATGCACGAAAATTGTACGGGGGTTTGAAAATACTTGCGACACATGGAAAAAACGTCAAGAAAATGTCTAAATACGAATAAAATGAAGGTATGGAGAAATGCAACGTAAAATTAATGAAAAAAAATAGTATGGCCATGTTAGCCAAATACTTAATTTTTAATAAATTTAATTAGTGTGGAAGATACTATATCCACCTCTATATTTATTTCATTTAATTGATCACTTTTAATTTCAGATATTTTTGTTTAATTCCCTTGGAAAGGAAAGGATTGATGAAAATGCCAAATAAACGATCTCATAAGAAATACATTTTTATATAATAGAATAGTTCAATAATACATTTTCTATTTTCAATATTAGTTCTTTTAAAAATATAAAAAAATAAATACAAAAAAAAATTCCCTGAGTGATGATTCGAAGTCGCATCTGAAATTACGTAGTACGACCGTATATCCACTATGCCACGAACACATATCGAGAAACGGCGAAATTATCAAACTATTTCATTTACATATCAAACTGTGATTGACATCTGACAATTCGAAAAAATTCAACGCGAGTCAGTTTTCATTGCAATTTGTTGAAATGATGCCTTTAAAATAATATTTAAATGATGATAACTTTTTTTTCCGACAACCGATTTCGATGAAACAAAGCCTATATGTTGCCCTGGACTTTGCTTAATATATTTGTATAAATTACGCGAAAATCGGTTCAGTATCTTCGGAGATTAGCGTGAACAAACAGACAGACAGACAGACAGACAGACAAGAATCTTAAAAATTGCATTTATGCATTCTGCTACCCTTCTTTTATCACCCCTCTTAATTTCTGGTAAAAATATTTAGTGAAGCGTAATTTCGATCCTACTCTTTTATTATATGTATAGATAACTCATATATTCCCAGAACTATATAATTTTATACGTATTACTTTAGACGTTTATTTGAAAAAAATCGTACGGAAAAAATCAAATGTACATATTTTGTTTACCGCCATATTTTAATAAATCCTATTTGTGCTGCAGGAAAACTCAATTCCAGACCGGAATCATCGGATGTCAATTAGCTTTTTATCCAAATTGGTAAGGTAATGATTCTAACACATACTATTTCATCTTTCTTTTAAGTGTTTATTTTTGTGACAAATATGAGAGTCTGATATATGAAGCGTCTTCAATAATGAACAGAACGCTGTTGATCAATTTTATTTTCATGACATGCATATAATTCCGCACGCTTATTCAAATAAAATTAATAATAAATGTTTTTTGTGATTTTTCCTATCTCCGCATATTTATCAGGTACAAAACAAACAAACAAAAGAAAAATATAATACAAAAACATAAAAAAGAAAAATTTGTTTGCTATCTACCTAAATGGTGAGATTACTCAGCTTGTGCTATGTCAATACTATTGGCATAGCGCTGGTTTTCAGAACCTCACCAATGTTGAGGCATCAGCCAAAAATGACAAAGAAAGGAAGGTTCCTCTGTGTTTTACCTTTTGTTAACGATAATATCACAAATTTAAATGAAGAATATTTTAAGGATTAGACGACGACTCTTGTAAAGTATTGAAATCTTGGGATCAATAATATGATGAATAAATCCCGTTTTATTCCATTAAATATTCGAAAATCTAGGAACGTAAAGAATGAAGGTAGGAAGAAAGTTTTTTAAAATATGTAAAAACTTTAGTACATAAAATCTTCCAGTATTCTGTCAGGTCTATCGTGTATTAACCGTGTAGTATAATCTCATAAACTCGTCGTGTCGGAAATGTCGCGTTCAGTAGCAAGATAGCGTCGTCAGTTAATCCGTGTAATGCAGTATCTGTATTAATTAGAACACGCCCAGATAGCTAGAGTCGTTAAACAGAAAATTTTACTAGAGTCTTTGCTTTCTTTGCTAAGCTTTGTGTTTATTTTAACGGCATGCTTACAGATTTAATATTCCATTTTTTATGGATCTCTCCTGGTGATAAGTGGTCGCCGGCGCTCATAATCATCAGCTACGACTGAGGCCTTAGGTGTGTTGAAATAAGTAGGCTCATTTTTTGAAGATCTGTTAGAAAGTACTATGTAAAAATGGACTTAATATGTAATTAGGAGAAAGCGTTTAAAAAAAAATCAAATCTGAATTTTTTGGTTGGAGTCTACCTTAAATGATCCTTGTTTGTTAAGATGTTCCTTTTTTTCACTTTTAAATAAAATATTATTTAGATTATAATTTTTGTATTCTTATCTTATCTGTGTTAAATATGGATCCTTGAAAAAATTAATGAATTTAATTAATCATAAACTATTTTTTTTTCATCATCGGTAGCAAAACAATTGGAATACATATTCCCTCTCTTTCCAACCGACATATGCCTGAAAATTTGAAATTTCAAATGATTTCTCATACAACTGACAGATTGACGATTCGAATACTTTCTCGACAGTCGTTCATGCTAGGCCCTCTGTACCCTGCCCCACCGGTCGCGATGGCGGTCCGTGATTATAGTAGGTACTAAGTGAACTGAAAGAATAAGTAGAAAGTACTCGGTTTTACTTAGAACTAATATAACTACTAGTGAACTGAACTAATATGAATAACCAATGTGCGTTTTCTCCAGCGCAAATTGAGCAATCATATTGAATATACAGTATATACTATTTATTAATATTCAATAATCTCAACGTATTTCCGCTACACATAGACATACGCCCTAACACCAGCTGGCATTAAGCTTAGTTAATATAAGGCATTAACATCTCACCAGTCTGTAATTACAACGCGGTTTGAACTTTGTCAACACACACCATTCAATTTGTAAGTAAAAGTATGACATAATGTCAGTGGCGTTCGATTGAGGAGTACCACTTGACACATTGACGGGACAAAGGCACGGTATAAGACTACAATTTATCTCGCAAAGATGTTTGCGGGACAGAATAATAGAGATACGACTTCTGTGTACTCAAATACCTTTGTCAAATTTAACAGAGCAATTATATGCTCTATTGCAATGGGACACAGATTATTTTCCATTAAAAGCTCTGATGTATGTAAATGTGGTAAAATGGCAATGACAATCGCACAGCCCCGCCTCCGAAGTCGTGACAATTCATTGATAAAGTATGAATGATATACTGTAATTACTTTACTTACATAAATATTAAACCAGTTATTCTATTAAGTAATGTTGATAATATTTCCGATATTACAGATTAGATATGGAATGTTAGGGAACGTAAATTTATAATTTTGCAAACAAACTTTCATTACAGTAATGACGATGTATGTACGAGTAATATCATTAAAAATATATAATCACAGTTATTGGATGGGTTTAGAGGAAGAGGAAGGCCCAAAAAAACATGAATTGACTGTGTGAAGAATGTGTTTGAGAGGTGTGACTTGTGATATGGCGAGAGAAAGAAGATAATGGAAAAAGAGAATATACTGCGCCAACCCCAAATAAAAGAAGGAACAGGACAGGAAGAATATATAATAATATACCTTACTGCCCACCAAATAATTAAAAAGGTATTAAAAAAGAAAAGAAAAGAAAGAAATGTATACCACCGTGTATCAGAATCATCAAATTTTTTACAGGCAACCTACTGAATACTAGAAGATCGCTACTGGCTAGGTTGAAATATTAGTAGTGCTCAACTGCTCACACAAAATAGTAAGAATTATTTAATTGTAAATAATAATAATAATACAGAGACCTCTAAGAATTAAATAAGTAAATAAGTATGCAACAGTATGAATAAGTAAAACAGTACTGCAACTCTACTTTAGTTATAAATAAGTAGTCGTGCCCTTCGGTTGTGATTCTAGTATACTATATAAATACGAGCCTATAATTTTTTAAAAGGCCGACAACACATCTAAGACGTTTGAGTCGCGGATGGACATCCGGTGGATATTACTTACAATTAGATAACCCACCTTCTCTGTTTTATTATGTTCTGTAATTAAAAGAATACTGAAGAAAAAAAGATGTGCATAAAAAAATCATGTTCATATTAGTCCAACAGAAAGCCCGTGCTACGAACACAAAGAAAAATCATAAAATCACATGTCACATGAATTGATGTCCTTTGTTCCAAGCTGTAAATCTACCGTAGACGAGGGTTCACCTAGAACAACATTAATAACGAAACGTCACAAATTTCTCACTGAAAACTTACACGTGCTAGCCGATAATGGGAAGACATTAAGATTATTTAGACTATGAAAATATATTATATGTGAACGCTATCTTTGACAAACGATGGCAAGAACTGTGAGCGATACAAATGATTCTTTGTAATGATGTTCTAAAATATGTGAGGCAAAGAAATCATCCTGTCTGTTTTTTTTCATTTAGTACGAAAATAATACTAAACTTAATAGAAACTCATTAAACATAATTGTAATCTAAGCGCTGCCGCACATTAAGCCACTAGACATGGCTTCTAGTTGCTGAACGCGGCCACCAGTCACAGCGAATTAAGTCAAAATGTCTGAGACTGTGTTACTCGCTGATAATGTAGCTTTCTACTGGTAAAAGAATTTTCAAAATCGGTCCAGTAGTTTTTGAGTTTATTGATAACATACGAAAATACAAAAATACAAATCTTTCCTCTTTATAATATTAGTATAGTATAGATATAGATAATGACATACAAACAACATTATGTTCGGCTAAATATTTTGACAAGCAAATCAAATCAGTCTCGATCAACAAAGAATAATAATATATTAAATAAACACACTCAGCATAACGCAATGGCGAACACTCGTAAAATCCCGTCGAGTAAAGCCTTCATAGCGGCGTTAATTATTTAAGCACCATTCAAGGTCCATGACAATTTAATACGAAGCTCATCTTAGTGTCCGCGTCGAGGTTATTCTTGATCCCAGTAATGTTAACGTAATTTAGCATTGTCTTACTATACTATGAATTTGTTTAACACGTTCAATGCGAAACAGGGTCTAAGTCGCGTTGTACATGTCTCACATGTGGTGCGGCGATGAAAAACATTTTAGATCAATTGGTGCGTTATTTAATGTGATCAAAACAAAAACCAATAAACAATTAAAAGCGACAATTATAGTTTTTGTACAAGGTCTAAAACGGGGTACCAGGACTTTTGACAGCTCGTTGGCGCGTTCGGTAAAACACCTGCCTTTATAATTTTCTGTAAGCATGTTTTCCCCACGTCTGGTAACTTCGGACATTGATCGGGTGGGAGGAATATCGACATTCTGACAGGGTAACGAACCACCGTTCATAGATGGAAAAACCGTGAAGTGCACGTTGCGCGTTTCGGTTTGGATTTCCGAATGCTCGAAGTAAAAAGTAGGTCGACAGCGCAACATTAAATGATGTTATCTGTCGATATCTAACATTTAAAAAAAGATTTTTGTTTAAATTCTAAAAAAACATGGTATATTAATGGTTTTACCGTGAACACGTTTTTAATTATAACCTGTCAATCTTAATGAATAATTTGTTTATTATGCTTCACACAATTTCAATCATAATAATATATTATCTATTTTCATATGTATGTTGCTCACTTTAAGGGTCTTATCTTGTTTCGTAGGTACTCCCCTTAAATCAAAAAAGATGCTCATATTATTACCTATATACCTACGAGTTACGCCACTGAACTCATTGTATTTTTAACTGTACTTCAGTTCATTTTACAAGAAAAAATATATACTAAAATGCTGAAAAAAAATATACCTGGAATTATAGAAAAATAGATTATAATATATTAATATATTGTATACTTATGTGGCAGTCGAATAATAGCATCCGCCACAACACAAAAAAGCACACTAGAATATAGTAAAATATGTCTATGAAAGGACGAAAAACAAAACAGATTGTATGTTGATAAACCGTATCTACTGTAATTACATTTCGGGTATTACACTGAACCGCCGAAAACAATATTCCTGAAGAGAAAAAAATCGAAAATATTTCATGATTATTTTTCTAATTGAGGATTGAGCATCTTAACACCTACCATGAGCATTTACTGAAGTTGAACATAATATTAGTTACCTATATTCGTCCTTACCAACAGTGGTATTTTCGAAATAATAATAATAATCTAATATATAAAACCATGTCACAATGTTAGTTACCGTACTCCTCCGAAACGGCTTTACCGATTTTTACCAAATTTTATATGCGTATTCAGTAGGTCTGAGAATCGGCTACTATCTATTTTTCATACCCCTAAGTGATTCACCCTTAAAAAAAAATTTTAAATTTTTGGACGAATTTTTTTATATTGTGGCATTAAAATTTTTTACTTTTTTATCACCAACCCCTGCTTTTTTTGTCAAAAAATCTAGACCCGTGCGAAGCCGGGGCGGGTCGCTAGTAATTTATAAAATTCCTAGGATATTCTCAACTATTAGTATAATAGTACATTGCAAATATACTTAATATTTCAACCAAACATGATATTACGGGTATTTCAATTTTTACGCAGAAAGCCTTTAATAGTTCCGGGATATTAAATTAAAATTATTTTCAGTCAAAAATATTTCAGCTTAAGTTTTCGAAGATAATATCCAGATAAAAGGAATAAAAAACAAATATGAGTTTAATGAAATACATTTATTTCGAAATCACATTCAAACCTTCATTAACATCTACTTATACAGATGAAATAAAAAAGCCATAGGCGGTTTTGTTTTGTCCACTCATTTCCGTCTGAAATACTATCAAAGTAACAAGTTTTAAATTGTACGAGGTCTTTACTTTTAAAATAATATTAAGAAGATGACATGAAGCGAAGAAGGATCAAGGATATTTAGTTTCTGAGACCTTGGCATTTGAAGAAAAAAATATATTATTTGGTCATTTGCTTAAACATTTTTTAAAGTTCAGTTTCTGAAAACGAAAGTAGTAATAAGTTGAATTATCTTTGCTCAATCACTAAAGACTTACATCGAGCTTTCGTAATTTTCTTCGAGCTTCAAGATGTCAAGAATCGTTTGTATCTTTGAACTTTAAGACACACGTTAACTAAAATTTATGAACGAATTCTTTGGATAATTTAAGGACAGACAATATTTAGCCATTTAATACATAAATATAGGTACATCACGCCTCTTTACCACTGGGGTAGGCAGAAATCACAATAATAAGAAATAGCGAAATTCGAGAGCGTTGTGGACTAAAAGACGATGCTGTGACGAGAATTTAGAAAGGTATGTTGAGTTGTTTTGGGCACGTAGAAAGGCTAGATGGAAGGATGGAAGTAGGGAAACGAAAAAGATTTATGAAACTGGTGTGAGTTGTAGAGTCGTGAATGATCGACGTAGGCGTAGACGTACCTCGATCAGATCGGGGACGTTCTTCAAAAGGGCCAGGTCAAAAGTACTCGAAACCGACGAGTGTGTATGAAAGCATTAATGCAAGTGTAAGAAGCGAAGTGGTATGTAAGGATCGGATCATTTGAAATTACGTGATCTCTACCAATCCATTTAAACCTAAGTTTAAATATCATATCATATACCATATCTGTCTGTCGTTGATCTAAAGACAGTTTTTTGAAACTAGTTAGTTTTCCAATCGTATAATTAACTGTAGAATGCATGACTTTATTAACGTTTAAGTTTTATAATAGACCAATTATTTATAATTCCTCAAAACTTTTTCAACTAAAATTGATATCATATCATGTATGTATCATGTATAATGTGAAAAGTAAGACCAGCAGGAGTCACTGTTATAAGTAGGTGAAATAAAGAGCCTACATTGTAGAATGTAGAGCAAACTCACAATTTCTACTTCAAGATAATCCATATGTTGGTAAATTATATGTGAAAGAGCATATTCAAAAAACTACAGAACTATTATACAACTTAACAATTCTTATCGAATTTCTCTTTCAGAACGAAGTATAAATACTGAGTTATCAAGTTACAATGGAGTTACAGCATAAGTCGGTAGTAAACAGTAGTAATGTAACTGATGAATTCACATTATTTATCTTCATAAATGGCAGTAGGTTAACGAAATGATTGTTTATATTATTGCGGTCAGTAGTGACTTAACATAGAATCATATGATGACTAAAAGGATCCAACCCACGGATTAAAAGGACAAAACATGAAGGCAACAGGTTGTGGCCGTGACTCAATCCTTCGATGATGTAATGCTCCGTAATTGATTCAGTGATTCGATTCTAATATTGTTGTAGTGATGCCAACATTAATGTACATTTTTGTCGATGATTCTTGTCGATGTTTTGAAGCCAAATAAATTATTTCTATGAATATGCTGCTCATCACCGCCGCCCATAAACATTTGCAACACCAGAGGGGTGCGTTGCCGGCCTTGGACCGAAGGAAAGTGCAAGGGTTTCCAAGTCGTATTGGTTCGCAAAAACCGCCGGTAACAGCTGGTTCCACAGAATGGTTGTGCAGGAATCGCGCAGTTGTGGACTTCCAGATATCAAGAGTTAATACTATACATATATCCTTCAAGTAGTTGTTGATCAAGGTATCCTGTACTCAAACATAGTAAACTATATATACACTACCAGCTGAATCGGTATACTATAATTATTTTAGTTCATATCTGACATCTTCACTTACAAGCAACACATATGTAGGTATGTATTGTAGTTCTAGATAATTGTGAAGATTTTTTTAGTCTCTGACGAAAACTCTGTACTTATATATAAGATAATTCACCATTTAGTATTAAAATAATTATTTAGTTTGAATCTGAACTAATGTTTTTTCATTATTTAATCAAATTATAGTATCGATAATATATTTAAGCTCTACTATGCATAACTTGAAACGTCACCAACGCTCGACGTCACTATATTTGTGACGTAGCACTAACCGACTGTGCATCGTAACGCAAATATATTATTAATATTGAAGTTTTCTTAAAACTACATCTATGTATACAATAAATAGACGCCTACAACTAGATAATAATCTTTACATCGATTATTACATTAAGTGAATGGCCGGGTCCTCTCGTGGATTATGGGGCAGAATTCCTCCAATTTTCAGTTGTATGCGCGTTGTATTTTCCGGGTTCAAATCCTGGGGCAACTAGTTTACTTCTTTTAGTCAGACAGGGCACAGAAGACTGGTCTAGTTATCTGCTTTACTATCATTAGATAGAATATGTACCTATTTAATAACAATAAAATTAAAAAAAAAAAACTTTATTTACACCACTTATGTTATGAAATCTACAACCAATTATATATTCTAAATGATATTCACCTACCCTAACAGCTAATGAAAACTAGTTCTCCATATGGTAACCTATTTGAAATTACATAAACAGTTTCTTCATAATATTATAATTTGCACTTTAAGCTTATCCGCCCTTTCGTAGTACTTAACACTTTGCCATTCTCAACTTAGTAAATGTAAGCGGAATATATAATGACAGGGTATATACTGCATATTGATTGAATATTGAATAAGGTCTCGTATAGAAATTAGTACCGCTGTTCAAGAAATTCCTGCGCGACACGCCTTTCATTATTTAGTAAGCCGTAAGCAACGTAATTTATAGATAGATAAGTAAATCATACAGGTTAATCTATAATAATATTATAAAGAGGAAATATTTGTTTATTTGTTACGATTTAACTCAAAAACTACTATTTTTAAAAAATCTAATATATATATATTTTTAAATGCGCTCTATTTATACAAACTTACATTTAAGTCTAATATTCAAATTCAAACATATTTTTTTATTTTCAGTTTTTTTTTAATTAACAATTTCTTTTAAATGTTAAGATTTATCTTACGTATTATAAGTATCTTAAAAGAAGTACCAATAATATTTTTCTATTGACGTTCATAAGTGTACCTACATTATGTTACCTAAATGAATAAATGATTTTGAATTGAATTGAATTCAGATCAGATATATAATCGTAATATCTCGATCGACTAAGTATATTACTTATATCCCAACTACAAATAGCTATTTTAGCCTGAATATATAAAAAAAATCTAAAAAGGAACAAAGTAGAAAGAGAAAATTAACTGAATCCTGGAAATGATCTGCTATTAATTTTTACACGATTCTCTCTCACTGACTATGACAAACGTGGAGGAAAAACCTAACTACAAATTTTAAGGGGTTTAAAAGCTTAGTCACAACCTAGTGAGTAAGTTACCCTGGCCTACAGGATCATAATATTCTCTGTTAATGTTAAGAAATCGGCTCGGTAATAAAGAAATATCTATACCTTAGTATATTCTCTGCCCGGATTATAACCGTCGAACATTTAACTTGATTGAGAATTCTATTAAAGGCTATGAGCTCAGCGCTCGTGGCATACATTAAGTATGCGTGAACTTTATGCAAAGCTCTCGCATCGGATAAGTATTAAAGAGTCTTGCATTTTCCTATGTTAATTATAATACCAGGAAATACTTAAATATTTTTATGATATTTT
Organism: Anthocharis cardamines; assembly: GCA_905404175.1. Lineage (NCBI taxonomy): Eukaryota > Metazoa > Arthropoda > Insecta > Lepidoptera > Pieridae > Anthocharis > Anthocharis cardamines. The sequence goes on from FR989964.1 coordinate 7,045,434, forward strand.
TAAATACCTGATTAGTCTATCTGCTACTAAAAATTCCTGTTTAGTGAACGCTGTTGGATACGATTAAAAGTTTTTGAAAAGATTTTGTAACGAATTCGTGGTAGGTAACTCTTTTATAAAAATTGAAAGGAGAGTAGATAATACTTTGAGGACGTTAAATAATAATTAGGTTCTGTAATATAAATTTATAATATTCATTTACGCGTAATTCTATATTTACTATTACCCCAACATTTCGATCATAGCTACTGACAGACTGTATTAAAAAATAATTTCTGTACATTTAAGGGTAGAATATTGAAATGTTAATCAAAGTTGAGAGCTACTTAAATTATTCCTATCTCTCATATTATGCATGTTAATGAAAGAAACAACAATACTTTTATTAAAAAAATGAAAGAAACAACAATTAAAATAAAATACTGTATACCGGATTAAAACGCGATTTATTATTTAAATTATTTATCCCGACGTTTCGGATGCTTTTCAGCAACCGTGGTCGCGGGAGACTGAAAGATGACCTTTCAGTCATCTTAGTCGCGTTTTAATCCGGTATACAGTATTTTATTTAAATGTGTGATACTCGCGTTAATAAAAGACAATATTAAGAAACAACAATACTTTAAAACTCGATGTTGATTAGCGTTTGAGTATTCGGCCATTAATCTGCGTTTTATCATCATCATGAAATATCTCATTAATTGACAAACGAATTATCGTTTAGTATACATAAGTATCATCTATGAAATAAGTACCTACAACTTGGTCAGATTTGGGTATTTGGCGGCTTAGGTTTTTGATGATTTATGTATACTTATCAATAGCCTTGCTAACGAAAATTCAGATTGGAAAGGTGCAGCCCCAAAGTTAGACTAAGACTCTATTTCGGATTTCGGTTGACTCCTTTTATAAACAATGCTTAACAGTTGATTATAAAAATAATGAGTACTTTCATGTAATATGTACGAAAAATATTAAAAAATTTAAATATCAATTAAAATTGCTACAAAAATTAATTAGCGCAATAATACATATATTGGAATATTGTCGTAGTTTATTTAATCTTGGGATATGAAGCGCCGCATATATTTATTGTGAAAGTACCAAGGATTTCTTTTAAATAAAATTATACGAAGAAAATATTATTTTAAATAAGATTTTTATATTATTATTATTTATTTTTTGTATAATAATTAAATACCAATTAACAACCTGTAATGTTTTGGTAGTCCATTAGTGGGTAAGTTTTAATCTACCAATAGCATCTATTATAATAATTCTTAACAATCATGAGCGGTTAAATAAAACCTTCAAATTTAAAATTGTATGGCATCGCGCTGTCAATGTAATAGGTTATTTCCTACCTTTTTTTATGAATAATAAGTAAGCATTTGACCGCAATCCTGCCTGATGGTAAGCGCGGATGCGATCTAAATGTGAGCATGTTTACTTAGAAGAAGCCTATTCATGGCTTTGAAGACGTCAAGATTGTAGAAATCGGGAAAAACAGACCCGGGTAGAGAATTCCATTCCATGGTGGTTCAGAGGATAAAGGAAGAGGTGTACCGTTTCATACGAATATAAGGAACATCAACCATATAAGGTGTGTCCCACTCTGTGTCTGGCCGTCCGACGGTGAAATATTTTAAATAAGTAATTGAAATACCTACGTTATTTTTACGTTTACTACATTTTTGCCGTCTTAAATAATAAAAAAAATAGTACTATATACGTACCTAAAGTGTTTTGTAATGCACTTTCATAGAATATTCTTTACCAAGAAAAAAATCTACGTAGGTATTCAATATTTTTATTACAGATGTATGAACCACGAAACAAGAAAAATTCTGTTCTGTGTATGCAACTTATACCTTACTCATACATAATTATTATGACAATAAATACTATTTCCAAATCTGTATTGTGCTCTGCATCTGGGACTTATTTTTCGCATGAAACTATATTGCCTTAGATTGAAGATAGTCTCGAATTGTGTAACTCTATAACCTACTTACCATCCCATTGCTTTTTCAGATGACCATGAGCGCGAGTGATTGCATATCATCAGTTGAGCTCTCATGACTAAAAGTGCCCTTCGTTAAAAAAATATTCCTTCATTTTATAATTCAATAAAAACAGCTTTATCTGTCTGTGAATACGTATTCGATAAGGTTAATATTGTTACTAGCCGAACTTCCAAGCGAATAATAAAAACGTAAATGCACAGATTAAAATTAACCCTAATCCTAACATTTTACGTTTCCTTCGCTAAAGCACTGAACAGAATTAAATGAGCTTAGTGAAGTGCAACGGCGAAAGCTGGAACTCTTAAAACGGTCCTATTTCTATTTCCTAGCTTATATCTGGGGGCACGGTAGTGCCCCCGCCAAGTCGAGCAAAAAGTGGCACGGCCGTACTATCCTTTTCTCGAAGTAGTTCGGGCCATTTTCGACCCCCTATAACTTCGTTGTGGATAAAACTAGAATCCTGAATTTTCAGTCATTCTTATTTTTTGCGTGCATGCGTTTAGAAGCGGTGGAAAATTCATATGAGGTATTTAGCCAACAAACGTAATTTCTTACTAACTAAAGTAGATTCTTGGAAATAATGTAGTTCCATACCTTTTTTATGTTAAATATCGACAGATGAGCATGACGTTCACTTGATGATAGGTGATACCTCAGGCACAGAACATCAGTCAATGATGCGTTGACAACTTACCTTTTACATTCGGAAATTCATAGACTGAAGCCGAATTTCCACCGATTTACGTAGTACATTACCCGGCCGGAATTCAAAACAGCGTTTTCTAACAAACGCGCCAACGAACCCTTCGAAAGTATATGTACTTAACTCCAAAGAATAAAAATTATTATTTATAATGTATACCTACTAGGCTACATACTCTAGTCTTATATCGCCATGAGCAAATTAGTTACTTATTTTTATTAAGATGATTCATTGACTCTAATCCGGTTTTGATGATGACAATGTAATATAATGTATTGTATAAGTACTTAAGTTTAAGTTTTTCTTAACTTTTTCATGACATACCAAAGTAATTGCTAAGCATTATACTAAAAATAACTTTAAATAAGTTTACGAGACGCCAAATAACGATGGGAAAGAAAAAGTTTGGTGGTAACTATTTAATAATTTTTTCACCTCCAAAATACTCCAAGATACTTGATCAGAGCCAACTGTGCCATATATAATAAAAAAAATTAAAAAATATTTATTTATTATTTACTATCAACGCGCCCCGGCTTCACAGACGGGTGCAACGTAGATGTAGGTATAATACATAAAAAATAGCCTATATTACTCGGTGAATTTTTAAAATCGGAGCATAAAAGATAATGGAACAATATATCTATTTAAACGTTGACAGACTTAGGTAAATAATAAAAGCTGTTATGATATTAAAAATCGGCATGCATAAGAAGCAATAAAAATCCCTAACATAATTATTTAAACTGCAATACTTCAGCTGATAACTGGGGCGCTTTCAAATAACTTTTCTTGGAAGTTGATAAATGTTTGCCAAGATTTCATAGCATCATTGCCATTGCCAGGTATTTCGATGTCAGTCTTCGGTCAAACTTAACAAAGGTTCAAAACAAAGTATTAAAATCGTTATTCACAATAATAGTTCCATATTTCCGAACGAAACACTGGTAAAAACATAATTATATTCAAAAATACTGTACCTAAGTATGAGAATGATTTCCAATGAGGTTTTCTTTGTATTTATGAAGTAGGTATTCTTATCTTAAAACCATCGTCGTTTATTCATTTTTTTTTTAAATTCTACTTATTAAAGCCAAATGTTCAATAATTGTCTGATAGTTTTATTTATTTATTTTAACTGAGAATTTTCATATGAACTCGTTAATTAGGGCTTTGGAACTGGATATACCTGCATATTACCTATAAAACAAAAACCTCCGCTGCGTCTCTCTGTCTGTATGTCTGTCTGTTCGCGATAAACTCAAAAACTACTGAACGGATTTTCTTGGGGTTATCGCCAATATATAGAGTGAGTTATTAGGTTTATAATTTGTCAAGGTTTTTTGTAAATTGGTTGAAATGTAACGATAATTAGTGGAAGTGTCGGAAACAGCCAAGCCGCCTGGGAGCTTTCATCGAAAACGTTGTTTTTGAGATATAGCCTCAAAGAGTAATCCCTAGCAAAACAATGTATGGCGGGATATTCCTCTTTTATAGATCTACAAAAAGTCCGCGATGGCATACAATCTATCTTTTACTATATCCATTCTATCTTCTAATAATTGGAAAGCTATTTAGACGGACACAGTATTAATCCTTATCAACTTAAAAACGTTACGTATATGTAGCTGAAGTATTTTATTCACATTATATACACCATATAATTTAAATGATTATATTAGAAGTTATCGCATAAAAAAATAAATGGCAACTGGATTGTATCTCGATCTCTTAGAGCTTATTGAATACTGACATTCCATTTTCCAAGAGAATGTGACAGCGCATTACATTTTGTTTAGCTCTGTATAATTCTATCGTCAAGGATTCCTGAAAAATACTCCTTAAGCCCATTACACAATGAAAAAAATAAGGTTTAAGAGATAAGGAATAAGGAATAGCACAGCAACCAAAACACAGCGGTTGAATACCTGCAGCTGGTTTGTGCACGAAGCACGAATGTCAAAAACATAACCTAATTGTTGAAAAAATGCCCTGCGATTGGCTGGCTATAAGAAATAAGAAACAAATTCCCACCACGACGGAATTTTTATTCTTATTTCTTATTAATTATTTCGTATTTTTGAATTATGAATTGATTAACGGTGCTTCCATCGCTGGATTCCGCTAAATTCCTTGTTCCTTATACCTTATTTTTTTCATTGTGTAATGGGCTTTACTGTGACAGTAAGGCCCCCCATTATCTATATCACAGATTCTAGTCCTCGTATAATTGTCAAATGTCAAATTGTATCTATCAAGTGTCAATGTCAAATCGGCAAGCGGCTCGTCTTACAGAATTTATTAATATTTTTATTGTTTTGACTTTTTAAAGTTTAGACTAAATGGCTCTCTAATTTTAGAATTTTGGTTTTACCACGTTTTTGTAATATTTTAAAGACTTACATAAAAATCATCTACACTACATTTTTATGTGAGTATTATTTTGACTGGAAATGGGAAGAAAACAGCAAAGTAGGCATAATGATAGAGAAATCAAATTCAACCAACAAAAACGTAAAGAACTCGCTAATATAGTTCAGAAGTTATTAAATCTAACAACTGTGTTCTACGGCACGGGTAATGTGACCAAAATATGGGACCACCATAAAGAAATTGAACCTCTTATTAAAGAAATAATTAATTACGAATCTTCTAAAAACCATCAAGCTACTAGACAGAAAAACATAGAAAAGTATGTCAGTTGGTTAAAAGAGAATGGAGCAGAATTTGAAGGTATGTTAAAACATTAAAATTAGTTTATTATTTCTAAATTCTCAATCTAAAATGAACTTTTGTATTACTAAATATATATGGAGATATACGGTCCTATATTACAAAAATTAAATACACTTTGAATCTTTATTTAAAGTTATAAAAAATGTTACAGGTGTGGAAATATCAGAATTTGAGGGCTATGATTATGGTCTGAGAGCTTTAAAAGCTTTTCCAGAAGACTCCTTACTCCTCACTATTCCTCAGAAAGTCATGATGACAGAAAAGGATGCTCAAAAATCTGAACTATCTGAATTCATTAAACAAGATCCATTGATGCAGAATATGCCGAATGTAACCTTGGCACTTTTCCTATTACTAGAGAAAAGTAAACCAGGTAAATCATTAAAAAAAAAAATTTATTTAATACATTTGGTTTAATTTTGTAGTGTATGTTTAGTTCACGGTTAGTTGAAAATAAGTAAATAAATAATATATATTTGTAAATTTCAGATTCTTTCTGGAAACCTTACATTGACACCTTACCTGAAAAGTACTCCACAATTCTATATTTTGATTTAGAAGAATTTGCAGAATTGAAGGTTGGTTATGTTACTTTTTCTACACTTATTATATTATAATATCTAAGTTGCCTTGAAAGAGAAAGCATTTTCTACTATTGTCGAAAAAAAATTTCGACAATATTCTTATTTAAATAATGTGATTACTGTATGAGCATTGTTATATTTGTATTAGAAACACATGGACACCTGTCCACTCATTACCTGATGATAAGCAAATACCTGTGCCTGAGCTTTTGAGGATCCGTTGCAGTTTTGTGCAGATCATATTTTATTCATTAACATAATATAAATGTTATTTTCTAGCCTTCTCCAACTTTTGAATCATCTTTGAAGCTTTACACAAACATAACCAGGCAATATGCATACTTTTGGCATAAAATCAACAAATCAGATGTACCTATTTTAAAGACGTTGCGGGAAATATTTACTTTTGAAAATTATAGGTAAGTGATTACAAATAATACAGTATTTTTGGTGCTAAAGAAATATTTTTGTAATTTTACATACTGTTGTGTATTCAAAGGATGTTCTTAATGTTCTTTTTATTAACGAGAGTATCACTCATTTAAATAAAACAAGCACACATAGATAGTCCATAACTACTCTTGCTAAATATCATTTGAAACAACAGGATAAATAATAAAATTAATAAATCATGTTTTAATCCTGTGAAAGTTACTTGAATTAAAAAAGGTTGTTCTTTTTAATAAAACACCATTCATACCACTATTTTATTAAGTCTAGAAGCAATGCACACAATTTAATTATTAATAATGTGTATTATTTCTCATATTGCACCTGTCACATAATACTGAGCACCATAACAAGAATTTTTCTATCAAGACCCATATTTCAAGATGTGACCTAGTATTGTATCTAATAGTAACTATTTATTTTTATAGATTTTTAATAATTTGATCACTGTCATGAATAAATTATGATTTGAGTCACATTTTGTAATATGTTCTTAAATATTATCTCCATTTTACAATCTAATCGCTAAACAAAATATTTTTTTATACATTTTAATAGTCATCTCTATAAAAATAAATTATGCTTAATTTCAGTCTAATCTTAAGACAAATGCATCAATATCTATTGGAATGGTTTTCTTAGAGAATCCCACATGTATTCTGGTGAATCAGAACCGGCATGTGTATCTAATGTATTAACAGAATAGATGTTAGACGTAAGAATGGGACTTTTACTTCGGGTGCTGCTTCTAATGTTGCCCTTTCTGTTTTCAAATATTGGTGATGGCAATCTTTCGTCAATATTACATTGTTTATTTTCTATTATTTTACTTTGTTGCTTCCACTTAAATGCTGCATATGTGAGCAAGAATAGCACCAAACACAAGCCTATAATACTCGCTGTAACTACAGTGACGGATCTGGTATTGCTAGTTAAGTTATAAACCTGATGTGCAGTATCTTCTGTTCTTTGTGATAATTTTACTTCTAAGTTATCTTCATTTGAAGAAGCTATGTTATTGTCTTTAAGTTGCTGTAAGTCTTCAAAGACAATAATTCCATCACCGTCATGATCCTCCTCTAATAAGATTTTCTGTAATGTTTCTGATTTCGATGACACTGAAACAATAGAACTTGCATTAATATTAATTGTTGTTTTAAAATTAAATGCAATATTAGTCACATACATATATTGTACCTCTTGGTTGAAGAAATTCTTGTTGATCAGTTTGATTATGAAGGAGTTTAAATAGTTCATTCCAGTTGACTAAGCCCTTTTCAGAACTCAATATGCGACCCTCTCTTATAGATTTTTGTTCATCTTTTTTATCATCGTCATTTGTAACCATTAATTCCTGTAAATTCTCCTGCATATTTTTAACTTCAATTTTATTTGTATTATTATTATTAAAGAGGGACATAATGCCCATATTTTCTCCATTTTCATTAACATTATTTCCAAAGTCCATTATAACAGGTATATTTGAATTAAGGCCATTTTCATCTAAATTCGTTTTAGGATCGTGAAGATTTGCGTCGAGAAGAGCTCTTAGTGGATATGTTTCTTTAGATATAGGCTCTATTAGTGATTTTGAAAGGAATGGCTCCGATGGATTCGGCTCCCTCGATGTGTTGTGAAATATATCGGCCAAATGAACATGACTAGATCCCCGCTCTCTGTGTTCTACCAATTCATTCAGTGTCATATTTCTTTCCATAAGTATTCTTGACAGTCTTGCTCGAACTGAAAATATAAAGTATAATATTACTTTTATAATAATAAAACAGAATTAATACAAAAAATATAATAATAATTACTTTTAGTGTCATTAAGTATTTCCTCTATTTCAATTTTAGCTGTTTCTTCTGTTGCAGTTAAGTATGGTTGAATCTTAGGCAGTATTGAAGACCTTATATTTGGAGGTGTTGTGGATCTCATACGACTACGTGGTTTTATAACTGATTCCGTGGGCATGAAATCTTCTAAAGTAGTGAAATCATTTTCATCATCGGTATTACTTGTACTCGGTTGAGTTTTAGCTATAAATTCTGATGCAGGTAGCATATTAGCAATTCCTGAAATACCTTTTTGTAAATCATCATTAGATTCATTAGATAAATTCTTTTGTCTCAGTCGTTTCTTTTTTAATCTATTGCTAAGGGCTTGTCTTCTTAGATCAGAAGTATTCAGAATTGATCTGAGGTGTGAAACAATTTTTGGTTTTTGTGTTATTGTTACAATTTTTTCTGTGACTGGATCCGTATAAGATACGCTAACATCATTAAAAGTAGTAGAAAATTCTTCTGTTTCCGGTGTATTATCATTCATAATATCATCCGCTGCTGCAATAGATTTTGATGAATTTATATCTAACACATTTGAAGATGTAGAGGAATCATCATTATCTAGAGATGGCTGTGTAGTTTCCTCAACTAAAACTGTCGTTATTGAAAATGAGTTTTCAGTTACATGGTGCTCAGAGTCATCTTGATCTTTATCTATTTCAGATTTAGTTTTTCCTGACTTTGTATTCGATGGCATATATTCTATCCATTCTTTAGATTTTACTATATTTCTATTATTTTGATATTTTCTTGTGGTTAAAGCCATTAAATCTCTACTTAACTGTCCTTTGTAGGTGCTATTAACTGGCCTTGTGCGTAATTTACGACGTAGATTAAATGGAAATCGACGTCTCACATTATCTTTAGTCTTTTCTTCAGCGGTATTGTTAGAGCTAAAATTATTTTGTTGCTCTGGTGTCGAATTGGGTTGTGTATCAGTAATGTCATTTTCAGTGGTCGTAATATATTCTGTAGTAGCTTCAGGTTCACTAGTTTTCTTATAATCATTGATTTGTTTACTGTCTGATATGAAAAGTATAGACTTTTCCTTATTATTTTTTGCTTCACTTTCAAAATTACCTATTTGATTTATAGTTTCATGGTTTTCTGTTGGTTCGCCAGCTTTAAGTAAGGCTAAGGCGTTTTGTCTACCTTGTAATAGATCACTCAGTGATAAATTGTTTTGTTGCAATATTTCACTTAGGCTTCTTCCGTTTGATCTTTTTAATATGGCCTTTAATGTAAGGGGCTCGAGTGGTTCACTATCCTGAAATATAACAGAATTTTTGATTTAAATATTTCTGTTCACAAGTTTGTTATTTCTACTAAATAAGAAGATGTTATTAATATAATAACATAATGATTAATTATAAGTTAATAAGAGTTAAGTGTGTGTTACTAAAACTAAATTAAATTTGCATACTCGTTACTTTTTAGAAACAAAATGTGTTGGAACAAATGAACTATGTGAATTAATACTAAATTTAAAATACATCTACATATTTATTATGTTATTAATGCTATATTATATTGTTAATTCCGATGGTACCACACACAACAATGTACCGCATTAAATTCTTCTTCAATAAATAGTGGTCTAGAACGTTTATATTCCTCTAACGTAATTTTCTTGCATAGTGGTATTACTTTATCCATGCTTTTTGCTAATCTTCGTGCTATTTGAGTTTTATCATTTTTTTTCTTTGAAAAACGATTCTGAAGGCAACAGTTTATTGTTTCATCATTAATATTCAAAACATTATGTTAAACATAAGTGTCGATACTAGCAAATTTAAAAATATTAAACTTCAATAAAAATAATATAAAAGAATGATTCTAATTATTCTCAGCATTGGAAATATCACAAGAATATCAAGTGTACTGGTGTACGTACTAGATAGTAGATACGTACCTTCGCTGCCTTTATTATTGCTTTGTTTCTCTCGCTTGGTATGTCTTTGGTTTTTTCTTCTGCAAATTTTAAACCATCATCTGTCTGTTTAATAAGACTTTCCAAAGAAAATTCTGACAGTGTTCTATCATATTGGGCGTTCACTTCAGGGGCAGTAGGGTCAGGAGCCTCGTTTTTGTACATTGTTGGACTATGCATGTTTTGCGTGTCGTCATGTTTATCATCCTTATCATCCGTATCATCAATATTTTCATGATCATTTATATTTATGGACTCTTCATTGTCTAAAGGTTCGTGCTGCTTAGTATCCCACTCATTATCGTCGGTGATAGCTTCGTTTGGTCTCAAATCATCGAACTCGCTTAATCTCTGCCATGGTTCGACAGTCGGTGGCCGTTTTCGTCTGTGTCCTCGCCTTCTGATTGGTCGTTCGATGTCTCCCTCCTCCTCCCTCCATCTATCTGTTCCTTGTTCTCTTGCATTTTTGCGATTCTGTTTTCTTCTTCTTCTAATCATATCTGGGAGAGTTATAAAATATTCAGGGTTTCGGGGTTGATCATTGCCAGGAAATACATGCATTTCTTGTGGCAACAGATCGCTGGAGGATTCCATTTGTGGACGACGTTTTCTTTTTCGCATGTTTCTTCTGCGTTTGGGCGTTTCATCAGGAGCATCGTTTCTCCGAGCATCACCTTGTGAAATATCAGATAATGCGGGTTCTACTTCCATCGCCCTCCATGTCTGGAAAACAAAACATAAAATATGTATTGTTGATTATTGTGTTTAAATTTTACGTTAAAACTTTATAAAAGGCGTTTCAAATTATTCTGCTATAATCATGATATTTATTCAACAATACAAAAAAAATGTTGATCGAGTATTTTTGAAGTTAAATCGTAACAAACAAACAAATCCTTCCTCTTTATAATATTAGTATAGATTTATTCAAAGCCATATAAACAATAAATTAAGAAATAATGTACTGATATCAAAATAACTGTATAATTAATTAAGTCGCGTTATGGGTAAAACATTCACAAGCGCAAGAGTATAATTCTGTTCTAATTCTAGTTGAATTCGAATAGAATTACTATTACAGCTTTTTATTGAACAATCCTTGCTCCCGTTTTCTCTGTTGATAATAATAAATTACATTGATTTTCGAAGAAAGTAATAAAAAATTATGCTTTTTACATGAAAGCAATATTATACAATTATGATCGATTTATTTCCTAATGTTCCAAGAAAAAATAGGGCGACAGAGTATCTTTATGGATTTGACTGGAGTTTAACGTCTAGTGAACTTCACGCTCGTCTGGCGATAACGGACATAAAAAAAATATTAATAACTAAATATATTTATATTATCTAATTATCTACATATATTTAAATTAAACCGAATAGATATACATCATGAAAACCTTTCATAATTCAGATTTTTTGCCAGTTATTCTAGTTAGATGTTAACTAGAATAACCAAAGTCTATTTATGTCTTGGCTAAAGTATATGTAATAAATAAAAAAATCAACCATATTTAATAATTCGGTCAAACTATTCGGTATTGATTGGATCAATATGAACAAGAAAGTCGTTATAAAACATTACATTAATATGTTATAATGCTAAGAAAGTGGAAAGTGGCTTGACCGGTTTGACGCGAGCTTATGGATCGCAGTTTTGTATGAGGATGCTAATAAATACGTAATAACTAATAATGCGTAAGTGTCAAGTGATGTAAAGGTGTGCTTTATGTAAATAAAGTTCCGTGTTTTGGAGTAAGATTGCGTTCTTATTATTTGGTCGTGTAATGTATCGATGGGTAACCGCCTATATGTCGTAACCGACATTTTTAGCGAAAATTAGTAAAATATAGTTCAGTTGTTCAGTTTGTCATTCTGAATTGAATTGTATTTTTAACTCATTTTCGGTTTAATTATTGCGTATGTATATAGTCTTCAATAGAGAATACATATTATATTATTCGTGCAGTTAAAAGTTACTCATAAATAACTTCACGCGGGAATAGGGGACATATCTCTTTGATTAAATTGATTGTAGGATCCATGATGATAGAATGATATACAGATAATATACACGATGTATCGTGATATATAAAGTAATGCAGCAAAAATACTGCTCTAAGGGATCGTGCTACGATCCAAGAATGGTGAAAAAACCGACATTTTTTTCAAGTACTTTGCCTTTTCTGAATAATAAAGTTTCATTGCCTTGAGAATCTTATTGCTAAACAGAATTTTACTAGCGTAGATTTAGAATATTGTCGGATTTTGATACTTTATATGAATTTCAATAATTTTATAAATAATCGATGTATTAAATATTAGAAATTTGGGTATTTATGTCATCAATATACTAGTCCCAAACTACCCAATTTGATTATATATTTGTGTTCTTAAAATAAAATGTATAAATATCTTGTAACATTTTGAATAGGTATTATCAATCTTATATTTATCAATATTAATAAACAGCAAAAAGCCATTTAAAATGAAGTCATACTTTCAAGTATTTAAAATCGTTTCTACTGCATTCGTTTGCAATAATACACTTTCACGAGCTATATCAGCATCTTTCTACATAATATTGATCGCATTAACGTTGACGTTTTCCGAATTATACAAATATTATTAAGTGATGAGTTAATTGTGTAATGTTTTATTAACAAAAAAATAACTATTTGTAAAATAAAAATAAAAACGCGGGAATATCAACATTCATTCAACAGTGGATGCATTCAAATTTAGAACGCGCGTTGGAAATTTGAATGCATCCGTTGGTCTTCGTTTTTCAAAACAATTCGGTTCAAAAATATTGAGGTAAAATTTAATTTTTAACTACACAGCCATATTAATTTCACGAACAAATAACTTATTAGTGACTATAGTGAAATCTGAGTCCCCTAGTCGTCTATTTCACTGAATATTTTTACAGACCCACTAGGTAGGTACCCTTTACTCAGTAGGTAGTCTTCTGTGCCCTTGAATCTTTTTTTTTTTTTCAGTGTGACCTCCGGTGATAAAGCTAATGCGCATACTATTGAGCCGTGGCATAGTGGTTAATAATATTAAACGGAATTTAGAATACGGAGGAAAATTATAATAATACTAAAAGTTATTGACTAGCTTTAGTCCCTGTTCTCGTCTCCATAAGAAAAGTGATGTCTTTATTCAGAGCACTGCTGACCAATTTTCATCCAATTTCGTTCAGTAGTTTAAGCGTAATCAAGAAACAAACGTTCATACGTTATCATTTATAAAAATAAAAACGTATCTCGTTCATAAATATATTTCTGAATTAATAACACATTTTAAGAAAATTAAAAAACCAATCATCAATTTATCGAAGTATTTCCATACTTTCTCTATTCGCAGCGTGGCAACACTAATCAAATTGTCGCTAGTCTAAACCCAGACAAGTACTTTAATTTTATACCCGCTAACTTTCCAGGTTTGTAATTTAACCGATAATAACTTGTTTCTGATTATTATTTCCTATATTCAAGTCGTGGTGGCCATAACAAGATCACAGGAAGTACGAACAACTTGCAAGAAAGTATTCGTATTTTCATTTACAAAGAGGTAAAGTTTGTGAGGTTGTAGGGGGTAATCTCTGGATCTAATGAAATTTTAAAAATCCTTTCACCAATAGAAATCTACATTATCAGCGAATGACATAGGCAATTTTTTGTGTATAATACATCTACATTCTACCCGTGCGAAGCCAGCGCGTGTTGCTAGTTTAGATGTAGATTTAACTCTTTGTGCTGTTCCTGTTCTACGACCATTTTCAAGTTTTACGCTGTATAAGCACTGGTTTACGGAGTCGAGTCTAATATTATTTCTGTTATATTATGTCTATAAATAGAAATAGTGAACCTAGCAAGTCACCGGATTGACATTTTCTTATTTTTCAAATTTCAATCTGCCATATTGGATACCGCTACCTTGGAGATTTCATTGGGCATTCAAAATCAGCGACCCCAAATATCCAAGAATATACATTTAACACCATTTCACGAATTTTTATCCGCCATATTGGATCCACCACTTTGAATTTTGTTTCGAGCTGGAGTGATGAATTTCAAGCCGATTGGACAAGGAAAAATGTGAGGCGCAAAGGGTTAACTGATTTCTCAACTGTCAGATTGACCACATATACTTTTGTTATTCCTACTTGGGCATCAGGTGATATGGGAGAATAGAAAACCCGTCATGCCCATAACTGATAATAGAGGTTTTAATGTAAGCTGCTTTTCACACACATAAGTTGCTTGACAATTTAAACCAAATGATATTTACTGATTTATATAATTCTATGTTACTCGCTGATAATGTATCTTTCTATTGGTGAAAGAATTTTTAAAATCGGTCGAGCAGTTTTTGAGTTTATTCATAACATACAAAAATACAAATCTTTCCTCTTTATAATATTAGTATAGATATAGATATATGTAATTCGATACTCATAAAGAAAAACATTAATATTGGTCAGTATTTATAGGTATTGGAATAGGTAATACCATACAGTGGACTGAAAAAAAATTAAATAATTTTTTTTTAACAATGCATAGAAATTTTGATTTTCTATATTAAATGAATATACATACACGTGTAAAAAAATAAGTTTTAAAACACTCGTTAGTTTGCTGCTGTTATTTTGTATTATGCAATAATAAGCAAAAACTAATTTATCGAATCTCTCGTATTTACGTAATAGATAATATTATGTTAGAAATGTTATAACAAGTTACGTAAATATACGGATTTTTTAGAAAACTTCACCGCTTAAATTCTAATTATATGGATTTATAAGTTTTACCGTGGTACAATAAGCGTAAAATGAAAACAGTTATCGAATCTTAGTGATATTGTATAAAAATATAAACTTAGGTAAAATATTGCATGATAATAACACGGTGTCACCTTTTAAATATGTTGTATAGCCTTTTTTATTATGTAATTCATTATATGGCTACAAAAAAAAATATAACGTTATTGAAACCCTATCGCCGCGCTAACTCACAAAAATGACATCAAAATCGGTCCAGCGGTTTAAGAGGGCCCTTCCCGGTTCGTCTATCGTCAACGCGAGCATAGTTGAAAAGCTTTTTGTTTCATGCAGCGCATACCTCTACCGCTAACGAGTGAGTGAGAACGCGATAACATTGAGCGGAAATTTCATAAAAATTGTTCGAGGAAATACGTGTTTTTCAGTAGTCTTTACAAGTTTATGAAATATTTTTTTTTAATTTAGAATCTCCATTATATTTGCAAGGTTTCTATCATAACAAAAAAAAATACTTTCACAATTTATGAGTACATTATGAACGCCCAAAGTTCAGGTATTTTTTTGCAAAAAAGCTGATTTTCTGAGGCTTATACTGATTTTTTTTTCTGAAAATTTTGAGATTTTGTTTCGATAGAAATAGTGCACGAGATACCTATTAGTTCAAATGTTTCAAAGAAAAATCGGTTACATCGCCATAATCACGTACGAGCTTTTGTATGGAAAGTAAGACGGGTTGGGTCCACTTAAAAGGAGTTCAGTGATACAGACGTACAAAATAATTATATTTATATCAAAAATGTAATACTTATTTTAAATAAGAATATATCTATCTCTAATTTTTATAATCGATTTTTTTTTATTAATAAGTAAATAAAGTAATTAAGATTGAATTTTACATTTTTATTACTAGGTTGTCACAACTGTAGTTACTAGTATTTACTGTTAGTGTAGTATAAAGTTTAAGTGAATACCTGCTCATACCCAGGTGTTCCGACATCAAAAGACCTAGCCCTTATCCCACGCTGGGCCCTTTCATATTCTTCTTCCGCGGTATGCACGATAATTACCAGAGCAGCTAACGTACTCAGCAGTGTCATAGTGAATCCTGTTTTACCCATATTACAACAAACCACACTAAGAACACACACACTGCACTAGATATTGTATTAAGTATTACTTAATCAATGTTTTTTTAAGCTTAAGATAGTTGTAAAAGATTGAAGAATTTAAGAAAGGAAGTAAGATTATTATTTCACACATGCACCGATCGATCGTATCGCATTATCGATTTAATATTTGTAAACAGTTCTTTATCGAGTGTCGTTTTGTCGACGGCAATTAACAAACTGGTTGATTGGTGGGGAAAAATTCGAGATTTCTCGCGCGAGTTTCCCTCCTTTTTTATTTTATTCGAACGTGAAAGTAACTCGCTATACGTTTGCACGCGGCTGCCCGATGCGTCTGAGTGGCGGACCTGTGCGTACGCAAAACATGAAGCTTTGTAATTGTTTTGATTTCAACGGTACCATGAATTTTCCTATTGTAAGCAGAAAATGTTGGTGAATGTTAGATGACGATAACGTAATGAGGGAAACAGGTATAAAGTATTTAATTTGAAAATTTCTGTTTGAGATTTTTTTACTTTTAGTTTTTAAGTTTAAGCTATTTCGGCTGTTCTGATTTCCAAATCAATTGATTATTGATTATCTAGACAACGGACTACAATGCATCGGAATTCGGTTGTTTAGATAATTAAGGCCGGTATTTTAAATCGTGATTCAGGTTTGAATTCAGATATTTCACATTTTTTCCATATATTTGTCTTTTGATCGATTTCAACTTGAGTACGATTTGAATACATCCTAAAAATGACAGCGCATACGCAGCGACTGATGTTCTGTGGCTGAGGTATCACCTACCATCAAGTGAACCTCATACTCGTCTGTCGATATCTGACATAAAAAAATAATAATAATATTTATTCTATATACGTGTGTGTAGTCTATACTAATATTATAAAAAGGAAAGATTTGTATTTTTGAATTTTTGTATGTTATGAATAAACTCAAAAACTACTGGACCGATTTTAAAAATTCTTTCACTAGTAGCTTACATTATCAACGAGTAACATAGGGTATATGAGACATGTACATCTACATTGCACCCGTGTGAAGCCGGGGCGCGTTGCTAGTTATTCTATAAAAAGATACACGATCCAAGTCAAGTGTAAAGTCTCGAGATTTCCATAACGTAGTATTATCATAATTCCCATCATGCTGATGATAGTATTATGTGAAACGGAATGTGCGAGTCGCGTCGCCTGCCATGCGGAATGCTCTCTGCTTCGCAAGAAATCAATACAGCATCTTATACGTGTAACATAATGTATGGAAATTGATGAAACTGTTTTTATTTAAATGTATTACTGCATACTTAAGAGAATATCACGATTTGCATTGTATTAGCATTAACGATTTCGTTTGGTGAAATATTTTTAAAATTTTTAAAAATTTTTTTATATTTGGTATAGATCCATGCTATATTAAGTATCTTAGTAGGGCATGGATCAGATACATTTATGTGTCCGTTTCACTAATTGAAAGGCGAGTAAAATAATCATATATTTTTTTCTTTTCTTACAAAATAAAAGAAAGAAAAGCAGGATTTTTTTTCAGTCTGAACTTTAACCTTATATTATCTATGCTTACTTAAAATAAATAGCTAATGAGTAATAATGTGAAATAACGATAATAGAAAAAAAGACTGAAAAATTTAATCTATTTGGTATGGCAAACAGAACTTTAAAACGTACAAGAATATTACAAAAAAGAATTCAGAATATTTATAATTAAAAGCTGGACCGATTTAAAAAAATATTTTACCAATAGAAAGCTACATTATCAACGAGTAAATATGCTATCTTTTGTGTATTGTACATCTACATTGCACCCGTGCAAAGCCGGGGCGTGTTACTAGTCTAACATAAAGGGGATTGTGTTCTTACCCAACTCAACCGAAAATTTTCCCCAGAATCGAATCCAGGACTTCCGTGCATCGCGTATACCACTGAGCTACGGGGGTGATCATTCTAAATGTTATAATATTTTGCAATAGCTGGCGGAGCTATAATTATAAAAATATTCTTTACAACATTCTATTTCCAAACTCATGTTTTAAACGACTAACTTAATTGGGTTAAGAAAATAAAAATTCACGTTTAATGAATATTATTTAAATGAAATATTATTATAATAGCTTATTGCTTAATAAAGTTTAATTACAAAAGACTATACGTAATTGAAAACTTTACAATTTTGTGATGTTAGTATAGTGCATACTTTATAATACGCAAATAAATAAACCTGTCTCATAATAAACTGACGGTAAATTGCAATGCGAATGTACTAGTGATGTAACAAATATTCGCATTCGCGAGTATTCGTATATTTATTGACTTTCGTATTCGAATATCAATGTCCGAATAAATACTTGAGGTGTTCATTATATTTGCTAAAATATTTCTTATGTGAAATAGATCCATATTTCAGTAGAAACAGAATTACTCATGTTAACTCATAACTAATCACTTTTCATATCGTTCATTTTATTTAATTGGCCTGACTTGTTCAAAATGAGACGAAAACAATAAAAGTATGCGGTTCACAGATGCCAAAATCTAGCCATACATAAACGGCTTTAAATTTAATAACTATAATATATTCGCAAGCGTATTCGCGAATATCGGTTACAGATATTCGCGTTCGTATTCGCAATCACTTAAAAATTTAGATCCTTTACATCACTAGAATGTAATACTTAAACACTATTGACGTTGTACATTGCGTTTTTCGTATGATTTATTTCTGTGACAATCTACAGTCAGCACCAGAAGTAGTTAACACTATATATATTTTTATGAATAAAAGTCTATTTAGTTAGTACTCGTGTATAACAAATTATTGTGGAATAGGAAGTACTTTTAAGCAAGGACTGAATACCGGTTAATTTACTATGGGAGTTATACCGGTATAATAAAGGTTTTTGTTAATATTCTTTCGTTTTTATTCATATTTACTGAAAAAAATTACTATGGTAAGTTTAGTGTGTATTACTCTTTAAAACTAATATCATGGTATCTCAGTCAGACACGTATTTTGGAAATTAAAATTTAAACGGTTTCAGTCCCTGCTTTTAAGACTAGTATTAAAATTATTCGATTTTCTAATTTTTTATGTATAATGTAATTGCTTAGTCTTTTGTTGCTGACTTTACTTCCGTGTCAACAACAAGCTGCTAATTTCGATTTTTCACGGCGCTCTGCTTGTTTTCTAACGTTATTCTAGTATATTACTCGTTACGCAAGCTGTTCTCACAAATGCGACACTTTTACATGTGAATGATATATTCTAATGCCCACTTCGCTGGCATATGCGTAGCTGAGGGAGGCAAGGGTGGGCAATTTATATGGAAATCCCTTTAAAGGGTTTGATTTATTCGCAATTGAAATCTGGAGTCGCATTTAATTACCTTTAGGACCGGGGTTCCCGGCTTCGAATTCTGGGAAAACAAGTCTAAAAAATGATTTGGTAGGCTAGGCTACACATAGAAAGCCGATCACCTACTTGCCTGTGATGAAAAATTATAATTGAAACAAACATACAAATGTGTCTGCCCCATGCCCCACTAGGGGACTTGGAAATACACTTAATGATATATGAAGAATTTCTCTTTATCATTCCAAGTTAAAAGCAAGAGCAAAATACAACAATAGTTAAGAATTTCACATTCAACTGGGAAAACTACAAGATAACCATTATAGTAATTAATTATATAAACATTACATAATTATCCACCTACCGACATTTGATACATCACAATTACGTGTACTTTTTACAGAATGTGCTCTAATAAGCTCTCTTGAAGAAAATAGGGCTGATAGTCATTAGAAAAAATAAAAACTTTCAGAAAAATTCATTCACGGCGTGGTTATGATTATTTTTTCAGTTAAATATAATTATTCTAGTATATTTCGTTTATGTGGATCTCGAAACTTTCGAAGCGAACATCCACCCCCTTTTTACCCCCTAAGATGTGAAATGTTCAATAATAGTGTTATTATTAGATAAATATAAAAAAATCAATTTTCTAAGATCAGTTGTTTAAGTTGTGCGTTGATCAGTCGCTTAATTATTTTTTATTATCCTCGATATTCGAAATTCGATTTTATTTAAGTTTAATAAAACAAAATACATTTTTACGTTCCAAATATAAATAATGTTCAAATTAACCTTTTAATGCTATATTCGAAATTCGTTTTTTTTTTAATTTAATAAAACAAAATACATTTTTACGTTCCAAATATAAAAAATGTTCAAATTAACCTTTTAATGCTGATAAAAAGCTTACACCTATTTCTATCGGTAGCCCTAATCATAAAAGAAACCACGTTTTTTCTCGGCTCATAGTATAGGTCATTGTTAGCGATTCTCATGAACTTTTACTTTCTTCATCTGAACATACACACATAATATGTAGCTAAAAAGCTTGTTAATGCAAATGACATGCGCTTCGATATCAGCATATCAGCGAAAATTAAACAATTCTCTTTGGTGTTTACGTAATATCTTTTGAAAGGAGATAGGCCTCATAAGGCTTTACCTTTTTAGTGATACGTTGGATTTAAAAAGAGTTTTAAAGTGTTCTAATTTTAAATAAAATATTTGTTCTTTTTTAACTTTATTGTGTATTTTAATTTTTTGCAATACATAATATTATGTTGTTTTTGGACCATTACATTAAAGAGATTAAAAAAATCTAGAACCAGTTTTATGTTTAAAATTATAATTTATTTTTAATATTGTTGAGACCTTCAGAATAGAAATAATTATAAAGTAACAGATATACAAAGAAAATTTGTAGTATTAATATATAAAAATAGGACATTGACCTCGGTTTGTAGATTTACATAAAATTTTGATATATATGTATATGTGTGTGTGTGTGTTGTATGTTTAAGACAACTAGTTAATGATTTTTTTATAATATTTATATTTTAGTTATCTTTATTCATCTTACATGATATTACATTATAAATGTTTTATAGTAACAACAATTTCATCACAAAATGATTCCATCACTAAATTGCAATCATAAGAATCATTTTCATTGTACAGTAATTGAAATACGACTTCCCCTTGATTCGAAAGTAATCATCACAAAATGTTAACCACACTTTCAATACCATAGGTAATGAAATTAAATTACATAATTTCTTATTACATATAATGGCTGTTAAGATTATCTTGCGGTTAAATTATGTTAATAAATTTAAAAATAAGAACATCTATTTAAAATAAATAATATGTGGGTATCATAAATCCAAATAAATACATTTTTAAAAGCATCGGTATAATTCTAGAATGACTATTAAACTCCACAGTAGTGGAACAATTTTTGCTCTTGTCATTGACATAGTATTAAAGCTCTTGTGCTTAAAGTCTCATATAGGATCGATTCCATTTCTCAGCGGTAGGAACCCGGGAAAACAAGATATAAAAATATCAACTATATGATCCCCTGAGAACCCCATGCCCCACTTGGTGACACAGAAATTCGCTTTTAATGTAAGAGTAAGCGGTCAATTGGCCAATTACTGAAGGCCACGTACCGAGAAGTATTTGATAATTATTTTACATAAGACTAGCAACACGCCCCGGCTTGACACGGGTGGAATAAAAATGCACTATATACAAAAAAAAATACTCGCTGATAATGTGGCTTTCTATTGATGAAAGAATTTTTAAAATCGTTCCAGTAGTTTTTTTAGTTTATTCGTTACAAACATACTATGTATACTATCTATGTATAGATAGAGATCTACTAATTCCAATTCTCTCTTCCTCCCAACCATTTCGCTTCTATTAGAAATATTTCTTATTCCTATATTTTTTTTCTTTTATATACTCATTAGCGCGAGGTTCACTTAATGGTGATCTCAGCCAAAATACATCAATATATTAGTAAGGCACTGTCCAACTCTTTAATATTTATTTACCTAGCGGTATCGGATTTAGCGGGATTCGAACCCGCGACCAATTGAAACTCAAGGCACCAACTAACGCGCCAACTACGCCGTAATATTATGTTTAGTAAACGTTCGGTTTAGTTGTAATTTGTAAATATTTCACGACAGTATTCCTGTGTTTTGTAAATATACGGGCATATCCTTTCATTACGTCCGGCGTTTTTGTTTATAACAACTCTACTTAATAAAAAGTAATTGCACTATTTATATTTGGATCAAATCATATCAACTGCATTTAGGAAAATGGGTACATTTGATTTTACTTAGTCAATACGTAAGAGAGAGTATTGATATGAATGAGAGAGAATGAGCCGTAATATTAAGTCAAATATTAATAATTTAATAAATATGTAGTTTTTTTCTGTAATTTATATATTATTAGTTATACGTATATACCTACCAGCCTAAACCACTCTATAATGCGTTTCAGAATTCTCGTATGCTCTATGAACTTCTAACTGTAGGCACAAATTTCGCAATATATTGCAGTTGATATTCAATATGATATGGTGATTAAATATTTTTTTTTTATCCTAATTTCTTCTTTTCAGATGGGCAGCGTCTACGGTGATGACGCGGCAAAATCATATACAACTTGCAGAATTGAATACAACAGCTTTTATTCCTCTGTGGGATATGTGCAATCATGAACAGGGCAAGGTATGGAAATATCTACATTCTACATTTGAAATTTTAAAAATCAACTTATGGTGATTTTTCAACTGTTTTTACCGACGTATTTCAAATTTTTGACAGTTGTATGAGAACTAATTTAAAATATTTCAGATTATCTATATATATAAAAGAGATTTCCACCTATATAGTCACTCATCACGATATCTCTGGAACCATAAGGCGTAGCGACTTGAAATATGGTAGGAATATTCCTTTCGCCGAGTAGAGGTCACCTAAGAACGGATTTTACGAAATTCAACCCACAAGGGGGGTTGCGGGGGCAATTGCTAGTAATCTATATACCGTCAATATTGATTTCACAGTTAGGACGTATCTAACTATTGGACTATCAGACTTTATGTCAGATTTCAAGACAAGGCTTACATTATAGTAGGGGTCCTCAGCCACAGGATATCAATAAATGATGCGCTGGCGACCTAATGTTTATTTCGAGCATTCTGTATACTATAGACTGAAACTGAAACGGGCAACTTCACTTCTATTTTAGATATTAAAAGTCGAGTTTTAAGTGTAATTGTCATGTTAGACTCTGAAAAAATAAAGAGATAATCGATTTAAACACGAGAAAACGGTCGACAAAATTTTGTCGCGGTTGTCATGCTAGGCCGGCAGGACAATGAAAGAGGGGAAAACAGTGATATTCCTTTCACCCGTTTAAAATTCACCAGACATAAACTGTTTTGATAAAAAAATTACATTATAACCTATGTGTAGTGTTATATTGTCGGAAAAGAGTTGAACTGATTTTATAATATAGGTACGTATAATATTTCCAGATTAGCACGGATTTCAACAAAGATCGCAGTAGAGGTGAATGCTACGCTCTACGCGACTTCAAGCCTGGAGAACAGATCTTCATATTCTATGGCGCCAGGTCCAATGCAGACCTATTTATTCATAATGGGTATGGAATTTAAACTAAATTAAAATAATATAACTGTTCGCGCCAATCGCTGTGGTATTGGTATACTCAGGCGTAGTTTTTTTGATGGTTGGCGACGCTGTACCATCGCTCCATTCCCTACTAATATAAACAATTTCTTCACTCTGTGTGTGATTTCGAATGACGGATGTAAGCGCGCGCGCACGGTCACAAATATTGAACTGTTAAAAATAAATTAATGTGTTCTCAATCAAAACTAAGAATAAAGTGAAAAGTGGTCGACCACAAGCTGCAGGGAACTACATGACAAGTAAGTCTCCATCATTAATTATTGTCTGGGTTTCCTTTATTGCAGCGATTTATTGAACCAGCAACCAACTTGGGAAGGTCATTATAAAATATTACTTTTTAATTGCCCAAGCCCAACCATTTGGTCTCTTCGAGCCGTATTCTATTTTTTCATTACTATTGGTCCTTCAAAATAGCCGTGTATTTCACGTAAAAGTTAGGTATACATTTCATTTTCGCCCCTAATTTGCTTCGTAGTGTTAGGTTATATGTCTGACCTATTATAGGCACTTTAGGTATAGGTATTATTAGATTAGGACGAGCCGATAGGAAGTTCCTATGTTAATAAACCTATTTTAATATAATACAGGAATAAAACGGTGGTTTTTTCCTTTATTTCCGCTGCGGTGATAAGCCGATGGGTTTTCATCGTATTTCTTTATAATTTATTATTTGAATGTACCTGAGCTAATCGTGAAATACCAAAATAAGTTAATTTTTTAACTTAATATAATTACGTTGTATTCGTTAGAACTATTAATACGAAACAATCGTCATTGTTCCATACGTAACATTATTAATTACACTTGAGGGTCGGTTTCATTTTTCAAGTGTTTGTACCGCATAGGGCCGTATATTGCCGCGCTTAATTTTAAGTCTTATAGTTATTGACATAAGGCACACGCTTCTTCACACGTTTTATACGAACATTAGGTGACTGTAATCTGAATCTTATAAGTATTTTATATTTTAACGTTATTACATCATGGATACGAGATCTGAAAGTAAACAGAATGATGATGATTCTGAGAAAACCATGACTATTCCTAATAACATTTTAATACTGCGAGCTCGTCAGGTTGCATACTTTTCTAAGATTCAGTCTTTATATGATTTATCTTTTTATCTTGAAACTTCAGAACAGAAAAGAAATTTTATAATTAAAACTTCTAATATACAATCACTTCGCACGGAGTTTAATAACGTTGTCGAAAAATTGAATTCTGAACAAATGGATTATGATCCTAACTACATCCCTACGTTTAGTACGTGGGAGGCCTTTGAAGATTTATATGCACATATTCAGGGTGTTCTTCATGAAATTAAAGACACTTCTAAAGAGGCAAAACCTATATCTGTGCCTCAGCAAACATTAAAACTGCCGCCAATACAGTTACCTCAATTTGACGGAGATCCAAACAGATGGACTTCGTTTTTTGAATGCTATAATCGTTTAGTGCATAATAACAAATTAATTTCAAGGTCAGAGAAGGTGTTTTATCTATGCGGTCAGCTGACTGGCAAGGCACTCACCGCGATCGCCGGAATCAATCCGACGGGTGATAATTACGATATTATTTATTCGACATTAGTTGAAAAATATCAAGATGTGCGTTCTCTCGGCATTTCATATCTAAATCAAATTTTTAATTTTAAAACTTTGACCACAACTTCAACTGACGGACTCAATAGTTTTCTTGATAAATTCGCCACTTCGATTTCTGCTTTTGAAAAACTCGATATTCCAAATAAATTAGATTTTGTATTTTTATTTTTAGCTTTGAAAAAACTTGATATCGAAAACATTCGCCTATTCGAAAATAATGTCCGATCAGAAAAATTGCCTTCTTATTCGCAGTTGCTTACGTTTTTACGAGAACAATGTAAGATATTAGAACGCACGAATCCTGTGTCTAGCAAGCCAGTTACGAGTAATAACTCGCAGATAAATAAAATACCTACTCCTAAAAATGTAAAATCATTTGTTACTTCGAACAAAAATAATTCCACAGTTTGTTCATTGTGTAAAAGGGTGGATCACGATCAATTTTATCGTTGTTCTGAATTTTTAAAGCTTACACCTAAAGATCGTTTTAATATCGTTAAAAATTTTAATTGTTGTGTGAAATGTTTAAGCGTGAAACATAAAACTTCTAAGTGTAATTCTAACAAAAATTGTAACGTTTGTCATTCGAATTCACATCATTCCTTACTTCATTTCCCGCGTTCAAATGAACAAAGCAGTACAGTTGTCCTGACTGTACCTAACACGCAGCCGACGCCGTTCGAAGCTACGACCGATGGGTCGAGTATCGACATCCGCGCCGCTGAGCCGCTGAGTTCTAATGACTCATCGTCGGCCAGCGCAACCCCGCTCGTCGCGCCGCACTACACAGATGCGCCTAACCCTGTTTACGCACCTGTTTCTTTATGCTCATTGCAAAAGAAAACTAATAATTTCGTAGCGCAACCCTCTACGGTCTTGCTCGCTACTGCCCGCGTATGTACGTTTGATGCGCGTGGTAACTCGCATATTGTGCGCTGTCTTATAGACAACGGTTCACAAAATCATTTTATAACAACGGAATGTTGTAAACGTTTGTCATTAGTGTATGACACGTTTTCCGAACCGGTTTCCGTGAACGGTTTCGGTGGTAGTTCGAACGAGATCATAGGGGCAACTAGTTTAGTTATATCCTCTCGTTTCGATAAAAAACCTACTATTCCTATTAAATCTTTAGTCGTAAAAAATATTACTGATTATTTACCGACTTCAAATATCGATAGATCGAGGTTAGCGTATCTCGCTAATATACCACTCGCCGATGACAAGTTTTATGAACCCGGTGGGGTTGATATGTTGATCGGTGCTCAGCTGTTCCCTAGACTGCTTATGCAGGGACGTATTCAGGGTCCACCTGGTACTCCTGATGCTATTAAAACCATTTTTGGTTTTATACTTATGGGGGAAGCTCCTGTTCTATTGAATAATGAAAAGTCTGTCGCTTTATGCGCGTTCTCAGGCGCACCTCTAGATAACGTTTTGCGTAAATTCTGGGAGCTTGAGGAAGCACCATCTAAGCCTTCTGCCTTTCTTAGCAGCGAAGAAGAAGAATGCGAAGAAATTTATAAAAGGACGACGTGTCGCGATTCTTCCGGTCGATATATTGTCGCGCTTCCTTTTAAGAAGGATACTTCTAGCTTAGGTTCTTCAGCCGATATTGCTAAAAGGCGATTTATGTCTCTTGAGAGGAAGTTACTATCATCGGTCTCATATCGCACTGCTTATGATAATATATTAATTGAATATTTAAAAAAATATTATATCTCTCCCATAGTCGATCCATGTGACACTGTGGGCTATATAATTCCGCATCATGGTGTATTCCGTGACTCATCTGTGACTACTAATGTTAGAATGGTACTCGATACTAGTGCTAAAACTAATAAAGACGTTTCTATAAATGATATTTTACAGGTTGGTCCGCTTTCATACACCCCTGTTCGCAAACGGGGTAGTAAAAGTCAAAAGATTTATATTTGTGTTTTTATATGTCTAGTGACAAGAGCAATTCATATAGAAACGGCCACAGATTTGAGTACTGACTCTTTTCTTAACGCTTTTAAACGATTTTTGTCGCGCAGAGGTCCGATTCAAACTATTTATTCTGATAACGCAACTAATTTTGTAGGCGCTCGTACATATTTGAACGAACTTCAAAACTTTATTTTTTCCAACTCTTTCTGTGAGAGTTTTCGGTCAACTTTAACTGAATTTCGTATCACGTGGCAAATGATTCCAACTAATGCTCCCCATTTTGGTGATAGTTGGGAATCAGCAATTAAAAGCGTTAAAACGCACCTTTTCCGCGTAATCGGTTGCCAATTATTATTATATGAAGAACTATTTACGATTTTAAGTCAAGTCGAAGCAGTTCTAAACTCTCGGCCGTTAGGTATATTGAGCGAAGATCCGTCTGAGCCTTCTGCTCTAACACCAGCTCATTTTCTTAATTTACAACCGTTACGTTACTTGCCTGCTTCTAATATCGAAGAAGAGAAATCTCATCTACTATCGCGATATCTTTTGTTAGATAAGTTAGTCCAATCTTATTGGAAAAGATGGAGTAACAAATATTTACATAAGTTACAAACGCGTGAGAAATGGAACACGGAACAATACCCGGTTAAAGAAGGCACTATTGTGTTACTTATGGAAAATAACTCTCCACCTCTTCATTGGCCTTTAGGTGTTGTAGAGAAAACTTATCCAGGCAAAGATAATCGTCATCGTGTCGCGTTGGTTCGTACTAAGCCAGGTACATTCAAACGTCCGATTATACGTTTGTGCCCTTTACCGGCTCTCTCTTAGTGTAGAATGTTTTCTCGTAGGTAATATTAGTAGGTATAGCTTTATTTTATATTTTTTCTGGCATTCCTTTATCATAGGGTTTTCTTTCTTTAAAGTATATTTGTAACATTAAGTTAGGTTTATTTTATATTCCTATTTGAAAGATGACCTTTCAAGGCGGGGAGCTATGTTCGCGCCAATCGCTGTGGTATTGGTATACTCAGGCGTAGTTTTTTTGATGGTTGGCGACGCTGTACCATCGCTCCATTCCCTACTAATATAAACAATTTCTTCACTCTGTGTGTGATTTCGAATGACGGATGTAAGCGCGCGCGCACGGTCACAAATATTGAACTGTTAAAAATAAATTAATGTGTTCTCAATCAAAACTAAGAAGAAAGTGAAAAGTGGTCGACCACAAGCTGCAGGGAACTACATGACAAGTAAGTCTCCATCATTAATTATTGTCTGGGTTTCCTTTATTGCAGCGATTTATTGAACCAGCAACCAACTTGGGAAGGTCATTATAAAATATTACTTTTTAATTGCCCAAGCCCAAACAATAACAATAAATTAGCTCTACAATGAAAATATAAACAAAGTTTTCTTTGTTACAATGCTCTGACATAACACATTCCAAGTGATGTAACTGATTACGCACAATTATATCACAATACATGCGAATTTGTTCTACAGTATCGATAATTAAGAGTTATCGGTTTGTGTTGAAACTAAATAATTAGGTGGTTGTTCTGATTATTCAAGTTATTACGTGGAACCTATAGGCTATAACATATTATAATAGTTACAAGTAATATACTCTTTCTTGCTTACTTACAACTTAACTTTAAATAATAAACAAGTTTCATTTTCTGTGAATGACTTAAAACAAATAAATATAAAACATTAATTATACTAACTAACATAATGCCCCGGCTAGACTAGACACAAACAAATAGCCTTTGTTACTCGCTGATAATGTAGCTTTCTATTGGTGGTAATTTTTAAGACCGATCTTGAGTAGGTTTTGAGTTAAAGCGTAACAAACAAATATTTCCTCTTTATAGCATTAGTTTAGACTAGCTGATTGGTAGTGAGTAACAACCAAGCAGATAGCGTAAAACCCTACACGAAAATTACATAACATACGTATCAATTTCCATGATGATTGGCCAAGCGCTGTAGCAGTTAAGCGATATACAAACATCTATTTTTATACAGATGTCTGTAAATTATAGCTACAAGTTATGTTCTCTTACTTATAACTTCACTAACACTACTTACGATTAATATACACTGTTTTGCTGTAAAAGACAAAAAAGCAGACATATACATAGATATAAATCGTAGTATTTAAAATCCGCATATTGCAAACTTACAACTCACAATATTTTTAAGCAGGGATTAAAACCGGTTAATTTAAATTTTTCCAAAATACGTGTCTGACTGAGATCTCATGATATTAGTTTTAAAGAGTAATACACACTTAATTTACCACACTGATTGTTTCATTAATATGACTAAAAACGAAAGAATATTAACAAAAACCTTTATTATTTCGGTTAAATTCCTACTCTGTGTCCAAAAAATAAGGTGACATTTGAATTTAAACTGCGCGCGTCGAAGGACTTGGAGAATTATTATTTTTTTTAGGTTGCTAGTACTGTCCGTGACATCTATGTCAAATTTACATGTCAAAATATTCATTAGTGTTTGAGATACGCGTCGTTTTGTGAGCTGCTAAAAGTGAGTTTTTCGTTTTTCGCGATGTCGAAATTTGTTGAGCAAAGAATTTGCATTAAATTTTGTTTGCGGAATCAATTTTCTGCTGCGGATACGTTAAGGTGGTGCCTTTGGTGATGAGGCTATGTCTACAAAAAATGTTTACAAGTGGTATAGTGAGTTCCAAGCCGGCCGTGAACGTGTCGAAGACGAAGAGCGTCCTGGGCGACCATCAACCTCAACCGACGAAGCTTACGTCCAACAAATCAAAGATTTGGTGTTGAAAAACCATCGATTGACGATTAGAGACCTTGCTGATGAGGTTGGCATATCGAAAGGCTCGGTCAATACCATTTTAAAGAATGTTTTGGGCCTCAAGCGCGTCAAATCTCGACTGGTATCGAAAACATACTCGTGATTCGTGATCATTTCGCCAAAAACTCAACCCATATGGTTCCGCAACCGTCCGCAACCACCGTATTCACCTGGTCTGGCGCCGTGCGACTTCTGGCTGTTCAGCAAGCTCAAAAGATCGCTCCGGGGACACCGTTTTGATACGATAGAGGAGATTCAAGCCGTAGCGAAGACGGAACTGAAGGCCATCCCGGAAAGTGACTACAATCAGTGTTTCGAAGATTGGAAATTCCGTTGGCATAAGTGCATTGCATCGGGAGGGGATTACTTTGAAGGGGATGAAATTGATTTGGAAGAATAAATAAAGAATTTTCGAAATAAATACAATGTCACCTTATTTTTTGGACACAGAGTATATTATAGTATTCAGTTCCTGTTTTAAGTATGTAAATGTGTTTTGTTGTAAATTTTAAACAGTAATATTAAAAATAAAGCTTGAATTAAAAAAAAACACAAGGGGATTAAGGTGAAAGAATCATGCCAACACTGTCACCTTAATCCCAAGATTTATAAGCGTGTATTAAAAATGAATATGATTAAGAATAAGATGGTAAAGAAACTTTTGCTAATTCCAGGTTCGTGTATCCAAATAACGAGTACGATTCCCTGTCTCTAGTGCTTGGAGTTAGCTCGAGTGATCCACTCCGGGATCCGAAGGTGGCACTGCTTAAGAAGCTCGGCCTAGCAAATGTTACCCACTATCACCTGTATAAGTGTGGAAATATCATAAGTCCCGAATTGCTTGCATTTATACGGATATTTAATATGAACAAAGGTGAGTTTGACTAAAAGTAAGTAGATATACATAGTTTTTATTTTATGTTAGATATTGACAGAAATGCATGAGGTTTACTTGATGGAAGGTGATACTTAAGCCACAGAACATCAGTCAATGATGCGCTGTCGACCTTCTCTTTACATCGAGCATTCGGTAATCCATAAACTGAAACCGAATCGCGCAATATGCTTCACGGTTTTTCTATGTACGGTGGTTCGTTACCCGGTCGGAATTTCCGATATTCCTCCCACCCGATCAATTCCCGAAGTTACCAGACATGGGGAAAACATACTTTTTAAAAAATAAATTACAGAAAATTATAAACATGTCGTCCCAGTGGGATTCGAACCCACGACCCATCGATGCGCACTTCAAATGTTCTACCGAACGTGCCAACGAGCCCGTCAAAATATCTAAGTAGTACCTCAGAGACAAATAAAGGACTATAAAGGTGGGAACACACTATCAAAACGCGACGCCATGGCATCCGACGCATGTCTAATCAATCCTTACTTAACATTGACTTAACAGCAATTATTATTTATCAATCAATTTATGGCTGCTTTTGACAGATAACAGTTACTCTAAGTTCGGGCAATTTCTGACAAAAATCTGATCGCAAGAGGTGACTTAAAAATAACGTAACTGCAGTTATTTATCAAACAATTTATGGCTGCTATTGCCCGATAACAGTTGGAGTTACACAATTTCTGCCAAAAATGTGAACGCAAGAGACGGCCTAAGATTAATAGAATATTTAAAATTTACAGAGGAATTAGATAAATGGACCCAAAAGGGTCTTCCCGGTGACCTTGTATCGTCAGAGAAGTCCAGCGCTGACGAAGTAGGTACGGATATAGACAGACGCGCGTACAAATATCTGTTGACGCGATGTGGGCTGTTGTTGGCGTCGTATAGAAAAGCGGAGGTTAAGGAGGCTGACAGTTTGAATCGGTGAGTTTTTGGAGATTTTTTTAAGCATGTAACAAATGTTGTTACCGCAATAGTAACAAACAGAGCTAAATTAATTCGGTCGCATCGTGGATACCCAATGTAAAGCCACCAATGTCTGTTACATACGATTGCTAACAGCCAAAAACACAAAACAGCATTAAAAAGGGATAAGTGACATTTTTGGCAAATAAGGCTTCTTTTCTTATATTTTTTTTGTTTCATTCTTGCTTTCTTATTATTTGGCTTTTTTTCTGCGTCATTTGGTCTAAGTTTCATGAATTCTAAGGATTTTTGTCGCTCGTGTATTTATTTCGATTCCGAACGTAAAATAGTTTATGGAATAGCGGTTATGCCTTTTTAGACCAGTGCCGAAGCCTTTAAAAATGGTAAAAAGTGAAAAAAATTACAGTAGGATGAAACCCATTAGAAAAGGAGGGGAATATGATCAAAATGAAAGGAAAAATAAATTACGGTCGATCCGAGTTCGGGAAGTGGAAGTGGGGGGGGGGTGGGGGGGTTAGGGGGAAAAAATGGTTTATCTCATTTTCCGGCAAAACTACAAGTCCTATGGAAAAAAGTCAAATGGCAAAGTTGTAGGTAATAAAAAGATCTACAACTTTTGTATTTACACTTTTTTCACATAACCTCAAAATTTATGTGAAAAATACAAAAACCAAGTTTTTGGTTTTTTATTTTTGTTTTACAAAAAAAAAAAAAAAATACGAAATTTGGTGAAAACTTACCTTATTATGTCCCAAATACACTGCAATTTATTTGATTTAAAATATTTATTTTTTCGCCTTATTTTAACTTAATATCAAAAAAGCACCCCAATTTTCAATCGAAAATTCTGACGTCAAAATATCAGCTTTTTTAAAAAAGCTTGTGCGCTTTTTGTTCCTTGAAATCTCTACTTTCTGACGGTGTAAAGTGTACTTTCATTTTATCATATTCCCCTCCTTTTCTAATGGGTTTCATCCTACTGTAATTTTTTTTGGTTTCAAAAATTATCGACACTGGTCTATTTTGGCTTTTAGCCGTCAATATATTACATGATTATATTTATATTTGACTTAATGACGTCGACCACCGAGTATGTTAATGTCATTTTATACTTTTTATAGGAAAAATATAAAGCTGCTGAAGGAGTGTGAAGTACAAATATTAGACGATGCTATCAAATACTTTAATTCTGTTCTAGAAACATTAAATCCCGCCGCTTAAATCAATTAAAGTTAGAGAGATTCTATTGAAATAAGTTTAAAATGTAAAAAAATAACAGCAAAAAAAACAACGAGAAACTCTGGAAAATGTTCTCTGGAAAAAAATCAGGCGTTAAATCTTATTTAAATGAAATAATTACTTAACATTGTTGTAAGGAAATCGAAAAGATATTTATTATGTAGATTATATTTAAAACGAACTTGAGTGCAATATTGTAAAAATATTTATAACAGATAATCATTGTATTTTAATGAATTTTAAGTGTAACAAATCAAAGCAGTATTGTTTTTTTATTTTTTTTTATGTTTGTTACCTTTACGTAATCAATCATCAAAACTGATTTTTCGTGTATTTGCTTTTGTGTGTGTTTTTAATATACGTGTTTCAGTAAATTTGTTTTTTATTATAATATCCTCTTTCACGATCTACAAGTAGGCTATCAATGTTCAAAGTCATATTTTAGTTTATTTATTTTATAGCACTGTGACCTAAACCCGCATTTTACCCACGCTTTTCCGTGATCTAAATAGGCCATTTTCACACCGGAACAACGTACGTATAATGCGGATTTATGTCACACGTGCTATAAGATAGTATACGATTAGTTGTCTATTATTACACGACGTTTAGCTAACTTCACGCCGTGCAATAGTAGACAACTTAAGTCACACGTATCGTAATTCGTAATGTACTATTAGTACACTGTAATTACTTGGAAGAGTAAGATTTCTTCAGGTCCGAAATTTTAATAATGATTAACGGATTATTTCAACGTATATTTTTAAACTGTCAAACTTGACATTGACTGTGGAGCCGCGACATACACATTCCAATTTCACAGTGTTCAATTTAAGGGATAAACTAGCTCATAACTTACTCATTACTTCATTTGCCGATTACATAATTTAAAATACGGACAATTGACTTAGTAGTCTTAAAAAATTATCCGAAACAAGTATTGAATTCGTTTTGAATTCTTCCCATGCAGCTTCTTTATTAATTAGGTGGTAGAGCTTCCAGGAATATGTCATCTATCGGGTCAACTAATAAAATAATCCAAATAAAAGTCCAAAAATAATCTAAGTAGTCAGAAAATCTAAGAAGCACCAGGATATCAGAAATATGGAATAAGTATCCTATCAGTCTATGCTGGTTAGTTATTACTAAATAATATACTAGCATTAATAAGTAAGCGATCATCAGTGAAACAGACAGAAATGTATCTGTCCCAAAAACCACTAGGTGAATCGGAAATTCTTAAAAGTACCAGGACATCAGAAATATGGAACAAGTATTCCGTCAATCTATAGGTATTTTGCTGCGTTCCGAATCATGCACGATTTATTGTTTTTATTTTATTAAGGCATTGAATATATTACGTATATAATCAGTTTATTGATACCCAGGGCTTGACCAGAACTTGGGACATCGGTCTTGTAATATATAGATAGGGTGGAAATCCCAGTTTGCGATTATTATCCATACATTTTGACGGGCTCGTTGGCGCGTTCGTTAGAACACCTGCCGTGCGCATCGATGGGTCGTGGGTTCGAATCCCACCGGGAGCACATGCTTATAATTTTCTGTAAGCATGTATTCCTCACGTCTGGTAACTTCGGGCATTGATCGGGTGGGAGGTATATCTAAATTGCGACCGGGTAACGAACCACCCTTCATGGATGGAAAAGCCGTGAAGTGCATATTGCGCGTTTCGGTTTCAGTCTGTGGATTTCCGAATGCTCGTAGTAAAAAGTAGTTCACCAGCGCAATACCTCATGCTCGTCTGTCGATACCTGACATAAAAATAAAAAAAAAATATAGGCACTAAGAAATATAAAACGAACTAATGCTGGTTGTTGCGTAATTTATTTTTGTAGTATAAAAGTTAAATTTAATCTTAAATAATATTTACATTGTGATCATTTATCAATACTTTCATTTTCTTAAATAAATTTAATACTACTTAATAACTTAGTCTTAATGAGTTTCATTATTCTGTTAAATGGTTTTATTACAAATCATAACTGCTTCCGTATACACAGTAACTTGAGCGTTTTTGGAAGTTGAATGCTTTGAAATGTTCAAAGTATCGTATGCTCGACTTGTATGAAAAATATTTACTTTTAATTAAATTAGTAATTGTAAAATAGTACATTACAGTTTGTCTCAAGACATAAAGGAGGAGACATATTTTGCAAAATATTTATAAAAATATAAATCCTCACAATTCGTCTTACATTTAATTTAAATTATATAATATTATAAATAATTATTATAACTTTAAAAGGTACATACAATACGATATAAATATACGTATTTTAAAATACAAATAACTTAGTATTACCTTATATTTGCTAATTTCACTGTATTAAATATATTATATTATAATGCATTCATAAAATGATATTTAAATCATCTGATAACTTCATTCGATAAATAATTTTAACCCAATAAACAGAAAAAGGTAATTATTTGGAAAAAAAAATCATAATAATCCCTGCTAATATAAAATATAGACAGCCCAGAATAGTTTGTAATTTTGTTAATTGGCATACATTATAAAAGTAGTAGAGCTGTATTTCGTAGGTATATTGCAACATCCAAAACTAATGTATAATATGATAGGTACATAAAATGTGTATAAAAATCTTTACACTGATATATTATTTAATGATATGGACTGAAACGAAATGTCTGAAATATGTTGCCCTTTAATTAAAAATAATTTTCATACAGTATTTCAAGACTTACTCTTACTAGCTTCTGAGGAATAATATACATATATTAATCCCTGATTCGAAACCGAACAAGAGTCTTATTTGCCTACTAGAACTATTTTGGACTTCCGATTTTGAAATTTTAGATGTTTGTGCTTAAGTATTTAAGTTGATCAACTTAAATGTAATCTCGATTTTTGATTCGTTTTAAAATCAGAAGGCGTGTAAGAACCAATTAAATGTATAGTTCTGGGCATATATGGATTTACTTATAAATAATATCGTACCTTGAAAACCAAATCGTCACTAAACGAAAACTGTCGATATTCAACTATCAACGCCATCTTGTGAAATTATTGGGGCAACTTTATGGCGCTAAATTTCGCAAGTGTCACTGTCATTATTAGGAACTCGTACACGATACAAGAATAAAAAAAAAATCAATTTTCGTTTAGTGTTAGTTTGGTTTTGAAGGTGCGATATGGTGTTACATACTATTTTATATTCTAAACAATTCCTATCTTATTATCATTAATGTCACAGATATAAATAAGTACACTTCGTGTGTTTAAACGAAGAAATTAAAAAAAACTCCATGTTTAATCTGTCTCTTGCACTGATATAGTTACTATAGTCTGTATTGATATGAAAACTATTTGATGCGTCCTTTGTGGGGCACGTACGCATGAAGAGGTGTTCTGTGCTCGCTCCGACGCCAGCCTCGCGCCGCGACCAGTAGAGCGGCCAGTAATGCGGCTATTAGCAACCCGCATGATACTATCATTGCTGATAACGCTGATGTTTTCATGCAGGTCTGACCTTCTATAACTAAAAATATTATATTTTTAATTTTTTCTCTAGAAAAATCACAATTCTTAATATGGTTATATCATTGGTATTATTCTGATTTTGAATAACGACAAATCTATACACACGATGAAACAGTAGAATCGAAGAAACCAGAAGTTGAGAGGGAATGATAAAAAAGGTAATACAATACAAAAAAAATTTTTTTTATCATTTTTGTCTGTCGGTCTAATTGACTGTTCGTTTAAGCTAATCTCCGAAACTTATACTGATATTCATGCCATTCCTTGAAAATTGTAGATTAATCTGGAGCAATGTATAGCTTTCTTCATCAGTTTCAAACGAATCGCTGGCACAAGTTAATACATAAAAATAATGTTACGTGAGACACCAACTTAGACAATGTTCTATAATAAAAAAAAAATGGTTAAATCATCTTACCTGCTTTCGACAACTCTTCGTCCTCTTCCCCCTCTTGCAGAACGCGCAAGGACTGAAAGAGAGAGATGTTCTCTGAGAGACGCGGCGCCACGTTCGCGCTCACGTCAGCTGAACGACGGCGAACGCTCTTCATGTTGCGCCAATGACATGGTTGAGACTATAACAAGTTTATAAGTTAACTTTACTAATTACATAAAAAAAATATACTACTAATTATAATATAATAATTTTTTACCAAAAAAATCTCTTTTAAATATGGAACTGAGTCAACATAGTCAATAACATTTTAAATTTATAATTTCCAACTATCTGATTATCGAATTCTCTTATACGTAGACTCCCAGCAGTCTTGTCACTCAGTAGATGACGTAATTTGCCAAAAATGAGATTAATACCACGCTTCTTGCTCGCTGCTTAACATTTATTAATTCGTTTTTCAGTATAAAAAAAGGTAAAATAATGATACTTTTTTATGTTAGTTATCGACAGACGAGCATGAGGTTCACTTGATGGTAAGTGATACCTCGGGCCTTGAACGGGTCCTCCCACCCGTTCATGGCCCGAAAAATTACCAGACGTGGGGAAGACATGTTTACAGAAAATTATAAACATGTGGTGGGATTCGAACACACAACCCATCGATGCGCACGGCAAATGTTCTACCGAACGCGCCAACGAGCCCGTCAAAAGGTACTGTTTAAAAAGATGGACATCTCATTTGTTTGGGTGGTTCATGAAGTAATTGCATACCGATTTCAATCCTTATTGTTTAATGATAGAGGACATAATACTCACAGGACACCTTCCGTGACACATCCTGACATCGCACTCTATATAGAGCGCGGGCGATCCCGTGAACCGGAATGTCTTCATGTACGCGTACACTTGTGTCTCGAACACGCCTGACTCCGACCATGAGCCTCGGAAACGGGATATCAGCTTGTCGTCGACTGGACAGCTGTGGGATTTGTGAATTTTATTAGAGAATAACACATCCCGACTTCGCACTGTCCCAATATAGATGTACTATACACAACCTATTGAACTCACTGATAAAGCAGCTTTCTATTGGTTAAAATCGGTCAAGTAGTTTTTAAATTAAATCGTAACAAACAAAGAGAAATGTTTATAATATTACGAGTAGTATAGACTAGCAACACACCCCAGCTTCGCTCGGTTGCGATGTATAGATGTACAATTAGTTACAAACATACAAATTCAAATTTCTTCATTAAGGTAACATAATGTACACTTGTCACTTATGAACGTCAATAAAAAAATACATATTAAATGCTTCTAATTTTACATTTACTGCCAGTACTCAAATCAAGGGCGTAGAACGGACGAGAAGAACTGGCAATAAACTCGCCGCCAAGTTTTTTGTTTTACAAAATTTTTTGATGGAGCTGCAACCATTACACCATATTCCACATGACATATTTAAGTAATTAACTATAATAATTAAAAAAATATATATAAACGAAAAAATAAAATAAAAAACAAAGATTTGTCCTCTATCAGCAGTAGACATGGTGAAATAGGAGCACGCACTTACATTCTCGTCAAACAAAATTACAAATCTATCCTCTTTATAATATTAGTGTTTACAAGTGACACTTTTACAGGGCTTTGAAAGTAGGTACATCTAGGCCTCAGTACGCATTTACTGTTGAAGGTTGAATAATACAGTCTGTGCTCCTGACGCTTAGAACCGGAGCTAACTAAAAAAAATCGTTTGGGCAAGGCACACAAGACTGCCCTCCTGATCTCTTTGCCTGTAAAGAAAATGATCAGTGAAACAGACACATAAATGCGTTTCCCCCATGCCCCATTAGATGGGGATGGAGATGTAGAATTTATATATTATATATACTTAAAACGTAGAATTGACTTAAATATACAATTAATATATGTACCTACCTACTATCTATCTGATTGTTCACATAGGTATTATAACTAAATTATTTTTAAGAAATTTATTGATATTTGTTTGTACAAAAAAGAGTTATAAATAAATGTAACGCACCTTCTACTATTTATCTGTAATTACTAATTATTAACTTCATTTCGGAAGTAGCTTGTGCTTTCTCAGGTTTCAAGCTATCATAATACAAAATTCCATTACAACCGTGTAAACTGTGTGTATCAGGCAGAGATATGTACTTTCGCATTTAAAATTATATATTACAGTTAGTATGTTACTAACCCAAATTCATCGATAAGCTGTATCCGCTTCGCCCCTCCGTTGTGAGCGTAGCAGTCGTTCACCACAATATCAAATCCGTCTGAAACAGCAAGTGTACACTATAGGCTTTATCTGCCTGAAAAATAAACTCACCCGCAGATTATCCATATTCAGAATAGTTGAAACATGTATCCGTAGATGAGCGTCATATTGATATCAATACCAGTTACAGGACATTATTTTTACTTTAAGCATTAGAAAATTTATAGGCTAAAGCCGAAATTCGCAAGTGCGGTGCTTGGGTTTTCCGACAACATTCAAATAATATATTATATGGTAAACTACACCGCATGAAATTATTATTAATACCAACTACTTCTTTTTTATATACATATGTATAACAGAGGCTATCGGGCAGGTGGCTCACGTGATCATCGCTACCCATAGACATCCGCAACACCAGAGGGCTTGCAGGTCCGACCCTTAAGAAAAGTGTAGGCTCGTTTCTTGAAGGTTCCCAAGTCGTATCGGGTCGGAAAAGATACCGGTGCAGCTGGTTCCACAGAGTGGTTGTACGAAAAGTGTCACAGCCATCGCGCAATCATTGACAAAATATGTGAAATCTAATAAGGTCAAGTCGTCAAAGCTGGATAATAAAAGCAACGTTTATTATATGAGTGAAAGCAGCTTGAAAGTAATAGTTTTTTAATGCCCTTATCTCAATAACATTTCAAAAGAACACTTGGAATCACTTTACATCAAGCATATGAACCTCATATCAAAATTAACCGAAAGTGTGAAAGAAGGTGCCTCGTCCGATGCTTTTAGTACTCATGAAATAACATGGACGTTGGTAGTTAATACTACAAGACACGTACCAACACGCATACCTATTAAACCCCATAAAAACACGTGCCATAAACACCCATATATTTCACTTACCGTTTTCCAGAATGATACTGACACATTTACAATCAACGAATTACCCGCAACTGTTCCGTCAGGAATTGTTTCTAAATTGATGGATCAATGAACTGACAGAACTCAGAACAGCGATATGGCACGCGATCTCAACATAATAACCCGTTAAGCTCCTGCCCTTGATGTTACAGTGCTCCAACTTCGTGCCGCAACAGTTGTAACAATTACGTATAAAATTTTATATGAAAACTGTGATTATTATGAATGCCAATCACCGTTTTCTAGGGCTTTGTACAGTTTTATACTTACGATAGCGTGTTGTTAACGTACAATTCACCACTCACAAAGCATTTAACTAAGCAGGTACATATACATAGCCTTCCTAAGAAGCTTATATTATCTCGCATCTCACTTCAGCCGGCTTAGCATGACCGCCACGAGATACGTCGCGGACGAGAGAAGACAAACTAAGATGTAAGATATCTCGATATATTATATCACGACATCGACAATTTTGATAGAAAATATATCTCGTTCGACAAATATATCTATTTTTCATATTAATAGTCGAATTTTAAGTGTAATTGTCATGTTAGACCCGAAAGAAATAAAGCGATAGTCGATTGAAACACGAGAAAACGGTAGACAAAATTTTGTCGCGCTTGTCATGCTAGGCCGGCAGTATGTAGCAGTATTCAGCCGTATATTAAAAGCTTGTACGATTAGCATTGATTATTTTAAGACTATTTTAAGTTAGTACTTTTTTATCATACAATGTTACCTACACTATTATATTTCTCAGTGAAAAGCAGACTACTTATAATAATTGCTAATTAAATGATTCTTACCATAAGTACTCCTCATGTAAATAAGTAAGGTTAAGGGGTCTCCTACACGCACGGGCCCCGACACTCGGGCCCCAGTTGCCCCATAGCCCGATCTAATCTCCATATAGCATTCAGGGGGTTGCAACGTGAACACCACTGGGTTTCCTGTCGCTACCCTGGAAAAATAATAGACCTTAAAAGATGACTACACAAAACCCTAAAAATAAACAAAAAATACACGCCATC
This sequence comes from Anthocharis cardamines, assembly GCA_905404175.1. NCBI lineage: Eukaryota > Metazoa > Arthropoda > Insecta > Lepidoptera > Pieridae > Anthocharis > Anthocharis cardamines. Next base: position 7,086,819 of record FR989964.1, read on the forward strand.
GCGCTGCTGTGTGACTCCACGCAGCCCATCGAGCAATACGGCGAGGGGTAAGTACAATATCATTTTGTTGAATTTTTGCGGTTTTGTTCCGATTTTACTCAAAAACTACTCAACCGATTTTAAAAATTCTTTCACCAATAGAACGCTATATTATCAGCGAATAACAAAGGCTATGCTTTTTTTTTCATCTACATTGCACCGTGCGAAGCCGGGGCGTTTTGTCAAGTATAAGTATTTTATTTAAAAGTTCCACTGTTAATTGAATAACTGCGGGAAATTACATGCAATGATTATTCAGTATGTGACTCTGAATACGGTATTAATTAGATAAATCTTCGCGATGTACTGATTACAAATAAGAACGTAACTTTAAAGACATAAATAGGGTGATTTAGCCGGTTTTCGTCCACTTAGTGGACTTGCCAGCTTATGGGCTTAAAACTAATATGTTCTACTGGCCCAACTCTAACAAACCGAATTTTTATTGAAAGCTGATATAGTCTATTTTAGGCTTACATTAAGTAGCAAATAATTATAATTAACGTTTTTTTTATATAAAATGTTTTAGTGAAAAGTACCGATTTCGTTAGTTTTCGTCCAAAAATGTTAGTTTTCGACCTTGTGTAGGCTAGTTTCCGTCCACGGTATATAAAGCATATCCATTGCACATTTTCTTATACATACATTTCTAATTATCACGGATCTCTGCAAGAGCTTTTTTAAGGCATCCTCAGAGTATCATGGTGCCTTTTTCTAGTTTTTTAGACGACGACGTCATCTATAAAAATGGGATTTATTAAAAATTAAAATAATAAAATAGGTCCAAACAATATACGCGATTACGTACATCATAAGTGGGTTATATCGCGTATATTCTACACGTATGTAGAAAAAAAGCTAAACGAAAAGTAACATAACGCTGTTTGTGATGGACGGAAACTAAATACTTAACCAGTATTCGTTTTCGTCCACTCATGGACGGAAACTAAAGCAATTTTCAACGTATTTTTTATTTTTCGTCCACAATATTTGAATATATATTTATACTTGCAATACTGCTAAATTGGTGGACGGTAACTAAATATCAAACTAACTAACCATCAAAGATCATTCCATAATGATTTCAACAGAATTTTTTCGCATTCCTTATTTTAAACGACTAATCAAACTTTACTTGTATTTTTGTGTTTTCGTCCACGCGGACGAGAACTGAATATTTTGCGAAATAGGTACTTCAGTTTTTGTCCGCCTCGATTTTTAAAGTAATTCTTTAAATAAGTACGAAACACACATTTTAATATGTTCTTTATGTCTTTACTTAGTCATTAATACCCAAAACATAAGAAATACATGCTAAAACAATAAATAAAACTGACTGCAAAGTTAAGTCGTACCACTATTTTTTTTACATTTATGATGACATGTTTGTAGCTCAGAAACAAGCCTCAGATAGAAGTAGCTTTTGTTCGAGTCTCAATAAGTTAATAAATATTTTAATTTAATAGACATGCAGATTTGACTTTAGGGTTCGTAACGAGACCAAATTTACGCGGTTGACTATTTTTATAATGTTATTCTACGTAAATGTTTTACAAGATCCGCGTTAGTGGACGAAAACAGGACCCGGACGGGAAACCAGCTAAATTACCCTATACAAGAAATAGGGATACATTTTTTAACTGATACAAGTATGAAAAAATAATTTAAATCCCCTAAACTTAGGTTTAAGTAACTTTTATTTATTAATTTTTTGACTTTCTCCTTATATATTGGATCGTTTTTAATGTATAGATTACTTAATCTCATATACATGTAGGTACAAATAGGTACTTATAAGTAAAACTTAGTAGAAAAATATAGGTGAACTAAATATAAACTGTATCTACTACAAACGTTTTAATGTGCAACATAATTTCAAATAGTGTGAAGCCGAATTTCACAGTTCTAATGCTCTGCATCATTGTAGGTTATAATATCTAGGCTAATGCAAACAAATCTTTCACAAATCAATAAAATAGTTAACGTAAAATTTGATGTCGGCTCGACTATTTGTTCGTGTCTCAATGGGCGATATAGTTGGGTTGGTACCTACTTTCACTGCACGATTATTTCCAACTTCCACTATTAACTTCGTTTTACTGTATTAGATGTTAAAATCTATTTATGTAGAAGCCGAACGACCTTAGATTTAGAGCGTACATTTAAGTACCTACTTATACGGCTTACTACGAAATAAAACAAAAATATTTCAAAATACTAAATTATCAACGTATAGTTTTGGAATCTCGCGAGTATCACACATTAAATGAAAATAACCTTACCAAATACGAATTAATAAAAATAATATTTATTCCGATGCGCGACTTTTCGAGTGCTTTAAAGTTAGCGTGGTCATTGGAAGACTGATTGATAAATAATATGCATGTATTTTTTTATAATTAAAATAAAAAGTGAATTCTCGGGTCTCTAGTCTCTGGGGCATGGGGCAGACACATTCTCTGTTTCACTGATCATTTTTCTTTACAGGCAAGGATGGCTTCTATGCTGTGCCTGACCGAAACAATATTTTTTTAAATCTTGTTTCCCCGGGAATTGAACCAAGGACCTCCGATGCTAAACGCATTGCGCTTACCAATGAGCACCGGAGGCACACAATTAATAAGGGATGTATTTAACTTGCAATTTCAAGGCTACTCACTCAACATCGAGAAAGGGGAATGTGACGGTCTTCCAGAAGTCATAGCCGTACTCGCAAGTGACCTTGAAGTGTTCATCCAATTCTTCCTCGATCAGAGAGTTGTACTGCACCGTTATCGTGTTCCACATTAAGTTCTTCTGCGACAAACATCTTGGTTAATATTATTTTTTCAGAACAATTTACGAGTCAAATGGGACCTGTCTTAAAACAAAAGCATCTAAAGCGGAAATGAAAAGTTTGGGTAATTTTATAGGTATGAAATGTACTAAGTATCCCTTATAAACCACTGTCAATAACATATATAATTAGTTAACAATACGCTAAACCTTAACATTCTCTGTATTTTTAATTTGACCAAAAATATGTAATTTTTCAAAAATATTGTCTAATAGATACATCTAAGAATACGAATAGCATACAAAGAAAGTATAGGTTCTATTTATCACTCAGTATCCAAGGGATATATTAAACTAGTCATATATCGACAGACAAGCATGAAGTTCACTTGGTGGTAGGTGATACCTCAGCCACAGAACATCAGTCAATGATGCGCTGTCGACCTAATTTTTACTTCGAGCATTCGGAAATCCATAGACTGAAACCGAAACGCGCAATATGCACTTCACGGCTTTTCCATCTATCAGTGCACGTTTTAATACTATCCTGTATGTCTATACTGATTTGCTGCTATAGTATTTGTTTATGTTATATTATAATAGTATACATAACGTATTTGTATCGATAACTCCTTACCGTGGGATGCTTCCTAGTGTCATCGTGCTGGCCGTTTCTCCCAAGAGTGCCACAGCGATTGAGTTGTATGTAGAACTCATAATAGTCACGACCCGAGCCGTTAATATACATGCAGTCGGGATCGTAGGAGTAACCTGTGGGAATGTTTGCAAGTACATTATTTAGATTCTAATACATTATGCGTAGTGAGAATTTTGTATCTTTAAATTACTAGTAACATGCCCGGCTTCGCACGGTAGTGAAGATCGCTGATAATGTAGATTTCTATTGGTGAAAGAATTTTTAAAATCGGTCGAGTAGTTTTTAAGATAAATCGTTACAAACAAACAAATCTTTCCTATTTATAATATTGTGTATGGATAATATCGTGTTAAATGAATCCTGACCCCTAATGGGGCTCTATGTTATGTCCTGATCATTTTTCTATTATATTGTAGATTAGTCTGCTGTCTGGACTGTCTCACCGAAATCTTTTTAATTGTTTTCCCGGTTTTGTAGCCCGCTGAGCCACTGAGATTAGGTAGGTATATATTACGTATAATTAGGAATCCCAAAGTTTTCTGTAGAATTCATTTATATTCTAGAAAATCCTATAAGCCATAAGCTCAGGCTAATGAGCGGCTCGGCCTAATGAGCATGCTCAAATAGATACAAAGCTTTAAAAGACACATATTTTTGTAGTATTTTAAGTAACAAGGTCAAAAATCAACAATAAAACACCTATTTTATTAACGAGGCAAGAGCTTAATTGTTTCCTTAACGCCTATTAAATAAAATTGAATAAAGACGTAAATAATTTCGGTTGTCTGTCTCTAGCGAATTAGACAATAGTAACACAACGCTATCTTGCAATTTTAATAACGGGAAAATCCGAATTCTTTGAAATAATGGTTAATTAAATTCTCAGTTTCATTAGATTCTCATATTGATAAATGAGAAACTGATAAAAGGATGTTATATTTTTTGTCATCGATTGATTAGAGTTAGTTTTACTTGATGGTAGGAAACACTTCAATCAATTATGCGCTGTCGGCCTACTTTTTTAACTTAGAGCAATCGGAAATCCATAGGCCGAACCGCTCAATATTGACCATCAATGAATAGTGTAATTTAGATATTTCACTTAAGTCCCAACTTTTTAATGTCCGAAATAATGACGTACTAAAACCTTATAAAACTTTTAAACAAACTTATAAAAATACCATTAGAATTACTTTGTACCCATAATTATAATTACCTACTTGTGAATGATTTTTTCTTAATACATTGAGAATTAATCTCTCTCGATAATACATACACTGTACTATTTTTTATTATGTTTCTAATATAATAACAAATACTTACCAGCAGAATAAACCAATCCCGAGAATGATCCGTTGAATCCAACTCGTATCTTCATGAAGTCGTCTTGGCATTCTGCTTCAATATCTAAAAGCAATTAAGTAGCTACAAATACAATAATTACTTCAAACTATCTCAGCAGATGTCAAGAAATACCGTAAGTACTTATACTTATACTTACTTGTACGATCATACAAGTAAGTCTATCGGATTCCTTTCTTTCGTACTTCTCCGTTCGTGGTTCGTCGAAATATTTTAAGTGTATAAGAATTTAGGTCTTGCTTTATATTAAAAAAAATGATGAATAAAGACAGGCAGGTAAGTGTTTTCAGTATATTTTGTAAAAATACTTTGAAAAGTGTTTGCATTGTCTATAGGGTGTAGGTGTAAAATATAATCTTAAGCCCGTATTCTAAGATGTTACTCAAGAGTCAAGTCGAAATATTATATTCTTGAGAACTATCATAATCACTTATTTCTATAGAGCAAAATGATTTGAGTCTCAAATCTACTTCAAGCCTGAGTCACGTCTTGAAATACGGACCTTAATATTTTATTACCACTTCATATTGTATAGATATATTATATGTATGTTGGTACTAAGTGCACTTTTAAGTTTAGAATTTGTTCCTAAAAAGTGAATGTCAATTATTGTACATAAGATTTTCGAGAGATATCCCTACCTGTACAAAGGTTGTGAAAACAAGGGTCAAACGCCAAACGCCTTGTAAATATCGATAACATCATTATTTTTCCGGTTTTGCAACAATACGCTAAGTTAAGTGGGAAATCCGCCGCTTACAAACTCATCACATGAATGCCTACAAAGAATACAACTGTGCCAATCCAAAATACTTATGAAATAATAATTTTGATAGAACCGGAACTATGTTAGTATTTTATGATGAAATTCTTCACAGTCATAAAATAATTTCTTCTTTATGAAAGTGATCGAATTGGACTTTTTGGTTTGAGGATATTGTTGTGGGAATATTAATTATTATTGCACCAACTGCCTCGTTGTGGAAAATCGTCCCCTTTTCCCCTAAAACTCCTTGTTTACGTACGTTCACACATTGATCAGGCAAAGAAATGATTTAATAAGATTACTTCACAAAAAGTGGAAATGACAATTTTACAAATTAGACATAGGACAAAGGTACATACCGAATATAAAATATTTTAAATGAACTAGGCTCTACATAAAAAAAAGGATTTTTCCTGTACAAATATTTTATTTTAAATGTTTTGAATAAAAGTTTAACATTTATTTTTTAATTATGAAGTAGATTATTACTATTCAATAACCTAGACAATGTGGCTTACCATCACTCGTTTAATCTCCCAATAAAATATTTTAAAATCTCACATTGTACGCGGCTGCCATTAGTCCTGTGTCGCCTGTACTCTCTCTCCCATGCTGGGGGCTCCCGCCAAGATGTCTCCGAAGAGGGCGACCGAGGCTTTATGCTCACTGGGATGTAGCTATTCTTATCTGATAAGAATACCTGTTAATGGAAAATAATATGAAGTCTAAACTACTTACATACGTAATGTACGTTTATTTAACTAACAAATTAAAAACTAAACCAAAACCACTTAAGTTTATTATATTTTTTTGGCTAAAATTATTCGCTGACACATAATGAAAACTTATCAAAGAATGTACGTAGAATGCTTTTTACACTCAGTAATTCATTATGAGAATTTTCTATATGGTAATCAAAGTGTGAACAGAAGTGGACTCAGCTTCAACTAAAAGTGAAGTACGATAAAAGCACAACGCATATCGAAGAGTAAGTGTTATCAGTACAAGACTTTGTTAAATTAATCTTTGCATTCAAGAAAATTTATTAAAAAAAAAAATCTCCACATTCAAAAATGTACACGTAAGTACACATTATTAAAGATTTTAATAGAAGAGATTTGTAGAGCTGTCGAATTAAACAAGTATAAAGCAATAAGTAGGTACTTTTTCACATTTCCCGGGAGCCGCTTGCACATGTTACACAGTTGCGGAACAACGATAGCCCTGAGATAAAACCTTATTTAACAACCTCCATCCTGTAAGCATGACTCTTGAGTTGCTATTTCATTTCGATAATAGTGTATAACCAATGCATCCGTTCTAAAATTTTTTAAATTAAAACCAACAACATTAACCCACAATATCGCCAGTAAAATGATGGATAATTTAAAACTAATTGAAGATTCACTGAATCCATTATTTCCATTAACTGTAGACTAAAATATTCAAAACAAACTATCACATTACCGTCGGTAATGCACCATTTCACAGTCACGACCCCCAACGATTTTGCAGAAAAAAGCAGCGAGATGATTGAGATTTGATAGTTATAAGTGTGCCAGGGCGGTTCGCACGGCGTTCGCTGCACGCATTATAAAAATTGGGCCAACAGACCAATCTGGCGGCCTTTACTTGTCGCCACTCTATTAAATTAGCCAGAACAAAAAATCCATTTCATCTTACGTGCATATTAACAGAATTGGGAACATGACACATTGGCCCGTGCTGGCATCCAGTCTTCTATTTTGTTTTAAATATGTAATTTACTATTTACGTTTCCATTATCGCTTTCCGAATATTGATGTTAAATGATAATGCATGTCTGCAGTACCATAATTTAGATTGAATTGTCAGCAATCAGCATGCTTCTAAAGTGATTTTACTAAGTCATTCATACACATTTCGGTATAAAAGCACCGAATAGAAAGAACTTTCAGCTTTTTAAAGCGAACTACAAATTAAAACTACAGATTTGAGTTCAGCTCTAAAATACACAAATTGAAGAACATTACAAGCGTAATGGATGTGGGTTTATCATTTCAAGTGGAAATAGGAAGTGCACGATACAATTTCAATCAGAATCGTTATAATTGCGATTTTATGGGAAGGGACTTTTATATGTAGGGCAGATAATGCGAGCACCGTTCATGGTTTGCGTGCAATGTGAGTCGAGAAACAGCTACTCTATCACACGCCGACGACGCCGGGTCAAAGATGCATATCTTGTGCACTTACTAATATCAACATAGTAACACACTATTCTCACGTTGACTACAAGGCATTTATGTTATCACGACTTAATCTTATTAATAAAAGCCACCTGCAATTGTATGAGCATTTGTGTTGATGACTTCAAGTTGAGATAGAATCGATATATTTCTCTGTAATACAGTCGACTTTCAATAATTTGAAACTCGATGGACCTGAGAAAAATATCAAATTATCAAGAATCGACAATAGTTTGTTTTTAATAAGTATTGTGCATCTACATAAAGTTTTGACGGGCTCGTTGGCGCGTTCGGTAGAACACCTGACGTGCGCATCGATGGGTCGTGGGTTCGAATCCCACCGGGAGAACGTGTTTATAATTTTCTGCAAGCATGTCTCTGTTTTCTGAAATTTCGACCGGGTATCGAACCACCGTTCAGAGATGGAAATCCGTGAAGTGCACGTTGCACTTTTCGGTTTCAGTCTATGAATTTCCGAATGCTCAAAGTAAAAAGTAGGTCGACTTTTTCTGTGGCTGAGGTACCGCCTACCATCAAGTCTTATTATTTTTTAAGTAATATAGATAATATATCTGAAGCGTTTTTTTCTCTATATAAGGAATATTCTATTTGTTTCGACATTTTTAAAACTAAAATTATTTTCTTTTAACCAAGAAGTATTTCCAAAAACAACCTTCACGGCCCAAAAATATTTACATTAATTATTTCTTTATAACTTACAATTATTCCTTTATTACCAAATCCTACTATAATTTATCAATGCAATACTAATTTGCTGGTTTTTAATTACCCATCATAAGATAGATAAAAATTGTAATGTATGGTGTTATTGTATTTATATTGCATAAGCTACCAGTGGCCTCCCATTGAAGTTTAGTAGTGCACACAAGCGCTTGCGCAACCCATACGTAACTCACGCATCAAATAGATATATTTCGTACATTTTTGTAACCTTTTTAAATATTTACCTAATATATATAATATGGGAATAGCAATTAAGATTGTACGAAATAATCTAAAATAGTACGAAAAATTATTTTGCTTTTAAATACTTGGTTTTGCAATCAATGTTTTGCTTTCTGACCTTTTAGAGATTTGAAAACTTAATAATTAGACTTTGTTTACGAGTAAATACTCACTCATTTAAAAGCGGAGCAACAGATTGACTTCATTTTTACACGGAGTGAATAATGAAATAGGTTTTTTTTGGTTGGAACCTTGGTTTTATTCTGTGATATTCGGTGAGAATGGTATATTATATATATCTAAGTATATTTGCAGTATTGCTATTATCACTCATTATATATTTTTTATTAAACTCTGGCAGTTGTTACTAAGTATATTCTTTGTTTTTTTATAGAAGGTTGGATAGACGAGTACTGAACCACAGAATACTTTGAAAATAGTGTTTTTTTTTATAAATTCGTAAGATTAATCTATGACGCGCAGTAACGTAGTTGCAACCTTTTGTATAGGTATACCTATAATAATCATAATTAGATGAAAAGTTTTGTTAATTAACTATTTCTTTGATACTGTATAAGAAATTAACAAATATATATATTTTTTTTGTCAATATTTATAATACTATTTATTGCTTGATTTTACCAATTTTATAATATTTCATACCTCATTCATTATATGAATGATTCCGACTCTTGCTACATAATAAAGTGTATACTTGGAAGCCGTTAAAATGAGTGCTTAGTTGTTGGGAATATAATGTTATTGTTCACCACGAGAAGGTACCTACTTATAACAGGATTCGTAGTTTGTACAAAGTAAAATTATTGTAATTTTCATATTATAATATTCCAATTTCAAAATAATGTATTCAATTAGACACAAATTAAAAGTTATACGAAATATAAATTAAATATTAAGCAAAAGTGTTTTCTGTCAAACATCTTCATACATTAATTATCTGTCCTTCATGTATCCATATATTGAATATGCGCTAATCTGTGCTACATATGTATAGAATTTATCTCTGAAGCCTATATTTTTGATCGACTGATTTTGACTTTGGCGACTGGTGGCGAGTAACAACAAAGCGGATAACATTAAAACCTTCTCCATGTAAAAATACATAGGTACGTGCCAATTTGTGTTTGGTGATCGGTCAAACTCCGGCATTTTTATATATGTATGTATATACAGATTTTACATATTACAAGTATGTAACTATTGAAATAGTAAACTTACAGGATCCTGTTCGCTTCCATCAGATTTCAGAGCTTCCCTCGTTTGATTCTGCAAGTAAATTATACTCCGTATTATATTCATGTATTACCCATAAAAATACTCAGTGATGAAGAACATTGTACCTAACACAAAATAAATAGCATAGATGGAAAATCCGTTAAGTGCACCTTGCGCGTTTCGGTTTCAGTCTATGGATTTCCGAATGCTCGAAGTAAAAAGTAGGTCGACATGGCTAAGGTGTAGTGTTGCCAGGTCCGATTTGTTTTCAGTCGGTACATGAGGTCAAGAAAATCGGGATTTAGGGTTGCAGATCGGGACAAACAAAAAAACAAGGTGTTTTTAAATTAGGGTTTAATTTATTGCATTCTATATTAATTGCAAGTTTAGTTTTATATTATCTATATCAAATATGTCTTTATTCTAAAACAAGTAGTTAGTCTTGCTTGCTGTACTAGTGAAAATTAAAAAATAAAGTCGTATTTAAAGTGTACTAAAGTATTTATATTATTTTTTATTAAAATTATATTTTTCATTGGACTTTGCCGCCTTTAAAATGGCCTTGTTTTTTAAAGCATATTTATAAAATTCATTACAAGTCATACTGAAGTTAGTTTTTATCCATTACATTACGCTCTCTCGTTCATGCAATGCGAAGTGACGTGAAGCTGATGCCATTTTAAATTTGAAATAGTGACGTGATGAGTAAAAAAATTAAAAACTACGCACCTACCTACTTAAAAAATAATTTATGATTTTCTTTTTCACTTTTTGATTTATCGGGACATTTGGCGTCCCGATTAGGTATAAATCGGGACGCGTCCCCAGACCCTTGAAAATCGGGACGTCCCGCGCAAATCGGGACACCTGGCAACACTACTAAGGTGTCACCTTGGTGAACCTCATGCTCGTCTGTTGATATCTAACATAAAAATAAAAAATAAAACAAGATAAAATTATCAAAATACACTTTTAAACTAACATCTAAATCGGAACAACATTAAAACAAGAGTCGTCAAAAAGTCAGTCGTGATATTATTATTAAAAAAAACCATCGTAGCTTAGTTAATATTAGAACTTTAATTGCAAGATGATAGGTATAATTTGAAATATCTTCTTATAAGTTTAGCTTTGGATGTCAATGGCATTACCTTAACCTTGAAAGGTGCTCCCTGGGGTTCCTCACCAGACCCTTCATGAAGTTCCGAAGATAGGATGCTGTCTGTTGAGGATTCTGATGACTCTGCCGACGTATCGTGAGGCAACCGAGAAATTGCACTGACACGCTGTAAAAAAACCTTTATAAATATGTTTTTTATTAGATTTTATTCGCTATCAGATAGATGATCATTGCAGCCACGTATACTTCAATAAGTCACAAATATCAGTTGAACTCAAAATCAAATAAGTAAGTAAACATCATTTAATTAAATCTGCCTATGAATCTTTAAAATTCAAGTATCTATTAGCTATTTGTATAGAAATTTTGTAACTCATATATTATACTTTATGCAATATATACAGACACTACCTACTATCTAGTATATTTTGCGGTATGTTCATTGTTCACGCATTTATACGTATAAAAGTTTAAAGTCGTAGTTCACATAAAACAAAGAAAATCTGGCAACCTTCTTCTAGATATAATCTTTACGAAGGTGGCACAACGAACAAACGCCCTATTGTTAAGAAACAATCATTACTTACTTACGTTTATAAAGTGACAGAAAATGATATTAATGTGTATAAAAACAACATAACTTACATTTAATGTTAGGAGGCTGCATAAAAATATCAATCTGAAACAATTTTAAAGGAATAAGTAAATCGAAAGTCTTCTATTTAAAACAATTTTACGTCAATTGTACACATCACTATAAAATTCTACTTCCAAAAAAACACAGATCTACATAAGACAACTCATTATTAAATATGTAAATAGTTATGAATATATTTTCCCACACAATCCACAAGATAGCGAATAGAATTGTATCGAATCGTGATCCACCTAACAAATTGCTAGCATAAAAAAGTAATGTAACTAAATAATATAAAGTAGCAGAATCCGTGCAGACTCGTGATGCAGACATTACAGGGCATTACTTTGAATAATATTCATAATGACGGGTCAAATGACAGAGCAGGGAATGAGCTTCGGGAATCAATACCTTTATTACGTGCGTCCATGTAATTGCCTCAGTAGCTGAAAACGTAATTCACTTTTGAATAGACTCATTACTGTTGTATTGAAAATTATTTTTGGCTCTATTATTTAAATTATATCAACGGTCACAAACCACATTTTATTAATACGAATTAAGTATAATCGTTTTGTTATACCGTAAAGGGAAATTGCTTTCGCGAATCCCGTATCGTAGGCTTGCACGATTTTTTATATGTCCCCTCAGTAGACACGTAATAATAAGTACTTTTTATTTTTGGTTTACGCAAACCATTATCAAGTTAATTCTATCGAAATCAACTAATCTCATCTAAACTCTGTAATTTTCTTATCATTGTTTCGACCATTCGTCAATTTTGTTAAAATCAAAAGAAATTTTCCAATTACTGATGAATTCTTATTGGAATTAACACTTATAACATAATATCGTGATTGGACAATGCTCATTTCTACTACAAAAACTACGTTTTCTTTTTTTTTTCTTCGAGGAAAGGATGATTATCACCGAGATAATAAACAAAATATGTTCGACTTATAGTTATTCTTTATCTATTCTATCTATACTAATTTTATAAAGAGGAAAGATTTGTTTGTTTGTTACAATTTAACCCAAAAACTACTGGACCGATTTTAAAAATTATTTCACCGATAGACATTATCAGCGAGTAACATGTTTGTCATTTAGGCACACCTAAACTGATTCATCCGATTATAATGAAACTTTGGTAGTTCTGCATTTTCCAAAGAAAGTTCCTGACCCAAAAAAATAATTTATTTGGCATTGCAACAGCTTGTTTTATATGTATAAAAATAATAAAATTAATCACCAAATCAAACAATAACAACTATTTTCAATTTAAATAAAAAAAAATGTATTTTATAGAAAAGTAAATTAAATTTCTTCTCGAAGGGTGACGCAATCTTGATCTCAAAGGACTAGATGCCGACGCTGCGCCCGGCACTTCACTTAATTAACATAAAATCTCACGCCAGCATTAAAAAAGTGTCCAAATGATGTCGTTCCGTCACGCACTTCCTCGGTAATCCTCGCACGATTGCATAAAGCTTATGGCTTAATGATAATGATTTACAATAAGCTTCCCAGCGCAGTCGTCGACCTCTAGCCATTGGAGCGTAGCCTGAGTGTCCTTAGTGCAGGAAACTGAATGAATCGTAGCTTTCAAGAATGAATATCAATAAGTATCCGATAACTTAAAAGACTTCAATACCTTTGGAATTTATTTATAATGAGCACAAATTATTATATACTTATCTATGTATATGCATCTACGAGTATATATCGAGGGTGTTAAAAAAATTTAAAAAAAGTAGTGCTAAAAAGTGTAAAAAATGTAGGGCTAAAACCAATATTAAATTGTAGATAGGTTACTCAATTTTAAAAAAAATTCAGACAAAAATACCTAAGATATGCAAAGAATTGATCTCATCACAATATATTAATTACGACGATATATATATATTATTTGTATATCTTAAGTTATTTTGTCCCTAAACTTGTAAAATTGAATTTAACTTACTCGATATTGACATGTTAATTATTTAAGTTGTATTAAAATATTAATATTCTACTTATAAAGTATTTCAAGTACTTTTTATTATACCTAAAAACGGATTTGGGGAAAGCGGATATGCTCCAACGAAACCAAAACTGATCTTCCATTTCATGGTTAACCAATAGTGCATAGATAATACTGTTATAGTCTATGCTTTGTTACTGGCAAGACTTATGCAAAGCCTTTCTTTAGAATCGTTTCTCGGCCAAGATCAAAGTGTAGCCTTTGTTTAATTATTTATATCGACTCCAACGGTGAGTCTCACTTACTACATTATTCTTAAAATTAACTCTAAACTCGGGTTCTATGGCGCGTTTTACCGATGGGTCGCGGGTTCGAATTTTCTATAAGCATGTGAATATTATATGTCTTTTAGAAAATTATAAACATAAATTAAAAACACTTCCTCACGTCTACTCATTTTGGGCATTTAGTGGATGGGAGGGATATCGAAATTCCGACCGGGTAACATACCACCGTTCATAGATGGAAAATCCGTGAAGAGCACATTGCGTGTTTCGGTTCCAGTCTATGGATTTCCGAATGCTCGCAGTATAAAGTAGGTCGATAACGCATCATTGACTGATTGTCTGTGGCTGGGGGATCACCTAGCATCAAGGGATCCTTATGCATGTCTGTCGATATCTAACATTAAAAAAATAACATCTACGGTCTACTATCATAAACAATTTACACTATTTTCAACTCTGTCTGGCTCTCTTGGATACAGTGCAAAAGGTTAAGGGTGAGTTCACCTCGATCACACAATTATTTATAACCCAATGACTAAAGACAACGCATTCCAAATTACCTTGGTAAGCAAGTATCCGGATCATTCAAACTAAATTAATCGCATCAAATTGAACGCTCTTCGTAACGCTACATTTAATAGTTTAGGTACTCCGTGATCGAATTGCGCCCGTTACTCTCAGGAGGATTTTTTTTTATAAGTATGTAAGATATATATTTTATATATAAGTTTATAATTGTATTAGATATTATTATGTGTAACCTAAGTTCCACCATATCATAGACTAGCAACGCGTCCCGGCACAAAAAATCGGTTCAGTAGTTTTTGAGTTTATTCATAACATACAAAAATACAAATCTTTCCTCTTTATAATATTATTAGTATTAGTATAGATGGAAAATGGTTAAGGGCTTATTGCGCGGTTCGGTTGTAAGATAATTTTCGAATGCTCGAGGTAAAAAATAGGTCAACAGCGCATCATTTGACCGATGTTCTGTAGCTGAGGTTTACTCTATTACGAAAGCTAATTATGTCTGAAACACGTAAGCTTCATTTTGTTATTAATATTTGGTTTTCAGTTCCAAAAAATATATTTTACCGGTTAAAGACATTATATTTTAGGAGGATGTTGTTTTATATGGAAAACAGAGTAATAAATCCCAACACTTCTGCCGCCAGACAGGAATTATGGCATGCACCAAATAACTGCCTGCATAAATTATGTTATAAAACATCTCCCAAAAAAAAAAATTGTGAAGATAACTTAGATTATTTATCATAATATGTTATTAGTTATTTATTTTTTTAATTTTTTCTTGAAAGTTTAAAATTCAAATAAAATATGTTCTAAAATATAATACTCAAGATATTTTGAGATATTCTGTCGCCAACGTCCATACCACGTTGAGTACACCGGTTCTCGTCCGATCACGGAAGTTAAGCAACGTCGGGCGCGGTCAGTACTTGGATGGGTGACCGCCTGGGAACACCGCGTGATGTTTGGCCTTTTTGCTGCATAGCGCTTAATATTATTTTCTTCTTACGATACTCTCTAGGGATACTTTTTTAAATCTTTAACGCATATAACGTTGCATTAATGTTACGTGAAAGTCTAAGTATAATTTGTCATTTTCATCTGTATTTCTTAGCTGTTCTTTCTAGACAGTGAATTCTTATAGAGTTCCTATATAATAATTCTTAAAGACCTAATAGTTAATGTGCATTCTTGACTAATGCGTACAGACTTTAGAAGTGCATTTATACTCACTAACATGTGAAATAACAAAATATCCGACTGACCTTAGTCTGTTTCCTAAAACATCGACAATTTCGACGACCTTAATAACGCTTCCTTCCATAGCAAATTTATATATATTACAAGGGCGTCAATTATTATAACAATAACGTTACTGATGCAACATTTGGGTATTATAATATTAAACGGATGTTGGTATTTAAAAATAACTACATTCAGTCTTTTGTAAGTACTCATGTGTCTTTAATTAGTTTTAAATTGCGTCAAATATTTTAACAATATGAATGTTTTACAAAGTAACTGAAATCTTAAGTGGAAGTCAAAATCTATTCCTAAGAATAATCAACATATTAAGTTTTAGTAAAGATATTGGTTGATGAAGTCTAAAAATAGATTAAAACCCGAGTCAACACTGCAAGTTTCAGACAACAATTTACGCATCTGTTTGTTATTAAAAAAGAAGGAATTATCTTCTTAAATTTTTCTTTACAAATACAGTATTAAAAGATACTTGATTATTAATATGTAGCATAGTTACTGTATTAAGAAATCTAAAAATCTAAACAAGATACCTCAGCTGAAGGGAGAAACCGATGTTATCTGTTCTAACAACTAAAACCTCCTTTGGCGGCCTTCCCAGAGTCGGATGTTATTGGAAAGATGACTAGAACACCAACAGACAATTTGTGACACCTTCGTACCTTTTTATTAGAACAAGAAGGGACTTTGATAGTCCTATTCTTGGCTAAGCCTGATAGTAACATATCCTTAGTAATGCGTAACGTTATCCATTCAGTGGCGCAGCATGGGGTATTTCACAGGTTACGGTAAAAAAATGACTTCCTTCAACATTATTGTTTTATATGAGTCGTATAGAATCAAAGGCGGCTATCTGACTTATGGCTGATTGTTAGCAATTTAAAAAAGAAAACGTTTTTCTCCTTTATTTTTATATTAGATATCATTCATTGCATGTTTAATGTATTATATATATATATATCGCTCATTGAATACAAAACTGCCACAAGAAAAACTACACTTTTTTACAGAAGAGCTTATGAAAGAACAAAAAACGTAAACATAAGCCCTTTTGTAAAAAACTGGAGTTTGACTTGTGGCAGTTTTGTATTCAATGAGCGATATATATATATATATATATATATATATATATATATATATATATATATATATATATATATATATATAAACAATTAAAGATAAAACAAAATAAATAAAAAAACATAAGAGTCTAAACGATAACAACTTATTATTTTTTGTAGATTGCCGGACCAAAAATGTCAGATAGCCGCCTTTGATTCTATACGAATCATATATATTTTTTGTCAGTATATCACCTTAGTAACAAATTTTCTCTTTAGGTTAGTGTTATTCAATAAGAGTACCATTTTTACCCTGCCCCAATTTTCGTATAATCAATATTATCGTATCGTATTATCAATAATCAATTCAAATCAAATCAAAACTGAGGGGGCGGCAAATATGGGATCCGCACCGGGTGCTAGTTTCGTATGCTACGCCACTGTATTAATTAGTTCCTAAATACCTAGTTTGATATGTAATATGAATTATATACATCATAATCACGTAGCTAATCGCTCGTCCATAGTTCCAAAACATTATTATAACACTCTACCTAAAATCATAAATGGCAATAATTGCAGCCGACAGCGGAACGCACCGTTAATCGCTGACATGGCACGCCGCACGGGCCACGGCTCGTATGACATCAAACGCTTTACACCTCATACTGATGTACAGTAATCACCGAACTATATACAACTTTGGCTGAAGTTTATAAGGCGTTGGTATTCATACTGGATTGCTTGCATTTTTATGCATTTCCCTAAGGTTATCGTTTCCTAATCTAGCCGTGATAATAAGGGTGTCGTAATCTGTTCTGACAGAGCCTTGAAAAACTAATTATTAAATTATTATTTAAAATTGTTTTCATAATTTTGTAGAAAAGAATTCGCAAGGACTTTCGTTGTAAATATAACATAATATAATAATTAAAATTGTTAGAAAAAACTCTAGATAATATGATGACCTAAGTGATATGTCGCTAATGTGATTTCGAAATCTCGAACCGTTAACTTGTCAAAAATAATGATAAATTATACCCAAGCAGAAACATTTAAAGAAAATTCAATGACTACCCAAAATTAACCAAGAAATATTTTTCTCTTCGAGATTTTTTAGTTACTAAAACCTGATTGAATCAGATTAAGTTTCCCGCCCTTATTTGAAAAATACGGCTCTTAAATTATTGTGACGTAGAAACCATAATGGTAATTAGAGTTAATTATGATTACTGTAAATGCTTAATGGCGAAAAACTCAAACGCTGATAAACTGAGGCTTATTTTAATATATTGCTGTCCCTATTAGTAACATACGTAAAATGAAAGATTGAAAAATTTTGAGTAGTCCTCAATTTTGATTATCGTTTCAGGATATCAAAATGGAGCAATCACTTACTTTTGACACAAAAAAGAGATTTTAAGAAAAGGAGAATAATATTATAGTATTTTTCTTATTATGGAAATTTCTATTATATTTCCATGCGCCTATATCGATAATTTTCAAGAAAACATATTAAAGAAAGAAGGTTTGATTCGATTGTAATTATTCAAACCACAGACAATATTGATAGACAAGCTTTACCTCAAAGAGATTACCGTGAATTATTCATCGAAACCACAAAGAAAGGTCGCGCTAAATCTTTTATTTACCACTAAAATTTTATATTCGGAATCGCTGAAAGCAAATAATCACCGCGGTTATTCCATTCAAGCGTAGCGGGGTCACAGAACTAGTACAAATATAATTTTATTCGCAAAACTTTTAAGCGGCTGCACTAACTGCTTTTCGTTTTGCATTCTTTGTTTCATTTTTGTATTGATTTTTTATATAATTCTATTGAATTATGTGTTAAATTGTGAATACGATTTCGATAGCTTTTTTCAAGAAATATCCAGTTCTCTACATCCTGAAATATTATTTAAACAAGTATGAAATTAAAAGTTGTAAGTTAATATTCAATTTGAAAAGTTTAGGGACAAAATTACCCAAGATATACAAAGAATATCTCCGTAATTAATGTTTTTAAAATTGAATTTAACATAAAACTTTTCATAGCATACTTATTGGGTTTAAGCTCTATATTTTTGATATAGATTTTAATAAAAAAATTGATTTCATTATTAATATAGTTTTTTAGTGAAGTATATTATTTATTGTAATCAATTTTCTTAAGACAAGTGATAATCATTTGAAATTCACATTCCTCCTTACAATTAAAAGCATCTTTAACTTTAAGTAACAAAGACTTTTATTGTTATAATTTTACTAAGAAATTAGTTTTAAAAAATGTTTACGTGCTTTTATAAAGCTCACTTGATCCAAATAATCTCGTAAATAAACATCTAAATTCCAATCATAATCTAACCTACCATACAACTAAAACCTTACAGTAAAAAATCAATTTCATAGACGCAGTATATTTTTAACGTAACGTCTAATGGATTATATAGAGTACTAGTTTCAATAAGTCAAAATATACAATTATACATAGATAGTAACACGCCCCGGCTTCGCACGGGTGCAATGAGATGTATTATACACAAAAAAAATTTTTTTTGAGTTAAATCGAAACAAACAAACAAGTCTTTCTTTATAATATTAGTAAGATAACAATAAAAACAAACTAAAAGCAACCGCCAATTTGAATATACAGTTTACTAAATGTAGCATTTTAAATAAAAAATAATCCTAATCTTACATCTTATAGCATAGTTTATTTATAAAAATATCTTACAGACAAAAAAATATTTACACTCTACTTACCTCACATTTAGCACCATTTTGCACTAACACTTAGTCACACTGTCATTACACTTCACCGAGAAGTTTTATTCAAAGAGGTTTTAATTTGAATTAAAACGGCAACACTGCTGTGGTGAGCACGTGTTTGGTCAACGTCTAGTGGAAAAGTGATGACCGGCGGCAGTACAGCCTCCGATTGTCTTCAATGCAACGTTGCTTCAGCGGTAAGAGGCCTCATAGAGTTCGCTCCATAATGAACGCTATGCTTTTGTTGAAATATAGCTTGTTGCAGCGAACACTATTTTATACGCTCATTGGCGTGTTGGGTACACATTCTGCGATAGATAACGGGTTCGAATCCCGCCGAGATGATATGTTTTTCATTTTATGTAAACTTGATTTTCCTATGGTTATCATTTCGGGCATTAAAACAGGTGGGAGGAATATCGAAATTGTGGGACGGACGAACGATACAAATTATCGGTTATAGATGGAAAAGCTGAATTTAGTTTATTGTAAATAAAGTATTTCTAGCTTATTTTCAATAATAAATGTGATTTTTTTTTTCAAATACAAAAGAAATAAGACCAAAACATGATACTTAATAATTTATTATTCAGTCATAAAACATTGTTCTAATTTATTGTGTATACTTTATAGAAATCATCATTTATCCAATCCCTTTTCACGCAATACGCATTCCTGAATTGAATACATTTAAAAGGATAATCAATATTAAAAATATCACACAAATAAACTACTAGATAAATATCAATGAAATAAACCAGTGCCAATAAATCTTTCCAACTTGCATATTAAGTTAAAGAATACCACCAAAGATGTGATCGCTATTACTCCGATTGTAACCTTCATCGGTCTGAAAGAAAAATATAAATTATTCAATTGTTTTTCGTACTCTAATATGTCGACAGCGCATCAATAATTGATGTCCTGTGAAGCCAACATGGCTTATTAGCCATGTTGGCTTCACAGGACATCAATATATTTATCACCCATCATTAAGTGAGCCTCGCATTTGTATCTTGATATCTGCTATAAAATACATAGATAGTAGGTACAGTATAACAGAGATGATTCAAATTAAAAATTTTAAAAGAAAAAATATTGATTTTTAATTTGAAATAAAATTAATGTTATGATTTTTCAAAGAACAATAAATATCAAAGATTAAAATTTTGATGGACAAATGCATATGAACAAAACGTATAAGTGTACCTAGTATTTTCGCATAAGCTACGCTTCGTTACTCTTCCACAACGAGACGCCAAATAAAAAAGAATTACATAATTTGTGGCGCTTTTATGTGAACTTATTTCATATAAAAAGTGCCTCTGTCTTTAATGACGGCGAATATAAAGTAAGTCAATAGGACTATAACTACACAAGTCTAAAATCTGCGACACAAATTCTTTTTTCTCACAAAATTTAAATAAAAAAATTATAATCAACATTAAGTTTTACTTAAAAATATTGACTTTCAATATGATAAAGACAGAATCATTTTAAGTAGCCTTCAGTTTTGAATATCGTATCAATAGCCCGTATTCCAAGACATGGCTTAGGTTTGAATATACTATATAGAGTCTGCTTCAAAAAAAAAGTCCGATTTTCACGGAACTATATAATTTTTATAAGTATCTCAAAATGCAGACACTAGCGCCACATTAAATATTGTATATTATTATATGAATGTTCTACTAGAATTGAAGTAGAGACTACTAAAGTATGAGGTGTGAAAAAAATGGTGGAAAATTCTCAATGAAAAATGAAAATGATAAAATGAATAAAACAAAATTAGTGCCCGAAAATAAGGTCTCGTTACCAGGTCATAAAATCTTAATAATAATAATAACTCTAGGATTCAGACTTGTTAAAACATTGTTCCTCCAGAAAAAAAATTATAAGTATTTTGACAGTACTCATGATTAGATTTGTTTTGTTTGTCGCGATTATACCTAACTCAATTTAGCAAAACCATCACTTTTCTATACTATACAAGACAATACATTATTTTAGATTAAAACATCTCTGGTTTAGAATTAATGCATCTATTTTATTACTAATTTTATCCACTATTTTAATTTATTTACAAATATTTTAGGTTATGTTCAACCTTTTTTAGTATGGCTGACTGATAGTGATGAACGCGAGGCTCACTCGATGGTACCTCAATCATAGATGATAAACAAGGATGCTCTATCGATAATCATTTGTTAATCGACTGAAGCAGATCTAAATAAAATAAAATTCCACTCCCCTAATGAGTCATAGAGCAGAGCAGCAGCATTTCTATATCTGATTAACTAATATGCCAAGTAAATGTTCAACTTTCAGTACCCTACCAGACTGAAACATTCTTAGTTACCGCTGGAGCAGGAATCCAGATCTTCCAGTGATGAACACAGCACTCTTACCACTGAGCTCAGGAGGCAGAGTACAGTAGGTATGTAAAATTCCTTGAATGTGAATATAGCTGTTTTTTTATAATGTAAGGGACACGAGTCTGGTGCTAAGTGAACACTCCCGCATCCTTAATAGTCATGTGTGTTGCCGACCCATTTACAGTCACCTAGTCAATAAATAGTTCAGACACAAACCCGTCAGCGTTGTGGAAATAAATAGCACTCCACAGTGTGTAATAGATGAGCTGCATGTAGCAGTAGATGAGGTAGTACAAAGCCACCGCAGTCGTTGTCACGGAGAATTGCAATAATTGTACCAGTTCCCGCATCACTCTCCAAGACTTGCCGTCATCCTAAATACGAACGATAGTAAAGAAGTATTTAACATCACAAAATTAATATTTACCACTCACAAGATTACCATATTATATACCAACAACCTGACTCCTGAGTCAAAATTTAATTACGATTTTCACATAAAAGTATAAATCATCCTCACGAAATTATGCAGCCATCGTGCATATTTAAGGGACTGACTGACTTTGAATGAAAACACGTTATAAATGGTCTATAATTCTATAAAGCAGTAGAAAAAAATAGTTATTAAAACTTTTCCCATGTCTATTTCAACAAAAAGTGAAAAAACACCGATTTTCACGAATAAGTTTCGCCCCTTAAATATGCGTTTCCGCCATCATAAACAACAAAGTGTATTTTTATTTTTTTCTGACGTAGTTTGTGGTTCATGGTAACCTTTCGTAGAATTGAATGTGTCTCGCCTCCTAAAAACATTAAATAAAGCAAGGACACATCATAAAAACTGGCAAACTATCGACAGTCCCAAAACATTCAAAACTCTAAGCATCAGGTTTACTTGCAGATCTGAGAGAATTTGCCGCCCTTGGCTCAAGGCTACTCAGACTACTGGTAAATCCGCCACTAGGGACATCGCTAACTGTTTATTACTAAGATGAATAGGTAGCTTTTTTGTTCGGTGACTAACCTAAAACTCAAATCGATTAGATGAATGAATTCAAACTACCTTATAAAAATAATCATTTATTTAATTATGCCTATATTTTTGGCTGTTGCAAACCCTTTCGCAAGGAGATTCCGCCAGTCCATTATTTTTCACGAAACAATTGAGTAATTGTAAATAGTAAATATAAATTGCGTGTGAGAAATAAAATTAAAATTCATTAACAATCCCGCGACTAATAAGTCGCGCCATAATGATAAAATAAATGTTATTAATATAAAGTTATCAAAAGTATTAAAAGTTCCAGAAAAACCTTCCAGAATTTACCAGAAGTCTTATTAGATTTGTATTTTCGGTGAATTAAGTTGTTCTTGATGCTAACCTAGAGATTTCAATGTACGTGAACATTTTAATTAGCGGTAAACAAATACAATTACGCTCCGGTGCACCAGTAACTATCAATATCACACTCAACTTTTAGTTTCGTTTTACAGTGAAAACAAGGATAACATGTTATACCAGGGTGAATCAAAAAGTTCTTAGAAGTGCATATATATGAAACCTTTTTGGATCAAGTTCGATATTCAAATTAAAGAGTGTCTATCACACTATATTTATGCAGACTGTCACTTGTTTTTGTCAGTTCGTTCGCATGTAATAATTTTTTTTGTGCAACGAGTTGCTAAAAAGTCAAAATTATGGATAAAAGTGAGTTACGTGCGGTGATAAAATATCTCAGTTTGAAAAAAATGTCTACGAAGGAAATTTTTTTGGACATTCAGCAGACATTAGGGGGTGATGCTGTACCCTATTCTACGGTTGCGTACTGGGTGGCTGAATTTAAAAGAGGTAGATCAAGCTGTAAAGATGACCCGCGTTCTGGGCGGCCTTCAACCTCCGTTACAGAAGAAAATGTCAAAAAGGTTGAGAATCTGGTTTTGGAAGACAGAAGAATGACTATAAAACATATAGCTGAGATCCTAAAGATATCTTTTGGTAGCGTTCAATCCATTTTAATTGATTCACTGGGGTTCAAAAAAGTGTCTGCAAGATGGGTGCCACGAATGTTAACCGACGAAAACAAAAAGCGACGTTTGGAAATTTCCAAGCGTAATCTCGAAATGTTCCAGCGTGATTCGGATAATTTTTGCCGTCGTCTTGTCACCATGGATGAAACGTGGGTCCACCATTTTGATCCTGAAACTAAAAGACAAAGCATGTCTTGGAAACGACCATCCTCTCCATCAATCAAGAAATTTCGAGTTGCTCCTACCGCTGGCAAAGTTATGGCCTCTGTGTTCTAGGATAGTGAAGGAATCCTTTTTATTGATTACATGCCAAAAGGCCAGACGATTACTGGACCCTATTATGCAAATTTAATCCCGAAAGTGCGTGAAGCGATTAAAGAAAAACGTCGTGGAAAACTGTCGTTGGGCGTGTTGTTCCTTCAAGATAACGCTCCTGTTCATCGATCGGAAGTTGCGCTCAACGCAATCCGCTGTGCTGGCTTCAATCTCCTTGACCACCCACCATATTCTCCGGACTTAGCCCCAAGTGATTTTCACTTATTTCCAAAATTAAAAGAGGAAATTCATGGAACAAAATTTCACGATAATGACGCGGTTATAGCTGCCGTAGAGGACTTTTTCGAGAGTCAAGAAAATAATTTTTTTTCACAAGGAATAAGGAAGTTAGAAACGCGTTATTCTAAATGCATTGCATTGGAGGGAGATTATGTAGAAAAATAAAATATTATTATTTAAATCTTTGCATTTTTTAATATTGATTCCAAGAATTTTTTGATTCACCCTCGTATGTCTAATCTGAAAGCAGAGGTTTAGACTTTTGAGTTGGACCTAAACAATACATTACCTATTACAAAAAATACAAGTGAACTTGACAGGAAAAAATGACCCTTGTAATGTGTGGGGGAATGTGAACGTGTTAAGAACGGCTCTAGGGGCGTAAGTAAAATATATTATATTTTTCTATCTTATTTTAAAATTGTCCCATTTAAATCCATTTTAGATAAATTACAGGTATTTTTTCGTTGTCCTCTGAGAACGCACGAGTTATGTATGTATTGTGGTATTTTATATCCGATCCTATCTTAATTCACGATGTCCAGATGTTAAGATAAACCCTTTATGGCCAAAGTTCACGTTCATATAGATTGTGAAGATTACACAGTGTAGGTAAATAATAAAATAAAAAAAGACAAATAAAATAAAAAATATAAAAGAAAATATACATATATACTTACAATATCAAAGTAATGACAATTAAAAGCAATATTAAAAAACAGTAAAATTAATTTTAATTTATAGCTTCAATATTTTTAACTTGCAAGACTACAATGACTAGATAAGACTAGCCTTATCAATTTCCTTGATGAACAGAAAATGTGGGTAAATAAAAGAAATCTTGTATATAGTAATTTATAATAGATGCTTAATAGGTTAGGTCCCGTTTTACCCTTTGGGTACGGAACCCTAAAATGATGGGGACGGTACATGAAAAAGATAAAAAGGGGATGAAAGTACGGTATAATATATTACTTATAAAAATTAAAATGAAAATCTTATGAAAAATGACTAACGACACAAAAATTAGACTAAGTCGGAGTAAAATAATGCTCCTTTACCAATTTAAGAAATGTCCTCCAAGTGATCTTTGGACTCTTCTAGTATTATAGGTGGAAGTGAAATATCGACAAATTCAGAATTAACTAACCTTCTTAATAAGAGAGGTGCTTTCAATAGACTTGAGTCGCGGACGAGTGGGTTCATCAGTTTGGGCGAACGGCGGATGATTAACTTGTGTGCAATATGCTGATATACAGGTGTGCTTTAACTGCAACAAATATATTTACAGCTGTACAGTTATTTAGCCTTCGACAATACAAAAAGACAACAAATACATTTGTTTTAGTATGCACAGGGTCGGATTTAGAGGTGTGGAGGCCTCGGGCAACAAAAGAGTGGAGGCCCCCTGGCCCGAAATTTACTTCATGTTAAATTGTAAACATATTGATGTTTGTACAAAGTATAGTAGGTAAAGGTAAAAAAGTGAAAAAAAGATATCAAAAGAAAAGTAGGTATACTAGTGTTTATTCGTCCAAATATGAAAGATTTTTGCCGAATTCTCTATTGCGGAGGCCCCTCTTTTGTGGACTAAACTCCCCTAAATCCGGCCCTGAGTGTGCATAATGTTTAGCATGCGCTCCCGAGATGGCGCAAACTCAAAAAAATGTATATGTGAACGCCTGACAACATTCATAGCCAAGAAGTCCGTTTGTTCTTGAGATAGAATATCTACTATACTTCTGCATCATTTCTACTTTACACTCAGCTTTAGTATTTAAAGAATATAACAGCAAACCCAATACGGCACTTCCAAAATATGATGAGTAAAAAAATTGATTTGACTAGTAAATTATATAGGGGAGTTTAGCCTTACAAAAACAAAAGGCGACTTGGTATCATAATTATGACAGGCTCGTTGGTGCGTTCGGTAGAACACCTGCCGTGCGCATCGATGGGTCGTGGGTTCGAATCCCATCGGGACCACTTTTTTATAATTTTCTGTAAGCATGTTTTCTCTACGTCTCGTAACTTCGGGTATTGATCGGGTGGGAGGAATATCGAAATTACAACCGGCTAACGAACCGCCGTTCATAGATGGAAAAACCGTGAAGTGCACATTGCGTGTTACGGTTTCAATCTATGGATTTCCGAATACTCGAAGTTAAAAGTAGGTCGACGGCGCATCATTGACTGATGTTCGGTGGCTGAGTTATCACAAACCTCATGCTCGTCTGTCGATATCTAACATAAAAAAAATCAGAATCATATCCTACTTTGTTGTACGGAAAGTTTGACAAAAAGGATTATCTATACCGGAGTAGAAAGCCCATCTGGTGTCGGTGGTGGAGCCGCCGGAAACTGCGCTAATATCCTCTTCAGCTTCTCACTAGTTCGCAGGCAGCCGCAACGACGCCTCCAGAACTCATCACGACTGGTCGAGGCGATTGCCACACTAAATTTTTCATTTTCCATCGCGGGTCATACACTGGGGATGAACTGAATCAAATATTTTTGTAGATATTTAGAGCTAAGCACCGTGGTGAGACCTCCTTCATGGCTCAGTGGTAAGCAGGTTGTGTTTAGCACCGGAGATCCTGGGTTCGAATCCCGGGGAAACAAGATAAAAAAATTGGGCAAATCTGTCGAACCAGGGCTGCAGCCCAAAAGTGGTCCAAATTTTTTAGTAACGTCCCCCACCATAATATTCTATGGGCTACCATATATTAGTGATAAAAAACCTTACAAAAAAATTTGGACCACTTTTGGGCTGCAGCCCTGGTTCGACAGATTTATCAAAAATTGTTCCGGTTGGACAGGGCACAGAAGACTGATCACCTACTTGCCCTGTAAAATAATGATAAGTAGGTAAAACCAGTGGCGGGCCTACCATACAAGCCCAAAAGCCCGGCTTGCCCTATTAATTCAACAATTGAAAGAAAAAAAGAATGCCCTTATCGTAATTATATAACATATCAATTGAAACAAAAAAATATTTGAATTAATAATTTTATGCACAACTATATCGAAATTATATTTATATTTGCGCCATCTTACGAGAAGCGTTGAATCGACTCCCACAATATTCAATATGCATCACGCGATACTACATATCTTGCGAATTGCGACGAGCTCAAGCGGAAACGTTTCGCTTCAACTCGTCGCGTCGTCGTGTTCGGTCGTTTTCTTTCTCTTTCTGGCATATTGGGTTGTGGATTGGAATGCCTTTCTGACAAATTTTTCATACAAAACTCAAGATAAAAAGCTATAAAATTATATAAACAAATCTAGCGATTCTATGGAGAACGTAACCCAGGCTTTCGGTGTGAAGTTAGTGCCAAATTGAAAGAGTTGAGTGTTATTTCAAGTTTGTTATGATTGTTTTTTGCTTTAGTTGAGTGAGTGATAACGTACGCGGTGCATTTTAGTTTTGTTTTGTTTTTATTATTATTTATTATGAGTAATAACGTAGTGGAATGTGTTCCGTGTGAGGATTTGATGTGTGTGCAAGTTTTAAAGCAGCAAGATAAAGTAAAATCTTTAACATTTCAACAAATATTAAAGCTACTTACTTCGGCAAAACCAACGCCCAACTTGTGTATTTCACAAACGATTAAAGGTCATAAAAGGAATTTCAGGTCAGTTTATAATAATAAATGGATTGTTGGTTGTTCAGATACAAATAAACTATATTGTTGGTGTTGCATATTTTTTTCTTATGACAAAAACGTTTTGAATACATCTGGTTATTACGTTTTAATTAATTTATCTGGAGCTTTAAAAAACATCATAGACAGAATAACAACAGAATTCTCAAAAACATTTGAATTCTGTAATTTATTTTTGTAATTTTGGTAAAAAACGAATTGAAACTTCATTATCTCAGCATAATCTTCATATCGTCAGCTATTAATTGAAATTACTAATCATAACTCCCGTGTTGACCATAATCGCAGTATTTTTCGAAGGTTAGTAGATATTGTGTCACCTAGCTCAACAACAATTGCCATTTAGAGGCCACGATGAATGTAAAAATTCATTTAACAGGGGTATTTTTTTGGAATTGGTTTCATTACTTTCAAAGTATGACATTGTTTTAGAACAGCATAATATGTAACATCAACAAAGTGGCAAATCGGCACCTAGTTATTTATCAAATAAATTTCTAAATAACATAATTCATTCAGTAGCCTCATTCATTATTTCAATCATAAATTGAAATAGAGCTTAAATGTGTAATTTTTTGTCTAGTAGTAATACCTTCTGTGTGTTTTATTAAAATCGTGTATTAATACAACAAGGCTTGGGAGTTCACCACAAAAAAGGTAAGATAAAATATAAAAAATTGTCCAATTTTTTAGGAGTCCAGTTTTTGGGCTTGCCTTGCATTCAAACCCTAGGCACGCCACTGGGTAAAACAGACACAGAAATGGATCTACCCCATGCCCCACTAGGGGAATTCACTTTACTGTGTTAAGACCGCCCTTATGGCTCAATAGTTAGCACGTTGTGTGTAACGAAGGTCGCGGATTTCAAGCAGGGCACAGACGGACCTTCAATAGTAGGGTACGGTAGGGTTGTGGGATCGAAGACTCTAGGTATGTTTGATAATATATTTTTTTGAGTTAGGTACTTACTTTAAACTTCAAGTTATGTTCCTAAGTTACAAAAAAATATAGGTGTTGAGCAATATAAACGCATTGGTCAATAAAATTTCTTATGGCATCTAAATTAAAAAAAACCCCTAAAATTCCCAAAAAAATCCGTTGCTTTAATATGTAGAAAACACTTCTGACATACTTCAAAACTGATATACAAAATAACATAAGTGTCAAAAGAGAATTAAAAACAAATATCAAAAAACCTACTTCAATTTCTAATATTGTCATTATGTTAAAGCTTTTTTATTTTTGCGCGTTTCCGAATGCTCGAAGTAAAAAGTAGGTCGACAGCGCATCATTAACTGAACATCAGTTGCTCTGTGGCTGAGGTACCATCAAGTGAACCTCATGCTCGTCCGTTGATATCTAACATATAATATATATCTACCATAAAACATTACTGCATCCATTATTTATTTCACATAAGCAATAACATCAAAAACTCGGGTTTGTACAGGATAGTACTAGCTTGGTACAATGACAATTCTTCTCATGCTAGTCATAATTCCTCGAATTTTCTATTAAAACATAACAAAATGTATTGTAATAAAAAAAACTAGACCACACACGAGAAATGTTATACAACCTTCGTCATGTCTTATGTGAATTTTGCACGACCTCAGCAGGGCTGCATTATCTCACGGTCAAAGAACTAAAACGTTGACATAAAAGAAATGAAAGATTTAGGTACCGCTAGGCGGTTACCGTACGACAATATGAATAACAGAGAGACGCACGCACGTTCAAACGATTTAATCACTTACGAATTAGCGACACTTTCTGTACTGCGGTTAAGTATTCAAAGGTCGATGTGATCATTTCAAAAAAAGAATGAAGCTAGAGGCAGTTTTGTTGTTATTAGACGATTAGAAATAAGACTGACCTTTGTAGGACTGAACGTTCACAGATTAAAGGTCGGCAACGCATCTGCAAGTCCTCTGATGTTGCGGATATTCATAGGCGGCGGTGTTCACTTTCCATAAGGTAAGCAGTAGGTTCGTTTTCCCCCAGTGCCAATGCCCTCCACCAAAGTATACAAAGATTCGCAGACATAATAGTTTACATAACAATATGACATTAACAGACTTCGCTCAGAAAGTTTGAAGAACTAGACGTTTGAGAGCTTTGTAAAAACGGAAAAGTTCCATGCAAAATGAGTTTGGCAAATTTCAATATTGAAATGAAGCTTTTGCAAAGAAAAGCTTTCATTAGTGACTCAGGGCTGGGCCACCTGTCGCGTGTCGCGAATCGGCGGGTCGTTCACTTGAAGGAAACAACTAAAGAGCTATTACGAAGCCATTACCGAGCAGGAGAATGCAACAACCGTGCAATATTTGCGAGGAATTGAAAGTATTCCACGCAAAACATTCGATTGACTTTCGCTTTAGAAGCTTCCTGGAATTCACAGGACTTATTCCTATAGACAATTTCTCTAGGTAATCTGTATAAGGATCATTTGTGAGCAATAACTTATGCCTCGGTTAAAATTATTTCATTACTTCCCTATAATTTAATTGTGTAGATTTATAGATTATTACAGCGAGACATTCTGTAGGACAGAACTTGAAATTAAACGATTTTACCGTGAAAAGGAAACACGCAGAAAAACTTACCTACATGAACATACAAAACAATTGTTTTGTTAATTAGTAACTCATTCAAGGTTATACTACACAATACTGTGGGTAAAGGATGAATACAGTAGCTTTTTGGAAGAGATGGTTATAACTCTGACTTCATACATCCCTCAAGATAGATTGTATTTTTTTATGTTTGATATCGACAGACGAGTATGAGGTTAACTTGATGGTAGGTGATACCTCAGCCACAGAACTTCAGTCAATGATGCGCTGTCGACCTACTTTTTACTTCGAGCATTCGGAAATTAGACTAAAACCAAAACGCGCAATGCACTTCACGGTTTTTCCATCTATGATTGGTGGTTCGTTACCCGGTCGGGGTTTCGATATTCTTTCGACCCGATCAACGCCCGAAGTTACCAGACGTGGGGAACATGCTTACAGAAAATTATAATAATGTTGTCCCAGTTGGATTCGAACCCACGACCCATCGATGCGCACGGCAGGTGTTCTAGCGAACGCGCCAACGATCCCGTCAAAATACGTGTATTCATTATAAGGTACACGCTTGGAATCTCTTACGTCAATTATATAAGTATTGAACGCGTAGGAGGTTATCAAAAATCTGTTCATAAAAATCATTGTCCTTATATGCAAGTCATAAGTACAAATTGAGCGTTTCGACATAAATCAATGCCATTTTTACTTCATAGCCAAATGGCCTTCGTGAGATAAAATCTATACTATGGCTGATTGTATGATATCCTTCAAACCTAAACCTTCATGGTTGACGAGAGTGATGCTCAAAAAGAGGTCAGTTTGAGCGTCCCTCTCATCTGTAAATAGTCATATAATACTATTAATTAGCTCCGCAGCGTCGGTCTTAATTTCAGATACTCGGGTATCTGAAAAAATATTTAAATATCTTGGCGAGGCATAGAAAACTCAGAGAAAAAATTGATCAGTGAATCAAACATCGGATTGACGCACTCTCACGAAAATACGGAATAACGGATTCGGTTTAGTAAGTACAATAAAATATGAATGCAATAAGACAATAAAGATAACGAATGTAAGAAAAAAAAGGTATGTGTGTACTTATGTATACGCGTTAGAAGTTATACTTCTTTGGCGTCTGAAGAAAAATTTTAAAAAACAAAACTGCAGTAAATATCGAAGCAAAATGTTAAAATCAATCAAATTCTATTCTGTAGCCAACTTCATCATGTCGTTTTTTTGGGACATCGTGCGCGCGCAGGTCATCTGTAGCCAACTTCATACTGTTAATTTTGTGTAGACATGGGTAACACTGCGCTGCGCGGCGCAATTGCGCCGGCACGCTTCACTGCGCAGGGTGAGTCAGCTCACACATTCATAATGTGTTGGCGCACGGCGCAGTACCCACTCACTGAATGAACTATGAGCGTGGCGTTGCGTGCGTTTCGGAGGTTTCACTGCTCGCTTTGCGCGTCCAATTTTGTTGCGCCGTGGCGCAATTTTGAGTTGACTCAAGGAGCCGACGCACTATACTGCGCCTGAGTCGCTGAGTTGGCGCGGGAAATTTTGCTGAGTTACCCATGTCTAATTTTGTGTCACAGATGCGCGCACATCTTAAAATTTCACTCTCAATTCTCATAATTTTTTCATAACGCGCCTAAAGAAGTATAACTTCAATATAACTTCAAAAACCATATCCCAAATTAAAATAAGAGCCTGGAGAAGATACAAGACCAAAGTAACCATAACTTTACAAATATTATTTGTAGGAAATAAAAACCAATTTTCACCACGCAGGTATTTAATAAATAAACACGTTTACAATTTACGCTGCTGAAGCTATTGTAGGGACCAGCCTTAGCATCTCATTAAGTTCCGTAATAACATTTGTTCAATACTACACAATAAAAAAAAATGGAATAAATATCAACATAAGATTCAAATAAAGAACATTCTATTAGTCTTATCAAAAATCATTAATCAAAAAGATTGAACTTTCCATAAATGCCCAAGCAAAAACAACTTGCAAGAAAGTATTAATACCTTTACTTCGTCAGTTGTATGAGAAATCAATTGCAATTGCAATTACAAGTGTTTGAGTAGATGGTGTTAAATGATCAGTGCATTAAGTGATGGAATATAATTTATCATTCAGAAAAGACTTATAGAACGCTCTTCATAATATTATCACAATTTTTATTATAGATAAAACGCAACGACATAACAGCCTCTTTCTTGCGAGCTATAACGAATATTTTCAATTCCCGGATCCTGTATTTAACATACCAATATCCGTAGATACCATAGCAACGTTATTATCAAAAGCTATACACATTTCGACACTTAAACAACATTACTAGTGGCATATAAGGACCGGGCATATCTTTACCCCTTCAGGGACGAAACTTTAAAGTTAAAAAACATTTATTTTTAATTTTTATTGCGAGTTAATATGCCGATATCATCGCGCTAAAATTTAATATCTTTACTGTTTAGGAATTCTGTAGTGAATAGTTTAAAATAATTTGCAACCTTATTTTCATTTGGAATTATTTCAATAAAAACTGTAATGTAATATGTCTCTGAAGGTTATTCATAGCTCGCAGTATTGTTGTACAATAAATCAATAAAAATAAGATCCACAATCAAACATAATAACTTCATAATTATTTTGTGCTAATTTAAATAAACAACCTTAATTTTAACAGTCAACAACTGTAGAGTGCCACCATCTTATCTGATAAGTTGGACAAATTTGGAACAAAATCTATTTAAGCAACTTTTTTTTTCTTTGTTATTGATAAACTTGAAAACTACTGGACCGATCGGCATGATACCATGACCATTCGACGCGGAATTAATTGTAGAAGGTTTTCAAAGTCATTTTTTGAATTCCATCAACCCTTTACCATTTTTTTTCAAATTTATGTGGATAGTTCATATTCGTCTATCCTTTACAATTCGCCCAGCAAAGCGGGCGGGCGGGGACGGCTAGTCTGATATAAAATGAGAATTCCGCAGCTAGTTTTGCCAAGAGTGAATCTTGATGTTTCATTTTTATAAAATTTTATATGAACGTCAAAACTATCAAATCAAAATACGTATTTCAGGAATTAATATCATCCCTTAATATGCATGTCTAGACGGTCTACTTTGAAATGAAGAAAACGTTTTATTGCCTAACTTGTAAGGGAACAGTGTAAAGTAAACTTCCTCGTAAGATAGCATGTTTCCTTAATTATCTCGTAAAATAAGGTACTTCGTTGTCAACTGAAAAGATAAGTTGGTGGCACTATAATTCAAGTCACCTTACAATTGTAAAAAATACAAAACAATAAATTTTATATAGAAACTAAAATTATGCATATAAATTAAAATTGTATTTGGAAATCATGAGACGGAACGTCGACATCGTAATTTAAATTGTGCTAATTTAGTACACACACAGTAGCAAATTCAGGCAATACACACCTAGTACCTCATTAACCTAACTACGCTATTTAAAAATATAAATCCATTCAATTATACAGTTTATTTGAAACACCCATAAACACTACATAATATAGTAAAATATTAAATCAGCTGTCTGTTGTGAAAGCAGAAGCATAAAATTTGTGTATATCTATTTCCAATATTGTATCGACGGAATCGACGTGGACATTTAGTAGAGGAATAAAATACGAAAATAGACAGTCGTTGGCGAATGAGTAATAGTCGCTAAGCCGATCGTTTATTTACTCTTCAAAAATATTAATTCAAAAGATACGAAAAGGCGGTTGCAACTTTGAACTGGCAAAAATTACTATAGTATAGGTACAATTTGACAATACTTGTGTCGATTACAGGATAGGGGTTGAATATTTCAAAAGATCAAAACAAATAGGTATATTGATTTGATTGAGAATTTTGGAGTTCATAGTCAAAAGTCAAACTGCACATTTCCAGTTTCTAGACATATACCCTTTCCAGCACTTTTCCTAACCAACTTTTTCAAAAATATTTCTTAAGTTGATACTGAAGTAATATTCAAAGTAAAACTGTATATAAACTAAAAATAATTGAATTTTGAGTAGGTAACATTAATATTTTTGAAGATTAACCTTAAGTATGGTAAGTGCTATAATTTTGTACATAATTTAGTTAGCATTATCACAATATTATTATATATAAACTTGTATGCGTGTACTATATATCAGATACATTATTTTAACGTGACATTATTTTGATTAATGGCAGCTCGATTTCATTTACACGAGATATTTTGGAAAGTATAATAACTATTGATACTATTATTTGATTATGTATTTTAAATTAAATGCCTTGTATATAAATTAATATAGAAGAGAGAACCTCGTCAAGAAAACATATGAATTTTCAAAACATTTGAAAATACGAATACTATACTTTATAAGAAATGCATTAATCACCCACCACATAAACACTTGGTATGCGGCAACGTACTTATACGTTTTTGCAGACTGTAACTAGAGTGTGGTCACGTAAAAATACGTCCTATTTAGTACT
This sequence comes from Anthocharis cardamines, assembly GCA_905404175.1. Taxonomy (NCBI): domain Eukaryota; kingdom Metazoa; phylum Arthropoda; class Insecta; order Lepidoptera; family Pieridae; genus Anthocharis; species Anthocharis cardamines. Next base: position 7,122,203 of record FR989964.1, read on the forward strand.
CGTACTAGAGCGGATATCGTATAAACACGATGAGTTTGTATGTATGGTAGTTGCGTTGCTAAGCAACGCTTTGCATTGTTTCTTCCCATTCAGTATTTAGTAAAATAATTTAATAACACAATGGATACTAACGGCCTTATTCATAAACGTATACGTAAGGTTGATTGATTTAGTTAAAATATGTTTTGTTTCTTTCGTTCTGTAGTCTTTTTAGATTCGATAGAGCGAGACAAAACATATTTTTTAACTATTTCAAGCTTATATAATACGTTTATGCATAAGGCCATAAATCTTTAGGCGATCGAACTAAAATTTGTCTCAGTTTCATATAAAACAATTTTCATTTCAGTAGTATAATCAAAATACAAGACATTATTTTGGGTTATTGATGATTATCATTATAGTTTTTATCAAATTTGTATAGACATTTAACGATAACCGTAACACAGGTCATCAAGCTTTAATCACAAATATTACACTAGGTATAAATATATTTCTAATACTTACTGATAACAGACTAGGAGCACAAGCGTTGATGTAAAAATATTAAATCTTCAGGGTCAACACATCGGATACCTAATTCAATAAACTTTTAGAGGAATTTCTCTTAATAGGCGTCGAGACATGTCAGTTATTGAAAACGATGTTATATAAAAAATAAATCAAGCGTCTACACACGTCACATTATTTGAAGAAATATATCTAAAATTGGGAGACCTTCAACCGACAGCACTGTGCAATTCCTGCTATAATTCGCAAGGTTTTAATGATAAAAAAGTCGCAATTCGTTCAAAATAAAAGTACCTATGTAAACATGATTTGCTTTTTGATGCTAAAACAACCAAAATAAATATTATTTTTTTTCGTTAAAAATACAAATAATATTATCGCTAATATTGAGTAATGAAAAGGCCATTATGATTTCTTGTTCAATATTAATGATTGAAATTAGGTTTTATTAGTCATTCAGCCATACATTTCATTTGTGGCCTTACTATCACCAGGAAATCGTAAAGTACTTGCAGTGGTGTCGTTTGAAGGATTCTCGCGAAAGCATTCTCATGTCGACAGGTGCTACGTATACTGCACTAGTGCAAAATCGCAACTTTACAGGAGAGCGATTTAAAGATTTAACATGATTGAACAAAAATATTTGAATCTTAATAATATGTTATAGATATAACAAAATAATAACTCGGAAGACCTTTATATAAAAAACACACATTTTGAATGCTTTCTGATGAGAATTAGAGTTAGAGAGACATTTTAAGCCAGACTTCAGAAAATTGCTGTGGAAATTAACGTGTTAATTATGTCAAAGTTGCAAGCTTTAGAATCTCGCTCTCGTAAAGTTGCAATTTTGCTCTTGTACCAGTATATGTAGGACCCGTCGATGTAGCGATAACGATACTATAAAAATTAGAAGCCATTAAAGCGTACATAACCAAATGTTTCAAAAATGGTTATATTGGAATGTTATCTAAAACAACTACATTGGGAATTATACATCAGTCTCAGTTTTGCTACTTGTGCGTCGGCTTCTACCAACTGTATTCGGATCCACCCAGCACGGGCCGCTCAGTAGAAATTTCTTGACGTTATATTCCATTCGCGCCAAATCATCAGCCGATATATCCTTATCTACTTTGCCTTTGAGCACTTCTCTCAATTCTTTATTCGGGTCGAACTCACTGCTAGTCGGACTTTTTGTTGTGTTTATCTCAGTTATGGTTGCTTCGCCACTCTCGACGGGAAATATCGTTTCTTTCACGACGTTATTCACTAATTTTGCGTTAGCGGAATGTTTAGCTGCCTTGTCTTGACTAGCGTGAGTTGCGATATTGTGGATCCAGTTGTTGCGAGCGTCGCGGTAGGACTTAGAATATTTGCTGACGGGATGAGGCATGTTGAGGGCCAATTCGTTCAATGTTTCTGTCAGTCTATTTATTTTGCTATCTCTCCTCGACGCCCGGTTTGCAAAGCAATCATCTTCCAAGGGATCGTTCAAGTTGTTCTGTTGCTCTAAGTTCTTTTCAACCCATTCAGCTACACGCAACAGTTGTTGTTTTTGCAATATAGCAGCGCTATCGTCACTAGATAGCGAACTAGTGCTTTTTTCATTTTTAAATATGTTTTTTGTGTCATTAACTTTTAGATGAGTTTGCGTCAAATTCGGATAAACATTTACAATATTGGTAGTTGGCTTGAATGACGTTTCAATCATTTTCTCACAATTCTCTAGTAAATCCTGTGGCGGTAAATCTTTAGAAATTTTTGTGTTTTCAAGTGAATGGAGCTGGGACATATCGATTTTTTTCATGGGTCTATTGTATTGATTGGCTACTTTGTTTTGTTCGTAACGGTCGAAATTAAATATTTTAACGTCATGATTATCAGTAGGTGTAGAGATATCAATTTTATTAGCACATTCGATTTCTGTAATTGAATCTTTATGGGTAGTGAGATTCTCAACACTGAAATCAGTCAACAAGTTATCAACTTCACAAGGATTCTGTTGGCTGGTAATGCTTTGTTCATTGTTGGTGACAAATTCTATATTAGGGGCGAAATGATGAGTCTTTAAGGGCTGCAATGGTGCCGAAGATACGACATTCAATAAAATAGGATTGATTGAGTTACTCTTGTTACTAGAATTGGAATCCTTCGTATTATTATCGACGTGGACATCTATGAGTGTAGTTTCCACTACCACACTATCATTTGTATTTATTTTTACATCATCATCAGTTCTATCTAGATCTATAAAATTATCCAATCCATCATGCAGATCTTTGAATATCGAATTTTCATTTCTGCTTTGACGTCTGTATAGTACGGGGGGTACGTCCGGTTCAGCGTTGTCCAGTAAAATATTTTTAGAACCCGCTTGCATTCGTAAATGGCAAAATCTAGGTCCTGGGCCAACTTGGTTTGTTGATTTATGCGTGCTAACCGTTGATTTAGCCACAGAAGAAGTCCGACTACCATTTCCCATAGAACTTTGAGAATTCTTTTTTAAATTGCTTGTATCTATGAATGGACTTGGATTTTTAGTTTTAACCTCTTTACTACTAGGAATATCTTTGATTAGAATGTCTTCAATGGCGCTGTTTATACTGCCTTTGTTACTAGAAACGGAAGTTTTTGTTCGGTCACATAACTTATGATGAACAGCTGGCTCAACATTCACCATGTCCTTTCGTATGTCTTCAATTTTAGGAATTTGTTCTTTCGGCAATACTTCAAGCTTCGGTATTTCGTCCAATTTTGTCTCACTTACATTTGGTTTAATGACTTCAATTGATGGCACATTTATTTCATTTTGCTCTATTGATTCCGGAACTATAAACATTGGTGTGGGGCTGTGATTATTAATTTTTTCATTAATAATTCTCACAACATGTGGAGAGACGCTTCTTACACTAAGACCAGAGTGTAGAGACTTAACTTCCGCATTGCAATGGAGACAGAGAGAATTCTTCATTTCCCCAGTAAGATTAGTCTGTGTGGAGATAGAATAGTAACTCTCATTATAGCAAAATGGCTTGTTCTGCGATTTTGAGCATGTACAAGTATCACAGTGCTTGGTAACAGTATCTTGGATACTGTCTTCAAGTATTTTTGACATAAGAGATGCTGATATATTAAATTCATATTCGCTGGCATCAAAAGTATCAATTTCATTCCCAGTTTTTGAAGCAGAAGAACTAGCAGTCTTTGGAGTCTTTGACATCACATATTGAGAAACCCTTGCTTGAGTATCTACAGGAAGCTGTAAGAAATGAGATAGTAAAACACATTACAAATGAATTTATTGATTGATTTTAAATTACTTTAATTAGTAACTTACATTATCTAGCTTCTGTGAAACAAAATTGTCAGGCTTACATTGTAGCAACTGTATTGCTAGGTTCATGTCATTCTTGTATCTTTCCTGGAAATGTATATAAAATAATCAGTACTCAGTACTTTATCACAGGGACTGAATACCAGTTAATTTACTATGGGAGTTATACCGGTATAATAAAGGTTTTTGTTAATATTCTTTGGTTTTTATTCATATTGACTGAAAAAAATTACTGTGGTGGTTTAGTGTGTATCTTTAAAACTAATATCATGGTATCTCAGTCAGACACACATTTTGGAAAATAAAAATTAACCGGTTTCAGTCCCTACTTTATCAGTTACTTAAAGTAAAGAACAAAAAATTATCAGTTACAATAAAATCACCTCTATTTTATAGTTTAGAATAATACTGCCTAAATTAGAACAGGAAGAATGAAGAGACTTCATTATTTTTCAAATAGAAAACCGAAACTCAAACTTGCTTCATAAAACTAGCTCTTAAAATTAATGCAAATAATTTTTATCTAAATAAAAATGAAACTTACATTTTCTTTTTGAAGCATGCTGTAATTATGCTTAGACTCTGCCAGTCTAACAGACAGAGTTGCAATATCTTTTGTCAATTGATTCTTTTCACTCTTCATCTTGTCAACCATTTGCAGCAACTTGTCTTCTAACACTTGATTAAGTTTCTGAACTCTTTTATAAGAATCATACAACCTATAGTAAACAAATATAAATAAATTAGTTATATGACTTATAAGTTATAACCAAAAAAATCAATAAGATGTTGTCATTAACATCTGTGTATTATTTTTAACTAGTAATAATATCCAACAATTACAGTCTCATCATATTACTGTTCTTGATTATGAAATCTAAAAGTATAATATGTGACCTTTCTAAAAAACCCTTACATACCTTTCATATTTTTCTCTCCAAGTATTAACCTGTTCTTCTAGATCAGTGGCTCTTGCATTGCGTTTAAAGTACTCAGTCTCGAGAGCTACAAAATGAGCATCTCTGTCAGCGAGGTGTTGCTTCAAGTGCTCCACTTCCTTGTGCAACTCCTCAACACCTTTGCACTCCTAGTAATTTGTGTGCGATATCAAAACAAAATCAAAAAAGCGAGTGATGTGGAAACTGATTTAATGTATCTATAAAGTATGGAAATTGCAAACGAAAAAAGAAAAGCATTGTGCATTGTTATAATGACATTAGTTTTGTTTCTACATTTTATATCTAGTGGGGTTCTTTGAAATATTTACAAATCTAACATAACATAAAATGTGATATGAAAATAATATTATATTAAATAAGAATAAGTCTACTGAATACAAAACATTTTTGAATCATTGTTTTTATAGGAATATAAGTGTTTCATGTTTTATCTTCTAATTAAGAACTTACGTTACATTACTTAAAATAACATAAATATTTATAAGGAAGACGGCGATTTGCATAACAATTCCTACCTAAAGTGCTATATGATAAGTATACATTGGTGATTTACCTTACAAGGAGAATTATTGCTTTCATCCATCACTACGTAATTTAATTTCACATTTCACATATTTATCGTCAGACTTATGTGTTAACATCTACGCCACGTCACGCAAAGTGATTATAAACAGCTATTTTACCAATAAGCCTCTGATGAGAAAATAAAATAAATCAAATTAAATACATAAATGTACGAAATATTTACTTAGATTAATAGCATTTCCATCAGGGATAACTGATAGTTGATTATATTTTCGTATCAGAAAAAAACTTTAATGAAATTCTATTTTACTATTTGTTTTATAGACTTGAAATTCCAATAGATTTTTTCTTGAGATTGAGAGTTGAGACGCGAATTTATTACAATTCCAAGTTACATTATTGACATTATTGACGTATCACTTATTTCCGTAGACAACTCAGATAAAATACTTAGGATACCACCCACAGAGTATAATGATCAACAATAGTACTTTCTCATTGTCTGTGACTTGCTGGTCAATGGTTTATGAACAGGAAAAAAGGTACTTAATCTGAGGGAAAAAAGGTATATTATAACAATTAACAAAGTTTTTTCTTTATTGTGGTCCGCCCTTGACTGCAATAAAGTTGCTTATAATTAGTATTTTACTCATAGGCAAAACGCTAAATAGTCGCAACACTCAATATAATTTTAAAAAATCTTTAAAGCTAACCGCGAAAGCCTAGATGGTGATGACCACTGGACACAAAATAGTATTACTATACTAGTGATGATTGATGACGGGTCCGTGGTGGTGGTTTGACTCGTATAAAAATAAACCATTATTTTTCTATAAAAATCGATATACATTTTATCAAATAAATTTAACAAATCATATTGACATTCAAGATCTGTGTTACAATGTAATTATAACAAACAACAATGATAAAGTTACACACAAATATCTGATCTAATCTTACTTCTTCTGTTCTGTGGATCTAATATCTGCAACGTCATACAGCTCCACGATCCCACCGGGTTCCAAAAAACCTTCATCAAAGTACATAATTTTCACGTTAAGCAAGCATTTAGCTGAAAAGCCGCCAAACATCTTAATACATTTGGTACGGTTCGGTTCGGTTTATTTTATTTTATATTAGAAGAAAAATCGATTATCAGATTAGTGTAAAACCCTTTTATTGTTAATAAAATCATTGTTTTATTAACAATATAAAACTATTCTTATCAGTCAATTCCACAACTGAGACGAACGAATCAATCTTGTATTCATTTATGTAGGCTCCATGTTATTTTTGAGATTTTTCTCCTATTCAACGAGGCCTCAATTCACCTAGCTACGCCACTGGTTCTTTCAGTCAGCGTCGGTATAGAATTGTGATCGCTAATTAGAAAACATTTATTAATCTTTCAGCACCGAAAGATCTTTCAAAGAAATAAAATATAATAATAATGAAAACACAAACATACAGTACTATATTTTTACGCTATTGGAATGACCAGATTGATAGTCATTTTATGTTATTGTAACCAATATAAAATATTTAATATTAAATATATGTAAAAGAAGTCTTGATATACAAATTAGAAATATTGTCTAAATATCAGCAAAAAGCATAGTAGGAAGGTCATTTTTATCCTGAGATTCATAAGTCATTAATTTCACAAGAGATAGTCACGTCTGAAATAAACTGGTAAAAATAAATATTCGACAGCAGTACATCGCGAACGAGGCGTGTTTGCAAAGCCATACTGTATAAACTTTGTACGTCGACGCACGTCTCCTTCTGACGTCGATTCTATTTCGGGAACCCTAACTTCATACTGATACTCATCCAATAGTCGGAAATCCTTTGTCTTATTTAAATCTTTTTGCCTAATTTCATCAACATCGTCCTTAATAAAAGTGTTCCAAAATGGGCATAATCCTCAGTAGCCCTTCGGCAAATCAAGCTGCAACTCCTAATAACGATCTTCCAAGTGAAAACGAAACTATGGAAAACAGATGTGAATTAAATGAAACTAATAATAGTGAGAGTTCTGAAGAACAGTTTCATGACACCGTGAGTAACGATGAAGAAACACGCGCGAAAATTAAAGAAGATGAAATGATTGCATTTCATAAGCAGTTAAATATAAAACGAGAACAAAGGCGAGAAATAATGGCTAAACACAGATCCGATAAGAAAATGTTAGAAAATGCATTAGAAGAAGAAAGAAAAACAAAATTAGAGCTTTACGAACAAAATAAACATCTTCGTGATTTACTTGTTCAGAATAATATAGAGGTTCCAGAAAATCTACCGGAAAATGTAGAAAACTCTATGTTCAAAGAGGCTCTTGCTCAATTAACGCAAGAGATTGAAAAACAAAAAAATAATAACAATAAATTAAGATGTGACCTAGCGAGTTCCAACAGTGCTTTACAAGCAGCTTATTCAGATATGGCTGATTTGAGTGCACAAAATTCAGAATCCATTAAGCAAATACATGCCTTAAAAGAAGTAGTCACAGTCAGTAAGACATTGATATCTTTACGTGAAGATCAATTAACAGAGGTAAGAAGTCTAAATATTATATGCCTATTTTTTTCTATATGATTATTATTATACTAGTTTCTGCCCACGAATCGCTTAAATATGAAAAAAAAATCCTGGAAAAACGAACGAAAACACACAAACATACTTTCACACAGTTATGGTTATTGTTCAAAGAACTTAAGCGAAATTTAACTGTTGCTTAATAACATTAAAAACGTTATTAAGCAACAGTTAAGCCTCACAAGAATTGTTATTTCTATTATCAAGCCATTCAATGCATAATTCTGGGGTGGGAGTGATTGTGTAAGTACCAATTACTTGCTTCAAATAATGCACACATTTTATGCATTCCACATTATGAAGGCAACGACCCTAGCAAGCTTTCCTCGGTCAGAGACTTCGTCGCATCGTACCACATATTATTACGTACTTGTTTCCTATCATATAGAGAAAACAGGCAGTTTGGCACAGGAACTTGAAATCCGGCCAACGTGATCTTCTACGAAGTTAATAATCGTATGCCTTACAAAGAAAATGTAAATAAATGAAACTGACATGATTACGTTACGTATAAATATATATATATATATATGTTAATATATTGACATTAATAACAAAATTTATTTCGAATATTTTATCAGAAATTAAATTAAACTGATGATATTTTTTTGTGTTACAGTTAAAAAATAAATTAACCGAAATAGAGCAGTCTCTTGCTGATAGAGAAGCGAACATGCTTTCTACTGATTTACGACAAGAATATGAGCGTCAATTGCAAAATATAAGGACTCTTCGTGGACTCTATGAAGAGCGTGCAAGATTGGCAGAAGTCACGAGACAGGCTCTTGTAAGAGAGCTTAATGAACACAAGGCATTGTATGAAACAGCAAGTTCAAGGTGAGTACGACAGTGGTTATTAGAAGATGCAGATAAGAGTATATCCCTATAAAATTCGGAATTTTGTCTGATGCAATTCAATGTTTTGCGAAGATTAAACTAATAGAAGAACAAAGGTACGTTACGATTCAAAATTTAAATTTTTCAGATGCACAGAGCTTACTTCTGAGATAGACGAACTAAAAGCTAAACAGTCCATACTAGAAGAAACAATTACAGAAAAAAATAACGAGATTTCTGCTTGTAAAGAAGAAATAGATGTTACGAAATCTGAAATGTTGGTCATTAATAAGGTTTGTATCGAATTAATAAAAACTTTGAGTAATGAAATTTTTGAGTCGTTTGAGCTATTTTGACGAAAACTTACTAACCTGTATATTTTGTAGCTCTTTTCACAGGTCCTCCTAGGCTACAGAACTAAAGGAGATTTAGATAATCTTGTACAAAGACTGGAAGAAAATCATGGTATATTGACCCATATGGCTGGCAATGAAAATGATTCTGAAGCTTCATCAGCATTGCCGAAACTACTATTAGAACTAGTAAATCAGGTAGATCATGGTAACACTGAGGCTTACGAAATCACAAATCAACCGACGACTGATCAATTAGGTAAAAATGTATATTGATAATGAAATTAAAATCATATCTATGCCATCTAAATTAATTTGTATTCTGTTTTATTTAAATATTTACGTATATTCTAGACGGTGAAACTGAAAGGTCCAATAATGCTGAAGAAATTGTTCAAAATCTTCCCAAGGTTTGGAAAGTCTTAATGGAGCTGTTAAGCCATCAACGTGAATCAAATACGAACAATTCCGAGAAGGTGACAACATGCTACAAATCTGTCGAAACGAAGTCTGGCCCAGTACTTGTGCCGAGCGTTAGTCAGACTTACATCAGATTAAAAGTAAGTTTCTATTTTCTAATATTCTTGTTTGACAGTTAAAACAAAACAACTTTAATAATTTAGAAAGATATAACATTGGAAATTATATACATGTGGTCCCGGTGGGATTCAAACATCGATGCGCACGGCAGGTGTTCTACCGAACGCGCCAACGAGCTCGTCAAAACATAAACATATACTACTAATATCCACCAATCTATCTATATAAAACAAAGTAATAACTTAAGAACGACTGCACCGATTTTGCAACGACTGTTGACTGCGCCAACATTCTGGCAGGACATCGTCCGTCGGGTCCGCTAGTCTAAATCTATACTAATATTATAATGAGTAAAGATTTGTTTGTTTGTTTCTTTCACCATTACCAGCGTGTAACATAGGCTTTTTTTGTGTATAGTACATCTTCAGTGCACCCATACGTGTTGCTAGTCTATACTAAAATTTTTTTGTTTGTTACGATTTAGCTCAAAAACTACTGGACTGATTTTTAAATTTATTTCACCAATAGAAAACTACATTATTAGCAATTTTTTGTGTATGCATCTACATCGCATCCGTGCGAAGTCGGGGCGGATTGCTAGTTTTATGTAAAGTCATCTATCATATTTTCTATGAAGATTTTATTGTTTATGCCCAGTTCTGTGAAACTAATCAAAAATAAAGTTTAATAATTCAGCTATGTTTCAAGGATCCTTTCTCTTTATATTTAAAAAAATCAGGTTATTTAATAAGCAAAATGAATATGTCAATAATGTAGTAAATCAGTAGTAGAGTTCTAGAGATTACTCACAAACAAATTCAATCTCTTAATTATATGAGTCATATATAAATAACGAAACAACTATGCACAAAACAAAAGATTTGTAATGACTAAGATGTGTGTTCGTAAAAATAGGTGTAACTGTAAAGATTCTTGGAATACCGCCAATGCATTCACGATCCTTAAAAACATCGTACACTGTATTTATTTATCACTGTTAGTATGTATTCTATAGGTCATCATCAGTTACTATTCTTCAAATTGTGTTCATTATAATAAATGTTTTGTAATAATTTTAAATTAAATAATTGCATTTACTTTTTTCAGGACTTGATAATAGAAAAGTTGAGTCTAGTAAAGGAGGTTAACCGTATGAAGCAACTTAATACTCATTTGGAAACCAGGTTGCAGGAACAAGAAAGGAGACTTTGTCTAGTTACCACAGAACTTAGCAAAACTTGGCACGTTGTAGGTCGATTACGAAAACACCATCAGCAACTACATACTCACGAGAAAATACTTAAATATGAACTACAGCAAAAAAGAAAACTCTTAAATGAATTGAAAGAAGAACTGGAATACTGTCGAGAGAAATGGGAACAAGCAAGAGAAAAAAATACGCAATCAGAAAAAGACTGGAAAAAGTTAAGGACTGAGTTTTCTAATAGGAAATTAAAAGATTCTACGGCTTTCAGCAATTCTGCTGAAAGTGGCTATAGTGACGAAAGACCATCTGATGAATCATCAGAATCAAATGATGAAAGTGAGTACACTATGGAGTCAAATCTTAAATGTAAAATGAAGTTAAAGAAATCATTTGAAATAACAGTAGATTCAAGCGTAGATTTTAACTTAACAGCAGAAAGGGAAGATCCTGTTAGTGACATGATTGATGTTGCAGATCTCTCCCTAGACACACAAGACGAAGCGCAGGAAACATTTGATGATTCTTATGATAATGAAAACCTATCAAAATCGGATAGAGTATCCGTAACTGAAGATGAAGCAGCAGAAATTGGCCATGATTCTTGTCATGATGATTTATCCATCTCTGAATCTATCCCGAACTCATGTGTTATTGAAGATATAAAAACAGATGTTAAAATTATTGCTTTCGATAAAGGTCAAAATAGTCTTGCTGCTGCTTTGTCGGAATTCGGACATTCATCACAGTCTCAAATGAAGACTGAGCCTATCGAAATATCTATTAATAAAAAAATACAAACTGAATCGGATATAAAGTTACAAGACCTTGAAAATGAATCAAATAACACATTTCATGATAGTACAACAGCCAGTGAGCTTCGTAATGACCATGAAAATACAGAATCAGACAAACCTAGTGAAGTAGTACCACTAGATTTTACAGAGTCAACAGAAGCAAACAGTACATTATTAGGAAATGCTAACAAGGAGGTCGTAGAAGAATCAGTTAACACGGATAATAAATTCAAAGTTATTTTAGAAAATATAAAAAAACAAGACGAACGTCTAAAACTTAAAGATAAAAAATTAGATGAATTAGAAAATAAATGTTCAGAAGTTGTAACAAACTTAACGAACACTGTGAACACGGGGAAAATACTTGAAGAAAAGTTAGATTCTTTGCAGGAAAAATATACTAACAAAGAAAATACGGTAGCTAATATAAAAAAGAACGGTGAAGGACATAGCAAAGTTTCAGATCCTGGACCCTCTGTTTCAAACAAAGAATTTTCATTAAACACCTGCAAACCAGAAGAAGAAATAAATAATATGCATGATGATAACAACAAGAAAAAAGATGACGTAATACTGACCTTTAAAAATGATATGAACAGTGGCGAAGGGGTCCTAATGAAAATGGACGCTTTGCACGAGCATTCTGTAGATATAATAGACAAGGAAGAGAAAAGCAATGACCTAAATAAATTAAAATTGCAAGCAGAAGCATCAACATCCAGTGAAATAGACCATGAAGCGAGATTTGCAGCACGGGACCTACGATTGAAGCGTCTTGAGGAACAAACTAAGTCATTAGTCAATAAAGTCAATAGCACTACAACAAAAGGTGTGAAAATACATTACAAATTGGAAGAATTGCATAATATTTATGGATCAGACCACTCACGTTCTGAAACTCCTTCAGAAGATACAGGTGAAAATTCACAAAGCAATGATGAGGAAAAAGAAAATGAAAATAATTAATTTCTTAAAAACATAATTTATTATATTGTATTTTTCGAGTATTAAATAAAACAAATATATTTTTTTAATATTTTATTGTTTACAAAGTGCGACTCCTTAAAAATTAATCAGATCAAAGAGAAACTTAAGTCTATTATTTACATTTTTATATTAGTGATGTGACATTTTTCGTCTGCATAGTCTTTGCACTTCACATCGAGTGAATTAGTGCTGTCATCAAGTACAGCGATGGCAACTTTCTGAACTTTGTCTGCAGCTTTGCCGAGGGGAGCAGTGTAAAGTTGCCGCGCCCATAGAGACAGTAAAAACATTTCTACCATCATCACCATGCTCTGTATCACTGAAAAAAATATTTAGCTTATAAAATTGCCCTTTACATAAATAATTTTATGTTTAGTTAAATAAGTTTTTTTAAGATTATTTTTTTATTTTTATGTAATAAAGCATTTCCTTCATTCATTTACCAACTCAGTTGCGACACCGTTGACTTTATTTTATTGAAACATTTAATTTATTTCCCACTAATATTATAAAAGTGAAAGCTTGTGAGGATGTTTGTTCTTTTTTTTCTTTGTTGAAGCTCTTTCACGCAAAAACTACTGAACGGATTTTAATGAAACTTTACAGTTTTATTGTTCAAATTTTACATATAGGCTACATTAATTAATTACCTATGTACTAAGGCGCTATGACAGTTTTTTGATTACTTACATTTGCCATCTCGTCTGAACTCATAAGACTTACTGACTTGATACATTGTAAAATATAACAAAGAACGGGCATCAGTTTTTTAATATATGAATTACCTGAACAATATGCTATGAATTAGAATCAGAAAAAAATATATTAGAAATTCAAGCAATTGCCCTTGCGCGATGAGAGGTAATACCGTTACACTCATACTTTACTGGAGAAGGACCTGTACTGCTCCTACACTCTGAAGGTCATTGGCGTGATAAAAAGCCTTAAAAAACTTACTATTAACAGCGACAGACGGATGCAAAGACATGACACAAGGCATGACGAACATCTCAGGTAGTACTTTTGCAATTCCCCATTGAAATTTGATAATGAAGAGAACTAGTTGAACCACTAGGAAGCGCGCCCGCGGCTTGCTCCCTGCCGCTTCAGCCGCTCGGATACACATCATCATCCCCCATATTCCTAACAGAATTGACGCAGCTATGAACGGTTGGATGAATATGAAATTGTGTATGTATAAGTCCTGTAACAAAAAAAAAGTTTTAAATCATAATATAACATAATATTGTATACTCATACTAACTAGATTTTGTAGACTTTTGTTTTGTTGTTTTTATATTGTAAAATTTTCATTTCATCCCATCCATTTCATATTTAATAGTTTATACGTTCGTTGGTAAAATTAGTATTGAGGACCTACCAGAACTTATTCTGACAAGGAAGGTCACTGTACCCCTACAACCTGATTCAATTAACTACGTTTTGTAGTTCACAAAATTCGCCGGGCTCGTTGACGCGTTTGGTAGAAACCCTACGCAACCTTGCGCGCCGATGGGTCGCGGTTTCAAATCCCGCCGGGACGACATGATTTTAATTTTCTATAAACATGTCTAGTCACTTCGGCCATTAAACGGATGAGAGGAATATAGAAATTTCTACCAGGTAAAGAAAAACCGTTGATAGATGGAAAAACCGTGAAGAGCACGTTGAGCGTTTCGATTTCAGTCAATGGATTTATGAATGCTCGAAAAAAGTAGGTCGACAGCGCATCATTGACTGATGTTCTATGGCTGAGGTACCTACCATCAAATGAACCTCATGCTCGTCCGTCGATATAACTAACATAAAAATAATATTCCCTGCATAATTTACTTACGAATTACATGAACATAAGGTAGAAAAAATAATACATACTATGTCCTCCGCCCTAAGTATCAGAATGAAGATGTAAATAATTCCCTGGCAAATAGGCATCTGTAGAATTAGATATCGTAGCCATGTAAGGCTCTTTCTGAAAGGAAATAATAATCACATTATGGCATTTAATAACATTAATTAGGTTTACTTAAAAATTGCGTTGATTCTCTTATTCTCATTTTCATACGTAAAATGTAAGATCGATGCATTTTAAGCAGCCCTCGGATTTCATTATCGTTTCAGTATTCCGCTAACGCACGGAGGTTTTTGTTTTTTTTTTAAATGTACAGAGTATGATAATTTGACTGCGTTTCACCTGATGGTAAGTGACAAGGCAGTAGATGGAGCATCACTGTTCCCTAACATGTACCTATTCACATTCGTCTCGAAAGTACCCACATTGTAAGTTGGCTGGAATACGGACGCCGGCAGTGCATTCCAATCTTTAGAAGTTCTCACGATAAAGGAGGTGGAGAAACGTTTCGTGCGAGTACGTGCGATATCGACGACGCGACGTAAGGATGGAACCAAAGTAGGAGGCTATCTCTGGTCCAGGGTCGCCAGACACAGGGATAAATGGAAAGATTTGGAGGAGGCTTTCACCGCTACATGCGGTCCATACCTACACTTAATAGCTTTTTTTTAAATAGTTTTTAAAAATTTAAATTATTCACTATAAATAAGTAGTTATTTTAGCTCTATTTGCATACTAACCTCACTGATAACCCCAAAAATTATAAAAAATAAGTGTAATGGAATAAATAAAGCTCATTCATTCATTCATTCAAGGATAGAAACCCAACCGGTGTCAGGTGGAACGGTGGTGGAAGGGTGATGCAGGTATAAGGTTGAGCAGCTAAAACGTGCAGTTCGAATTAAAAGCAAAGCAAACAGACATTAGTTCTAAGATTTCAAAAATAATATTTAAATTGTTAAATGAACATTATTTGAAAATTTTATTTTTACAGTTTGTTACATAACTTATTGTATTTGTACTATCTTAGTAAAAGTGCGTTCTCTAGTAGAGCAGGGGGCAGACAGATTTTTGTGTCCGTTTCATTGAACATTTTTCTTTAGGGGTATGTAATCTTCTGTGCCTTGTCTGCCCGAAACAATTTTGTTTTTTAATTCAAAGCCAGGACCTTATTTTTATTACATTATATTGTTTTATGCATTGTTTATTATATTGTATTAAGATTCAAATTCATTACTCTAAATATTAATATAATAATTTTATCCATTGTACAATTTAAAGTTAGGTAAAGGAAAACGACACATAATGTACACTCCCGCTATATTTAAACACGCTCTACGCTATTTTGTCAAAGGAACTCCCAAAATATGTAAATTGATAGGGTTCCTACAGGAAAATAAATTATTATAACAAAAAATACCCACTGTTATTGTCCTTATTGAAGACAAATGGAAATGAATATTGCGTCTTTGCACAATTAAGTGGTTTAAAAGGTGCTATCTATGAAATTGCTGAACCAATTCGAAAACACTTTCACTAATAGATTGCTATCCTACACTTAATTAAAAATGCAGCCATTGAAAACGTTTCAATTTGGCCGCAAGTGACACCGAAGTCCGGTAGTCTCCAATTAAAATAACTTACTTCTGAAGTTGGGGTCTCGGTAAGATGCAGCAAGGCCAACAACAACACGGTAACACGCGGGTCTCCAATTGAGATCCTGCTGACCGTCTGAAAATTTTAAATAAACAGGTTTTAAAAATATAGTATGCCTTTTTAGATAGGTAATGCCTCAATCGCGATCATTATATTATCCCCAGTTACGCGAAACTCAATGTGCATTTTATTTTATTTTTGCTATGCCATTACATTGCCATTGATTTTAAATATTATATATTATTAATAAATAACAAGTAATGTAATTTAATGTATACTCAGTAATAAAATCGGTGATTACTGCGAACGTCTTATTGAAAAATCGATCTAAGTAGGACCCTTGTAATCGAACAAATTCGGATACCATTATGATACAAATGACTTTATTTTATTTGTAAGGCTAACCCAACTTAAGAAATCGAAATTTCAAAAAAAAACCTTTTATTCTTTGATAGAAGTAAAATTCGTGTAGTGTGTCGTTCAATTCTTCAAAGAATAAAGTCGAGTGTAGAGATTATGCAGAAGTAATTTTGCTCTACGAATAGGACTTGGCTAAAATCTTTGCCATCACAAGACTTTATGGTATCATAATAGATACGATCAAGATTTAATTCAGCAGTCACACGACCGAATTAGGACTAGAGCCTTATTGCCTCTTTATATTATGATGTCTGTAGAATACTACTATTGCAATAATTTTGAGAAATGAAGGATGAATAATAAGTAATTTTGAAAAATAAACGTTTATATAGAACTCATATGTCATACGGTAGTTAAATATAGAAGGCCAGCGTAAGCAAAATAAAAAATGCGCGTTTAAAATCAATGTAATGCAACATTGCGATGTAGGTATCACTAGGGATGTACTCGTATATAATAAGAACGAAAACTGAATTTAATTTCCGAGAAGTGTTAAGATTACCTGACTAGTTGATGGACTCCACCGCACTCAGCGATGATCATAAAGTAGAGATGATACATAGCAATCATTACTGCCTCCTGGGCTATCGCCTCTGAGAGGACCCTTGCTCGAGGCACCACTATAGTTACAAGTCCTGCGGCAGCGACTATCTGCAATTAAAACAATGATTTTTAGGCAAAACATTTTTAATTTAGATCTCCAAAATTTAATTGAGATTTAAAGTTTATATCTCCACTTTCAATTATCGAAGACTTACAACAGTGATGCATTAATTATAACAATACACACAAAACTTCATCGCTATCTAGCAAATACAATATTATACCAGGGATTTATGGAGCTCCGTAACCGTAACCGAAACTATCGGATATCCGATATGAATCTCCTTAACCGTAACCGAATCCTCCATAAAACTTTCGAATAATTTCGGATAAGGGGAGAAGTCTAAATGGAAAAAATCTAGATTTTGTTTTTACCCAGCCGAGCCAAAACACTAGCCGCGCACGTCCCTTGCATTATTTTTTCTATTCTTTAGTCATAACTAGTCAGTCATTGTGGTCATTATAATAATACCTGGATGACCGAGCTTTGCTCGGTATTTTTTTTTTTTAAATTGTGTTTTTTGAAAATTATAAAGTACGAATTACATACTAATAAAATCAAGTCTAACCTCAAAGCAAACACTCATTGACTTCGTGTTACTTAACAACGCCATCTGCTGGAATAGCTTTAGTGTTGTGTTGTGTCGTTAAAGCAATTTAAAAAAAATAGTATTACTATTCGCCGTTAGATGTCAGGAAGAGTCATAATAGTATTACTATTCGCCGATAGATGTCAGGAAGAGTCATAATAGTATTACTATTCGCCGATAGATGTCAGGAAGAGTCATAATAGTATTACTATTCGCCGATAGATGTCAGGAAGAGTCATAATAGTATTACTATTCGCCGATAGATGTCAGGAAGTCATTTTTCAATTTAAATTGATAAAACACGAATAGAATGATATTTTCTAGAAATTATTCCTAGCTAGATCGATTTATCGCCCCCGAAACCCCCCATATACTAAATTTCATGAAAATCGTTGGAGCCGATTCCGAGATTCCAATTATATATATATACAAGAATTGCTCGTTTAAAGGTATAAGATATCTACCCAAGTATATTCTATCCAAAACAAATGGTTAATCCGAAATAATTTCATATCAAAATGAATGACCGACGTCTATGCTTTTGACAATGAAAGGGACAGCCAGATAATGTCTTTATTTTTAAACGGTCGATTGACAATGAACTTTATCTATTTTCTCTTTCAAACATTTCATAACGAAAAGAGAGAGTTGCGATTAGAAGCATAGAATTAGCTGATAATCTAATAGTAGACTTGTGTTTCCGCATGAGTAAGGTTAAAGACCAACATATTATGAAATCATGAGTTTTATGCAACAGTTGAAACTGGTTTTAATGTCCCAACAAAATTCCGTTAAAGTGTTTATCCGTAAATTAGGTCGATAACGTTCTTCAAGATGTAAAAAGGGTACCTACCTAATACTGGTTAAAACTTTCTTTGACTTTGTATTCTATTTTTAAAAGAATTAACTAATGAATAATTACATAGATAGTAGGTACTGTCAGTATGCAGTATGGAAGCGTCTCCGCACTCGTTTTCACTGTTCACAGCGGATGAAAAAACGCGTCATCTTCACTAATATTATAAAGAGGAAAGATTTGTATGTTTGTAACGAAAAAACTCAAAAATTACTAACCCGATTTTATAAAATTAAGTAAATATGTATGTATTTGAGTCATTTACAAAATTCTCCATCGGTATTTCCGAGCCGATTCGACTTAGACACATTAAAAAAAAGGACCTACATATTTCTTAAATGCCGGCAACACACCTGCGTATCCTCTGGTGTTGCAAATATCTAACCGCCTATATTACTAACCATCAGCTGAACCGACTGTCTATTTTCCCCTAAATCCATAAAGTAAAATCTATAAATTCAAAAAATCGAAATATACGAAAAATAAAATACTTACTGGATAAATACTTAGTACAATAGCTACGTTTAATTTTGATTCTCTCCATTGCCTTAATGCTGACCGAAGTGTTAAAACATAGAGTATACATATTGCTAGTAGCAGAAATACACCGCAAAGAATAATAACCCAGGCATATATACTGAGCGCTGTGGACAATGAAACATAAATGTTATTATATGTAGGTACAACAATAATTTCAAACAAAATTTGTAATAGTGCGAAGTAGTAGTGTGTCGTCGTCAAATTATTGACTGACGAATTTTAGGAAAATGTTTTTTTATTTAGCCTACCAGTCTACCTGAAGAATAGCCAGTAAAATCGCAAACTGTTTACAGATAAAAAGCACCATTGTAAAAGCAAACAATGTCATTTTTAATTCCACTAATAGCTTATTAAGCTGATAGACAAGATAATCTTTATAACCACTGCTATAAAATATGTATATCGTCCTACGGACTCCAAATATACCTAACTGTTAATTAATAGCTGATGCCCGCCACTTCGTTCTAATGGCTATTTATACCAATGTAAGTACAAGGATTGAAGTCAATCAATCCAAATTTTGCATCACATTATCGACATGTTTAATGATTGAATGAGATTTATATCAATCAGATTGTACGTCACCAAAATGCAGATGTCTTTTGGCAGAAATCACGACAGAGGCAGAGAATTCCAGTCCTTTCAAGTTCTTACAATTAAGGAGAAAGAGAAACGTACAAAAGAGAAGAAACAAAAGATGAAGATGAAAAGAAGAGAAGTAATAATTGTGCTGCGAATGAATTGATGAAAAGACGAAATGAAAGATCTTATAAAAAATTATTTATATATGAATATAATATGTCAACTAAATATTTTCTATTCTTATGTACATCTGAAATGGGACCGCATATCCACTATTCTACGAATACATAGGTACCGAAAATGGCGAAATAAATAAACTATTTAATTTACATATCAAACTGTGATTGACATCTGACAATTCGAAAAAGTTCAACGCGAGTCAGTTTGCATTGCAATTTGGTGATATGGTGCCTTTAAAATAATTTTTAAATGATGATAACTTCTCTTTCCGTGAACCGATTTCGATGAAACAAAGCCTATATGTTGCCCCGAGCTTATTATATCTTCGGAAATTAGAGTGAACAAACAGACAGACAAAAATCTTAAAAATTGCATTTATGCATTCTGCTACCCTTCTTTTATCATCCCTCTTAATTTCTGGTAAAAATATTTAGTGAAGCGTAATTTCGATCCTACTATTTTATTATGTAGGTATAGATTTATACCAAAGTTGTCTGTAAAATATCTTAATTAACCAGGTAAGGAACTACTATTCAACGATGGTAAAACGATGAATTGCGTGTTGCACATTTCGGTTTCAGTCTAAGAACTCATTCAAAAACATTGAGTGAAATCATGTGTCTGACGTACCACCTACCATCAGCTAAGCCTGACGCTCATCTAACATATTTTTTTATGTTTGATAGATGTGCTAACGTGGACGCCAACATAATATTAAGCAACCAAAACGATTAATCTTCTACTTATATAAAACCTTGATAGTTACGTGATATCCACAGGTATATCTACAAGATGGTGTTAAGTGACAACGTAGCGTAGACCTTTTACACAGCCCTTTGCCCATGACCCTCTTATTTAACCGCAAGACAAAGATTCATTATTGTACTTACTACTTACCTACGTAGTCATCAATTACTAAGCAAAAATACAGATTTTTTTCTTGATTAAAAGTTAAATAGCTAATTTATTAAGAAACTCGCGTTTTGTTTCTGTTATAAATATTTACGTGATAATTACCTGTATTATTGGTTTCAATATGAATGCTCAAGAATCTTATTTATTATAATAATAGTCATTAGTCTCTTATTATTCATTTAAAAATTATGACACACTTAAGACCTACAACCGTGTTTGTACCAAAATATCTCGTCTCTGTAATAATATAACACTATAGTTACATACAATTAATCAAAGGTATTTCTTGTACCTACGTGATGACTGATGATAATATGTAATGCATTTAAAAAATAACAGCTTAATGGTTTCCATCGCCTGAGGCAACGTTTGAGCAATGCTTACTGGAGCTCTATCACAATCGCTAAGGCTGGGGATTCCATCCCGAGGGTCTTGGTCTCAAAAACTTTTTCGAATTTTCGAGACTCGAGACTGCTACCTCCAGTCTCGGGAGACTATTCTACTAAACTAAATCACCGACACATCGATGGGTCGTGGGTTCGAATCCCACGGGGCGACATAATAATAATTTTCTTCACCACGTCCGGTAACTACAGGCATTGAACGGGTGGGAGGAATATCTAAATTCGAACCTGGTAATGAACCACCGTTCATAGATAGAAAAACCGTGAAGTGCATATAGCACGTTTCCGAATGTTCGAAGTAAAGAGTAGGTCGACAGCGCATCATTGACTGATGTTCTGTGGCTGAGAAGACCTTCCATCAAGTGAACCCCATGCTCGTCTGACGAAATAAAAAAATCTGTATTATAACTGAATAAATTCCTAACTAATATACGTATGAAACCTATTTTCGAAATAGTCTCGAAAGTTTCGTAAATTGCCGGAACATAATAACTTTTACCGAATTAATGTTCAGAGATAAAGTTCTTTTACATATAGAAAATGTATCTTCACAAAATATTTGTGAGTGAGATATAAATAAATCTGTCTAACGTAGGTAGGTATATTACGGTTAAAGGATATCTGAAAACTAGATTATTATTCGCTTTGTCTCTATTTTATTTTCCTTCCTGTTTAAACACAATTTTGTGAATCAGCCGGCCTAGCATGACCGCCACGAGATATGTCGCGGACGAGAGAAGACAAACTAAGATGTAAGATATCTCGATATATTATATCGCGACATCGACAATTTTGATAGAAAAGATATCTCTATCGACAAATATATCTATTTTTTATATTAAAAGTCGAGTTTTAAGTGTAATTGTCATGTTAGACTCGAAAGAAATAGAGCGATAATCGATTAAAACACGAGAAAACGGTCGACAAAATTTTGTCGCGGTTGTCATGCTAGATACCCTGATTTCCAAAATTTATATTTGAAAATCATCCTTGTATGACGTTATAGACAACTTTAAAGTAAAATCTATAAAAACAATTACTGCAGTTCAGTAACATCTTTATTAAAATATTTTTACAACTGGTAATATTATATTGGGTATTTATGGATAATTGGACCGTATCGATGGAAATGCCATGACACTGCAACATTGAGAACATTTCCTGTAATAAGTACTTATATAGTACGTAATTCGTCACTTACCAGAAAAATAATTTTGCGGAATAAATGAAGGTCGATAGGTTAATACTACTGAGTTTTTAACATCCGTTTTTAATTTGATTCAGATTGATGTTTCACGATCGCAAATAAAGCAGGAAAATGGAGCAGAACTAATACAGTTTTATATTATGATGATTATTTAAGCGAATAGCCCAAACAATCGAGTTAATATTAGTCAGCCTTACCTCTGACTCTAACGAAAAATCCTGAAATATGGTTATCAATATATTATACTGGGGTAAAATATTTTGAAACTATCGAAATCTTAACGCAATATTACTTTATTTTTTAATAAATAAAATATTTTGTTTATTTTTTGTTATAGACCAAGACACGCAAAGTCATGCAAGGCGTGGAGAATAGGTCGAATGACGCTACTTCAATTAAGGAAAGACTAAATCGTAGATAACAGAAGTAAGCCAATAAATTCAATTATAGAATGACATCAATTTTAAAAATAGAATTATGTAATTATTATTATTTTTCGCCCAAAGGGCAGGCCATACCGCCTAGTCTTATGTTATATTTTCCTTATCTAGAATTATGTAAGTGACATTCCCAGTATGCAATAATTATTTTAAAAGCATTTATTATCAAACCATAGAGCAAAGAATGATAGTTCTTAAATAAGTTTTGCGAGTCAAGTATTGTCAATCAAAACAAGATGAAGTTATCATTTACTATATTAAAAATTCATTATTAATTTGAGCGACTTATGCTGTTAATACGACGTAATACGAGTATTTACGTGACCTTTTAACTTCTTTTGTAGCGTAAAATTAATTTCACTCAACTTAAAACACAGATGAATAGATTTTTATTTGAAACCAACAGTTGAATTTTAACTATCAAAGCTTACTTTATTATTAAAAGGTATTAGGTTCATGTAATATAGCTGTATACCTATTGCATGATTTTTTTCTGTGTTCGCAGCATGAAATGTTTTTAGGAATACTATGATCAACGTAACGACTATCGATTGTTTTAAAAGTTTGCCATTTTTTCATGTCACATGCTAGCCCATCTATCTTTAAAAAAATGATAACATCCGGCACAAAAATAACCTCTCTCTGCGTAAAAAATAAATTTAAATCATTGCTGTGTTTTATGTGAAATTTATGCAAACTAGTTAAATTACTCATATTTATAATAATAAATCTCTGTGTGTAAGTTCTATTGAAGAATTTTATAACATATTATGTGGGTTATCTAGAATTGCTATCAAATATTAGATCTAGGAGTTTCTGTATAGCATAACCAAAATAAGTCCATACCACAATAGATAACCGGCGAAATTAACTCTATCAAGATAAGATAATATTATCTTTGTTGCAAGTATAAGTACCTCTTTCGTTTAAATGACAATACTCGGCTTATATCAAAAATTCTTCTTTCCAAACCATTCTTCTTTAAATAATATGAATTAGGTACACTTAAATCACTCATTAACTGTCTTTAAAAAAAAATCTTTGAAATACTTCATTGAAAACACCGACTCAACTTCATATTCTCTTCAAAGATTTTTCATTATAAATGGCACTTTGCTTTTACGATACGATTTACCAAACTCTACATAGCGCACGCTCTTATTATATTAACAACTCTATCACATTAAATTTGAATTTAATATTATATTTATAAAGACCTCTCTAAAATAATAATTAATAAGTTATCATAGGTAAGTTTAATTCAATTTTTACCATCAATTGTTAAATGTTAGGGAACAATTAGAACAAATTAATTAACATTTCATTGCCGCCAAAGCACTATAATAAATTATATATGTATAATGATTCTAGTTAGGGTTGGTTTTAGTGGAAAATTAATGCCGCCTCCGTATATCAATGATAAGCAGGTTGCGTTAAGTACCAGAGGTCGCGAGTTCGAATTCCGGCGAATATTTCCGAATGTGATGTACCGAAAAAGTGCCTTGGGGACTCTGGAATTAACATTTCGTTTATGCACAGGGAAACCTATTTGGGTATTTAAGTTGAAGAAAAGGTATATTACCGTATAAAGCTATAAATAGACTAATTTATACTCTATAATATAGATAAACTCTTATTCGGATCATTATCCGAATTTACTTTCGTCCAAGTTTTTAGGACATCACTGAGATCCTTTGCATGCTAACTAGACCTTACAGTAACGTTATTTTTTTTGGAACTGTGTGATAGTTAAACTCACATATTTAGAACATAACTCACATAAATATAAAATTATGAATGAAACAGGTAACTAGAATATGCTCAACGTAAATGTGATGAGATGGGATTTTTTTCAACAATTAGTTTCGTTTCTTACTAGCTCAAAAACAGGTTAAACGCTGCACGAAATCGGGTTATGTGTTAAATACATGAGGACATACAATAAACGAGTAGTCGCGTGACATATTTTGATAATTGTTTTAATTAAGGGGGCGAAAGCGTCCGAAGCGAAGGTATTTATTTCAATTCTAACACTAAATATATTTCTATAAAGCGAAAAATATATCTATAGTGAAATTTTTAATTGTACAATATGTACATTTTTTTTTACAGACAATTTACATTATTAACTGCAATACAATTCAATAAATTAACTAGATAAAAGTAGGTAAACAAAACTAAAATTTACTTTTAATTTACTTATTAACTATAAGTATCTGTTTATTACTAATTAAATTATGTATCATAAAATGCTACCTGCTAAGTATGACCCGATATCTGGAGTAATGCTGTAACTGTGACACAACAAAGTTGTGTTAATGATGGCATTGTTAATTTCTGGTAGTACAATATCCACACTTACATGCCTCGCATTCAAAACACGAGACCCACTGCTAGCCTCTGACAATAAATCCATTTTAAAAAAAAAAAAATATTGTCTATGACAATTTTATTCCATTTTTAAATTGCGATACCGCGGCAATATTATTGAAAGACGCGTCGCCGAGCGCGTTTTACAAATTACAGTGTTCACAAAGCATCGGCGCTGCGTTTCCTCACTGACTGCTCACTGCCGCGCTGCGTTCACTTTCTTTCGACATTTTGGCTGCGCAACTCGATGTGTTGTACAATATCCCCAACCGACATAGGTAGTAGGTACTTTAATCACCTTATTACGTTTATATCATCTTTCGTGTACATTAAACCCACACTTTTGCTAAAATCATAATTCACGTAACCATTATTTAACTTCTCATTTTGTTGGTAATGCACCTCCTTTAAAATTGCTAGAACATAATTATGTACCTACCTATTATGTTTAATAAAGATTTTATTGTAAGAGAAAGTCATAGAGGCTACGTATGTGGCTAACGTGTAACTTAACTTTCATATCAGGCTATTCATAAAATTAAATTACATATAACCAATCCCAGGACATAGTCGGATACGATACAATATCCTACATATTTTGTCATAGTTTTTTTGTTGTGAAACGCAGCAATTGTAAAACTTTCTTGAAAACCTGATAAATTAAAAATTTAATCGTAATTTCGATTTTATTTTTATAGACTTTTGAGAAGATAAACATTAATGCAAAATAAAATCCAAATATAATAAGAATATCTACTAATCCAAAATATTTAAAAAATCTTCGAACATATTAGATACTTGTTTTTACTTACTTTGTAATTTGTATAAGTGCATTCAATTCGAATATCACTACATATTAAACAAAGTCCTCCGCCGCGTCGGTCTGTCTATCAGTCTGTCTGTTCGCGATAAGTCAAAAACTACTGAACAGATTTTCATGGAGTTTTCACTAATATAGTGATTCATGACGAAGGTTTTAGTGTATAGTTTGTCAAGGTTTCGTATAAATTGGTTGAATTATAACGATAATTGTTAGAGTTGTCGGTGGAAGTCCAGCCGCCTGGGAGCTTTCATCGAAAACGCTGCGTTACCCATCTGGGATATATCAAAACAATGTATGGTGGGATATTCCTCTTTTATAGACCTACAAAAAAGTCCGCGATGGCATATTTCTATCTTGTAAGGATATCTTACTATACCTATTCTATCTGCTAAAAAATGGTCACGTATAATGCAGTAATTCTAATGGTATTTAGACGGATCAATTTAAATAAGTTAGTTATCTTAAACATTTCATGCAAATAATCAACAGACGTGCCCAGGAGAGTTAGTAATTAACTTCACTACCATTGGAGATACTATTTTAATTTTAAATTTGCGTGTATTCGTTCGAGTCCAATAGCTATTATACTGTCGTGTAATTGCATTGGTGCGAAGTGAGGGTCGTTCGTTAATGTAATAAGTAGGTATAACATAGATTATACTGATAAAAACTATAAAAATAAACAATAATACCATAAACTATATCTTAAGTAACAAAATACAAACCCTCAAGAACTGTGCCATGTGGCATGGTTTAGATACTCGCACCATTGCCTCCAGGGGCGGATTTCCCTATAGGCAGTGGCGTAGCTAGGTGGACAAGGGCCCCAGTGCAAAGAGAAAATATCGTAATCCCCCGGCTAAATATCTTCAGCAGCCGCATTTGCAAATTATTACTAATCAACAAAGCTCGGAGCTTCTGTTTCTCTTTCCAAAGCCCAGGGGCCCCTCTCAGCTTCAGGGCCCTGGTGCATTGCACCACTTTGCCCTATGATAGCTACGCCAGTGCCTACAGGCCGAGTACGCCAGGGCATAGAGCGGCAAAATTTCGGAGGCAGCAGAACTCACAAATATCATCAGATTGAGGTAACTTTATCATTTACTAACATTCCTTATATTTTACTTTAATTTAATTGTTATATTTCATTCAATACTTTGTGATTTAGTTGCGTAGGAGGGCGGCATTCTAGGGCGTTTCAAATCCGCCACTGATTGCCTCGCTGATTGGCAGGTTGTCGCAGGTTGATTCGCTGGCGAATGCTCTGGCTTTCTGAAGCATGGACTAGCCACAAAGTCAAGCAAGGACTCAAAGGGTCTAGGTACTACTTATACGGTGAATTTACAAATTATTTAAAAGAACTACGCCCATGGGGTATTTTTTAATGTTCTTAGAATATGCATACCCACAAAAACGTTATATTTCATACAAGCTAAAATTATTTTCTTACAAGTATCACCTCTTTAACGATCTTGATCCCAAGCAATAACGATTTGAAGGTCCGATGATGTTGAAAATAATATTTATAAAGTTCTGATCTTGAAAATATTGCAAAATAATGTCCATAAATAAAATAAAATCAATTAGCAAAAGCTCGTAATGAAATTGTTCCGATTTATATCTACAGAGGGCGCACATTGGTTTTTTTAATCGTTCGCATTAAAATTGTATGGTCACATACACTAGATGGCTCTAACGCAAAATATAATCCTGCGTTGATGCCATAATAGGGCATAGAGTATAACTTATATAGGGAATGCCGAATAACGCTATCGAATGCTAAAAAATCACTACAAAATTTAAAATTAAATTCTCACGGACAAAATTTATTACTGTTTAGTTTGCAGGGCCACGATGAAGAACAATTTGTATGACACAATCAAAACAAGTTTTTGTACCTACGTTAATCTTTGTAATAACACTAATAAGCCTTAATAAAACTTTTTGGCCTCATTTAAACAAAATATAAAAAAATCAATACATTTTATTTAATGCGTGTTTATTAATTATCTTATCAATCATAAACTCAAATAAAAAATTACATCATTTGTGGTTGTTAAGACGCACGTGCTATGATTAGAATTTTACGAATCTGCTATTCACCGCTAGATGGTACTAGCTTCTTTACGTTTCGTTTTAAATAAATCTTATTATATCATATATGTACTGGAGTCTAGTCTTGTAAAATATAAAAACTTGACGAAATTCATACTCAGTCAGATACCTTATTTATTTTTACAGAAATTTACAGAAATATTATATTATCAATTTAGCATACAAAATTTACTCACTACCAGATGGCTATAGAAACTTTATACAGTCGTTTTACAAATACCTACCACGTGTTTAAAATTGACTCGGTAGTCGGCACCGACAAGTTTTATTAAATAATAATAGTGGAATTGATTATCTTTTCAGTGAAGGTCGGAAACTAGGAAGTCATCGTAAAATATTATGGGATTACAGAAGTCATCCCCACTTTTAAATTACGATACAATTTAACGATTGTTATAGAACAACGCTTTAGTAAAAAAATATATTGATAGTGACTTTATTATTACATTACATAAGTTATATCAAGGTTGGCTGAAATAATAGAACTGCTCAAATTATATTTCAATTCAATATTCAATTCAATATTCTTTATTGTACCAAAAAAAAAAAATAAACAACATAACAAACATAACTAATCTGGAGAAGTACATATTGGTGGCCTTATCGCTAGGCAGCGATTTCTTCCAGGCAAACCATAAATTTTAGGACAAAATCATATATTAGCTAGGTAGACCTGCGATTTTAGGCACAAACAATTTAAAAAAAAAAACAAAACAATATTAATATACCTATAAACTAAATACTACATTATAACATGTCAACAATTCAATAGAAAAACAATTAAAGACTAAGATAGTGCAACTTTACCAGAGTCTTGAATGAATCTAGACTTTGAGCCTTTCTAATTGAAGCAGGGAGAGAATTCCACAGCCGAACAGCTTTAGCAGCAAATGAAGCATTATAGAAGTTTGAGGAATGGACTGGCACAGCCAGCGATAAATTATCGACAGAGCGAAGGTTCTGATTGCGAGATCCCAAGAAGACAAATTTTTCTTTAAGATACAACGGAGTCTTAGGATCAAACAATATACAATATAATAGAGCGAGTAAGTGAGCATTCCGGCGATGGCGAATGGAAAGCCACTTCAGCTTAGCACGAAACTCGGATACATGGTCGTATTTACGTAAGCCAAATATAAATTTAATAGCAAAATTTTGGAGTCGCTCAAGTTTGTTAATTTGCTCAACAGTTAAATTTGAAAAACAGGAATCAGCATAGTCAATGATGGGTAGAAGTAAAGATTGAGATAACATAATTTTTGTTCGAATCGGGAGAAACTTCTGTAAGCGTCTTAGGGAAGCAGCTGCAGCAAACAATTTTCTACTGATTTCCTTTAAGTGAACTGTCCATGAAAGCGTCTGGTCAATATGGAGACCCAGATCCTTGACTGACTTACTGAAAGGTATCACCACACCATTAACACAAACAGCAGGAATAGATGACCAATCAATCTTGCTAATAAAATTTGGACTCCCAATGACGATAGTCTGGGTTTTAGATAGGTTAAGACTTAGTCCAAAGCGTTTACTCCAGTCAAATATGGAAACCAAGTTTTTATTGGTGTCGATTATAGCTTGAGGTAAGTTTTCAAAAGAAGAGTGAGAATAGATTTGGAGATCGTCAGCGTACAAGTGATAGTGGGAGGAGATATAAGATGTAACAGAGTTTATAAATATGGAAAAGAGAAGTGGAGATAACACACCACCTTGCGGTACTCCAGAAGAAATGTCGCACCAGGATGACATAGTACTGTCTACCTTGATACGTTGACGACGCCCGTGCAAGTAACTATGAAACCACTCAATAGCTGCTAGTGATATATTAAGGGAACTCAATAATGACAGTAAGATATCGAAGTTAACTGAAGTGAAAGCATTACTGAAATCCAATAGAGTCAAAACTGTAAGTTGTTTACTGTCCATGCTCCGACGCACATCGTCAGTAATTTTAACAAGAGCCGTTACAGTACTGTGACCGGGTCTAAAGCCCGATTGAAAAGGATCAAGAAGGGAATTTTTGGTAAGAAAGTAGCTTAATTGTTGTTGAACAAGCTTTTCAAGGACTTTTGAAAGAAAAGGTAAAATAGAGATAGGACGATAATCAGAAAAGGAAGAAGGGCTAGTCTTCTTAGGAAGTGGAATAAGATGCGCTTCTTTCCAAGCTGAAGGGAAAGTACCGGAACTTATTGAGAAATTAAGGATATGTGTTATGGTGGGAGTTATGACATCTAGAAGAGGAATAATCATACTACGGCTAATGTTATCACTGCCGACTGCACTGGAGCTAATTGAGTGTATGGACTTCCTAATATCACAGTCAGAAAATTGAGTAAAGAAAAACGGAGGGAAATTAGGGGTGGGAAATAAAGAAATTGTTTTTAAAGTTTGTGACTTAACAGTGTCACTGTAAGAATCATGAGAACGTGAGAAATGTTGGTTCATTGAATCTAAGTTAAGTGTTGTAGATAAAGAGTTTTGATTAGCCTTCCCAACTCCCAAAGTTTTTAGAAACTTCCAAATTTTAGCAGAGTCACCGTTCTCAATTGTCGTGTGAATATGGTCTCGTTGAGCATCCCTACACTTAGTATTACAGCGATTCCGAATATGTTTGTATATCTCACGATCTGTGTCACTGTGTATATTTGTTATAGGTATATATATTTGAAAGCTTTAATTATTACATAACTTGTTTTTGTAACGTTGAACTTTTAGACTTTGAAAGATGTAAAATATACAATATTTTTTATAAAGAGTTAAATAATGGAATAATTAATTAATAGTTTGTTATTAAAAATATTAATATTGTATGATATTATGTTAACTAATTTTCAAAATGTAATGTGATTCGCTTACATAACAAATATGATAATAGGCGAGAGATTTCTGATAAGTGCGACATTTTTGAAAATCATAGTGAAAATAAAATAAAAGATTGTATAGGTATAGGTATATTGTAAAAAGAGAAACGTGCAAATTTAAATAATTGAATGATTGCATTAGTGCATATTAAACGAATGATAATTCAATTAATTAATTATTTTTTAGTCGTTCATTTGTAAGCAGATTTAATACATAAATATATCAAGGAAAGAAAAAAAAAATTAGTTTATTCAGGGGTAGTCACCACGTGGAGGGGAGTAAGAGTTTATGCAAGGTTTGACTACTTTAATGTAAAATCAAGGTAATTAAAAAAAAAATATAATTATATCCATACATATTTCTTTAAATCATATTTTGTAAACATTCTCGATGTTTCATTGAGACAATGAACTTTAAACAAAATTGTGCCTACGATATCATAAAAAAGTACAACGAACAATATACCTAATCGCCAGGAAAAAAACTGCGTAAAACCGAGGGCAACGTCCTTATCGAGTTTTGGTTCACCGAAACAGCCAGCTCACAACTACATATAAATAATAACATAGGCACAAATACACAAGTCTGACTCAGTAAATAAAGATAAAGGATAAATTTCATTAGTACCTTATAATAAGGTTGTGTTTCCATTGATTGAGTTTTTAAAATTTAAGTTGAAAACTCAAGACCAGTAAATAATCTTTGAGATAATTTTTTTATAAAAATAATTTTGATTGTTTAGTAGGTAGTTTATTTGGCTGGCACGTTGGCTTATCATGAACATAATAAATAGTTTTCATTATTATTTTATATAATAACGACATAAAAATAAATATCTTGTTCTGATTATAATTTATAGGTTACTGTTTTAAAAAAATCGTTAGGTTAGGTCTGAATATACAAACTCTTAGTACAGCCACGCCTATAAATAAACGTCGTACCTGTTCCAATATGCGAATATTTAATATGTCTGCATACTTACGTAATGTCTATTATAGCTATGCTATATTTAATAAACTTTAAATAAAGATAAATTTCATTAATACTTTATATTAAGGTTTTAATGAAATATATTAAGGTTTCTATTGATTGAGTTTTTAACATTTAAGTTGAAAACCAGTAAATAATCTTTGAGATAATTTTTTTATAAAAATAATTTTGATTGTTTAGTAGGTAGGTAGTTTATTTGGCTGGCACGTTGACTTATCATGAACATAATAAATAGTTTTTCATTATTATTTTATATAATAACGACATGAAAATAAATATCTTGTTCTGATTATAATTTATAGGTAATTATATTTTTAAAAAATCTTTAGGTTAGGTCTGAATATACAAACTCTTAGTACAGCCACGTCTATAATATGTCTGCATACTTACGTAATGTTTATTATAGCTATGCTATATTTAATAAATCAGCAACATTACGAAGGTAAAGTATTTAATTCTAGCACGACCTAATTACCTTATTAATATATCTAGATCACCGCAATATTATAAACAATCAAAATGATAGGTTTTAAAGTAAGAATACTGAATATAACGTACTCATTAATATTACCTACTTGCTTATAAAATATCTTTCCTGGCATGCGCGTTGGTCAAGTAGAGCGACAAGCCTAAGTCCTAACCACTACATAGATAAGACGTTCACGTTACAGACATGTTGAGTTGCTCTTGTGTTTATTTACGTCCATCGTATTGTTTGTATACATCCCGGCACGACTGCGCATCTGACTACGTCATACCCCTCCCGTCTACCCCCTCGGAGACCCCCAATTCGTATACCGGGGTCGAATCGGCTAGACATGGGTAACTCAGCAAAATTTCCTGCGCCAACTCAGCAACTCAGGCGCAGTATAGTGCGTCGGCTCCTTGAGTCAACCTCAAAATTGCGCCACGGCGCAACAAAATTGGCCGCGCAAAGCGAGCAGTGAAACCTCCGAAACGCACGCAACGCCACGCTCATAGTTCACTCAGTGAGTGGGTACTGTGCCGTGCGCCAACACATTATGAATGTGTGAGCTGACTCACCCTGCGCAGTGAACCGTGCCGGCGCAATTGCGCTGCGCAGCGCAGTGTTACCCATGTCTAGAATCGGCTCACTCCGCACTCACTCATTCATTCGACATTCGCAAACGTAGGTGCACGCATCTAGTAAAATTTAACTCCTCATACCATAATAAATTAAATCCTTCAACGCTATGTTGAAAGAGACATCCCGCTATGATAACCGTACCACAGCTCAAGAAGAAAGGCGTCCATTAGCATCAAGTCGATTACCACCTATCGAAGAGCTAACTATTGGGTTAAAGCAAAAGCTTCACCTGCAAGCTCGTGCAAGAGCTGCACCTTATTACATTAGAAAGCAAGAACCAGTTGATCTCGTGGAAAGGTTAATAGAACAACGTGCCCTTGTTGCCGAGGCTGTTCGAAGATTACAGGAAAAGAAACAATCGTGTCATGAAATATCAGTGGACTCCTAATTTATCTATGTTATTAAAACAAAACATTTTAGTTGTGAAAGTGTGGAACGTGTTGTGAAATCGTTTATTTGTGTGTACGAAACGTGTCGGGTTACAATGGTGCTATATGCGGAGAGCATGCGAGAGCGAGATGGGTGGTTGTGACGTGTCACGCACGACACGAATCACGAGAATGAACCAAAATGGCCGCCGGTATTCTACAATCATAATATTTATTCATCGTTTTATAGTGACCTTAACTGATCAAAGTACTGAATGACGTAACCAACGTTTAGTTTTGTAATTTTGTTTAATAATGTATTTTAATTAAACAAATTTCATTTAATGCAACAATTAATGTACACCGTAAAGCATTTCCAAGTAAAATATTTAACATACATTTATAAATGTAAAGTATTTACAAGCTTTAAATAAAAAATATTGTTTTCCTATTTACTTACTTAGATAAAATATTAAGCTAATAATTTATAATTTTGGAAATTGCAATCGCGTTTTCAAGATTTAATCAACATTATGCATAATACATTAAATAATAAATTGAAATATACATTTTATTGATTGAATTATGTACACGTTATAATAAATAATAAGTCCGTTATCACTTTCACAACATACTGTAAACATAACAGTACATACAAATGTTATTAGTACAGTTAGGTATTTCCTCGCATACTCTATATTAGGAAATTTGTATCGCACAAGAGCGATTTACAGCATGTTTAGCAAAATAAACGAAGCATTTACCATTCCAGCTTTACTTTTAACTGGATAGATGGTACATCGCGTCCATAACTGCTTAATTTAGGAACGTTTTAGGCAATATTTCAGTTACTATTACGTAATGTAATTGTTTAGAATGTCAAATCTTTTTAATACTTATAATTATGTACAATCGTACCAAACCAGGTATAAAAATTAATGTTACATGTGTGCATGTTTTAGTGCATTTTGTGATTTTAGATAGTTTAATTTATGGTCGATCTTGTGATTTAGATAAGTAATAAAGTTATAATGTAATAAATGGAATGAATTTCAAAGAATAAATATTTTGTTTATTTACTAATCCCCTGTACGGTCCAATTATAAATTATAATTAAGCTAATATAAAAAAAATATACTCAGCGTTAACAAATAACAATACTCATTAGTGTGTAATATAGCGCCATCTCGTATTGAATAGTATAGTATAGAAAAAGATGACTCCGCAATTTATTAATTATTCTAAGTTAACGAGTACCTTTTTATATTTAATATACAAAGAAATTTAAATAATTATGTGAATAAAAGTGTTTATTTCGCATTTTTTTGTAAATAATCACATATTATACCAAATTATTAGCGCCAGATGTGACATTAGCTACTACCAAATATTATGATTATTATCATTGTCAAAGTGACACACCATACGGCAATCGGCATACCGATTGGCGATTACCGAATATCAATGCGAATACACATATGTCATATACAATAAACAAAGTGTAATTAATTCAATAAGGACTTTTATTATTGAGTGAGTATTCGTTTGAGTTTAACTTTTGATGTAGTTTTTGAGTTGGAGACCTTTTTCTCCAAAATACTGTATAACAGCTACACAAAACACTTAGGTTGAATGATAATACATTTAAATTCATAATATCCATAGTAGTTTTAATTAAAATTTAAGAATATCAATAATTGATCTTCGAATAAAAAATAATATTATTGCTACACTATAAATTATACTATATATACTGCTTTAGTATTATTAATAAATATTATTTAATTTTGACAAGTTAATATTTTTACAATTATTTTATTATACCTACATAATACATCAAAACGTTTACCAAACTTGTAATTACTTCTAAAGCAACATTGCTCATGGGGCAGATAAATGATATCAGTTTTATCATATCAGACTTACATAATTTATTATGATTATTATTGTGTGCAGTTGATCAAGTATTTTTCTTAGTTTTCCTTTGACTTTCGCTTAGATATGGCTGCAGTATGGTCTATGGGTCCAGGTACTCTAGAAGTGCCTATGTCCTTATTCGCTAAAAACCGGGAAAGACTAGCAGAAAAGCTCCAAAATGGACAGGTTGTGCTTTTACAAGGTGGTGATGATATAAGCCATTATGATACCGATATTCAGTATGTTTTTAGACAGGTAAGAGTTTTAACTTGTATTACATACATTTTTAATTGTTTTTCATAATAATTTAGAAGCTTATTTTTTTATTACTAGACTTTAGCTTTAGGATGTTGATTTGCAATGAGAATCCGTCTCTTGGTTTATCTTTATTTATTATTATTAAATTATAATTTGATATATTGTGAATTTTAATTATTGTTTACAACAATTAAAATCTAAATAATTTGGGTTTAATTAACATTTTTAGCATTCATAGAACCTTTATATTCTTAAATGTTTTATATGCTCTTATTGCTTTAGGAAGCATATTTTACTTGGGTTTGTGGAGTCAAAGAGCCTGGCTGCTACTTTGCTCTAGATGTTAAAACAAAAAAGTCGCATTTGTTTGTGCCACATCTACCAGACGAGTATGAAGTATGGATGGGAAAGTTACTGAGCTGTGAACAGTTCAGAAAATTATATGCTGTTGATGAAGTCCATTATGTGGAGGAGGTATATATAAAATGGAATAAAATGAATAGGTTACATTTATTTTTTTATTAATTCCTTTAATTCTTTCAGCTTGCAAGTGTATTAAAATCATTAAATCCTGAGAAATTACTCACCCTCGTAAGTATTTTAGATACTTCTTATAGAGAATACTACATTATTCTTATTATTATGTGATATTACATAAAGAAAATAGCTATATGTATTATTTTTGTATTGAATGTTTTTTTAGAGTGGGCCAAACACAGACAGTGGTTTAACAGCCAAGGAAGCTTCTTTTGAAGGAATTGATGAGTAAGTCATTAGATATTATTATAATATACTAGAAACGAGCCCCGGCTTCACATGAGTGCAATGTAGATGTACTATACACAAAACATAGCCTATTTTAATAACTCGCTGATAATGAAGCTTCTTCTTTTCTTTCTATTGGTGAAAAAATTTTCAAAATCGGTCCAGTAGTTTTTGAGTTAATTCATAACATACAAAAATTCAAATCTTTCCTCTTTGTAATATTAGTATTATATAATATAAGTCGAAAAGTATGTTTTTAATTCAATTTTAACTTACTAAAAATCTACAAAATTATACTTTTCTATTAAATATAATGAAAAAAAGTATAAAGTAAATATCATGTAACATCCAACAAGTCCATATTATGCTGTGTATTTATTACTATTTTAAACATTACAGGTTTACTGTGGATAACGAGACACTATTTCCAATCATTGCTGAACTGTAAGTAAATTTGTTATACTTATTTAAAATATTAGACCCTCACATATGAATTTGCCGATACTGTGAAAATTATGTTTCATTCCACATACAATATTACCTTACGAGTATAGAAAACACTGGTTTTAAAAATAACACTTTCTAGTTCACATCAAGTATAAACCCTGAAAAAAAGAGCAGACCAAAAACGTTTTTTTTTTAAATAGTATAGTACCTACTTATATGCAAACAAGCCTGTGGCTCATCTCATGGAAAGTGAACATGCCCATGAACATCCAAACCAAAACCATTTGCAGATGTTTGATGATTAGGACGTTTTAACAATTAGAAAATCATTGTCAACTGACATTCTTATAATTTCCATTTAAATTTCAGACGTGTAATCAAAACGCCCGAAGAAATTGAAGTCATGCGATATGTATGCAAAGTGTCTTCAGATGCTCACAAACAGGTTTGAGGTTTTATATATTAGAATTAAAAAAAAAAGGTATGTGTGTACTTATGTACACGCGTTAGAAGTTATACTTCTTTGGCGTCTGAAGAAATATCGAAGAAAAATGTTAAAATCAATCAAATTCTATTCTGTATTCAACTTCATCATGTCGTTTTTTTGGGAAATCGTGCGCGCGCAGGTCATGAATTCACTCTCATCCAAACGCGCCAAAAGAAGTATAACTTCAATAAATTCAATATAATAATAAAAGTTACTGCTTATGTATCATAATAATTCAATCTTCATCATTATATAATCTATATAGATATTGAGGTGCAACTATCACTTATCGCGAGATAATATTGTGATTATTGAGTGTGAAGATAAAAACAGGCGGGCTCATTTGCATGTTAAGAACAATTATTTTGCGTTGCAATATGACAGGCTTATAATTTTCTGTGAATATGTCTTTTAAAGATCTTTCCATCTATGAATGGTGGTTCTTAACCCGGTCGGAATTTCAATATAACCAGCCAGCCTAGCATGACAACCGCGACAAAAAATTTTGGACCGTTTTCTCGTGTTTTAATCGCTTATCTCTTTATTTCTTCCGGGTCTAACATGACAATTACACTTAAAACTCGACTTTTAATATCAAAAATAGATATATTTGTCGATCGAGATATCTTTTCTATCAAAATTGTCGATGTCGAGATATAATATATCTAGATATCTTATATTTTAGTTTGTCTATTCTCGTCCGCGAGATATCTCGTGGCGGTCATGCTAGGCCGGCAGAAGTGATCAGATGTAGGAAAGCATGTTTAAAGGGAATTATTTAAAATGTAAAAAGTAAAATGATCCGTTTGTACACACATGTGCCAGCCCCATGCCCCACTGGGGACTCAGGAATGCACACTTCAGTGACGATACCAGCCTTTTCGGGCCCCAATGCAAAAAAATAATGGTTGAATAAGGAGGGCTATAATATGTAACCCTTTGGCTATTATGAAAATGAACGTGGAGTGTCGAACGTTGGACGAAAAGTTGGTTACCCAGTTGTAGACACCTGAAAGCTGGGTAGTATACTCACCTCCTTATTCATAAACGTATTATTTGCTTGTTTTTTTTTTTCAATATTATTATTATTATAAAGATTTTATGGCCTGGTAACGAGACCTTCAAGTCAAGTCTTATTCATTTTATCATTTTCATTTTTCACTATATTCAACTTGTAGTTACAATCAACACAATATTAATATAATATAATAATAATATATAATATAATAATATAGAGCATGTGGTAATATTAGAATTTAGGACATTGCAATTTTTTCATGCGGGTTTTTTTAACTTTTATGAGGCCCTCCTAGAAAAAGTATTTTAAAATAAAGGTATCGTCTGTAGCCCGCCGGGCCCTCTATACCTTCTCGTAGACCTGCGGACCAGTCGCTCCCAATGACAACTTTGGAGCTAAATTTCAAATCGATAGACCCGATAGCCCGAGTTTCCCCCAACCCTCAGTTTTAATACCTTTTTTATACACCAAAAATATCACATTTTTTTATGAAACTACCATATGTGACTGTAGTTCCCTGAAAAATTTACTTAATTATTGTCTATAATTTTCACGGAGTTTTTTTTTGTGAGACAATTTTTCATATCACTCGTTTCCGTGCATTTTTCAAAACCTTTTATTTTCATTTCATACATTCGCTCGGTTGGGGGCAGAGATATGTACGGGAAGGTTTAATCAGTGGACCCCATGCGACCGAATTGGCTGCATTGGCATAGCTACTGACACTTATTATAGGTAATGCTGTACGCTAAACCGGGCTTGAAAGAGTACCAGTGTGAATCGGTATTCCTAGACCACTGCTACCGCCTGGGGGGCTGCCGGCACGTGTCCTACACGTGTATATGTGGCTCGGGGCAGAACGCCGCCACGCTGCACTATGGCCACGCGGCCGCGCCCAACAGCAAGATCTTGGAAGACGGGGATCTATGGTAAGTTCTATAACCATAGACGGATGCTGATCAGCAATGTCATGACAACCCATATGGTTGCCATTTTGAGTTAATTGAGTTAGAATTGTCAATTTTATTTTATTAATTTATTTTTAAAATATAACAGAAACACTTTGATTAAATAATCAAAGCAGAAACAATAAAGTTTTTTTTAGAAATTATTTTTTTACTATTATTGTCTTTTTTCATG
This sequence comes from Anthocharis cardamines, assembly GCA_905404175.1. Classification (NCBI taxonomy): domain Eukaryota; kingdom Metazoa; phylum Arthropoda; class Insecta; order Lepidoptera; family Pieridae; genus Anthocharis; species Anthocharis cardamines. The sequence continues at coordinate 7,161,757 of FR989964.1, forward strand.
GTAAAAATCAATTTTATAGGATTTAGTGCATTATTGTTATGCGTAAATGGGCTTGTTGGTGCATTTGGTAGAATCCGATGGGTCGCGGGTTCGAATCCCGCCGGGATGACATGTTTATAAATTTCTATAAGAATGTCTTCCCGACGTCTACTCACTTCGGTCATTCAACGGGTGGAAGGAATATCGAAATTTCGCCCGGACGTACCACCGTTCATAGATGGGAAAACAGTGAAGTACACATTGCGTGTCGTTTTCAGTATATGGAATTCAGAATGCTCGTAAGTAAAAAGTAGGTCGACAGCTTATTGACTGATGTTCTATTACTGGTATAACACCTACCATCAAGTGAACCTCATGTTCGTCTGACGACATCTAACATAAAAAAGTGGGTTGGGTTTTTTCAAAATATCTATACGCTAAGAGGTTAAAGTCTAGTTAATATTGTCTTTTATTAAATTCAAATTCAAAATCATTTATTCATTTAGGTAACATAATGTACACTTATGAACGTCAATAAAAAAATACATATTAAATGCTTCTAAATTTACATTTACTGCCAGTTCTCAAATCAAGGGCGTAGAACAGACGAGAAAAACTGGCAATAAACTCGCCGCCACTCTTTTTAATCGCCAAGTTATTCGTTTTACAAAATTTTTGTAAGGAGCTAACCATTACACCATGTTCTACATGACATCTTTAAGTAATTAACTATAATAATTAAAAATATATATGTATATATAAAAGAAAAAAAAAAATAATCAACAAAGATTTGTCCTCCGTCAGCAGTAGGCATGGTGAAATACGAGCACGCACTTACATTTTCGTGGGAACAACACGCAAATACATAGTCGATTAACGCGAGTATCACACATTTGAATAAAATACTGTATACCGGATTAAAACGCGATTTATTTTTCGGATGCTTTTCAGCAACCATGGTCACGGGTAGACAGGAAGATGACAGTTGTCTGATTTTTGAAATGTCACAAAGCTGCCTGTCCTACGGAGTTGATATTTACTGTAATTTTCTATATTATGACAATATTGACTAACGGTGTTCTCTTGTTTTTTTGTATGTTTGATTTCATCAATCATCCGAAACGTTGGGAAAAATAATTTTAAACAATATAAATAATAAATCGCGTTTTAATACGGTATACAGTATTTTATTTAAAGTCTACTTTCTATCAGTCTATTCGATATGGGCGGTAACTACGCGGGCTACGCGGCGGACATAACCTGCACGTTCCCGGCTAACGGCAGGTTCACGAAGGACCAGAAACTGATCTATGAAGCTGTGCTTGCAGCTCGAGACGCGGTCGTCAGGTATACATACATACATTTATTTATTTATATAATTAAAACGGCTGATTAAGCCAATTACATACAATTATTACTTATACTACACAAAAATACAATACTATTTAACATAACACAATCGAAATACAAACAATAAAATAATATACACTACACTATCTATTATACATATTTAAATTATGTAAAAGGACCACTCCTGTCTCCAAGTGTTCAAGACACTCAGAGCGCAAATTGGTCAGAATAGATGTCGAAGGCTGGATTGAAATCTTAATATATTATATAAAATGCTAATGTTCGTACGTGTGTCCACGGTTTTTTCTATCATACGCTACTTTGATCAACTTCCCCTTGGGATGGCAAATACCCCTTGGTCTCTAGGTGTGCATAAGGGAGTTTGGTCGGGGTGGGTGGAAGTGGGTGGTTGTGGGTGGCAAAAATGTGGAATAATATATATCTGTCCTTTTCTAACTAATGTAATCTTCCGTAAAATTCTGAAAATCTCGGAAATGATCTAAAAAGTTTAAAAATAAAAAAAGTCTAAAAATATTTCAGGAAGTTTCTGAAAAGATCTAGAAAGTTTCAAAATGTGTGCAATCGCTAAAATTGATCCGAAATGATCTAGAAAATTCTGAAAATTTCTGAAATGATCTAGAAAGTTTTAAAATGGTTTCAATTGTTGTAATCGATTTAGAATGTATTAGAAAGCTTCTGGAAAGATCTAGAAAGTTCCAAAATGTGTGCAATCGGTAAAATTGTTCCTCAATGATCTAGAAAATTCTAAATATTTCTGTGATCTAGAAAGTTCTAAAATGGTTTCAATTATTGTATTCGATTTAGAATGTTTTAGAAAGCTTCTGGAAAGGTCTAGAAAGTTCCAAAATGATTCAACATCCTCCAACATCAATCCAAGATTGCACATCGGTGAAATTGATCCTCAGTTATCTAGAAAATTCTAAAAAAATCTAAAATGGTCTAGAAACTTCCAAGATGCCTACAACTTGAAGATACTTTACACCGTATGTTTAATGGTCGAATAAGTGTCTTATTATTTAAGATAGAAATCTAAAATATTTATCTACTTTAGAAAATGGATTCTTAAATATTTCTCATACCATTAAACATGCGATGTATTTTAACCCGAGCAACGCCGGGTTTCGCTGCTAGTACATACATACATATACATCTCGCCTCTTTCCCATCGGGGTAGACAGAGATCACGGAATTCCATATGCTCTGATCCTTACTGATACCACTTTCGCTTCTTCCACTTTGATCAATGCTTTCATACACGCTAGTCGGTTAAAGGTATTCCGATTACATTATATTTTTTTCATCATATATAACCTGTTTGTGATTTATTTGGCTGTTTGCCTTTTTGCTTATCAGATAAATAAAGATAGCTTAGATTTTAAGGTACACAACACTGTAGAGGAAGGGAGGTGTGGACTTCCTCCAACCTAAAGGGAGGATCCTCGACCAGTCGAACCACTGACTGGCCGGCCCTAAGGCCCCAGTGGTTGATGTCAAGATGTTGCATATATACTTAGCGCGCACAGAAACTTTGATAGCGCGATTCAGGAATAGACGTCTTTGTATTGATTCTTGTAGCGGATTATAGATGTCGCTACAACACAAATTATAGCTTGTGTCTTTTGTTACTAAGATTACCTTGGAAAAACCAAATTTAAAGATTTCACATTTAAAATGTCAACAATAAAAATAATGTGTAGTTTGATATTCAACTGATAATGATATCTTAGATTACATGCTATAGAAAGATTTTTTTATCTAAAATAATAATAATTACAAAAAATTATATTAAAATCTAATATGTCCAGCATTAAAACTAATTAAATTCGAAATACATTCAAAAATTACATTATACCTACCTTTTTAAAGCAAAATAATTATATATGTATGTGCTTTCAAGAAATAAGACTTTTTATCATAATTGTTAAACAGCATTAAAACTACATAATTTTAATCAATATGGGTTCAACGAGCCTTGAAACCGTCAAAATTATTCATAAACTAGCAACGCGCCCCGGCTTCACACGGGTGCAATTTAGATAAACTATACACTAAATATGCCTATGTAACTCGCTGATAATGTAGCTTTCTATTGGTGAAAGAATTTTTAAAATCGGTTCAGTAGTTTTTGACTCAATTCATAATAAACAAAAATACAAATCATTACCTCTTTATAATATATGTATAGGGAATGGATTAGTATAGATAAATAGATTTTGTTACACCTCTGTAAAATAAGATATCTTTTCCAGAGAAGCAAAGCCAGGTGTACTATGGACTGATATGCACCTAACAGCTAATCGCAGCATGCTGCAGCACTTGAAGGATGGAGGCTTGCTCGTCGGAGATGTTGAAGAAATGATCGAGGTAATTAATTACGTATAATTATACGGCCTCCGTGGTTGGAGGAGTCCAGCGGGTTCGGATCTCGGGAAAACAAAAGTCACTCTATTAAGGAATAAAAAAAAGTCATATTTATATGGTTACAATAAAATGTTGTTAGCTAACTAACAAGGTATCTTCAATGTACACAGCATATCTAATAAGTAATTTGTAATAAGTAAGAACAATCGATTGTTCTTTAAGGCTCTTTTTTTAACTTTTTAGTTTAAGTTTGTACATACTATATGTAGTTGTAGTTTTGAAGTCGGTTTTTTTTTGCTTAAAAACAGGCACTGAAACCGGTTAATTTTTATTTTCCAAAATACGTGTCTGACTGAGATACATGATATTAGCTTTAAAGAGTAATACACACTAAACTTACCGCAGTATTTTTTTTTCAGTAAATATGAATAAAAACGAAAGAATGTTAACATTGGCGGCGTAAGGCGTGGGCGACGTGGGCCTCGCGCCCCGAAAATTTATGCATTTATGCCGCGAAAGCGCCGAAAAAAAAATTTACCAAAAAAAAACATTTTTTGCGCTGGCAGAGAGCCCCGCAGAATGAATCTTGCCCACATAAAATTTAGGTCTTACAACGCCACTGAATGTTAACAAAAACCTTTATAATACCGGTATAACTCCCATAGTAAATTAACCGGTATTCAGTCCCTGCTTAAAAATATTTTTTCACTAGAACGGTGTGAACGCGATCCTCCAACCGCACGGGCTGGGCCACTTGATAGGTCTAGACGTGCACGACGTGGGCGGGTACCTGCCGAGCTGCCCCCCGCGGCCGAGCGGCCCCCTCGCGCGCCTGCGCACCGCGCGCCGCCTGCGGGCCGGCATGCTGCTCACCATAGAGCCGGGCTGCTACTTCATAGACAAGGTGAGTGCAGGTTTTGCATATGGAGGGTATCAAAATCAAATCAAAAGTTTTTTATTTCAAATAGGCCTTTGCAGGCTCTTATGAAACGTCTAGTTGCACGGTTCCAAAAAGTGGGTCTCATGGAGAAGAACCGGCAAGAAACTCCATGGACACTCTTTTCAAGAATGGAGAGGTAAGGAGCACTCTCTCTGTATATTAGAAGTGTCCATAAAGTCATGTGAAATGATGGTGGCGCTGCTGTAAGCTGATGACTGCATTTGAAAGAAAGCGCCTAAAACTGTTAGAGTAGGACAGAATGAAACGAAGAAAGATATATATCCGGTCCGTAACGACTTTCAAAAATTTAGTTGTAAAATTTTTGAATGCCGAGATAGTAAAGTAATTTATTACATTGATTAAATATATAACGATAATTTTAAAAAATTCAGAATTCTTTTGAATAATGACGTTTTCAATTGCATACTCATTTACTTTATTTTTATAAACAACTCTATTCAGTACAACTACTTCTGTACTTTACTATTTCCGTTTGGCATACTTCACTTCATTAATTCACAATCGAACCATCAGTGGTTTGGAAGTGGTTTTGGAACTATAATCTAACAGCTTATCATGGACAATTTTGAAAGTAAAGCCCCATATGAGAGAGTGCTCCTTACCTCTATCCTCCATAGTTTTGCAGGATACCACACAAATAGAATAGAAATAATTACATTATGAAGTAATTATTTCTATTTGTGTGGTATCTTAACTAAAAGTTAGTACGGAATTCTCGGTGCGCGAGTCCGACTCGCACTTGGCCAGTTTTTTTTATGTAAACACAACACACTGTTTGACCAAACGGTGACCACTAACCTTTTCGTTTTCGGGAGTTGAGCTTGGAGATGATAGTCACTGGCGTCACGGCACTTTTTACATAGGTTTAATAATGGATGCAAGTTAACGACGTTTTTTCACACACGGCAGAGCGACAGAGTGACAGTTGATCAAGGATAGGGAGGGAGGAAGGATATGGTTAGAGGGCTAGCTTGACCAATCAAACTCAGCTTCCGCCAACCGGAAGTGTTGCCAGTTTGCATAAACAACACACACTTCCACACAAATAGAATAGAAATAATAACTTCATAATGTTCAAAACCGAGAGTTCCGTACTAACTTTTAGTTAAGTGAATGACGATGCGTCGTACTCGTGAACGGGTGCTACTTGTGGTGACTGGTCGGACTTGATATGGGGTGATATTATTTCGACTATGTGTTTGCATTTTGTTCCGACGATTCCTAATATTGTCTTTTATTGGCAAGTATCACACATTTAAATAAAATACTTTATAACGAATTAAAACACGATTTATTATTTATAGTATTTATCCCGTCGTTTCGAATGCTTTTCAGTGTTTTTACTGAAACGTCGGGATAAATAATAAATCATGTCGACGGGTCATAAGAACAAAATCGTATCTGCAAATAAACAAATTCAAATTCAAAAATCATTTATTCATTTAGGTAACACAATGTACACTTATGAACGTCAATAAAAAATACATATTAAATGCTTCTAATTTTACATATACTGCCAGTTCTCAAATCAAGGGCGTAGAGCGGACGAGAAGAACTGGCAAGAAACTCGCCGCCACTCTTTTTAATCGCCAAGTTTTTGTTTTACAAATGTTTTGTAAACGATCTCACAGATACGATTTTGTTCTTGGGACCCGTCGATGTTTTAATCCGTTATAAAGTATTTTATTTAAATAAATCATTCCTATTTACTACACTCGCTGCAGCTGTTAGACCGAGCCCAGGCGGACCCGTCCCTAGCGCGGTTCTTCAACTGGCCCCGAGTTAGCGCGTACCGCGGCTGCGGCGGAGTGCGTATCGAGGACGACGTGCTCATTACCGAGACTGGTGTCGAGAACTTTACCTTCGTACCCAGAACGTGAGTACAATTGGATGGTGTTAAGCAATACAGTGCCACAAAATGATAAAAGTATAAATTTTGATACCAATCGCTTCCTTATTAGCTGGAGTATATATTACAAAAGAGATATGTATCATTTAAATTGTTTTAATAGCAAAAATATTGAAAAAGCTAGTGGGTACGAAACTCTAACATGATTAGAATATTTAACAATAATGCACTAAATTCTATTACTTTAATTGCTACCAAGAAGAACAACATACATTTAGTTTAATAATAATAATTATAAAAAATCTATTGTTTCTGTTAGTTTTTAAAAGAAGTTTAATAAAAGCTTATTAAAACTTCAAACTCAATTTTCTCAAAATGGCAACCATGTGGGTTGACACTGTATTGTTTAATAGCGTCCAATAATATAATGATGACTGAATATTAAATATTAATTAAACCAAATCGTCAAAAAGAATATGGTAAAAAATCAGGGATGAACAATCTACATATAGATACGAAATAAAAAAGTATTATATGAATGGTGATTTTTATCTGTAGTAAACAAACAAACAAATTTCTAAGAAATACATAGACTTAAATAAAACAGTTTTCTTTAAAAATCTTTAAATACGATAGTAAAGTATAACAAAAAAAATCTTTAGTGTTGCAGAAATCGAAGAACACATGGCTAACGGCGCGAACTTCAAGTAATTGTAAGGATAATATTTGTAATAAAAGAAAGGCTTCATAATGATTTGTTATATTACAAATCATATAAGTATTACAATTTGTATTTTTCCATGGTTTATTTATATTTTAAATCATATGTTACTCCCAATTAAAATTTTATTATATTGTTCTGGACTTTTTTATTTACACTGAATTCTTAGAGAATTCTTGACAATGGATATTAAGGCCTATATTCCGAGACGTGTCTCAGTTTTGAATCTAGTTTTGGGACTTGTCAAACCATTTTCTCGATAGAATTTTGACATATTGACAGTTCTCAAGAATAGATTAAGACTTCTTGGAATACGGGCCTAAATATATAAGTAATTTATAATGGTACACTTACAATTAATATTTACTGTATACATACTGCCTTATTCATAAACGTATTATAAGTTTGACAATGTTTTGTCTCGATCTATCGAATATAAAAATTATATAGAACGAAAGAAACAAAACATATTTAATTATATCAATTTTATAAAACGTTTATGAATAAGGCCGATAGTGTCTAGTGAATGTAGCGAAAGTGGTATGCAAGGATCAGAGCATATTATGGAAATCCGTGAATTTTCAAAAAAAAATTGGCAAAAAAGAAAATAGTTTGAAAATTACAGCACAATAAAATACGACCACTTTTGTATTTACCTGAATCATACAACATCAATTTTTCATATTAGGAAATATCTACATAATATATTCTGTCCCAACACTCATTGTAAATATCCTTCAACTAATATCAGATACTTTGAAAGAGTCATACCAATATTGTCATGTAATAGTATTTTACACACTTCCACACCACATTTGTATGTGTGATAATTTATGGAAGTGTGAGTGTAAAAACTATTTTTTTTCTAAACATAGTTAAATTTATAGTGTAAGCTTTTCAATTTCAAAAATAACTTAATCAATTAATTAACAAATTATGATAACAATATACATATTATCTTCTTAACATAATATCACAAATAATATCAAGAACTGAACTTTATGTTCATGACTAACATTAATAGCAGAGGAAATATAAAATTAGCCAATCATAAGATAATAATTTATACAAAGCTAAACATAACGTAAATAGTTTTTAATCACCTGAGGTATTCCGATTCTATCTAAAATATGAAGGAACTTTTGTGTCGTTAACAAATTCTTCTGGTTCCTTAAAACTGACCGTATTTTTACCCTGCATAGATGTTTAAGAGGTAGAACTAGATATTGCAAAGATTCTGCTGTGGTGCCTTCCTTGAATACACCTATCATTGATAATATCTGTTCTTGAACCTGAAAATAAGGAAATCACAGCTTACTTACAAAATAAATTCTATCAAATTTGATCCATATATTATTAAACACCAGTATACAGATTGCCGCTATATTGAAATTTAGCCAACACAAGTAGTGCTTGTGGTCAGATATGTCATTCATAATCAAACAGTCTATTCGTTTTTTATGTGTTTTTTGCATACAGGTTGCTTCATTTATTTTCACCTTATATAATATGAATGTAGGGGGAACATAATATTATATGGAAAAAGATAAGTGATCAGCCACATTCAACAATTATATAAAAATATTGAAAAACAGATTATTTAAAATCATGGTTTAATTATATTTCTCCTTGCTCATACTGGCCACTCCACATGGGTACATTAGTAGGTACTAAGTCACCTAGTAGGGCATAGTGAATTCCCGAGTCCCCTAGTGGAGCATGGGGCAAATCCATTTCTGTATCTATTTCACTGATCATTTATCTTAACAGGCAAGTACCACTAAGCCACAGAGGCAGTCAAGTAAGGCATGGGAAGATATATTTGTATGTCTGTTTCACTGTTAATTACAGATGGAGATGACCATTGAGCATTTGTGACCTGCCCCACCAAATTCTTTTTTTTCAAAAATTTTCGCATTTTGTAAACACATCGAACTTATCATTGATACATGGAGGTGGTCTCAGATATAATGTAACATTTATAACTCACATTTTGTGGTATTCTTCCTAAAACTCCATTGTCATAGGCAAATTTGAGCAAGTACCCTGGCTCACAATATAGGCTATATGGCAACATTATTGGCATAGTTGCTGGGTCTGAGGTCAGAGATGCCAGAAATGCATCTGGTATACACTTGTCCTTATCAATACATGAACTAGCACTGCAGTAGTCAACATTGCAGCCATATTCTCTAAGTATATTAAAAACCTAGAATAACATAAAATCAATTATAATTTAGAAAATATTAATGCCTTGTTATAGTTGAGTAATCATCTTTATATTATAATCTTACTGTATAAAATTGTTTTGGTAAGATACATATGAAAAAATATATTTGTCTCTTCAAGTTTTGGAAATAAATATTGGCATTATTAAATATTATTGAGTGAAGTCATGGGCTAGTTTATAAATATGTACCATAATCACACATAATTAATAAACAAAAATAAATGAGTCATGAAGAGCAATATCCCCTCAGAAAAATTATATAGTAGTTAGTTCTACATTGGTTTGACCTTATATAAAAATAATTTACTAACATATATCTCTCTCTCATCTCGCATTGCATGCATTAGTTTTCCAAATAACTAATATGAGAGCAGTTAAGGGATGTATAAGGACCACTTTGAAAAATTATAGTATACAAACATGATGACATTATCAATAAATATTTTAAATAAAATTCTTATTGAAATGCTTTTGATTGAAAACTTACCTCTTCAAAGCACACAGAATGCATGCTGTAGTGTATGTAAACAAGTGGTGGACATTCATTAACATCAAATGCATCCACCAACATACCTCTTATAAGGAATAAATTAAAGAATTCTTTAAACTTCTCGGAGGTGTTGTATATGTACTCACAGATGTTCAAATATGAATTGATTGGAGCATTTGTCAAATAAGTCGGTCTCAAATCTCCAATTTCCTCCAAAGTTACATGGAACGGCTCGACAAAATCAAAAAACTCAGGACCCAAATTATGCATCAGAAGACTTTCTAGTATTTCAAACTTGAAATAATGAGGTTTACACACATTTAAAATAATGTTCTGATCTATTTTGCTCACATCCATTATCGATAACAATGTTTTGAAAATTGTACTGCATCCCAAATTCAGGGCTATCATTAAGGCGGTCTCTCCATTCATGTTTTTTATATACGGATTGGCACCATTTTTTAAAAGGAATTCTACTACTTCATTATTGTTACCCTGGACAGCGAGAATTAAGGGACTGTCACCACTAATGGTCACCTGGTTAATGTTGGTTACAAATGGGTATAAACATTGTACTGATTCTAAACATCCCTTATAACATGATAAGTGAAAAGGTATATAACCAGCTTCATTTTTTATTTCTGGGTCTGCTCCAGCATGTAACAATAATGTCAAAGCCTCATACTGTGTGCCTAAGGAAGCATCATGCAGTGGAGTATCACCATCAAAATCCTGGACATTAACTATTGCACCATAATCAATTAAAAGCTGTAGAATGCTTACTCGCCCTTGCCCACTGCAAACATGCAGAGGTGTTACAACCTCCATACTCCCATAGTTTGCCATATCTGGCTCATGATCGAGCAAAGCCTTTATTGTTTTCATAGAACAACGATTAAGACAGGCAAGATATAAGGCAGTATGCCCTTCATGTGTTTCGGCTAAAGACCGAGTATCGGGATGTTTTAAGATAAGCAATAAACTTTCATAACTATCGTTAAATGCCGCTTCGTGGACACACGTCCATCCTCTATTATCGATGTTGTTTGGATTCATCTTTTTAAGCAATTGCTTGACTGCAGCGACATCATTGTTTCTGGAAGCAAGATTTAACGCATTCGTTGTAATGGGGTTTAATGAACTAAAATCCATCTCTGTTGTGTTTACAGTTAGAAGTTTTTTCTAACATCAGTAATTATAAGTAAATATTTTTGTAAGTAATAACTAGTCAATACTCTTTTCTTTTCGTAGGTACTGTCATAACAGCAGCTTCTTTTCCGAAAGAAAATTCTACTTAATATTCGTCGCATCTCACGATAAAACAAAAACAATTATATACGTCATATTAAAATAATTGTTGACAAGCAGAAGCTGACAAATGACGTCACACTGTCACTGATAGCGATGAGCGTTGAATCAATGAACTCGTTGAATCAACGTTGATCTACACGTTTTAACGTTGACAGTTTATGAATCAACTAGTTGAATCCGTCAACGACGTTTATGAATTTAAGTAGCGATGAGCGTTGAATCAACGTTCATCTTTTTTCAACGTATTAAAACGTTAACAGTTTATGAATCAAATCGTCGTTTATCGTTGAAAATAACATCATATATTGCGAGCGATGGTAATGTCATAGAATTCGAACTCTAAGTAACGTATATGAGAATTGATTTTTGAAATAATTATTTTAAGAAAAGTATGATGATATTCTCGCTATGGCGATCGCACCTGCGTGGCGCCCGTGAGTAACCGATATATTTATAATAGTTTGTTTACGTTTAAAACAACATCAAATATGAAAAAAACAAAACTATACATTGTTTTAGATGTATCTAAATTTATGTATAATGTAAATAATAATTTATGGTTTTAAATACACCTGTGTAGAATATGTTTTATAGCGAATTTTAAAGTAATTCAGTCAGCCTAAGTCAAGAAAAAGTATTAAGGGAAGGTAATTTAAGTAAAACCACCAATCAAACGATTTCCAAAACATGTGTACATTGAATCAAATTGTTTCTATAACATTATTATCCGGTAAGTAAATGTAAAATTGTAGACTCGTTGAACTCCGCAAGGTTAAAATAAACTGTTCAACGAATAAACGGTTTACGCTGCAAGTTGACATTAGCAGCGCGTTAACTCGTTGACGAATTTAACTAGTTAATCAACTCGTTGACGAACATAATTCAACGTTGACGTTACGTTGACGGAAAAACCGTCAACGACCCATCGCTAGTCACAGAGTACATTGACGTCTAGTGCAATGCTGCCACCTAGCATTTAGCAAATACCTAATTAATATCGGACGCTAAATTTGGTTCCGAAATCGCTAGTTATTGGAATTTTCCTTCAAAGTCATTAAATAAAGGAAAATAAAAATCAATTGAATTAAAACAATTTTGTTTATTAAAACTCAACATTAAATAATTCATCAGGTATTTGTTTTTCATCTTCGCTAATTTTGAAAATTATAACAAAGAAACGAAATGGTTATTCAAAAAAAACAGCTAACATTTTATTATTAATTTATAAGGCTGTTTGTTAACGATACGTGACAATTATTGTATAAAACGATAATTGAGCTCACCATAAAATGCTTGACACTAGAACTGAGGCAATAGTATAAACTGCTCTACCTACCAAATACTACACAGTGGGGATATTTGCGTAGAATCTTAAAACAAGTTCACCAAGTAATTAATAAACATGTAATATGTACATATATTATAGCTATTATTAATTTTCTAAAATTCTCCCTATATTTTGACAAAAAAATTGTAATAAGACAAGAATTTTTTTATTATAGGTAAGTACATAAGTTATTCTATAATTATAACAATTCCAGCTTTCAAAAATCATAAGTACTCAAAAAATATAATAGGGATATGATGCAAATTTAAAGTTCTATTTTGTGAGTTCGCAAGATCAATAATGATAGAAAAACAATTATGTAAATGGTTACAAACTATCATGTAAAGTAAAAATAATTATAGTTTTATATAATCTTAAACTAAACAATAACTATTTTATTATTATTTAGTTATTTTTGATTCATAGCTGTTAGCAATAATTATTATAATACATAGGTAAATCAGAGTGGGTCCACCACTTTAATTACGCAAAATATTATGTTAACAGGCTAGTAAGCATCAAATATGCAAGTTTGTTTAAGCTTTTGTACAAACAAAGCTTTTAAAAAGTCAAAATATTTACAAAAATAAAATGAAAGTATAACAATAAAGCTTTAAATTTCAAGGTAAAGTGCAATTAATTTGTCAATCTTTGTTAGGTAACAATATCAAGGGAAATTCGATGGGGGTGATAGGGGTAACTCGGGACAGCGAAGCGGTTCGGGTTCGCGGCGAGCGCGGTGAGCGACATCTAGTGGCGGGATAGGGACGCGCGCGAAGCTCTTCCGCACTGCGGAAAGAACCCCGCGTCACCCGCCGACGATACAGTGACGTCACTGATACTTCTTGTAGAAGACATCTGCAAATAATTAAACTATGAAAATCATTTAATTTGAGTAACTTATTTCGGTTATTTCTCGAAACCAATTATTTTTTCTAAGGGGATTACCCCTGCCATTGGCCATGCTGTATAACTTTTTATTACAGCTGAATGGACCACCATGTCGAAATTTTAAACGTACAGGCGATTCTTTCCGTCTGGAGAAGGCCCGGGGAACCTCAGTTGTAGTACTCCCATCTACAGGTACTTTAACAATATTGCACCGAATGGCTTAGATCAGTACCACCGACTTTGATATATGATCAGACACAACAAGCATCTTGTAAACCCACATTAGCTCACTGATCTATCTGGATCGAATACCTACCCAACATACTGATCTCTGCAGTGTCCATCCGTGGAAAACTTTAGCTTGGCCTTGATAACGTCTTTTATAGCTTGTTCCTTAGCCTGCTGATGCTAATATTTCAGTATTTAAAAACAAATGAATTTAAAAAAGGAGTACTGCAACTTAGTGTCAAGGTGCTTTAAAAACGCGAAATATGGCAATAAAAAGTAAAATAAAACTCACTTCTCTAATTCAGTAAGTTGTTGTTTAGGTGTAGACGCGGCCACAGGTTTCGCTCGCCCAAGCTTTGCTCGCGTTTTTTCAAGCATATGCTGAGTCACTAGTGGCTGTGGTCCTTCCTTAGGCGTAGGCTTTGGGCGGACAGGATTATCCTACATTTGGTAAACAGATATTGCGTGTAAGCCATGATTGTATATAAATTTTTTTTGTTTAAACTAACTTATATTGCTGTGATCGTAACGTTGATGATAAACAATGTCCGCAGTATGAAGAACGAGAATAATAACCAAATGCTTATCTATCTATCTATATATACGTATATAAATAAAAATAAAATGCCGCATGTATGTACTCGCATCACTTGAGAACGGCTGGACCGATTGAGCTAAATTTTTTTTTTGTTTTCTTCAGAATTTTTAGGAGAAGGTTTGTATGTAAAAAAAATTTTAAAAAAGCCAAAATTGTGGCAGAACAACATCTGCGGGGTCCACTAGTTTCATATAATTATTAACAAGAAAAGTAGATAATAAATAATAATCAATATCCCCTTTAGTACGGTAGGAACGGGCTGAAATAAGAACCGCAACCGCGAATCAATAATTTTCCAATTAGACCATTTTTTTTTATGTTAGATATCAACATACGAGCATGAGGTTTACTTGATTACCATCGAAGTGAACTTCATGCTCGTCTTGTGATACCTCAGCCACAGAATATCTGTCAATGATACGCTGTCGACCTACTTTTTACTTCGAGCTATCGGAAATCCATAGACTGAAACCGAAACGCGCAATATGCACTTCACGGTTTTCAGAGATTATATAGTACTTACATAATATATTTAAATTAAAAACATCAATGAATAGGGCAAAGTTTTTTTTTTGACGGGTTCGTTGGCGCGTTCGGTAGAACACCTGCCGTGCGCATCGAAGGGTCGTGGGTTCGAATCCCACCGGGAGCACATGCTTATAATTTTCTGTAAGCATGTTTTCCTCACGTCTGGTAACTTCGGGCATTGATCGGGTGGGAGGAATATATAGAAATAACGAACCACCGTTCATAGATGGAAAAGCCGTAAAGTGCATATTGCGCGTTTCGGTTTCAGTCTATGGATTTCCGAATGCTCGAAGTAAAAATTAGGTTGACAGCGCATCATTGACTCATGTTCTGTGGCTGAGGTATCACCTACCATCAAGTGAACCTCATGCTCGTCTGTCGATATCTGACATAAAAAAAAAGTTAATATTATTATCATTTTATTCATTTCAGGATTACCATTAATAAATTTACCTTAGTTTTCCTCAACTTCACATTCGCTATGTCCTGGGGTGTTATTGTCAATCTTGGGCCGATACTTGGCGGAGCGGAGCCACATCTAGGTATATTCGACCGCACCGGTAGCTTGGATGGTTGTGGAAGGGGCGGTGGCGGCGGAGGTGGCGGAGGGGGAGGAGGGGGCGGTGGCGGTGGAAGCTGTGCTGGTGCTTTCGGCTGAGATTCAAGACGACTGTACCGAGAAAGTAGATAAGTTTCTATCAACCAATATATGCCCAGAACTCTACGTTAAATTAGTTTCTTATCGCCTGCTTCGAAAATGAATAACAAATTGAGCTTTAATAGAATTTAATCAACTTATACATTTCATAAAAAATCTAAGCAATTACGTATAAATAGTACCTACTACTAGGCAAAAAGTAGTTTTGTTATAAATGCCATATATGGATAAATAATTAAGGATAAATCGCAAATTGTTCCTGCCCTATTCAGTGGCGTAGCTAGGTGGACAAGGCAAGACCCCCATGCAGAGAAAAAAAATCGCAATTCTTGCGAGCAGGCTCGAATTTTTCTAGCTTCAAGAACTGCCTCCCTCTTATACCAACGCCCAGGAGGCCCTCTCAGCTTCAAGGGCTCTGGTGCACTGCACTGCTTTGCCATATTATAGCTACGCCACTGGCCCTATTCCAACGTGATCAAGCTGTTTGGCAAGTTTTATCCTCGTAAATCATGCGTTGTTTTGATAGGTGTAGTAACTAATGAACTAAATTCCAATTTTTTTCAAACTTCAAAGGTAATAATTTCGGTATCTAAAGCAAATCATTTAGCTTGTTCCGTTTTGGCGCACAAGTCTTAAAATTAACTTTAAGTTATTAAGATTAGCATACACTATACATTAACAGATGTAACACTAATATTAAACTAATTTTACCTGAGCTTACCCCGGAGTTCTTCCAGCACACACTTGTTTTTTATGACCTTTTCTCTCAAGCAATCCGTTTGATTCACCTGTCTTATTTGACTCTGATCTATAGTTTCAACATATTTCTTGACATCCTTTAGCTCTTGACCCATTTCTTCAACGTACTTCTTTAGTCCGTTTAATTCCTGTTTCATATCCTGAACGTATTTCTTTAGATCCAATAAGTCTCCAGAAATTTTGTCATCTTGGTTTTCCTTTTGTTTGATAGGTTCTCGTAACATTTCCGCGTAGAGACCAGTGATAGACTGATATCCCTATGCAAGTGAATATTAATATAATATTATTATATAATTATCAATTATGGCATTTTATTTACATATATTACTTAAGCAAACACAAAAGCTGGATCAAATTGTAAATAACGATATAGAATTTTGTATTTTTTTAACTGAAAATAAATACTTTCTAACTAACAGTTCATAACTTAATAAATCGCTAATCAAATATATTTTTTTTAAATATGTTGTGTTATTTTCAGACTACGATGTTTGTGATTTGATACCCACATTGATCAAAACTTATTTACGTGTTTGTGAGGATCAACGAAACAAGTTTAATATTTACCAATATAAAGCCTATGAAAATATATAATTAACGTTTATTAGGTTAATCGGAAAATACGTATTTTTGTATTTACTGGAATCGCATTTTAAATTATACGTTTTCTTAATTACCTTCGGCTAAATCTTCTTAGATGATAAATCATAAGAGATAAGATGATAACAATTGTGTGGCCTCACCTTTTTTATCGTCGCATCTACCTTTTTTCCTGGCATTCAAAATTATATTTATAATAAAAAAACTAACCTTTTTTCCGATCCATGTACATAAATCCATAACTCTCCAAGCCCTCGTTCGATTACTCCGTCGTAGACTTTTCTCTTTCCTCGGAGTACCGGCTACTTGCATAAAACATATAAAATCACTTAATATACCCATATTCAAAGTACCTGTCTCAAGATCCGTGATATTTTTTGAACACATAACGAAATCCGTTCAAACAATATTTGCATAGCATAACAAAATAAAAAGCACTAACACGTTTTTAGCCGTTACATTGGACTGGAGGGATGATGTCACTACAGTGAGCATATTTATTAATGAGCTCTCGCAACGAGTACAAAATTATATCAAGACATTACATCAATCAACCTCTCGTGACATCTATAAACCAAATTATCTTCTCAATAAATCTTTTTTTCCATTAATTACGATATGATTCAAACAACGGTAATATTACGAGTATCATGTAACGTGTATTTTAATGCGTTCGTTTATCGCCTACATTTTCATAATATAACAGATTTAAGACCAGTAGAAAAAGTACTGTAAGTAAAATTATAATATATCTAAATAATTGAACATATAATAAATGTTTTAAAAATGTCGTGGAGGTCAACTATTTACAATCAAGTGCCGGATATATTGGAGACAAACAGAGATAAAATGGTAAATCTAAAGTTTATATGTACGTGCTGTGCTGACGTTATTAACTTAAATTAATAGATTATCACTTTTTTTATAATTTAAATATTATAAAATTCGTATCGGAAGTCTTAAATGAATAAAGGAATGAAGAATAATTGTGTGAAAAAAAGACAGATATTTCAATTTTATTATACCTAACTGTAAGGGTTTTTAAAGAGCTAAACCTGAATGATTATTGAAATCATTAATCGATACAATGGCCTTTGCTTATATTTTCTAAAACCAATATTTACCTGTAGTATTACTGTCCGAATAATTAGTTTTGCTCAAATTAACATTTTTGCGCGTTCTCTGCAGCGCGTCTCGAAGCAAACTTGTGTCTGATCTTCGCCTTCTCTTCCTTGTCTTGTAGGAATAGTTACTATTCACAGATACAAATGATACTTCCGATTCTGAACAAACGTGATTCGAAGAAGGCGATACACCAAGAGCTGGTTGGCTTAGATCGGAGGCACTTGACGTGCTTGAGTCACATTTAGTTTTTTTGCAAGGACGTAACGACTTGTGCTCGTCGTGAGTTTCTTGTCGTATTCTTTTTCCTACATTTTCCGAAGAACTTGATTCTTCAATGTCAAAATATTTACTAAAAGATAAATTATTGATACTAAATGTATCGTCATCTTGTCTTACTTCGGTCTGTGTGGAGTTATTTTCTTTACAACTAGAAGGACTTTCGTCGGCCATTATAACAGTCTCAAACGGTGGTGTTTTGATAATATCACTATCTTTCGTATCATGAAATGAAACGTAACGAGTCTGATCCCAAGATGTATCAACTGTACTTTCTGTGTTACATCTTCGTACAAGTTCTATTGAGTGATATAATTCATGGAGTTCGTCTTCTCGATCCGAAACGTCGTTGACGGGAGTTTTTTCATTTTCTTCAATTAATGCCATCTTGAAATGAGGTAAATGCCAGTATTAAATTAAGGTAAATAAATATATTATACCATCTTAACACTTAAAGAGACGACCAGAAAATAAATAAACTTCTAATAATATAATAGTTTTAAATGTATATCAGTTGACGTGACAGGATCTAGAAAAAAATAAGTAGACCTTTAAACTACCCTCAACATTCTAACATTCCCCGTAAAACGCTAGGTACTTTAAACTTTGCCAGTGTACTATAATATGGCTTATGACTTATGAGTGCTATTATATGGTTTTTTTATATATCTCAAACCTTATGCTTATTATTCATAATAAAATATTTGTTATTGAAATTCGAGGTTGCTGTTTCAGACTTATTGCATAAACTTTAATATGAAAAATCGTAGATTAAAATATGATACATACAGCATATTTTGACAGATAATATATTTTGACAATCAGCTGTTTCTATCAAGGAACATGTTTTTATTTAATCAATATTAATAATAAATTACAAATACAAAAGTTTAGCCTCTAAAAGCACAATCATGTTTTTGAGATTTTGTATTTCTTATTTATTGTGTAATATTATGATAAAATGTATTAATTCCCACATTTAAAATATATACGTATATAATGTAAACGAATAGCTTTAATTATTTTTTAAAACCGAAACCTCCAAGAAGTGTTATTTCATAAAATTAATTATGTATCACCTATACAAAAAGAAGATATTGTTTTGTTGTGCTGCGATTGGCATTATTTTGTTGCTTTTATATCCGAATAACATGTCTAGAGAGATGTATGACAATATAAAAAAAGAAAATATTTTAAACAGTCTACATGAAAAGCTCGCGGTAAATTTTACAAGTAACGCTATAATGGACTGTGAATATTACGATATCGTTTACGATGACACAGCTCTCTCAGTCAGTATGGTTGATGGTGACTTAGAAATGGGCCATAAAATAAAGGAAGGGGGTGAATATGGCCCATATGAATGCAAGCCTAAATTTAGTACTGCTATAATAGTTCCATACAGGTATATATTTAATACTCAATTTATTGTAATTAAAAGTTTATAAATATTAATTCACTCAGAATTCTTTTATATAATAAATAATAGAATATTTAACATCTATTGACTATATTTCATAAAGAAACTTAATAAATTCAAACAACAATTCAATTTAACATCATTCTCTGGTTATAGGGATAGAGCGGAACAATTACGAGGCTTTTTAATATATATGCATTCATTTTTACACCAACAATGTATACACTATCGCATCTATGTTGTGGAGCAGGTTGATACCCAACCATTTAACAGAGCAAAGCTGCTAAATATTGGTGCTGTAGCCGCAATGAAAGCAGGATATCCCTGTCTCATCCTTCATGATGTGGACTTGCTGCCCTTAAAGACAGCTAACTTGTATGCATGTGTCAATGCACCAAGGCACATGTCTTCAAATATAAATAGACTGAGGTAAAGTTCGAACACATGGTATTAATTTAAAAATCTCTTTCTGAAAATTAATAGTCAATACTCAACCTTTAAATTACAATTATTTTCTATTAATTATTTTCTATTATACAATATTTTAATTTTCTTTGCTAATAATTTACAGATTTTCTTTACCATATTCAAATGTTTTTGGAGGAGCTATATCCATACAGTCAAAGCAGTATAAAGCAATAAATGGTATGAGTAACAGCTACTATGGGCTAACTGGGGACAATGATGATCTGTTTTCAAGGATTGAGGCCAATAATCTGAAAATATGTAGATTTGATCAAACAACTAGCCAGTATCACATGACAACTCATGATTCTCAAACTGAAATGTGAGTTATTGTTTATTATTTTGGTGTAGTTTTGTACACACATAAAATCACTGAGGAATTGCTTTATTCTAAAAGAAATTAGCAGCGACTTGTCTGTTTACGCATAATTTTTATTATAATAATAATAGCTACATAAAGCGATCAAGCTTTGAGACATTGCTGGTTAAAAGTAAAATAAACAGCATGTGTAATGGTACCTTCCTAGAAGGCATATCGCCAAAGGCAATGTGTGTTGATGAAAACAAGTGGCATTTTAACCAGACTAGAAATTAGTGAACCATACCTCTAACATGTTTTATGTGTGTAATTTTTTACAGTGAATCAAGAAAGAACGATCCTGGTTTTTCAAAAGAGAGAATGTTTAAAGACGGATTGAATTCTTTAGAGTTTACAGAAGTAGCAACAGTACTCCATCCATTATTTACTCATATCATGGTTGACTTATAAGTGTTAGGAGTATTAGTTGCTTATAACTAATACATTGTTTTCTAGTCAGTATTGTACCTGCCAGTAGTTTATAGAGAACTGTTAAGTTAGATAATCAAAAGGGAAGTCAATTATATGTTAATGAACAGACAAAATCAGTCTTGTTCAAAATTCTCTTTATATCTTATACTTTGTAAGCATTTAGTGATGTATCATATCATTATAATACTGAAGGTAAAAGTTCCTCAAAGCTGTATTTTAGAAAGGCTCAAATATAACTGAAGCAATAACAGTTATATAATTAGGTGATCTTATTTAGTGCAATTAGGATGTAGTTTAACTACTAGTTGTTTGTGAAACATAAACATTTTACAAAGGCTTATTTTGTTATATTTTATTTTGCATTCACAAGGCCGTCCATAATGCAATGAATTGTTTCAAGACAATAACACATTTTTCACGTTTAGTATATTAAGTAGTCTCTTACAATTTTAGCTTAAGCAAAGAAGAATAGATTTAGAAACTAAAATAGGCTTGTTCTTAAATAGTATTGAGAAAGGTAAAAAAAGGTTTTAGTTTCAAATCTTATATTTGGTATATTACATGGTCCCAAGGGATAAAAGGAAGTCTTGAGCTAGGTATTGTAACAGTCATTATGAATATTATTCCAGGATTATTTCATAACTCAAACTTTATGCCAATGCCTGTACCTAAAATTCCATCCATTATTGTAAAATGGTCTTATATAAATAACATAATATACATGGATTTTGGAAAATATATGCATAAACAATGGGCCTTATTCTAGGTAGCTAAACTATATATACTAACCTGAAGTTAGTATTCTTAATTCCTTATTTGTCATTATTCAAAAATACTTGAATAACAAGTAGGTGACAATAATTAAATAACAAAGAATTAAATAAAAAACACTAAGAATTTACAAAAATATCACACCAATTTAAATTCAGAATAATAATATCAATGCAGCACCATTTCTATAATAATTTTAACACAAAACCAATTAGCACTTTTAAAAATAACACCAAATCACCAAACCTAAGCATAAAATAGATAAATATATTTTTTAGATATCTCAATTGCTTCAGAATTAACAAAATGGCTACTTAAATAAATTACTTTACACCCATTATAGTTATTTTATTATTTACCCGTCCATTAGGTCACAGTACTCTACAGATTTATAATATGTATTTTATACAATACCATATTATTAAAATCAGTTAAAAATTTACTTGAGTTAAAATATGATAGGTAAGATATAATCATGTGCTACCTAAATTGGAGTCAATTAGCAAGTAAATTTTAAATCAATTATATTTTCACATTGAGGTATTCTTCAAATGCATGTAAATGATATCAAATTTTCACCACCATAACTATATATATAATTAATATATATATATATATATAATAACTATATAATTTTGCAAAGAAACCAATAATTTTGTTAGTGTAATGAAGTATAGAACAAAGGATGAGAATATCCCACAGAAAATTGTATAAAATATTACATATTATGCAGGCTATACACAAGTCTGTTTATTAACTTATGGCCGTAATACTAGCATACTGACTAAACCCAGTACAAAGGAGAATACTAACTTAAGATTAGACCCAATATGAAGCCACTCAGGCAATTGTGATTTAATAACTTGTTCTGGCTGCGTAGGCAGTAGCAGTGCTGCTATGCAACATATGCTTACTGCAACTGCTACTATGTTAACAG
This sequence comes from Anthocharis cardamines, assembly GCA_905404175.1. NCBI lineage: Eukaryota > Metazoa > Arthropoda > Insecta > Lepidoptera > Pieridae > Anthocharis > Anthocharis cardamines. The sequence goes on from FR989964.1 coordinate 7,184,403, forward strand.
GTTGATGATCTCTGTAATAAATTAAATAACATTGCTTTATTATCATAAAACATTGTAATATTAACCAAACTGATGTCATAATTCAATTCAAAGCATGTTTATAAATGCATACAACTAATGAGAAGGAAATAAATCAATGCTACCCATTACTTGCATTGTACCTACATTGCATTTACAGTAGTTGAATGAATTAGAAGGCTTCACAAATTTTCACAAGGCAAATACAAAAATAATAGTATATTGTTCAAGGTTAGGCAAATGTTTTAGCACAGTGGATTGTGATAAAACATTTGCCTTAACAAAGTTACTTACCTTACTTGTTAAATCTGTATGAAAATCAGTTCAGTATTTTCTAATATAATCATAGACATTTTTATGTGTTTCATTATTGTAGTATAGTACTATACTATTTCTCGTAAATATACTCAATATACGAAGTTGTTGATCCTGTTTTATTAATTGTATGTGGATGATACCTGTGCTGTGATGGATGATTGCATGTTACTTTTGAATGCTCTTCAGTAGGTCGTAAAGGTGCTGGACGAGATATTAAAGGATGAAAACTATCTCCTAGACTCTCTTGATTAATACTCAATGGTTCACCTTCTATCAATTTCGTCGGAATATCTCTTTTACCCAAAGCCTACAATAACATAAATTTATTATTTTATAATATTGACTCTTGAAGTTTAATTGTTTTAATATTTTAACCAACCTGTTGGGTGTTTTTGTCATACATGGTTATCCTAAATTTTTCTATTGTATTACAATGCGATATAGAAGGCTGTGTATATCGCACGACGATATCTATACAGCTTTGTGGTGCTATCACACCTTCAGGGTCGATAACAGTAAATTTGTTTGGCGAAGTACATAGTACTGAAATATAAAATGAAAATCAATATTGGCATACGATAAAAAAGTCAATAAGCACTAAAAAGTGTTTGTGCAAAGCGCTATTTAAATACCTTTAAAATTAACAGAGAAGTCGTAAGGATTGTAAACAGTTAATAACTGTTTGTGGGTATGCCTAGCATTTAAATAAAACTCCAATGAAACAGGAAATACAAACACTGGGAAATTTTTCATTTTCAGAAAATAATTGCATTCAATAAATTCTTTAAAACAATTACACAAAGCAAAAGCAACAACAATTCTCAACTCCGTGGGATTTTTGCACGTCGAATTTAACACTGACAAGCATAGAATAAAAATAAACACTAATGATCTGACAACTGACATATTGTGTCAAGTCCAAAGCATTTTTTATATTTTTACTTTTTAACAAGGATAAAAATATAATAGTCATTTATTAAAAAATGCACGTTATTATATCTGTTTGATCGATTTAATATCTAAATTATTGAGATAAGTTATACCTTCGTTATAACGAAGACAGAATCTATACTCTCGATGATAAATTAGGACTAAGATTCTGGGAGCACGACAGTGCCCCCGCCAAGATGAGATAACGGAAGCGCAGGGCACTACCTACCTTTTCTCAAAGAGTTTCGTCGTATTTTTGTACACTTATAATTTCGGTCTAGAGAGTGCTAGAAAGGACACACATTCTCACTAAGGTATAGAAAGTGTAGAGAACTTAAGACTAGGATTTGCGCAGAACACTATACGCTATGGTTTGGTTAAAGGGTGTAGAGCTGCTATATCTGATAACTTTTTTACAGTGCAAGCAATATGTACCTACTCGTCTTGAAATGGTTTATGGTAGAATTTATTATTTTCTTTGCCAAAACAATTGAAGTGATTTTTTCTTTTCATACTTTAGTTTGACTATTTCAAAAAAACTTTCGTTAAAATTGTTTTTGTTAAGGAATTTCAAATACATGTTCTAACGGTTTTGGTTAATATTTGTCACTCCGACGTTCCAATTCTCACATGAAATAATTCTAATGTGTCTCAATTTCTTGTTCCATGGTCTCAATAGTTTCCCTTGGCTCGGGTGAGAAAATTGTAAAGTTATTCCGTAACAAATGTCTTCATCACATTCTCCCAAATAAGAAGAATAATAAAAATACTTCATATTTACAAAATAATTTATAATATTTTAAACCGAAAAAAGGAAATACGTCCCATCACATAAAAAAAAAATACTCTAATATCAATGCACTATAACATAGTTTTACTAAAAATTAGAAGGAATTTAAACATATCACACAATAATTTTGCCTTATGTCAATAATTTTTTCATTTCGGCTGTCTACTGGTACTTACATTTTTGAGAAGTATTATTGCCATTATTGCCATCTTATTTTAGAAAAGTACATGACACTTTGTATACTTTGTCTCGTTCTAACTACAAGGAATCTAGCAATAATACTCCTTCAAAAGATGACGGTCCCTTACCTCTTACATTTAAAAGTTGCTGTGTATTCTATACCTATTCTTTAATACTCCTATAGCTCATTTTCGCATTCTGTTGGTAGGCTAAATGGATCACTATTACCGTTTGTACGTGCATCGTACCACGAGTCACACAAGTTGTCACTATAACGATGTACAGATAGCGGCACGAGTCGTGAGCACAATTTTCATTGGTCGATATGACGTTAACCACGCTGACGTGGAGCGTGATTGGTTCGGCAGTCGTTGCTCGTCGTCTATTGGGTCCGCGCGTGTCATTCGACAGTCGTACACTTGAGTGCAATTTTAGTGACAACTTTTTAATTAGTGTATTTTTGTTCTTTTTGTTACCGATTTGATTAAACCTTAAAAATAAAATATGCAGAGCAGAAAGAATTCGATGTTAAATAGATAATCCCGACCAATGATCTTCTCAGTGTTTTCTTCCATGAAATAAATACGTATTACGAAAAACATGATGTACCTTTATTAACAAACTGCAGAGGCGACTAATGCAATTTGATCAATTAATTAATGTAATTTTCAATTACCGATTGAAATAATAAAGGTGCCAAATAATTTTGACCGACAGTGTACTCAATCCCCACCACGGTTCATCTGTGCTCACGACTCGTCCCGCTATCTGTATGTTATTCGGGGTTTTTTTTATGTTAGATATCGACAGACGAGCCTGAGGTTCACTTGATAGTTGGTGATACCCCAGCCACACATAACAGAACCAGAACATCAGTAAATTATGTCGACCTACTTTTTACTTAGAGCATTCGGAAATTCATAGACTGAGACCGAAACGCGCAATGTACACTTAACGGTTTATATGGATGAGACGTTATATTATCATAACCAATATTTTAGATAATATGGTTTATCATCTAACATTAAATTTTTAGCATGTAATGTTAGCTTTAATTTAGGGTGTCGTTTTCCCGCCTTTTTTTTGAACGAAGCTATTGAGAATTTTGTAAAAAGGAAAACTATTAGTATTTTAGTCAGGAGTAAAAATCGTTTCCTCATTTCTTAATAATAATATAATAGGATATAAAATTACAAACCTTTAAAGCAAACAAATGTCTTGTTACGAACAAAAATATTTTTCAACAAAAAAGAAATAATTTAGTAATAATTAGCATCTATCACAAACATTTTTTTTATAAATCAACTCTTCATTGCTGTTTCAATTATTCGTCTTAAGTGATAATTTAGTCTAAGGGCACATTGAAAAGCCCTTTAAGAATTAAAACACAAAAAACCTTTTTTAGTTTATACGTAGTATTTTTTGACCGTATGCTGCTAATACCTCCTAAGGATTCAGACAATTTTACAATTATAATAGCGTAAAAACAATATTTGGAAAACGAACATGTTACCGGTTAATAAATAGAAAAAATATAAACCCAAGTCAGACATACTAAAAAACAACAGGACCCTTTAATCAATATTACCATAATATAGAAAATTACAGCAAATATCAACTCCGTAGGAATAGATGGCGTTAATATGGCAATTTTATGAAAATTCAAATCAGACAACTGTCACCTCTCAGTCTGCCCGTGACCACGTTTGCTGGAAAGCATTCGAAACATCGGGATAAATACTTAATAGCAGGGACTGAAACCGGTTAATTTTTTTTTTCCAAAATACGTGTCTAAGATACCATGATATTAGTTTTATAGAGTAACACACTAAACTTACAACAGTATTTTTTTTCAGTAAATATGAATAAAAACGAAAGAATATTAACAAAAACCTTTATTATACCGGTATAACTCCCATAGTAAATTAACCGGTATTCAGTCCTTGCTTAATAGCGTACTAAATACTCGCGTAAATAAAATACAATATTAATTCAATTATAATAATTTTATTATAGATAATGAAACAATTATTTACAGAGGGTGGTCACGTCACGAAATGGTGAAAAAACAATATTTAGGAAAACCGTTAGAAGGTATTAGCGTACGGTTGATATATAGATTAGCTCTTAAGCTTATTTAATAAGGATATAGCATAGCAACAGCGGGGTCCTCGGTCTCAAAGGTAATGAGCACATCCTTGAACTTGTCTAAAAGCTGCATCAGTTGCGATCGAGTGACATTCTCCATGAACATTATCTCCTCTAAGTGTTGCTCGCCGCGGAAATAACCTGACAAAATTATAATATTATCGCTTCGTGTTTAGCTTAAATGACTTTATTTACAACTAGCAACGCGCCCCGGCTTCACACGGGTGCAATATAGATATACTAAACAAATATTCGCTGATAATGTAGCTTTCTATTGGTGAAAAATTTTCTAAAATCCGTCCAGTAGTTTTTGAGTTTATTCATAACATACAAAAATCCAAAAATACAAATCTTTCCTCTTTATAATATTAGTGTAGATAAGCGCCCATTTACACGATGCAAGTTTCTTACCTGTTGCATACAATTATAAAGCAATAAATGACTTGCATGGTCTTAGCAACACGTAATATTCTTGATCTGTTATAGAGTTTTGTTTCAAAGCTTTTCTTGGTGTAAAGAGCACAAAATATTCGCGTGTAAATAGTTGCTTACAATTCTTAGATATCAATTACTGCTCTTGTATGTACAAGAAAATGGCATCATGTTTACACCACATTACAGTTAAATAAAACAATTTAAAAATTAACAAAGTGAGTGAATTTTTCTCCGAGTCATCCGTTTAATTGATTTCTCTATAGCCAATACACTAGGTTTTAAAATCTTTGTTTCTCCGGAAATCGAACCCGGTACCATCATTGCCAAACGCAGAGTTCATACCACCGAGGCCGTTGAAAAAGCTTATAAACGATCTATATAAATATTTGAACATTAATAAATTTAAAATAAAAGCTTTTGTAGCCCGAAGAAACTTTAATAGCGCGATTCAGGCTTATTGACATTTTCGCACTGATTTTAGGCGCAGACTGTAAATGTCGCTACAATACCTTTTTTATGCAATTGTGCGAGTAATAGCAAGTCGTCAGGATTGTCAGCGGCGGGTATTTTGGCCAGAATATTCCTCTCCTCAGTTGTGAAAGTGTCCAAAAGGGACTCAGTAGTCGGCATATCGGGCGGCATCCGACACGCGTCCACTGCGTCGCAGCCCAGCGGTGCTGTCCATACTGTCGGGGACTGGAAACTGAGAAACACATTTTTATATGACTACTAGCAGCGAAACCCGGCGTTGCTCGGGTTAAAATACATCGCATGTTTAATGGTATAAGAAATATTTAAGGATCCATTTTCTAAAGTAGATAAATATTTTAGATTTCAATCTTAAATAATAAGACACTTATTTGACCATTTAACATACGGTGTAAAGTATCTTCAAGTTGTAGGCATCTTGGAAGTTTCTAGACCATTTTAGAAATTTTTAGAATTTTCTAGATCATTGAGGGTCAATTTCACCGATTGCACACATTTTGGAACTTTCTAGATCTTTCCAGAAGCTTTCTAAAACATTTCAGAAATGTTTAGAATTTTCTAGATCATTTCGGACCAATTTCATCGATTGCACATATTTTGGAACTTTCTAGATCTTTCTCGAAGCTTTTTAAAACATTCTAAATCGATTACAACAATTTAAACCATTTTAAAATTTTCTAGATCATTTCAGAAATTTTTAGATTTTTCTAGATCATTGTGGATCAATTTTAGCGATTGCACACATTTTGGAACTTTCTAGATCTTTCCAGAATCCAGAAACTTTCTGAAATATTCTAGATCGATTACATAATTGCACTGCTTGTTCGAGCTTTCTAGATAATTCCAGAAAGTTTTAGAACTTTCTAGATTGATTTTATCAGTTGCACACATTCTGGAAGTTTTTAGATCATTTCCAAGATTTTCAGAATTTTACGGAATATTACATTAGTTTGAAAAGGACAGATATATATTATTCCACATTTTTGCCACCCACAACCACCCACTTCCACCCACCCCGACCAAACTCCCTTATGCACACCTAGAGACCAAGGGGTATTTGCCATCCCAAGGGGAAGTTGATCAAAGTAGCGTATGATAGAAAAAACCGTGGACACACGTACGAACATTTGCATTTTATATAATATATTAAGATTAAGATTGTATAATATTATCTTTTGTTAACACTTTTACTGCTGAAAAATACCGTAAAAACGGCCGAATCGAAAACACACCAGATGCGTAAGGCAGCATATTTGGCGAGTAACACGTATGCGTGTTTTGCCGCATAGTCGTAAAGTAACTTTCCTTGGGTGCTAAAAACACGCTTACGTGTTTTTAGTCGCACGGCTGTAAAATAGTATTTTGGGACTAGCAGTCAAAGTGTTAACGCGAGTATCACACAAATAAAATATGTGTATGATACTCGCGATACTATATTTATACCGGATTAAAACGTGATATTAATATTACATATTCCAACGTTTCGAGTGCGTTTCAGCAAACGCGGTCACGGGCATCTTCCAAATAATATAAAAAATAAATCGCGTTTTACTCCGATATAATGTACGACTGTTAATTGAACATAATACATGTTTTTAATGTTTTTTTTTCAAAAATTTTTAACAGGGTTTTGTTCTATAAATGAGCATGTCAGATCCATCAATTATTTATACACAGAGGGATAAATAATAGAGAAAGGGGTTTACTTATTAAATATTTGAATTGCGTATATTATTGTTTTGATTAAGTTTCAATTAAATTGTAAAATTAATTCACACTTTAGCAGAATTCACAATTCACAATTTAGCAGAAAGGCGCTTTTCAACTCACTAGTAGATATACAGTGAGTCGAAAAGCGCCTTTCTGCTTAATTAGAATACATCGTCGTGATCGTAGAACAACGACGGTTATGATTATTTTACGATTTTAGTTCTATTGTATAAGTCATAACATGAAACTCCTTGACAGTTCTATATTGTATAATTTAGAACTGTCTTAAACCCTTTATCAACTGAACAAATAAAAAAATGTAGTTTGATAATTATTATGGTGGTTCGTTACCCGGTGGGAATTTCGATATTCCTCCCACCCGATTAATGCCCCAAGTCACCAGACGTGGGGAAAACATGCTTACAGAAAATTATAAACATGTTTTAACATACCTCATCTCACTCTGCAACTTCAAATTCAACGACACCCCGAACCTCTTCTCCACTCGGTTGCCCAAACCGTTACATCTCATCGGCGTGACGTCATCACTCTCAAACCTATCTTCATCGCTGCTGTGCGTGTCCTTCAATGACAAATCGGACAATCTCGACGTCAACGACTTCTCTTTCTCTTCGTTCGAGTCGTGGCCATTAATATCGCCATCGGCTTCATTCCCATTAATATTATTCGAAATTCCGCTATCAACAGAATTCGCTTGCTTTTTTTTGTCGTTCGTTTCGTTATCTTTTATCATGCCATCAACGACATCTACTCCATCATCGAAGGAATGGTTGGCCGAGTCGACTTCACTGAATTTGTCGTATTTCGTATGATCTGATTCTATGACGATCGGTTTCGTGTGCGAGAAATCTGTTTGGTTGAGGTTGTTCTGTGTGGGGTAGTCTTTGTTCGAGTCGGGGAAAGTGTTTATGTTTTCGCGCAGTTCGACCGGTTCCGGTACGTTTAGTTGCAACTGGTTCAATGACGAGAACGAAATGTTACTCGACTGATAGTATGAGTCGTGTTTCTCGCAAAAGTATTCTGTGACATCTGCAATAGTGAGATAAATATTTGTAATCTATATATATATAAGCAACTTTTTTTTTCTTTGTTATGGATAAACTTGAAAACTACTGGACCGATCGGCATGATACCATGACCATTCGACGCGGAATTAATTGTAGAAGGTTTTAGGCTATTCATTTTTTGAATTCCATCAACCCTTTACCATTTTTTTTCAAATTTATGTGGATAGTTCATATTCGTCTATCCTTTACAATTCGCCCAGCGAAGCGGGCGGGCGGGGACGGCTAGTGTATAATAATTATGTCTTCGCGCGTATAATAATATTGCTAACACTCGGCATGCGGCAATGTACTTTTACATTTTTAGCAGTCATTGTCACACGAGTCACATAAAAATACGTACTTAGTAGATTTGTGCTCGAGAAAGGTTATCGTATAAATACGTTTATATTATACGTAAGGTATTTGCGTTTTTTCTTCGCCGAAGTTTTGTTTGTCGAGTAAGTATTAGAACGCGGTGAAGTATCCCCGTACGTATGCCAAGTGTTCAGCATTTTATTATTATTTTTTTATCTTAGATATCCACAGATGAGCATGAGGTTCACTTGATGGTAGGCGATACTTCAGCCACAGTACATCAGTCAATTATGCGCTGTCGATCTATATTTACTTCGAGCATTCGGAAATCCATAGACTGAAACAGAAACGCGCAGTGTGCACTTCACGGCTTTTCCATCTATGAACGGTCTATGTTCGTTACCCGGTCGGAATTTCGATATTCCTCCCACCCGATCAATGCCCGAAGTTACCAGACGTGGGGAAAACATGCTTACAGAAAACTATAAACGTGTCCCGGTGGGATTCGAACCCACTACCCATCGATGCGCACGGCAGGTGTTTTACCGAACGCGCCAACGAGCCCGTTAAATAGCGTAAACATTGTTAAATAATAATAAGCTTTTGCAATATGAACTATCTTAAGTATTTAAAGTGGTTTCCCTCCAGGGCCCATTGATTCTTTCCACCCTGTATATTGTATAATACCCTTAAATATTCGTTCGCATAGCAATTGACACCTAATCCTATTGCTAGCTCACCGAGAGCGGCCTGCGGGCTGTTGGGGTGCCTGTGGCGCGGCCAGTGCGGCGAGTTGAACTGCACGTAGGTGTGCAGCTGCAGCAGCAGCCGCCGCTGCAGCAGCCACGCGACCGAGCGCGCCAGCCGCCCGCCGCCGCGCGCGCCCCACGCGCCGCTGCGGCACACGTACCACAGCGGCGCCGGCAGCGAGAACTCGCTCAGCATCTTTATATTACATGTATTATTATTATACTCTATATTCATAAAAAAATCTCATAGTTACACTTTTCTTTATATAAAATAATAATATTTAAAAAAAAGTATAAAAATGGGGATCACCACCGGCAACAAGGCCATAATCAGCCCAGGCTACCGGTGGGGGGGAGGCAGAGAGAGGAACCTTCTCACAATGCGAGCCGTGTCCAGTAGTACTGCCTTCTGCATCTGACCCTTGAGCGAGAGCTTCTTAAGGTGTTGATCGAAGCTCTTCGCTATTAGTCCGTGAGCGGAAATTACTATCGGGACAATAATTGTTGAGTCAACATCCCACATACTGGAAATCTCGTGCGCCAAATTATTATTATTATTTAAAACTTTATTGCACACAAAAGTAATACAATTAAGAAAGTAATACAAAAATAAAAGGTACAATAGGGTCTTATTGCTAGAGTAGCAATCTCTTCCAGACTACCTTTGGGTGACAGAAATAAATTAAAAGAAATGGGGATGGTGCAAGAAATACATGAAAAGGGAATGGAAGAATAGTATAAAAATATATTATCATATAATACACACAATACATAAGCAATTAAAACAGACTGTAATGACCAATAAATAATGACCAAAATTAGATTAGGACACAGAAAGATAATGCTCCTTTACCAATTTGAGAAAGGAAGTGATACTTTGAGCATTTCTGATATCAGGAGGAAGAGAATTCCAAAGACGTATAGCCTCAACTGTAAAAGAGGAATCAAAGAATTTCGTTTTATGGGCAGGCATTAAAACCAAAGAAGTACCATGTATCATACATTATGTAACTTTATGTATGAAGCAGCAAATCGTCGTTGCGCCTGCCAAATTCCATATGTGCATTTTTTTGATTTTTGGTTTTTGCACAAAAAATAATCTTCGTTTTATTCTCTATGTGTTACTAAAATCCTTTTTGTGATATTCGAACTGGAAACGAGTTTAACTAATTCCATATGTGTTTTGACCGTTAAGAGAAACTCCGAATGTGAATCAATAATACGTTTTTCGTTGTTTCCCAAAACTATACAAAAATCACAAATGGAACTTGTCAGGCGCAGCGACGAAATAAAGGATTATTTTATTTATTTTTAGTATGTGAATCTTATTGACCACCTCATATTTAGAATGGCGGGAGGCCCAAACGCCTGTTTTTCCTTATTAATGCATTAAAAAGAAATATAATAATGTCATTAGTTATAAACTTATACCATTACGTAATTATATAAGTTACTAGCTGACCCGGCAATCGTTGTTTTGCCATGTAAATAATTTCTAAAAAGCAGGGGTTGGTGATAAAAAAGTAAAAATTTTTAGTTGTATGTATTTTTAATACCACATTAAAAAAACAAAAATTTTCGTCCAAAAATTAAAACAAAAAAATTAAAAATTCAACCCTTATCACTTAGGGGTATGAAAAATAGATAGTAGCCGATTCTCAGACCTACTGAATACGCATATAAAATTTGGTAAAAATCGGTAAAGCCGTTTCGGAGGAGTACGGTAACTAACATTGTGACATGGAAATTTTATATTTCACGTATTATGTTAAAATCGGCAAGACGGGCTTTTGGGCTTGTATGGTAGTCCACTACTGCATATGTATATTATATCATATTGCAAAAATCTCAAACAAAGCGGAACAGGGCAGAAAAAAAGAAGTTTTTAATCTTTAAGCAATGTCAACTGTCCGCCCACATACACTAACCTGCAAGAGACCCAGCCCCGGGAACTCCTTAGCGAACTCGTCGACTAGCGGCGAGAGCACGTGCACGTTGGCGGCGGGCGACACCACGTACACGTTGCCCTCGCACAGCGGGTATATCACGGTCGCCTTGGCCCAGTACACTAGGTGACCTGTCAATTGAAACGCCTACAAATAACAGATTAATCCGTTCAAATCACAATACTATAAAATCACATGGATCGCTTATACTAAGAGCGTGTTCGGAAATGAACTGACCATACTATCAGTACTGACGCTGGTAATTGCGAATACTATTTTTTTTTTTTTTTTTTTTTTTTTTATGTCAGATATCGACAGACGAGCATGAGGTTCACTTGATGGTAGGTGATACCTCAGCCACAGAACATCAGTCAATGATGCGCTGTCGACCTATTTTTTACTTCGAGCATTCGGAAATCCATAGACTGAAACCGAAACGCGCAATATGCACTTCACGGCTTTTCCATCTATGAACGGTGGTTCGTTACCCGGTCGGAATTTAGATATTCCTCCCACCCGATCAATGCCCGAAGTTACCAGACGTGGGGAAAACATGCTTACAGAAAATTATAAGCATGTGCTCCCGGTGGGATTCGAACCCACGACCCATCGATGCGCACGGCAGGTGTTCTACCGAACGCGCCAACGAGCCCGTCAAAACTGATACTGATTTACTGATAGTGTCCACCACTGTTAAATCCGAACGCATCTTTCAGTACTTTGCATACGTTCATTACATACGGAATGCCGATTATTTCAATACTACGACACTCCATACCTCTTGCGTTAACACAGGACGCTATTTTTTTTTTAAATAAATTTATACTAATCGAGCAGTAATCCAACTTTAATCAAACCGAACACAGCACGGGGCGCGGCTATATACTATACTGACTGCGCACTACCTCGGTGCTGACAGTCTCGACAGCCGGAAGTCAGTAATTTCATAGGACCAATGTCCTACATAACGGTTTCAGTTATAACAACCAGGGATGTTACGGAGCTTCGATTTCGGTTCCGAAAAGTCGGAACTTCCGATTGATTTTGCACCTCCGATTCCGATTTCGGTTCCGATAGATTTAAATCGGAGGTTATAATCAGTCAGCGCCATTTGATTCAATTAACTTGTGTTTAAAATTGAAGAAATTAGTTTACTTTTATATATCACACCCAGGAAGGTATAAACTTTTTTGAACTGATACGAATGAAACTGATGAATAATGTTTGTAATTTTATTTTGTTACACAATTCTCTTTTGTGTATGCCTCCGATTCCGGTTCCGATAAACCAAATTTAAAAACTCCGATTCCGAATTCGGTTCTGGTAAAACCACTTCCGTAACATCCCTAATAACAACCATGCTGGAAGGTATTTTAGAACGGACATCTAGTACTGATACTACTGTCAGCTCATTTTCGAACACGCTCTAAATAATATAGATGTACATAGCAGAACAGGCCCATACAAACTTTTGGCACGCTCTTACGAGCGAAGAATAATGTTCTAAAAGCGGCTGGGTACGAGAGAGTTCACGCTATGACTCCAGCGCCAGAGTGTGCGTTCACCCGGATACTAGCAGCGCCGCGGTGGCTGGGGTAAGAACTACTCTTACCCCAGAGAAACCGTGACAAGCGTGCCTATAAGGCCTGTTATTCTATGTACATCTATGTTCTTAGCTTATTCCTAGCTAAATTGTAAATTAAAAAGTGCTTTTTGACAACAAGACACACAAGAACGTAGCATTAATTTGATATAGAAGAGACCAATCACCATGAAAATTGGCATGTGTATGTATTTTATCATGATGAAGGTTTTCATGCTTACTGCTTTCATCCGCTTTGTTGTAACTCCCCATCAGTCAATATAAATTATAACAAGTAATTTTCTTGTATTTTTCTTAGTGCAGGATAGAAGAAAATCACCTCATCTACAGAATATCAGTCAATGATGCGCTGACAACCTACTTTCTATTTCGAGCATTTGGAAATCCATAGACTGAAACCGAATCGCGCAATATGCACTTCACGGTTTTTCATCTATGAACGGTGGTTCGTTACCCGATCGGAATTTCGATATTCCTCCCACCCGTTCAATGCCCGAAGTTATCAGGAAGGGAAGACATGCTTGCAGAAAATTATAATCATGTCATCCCGGTGAGATTTGAACCCACGACCCATCGATGCGTACGGCAGGTGTTCTATAGTGTACGCGCAAGTGCTAGTCTCCTCCTGCGGTATGCGAGCGGCAGGGCGGGGGATATTTACACACGTCAAGCTGACTCAGTCGGCCGTCGACCACCGCGGCCGTTACACGACTTATTTGTTCGCGTCAGTTTATTCCAAACTCACATGGGTTAAATATCCTAAGATGGGTCCGCCAAAACCACGAAAAGTGCAAAATGTTATTTAGAAAATGAAATTCTAGTCTGCAAACATCGGAAATTACAAAATTTTCATCTTCACGGAAACCTGAATACTTATTGAAAAATGTTAATTTGTTTTTAAAACTGTTTTGTACCATTAATAATAAAATTTAATTAACACTTTTAGCTATGTGTTTTGCTTAGCCCGGAAATAGAAAATATAATTTTATAATTTACCCGTAACATTAATTAAGACAGTTTCTAACATAGTTATCCGGAGATTTATCTGTTCTCATATGTCTCGTGCGTGTCTTGAAAATACGCGCCCTCCCCCGTCTCACCGCTCACATACCGCAGGCGGAGACTAGCACTTCCGCGCGGACTATACCGAACGCGCTAACGAGCCCTTCAAAATTCTAGTAGCACTTATTTTACCTGCGTTAATGTCAAGTCAGCCTCAATAGCTAGTGTCTGTAGGCTCTTCAAAGGACTATAAGATTTAATAAGACGAAGCAGCGCCGGGCTGCCGTCCAAAGGTATTGAAGCCAGTAGAGCATTTGGATCAACCTGAAATCAATTTTGGTTTTATAGGTATTATTCATACAAAAAAAAAACAGTTAAAAAACACTTGGAGCCATACTGCCATCACATTAAGCTATATTACTAAAATATGTATACTTGAAAATAGTATGAGACAGTGCTATATAAAGTGTAACGCGCTTTCACGTTTATCGTTAAGTTGGAATAATACTGCTCTGAGAATTCCGATGAAATAGCCCTGTTGATAAATGTCAAACTTGTTTTAATGCTAAAGAACAAGATCTTCAAATGCTTATAAAATATCTGTAATAAAGGGTTATTACAGATATTTTATAAGCATCAGAGATTTCTAACTAACAGATGACTGATTTTCGCCATATATAGTGCCATCTGATAAAACAAAAAAATTATTGTAAACGATAGACAAATAGAAGACCATTCTTCTTTGCCCTACCCCACCAGAACAAAGTATATCATACATACATATATGTCCCGCCTCTTTCCCATTGGGGTAGGCAGAGGTCACAGAATTCCATATGCTCCGATCCTTACATAACACTTTCGCTTCTTCCACTTTCATCAATGCTTTCATACACACTCATTGTTTTCAAGTACTTTTGACCTGGCCCTTTTGCAGAATGTTCCCCATCTGATCAAGGACAAGTATGTATGTCATGTTTCACCAGAATTCAAACTACCATACAAAACAATACACTTGTCACTTATAAGCAAGGAATTATTAGAAGTGTATTGTTTACTGCTTACCATAAGTAGAATTCCATGATACGGCCTTAACTTCATAACACATTTGTCTATAGTTTCTGGTTCCACACTAAGGCCCCTGTTATGTATCTGATGAGCTTTGTGCGGCAGACAGAATGAGAGTAGGACCCATTTGTTGATCCTAACTTGTACTATACCTGCATAAATATAAAATACATAATAATAAAAAAATAAACAGTTAAACCATTAAGTTAATATTTCAAACTCTTTAAACAGTCATTATATTGCCAAAAATATTTGGTACATGTGTATATGTATCAAGGACACTAAAAACAGTCAAAAAAAAACTAATATCGGAAATATCGACTTTTTTTTATAGTATACAGATATAAATTATAAACCATTTTTTCTTGACTTGATTTATTCTTAACATTAAATTGGATTTAAAGAATTTATTTTCTCGAAGAACTTACAGAAATAAACTTAAACTTAAATTAATTTAAATATTCATAAATCACTTAGTCAATGGCAAAATGAACTTTAAGAAAATACTACTTACCAGTATTACTCAATTCTTCAAAAACTGCCTTCATTGATTTAGCCAAAGAGCTTCTCTGTAGTATTAAATCAAAAGCATTTTTTGGTTGTACATCAGCTCCATAATCAGGGCTATATGTTGCAGAGCTGACGGAATGCCGAGAGTTTTCCTCGTCTTCATCATTCTCACCATTAACTTCAATATCCAGTGCAGACACTTTATCATGTGCTGCCAACTAGAAATGAGAATATATTTCAAAGTAAATTAAGGCATTAAGTTACTTCCTAAGTTGTAACACTAACATTATACATTTAAACATATATTTTTTTAATGAAATAATGGAATATACATATATATATAATACGATTTTGGCACAAAACAATTTTTTTATCTTAATCTTCTAGTCTAGTATTCCTCAATCTAACTTATGCAATACATAATTCTGTTTATTAAATACAAGTCTACTATTTATGTGACAATCATAAGAAAATTACCATAATTTTCATTTCTTCTGTTAAATATGAACACCGTTTCTCCTCATGAGTGAGCGCCTTACCCAGTCTTTTACTTAAATCGTAATAACATTTAACTGAAAAGACAGAAATTTGCATTATTTTAATGCATTAAATTGGTACTCTTTAAATAAGAAAAAGTACAATATATTACAGTTTTAATGAAATATTAAATTATTAAATTAAATAAATAACTTCAAAATTTGAAAAAGAAATGACTATGTATTCCTTTGCTATGTTGCCCTATGGCATTACTATAGAGTAATACATGGGAATTTACTTTTAATAAATATGCTAAATTATATGGTAACATTTGTTGAAAAATGCATAAGCTTTGATTTGATTATAACCTTACCGATAGAGTGGCTAGCAGATGCCTGTAATGCAAATACAATGTTAATAAGTATCATAGCAGCCGTATCATCCTTGTTAGTCCTATATGGGAGTAGGGTTGGATGCCCAACAAATCTTACATCATTCACTTTCAGTTCAAATTTTCTGTTACACAACTCTGCCTTCACAGCAAATAGAGTTGATAGCATTTCATCTGTGAATCCGCTGAGTTGTCCTGAAACAAATATTTATAAATAAATATTCTCTATCCATACTATTTAATTGCAAAGTTAATGTCTGGTACATGATCTGATGATAACTTTCTTATATGGATATATTCACAAACATGAATAAAATATAAGCTGTGTTAAGTAAGGCATACATATTAAACCACTTTAAACAATTATTATATGTAGTGAATACATATGTTTTATAATTGTAATTACTTCTATTAGAATATAAAATGGAATTAATAAATGCTGGATTATTGTTCATGTGCAATACTTAATTACCATATAATAGCTTTTAACTGATGATTCACATCACTGCAAAATTCTTATATAAATATAATTAATTAAATATGGCAATGGATATTGGATAGTTTTACTTCAACATTACCTTTATATATATTGGAGGTCTGTGATTGAGGATTCTGCAGCAAGTCTTCTGTGGAATTGATGGCGTATGGATTAAGACGACCATATTTTTTCTGTTTATTTTCACCCTTGTTCTCTGTTGTGTATGGGTATCGAAACAGTAATCTATCTCCTTTGCTATCAGACTTCACAAAAAATATATTTAACGGGTTCACTTCCATGTCAATGTTATTTGATGAAGCAAAACACAATTTAATAATTATATTTTAAGCACTCTTTATAAACAACTTTGAAATGGCTTTATGTAGACACATAACAAAAGCAGATGATGGTTCCACAAATATTTATACATGCCGACTAGAAAAATAGTTTACGCTTTATTTGCATAATAACTGCGTTTTAGTTACACATTTCAGAATTATATTAATGAATATTTGGAAATACGAAAGAATAAATGACTATTGACTAATGACAACTTCAGACAGAAGTACAATCGGTGAAAAATATTAATGGTTTATGATACCAGATACAGCCAGAGGCAAAAGAAATGACATTTTATTTTTACTGGGTACCTACTGACAGACAGCATGTACAGCACTTTTGACAATCGACTGTGTGTCAACTGACTTATGACTTATGAGTTACGACAAGTGACTTCTAGTATGTATGTTGTATATTGATAGAGTTTTGACGAAAATCGAAATATTCAATTGTTAATGATTTCGTTTGTTACAGTCTTCTAGAATAAAATAGAGGGATATAAAAACGTTTTGAACAAAGAAGAATAATAAATAAACATGAAGGTTAACGCAGAAAAGATTCCCCTAGAAACGGATCAGGGGATCATTGAGAGCGAAGAAAGAAGATGGGGCCTATCTTTACGAGAAGTTTATAAACACGGACTTGTCTTCTATAAAGGTAAAATCGAATTAATTTGAATTCTGATGAAGCAGTTTTTGTTGATTTTCAAGGCTACAATTGTTGAATAATATATGTATGTAAATGAAAACTCAATGACGATGTTATTAATGTGATCGATTTCTTATTATTAACTCACCGCTATTTACATTATACGTGGATGGTGTAAAAAAAGAAAATTTTCTGTAACTACATGGCCATTTGGCGCATTTAAAACATAGTCAAATATTTACTCAATTAAGTGTACTTCCACTCTATCTTGGTTTGATAGATTTAATATAAACTTAATGTTTTAAATTGTTCATCCATGAAAATAAACCTACTGTAAATATTTAGGAATAAATATGTTTTTCAATTGCCATAATATTTTTTTTTACTATTAAAGTATACTTTGTAAGTCACACTATATTATCTCAGATTACCATTTATTGTATTAGTTGTGGTTAATAATAATATAGGCATTATTCAACTTAGCCTAATAACAATACTCTTAATCAAATATATAACTTTAAAACAAAATAACATATTATTCTATTAATCTTGCCTCTTGTTTGTTTTCTGTAGATTTGTATGCAAATCAGTAAAGGCCTCCTCCAACAGTTTCTATTCTTTTCTTTCTTGAGCCACTCTGTTGTGGTTATAAACATTAATCACGCATTTAATTAGATTTCAAAAGGATCTTTAAAAAAAAGTTTCTTTTTGTCAGAACCTATTTTAAAACAATAATGTCTACATGTTAAAAATATGGTAAAAACATTAATATTATAAATTCAAAATTATGTTTAGGTTTTTTTTATATAAATTAATAATGACAATCTAGAGAATAGATTCTAGAATATGGATGGTTTATATAGTTATCCAATGAGTATGAGGTTAAAGTATAATTATATTGAATATGTAAGTAGAGAATTTGTTTGTAATAGAGACAATTATTTCTTCACAGATAAAGAAGGCAAGGCTATGCATCTAAGTTATGAAGACAGGTTAAAGTTAGTTGCCTATACACAACAAACAGCTCACGGGCCATTGGATGCAAACTCAGCTCCACCATTAGGGGTCCTTGATGTCATTGGAAGGGATAGAAGGGCAGCCTGGCAAGCACTTGGTCACATGTCTCAAATACAAGCTATGGCTGGTTTTGTACATACATTAGACAGGTATATGATTATTCAAAATTTAACCACAAGCCATATGATTTCTTACTTCATTTCAATTAAATTTATATATCTATATAAACTAACTATTAATAATTTTATTTGGAATTGTTCTCTATCAATGCAGATTATGCCCATTATTTCGACCCTACATAGAAGCAATACAGAAAGATTTGGAGAACAAAAAGCATCAGGAGTAAGCATTCTATTTATACTATGATTATTTTATTTAAAAAATTGAGAGAAAAGATGAAAGTGTTATATTTGCAAATATTTTTTTTACATACTTATAAAATATTTGACTGCAGATTAAAGAAAGAAAAGGAAGAGCAGAGTCACAAAGAGCTAGAAAAAAGAATAATTCTCGAAAAAGAGAAACAACAGTGCACTAAATTAACAGAGGATCAACAAGTGTAAGTAAGCCTCTGCATTGTTACATTGTTTTTAATCTAATGACTTAGTGCTTAACCTAATAAGCATTGAGAGTCTACCTAAAGAACAAATAATAGTGGTTTGCTAAGGAATATAGTACATATAAAGACAACTTAGATATTCATATGAAGTATTGCAATAAAGTGAATTCTCAACTTGGGACATGGACACATTTGACTGATCATATAAACAGGCAAATTGATTATCAGATTTCTATGTCTTGTCAAAGTATTTTCCTGGGAGTTTAACCTGGGACCTTAAAAAGTAAATGTGCAGTACATACTACTGAGTCATGGAGGCTATACAAACCCAGTAAAATATTGAGAAAGGAAAATTTTAATTACTCTTGCAATTTTTTTAAATTATTGTTTGTTTTTTTCTTAATTTCAGTCAAAGAATAAAAGATGCTCTTAATGCACAATCTTACGACCAGTTTTTGGAATACGCCCGACAACAGTTTCCTGGTAACTTTGACCAACAAGCTGTTCTCATACGTCAGTTGCAGGATCAACATTACCAACAGTACATACAACAACTGGCTGTTGATGAGCGATTAGCTAAATCCAATATTACTTGTAAAGACGATGATAAAGAAAACATTGAAGTTACCAAAGATTGTAACTCAAATGACACTGAGCATATTGTTGATAATAAGTAAGTTATTTTTTTAAAGCGTATTGAAAATGCTAGAGTGGAAATGATAGGTTTTAATTGCTTGTTTTCAGAGCAATGCAGACGACGGAAAAGGCTGAAATAAGTGATTATAACGATGAATCGAGGGGAGAAGATGAAGGGGAATCAGAAATAGATGGTAAGTTTTATAAATCTTATATGTCTAAAGAAATGTTTATATTATTCTTATTTAATTGTGAATCAAATCAAATTAAACTCAAAAATGTTAAGTGTAATTAATTTTATTTAATACACTCTTCATATTCAATTGTTCTAATATTATGTATATATGAAGAATTTTATTCTAATTATAATAACGATCCGCCCCGGCTTCGCACGGGTGCAACGTAAATGTATATAATGATACAAATAAAAAAAATAGCCTATGTTGAAATAAAAATTAAAATCGGTCTAGTAGTTTTTGAGTTAAATCGTAACAAACAAACAAATCCTTCCTCTTTATAATATTAGTATAGATAAAATGGTCCTTTAAACTGGATATGAAACACGTGCAATTTCAAAATGATTTTGATACCACATAGATGGTTTGCCAGATATAGAAGAGGCTCGAATGTGGACTCGAAGCGAGGTGGAAGAGTTCAAACAATCGGCTCGAGCCAATGGGGGCATGCTGACAGTGGGACATGGCGAGACGGTCACCGTTCGTGTCCCTACGCATGCTCGAGCGAGATCTATTTGCTGGGAGTTCGCTACCGATCATTACGATATAGGTATGTGACTGACTGTCAGCTGATGAAGGCCGATGTACAATAGAGCAAAGAGGATGTTTAAATAAAATACTGTATACGGGATTAAAACGCGATTTATTATTTATATTGTTTAAATTATTTATCCCGACGTTTCGGATGCTTTTCAGCAACCGTGGTCACGGGCAGACAGACTGTGTCTGGACGTCGGGATAAATAATTTAAACAATTTAAATAATAAATCGCGTTTTAATCCGGTATACAGTATTTTATTTAAATGTGTGTTACTCGCGTTAATAAAAGACAATATTAAAGAGGATGTTACAAATGAATGTGACAACCTCTTTGGTCTATTGCACATTGACCTTCATTTCTTGGGTCTATCTTCGGTCAAAACCTCAATCTATCTCGAAGCAGCAGGGATAACGGTAGAAAGTATTCGTGTTGTCGATCTGTCAGTTGTATAAGAAACTACAAAGCTGCCTGACACGGCTTCGCACGGTTATATTAATGAAGAATATGGGCCCAGTTCAATTTTTTGTCAAAAAATTAGAAAAATAAATCTGGTTAAATAAACGTAATATATACTTACATATATCTATCTATCTATATAAATAAAAATAAAATGCCGCATGTATGTACTCGCATCACTTGAGAACGGCTGGACCAATTGAGCTAAATTTTTTTTTGTTGTCTTCAGAATTTTTAGGAGAAGCTTTGTATGTAAAAAAATTTTGAAAAATCTTACGAAATCCCTTTCTTCATTATAAAATAAATTAGTTTCGGAACTCCGCCATCTTGACAGCTCACGTCATGCATTCTTAGCTTTTTTGGAATAACAGATGTCCACTGCAAATCAGTGACATATTAGTGGGTAAATGGGCATATTCAAATTTAAGAATAATTATATAATTTCGAAGCCAAAATTGTGGCAGAACAACGTCTGCGGGGTCCACTAGTTATTTATAATTAAAGACAGATTGACGATAGGAATACATTCTCGCAACTTGTTCGTCCTAGACCCTCTGTTTCGGTTTCAAGAGGTGATGTTTATTGTCATTTGGAATATGAATGTTTTGAAATGACGACGCGGGCGAAGTAGCCGGCGAATGCTAATTTATAAGAATTTAATATTGAGTAAAAATACAGGGTTTGGGCTTCACTTTGAATGGAGCAAATCTCCGACATCCGAGGTCACTGTGCATGTGTCGGAGTCTGATGATGAAATCGACGGGGATGATGATGAAGGTATATATATATATTTTATAATATAGGATGCAAACGAGTTTGCGGCTCACCTGGTGGAAAGTGAACACCGCCGCCCATGAACATCTGCAACACCAGAAGACTTGCAAATGCGTTGCCGACCTTTGAAATTATTGTTGACTTATTGAATACTTCGTTAAGATGTTTTATTAGTTGTGTACCATACATTTCCTTCGTGTTAAGATTTAACCTTTAAATGCATGATTTTATTTTTAGTTAAAAAAAATGCATCTTCATTTACAGGTGATATATTTTTTTTAAGACAGGCCCATGACATTTAAGTCATTAATATTATTTAGTCTGCATTATGAACTTAAGGGTTAACACAGCATTAATTGGTAAATGAAACTTATTTTTCTGTGAAAAAAATATTTTTAAGCAAAAAATAAAAACCGACTTCAAAACTAGAACTACATATAGTATGTACAAACTTAAACTAAAAAGTAAAAAATAATATTTTAATTACTTCAAAGCATTATTTATTAACAGTTATTTTTGAAGTCGGTGCCACCCAACCGATGCTCCATACTGTTCGAAAATTTGTTGCAAAAGCAAAAAGCAAAAATTAAACTGTCCTTCCTAGTTGGCATACAGAAGAATTGAGAACCTCCTCCTTTTTTGAAGTCGGTTAAAAATACAAATGAAAGTATAATATGTTGTACTTGTACTTCTTTATTACAGAGTACACGATTCAAGCCAGCTCAGACCTCGAGGTGGGGTCGGGCAAACCAGTGCTAAGTTTGTCGCGGCCCCTCGTCAGTCTCGTTGTACCTATATACAGGCGCGACTGTCACACTGAGGTAGGATATTACTTTTTTTTAACACGTTGACTGCCACGCGTGTTTACAGCGAAATCCCCGTCAGGCCACCCGTGCCACTGTAAGTAAATGTTCAGAAACACTTTGGAAGGAGTCACGGAAGTAAGGGGGAAATGGCCCGATGAGAACTCTTGCTGTCACCCGAATACGGGTGACACGGCAGTCAACGTGTCAGAGAAACTTCTATCAAATAACCGGCGTTCTTGAGTTATAAGTGGTGTAACTAACACAACATTATTTTATATATATATATATAGATTATTCAAGAGTAGGGAGTATTTTAAAGTACAGTTTGGATCTCTAAATCGCACATTTTTCTTTATTAAATGTCCACCCCAATTTAATTTTAATATAAATAATAATTTGGGCTAAGTTATAAATCATTTTAAAATGTAATTATAAAAATGATATGAGAGAAATCTGTTGATAGTTTATGTTAGAGTATCTTTTCTGTCGCTTTATTAAGTGAAATGTCAGCAGAAAACTTGCTGGGTACGTTTAAAAAAATATTTACTATCAAATAATGCGTAATTAGCGCTAACAACTAACAAGGCTCTAGATTTCCATATCTTGTAAACTATTTTTATTTTTCCAGGTATATGCTGGGTCTCACACGTATCCCGGGGAAGGCGTGTACTTACTGAAATTCGATAACACATACAGTTTGTGGCGGTCAAAGACTTTATACTACAAAGTTTATTACATTCAATAAATATCGATCAATATTGGATACTCTTGTACTAATATCGATATAATTTACACGAGTATAGATATATAGCGTTTTGTGGAATCTGATTGGCCAATTTGAAAATTCTAAATTGAAAATGGATTGATTTTAAATCGTCTGATTGGCTAACACCAAAGAACATAGATTTAAATAGAAGCACAGACCTTATAGGCGCGCTTGGCACGGTTTCTCTGGGGTAAGAGTAGTTCTCACCCCAGCCACCGCGGCGCTGCTAGTATCCGTGTGTACGCACACTCTGACGCTGGAGTCATAGCGCGCACTCTCTCGCACCTAGCCTTGCTTGGGATGATGTTGCGTTCTCGCTCGCTCTCACACGTTTGGCAATGCTCGGGGTACTACGGGTCCGATGCCTAAGACGATATAATATATATATATATAATACGATAAAGCGTTATTGCCGTTCGCTCGTAAGAACAAACGAGACGCGAGGAGAGGAGTCAGCGGACTGCTTAGATGTGTGTGTTACACCGATACATTACCGCGCGCTCTACAGGTCAAAAGCATAACTACCTTTTCTGTGCCAAAAGTTAGTATGGGCCTGTTCTTCTATGTACATCTATGTTCTTTGCTAATACTATTCCGCTTCATTGTGTGTACTTCATTCAATACGTGAAACCGAATTCAATACGTACCATGACAGATTATAATATTATACTGTATTAAAACAAATTGGAAAGGACACATTCGAATTTCTTACAGGCTATTTTCAAAATCTTCTATCTCTAAAACATATTATATATGGTTTGTTACAAATTTGTTATTTTTTAAAGAAGAATATTTTATAATATTTTCGTCCCTTGATCAGCAGAAATTAAATCAGACATAACTAATTCATTGAAACTGTTTATCTCCAAGAAGGACAAATAATATTGAATAGAAAAAAATGTTTTTTTCAGAACTAGTCTCATTATTCATTGCAAATATATTATATAATATATTAATATATTGTTCTTTTAGTAAAGTATTTTATTTTGTTGTTTAAATAGACTCTAATTTATATTCACTGTAGTTTCTAGTATTGCTTAGTCTTAATAAAAAGTATTATGTGTATATGCATTTGTTAAATATAATTATTAAATTTATTCGTTATGTTTATCTTACGTGTTCCTCTGTGTATTTTGTATAGATATGGATTTTATGTGAAAGTTATAATACATTCGATATTTTAGTACTTAAATCTGGTAGTTTTAAGTGTGGCATCATCTTGGCATATTCATAAGTTTACCCACAAAAGCACTGTTCATAATATTATACTGCGTTAGTTATTTTGGCTAAACCTTAGCTACCTACTCCTATTTTGGGCATGTACCTACATAACCTACCTACGCCAATCTGTGAGTAATGCTCTCAAAAAAAATTATAAAGGGCGACAATTTGAAGTAATGCTCATCACAGGAAGACGTAAATTCTCCTTAAAAAAACTATTTAAGAACGGTATTTGAGGAAATTTGTAGGTAACGAAAAAATAAATTATAACTTTACGGCCTGGCTACTCGAGGCAGAGCTCGTGTTTTTAATGTTTGAAAATTGCAGTAACAAAACTCGCTTTCGTCTATATTATGGATATGTTTGAAGTGACCATGCAATCAAAATGTTCCAAAACATGGCACGTATGTGTGTCCAATTCTCTAAAATAGTGATTTGAATATATATCCATATGTGGGTATTCCAACAATATTAAGGTTTTTGCCTTTTCACTAACTGATTAATTTCTGTAGACTGACACATGGCTAGATAACTCGTGGTAACAAAATCTGAGGACAGTAACCTCATTTTAAATATAATCAGTAAAATATCAAGATAATGTGTATAGATTTGCCTGATTAGGAATAGGCCGAATAGGTGTGAATGTGACTATTTGAAATTGATACTAAAAATAAATGTATAATATTATGTACCTATTGCGATATTATTTATTTATCCCACACATACAACTATTGAAACTGAATATTACAATAAAAGCGTATTGAACGCAGTAAGTAATCGTCTGAAATCGGAAAAAATCATAACAGAACGTATTATGTATATGTATACAGTATATTCTGTATTGTTTTTTTTTGTTCTGACATAATATACAATTTTATACGAACGAATTCGAACCTTGAGTGTTAAGACAATTATTATAAAATACGATTAAATACAGTGAAAGAACATAGATGTAAATAGAAGAACTGGCCTTGTAGGCGCGCTTGGCAGTGGCGGCGTAAGGCGTGGGCAACGTGGGCCACCGCCTACGGCCTCGCTGCCCAGGGGGCCTCGCGCCCCGAAAATTGATGCATTAGGTACTTAGAAGCCGCGAACGCACCAAAAAATTTTGCTTTGCTGGCAGAGGGCCTCGCAAAATGAATCTTGCCCACATAAAATTTTGGTCTTACGCCGCCACTGGCGCTTGGCATGGTTACTCTCTCTCTCTCACCGGGGCCGTAGCGCTGCTAGTATCCGTGTGAACGCACACTCTAACGCTGGAATCATAGCGTGCACTCTCGCACCCAGACACTTTTAGAGCGTTATTGCTGTTTGCTCGTAAAAGCAAGCGAGACCACGCGAGGGGAAGGGTCAGTGGACTGCTTAGATGTGTGTCACATCGATACATTGTCGCACGCTCTACAGTTCAAAAATAGAACTATTATTTCTTTGCCAAAAGTTTGTATGGGCCTGTTCTTCTATCCATTTATTTGATATAGTTTAGTATAAACTATAATATATAGTTTTTGAAACAATTACCGATGTTGCCAGCACCATATAACTAGAAAAAAAAGCCTGTGGCACGTCACAGCTTCAAAGTGCTGTCACTGTCAGGCAATTTCAGATTGTCATTGTGTCAAGTTGTTTCATTTTTAAGTTTTTCGCAGACTATTGTTATTGTGTATGACAGTGATGTGACAGCTATGTTTTTGTTTTTTTTATTAATTAAAATTTAAATTTTTATTTCAAAATGATACAAAATTTTATTTTAAAGGGATTACAAGTAAAATTACCAAGTAAAACTACAAAGTTCTTTAATAAAATACCAGTTCATAATCGTCCTTGTAAGCACTGTGGATTCAGGTTATATTCTAGTAAGAAATTTCAAGTCTTACCAAATAATGTTGAAAGAACTTTAAATATTAGAAATAATATTTATATTTTAACAACAAGATGCTTTTCAAGTGAAGTGGATGCTCAGAAGAAAAATAGCCAGATTGAGACTCTTAAAGATAAAACTGTGATAACAGCTAATGTGAAATTAAAATCTTCGGAATTAAAAAGGTTATTCAGTTTAGCTGCTCCAGAGAAATGGACCCTTACAGGTAATTTTAGTTCTTTAATAGCTGGATTGAATGCTGTGAGTAACACATTTAAATTAACAATAATTGCATATGTGGGATAAACATTAATAAATCAGTTTAAATTTTTTTATTAAGACTTGTTTTAAAATTTGTAACTTTCATTGATTTTGTCTATTCAATGATGAATCACCTTAATTTAATTCGAAATTCCAATTGAATTAGAAATGAAAAAGACATTTTAAGAAAGTTAGTTCTAAAATATAATACATTTTATATATTTTCCTAATGTCATTTCAGGTGCGATTGGCCTTCTAATAATATCATCAGGGGTGACAATGGCTGTACCATTCTCTCTTGGAAAGGTTTTAGATATAATTTATGACACAACAAGTGACATAGGGGCTGCGAGGGAGAAGCTTGACTCCCTGTGCCTGATGCTCTGTGGTGTTTTTCTTCTTGGTGGACTGTGCAATTTTGGAAGAGTTTACTTGATGTCAATATCGGGTAAAATATGGTATATTTCTTTAAACATAACCCTTGCAATAGAGTACAAAACTACATATAGTAGGGCCATGTTTTGAAATTATAAGAATTTTTGCCTGTTTTGCCATATGTATTATGTATATATTAGTGTTTTTTTTCTTTTTAGATTTACAAATTCTTAAATATCACTCCACCTTTTATCTGCATATTAAACTGGTTTAATAAGTTCTTGAACTAACTGGTATACTAATTATTCAAAATCAACATGCAGTAAGCTAATAGCTATATAATAAAAAAATATTAATTTTGTCTCAATAAGAATAACATATATTATATTTTAATCTCTAGAAAGTTCAATATTGTTGAACTTTCAAGTTTTTGCTAATGTATTTTATCATAAGTAGGCAATAGGTAATTATTATTATCATATTGGTTAAGTGCTTTCAATGTGCTAAAATTTAGTTATCATAATATTTGACCTTACTATCATTATTACAATAATTTGAATGCTAAATTTTTAGGAATTAGTTTGCATAAGTGGCAGTTATCATATCAAATTTAATCACGCTCAGGCTATAACTTATTTTTGCAAAAATGTTTTTCAAGGTGAAATAATTTAAACAAGTTCTTTTATGAATACATGTATATGTTTTTGCACAATCTTGTTACTACAAGCTGGCATGGAAAAAAATGCTTAATTTTTAGGGTTTCTTACAATCAGTGAAACACATCATTCACATGTCATTTTTTCTAATTTTATTTGTTAGTTAAGTTGATTTTTATTTGTGACTTAAAAATATATTTTTTTGTCATTTATAAAGGTCAAATTCGGGTATAATAAAATAATACCTGCATTTCAATATAAAAAAATATTTATATTTTAATAATTATTATGATTGATATGATTTGTAATATTTAATGAAAATATGTTAATTTTTTATGTAGCTGAATTAAAATGAATACTATACCGTGATATAAATGCCTATAAGAGCCTAGTCACCAAAAAAGTAGATTAAAATTACTGTTCCAGACTAGATTAATGTATGTGAATTTGGTAGTTATTAGAGTAATAATAAAAATTAAAAATTTCTAAGAGGAGGAGAGAATTTAAAAAAAACCTACCATGATTAAAGATTAAAACAAAAATTATGTTTCCAAAGTTTAAATAATTTAAATTCCTAAACATTTAGTAACTTCTGTTGCTGATCTTATATATTAATGCACACTTAATAAAATTGTTAAATTCGTAGTATTTTTGACCTAATATGAATGAATGTTTGTGAAATTCCCTGCTGTATGAGGAATGTAGGTAGGTAGGTAGGTACTGAGGTTTCTTTAAGTTAATACATTTTACAAGTTATGTCTATTTTAGGTCAAAGAATGACCCAGTCACTCCGTAAACAAGTGTTTGGAGCGATAATGCGCCAAGAAACGCAATGGTTCGGAAAGAATTCCACCGGAGAGCTGGTGAATAGATTATCAGCTGATACACAACTGGTTGGACGAAATCTTAGCCAGAACGTCAGTGATGGCTTGCGGTCATTGTTCATGGTTGGAGCTGGAACTGGCATGATGGTAATATTTTAAATAAGGTTTTTGAATTTCAGTAGTACCTACCTGTGTTTTTATGGGTCGCAGGTTCGAATCTTGCCGGGATTATAAATTTCTTAAAACATGTTCCTTACGTGTTGAGGGGTGGGGAAAGCACTATTCTGACCGGGTAATAAGCCACCGATGGAATAAACCAGAAATGCATATTGCGCGTTTCAGCCAATATCAAAAACCTAACCTACTGTACAAAGTAATATTTTTAAGTATTTTCTTTATATGATAAGATTTTTCACTTTTGTTAGCCAGGTAGGGTAGCAGCGCTCTGTTCAAATTAGTCCTAAATTTAATAATCAATTTGTTATTTTCCAGTTCTACATGTCACCATCACTAGCTCTTATAGGCCTGTGCGTGGTGCCTCCGGTGTCGGTGTTAGCTGTTATATACGGGCGTTTCGTTCGAAGTATTACAAGACAGTTGCAGGATTCCTTAGCTGAAACTAGTGAGGTATGTTATATTAAATGATCTATCTACAATCTACATACTATGTCTCCTTAAGATGTTGAGGTAATAGAAAAGATTAAAATTTAAATCCTGTAAAAAAATCAACTCTAGGGTAGTTATTATATACCTCATTCTACCCCCTTCATTATATTATTTATTCCGACGTAAATCACGAGGGGTTAATACATTTAAATGTCTGATACTCGTGTTAATATTAATTAAAATACAATATAAAATTTTCATATTAAAATAATATTTTCACTATATTATGTTTGATTGATTTGATTAATAAAATCAAATAACAATATATCTAACCTTATGTCTATATATTGGTATTTTTGTATAATAGAATGGGCTTGGCTTATCTGTTATCCAAAATTATATAGAGAGTAATCATATTCGAATGCTCGAAGTAAAAAGTAGGTCGACAGCGCATCATTGATTGATGTTCTCTGGCTGAGGTACCTACCAACAAGTGAACCTCATGCTCGTCTGTCAATATCTAACATAAAAATAAAAAATAAGAATAATATTTGACTTTGAGATTATTATTATTTATTCTCGACTTAAATATTCGACGGGCTCATTGGTGCGTTTGGTAGATCACCTGCCGTACGCGTTGATGGGTCGTGGGTTCGAATCCCAGCGGGACTACTCGATTATAATTTTCTGTAAGAATGTCTTCCCCACGTCTGGTAACTTCGGGCATTGAACGGGTGGGAGGAATATCGAGATTCCGACGGTTCCTCAAAGGACACAGGAAGATAATTCGAGTCCTTGGTCAAGATGGAAAAGTGCTCTAATATTTGACAATAATTGTCAAATATTTTCTATCAATGAATGAATGAAAATTCTTTTATTGTTCACCGCCAAAATACAGTTTTTTTATAATTTTGCAGCTAGCTGAAGAGAAAATATCCAATATAAAAACAGTAAAAGCATTTGGTAAAGAACAAAAAGAATGTGAGACTTACGGACAGAGAATTGAGAGCGTGTTGAAATTAGCTTACAAGGAGTCACTAGCTGTTGGGAGTTTTTATGGCCTGGTAAGATTTTTTGATTAATTTTTTAATAGGTAAAAAGCCAATATGGTGATTCATCGAGAACTTTTCACTCTATTTTGCTCCCGGAATTCAAATTAATATTATGGGTACAAACTTTAAGTCTTTCAGCCTTATATCGCAGCTAATGTGTTAAATGAAATATGCAAATTATTCGAAATTAATGTAGATTCTTAACATAACCAGCATTTCCAAGGCTACATACTTCGTCCATAGCTTTTTATAGATAGCTATGGACGAAGTATGTAGCCTTGGTAATATATTGCCATAGCATTTGATAGATTTTGGCAGATCGTAAGATACACCACAATATGTGTGTTATGTATTTGTGAATGACTTGCGTTGTATGTTTATTCCATTACATAATTATTATATAGTATATTTCAAAGCGAAGTTTATTGCCAGTTCTTCTCGTCCGTTCTACGCCCTTGATTTGAGAACTGGCAATAAATGTAAAATTTTATTGACGTTCATGAGACGTGTAGCTACATTGTGTTACCTAAGTCCTAAATGAATTTGAATTTGGAAAAAAATTGAAGTGTAATTGTGACAAAATTGTTTTATTTACATTATTAATATCTGTTGATCCTGTACTGTATCTGTATGACTATGGAAATAATGTAATAAAAAAAAAATCAAGTTTATGCAAATAAAAAACAATACACAGTTTTCCTAGGCAAGGCCTATTATGCACAGAAATGATATTTTAATATATGGGCATAATATTCTTCATTCATCCCATTTTCCAGACGGGCCTTTCTGGTAACACCATAATTATTCTCGTGCTCTACTACGGTGGAGGGATGGTGGCCACAGAGCAGCTTACAGTAGGAAACCTCACGTCGTTCTTACTGTATGCAGCTTACGTGGGCATCAGTATTGGAGGGTTGAGCAGCTTCTACACTGAGATGAATAAGGGCATCGGGGCCGCTACAAAACTCTGGGAGATTGTCGATAGGGAGCCGAAAATACCTGTTTCAGGTATGTGACTGACATAATATTAAAAATTTTAAATTATTCCTATTTTTAGGACATTGTATTTGTTTTTTTTCAGAAGTTTATATTATGTTTTCGAAAAAAAATTGTATTTAATATTTATACACTATTTTTCTGTTATAGTCGTGTTTTTTTTAGCATTGATACATATAGCAAATATACATAATAAAATCAATTCGGTCGAGCTGTTTCGTAGGAGTGCGACCACAAATACCGTCACACAATTTTTTTATAGATTTAATAAAGTTTTTATTTTGTAAAATTTTAAAGAATAATCACTTTTTAAGTACATAATAACATTTGTCTTACAACTGTGTATTTTTTTTAATTAATGTTTTGATACTTTCTTAATCTACTAACGGCCTTATTCATAAACATATTTAGCTATATAGTTAAAGTATGTTTTGTCTCGCTCTATCGAATATAAAAAGACTATAGAATATATGAACAAGCTTATAATCCGTTCATGAATACGGCCGCAAGACTTTATTATTATTTTGCAAAATCTTCCTTATATTTCTTAGAGATTTGAACAAAAACATTCAATGTTTTCAATGCTTGAGTTACATAGATGAAGATACTAAATGAGTTGTTCCAATCCCATAGGAGGCCTAAGACCAGTGGAACGACCCAGAGGCGAAATAGTACTAGAAAACATAACCTATAATTACGGAGGGGCTCCGTTATTGAAGGGGCTAAATTTGCACCTCTTGCCCGGGAAGTCGGTGGCGTTGGTGGGGAGGTCCGGGTGTGGCAAGAGTACGATAGCTTCCCTGATACTGAGGTTATATGACCCGGTACAGGGCAGGATACTATTGGACGGCGTCGATATAAGGAAGTTGGATCCTCTTTGGCTGAGGAGTCATATTGGATTTGTTAGTCAGGTAAGTATTAAAGATGAGACGTATTAACGCTACCCAGCCGGCCTAACATGACAACCGCGACAAAATTTTGTCGACCGTTTTCTCGTGTTTTATTCGTATATTAGTTATTTCTTCCGGGTCTAACATGACAATTACACTTAAAACTCGACTTTTAATATCAAAAATAGATATATTTGTCAATCGAGATATCTTTTCTATCAAAATTGTCGATGTCGAGATATAATATATCGAGATATCTTTCATCTTAGTTTGTCTTCTCTCGTCCACGACATATCTCGTGGCGGTCATGCTAGGCCAACAGGGCTTCCCTTGGAAGTAGGCGCCCTGGTGCGAGTGGAAAAAACTTGCAAGTATGAAAGTATTAGCTATTCGGGTACGTGCAGAGTTGAAAATAAAAAAATTAATACATATTATAAATAAGTTATCATTCGTGAACCGTATTATACATATATTTATCTGTATAGATTTGAATTTGGTATCTCTCTCATATCTCATATTATATGATAAGAATCCGTTGAGATATTACGATTTCATGATGATTGATGCTCATCTATCTCTATATTTTCCTTAACCTCATAAAGATAATTATTAAATGATAATCTTATCTAGGCACACTCCAAAACATAAATCAATTCATCAAAATCAGTTCAGCAGTTTAAAAGAAGTTTAGTAGCATAAAAAAGCACAGAAAAATTATACACACACCTGTATTTAAAAGATAACATAATATATATGCAATATGCATTATATAAATATGGCACGGGCCGTAAATATGTTTTTAAAAATATGACATACTGAAAACGTTATAATTTTCAAATCGATTTTTATTATTTAAGACATTATATAAAGTTCTCAATAATAAAATAATTAAAAATCTGAAATATTTTAATTTTGTTGCTGACTGTACCCAGTTTCTAGAAGGTAAATGGTCTGACTTCTAGAGAGATAATCTAGAACCTTATTATGCGTAGTAAATTGTTTATATTGTGTTGACAGGAACCCGTGCTATTTACCGGATCGATAAAAGAGAATATTCTCTATGGCCTTGTCGATGAGTCGGAAACGGAAGAAAACGATAAGGTACTATTATTACAATACTTAGTTGTTGCTATGCATTATATAATATGAAATTAGTTGTTTTAAAAAAACAATAATTCTCTAATATGGAGGTTTTTTTTGGAATGTGCAATGTAAATCAATATCAAAAGTTTTTTATTTCAAATAGGCCTTTGCAGGCTCTTATGAAACGTCTAGTTGCACGGTTCCAAAAAGTGGGTCTCATGGAGAAGAGCCGGCAAGAAACTCTATGGACACTCTTTTCAATTTTATTTTTCTGTTATTATATCTATACTAGCGGACCCGACAGACTTTGTCCTGTCAGAATGTTGGCGTGCAAAACTATTATATACGAGGGTGAATCAAAAAATTCTTGGAATCAATATTAAAAAATGCAAAGATTTAAATAATAATATTTTATTTTTCTACATAATCTCCCTCCAATGCAATGCATTTAGAATAACGCGTTTCTAACTTCCTTATTCCTTGTGAAAAAAAAATATTTTCTTGACTCTCGAAAAAGTCCTCTATAACCGCGTCATTATCGTGAAATTTTGTTCCACGAATTTCCTCTTTTAATTTTGGAAATAAGTGAAAATCACTTGGGTCTAAGTCCGGAGAATATGGTGGGTGGTCAAGGAGATTGAAGCCAGCACAGCGGATTGCGTTGAGCGCAACTTCCGATCGATGAGCAGGAGCGTTATCTTGAAGGAACAACACGCCCAACGACAGTTTTCCACGACGTTTTCCTTTAATCGCTTCACGCACTTTCGGGATTAAATTTGCATAATAGGGTCCAGTAATCGTCTGGCCTTTTGGCATGTAATCAATAAAAAGGATTCCTTCACTATCCCAGAACACAGAGGCCATAACTTTGCCAGCGGTAGGAGCAACTCGAAATTTCTTGATGGATGGAGAGGATGGTCGTTTCCAAGACATGCTTTGTCTTTTAGTTTCAGGATCAAAATGGTGGACCCACGTTTCATCCATGGTGACAAGACGACGGCAAAAATTATCCGAATCACGCTGGAACATTTCGAGATTACGCTTGGAAATTTCCAAACGTCGCTTTTTGTTTTCGTCGGTTAACATTCGTGGCACCCATCTTGCAGACACTTTTTTGAACCCCAGTGAATCAATTAAAATGGATTGAACGCTACCAAAAGATATCTTTAGGATCTCAGCTATATGTTTTATAGTCATTCTTCTGTCTTCCAAAACCAGATTCTCAACCTTTTTGACATTTTCTTCTGTAACGGAGGTTGAAGGCCGCCCAGAACGCGGGTCATGTTTACAGCTTGATCTACCTCTTTTAAATTCAGCCACCCAGTACGCAACCGTAGAATAGGGTACAGTATCACCCCCTAATGTCTGGTGAATATCCAAAAAAATTTCCTTCGTAGACATTTTTTTCAAACTGAGATATTTTATCACCGCACGTAACTCACTTTTATCCATAATTTTGACTTTTTAGCAACTCGTTGCACAAAAAAATTTATTACATGCGAACGAACTGACAAAAACAAGTGACAGTCTGCATGAATATAGTGTAATAGACACTCTTTAATTTGAATATCGAACTTGATCCAAAAAGGTTTCATATATATGCACTTCTAAGAACTTTTTGATTCACCCTCGTAGATTTGCAGTGGACATCAATTATTACAAAAAAGCCAAAAACGTGCCAGAGCTGTCAATTGCGGAAGATGGCGGATTTCCGACCCTAATTTATTTTAATTTTAAAATTTATTTTGTTCCTCAGCCAAAGTTGTGTAACTAACACAACTTTGTTTTATTATATCTGTAGCGACATCTATAATCCGCTACAAGAATCAATACAAAGACAAAGACGTCTAATCCTGAATCGCGCTATCAAAGTTTCTGTGCGCGCTAAGTATATATACAACATCTCGACATCAACCACTGGGGCCTTAGGGCCGGCCAGTCAGTGGTTCGACTGGTCGAGGATCCTCCCTTTAGGTTGAAGGAAGAGCACACCTCCCATGGAGTTTCTTGTCGGCTCTTCTCCATGAGACCCACTTTTTGGAACCGTGCAACTAGACGTTTCATAAGAGCCTGCAAAGACCTATTTGAAATAAAAAACTTTTGACTTTGACAAGGTCAAGGCAAACTAACGTGGTAAACATTGTTAAAAATATTTGCCACAATATGTTGAGTGCTTTGCTTTTTCACTGTCAGTTGCTCACAAAAAATTTATGGCTTTATTCATAAACGAATTAAGCTTGATATACTTAAAATATGTTTTGTTTCTTTCGTTCTGTAGTCTTTTTATATTCGATAGAGCGAGACAAAACATATTTAAACTATATTTGAGCTTATGAATAAGGCCGTTAAAGTTTATGTATTAATAATTATTAATTATGCATTGTTATTTGTGACCAGGAACTGAATACCAGTTAATTTACTATGGGATTTATACCGGTATAATAAAGGATTTTGTTAATATTCTTTCGTTCATTTTTTATTCATATTTAATTACATATTTACTTTAAAACTAATATCATGATATCTCAGTCAGACACGTACTTTGGAAAATAAAAATTAATCGGTTTCAGTCCCTGTTTTTACAGTGAATAAATGTTTGCTCTCTCTCTCTCTATATTAGGAACCAGCGTGGTTAATAGCAGCTCGTGCAGCTCAACTACAAGAATTAGCAAACCTCAGTAGTTCTGGGTGGGAGAGGCAAGTGGGGGCGGGTGGTTCCGAGCTCAGTGGGGGGCAGAAGCAGAGGGTGGCCATTGCGCGAGCTATAGTCAAGGTGAGTATACAGGTATTATCCGGGACTTGGTAAGTGCTGTTCAGCCGGACTAGCATGACCGCCACGAGATATCTCGCGGACGAGAGAAGACAAACTAAGTTGTAAGATATCTCGATATATTATATCTCGACATCGACAATTTTGATAGAAAAGATATCTCGATCGACAAATATATCTATTTTTGATATTAAAAGTCGAGTTTTAAGTGTAATTGTCATGTTAGACCCGGAAGAAATAAAGAGATAATCGATTAAAACACGAGAAAACGGTCGACAAAATTTTGTCGCGGTTGTCATGCTAGGCCGGCTGATGTGAAGGATAGAAACAGAGAGCGGTCATCATAAGAACTATCTCGATTTTAGTAGGTCAAAAGGTTAGATAGAGTGGAAGTGGGTGCGGTAGTCTGGTTTTAATATGTACTTATAGTTAATTTATGTTCAGTTAGTAGGGTGTAGCTGATATACATATGTACATTGTGTACCGTTTTTTTTTTTTACTTGAGGAAATGCATTTACGTACCCCCACGCTGGGGGGGTATAAGAAAGTAGCGCACGGTACCTACTTTAACTTTATTATTTCAATGCGCTGATTTCTTAATTAGCGTATTTTAATCTTAATTTTATTATTTTTACCGTTTACATATAGATCGTCCTTTTACTCGCCGCAAGCTAGCCAGCTCGACGGCGTTCTCCAGGCTGACCTGCCAACCATACTTATTTTTCTCTCGCCGCTGCCGCTTCGCGTATCATCCGCGGAGCGTGCCGGCGACCGCCCGAGGGCGCCACTAGCGCCCAATCCATTGACCGCCCTATTTTAATAGGGCGCGACCCCGCAGTCCCCTGCATGCCATTTCCTGGCGCAATGGCAAACAGGGTTCCGTTTTTCGAAGAAATACACGATTATACATTGTGTACCGTGACATAACCAAGAGGACCCAATGAAATGAAGATGGTTGTTTAGAGCCAGCAAAATGCGAGTTGAGGCCCTTTTTGTGAAACTTTCGTTTGTAAACGTCACAAATAAATTATATTTCATTTCAAATGTTATCCGATCCGACTTTCCCAGAGACCCTTTAGATCAACACTAGCAATTAACACTACGCTAAATTGAAAAAGTTTATTGTCGCCAGAGGCATTTCAAAGAAAAATTGTGATAATTTTAAAGTGGTGTCGAAATGATTCAAACTAACGATAAAATTGATTTTATATACTGAATTAATTTTTAATTTCAGAATCCAAAAATACTCATCCTAGATGAAGCTACCTCAGCGCTAGACACGTATTCCGAGTACTTAGTCGACAAAGCCTTAAAGGAGATAAGCCGCGAGCGCACAGTTCTTACCATCGCACATCGGCTCAGCACAATACAGTCGGCGGACGAAGTCGCGGTCATAGGCAATGGGGTGATAGTCGAAAAGGGCCCTTACAGAGAGCTGATGGACAAACCTAACGGTTACTTTAGGGAATTAATAACACATCAAACGTTCATGAAGCCTAAAGATAAAGCAAAGAGTTAGTGGTGGCGTTTTAAATAAAATGGTTTATTTTAAAGGAATTTATTGCAGTGTAAATTTAATTTGTACTATTTTGTTTACACGGTAATAAATGCAAGGGGTTTTTGGTTGTGAGAGGTTGCATTTTCACTAATGCGGAGCGAAGCTAAGACTATAGTTTAGAATTGACAATTTGATATGATATAACTACGACTCGTTGGGTAAGCGCGATGCCTTTAGCACCGGAGGTCCTGGGTTCGAATCCCGGGGAAAAAAATAGTTTCGCTCGGGCAAGACACAGAAGTGATCACCTACTTCCCTGTAAAGAAAAATGATCAGTGAAACAGACACAGAAATGGGTCTGCCCCATGCCCCACTAGGGGCCTCGGGAATTCACTTTGACTTATATACATAATATATTTAATCAAAGCATGAAAGTTGAGTAAAAAAATTTAGAGAATTTTTATCTTAGCTTTTCGCTTCGCATTAGTGAAATCATGGTGATCCTTAATTGCCCGAACAAATATTTTTGTTTCTCTTTGGTATTATATGTTGAGCCTACTTTATGATTAATTTTAGTTACTAAACAGACAGAACAAATAATTAGGCTATTTTCCCGCTTTTATTTGTCAAAATATCGCTCCGAAATTATTGTGCCCAGGAAAGCTTATGGGGTAGTTAAGGGTTCACTAAAAGTATATAAACACTCTTAGTCTTAATGTATATAATATTATGATTTGGAGTTTGAATAACGAAAGTTGAAACTGAGAGTGCGGAAACTTAGTTTTCGATGTAGGAGCCCCAAAATTAGAATGAACTAAAATACTAGAATAACATAACCGGCACTTCAATAAACCGACACGTCCAATAGTCCGGCACCCTCCGCCCGCGTCTCCCCCATATAAATTGTACAATAACAGTCCTTAATTAAGGATTATTTTGTTTTGTACAGTACAGTAATAAAAAAATACACGAGTAGAACATAAACACAAATACGTTTTATTCCCTTTATGAAATGCTTTATTTTATTTATTTGATTTTTTTCTATAAAATCCGAATATTCCAATAATCCGAACATTTTGGTTTTTAATAGTGTCAGATTAATGAGAGTCTGTACTTAATTTATGTATTTTTATTTTATGACCCTTAAGTGCATGTTTTTTTTTTATTTTAGTTAAAAAAATATGTAGCTGACAGTTGACGTATTATTTATTAAGACAGGCGCATGACATTTATGTAGTCTGCATCCTACATTATGAATTTAAGGGTAAAGTATTAAGCTCAATATACAATTCGCCAGTAATACCAACTTGGGGGTTTCCCCCCACTTTTAGGGGGAATCAAGGTGTCCAGGGGGTTTTTAAGGGGTACTTTATTCAAGTATTTTTTAGAAAATACGCACGATTCTATACAATTCTAATATTAACCTCGAATTTCATTGTTATAATCATTAATATTATTAGGTCATTAATTAATGTATGTAAATGTGTAAAATACACCCACACAGCTATATTTTTATACTACTTGAATATATTATCATAATTCACATTTTAAATTACCTCTCAAACCGAGTGTACCAAAAACAAAAACTTAAGGGGTTTTTACTAGATATTTAGGGGTTTTTGAATTTTGGTCCCAAGGGGATCATTTTGTCGGAGTTGGCATCACTGCAATTTGCCGCATTTTCTAGTCTCAACTTCCGTTAGCCTGACTATAGGTTATTCGACTCTCAAAAGTACAAAACATACTTGCTTATATTCATTGTAATCACATCACTGCCATATTCTATTAATTTTCGAAGCACCATTGTGGTTTAGTTACTTACGAATGCATTTTATTTTTGCGGTATTGTTTTTTTATCAAATATTTTGGGCATAACACGATCACAAATTATATGTACAAAATAGTGTAATTAGATAATGTTTTAATTTAGTGTATTTCAATTTATTTGACATTAAAACTGTTGTATAAATGTGTTTTACAACAACAGTTTTGTTGCGAAAGACTTAGGCCTACCGCAAACAAGCTTATTGTGCAATATTTAGGAAAATGGCGATGATAGATATACGTTAATCGTTTTGAAATAGATATATTTTTACTCCTATTACTGATTAGATATATTTTCTACAAAATTCTCTATCCAGATTAGGATTTTTTTATTCGGGGAAGGGATTTATCGTTCATTACCTTCTCTTAGATCCACTTGTATCAGATTCACATTATTTATAATCTTCTAATGATTATTTCCCAACTTCAATGTATCGGAAAAGATTCAAAAAATATAAGGTCATTCCTACGTAAAATTTGATTTTTTTTTAATAGCTTCAAATACAAGTAAATTTCTATATCTATATAGAAAATAATTTATAATTATCAAAGTCAACCTTAGGGCCTAACATGACCAACTTGAAAAAAAAATCGATTTAATTTTAAATAATTTTTCATATAATTAACAGATTTACGGTACCAATATTTTCTCGCAAGTCCTTCACGCTAGGCCCTTAGCAGTGTTTACGAGGGGCCTAAATTCTATCAATGCATCATTTAACATTGACCGAGTTAATTGTCTTAATGAGACAATGTACTATATGCACTTCAATGCATCGTTGGACTTTGGAACAAATGTTTATTTTTTCCTCTGTCATTGTATCTTGTGATATGTTTACGCGACGAGTGGGAATTTTGTATATTATGTAAAAGTTAACGAATTATGTAAATTTAAATTGTATAGAATTAACGGGTAAAGGAATATATAAATTAGTTGGATGAAATAAATTGGTTAAAGTTGTACTCAGTTTTTTATTTTTAATATGTGTAACTGATTTGTTAGTTCCATTAGAAATTTTATGAATATAGTCTATGGTGCGCGGTACACCTTTTTTTATTTCGAGCATTCGAAATTCAAATGGAATCGAATGAGTACCTACATGTCATTTTGAAATTAATAACAAGTTTTGGTGTAGTTCATTTTGACCTTTCAGTAGAAGAAAGACGGATATGATTATAATCCAAGCCACCTTTGTATTTAGAAGGCCAAACTGACCTTACTGGTAAAATTAATAAAAAAATATTTTCGAAGATAGCAGTCGAACAGTTCGTGTGGATTCATTTCTCCAAAACTATCAAAATATGTAGAAGTAACTTTGTACTACAGATAAGTAAATTTCATTAGTAACTGAAATTATTTTGTTTTTATCGATGATCAGGCTCTTTCCGATCGGCTCGACCCTTTGGCGCTGCGTAGAGATGTAGGCTCGCTCTGCATCTTCTATCGCATTTATCACGGGGAATGCTCGGAGGAATTGTTCGGTTTAATCCCGGCCGCTGAATTTCGCCATCGGACATCGCGTCAAAAATATCACGCATATCATCTTAATGTCTGGAAGTCCACAACTGCGCGATTCCTGAGACACTTCTTACCTCGCACAACCACTCTGTGGAATCAGCTTTCGCCGGCGGTTTTTCCGAACCGATACGACTTGGAAACCTTCAAGAAGCGAGCCTACATCTTTCTTAAAGGCCGGCAACGCACCCGCAGGCCCTCTGGTGTTGCGGATGTCTATGGGCGGCGGTGATCACTTACCATCACGTGAGCCGCCTGCCCGTTTGCCCCCTATACTATAAGAAAAAAAAAATTTATTAAACACCCCCGCAAGTTCTTCAATTTAATTTTTGGTATCCAGAGTTACTAATTCATATTAGGTACTGATTAGGGTAAAGCTCCGAATCCATATGAAGAAGATTTAATAATATTATATAGGAAAAATAAATTGAACTGAAAACATGTTCAAGGTTTGTTTTGATTGAGTTGTTGGAAAACAATCAATATAACTACTATTTGTTTTTTTCAGAACGTTTTAATTGATATGATTGTAAGCAAGTCTATAATTAAGGAACCTACATATTATATTGTGTGAAATATGAATTCCTAAGTGCCCTAGTGTGGTATGACCCACAATAGAGAATTCGGAAAAATATCTTTCAAATTCCGACGAGTAAACACTAGTAAACAACTTATCCTTTGATATTTTTTTTACCTTTATCTATTGTCTTGACGGGCTCGTTGGCCAGTGTTGTAGCTATCATAGGGCAAAGTGGTGCAGTGCACTCGGCCCTGAAGCTGAGAGGGGCCTTAGATGGAGGGGGAGGCAGCTCTTGAAGAAAAAAAAACTCGCAGGAATTTTATTTCTTCAAGATTTTAAATGAGCATTTATAACGCCGATAATCGACGCACCGAGCGCCCTTGATAAGTTATTTGCAAATAATTAATTTTGTGCAGTTGCTGAAATTCAGACGGAGGGGAGATTGCGATTTTTTTCTCTACACCGGGGCCCTTGTCCACATAATTACGCCGCTGTCGTTGGCGCGTTCGGTAGAACACCTGCCGTGCGCACCGATGGTTCGTGGGTTCGAATCCCACCAGAGACGGCATGTTTATAATTTTCTGTAAGCATATCTTCCTCACGTCTCGTAAACTCCGACCGGGTAACGAACCACTATTCATAGATGGACAATCCGTGAAGTGCATATTGCGCGTTTCGGTTTTAGTCTATGGATTTCCAAATGCTAGACGTAAAGAGTAGGTCGACAGCGCATTATTGACTGATGCTCTGTGGTTGAGGTATCACCATCAAGTGAACCTCATGCTCGTCTGTCGATATCAAACATAAAAAAAAATAACTTCTTTGTACAAACATGATTATATTGTTAACATGAAAGTAATTTTAAGCCAGGGGGCCTCCCACAGAACACGTGGGGCCTCCAATACATTGTTGCCCAAAACCTCCACACCTCTAAATCCGGCCCTGCTGCTATGTTCAATATTATAAAATTTACTTATTTGAATCAGAACGATTACATTGATGAATTCGTATGAGAATTCAAGATAGATTAGCGTGGCCTTATAACAGATATTTACTATGCAAGCAATAATAACTATAGTAATTGCTATTGAGTTCATAAGCAATATGTAATTCATATCTGGGGGCACGGTAGTGCCCCCGCCAAGTCGAGCAAAAAGCGGCACGGCCGTACTATACTTTTCTCGAAGTAGTTCGGGCCATTTTCGACCCCCTATAACTTCGTTGTGGATAAAACTAGAATCCTGAATTTTCAGTCACTAAGCAGGTATTGTATAATCTCAGTATATTTCAAATATCATTCTGTTTGAACCAGTAGTTTAAGAATTATAACTAGTCAAAATTTGATAATTTGTCACTCACTCACTGACTGACCGATCATCAAAACT
Organism: Anthocharis cardamines; assembly: GCA_905404175.1. Classification (NCBI taxonomy): domain Eukaryota; kingdom Metazoa; phylum Arthropoda; class Insecta; order Lepidoptera; family Pieridae; genus Anthocharis; species Anthocharis cardamines. Next base: position 7,227,137 of record FR989964.1, read on the forward strand.
CTAAGGCACTTCTAGCAGACATAGAAACTTGAAATTTAGAATACAATTAGTGTTTAGTCTATAAATCAAGGAAAAACTACAATATTTTGAAATTTCGGTCCAGTTTTCTAGATATACAATTTTTTTTTGTATTTTTGTATGTAAAAACTACTGGACCGATTTTAAAATTTCTTTTACCGTTAGAAAGCTACTTTATCACTGAGTATACATTATTATTACTAGAAAAAAATAGAGATCCTTAGAAATCCCTACTAAAAACAACCCAAGGTGTAAAAAAAATAGCCATAAAATGTCTTTCATCGCATGCGCTGCGGAATGTATTGATGATAGAACAAAAAAAACGCCTACAATATTATAGAACATATCAAAATCTACAAAAACTTAACGAGACCATATGTCCAACTATTGTAGTTATGTCACTATAACTACTTTTTTACATTAAAAAGTTGATAAAAATGCCGATCAAAATCAGACTGTTATCCATAGCTTTGTATTAATTCTTATCCATATAAACTAAGAAAAGGACTATCTACAAAAAGAAATGAGATGCCATCAAAAACATAAATTGTAAAAAAGGCCAAGTCTTGCAACTCAGTTCTTCTATCGTAAAAAGTTGTGAGATCCAAATAGGTAATACCAAGTCGGTCAATTTATTCAGTCTCTACTGAAGGGTCCTTCTGTCTTAAGTAATCTATATCTTGTATATATCTATGCCATCAAAAACATAAATTGTAAAAAAAGCCAAGTCTTGCAACTCAGTTCTTCTATCGTAAAAAAGTTGTGAGATCCATATAATACCAAGTCGGTCAATTTATTCAGTCTCTACTGAAGGATCCTTCTGTCTTAAGTTATTACATAATAAGCTAACTTAACAATATCTTATAGTGATCATATCAATACCAATATTAAAAATCTTTGATGTTTAAAATAAATAGATTGACTCGGCTATCGCATGAAATCACAATGTATCTTTTTTTTTATTTTATTAAAAACGTAATGTATCTCACAAGTAATACAAATTATGTTATATTAAATTAGATTGTTTAGTGCGATTGCCAAGTCAATCTATTTATTTTAAACATCAAAGATTTTTAATATTGGCATTGATATGATCACTATAAGATATTGTTAAGTTAGCTTATTATGTAATAACTTAAGACAGAAGGATCCTTCAGTAGAGACTGAATAAATTGACCGACTTGGTATTATATGGATCTCACAACTTTTTTACGATAGAAGAACTGAGTTGCAAGACTTGGCTTTTTTTACAATTTATGTTTTTGATGGCATAGATATATACAAGATATAGATTACTTAAGACAGAAGGACCCTTCAGTAGAGACTGAATAAATTGACCGACTTGGTATTACCTATTTGGATCTCACAACTTTTTACGATAGAAGAACTGAGTTGCAAGACTTGGCCTTTTTTACAATTTATGTTTTTGATGGCATTGATTTAGTGTGAAATAGTTAAAACTAACGTTTATTTGAAAAAACGAAAGTCCTAATTGTATTCTCGAAGAACATTTGAAATTCGAATCGAATAATAGTCGCTCATGTTTCTCTGATGTACAAAAAACCAATAAAGAAACTATAATGACTGCTGAAAAATACAAGAGGAAGTAATATGATAAAAATAACAAAAAGAACACAATAGCGCAGATCAACATACAAACAATTGATACCTAAAAACAATAGGTTGTGATATCAAACATAATTAACGAAAAGGTAAATATTGTAAAAACAAGAGTTTATTTATTTTTAGTCTAATTAATTGCAATACTTGCAATCGAATATGGTCGTTCGCGCCCTTATAGCGACTCAAATCTATACTCTATGAATGAATGAATGAATGAGCTTTATTTATTCCATTACACTTATAATTATTTTTATAATTTTTGGGGTTATTAGTGAGGTTAGTATGCAAATAGAGCTAAAATAACTATTGTTAGTGAATATTAGTGAACAATTATATAAAATTAGAATGTACGATAATGTTATTTTAAAAGAAAAAACTATTACATATACTCTATACTAATATTATAAAGAGGAAAGATTTTTGTATTATGTCCTTACGCCGTTATTCGAGGCCTTTAAACAATATTTTGAGAGAGGCGACACTGTCTTCCGGTCGAAATGACGTAGTTGTAGTTCCATAAATGTCCCATAGAGGGAGTCGTTTCCGGTAGCCATGTTTACCAGGGTGGCGTGAGCGCAGACTCCGACTCATTGGCGTCTTAGTTTTCGGGCCGAAAACACCTAATAAAAACGCTGTTAGCGTTCGATAGTTTGTGAAAGGATCAACTAAGTTGTAGTTTCTATTATATATTTTTGTTAATTTTCAACTAAGTTGTAGTTTCTATTAGTTTTTGTGTTAAAAATTGAAAGTTTTCTTTATAAAAATGAGCGGTAGGGGTGATAATAATCCGTCCAATAACTCTGAATCGTCATCATCTTCGACATCGAGTGAAAACGATACGCCTCCCGAGTTACCAAATAGGAAGCGGCGACGAACCGGCAAAAAGAAGAAGACCTACTACTGCAAGAAACAGCGGAGGGAAGCGGAAAGTGAAGGTTTGAATTTTTTGTCGAATCAGGTCAGTGAAATCCAAAGATTTTTAGCTAATGCATACCCTCCTATGAGTTACTACCCGCCTGGCGGTTACTCTGTTATAAACGAAAGTGATAGAAGTACTTATGCTCATGAAGCTAATGACGTGTCCGTCGAGCCTCTACCCTCATTTAATTTTGATTTGTCTACGAACCTTAAGGAACCACCTATACTTAAAACCTCACCTGAACATTTAAATGTATTAAATTCATTGCAACATTTTAATACTGAAAATTGGAGAAATGTTCGTTATGTAGATATTCAAAAATCTTATAAGAGTCGCCCAGGTTTTACTGAACTCAACGTTAATGACGAAATCTGTTATTCCGAAAGGTCAGATTTAATTCTGGCTGAAAGATCACTAAGTGCTATTACACATGCATTAATAATGCAAGGCGACGCTTTAAAGAAGGGCGTGTCTGAGTTATTACAATGGACTCAAGACAGTGAGGAATTAAATAAAGACAGTTTGCTTTCTAAAATAAAAGATATCTTCTCTGGCGACTTTCAAAAAGTTTCGCTTGATTGCCTTCAATTAGTTTGTGGGCGAAGAGCTGATGTTATTGAACACAGGAGGGACTTAATTTTGTCTTTAGTAAAAGACCCGTGTTTAAAGAATAGATTGAAACAAATTCCGCCATCTTGTGAACATTTATTTGAAAAAGAACAGTTTTCGGAATTTGTGAAAATTAATGGGGGTATTAATAAAATATTTTCAAGTAATAAATCCTTTTCTATGCGAGAGAAAAGGATGATAACTGCGCCTCAGGCTGTGCAACCTAGGCCCAGTACTAGTTATATATATAACCAAACTCAAACCGGTCGCCACACGGCACCGTTTGGAATGAATTATTCAAATAATAATTATTACAATAGATATGTTCCTCCTCATATGTTGCAACCTAAGAATAGTATTTCTAGGAGCGACCAGACATTTCGTTTTCAATCTGGGCGAACAACTTCAAAGAACAATTTTAAACAACAAAATAACAAATCTAACGCCTCTCGCTTCAAGGGCAGAGGTGACAAAAGGTTTTGACTGCTTACAGGCGTTTCGGGGGGGGAGGTTGAGGGGGTTCATGAATTCGTGGCAAAATATGGGCGCACCCGACCCTTTACTAAAGATAATTGCGGGTTACAAAATTCCATTTCAAGCAAAACCTCCACTGGTAAAGCCGAACTTTATAAAACATCGTTATCAAACTGTACCATCGATCGAAATGGACAAAGTTATAAAACAAATGTTACTGGAAAAGATTTTAGAGTATGCCCCCGAGACGCCGAGTTTTATATCGACTCTCTTTTTGACCCCAAAAAGCGATGGTTCTGTTCGCCCTATTTTCAACCTAAAAAGATTAAATCAATACCTCAGAGTAACCAAATTCAGACTAATTTCAGTGAATCGAATTCCAGAATTTCTCCAGCCCAAGGATTGGATGGTCAAAATCGATTTCAGACAGGCTTACTATCACGTGAGCGTTTCACCGTGCCATCGTTGTTTTCTCAGGCTCGCCTACAGAGGAACAATTTTTCAAATGACCTGTTTGCCTTTTGGGCTTGCGACGGCTCCCAAAGTTTTTGCAGCCCTTTCGAATTGGACTGCAGAAATTCTCCGAGAAAAAGGTATTCGAATAGTAGTATTCCTAGACGATTATTTGATTGTTTGCCAAGACAGATCAACATTGCTAACCCAGACTCAAGAAGTGCTCAAAACCTTTCGAGAATTAGGTTGGGTGGTGAACATGGACAAGTCGGTTCTTGTTCCTCAAAGATTTTTGGAATATTTGGGCCTTGTTTGGGACACATGGCAAAACAGGAAATTTCTACCCGAAAAGAAAGTTCGAAGGTTACAAGAAACAATTTCGAAAGTACTGCAAGCACAAGCTGTGACGTTGCGAGAAGTCCAAAGTATAGTGGGATCTCTAAACTTTGCTCGTTTGGTCATACCACGGGGCCGTCTCAATTTCCGTTGCCTGTTAGCTTTTTCCAACAATCTTCTTCGAAGTCAATCGGAAGCCTCGTTTCGCTTACCAAGACAAGTGATCAAGGAACTGCAGTGGTGGTGGACAAACTGCAAACAATTTTCCCACCTTCATCCCCCTCAAGTAACACATTTTCTAACAACAGACGCAGCAGATTCAGGTTGGGGAGCAGAGCTGAACGGATTCCAAATGAGGGGAGAGTGGTTACCCGGAGAAGAGTCTCTTCACTCGAACCACAAAGAAATGTTAACTGTATTAAAATGTTTCAGCGAAGTAGGTCCTTACCTGATTCATTCGTCAGTACTACTACAGTGCGACAACAAATCTGTCGTCGCATACTTGAGAAAAGAAGGGGGAAGCCGATCTATGGAGCTAATGAATCTAACCTACCGGATTTACACTATCCTGGACCATTACAATATTCATTTAGTCGCTTATCACATTCCAGGCAGATTGAATGTTGTAGCGGATCGCCTGTCACGAAAGTTGACACTTCCAGAGTGGCACCTTCTACCCAAACTAACAGACATAGTGTTTACGAAATGGGGAGTACCAGAAGTCGATCTTTTTGCATCGGCAAGGGCCCACGTTGTACCACAATATGTGAGTCTAGATCAACGAGATCAAAAAGCTTGGAAACACAACGCGTTCGCATGGGATTGGGATTTTAGTCTGGCTTGGGTCTTTCCACCGCCGAACTTATTACCAAGAGTCCTCATGCATCTCAATCGAGCAAAAGGTACGTACCTTGTTGTAGCGCCAAGATGGCCCCAAGCCTTCTGGAGAGCAGACCTGAAGTCTCGAGCGAAAGCGCCGCCGTTTACCGTACACCACCTGGAGTCCAAATTAGTGGACCTGTCAACGGGTCTCCCTCCACCGAAGGTCAAGGACTTAGTACTGGAAATTTGGAAATGTGGGGGTGGTCTCAAGAATTAGAATCATGGTCAACACAGCAAAAAGCGCTGCTACAAGCAGGATGGCGAAAATCTACCGTAAATACGTATAAGCCTGCTTGGACACGGTGGGTAAAGTGGTGTAGAAATACGGGTATATCTGCTACAAATCCATCGGGGGCTGATTTAGCAAAATTCTTAGCTGACCTACATCTTATAGAGAAATTAGCTTACAGGACAATTTTAGTTCATAAATCTGTAGTTTCCACTTTATGTAGTTCTGATAGTAATTCAAAACATAGTTCAAATATTTTGGTTAAACAAATTTTAAAAGCTATAGTAAACTGTAAACCAAAAATACGTTCAGAAAGCATTTGGGATACGGGTATTTTGATTTCTTGGTTAGCAAAAAGTAATCCTACCAACGTTAAAAGCTTATGGGAAATATCGCGACGATGTGCTATTCTTTTACTGCTTTGTTCAGGGCGTAGAGTACACGACCTGACTCTTTTAAGTGTCGCAGAGGTAGCGTTCGTTAATAACACTGTAGACAATCATGTAGTATTCTGGCCAAAGTATGGTTCCAAAACTGATTCTGAATCACACGTTCAATCTGGTTGGAAATTGTTGGCAAATGTTGATAACCCTAATATTGATCCTGTTTGGTGGGTTAGAAAGTTATATATTAGTGGGAAAGAAAGGCGGTCTAAGGCTAACATAGATAATTTGTTCGTGATTACATGTGGAATAGCCAAAGCCGCTTCAAGAACTATGATTGCTAGTTGGGTAAAATCTGTACTAAAAGAAGCTGGAGTTAATGCGACTCCTGGAAGTATTCGATCTGCTGTAGCTTCCAGAGGATGGCTAGATAGGGAACCAATAGATAAGATTTTAGCTAGAGGAAATTGGAGGTCTGTAAATACCTTTGCAAATTTTTATAAAAAACAAGTTCGTAGTAGTAATAATGATAGCGTTACAGATTCATTAGGAGTTCTATTTGAACCGTTGCAATAATATTATCTTCATCTTTAATACGATTCTATAATCACGTGTTTGTAAAATGTATAAAGATTTAAAAAAAAAAAAAAAAAATATATATATATAAATAAAAAAAAAAAAAAAAAATTATAATAATAATATTAATGATAAAAATATATACAAAAAAAAAAAAAAAAAAGATATATAAAAAAAAAAAAAAAAAAAATTATATAAATGAATAATATTAAAAAAAAAAAAAAAAAGAGAATATCACATTGGCGTCTTGTTTACCAGGCGAAAACAAACAGTGTCTCAAAATATTGTTTAAAGGCCTCGAATAACGGCGTAAGGACATAATAGATGAGTTTTACCTACCATTAAAACTCTTATTATGTCCGGGAGCCTTATTCGAGGCCTTACAGTAAGTTCTGCCTGGTACATTACTTTCTTTATCAATGAGACACAATGAGTCGGAGTCTGCGCTCACGCCACCCTGGTAAACATGGCTACCGGAAACGACTCCCTCTATGGGACATTTATGGAACTACAACTACGTCATTTCGACCGGAAGACAGTGTCGCCTCTCTCAAAATATTGTTTAAAGGCCTCGAATAAGGCTCCCGGACATAATAAGAGTTTTAATGGTAGGTAAAACTCATCTATTTTTGAATTTTTGTAAAGCTACAATATAAGCGAGTAACATAAATTTCTGTGTATAATACATCTACATTGCACCAGCTTAAAGCCGGGGCGCGTTGCTAGTATAAAATAAATAGCGTCGTCGCGTCGGATTAAAATTAAAATTCGGTTAAAAATTCTCCACGCAAATTAATAAGCGCAAAAGCGCATTTTCCTCCAATTCATCTACGAACCTTATATACCTAGGTAATTGTTAATAACGATTTTTTTAGCTGATTATAGACAGCTGTTAGACCACTATTCCAACAAAATAATGTTAAGTGGTGATGCGGTAAGGAGACGGGGTGGTAAATCACAATTTTCTAAAAGGCACCTATTTAATCTCACCTTAAAGAGATCCAAGCTATAATTGTCGGGGAAGGCATTTTAAAGTTCAGAATTGTTAAAAATTCGCAATCTTTATGGAAATAGCGCGACCTGTTAATTATTTGACTAATTCCACCTATAACCACATTTGCTCTTACGAATTGGATTAATAATAAAATAAATAAATCGCTGTTTACTCGCGTTAATGTACTATTTTTATCTCTTCGTTATGTTAGAATAGATATATATCAAGGGTACTATCTGTTTAGTAAATAATGGGATTAATCAAGTTGGACTTTGCCCTGTGACGGATCGCAGGCGCAGCATGTGCCAAAACATGTCTACGGAGCAGTTGGCAGTTGCAACTGTCGCAGCGTGCAATACAAACGCGCTCTTGATTCGTGGGTGGACTTACGAACCGCGAAATGTCTTTGAAACTTTTGCGCGGGAAAATTGCGCGACAAATCCTAAAACAATTAACATCGCAAACTGAAAATACGCAAATAAATACAAAACATGTGTCGTTAGTAAAAAATATATCAAGGTATTTAGCGACACAGGCTGCACCAGTTTTGGAGACAAATCTGTTAGCGTCGCCTTACGGTGAAATTGAAGTTGGTGAGGAAAAATTGACGGATTATATTTTTAAGGATTTTGAGTTATGGGCGGACGCACCTTGTGTGGTAAGTCAAAAATAAAAAATATTGTCGACATAATACATTACTAATTTAACATTTAAAATAAAATGTAACTTTCTTGTACTGACTTCTCATAATATGACAATATTACTAAAAACATCATAGAAATTTACTATTTTAAAACTTTTTTTGCATACATTTGTTTTTTGTTCTATACCTACAAGAAACCCTTATTTGTTAAGTAATATCTTCTCCATTTATCTTTTACATATTAGTTCTTCAATGCATTAAAGTTCGGAGGTTGATTCAGGTACAAAGTGCATAAGTTGATGTCAAATACACGGGTAGATATTTTCAGAATTATTAATAGTTTTTAATGAAGGCTAAGGCAAGGTAATCGAGAACTAGATATTGGTTATCGAGGAAGGAATAATTAATATTTAATAAAGAAACGACATAATATCATACGAAAACTTTTCTACATACCTACATAAATTTTTTCAACGACTCAAGTAAATCTATAAGAAAACACGACGTAGTTATCACTGACGAGTCAAAAAGCAATCTATGTAGGTCATCACTGTTATTTTCAGATTTCCAATGACTGTAATTTTATATTTTTATATGTACGTCATACCACTTAACGTTTTAATAATCTAGGTAGATACCTGGTAGTCGTAACCGCAAAGCATCATTTTATAAGATACTTCCGAATTTTCTATGTATTTTTCTAAGGTAATCAATGTAAACTTTGATCTTTGAATATTATTTATAAATAAACGTCCGTTGTGTCGTCTTCAATGCTTTCTTGTGCCAAAGTTTGCGAGCTGCTTGCCTTCTTCCGTTTGTTTCTATTAGTTTATATTATTTAATATTAAATAATCGCTTCGTCTGCGTGTACAATGAAACAGTAGAATTCTGTCTGCGCATACCGTAGATGTAGATTCAAAGATACCTCGTCCTTCATAATCCGTCAAGTCCTTTATACGTCAGCTTCAAAGGAATACACATTCATTAATATAAATCATATCAAGTTCAGGTAATAATATAACATTTTATTGTATACGTTTTATTAATATTAGAGCAGGCAAACCGCTGTACATGGATATATGTAACACCAGAGTTCTTGAGGACGCGTTGCAGGCCTTTATGGTAAGAGTAGGCTGGTTTCTTGAAGGTTCCCGTATGGGTTCGGTAAAACCGTCAAGGATATCTGGTTCCACAGAGTGGTCTCTATCTATAGTGCGTCTCAAAAAGAGCCTTAGAAATCACGCAGTTGTTTTTTAAATTGCGAGACATCGATTGCGAGATTAAAAACATTTCTGTTTACATATTTCGGAAATGATTTATCAAAAAGCCATCATCTTTGATTATTGATATGTGTATTTAAATTTTCCCATATATATATATATATATTTATACTTATAACTCGACAGCGAAATTGTAAATAATACGTTATCAGTTATTGTTATATTTTACGCTATTAAATTATGTTACGTCAGAAGTTTGACTACTTTAGCTATCTTTTACTATTTTTTGAATTCACGTAATGGTACGTAATTCCTCAGCCGAAGGAATCCAACTAGATGCCGAATCTAAATATTTTATTTTTCCTTTGAACATTTAGACAAGCTTGTAGACACCTAACAAAACTAAAGTGATGTATGTGAGTTTTCACTATAGGTTACCCATGAAGAACTTGGTTCTTGAAACATACGAGTTTCAAAGAAGACGGATAATTTACGGAATAGGACGATTAAAACTACACGATTTTCATGTATTTCTTTTGCAAATGAATATAATACAAATATTTGATATAAAAAATTGAACTTAACAAAAAATGTTGTTTATCAAACTTGAAACCGAATCGTATTTTTTGTTTGCTCGAATAACATCGTTTCAAAAAACACGGAACCAATTAATCACATTCTTCGTAGGTTACTTGTATGTTCATATTTAATTCAGTTGGACCTTTATTTACCAAAATAATTAAATGTCGTAAGTAGATTCATATGCTGACTGTTTAAGCGACTTAAGACGTTGATCACAAAATATTTTCTCTATTATTAGGTAAGCGATAGAATGATGGCCTAATAAAGCGAGTAGTATTCATTGTTACACTGAAGTATATAATCCTACCTAGAATATAAATCGTACCTATAATTAGGCTCTGTTACGAATAACGAGATTAATACTTTTATAAGTTCAAAAAAAGGAAATGAAATTAAACGATCATTAATTATTATTATATATTATTAGCAAGGTTTAAAATAGGAACTACTTACTTAATCAGGTTAACTTTTGTTTGTTAATTTCGTAAATTCAAAATGAAATTCCGTGCCCTTATTATTATAATATATTTCACTCAGTGGCGGATTTACGCATTTCCAAGGTATAGGCTATTAACCCTATACCTTGGAACTTATCTGGTTCGGGGCGGCGAACTGAGTGTTTTACTATAGGATATAGAAATTTGATATATCGTTGAATGTAGGTACAAAAATAGTGAAGAGGGAAAAGTTATCGGCAATATATTTGTAAGATATCATAAAAACGTTTTACAGAATTCTTTTTGATATCTATACGGCATGTAAAAAGAAAATTGGTACTCAAATATGCCGCCTCTAAAATCTGCCGCCCTAGGATCAAGCCTACTCAGCCTATAATATTGTCTTTTATTAACGCGAGTATCACACATTTAAATAAAATACTCAGCCTGCTGCTTACAAATCCGCCACTGATTATACTAATCTGTAATAATCTGTAAATTCATCAATATATCAATATGATATAATTGTATATTCCTTAGACTTGTGGTGCAACAGGACGATCCTACGAGTATGGGATGATGCGACTGATGATCGATCGCTGCGCAACCGCATTGTCCGGTCATTTGAAGCTATCTGCTGGTGAACGCATTGGCCTTATCTTGCCCAATATACCGGAGTTCGTAGTGCTTATACATGGAGCTATGAAAGCTGGCCTAGTAGTAACCTTTGCTAATCCGTTATATACTCCAGGTGAGTAAATATTTTTTAATGTTAGATATCATACAGACGAGCATGAGGTTCACTTGATGGTAGATTATACCTCAGCGCCAGAAAATCAGTCAATGATGAGCTGTCAATTTTTTTTTCGAACATTCGGAAATCCATAGACTGAGACCGTGAGCGCAATATGCACTTCACTTGAAGGAAGAACTTCGATGAACGGTGAACGGTGAACGGTGATGAACCTGACGTGTATCAATCTGGTATTGTATTTCTTTGTACCTATTTGTCGTGCTGGACTCACATTAAGTAAATGGATTTAGTTGCGTATCTTAGTAGTAATAACTAAAAAGTAGTTCTCGCTTGTAACAAATTAAAGAACATGGTTAACTAATGTGAAGGGAGACTATTGTTTTTATATCGGCATTCAGCATTCTATTTTCCATTCGACACCAAAAAGTCAATGAAACTCAAAGAATCTGCTTGTTTCAATTATGTATCGAATACATTACAAATTTAAGGAGATTTACATAAATAGGTAAAGTTAGCTAAGACAGTTTCATTAGGAGTTACGAAATAGAGAAAATAATAAAAATAAATGATTAATCGATAATCTCAACAAAGATACAAATTTTTTCTCGGTAAATCGAAGGCAATCGAAGGTCTTAAGCCATATATTATGAACTGAACAGGCTTTCTTCATTGATATCATAGTTCAGTATTAAATGCCACTCTGCGAGACACTTTTGTGATGTTTGTTTACAGTACATATCGCGTATTACAATATCAAGTTTTTTGCAACCTGCTTTTTATGTGTTTATTTTATATTTCTCGTTTTAGTAAATATTTAAAGCAGAATAAGAACTTACTACATGCCACGGGGAAAAATTCTTAGCGCCTGTTGCAAAAGATGTAGCAGAGAACATATGTGAATATTTAGCTATAAAAGGGACAAAGGGTGTATGGTAAATCGGTACACTTACAACCCGGTAAGGGTAACTATTTATATTGTAACCACTTATAACTCATGTATAAACAGGATACGCCTACAAAAATGTTCCTGCAGCCAGTTGCAATCAGTTGTTTAGAGACCGCCAAACGCACCGGAGGTTTACTTAGATCCTAATATCATAAACTGTAGCACTCAGGCGCTCAAACTTGTAACTCGCTTTTTAAGTAATATTCAATTTATTGAATCTGTGCTTTCAAGGGGATTTCATAATACTAAATTATATCAGAGTTACTCCGAGTTGGCGATATTATGGTGATATCACCAGGCCTGCATGGGGTTCCCCTACATATGCAATACCCTAACACAATGCACATGAGGCATGCAAGTGGCTCTATTGAATGGTTTGAAAGTGTTGAGCCTAAGGCTCCAGTCCGCTTCAATAACCAAAATTCTCTCAAGGCCTTTTACCCAAAATTAAAGGCCTTTTTCAGGGCCGGATTTAGACGTGTGGAGTCCTTGGGGCAACATAGGAGAGGAGGCCCCCTTGACTCCAAATTATTTTCATTTAAGAACAATATAACAGTGTTTATACAAAGTACAGTAGGTGAAGATAAAACAGCGAAACAAATATATCAAACTCGTCGGAATTTGAAAGATTTTATTCCGAAGGCTCTATTGTAGTAATTCCTGATGCCCTCCCCTAAATCCGGCCCTGGCCTCTTTGAACAACTATGTTGTCTGTTACAGATGAGGTCCGCCGTCAGTTTTCGGACTGCAACGTAAAAGCGATCGCTACAATTGAGATGCTCATGCCGGTTGCGATGGAAGTTAGCAAATATCTAAAGGATTACAAAGGAACCATCTGGGTTGGAGGTGATGATGACAAAACTAAAGGTAAAACATGTTTACTTATTATTATCAGTTCAATAATATTATTGTTCAATCACTATTTCCCTACTATAAATACTATAAATGTGAAAGTATATTTCTTGTTTGTCGTTTCTACGAATTGTTTTTTTTTTAATGTCAACAGTAAGAGTATAATCCAAATGCGCCTTAGTACTGATTTGTATGGTTTTAGGCTTTTTACAACTCGAGCATATAATATAATTATTATCCGCCATAAATTGATTTGATAATTTGGTAAAGCCAGAAAAATCTAATCTCCAAAGGATTCAATGTACGAGTACGTCTGATTATAATAGTGTTCAAAGAATACAAAAAAAAGTAATGGTTTATTTGTTTCCAAGTACATATTCAAGGAAATATGATATATATAACTGATATCGAACTCTATACGATACAAAATCAAAGTCCAAAGGTTCTTCAGGTATTCATGGCCTTCGTTCGCTACTAATGGCGGGTCACGAGACGGACCTTCCAACAGTGGACGCGAACGATGTCTGCTTAATCCCATACTCAAGCGGAACCACGGGCCTGCCCAAAGGAGTGATGCTCACGCACAAGAATCTCGTGTCCAATCTGAAACAGTTGCAAACACCCAAATTTATGAAGTATGACAGTGAAAAAGGTGAGGCAACTAACCTCTGTGGTATAATTTGTTAAAAAACTTTATGTAAATTTTTGAATAATAACTTGCTTTGAGTTGGTTGTGCGACCGGCCTTAGTTATTGTAAAAAAAAAAAAAATAGATATCGACAGACGAGTATGAGGTTCTCTTGTCGTTTCCCGGTCGGAATTTCGATATTCCTTCCACCCGATCAATGCCCTAAGTTACCAGACGTGGGGAAGACATGCTTACAGAAAATTATAAACATATCGTCCCGGTGGGGTTCGAACCCACGATCCATCGGTGCGCACGGCAGGTGTTCTACGCAGTGATCAATTTTCAATGATCTACAATGTAGAAGGTACATTAATGATTAATGTACCTTCTGGAAATGCTTTTAATTAAGGGGTCGTTAGTTGACGTGCGTGAAGCTTTAATCGTCGGCGGCGTCGGGCGCCGGTCAAAAATCGGCGGCGGCGGCGTGATTTCGGCGTGAAGAATTGAAATAAAACTGCATAATTTGATTTGAGATTTATTTTTATTAGAGAAACAGTCTTGTTTTTATCAATCTCTCTAGCATAAACATTGTTATGAAATTGCACAATCAATAAATATCAGCAAAATAGAAGAAAAACAAACAAAAATAAACGGCGGTAATTATGATCAACAAATATAATTTTTTTGTTAAAATTTTCACAATCAGCAAAACAAAGGTAATTATAAGTAGTTAATGGCTGTTTTGCAACAGCAGCGATTATATCATTGAAAAATATATGTTTGGCACCAAAATTAACAGTAAACCAAGATGAGATAATAAAAGTAAAATTAATTAACGGCTGCTTCGGAACTGCACATAGATAATAAGTTTAGAAGTCGCGCCGATTTTACGCCGAATGCAGATCGGCGGCGGCGTCAAAAAAATGTCGACGGCGGCGGCGGGTCGGCGCGGCGCACACGTCTAGTCGTTAGCATTCTTACCTTTAAATAAACTTCACGCTCGACTGTCGATAAAACATATTATAATAATAAGAATTATAAACTCAGTTTTAAATGTTAACAAATTTATACTCACTGATATAAATATTTTAATTAGTATCTGTTGTTAGGTACAGGCGATGTCATATTGACTGTACCGCCGTTCTTCCACATATACGGGTTCAACGGTATTCTCAACTACAACCTTGTGCTTGGATACCACATAGTCTCGCTACCCAAGTGAGTTTTACCCTATAGATATACATTTATTTACAGCAAACACACGCACATACAAAAGTAACTATGGACAAACTTCAGGGACGAGAAGGAAAATTATAAGTACAATTAATAATATTTTAAGTAGGTATATAAACTTAATCATATATAGAATAAACAAACAAACAATTGAATGCGGCAGAGCGCTGCCATTAAAAGGAAGGCTACTCAGTTCACTCAGGAAAACCTCCCTAACTTGATTAGGGAGGTTTTCCTCTAATACTGATTTTCAGTAGCTTCCTGGCTGATTACTGTGTGCTGTCTACATATTAATTGTCTATACATAACAGGAAAATAATAATGCAATTAGAATAACACACTTGCGCTTGTGAAGGTCAGAAGGAGGATAGCAATATTTCAAGAGATATGCTGGTAATTAAATGCATCATAAAGTGCTACTTTTATTGCGATTATTTTTATTGAGCTTGGTTGAAATAAATTTTAAATAAAATACTTTATAACGGATTATAACGCGGTTTATTATTTATGCCGACGTTTCGGATGATTTTCAGTAACCGTGGTCGCGGCAGACTGGAAACGTCCGCGTCGGCATAAATAATATAAATAATATAAATAATAAACCACGTTTTAATCCGTTGTAAAGTATTTTATTTAAATGTGTGATACTTTTTTTTAAGTACCGTGTAACCGTGAACACGACAAACTGAAAGGTGACAGTTGTCTGATTTGAAATTATACACTTGATTACATTATGCTCTCTTTAGAACAGTATTGTACAAGTAGCAGGATGTCAAACAGTGGCACATTGACGTCACAACACTGATTATCAGTAGACCCATTGCAACTCTTGGAGAGTTTACAAATGATTTCATTTTCCTGTCATATTCGTTATTTTTAGCCTCTCTGAAGTGAAGTATTTTTTTACAGATTCACACCAGATGATTACATCAAATGTCTAATAAAATACAAACCAACTACCCTCTTTGTGGTCCCATCCTTACTGACCTTCCTGGCGACGCACCCTGCTGTGAAGAAGGAACACTTGGAGTCAGTAGAGAACATAATGGTGGGAGCAGCCCCCACCACTGACAGCATGCTTGAAAAGTTTCTTCTGAAAGTGGAAAAGACAAAGGATCAAATTAAACTGTTGCAGGGTAATTATCTGCCTATAGAACAGCCAAACATTAACATTTATTAATATACTAATACTAATGTTTTGCAAATGCGAAACAAAATATTTTTTTTGAACTGCGAAAAAAATTGCGTTTAACGCACTTTCAACTCCTTAATGGATCCAGGAATACTTACAATATAACTAAATATATTACCTCCATATTCTAGACAGTTATTATATTTATGTATATATTTAATCAATACTATTATTATAAAGAGGAAATATTTGTTTGTATGTTACGATTTATCTCAAAAATTAGTCGATCGATTTTAAAAATTCTTTCACCAATATAAAGCTACATTGTCAGCGAATTTTGTTTAGAATATCTATATCTAACATTGCATCCGTGCAGAGCCGGGGCGGGTCATCTATACTAATATTATAAAGAGGAAAGATTTGTATTTTTGTATGTTATTAATAATAATAAATAAAGTAGGGTAGACTGGGTACGGTTGTGACAATTTTCAATGGATCGCCGATAATTTTGTCAGTATGCCACTTAACTAGAAGAAAGATGTCTTTTATATTAAAGTATACATTTATCTACGTAAAAATACAAAAATTTTGCACTTATGTACAATGGTTACCTTACACGAGCAAATCAGGAAAAAAAGGAATAATGTCACAACCGGCCACACCCCAGGGGCGGTTGTGACAGTGCTTGGGGTCGGTAGTGACAGGTTCAAAAATACACAAAAACAGTTTATAAATCACTTTTATTGCAAATAATATCTTACATAAGGCAACATAAATCTTCTTCTGGATAAATTGTACATTAACGTAACAAAAGAAATAAAGTCTAGGAACACTTTTATGGATTAAAACAACTAAATAAAAAAAATGTTACTGTAGAGTCTACAGTTACGCGTTTCACTTCTTTATAAGCATCTTCATATTGTGTTATATCACACTGCCCTCTTTCGGTCTTCCTCAAACGTTTCCTGGGCATCTAAAAGCAAAAATATTTTTTTTACATTTATCACAACCGTACCCTGAAAATATGTCACAACCGTACCCAATGCACTTCTTCGAGAAAAAACAATTTCCATGACAATACAACATAACATTTGTACAAAGTAATTATACCTATATAATTACAAATGTTTCAGTTTTCACGAAGAAAAACACTCATTACTATATCTGTACACATATAACAATAATTATTAAAATATATCGAATAAAAATACTTACTTTTGACTGTTAAAAAGTAATATGGGCTTCTGCTAGCGTTAGTGTCGCGCAATGGCTGACGCAATACTGTGAAACACATTTAGACGGGCACACTGCCCCTCTCTCCCCTTGCAACCTTCCCGGTATTCCTTACAGATTCGCTAATATGACGACTGTCACAACTGTACCCTGGCACAACCGTACCCAGTCTACCCTACCATCGAATTCATTGTAGTAAAAAAAAAAGAAATATTTCCGGGAAAAAACAAAAAAATACCGTTACCGTTATAAAGAATTACATGGCCCACTAGGGGATTCGGGAATTCACTCACTCATGCAAATATATATTTCCAGGTTACGGCATGACCGAGAGCTCTCCGGTAACTCTGTTAACCCCATACATCTACCCTTACGGAAAGATCGGATCAGTGGGTCAGCTCGTCCCCTCCACTCAGGCGAGGGTCGTCTCTCTCACTACAGGGGCCGTGTTAGGACCACACGAGTCCGGAGAAGTCCTTTTTAAAGGCCCGCAGGTAATTCAGTTGCGTTCAGCTCCGGAGATCCCGGCTTCGAATCACGGGGATACCAGACTTAAAAAATGGCCAGAGAGAGAGAGAGCGCAGTAGACAGATCACTGAGAATCGTGACCCCAAACTTGCCTGTTAAGAATAAAGCATAAAGAATAAATAAAGCATAAATAATAAATAAAGAATAAAGCCCATTTACATTATGCAAGTTTCTTGCCTGTTGCATACAATTAAATTGAAGCAATAAATGACTTACATGGTCTAAACAACACGTTACATTCTTAATCTGTAAAACAAGTTTTGTTTCAATACCTTTCTTGGTGTATAGAGCACATAATATCCGCGGGTAAACAGTTGCTTACAATTCTTGAATGTCATTTATTTCACTTAAAATTGTAACATTTCAATTATCGATCTTGTATGTACAAGAAAATGGTATCATGTAAATGGGCCTTGTGTTAGTTATATCACAGAAATATGTCTGTCCCATGCTCTATTAGGGAACTCGGGAATTCACACAACCGGGGAGGTTCCACTAAATCGAACATTTTGTACAATAATAATAATTCTGATCGATTGACGAAGACGGAAGTAAGGCCATTTGCGTTTCGAAATTCAAAATTCAATAATACTCGTAACTATTGCAGGTGATGAAAGGCTATTGGAATAACGAGAAGGCCACAAAGGAAACCATAGACAGTGACGGGTGGCTACACACCGGCGACGTCGCGTACTACGACAAGGACCATTACTTTTACATCGTTGACAGGACTAAAGAGCTCATCAAAGTTAAGGGGAACCAGGTTAGTCTATGGAACCCCATAACTCAAGTGGTGTTTATCCTATACTAAGAAGTTATCTTTTCTTTGCTTCATTCGATATACTTTAATAGAAAAATTAAGGTTTGTCTTGCACTCTCTGGTACTCTTGACTTTTGCAAATAAAGTTTTTTAATTTTATTTGATTTGCTGAACCTTTTAAACTCTCTGATACGTAATCTAGAGAACATACCATAAACAGTGGCGTAGCTATCATAGGGCAAAGTGCACCAGGTCCCTGAAGCTGAGAGGGCCCCCTGAGGTTTGGAAAGAGGGGGAGGCAGCTCTTGAAGCTAGAAAAATTCTCACAAGAATTTTATTTTTTTTAAGATTTTAAATGAGAATTTATAACGCTGATAATGGAAGCGCCTTTGATTAGTAATCATTTTCAATTCATTTTGTGTAGTTACTAAAAAAAATTGCCGGAGAGGAGGGGATTGCGATTATTTCTTTGCACCGGGGCCCTTGTCTACCTAACTACGCCACTGACCATAAAAAACACAAACTGAATTATCTTGTTATGATGAGTTACAGCAATATTCTAATTCATATACAACATCCACAGGTTTCGCCGACGGAAATAGAAAGTATTATAATGGAACAAACGGAAGTGGCGGACGTCGCGGTGGTCGGCATGCCGGACGCCCTGGCCGGGGAAGTCCCTAAAGCGTTCGTTGTTCTAAAACCAAAACATATAATGACAGAAAAACAAGTTTACGATGTTGTCGCTCAGAAGCTAGTCAAGTATAAACATTTAGAAGGTGGGGTTGCTTTCGTGGATGCGATCCCACGAAACGCAGCTGGTAAAATTATGCGCAACGAACTTAAAATCTTAGGTCACAAGAAATAAAGTTTAATTTTGTAAATAAATAATATAGCAAAGTACTTAATAATATTATAAAAATTAGATTAGGACTGATTGTACTTAGAATGGTTAAATGTAAAAAAGATTTTTTATAATTATTGTAAATAGAATAAATATTGACTATAACATTGTTTTATTGGCTGTATTTTAAGAATACTAATTCCCTTTTAATTGCCATCTTTCAATAAAACTGAGTTACAATTTTGATTTACTTTATATTGTTCTCCACTCCCGGTGTTAGAGCCACTGCACTGACGCCCGGGCAAAAATATTGTTGCGCCCACTTTAGGAAATCAATATCGCATGTTAATTTTTTGCTTATATTTTTTATACATGGCTTCAATTAGAAAAATCCAATTTTCCAGCGGTTTAATTTTCAATCGACAGAGCAGCCAGGTTGCGATATGCGTAGAGCACAAGGCGTAAGGCATAGGTATTGAGGATATACAGCATGGGAGGCAGGATACTGTAGACCTCGGCGCCTCCCTTAATTTGGCGCCCATCGCCCCATCGCGACCCCCCCTGTTGTTCTCACTTCTCAAATCTAGGATGTAATAAAATCCGCGTAACTTCAGAATCTTAACCTTCAATTCGGAGTTGAGAAAGTTAATGGCTGTTTGTATACTATAAATTATAAATA
The DNA here is from genome assembly GCA_905404175.1 of Anthocharis cardamines. Taxonomy (NCBI): domain Eukaryota; kingdom Metazoa; phylum Arthropoda; class Insecta; order Lepidoptera; family Pieridae; genus Anthocharis; species Anthocharis cardamines. Next base: position 7,247,104 of record FR989964.1, read on the forward strand.
AAACTTATATTTAATCGTGATAATAATTTGAAGCAAGAAATATTTTAAATAAAGAAAATGTTAGTTCTTATATAAATTATATAAACCATTAGTGGATATGACGTGAAACATTCACGCGGCGTCGTTTCACAGTTGAACATATTAACTACAAAATGTTTAGTAAAATATTGTGTGGAAAAAGTGCACGACGAATTCTTAAAAATATAAAACTAAAAACTGCAAATGATCAATTGAAAATACGCGCAACAGCAGTTAAAAATGTATCAAGATGTTTAGCTACAAATACTGCAACAGCGTCAGAACATAACGTGTTAAGATCTCTGTATGGTGAAATAGAAGATGAAGAAATTAGTTTAACCGATTTTGTTATTAAGGATTTTGAGCTATGGTCTGATAAACCAGCTATTGTAAGTAACATAACAACCTTACACACACTGGAATTAGTCACATTCTATCAATTGTGGTTCATTACCCGGTAATTTTAGTCTCAATTTAATGAATACTAGCCCAATCCGATTTCGCACGGGTACTACATATATACTCATGAAGATAATGATACCAAATAGGTTCCCTTTACAGTACTCATCAAAGAAAATCAATATGTTTAAAGATAGTTTTGTCTTTAGAGATGTTTAAACTCAAATTGTTCACAATTCCGTAAGATTTTTAAATATTTTCGTACAAACTTTGTTCTGACAATTATTATAAACAAAAAAAGAATTATGCAATTTGGTGCAGTCGTTTGGAAGTCATGGGCGTACATACATTTCGGTGACGTTGTTTTATATAATATAGATATTTGTTAGTTTTAAATGCTTAAAATAAGTTTCCGTTTTCCGTGCCGTTTAACGATCCACGTTAATGTTAATAGAAATTATATTCACAGCATAATCACGTTTATTTAACAACTTGACTTTGGAGGATATTTATTATCCAATATTGTTATGATTGAGGATTTTCGTATAGTGTTCACTAAACGAGATGTGTCCAGCGTCGAGTAGGTAATATCTACTTGTAGTATGAACGAACATTTTACGCGAAAATTAAAATCTTCTATTTATACTAATAAAGCTGAAGAGTTTGTTTGTTTGAACTCAGGGCCTACAGTTTCGAATTGATAAATTATTTTTGTGTTGGATAAGCCAATTATCGAGGAAGGCTTTAGGGTATATAACATCACGCTGCGACCAGTAGGAGCGAAGCATCAGTGAAACATGTTGAAAAAACGGGGAAAATCATCCATATAATTACTACTCGACCGATTTTATTATCATGATCTGATGCATCCCTGCGAAGCCGGGGCGATATGCTAGTTCATAATAAAATTCATCAAAATTAATTACACTGTAACGTTTATAATTTAATTTTGGTATATTCATTAATCATTATTATCAGTTTATATGGTCCATGCTATAGTTGTTTTTACAGGATTTTTTTACCCACTAGCCGAATATTATTTTTTTCATTTAGTTTTAATTGTAAGAGTAATGTTACCAGAATGTGAGTAGGAATTTGATTGGTCACTTCAATTTTAATTAAGGTAGTTTAGTTCAATCTACCTTGACAAGTGAACTATTTTACTCACTTAGTCTTTTTTCCTTGACTCTATAAGTGGACGTGCTTTTATGTACTGTTGCGAGCTAAACGGAGTCTATTTCGCTTGCAATGGGTGCAATCCAATGGGAAACGTCAGCCTTTCTCCATGGAATATCACAGGTTGCAATGAGAGCAACAAGTTTCCGAAGAAAAATAAATGTTTGCATCATTTTTCGGAAAAGTCCTCAAACTGTATAATTACCATATAATCTATTGACTACAGACATGCGGTGTATCAGGGCGTTCCTACCAGTATGGAATGCTTAAGATGATGATAGAACGTTGTGCAAAAGCTCTTATCAGCCATTTGAAGCTGTCCCCTGGTGACCGTGTCGGGTTGATACTGCCCAACATACCGGAGTTCGTGGTGCTCATACACGGAGCTATAAAAGCTGGACTCGTTGTAACCTTCACGAACCCATTAAACTCAGTAGGTAAGTGTAGATAGGAAGTCTCATAAAACGTGTCTCTAGAGGGGAGAGATTTTATGAGACTTCTAGACACGCAGAGGGGGGACTTTTAGACACGCAATTAGTCGTTCATCATTATTTTATTACTGTGCATATATGTACTTATTTATTTTTTTACGGCACCAGCTTAGAATACTCAAAATCAACAAACAAAAGATTTGATCATGAAAATTGATATAGTTGAGTAGTCTTTTTATATTTATTAGAGCGAAACAAAACATATTTTTAACTATATCAAGCTTATAATACGTTTATGAATAAGGCCATTCATATTTAATTAAGAGTTATTGTTGTCAAGTAGTGATCATACGAGTATAACATATCTACGTCTCGCAGAGAGTAGTAGCGTAGAGGAATCTCTATAATGAAAAAAAAAATTAATGAATGAAAGGAACGAATGACATAAACGAATACATTGACGAATGAACTATCGACTGAATTGAATGAATATATCATTTCATTTGATACTTCCACAATAATAACAATTTAACATCTGAATTAATTATACACAATCATAAAAACAATACGTAAACTCATTACAATGAATATAAACTATTCCTTTTTTTGTGACCTCATAATGATACTTTTGTGTGATTATTTAAGATTTTATTGCAATAAATAATTTACAGATGAGGTTCGCCGTCAGTTTTCCGAATGTAACGTAAAGATGATTGCTACGATTGATATGTTTATGCCAGTTGCGATGGAAGTTAGTAAATCTTTAAAAGATTACAAAGGAACCATCTGTGTTGGCGGAGATGATGACAAAGTTAGAGGTAATATTTTTTTGTTAAATTAAATTAAAAAAAAGGATATGCTTTTTAACCTTAGCTTAAATATTAGATTATTATTTAAGATGTTTTCAAAATTTCCGTGAAATTAATATCTTATGTAGGTAGGTGAAAAATTCCTATCTTAAACTTATTGTAGCCTCTATTACTTCATGTATTTGAATTTTAAAGCGAAGCCAGTTTTATCGGTAGCTATTTGAGCTTAGGAATATTGAACAAGACATATTTTAAACCGCTAGCTATACTCTACAGAAGAGAAAGATTCAATTAGGCTAATAAATATTGATTATTTACCAGGTATTTATGGCCTGAAGTCGCTACTATCAGCGGGTCACGAGGTGAGCCTTCCTAAACTGGACGCGAATGATGTCTGTCTGATTCCGTACTCCAGCGGTACCTCGGGACTTCCCAAGGGAGTAATGCTCACACACAAGAATCTTGTCGCCAGTGTAAAGCAATTGGAAAGACCAGAGTATATGAAACATAAAGGCGCGAGAGGTACTAAACTAAAGTACCTACATCAATAATTTCAATTCGGATATAAGCGAATTTACCTATAATAAAGCTGGACTTTGTGCTCTTAAAATTGAGCTGATATTTTCATTACTAGTTGTTTCATACCGATGCTTTGTTATAAGTACAGTGTATATAAACTCTAGTACCTAACGGTTTAGTCGATTTTATAAATTGATTAGAAATATTAAGTCTACCCTATACAGCATTCATAATAGGGAATATGCATGTTGTTTAAATTTACTTGATATTTTTTCCCTTGAATCCTTATGGCCCAGATATTATGCCTAAACAATTATTTTCTTATTTAGTTCGTGTTTAATTGCAAAAAATATTAATTAAAATGTGTAAAATAAGGGAGAGAAATTCAAGTTTGCAAAACGCATCACCATTGGTCGAAACAAAACGTGACGTCACCTTACACATTATGTCATTCATCGGCAGCGATTTATCAATGGCGTCCATTGACATCGAAGATGGCGTCAAACACTGGTTACCATAGTTACCTCACTCTATCCGTCACTGAGCGTGTAATGTGATATCATCCAAAGCCCGCGAAATATGGCCGCGTTTAAACAGATCAAATTTTATCGATGTTTTCAAAGTAATTTTAAAAAATAATTTGGACATTGCCAAGAGTATTTATATTTTTTATTAGGGTAAAATGATGTAACAAGTCGATAAAAAATATAAAAAAAATGCATGCATATTCCCTATTTCTTAATATTGTGTCCATCTACCCGAAATGTGTGATTGCTTTTTTAAGAAGTGAATTCTCTTTATATTAGTATGCCAATGTAAGTGTAGCAAATCTAAATTTAATAATTGTCCCTGAAATGCCGTAAAAAGGTTCCAATGTTCAAGTTTGTTCAGATGTTTCGCTTTGATTATGTCAGACAGGCAAAGACTAAAGGGGAACTTAATTTTGATTTTGGAATTAATATGAATAGAGTATGAAGTAGGTACAGTATTTTTTTCTTTGGTAGGGATTTATATATAACTAGCGACCCGCCCCGGCTTCGCACCGGTGCAATGCTGATACTAAATACACTACAGAAAAACTGCTATTATTATACATATAAACCTTCCTCTTCAATCACTGTATCTATTTAAAAAAAACGGATCAAAATCCGTTGCGTAGTTTCAAAGATTTAAGCATACAAAGGGACAGAGAAAGCGACTTTGTTTTATACTATGTAGTGATTATTATGTTTCTATAGGTACAGGCGACGTCACGTTCACTATTCCACCTTTCTTCCACATCTACGGTTTTAATGGGGTTCTCAACTACAATATTGATATTGGGATTCACTTAATCTCGATACCCAAGTAAGATTTGAATATTTTAGAATTTGCAGTATTTAACAAAACAAATTCATCTATCTTGAAGAGTTCATAGCCGTAAAGTCGGTCCTCAATACCAACATATTGTATAGTACGAATGATATGTTTTATTTTGATTTTTTGTCAATTCTCGAATGTTAATCTTTATTTATAGAGAAATATCTAGAAACATTTTTACGTTAAATTCAAGTTATATTTACAGATTTACTCCAGAAGATTATCTCCAAACCCTTGTGAAGTATCGACCAAGTCATCTCTTCTTAGTACCGTCACTGCTTATCTTCTTAGCGGGGCATCCTTCAGTAAAGAAGGAATACTTAGATTCAGTAGAGTCAATCACAGTTGGAGGCGCGCCCATCACTGAGAAAATTTTGGAGAAGTTTCTTTTAAAAGTGGGCAAGACTAAGGACGAGATTGTACTGTTGCAAGGTAAAGGTATCTATTTAATTTTGTAGAATAGGAAGCATACGCAGAGATTGCTCACTTGATGGTAAGTGATTACGGAAGCCCATATATGTATCTATCGGCAACACCAAGGGCTTATATAAATCTTTTGTACGTTGAATAGTTAAACTTTAAATAAAAAATTAAGTTTCGCCAACCGCGGTAGATGATAGACAAGTAGATAATTTTCTAGATCATAAATCGAATATTTTAATATATAATGTAAGGATCTAGCACAATAAGCATAGCGAAATGCCAATGGAAACCTATTTTGAAAATTTCAGTGTGTTATCTTCTCGCAATATAAACAACATGCTATATTATAATTTGCCTATTAGGACTTAATATTTTCACATAATTTTGAGCATGTTTTGAGATAAAGAGTATTTTATTTAAATATTTTGTTTACTATTGAAAGTAAAACCTATTTGCGCGTTCAAGTTTATTTTAAGAAAAAATATACAATGTCTTTATATTATTCTTTAATGTCAAAATATATAGTTCGATGCCCGATTCAATTTATTATTTGTAATATCTTACCAAGATCCTAAAACCCTAACAAATGGTAGCAGAGCGTGGTTATTAAAAAAAATAATTACGATAAGTGCATAATAATGGTAAGAAATACAAATATTATTTTATTAATATAAAACAAAAGAATCGCTTCGGAAAAATGTCGAATAGCTATCGGATAGAATCGTTAACAAAAGAAAATTACGATACGTGGTCTATACAGGCTCAAGCCTTGTTAATAAAATCTGATTTGTGGAAATATGTACAAGCAGATATAAAAGATGATGAAACCGATAAAGCAAAATTTGAACAAAACGACATTTTAGCACGGTCAGAACTGTTGCTACTAATTTCACCAACTGAATTAAAGCAAGTAAAAAACTGTAAAACTTCGAAAGAAATATGGTTAAAGCTTATTAAGATATTTATGCTAGCCAAGGGCCAGCACGAAAAGCGACCTTGCTTAGATACTTAATTTTAACTAAATTAAAAGAAGGTGGTGATGTTCAAGAACATTTAAATAATTTCATGGACATTGTAGACAAATTAGAAAATATGAAAATACAGATAAACAATGACCTACTCTCAATAATGATGTTATATAGCCTACCAGCATCGTATGAAAATTTCAGAATAGCAATTGAAACTAGAGACATACTTCCGAAACCAGATAATTTAAAAATAAAAATTATAGAAGAAAGTAAAGCCAGAAAGTCAGACTGTTCTTTACAAGATCAAGAATCGGAAGAAGCATTTTACATAAAAAATAAAAAGAAAGTAAAATGTACTAAATGTCACAAAAGTGGTCATAGCGCTGAAAAATGCTGGGGAAAGTATAAACAAAATAATAAAAAGTATGAAACACAGAATAAATTACAACATACTTCCTTAAATGTGGGAGTTCTTAAAAATAGAAAAGAAGAATTCTGGTGTCTCGACAGTGGTTGTACATCCCACATGACTGGTAATAAAGAAAAATTTTCAGATATCTATAGTGAAGAAGGTAGTTTAAAACTCGCCTCAAATGCTCATACAACAAAGATTGAAGGTAAGGGAGAATTACCTATTAATATAAATAATAAAAGTTATAACATGAAAGAAACTTTGTATGTACCTGATTTAATGACAAATTTAATGTCTGTGAATAAATTAACGGAAAACAACAAAGTAGTAACTTTTAAGAAAGACAAAGCATTTGTAAAAGATATTAACGGAAAATTAGAATTTACTGCCATAAAAGAAGACGGATTATATTACGTTAAAAGTAAAACTATTGAGAAAAGTTATAGAATAGATACAGACTTCAATATGATATGGCATAGGAAACTTGGACACATGAATGAAACAGATATGAAATATATAGAGAATAAGGAATTAGTACGTGGTATTAAGTTAAAGAATAAAACGTTAGGAGATTGTGAAACTTGTATAAAGTCAAAAATGACACGATTACCATTCCCTAATCATGAACCAATAAAAACTAGCGAGCCTTTAGAAATCATACACTCCGATGTATGTGGTCCCTTCAGTTCAAAGTCGTTAGCTGGTTCCATATATTTTGTAACATTCATAGATGACCACACAAGGTATTGTCATATTTATTTTTTAAAGTCTAAAAATGAAGTTCTGGAAAAGTTTATTGAATATAAAAATGAAGTAGAAAACTTTCAAAAACGAAAAATTATGTATTTACAAACGGACAATGGAACCGAGTATTGCAATGAAAACTTCAACAAGTTCTTGAAAGAACATGGAATACAAAGAAGGCTGTCATGCACATATACTCCCCAACAAAATGGAGTTAGCGAGAGGAAGAACAGATCTCTTCTCGAAAAAGCCAGATGTTTGATATTAGAATCAAATTCCCCGTTAGAGCTGTGGGCTGAAGCGGTAAATACTGCTAATTATTTAATTAATCGAAGTCCATCAAAAGCCTTAATGGGAGAAATACCACATACGTTGTGGGTTGGGCAGACTCCATCCGTAAAGCATCTTAATATTTTCGGGTCGAAAACGTTTGTGTTAAATAAACGATTCTCGAAAAAGCCAGATGTTTGATATTAGAATCAAATTCCCCGTTAGAGCTGTGGGCTGAAGCGGTAAATACTGCTAATTATTTAATTAATCGAAGTCCATCAAAAGCCTTAATGGGAGAAATACCACATACGTTGTGGGTTGGGCAGACTCCATCCGTAAAGCATCTTAATATTTTCGGGTCGAAAACGTTTGTGTTAAATAAACGAAGAAAAGGTAAATTCGCACCGAAAGCCAAAGAAGGTGTATTCGTTGGTTATTCCAGAACAGCAAAAGGTTACAGAATTCTAATACCTCAAGAGAGATTGGTAGTTACGAGTCGAGATGTAAAAATCTTAAATAAAATGTACTATCCGACTTCGAATGAGAGTAAAGATCTACTAAATGATATAATTACGGATAATTACATAGAAATATCTATACCAATACGGCTGCACAAATTAAAAACACAGAATCAACCATATTCTTATTTTTACAGTAGAGCGTATTTTGTAAAATTGCAAAAACAAGTGGCAATATAGAAATATTTTTAATATGTCTGTGAATTAAAATGTGATAAATAGTCTCTACTATTATTGTAGATATATATCGTCAGCAAAGTGTTACAATAATCTAATAAAAATACAACTGTTCATAAAACAATGGTAATTAAGAAATTTTATATTGCATAAAACAGTTTAAAAACACAGAATAGTACACTATTCAGTGTTTTAAAATGGTTTTGGTAAGGTAAAAGGTTAGAATGAACCTTATTAGACCACATCAAATTAAACGATTATTTATTTAAAAAATATTATCTTCATCTTGATTTACTTGACCAACAGTCACCAAATCGAAGACATTATTACTTTCCACCATAGTATGTCAAAATGTGGTTCTGTTATTACGCATCAATTTGAAAGCTTATCGATAATAATGTTTTTTTTTTTTATATAATTAATACCCCGTCATCTAATACTAATATCATATTATAAAGATATGACGTCTTAGTAAAAAAGTAACTATTTGTATTCTACGTCGGAAAATCTTTAATTGAATTTAAGTTGATGTAAACAGCTTTAAAATTTTACACGACAATATTTTTTAAAGTGAAGTTTTTCAAATTGTCGTTATCTTTAAGCGGTTGACGCTTTTTCTTCTGCCAATTAAGAAATTCCTAAAAAGGGACAATTTTAATGTTCTTTCTATAATTTCAATTAAAAATATTATTTTAAATGATTATTTTCTTCAGCTTTAGAATAATCCATATATTCATAGATTGCGTCGGATACTTTTGCTTTATGTGTCTCATTCTTTTCAGTTATATCATCTGCGATAACTTCTCTTTTTTCTCCATAGTCGGATTTAATTTTGTCACATTTCGGTATTTTTAACGAAATCTCAAGATCTTTTAACACCTTTCTATAGGTTTCTTTTGAAGTCGCCTGTGGGTGCTTACTTTTGAAATCAACTAGCATAAAACACTGAATATCCAAGGATGTTCAGTGTTTTCATTTTGTCAGCGTGATAATCATTGTTTTTATTTGGTTTATTTGAATGATGTTGGGATATTCTGTGTTTTCCCCTATTGAAAACATTAGAATAAATGTTCTTAAAAAAATAAGAGTCTTTGATGAAGATAAAAAATTACACCTAATGTCCAAAAATGCAAAAACCTATTTTTTATTGATATGGCATATTCAGTGTTTTTAATTTGTGCAGCCGAATAACTACAGCACAAAATGAAACTAAATCCGATGGGACGACTGTTGATGAACAGTCATCGTTTGAAAGACCAAGGAGAAGTCCAAAGCCACCAAATTGGACGAGAAACTATGTAATGCAAATACAAGAAGACTCTGATGTTAATGAAATGTCATTTGTATGTGCCGAAGGGGGCGATATAGTGTGGCATGATGCTATTAAAAATAAAATAAGAGCACACATCAAGAACGGCACATGGAAAATAACAAAAGTTATAGATTAATAGCTGATATATTGACCAAGGGTTTGACAAACCTTAAAATAATAAAACATAGAGACAACATGGGACTTCAACGCGAGGCGGCGTGAAAGTAAAACCTATTTGCGCGTTCAAGTTTATTTTAAGAAAAAATATACAATGTCTTTATATTATTCTTTAATGTCAAAATATATAGTTCGATGCCCGATTCAATTTATTATTTGTAATATCTTACCAAGATCCTAAAACCCTAACAACTATTTTCGTTAGAGAGCTGAAACCGCCGCGATTTACATTTCAAGGTTTATTATATATTTTTTTCATAATTTTTCGTTAATTACATCAATAAAAAAAATACCCTTTTAATACCATTGAGTTTTACGTTCCTTATGTTAGGTTATGGTATGACCGAGACATCGCCTGTAACGCTAGTAACGCCATACTTCTATCCTCATGACAAGATCGGCACTATTGGTCAAATCGTCCCCTCTACTCAGATGAAAGTTGTCTCACTCACTACAGGCGAGTCACTCGGTCCCAACGAGCCTGGAGAAATACTTGTTAAAGGACCACAGGTATAGTATATAGTGTATTAGTAATTTAATTTTTATTATAGGTACGTTACTGTAAAAGATCGAAGATCGAAATGCAAATCATAGATTTAACTAGTAAATCTTAGGATTCACCAACAATTTCGATCGGATCGGAAACATCGACAAAAAAAGTCAATGTTTCAGATTTTAGTAATATTTGAGTATGATGTCTCTGCATGACTGATGTTCTGTAGCTGAGGTATCTAACATTTACCTAATAAAAAAAATCGGTATATCTGAGGGTGTGGTAGCAAATCTTAGGATTTACCATAGTTCGGGCTTTTATTGTAAAATAAGAAACTAGTAGCATCAATATTTTAGTAAAATACTTATTTTTCATTTTACTGAATATTTCAGGTAATGAAAGGTTACTTGAACAACGAAGCAGCGACAAAGGAAATAATTAACAATGAAGGGTGGTTACACACTGGTGACGTTGCATACTACGACAAGGATCAGTATTTCTTCATCGTTGATAGGACCAAGGAGCTCATCAAAGTTAAGGGGAATCAGGTAAGTTGAGTGGTGGATGCTTCTTTCAAAAATTTGTTAAAATAATAATATTATATTAAAGCCACAATTTCTCATTCATCATAGACTTTCATAATTTACTCCACTTTTGAGGGAAAATTAAATATCAAGGGTTTTTGATATTAAGTTACATAAAATTTTCTCCGATATATGGAACTAAACGGCCTCGCACGGTTGCATTGTAGATGTACCTACTATACAAAAAAAAAAATGCGAATGTTACTCGCTGATAATGTAGCTTTCGATTTACAATTTTTAAAATCGGTCTAGTAGTTTTTGAGTTAAATCATAGTAAATAAACAAACAAAGAAATCTTTGCTCTTTATAAGATAAGTATAGATATACTTAGATAATATTAATATTGGTAGATACAAGTGATACAAAAACTATTCAATTTAAGTTTTCAATAACTACTTAGTTTAAAAGGGCCATAATTATATTAAAATTATTGTATGAATTATTCGCAAAATCGGTAAAATGTAGGTTCTGGACGTTGCATGATTTAAACGTGTATAATTTCACGTTTTTATACGTTAATTTTTTTGCAAACCTATGTACCTACAGGTATTTTCATTTTATATACTTATATAGAAGCAGATTATAAAAATGGATAGATATTAATCCATTTTTATAATCTGCTTCTCAAATAGGAGGGTTATCTGGAAGAAATTGCCGCCAGGCGATAAGGTTGCCCCTTGCACAATTAATATTAATTTTAGTAATTTAAAATTATGTATGTATGCACAACATTAAATTATTTCATTTCATTCAATCATTATACCGATAATTATGTATATCAAAGACTTAAAAGTAAATGTGGTTTCCGAGGCTTACTAATCATATTTTCACAGGTTTCGCCAACAGAAATTGAAACTTTGATAATGGAACGACCGGAAGTATCAGATGTGGCTGTCATTGGCATACCGGACGAAAAAGCTGGGGAACTCCCCAAAGCATTCGTTGTTTTAAAAGAAAACCAGAAACTGACGGAAAAGCAAATTTATGATATCGTCGCCCAAAAACTAATAAAATACAAACATTTAGAAGGCGGTATTGAATTTATAGATTCCATACCGCGCAATGTCGCCGGTAAAATTATGCGCAATAAACTTAAAACTTTACAAGGCAGCAAATAAGTTCGTTTAGACTAGACTTAGATAAAATGGAGGTATTTTAGAGTAGATACTATATTATAATATGTATAAAAAATATACCTACTCTATTCTCACGTTCCTTGTTTTATATTGTTTTTTAAATTAAAAAAAAAATATTTATTATTATTAAATAAACACTTTCATTACTTGAATTGCCACCCTCACTGCTTCCATGTCTGACAACCAACAACTACCCGATTCTTAAGGCACTTTTTACCCCGCACAACCAGCTGTCGCAGGCGATTTTTCCGATCGAACGACTTGGGAACCTTCAAGAAACGCCTACTCTGACTTAAAAGGCCGGCAACGCATCAAGACCTCTAGTGTTGCGGTTGTCTATGGGCGGCGAGTCTCTTACCATCTGGTGGCCTGTCCGTTTGCCTCTTCAAATATGAGTCGTATAGAATCAAAGGCGGCTATCTGACTTAGCGATAAGCAATTGTTAGCAATTTAAAAAAGAAAACGTTTTTCTCCTTTGTTTTTGTATTAGATATCATTCATTGCATGTTTAAGGTATGTATTAATATTAAAAATTAAAGATAAAACCAAATATATAAAAAAAACATAACAGTCTAAACGACAAGAACTTATTTTATTTTGGTAGATTGCCGGACCAAAAATGTCAGATAGCCGCCTTTGATTCTATATGACTCATATAACAAACGTGAACATTATTATACTTGACTACAGGCAACATATTATAGTACTTCAGGTCATTAACAAATAACTACAGTCTATAAATTAATACATAAAAATTTAATTAACACAAAAGTTTTTTTTTTAATTTTTCCGAAATTACCACCTCATCCAATAGATTAAAATCTTAATACAAGACCGAATATCATTCCCACAATCTTCATCTTAAGCTTCTTTGTATGGAATATCCGCTACCCTTTGTTCTAGGCAGATGATTTAATCTCCAATCAAAAAAAATCCTTAGTGGAATAGGTTAATGCTTTTTCAGTATAACTGTATTAAGTCTTAAGAATAATTAAGAACAGAGCAGATAAAACAAATGATTAAAAGTTGTTAATTTATTTATTAAATTACTTTTGAATACTCAATTATTTTTGAATACAATAATGGAGATCGTTTGTCACATAGATTATTGTTTAATAGGCTTCTCTTCAACCATGAGTATCTTATCCCATTTTACTCCAATTGATTCGGACAAGTATTACTGGAACTAGCCATTTTCTATTTAGTTGTGTGAAATAAAATTATTGCTATCATTCTGCTTGGTTACATTTATTATTATTACTTACTACTAAATTAAAAAAGGGTACCACAATACTTTATGTAAAAATATAGAAGGGTCCTGTGTATTCTGGTTCAAGTGCAAAAATGCAACTGTCCAAGAGCGAGATTGACATAATTAAACAAAAATCTTTGAAATTTTGATGTGTAATTCCATTTAGATATCAACATTTCAATTTGTTTTATTTAATTATGTCACAGTTACAAACTTTTTGAATCACGCTCCTTCGAAGTACTAATTTTGCCCTTGTATCAGTGTATGTAGAACCTGTTTTATATAAATTACTATTACATAGTATTACAGTTTTATCATGAAACCTGAAGCCTTCCATAATTTTTACTGAAGTTTTTTTTTTGTTTTATTTAAAAAGTTAAATTATTTTTATGATAACCAGCATTTCAAAACTAGGGGTAAGCTCCTGGTTGAAATAAAAAAAAAACCAACAAAATCAGTTCATGAGAAATGTACTGATTTTGTTGTTTTTTTTTTTACTTTTAAGACAAATGCTTAACATCCTAAAGTAAATACTCAAAGGGCTAAATGCCCATAAATTACCTAGATAACACAGAAAGCTTCCTTGTGCTAGTATTTTAGATGGAGTGCTGCACACACCTTGTGTAAAAATATTTATTGTTTCACATTTACTCCAAAATAAACACAATATAAGTTGTTCACTAAAACAGTAATTGATATTAAAGTTCTATCAAATGTATAGAATTTTTATAACTGTTGTCACAAAATTTTAATGAGCCTTTAATGTTACTTGATAATATCAAGGATCTCATATGAATTAGGATTCTGGAGTTTCAGTGTTGGGTGGAATATCAACTAATTCTTCTTTTTTTGACTCCTTCTCTTCTTCTTGAACCTTTGATAATGGAACTTTGATATTTTCTGAATTTTCTTGAGTATTTACAGGTTCTGTTTGTTGTGGTATCTCAGAATTAACATCTGTTATAGAATAATTTTCAGACTGAATGAGATTAGATTCATTTATAGGTTCATTAGTAGGTTCTGAATCTTTACTATCAGTATTCTCAACAGTATGTATGGTTTTTTCCTCTTCTATATCTAGTTTTGGAGAATTACTGTTACCATCAATATTTTCACTTGATGATGAACTTTCTTCACTAGATGAAAATGTTTCAGAAATATTTTTAGGTTCTGATTCATCTTTAGTGCTTACATCTGAACTATTTTCATCGGAAGACTTTTCACAGTGTGTTGGCTCGACAACTTCCTTAGTTTCTGTTTCAATCTTTTCAGGAATTTGAGCTTGGTCATGTAACTTCTGTTCAGTCATTTCAGCATCATCCACTTTTATATCTGGGATTATGAGGGTCCGTGGAAGAGTAGCATTATTATCATTCATCTCCACATCTATTTTTTGTTCATTATTTAATTCAGATACAATGACAGTGTTTTCTTTATCATCATTTGCAGTAACACTGGGAATTAGTATTTCAGGTTTATGTTCATTTTGTTCATCTGATTTTTCAACAACATTTAGTTCTGGTGGTGTAACCGATTCATATTGGGTTGCCTGTTTGTCATGACTCTCTAGTTCATCTTGTTTGGCTTGTAGTCTTGCTTCCAAGTCATCAACAGAAATATGGGCATCTGAGGAGCTGGGTTGAGGTTCTGATTCCTGCCTTGATTCACCAGTCTCTTTCCAAGACATATCTTCCATTTCAACATCAACATTATATTCAGAATTATTATCAGAACCATTAACCAACGCTTCTATTGGCTCACCATTTTCAGCCTCGTGTTGTCTCTGCAGGCCAGGCTCTCTGGTACTTACGACTAAGATGTTCTTTTCTATGGCCCTCATAAATTTATCTACACGATTATATTGCTTTCGTGGACATGTTAGAAGTTCACAAAGCCTTTGAACCGTGAATGGAGCTGAGGTAAACGTGTCCATCCGTTCTATAAGACTATTTTTCATGATATCGTAGTTGAAAGGATCAACGTTAGGACACGGTGGAATATCGACACTGGGCGTCGATTCATGAAAATCTGTGATTACATTTAATAGCTTCTCTTTGAATAAACTTTTTACTAAAGACCACTGATAAACTGGGTCCCCGGTACGGGCAACATACGCCAAATAGTCGTTCAATTCCTGCGGTATTGTTTTTGGCTTACGTTTAGAGAACTCTTCTAGGAATTGAAATATTTCTTCTGCGTTTTCCATATCTTCTTAATATATGCCAAACTTAGATCTTGGATATAATATATTATTTAAACAATTAATTTGAATTATTTGCAATTTCCGTGTTTGTAAAATAGCAACTAGCGACCAACGACCATGGCATAAACTAAGAACCACAGCCTCAAGTCTCAACGTTCTAGCCATGTGTCGTTCACGAATGAATCCTTCAATTGGACTAGTTCATTTATATCTATCCTTCTTTCTCTAGTTCAGTTACAATTCATCTAGTTCAGTAGTTCAGTTAGTTCACTAATTCTGCGAACGACGCAGAATGGGTGGAACCGAACTTTCCCGACAAAACACGAATTAGCACGTGCGCGTTATGTTACGATCACTTCTCATGCTCGAGCTCCGTTATACTGAAATAATTTTCTGTTTCACTCACTCTGATTCTAACTCCCGGTGATACATTTAGTGAAATGATATGAGACATTTTAGTTCAACAGTACACACCGGTAATAGTGAGCAACTGAACTAGACTGAACTACTGAACTAAAAGAGTGATATAGTTCACGGTGACGAAAAGATATATACATATCTTTTCATTTCAGTGACACATTCTGTGCATGGCTACAACGTTCTACAAAACACAGACTAAAACTTCATATATCATAAAAATATGCCGGGGTGAATACTAATCGCGTGGGGATTAATTTATTTTGAATTTTTTAGCATTACCACGCAATCACGACAAATAAACATGCCAAAGTGATTAATAGAGACTGCACAGGAATGTTTAGTTACGAAAGAAAGTAATTAGTTAATAAAAATGATAACCCTATGACGTCATGTCGTTGATGTCATGGAATCGTTTCATTTTGAATTTATTAGGATCAAATTCATTGTCAAGCTACAGTGCTCAACGGAAATTAATTTCTTTCCAACCTATGATGCAGTCATGTTCATGGACCTAAAAAAATTTTAGGTCCATGGTCATGTTATTCTAATTAAACATTACTGTCAATAAAAAAGTAAAGCTTGTTATAGGTACCTATTTTCTCAGTTAAAAAAAATATAGTCTAACTACAATTAGGCAGGCCTACGAAATTTATCTATTCATCCAGCAGATTAATAGAAATCACGCCACACATCACATTAATTGAACTTTTAGAACTGATTGTTTTTGATGTTCAATAATTCAATATGTTTTTATTTTCTAGCTGTGTGTCTACAGCTACTGGGCGAAGTAATTTTAATTAGTCTGTGTATGTAGGACTAGGTTCTTGTCATTTGTCAATTGTCAAATGTCAAGTCCATAATAAATCTGCGTAAAGTGGAGACGATTTGTCTGTCTTCTTATTTAATTTGAATAATTAAAGCATTACAACTAAAAATATTAGGCATCTAAGTATCCAGCCAAATTGCGCAACATTTTAATTTTAGAAATGAATTCGATTATTAGAAGGAGCATTTATCCACTATATTCTAATACTTTTAAATTATCCAGTCGGTTTTTCGCTGATGGAGCGGTAAAAGAACAAATAGACAAATTAGTGAAAAATAACAAAGTTGTTGTTTTCATGAAAGGTGTTCCTGATGCTCCTCGATGTGGCTTTAGTAATGCAGTGGTGCAAATTATGAGAATGCATGCCGTTCCATACGAAAGTCATGATGTTTTATCAGATGAAAATCTTAGACAAGGTTAGTTTTGAGTTTATCAGTTATATAATTTTACCATGTAAAGCTAAGATAAAGGGAGACAATCAAGTCAAATAACAAAATTTATTTAAATATCTTTGAGATGCAATGAATAGAATATTGTACTTTTACCATCAAAAAATATTTTTTATCAACTGCAAAAGAAGTTTCCATAAGTATGGTTGGTGAACATTTTATTATTTGATAGAAATTCTACATTATGTATTTGTTAAAGTAATTAGGTAAAGTGTCAGTCAAAACTCAAATGTCATTTATTAAATACAATTTCATCTAATGGCTGGTATACACTTTGATTAGTGATAAGTGCGAGGCTTGTTTAGTGTTAAGTGCTTAGCAAAAAACATGTGCGGACAGTTTCTGTTAAGTGTATAGTGCTTAGTGAAGTACAGTATTTACAAGTGTGTTCTATTTTTTCTGCGAGTAGCTCCTCCCGCGCGTCCCGCTTTCACCTCTTGCTTGCTCTAAATACGAACTTAACACGTCGGGACGTGCGTGGCAGTTGACTTAAGTCAACAAAGTGTCGTGTTTGTTTCTTCTGTTCATCAAAAAAATGTCTACTAGGTGGATCGAATCCCACAAATTTACGACCGGGTAACGTTCATAGATGGAAAAACCGTGAAGTGCACATTGCACGTTTCGGTTTCAGTCTATGGATTTCCGAATGCTCGAAGTAAAAAGTAGGTTGACAGCGCATTATTGACTGATGTACTGTGGCTGAGGTATCACCTACCATCAAGTGAACCTCATGCTCGTCTGTCGATATCTAACATAAAAAAATATTGTGGAGTTATATGTTCAACATGCGTGTTAATATAATGTAAATGTTTATATAAACAAGCAAAAGACGAAGCTCTGCTTACTATTAAAGTGTATACAGGCAAAATGTTGTCTATTTTTTTTTAAATGAACTAAACACCGCCTAATTAACAGTATAGGACATCACTAATCACTTAACACTATTCACCCTACACACTAAACACTTGACTAATCAAAGTGTATACCAGCCATAAGTACTTGGGGTTAAAACTTACTGTCTATTCTCACAGTGTCATCCTTGTATATGCTATATGGGCCTAGGTGCTTATATTTCGATGGAGCAATTTTTATATTTAAATTATATTTTAAAATATAAGCTAAAAGAGCACATAATTAATAAATTCTGGATCCGGTCCTGATCTGTTCTTATACGGTTAAAGACATTTATTTTCTCAAAAGATTTACATTAAATCACTTACAGAGAAAAAACAAACAATTTTAACTTAATATAATTAGCGCAGCGAATTGACGGTATATTTGTAAAATTTATTTTGTGTTAATTATTGATAGCAAGTAAGCGTATTTGGTAGGTGGATTGAAAAAGTTAACAATTATAAGGCTTATCCATAGTGAATGAAGATAGCGGAATTTATATTTATAAAATTATATAGAGTGTATGAATGTGTGTATTAGCGAATAAATGTTTTTTATGTATTTTATATTAATATTACTGTTGTAAGATTAATTATTATTTTTTACCTAATACAATTATATGCTTTTACTTGATACTTATTATTTTATCTTGTACGGTCTATTAATGAAAAATCCTTTAAAATGTGACTTTTAAATAATTTCTTAAAAGTTGTTAAAGTTTTGGCTTCTTTTATATTTTTAGGTAGATTATTGTAGCTCTGTGCTCCCTCATATAAAATACTTTTCTTGCCATATTCAGTTCGAGGTGGTCTTAAATTGATATTATAGGCCTGTCTAGTTAAACATTTATGGCAGTCTATGTTTTTCGTAAATTTTAATTGTGTATGAATATCTTTACTCAAAATTTTCCTAATCAACAAACAGGTATTATATTTATATGTTTGAGCAAGGTTTTGGTAGACATCGAACAATTGGTCGCAGTGCACCCGTAAGAGACGTTATTTTTTTACGAATTTGTGCGATATGTACTTTCCATGTTAGCCGACTATCTAGATGCAAGCCAAGGTATTTTTCTGTATTAATTTTATTAATTTCCACGCCGTTAATGGTTAAAGGACTGTAATTACCTATTTTTTTATTTTTTGAAGAAAATATCATATAGTGAGTTTTTGCAGAATTGACAGTTAACAAATTTGACTGCAGCCAATTATTTAATATGTTTAGATCACATTGAGCTTCATTTACTAACACGTCTATCGAATGACCAGAGTAAAATAAACTAGTATCATCAGCGTATAACGTGATGTCTCCATTGAGGCCGATCTCATGAATACTATTTATGTAGACCAGGAAAAGTAACGGACCCAAAATTGACCCTTGAGGTACGCCACAAGTAATCAGTCTTGGTTCACTTTGATGATTGTTTATTTTTACGACTTGGCTTCTATTCGCTAAGTATGATTTGAATATAGCGTATGCTTTTCCTGTTACACCAATATTCCTCAATTTTAATAACAACAATTCATGGCTAACAGTATCAAATGCTTTCTTAAGATCAATAAATATGCCTTAAGTTACTTTTTTTTGATCGATATTTATTCTTATATTTGTTACCAGATCTACAGTTGCAGATAAGGTATTAGACTTAGGTCTGAAACCATATTGTTTATTGAAAATAAAATCAATTGAAGTTAGGAAATTATTTAAACGATTATATAATATTTTTTCGAATACTTTTGAGAAAACTGGCAGAACCGATACAGGCCTATAGTTATTGAGATCCATACTATTACCCGATTTAAAAATCGGACTTACTTTTGCGATTTTAAGAGAGTCAGGGAAATATCCTTCGTTAAAAGATGCATTGATGCAATTAACTAGGTCATCCGCTATTAAGTCTTTAATATATTTAATGGTTTTTGTGTTTATTCCATCTATCCCAGCACTGGTGTTTGATTTTAGGTTACCTAATATTTTAAGAACTTCACTAGTGTTAGTTGGTTCTATTTGTGATAGCTGATGGCCGTTACTGTGTTTACCAGAATTTAAAGTTTGCTTTATAATATTTTTATGAAAGTGTAGAGGAATCTTATTAGCAAGTTCACTACCAATTGTTGAGAAGAATTAGTTAAAACATTCAGAGACTTCTTTAACGTCCGCAGTTTTTCCCGAGCTAGTATTTATATTTATCACTTTTACATCATTTTTACTTTTATTACTTGATAGTCTATTGATGAGCTGCCACATTTTTAAAGGATTTCTCTTACAATTTTCAAAAGCTTTGTTATAGTAATTATTTTTAGCACTTTGAATTGTTTTGAACGTGGTATTTCGTTTTTGTATAAATTCATGTTTTAGTTGTATATTTCCAGGTGTTTTTTTTAATTCTTGCCATAGTTGGTTTCTTTCATTTATCAATATAATATGACTCCTATTGACCCAGTCTCGGCAAGGCGGATTTAAAATGTTAGTTTTTTGTGATTTGTTTTGAGATATTGATTTTATAATAGAAGCTTCTAGATCTTGAAAGTTTACTATAGTTTTTGTATCAGTTAGATTCTTTATAGTCTTATGTAGGTTAGGATAATTTAATAATAATAATAATAATATAATAATAATATATTTATTTAACCATAAAAAAATTCTTAACTTATTATTACAATCACTGGTCCCCACACTAGGATACCCTGTGTTGTGGGTGACCAGACTCTTCCGGGGTTTCTTCTTTATTACATGATACTGTACACGTTGTGCACGGTCAGGTTTGGGCCTGTTTATCTCCAGATAGATTTGCTTATGATCCGAGAGAGCTGAGTCAATAACAGCCATTTGAAATGTGTTGTCTCGTAAGTTTGTGACGACATGATCAAGAATAGTTTTTGTAGACGACGTTTCACGTGTGCAAAATTTGACATTAATTTTATTTAGTATTTTCAGATTATTTTCCCGAAGCATTTCTTTATACTCCATTACGGACTTTTCAGTACTAAGTAGATTTAAGTTGATATCCCCAAATACTATTACTCGTTTTCTTTTTGAGAGATGCTGATTATAAGATTCAAGAAATTTGGACGTGTTTGCCACAGGTTGTTTATATACGGCCCCTATATCTATACAGAGTGTTTCCAAGTGAATCCACAGAAAGTGGTTGCCGTCTATATTTTCTTCGTCCAAGAGGTTATGCTTTAAGCTATTGTGGATATATATAGATACTCCCCCGCCTCGTGAATGTTTTCTATAGTTGTAGTAGTGAGTGTAGTTCGGCAGTTTTAGGGTTTTGGCTTCGTCATCACTTTTAATCCAGGTTTCTGTGAGCACTATAACATGAAGAAAATATTGAAAAGATTCTATGATGCATCGTATTTCATCTATTTTTCCAGGTTTCACTAAGCTGCGGACATTTGCATATAGAAATTTGAGAGATTTATGTTCTATTATTAATTTATTATATTCTTTACAAAATTTTTATTATTTTACAAAATTATAATTCGTTTTTACTTTTGTTCTAGTAAAAACGAATTCATAACTTATAACAAGTTATGAATTCGTTTTTACTAGAACTGTTTATTGCATCTTCTCTTTTACTTAGTTTTTTGAGCGATACTCTACTATTTTAGGTATGCCTTTTTGATATTTTATTGTGAGATTATTTTCGCCATTATGTATGCGTTGTTGTAATTCTTCTCTCAATTTCTTTAAAACTTGTTGCTGATTAGGTGTTTGATCACAGTAGATTTTGAATTTATCTTCCTTAGTATTAGTTCTTTTTTTCAGTATTGCATTGGCTGTTTCATGAGATGTGAAGCATACCTTAATGGGACGCGTTTTATTTTCACTGTATTTCCCTAGGCGTATGATCTTCTCAGGGTCAGGGCAACCTGGATATAAGGTAAGTATAATTCTTTTTACTTCTTTTCTATCAAATTCTCTTTTTTTCTCCATATCATTTACGAATGGCTCAGCAATGCCAGTTACGATTATATTCTTACTGCGTTGTACACGCTCTTGAAGTTCAGCTAATAACTCTCCGCAAATAGGTACTGATACAGGATTTTCTATGGAAAGTGTAGAGGAGTGCATATTTGATTGTAGAAAATTAAAATTGTTTTCCAAGTTCTTAATTTTTTCTTGAGAAGCATTTACCGTTTCTGAAAGATTCTCAATTTGTGATTTGAAATGAGTATTCTCACCAATGAGTTTCTCAGTTGTGGTTTTAATATCGTTCAACTGTTCTTTTAGTGTATATATGTCTTGTCTTAAGTTATGAATTCCATCGGCTTGCGATTTTCCAAAATCTTTCAGTATACTACGTATTTCATTTTTGAATTCATTAAATTGATAAGCAAGATCATCTTCTGGAGTTTTCCTTTTTCGCAACGATATATTTTTGGTCTCTGTTTCAGAGATACCAAAAGTTGATAAGTTGGGTTGAGAACTGCTACCACTTCCACTTGTTATACTGATACTATTCTTATTAGTAGGTGTTTTAGTTGGTGAACGTACGACACTCATATTTTCAGCAAAATGTATTTTCCGCTTCGCTAAGCTCGTATGTACGCTACCTTATGATGCGCGTGGACACCGCGATTGGTCGAGTTTTGTCTCTTTAGTTATAAAGTCCAAAATTGAGTGAATTAAAATATAAATTAGTTGCTAAACGTGGACACGTCTACTCACTACGCTAGTTATCGGCGAACTATTATTATGTATATGTCGATCAAGATAGCATGTCTATCAAAGTTGTAGATGTCAAGATATAATATATAAAAATATCTTATATCTTAGTTTTTCTTCACTCATCTGCGAGATATCTCTTGATGGTCATGCAAAGCGAGTAGGTTTAGTTTAGTTTAATTGTTATGTTTCATGATTCATATAAATTAAACCTGTATGATTTTCTGATTTTTCCAGGTATAAAGGATTACTCAAACTGGCCGACAATCCCTCAAGTTTTCATCAATGGAGAATTTGTTGGTGGATGTGATATCATGTTGCAAATGCATCAGTCTGGAGAATTAGTAGAAGAACTGAAGAAAGTTGGAATTAAAAGTGCACTACTCACTGCTGAAGAATCAAAAAAAGAAGGTGCTTAGCTTAATAGAAAAGTGTTCCTAGTTTGTCATGATCTGAAAAATCTTATGTTGGAATAAATCTGATAAAGAGGGTACTTCCTGTTAGTTCAATTTATTATTCAAACTGTTTAACTTTATATATTGTTTCTAGCAACATAACTTAAAATAGGAGTATATCTACTGATATATGTAATTCAGTTTTAACCAACTGAATTTGAATTGCTTCTACCAAGAAGGGCAGTACTTACTCATTTTATAAACAAAAAAATATACCGATGCATATACCAATTTGAAATAGAAGAATTAAGGCCATTGAGTATAAAAATAATGGAAGTGTCCAGCTCAGCTACAGTTGCAATATTCCATGTGTTGTTCCCATTAAAAATATAATTTTCATTTCTTTTCAATTAAATTTAGTTAATGGAAATTTGAATAGGGAAGTTTTTCATATTATTTTTTGTTTTAGTTTCATAAAAATTTCCATTTCAATACATATATTTATCAGTGTTTGGTATAAAAAAATAATAAGGTGTAAACATTATTAATACGACTCACTAGTTGGACTCCTGTTCAGTTGAACAAGTGATTGACAGTTTAATATAAATATATTCAACAAAATGTAGTCTTCAAAGTGCAACTTCTTTTAAATCTATATGCCTATTGCCGCCTACCATAACATGTACCTACCAACATATCAGGTTTAGTGGCACATAAGTGATAGTAAGGAAGTTACCTTTTGCTTACAATTTTAAGTCATCTTTTATTTGTATGACTAAAATTAGTGTTCAATGTTCATTTGATGTATAGATTATTTTGTACTTATTTATATAATTTTTATTCGGTCATGGAAATTCATAATTGAAGTTTTTCATTGTATGATATGTACATTGGGCGGATCCAAATAAATTAATTTAGATTTCAAACCTTATTAAGTAAAAACTATTGAAGTATTTTATTTTTGATCAATGTTAACCTTTGAAAGGAATTGTTACTTCTGATATATTATGGTGCACATCTATACATATAATAAAAGAGTAGGATCGAAATTACGCTTCACTAAATATTTTTACCAGAAATTAAGAGGGGTGATAAAAGAAGGGTAGCAGAATGCATAAATGCAATTTTTAAGATTCTTGTCTGTCTGTCTGTCCGTCTGTCTGTCTGTCTGTCTGTTTGTTCACGCTAATCTCCGAAGATACTGAACCGATTATCATGCAATTTACACAAATATATTAAGGAAAGCCCGGGGCAACATATAGGCTTTGTTTCATCGAAATCGGTTTTCGGAAAGAAAAGTTATCATCATTTAAATATTATTTTAAAGGCACCATATCACCAAATTTCAATGCAAACTGACTCGCGTTGAACTTTTTTGAATTGTCAGATGTCAATCACAGTCTGATATGTAAATGAAATAGTTTGATTATTTCGCCATTTCCTATATAAGTATTCGTAGAATAGTGGATATGCAGTCCCATAGCGTAGCTTCTGATGCGAGTTCGAATCTGAAGTTGAAATGAAAGAAATATTTTTTTGTATTTCTTTATTTATTTTTTGAAAGAACTATATTATAACAAAAATAGAAAATGTATTATTGAAATATTATATGAAAAAGTATTTCTTATGAGATCATTTATTTCACATTTTCATCAATCCTTTCTCTTAAACAGAATTACGATTATTCGACATTGCTTTTTTGCTTCCGTATCTTAGAGGTTTCCGCATTTAGCACCGGAAACCCGGGCAAGAATCCCGGGAATTTAAAAAAAATGTCCGAAAATGAAAATGACCAATTAAATTAACGCACGCATCTATTTAAGACAGAAAATGCATTGAATCCAATCTTCGATTGAACTCTGATAAGTAGAAAAAAGACACATATCTGGATTTTGGTCACGTAAAATTTAATTAATATGAATCTCCCTAAAGTTTCTTTAAAGTCAGGTTTTTTATTTCAACTATTGAATTTCAAATCATCCTTCAAACCTCAATCTCAACCACCATTAAACATGTCGATAACATGATGCAAAAGCAACCGTCAATGACTAATTTGATAGCTCTTTTTTCAAAAGAAATCACCAAGTACAGAGGGTGGAGCAGGATATGTCATTTGAAGAAAGCTTGCTCAAAAGCTCAGCTTAAAGTGAACCCCACGCGAACGAAGTCGCGGGCATCAGCTAGTATGTAATAATAACACATTATGAATGTTGTCTTAACAATTGTAAGTTAATTTTAATAGATTGGGAATGTGATTGATTTGGTTGATAAATAAAATAACATTTGTTTTAAGAGCTCTTTATTAATTTAGCTGTACATTCGAGTTAGTATACTTTTTGGGCACATAATTCATTCTTATTCTACATCCCACTTCTTCCTCATAATATAATTGCTTGAATTAACAACGCAGTCATTATTAAAAAGACTAAAATATGGCAGATCATTTATTTAGAGTACTCAATCAAAATACTCATACAAACGATGATAATAAATAGATGGAGGCAAGGTGAGGCAATCTATTAAATAAATTGTTTTGATGATTTTTTTCCTTGCAGAACTGATGATATCTTGCAACTTAAATGTTGCAAATTTCTATCATTAACTTACTAATGGCAGTAAGTTATTAAAATTTGTTTTGTATAAATAATGTTTGCTTAAAAATAAAATAAAATAACAAAACATTCTCACAATATGAATGAGTCTTAGTTTGGTGTCATACATTAGTGAGCCTAATATTAGCACCATTTTAACTTACAAATATAATATGTTTTGTGACTTCCCAGATGATCTCATACAAAAAGATAAAAATACCTAAATCTAATATAAATAGTGTTGTAAAAATACAAAGTTTCGTCGGATTTGAGCCAAAAGTTCACATTTTAGGGAGTGAAATTTCAAATAGTTAATGACATTTTTGGTTTGAACATTGCACATACATAGAACTGTTAAAACAACTTATTGCAAAAATTGTTCTCTTTAATTGATCATGGTAGGGCGGGAGATGATCAACCCAAGTGAAGTAATTTATCGCAATTTTTTATGACTAAATAATCCACCGAGTTAGTAGTTTCTAGTGGCGGAGTGCAGATCTTTTGAAATTCTTAGGAGGTCTCTACCCTTTGTCACGACGCGACGTCGAGGTGATCTGAAAATTTTAATTTCTTGTTATATTATACATTTGACCACTTGTGTCGCATTTATACGACAAATATTTCCGTGCCCATACCGCCCGCGTCTATTTCTTCGACAGAAAACATGCATGTTTTTGTTCTATGAGGCTATGAACTGCGTGGAACGACTAAAATGATTATTCAATAGCTCTTACGTAGTCGGGCGCTAAAAGGGTTAATGACTGTAAACAAAATAATTTGGCACTTCTTTGGTTCGATCTGTTGGTGATGTTCCAATTATATTTAAAGAAATTATAAGCTATTATTAACTATCATAGAGAAAGTGAACATCTCCGGATTGTTGGGGATGCATCGGGATTTGGGAATTAGTTTTTAATAGTAAAAGGTCTCGTGGCACATAGCATGCAATTCCAGATTATTGGGTTTAAAGAATTTATTTTTCTCCAAAGAATTTACAATATGTTCACTTATTAGAGAAAATAATATTAATATAAGTACTACATATTAACAGAACAATGGAACAAATTAGTCTGGAATGCATGAGGATTCGCGAATTCGTTATTTAAAATTTAAAGGGGACTTGTGACATGTTGCAAACAATTCTTTTTTTTGAAGAATTTATGGCCTGGTAAGTTTGCAAACAATGCTGCTCTGACATAGAGCAGGCTGTCCCAACTAGATGGGATCTATGGCCCATAAAAATGATTAAATAGATACAATTTACAAATAATCGAATATGAAAATTTAAAACGAAAATTTTCTTATTTGGACAATACAATTTTTTTTTATAAATTCAAGAGGGCAGCCCTGTCATAGAGGATTCGTAGAGGTATACCTAGAGGTCGGTCTCGCCGTAGAGCGCAGTTGAGAAGGCCATGTAGTCGAGAGCGCCGGGCGGCGCGCCGGGCCCGCGGTACGGCGGCATGCGGGACACGCAGTACTCCGCCTGGTCCGGGGGCAGCTCGCGGCGGAGCTCCTCCGCTGTTATGAATGGCTGCAAACACATTTGTATTAGAAACCGATATAGATTTAGCACGGGCTGTTGAAATTACATATATATCACGCCTCTTTCCCATTGGGGTAGGCAGAGATCACGGAATTCCATATCGTCATTGCGACTTTAAGACCTCCTATTGGCAAAATCACGTTACGCCTGACCATTCGACATTTTGAATCTATCGAATGCAAAAACTTTCATCTGTATACGACGTTTCAATCGTATTTTATTTACCAATTTCATAATCTCCTATGTGCTTGCTAACTAACTTATTAACTAACTTGCTAACTTATTTTTTATAATGATACTTTTTTGCTTTCAGTTAATAATAGCAAAGTAAAAAGCAGGAAATCATGTGGCAGATACCTATATATTTATTGTAGTTGGTTTCATTAGGTATATCTTTTTCAGTAGACGGTTTTTACCGATTTTCTCATAATATTATATTATAACCCTTTCGCTTCTTCCACTTTCATCAATGCTTTCATACACACTCGTCGGTTTTGGAGTACTTTTGACCTGGCCTTTTTGAAGAAAGGCTGGCTGATTTACACTCATTTGAAAGTGAATAGTAGCGCATTAGCGCGTTTGGAGGTACACCTTGTGATGAGACGCGGGTTCGAGTCCCGGCCTTTATTATTTTCTATAATCATATTTCCCCACGTATGGTAACTTCGGGCATTGGTGGGAAGAAGTTTTATTACGCATTCATCAGTGTTACCTTGTCACCAGCTAAAATCCTAAAGCTGTCGATAACTTGCTCAGCTGTGTCAGTGTCAGTGGATTCCCGCGTCATGAAGTCCAAGAACGCGTCGAATGACACGTAACCTAAAAATAACGAGAAATAATATATACAGAGTTTTGAATATAAAATAACAATAATATTTACTAACTAGCAACGCGCCCCGGCTTCACACGGGTGCAATGTAGATGTACTATACACATTTTTATTGGTGAAAGAATTTTTAAAATCGGTGCAGTAGTTTTTGAGTTTATTTATAACATACAAAAATACAAATCTCCTCTTTATAATATTAGTATAGAAGTAAAGATGTAGAAAACGACTCTCAAACATATTTTTTTTGTGATTAAGCACAGACTAGACATTTCTCACAGATACCACCTAACATTTAGCAGTTGTCACCTCAGACTTATTTTTTTTTGTCTACAATTTTGTTTTCTATTCCAACTAGTTGATTACAGTATCTTTGTTGTGATTTCAAATACCTAAGAGGAAACATGACAACGTATATAGCCACTGTCAGGAAAAGGGCGTATAACATACCGGTGTTGTTGGGGTCCACGACGGCCAGGATGCGCTGGAAGTCCAGCTCCCCTTGCCGGTCCTTGCCGATGCTGTAGCCCAGAGACACGAGGCACGACTTGAGCTCCTCGGGTGCTAGTCGCCCTGAGATATTGAAAATAGACTTTATATGCCTGCATGGGCTTTCTATACGAAGGTTTCGTCTGAGCGAAATTTCACTCAAATGAGTTTAGCCGTTTTGCATTGAAAACTTAATTTTAGTATCTATTTATGCATGATCGAGATTTTTACTCTATTCTTATAGGGGTAAGGATTAATCATGAAAACAAACAAATTACTTCTGTATTTTTCAGTAGTAAAACTATTACTCGTAACATGTATAATGAAAGTGGTGAAAATATTTGCTGAAAATATAGTAGGTATTTATTTAGGTATAATTAGAAGTATATTGTATTTATGGTAAAAATAAGAAAAAAAAATAGAATAAGTACTTTAAGTAATTCCGAAAAACATACCTAATTATACGAAATATAGATTTTTGAGGTGCAAAGCGATGTTTTGTTTGTACTTATATACTCTTAAGAATTTACCACCATATCGGATACCTATAATTCGCTCGTCTGTCGATAATGGTTTAAAATATCAATGTACCTGTGCGGTTCTTGTCGAAGTGGTTGAACGAGGCCCGGAACTCCGTGAGCTGCTCCTGAGTGATGCCCTTGGAGTCGCGCGTGAGGATCTGGTTCTCCACTTCGTTGATGGTGCGGTTAATGGACGTCAGCAGTTGTTCCCAGCCGACGCGAAGTGTTTCCATTGTGTATTGGGAATATCTGAAGGAAACAGTTGTATATTAACATCCAAAATGATAGTTGGTGAAGTTTCACGAAGAAATCGTATCGTTTGATATTTAATTTATTATTATTATTTTCGCCCATAGGGCAGGCTAAAGTCTTTCAACCATACCGCCTAGTCTTACGTTATATTTTCCTTATATCTTTCATTAATTGTGTCTTACGTTACTTCCCGCCATTTTCTTCTATCTTGATATTTAAGCAAAGCAAAGCAAAAAATGTAGATATATATTGACATGTATTCACCGATTCCTTAGATGTTATCTTCAGCTAAAAAAAAACTAATCAACTGTCAATATTGCTTATTAAGTGATACCTTTTCAATCAAATCAGTCGTTTTTTGTTTATTTGAACCATTGACATCGTATTCAATAATATAATCATAATATTTAATAATACTATGGCCAATCCAAGACGTGTCTCAGTTTTGAATCTAGTTTTGAGACTTGTCAAACCTTTTTTTCTATAGAATTTTGACATATTGACAGTTCTCAAGAATAGATTACCACTTGAGTGTCTTCCAAGACGAGCCTATGACCCGGGGCGGACCGCAAGACACCACTGTTATTAAGGTTACTGTAACCTAATATTTTCTCTCTCCCAATACCTCATTGGGTTAAAAGAAGCAAACGAAAATTATACCTGTTTTCGAAGATCATGCCCTCTTGTACGGCCTGGTGGATGCGCTCCAGCTCCTCGATGTGGGGCTTGTACGCGTACACGCCCGCCTCGTACTCCTTCAGCCGGTGGAGTTGGTCTTCCAGAGAGCCCTGAGAAACAATATCATGGTATATTGAACGTGCAACGGGACTGCCTCCGTGGCTCAGTACTGGGTTCGGTTCCCAGGGAAACAAGATTTAAAAAAATTGTTTCGGTCGGGAAACTGTCTGTGCCCAGGGTTGATGAGGATTCCTCTTCCTCATCCGTTTCCACAAAATAAATTAAAAAAAATCCTTTTCCTCATATTAAGAGGAAGTGATTAACTTTATGGAGTAGTACGTTAGTATTTATCAGCCTCTCCATCAAGTGTTCCCAGTGAATTTAACAATATAGAAAAGCTAAAATAATAATATATTAATTAACTCTAGTTGCTCAAAGGACCAACATATTTTTCTGAAAACATATAGAACACTACAATAGACATGTGTTGCTACGCTGCGCCGCGCAATTGCGTTAACTCACTGCACTGCGCAGGATGAGTCAACTCGTTCGTTCAAAATGTGTTGGCGCACGGCGCAGGACCGGGGAATTTGAAAGAGCGGTGTCAAGGCGTTATGTTGCCAGACGACACTTAAATTTTTTTATATTCCCATTTTGTTGAGTCGTGGTGCAAAGTTGAGTTAACATAAAGACGCAGTAAACTGCGCCGGAGTTACTGAGTTACCTATGTCTAGAACACGAAAATCTTGCGAGAAAGTATACTGTTAGTTGTATGCAGTTTCCACAGCTGTCTCATACAACGGATAAGATTGACGCGTTGTTGAAGCTAGGCCGTCTGTTACCTCAGCCGGCCTAGCATGACCGACACGAGATATGTCGCGGACGAGAGAAGACAAACTAAGATGTAAGATATCTTGATATATTACATCTCGACATCGACAATTTTGATAGAAAAGATATCTCGATCGACAAATATATCTATTTTTGATATTAAAAGTCGAGTTTTAAGTGTATTTGTCATGTTAAGCCCGAAAGAAATAGAGAGAAATAAAAGATTAAAACACGAGAAAACGGTCGACAAAATTTTGTCGCGGTTGTCATGCTAGGCCGGCAGAGGTGTTTGCGGTCGTACAGGGCTAAAATGAAAAAATGGAGGGGGGAGATTGATTGACCTGGAGGAAGGGAGCGAGGGGGGGGGGGGGGTGACCCACCTGCAGGCCCATGCCGATGGCGGTGACGGCGTCCATCTGCCGCTCGATCCAGGGCCCGACCGCGTTGGCCTTCTCCGCGAACTGGCGGCGCAGCGTCTCGTTGTTCTGCTGCTTGCGGAGCTCGGCGGCCAGCGTGCCGTCCCGCTGCGGCACCAGCTGCCGGACGTCCGACCATTTGCGGTTCAGCTCCTGTGTGTTACCATATGGCATTGTGTCATCAGTAGACATCGTTATCGCGCGGGCACGAACGAATATGTCAAAGAATATTTATCTAGAACTAGTGGACCCCGCAGACGTTGTTCTGCCACAATTTTGGCTCCGAAATTATATAATTATTCTTAAATTAATACCCCCGCACTCTTATGAAGAAAGGGATTTCGTAAGATTTTTCAAAAATTTTTTTACATACAAACCTTCTCCTTAAAATTCTGAAGACAACAAAAAAAAATTTAGCTCAATCGGTCCAGCCGTTCTCAAGTGATGCGAATACATACATGCGGCATTTTATTTTTATTTATATAGAAGATAGACAATTAGTATGTAATAACTCATTTTACGCGTCCTATGAGAGTTTTTATGTTTTCTAGTCGTGTTCTATTCAAAAAGTACGTACATACGTATTTTTAAATTAATAAACTATTGACTTGTTTTGATTTTGAGAATTTATCAGATTGATCTGGTTTATTCTCTTAGAGATGTTAATTCATTGGCTTCCTCCTATTGGTATGTAAAGCGTGCGTAACATGAATTGTCAATGGCAGAGTTACGAAGCTAATTTATTTTAACATTCATTTTGCATATTATATTTCCTGAATTTATCCAATATTTTAATAGTTATTCTGTTATTTGGGACTTTCTTTTATATAGAGAGATATAGATTAAATCACACAGCAATAGGCTTAGTCATTTTGAGTCACTGCGACTTACTAGTAAGTATGGATGTATAGACGTATTTCTTTTTAAACTTAGCTCCATTTAAATTACTGGTAAGTGATGGCGTAGAAAGATTGCGATGGAAGCTCTTGTCTGAGGCCAAAAATCATTTTAAGTCTCTGAGCCAAACTAGTATTGAAGTATTTTATATGTACGTTCTTCTTTATATAGCCTCTACATTAATATGACGATATAGCGTAGAAAGATTAGAGATGGAATCTCTTTTCAGAGGCCAATACTCATTTTGAGTCACTGCGACATACTGGTAAGTAAGGATGCACAGACTTGTTACTTCATATAATTGCCGTTACATTAATTGCAGATATTATATGCTACTATGTTCTAAATATGTGTTGAGATGTCGACTTACATGCGCTGTCAATGTAGTGTAGGGGTTCTCAAGTCCGCCAGGGATTTGGTGTTGTTTGACGATCGACTCCACTTGGTGTACTAAGTTGACTATCGCCTGTAATAACATATATTGTGGATTAATATTTGTTACATAATGTTTGTTCAACGTGGCTTTATCTTGTTAGTTATAGAGCGTACTTCATAAAGTAGGAATTAATACTATAATATCGTATATCATATTTTCGACAACTTATTTTCTAAATTAAGTCCATATTGGCTTTAGATGCTACATCTCGTAACTGCAATTTTATATGATTTAACAAATATGTAGAAAGATATTCTATCGCCCAGATCTTTCTTCGTCAAAAATGTAAAATCATATGAATTTGCACATATGACACACTCAGAGGAACTGTATTTAATATAACATTTTTGATTTTTTTCTTCATAAAATAGTGTTGAGAATATAAAATATACAAAAAAATACATAAACGACTGTCGATACTGGAAATTATCATTCTTGGTCTGAAGTTTTGTTTGTTATATGACATTAGGTCTTTACAACTACAAAGAAAAAACAGGACTTACGAGTTATAAAAATGGAAGATGATAAGAATTTGATCGAGTTTAAAGCCATAAACCTTAGGGGCGACCATAAAGTACTTCACACTCATTTCGTGATGAGTTTTGAAATGTGACGTCACGAAACTTAAGACACCCTTGTCACACAATGTCACGCTTTGTCGATCACCTCCCTTAACCACGTACTTTATGGATGGTCCCTTACCTGGTATTCCTTGTCCGCCTCTCCGAGCGTGGCCTTGAAGCGCGCGTGCGCGTCCATGAGGCCGGAGATCTCCTCGATGGTGTGCACGATGAACATGTCGACCAGGTCCTCGCGCGTACCGTCCAGCCTGACACACATCAATTAAACTTCTTAATATATTATTCTGATATGAAATTGAATCTTGTTCTTCTTTCTGCCCTGTTCCCTTTTATTTTATTTGGGATCGGCGCAGTATGTTTTTTTCCATTCTCTTCTTTCACTCGCCATACCATCAGTCCACCTTCTTTACTCAGTCATACCATGTTTTTTTGGCCTTCTTGATATGAAATTCAATCGTGAGATAATATTCAAATTTGCCGAGAAAAGAGCTGACCAATATCACAAACGTGATCTTATATAGGCAAGACCAGTGTCTATAAATGAGAGAGAGATGGAGCTCTACAACGCCGAAACAATAAAGCCAATTATCTCCCTCGATATGTATTATTTACCGCCGGATACCAGCCTATTTTGTGGTTGTACTCTTAAAACTAAGATAGGATATTTATTTTACATCCGAAAACTTGTTATAGCACTTTCAATAGCATTTTGAATATAGTTTAATTTGTACTACTAGTAGTGTATAGGAAACTGCATGTTAGTTTTAAAAACATATTTACACTTTAATATTTTTATATCTATTTATACAGAAGAATCGTTTGAAATCTAAATAAAACGCCATTAAATGAAAATAATGAATATAACCATTATTACTTAAGAGTTAAAGTTACCAGATGTTTTAAAACTTTTTTATTTTATGACATGGAATTATTTTAATTAGTGGATTTTTAAAACTAATTATTATTGTTAAATTGAAATGTATGTTTTGGTAATAGAGATATAGAAATAGTAATCTAATCTACTTATCTAACGCATTGGGTTCCTGTAATGTTAGATATAAGTATTATGAATAAATAAATAGATAAAAAAAAAAAAAAGTTTAAGCTTTCGGACCAACAGTATCCGAACCGAAGGACCAAAAACTCGTTAATCAGCTGAAGCGAATCTAAGTCATATTTACCAGTTGTTGAACGGAGCAGCCCGCTTAGCGAACTCCAGGTGTAGCAGGTCAATCTGCTCAAGCACCCGCTCAGCGTCGTCGAGCGCCGCGCGCCGCCGCTGCGTGAGCGCGCCGAGCCTGTCCCACTGCGAGCAGATGCGCTGGCAACGAGCGTTCACGCTGGCTACTTCGTGGTACTCTAGGGTGCTGTAAATAATTATTATTCGAATGAACTTTAAAGAAAAGGGTTCATATTTATACAATAACCCTTAACGCAGAGCCACCTTCAAATTGTACATTTGAAATTGGTTCTTAAATAATTTTATTATTAACCTTTGAAACGTGCCGCTAACCTACCGACATTTAGACACACGAATGGGGAGTTTTCGTCTTTTAGAGATACTTGAATTTTATACAACATTCGTTTAAATTTTTCTAAAACGCTATTTTGAGACAAACTGTACGCTAAAACATTAAAGGTCATTTGACGGCGGCACAACTTGATCAATGATAAGAGGAAAGAGCAGTAATTCTATTCGAATAAGACACTTGCGCTTATGAATAGAAGAAAGGTAAGAGGTAGGTAAGAAAGAGATACCTATTTTACTATCGATAGCTATTATATTTTACAGGACATGGGCGGCACCAGCGCATCTGACTGATCACGAGCACTAAAGTACGTCGAAATTATGTATTTCGTGATTGTAGCGGCATGCTATGTAAGTAATAATATACTTTGACGGGCTTGTTGGCGCTTCGGTAGAACACCTGCTATGCGCATCGATGGGTCGTGGGTTCAAATCCCACCGGGACGACATCTTTATAATTTTCTGTAAACATGTTTTCCTTTTCCCCACGTCTGGTAACTTCGGGCATTGAACGGGTGGGAGGAATATCGAAATTCCGACCGTGTTTTTCACGGTGAAGTGCATTTTGCGCGTTTCAGTGTCAGTCTATGGATTTCCGAATTGTCGAAGTAAGTAGGTCGACAGTGCATCATTGACTGATGTCTTTGGCTGAGGTATCACCTACCATCAAGTGAACCTCATGCTCGTCTGTCGATGTCTAACATTTAAAAAAACTACATTATTTAAACAATACGTACTTCAGTTCCTGTGCAATGGCCGCGATCTGCTCGACGCGGTCCTGATGCGCGGCGAGATCCGACTCGAAGGCTTCGTGCTTCTTCTTAAGAGCCTTGATGTCGTATAGTTTACACTGGCGGAAGTCTTGCGACTGGAGCATCTCTTCCTTGCCTGTTTAAATTATGTGTATTTTTACTTCTAGATACCCTTTTAACTTGGGGAAAACATTTACGTTCTGTGTACCCCTCCACCATACCGAGGTGGAATGCGGGAAGGGGGGTCGTGACTCGAATCTACTGCGAACAGTCAGAGAGCTGGGTGAGCAATACCCACTAAACCCCAAAATCAATCAATACTTTTAGTGGGCCCCACGGGATTACTAAAAGTATTCGCCCCGGTGATCTTTAGATTTTGAGAGTAGATATCTTTTTATAGTGATTTTTATTTATTTTTGACAAAACCATATATTCTACATACATAATATTCTTGTCATAATGAATTAATAAGTGATTGGACAATAAGCGATCTTTGGATAATGTGAAGCCTTTGGTTTTGGTTTGGTTAATATATTACTAAACAGGTAATAAGACAAACAAAATTTACTCATACAGTACGATATGCCTGTATGAGTCATACTACTACACTTACAGGTATATCGTCGCTCTATATGTGAAACCTCGTATCATTTATGAGGTATCACATAAAGAGCACTGAGCGACGATTTATGTATAACATTAATGTAATAAATAATAATATAAAGGGAATAAATAAAATGCCCACTCAGCCCTATGCGTCCCCAACATGATTGACGTAGCGCTGATTTGCAGTCTGACGTTTGGTTCCTTTTTTATTATACATATATTATATCTTTATATCGTTTGGTCTTTGACCTGTTTTGAACTTAATATTTAGATTTGAAAATAAGTCGGGAAAACAATGCAATGAATAAATGCTACAATTAATAACTCCCTGCGAATTTAAATCAACGATAAATGCGACTATTGATTAAGTTTACTTTACCTCTGGTCCAATCTTCGTGGATGTCCGCCTTGTGCTTGAACTTCTGCGCGAGGTATTCAAGACGCTCAAGACGCATCATCTCACTGAGAAGCCATTCCTCAAACGCTTTCTCTGCGATCTCCAAGCCCTTCCAGGATTGTGCGATATCCTATAATATAGAATGCAGCACGATTATTAGTACATTTATCAATAGTGCATATTTTAGGCGTCATGTGAAAAAGGGCACAAAATTGGATAGTAGACAGAGAAAATGAGTTGGAGAACGGCGATTTTTTTTTAGAGTCAGTATTTTATTTTAGTATATCTGTCTCAGTTCATTGATTAACTACATGAAGTAGGGTATAATCGTGATTATTTTTTCAAACTATATTTAAAACTTCACTTTATATGAATATATGGCTTTTAGTATAAAATAACTAGTGACCCGCCCCGGCTTCGCACGGGTTTAGATTTTTTGACAAAAAAAGCAGGGGTTGGTAATAGAAGAGTGAAAATATGTTTAGGGTTGTATGTATTTTTAATGCCACATAAAAAAATAAAAAAAAATATCCAAAAAAATAAAAAAATTGGGGTGGACACCCCTTATCACTTAGGGGTTTGAAAGATAGATAGTAGCCGATTCTCAGACATACTGAATATGCAAAAAAAAATTCATAAGAATCGGTCGAGCCGTTTCGGAGGAGTATGGGAACGAACATTGTGACACTAGATTACTTAAAAGAGTTAGGATACTCACAGAAATCATCTTGCCTTCGGTGGGCATGTAGGCGGGTCTGTTGCTGAGACGCAGTTTAGTTTGTAGCGTGTTGAAGTTGGTCTCCAGCTTAGCTTTTTGTTCTACGCGAGGTGGCTTGTGCTTACGCCTGAATATAAAGTACATTTCTGTTAATCTAACAATAAGTTTGACTATTACAACAAAATTGATATTAGGACTTGAAGGGCAAAAAACAAATGTATTGACAATCTAATACTTTGTATTCATGGAGAGCCGGGATGAAATTCGATATTAACTCTTTGTGATGATATTAACATTCTATTATATTCTATACTCCTCTATTTTAATTTAAGATAAGTTAAAGAAACCTGTTTATAGCCTGTATACCTAAACAGTAGTTTATTACCAAAATCGAACCAAAGATGCGAACGAAACGAAAGAACAAATAACTTCGTATTTTAAATTATTAATAAAACATTTTCAATTCTATCTACGATCATAGTAATGTCCAACGAAATTAAATAGTAATTGTAATTAGTTGGGGCGTATATAAACAACATTACCTGTAAGTACGGTAATCTTCCAGTTTCTTCTGGCAACCAGCGAGCGAGTTGTCAGTCTGGCGGCTGTTCAACCACGGCATCGTGCGGCGAATCCATTCCAGTAACTATATCCGAGAAAGGATAGGTTAAAACTATTTTATTTACTTGCAAAAAACAATTTTATCAATTAGATGCGTATGTTATTTTGTATTACTCTCGGCTGATTTCTATTATTGTTTTCGTTGCTGGTTTCCTTCTTTTTCTTATTGTGACAAATAACTCGCGATCAGTACAATTTTGTTTGGTTACATCTTGAAACATTGAGTCATTTACTAACAATTGTAATATAAATACTGTAAAAAAATTCTAGGACTATTACCTATAGAATTCTTGTTATTTAAGAAGCTGGGAAACAATATTATTAAAATGTATGACGAAAAACCTTGTCGCCTATACCATACCCAATTTATGCGAGTTTTAGCCATTTTACTTGGACTGAGTTCGAATTTAGGTAGATGCAGTGAAGAAGCATAATTATACAATTTTCTTCGCTAATATATATTTATCTTAACATATTTAGCAGCTTTTTTGTTACTTACGTCGCTGGCAAGACGCTCGTACTCCTCCATAAGCCTTTCGTTCTCCTGGTTGACTTTGAGAACTTTGCAGATGCGGTTCGCGGCCGTTTCAGCCTAAAAATAGGTCATAACCTCTATTACATCACTAATACATTACTCAAATACAACGAATTTATATCCTACAAGATGTGATTTAATTAAAATATAATTTAGTTTAGATTAAAGGCATAAAAATTCATTTGAGTTTGCGGAAATAAATAGAGTAACTGATTTCATTCAAGTTTCAATTTGGAACTGACTACGAAACATAAGAATTGCTCATGGAAATAATTGAACGATAATCATTTCATACGAAATTAGGCCAAACGCCAATCTTATAAGTTTTGTTCAAAAATATTTTTTCCTGCATACTGTGAAACAGTTTGTGTGATTTTTTAATTACTCTGATTTGTAGGCGGGCTGAGGGAGGTTTAAAAGTCATTTAGATGTAAAGTTTTTAAGCAAACTGTGGATAAACTGAATTTGAAGAGAGTTTAGCTTATATTCGCCAATGTTTGTTTATAATAGTAATATTTTCACCAGTGACTTTTCCGAACCTATACGACACAAATTTTCAAGAAACGAGTCTATATTTTACACAGAACAGGGAAAAATAAGTAGAATTGCGAAGTAGGCGTGGTTTGCGCGTCACTATTGCGTGATATTTCCCTTAACCCATCACAGTCGTGTCATAACACTGCGTTGAGTCGGTCGTGTCATAAAATTACTTTTTTTCGTAACTATGCCGTACTGTTATATTTTAGAGTATAAGAATGATAGCAGAAGGAAAAGTCTTAGTAACGGAGGTGTTTCTTACCATCACATAGTACAAATTTATATATATTTTCAATAAATCTTAAAATTTCAATAAATAAATAAATTTAATAGAAAAAAAAGCTAAAATCATCCTTATACCTTTCATATAAAGTTCAGTTTAGATCGTTTGTCATATCAGGTGTCAACGCTATTCTCGAATGTTCTATCGCTACTCACTTAGTAGTGATGTGTTAGGTCGAATGTTTTTATCGATATACAACGTGTCAGTAATAATTTTATAAAATATTAAAATTTATCATTTTTATTTTTAATAGCACGATAGTTAAATCGCAGTCCTAAATACCTTAATTAATAAATTATTAAAAAAATCGAAAGTGTTTTTTATTCTTGTTTGCCCTTCCTTCGAGTTGAAATTAACCAATGGATTGACCGAAAATTTTGAAGAAAAACTACTTCTCTTCCTTGCAAGAGAAAGTAGACCCTTTCCCAGACTAGTACACGAGGCGATTAAAGTTAAAATAACACCTTAACTTCAACAGAGAAGATGGTTTGAAACTTTCCAACACCTGGGATCTGATAATTAAAAATCTAAAACCCCAAGTCAAACATACTTAAAAACAAGGGAACATGGCATGTCAATATTGCCACGATATAGAGAAAACAGTAAATACCATTAACTCCGTTGGAATAGATAGCGTTAATATGGCAACTTTGTGATATTTCATCAGACAACTGTCATCTTTCAGTCTGCCCGTGACCACATTTGCTGAAAAAACGTCGGGATAAATAATATTTATAAATAATGAATCGCATTTTAACCCTTATAAAGTATTTTATTTAAATGTGTGATACTCGCGTTAATAAAATAGTATATTAATATAGCTTCTTAACTAGCAATCGCGTTTTCATTAAGTGATTTATACAAATGTGATTTATGATTCAGACTATTAGAAATACAGAACTGAAAATTAAAAAAGAATATTATACCTACAAGTTCTTTTTCAATTCATTCTAACCCTAACTTATACCTTCTCGCAAAGGCGGATCTACATATTGATTTGAAAAAATAAATAAAAATTGTATCAAAAATAAAATACCTTATTATTTGGTTTAACACCAGTTTAAAACGGTGCTATACTGCGGTATAATTATGATAATCATACAACATAGCACTTAAATCGTAAACAAAAATAATGTATCAAACATCGATAATGTTTTTAAACGTGTCCTACACTAGCCGGAAATGACGAAATTATTAAATTTATGACAAATCATGACACAGTTTTCGACTTTTTGAAGTGATGATTAAAATCATTATTGCGTGCATGAAGAATAACGACATCTATTATCGAGTAGAGGAATTATTTATTAGTTTGTTTCAATATTACAAAGTAACCGTTATCGCGAAGTACTAAGATATATTATCAATTGTAGGACCAGTGTGATTTATGTAGTTTTGAGTTAAATAAAAACAACCAATCGAAGAACAATTGCAACTGTGTGCAGTATTAAATACTCCATTCATTTGTGTGAATTTGGCGACACTCGATCCGGTACAAATTATGACACATCGCACTTCTACTTACTTCTTCTGTTCTGTGATATTTTATTACGTAAAGGGATGGCAACATATAGTGCAACACGCCTTTTGGTGTTGATCTCTATGGGCGGCGGTAATCAGTTACTATCAGATGAACCTGTCCGTTTGCCCTCTTTTCTATTAAATAATATATTGATGGTATAACACGCAGCCATGAAGTATACAAACCTTTTGAGCGCCAGAGAAGCAATGGTAGTAGGACGAGACGTAAGTCATGACTGCCCGCTCATCCGGCATCGCAGTGTTCTGCAGATCTAGCAAGCGGCACGCAAGCGACATGGGTTAGTACATGCTTAAGTCAAGAGGAAGCCTTGGAACGGTCATTGAAGATCACATATCGTTGTAACTAGTTATCCAGTGGCGTAGCTATCATTGGGCAAAGTGGTGCAGTGCACCAGGGCCCTGAAGCAGAGAGGGGCCCCTGGGCTTTGGAAAGATGGGGGGGGAAAGTCTTGAAGCTAGAAAATATCAGGGATTTTATTTTTTCAAGATTTTAAATGAGCATTTATAACGCCGATTATGCACAGAGATAAGTAATAATTTGCAAATAATTAATTTTGTGCAGTTGCTGAAATTTAGCTGGAGGGGGGATTGCGATTTTTTCTCTGCACCGGAGCCCTTGTCCATCTAACTACGCCACTGTAGTTATCGCCAGAGTACTAGTCCGAATGTAGTTGTTTATGAAACCTTTTTGGTGGAAAAACCAAAAAGGTTTCATAAGTTTTGAATATTGGAATACTGGGTGAAGTATTTTTCTGTGTACACGCAATTGGAAAATGTTCGAGTATTATTAACTTCGATAACCGTT
Source organism: Anthocharis cardamines (assembly GCA_905404175.1). Lineage (NCBI taxonomy): Eukaryota > Metazoa > Arthropoda > Insecta > Lepidoptera > Pieridae > Anthocharis > Anthocharis cardamines. The sequence goes on from FR989964.1 coordinate 7,288,530, forward strand.
TCTTTCAATGAAAGCTTCCTTAAGTATATTCTATAATGAAGAGTTAATAACAGAAAAGCTAAAAATATGGTTTTAAAATAACATAATTAGGAAAATACACAATAAAAATACTTAAAAATATTTAGTATAATATCTATCTACACTTGTCGTTTCTTCTGGTTTGTAGTGTAAGTAAATGCGAAGAATGTTTTATAATTGGTTTTATGAAGAGGAGAGTAAAAATTATTTTAATTTCTAATAATTTCTGAGACGCAATTCAAGTCAGAATCCATTTTTGAGAACTGACAAAATATCACAATCGCCGGATTAAAGGAAAACTAATTTTATTATACTAATTATTACAGTTACCTTACTTTCTTCAGTTTTGATATAGGAAAGTTATTTTTTTCATTACTAGAACTTAAATAAAGTAATAATTTGCAAATAACAATACATAATAACTGCTATTATTTAAGTATAAGCATTGATTTTCATAGTAATTTTTGAAAGTATTTATCAAAAAATTTAATCTATATTGGACTAATTGCTGCTTTTTTCCTTTAATCCGGCGACATACTTAGAGAAAGAGTATGGCATCTCTCAAACCAGATTTAATTTTTAGTTACTTTTTGAAATAAGGGCCTTATCTCCTCTACATAAGAAGGCGATACACTCAAGTTCATGCTATAAGTGACACACGGTCTGGCGTTAGGGCTCTCGATGCTAGGATGGGGCCTCAAATACCTGTTGCGCGCCTTGGAAGGCGTGGTAGTAACATGACACATAGGTCATAATAGCGCGTTCGTCCGGCTTGGGGGTGTTTATTAGGTCTGCAATATTTATTACGGTTAATTATTTTGTTGGATACCTGAGAAACATCTGCCATGTATTTTTGAATTTTGAATTTTTTGAATTTCGAATTTTTTTATTTATTAATATTTAGACTTGCGATTTAGTAGAGTATTCGCGATGATGTGCCTTATTTTCTTAAATAACATAACATACGTTTACTGAGTATTATGTAATAATATATTATATTATTATTAAACGAATACGCAATAAATTTATATTAGCGGAGTATATATAGGTAAAGGTATCAATATTGTAAATATGATCACAGAACCTAGGAATAATTCTAAGTAGTGCATATTACGAGCATAGTAGATACTAGTTACATTAAGATTAATTGTAACTTGCAACATGATTCTCATAGAAAGCTGGTTTAACATTTTCGTTTAAATAAAAAAAAAACTTTTACCAGGTCCACTAGAAACCACGCTTGCTGTTCAATTCAGATATCGGAAAAAAAACATAATCTTATAAGGAGCAAACCGCAATTTTTTCGTTGAGATTTTCATTTAACTGTGATAGTCGCGACAACAAACATTTCATGTTGAATCCGCGATATATAATTTAATTAGAGTTTGAGACTTCTGAGGGCACGTTCCTAGCACGAACGACTATCGAGAAAGTATTCGAATCGTCACACTGTCAGTTTTATGTGAAATTTCATACAAATGACTGAGGACCTAGCACTAACAACTATCGAAAAAGTATTCGAATCGTCTGTCACCCAAATGACAGCTCGACGATACGAATACTTTTTCGAGCGTTGTACGTGCTAGCGCTTCAGCCCTAAAATTACGTATATATGTATGTATGATGAACTCACCATCTGGATCCAACATGCGTGGAATATCGAGATATTTCTCGGCGACATCGAAGGCGGTGTTCAAGTTCTCGAGGGGGTTGTCTTTGGAGAGCTTGCTGTAGTCGATCAGGTCAGGCCTGTGCCGGTGAATGAGGGCACAGAACGCGAGACCATCCTTGAATGACAGATGGAAGTTTTGCACGTTGACGTTCTTGTACGGTGCGGTCTTGCGTTGACACCATAGCAGAAGACCTTCCTGTAATAGGGGGAAGAGAAGAATTTAGTTAATAAATCAATGAAGCTTGAAGCTTACTTCAAAAGTAATTGTTTATCTGCGTTCCTTTTAGACAGTACCGAAGCTGGAAAACGTGGTAAATTGCACTATTACAAGTATAGTAAAGATAGTAAAAATAGTGATAGTAATGATTAAAACTATTTTGCAGCCGCATTATCGATAATGAATATATCAGATAAATCAGATTTCTAAAGCAAAAAATTATAATTATAGTGTCTAAAAATGGCAACTCTACGTCCGTAAATTCGGAAGTAATAATTTTTATTTGAAAAAATAATAAGTTTCTCTGCTTTGGTGAACAATTTTGGATTTGACTACGTTTATGCTTTCTAGCGTAGGTATATAATAAGCTTCATTGTGTTTCGCCCAAGCACGAAAAACTTGCGAGAAAGTAATCGTCAATATGTCTACAAAGACAACAAGTTACCTACTTATTTGCTCATACTTTTTTGAAGGAATTGGTCTCCTCAATACAGGCGTAACCGTAGCCGACTGGCTACTGGGACTCCAGAGCCAGACTTTATTATATTTACATTAATAATATTTATTATGATTATTACCTTAGCGGTCATTTCTTCTACCGAGATGTCCTGGATAGCAAACCTCAGGATGATGGTCCAAATCATACCAAGCGTCATTTTTAGGTTACCATCGACGATTTCTTCAGCACCGATGGAAACCAGCTTTACGCCTGAAAGGATATGCAAAACAAATTAGTATAAGAATCAAGACCAAGTTAATAAACTATCAATCAGTTACGGAAAGGAAAACAGCAGGTGTCTTTTGTGAAATTGATAGCCTGGATAGCCTGGGCCTGGGTTATTTTCATTTAGTTGAGGCAGAGCAGCGTGTAAACGATTTTTAGCTTCAATTCATATAATATTATAATTTTATATCCTAATTTATTCCAAATGCTCGAAGTAAAAAGTGAGTCGACAGCGCATCATTGACTAATATTCTATGGCTGGGTTACCTGCAATCCAGTGAACCTCATGCGCATCTGTCGATATGTAACATAAAAGCGATTCATGGTTTATGAATGATAAAAATATATTTTAAGGTAATTCATAAACTCGTACCTTTGGATGCAATGAAGTCAAGTGCCTTATTGACGTTGGCGATCTTATGGAACCGCATTTTGCCGCGGTCTGGTTTGGGAAGGGTTTCGCCGGAAATCACTTCCAGCAGGAGCATGAGTTTCAGCCCATTGCGGAAATCTTCGTCGATGTTGTCGATCCCGGTACCAGCTTTGCGCAAGTGGCTGTTGCACCATGCTGTGAATGTCTGGAAAGGAAGGAATCGTTAAATAAAATAAATATCCTAATAGTAAGTGAATTTTAAAAATCGATTACTACCGAATAAACAGTAAGTGTTGTTTAAAACTGACTTATACGTTACTACCGACGTTTTAATTAAAATTGTTGTAATAACAGTAGCTTTTCATGATAGAACGGTATGTATGCTCAGACCGAAGTACTTATCTGTTCTATAGTGTTTATTAGGAAGATACAGAAAATCTATTACCTAATTGTGTTAAAATATTAATATTTATGTTTTTATATATGTAGGTAAATAGTGTAATTTTTATCAATAATAATAAGATTAATACCATTATTTAATGTTGTTTTTAAATAGTTTAAATATTTAATAATGTGTGAGAGTTAGTTTTTGTTTCCTGAAACAGGATTACCTAGTTCAGGCGACTATAATCTAGTTAATATTTTTTATATAATTTGATTTGAGTGTTTATGGCCATAGAACTGTTGACATACATTTAAATTTACTGAGTCTCCGAGTATCGTTATATATAACATATGATGGTGTTTTTTTTACATTATTAGCTTCATTACGTCATTTTGTGAAAATAACATACAATTATTAAGGTTTATCGTAAAGCTAGAGTAACCTACAAATACTATGACCTTCAAAGAATCAATACAACTTTTAATTGAAGTGTATTCTCCTTCAGAGGGGAATCCCACGTGTGAAACGTACAACGTTGATCAATACTGCATTTGCAGCGGGATTAGCGAGGGTGCGACCCCTCGAACCGAAATGCAGACGGCTATTGGTATTTACAGTGCAAGTACTTATTCTGTGTTGAATGTATTTTGTAAATCCGTTTAGATTCTTTCCGTTAAATTGTAAAACAAAAATGATTTATACTTATTTAACAGTATCAGGAAAACCATGTCGCTGATATTTCTTAATTAGATAATTATTGAGGTTTAATTTATTTATTTCCTGTATTGGAAACAAAACAGAAACATAAATAATAGGTAAAGGAATTACTTAACGACTACTACTACGATGACTTTTGTAGACAGAAGTTTTCTTAGATACAGCACATGAGTACATTTATATAGAAAGTATAAAAAATCTTAAATTTTAGTGGATATCAATTTGCAACACTATATCAAATATATAGTTTTTGATAGCTGTAAGGCAATTGCTAATTGCAAAAACAAAAATGCAAACTAATGGATATTTCAAATATCCAAAGTTATAAAATAATCGATAATTCTAAGATTGTTTAGTAATTGTCTTACATAATTAATAATTATCTAAAATAAAGTGAAGTTACTGATTTCACTGATGTGTAGATCTAAAGTTACAAGACGTCATAAAATAATGTTGCATGTAATCATCATAGTATGTATTATAAAACTGTAAGTCTCGTGAACGCTGATAAAATACATACAAAATATATAACTGGTCACGCATGCATTATAAGTATTTATTCGATAGGTACATGATTCATACTTGTTGATATTTAATGGGTAGCTAATATTTTTATTGGATGTTTACTGAAGGTAAATATTTACTTTCTATCAAATCTAGTAAAATAGTAGTGAAGGCATATTTGAATGTTGAATATAGAAAGCCTGAATATAACTTAATAACGAAATCTTTTAGAAGGGTCTATCGTTAGATTTCTTGTTTGTTATGATTTAACTCAAAAACTACTCGACCGATTTTAAAAATTCTATTACATATAGAAAGCTACATTATCAGCGAGTAACATAGGGGATAGGACATATGTGTATAGTACATCTACATTGCCGGGGCGTGTTGCTAGTATATCATACGACTATTATTTCTGAACCTATACATTTGCATGTGTGTAGTTCGCTATTACAGGCGCACGTAGGGTTCTCATATATTTATCAATGTGTGCCCAAGGTCAATAGCTCTAGAATGCGTCTAAGAACGTCAAAGAAAAGAAATAAAGATATAAGATATATAAAAGCTCGAATGTAGGTATCAAAACTCCATGGTCCTTGATGAAGAAATTAAAGTTAAACAAAGCTAATACCCAGATCACGCATTTGACCCATTCATACTTATTAAGCAACAATGAAAGTTGCAATATGGATTGTAAATAGTCCGCAAATGAGCAATTGTAACTAATGTACTAGGACGAGAGAACACGTTCAAGAATCACGACAATTCCTTCGAGGTCACTTGCAATCTTAACAAAACATTCTGATGATTCCAATTCTGTTGTGAGACGGATTAGTGTAGACATTATATACTAGAAACTAGATTGCTTTATTTTTAATGTTTTTTTTTTTAATTTCATGAAAGGCATTTTGAGATAATTTTAATTTATTTAGTCCAAAACGTGAGGTTAACACTTTACATACATAATGAAACACACACAACATGCGCAGTATTACCCCTGATATCAGTGGGCACTGCTCGCAATTACAAAGAAGTATCATGACGAAGTTCACAAACACCATCATCATCATTGATATCATCATAAGTCTTCAATAATTATTCTAGCCTTGTAGAATAATAGCTAGAATTTAAATATAGAAAAAGTCTTTTCGAAAGACGCTGGCAAAGTTTCTTTTTTATATAATTCGTGACTAAAAAGATAATGTGCTTATGCAAATTCGTCGTTATGATCATCAGAAGCTGTTGACAAGACGTTTAAAGACAGCTGTGAACAGTTATCGAATGTCACAGAACCCAAACAATCTTGGCTACTTCCATGATACTAATTACACGTGACTAATTTTCGAAGGTGACATTGTATGAGCTTCATTTGACGAGACATCTTAATCCAGCTGTAAAGCCTGTTTGTTATGGCTAAAAATGGTCTAGTTTTGTAAACAGTATGTATGTAAGAAGCATAGGTCACGTGCCGACCGGTTAATTGCTAAGGCAGCTGCAAAACAGGTGATGGTAGTAAGTAAAGCTAGTTTTACTTTTGTAAAATGTAATACCAGTTTGCATGGCACTCCTTCGGTTCCGGTGGCTCCAAGGTCGTTAGATAAATAATTCTATTGAAACACTTTTCATTCATTTGCAGTATATAAATCGACTATAATAGATATTGTCGGAGGTATAATTGAAACAATTTTGCCTTTGGATTCATTGTTATTGTTAGTTCACGTTGTAATTAACGTGACAAAGTAATCTTATTTATAGCAAACCTAGTCATGCGATTAATTTAGAATTTCTATAAATAATCGAAAAATAGCTTTGTCTGCTATATTTATTAAAAATTTGGTTGTAAGATAACTACTTCATGTCAATTTACTGTTTTGTTCTTTTGCTACTTATTTTTTTTAAAGTCGTGAATAATATGGTACAAAAGACGTGAGGTATGATATTTAATAGGTAGTTATGGTATTGTAGTGTACGTTTTGTATCTTACTTTTACCCAAAGATGATGGAACAAACTGATATAGAGTTAGTTAAAAGATCGGATAACACGGTTTACTTTCATTATCAAAAAAACGTCTCAATATTTCGAAACCGCAGGGTAACCAAAGTCATAAATATTTACGAATATTGTATTGTCATGTCACGACCACATTGACATAGTATTAAATAGACTTCAGGTCGCATACAAAATTCACGAAAAAAGTGTACCGATTATTTAAGCCTCGTTCCTTGTCAAATTTTGAAAAAGTGACACTGCTCAATGGGAACAAAGAAAAGAGTGAAGTTGAAATATGATTTTATTAGTTACCAAAATATATATATATATATATATATATACATATCTATGTATTATACATAAACACTTGACTAACTTCGAAGACTTTGGTATTATTAGTATAGTTTATGAAACACCAATATGTAAATTATCATGTATCTAGTAGGGTACAAAAACTATAATATATTTGATAAACAATAATATAATGTTTTATATAAATAGTAATTCGTATGTTAAATAATAATATCTGCAAAATGTTCCGAATATATACAGATTGGAATATTTTCTTTTCCGTTTTAGCGTGAAACCATAACAAACAAAAAAAATCACTTTCGCATTTATAATATTACTACGGATGCTTAGCCTTAGATGGTAAGAATTATTTTAGTACTAATCTACTCCATGCATCCACTATTCTGTTACACGATAGTTAGCGCATGTGTTGGCCAACCTTGGCCAAACATTTGTAGCGTTCATTTAAAACAGATAATTTTGTTCAAATTTTCAATTATTTGTTAGTTTGAAAGCTTAAAATATATCTTATTTTATATGTACTAACCAAAAATAAGACTCCGTCCGTAAAATTGTTTTTTCGGGAATTATTTTCGCAATTTTTGAAGACAAACTGTGTCATTGTGAAACGTCTTAATATTGGCCGTGCTTGAAGAGAACTAAACAAAATAGACTCTCACATTTCAAGTGAGCCGATATTTACCGGCACGGATTTTTTGCGTCGACCCGATATCTAGTATATTGTTGATCGAAGCACGACCATTACGGATTTCGAATTAAAAACAATCCAACTGCATTCTTAGATAGATCATTGTGACTCATTCTTAAAGCTCGTCTCTTGGCACAGAACACGAACTTTACCTGATATTTATTATATAAATAATAATTCATTTGGTTAAGGATAACGATGCAAGACTGCTGCTATAGTAGAACTAATAAAAAAAATATCAATACTAATTATTAATTTGAATTATGAATTATTGACCAGACCTGGTATAGCAACGCTACTTGATAATATATAATACTAGCGATCCGCCCCGGCTTTGCACGGGTGCAATATGAATGTACTATACACAAAGAAAAAATATTTTTTAAAATCGGTCGAGTAGTTTTTGAGTTAAATCGTAACTAATAAACAAATCTTTCCTCTTTCTAATATTAGTATATACTGAAAGTTCGTGTTTTCTAATAAAAATATTGAATTTACATAAATACGGTAACTTTCTTGACTAGTCCAATAAAACCGGTTTCAATAAATACAAAAATGAAATGTGACACGCGAACTAGTTTAAATATTTTTAAAATGTTGAAGCTGATAAAATTGAACAATGTCAAATAACCTTAGTCTAATATACATAAGTCCCTGAGACAACACACATGACCTAGAATGTGAAAATATCTAACGTCAACCACGGCCACTTCTAAAATTACAGTTTGCAGGTGCCAGGTTATTATATTGAAACGTGACTTACGCGAATGAATAGGAACTATTTCCTCAGCTAAGTACTGATTAGTGATATCGTTACTGGGATTATCGAAGATTTTCTGGGACTATTGGAATAAAAAAATTGCTACCTCATATTGAATTTACTTATACAATGAGCATTTTTCGACTCCGAGTAGCCACTATAGGTATATCTATTTAACAGCGCCTATTCCTTTTAATTTGAACTTAGAATTTGAGTTTCTGAAGTTGAAAAACTTTATGATGAAAATGATGAGACTAAAAAAAATATTATACATATTGTAGATAAAAAAAGCTGTTACGTGCAGATTGGGCGTTTTTGTTTCAATTTCAATCTATATATTTCTGAATGTTTAAAAAAAGCTCGATTATGTTTATCGATATGATTTATGTTCTGTGGATACTGCCATGCCCAGTAAGCCTCTACCAAGGACTTTATAGTATATATTATAACGCCTCTACCGTCTGTCGACACTGACACTTAAACTGAATAAATACTAGTGACTAATATATTCTCAAAAAAGTAGGTAATTATTATTATGTAAATTTTCAGAGAGTTCCCGTTAGAAATTCTAAGTTGAAACCTAACATAAATACTTTAGCTATAGTTAAAACTGTCCCAATGACTATGAACTGTCAGACATCGGGGTGTTTAATATTCGTAATTTATATCTGTAACTAATTTATGAACAAGAAATCATTTTAAAGAAGTCGAGCTTGACACTGGCAGGTTATTGCTTTTGGCAAGACAATATTATCCCACCAAAAACATTTTAATGTAAAGTAAGGCCATGACGAGTAGGTACATTTTACTTGCACTATAAAAATATATCAGATTTTATGGAGAGCCAAGCTCCTAGCTCTACAAGCCAATAATAATACTCTTAATACTCTCTCTCATCATCATCGCGTATAGTGATCATAGAGTATGAATGATAGTCTTAAGTTTTCTATAAACCCTACCTAAGCTAAAATGTATGTCTTGGTCATTTCTTTAAGAGAAACTCTGCATAATATAAATATTTCGGCATCTATACTAAAATTGAGAAGAAAGTTCAGATAGAACTTGTTTAGAAAGCAAAGATTTCATTTTTAAAGATTTTATTAATTGCTGCATACATAGTTATTAATGATTTGCAAGTTAACTCATTTCGGAAAACATCTGATGAATATTTAAAGAGAGAACATTGATTTATTAGTGGAAAAAATTACGAAATATGCCTTTCCTATTACCTAAGTGAATAAAAATTTAAGATAGTCATTTTTAAGTTCCTTATGTACTTTTTTATGTTAGATATCGACTGACGACCATGATTTTCACTTGATGGTAGATGATACCTTAGCGACAGAACATCAGCTGTTAATGATGCACTGTCGACCTAATTTTTACTCCAGAGCATTCGGAAATCCATAGACTGAGACCGTATTGCGCAATGTGCACATGACGAGTTTTCAGATCTTTGAACGGTGGTTCGTTCCCTGGTCGGTATTTATATTGCTCCCATCCGTTTAATGCGTAAATAAGTGACTAGATAGGGAAAACTTGTCATCCCGGTGGGATCAAACCAGCGACCCATCGGAGCGCAAGGCGAACTTTTCTACCAAATTATTCTATTATATTTATATTATTATATAATATCTTATTTTGGTATTTGTAAGAATTCTGTAGTAGCCACATGTTTGTTGAGTTAAAGCAGTTAATATTGAATGAAAAGTATACACGCTATTAGGCGTAAAGATCCCGAGAATCCCGGAAAATGGGCCATGGTATTTTTCACAGAACAGATATTTTTAGTGGGAAGCCGGAAACCGATCCTGTCTCCGTGGAACCTCGGAGCAGACGCGACGGAACCTCACTCCCCGCACCTCCGAAACGCCCAGCGCGGTGGTGTGTCAAAACATTTTTACCACACATTAAAAAAGGCATTTCGTAAATGTCAAATCTCATAATATTACCAGGGGACCACTGAAAATCGGCGCTGTATCGCTCTAACAAGCAGGTCTCCTTTGTACCTAGTTGTAAGTTTAATACATATGTTTTTTATATTTGTATTTTTATGGAATAATTAAGTCTGAGCTAATAGTATTTCCTTTGTATATTTAAGATAGAATAAATTAATTGTTTGGTCCTGTCAACTTGACCACAATCCTGTCAAATGTTCGTTGACTTTTCAAAGGACATCATATAGATTTTCATTAAAATAATAACGTACCTAATTGATTTATTTAAAAGGTTGTTGTTATGTTCTGAACAATGAACTATTTATTAGCAATGTAGAAACGTTGGAAGGCTTATTACAAAGTAAAAAAGAAGCCTTTCCAAAAGTTTCACATGCCGTTGCTGCCGATGTATAATTTGCAAATAATGGAGCAATATTTTTAAAGAATCGATGGGAAGTTAATTGACTTTTATGAGTCAATTGACACGGCGTGTGAGTTATTATGAAGAGAGAGATAACAAAGCCACGTGACAGCACAATCGGTGATCGTTTTGATCGATTATGACTACTGGTTGTGGGCGGTGTAGTTGACTACATATTTAACCTTATTTATACCTTTTAAATATATTATAACTATTATCTGGCATTACTGTAGATGAATAGTATTTTAAAAATCGGAAGCCGATAATACTGTAGATGAATACAATTTTTAAAACCGGAAGTCTACGTGTCTACGGGAAGAGTTGTCTATACTATTGGTTTTTTTTTTTACGATTTAACTCAAAAACTTCTGGACCGATTTTAAAAATTATTTCACCAATAGAAAGCTACATTATCAGCGAGTAACACATCGATACACAAAAAAAACATTACATCCGTTAAAACATTACATGATAAATTAATTTAGAAATGAATAAGTGATGCCTTGCCTCTTCATCTTAATTCATCATCTCAAAAATTTTTTAAATATCGCAATTACCATTTATAGTTTTTTAAATGTCCTTATTTACTAGCATTTATTGATATGTATATTATAAAGCTAATTACTTGTTTAATTATTCATAGATAACAAAACTACAATAGCAACTCTTTAGAAAAAACGCATTATGCATTGATCATGTTTCAGCTCATAAGCATATTCATACATAAATGACATCAGACTCACTCCTAATCTTCTATTGTTGCTTTCTTAACTTTATAATTTATACCTATTCTCACTGTTCTGTCACTACAGATACATTGGTGTCGATAATTTTTGAAACCAAAAAAAATAATAGTAGAATGAAACCTATTGGAAAAGTAAGAGAATATAATAACAATGAATATTTTTAATCTTTTTATTACCTACAACTTTGCCATTTGACTTTTTTCCATAGGACTTGTAGTTTTGCCGGAAAACGGGATAAACCGTTTTTTACCCTTAAGTTATAGGTCGGGAAGTGGAAGTGGGGGCCCCCCCACTTCCACTTCCCGACCTCAGATTGCCCGTAAATTATTTTTCCTTTCATTGTTATTATATTCTCTTCCTTTTCCAATAGGTTTCATTCTACTATTATTTTTTTTCACTTTTTACCATTTTTAACGGCTTCGGCACTGGTCTAAGAGCATATAAATTAAGTATTTCTTCAGTCTATAAAGGTAGACGTATATATTTTACAGACAATGTAGACATAATTTATTTGAACACTAAAAATAAAATAAATGTAATTGTGTTGTGTACATAGTTTGTATCGCATACCATATAAATATTTAGTTTTAATGAATATGAAAATAAAAAAAAAACTTTTAACAACTTTTACTGTATCGCGTTAATAAGACAACATTTTTTTATATTTTCTGACCTTGGAAGCTTATAGATAATTTAAATAAAACTCCTATCATCATTCTATTCAGCAAATTACTTTTCCTTTTGTGTCGTTCTATTCAAATATCGGTTAAAAGACTTTGAAACATTGGGTTTTATTGTATTTCGTTTTTTACATGCGTCTTTGGTTTTTTTGCATCGCTCTAATCTTAGTAAACCATAATATGAAAGCAACTCTGCCACTTGACTTTTTAAAGCTAAGCCTCTTATCTAATTTTCTGATCGCAACATCCCAATGTGTTTGTTATGCGGGCGATGGCGCGTGCAAGAACTAGTAAACAATAATTACGATATTTTTTCTATTATAGCTTACTAGCGACCCGCCCCGGCTTCGCACCGGTGCAATGCTGATACTAAATACACTACAGAAAAACTGTTATTATTATACATATAAACCTTACTCTTCAATCACTCTATCTATTTAAAAAAACCGTATCAAAATCCGTTGCGTAGTTTCAAAGATTTAAGCATACAAAGGGACAGAGAAAGCGACTTTGTTTTATACTATGTAGTGATATTGATTAAAAACTCAATGATGAATTAATGATATAAAACAATATTTCGAAATTTATTTATATATACTTTCACAATCAGTAAAAAAGACGAATCTACTAATGTTTGTCTCCGTTTCAAATTTTACTTAAATACCATTTTCCTTATGACAGTATTTGAATATGACCTTACGGAATTGTATAGAAAATTGTTATTTTTCTATACACATATTCTATACACTGTTATAGGTACAACAATTCGTAAACCTACCGTGCCCATTACTTGGTACATATCTGTTACAATAATTTATTTGGGTTAACGCGTCTTGAATGCTAATAAAAGACAACACCTGTGAAGGTGCTTCAATTTGGTGAACAGCCAACTCGGTCACTATCATTTCAATAAACAATAAAAGACGTTAAACGACGCTTATGTTAACACTGAAGATGCACTGATAGCAAAGTGATATAAGGTCAACGACTTCCGATACTGATAAGATTAAAAAAAGTATAAAATACACCTTGCGGGGTTTTATATCGTGTTTGGAGATCACAATACTTCATGATTCGTGTATTATGTCATACAATTTGGCATTTTGTTCTACGGCTCAGATTAGGTACTTAATCTGAGGTTCTACTTTCTAGCCGTTATCTTTTATGTTCGTTTTCAGAGATGTTGCTCAAATCGACTATTCTTGACAGTTGTCTTTGACAAATTTCTATGGAGAAAAAACGGTTTGACAGGAACCATGAACAGATTAAAATTTTAAACCACGAGTCACGTCTTGGATAAAGGTATATGGACAATGTATACCTGTGTATAGACGTGGACCACTTTCCGTGAAAAAAGGCGATAATAAAACTGCTCTTAGAGAACGTGGTACAACTACAGTCTATAACAGTACAGATTTATTTATGATTTACATTTCATGAAAAAATACTTAAGTGGGTTTGGAAACGTGTATTTACGAATGACATCTATTACTGAATTTTGACACCTTTCCTTTTTTATTTAATTTTTTTAAAAACGTGAAAGCCATAAACAATCATTAAGTGCAAATATGCTAATACAATGTGATAAATAAGTAATAAAACTTTAATTATATTCGTGCCTATAAAATTCAGACTCATTTTTAACAAATTAAAGTATCGCTAATAAATAATTATTTGTATACAAAAAAACCTTCACTTTCTCTATAAGATATACGTTACAATTTGATTGATTGAAATCATAACATCAAATATTTTACCACATTTCAGAGTGACCAACAGCTGTTATAATTAAAATGACGCAAGTTTGCAAATTACTTATCTATTTTTAGTTATGTTCTGTTAGAGATTGCCTAAAAATATGGTGAATAATACGTATTTTCGTCAAGATAGTAATAATTTATCGTGTAGGCGTGTAAATCCGTGGTCTGGGATATTTTCAACCACTGAAGGCTACGCGTATGTAACAGAAACATACGTCTGTGGCGGCCATCAAATACTTCTAGAATTTAATAACTAAGTAATTTTAAATATTCTATTCTTAGTTGGAATGATAGGAAGATAATATTAGAATGTTTGTCTATGCCAGGATAGAAGTACTAAGTCTGGCTAAGGTTAACTTTTACTGGATTAAACCCGAGAAATTTTTTTTAATGTTAGTTTTGGACAGACGAGCATGAGGTTCGCTTGATGGTAGGTGATACCTCAGCCACAGAACATCAGTCGTTGATACGCTGTCGACCTACTTTTACACTGAAAGTTGACAGCTGTCAGATTTGAATTTTCACGGTGTTGCCATACCTTCCTTTTAGGTACTTAATCTGAGCTTCCTTTACATTGCCTTCTAATTCCTTCCTTCCTGTAATTTTCTATATTATGGCAAAATCGCGGTTTTAATTCTATAAAAGTCATTTTATTTAAATAAAGACTATATTTACTGTGAATTTAGAGTTCTTAAAGCTTAACTTATTTACAGGACTCCGTTACTACAATACCTACATAGATTTTTGAGTGTATTAACTCTAACTCTAACGATTTTATACTGAACATAAAATCGTTCGATCGAAATTCTGCTATTACATTACAAAATAAATGATAAGATATAAATCGCCTTATCACTTGTCACCGGGTACGGTGGTCAAACATCTGGCTTATTAATTTATAAAAAAAACATAAGTTCTTAAGTAATTCTTGAAATACAAATAGGCAAAATAGTAATTACTTATTTTAGTTATATAAATAAAAACAGGGAAAAATAACGTGATAGTTAAATGCCTACATTTAAATGTTCTGAAGGCGAACAAGTCAAAATCAAGCCTTTCAAACTAGCTGTTTCTGAAACTATGCTGTATACAGAATAAACTATTAATATATTTATGTGGCTTCGGTAGCTATAACTTGAGTTAACTTAGCATTTTCAATCAAATTACATTGTCTTAAAGTTCGTTTTCCAATGTATCGATTTCAAATGCGGGTTATAAAAATACGGGCAGTTAACCTCCTTCTCTGACCAGTTCAGTTGTTAAACTAAATATATCAAAATACTACAAAAGCTCTCGGATGTAACGTCCAAGTATAATATTGCGGAAATGTTGCAATAACCGTGGGACATGATTGAACTGTTATTAATAATTCCGAAGCTATCGCCACATCATTCTCGTGAGGAAACGCAATCATTAAATCGGTATTGAATTTGTGAATTATTGACGGTTCTATGATAGCAAGTCTGTAGGACAAAAACAATCGATTGTTTTTAACTAGATTTATATTATAGTATTGTATACAATTGCGAAAGATGGCCGAGTTCCGAACCTAATCTATTCCGAAGTTTTAGTTTTTCTGTTATTGGAATTCGATTCGATTAGACGAATCCACCAAATAAGATGTCATTCGGTGCAGCTGTTCTTGAGTTATAAATGGTGTAATTAATTGTAAATGTAAGTAATACAAATGATATTTTAAAGTCTTAATAAATCGAGTTTCTTGTCGTATTTATTCGGTAGCAACTGCATGGGCTGTGCTAGGAACATGCCAGTCAAAAAATATTATTTGTATTTAAAAGTAGGGGCGATGCTCACTGGAACGTTCCGTCACCGATCAACATCGTCGCGTGCCATGCATGGAGCGTCAATAATAATAGCGTCGCACACTGATCAATTATTCAAAGTTAGCGTCTCATAATTACTTTTGGTCGATATGTCGGAAGTTCGAAAAATCATTTTATTAAGACTTACAGGTAATTACAGGTAATACATTATACTAAAACATCAAGATTATGCAGTCAGTAGTTTAATGGATATGCCATTTCAAAGTTATCTCGAAAGCAAAACTATTGTAACAAGACTGATTTATCGTTGTTTTGCGCTTTCATTCAAGTTAAGTTGGTTATGTTACCAGTGAAAACTGTGAATTGAAAAAAATTGTGCACTTTAAGGAAGGTCTGTACTTTGTATTGGTATATAAATAAAAAATAAAATAGATCGATTTATATATAAAAAAAATTAAATATACTAACGTACTTATTTTGACTAACTTTTCTAAGTTTGAACTGTGTTACGTTTAAAAGTACAAATTAGTACACGATCATTTTGATTCCATTATATAGCAGGGACTATAAACTATATAAAAATATGCATTTTTTTACCGGTGATTGCCGGTTTCTATAATAAAAATGTGTTTTTTAGGTAACGATGTCTCAATAAAAAATATTGATTAAATCAATATTTTGTCATTACCTTGATCAGTGAAGCTACTATCAAAGGAAAATAAAGATAAACTACTTAGTTATATTATGGAGATATTAGAAAGTATCGAAATTGCCTACTAAAAGCAGGGACAGTCTTCAAAATTTTATCATTTCAAGATTTTGTAAAAAATGTTCCCTTAATATTATTATATTCCGGATTGACAGTGACTTTGCAGGATATGCGAAAGAGGTGGTATCCTATGACACCAACAGTCCATAAAGTTCTCATACATGGCAAGGATATTATCGAAACCCTTTTGTTGCCAATAGGTATGCTTGGAGATAACGCAAAGAAAAGTCACCACAAATATGTTAGATATTACAGAGAGCATAACTCCAGGAAGATGACCAGGAATCAATCTAATGAAGATTTTATGACAATTTTGCTCATATATTTGGACCCTGTAATTCTAACATCAGAATATTTAAATAAAATACTGTATATCGGATTAAAACGCGATTTATTATTTATATTGTTTAAATTATTTATTTCGACGTTTCGGATGCTTTTCAGCAACCGTGGTCACGGGCCCTTGTTATAATCCCTTGTAATGGTATAGAGTAATTTATCAGAATATTACCTGTTAAACAAAAACATATAATTTTTCGCTCACCCGCGTTGTTTTTTAGTTAAGGTGCTAATTAATATTAAAATTTGTTACATCTAAGATATATTTTAAATAAGTGAATTGTAAAATTCTTCGAAATTAACTTCTTTAAGCATATATAATGCCAATTGAGGTACTTAATAATATTTTACAAGAACCAGTAGTTGTGTTAGATGAGAAGTGAAGTAACAAAGTACATAAAATATTAATAACCAAGTTAAATTATATGAAAATGATTTTTAGATACTATTTAAAGTTATAAATATACCTTTAATTCACGATTTCAGTATTTAATAATTTCGTCCCCCTAACTTTTGAAAATTGATCACAGTGCGTCGTAGAATATTTTGCCGGTGCTGATGTACGTTCTAGTGAGCACAGTTATAGTCCATGCTGTTTCTTTCCGTGCACTCGAAAAGTCGTTATAAATATTGGACAAATCGCGTTAAAATATTTTTATTAAAAATATTCAAAAGTGCATTTTAATATCTTAGGTATTTTATCAATGAAATTTAATTTAAAATGCTATGATTTTAAATTTTAAACGAGCTATAAATTACAAATTACCAAAAATATATATCTAGTAAGGTTAATGTGTGTAAATTAGCAAAGGTGCGATTCTAAAAAAATGTAGGCATTATCGTGAAAATGTAAATTTTAACAACGCATCTATTGTCACCAGACATTACAAATATAAAGTTTTACGTAAATTTTTGTTAACATTACACGAAGTAAGTACAGTGACCTGATTATTATATACCTAAACATTATTTAAAAGCCTTAAAGTACCTACAAGCTTTGAACTTACTAATATGTAGATAGGTAACCACATGCCTAATGGTGATGTATGAAAAATTCAAACTCTAAATGCTTATTCACATTGAAGTTAAAGAAATGGTATTGTTTCCATTTTTATCGATGGTAAGTTAAGATAAAACGATACAAAAGAGCAATCGTCAAACTGTAAAATGAAAAGAAAATAAGAAAATATTTAATTTTAGAATTAACCTTCCAGGTTGTATAAACCTTTTTACTTACCAGATTATAAAAACTCTAACATTAACATTACTACTTTTTAACCTTTTCAATAATTTCTTAGAAGTATTTTTATTGTCAAGGTTAGGTGAGGAATCCTTACTCATTGAAATATCGAGTATTTTATGTAAGTCATTCAACAACCTTCATTAGCGTTTTTTATTTCATTTGAAAACTACTATATTTAAATAGCACTGGTTGCACTGGCACTGGTTTTAGGCCCATATTCCAAGACGTATCTCAGTTTTGAATCTAGTTTTGAGACTTGTCAAACCATTTTTTTTCTACAGAATTTTGTCATATTGACAGTTCTCAAGAATAGATTACGACTTGAGTAACGTCTTGGAATACGGGCCTAAGATTATAAGACCAAAATCATCGATGCTTACAGATTTGAAGACGTGGTTAGGAGAGGTCAAAGGCACGTTCCGCTCCGAATACAACGAAGACAAATTATTTATTAATTGAATTGTTCGCTTGTTCCAACCAATACTACTACTAAAGAGCTATTGGAATCTGATTGGTAAAATGCATCCTTAGGTTTGTTAAAAGCTTATTGTATCTATTCTAAAAATAATATAACAGAGGTTGATGTACAAAGTAATCTTTGGTATAACTGAACGGAATACATAATATAAATGTATTTAATTTAATATTGTCTTTTATTAACGCGAGTATCACACATTTAAATAAAATACTGTATACCGGATTAAAACGCGATTTATTATTTAAGTATATTGTTTAAATTATTTATCCCGACGTTTCGGATGCTTTACAGCAACCGTGGTCGCGGGGAGACAGGAGGGAGGGGGGATAAATAATTTAAACAATATAAATAATAAATCGCGTTTTAATCCGGTATACAGTATTTTATTTAAATGTATTTCTTTTTTTTTATTCGCTTGTAGGCTAAAGCGTATGTCACTAACAGTTGTATTATAAATACATTAGCCTTTATTAATCAAAGTTAACTTATGATTTAATCAATAATACACAGACTATTTGGCTTTGGTAACTGTTTGATTTTTACATTGTCTAAAACGCTTTGATAGCGACCGTGTGAAATGTTGATTTTACGTGAATTCATTAATATAAGTTTCAGCATTACAACTCAAAAGATTGCTAGTCTCAAATAAAACAATAACCTAAAACATATATGGCATTTTATCCACATACATTTCATAAAAGGAACAATTTTAAGGCAGTAGTAGTTTATAGACTGCCGAATATGGCCTAACAACGACTGTTTCACAAACAGTGCGTCTGGGCCAAACAATAGATAGCTGTGAGTTATTCAACCGCTTCTCACAATGTCCTCAGGCTCAGTCAGATTTGCTTCGTCACATACCTCCATACTAGGTTTTGAATATAGAATGGTAAACCTCTTTGGTACATGCCTTTTAAACAACTGAATTTTATGAGGTCATTCAGAATCTCTGTACTGCCTTCATAAAGTAAAAATACGTATTTGAAGTCATTTTACCTTTAGCTACTGTACTTTTGTACAAACCTGACAATATTGTTCTTAAATATTTCATAAAAAAAAACATTTTATTTGGAAAATAATTTGAGGCCACCGCCCACCGCGGCGGATTTATATATCAGAATCATTATAAAAGACAAATCTACCAGGATTTTTTTCTACGTTTCAAATATAAGGGTTTTCTTGGAACAGGATAAAATTTATTTACATTATAAATGTTTTACCTATAGCACTTTCTAAAAATGCTCGTGTGTATGACATCACTTTTTAGTTAGGTATCGAAAGTAAAAAACCCCGTTTGGATCACAATTAAAGTCATCTTTTAGACGCGAAATATATCCAATGTAAAATTTTAGCTTTATTGAGATTGTTAAACCTTTTAACATTCCCAGCAGTTAATCACAATATTTACGATCGACACTGGGTCATTTGTCGCTAATTAGCGTAGAACTAAAGTACCTACTGATACAAAGTAAACAGCCGTTACAGCCAAACTCACACCCACTCGATTGAAAAGCATTTGAAAGGAGGCCATTAAATACAAAATGATCTATTGTTACGAATGTTGTAACTACCAACAAGAAATATTCATGAAGCGAGGTGCAAATATACGTATCTGTAAAAAACATTCTCAGTATAAATATTTGTGTAACATATCAGCAAATGACCGATTTATTGTGTTTAGATAAGAAATTTTCGTAATTATTATAATAACTATAACGTAAAACATATGGTTTAGATTTTAGAGCAGGCGTTCTCTACTTTATGAATTTACCGGCACATTTTTGTTTTATCAAAGTTTCAAAGCCCTTAGTATACCTGTAAAAAGTAACCAAGAGCGGATTCGGATTAAATAATTCTTATAATTCGCGGCACACTTGTAAACCTGGTTTATAGTGTCAAAGTTATAAAATAATGATAGTTTTGATTTTAACAACGGCGATTGGTTTTAATAATTGTGAGTCGATCACGGAATACGCTAGTATTTTTATTAACAGTTATAGTAAGTGGGTTAGATAAATAATACCTAGTAGAATTTTGGGCTGGCTACGCACCTGCACGTTGTCGTACTATGCTCTGCCTGTTTGTCTCCTATTCCATAAAAAATATTAGATGTGATTACTTATCACATATTTTTCCAATATATAGGGCAATTTTAATACATATGTGTAAAAGTTTCAATTTGAAAGCGGAAACGACGCGTAATATCCTGTGCGCAGTGCGAATGACATTGTTGTAGTGAATTACTTTTTAGCTGTGGCGTTGATAATAATTAATAATAAGTAGATATTATTCTGTTTTGTATGAATATTTTTTATTATTGTATATTGTTTAAAACTTATAATATAAAGTTCATAAAAATAATATTATTATTTTACGAAAGAAAAATAACGGTAATTTAAGCTAACAAAGATTGAATAAAATAATATAGGTAACGTTATTTTAAATATTTAATTGTAAAATCATATATCAAGTCGTATAACTCAAAGAAGTATTAAAATACACAAAGCGAGAGCGGAAGCGTCCCACGCCGTCTCTGTTTACAAAGGTTCTTAGTTATTACAAATGACATGACACTACAAACGGAATTGCTGACACAACCAGTGTACACAACTATTATAGGCTGCTTAGGCTTTAAAGATCTCGGCATGAATATACTATGGTATGGCTATTGCCTGTCAAACAAACTCGTTGATTTAGGTGAATTTAACTTCAACGATTGACGAGTAATAATAAGTAGATATGAGTAGGCTTTGGGGGAGATGAGATTGTTTAGGGAAGCTACTAAGTTGGACGTCTATAGTAAAGTATATTTTTTTGCTGTATCCAGAAAGGCTTCTATGAGAAAAATAGCGTGGTTATATAATATTAAGTCGCATCTTGGAATGCAGACGAATCGCATAGCAGAGGTCGTAAATCGAATATTACAACTGTTATTAAACCACTCTTTAATATCTTTACACGATTCAAACCCTTCAATTACGGTACTTAAGTGCTTAAAATGTTAAAGGGAGTTCCTGACACACATACTCCAGGTCAGGTAGTTTATGAGAGCGTACTCGATATTATAAAATATTTGCAAATAAAAATCTGTGTCATGTTTTAAATTCATGATAAGAGTGGTAAATATTCTCTCACTCTGAGACTTGTGTAAAACTCAGCAAGGTATGGAAATTAGGATGTTTCTTAGTTCGATTAACAAACGAAAGTTGTAATGGGCGCGACTGGCTATGCAAAACAAATGGTCGTTAAGAAGAGAGAGAGAGAACTTTAGGATGGTACGGATTTAAGATGGATAAGACGACCTCAACAAGGAAGCAGGGAGCTGGTATATTCTGACCGTTCGTAATAGCCTGCACAGGACTTTTTGTCTAAAAGTGAATGAAATTGAATCGAACCCAAATTATGAATAGTATAAAAAAATATTAAAGTATATAAAATTAGTCAATGTAAAGAGTAGATTTGATACCAGTACAGATACCATGATACCAGTTTATTCTGGGTCCCATAAATTGGTATGCAGCCGCTATAGGTAAGGCGAAGTTATATTGTACCTAAAGCGGCTGCATAGATGTAGGCATTCTTATTCAGTATTAATCTCAAACATTGTGCTCAATAGAACGTCACATCAAATTCACGGATGAATGAACGTCGAATGTAATCTCGGTTAAATCTTCGTTCACATAATATTTTATTATATTCCATTTAATTTACTATCTAATCTGGTTTATGAAATCTAATCAGTTGCGTAGCTATCATAGGACAAAGTGGTGTAGTGCGCCAGGGCCCTGAAGCTGAGAGCCCCCCCTGGGCTTTGGAAAGAGGGGGAGGAGTTAGAAAAATTCTCGCAGGAATTTAATTTTTTCAAGAATGAAAGAATGAAGACGAAACGCCGATAATAATGGACGCGCCGAGCACCCTTGTAATAATTTGCAAATAATTCTGTGCGGTTGCTGAAATTTAGCCGGATCCCCCCGATTCGATTTTTTCTCTGCACTGGGGCCCTTGTCCCCTAATTACGCCACTGAATCTAATATATCTTATACAAGTTTACCTACATAAATACAGAAACTTTCTTTTGTCATGTCCTTTTAGTTAAAGTATTTGAATTTAAAATATGTGAACTAAATAAATAAATTCATAAGAACTCGATGGAAATCCAAAATCAAAAGTTGTTAATCAATGTAGATTATTTATGTTTTATCATTTAACAATGTGATTGTATTTTTTATCAACAAACAAACAATAAATATCAACAAAGACAACATATTACGTTCCAGATTGATAGATTCCTCTATGAATAAGATATTCTGACGTCTCAATATTAAAAGGTATTATATAAATAATTTGATCTGTATTAAATCAAAGGAGGAGTCGCTATAGTTTAGGCTAAAGTTTTGAACGAGTGAAGAAAGCTGTATTATTTTTTAAATTTCCCTTTTGTCCTTGATATTTGTCCATAGTTGTTATTTTGCTGTAAATAAATGTCTATCTATCTATCTATCATATTATGACATGTTTTTATATTGCAACAACTAAACCAAGGTCCAAGATTTTAACTAATTTTAGCCAATAAATATAATCTAGTAATCTATTAAAACTATAGATAGAAATGATTTGACAAGTATTCAAACTAGATTCAAGCCTGAGTCACATATTGGAATAATGATTATGTGAGGTTTGGTATAAACGTAATAGCAAAAGTATTTCATATAGGTACACCTTTACGCAGTGGTTTAGTACTGGGCCTATTCACAACAGACTCAAACAGGGAACGTGATAACAATAAGTCCCCCTCAGTAGTCAGCCGGCTGCTGAGTTTATCTAAAGGGATAATCGGTTGAGATGTGTGATAAGGACGGCAATAGATAATAATGCTCTTAACGATTCCGTAATACGTAATATTATTCAATTTGTAGTTCAAGGTGCTTCAATTGAAGCGGGTCTACGAATCTGATATAATAATATTTGTACGTTATTACAAATTTGATAGATGAATGCACTGCACTATGAAAAACCGTGAAGTGCATGCGCATTTCGGTCTCAGTCTATGAATTTCCGAATTAGAAAAGTAGGTCCATAGCGCATCATTGACTGATGTTCTGTGGCTGGGTTATCTACCATACCATCAAACATAACCCCTGTATATTAAACTAATGAAGTCATTGTAGTTCGACTGTTTTACATTTTTAAAACCTTATTTTTCGTACTTAAAAGTTAAAAGAGAGCTGTCATTCTTGCCAGTATAGATATGAAAGTATGGATATTTTTAACTGAATTATACCAAATTGGCTGGACCGATTTGGTTGAAATTTGGTACAGAAGTTTATATTTATTTCGGCTACATATTCCACCCACGCGGTTGAAACTGCTGGCAGAACCTCGTCTGCTATATTGGAGGGTATGGTCTAGGAGTCGTAAAAATAAGTATAAATATAAACAATTTTCTAATTATAATAGCGAGTGAGTGTAAGTAATTTGTGTGGGTGTGAGGACACACAGAAATAGACATTGGCAGAGTAACCAGCTATTTTGCTGACGTGGAATAATCTCTCTTCTTGAAAACTATGGTTTCTAACTCGAGCCTTGAAGTTATTGTTATAACGTTTAGTTAGTTAGTAGATAGATAGATTAATTCTTTATTGTACACAACAAATAATATAAAAAAAACTTTAAAACTAGGTTACACAAATAAAAATACAATGCACATAATGCGATCTCTACCAGACAAACCTCTGTGTAGGAATATAAGTAAAACAATTAAAATAGTAATGTACTTGTATGTAGTAACAAACATACTCACGCTAAAAGTGGACAAGAAAAGTAATAAAAAATTTAGCAAATAATAATGTAATGTGAAGATAGCTTAAATTATAATCTGAAGAGAAAAAATAAAATAAATAAGGAAGTTGAAATTGGTTATTTAGAGATTTGTTTTAATTTACATATTTTTGTTTGTTCTTTTTTTAAATTATTATTATTATTTAGTTTCCTTTCTAAAATATAGGTACATATAGAATGTAATGTTTACTAATATTAGGAATTACATCATGCATTACGAATGGTTGGTAAAGGAAATAAGAGTAATAATAATATGAAATTTATTGTTACAAGTATAATAAGTATACAACATAAGTAACATGCTCAAACAATGGACTGTGATTAAAGGCAGAAGGCTCAGCATAAAGCTGTGAAACCAGGCTGTGCAACGCTCATTTTCAGCCGATCTTTAAACAACACTTTTTACATTAATCATATTAATTCTTGGCTGGACTTGACATTAAATTCTCAAGTAGTTAATATAGGCATTGATTGTTGTGTTTTTTTTTTATTGGTATTGTATTAACGAAAGTTAATGTTTTTGACTATACTATAGGGAAATGCAAATCTAATTTTGATAAATTTAATTTGATCGGTATCTTATATTGTATAAAAGTGTTAAATTAATTAATAAATAATGCAAAGCGAAGTGAAAGAAGAGCAGGTTACATATTTCGCAACTAAACATACTTATGAGTATAGAAGAATAATTTTATTTGATGTGATAATATATCGATTTAAAAAAAACTTTTTTGATACGTTGTACAATCGGTATCTTTTTATCTACTTCACATTATTATATTTTTTACTACACATTATTACTCTGTATTATATTAATGCATAAACATATTCGGTATTTCGGTAGTCATTACTACTACTTATTACTATTATATAGGTCAAAAATATCCATTTCATTTCTTAAAAAAGTTTGCATACCATATATTAGTGTACCATGTTTATGAGTAGGTTGGTATTCATATCATCGTAAAGATAAGGTTGCACAGACGCATGCGGGTTACCTGAGTGCAAAGCGTAGGTGTATCAAAGTATGTTTTGGTACGCACATAAAAGCATAATATTTAAAGTAGTCTCATCATAATATGGAGTATTTGCTTTATTGATAGTTAAAATATACACGAGCTTAAAGTATTATGAACGTAACTATAAATTATTTTTAAAGTTATATTAAAATAGATATGATTTTTTACAATTCTTTAATTAGTAACATTTAAAATAATTATTTATTCAAATAAATTTAGGATCCAAGACATATAAATAATCTAAGACATATACATGTATTTCGGAAAACATATCTTATATCTTATATTTATATATGAATAAAAATAAAATGCCGCATGTATGTACTCGCATCACTTGAGAACGGCTGGACAGATTGAGCTAAATTTTTTTTTGTTGTCTTCAGAATTTTTAGGAGAAGGTTTGTATGTAAAAAAATTTTTGAAAAATCTTATTAAATCCCTTTCTTCATAAGAGTGCGGGGGTATTAATTTAAGAATAATTATATAATTTCGGAGCCAAAATTGTGGCAGAACAACGTCTGCGGGGTCCACTAGTATATTATATATATTAAAATCTAATAAATAAATTTAAAATGCACTCAAGTCCCCTGCGTCAATTTATGCAGTTTTTCTAAATATTTAAAAAAAAAACTATTATAATTTTTTACTTGTAATTTTTTATGTTATAAATGTAATGATTTCTTATTTATTTATTTGATAATATTGTATATCTAGCGCAATCCAAAGGTGGAGGAGTACATTCGCCTCGTAAATGATTGACATGATCATTGTGAAACAGAGTTTTAACACCATCTCCCCACGGATATTTCTTTGTGTGTATGCGCATAATATATTCATAATCCCTGCACTCTCCTCAATGATTGTTATGTATTAAGAGATGTTTGTGTTACTATATAGATATTTTTTTAAAAGAGCCTTTTCTTTAATTTAGATTTGAATTCGATGGAATCACGTCGTGCGTTCGAAATATTGGAGGACAATAACATCTGGGTTCTAGGTAACTTTCGTCATCGATGACGACAGCTAAATTATAAGTAAACGTACTAATTAATATAGAATGATTCTGCACTCATAGGTTTTGGAATAATATGTTACAGCATGGAGTGTTATAATTTAATACGTCCACATACTCAAGATTGTGGACCAAAAACCGGTCTACTTGTAGCTATTATTGACGTGGGTAAGTACCTACATGGCTCATTGGTAAGCGGGTCTCCAATGTGCATTAAATAACGACAATGTCTTGAGAATTTACATTACCCTTCTTACAAGAGAGCCTATCATTATTAGTTCGCATAATGAATTACGGTGATGGATATTGTATAGAAAATAATTTACTGAAAATCAGCAGCTTAAACACAATTTTTATCCATGAGGTTAGGATTTTCAGATTTTTTATTGAAGTGAAACTTCTTTATCAACGTATGGGAGAAATTTTGTAAGTATCGTCACGTTTTTCGGTTACGCGCCATGTTGCTTTTTTATCAAAGTTTAGTATAGTGACGTAAAGAATATAATGTAATATATTATAATAATAACAACAATATATTAGTTTTCAAGTTTGGTTTGAAATAAGAATAACAATATATTAATTTGAAAGTGATAAAATCTTTTTTCTTAAGGCTTAAGCCTTATCTACCCCATTTTCGTGAAGTTGCAAATAGTACAAAAATGATATGTCGTAAAGAAGTTTCACTTCTTACCTGTGTACTCTGGTACACACACACAATTTTTTTTCTATTTTTTTTAAAAGGAATTTGTTCAACTATGAGCATGTGAGCATGTCAGTCCCAGTTTTTTATATAATTCCTGTTTAATACTGTGTGACAAAATACACACGATTTAACTTTTATTAAAGGTTCAAACTTAAATTTAACTCTGGTTAAAGTCAATGCCATTTTTAACCGAATTCAAAAAAGAGGAGGTTCTGAATTCGTCTGTATGTTGTTTTTTTAGATTTAAATCGAATGCATCAGTCTAAAATGGATATCGTGTATTAAAATCATTTATATTATAATTATCTAGGAACTCCATTTTAAGTTAAAAAGTAAATAAACTAAAAAAAAATAAAGATTAAATTATAATTTATAATATAATAAATTTATCTGTTCTATTGTAAATTAATGGCAACAATACGCTACTGATATAACACTTCAGTAACCTAACCTATGACCTCTCACCTCAGGTCAAGCTTATGAAACGTCTGGTTGCACGGTTCCAAAAAGTGGGTCTCATGGAGAAGAACCGGCAAGAAACTCCATGGACACTCTATTAGGTATATAGAAATTTGACATTTAAACAAATCGCAAGAATAGATTTCGACCTGAGTAACAATATCTTGAAATACGATAAATGATAGACCCTTTGATTGACATATAAATAATCTAAGGATAGACCATAAAAATATAATCGTTACGTTCGACACAAACACTTTCACAAAATAAATAAAGAATATTGTTTACGTAATTTTTCAAATAGCTGAAGATTTGAAGTTACGTAAAGAGTATTTAATAATTAATTACTTTTGTATTGAAACTATTTTTTTTCGAGTTGTGACAAATGTGACAAACGCAACTGGCAACAGATAAAGCACGTTTAGAAAGTTTGTATCTATTAGGTTAATGTTAATTCGTGTCTAGTAACACAGTGTTCAAGGTTGTGCATTGAATGTCACAGTATATATTAGGAATTACTTTTTTAGGGCTCGTTATAATAATAATAATAATATTTATAAATAGGAACTTCGTAAAGAATATCTGGAGCTACTGGATTAAAAAAAAATATCATTGACCACGATGATTATGCTATATTTTATTTGAAAAAAAAAAGACGCTTGAGTTTATGTGAAAATATACAATAATATTGCTTGATCTACAAAAATATGATATATTTGGGTGCGAGTAATTCTACTACTACCATCATGGGTGTACGGTCGTTATCGTATCAAAATAAAATTAAAAAGTATTTTTCGCTTACAATACCAATCTAATACTGTTGTCATAGTTTGAGCCTTATTATTAAAAAAAAATACTATTATAGAAGTTTTCGATGTTTGTGTAATTAATCAAATAAATGTAAAATAATATCTGGTACATTTTCAATATAAATTAATTGAAATTAGATTGTTTAATTTTGCTCCATAATATTTCAAGTAATCATTAAATGCATAAAACCTCTTTAATATTGTCTTTTATTAACGCGAGTATCACACATTTAAATAAAATACTGTATACCGGATTAAAACGCGATTTATTATTTATATTGTTTAAATTATTTACACCGACGTTTCGGATGCTTTCAGCAACCGTGGTCGCACTGAGACAGGAGTCTCCCCGCGACCACGAATCGAAACGTCGGGATAATTAATTTAAACAATATAAATAATAAATCGCGTTTTAATCCGGTATATAGTATTTTATTTAAAACCTCTTTTCTATTTTATTTAAATTGTAATAGGTATCTTATCTGTCCCGTAGTTCAACAACATGGTTTCAATATGTGGGCGGGAAGTGATATAGACACTTCGGTAAACATTGGACACCAAGGATGTGGCCACTTTTGTTTAGGTGTTGCGACAAATATTTTATCCTTAGTAATCAGTTAAGTCAATATAGATTAGAAAAACAAGAACATTTGTTTATATATTTTATACCATGTAGGTTATTATTAGTTAAATCACGCGATTAATTTAATTAATTAAAACATTATTTTTTCATCTAATTCTTTTTTTTTTTGCCCATAGGGCAGGCTAAAGTCTTTCGACCATACCGCCTTGTCTTATGTTATTCATCTAATTCGTGAATGTAATAGTTTTTTTTTTATAAAATGATTGATTTTATAAATAAAACTTTATTAATACATTTTATGTATTGATAATATTTTGAGATCGTAATTTGTAATAAAAGTTTTAAATGGATTTTCCGCTCATTATTATAGCAAAACATGTATACAAGTTCGTCCGTTAAAGTTGACGGATTCGAGACAGCAGATTCAATGATATGAATTTTTGGATATGTGCCAAAAACTAGCTAACGCGAGGGTAAGGAAAAAATAGCCGTGTCAAATATTACGTAACCGAAATTATAGTAAGGGCCTATTTTTTAGTCGTGATACATTTTTAAAACTATATTTGTTAGAAGTTCTATATTAAGATGATGACAGTAATCAACGGATACTAATCAATTAAAGCATTTTTTACGCTACCAACTTCAAGTGTTTGACCAATATAAAAAGAATCGTTCAATATTGTCAGCCAATGACCCCGAATTTAAAAGAAATATAAGAGAGGAATGCGAAGGTGATAATTCTTTCATTTAGTGGCAGCAAAACTGTATGTCAAGATTAAATTTATGACTTGTAACGATTGACAAAAGGAATTGTTACAATTTATTTTTAAGTGTCGGGACTTGTCACTCGCCTGGGTTACATTTGAAGCTATATGTAATACAGTTTGATGTAGACTCGTAAGGGCATCACATATAAAGAGCCGTTACTTCATTCCATCTTCAACATTATACCTACTTGGTGTCAACTTTCTAGGCCAACGGGAGTTAACTGGATTTTCTTACGATGCTTACGACCTAAGAAGGATCAACCGTTTTAATAAGATTGATGTGCCTATTATTTATATGAGGTAATATTTCTAGGCAGTACTGCGAGCCCGAGTGACTGCAAATGGTATTTTGCGCACGAAATGTGTCCCATTTTTATCTTAGAACGCGTAGTTATCAAATGGATAAAAGTCCTGGTTATTTTGAGCAGTATTTGAATATTTCAGGAGAGTATGCTTCTGAAGTTGGGTTTAATTAGTATGTAAAGGCAAAGCAGCCAATATAAGACGAAAGTTGTGTACATTTTGAAGCAAATACAATTTAGCAATTCGAAATGTGGCTTCTCATTTATGTGAATTTGCATTGACAATTAATTGGAGAGGTGTGTCATTTCTACAGCGAGACGGAATAGTTTTATGTAAATTTGATAACCAGTTTTGAACTCGTCCTCACCACTTTCACGACTGATTTCTGGTGCAATCAGGTGATGATATTGCTTTTGATGGAATGCAGCTTTTAAATATATTATTTTAAAATAAGGTTTATATTTGCACGATTCGTCTGAACTTGTTGCTTTAATATCCGAAACTTGTTGATTTAATGAGTCACAATTCCTTAATTCATGTGTCACTTATGGTGAATGTTAAGGAAAACGTTGTACTAGTGACCCCCTTGTGGGAGATCGATTTTTGTTTTCAGAACTCGATGTGAGTGGTCGGGTGACTTTTCCGCAGAGGCATCTCGGTGGCCGCGACATTGACCCGCCATACGCGAACGGCCAATGCACCGGTCGTTGCAGGCTCTTTGTTTATATTGAGGTTGTCCTGCCGCGCAGTGCTGGATATAAGACTCGCATGCAATTTAAGTAACGTTATTACGCGATGAACATCGCAAAAACATGATGGGATAGTAATGAGAAATCAATGACAAAACTGCTCCTTAATGAGGTTCTTATAGCAAGGCACTGTCGGAAGCCGGACGGTAATCATAAGCCTTGTAAGGTCTCGAGTTAACTGTCATGAAAATGATTAAAGTTCTTTAATCTTTTTTGCACGAATCAATCTAGATAATATAGTATTTCACATCGTAAGTATATCATAATAGAGTATTTCATTGTAATCTTCTGATCTTTAAATTATATAGGTTAGATTTATTGTTAATATTATTTGTCTTTAAATATATACCTTCGTCTATACGCAAACGTTCATATTACGACAAGACTCTGGACTCCGTGTTTCGTAACTCGTTAATGACATTCCACGAGAGTTGAGCTCACGAGGTGCGTCAGAACATTCGTCACAGATCTGTAGATCATCACATAAATAGCACCCTTTGAGATGCATTTTACGTAGAAAATGTGGACCCAAATGCTTTCCTGAAATGCGGGTTTCATAATGACGCAAAGACGGACGCCCGCGCTTTCAGCGGCGGCGCCTGCGCCGGACCCATTTTAGGACATGACTAACGGAAATTCGATTCCTCTCGCTCCGACCCGCTCCCGCTCGTGGCGTCACAGTGTGCACGCTTCTCGCTCGCACGAAAAGCTCCAAGAAATCTTTTAATAGTGTCCACGGCCGCGATCTACTTTCAATTTACGGCGGGAAATGTGAAAATTCGAATTCGGAAATTCTAAGGGGGTGTGTCTAATTAGATACTCTTGCGTAACTAGGATCAAGGAACTTTTTTCTTATAGCAGACGTGAATTTGTTTTTAATTTTTAAGAATTACTAAAGTATTAATTTTTGTATGATAATTTTTATCTGCGATAAGCATGTTTAAAAATAAGTATGGATGTCAGTTCAAAAAAAAAAATATCTGGATTTTATAGCAAAACATAATATGTAAACTCGTATCAAATTGCATTACATATTTCTCTGTTGTAAAAAAAATATATAATTGAATCCGAAGGGAAAACATAAACACCATCAACATGAGTCACGTAAGCGATAACGTCGATACAGCAATTTTTATTGAAATATTTTTATTATAGATGTCGGTTTAGGTTTGCAAATACCCTCTCATTTGCTGATGTTCACTTTGTGTATGAACTGACCTTTTTCTGTTGTTTCTCCCATGCCGGGTCTAAGAGACCCTCGCGCTCCCACTCCTCCTCCTGTTCCATATATCCATCCCCAAACACCCCGTCATAATTATTTGTCATCACCCCGTTGTCCATCATCATGGTCACCGCACTGACCGTCGATTTCGATGTTCGTTCGAGCCTATGACCGCGAACTCGTGTGTGATAGTTCGCACCGCGCACTGCAACAAGCAGCCGGCCGCGCGCCTGCTGCAAGAAGACTGGCACACAAGCGCTACCAGCGGCCACGCGAGGAACTTTTGTTGCGTTCGGTTTCACGATTATATAACTACGTTCTGGCGTTTGGTTAGTTATGAACAGCTTTAAAAGGTTTTTTTTTATTACTGGCAACATCGGGGCCACCGATCAACATTCAACTGCCAAATTGCTGTCACATCTGTCATCTAGTGATCTTGTAAATAAAGAAATTAGAAAACTCAATTTGTAAGCGATTTGATCTTGAATTTATATTTTGATTTCTATTTTCTACATAACTTATTGTTAGTTCAGGATGATACATATAAATAAGGTTAATTTATATTATACATACGTGCCTACATATTTAATATAGTGAAGTACGTTACCGTTTAAATGATACGTTTGCAATTTTTCATCGATAACAATTTCAAATACAGCCATTTCCAAATAATTATCGACTTAGGTAAACCAAATGGGTAATATTAATGAATTAGGTTTTGATTTGTTGCTGTGTCGTTAGATATTAATTTATAAGTACAGTACACTCACTAATCCAGCACTATTAAAAACCAGAGGGTGCTAGATTATTGGAATTACTGGATTATAGAAGAATGGAATTACAGAAACAATCATAATAAATAAAGCATTTCATGAAGGGAATACAAGGTATTTGTGTTTTGGTTCTACACATTTTTTAATAACTGTAACATTTAATATTGTCTTTTGTCCAATATTGTCCAGTCTCCCGCGACCACGGTTGCTGAAAAGCATCCGAAACGTCGGGATAAATAATTTAAATAATAAATCGCGTTTTAATCCGGTATACAGTATTTTATTTAAATGTAACATTTATCTCATAATTTACTAATTATATCGTTTTAAAACAATCCTTAATTGAGGTCTTGCATATAGCAATATATATGGGGGAAACAGATGAAGGCTGCCGGATTATTCCAAAAGTCAGTCTATTGAAGTGCCGGATTAGAGAGATTCTACTGTACATATTAACTATGCCTTAGATGTTATTTACATAGATGATATTACTATAGTAAGGATAATAAAATCAGTCATTTGGCCAGTGCATACATCCAACCTATGTTAAATTAGTTTATTTTTGTTTAAATTCATTAGCAAATATTAGTTAATGTTATGTTACTTAAAAAGCTAACCAAGCTTTATGTCTAAATAATTATCAAAATATGATTAATTATTTAAAGATTATGATGTATTCGTGAATAAATGGGGTTTTGAAATAAAAATCGTAGTCATACACAAAAAGTTTATATTATACCACATAAAACTTCAATAAATATTCTTGCTCACGCAAAATAACAGTTATAGATACTATAATATTTTGCATCATTTGAAGATCCTGTTCGTCATCATACGTTACTTTAGCAACATTCACAATCACAGGAAGGTTAAAATTTTGGAATAGAAAACTTATATTTATAAGAACATCACACAACTTTAAATACATTTTGGTGTTTCTATAAACCAAATTTATACATATGAGTATTAGAAAGTATATAACAGGTAGGAGCTAAGCTTAAGATACAATTTTTTTATCAAGGGACAGGGTATCATAGCTTTGAGCAACTTACAATAAACTTATAAAGGAAACCATTCACAACAATAGATTTTCACAAGTATAAAAACTTTACTGACAATTCAACTTGATGGTTAAAATCAATTATATTCAGATTTTAGAAACATTTAAGTTTTAGGCTACATATTTAATATTCAAATGTTAACACCTATTTAATATTTTATATGTTGTATTACCAATTATGTTACCATTTAACAAAAAAAAATGCCTTTCACAAATGATCATGGTAAATGATTAAACACATTATTATAACATAATCTTCAGTTGTATATATTATAGCTTTGAGAAAAGATCTTAGTTATACAAGTTAATTAACCTAAATCATATCGGAATTTAAAATAAAAGTAAATGACAATGTCCATAATTTTTAATACACAAGAGTCATCTAAGTAATAGTATGTTAGTGACAATGAGAAACATTTATTTTTTAAACATCGAATTACCATCTTAAGTGTTTTTTTTTAATTCAGATTATCCTTTATTGCAATAAATGATAATGTCTACTATGAGTATACCTTTACAATTCAGTACAAAATATAGTAATACGATCAAATATTTATTGCCATTTCAAAAACACGTGTAAATATTATTTAAATATTTACTGTGAAAGAGCATAGACATTTTTGAGGAAAAAAAATAAAGCGTATATAAATCGAGAGGTATATACAGAGTAGGCACACAAGGGTATTATAGAATTTAAAGCTTGACTTATTGGTTATTAATAAGTATAAAATCTAATAAGTTTTTAAAATAAACACAAAATTGGCTATTGCTGAAGACATGATCAGAATTTTTAAAGAAGACGGGAAGAGGTTCTACTACAATTTTTCTACACAAACATAAATCAGATATTTTTTGTTATTTCTTCTTTTTAACTAGTTACATACATAATATGTTATGATAATTATATATTTTTTCTCATAATTTTCATAAATATAACATCTAACATTTAGAATTCCATCATATTTTTTTTTCAATTTAAGCATCAGTCACTTTGTATTTCTAACACATGGATCTATCTGGGGAACTATTCTAATTGATTGCAATAAATGGGACATCTTTTAAGTCTTAATTCATAATATAATGAGCAAAATCATTCCAACATTAGTTAACTGTAAGGGCGGATAGTTTCAAGGTATAAAGATTTTATCAAATAATATCAACATGAAATTTACTCCCCAGTTCCTGAGCCATTTATGGTTTTGGATCAAAATAATTTTCCTTTTTGTACTCGACTCTTGTCTTCAGAGCATATAATTATTCAATAGCTATTTGCAATATTTGCCAAATTTTTGGTACCAAAAATAGAGATGAGTATACTGAACACGTCTAGCTAGATGTATAAAATATATAGGTATCAACGAACAACAACAAGGATTAGGTATTCGAGAAGTGTAGAAATATTTCTCGCACCTCTACTAAAGTACATCTACAACAATAATACTTTTAGAAGGCGTTAACATACCACAATGAGAAGAACCCGGTCCAAACAGTTCCTAAACTATCTAATACACTGATATTCCTCACAGCTCCAGGTTTAAATGCCATAGTCAAAACTCTCGAATTCGGAAAATCTAGAGTCTTGTTTCTGAATACGTTGTTGACAGGCCTCAATGTAATCTTCTTGAATTCTATACATTCCAGAATTTGCCTGATACATGAGTGTTTCTAGAATGCGTTCGTTCTTTATGGCTTTCGATGGGAGCACCACTTTTATCAATTCCTGGGGTGATATTCTGTATAGTTTCAGATCTCTGGCTAGTCTTTCCATGGTGCATT
Source organism: Anthocharis cardamines (assembly GCA_905404175.1). Taxonomy (NCBI): domain Eukaryota; kingdom Metazoa; phylum Arthropoda; class Insecta; order Lepidoptera; family Pieridae; genus Anthocharis; species Anthocharis cardamines. The sequence continues at coordinate 7,324,120 of FR989964.1, forward strand.
TAAATTCATTTTTAGCGTCAGTCTTATTTGCAGATTTGGACTTAATTTTGTTCTTTGCCCAACTGAGCATCGCTTCGAATTTGCGGACCTCAGGTACTTCTAGATTCCTGCACATAATCATTTGGACCATCGATTCCGAGAGGTTTAGGAATTCAGGTGTTTGGAAAAGCGCATAGGCTCGTTGCTCTATGAACGCAAGAATCATATTTACAAGTTCTGAGGCTGACGTGTATCGCCAGTAGTAGTTTTCCAGCGATATAAGCATTGTACATACCTGAAAGTAAAGCAGATTTGCTATTAGGAACAAAAATCACTGTCAACCGAATATTTTGTGATAGAACGGGATTTTGACGGTCTCGTTGGCGCGTTCGGTAGAACACCTGCAGTGCGCATCGATGGGTCGTGGTGTCGAATCCCACCGAGACGACATGTTTATAATTTTCTGTAAGCATGTTTTCCCTACGTCTGGTAACTTGGAGCATTGAACGTGTGGGAGGAATATTGAAATTCCGACCGTTTAACGAACCACCGTTCATAGATGTAAACACCGTGAAGTGCATATTGCGCGTTTCGGTTTCAGTGTATGGATTTCCAAATGCTCGAAGTAAAAAGTAGGTCGACAGCGCATCATTGACTGATGTTCTGTGGCAGAGGTATCGCATACCATCAAGTGAGCCTCATGCTCGTCTGTTGATATCTGACATAAAAAAAAAAAGAAAACATACCACTTCTATCCTAAGGAATTGTTTGGCGTGATGGAAGCAAGCCTGAAGTAGTTCCGGCAAGTCGTAATGTTCGGCCGCGCAGATGAGGCCCGGTATGGAGGCGCACGTGAGCGGACAGCTTCCCGTGTGCAGGTAGTCCAGAAGTATGCGAAACGTCTCCGGGTCGAATTCTATTATTGAGAACTGGAATAATACGTGATGTTAATTTTTTGATTTGATTGATTTTTTATACGAATATAATTGCTTGGCAGTGTACTTGAGTATAGGTAGAGATTTGGTATTTGTAAATATATTTTAATCTATAGTTTAAATTAACGCCTGATTAAATAAATAGAGCAAAATATATAATTGTAGCAAAACTATTAGTGTACCTCGGTCTGTGCCAGTTTGGCACGGTCCACTTTTTGCGCGTCAGCACAAACTGACAATCTTGGTACAGCCAGTGCTGCGTTCTTTTCTTTTTCCTTTTCTTTACTCTCTTTATCTGGAAGATAACAAACATAACGTGATTATAAAACACGGTGTCGATAGAATGGACAAACTTAATCATTATGTTTTAGACTTGTATCAAGGATGCTTTAGCAATATTATTGACGCAACAGTTGGCCACAAGATGAAATAACTTGATGATTTTGGTATCGTTAGAAATAGCTTGGATATTGTTAAAGAAAGCTTTTTTATCGTGGCATGTAATTTTTTTTTCTTATATAACTTACTAGAACAATCTTGTGAGCTGGCCCATTTCTTCTTATCATCAGCGTTGAGATGTGAATGTTGTTTCCGGATGGAGCGGCCCCAACCCGCTGTTATAGTTCCCAATCGAGAAAACGCTCGCTTTACCATTGGCGAACTGGGTACACTTTTCGGTCTGAAAATATTAAATGCCAATGTCAACTTAAGTTATGTACCTTGAATTAATTATAAATTCACTTCTTTTTAAAAATAGTACATTACGATACGTGTGACTTAAGTTACCTATTATTGCACGTCGTGAAGTTAGCGCTCGAACGTAGCGAGGGTGCTTAACACCGGCGCCGTGTATTAATAGAAACTTAAGTTACGAGTATGGTATCCGGTGTGAAAATGGGCTATTTAGGTAACGGAAAAGCTTGCGTTAAATGCGGGTTTAGGTTACAAAGTGCTATAAAAGTAATAATAATTTGTGTTTTAAAAACCAAACAGAATTTTTACATTAAGGTGCATGCTATGTTTGTCTATAGGTAATACATTTAAAAAAGTATAAGTAATTATTGAAATTTATATACACGATATGACTTAAATAAATAAAAGAGTTGTCATGCTATCTGTCTTTTTATTTGTATACCTCGGTGATTCAATATCTGGCACTTGCAGGAAGTTGCTGCTTTTTTGTTTAGCTGGCGTTGGGGACAGCAGCGTAGGCGCGGGTCGAGCTAATAGCTCTGCAACAGGAACTTGCGGGGAACCGAACCCCGTCTGGATACCATACAGCATTTCTTGGAACACCCTGAAATGACGTGGAATTGAATTGAGTTATGATAACCACCACCACCATAAATGGTCTTCTACACTACTTTTACAATATTAAAAATAAAACTAGCTAAATACCATTTGAATTTGTTGCGTTTAGTAACGTTTAGTCTTGGGTTCGACTTCCGCGGATATAAAATTAAAATATAATTGTTTCGGTCGGGAAGGGCACAGAAGGCGGATCACCTACTTGCCTGTAAATGATCAGTGAAACAGACACAGAAATATGTCTGCCTTCAACCCCTCAAGATTCAGGAACTCACTAGGAAGTAGAAGCTCTGGCGCAACTAAAAGATTTATTTAGCTAGTAACACGCCCCGGCTTTACACGGTTGCAATACATTGCAATAAAGGCTACAGCCTATGTTATGAAAAAAATAGCCTATGTTATTCGCTGTAGTGTAGCTTTCTAGTGATGAAAGAATTTTAAAAATCGGTCGAGTAGTTTTTTTAGTAAAATCGAAATAAACAAATATTTCCTCTTTATAATATTTGTATAGAAAGATGAACGGAGCCAGGCTTTCTATATTCACCATTAAAATATCCCTTCACTCTTTTTTTATTCATATTATATATATTTTATAGAAATTTTAAATGTCTTACCTACTCCTAACACCTAATATTGCTCGAACCCCAATAAACCGAGTCTTCTGTTTGGACTGTCCCACCATGAATACAACATCGAATAATTGTGCGTTTTGAGCTGTGTTCAATTCGTTATTGAGGAATACTCGGGTGAAATCCTTCGCCAGTTGGTCGTAGTCCTCAAACTGATCACGGACTGAGTCAAGTAATGGAGATGATGGCCGCATGTGACCAATTGGACGCCATGAGCCTGAAAATGAAATTGGCATGAGATCAGCATTTTTTCTGTATGATTTATGGTTTCGTGTAAATTGGATATCAAATTCCAATAACTTAGAGTTTAGTGAGTATTTGTAGGTCTCTCATGTGTCTGTTTATTGATTTAGTAAGTGCTTTTTTCCTATATCATTTATTTTTTTCTGGTTATTGTCTCTCTTATGCGGTTGCACCAACTATTGTTTATTTTTACGTGAACGTCTTTCTCGAGAGGACTAATTTTCGAAGGATTCTTCATCCTACTTTTAATGTGTAAAAATTAATAAGGTGGTTTGAATTGAGCCCTTATGGCCTCAAAACTGGCATTGAAAACACTTACCACGCCTATAAGGTTTGGGAATTTGTCCTGTTTCTGCATGGTTCTGCAAATTAGCGACAATGTCTTCTAACATTTGACTGCGCGTACGCTCCTGCATCCTTGCGAACTTTGGTGCTGAGTACGATGCTCGCTCACCATTCACGATTTTCGTTAATAACCATTCCCTTAACAGATAATATTTAATTAGCCATCGACGTTTGGTAAAAGATTTTGTTACTAATGCTGAAAATTATCTTATCATAGAAAGCTTAACTATTCCCGAGTGAAGATATCAACTTTACATCTCAATATACCGAGAGTTTCCGTACATGTGCACAGTAATTAACATTTTCGGTTCACCAAACACCTACTTCGCCTCTGACCTACAGTTATATTTTGCAACTTAATCCACATTTAAAGTTGAGGTTTAATTACTATATTCTGTTGACTTGAAGTTTAACAAGTTTGATATGGATGCTAGTGTAACAGGATAATTTTAAGTGAATGAATGAAAACAACTTTAAGCAAAACAGAGACTTATTCACACTAGTTTGTAAACTTGCAAATTGTACTAACAAATTAACATATTTAATATGTATATAATCTTATGAAGATTAATATAATTATATATAATACATATAGTATATATTATACATATAATATATAGTATATAATACATATAGTAATATTGTCTTTTATTAACGCGAGTATCACACATTTAAATAAAATACTGTATACCGGATTAAAACGCGATTTATTATTTATAGTGTTTAAATTATTTATGTCGACGTTTCGGATGCTTTTCAGCAACCGTGCCGCGGGTGACAGTCTCCCGCGACCACGGTTGCTGAAAAGCATCCGAAACGTCGGGATAAATAATTTAAACAATATAAATAATAAATCGCGTTTTAATCCGGTATACAGTATTTTATTTAAATACATATAGTATTCAATGCTTATCTCTCTAAATATTATTTAACATTCTAATTTATAGACAATGCAATATGAATTTTATCGTATTGTATCCAATAAGATTTTTTATTTAAAATTATTATTATTGTTAAGATTATTATTTACCACCTCGCTATTTTTATTCAACCAGTTTCTTTATTTTCTGTTTTGTTTACAAAATTCTTTTACCCTATAAACCTAGTCTGTAATACGTAGCGGTAAAATTCACAATTTTCCTACCACGGACAAGTAATTGTGCAACGGCTTTGATTCATCACATATTATGCGAACGGAAGAGTAAAGACAAATAAAAGATGAACGTTTCAAAAGTTATTAAACTAGGTTCAAACTTGCCAGTCACTCATCTATATTTATATAGTTACATAAAAGCCATGTTGTACTAACCGGAACATAGGTCCTTTGTCGAAAACACTCTGTTCCCACAAGTAAGGCTTGTAGGCGCCAACCTCGTCTCGGGTCACGACCGACACTTCATATCTTGTTGGCCGTCTTTTGATTTTGGCGGATACCCGCACTGAAAAGAGAATGTACAACTTTATGCTTCAAAAAATCGTTCTAGAATGATATTTCAAAAAGCTTTATGAGTATTCATAATATTATTTAAAAAAATGATAACCCTTATTCTATTCTAGTTTTTTTCCTATTTTCGACACTTGTCTTTTATTATAATTCTAAGAACCTAAACTTCTGGCGGATAAATTATTATGACAAATATTTATAGGTTAGAAATGTATAGGTATATCTTACTTTAGACTTTGTTGCACAAAAATAACTTATTAGAAATTGCCTAATAGTAAAATACATACCTAAAATAAACGTATGCAGAAAATGACTCTTAATACACGCCGGTGAAAAGGCAGTATTATCAGCTTCGAGAAAAACAACGCAAACTATGTCATTGCCAATGTGTCTTTTTCTTTGCAGCTTCTGCGGATCATGTCTCTCATATGGAAGCAGAGTGGAAACGTGGAACATAATCTCTATGCTTCTCCAGTTGGTGTACACTGAGTATAATCCAGTAAGATCGTGAACAGTATCTAAACCGCCTTTATACCTGTCAAACCCTGATGGAATAATAATATGAGTTGTAGAAAAGGTTAGACATATACCTAGCATAACACTTATTGCTAGCTTTTGTGGCTTGAATAAAATCATACTTCAAGAAGTTCAATAAAATATTGTATTACATTTAGTCCAAGATCCCAGAGCGTTCTGACATAACTTATTTTCACATGGATGAAACCTTCACGAATTAGTAACGTCTAGTATACTTTAAATACCTGCCTACTTGTGGAGCTTGCCCTGTGACACCTGGGCAGGTACCAGGTGAGAAAGGTAACGAAAAATATGAGTTATCTAACTTAAATTTGTATGGCTGAATTTTATATATATTTTGTAGAATATTATTCTAAACTAGAATTATAAAGTGTCAGACACTTTTCATGGACCAGAGCTTTTGTCAGACGCTTTAAAGCTCGACAAAAAATTAATGAACTTTACTTATTTTTTCATGTCTGACTTTTAAATATATTATTCAAGTAACTACTACAAAGTTATATTTCATCAGTCAGACAAATTCGAGTGACCAAACATCCCCTAAACACAAAATTATTCAGCCGGGAGTGCGAGCGCGAGAGCACTATGCGCATGCGTCTCAGAGTAAAAAATTGAAATGTATTGAAAATACTTATTATTAATTTCAATCCAAGATTTTTGCATCCTTATTTCAGTAAGATCTCTTATTAAAAAAAAAAGATTTAAAAAGATTCAACCCAGTCAAAATGTATATCTATATATTTGTCAAGTTGAATCTTTTTTAATCTCTTTGAGCCATTTCGAATCTTTTCAAATCTCTTTTTCTAATCAGGGATGAGCTTCAATATTAAGTTGTGAATTAATAAATATTAAAGTGAATTTATTTATTGCATGTATTTGGGATAGTGAATATATGAGGAGCCATTTTGTTTTATAAGGAATTATCTTTATTTTATTGTAAAAAAGATACCAGTTAGAAAAAATTTAAGAAAAAATTATTTTACCAAAAAATATATAACTATGATTAATTACAGCAAATATTTGTTTATCTTTTAATCATCGCAATTATCGACACAGTCATTGGAATTTTCATCGTTCATCCAATCATGATATTGTCCATTCAAGTCATTCAATCATTTTTACCGCACTTATGCAATGGTAGTCGTTTCAATTTATGTCTTTTAGTCATTTGATCACAATATATACATCTCTGGGTTTTGTCAATTATCATATAATTTTCAATTGAAACATCATGAGAAGAGGAATTAACATCACATTCAAATGTCGCACAAGGTTCCTCAGAAATACATGACACCGGTTCAACTGATTCTAATTCAACACTAGGTTCAACACTTTGCTCAGGTATTACAATAGTTTCAGACATAGTACTAACTGGAGTTGAGTCTGATACTACATCTGAATCTGGAACTATAGAATTATTTTGTTGACTTGAGGTCAATTGTATGCATTGATGATTATCAGTACCAAGATTACTTGGTAGGCTTGATGTCGATGTAACTGATGTATTTTCAACATTACTCGAAAAAAATTTTTTTTTTGGCAATTTTTGGGTTTTCTGGAGTGGCAGAATAATACCTTTTTGGCAAAGCAGTAAAATTCTTATAGCATTCTCGATGGTAACCATAGTCAGACAAATCTTCTGGAAAAACTAAGTCTTTAAATTTTAGGTTATGGAGTGCTCGCTGTTTTAATACTTGTTTACATTTTTTAAATGTTTCTTCGGTAAATACTTTTAATTTATCATGATGTTGTTTACAAAATATACACTTTGATTTTTCTTCTTCCATGGTTTGCACTATTACATATAACAATATCGGTCACTAATTACACGATATAAACAACAAAAACATGTGCTCTTATACACCCGAACTGCACTGGATACTATAGGTTGCGCGCGCAATAAGCACGTATACACTGTAAAGTGGAGCAGATGGTGAGTTTAAGAAGAGGAACCGAGTTGTTGTGAACGTCTCACTCGCTCTGCAATGCATGCGCATAGTGCTCTTTCGCTCGCACTCCCGGCTGAATAACTTTGTGTTTAGGGGGTTTTGTGTTTAGGGGATGTTTGGTCACTCGAATTTGTCTGACTGATGAAATATAACTTTGTAGTAGTTACTTGAATAATATATTTAAAAGTCAGACATGAAAAATTAAGTAAAGTTCATTAATTTTTTGTCGAGCTTTAAAGCGTCTGACAAAAGCTCTGGTCCATGAAAAGTGTCTGACACTTTATAATTCTAGTTTAGAATAATATTCTACAAAATATATATAAAATTCAGCCATACAAATTTAAGTTAGATAACTCATATTTTTAGTTACCTTTCTCACCTGGTACCTGCCCAGGTGTCACAGGGCAAGCTCCACAAGTAGGCAGGTATTTAAAGTATACTAGACGATACTAATTCGTGAAGGTTTCATCCATGTGAAAATAAGTTATGTCAGAACGCTCTGGGATCTTACTCTAATTGAAGAATTGCATAAATAGACCGATACTCCTTATTGAACATTTCAAATTATATAATAGTATTTAAGTCTAAAAAAGTCCTCCCGAAGGCTTTTCGTGTATGATTTTGCCATTTAATTAACTAAGAATATGTCCAATGTCGTTATCCAGCTTAGAGAACCGTGAAAAACTAGAAGCCCTTACCTTTGAGCCGCACTTTTTCACCGAGAACTTGAAGGAATTCATCGAATAACGGGGAATTTTCATTATTATCCAAGATTTCTTCTTCAGTGTACTGGTTTTCTTTGACGTATATAACTCCTACTTTTAATTCTGATTTGATGAATACCTGAAATTATGATAAAATAAACTTGTTAGACCAAAAACTTCGGTCGTTGAGAGGACAAATGGTTAGAATTCGATTTATAGAAACAATTGGGCTTTATTAAATAGTTGTATTAAAATGCGTATAATCCATTGAAATATTGTCTTCTAAAGAATAAAAAAGGGCCCATAGACATCCGCAACTAAAAAGTCTCAGATCGTTGTCGGCCTTTCAAAAAATTATAGGCTCGCTTTTTAGAACCAACGAGGTCGTATTCAGATGGAAACACTCCATACTCATAATTTATTCCATAGTTTGGTAGTGCGTGGAATGAAGTTGCGCGTGAACCTTACCGTGCTCGACTTCCATTCATCGAGGTGATGAGGGTGAAAGGACTATTTGTGACGTATGGTGCAATGATGGAAGAAATTAAGTCTATTCTTTCACTCTTTATATAGTCACAATTTAAAAATACACATCATTCGAGTTTGGTACAGAATTTGTATGAAGTATATGAAGTTTAAATTATATTAATGTTCTTTTTATTTATTATCAACATAATGAATTATGGTAAATTTTTCAGAACTTTTTTTTTTAATATTAACCTTTATTAATTCTAATAAAGTAGTATTAATCAGTATTTGTGAATAAAAGACGGACCTATTTCAATATTTTTTTTCACAAATCAGAGGTGTCACGTCGCGTCCGCGTCGGAGCGAAACAATTAGGTAAACTTGTAAGATTAATAATTAGTATATTTTATTGAAATAATCATAATATAATATTATATTATACAGACGATCTCAGATTAAATATTTTTTATTTAATCTGAGCAGACAATATACAATAATGGTAAATACTGATATAGGTAGTATGTCAATGGGTAGCAAAGAAAACAATACATACCTACCTAACTATTAGAATAACTAAACCGTATCCAAGGAAACAATAAACTCGATATTAAAACATTGGCTTTATCACTTTCAACATTTTTCTTAGGCAAGTAACAAAAAAAATCTTAAAAGCTAAATAATGTTACGAGTACGTCTTTAATAACCTTATTTCTCGCTAATAAAGACGATGGAGTAGCTAATTTATTAGAAAATAACGATCAAGGAGGCAATCTATTTGCGCGTCCGCTATTATAAGTATCGTTTGTATATAGGCAATTTTTGTGTGCATTGCTAAATCATAATACATTCAAATAAATTCTTATTTGGATGTATAATGATTTAGCAATCTTTTATACCATAATAAACCTGCCATCTGTTTAGAATAAAATAGTATTAAATAATATATCGTAAGATTACTTTTTAATTAGGTACATCAGTTATTAACTTTTATTCAAATATTTTACATTTTTCTTTCTTTGAATGAAGTTATCCAAGAACATTTGGATATAAGTTAGGAATGATTGTGAGCTCGGAACTGTGATTTTAATTATGAAGTTTCTTGTTAGTTTGGTTCCAGTATTGATCAAGAATTAAATAGATTTTGTTGTAGGTAATTATTAGCATTTCTCATTGGTTTTAATTAGAGATATTGTATTAGTAATAAAAAGTAATAAATAATACATATATTTTAAAGTTTTTGGATACTAAGTAAAATCCCATATTTAACGGGCTCGGTGGCACGTTTGGTAGATCACTTGCCGTGCGCTCCAATGGGTCGTGGGTTCGAATTCCATCGGGACGACATGTTTATATTTTTCTGTAAGCATGTCTTCCCGACGTCTGATATCTTTTGACATTGAACGGTCGGGAGAAATATCGAAATTCTGACCGGGTAACGAACCACCGTTAATAGATGGAAAAAACCGTGAAGTGCACATCCATATACCGAAGTCTCAGTATTTGGATTTCCGAATGCTCTAAGTAAAAAGTAGGTCGACAGCGCATCATTGAATGATGTTCTGTGGCTAAGGTATCACCTACCATCAAATGAACCTCATGTTCATCTGTCGATTGCGGAAAATTGCGGAGTTAAAATCGCGAGGTAGAGATAGTGGACAATAAAGAGTGATAAAGGATTTTGCGATAAGCATAGCGAATTAATTAACGTAATGGGAACTTACTGTTATAAAACTTTAGGTGTGTGTGTTATCTTTCAAAAATATGAACAACATAACATAAGAACTTGATGTTTTAACAGGACTTATTTACTGTGCAAAACAGTTTGTATGAGGTTATTTTTGTATCTTATTAACTTATTCGTATGAAATAAACGTGATCTTTCAGTTAACATTCCAAAATTTCTCTTATTTTTTTTTTATTAATTTATTTAAAAAAAAATTTTTAGTGATAAAACAATGGTCGCAAGTGGCTACGCGCTCGGAATTTTAGATGTTCCTTTCACTCGTTTCATATCCGAAGTAACCAGGGGTATAGAAAACTTATTTACAGAAAATTTCATATTTTCATAGATGAAAAAACCGTGAAGTGCATATTGCGCGTTACGGTTTCAGTCTATGAATTTCCGAATGCTCGAAGTAAAAATTAGGTCGACAGCGCATCATTGACTGATGTTCTGTGGCTGAGGTATCCTACCATCAAGTGAACCTCATGCTCGTCTGTCGATAACTGACATAAAAAAATATATAAACATGTTATCCTGGTAGGATTCAAAACCGCGACCAATCGCACCTCAAGTTCAAATGAAGAAAAATCTTTATTGTGTTTTAATTAATATCTAACTGAAGAAAAATATAAGCTGAAATTATTCAGTTTCAGAACACCCAACTGATAAGAAGTGAAATAAGATATTGGTTTAAGCTTAAGCAACCAACGACCTCCCTAATAAATATTCAGTACTCAGTTTCAAAGTTATTTGTAAGACTTGAAGCTAAATCATGGAGGGTAAATAAAATTCAATTGTCTAGAGATTTGTAGTATAGGAAACTTATAAGTCTTCGATATTTATTAGATTTTGACGGGCTCGTTGGCGCGTTCATTAGAACACCTGCCGTGCGCACCGATGGGTCATGGGTTCGATTTCCACCAGGACGGCATGCTTATAATTTTCATTGAACGGGTAGGACGAATATCTAATTTTCACGTAACGAAGCACCGTTGATAGATGGAAAAAGCATAAAGTGCGCGTTTCGGTTTCCGTCTATGGATTTACGAATGTTTGAAGTAAAAAAATAGTTCGACAGCGAATGATTTTTGATGTTCTGTGGCCTCATGCTCGTCTGTCGATATCTGACATAACAAAAAATATAGAGGCTTAAGGTAAATAATTGTTTAATGTACGCGTGTAGAACGTTTCATTGTTATTTTTAATAATAACATCATAACGAGGTAAGTACGTCTGCTCCCGGCCTAGCATGACAATTTCACTTAAAACTCGACTTTTAATATCAAAAATAGATATATTTGTCGATCGAGATATCTTTTCCATCAAAATTGTCGATGTCGAGATATAATATATCGAGATATCTAGTTTGTCTTCTCTCGTATGCGACATATCTCGTGGCGGTCATGCTAGGCCGGCTGGTCACCTTGTGAATGTGTTAAGCTGACCATAATCACCCGCAGTGTAAAGAGTTTCGGGTGTGTTGCCAGCCTTTTATCCCACTTGATAGTTCCACCAGGTCGTATCAGTTCGGAAAAACCACAGCTGGAAGCTAATTCCATTTGACACTTGTACTAAATTACATTATATTTTATGAAAGAGATTATTGTGTATTTATACTAATATTATAAAGAGGAAATATTTGTTTGTTTGTTACGATTTAACTCAAAAATTACTCGACCGATTTAAAAAAAATGGAATGGTACATATATATTGCAACCGTGCGATGCCGGGGCGGATCGCTAGTAATGTTTATTATAATCAATGAAGGTTTATTAATAGATTCTCCTTAGCGGGTATTAAATAATGCCTATAATGAGTAATAATATCCTGAGTATAATGGGTATTTATCTATAAATAGGAGTTATTTATTGTTCATTAGCTTATTCTTATATAGTGTTATGTAGAAATAAGCCCGCAGTTTAATTAGTAGTAGTTTGTAATAACACAATATTATATTATATTTTGGTAATACTACGGCGGGCGTCAATTATGTAGCTATCACTGAGATGTTTATTCAAAGAGCGGAGATTTGTAACTGATATTTAATTTGTAATTTTGAGCCTATATATACTAGTACAACCGAATTCTAAAATATTTTAAAAATCTAAATAGACAGACAATATTTCGAACGTTATTTGAAAATTTGAATATTTGATTTAATTAAACAGCCAGCGAGCGCTTGTTGCGCGCTGACGCATGGCTGTCGCATAGCTGTCGCTACGTCATATTAAAGTTCCGAGTTTAATACATTTTTCAAATTAACAATTAAAAAAATAGCCTTTTATTTTTTTGCAATATTACATTAAATAGTACAATTAAATTTCCCAAAAGAAAATCAAACATAGCTTTTTTTAAATAAAAATATTATAAAAGATGTCAAAAGAGAAGAAGTATATTAGAGTACAAGTATATTAGATCCCACCAAAACCATTTTCATATAATTATTTTAAGGGATGGGGGGGGGGGGGGGGGAAGATTAAAATTTTTATGTTGTGTGCTAATCCTAGCTTTCAGTTTTCTGTAACTTCAGGAAGTAAGTACCCTTACAGTTTTGATGATCACCAGTCAGTGAGTGAGTGACGAAATCTGGGTACTTAATGGGGTGTAATAGCTATACATTTGAAACTTGTCAAATCAGTACTCTGAATTTTCAATTATGTAGTTTAATGAAAAAATGTAGAGCTACTCTCTCTCCTCTCCCCTACTCAAGTAAAATTACTAAATCAATCGACCGATTTTGGTTGCTGATACAGATGCATAATATGATATTGCTTCAGACACGTATAGTTGTCTATCGTCTGACGAGAGAACAGTTTACGACTTTTCTACCTCATAAAGCACACATATTTCTTTGCCCCAGACAAGATTTTATGTCTGTTTTATTACTTGATTAGCTATACTCCGTGCACTTAAAACATAAGTTGTCGTCTATTGTACTGTTTTTTTTATGTTAGATATCGACAGACGAGCATGAGGTTCACTTGGTGGTAGGTGATACCACAGCCACAGAACATCGATTAATGAGGCGCTGTCGACCTACTTTTTCCTTCGAGCATTCGGAATTCCATAGACTGACCGAAACACGCAATGTGCAGTTCACGGTTTTTCCATCTATTTATGTTGGTCCGGTCGGAATTTTGATATTCCTCCCACCCTATTAATGCCCGAAGTGACCAGACGTGGGGAAGACATACTTATTTAAGATCTGAACCCGTGACCCATCGGAGCATAAGGTAATAATCCTTGGCATTAATCAATAAGGCATTGTATATAATATCTGATTATATACGTTGCCACTTCACATATGACGCTTAGTCTATATTCCCGGCATCCAGTAATATTCGATTTATTTACTCCATAAGTATTATGAAATAATCTGACACGTAACGATTTTTTCAGGAACACTAAATGACAAACGAATCTAAGGTAGAATCAGACCGTCCGGTCCTAGTTCATAATCTGTCAATAATAAATTGAGACAGGTTTCCGCTTGGTGAAGATTCATGCGATATTGAATAGACGTAGAATTTTTTCTTTGATATATTTACTTTCTCTTTCATACTGATGAAGTTTTTATAATTGTGGACAGAATGTGGGACCTTATTCATTAGCTTTGCCAATTTTTTAGGAATTATGATAACATATATTATTTCAAGTATAATATACCAAAAAGAGTGTTGGAGTATATACGATAAATCGAATCTATACTCCAACACTCTTTTTGGTATCTTGGTACTTCGTTGCCCGGTCGGAATTTCGATATTCCTCTCACCCGATCAATGCCCGAAGTTACCAGACGTGGGGAAGACATCCAAGAAGAACCCACGACCTATCGAAGCGCTCGGCAGGTGTTCTACCGAACGCGCCAACATAGTTAAAATTCGCTCGCAACGATATAAAAACTACTTCACTTTGTTTTAAAACGATCTCGATGGCCACGTTTCAGAAGGCCTATTACCAGAACAAAATACGAAGTTTCGGCTGACGGATCCTACTTTTTCCTATTATGAATCCGATGATTGATCCGTCTTTAACAATTAGATATTATGTATTTCGTTTGACATTACTATGATCGTAATTATAATCGTAAAAAGAATCGAAAATGTTTGCTTAATAAGTTAAAATACGAAGTTGTTTGTTCTTTCGTTTCGTTCGTTGCTTTCGATTTTGGTAATAGACCTACTATTAAGTTAGATTGAGTCAATATCACTTAGCTCTCTTAAGGCCGTATTCCAAGACATTGCTCAAGTCGTAATCTATTCTTGAGAACTGTCAATATGTCAAAATTCTACAGAGAAAAAATGGTTAGACAAGTCTCAAAACTAGATTCAAAACTGAGACACGTCTTGGAATATGGGCCTTTACACTAAACTACACTAAAGCGCTAAAGTTTTAGTTGAGATTTTTAAAAAAACCTTGTGTAGCTAATGTACTTGTTTACAATTGATATATTACAATAAATATATAAGCCTAAAAGCTCAACGGTTTACAGTACCTTCCGCCATATTAGTGGGAAGAAAACAACCTCAGACATTAATAGGCTCTGAAGTCACGTCGTTTAATGGAATTGGATTCCTAACTTCATTACTTTACGAGTTAAACTCCTTGGAAAATATATGCCTCAAGGTTTATCTTAAAAACTTAGTTTCCAGAATCAAATTACTCGCTCGAGTCAGTCCTTGAAGTTCTCAGCTAGCTATTTTACACAAGGAAACAGAAACCATACGCTTAGCCATTTTATTAATCGCCAAATTGATCATTAACATATTCAATTTATTCAATAATTCCAAAAATATATGCAAAAATATTGCTTTTTTATATTCCTATGGAAAATACATCATCATTATCCATTTGCCCTGTTCCCAATTATTTGGGGTCGCCAAATAATAGACATTTTTATTCTGTTCATCTCCAATTTGTAACCTCGCCACCCTTGCCAATCCCCTCCAAATACATGTACTGTCATTCTTTAAAAATTTGATTCAATCTTCAATTTTGCTTTTCTGCATCCACTTTCATATTCTCAACTTTTTCAGTCACTTGTTTCTTTATATTATTAATACGCGCCCCGGCTTCACACGGGTGCAATGTAGATGTACTATATACAAAATAAGCTATGTTACTCGCTGATAATGTAGCTTTCTATTGGTGAAAGAATTTTTAAAATCGGTCCAATAGTTTTTGAGTTTATATACATACATACATACATACATATAATGTAATACATAACATGCAAAAATTCAAAAATACAAATCTTTCCTCTTTGTAATATTAGTATAGATATAGATTGGTATAGATGTGGTATTATATGTAAGATACTAGGTAAATAATATAGCTAGCTTTTCTCCATTGAACAGAGTGCTTAATTAATGGAAACTCCGATTTAAATTCACGAATGTAAAATGACTCCAATACTGAGCTCAAAGATACCATCTCATATGTAAACCCGCTTTGTTGTATTCATGAAACCCGACATTTCAGGAAATTCAAAATGTATACGACGGACAGGACAGCTACAAAGTTCTGACTTTATATACGCGTACCTCTGACGGGCCTTAATGAAAATTGGCAGCTCACTGGATCGAACAAACTTGCCTCAAACAATGGCCCTTCACGTAAAGCGAAAATATTCTCTATGTATATCAAGTAGAGCATATTTTTGAAATATTGCTTTTAAATCTGGTATAAGCTTAAAATAAAATCCAATATGCATCATTCTTCTATCATCTCATGGGGTAAAAGATATATATTAGGCAGCCCCGGATCTAGGGGGGGGCCAGCCGGGGCCTATGCCCCGGGCGACAAATTCAGGGGGCGGCCAAATTCACACTTCACAGACCAGTGGATATTATTTGCGATCTTCTATGAGCCAGGAACGCTTATCGGGTCTTGCAATCTTAGAGATAGAAAATCGTATTGCACACGAGTTAAATTATGATAAGGCTATAGATTTATTTGCGGAACAAAAAGCTCGAAGAGTAAAATTGTAATTTCAATTCACAAATTTAATAATAGTGTTATTACTCTAAACTTTCATCGAAATCCGTTTGGTAGTTTTTGCGTGAAAGAGTAACAAACATCCATCCATCCATCCATCCTCATAAACTTTCGCATTTATAATATTAGTAAGTTAAGATAAACTAATAAAAATATGGATGATTAAATAAACATAAGTAGGTAGGCGGGGCGGCATTTTTCAGTTTTTGCCCCGCCTAAAAAAAATTGAAGATCCGGGGCTGATATTAGGAATAATGTGTGAGAGCGACGACCTCAAATTCTGTACAAATAGTGTCCTACATTGCTTGTGAGAAATAGTGCGTTTATGTTTACAATTATAAACAGAATATTATCGATGAAACATAACGTTTAGGTAATAACCTACTACATATTTTCTCTATGCATATTTAATAACAAATTTCCTAAAACAAACAACACTTCAACATAATATTATAGTGAAGACAAAAAAAATAAATTTAGAATATGAAAAATTTAACATAAACGTATTATTATACACTTCAACTTCGAAATGAGAACAATATTATGTCTGTGACGTTTTCGTTACCGGATTAGTTTAAATAATGATATTTACATAACCCGACGTCTTTTACAAATGAAAATTAATTACATCTCAACACCAATTTCTGTAGTAATAGAATTTATATTCCTCAAAGGATTCTTCTAATAGAGTACTAGTGGAGTTATGAGTTCATACTACGTGTCTAGTTTAGTTTAAAACTTGTCATTCGTTCATTAGTGAGATTAGTTGATGGGAGTCAAGGGAGGGGCCTGAGCTAGGATAACTGCCCTCATTAATGTTTCACGGTTGAGCGAAGGCGATTTTTATTTGGTGATTGGGAATTGAAAAAATAATCACGCTGGAGTACTCCAACTAATTTATTTCCACTTTGGATCTGCAATATTGAACATTGGCAGAATTCCATTTTAATTTTTTAATAATAATAATAATAATATATATATATATATATATATATATATATATATATATATATATATATATATATATATATATATATATATATATATATATATATAACTCAACAAAAGAGCGAATATCTCGACAAACAACAACACGACGAAAAACTTCTGGGAAAAGACAATGCAAAGCGTCGCTTATTAACACAAACATAAATTCAATGTCCAACGTATTAATGTTAGACCCTCTCTCTAGCACACATCAACTAAATACGTATTGTTACGTGACCCACGTTCTAGTACGTTAAAGTACGTTGCCGCATGCCTATTGATAAATCAATTCGGGGTTTTACCTATTATTCAGTTCCTTACCTGGTCGAGTTTCAACAGCTCTTCAGGGGTATCTGGCAGCTGGCCCAGCATGAGGGGAGGGTTGATGTTGACTTCCTTCCCTAGCGATCTCACCACCTCTTCACGATTGTATCGGTCCGCAAATACACAGGACGCTGGGATCAACCCGTGCACCGTATAACTTATTGCTCGAACTAAAATCCTGAAATATTTCATTCATCTGTAGTCAGTTGCATTTTATTAGAGGAGGCAAACGTATAGGTGGGTCAGTTGATGGTTAGCGATTACCACCGACCTTGAAAAACACCAGAATTATTGAGATTGCGTTGCCGGCCTTTAAAAAATCTACATACGTACTTATAATATGCTCGCTGGAAGCGTTCTAGTATTTTAGATGATCCTGGGTGATGTTAAATATGAGCTCGTTGATTCTTTGAATAGGAGGTCGCTCCGATAAGTTGCGGGTTCGAATCCCGCCGGGATGACATGTTTATAAATATGTTTTCCTTACATCAAGTTACTTTAGGTGTTAAATGGATGGAGGAATATCGAAATTTCTACCGGATTATGGGTCTTGTTAGTCGTCACCTGTACATAAAAGCAACATATTATATATGTTGATGTTGGTCGACAATAACAGATGTAACAGACAACGAGATCTGATGTTTCCTTTGTTATGAAGGATTTATTGTTATATCAGATGGGATTTCGGAAATAGGACTGCATATATGTATGTACATTATACACATTATATTAACGGTGTACCTACATTGAATAATTCACATTACAATCGTTACATAATATAATTTTAATGTAAAATTCTTTTAAAATGATACATAGTGGTCGACAATATTTTTCCAAACAAATACACTCCCAAACTAGCCACAATAAAGTTTATTTATTACGTCACACATTGTTACAGTATAAACCCCTTCGGTTACAAAATATATTAAACTCAAAACAAACTGTGAAAAAACTATAATCTATAACTCCTTTATATATATGTATATATTTTTTATTCTACAAAGCACCAGTTAAAATGTTAAATACAGTAAAAGCCGCGAATTCAGAAACTGTGAATATGGTATAGTCATTTATATATATGGGATTCGTTCCTAGGTGCCTAAATAATAATCTATTTAATGAAAGTTCTTAACAATATTGATTATTATCATTAGGCAAGGGTTCAAAGAAATTTTAATTACATATATAACACATATAACTTAAACTGAGTAGCCTTCCCTTTCATGGCAGCACACTGCCGCATAGATTGTTTGATTGTAGAAAATAGGATTTAGTTCTTAAACTTTATATGTTAATTTTATTTTTAAATTTTCCTTTCGTCCTTGATGTTTGTCCATAGTCGTTATATTTGTATGTGCGTGTGTTTGCTGTGAATAAATGTCTATCTATCTATCTATCTATCTATCTATATATTATCCGTGAAAAATGAGCTTTTACTGTAAAACTAATAAGCGATTCAAGATGCCAGACAGGAGAGGAGAGACAGCGAGTCTTGGTAACTAAAACTTTAATAATATTTCTCTATATATTTTTCATTTCGTTTGCACTTTTTATAGAGTGCCTTTTTCCTGCACAATATTAGACACTGCACGTAAACAAAGTAAATATGGAAGTTCAGTGCAGTTACTTGGCTTTCAAATTGACAGCGGACCACAAACAAGAAACAAATTTAGAACTTTATTTATTTACGGTTGTTCCATTATTTACAATGTATGCACTTACTATTTAAAAGTAAGATATAAAAAATAGTAGATGAGCGTGAGGTTCACTTGATCCTACCTTATTTAAATGACATAAATCAGTGATATCAAGGTAAAATATTCGGAAAATATAATGATAAATATTCGGATTGAAGCCGACAAACCTACCATTCGTTACCAGTTTGGAATTTCGATATTCAGTCCAGTCATTTCATGCATAATTCATTTCATTTTATAAATATATGTTTATTTAATGTTAAGAATATATTTTATGTGTATACATATCAACCACTGCTGTGACATCTTTAGCGGTTTTCGGACTTGACACAGCGACGTTCCACAGAACGCAATGTGCACTTCACCGGTTTTTCATCTATGAACGGTGGTTCGTTACCCTGTCGGAATTTCGATATTCCTCCCACCCGATCAATGCCCGAAGTTTCCAGACGTGGGGAAAACATGTTTACAGATAAACATGTCGTCCCGGTGGGATTCGAGTCCACGACCGATCGATGCGCACGGCAGGTGTTTTACCGAACATGCCAACGAGCCCGTCAAACAACTAAATAACAAAAATCAAACTCCTGATTAGATGTATCAAATAACTATCCTGTAAATATTACTATACTATTAATTATAAATATTGGAGCAAGGATGTTCTTTACTTGCTACAAGTTATTAAAATAATTGAAGCGCTTATGAAAATATCTATGACATACATTATACTTGGTTGTCTTTTGCCTCTACATTTTCCCTATAACAGAGAGTAATGAAAATACCTTTATATGACGGCATGTCGGGAATCATGTAGCTATTTATATCGAAAAAGAAATAAGTTCTAATCCTAAACACCTATAAGAGATGAATTAGAAATCTCTTCTTGTAAGTTGATGGAATACAATATCAAGAAAAAGTAGCATATCAATACTACATAGGTCAAAATAAAAAAGTTTGTATATCTGTAACTCAATTCAATTGAAATAGTTGAACATAGACAGGTCTTGTTGTACGCATACCACCTTGATGTCTGGAAGTCCACAACTGCGCGATTCCTGAGACATTTCTTACCTCGCACAACCACTCTGTGGAATCAGCTTTCGCCGGCGGTTTTTCCGAACCGATACGACTTGGAAACCTTCAAGAAACGAGCCTACATCTTTCTTAAAGGCCGGCAACGCACCTGCAAGCCCTCTGGTGTTGCGGATGTCTATGGGCGGCGGTGATCACTTACCATCACGTGAGCCGCCTGCCCGTTTGCCCCCTATACTATAAAAAAACGTTAATGTTCGCGCCACAATATTGGCAATCTTCACATCCTAAACCCGCCGTCCTGTCAATATCTGTTCCTCTCTTTCCGATGCCTTCCTTTCCCTATATACGACCATCTTCGTCTCTCTAGTGGAAGGTTCGAGAGAGGGGGCCGCCGGCGCATCGCAACAGAAGAAGTCGCCGTTCAACCTTTGAGCGAAGACGCCGCCGCGATTCATATTTTTACAAACATTATTAAGTGTGTGCCGTGCTTCATATTATACAGTCCACACCGCATCCGCATGCGAGGAAGAGAACGAAGGAATACAAGGTAGGTCGTTCCTTTCATTTATCTTTATCCTTAGCTCCTTCTAAGCATCGAACCCGCATCTCCGCCATCTTGTGGTGCAATAACCTTGCATCGCCCTTGCGCGCACACATTTTCTTTGGTCACTTCGAGCCACGGATATTTACCTAATTAATATTCGTTCAAAAACCGCATTTAATTTCCGCTATTCTTTTAAAAAAAAAAAAACCGCATTTAATTTCTTTCCGCAATTCTTAAAAAAAAAAAAATAACGCCTAAACTTATTATATCGATTTTCTATATCGCTTAAGCTATTTATTATATAATTTATTTGTTTCGCTATTACGGTAAATAATATCTCTGTTCGTTTCATCGTTATATGATAGTTAGATCGCCGCTTCGATTTCTAAAAATTTCTACGCATTTAACTTTATTTCTTACGCATACTTATAAAAATGACTACCCGCTCTAAAGCTAATATGGAAGATAATTCTCAAGATGAACCTCTCGATTCTAGGTCTATCCAACACTTAACGTTAGTAGGTAAACGCGACTGTTTATTTGAACGATTACAAACAATATATAATCGATCGTTTAAGATTACAAATGACACCGACAAGGATCTATTTTTGTCTGGAATGATTTCTTTAGATCGAATACGCACAGAATTTAATGAAATTATAGCCAAAATTAATGTCACTGAATTATCTTTAAATCCAAGTTCTTTGGTTAATTTTCAAAGTATTAATAGCTTTGAGGATATGTATTGTCATTGTAAATATGTTCAAGAAAAATTAAATAAAACTGTTTCCATTTGTCAACCGCAACGCAAGTCGTTTCGATTACCCGAACTTGATTTAATGATGTTTAACGGGGATCCAATGCAATGGCCAATATTTTTTGAATCATTTAAACGCATTATTCATGAAAATCCCGATCTTTCTGACCACGAACGGGTACAATATTTAATTAATAAGCTATCAGGCCCCGCCCTTTCCGCTTGTGCTGGTATTGT
Source organism: Anthocharis cardamines (assembly GCA_905404175.1). NCBI lineage: Eukaryota > Metazoa > Arthropoda > Insecta > Lepidoptera > Pieridae > Anthocharis > Anthocharis cardamines. Next base: position 7,345,962 of record FR989964.1, read on the forward strand.
TCCTAATGCTGAGAACTATTCTCTCATTTGGGACATACTTGTTTCAAAATATGAAAACAAACGTAGTTTAGGATTAGCTTATTTGGATGAAATTTTTAATTTTAAATCACTAAGTACCGCTTCACCTAAAAATTTACAGTTATTTCTCGACAAATACTGCACCGCTATTTCTAGTTTGGAATCTTTAAAAATAGATAATTTAGCCGATTTTATATTACTTCATTTATCTTTAAAAAAGTTAGATTATAATACAGTTCGTTCATTTGAAATGCATAATATGCATAAAAAATGTATTCCTACTTATACAAACTTAATTACATATGTTCGCGAGCAACATAGAATATTGCAACGAATTGGGCCCGACCGCAATGATAAGAAACCTGTTTCTTCAATGCATTCGTTTGTTACGGCCGCCGCGAGTTCTACGTGTCCGTTTTGCAAACAAGCTGATCATTACACTTTGTATAAATGTTCTTCATTCAATAATCTTTCTACTAATGACAAATTCAACTTTATAAAACAAAATAAAGGATGTTTTAACTGTCTTAGTATTTCGCATATGATAAATAAATGTAAATCGAAATTTAATTGCAAATATTGTGGTAAAAAACATCATTCAATGTTATGTCGTAACAAGTCATCCCCTCGTGATGAGTCACGCGCTAATGCCGCGCCGCGGCCGCCGCGTGCGCAGGCTGTGAGCGCTCAGTCAAATAGAAATGTCTTATCGGCACAGCTGACTGCCGCTCCCGCTTCACCTGTTAATAACTCCCCCGCGTCTCCCTTACATTGTTGTCATTCACCCGCGACGCATTCACAAGAGGTTTCGCTTTGTAATACACAAAATGCGTTGAAGTCTTTCGGTAGCGATTATACTACTTGTTTATTAGGTACAGTACAGGTTTATGTTACCGATTCTAACGGTAAAATTCATACCGTACGCGCTTTAATTGATTGTGCATCACAAAGTAATTTTATAACGACAAATTGTTGTTTAAAATTAAATTTAAAAATAAATAAAACACATAATCACATTGTCAAGGGCATCGGTTCGTCATCTAACCCGATTAAAGGGGTAGTGTCAACTGTTTTATCGTCGCGTATAAATAATAACTTTATTTCAATTAATGCTTTTACTATAGACAAGATAACCGATAATTTACCTTCGCAAAAGGTCGATGTATCTTCTCTTACGCATTTAAACCGTCTTCCTCTCGCTGACGAAGAATTCTATTCGCCTTCTGAGATTGACATTCTCTTAGGCGCCCCGATATACTCGGATATATTAATGCCAGGTCGCTTTACTGGTCAACCTGGTACTCCCACCGCGTTTGAAACAATATTCGGTTATATTGTAATCGGCACCGCTCCTATTCTAACCGCATATTCGAACAACGATTCTAATAATAATTCTTCCGCTATTTCTCTTTGTACGTTTGCTGAAAACCCGCGTTTAGATAACCTAGTTCAACAATTCTGGTAGCTCGAAGAGGTGCAATGCGCTACACCCTTGAGTCCAGCCGCTGAAGAAAACGAAATGTTTTTTAAAAATAATTATTCACGAGATTCCTCCGGGCGTTACACTGTAGCGTTACCCTTTTCAAACGAACCCGCTCACGTTCTTGGAAATTCTTACAACATTGCTAAGAAACGTTACTTATATCTTGAACGTAAGTTAACCGCTTCATCCCATCTTCGTATGGAGTATGACGCCATAATAAAGGAATATTTGTCTAAGGGATATATTTCAGTCGTGGACAATGACGATCACTTGACTGGTTATTATATTCCACATCATGCAGTTGCTAGGTTGGATAAAACTACTACTAGATGGCGCATGGTTATGGACGCCAGCGCAAAGACAGAACTTAATGATTTATCTTTAAATGATATTTTATATGTCGGTAATAACTTACAAAATAATCTTTTTGTTATTTTACTAGATTTTCGCTTATATAAATTCGCTTTTACGTCTGGGGTCAAACTCAGAGATGATCTCCGCGAGTTGCTCAAGGCCGGGGGCTTTGAGTTAGTAAAATGGGCTAGTAACACACCCGAGCTCATTGAGTCTTTACCGCTTTCTGATAGGCAAACAGCTAATATAAACTTTGAAAATTCAGATTCGAACATAAAGGTTGCTTTACAATGGATCACCGCGTCTCCACATAGATTTAAAACATTTGTTGCTACTCGCATAACAAAAATCGTTTCCGCTATACCCGCTGACAAATTCCGACATGTTTCTGGTTCTCAAAACCCTAGTGACTGTTTGTCACGTGGTTTGTCGCCCGCATCATTATTAAATCACCCTCTATGGTTTACCGGTCCCTCTTGGTTAACTGATCACCCTAGTGAATGGCCAGTTACATCAGTCGTGCCGTCAAACGCAGACACTGACTTACAAGAAGTAAAGAAAATTATTTATTTTTCCGCTACTACTGCGTGTGAATATTCTAGCCCGCTGCTAGAACTTTCACATCGTATTTCTTCCTGGGTTTTACTTCTTCGTACAGTTGTTATAATTTTCCGCTTCATTAAAAAACTCCCGCGTTCTAATCATATTTATACCGCCGAAGACATTACCTTTGCAGAATTACAAATACTAAAGTCCTTACAAATTTTATATTTTTCGGATATAATAAAAAATCTTAAATGTAATAACCGCTGTTCACGTGCTATACAAAGACTTAGGCCTTTTTTGGATTCTGACGGACTCATTCGAGTTGGTGGTAGACTTGTCAATGCCAATCTTGAGTATGATCATCAACATCCTATTCTCTTACCGCGAAAAGACCGAGTAGTTGAGTTGATAATATCTTATTATCATCGCAAAAACTGTCATACCGGTCCAGTTACATTAATGTCAATACTTAGACAACGGTTTTGGATACTATCTTGCCGTAACATAGTGCGCTCTGTAATACATAAGTGTAATTTTTGTTTCAAGGCGAACCCAAAACCTAGTATACCGATAATGGGAGAGTTACCTGCCTGTCGTGTTACGAATCTAAAGCTTTTTTCCACACCGCTGTGGATTATGCTGGCCCCATTTCTATAATTCCTTATAAAAAGCGTGGAGTCCGTTCAATAAAGGCATATCTTTGCATATTTGTTTGTATGGTTGTACGCGCTGTACACGTGGAACTTACTACCGATCTTAGCACTAGTTCATTTCTATCGGCTTTCAAAAGATTTATCGCACGCCGTGGTACAGTTTCGGTTTTATATTCGGACAATGCCAAAAACTTTATCGGTGCTAAAAATGCATTATCAGACATTTATTCGCTAGTGAACTCTAGTCAATACAATGAATCTTTTGCAAATGAGCTTTCCGCTAACCGTATATCATGGAAATTTAATCCACCGCGAAGCCCACACTTTGGTGGCTGTTTTGAAATATTTGTTAAAGCATTTAAGACGCACTTACATCGGGTAATAGGTGATCAGTTACTTACTTATGAGGAAATGTTAACTGTACTTACGCAAATCGAATGCGTTATAAATTCACGCCCGCTTACTCTTTTAAGTGAGGATCCTTCGGAACCCACTGCTTTAACGCCCGCACACTTTTTAATGTCTTTGCCTGTTAGGAATATACCCGCCTGTAAGATTGATAGTGAACCCGTTCATTTACTGAAGCGTTTTGCGTTGTTGGATCAAATGATACAGTCTTTCAGTAAACGCTGGAAGTTAGAGTAACTTAATTTGCTTCAATCCAGAAACAAATGGAATACTCAATCCAGTCCTGTTACAGTAGGATCAATCGTAATTATTGTGACAGATAATACACCGCCTCTTTCGTGGCCTCTTGGTATCGTCATGGAAACCTATCCAGGCAAAGATGGTATCTGTAGAGTAGCTTCAGTTAAAACCGCAACTGGTATCTACAAGAGACCTGTTGTTCGTTTATGTACTCTACCTTCTCAATAATTTAAACCGCTCTTATTTTTCAATAATTTAAACCGCTCTTATTTACATAATTTAAACCGCTCTTATTTTACATATTTTAAACCGCTCTTAATAGTTTCAACCGCTCTTAGTTTACAACCGCTATCAGTTTCAACCGCTCTTAGTTTAAACCGCTCTTAGTTCTCAACCGATCTTAGTTTAAACCGCTCTTAGTTTTCAACCGCTTTCAATTTAAACTTTAATATTCTTACTTTACCGCGTTTTCTTAAAAACCAATGGTTTTTAGGCCGGGGGCATGTTCGCGCCACAATATTGGCAATCTTCACATCCTAAACCCGCCGTCCTGTCAATATCTGTTCCTCTCTTTCCGATGCCTTCCTTTCCCTATATACGACCATCTTCGTCTCTCTAGTGGAAGGTTCGAGAGAGGGGGCCGCCGGCGCATCGCAACAGAAGAAGTCGCCGTTCAACCTTTGAGCGAAGACGCCGCCGCGATTCATATTTTTACAAACATTATTAAGTGTGTGCCGTGCTTCATATTATACAGTCCACACCGCATCCGCATGCGAGGAAGAGAACGAAGGAATACAAGGTAGGTCGTTCCTTTCATTTATCTTTATCCTTAGCTCCTTCTAAGCATCGAACCCGCATCTCCGCCATCTTGTGGTGCAATAACCTTGCATCGCCCTTGCGCGCACACAGTTAACTTTATCAATATAATAATATGCACTGCTAATACTTCATTATTGTATCGGTGTGACATTTCTCATTGCAAAGATTAAAAGTCGAGACTATAATCCATGACTTTCAAAGCAACAGAAGGCAAGATTCAATTCAAAGTTTACTCATTAGAAATGGTTGAATTAGAGGTGATTTCAGCTTTCATAAGTCACATTAATATAGAGCAAGTACAAATACTTCAAATATTATATATTGCGTATAAAATGTTTGATCAAATCATGAGATGAAATTGAAAATAACTCAGACCTTGTGATTATTCCTAAAAGCTTTGATCCAAAATTGTATTTATATTTATCTCGAATTAAATATGTATCTACGAAAAGTATTTATACGTATTTAGATATAATAAGTTAATTAAAAATTATATATTTTTTATTATAACCTTGTAAGAAAATTATAATAATTAATGGATTAATAAATGATAAATTCCCAAACTGTTTGGCGATATTTAACTTATAATTAATTAAGCCACGTTATCTTTGTACCTTACTGTTAAAGGAAATATATGACGCGATATTTAAAAAATAAATCAACCAAAAAATTTAATCAGAGGTAGGAAATAAGAGAGATGAACATTATGCAAAGGAAATTGACGGAGCGCCCAAACTGCCAAGTTTACACCTTTTGCCGCGTGCATTACGCTAATTGAATTATTACGTTGGAAAAACTGTTCAAAGTTATGGGTGACAGGTGGAAAAATTACGTCGTCATAAATTTTACAGTAAAATCTTTGCTCTAAGTAAAAACCATTCCAAAATGTACTTGTACTTAACAAATAAAATAAAATAACTTTTACCAGATTAAAATCCGATTTATTATTTATATTACATATGTATCCCGTTTCGAACGCTTTCCAGCAAACGGGAAACATAATCACGGGAAGACTGAAATGTGAAAGCTTTCAAATCTGAATTATTGCAAAGTTAAGTCTTACGGAGTTGGTATTTGCTGTATTTTTCTATGTTATGACAATATTTACTAACTTGGGGTTTTAGATTTGTAATTATTTATTTCCAGGTAAGTCACCATCTTATCTATTGAAGTTTTTAATTTCAATAGCCTCGCGTTCTAGTCTGGGAAATAATCTACTTTCTCTTGCGAGTTTTTCATTAAAATGTGTGATACCCGCGCTAATAAATTACAATATTATGTGTTAAAATTGTTCCCGCTGAGAGCTTATGTCTTACAAGCGGTATCTTATGATGTTTTGTGCGCTTACGATAGGCGTAAGAGGCAAATCAACCTGCGTTGTGACGGTAGTTAATTAAGGACCTCACCCTAATTTGCATGCCCGTATTTTACAGCTACTCGGTTTAAATTAAAACTCTTAAAGCTCATTTATGCTCGTGAATAACAAGTTTTTTTCCTTTGTTACGATGTAAGATAAGAATATTGACATCCATGGATATCCTCCGCACACGATACCTGGAAGTAGGTACACGAGCTTTTTGACAAGTTGTTGTTAGTGTTGTATAATAATCAATTAAAATTTGTACATTGTATTTCTTTATTATATGGTGCCTACTGCGTTTGCTTTAATTGTTTACTACATGTATAAGTTTTTAATATTATTAAACTGTAATGTAATTATGTATGTAAACGTTGACAAACAAAAGGGTTTAGGCAGCGTTTTCGATGAAAGCTCCCAAGCGGCTTGACTTTTTCCGACACTTTCAACAATTATCGTTATATTTCAACCAATTTACACAAAACCTTAACAAATTATATACCTTCCTCAGGAATCACTCTACCTATTCGTGACCGAATGAAAATCCGTTCAGTAGTTTTTGAGTTTATCGCGAACAGACAGACAGATGCGGCGCAGGTCTTTGTTTTATAATATGTAGTGATAAAGACAAGTAATATTCCGGTGGTACTACATTGAAAAATTGATGATTCAAAAGTGGTTTAGAAATTTAATTTTATTATTAACAAATGTTTCTATATTTTTGACAAAATAAAGAAACCATTCGTATTAAGAAACATTGTTCAGCTTTCGGAATTTATCTAATTTAGCCTTCGAACAACAATACACTATGTAAATGAATTTAGCAATAACTTTGACTGCAATTTCAATATTTTACTTGACCGCGAATCATTTCATAAACGAGATATACCAATTTAATTAAAGTATGCTTGATTAAATTCCATTCTCGCCTTTTAGCAGAGCTGGAAGATTCATAACATTCCCGAGGTTCCAACTCTTATCTGAATGCTTCTCTAATATGTATTTCGCTACTAGTGCTGGATCGTTAAAAACCCACGGATAGATCTAGATAGATAGATTTAGATCTATCTACAAATACAGTGTCTCCGTCAGACTTGATATAATTTGAAGATATCATGGCTGTATTTATATTATTCAGAGAAATATATTAAATGCTTACACTGGGATATAGTGGCTTTTTTGTAAATGAATAAGTAATTGATAATTTTTTTTTTATGTCAGATATCGACAGACGAGTATGAGGTTCACTTGATGGTAGGTGACACCCCAGCCACAGTACATCAGTCAATGATGCGCTGTCGACCTAATTTTTACTTCGAGTATTCGGAAATCCATAGACTGAAACCGAAACGCGCAATATGCACTTCACGGCTTTTCCATCTATGAACGGTGGTTCGTTACCCGGTCGGAATTTAGATATTCCTCCCACCCGATCAATGCCCGAAGTTACCAGACGTGAGGAAAACATGCTTACAGAAAATTATAAGCATGTGCTCCTGGTGGGATTCGAACCCACGACCCTTCGATGCGCACGGCAGGTGTTCTACCGAACGCGCCAACGAGCCCGTCAAAATACAGTCAAGTGTCTCCGTCAGACTTGATATAATTTGAAGATATCAATGCTGTATTTATATTATTCAGAGAAATATATTAAATGCTTACTGGATATAGTGGCTTTTTTGTAAATGACTAAGTAATTGATTTTTTTTTATGTCAGATATCGACAGACGAGCATGAGGTTCACTTGATGGTAGGTTACCTCAGCCACTGAACATCAGTCAATGATGCGCTGTCAACCTAATTTTTACTTCGAGCATTCGGATATTATATTTAAATCTCTTACCTAAACTGATCCCTCGAGTTAAGTGTTTCTTGTTTAATGGACAATATCACAGGTCCGAGATCCTCATCGTTGGTGAAGTAGTTCCAATGTTCTGTCCCGTAGAAGTATTTCTCATAAGTCTCCTGTTCCACGGAGGTGAGTTCGAAGCCTCCAGACCTGTCCCATTGCTCCTCGATGGCGGTTTTCTTTTTCGGCGTACTTCCGCCATTGTCGCTGCTGTCTTCAGCTGCTTCGTCCAATGAGCCGGATCTTCTGTGGCGATCTGTGAGAACACATACAAAATAAAGGAGAAAAACGTTTTCTTTTTTAAATTGCTAACAATCAGCCATAAGTCAGATTCTATACGACTCATATATTGTTATTAGCGTGTAATCTAAATTATAAATGTAAATCTATATAATATGCTCTAAAATATTAGAGATTGAAAGTCCTCATCAAAAACTTTTGTAAGAACAAACGGGAACCACAAACCAAAACATTATCTATGTATAATTATATTATATACATTTGTTTTTGTTGATTTTTTCAAAAAGCTCCGAATCAGTTTCAATAATGAAATATGAACCTACCAAATCAACAAAGAATCATCAAAATTGGCGGAGTTATCGAGTAATAAACATACAAAAAAAAACAACATATAGTCGAATAGAACCTCTTGCTTTTTTGAAGTCCGTTAAAATTTATGAATTTGATATACTTCTCGATTAAATATTCCTTCAAAATAAACATAGTACATATAAATTGTTTACGCATCTCGAAGAGATGCTTGTTCCGTGCAAAAGGGACAGGATGTCAGGGTAAATTATAAATAATGATGCCGTTCCTTTAACAAAATTATAAGGTAACATCTGAGTGACGTTTTTCTTTTCTCATCCTTTGTTATGTTCTTTTATTATTTGTCATCATGGATTACCGTGTCTATTAAGAAAAGTCTGTTAAATCTTGCACACCTGAGCTATATTTAAAGTACTTTAAAATCATTGCAAACTAAGCTTCAGCAATATTAAGATCGTAAGTATTTGTATTTGTGTTTATATTAATAATATAAATTCCTTATTATTATTATTCCGAACGAACCGCTGAACTGAATTTGATAAAATTAAGTATGGGGATAGCCTGAACCTGGCATTAAACACATGCTACCAATGATCTTATAAGCAGAAATGCGCAAAAAGTATTTATGTATTCTATTACGAATTTACATTTGCATTAATAACAGAAACATAAAAAAAAGAAATCTAAGTCTCGTTTTTTTTGTAAAAATTACAATTTGTAAGCATATTGTTCAAGATTAGATTTAAGCACTTGTCAAAAGGAGGAACTGTCATCTGTCAGTTGACAATTAATTTTAATATATTTTTTTTGACATTTGTAAGGAGCCATTAAACCATTTGCTGTTGTACCAGGAGGTTATTATTTTCATATATCCTAATCTTTCTTCATAATTTAATTGAAATATCCATTTCACAACATGGTCCTAAATCGAGCTGGATAAAGGATTTATAAGAAGAAAGATAATTTCAAAGGATTGCTGGAATAATTTGAAGTTAAAGTTGACCACCTGGATGACCTCATTGGACAAGTGGTTTGATGAGTATAATTTCGGTAATAAGTTAAGTGTTCTTCATTATTGTTTGATTTAAACCCAATACTTAATTATTGTAATTATTTTGTGTAATATTTATTTAGGCATAAAGTATTTTGGCGTTTTACAACAAATAGGAACATATAATAATTGGTAACGTACCGAATCATTATTTCAAACTTTAATTTGTATTAGGTATTTAAATTAATGTGTAAAGATTAATAAATTGTTAAAGTAAATGTTAACTCAATATTATATTAGTTACACTATATGATGCAGGTTTTTTGTTAATTCTTAGCCCATCTTTTATATTCTAGTGTAATTAAATTTATTATTATTTGTATTTTAATATCTTATAATAATCTTTTATTGAGAACAATACTTAAAATTAATTTAATTTCAGTAGAAAATACTTCAATTTACCTATACAAATTGTATTCAAAGCATTTTTGTTCAATTATTAATTCCTTTGTATTATACATTCCAGATTATTATTATTATTATTTTGATATCTGCATCTCACAATGTCTGAAGAAAGGGATCTTATTAAAAAACGAGCCAGTTTTAAAGGCCGTTTAACAAATTTTACCAATTACCTGGAGGAAATTTTGGACATTACGTTGGATGACCAGACTGCAGGGGAGGTACGGTTGCGTTTGTGTAAGATGGAACTCTTGTACGATCAATATGATGAAGTTCAATTACGGTTGGAATGTATTAGTGATAACGTAGATGGGCAAATTAGTGAACGTTCAGACTTTGAGTCTCAGTATTTTAAAATTATGACCAAGGCTCAGAAATTATTATCTGATTTTGAAAAAAATGATAACCATTCTTCAGATAAATGTTCAAGAACAAGTAATCATCAATTCATTAAACTACCAACTATACAATTACCTAAATTCACTGGGTCATATGAGACTTGGTTGGAATTTAGAGACACTTTTACCAGTTTAATTCATTCCAACACTGATATTGACAATATCAACAAATTTCATTATCTGCGAGCATCACTAGACGGCTCTGCTGCTGTGGTAATCAAATCAATTGAGTTTTCATCAAAAAATTATACAGTGGCATGGCAAATACTTTGTGAAAGATATGATAACAAGCGTTTATTAGTACAAAACCATATTTCTTGTTTATTCAATATTCCTAATATAGTCAAAGAGTCATCATATATTCTAAAAAATTTAATTGATTTATTAAATAAAAATCTCAGAGCTTTAGAATCGTTGGAGGAACCGGTTAAACACTGGGACACTTTACTAATTTATATTGTGACAAACAAATTAGATTCAAAAACTTATAGAGAATGGGAGGAGTTCAAAGGCCGTATAGAACTCAACAAGGTTATCACTTTTGAAAATTTTATTAGTTTTTTGCGCAATCGAGCTGACCTAATTGAGACGCTTGAAATGTCGCGCAACAGTCAATCTTTCAGTGCTGCTGGTAAGTCAACCTCAAAAGTCAGGTCTATGGTAACAGTACCGGCATTAAATAAAAATAATGTTGATTTAAATACACCTATAACCTGTCCTAAGTGTAAAGGTGATCATAGCTTAAATAACTGTTCTCAATTTTTGGCTTTGAGTAATAATGCTAGGTTTGAATTGTTACCAACTTTAAAAGTGTGTTTTAACTGTTTAAGAAAAGGTCATTTTTCAAATAGATGTCATAAACCTGGCTGTAAATTATGTAAGCGCAAGCATAATACTCTGGTACATATGGATGATTTGAAAATGATGTCAAATAATAATATTTTAACTGAAAATAATTGCAACTTAAAATCTTCAGTATCATCATCGCAGTCAACGTCCTCAGATAGTAAGGCTGTAGTTTTGTCAACAAATGTCACATCCATTTTTAATGGAATTCAACAACATGAGATTTTATTATCAACTGCTTTGATAAAATTATTTGACAGTAATAATCAAGTTCATATTGTTCGTGCTGTACTGGATAGTGGCAGTACATCATGTTTCATTACTGAAAAACTTTTCCAGCGGTTGAATTTAACCAGTAGTCAAATTAATAGATCAGTTATTGGTATTAATAATGTAGCTTCTCAAGTAGGCAAGGCATGTCAAATAAGAATGTCTTCACTTGATGATCAATTTTGTATAGATCTTAATTGCTTTATTTTGCTTTTGATTATTGATAAAATGCCAAGTTATAAAATTAAATTATCAGATTTCAAAATTTCATCTGATATTTGTTTAGCTGACCCTACATTTTATGAATCAGCTGATATTGATGTCTTAATAGGTGCTGACATTTTTTGGGACTTGTTAGGATCACAAAAAATATCATTAGGCAGTGGTAAACCCATTTTATTTGAAACAAAATTAGGGTGGATAGTTTCTGGCCGTATTGATTATAATTATATCAGTTTAGCTTCGGATAAGCATGTTAGGTGTAATCTGAGTCAATTAAATACTGCTTCTGATAATGGCATGGACATATTACGCTCTGATTTGTTACGATTTTGGGAGTTAGAAGAAATTAGCTCCAAGTCTTCATATTATTCACCTGAAGAAAAACTTTGTGAAGAGCATTTTGTTAATAACACTACTCGTCTTAGTGATGGTAGGTTTTGTGTGCGTATACCGTTAAAAAAAAATAATCCAACTATACTAGGTGATTCGTATAAACGGGCGTCCCATTGTTTGCAGTCTTTAGAACGAAGATTAAATAAAAACTTAAATTTATCTCAATTGTATCATGATTTCATGATGGAATATGAATCATTGGGCCACATGTCAAAGGTTGAGGGCACTGATATTAAAAATGACACTCATTTCATTCCACATCATGGAATTTTGCGTGAAAACAGTACAACTACAAAGTTAAGAGTTGTTTTAATGCCAGTTCACCCACTACTACTGGAATTTCGTTTAATGATTTACAAATGGTTGGTCCAACGATTCAAGATGATTTATTATCAATATTACTTAGATTCAGACAATATAAATACATTTTGTCTGCAGACGTGGAGAAAATGTATCGTCAGATAGTCGTTCATCCAAGAGATAGACACTTGCAACAAATATTATGGCGAGATAGTATGTCTAAACCTGTTGATATATATAAATTAAATACAGTAACTTATGGCACTGCTAGTGCTCCATTTCTTGCAACAAGATGTTTACATCAACTAGGTCTCGAATGTAACGATTCAAAAATTGCTAAGGTTATTAAATGTGATTTTTTTGTTGATGATCTGCTTACCGGCTGCGATGATTTTGATGATGCTTTGTTCATACGAGATGCAATTACAAGTACACTTGCATCAGCTGGTATGCATTTAAGAAAGTGGAGATCAAATAATTCCAGACTTTTACAGTCTGAATCTTCATCATCAACTTTAAATTTAAATATTGGATCAAATGAGTTTGGTAAATTGTTAGGATTATACTGGCATTCAAATTCCGATGAATTATCATTTCCTTTAAGTTCATTAGAGTTTAAAGGTAGTACGAAACGAGATATATTATCTGTTATTGCACAAATTTTTGACCCTTTGGGACTTTTAGCTCCCTGTACAATAACAATGAAGATGTTAATGCAAAAACTATGGTTAAATAAATTAAGTTGGGATGAACCAATACCACAGGAGATTTTTAAGGCATGGCATAAAATCTTTGAAACTTTGTCTCATTTAAATAATTTGTATATTCCTCGCATAGTGGTATGTGATTTGTATAAGGAGCTAGAACTTCATATTTTCACCGATGCGTCTGAACAAGCATACGGTGCATGTGTTTATGTACGGAGTCGTAACGATAAAGATGAAATAACAATTAGATTATTGATTGCAAAAAGCCGTGTAGCCCCTATCAAACCCACAACAATTCCAAGATTGGAATTGTGTGGTGCTTTGGTTGGTGCTCGTCTCTATGAAAAGGTAATAGATTCATTGCGTGTCGACATTAAACAAGTATTTTTCTGGTGTGATTCCACAATTGTACTAGGATGGTTGCAAATGATGCCCTCCAAACTTCAACCATTTGTCAGAAATCGAGTGGCTGAAGTGTTGGAGAAGGCGGGTAACTGTACCTGGAGGCACGTCCCAACATTACAAAATCCTGCAGATCTCATTTCTCGAGGTGTAGATATGAGTCAACTGCAGAAATTGGATTTGTGGTGGTCCGGTCCAGAATTTTTAAAACTCAAACCAAGTTTGTGGCCTACTCAAATTATTCAGTCTGATGATTTGCCTGAGACTCGACCTGATGTATCTTTACTGACGATTAAGGATTCTAATTTTGATCCAATAATAAATTTTAGTCACTTTTCTAATTATATGCGTCTTGTGCGGTCTGTTGCTTATGCTCTGCGATTCATAAATTTGTGCAAGAAAAAATCAATTGTAACCAAATTTTTAACATCTGCTGAGCTCCAAGATGCATTAAACTTAATTATTATTAAATGTCAAGAGGAAACGTTCCCAGAGTATAAATTATTACTGAATAACCAAAGTTTACCTAAGAAAAGTTCTTTGTTAAAATTTAATGTATTCTTAGATGACAACAAAATACTTCGGGTAGGAGGACGTCTTGACAATTCAGATTTTAATTTCAACAAAAAACATCCTATATTATTACAGTCCACTCATATTTTCACAAAACTATTATTTTCTTATGAACATCTAAAATTAATGCACGCTGGTCCTCAATTATTGTTATCCTCTATTAGGGAAAATTATTGGCCAATTGGAGGACGGAGTTTAGCTAAGGTTTGCTTTCACAAGTGTTTGCGATGCCATCGTCTTAAAGGTAAAATTGTAACACCGTTAATGGGAAATTTGCCACAACAGCGATTGCAATCTGGTTTTCCATTTCAAAATGTTGGTGTGGATTATGCTGGTCCCATAATGTCTGCTAGTCGACAAGGGAGAGGCTGTAGAATGGTTAAAACTTATATAGCTATTTTCATTTGTTTTTCCACAAAATGTATTCATTTAGAACTAGTAGGAAATTTAACTAGTAATACTTTTATACTTGCTTTAAATAGATTTATTTCAAGAAGGGGAAAACCAACCAATATTTACTCCGATAATGGAACTTCATTTGTTGGTGCGTACAATGATCTTTCCAAATTTCTTAAGCTCAACTGTAGTTCTATCGGCGAAAAGTTATCCAACGATGGTGTCAATTTTCACTTTATACCTGCATACTCGCCTCATTTCGGAGGATTGTGGGAAGCAGGTGTCAAATCAACTAAATTTCATTTAAAACGAGTATTGGGAAATTGTAATTTAACTTTCGAAGAACTGAGCACTATACTTACACAAATTGAAGCCGTTTTAAACTCAAGGCCTTTAACACCACTGTCCACTGATCCAGAAGATTTAACCCCACTCACACTTGGTCATTTTCTTATTGGACGTCCACTCACTTCTTTACCAGACAGTAAAAACTACCATGATGTTTTACCTCTTACAAGATTTCAGCGTATAGAGCAACTACGTCAACATTTTTGGGTTCGCTGGAGTAAAGAATACGTCTCTGAATTGCAAGAAAGAACAAAATGGCGTTCCAGCAATGATAATTTAAAATTGAATACTTTAGTGGTGGTAAAAGAAGATTCTCTTCCACCTTTAAAATGGAAGTTAGGAAGAGTGGTATCTGTCTATCCTGGAAGCGACGGTATTGTTCGTGTGGCTGATATCAAAACTTCGTCCGGCATTATTCGAAGGGCATTCAACCGTATTTGCCCATTGCCGATTGATTCTACGGTTGAAACCGGTGGTTTCAACGCCCGGGGGCATGTTCAAGATTAGATTTAAGCACTTGTCAAAAGGAGGAACTGTCATCTGTCAGTTGACAATTAATTTTAATATATTTTTTTTGACATTTGTAAGGAGCCATTAAACCATTTGCTGTTGTACCAGGAGGTTATTATTTTCATATATCCTAATCTTTCTTCATAATTTAATTGAAATATCCATTTCACAACACATATAAATACCCTGCGTGCTCCAGTCGCGAGTACCTATCTAATAAAAGTTCTGACCTTTGAATCTTCGCGTATGCATCAATAATGCACAAGAATGTCACAGGAAAAATTTCATAGTCCCCTCTTATACGATTAGGCATTCTCCGCTGGGATGAGAAATGAATATTCTATGTTCCTGGGATTGCCGATTACGCCACACAAAGTACGAAAATGGCGAAAATATGCCCCTTTTTCACATGACTGTAGTGAATAAATTTGATATAAGAACAATAACAATATTGTTTACGTTTTATAAAACGGGGGTGCTTGGATTTTCAAGTTTTTCAAAGACTAGAAAATCTAGCATTATTTAGTAAAACGGTTACAAGGTTACTTGCTGCGATGGCATAGTACAGATTATAGAGGTACAGAATGAGGTAGTCTAGAATGACAAAAAAAATCTGCTCACTACACCGTATTTTAATATTATACCGTGGTATGAACGTATCAGGCACGGAAATGCACGGAAATGAAATGCGTCAGCAAAAATTAAGATTGAATTATCTTAATTTTATGTTATTTTGGCACTTGCGTTTGAATTTTCATAAAACATATTTCTTCTTCGTCTTCTTCCTGTCCTGTTCCCTTTTTTATTTGGGGTCGGTGCAGTATGTTCTCTTTTTCAATTCTCTCCTTTCACTCGCCATATCATTCTTCACACAGTCAATTCATGTTTTTGACATCCCTCGATGTTTCTTTTTTGT
Source organism: Anthocharis cardamines (assembly GCA_905404175.1). Taxonomy (NCBI): domain Eukaryota; kingdom Metazoa; phylum Arthropoda; class Insecta; order Lepidoptera; family Pieridae; genus Anthocharis; species Anthocharis cardamines. The sequence continues at coordinate 7,361,972 of FR989964.1, forward strand.
TATTGTTTCGTAAAACGTATTTAAAAAAATACAAATATAATATTTAAATGAGACATAAAATTAAACTAATATTATGACTGGACTTTCTTTATAATTATCCTAAAGATCCTTATTATTACTTAACAATAAGGAAAATAAGAAGCTGAGTGTTTGATAATAATAGGACGAGTCAGGGTGTCGGGCGCCAAGCATCTTGCTATAATAGAACCGCTCGATAAATTGAAAACGTGTGTCGAATGAGAGCGGTTGATTGATGATTTTTATATTTTTATACGTAATTCGTCCTCAACAATGCTATTAATTCACACTCTAACAATTATTCCAAATATTATATTAAATTATTATTTTTATTTAATCTTTTTATTGCACAAAAAAATGTGTACAAAAGGCGAATTTAAAATTATTTTTCTTACATAAAAATAAATAGAACGTTATTTATTTATTTAAAAAGTAACAATTATTTACAATAAAGCCTTGGCTTGGCAATTAACTATTAGTAAAATATATTTAAGAAATGAGGGATCAAACAAATCATGGTAATAAATTTAACTTAACCAATAAGTAAAGAAACAAATAGGTAAAATTAAGGAGGTTAATATTAATTTAAGGTAGTGCTCTTTGGCCCTCTTCCTGAAGACGTTTATAGACGGTGCGTCGTGAATGTTTCGTGGTAAATTATTCCAATTTATAAATAACAACCTATTAGACTATGTGTATTAAAATTACAAATATATGGAGACGGAGAACATACTCAGAATATACAACAATTTTTTGTCGGCTGACCCAGATACCTCTGCCGGGCTAGCATGACCGCCACGAGATATATCTCGCGCGAGAGAAGACAAACTAAGATGTTAAATATCTCGATAAATTATATCTCGACATCGAATCGAATTTTGATAGAAAAGATATCTCGATCGACAAATGTATCTATTTTTGATATTAAAAGTCGAGTTTTAAGTGTAATTGTCATGTTAGACCCGAAAGAAATAAAGCGATAGTCGATTAAAACACGAGAAAACGGTAGACAAAATTTTGTCGCGCTTGTCATGCTAGCCCGGCTGGACTATCAGCTATTTTATAAAAAAAAGATTAAAATAAAAAACTAACCCATTTTAACTTTATTATGCCAAAATCATAACAATCTATAGTGTTTCATAATATGGTGTGATGAACTAATCAATAGGTAATACTAAACTTCTAATCAACGATGAATATCTTAGTCTCAAAGTATGGAGCTACATATTATCTGAAGAGGTTACGAATACTTCATATTCCTGCAGCCTCTCTGATATCGTCTTAATATTATACTTAACTAGGAACATGCCCCGATTTCACACGTGAGTAGTTCACACACAAAACATAAATAGCCTATGTTACTCGCTGATAATGTAGTTTTGTATTGGAAAAACATTTTTAAAGGAAAAATGAATTTTTCCCTGCCCATATTCTACTAATAGACACGCATTTTCCATTTTCTTCTATCACCCGCCATCTCAGTATTCACACTTTTCATACAATCTTGTAATCCATCCACATATTACGATAAAACAAGCATAACTGCGGACAAATCCTGCTGTTATTATTATTATTACTTTTTTATGTCAGATATCGACAGACGAGCATGAAGTTCACTTGATGGTAGGTGAGCCACAGAACACAACTCAGTGATGCGCTGTCGACCCTAATTTTTACTTCGAGCATTCAGATGTACAATGTACAACAATAAAGTTAAATTAAATTGGTACATAGGTGAGGTTACAATCTTTGTATTGAAATCCATTTTGCCTTAAAAGACCTTAACATCAGGTGATATGCCTGTCGTTTGCCTACTCTAAAATAAAAAGAATTTCACGACAATTATGGTAATATGTGACTCGTAACACGATTTTAATGTACTTTGATGGTCCCACTATAAGGAAAGCGGTTTTGCATAATAATAAACTATACAGCGAAGTTGCGGAGAAGTTGCTAAAGATACTCCATTAAAGTCTCTTTGAAACTGATATTAACTCTTCTAAATACCTTATTATTGACTTGCACGAACATTTTGTCGTTGAAAAGTTACAAATTGAATCTTTTGACTTTGATATCTTTTGAATTTGGTACTTGACCGGTTTGTTTTAAACTAATTATTAAAATGATATTTATGCCTTGAAAATATATCTTGTTTTTATTACATTATCATAATAAACGTTTTAAGTTAAACAACATTGAATCATATCAAATTAAAAAAAAATAGGTTTTTATTTAAAAAAAAAACAATTAGATTCACTTATATCCAATTAATAATAATTATAATGTATATTATTATATATATTATATATTATGTATTATTTTAGCACTATATTTATTTCAAAAACTTTCATTAGGCACAAGTCACCAAAGCAATATTTACGTTGTAAAATGAAACGATATACAATGTATATTCAAAATATACGTATGATATAAGTGAAAATGTTTTAACGAATTGAAACGCGACATAATATTTTTATTCCGAAGTTCCAATTAATGCTTTACAGCAAGCGTAGTAATGAGCAGGGTAGTCTGAATAATAAAGTAACGATTTATTGTTTTGAGCCGTTCAGTGTTTTTCATTAATTTATTACTAGCGATCCACCCCGGCTTCGCACGGGTGCAGATTGAAAAAAAAAAATGCTAATCGGTAAACTACCGTTTGACGGGCTCGTTGGCGCGTTTGGTAGAAAACCTGCCGTGCGCACCGATGGGTCACGGGTTCGAATCCCGCCGGGACAAAATGTTTATAATTTTCTATAAGCTTGTCTTCCCAACTTGTCTTTCCTTGTCTAGTCACTTCGGGCATAAAACGGGTGGGAGGAATATCGAAACTCGGACTGGGTAACGAACCACCGTTCATAGATAGAAAAACAGTGAAGTGCAGATTACGTGTTTCGGTTTCAGTCTATGGATTTCCGAATGCTCGAAGTAAAAAAGTAGGTCGAAAGCGCATCATTGACTGATTTTCTGTGGCTGAGGTATCACCTACTATCAAGTGAACCTCATGCTCGTCTGTCGATATCTAATATAAAAAAAGTATTTAGTCACCGTTACCGTAAAGGTGAAATATTGGAAAAGTCTTGCAATGTAAATCGAAATTGGAAAAGTTTTATAGAGTCGTTAGGAGCGTTCTAGAAAGCGCGTATTATTTCCATATCTTAATTGTATATCTTTGTTCTATTGAAAATAATATATTGAGAATTGGCTTAGTGGTATGCGCATTGGGCTTAGCACCCGAGGTCCCTGAATCAAATCCCAGGAAAAAAAGGAGAAATTGATTTGATCAGATTGAAAAAAATAAGAATTGATTGGATTAAGAACATTGATACTTTACTTGCCTGAATAGAATAATATTTCATTCCTCTTTTACAGTTGAGGCTATACCTCTCTGGAATTCTCTTCCTCCTGATATCAGAAATGCCCAAAGTATCACTTCCTTTCTCAAATTGGTAAAGGAGCATTATCTTTCTGTGTTTTAATCTAATTTTTGTCATTATTTATTGGTCATTACTGTCTGTTTTAATTGTTTCTTATGTATTGTGTGTATTATATGGTTGAGGATTGAGAGGTTCGGAAATACCACTGGCAACAACTAATTCAACAGTGAGTGTTCGAGGCAGAAAATTCCTGAGAAGACGCACGGTTGTGGATTTCCAAGCATCATGGTGAGAACGAAATGTGGCGTTTAGTCGCGATGTCCGATGGTAGATTTCAGCGGCAGGATATTCAGTTGGTCGAAGTTATTTTATTTAAATGTGTGATACTCGCGTTATTTTTATGAGTTTGAGCACAGAACTTATTTTTCCCTGTTCTGTGAGTTTGAGAGCCTCATCCGTTAACAAAAATTCAATGACAGTTCACGTATTAGCGCACATTGTATTGACGGATTGCTTTAAGACTTTAATCAATCATTTCGAATCATGATCGATGGCATGGAAATAACATCATCAAAGTTATCAGTAACATAATTGATATTACTGCTTTTTTATATAAAATATTTTATATCTATTGAAATATACTTACGTCTACTAATAGAACGAGTATATGTACTTGACGTTATTTCCATGTTTGTTACATAAACATACTAAAACTACTTGTATGCAATATTGATTTTTTTAAAAATGAAATCCAAATCAGATGAATCACAAAAAAAATACATTTATGTAGATATATTAAAAACAATAACTAGATTTATAAAATCAGATAAATCACAAAAAAATACGTTTATGTAAATAAAAAATTTCAATAACTAGATTTATAAGTTATTGGAATTTTAAACCTGCGGCTACTTGAAGGCTAGCATTACGTGTTTATTATTCAAAGGTGTGTGGTATGTGGTAAATGAACGAGGTTCGTTAGCCTCCTCCTAAAAAGTCCTCTTCTATATCGACGGTCCCGGAGAACAACGTCATACGTGATTTTAGTACGAAAATTGGTTTTGTTTATTATTTAAATCGGCACTTAAAACTCTATCTAGGCATATTTAATTTTTTCTTCTATGTCATATAGTTTCTGATATTTTCAGACTAATAACGTTCTATCTGTTTTGAATTCCGCGATAAAATGAACGAAGCGCATACGTAACTCTCCGCACGGGGTGAGTGTGATGAGCCCCGGCCGGACTGTTGTCATTTGTGACGTTGTTGTGTGGAGAACATACGCGCATATTATGGTGACCCCGCTTACCGCCACAGTATATTATATTTTATGAAAAACCACCACAAAATAACTATTCCAACATGTGGAAATATACTAGGTCTAAAAAACATCTTAATTTGCTCAAAAACAACTGTAATACTTCAGAACACGATCTTGAAAATGGAAACATTTCTTCTAAAATCACGAATACTTTGATTTCTTTAGGTAAGTTATTATTTTTCGTATACATAAATATATACCAAATGTAGTAAGAAAGTAGAAAATAAGTTTCGTAGCTTTATTATCATTTTTCATTTATAGAAGTAAACTACACGTTATAAGTTTACATATGACGTTATTGGGTGGAGAAACGGTTGAGTTTATTTGTAAGTTAATACGAAGGTAAACTGAATGAATATTAAATACTTAACTGTACTAATAATAAAAAATATAATTTGATCATAGTAAAATATTCAATCTTCAAGTTATTATATGGCATTTTATCGTGGATTTTCTAAAAATATTATTTTTGGTCTTTTTTACAGTGTAATTCAATATCGACAGACGAGCATGAGGTTCATATGATGGTAGGTGATACCTCAGCCATAGAATATCAGTTAATGATGCGCGGTCGACCTACCTACTTCGAACATTCGGAAATTCATAGGTTTTTCTATTTATGAACGGTGGTTCGTTACCCGTTCGGAATTTCGATATTCCTCCCACTCGTTCAATGCCCGAAGTTATCAGACGTAGGGAAGAAAATTGTAAACATGTCGTCCCGGTGGGGTTCGAACCCACGACCCATGTTCTACCGAAAGCGCCAACGAGCCCGTCAGGTTCCGTAATTCATAGTATGCTCGTGTCTATATGCTCATAGTTTACAGGAGTCCAAATTGATATACCATTTAGTATTTAAAATTTTAAGCCTGAAAATTTTAGAATTGGATATTAAATTTTGTCATTTGAAAATTATTAAGATCATATTTCGATATCAATTAGGAGCCCTTTCATTTAATTTTATACCTTGACTTTGGGAATAAATTATTAAATTTAATAATTTACTGCTCAAAATAGACCCAATTTTAGCCATACAGGCTAAACTCCAAAACTATATATATCTTTCCATAGTAGATTCAGATGTTTGTCGAAAAACACGCGAAATTATATATTTAGACATAATAAAAAAATAAAAAAATATCCAAAAAAATAAAATTGGGTTGGACACCCCATATCACTTAGGGGTTTGAAAGATAGATAACTTAGTAGCCGTTTATTAGATTTACTAAAAAAATCATAAGAATCGGTCGAGCCGTTTCGGAGGAGTATGGGAACGAACATTGTGACACGATCATTTTATATATTAGACTAGCAATTGCCCCCGCAATCCCCCTTGTGGGTTGAATTTCGTAAAATCCGTTCTTAGCTGACCTCTACTCGGCGAAAGGAATATTCCTACCATATTTCAAGTTGCTACGCCTTATGGTTCCAGAGATATCGTGATGAGTATCTATATAGGTGGGTATCTCTTTTATATATATAGATTAACACTAACTATAAAATAGAACTTACCATTGTCATTGTCCCGGTCTGGTCCGCTGTCGTGTTCTGACTCTGATTCGTCCCATATCGTATCTGTCGCGATCTTCTGGCGTGAACACTCGATCCAGTAGCCCGGTGTTGGAATCAGATTGTGTGGATACTCCTCGCAGAACTCATCTAAAAAACATCAATTTGAGTCCATGAACTATAACATTAATAGGCGCGTTTCTTTTCTTTTTTTTAAACTCTTTATTGCACAAAAAAATAGTGTTCAAAAGGCGAAATTAATGCCTAAAGGCATTTTCTGGCTTTGTGGAGAGGTATGTATTGCACTACCTGTGCAATAGAAAAAAAAATTCTTGAAGGTTTACAAGTCGTCTGGGTTTGGAAAAATCGCCAGTGACGGATTCGGGTTAGAAAATATGTATATTTCGTGATGTATGTATGTTACAATATTTCTTGATGAGATAAATATTATTTCGGTAATAAGATTATATGTATTTTTAATTTTCTTCTTGAGGGTCAAAGTGACATTTCCCAACGAAAATACAGCTCTCGTTATTTGAGATGATGTAGAGATTTTTTTTAAATTCTCATGTATATTTGATAAGGTCTAGTTATTTTAATATTATACATTTTGTGGAGACAGATTTGTAGAAACAGTATTGAAATTCTACTACGGTGTCCTTTAAATAGGCAAAAGTAGGTGAGACATATTCAAAAATTCAAAAATCATTTAGGTAACACAATGTACAGTGTACACTTATGAGCGTTAATAAAAAATACATATTACTACTAATTTTACATTTAGCGCCAGTTCTCAAATCAAGGGCGGAGAATCAAGGGTGTAGAAGAACTGGCAATAAACTCTCCTCCACTCTTTTTAATCGCCAAGTTTTTGTTTTACTAAATATTTGTAAGGCGCTGCAACCATTACACCATGTTCCACATGACATCTTTAAGTAATTAACTATAATAATAAAAAAATATTGCATACAAAGATCGTATAGGTGGTAGTGGCGTAGTGCTTAAAACGTTTCCCAGCGGTATATTGTAGCGGAGTTAACATTATCAAATATTCGGCATTATGAAAAAAACTCTTTGAGCTAATAATGCAGATTTGAGCCTCGCCAAAACCTCAGTAATCTCTGGCTGTAAACTCCTGGCTGATCTGCTTACAAATACAAATGCCATTTCAGTCGCTCCAATTATCATTTAAACATGAATTTTCATAAATAAATTACTTCAGTAACTAACTACGGTATTAATTATTGAAATAATAAAAACAATATTTGCGATAAAAACCTATGATAATATTTGCCTAAGAAATTGCGAATCAACTATACTCTATACTCTATAGTAATCATAGAGACTATCTATATATTCGTATATGCAACAATATTCTGTATTACTTTACGAGTAAATAAGCTTTCTTCATTACTGAATAGTGAATATGGGAAACAGAAAAGAAAATAAAAAAAACCTATATCAGGGAGGTAGATGAAACCTTTTTGTTCCCCTCAGGCGAAAGTAAAGACAATATAATCTATTAAATCTATTTGCATTCTCTTCTTTTCAACAGCTTCCCTAATTGATTCAACGGGTATAAAAATATTTAGCTCGCTTCGTTAAAAATTAAACAACTCGACATTATTTGTTTAGGTTATCAGAGGACAAAAGATTAAATGAAAACAAAACATAGCACTCGATTAAAAACGTTGAATTCATGTCATTAGATTTTCACGGTTCGCACAAAACACACGTATATTTCAAGCGGTTTATATGGCCCGGAAATCTGAAACCCTTGCCATTACCGTCCGGACTCCGAGTTCTAAATAAAATATTTACATTTGGACTCTTGCTTCGGCCACGAAAATATCGCTACCAGTTTGAGTATTTTGTTACGCTGTTTTAACTTTATCAATTTTTTACGTATGATATTTCGTTGTTGGCCTTGGGATTGCCTATTATGTCCTGCAAAACAGACTCGGCTAGTACTGTCATAAGAGGGAAGGGCCTTGGACATAAAGAGTCTTTTTCCCTCTATTAAAAAAAGAAGAGAGAGCCTGAAGAACGCAGAGACTACAAAACAATAGCGGGATAAAATATTAGTGTTTTTATCAATAAAATATGATACTAATAGTTACTGATCTGATATCATGATGATCAGTTTTTAATGCTCCTATTCACCAACGTCATTTAAACAAATACCTTAACAATGTTTAACTTCCTAATAATATCCGATACCATGACAATCATGAGTGAGGATGAAATGCTGCAGTATAGGTATGTGGACATTACAATATAATGCACCTATAGATATTGTGATACGATAATATATAGGTACATATATTCAAAGGTTATGACATTTTACATAGAACCTCATAGAACATAAATGTTTATTGTAGGTTCAACATAAATGCTACGACGTATTGGTACGACTTAATTCTACGAGTTTGTGCTACGATATGTCGTAGGTTTGCTACGAATTTATAAAAAGTTAATAAAATTTCTTAGAAAAACAACATTGGCCATTTTATTTTATGCTAACTATGGAGCTAACATAATAATTATCATCAGTGCTAAAGGCTAACAACTTATGCCAAGTTGTTAATATTTTCCAAAATACCATTTTCTTCTTAAATTAGAATTTAATTCATAAATCTACTTTGGCCCTTTTAGCACCAGGCCACAGAATTTCTTTGATGATAAATTCATACTACTTGGTTCATATACTTAGATAGTAGAATTGTCATATTATTTTATAGCTTCTATTTAAAAAAAAATTAGGGAAAGTCAAACGGGCTGTTGGCTTACCCGATAGTAAGTGATCACCGGCGATCACTTGCCATCGGCGAAATCCAAAAGGCCATTTTTTTGGATCGGATAATTAAAAATTTCTTATTAGTGAATGTTTATATTATAAAAGGTACCTAACATCAATTTTGTAAGTTTTTATCCTCAACCGTAATCTCTGAAAGTTAGTCATTTAGTAATTTTCTTAATTTATATTGTATATTGTTTTTATAGTAGATATCGACAAACGAGCATGAGGCTAGCAAAAATCAATTATGCGTTGTCAGAGAAATCAAAAGATAATTACATATAAACATGTTTAAAATGACGGGGTGCAAACCCGCGACCCATCGGTATACAAAGTACTCGTAGCACAACGCAACAACAAAGCCGAAATAATTTATAAATATAATATTATTTCTACTTATATTTATATAACGCCTTTAATTATGATATTTTCGTAGCCATGTTGTAGGGTCGAAAATGTTTGCAAAATTATACAACCCGCAATGTTGCCATTTAACGGTGCAACTCTATTTACCTTCGCGCTTTTGAATATTCTCCGATTGCAACATGTTATTTGAATACAAATTATTTGCATTGAACATTCCTGTGGATACTTTATTATAACGTAAAATAACTTTGAGTGCTTGGTTTGAAGTTCTTTGATTTTGAACTTTATATCAAGTAATACAACCAGCAATATATTTTTTCGAAAAACGAGCATGAGGTTCACTGCTAGGATTCCCCAACCACGGAACATCAGTCAACAATGCGCTGTCGACCTACTTTTTACTTCGAGCATTCGGAAATCCATAAACTGAAAACGAAACGCGCAATATGCACTTCACGGTTTTTCCATCTATGATCAGTGGTTCGTTACCCGGTCGGAATTTCGATATGCCTCCCGTTCAATGCCCGAAGTTACTAGAAGTGGGAAAGACATACTTACATAAAATTATAATCATGTCGTCTCGGTAGGATTCGAACTCACGACCCATCGATGCGCACGACAGGTGTTCTACCGAACGCGCCAACGAGTCCGTTTTAATTATTTAATTCTAAATAGTTCTGAATATAAATATATAAAGAAAAAGTGAAGTTCGAGAGAGTTGTGGAGTAAAAGACGATGTAGTGACGAGAATTGAATAAGGCGTGTTGAGTTAGTTTGGGCATCTAGAGGAGATGGATGAAAGTAGGGAAACGAAAAAAATTGATGTGTGGGACAAGGGTTGGGAGTGGTAGATCTCGGCGAACGTACCTTTATCGAATTGGGAACATTTTTTAAAATCATTGATGAAAGTGGAAGAAGCGAAAGTGATATGCAAGGATTTCCGTGATCTCTGACTACCTCGATGGGAAAGAGGCGTGATGTATATGTATGAATGTAATTTTAAATATCCTAATTATATTTGATTTAAATAAACATAATGCCATATTCAACAACTAGCAACGCGCCCCGGCTTCACATGGGTACTATACACAAAAATTTATAAAATATATGTTACTTGCTGATAATGTAGCTTTCTGTTGGTGAAAGAATTTTTTAAATCAGTTAAGTAGTTTTTGAGTTTATTTCATAACAAACAAAAATTTAAAAATACAACTCTTTATAATATGAGTATAGATTATAACATACGAGTACTTGTTGATTTTCATACATAAATTTTCTAAAAACATCTTCTGTTGCTGACTATACAATAGGAAAATTTCGTTAATACATTTACAATGACATTAGTATAATAAGTCTTATCTATATAGTAGTTTTACCCTTGTTTTCATGTCTCTTCTTTCGATGCATTCTGTCCCTCAATTCACTGTAAGGTAGAACACCAAACTTTAATTATTATGCTTGGCGTTCATACTTAGAGTGTATCAAGAGACGAAAATTCTTCTTTTTCTTCATTTTCTTCATTTCATAGAAATACAGCTGAAATTTAATTTTTGTCAATGACTTGCATGGAACAAGTGTGTAACAAGTTCCAGGCAAATCATTGCCAAAAATTATACCATAATATATTGGACAAGCGTCGGATGCAACAAGATTTGATAACCTTATATAAAATTATTCACTATGAATTATACTCTCCACCATTACTAGAAATGCTTAATTATAATACACGCATGGGCAATCGCAATTACCCTAAACTATTCATTCTAAAAACTTACAAGAATAACACGTCTTTTTTAATCCTATTGTTCGTATAATATGTCGCTCCTATAATAAAATTATTGATAAAAATAAAACCTTAGATATATTGTCTACCACTAAACTTTCTTTTAAGAGAAAATTACAACTCCTCCTCCGCTGAGCAATTCACAAATTGTATTAATCTTATTACTTAGTTATTTCTATATTTTTTTAAGTTTGTTTCCAAAATTTTATTTAGTTTTAACTTTAGTTGTTAGCTTTGTTCACGTATTAATTATTATTCCTCTGTGTATACATGTTTTTGAGAAATAATCTAGCACTCTACTTACTGTACCTATTATATATCTTTAAGATTGTTTCTTGCTATGTATACCTAAATAAATAAATATATAAGTCGATTTATATTATACTATCGATACGTCCCGGCTACGTACGGGTGCAATGTAGATTTGTAGTTGTACCTACTATACAAAATATAGCCTATGTTACTGGCTGATAATATAGCTTTCTATTAGTGAAAGACTTTTTAAAATTGGTCGAGTTTTTGAGATTCATCGTAACAAACAAACAAAAAATTCTAATATTTGTATAGACTAGCAGACCCGATAGACGTTGGCCAGAATTTTGGCTTGATATAAAAAAAAAATCTAGATTTGAATATGCTATTTTAGGACATTATTTATTACAAAAAAAACTATAAGCGTGTATGACGTGAGCTGTCAATTGCGGCAGGTGATCCGAACCTAATTTATTTTGAAATTACTTTTCTGAATGTGTATTTTTTTCTGATTTTTTCCGATATTTTAAAAATGATCTAATTTCTTTTTCGATAACGAATATTCGTTTCCAAATTAAAATATCGTTTCTGTATATATTATACTAGCAACGCGCCCTGACTGTGTTACTCGCTGATAATGTAGCTTGCTATTGGTGAAAGAATCTTTAAAATCGGTCCATTGAGTTTATTCATAACATACAAAAATTCAAAAATACAAATCTTTCCTTTTTATAACATTAGTATAGAATATAGATATAGATATAGACTAGCAATAATCCCCGGCCTCGTACGAGTGCAATGTAGATATGCTATACAAAAAGTAATGAGACTTTTTTTATTAACAATATCGTTTTCTTACCTATATTCAAATTACGATACCGATAAGTCGAAATATACGTATATATAGAAAATTTGAAATTAATTCAGTTCTTGATTAAATTTTGGGGTATCGCTCTAATAATTACAATAAAATTTCACAAACAAAACAGAATAAAGTCAGTAAATGGTAAAACCGTGGGTTTTTATGAACTACGTGCTTTATCACACAACGTAAAGGTTTAATTAATATTTCACTGTGTGTTTTGGCTCTCGGCAAACGCTAAGCTTTGGATTTTAATTTGAAATCATGTTACCCTCACAGTTGTTTTTGCATGAAGTGTGGAAAGGTGCTTACTGAGTACAAACTAATTCAAAAGAGTTATATTTTACATTTTTTATGATATGACACCATGAGATGCATTAAATGGTACTCAGAGACACCTCAGAGATATTTATTATTTTGAGCATTCGGAAATCCATAGACAGAAACCGAAATATACAATATGCATTTCACGGTTTTTCCATCTATGAACGTTAATTTGTAATCCGATCGGAATTTTGACATTCCGTAACAAGACGATAATGACGTCTTTATAGAAAATTTCACAGAAATTTGTTCTGTGGAAAATTTGTTTATTGTCCTGGCGGTATTCGAACCTTGACCGACTTTAACACAAATCAGGTGCAACTTCAAATAATTGCTTCATTCGTTTTTTAGGTTTTGGGTAGCATAGTTAATTTGTAAGTCCTGCATGTCCTATGCATGCATGTTCATAATATGTCGTAGTGAGACATGAGTTTGATCCATTTCTATGTCTGTTTCACTGATTAAATTATCTTTCTTTACAGGCAAATAAGGTATCAGCTTTTTATACCCTGCCGTCCGATTTATTTTTAAATCTTGTTTCCCCGAGATTCGAACCCAGAATCTTCGGTGCTAAACTCACTCTAAACATCGCGTTTACGTGACTCATCACGAAGGCGGAGAAAATTTGATAGCCTACACCTGTATTATATCTTTGTACGGCTGATGTAGGTATAAATAATGTTATATGTCAAAGTTTTGCAAAACGTAGTAATTTTAGCGAAAGGGTTCAGTTATAAATCGAATGTAGGTTTGTGAATTCACATTGGGTTGAAAGCAGTAAAGTCTCGAACTTTCGGTTCTATCGATGGGGTGGGAAGTTGCTAATATATTAGCAGGCCTTGGGAGTGGTTTATCACTGACAACTTTTAGAACCGGTTTATGTAGGTTTTACTAACCGTCTTTGTTCGGTATCATAGATCAAACCGGTTTTCCCTTTTTATTTATACTCAAAATTCCACCGATTTCGTTGGTTAAACCAGTTATCAATTCCAAACACTAACGCAACTGTACATTAGAAGTAATTATATGCGTTTAACAACAAATCTTCAATGGTGTTACTATTGATGATTATTAACATTTGAAGAGATTTATGTCTATATTATTATGAGTGTATTGTGCGCTGGCTTAAAAATTGCCGTAATTTAAATTATACATTATAATAAGATACATTAAACCTTTTTTTGTTGTAGTTTAGTCATTGTTTCCGGATGAGTGAACTGAAAAAAACTCTTTTATTTTTTCAAAATCTTTAAGAAAAACACGGTTTTACTCTATACCGGTTTTTCGTTCCTAGTTAAATATATTACACACTATCCGCAATAGGGTGTAATAAGATTTGGGGTTGTGACAGGAACATGTTACCTTTAATGTAGAATGTATGTCGCTACTTATTCGATTGTGAAAAATTCGGTAATTGGTTTCAGGTGTTCTAGGAATAATACTCGTAGATCGAGTCTTATATTTTTTGTTATATGGTTTTAGTAATTATTTGTTAATTTGATGAATAACAGTCAAAAAGGGATAAGCGAATTGTTCGGAAAAATAGTCTTATTCTTTTTTTTGCTTTCATTAATCTTTCTTAATATTTTACTTTTTCTGCGTCATTTGGTCTAATTTTCATGACAATATGACAATTTTTTTGTCACTCGTAATATTTTTATACATAATTTTTTTTCGATTATTCCAAACTTGAAATTACTTTCATATAAAGTAGTAGATTAGTGGTTATCACACCAAAAAGGTGTTTAAATCTGCAAATCCATATCCAAAAGCGTTTGTGTATTACGTATATGTCCTTTCACTTGTGCTATAATACTTTGTTTGGTACATGGTTCTAATGGCCGAATTCTCGAACGCTAATCAACATTGAGGTGTTCTTAAAAGTATCTCTAACCCTTTCATTACGAAGGTAAAATGAAAGACAGAAACATTTTAAGAAGCCATTTTGATTATCGTTTTAGTATTCCGCGTTAAGTTTTTATGTCAGATATCGACAGACGAGCATGAGGTTCACTTGATGGTAGGTGATACCCCAGCCACAGAACATCAGTCAATGATGTGCTGTCGACCAAATTTTTACTTCGAGCATTCGGAAATCCATATACTGAAACCGAAACGCGCAATGTGCACTTCACGGTTTTTCCATCTATGAACGGTGGTTCGTTACCCGGTCGGAATTTAGATATTCCTCCCACCCGATCAATGCCCGAAGTTACCAGACGTGGGGAAAACATGCTTACAGAAAATTATAAACATGTGTTCCCGGTGGGATTCGAACCCACGACCCATCGATGCGCACGATCGATGTGTTCTACCGAACGCGCCAACGAGCCCGTCAAAAGTTAACTGAAAGTAAGCTATAGGATTTGATTTATTGTCCAGTGTAAATATATAACACGTGGCATGAATGGCCGTATTATTTGATCGAGTTGACTTAGTAGCTTGATTTTTTTATAACTCCAATTATAACTTGATACCTCTACGCGGTCCAGAGGAAAATTATCTTGACAGACAGGCAGATGACGAAGTTATTCTATAATAAGTATCCCTTTTTCCTTTACAGGTATAGAAACCTAATAATAAAGCCTGAAAGATGATCTACATAGTAAAGTTAAATTTAGATAGCAAATTGCGTAATCGAATTGAATTTGTTAGTAACTTGTCAGAGTTGTTATAACTCCGTGATTGATGGTGATAATAATAACTGAACTTTGTTAATAATCTGTAACGGAAGAGTTCTATGTTTTGATTACAAAATTCTACGGATTGCCCGTGGCTTTGGTCGGAAATATTTGGGATCAATAGAACCATCTTTAAGGTCCAAAGTATTTTCCGTATCTATTGTCTTGACAATCTTTTTAGCAATTTGCCAGAGCAAATAAATAATTAAAATTCAAATATAACTTTATTAAAGTCAAGTTTTATATGGAAGTGTGTGAGGATGTATGGATGGATGTTAGTTACTCTTTCACGCAATAATACTACTACTAATAATACTACTGAATGCATTTTGATGAAATTTTACAGTAAGTATTATTGTTTATACATACATTAGAATAATATAAGATATTTTTTTTAACTAGGTATACTACAACTTTTTTTAATTTTTCTTGACAGATAAAATAGGAGTCCCCTGCGTGTCTGACGAAATATTTTTTCTAGATCCCTGGGATTGTTTGGTACATGGTTCTAATGGCCGAATTCTCGAACGCTAATCAACATTGAGGTGTTCTTAAAAGTATCTCTAACCCTTTCATTACGAAGGTAAAATGAAAGACAGAAACATTTTAAGAAGCCATTTTGATTATCGTTTTAGTATTCCGCGTTAAGTTTTTATGTCAGATATCGACAGACGAGCATGAGGTTCACTTGATGGTAGGTGATACCCCAGCCACAGAACATCAGTCAATGATGTGCTGTCGACCAAATTTTTACTTCGAGCATTCGGAAATCCATATACTGAAACCGAAACGCGCAATGTGCACTTCACGGTTTTTCCATCTATGAACGGTGGTTCGTTACCCGGTCGGAATTTAGATATTCCTCCCACCCGATCAATGCCCGAAGTTACCAGACGTGGGGAAAACATGCTTACAGAAAATTATAAACATGTGTTCCCGGTGGGATTCGAACCCACGACCCATCGATGCGCACGATCGATGTGTTCTACCGAACGCGCCAACGAGCCCGTCAAAAGTTAACTGAAAGTAAGCTATAGGATTTGATTTATTGTCCAGTGTAAATATATAACACGTGGCATGAATGGCCGTATTATTTGATCGAGTTGACTTAGTAGCTTGATTTTTTTATAACTCCAATTATAACTTGATACCTCTACGCGGTCCAGAGGAAAATTATCTTGACAGACAGGCAGATGACGAAGTTATTCTATAATAAGTATCCCTTTTTCCTTTACAGGTATAGAAACCTAATAATAAAGCCTGAAAGATGATCTACATAGTAAAGTTAAATTTAGATAGCAAATTGCGTAATCGAATTGAATTTGTTAGTAACTTGTCAGAGTTGTTATAACTCCGTGATTGATGGTGATAATAATAACTGAACTTTGTTAATAATCTGTAACGGAAGAGTTCTATGTTTTGATTACAAAATTCTACGGATTGCCCGTGGCTTTGGTCGGAAATATTTGGGATCAATAGAACCATCTTTAAGGTCCAAAGTATTTTCCGTATCTATTGTCTTGACAATCTTTTTAGCAATTTGCCAGAGCAAATAAATAATTAAAATTCAAATATAACTTTATTAAAGTCAAGTTTTATATGGAAGTGTGTGAGGATGTATGGATGGATGTTAGTTACTCTTTCACGCAATAATACTACTACTAATAATACTACTGAATGCATTTTGATGAAATTTTACAGTAAGTATTATTGTTTATACATACATTAGAATAATATAAGATATTTTTTTTAACTAGGTATACTACAACTTTTTTTAATTTTTCTTGACAGATAAAATAGGAGTCCCCTGCGTGTCTGACGAAATATTTTTTCTAGATCCCTGGGATTCGAACGCAATGCGAATACGACTGAGCCAGGGAGTTGCTCAAGTTATATTATAATATGTATTAAAAACTCTTTAATACATAGTGTCATTTTTATACTTTTTATTATAGTAGTTCTTTGTTTAGATTTTATTTTTCACTTCTTGTCACTGATCAAAATCGATTACACGTATTTTCCTAATTCTACATATTCTTTTCAATCCTCGAACCCAGTACCAGCGTATTCAACGCCAACAATATGGATTAGTGAAGTACTCATATCAAACATAATATTATTATTTATTATCAGAAAAGCGAACTGCTCTTTTCCAAACAAAAAGGTTATCTTAGTTCAAGTGAGAAAACATTCCAAAAACAATCAATTTACAAACGTAAACGTTTTTATTTTCACTAAAGCTGTCTCTTTGACGACGAGGTGATCGTAATAGTTTTCTATTTCCCTCAAATACATTATATAAATGGATATAACCGTTCACAATACACGGAATGTACATAACGACAGTATCCTTTTCGAGAATAAAGAGCTTATGTATTTCATAAAGGTACGTTACACACTTGTGTGGGTCTTTCCGGAGGGTGCGCCAAGTTTTTGTGAATCTGTTTCCGTGGTAAATGGATTCCGCTTCGGAAATAGCGAAAATTAAATTAGTTTTACATTTCACTGTATGCGTTTTTTTTTAATAAAATACTTTATATCTGATTAAAACGCGATTTATTATTTATATTGTTTAAATTTATTATTCCGACGTTTTGAAAAGCTGTCCCACGGTTGCTGAAAGGCAGCCGAAACTAAAAAAAATAATTAAACGAAAGATAAATCATTTAAACAATATAAATATTAAATCGCATTTTAATCCGGTATAAAGTATTTTATTTAAATGTGTGATACTCGCCTTAATAAAAAACAATATTATGTATGCGTTTTGGTTGGAAATGTTACTACTGAATTTGTATGTTAAAACAATTCTAATTTCTTTTACTTTTTAGAAAACAATGTATGAATTTATGTCAAAAAGCAGTGTTCGTCTACTTCTTGCATATAATTCTTGCAGCTTAACTAATTACTAAGCCCTGACTAGTAAGAAATGATATCATTAAGCAATCACTAATGTAGCCGCAAGCGCCAAGCAAAATCTTCATTTAAATGTAGACTTAATTACCGTTCGTAAGTTTGAAAGGACAAAACGAAATGGCCGACACGTTTTATCTTGTCAATTAAGCGTAAAATTGGGAGAAAATCCCATTTCAACTCGGATACGGCGTCGCTAAGCATTTTATAATATTTCTAACCTCGATTATTGGCTGAATACCGCATCTTGTTCCATTATAGAGGTTTTTTATTGTTGTATAATTTTATGTTGCTTTACTTAGTATCCTTTTAAGCATGACTATGATATTAATCTGTTATAAATAATTCGTCATATATAATTCGACATGCGCTTAATGCTCATAATACAATAAATCTCATAATACAATAAGTTTAGTATAGTTCCTTTTCTTTGTGGACCTAAAATAAAAAATTGATATCTTAATTTTCTTCGTATAGAATAATTTTACTAGTAAAAGCTTTGTTCATCTATTCGATGAGATAAATTATGAAATGAACTTTCTATTTATATAACGAACTTTATAAATATACTATTTTAGTTTGTTTTATGTTTAATTAAATTCTTATTTTAATTGAAATTAAGAAGACGTTGCTATTGCACTATTCATCTATCTAAATATGAAATTATTTCATCATCAAAACTAATAATGACAATATTTTTCACAGTGTATAATTCTTAGTATTTGAAGTCATAATTTCCAAATATAACCATTGCCATGATTTAAATTAAAATAAGAAATATTTTTATTAAACTAAATTTAATTTAATAATATTTCGTCATTTTTTAAATCTTAAAGTTTAAGTTGCCTTTGATTAGCTCTGCACTCGAGGCTCTTATTGTAAATGTATCTCGTGACATTTATTGTGTTATAATAAATAAGTTGGAGATACAAGTTTGCAGTTTATTTGCACGTAACTGCACCACATCTGCTTATAAACTGATAACCTGTTAATAAAGCAGCTATCGTTATTAACTAGTTTGCAGTAATGTCAACAGTACGTAGCAATGATTAGAGTAACAGCTTCGATCAAGAGTAACAGTTAATAAATTCAACTGGTTTTGCGTTAAATAAACAAGCTGTTTCGGATGATGTTAGGCGTTAGCGACTACGCGTTGAATGTTCGTTGAGCTAATCCGCGCGTTGCGTTCGGAAATGGTTGAATGAAACAGTTAATATATTTTATGGGTTTTGCGGTAAACGAAAAGCAGCTAATTCGTTAACATTAGATAAGCGGCTTAAAAAGCTGTTTGCTTAAAACGCCCATTTCTACAAAGGGCACTGAAGGCTGATCACCTACTTGCCTGTAAAGATAAATTATCAGTGAAACAGACAGAAATGGGTCTACCCCATGCCCCAAACACGGGAATTAGCTTTTCCTTTTTTCTACAAAGGGTTTAATATACAAAAAAAATGATTTACCTGAACACGCTTGCGGCGGCAGTGGGAATATAAGCGTTGTTGATGACTTCCGCCTTGCGACTGCGCAGCCCAGAGACTGGGGTTTGAAGCTGCGGAGCTGCTGCATGAAGTCACTGCACTCCATCAGCGCAACGTCGGCGAAGTGCAAGTCGCACAGGATCTGGTTCTTGAAACGTCTCGCACGTTTCTACAAGAGGTTACATTTTAGTTAGAGATGTTAAGGCCCTATATCTATACTTACTTAATATATAATTCTAAGAGGAAAGATTTGTATTTTTGAATTTTTGTATATGTTATGAATAAACTCAAAAAATACTGGACCGATTTTAAACATTCTTTCACTAATGTAAAGCTACATTAACAGCGAGTAACATAGGCTATTATGTTTTGTGTATAGTACATCTATATTGCACCCGTGTGAAGCCGGGGCATGTTGCTAGTTGTATATACAAGAGCAGGGGTCGGCAACCTTTTGCTATAGCAGGGCCACATATTTTGCCAGAGTATCAGTGCGGGCCGCACTTATTTTTATATTTATATGTTCGGGTATGTATTTTTAATATTTGAAATAAAACGCATATATATTAATACAATCATGTCTATTTTAATTGAATTACTATACTAACATAAAAGTAAGAACTAGTGAGATTTTTGCGGCTGCATTTGACTTGCAAGTTTTTTAACGTCTGCTTTCATTTTAGTAGTAGACACGCGTAGAATCGCGTCCAAATGTTCATCCGTTAACCGCGAACAATTCTTATTTTTGCGGTAGTTGAGAATTGAAAAAGTCTGCTCACACAAATATGTACTACCAAACATAGTTATTATCTGCTGAGCAAACTTTTTCAATTCTTTGAAGTTTTCAGAACTCAAACCTCCGTAGAACAGTATCAAGTCAGTGCTTTCCTTAAATGCCGTTTTAAGTGTGCTATTACTTTGCAAATCTACTATGTTCATTTGCAAATTGCTTGGTACCTCACTAATATCAATTGCAAAAGGGTTTTGGAATATTTCCAGGTTAAGGGAGCTCTTTTTAAAGTCGGTGAATCGATTTACAAACTCAGTTTGTAGTTGTGTTAACACGTTTCTCATTGTAATATTTTGCCACACAAAATTATCTCCAGCTTCTTCCACGGCTTTCTTGCAATTAGGAAAATGGTCAAGCTTTTTTTCATCAATATGCTCGATAAACAGTTTCAGTTTCATCTCAAATGACTTAACATCTGAATACATATCGCAAATCAATTTTTTTTTTCCCTGCAAGCGTTTGTTGAGCTGATTCAGTTCCTTAGTCAAATCAGTCAAAAAACCAAGATCGATAATCCACTGTTTGTTAGTAAGCTCTTCGACTGGCTTTCCTTTCATCTCCATGAAGTTGCCAATTTCTTTCCTCAAATCAAAAAACCGTTCCAAAACGGCACCTCGACTGAGCCACCTCACTTCACAGTAGTAAACCACGTCACCATGATCAGCTTCCAGATCTTCCAAAAACTTTTGGAACTGACGGTGTGTCAGCCCATTTCTTCTTATAAAATTAACAGTGGATGTTACAGTATCCATTATTTCTTTCCAGGATATAACCTTGGAGCACAATGCCTCTTGATGGACAATACAGTGAAAAATCAATGGCACAGTAGATCCAGAATCTTTCACTTTGCTGATGATTCTCCCAACAACACCTTTGTTTTGACCGCTCATGTTCTTGCCTCCATCGGTAGTGACACTTGTTAACTTTTCCCAGCTTAACTGCAATGAATCCAGAGCTTGTTCCACATGGTGAAATAAATCTTCTCCCGTAGTTGTACCTTTCAAACTGCACATTTTCACAAGCTCTTCGTAAACAGTAAAGTTTTCGTCAATGCCGCGTACAAATATGAGTAGCTGTGCTGTATCCGACACGTCCGTACTTTCATCCATCGCTAAAGAGAAGCAGTCAAAAGACTGCGCCTTATCCCTGAGTTGTTCACACAAATTAGCACCCAAGTCTTCAGTACGTCGGGTGCAAGTTCTCGCAGAGAGACTAAGACTTTCAAACATTTTTTTTTGCTCTGGGCATATTTCTTCTGCGATAGCTAAGACACACTCTTTTACTAATTCACTATCGGTAAACGGACGTCCACTTTTTGCTAGAATCTCTGCTACCCTGTAACTGGCACGAACATTCGATTCGCTGTTGTCTGCCACAACCTTAAATATGTTTTGTTGATTTTGTAATGACGATTTCAAAGTGGAAATTTTCCTTTGTCGTATTTCTCCTTCAAGACAGTCAAATTTAGCTTTGTGCTCAGTGTCGTAATGTCGCTTCAGGTTATATTCCTTTACTACAGAAATACTCTTTTGACAAATCAAGCATAACGGTTTTCCTTTAAACTCGATAAAAAAGTATAATTCTGTCCATAATTTGTTAAAAACTCTTTTTTCTTCTTCTATCTTCCTTTTTCTTGAAGCCATGTTTATATAAATATTCTGTAACAATAATGAAAAAAATTAAATTCGTTTTAAAATTATATGTTCCAGTTAGCACCTACAAATTCAACTCCACATTCAAAAAATAATTAAAACATGACATACTCGTAACTGACTTCATGTCATGTAACTACTATCCACGTCCTTATAACATTTACCCATCAATCTGAAGGTTCACATAAACAATCAGTAAATAAAATAATACAAATTGCTCGCGAGTGCATACAACGTACTTACCTCATACGTCGTGCGTGAGAAGCTATCATCGAAGGGAAGAAAGGTGAAACGAAACGCGTAGCCAGCAACCAGATGAGACGTGAGTTTCCGGCGAATTTCCACAACCGAATGAGGCGATAGCTGCGCGCGGCTGTGATTTTAACTAAAGTCGGTCGCTTTGAATTTTTTCGCCGCCGCACACCTGCGTCTAATCAAAGACTGCCGCCGCCTATTGTCTCAAAGGAGCCGCCCGCCACCGACGGCCAGGTGCAGCGTATAAACGCAAAAAAAATTGCCAAGAATTGAATAAGTACAGCAAATATTTATTTTCGGTAGAAACAATACATAACATAACAGTTCTTAAAAAATGAAATAGGTACATTTTTATCACCCCGCGTGGGAGCGAGCTTTCAAGAATACTCTCATGGCCCAGCAGCATGGCCGTATAAATTCTAGTGATTCTAGTAATATGGCCTATTGCTTTGGTATTTTTTTCTTAAGGACCTGAGGCTTGCGGGCCGCAACGAGATAGAGCACGGGCCGCATGCGGCCCGCGGGCCGCCGGTTGCCGACCCCTGTACAAGAGCAATAATTTAAGGCCCATTTACACGATGCAAGATTTTTGCCTGTTGCAAACAATTATATTGAAGCAGTATATCACTTGCATGGTCTAAACAACACATAACGTTTTTGATCTGTCATACAAGTTTTATTTCAATACTTTTCTTGGTGTAAATAGCACATAATATATATGCGGGTGTAAATAGTTGCTTACAATTCTTGGATGTCAATTATTTCTTTATTTAGATATATAATGGAAAGAGAGAAAAAAATATATTATAATTTGCACATATTAAGACTGTATGTTGTAAGCGAATTCTTCAGTATGATATTATCATGCAAAACAATCCGCAAAATAAAGTTGTCACACAAATCTATATACACATATATTATATATATATATATATATATATATATATAATATATATATATATATAAGTTCTTCAGATGCGAGTTCGAATCAGAAGTTGAAATGAAAGAAATATGTTTTTGTTTTCTTTTTAAAGAACTATATTTTAACAATAGAAAATGTATTATTGAAATATTAAATAAAATTAAATGAATGAATATGAAAAAGTATTTCTTATGAGATCATTTATTTCACCTTTTCATCAATCCTTTCTCTTAAACAGAATTACGATTATTCGACATTGCTTTTATTGCTTCTGACTGCCTCCGTATCTTAGAGGTTTCCGCATTTAGCAGCGAAAACCCGGGGAAAGGGAATTTAAAAAAATAATACGAAAATGAAAATGACCAATTAAATGAACGCACGCATCTATGTAAGACAGAAAATGCATTGAATCCAATCTTCGATTGAACTCTGATTAGTAGAAAAAGACACATATCTGGATTTTGGTCACGTAAAATTTGAATCTCCCTAAAGTTTCATTAAAGTCAGGTTAATTATTTCAAGTATGGTATTTCTATTGAATTTCAAATCATCCTTCGAACCCCAATCTCTGAAACCACCATTAAACATGTCGATAACATGATGCAAAAGCAACCGTCGATGACTAATTTGATAGCTCTTTCACAAAAGAAATCACCAAGTACAGAGGATAGAGGATATGTCATTTGAAGAAAGCTTGCTCAAAAGCTCAGCTTAAAGTGACCCTCACGCGAACGAAGTCGCGGGCATCAGCTAGTTGACAATAAAACTACAATAATAATATTATTCAAAGACGGTAGGTGTTTTTTGACGGTTCGTTGGCGCGTTCGGTAGAACACCTGCAGTGCGCATAGATGGGTCGTGGGTTCGAATCTCACCGGGACGACATATTTACAATTTTCTGTAAGCATGTCTTCTCCACGTCTGGTAACTTCGGGCATTGAACGGGTGGGAGGAATATCGAAATTCCGACCGGGTAACGAACAAAAAACCGAAAATTCACTTCAGCATATTGCACGTTTCGATTTCAGTCTATGTATTTCCGGATGCTCGAAGTAAGAACTAGGTCAACAGCGCATCATTGACTGATGTTTTGTGGTTGAGGTATCACCTACCATCAAGTGAACCTCATGCTCGTCTGTCGATATCTAACATTTAAAAAAAAGTGAACTGAGTGCGGCAGTTACAGTAGCGGCTGTCAGTATAAAATAATTATCATGAGCGGGTCTGTTTTAATTATAATTAACTAAGAGGAAAGGGTTAAAACTTTAGATGTCAAAGAAGAGCGCCCAATCACCACTTAATTTAAAGAGATCTCTTTTTAATCTGCACTAATATAATGAACTAGCTGTTGCCCGCTGTATAATTTTCATGGACATATTTACAATAGTTTACGAAAGGTTTTGATTGAATTACCACTGGATTCAAGAAATTTACCATTTTCATGTTTTGTTTTTGGATCTAGGAAATTTGACTTAATCATGTTTTGGCGTCCATAGGTTTTTAGAAGGTTATGAGTTTTTTTTTCAAAAATTATATTTTTAGCTTTCTAAAACCACTTTTACTTGAAGTCAAATCTCGAAATTGTTGTAATACTTCCCCTTAATATTCAATTGCTACTTCAATTGCTATAGATTGAAGTTTGGTCCTAAAATAATATTAGCTAGAACTTTCATATAAACAGATAGTATAACTTATTCAATTAATATATTCGAAAGTTATGCAGACTCGTGCAACTTTGAATTAAAATTCTTAAAATATCACGAATATTGCCATACTCAGTACTTATAACATTGCAAAACAATATTTGCCGCGTTTGAAATTTTGAAAAAAATTTGTGACCTTTTTCCAACTCCCTCTTTACGTATGCAAAAACTGCGTTATTAAAACAAAATCCCTTTCGGAACTACATAATATGTAGGTATATCCCCGAAAAAATACTTTTCCTTTGATATTTTTTTTTGCTGTTTTACCTTTAACTATTATACTTTGTACAAACATGATTATATTGTTCTTAAATATAATTTGGGGCCTCCACTTTTTTGTTGCCCCAAGTTATCCTGACCTCTAAATCTGGCCCTAATAAAATAATTCAAAGCGTTAACATATTTTAGAAAATCTCTATCGAACTCCAAGTATCCCTAAATCTAGCGAGAAGATAGCTAATATAAAATAATAAATAATAAAAATTTTATATATCGTATACAATTTATAAAAAAAATCGTGTCACGGTGTTTGTCGCACTCCTCCGAAAGGGCTCGACAGATTTAATTGATTTTTTTACGTATATTTGATAGGTATGAGAATAGGTCGTAAAATAGATATATTTCATGCCGCTAAGTAATTATCCGAACCCTCAAATATCCGAACGATGACTTAGTATATCCGAACGCTCAATTATCCGACCGACGCGTAGGCGTGAAGAATATAGTTCTTCGCTGCCACCCTTCGTTTTATTTAATTTTTATATTAATATATACCTACATATGAACTGTTTTTTATGTAGAAAGTATTTATCTATGATCTTGTCCAAAAAATTATCTATGAAATGTCGATTATCTGAACTTTTGTGTATCCGAACTAGTCGCGGTCACAATTAACTCAGATACCTAATCGAATCGACTACGATACGACTAATTAGTCGTATCGTAGTCGATTCATCTTCATCTTCCTCCTGCCATGTTCCTCTTTTTTTTATTTGGGGCCGGCGCAGTATGTTCTCTTTTTCCATTCGCTTCTTTAACTCTTTAACTTCTTTAACCTTCGTTTTATTTAATTTTTATATTAATATATACCTACATATGAACTGTTTTTTATGTAGAAAGTATTTATCTATGATCTTGTCCAAAAAATTATCTATGAAATGTCGATTATCTGAACTTTTGTGTATCCGAACTAGTCGCGGTCACAATTAACTCAGATACCTAATCGAATCGACTACGATACGACTAATTAGTCGTATCGTAGTCGATTCATCTTCATCTTCCTCCTGCCATGTTCCTCTTTTTTTTATTTGGGGCCGGCGCAGTATGTTCTCTTTTTCCATTCGCTTCTTTAACTCGCCATATCATCAATCCTTCAACACTAAATCCATGTTTTTTTTAATTGCGTAATATTATCAGTAGTATAATACTTATTAGTAGCGATAACTTCAGCAGCAAACTGCGTGATGGATTCATTCTCACGACGCTAATGGCCCCATGTGGGCTTCCTGTGAGATTTCTTTGATTAATTTCAATCAAGGCCAAGCGAAGATTGTGTTCTCAATATAATACTCCTGTGTGTTAATTTAATTACACTAACAATTTCCTCGTTGAATTGATTTTGATATTATTACTATACTATACTAGCTGCCCGACCTGGCTTCGCACGGCTATAATAATGAAGAAAATGAGACCAAATCAATTTTTTATGAACTTGTGACGGTGTTTTGTATGGATAAGACGTATTTGTAATATATTTATCATAGTATCACATATTTAAATATAGAGTTTAATAAATTATACGTATCATGATTTTAATGTAATGTTTGTATTTGTATTAAGTTAATTTTTAAAAAAGAGTATAGAATTTGGGACGGTAGCAACATTCTGAATCGGTGGTAGCTTTAAAAATGTCACTATACAAAAATATTTGTAAAAGTATACTCAAATAAAGTTATATTTAAATCTGAATTAATAAGTGTGACGGCATCTACGTTTGATCTTAATTTTACACTTGCTTTCCTTTCCCACATTGTCACAAACTTTTAAAGAATAGGACAGAAGAAGGTATTCATCATCCACGATGTTCGTGTCGTGTAATTAAGATGATGAAAATGGAAAAAATAGGTCTAATGCCTCTATTTTCCCCCTTTTTACGCCTGTTTTGTCATAGATATAACACATGACATAACACATGACCATTGCTACATACGAGTATAATGAAGTAAGGTCGGGACAAATGATTCATAGAAGTCCACGAAGGGAAGGTATATCTGATTCAAATATATAACGTTAATCATAGTATTAATTTCTATTTCGGTATCAGTTATTTTAGGACAGAAAATGGATAGTGACAGCTACCTGGAAAGCCTTTTAAAACGATCTGTCTATGACAGTAGGTATCTACTCGACAAATTGTGTGTTATTCGAAAAACCAATTTCAAATTTTCCATTTGTTGTTTCTTAGTATTTAACGATCATTTACGTGTCGTGTCAACTATTACATATTTTATTACAAGTAATAGTAACACGCCCCGGCTTCGCACGGGTGCAATGTAGATTTACTATACAAAAAAGAAAAATATAGCTTTCTAAGTGCAGTAGTTTTTGAGTTAAATCGTAACAAACTGTCCTCTTTATAATATTAGTTTAGAAAACTACTTGTCTGTATAGAAAAGTTATCAGTGGAACGGCCACAGAAATGTGTCCGTCCCATGCCCCGCTAGGCAATTGGGAATTCTCTTTTTTTAAAAACTGAATAGGTATTGACGAAACATGAATATATATAACCGTGTTTATTATTTCTTTTTAATTTTCTAAATCCATAGGTAAAATTAGTTAGCTTTTTGTATATTATATTTATAATAAAATGAAGGATAGATATTAATGTTTAACAGATATACAAGGAAAATAAATGAATTCACGATCATCTGAAACCGCCACTGAAGTTGTGTTTTACACAAAGAAATATTCGTACAACACTTTCTATTTTTCTTAAAACAAGGGTTGACATATTAAGTAAGATATCCATTTCAATAATCCGTTTGTATAGGATTACCCAGCGAAATTGAAATATTATGATAAAAGGCCTATAGTAGCGACTTTGGATAACGAAAAGTGGAAACAATTTTTTGAAGTCAATTTGTATCTTATATTCTACTAGCAACACGCCGCGGCTTTGAACAGGTGTAATGTAGTTGTACTATACATAAAAATATGTTTTAAAAGTGGTGAAAGAATTTTTAAAATCGGTCCAGTAGTTTTTGAATTTATTCTAACATACCGTCCGCGTCGTGATCTACAACGGCGGTTCTGATTTTTTACGGTTTTAGTTTTATTGCATAAAACTATCTAACTAATTACCAAACTTCATTTTTTTATTTATTCTGTTGATAAAGGGTTTTTAGGCAGTTCTAAATTATACAATATAGAACTCTCAAGGAGTTTCATGTTATGACTAATACAATAGAACTAAAATCGTAAAAAAATCAGAACCGTAGTTGTTCTACGATCACGACGATACAAAATACATATATTTCCTCTTTAGTGTAGATTGAATATAGGTATTATGACTATACTCGATGGCCTTTATTGGGTTTATCTATACCGGCAAAAGTTATTCTGTTACCAAGTAGAACAATATTTTCTCCACAATTACAAAACTAGTTATTTCTTTTTATAGCTTCTAGAGATAAGTCCGGCCTCACAGCTTAATATTGTCTGATAAAATCATCGATAAGTATTTTTTTAGGGTTCCGTATCTAAAGGGTAAAACGGGACCCTATTACTAAGACTCCGCTGTCCGTCCGTCTGTCTGTCAGTCTGTCACCAGGTTGTATCTCATGAACCGTGATAGTTAGGTGGCTGAAATGTTCATAGATGATGTATTTCTGTTACCGCTATAACAACAAATACTAAAAAAACATACGTGTCGCAGCTCCACACATCAACGGCATGTTTGAAGTTTTAAAACCCATGTCCGTTCAAATAATAACTTAATCATCATTCAAATTTTGAACCTGACCATCAGGTCATGAAATGAAAATGAAAATGCTGATGACACACATTCTCATTCTGTAACTAAAACGAATTAAATATAATTTTATACGCAAGGATTTTTCTTCTACGTAACAAACGAAAGAAATCCTTCTCTTCTAACTACAATATGAAAAACAATGGCAAAGTTATTGACATATTAATATCGCTTCGTATCACAGTTAAGTTGGAAAACATCGTTCTTCAGAAATACGTAATAATAAGACTTGAATATTGAATTGTCAATTCTTTTTGCGTTTTATGATATCAATTCAATCATAAATGCCGTATTGCCTTATAAATAAACTACAGAGAGTGCACTTTTCGCAGACGAGTGAGCGCAGTCTATAAAAATATTGTAGATAAATCTGTCTATAAGTATACTTATTGATCTATAAATACACAACCTGGAGTGGAAACTTGAAAATTTAATGGTACTTTTCTTTATATTTACCTTGAAACCATCTTTAAATAGGGGATTGAAGTTTTAATGAAAGTATTTTGTTGCTACTTTGTTTTACAATAAAATAAGAGAATGTGTATAATGATTTAGCTTTTTTTATGTGAGATATCGATAGACGAGCATGAGGTTCACTTGATGGTAGGTGATACCACAGCCACAGAACATCAGTCAATGATGCGCTGTCGACCTACTTTTGATTTCTAGAATTCGAAAATCCGTAGACCGTTTACTTCAAGCATTCATGGGTGGAATGTAGGATATATATGAATTTCCATGATCGTACTACGATTGTATAAAAACAACATTGTAAAGTCATCAAAAGAACACATTAAATATCAAGTAACTCATTTTACTAGACGCGTGTCTTCAATTCATACTGCTTTATATAGCTTCTGTATAATTGAATTCTCTGTTTCTATTAACAAATACTTGTGGCGAATAAATACTTCGCCGTATCAACCTCTTTTGTAAGTCATTTATTAAATGAAGAGCTTTTAATGACTGTCACACAACACATTCAATATAAAGATTGATATAACTCGAGCGAGGATTAAAAATGGACAAGCTCTATAATATCAATTATATGACTTCGTTCGCGTGGGCTCCATAAATGATGACAATTTTTCTTTTCGATGAAGCAAAGTATCTAAGATGTTGACCGGGGTTATAAGCTACCATCATGCAAAATTTCATGTAAATTGGTCCCCCAGTTTCAGTGATTAACCAGTACAAACGGAGAAACGAAAAATTAAAAAAACATCGGGATTTGTTCTATTTCTCTTTTACATCCCCCTGACATTTTTGAAGCATTTTTTCTATGTACAGAAATTCGACCTCTACAGTTTAATTATGTATAGATGGTAGCCAATAATAAGCAATACGTACGCTGACTTCCATATAGTCATAGTTATTTTGAGGTAGTGAACCACCGTTCGTAGATGGAAAAATCGTGAAGTAAACATTGCGCGTTTCAGTCTATGGATTTCCGAATGCTCGAAGTAAAATGTAGGTCGACAGCGCATAATTGACTGATGTTCTGTGGCTGAGGTATCACCTACTATCGAGTGAACCTCATGCTCGTCTATCGATATCTAACATAAAAAAACAACTAGTTAAAGTTATCGTACCTGGTTTGGTCCAGTGAGGTTCAAGCCGCATGAGTTGCAACGCAGACATTCCTCGTGATAGTGATTGTTGTCGTACAACGGGGAAGGTTCTGTAATATAGACGTGAGGATTAGTTTATAGCCGCTATAGGGGAAACTCCTTTTTTTATTAGTGTAAAGGGTTGCCCGTATGCCTAAAAATAGCCTATGTTTGACAACGAAACTATGCTTATGCAAAAAATCAAATCAAGATTACGCTCCATTGTTGAGTGAAGTGCATTTTCGTGTATATGATATTAGTAGAAATATTCTTATAAATAGAAGGTTCTTCGGCCAAATGGGTGGGTTTTGGACCCCTTATCTGGGACATATAAATGACGTGTCAAATTAAAGAGCACGGTCAAATTAATTTAGACAGACACAATGGCATAAAAGTTATATTTAAAAAAAAATTGAACTTGGGTAAAAATGCATCAAAACTAAAAAAAAAATTCATCATAATTAGTTCATAAACAGAATGAGTGTCGACAAGTACAAAACAATAAGAACGAAAAGCAAACGTAGGGAAATACCTAACCTATTAAACGATAAAAAATACCTCCAAACCCACCGTATAATTTTCCATTAAAACGTAATTTATATATAAAAACATATCATTTTTATATATAAATTATTTTAGACAAAATTAAAAACAAAAATATCCGAATTTTAAATTTTAATAAAGTACGGCAGCGTGCGTGCCAAATCGTTTACCCACTGAAAGAGTGAAAGCTATTTTCTTTTGGCACGACGCCAAAGGGCGTATTAGATCCACCGGGAGCATTGCCAAAACTGCCAACACCTTTGAAATTTTAAGGCTGAACTCATATAGAACACGTCCTCATAACTTACAGTATGAATTTCTGTATAAAAGTAATATTACATAATTTAACCGAACAAAAGGACAAAATTGGGTGGAAATCTTTGACTATTTAAAATGGTTACGTACCTACTACGTAACTAAATAGTCAAAGGTTTCGTGTTCAAACAATCGTCGATCGTACAAATGGAATAAAATATTTTTCTCGTATAAAATCAAAGGCGGATATGATTTTAATAAGCAAAAATGAGTTCAAGTAAAATGTTTATATCTGAGATTCTTTCGAACTTATGCCTTCGTGTTACAATAATGACGTCACCGTGGATTAAATTAAATCTTAGGCATCAATCATTATTTACGTAATTGAGAAGAATGTAGATTTTTTCTCATTATGTCAAAAGTAAGTTAATAAGCGACTCATGAATAGTCGATCAAGTTTTCTTTCAACATTTAATAACAAATCGAGCGTTTAATTATATTTCTTAAAAACCTTTCCTTAGCATGCTTACTTAGAAGAAGCCTATTCACTCTGGCTTTGAAGACATCAAGATTGTAGGAATCGGGAAAGATAGACCCAGGTAGAGAATCCAATTCCTTGGCGGTTCGGAGGATAAAGGAGGAGGTGTACCGTTTCGTACGAATATAAGGTACATCAACCATATAAGGATGAAATCCCACTCTGTGTCTGGCCGTCCGATGGTGAAAGACTCACTTTAATATGCAATTTCAGAGAGATATACTTATTATTCAAGAAAACATTTTAGGCATCGATGAAATTAATGAATGCATAAAAATGCTACAATTTTTTATTGAAGTATAAAACAGGAGTAATAGAAAGATATACGTGGGTCGTAATTAATGACCTCGTAGGTACTAAAGTGGGCAGTAAATAGGTATTTTCATTTCTTTTTTATTGCGTGAGTCTGAAATGCTTTCGGCGTTGTTATTTTAAATGTAACGGCCCATTTCGCAAGAAAATATTGTTTCAATATTTTTTTATTTGAAGGCAATTATTCTTGCTGGTAGAAAGTAAGATATTATGTACATTGTACATATGTACAATGTATACATTATGTCATATACTCGTAGATAAGCCGATTTAAAATATACGTCAAAACAAATGAACTCATAACGAATCATAGGAATATTGAGGTCGACTTTCTAAATATGTATATATTACCTATTATAATATATTATCAGGAAGCGACATACACCTACATATGTTATATGTGTACTAATTATGCATCAACTAGAGTTGAAATTTTGTGACAATACGTATCAACCGAGTTAGGAAATTCAATATATTTATTACTTTTCTTACCTCGTTTTGGTACTTTTAACGATTTTTAGTTAGACTGATTAAACATATATTATTATTATTATCATTTGGCATCAGCATTTGAATGACGTATACTGGTTCTTCTTATTTAATTTAAATACGTATTGAAAGTAAAGCAAACATAACATTTATTGTATAGGTACCATTATTTATTTAGATTTATTAAAACTATTCGATATATTTCAAGTATCTAAAATATCACTTAATAATTTTTCACAAATCTAAGCAGTATCAACTAACGTAACTAACAGCTTCTTGTAAGGCTATACATATTTAAAGAAAAAATCTAGTAGCCAATATTTTGAATTTTTAGATGTATGAACCATCTAAATCATGATTTGGGTATATTATAAATTATTTAAAAGGTTTCGACAGGTTTTTAAACATTTGTTGTATAAAAAATATAAAAACAACTTTTGTATTATTGGATATAAGCCAATAAGATAATACTAATAAAATGTAATAAGGATAATACTTTGAAAATGTAATAGAAATGTCATAATTACTCACCATAGTGGTCTCTTTTAATTTTACATACGAATTTAGGTTAAAAATTATACTGTTTTAGGTCGTTTCTCACATAAATATTACTATAAATACAATAAATTGGTGCTTCGTTGAATATCGAAAGTTACAGTTCACACCTTGTAAATATTGTTGTTCAATTGTCACACCTTTACACTGGTAGAATTGTCACTGAATCACATTACAAAAAATATAATTTCATCAAAAAATGCGTCCTAAGTGCATTAAACACGGACTGTTTATTCGTTGTCGTATCAAGTTGACTGAGAATGGCCAAGTTCGCGGATTTCTCTTGTCAAAAAGATATCGTAGAGGTTATTCGTTGTGTACGGCACGTCACTTTCGTTTTAGTAAACATGGCAGCGTCAGGGGGCAACAGATGACAGGGCGCGGGCTTGCGAGCCTGCGCCGAGCGTCTCAGCTCATCTCATCACGGGCCCGAGGTCCGCGCGAAAGCGCTACCAATTTAAAATGACTCACAAAAGCTCGCCCGCCAAAGCTTTCGACTAGCGGATGGCGCCACTGTACATCCTCTAAGAGCCTTCTGTAACCCTGTTCCATTTTTCCGTCGATACGTGTGGGAGAGAGATGCTAATAGAGATGCCATAAGCGAAGTGATTGGTTGATGGAAAGGGGCGGATGACAAACACGTGGTGTCTTTGTAACCGTGTTCTCAAACACTGTAAGGTGCAGGTGGAAATATTTTGCAAAAGCTTTGTCTTTAAGCCTTAAGCTAAATTAATTGTTTGCCTTGGTTGTGCTCAGAGGAAATAAATTGTTCATCAAAGGAAAAATATTTGTGATAAGATTAATATCAATTATTTCGTTCAGAAGTAAAGTGAAATAAATATCAAGAAACATTTGTTTTGTTGTTTATGTAACTTAGCTTTTTTTTGGAAACGAAATAGATAAT
The DNA here is from genome assembly GCA_905404175.1 of Anthocharis cardamines. NCBI lineage: Eukaryota > Metazoa > Arthropoda > Insecta > Lepidoptera > Pieridae > Anthocharis > Anthocharis cardamines. Next base: position 7,396,211 of record FR989964.1, read on the forward strand.
GTTTATGTAAAGGAAACAAGGAAGGAAGTAAAGGAAATTTGTAATTTTATTTATGTTCTAAATCTGTATGATACGTATAAAAATCAGAGGAACAACTATTCACCCTTAATTTATTACATAAGATATTAAAATGTCAGAAAAAATATTGTACACTCGAAAAGCTATGCCACTTCGGAGATTTATTGAATTATTATATAGAATTCATAATCGTCCCCAAAAATGATACAATATGCTTTTAGCATTTTCACAACTTGTAGGAGACTTCGAAAATTCGGCACCACTCAACAGATGTCGCCTTGGGCAATTTTATGATATAAACTTATCTAACTTACCTAGACTTTTCGTTATATTAAATTAGCATAAATTATAGTAACTGTTAAAAAATAGAGTAACACTTACCAGTTTGTGTACTAGAATCGAAGAATGTACTAGTCGTTTCAACAGTCATTGTTCCGATCGTGCCATCTAATATCTGAGTCGATGAATCACGGCGACCCCTAGCTCGCATACATGCGTCATCACTTTGAGAACTTTGGCGTCTGAAGTTGCGACAGCGTATCATTTCCTCTGTAGTCGACTGTCGACGAAAACCTCGAGCTATTAATATCTCTTCTGTTGTTGATTGTCGTCTAAAAATCGTTCTCTCTGGGGGCCTTGCACCAGGGCTCGGATCGCGACTAGAACAAGAGCTGGATTCTGGACTTCGGGCTCGTCCCATCCTTGCACAGGAAGCTTGTCTTCTCAATCGACTTCGTCGACGTGCTGCGGATGGACTTAGTTCACCACCTCCGGCTCGGTCTGGGCTTAGTTGATTTCTTTCTCTTCTTGTTCTAGCAGCAGAATCGGGACTAAGGGAATCGCGACGTGCTCGTCCTGCATCATCAGGCTCTAACGATGGTCGTCGTGTACCTGGTGGTCCGATTGGATCATCGAATGCAGTAGCTTGCCTTTGTAATCTACCAAGACGTCGTTCCGGACTAGCAGCAGCTCGGGAATCTCTTCTTGTACGACCGCATTGCGTTGTAGAATCACGACGTCCACCTAAGTTTGGTGGAGATTTCCCTCCAGGCGTTGCTTGGATGGCCTGAATCGTTTGGCTTTCTTGTGTTCCTTGACTCGTTTGGTTAACAGATAGTGTTGGAGAAGGTTGAGTTGTAACTGTATTAGCGCTAGGTACAGTTGGCGAAGTCGGTGATGGCGTCACTGCGGATGTTATGATTGTTGGCATAGTCATCGGTGGACATTCGCCATCAGACCGGCTTGGTTCATGAACAGTGACAACAGTTACTGTTGGGTGCGAGGGCCCGGGATCCGAGGAAGCATCAACAAATGATGGTGGTGGCTGAATTGGAGGAGATGGTCTTCTTTTTTTGTGAGTAGCAACAATTCTTGGAGGCGGGGCTACTACTGAGTCACGTCTATGTCGGTGTCCATCAATGGAGTCTCTACGTTCTTTGTCATCCCCAGAGCCACGTCTTTTAATTCTTCGTTCTCTGGATGGGATAATTGTTGTAGAATCTTTTCTTTCGAAATAGTGGGGATAATCAGAACGGAAATCTTGATTAGCAGCTTTAGAGTCACGACGTTTCGATGCCATTGACTTAATGCCAGAATCAGCGGAAGAATCCCGTCGTCGGCGAGGAGGAGGCTCGTGGCGAGCCCAGGGTAGCGATCGAGCAAGATCTGCTAATGTTTCCCGACGGGATAGTGGTGCTCTTTGCCGCCTTGGGGCATTGCTGCCACCACCACCCCATTCCCGCAAAATATCGGTCAATTGAGCTAACGATGATCGTCGACGGCGAGGTCCACCTAAGGAATATGACATTTTATTTTTCTTATATTATTTAATTAAATAAAGAAAAAAGTGAATTCCCGTTTCCCTTATTAGAGCATGCTGTATCCTGCCTGACCGAAACATTTTTTCTTTATTATTTCCCCGGGATTCTCTGGTGCTAAACGCATTGGACTTATCGTTGACGGCGGCCTATCGTTGATAGGCGGTCAATACTCTGAATTAAATAAATGAACCTTAATCATTCTAGAATAAATATTTTGACAGCTTTACCTCTTTGCTGATCCGATGCGTCGGGCTCTGGTGGTGAAAGGCATGAGACCTGAGCTGCGGAATCTCTGCGACTGCCAAGCCTCTGCCTGAGCGTGGTTTCTTCTAGTGTGGAGCGAGTAAGCTCGTCCCAGCCGTTGCCGCCAGCCCAGACCAAGCCCACTTGGTGGGACAGTATTGGAAGGTTGCAAACGAAACATATTGCGGTCATAGTCCTGTCAAAAGACGTAAATGTTATTGAAATCAACTTATTTCTTAATAAATTAAAAATAATAAAATTTAAAATAAAGAAGGAGACATATCGATATCGCAATAAATAGTTTCCGTCGTAACGTAACTAACATTTTTTAACACTTACGATTTATTGTTCCTAAAATATGAATACGGATACATGTTGACGCGGATAGTATACGCGATACACAAGTGTAAACCTTTAGATATCGCACTCTTGTTTTCACATCACCGCTCTGATAACTGAACTGGCGACAAGATATTAAGTAATAACCGCTCCCATGCGTGTCGACAATATCTATTACACCAATAAACCATTCATTCTCTCTACAAACATTTTTAACGTCATTACTATTTTGCTGTTCGCATATTATCGCTTTTATGTGAAAGTTATTCACAAAGTTCAATAATCGAATGTTTTTTAAAAATTTCATACAACAAACAAGTTGGTTATATATTTTTAATAATGTGAATTCCCGAGTTCCCTAGTGGGGTATGGTGCAGACCCATTTAAATCTGTTTAACTGATCATTTTTATTTACAGGCAAGTAGGTGAGCCTTCTGTGCCTAGCCCGACCTAAACAATAATTTTACATCTTATTTCCCTGGGATTCGAACCTAGGACCTTCGGTGCAACGCATCGCACTTACCATTGATTCAAGAAAGCTGCAAATTTTGTCTAAAAATACATTTAGTAGACTCTTACAACAGGTATGTCACTCGATAGGAATTCGCATCGGACGGGACCCAGGTGACGGATATTTCGTTTGCTGGGGACAGCGGGGTCGCGCCCAATGAATATAGGGCGGTCTGTTGTGCGTGAGGCGCAGTTATAGCGCCAACAGGCGGTCGCCGGCTCACTCCGCGAATTTATACGCGTATGTGAAGAGCACGATTTGAGAATATCTTGGGAAAACCTAACAGGCTACGAGCTATGAGTATATGTTAAACTGAGAATCAGCACATAATATGATTGATAAAGTCCCGATATCACAACGTTAGACAGGTTGATGCGTCGATAAATCTATCAAGTTGGATTTTCGCCAGAATATCTCGGTTTGACACTATGAATTATATTGAAAATATTTGACGAGGTGGAAACTTGAATGTGTGCAATCGGTTGGAAGCGATTTGTTCAATGAAGTTCAATTTCAATTTGCGTTTTGGTATACAAATAGCAATGCTTATGAAACTGCTCTTTGAAACATTAATTAGTTTTCGATGGTAAATATTTTCCAAATACTCTGCGGTTGAATTTATTTCTAAAGTTTTTGCTTCAAACATTACTTGCAAGATGAGTCTAAATACTTGAATAGACTCTCAACAGATGAATCCCCATCATCTATATTATTTCTCAATGCAAAAAAATAGTACGCAAGCAAATCATCACTTTTATCTGTTTAACAATTTAAAGCTTTTATATGTGTATGACCCCGTGGCTCAGTGGTAAGCGCTTAGCACCAGAGGTTTTGGGTTCGAATCCTGGCGAATCAAGATAAAAAAATTTGTTTCGGTCGGGGCACAGAAGGCTGATCACCTACTTGCCTTTAAAAAAAAATTAGTGAAACAGACACAGAAATGGGTCTGCCCCATGCCCCACTAGGGGACACGGGAATTCACTTTTATATGTGTAGGTTTCTTGGTAAAATTTCTAACAAAGAAGAATCCCACCTTATTATTCTATATCTACTTGTGAATCAACTGATGAATTGTTGTAATAATTAACATGACTTTTATATTTGAGTCATATTGAATCAAAGGCGGCTATCTGACTTTGGCTGATTGTTAGCAATTTAAAAAAGAAAACGTTTTTCTCGTTTATTTTTGTATTAGGTATCATTTGCATGTTTAAGGTATCTATTAATATTAACAATTAAAGATAAAACCAAATATATAAAAAAAACATAACAGTCTAAACGACAAGAACTTATTTTATTTTGGTAGATTGCCGGACCAAAAATGTCAGAGCCGCCTTTGATTCTATACGACTCATTTATTCTAGTAAAAATATAATAACAATCGAATTTTACGGCCGACATTACATATTGTAGTCTCAATAATTGTTACAATAAATTTGGTATATTCCAACTCAAAATTCTCGGATTTCATGAGCAAATGAACAGTACTCGTTTTCTTCTTTTACCTTGTTTATTTGGGGTCGGCACAGTATGTTCTCTTTCTCCAATCTCTTCTTTCACTCACATCATCAGTCTCTCTCAAACACATTTTTCACAATTTTAATACCATTCACTTTCATATTTAGACATATGTATAACACTATCTAAATAAAAATAACTTAATTTACTCTATGTAAATTGTTACTTTGATAACTAGTTATAAACTTGCGTTGTGTGTTTTAGCTACTAAGATTATTGACAGAGCTCTAATATCTACAAACATATCTTTAAGTAAACAACCTGTGAAACTAAGTCTAGGTAAGTGCAAAATAATTAAGCATAAGCAAAATTAACTGTGTGAACTTACTCTTAACTCAAACTTAAAGTACCTATTTTGTTTAAAAATGGAATTGTGTTAATTCTCAGGAATATCTTAACTTACTCTTTTTGAATGTCGAAGTATTATGTTTAAAAATGGAATAAATTATTATTAATAATTGCAATATATAAATATAGTATATATCAATCGCAGGTTAAATAATATTAATATAGTATTTAACCTGCGATTGATAATACTGAATTATTTTTAAATAAATCACTGCGTAGCGTAGGGATAAAACTAAAGTTGATGTATCCTTTAAGAAGATTTAATCACCCGAAGAACTAAATAAGTGTAACTTCACACAGCATAGGTAAAGGTTTTTGACGAAATTGTTATTTTTTTATATTAGATATCGACAGCCGAGCATGAGGTTTACTTGATGGTAGGTGATATCCTTGCCACAGAACATCAGTCAATGTTGCGCTGTCGATCTATTTTTTATTTGAAATAAATTGCATTTAGAAATCTATAGACTGAGACCGAAACGCAGAATGCACACTTCACGTTTTTTTCCATTTATGGTGAATTCGAAACTGAAACGGTATTCGGTTGAAATTTCGATATAACGTCCCCCCGTTTAGTGCTCGAAGTGACCAGACGTGGGAAAGACGTGGTTATAAAAAATTGTAAGAATGTCCTCCCGGCGGGATTCAAACTCGCGACCCATCGGTGCGCAAGGTAGGTGTTCTAACAAACGCATCAACGAGCCCGTCAAAATTAGTTCTCAGGACCTAGGATCAGGCTAACCGCGGAATACAGAAACGATAACCAAAATTGATAACTTCTCAAAATATAGGTATCTATATTTCATTTTTAGCACTCAATGCTGATTAGCGTTTGTGAATTCGGTCATAACATGCTAGGATTGACATTGGGACCTGTAATGACGCAGTCGAGGTGAAGGGGATTGCATCTCGAAAGCCGGGTCATTGGGGTCTAACTCAGGTTACTGATATACAATATCACATCAAACACTGTAAATCTGAAACAATAGGGATTGCATTAGTGGGCTTAGTGTGTGTAGTGTATCAGAAGACTGCAATGTGAGGTGGAGTAATTTGTGTATGTGTATATCGGTGGTGTGGTGTGGTGTGGTGTGGTGTGGTTAGGTGTGGTGTGGTGTGGTGTGGTGTGATGTAGTGTAGTTATATAATTAGATCGGGTTCATAATTAGTCGGGTAAATATAATAATAGTAATCAGTACTCTTACCATGAGTACAAAACTTCGTTTGTTTTATTCGTTTATTATTTGTCTGTTTCTATATATGTATGTATCTAATTGCTGTCATACTTTAACTGATTTTCTGTAATTAGGTCAGACTATTTACTTGATTTTCTGAGTAGGTTTTAAAACACATATACCGAGTAATAAGAGTATATTTTTATTAATGTCGCAGAAGAAGTCCATTCTGTAATTTTAATTAAGGTTATGCTTTTAACTTGTTGGATTCTAAATAAAAGCTATTAATGTCACTAGCAAAGCAGTAATATACCTTTGTATGTAGTATTTAGATATATTGATCTTAGTATAATATTATGCTACTGCAGTATTTATTAAAATGCAGTATTAATAGTTACAACGTAGAAAGTAAAACCAGTAATTAAGATTTAAGATTAAACCAAGTTTAACTTTTTAATATATTAGTGGCAAACGCGGGAAACATTTAATTTTCAATGAAGTGTATTTGCTATTTAGTTTGGAAAATATCCGCTAGATGGCGCAGTACTATGTGTTCTTTATTATGTGCAATAACTTCTAGTAACAAAACATAGAGGGCGCTGTTTCCATTACAGCGAAACACCTAAGATTTAACGTATCTAGGTTGTGGAAGATAAATATTTATAGCAATTTATTGATTTTAATAATATCGGCCTACATAGTTTAGTAATACACAAATATAATTCCTTACGATCCAACTTATTCTATCCAAAACTCGTTTTAATAAAGAGTGTAAGAAACAATACATTAGGTAAAGTTTTCCGAATTTAAAAATATCTCGAATTCCCGAAAATAGACACAATTCTGTTGCTAAATTTATCGCGCAATCTATAGTTTTTAAAATATATTTTTCGGTCGGGCAGGGCACAGAAGGCAGATTACTCATTTAGCCGAAAATGATCTGTAAAATGTACACAGTATTCCCCATACCCCAATAATGGACCGGGAAATTCATTATCTTTCTCTCTATACAGTTACATTAGTATTAATAAACCAACTAGAGTTCGCTCGAGGCTTCCGCTTGTGCCCATGTAAAATTTGTGAAATATTTCTAGGAAAAAATGCTTTTACCTTCTCGAGATTTTCGGTAATTTTTCATTTAAAACTGAACTGAAATGTACGTCGTATTTAAAAAACAATTATTTTTATTTAATTCGGAAAACCGTAAAATAAAACTTGAGTGCTAATGACGTGATATCGAATAATCATTTGCATGTTTTCGCATAATATGTGATTGATTATTAAAATATAACTCACTCATTTATGTAAATAAAATAGGTTACAAAATTTATGTAAAAAAAATAGGTTAAAAATTTATGTAAATAAACAGATTAAAACTTCGATTTATTATTTATGTTATTTATTACTTACCAGCAACCGTGGTCAGAGGGGTGAGCACGAACGACTATCGACAAAGTATTCGAATCGTCAAACTGTCAGTTGTATGAAAAATCTCATACAAATGACAGTTCCACGATACGAATACTCTTTCGATACTTGTTCGTGTTCACCCCTCAGAGGGGTGAGCACGAAAGACTATCGAGAAAGTATTAGTATCGTCCATATGTCAGTCGCTTGAGAAATCATTTGAAATTTCATACAAATGACAGTTCGACAATACGAATACTTTTTCGATAGTTGTTCGTGCTCACTCCTCAGTAGCTCTATTACCAAAATCGAGCGCAGCGAACGGAACGAACGAACAATTTCGTATTTTAACTTATTAAGAAAACATTTTCAATTCTATTTACGATTAAAATTACGATCATAGTAATTTCAAACGAAATACATAATTATTGCAAACAATGGATCGATCATCGAATTCAATAATAGGAAAATGTACGATCCATCGTATTTTGTTCTGGTAATAGGGCTCCAGTTGCATTTGAATCCGTTATAAAGTATTTTATTTAAATGTGTAATATTCGCGTTAATAAAAGAAAATATTATATAACTCACTCGTTTATCTTTTAACCTGTCCCTTTCTATAATTATTCAATGAACAGATACAGAGCAACATAAACTATTTATATTGTTTAAATTATTTATCCCGACGTTTCGAATGCTTTTCAGCAACCGTGGTCACGGGGAGACAGAAAGATGACAGTGGTGGTGGGATGGTGTCAGTGGCGGCGTAAGACCTAAATTTTATGTGGGCAAGATTCATTTTGCGGGGCCTTCTTGCCTTTTTGTCTGCGCAAAAGAGGCACTGCTTTATTTTGGCACGTTCGCGGATTTTAAGTAATTCATAAATTTTTGGGGCGCGAGGCCCCCTGGGTCGCGAGGCCGTAGGCGGTGGCCCACGTCGCCCACGCCTTACGCCGCCACTGATGACAATTGTCTGATTTTTGAAATGTCACAAAGTTGCCATATTAACGCAATCTATTCCTACGGAGTTGATATTTACTGTAATTTTCTATATTATGACAATATTGACTTACGGTATCCTCTTGTTTTTTAGTATGTTTGATTTGGGGTTTTAGATTTTTAACTACTGGATCCCAGGTGTTGGAAAGTCTCAAACCATCTTCTCTAATGAAGTTAGGATTTCAATAGCCTCGCGTACTAGTCTGAGAAATAATCTACTTTCTCATGCAAGGATTTTCGGTTGGTCGAAACGTATGTAGTGGTTTGGCTTATCTAGAGTGTGGTCACATATATTTTAAATATATGTTAGATTTATATAAATAAATATTTTAATATAAATTCATTTATCTATAAACACTTTGTACAGAAAATATACATATTGGCATTAAGCCAAGTGGAATTTTCTGAAAGCTTGAATTATTCGGGCAAAATTTGAGTAGTGTACAGAAATAAATATTAACCGAGGGAAAATCAATACTCATAAAGTAGGTTTTGTAAGAATATGGTTTTGTTATGTGTGACGTGTGTTACGTTTCTCAAATCGTTTTTCATTCGATATAACGACGTATTTTTAATCCTCTTGAACGGGATAATCCACTTGGATGTTTGAAGACTTGAGTGCTTTTTAAAGATTTTTCAACTTAAGAAAAATGTGTTTGAGCGAGAAAGTTTTTAACGTCATAAGGTTATTTTTGAGGCTATTTTCGCTTATCATTTTTTAAATAGTATATCAGTATCCTTATAGTTGGAATTAATTTAAAAATAGACGTCCAGATTTATATTATGCAATCTTTAAATAGCATTACCTAAACAAAGGTCTTCGCATGTATCTGTCCGCTTAGATATTCTATATTACGCAACGAATTTCAATGCTGTTTTTATAACATTTTTTTATGGGTAACTTGTGTATGTACCTACTTATAGGTGGAAAATCTTGATTTTTTGTAAACACAAGTTTACCCAAACTTCAGTAGTTCCTTCCCAGAATTTCGTAATAAATAAATCTTCATACAGAACTTGTTTTCGTTTAGAAAGTATTGCCATAATATAATTATGTTAAGAATTACACTAAGTACCAACTCCTTTGAAATTGATGGCGTAAGTAAAATCCCACCAAAACCACTTTAATGTAAAATAACGCCAAGACGAGTAGGTACTTATTACTTGCACTGTAAAAAAAGTTATCAGATCTTATGGAGAGCCAAGCTCCTAGCTCTATAAGCTCTAACCTAACACTCTGTCATCATAGTGTAAAGTGTTCTGCGTGAATCCTAGTCTAAAAGTTCTCTACAAATCCTACACCTTAGTCAAAATGTGTGTCTTGGCCATTTCGTTACTCAAGGACCTAGGGCATAAAATAAACGCCTAGTTAGAGAATTACTTTCTGTTCATACCCATACGAGTGTCTATGTCACTCTATATTTCTCTACATTTCTCGAAATATGTTTGAAGTAATCAAATACGTTTACCAAGACCAAGAATAAAATATTTATAGAACAATTTTCGTGGTAGCATCTTAGAACAGTGCAGTAGTTCTAAGCTTTGATAATGTTTAAATGCAGTTTGAATTTAAGGCACGTCTTACTCAGTACGTGTGCAATGTGGCCTCAAAACATTTAAATAAAATGTGGTTGACGAAGTGGTAATTTGCCCGATTGGATTTCTAGAAGCTTCAACGTATTTTGTATGCTACGAAGGAAGGTCTTAACTTTTTCTTATATTAGATATCGACAGACTAGCATGAGGTTCACTTGGTGGTAGACAACCCCAGCCATAAAATAATAGTCAAAGTTGCACTGTCAACCCACTTTTTACTTCATGCTTTCGGAAATCCATAGTAGCGATGAGAGATACTTGCAAAATTTGATACCAGGACTTTCAAGTACGAGTCCGTAAATATAACAGGGTCGAAAACCAGGTTTCATAGTACTTTCATCGAGCTCCGAACTCGCTATAGTAAAAAATACTTGCATAGGAAAACGATCCCTACCTGCTTAGAGATAAGAAGCACAATCGTATTTGCAAGAAAATACTTTAAAGCATAAAATACTTGCATAAGATTGTGCTCCTTATCTTTAAAGGTTCGGTTCATTTTCCTATACAAGTATTTTATACTTTAAAGTTGCAAATACGTATGTGCTCCTTATTTCTAAGGCATTTCGGATCGTTTTCCTATGCAAGTATTTTCAATTTCAACGCTAAATGCACCAGAATAGCTAATACTTTCATACTTGAAAGTTTTTCCCGCTCGCACCAGGGCGCCCTTCTTCCAAGCGAAGCCCTGGTTTTAAAACCTGGTAGCGTAAATACGTTTCATCTTTAATCCATAGACTGAGGCCGAAACGCGCAATATACACTCCACGGTTTTTCATCTATGAGTTTTCTGGTTCATTTTCGGTAACACAAACTCAACAGTGTTTAAAATGTACAAAATCAATGGACGAGTATACTGTGGTTTAATTAAATTATTCTAAGTTAAAGAGCGGCTTTTAATTATATGAAATTTTAATTTCAATTCGAGTTAAAACTGCAAACACGTTGTGCAACTTTGTTCCATTATAGAACAAAGCGACTAAATTATGAATTTGATGGCCATTGTTTGACTTGAAACTATAACAAGTGCTATATCGTGAAGCAAATGTGTTCAAATACATCTGCTAATAGCATAGTTCTTATTTAATTAGACATACAAATAATTACTTTTTTTAAAAGTTTAATATATCTATATTTAAAAATACCACAAATAAAAATATGTACTTATTTATTTTTTTGACGCAATTTTTTTTTTAGAATTTAATAATCGGGATCTGACTCAAGTTAATTCTATTAACAATATCAAAGACAAACAAAATATATAAATAATAAATCGCGTTTAAATCCGGTATAAAGTATTTTATTTAAAAGAAATGTCTTATCTCCCCTTTTCGATGTTTATTTTATAAAATGGCAATATTGAAAATATGTTTGATTTTTTAAATAATACTAACTTATTTGTAAATATTCTAGCTGGATATATTAAAATTAAAGTGGATCTGTGGATTAACATAGAATAATTTGAACTTATTATGTGTACGAAAGATTAATAGTGCAAAGTAATTAAATGTTTAACAACAGTATCAAAGCTTTGTATTTTGTAGTTTACGCAAACAATCGTACAACCGACATTTCTCATTTCTCTCTTTGAACTGTAGTGCGATAGTTTTAATAGTGACACTCGATAACAAATTCAATTACTTAGAAGGATATTATTTGTATTAGTATTTTGATCTGACATTGCAGTCGCGTTGTTGGTTATTCCTATGAATTTTTAAGGTCTACATAAAAAGAAAGAAAGAAAGCAAAAACTAATATTTTATTATTAAATTTTTTCCTTCCTTCATATACATAACATATTGTAATTGGTAATTATACTTTGGGTAATATATCGTTATAATATTTTAATTTTTTTTTAGTCTTAATGTCTGTATCAATAAGTATTTTTTTTTATATATATTTTCTATTTTTGTGAACCAAAGTTTTTACCAGTATTGTGTTGTTTTTTGTCTATTGATGAAAACTGTTTTGGCTACTAACATATATATCATGAGTGTTGTGATGTACTATTACTATACATATATATCATGATTTCTATGTATTTGTATATAATAATTGCTGTTTGTTTTCCTAAGTAAATAAATAAAAATAAATAATCTGTTCTTTTAAATTGTGACTAGGTTTATTCCGCGAGATTAAAAATAATTTAATCCAAATTAATTTTTGACGGGCTCGTTGGCATGTTTAGAAGAACACCTGCCGTGCTCATCGATGGGTCGTGGGCTCGAATCCCACCGGGACGACATGTTTATAATTTTCTGTAAGCATGTCTTCCCCGCGTCTGGTAACTTCGGGCATTGAACTGGTGAGAGGAATATTGAAATTCCGACCGGGTAACAAACCACCGTTCATAGATGGAAAAACCGTGAAGTGCATATTGCGCGTTTCGGTTTCAGTCTATGGATCACCGAATGCTCGAAGTAAAAAGTAGGGTGATAGCGCATCATCACCTACTACTATCAAGAGAACCTCATGCTCGTCTGTCGATTTCTAACATAAAAAAAAGATATTTTTTCGGCTGATTGGCTGTGTGCACCGGTGTGCACATATTTTACGCAAATGAATTGCTGCTGATATCGCAGTATCAGTATGTAGTGCCTTAATACTATTTTATTTAGATTTCGGTTGTTTAAAATTTAATATCAATAAATATTTTTTTATTGTCTTAAGACTACTGATTACTAGCACTATCCGTGTGTTGAATGAATGTCGTGTCTGTAGAAGAACATATGTGTGTGTAGTATAATATGATATTTGAATATTGTTGATATAGTTAGATACTGTGTTTCAAGGAGCCTGTGTCTTCCCAGTTGATCTGGTACACTAAATAAAGTATGATTACAAAATGCTTTATTATGTTTGTGTGTGTTTATGAATATCACATAGGAAATGCAATAAAGTATATAATACCAAAAAAACATAGATTTACATAGAAGCATATATATACTAACTTTTGGCACAGAAAACGCAGTTCTGTTTTTGACCTGTAGAGCGCGCGGCAATGTATCGTTGTGACACACACATCTAATCAGTCCGATGACTCCTCTCGCTTTGTCTCGCTTGCTCTTACGAGCGAACGGCAATAACGCTCTAAAAGCGTCAGTGTGTTCGTTTTCACGGATACTAGCAGCGCGTCGGGGGCTGGGGTAAGAACTAGTCTTACCCCAGAGAAACCGTGCCAAGCGCGCCTATAAGGCCTGTACTTCTATATAAATCTAAGTTCTTTGATAATACAGTTAAAGCTACACACATAGGAATTAAGCTCGGGGCTATCTGTATTAGTAAAATACAAATTACTGTAAAATGTAATTAACGAAAATACTCACATTTTACAATATCAACAAGTCTTGGTTTTCCAAACTCGTCTGATAGAACACCTGGAACAATAGAAATAAGTATGTTAGTAAAATAATTGATAGTTTCGACTTGTGTTTAGATACAATTCGCCTCTTTTGCACATTGCGAGAAAACCATTTTGACAGTGCTTTAGAATAACTTGAGCTGGATGTTGATAAGCAATTTACTCAAAATTAACCCACAGGGTTGCCATGACTAAGTTGAGTTTGAATTTTCAATATTGATTATTAAGTTTTTTATTTTAAATAAATATATATATCCGTATCCGTTACTTTTTTGACAGATCTATTACGGATCTTTTACCTTATTTATTTTCAATACAAGATGACTTTATATATGTTATATAGGTGATTAGGTAGCAATGAAATATATATTATGTATATTAAATTCAGATTATTTTTTATTTCTTAAAATTAATTGTTTGGCACTTTTATATTGCAAGCTAAATATTAGAGGTCACGCGCATTGATATCGATTGAGTAAGAAAGTTAAGATCCGTATCCGGATCCGCGGATCTATAATTAGGGCCGCCTCCACGAGCGAGAGAATCGCGGCGATGCTGTCGTCGTAATCCGTATTTCTATATTTTTTCTTAGCATGTTACACACGATGATGTTATCGTAGCGATAGAGTGTATAGAAATACATGGCACGACGATAACATTGCCGCGATTCTCTCGCTCGTGGAGACGGCCCCTTAGAGAATGAACGTTATTCGGGAAATGGGAAACACCACGTATTTCCGTATGCATTCGTTTCGTGTCGTTGCATTTCCTAAGGCCTAGTTTATAATAGGTACTAGCTTCTGCCCGCGACTTCGTCTGTGTAGAATTAGTACTTCGGGAAGCTAAGTTTTTGACCAAGCTATTTTTTCATCAATCTCCGCTTAAAATTCAAGTCAATCTTGTCGTGATATTTTTTTACACTATTCGTCCGAATCAGTAAGTATAAAAGACAAATTTCATCTTTATTAAATACTGGAAGCGACAAATGTATTAATTAAATAAGAATTAGCTAATTATTCTAAAATGTGCATTTTAAAAATGTATCCAATTTAAATGTATTTATGGCTCATAATTTGGGAATATTGGCTTCCACATAAAATATAGATATAATATGCCGTTGCGGACTTTTATTGAGAACTATTTAAAATAAACAATCCCACCATACATTATCCAATCTATATATATATAGCGCACGAATATAATAATTAATAATTATAATATAATAATTTTCGAAATTGGTCTAGTGGTATTAAATTCTTTCCTCTTTACAAAAAAGAAATAAGTGATAAAAAATGTAATGTATAGTGGTGAAATTGTATACAACTGTGCACATATGACAGATCGACGCGATGACTCGAATACGTTCACGCAAGTTGTTCTTGGTAGATCTTCAGATATAGAAGTAATAAGTAAGTGAAATCCCATGTGGTCAAGCCCCCCACTAGGGGCATGGAGTAGACCCATTTATGTGCCTGTTTCACTGATCATTATTCTTTACATGCAAGTGCCTTCTGTGCCCTGCCCGACCGAAACAATTTTTTTAAATCTTGCTTCCCCGGGATTCGAATCCAGGACCTCCGGTGCTAAACGCATCTCGATCATTAATAAGTAAGCGAGGTAAAAAAATATCTGCAGTACATTGTGCACTAGACCTTATGTGATTTCTGAAACAATTGAAAAGAGTTTCCAATTTTCTCTGAGCTACGATTAAACATAATGGCCGCTAGGCCTTTATTTTTGGCCTTTTCGTAACAATATTATGCCAATCTACACTAATATAATAAAGAGGAAAGATTTGTATTTATATATGTTTGTAATGAATAACCTCAAAAACTACTGAACCAATTTTAAAAATTATTCCACTAATAGAAAGCTACATTATCCTTACCTACATGTATAATACAACTACATTGCACCCGTGAGATGCCGGGCGTGTTGCTTGTTAAAAATAATTTACGAATTATAAGAAGTACCTAACTACGATTATAGGTCTTTATGTTTGGATATATCAAGAAAATTTAGCAATAATCTATTATGAGTATGAACTCATTATGTCTTCATCCAATGTTTTTTACTAGCTTTCTAATGGGTTATGGGTTTGAACCCCGCCAGGACCTGTTTTCGACTAGTGACTAGTGGGAGATTTATCGAAATTCCATCCGGGCAACAAAATCATGGTAGTCATCAACATCTATGTATTTTTATACTTCTGACAACATTCACTGAAATCAAATTATGTCAAGTATCAGTTGTATATTGGGATCTAAAATAATCATCAATCCAATTAAAATGTCTTGTTCACAAAGTTGAATAGTAGGTTCTATTGAAACAAGCTTTTCGATTACATTTCATGTTGTTTTAAGTTTGAAAAACATTTCCAATTATGATGATTAATGAATTTTTGATGAATGATCGTTGAACGGTGTAATAACTTAATAAAATTGAGTAGAAGCCAGCCAGATAAGATAGATAGATCGCCCCACCCTCGCATGTATATAGATGGTACTATACACAAAAAATAAGCTATATACGTATACTTGCTGATAATGTAGCTTTCTATTGGTGAACACCATAACTATCTCTTTGAAGTCTTGTTTCCCCAAGATTTGAACGCGGGACTTTCAGTACTAAATGCAAGACGCTTATCACTGAACTACAGAGTCGTTCAATAGAGAAATAATGAGGTATAATAGAGTGTGAAGTAATTATTGTACAGTACATATTATTATCATTGTTAGCCGACCGTTTATGTAATGAGTTCCTGGATTTCCGAATACTCGAACTGATAGTGAAATAGTTCGACAGCACATCATTTATAAATGCATTTCTCTCGCTAAGTTTTCACTTGCCCTGATTTCTCGTTGCAAAACGAAAAATGCACTAACTAAATAAATTAAAGTGACCAATTATTGTACTAATCGTTATTATAATTTTTGATAGTTTCATTTGTATATATAATAATGGCATAAAATCTGTTAAGTTGGTAAATAAAATATAATTATTATTATCATTAAAAATATTAAATAAATATATATGTAAATAAAATAGTTTTTATCGTATCGTAAAATGCGATTTATTTATAATCGATGTAACCGTAGAACAAAGTCGGATATGATTATGATACCAAGTCATTTTTTGTATTTGTGAGGCTAAACTGATCTACCTATATAATTTACTAGTAAAATCAAAATTATAAAACGTTTTCGAATATAGCAGTCGAATAATGGTTCGTCGTAAATAGGGTCAAGTATAAAGTAGAGCGGCAAACAGAAGTAACTTTGTTTTACGAACACGTCATATTTTATAATTTGTCCCGACGCTAATCATGCAATTTTGTAACATCACTTAATTAAACGAGGAGTACTGCAGCAATCAGACACAAATATGAGGTCCCCTCGAACGTCTAATAACTTGGAGTCGTTCTACTTGTCCGCGTGGAAAATTACTTTCACCCCGCAGGGGTTGTATTCTTTAGTTACGAATTACAAAGAACTGATGAATGAGACCCCAAAACCCTTCAAGACTTTTCTTAGGAACATTCGAAACGAGGGTTAAACACAATAATCTTCGGATTAGTCCCTTCATATACAACATTTATGTACATTAATCATGCGGTAATCTATTGCGATATATCGTACGTTAAGATTTATAGTATGTCAGTATCATGATCCTAATTTATAGACTTACTAAGTTGTGTTGGCAACAGGTGTGGATAAATTTCTTTGTTTTAATAACGTATGTATATTTAGACGTATAGAGTTTATTTTTCGATGATTTTAGATGTTCAATTAAGAAAATAAAGAATAGAATATAATATTCTTTAATATTAAACAAAAGTAATCAAACAAAATAGGAAAAAGAAAGTGGACAAACGGCGGCTTTATAGCTATTTATCTATCTCTTCCAAGCAACCGCATGTAAAGGATAGAGAGGAAATTAATAGTAGAGTGTAACAAGAAGTAAAGATATAGGAAATTAATAAACATTAGCAGAATGAACAATATAAAAACTTACCTAAACTAAACAGACAACATACTCGTATAATTAGTCTTAACTAAGCTTTTTTAAAGAAGCATAATATTGTCTTTTATTAACGCGAGTATCACACATTTTCGTGGTCGCAACAGACTGGTTGCTGAAAAAAATCCGAAACGTCGGCATAAATAATATCGTATTTTAATCCATTATAAAGTATTTTATTTAAATAAAGACGCATTAAAATATACAGTGTAACTTTAATAAAAAGAGCCTCAATAAAACGAATTCCTCGATTCAACGAATTTTTCAAAATCCCCTAGTAGGTACTGCCCGTAAGAGGTAAAGCAAAATATACCTTTAGATTACGAATAGATTGATCGAAAAACCTCTTTATAACGAATTTTTAATATTTGCAAAATTTTCATATTAATTATTTCCACTTAATTCCACAATAATTTCTCAACAGGTTCAGACACGTTAAATTATTCGTAAGACAGTTTTCTTACCTTGGTATAGCTAATTAAGTCCAACCTAAACTCTATATAACAACGAATTACTTGGTAAAATGAATATTTTCTAATTCCCTTCAGTTTTTTTATCGAGGTTTCACTGTATGTAGTAGATTAATTGTCGCTCCGTTTTATTTTGAATATAATCACGGAAGCATTAATTTCTCGTTAAATTACAGTTAGTTAATTATGCAACTTATTTCACTTTTGTCCTTAACAAATGCCAAAAAAAGGCTAAGGTTAGAAACATGAAGGCATAGAAGCTGGAAAAAGAAAATGGAAATGGACTCTCTACCATTCTTTCAATTTCTTTGGATCTTCAAGATTGTTATAAACAAGACTATACACAAAAGCAACGACTTATCCAGGTGTTTATTATGTGTATTACTTTGGGCTCGTTTGGCTTTGTTTATAATTTTCTGTAAGCATGTTTTCCCCACGTCTGGTAACTTCGGGCATTGATCGGGTGGGAGGAATATCGTAATTCCGACCGGGTAACGAACCACCGTTCATAGATGGAAAAATCGTGAAGTGCATTTGCGCGTTTCGGTTTCAGTCTATGGATTTCCGAATGTCCGAAGTAAAAAGTAGGTCGACGGCGCATCATTGACTGATGTTCTGTGGCATCATCACCTACCATCAAGTGAACCTCATGTTCGTCTGTCTATATCTAAAATAAAAAAAGTTGTGCTGGTTGAATCAGCTGCAACGCACAGTTTAGTTTTGGCGCGTCGGATAGAATGTCTATCTTGCGTTTTAATGGGTAACGGGCTCGAATCTCGCTGGGACGACATGTGTATAATTGTCAATAAACAGTCTTCCCTACTGTTCAGTTCGGTCATTAACCGATTGGAAGGAATTTCGAAATTCTGACCAGGTTACGAACCACCATTTTAGTACATAGATTGAATAACTGTGAAGTACATATTGCGCGCTTCGTTTTTATTAGATTTCCAAATGATCGATGTAAAAACAGGTCAACAGCGCATCATTTTTTTATATTCTGATCAAGTTAACCGCTTAAAACTGTAGAGCAGCAGCCTACTACAAATATCTATTACAAATGTGAAAGTTTGCGAGTTTGTGTTGCAAAAACTAAAACAGATTTTCATGAAACTTTACAGTATTATTGTTTATTCATCAGTATAACATAAAATCTATATTTTAAATACATAAAATAAATAATATTGAGTTAATTGGCCAAATTATAGTAATGAGTGTCAAGTAATCCGGTTAAAATCCTGCTATCTGAGACCTAATTCAGCGTGCGGTGTATAAAGTTACAGTTACACGAAAAAAATATATGGTGGGATAGGAATGAATTGCAGTAAGTAGAAAAGGCCGAAAAACAGATAATAATCGAAGTTTGCGGGGACGAAGTCGCGGATAGAAGCTAATAAATATGTAATACGAGTATACAAAAAAACAGCAATGCTAATCTCTTTTCTCGTTAACGCGACGAGCGCATATTTTTGCATATTTCATTAGAATTTAAAAGCGTTTGTATTGGAGAGCTCTGCTATTGTGTTGTAATTTTGTATATAATGTATATTGCTTTTGCCAACAGATTACAAAGGATAAATTCAAGTTGATATTTCTGCCTGTCTGAACCATCGATTATTTAAAACACAACGGATTTTTGTGGATTTCATAAATTTCAAGGATTTTTTTTAGTTAGATATAGACTGACGAGCATGAGGTTCATTTGATGGTTGGTGATACCTCAGCCACAGAACATCAGTCAATGATGCGCTGTCGACCTACTTTTAACTTCGAGCATTCGGAAATCCAGACTGAAACCGAAACGCCCAATGTGCACTTCACGGTTTTTCCATCTATGAACGGTGGTTCGTTACCTGGTCGGAATTCCGATATTCCTCCCACCCGATCAATGTTCCGAAAATATAATAATCAAAATATCGAAATTCCGACTGGGTAACGAACCACCGTTCATAGATGGAAAAACCGTGTAGTGCACATTGCGCATTTCGGTTTCAGTCTATGGATGTAGGAAAACATGCTTACAGAAAATTATTAACATGTCGTCTCGGAGAATTCGAACCCACAACCCATCGATGCGAGCGGCAAGTATTTTACCGAATGCGCCAACGAGCCCGACAAATATCTTCTATCTTTTTATATGTTATATGTATTTTTTTGTAATTATTGAATTTAATATTCTCGAAGTAAAAACGTTACCTAAAATATCAAGTAAGAAATATCCGTCTTTTATTTTTCTCTTCTGCAAAGCAATCATTATCAATCATCATATTCTGTCTTATTTGTCCTTCCCCGTGACAAATTTGTTAGAAGATGCAGAGTGAGCCATCACCAAAGGATTATGAATACTATAATGAAGCTACGAATTAATCACTAACTAGCAACAAGCTCCGACACACCCGTGCAATGTAGATGTATTATACACAAAAATAGCCTATAATGTAGATTTTTATCTGTGAAATAATTTTAAAAATCGGTCGAGTAGTTTTTGAGTTAAATTGTTACAAACAAACAATTTTCTCCTCTTTATAATATTAGTATAGATTAAAGTCTGTTCAGCTGTTCAAAAGTGTATTTCCAAGTATAAAATCTCGAGAGAAAAAAAATTATGCTTATAGCTGATGAAGTAAGCATTTCAGTCATTAATTAATCTATATTTCTAGATACTTTTAATTGGGAATAATTAAAAACATCATTAATTATATTTAAAAAAAACGAGCAAGAGATTCACTTGATGGTAGGCGATACCCCAGCCACAGAAAGAACACCAGTCAATTATGCGCTTTCGACCTACTTTTTACTTCGTGCATTCGGAAATCCATAGACTGAGATCGAAACGCGCAAAGTGCACATCACAGATTTCGATATTGTTCGTTACCCGGTCAGAATTTCGATATTCCTCCCACCCGTTTAATGCCGAAGTTACTAGACGTAGAGAAGAAATGCTTTTAGAAAATTATAAATATGTCGTTCCGGTGGGATTCGAACCCATGACCCATCGGAGCGCAAGGTAGGTGTTCTACCAGTCGTGCCAACGAGCCCGTCAATTTGGAGATTGATTGTTTATCGTATTTACGATTTATTTCTTAGTAACACAGTTTAGACAGAAAGAGGCGCTACAATGTACCTACATATTATGTATCGTAATCGCGCTATAGCCTAGCTAACAATTATCGAGCCACCAGAAACCACACACTAGTCTCTCGACAGGTCGATAGTAAAAATTACCTAGGGTATTATTAGCAGGCTAACTATTTAAATTAAGAACCGGTAATTTTCGAACTATAATAAGAGTTTATTGGCTGAGTAGCCACGTAATATGCAGAACAAAAAATAAGTACCTAAGGCATTTTAGGTGTCAGATCGTCAAATGTTTTAAGCGAGTCTCTGCGTGGGACAGATATATTTTTGTTACAGACCATTTACTTATTAGCTAAGGTAATCTAGTGCGCTAAGCCCGTTAGCTGAGTATTGATACATTGATACATACATATATATTTGCTTTTCTTAAAGGTCGGAAACGCATTTGCAAACCCTCTGGTGTTACGGATGTCTATAGGCAACGATGATCTATATCTATAAAAAAAAATATTCATATTTCACGCTTCTCCCATTTAGGTAGGCAGAGATCACAGAATTCCATTCCGATACTATCGCTTCTTCCACTTTCATTAACGCTATCATACCCCGTCGGTTCCGAGTACATTGGATGTGTGTGAATACCCATTTATAACGTATACACATGAGTGCAGGGTTTAAATCTAGTAAAAGGTCGCTTTTGGTGTAAATAAAAAAAAATTGAGTATACACAAAATCCAATCACATTTAATTTTCTTTTATTTACTCTCCAGAGGTCCCAAGCAATACGAATCAAAAGACGTAATATTTGAAATTAATACTAAAGTTCACAAACTACGAAGTTTCAGTGAGTAATTTCAATCATAGTATTGACAAAGTGACCAGAATCAAATATACTACAAGCTCGATATTGTCAACAAATACAATATGAACTAATACGTATTGGTAGAGATTTGAATTAATTTATGAGTTTCACGTTTGAGTCTCCCTTTGATATCACAGTAATTATCATTTAAAATTATCTAATAAATAATGTCTCATTACTTCACTCTTACTCGCTCTTTTATTTTTTATGATTATAGTGCTTTACTTAATATTGAAATTTGAATCAAATAAAAATAGAGCTAATATTTGAGAATTGTCACACAATATTTTCTACACATACAATCATGATAAAAATACATTTAGATGGCTGGCTGTTCTAAACTCCAATTTGAGACATAGCTACGCTTTAAACGATGCGTAGTTATTTTCGTAGTCCATAAAAGTCATGAATATAGGTTCAAAAATCGAAACGAAGTCTCTTAAAGTTAAATTATTTTGTTAAGAGTTGAAAATCATAATGGTATTTCTCATTGAAACGCTGTCAATATTTTCGTTTCACCTTCAAACTACAGAACATTTGATTGACAAGGTAAGCTTTGTCAAATAGGATGTTAAAAGCTAATTTATTGTATACTTAGGCAATGTCAATGTTCTAAGGTTTGCCCGTGGTTGCGTTCATATGGAAGAATTAGTATGAGTAAAAATAATGCATATATTTTCTCATATTTTCCCGTGAATACATATAAGACGGGTAGTACCTACACTTATCTTGCATTGCTCGGGATGACATTGATACATATAATATTCTGGAAACATTTCTTTTTACGTCTTCTCCCCCCGGATATTCATCGGTTGATACATACATAATACATATGTATATCTAAAGTCCGACATACGCAATATGCACTTCACGGATTTTTTATCTATGAACGGTGGTTCGTTACCCGGTCGGAATTTGAATATTCCCACCCGTTAAATGCCGGATGTTACCAGATGTGGGGAAGACATGCTTATGCGGTGGGATTCGAACCCACGACCCATCAGAGCGCACGGCAGGCATTCTACCAAACGCGCCAACGAGCCCGTCGAACATTAATCATTTCAAAAACTAGAACACGTTAAAAAAAATAATCAAATAGATTTTAAAGCTAATAAGCAATCAACTGAAAATTCCAATGAGTTTTGTGTTATTAGGGAACATGATATTCTGCATTCGCAATAATAATGGAGTCTGCCAATTTAAACGTGAATCATTATTATTGTATTGATAGCCAGCGTATTGAAAAGGGCTCAGTAATTAGTGCCAGTCATTAGTATTCAGCGCTGTCGAATTGACGTGCGGCTGAGGATTAAATTTTCACTAGTTAATAATGCTCCGAAACCTAGTGTATCAAATGAATACACCGTATTACATTGATGAATGGGTTTAATTACTCCTATAATACCTGTTCAGTGTTCACTATTTAAAGCCACTTATTCTGGAAGAGAAGCTATGGACAGACTCCATTATAATGTTGAGTTATTGTTAATAAAATATAATTAATAGTAATCATATACTAAGGACCGCCTCCGTGGTTTAGTGGTAAGCGCGATGTGCTTAGCACCGGAGGTCATGGGTTCAAATCCCCGGGAAACAAGATAAAAAAGATAGTTTCGGTCAGGTAGGGCACAGAAGGCTGATCACGTTCTTGCCTTTAAAGAAAAATTATCAGTGAAACAGACAAAAAATGGGTCTGCCCTATGCCCCACTCGGACTCGGGAATTCATTTATATACTAAAGATCCTATATAGACTATTTTATGTCAGATATTCCTGGAACAGTGATCTATTTATATTAGCATTTAACAGCATTTAGGAGCAGGAAATGTGAAAAAGTAGGAATAACTTTAATATCAAAAACTGACCAGAGAACCACGAATACGTTTGCGAGAAAGTATTCGTAATGGTAAATGTCCGAAAAACATTTCTTGTATGTAAAATCCTTACATTTACAGTTTCATGTATGTAGCCAATAAACTTCAAAATCAATTGAGGCTAGAACTCAATTTCCCAGCGTTTGTTCAAATACTTGTTTATGCGTAGATATTTATGCGCAAGCCTCCCCTATTATGTAAATTTAACTACTGGGATTTACACTTTCTCTACGGAGATTTTTGTGAAATATATAGCAAACTAGCAAAATTAAATTATACTAAAATCAAAATATAGTAAGAAATTTTGGTATTGGAATTGAAATTGTTTTCAGAGAAACAGATAATTTTCGCAATAATGAATAGAGTAAATTATACAACAGATTTAAAATAAAATGTATTTTTAATATTACGTATAACAACAGTAACAATCAGATAGTGTTTAAAACAAATCATATCAGTACATTAACTTTACTTTTAAGCTTGGATATGACAAAGAATAAAAATATAATTATATTCTCAAAAAAATAAAACATATTTTCAATAAAAAAACCTATTTTATGGTTGCTTTGTGAATGGTTCCTACAAACTACGATTATATTACTGAACTCTCAATTTTTCTTTGAATGAAAAATAGATAATTCAATAAAAGGAAATAATAAGCGTTTGATTTAGTTCTAAAAATAAATTATAATATTAATAAAATAGAAGTTAATATCTTTCTTCATAACTAAGATAAATAATACGTACATACATTTGTGCTTTTTGTAGGGGTGCTGTGTTTGTTCCCGTAAAGCTATCTTCAAAGGGAAAGATAAGTTTTTGTTCATACATCGTGAGGACACAGCGAAATGTATGTACTCGTATTTCATAACTTTTTAAATTATATTTTTTTGTCATGGCTCTTTTTAAAAAAATATAATGCCAGACTAAGAACAACGACAAAACAAAATAAATATTTTTTTTAATTAATTATAAAAAATCAAAAGCATAACTTTTATAAAAATAAATGTTTTTTATTATATTTGCGAAAGCTTCTCTAAATGGTATCGTCTATGAAGTGTAATACCTTAAATGATATGTCACAAGTATAAAGCTTTTATATCAATACGGTTGTGGCCTACGGCTATAGTCTACGGCGTAGCATACATATATATATCATTATATATCACGCCTCTTTCTTATTAGAGTAGACAAATATCATGGATTTTCATATGCTTCGATCCTTTTTATTAATCACTTATATATTTCTCATTTTCCATTTGGCCAAGGATTCGATCTCAATTTAAAATTACAACAAATAACTTGTTTTAAAAAATAATATGAAAAAAATGATAGATAAATATTTACTTCGATATAAATCTAACATTAACTTTTGAATGTCAAAAAAATACTTTTGCCCTTTTTCGAAAGCGTATATATACGTTGGAAATAAACACTTATTAAAGCTTTATTCGTACCATTAAAATGCTTTTAGTAATTATTATTACGAACCATTTGGCAGCAAAATATGTTTTACATCAACTTCAAATTATTATTAAAAAATAATCTTATCGCAAAATATAATAGAATATTGTTTTTGCATAAATAATTCTTTCATATACCTTAAGTGGGTTTTTTGTGTCAATTTAAATATAGTAAATATCCTCGTTGATGTTCGAAAAGCTTTAGCTTTTAGACTATTTTGGTAACAAAACTTTATGTCCTTTTGTGGGTTCCATATGAACGGGACCATTATTCTTAATACACATACATTTACACAAATACAACACACACACATTTACACCCGTGGACCTCGACGCAGTCTGTCACTGTACTTTTAGTGTACTGTACTGTACTGTGTTTCTATATTTACTTTTTTTGTAATTATTATTTTGTGTGTGTTGTGAGTGTGTGTGTGTGTGTGTTTCTTTTGTAATAAATGTCGTGTATGTATTTAATAGGTTCCGTAGGTTGTGCGTCCATTTGAAGAAGTTTTTCACTTGAAGTTTTGTTTTAGTAAAGGTTATTCTGAATTTTATTTAATTAGTGAGTAGTCTCTAAGTAAAACTACTAAATAGATTTAAAAAAATAAAAATACGACTCTGAAATAATTTCATCTTTAATTATTTCTGAGTTGTTTTGGGCTTGAAATATATATAATTTCCTTTGAATATATTTTTTTCATTTCCGAAAAATTTAATCATTAAAAGGTATGAATAATGAATAAACCACGTCTGAATTAAATTGCAATGAAGCCAGCCGTGAAGTGCAGTTGACATGTTTTATATTTAGTGTCTGAATTTCTGATGCTTAAAATAAATTCAAAATTAATTTAGGTAATGAACACTCATGAACGTCAATAAAAAATCAAAATTATCCTTCTAATTTTACATTTACTGCTAGTTCTCAAATCAAGGGCGTAGAACGGACGAGAAGAACTGGCAATAAACTCTCCGCCACTCTTTTAATCGCCAAGGTTTTTGTTTCACAAAATGTTTGTAAGGAGCTAGGAGAAGTAATTAACTATAATAATAAAAAGGAAACGCAAAAAAATAAAAAAAACATCCTCTATCAGCAGTAGGCATGGTGATACAGGAGCACGCGCTTACATTCTCGAGGGAACAATAGTCGAAATAACTAACATCACCGCATACACGAATTCAAGTCCGACCAGTCACCACAAGTAGCACCCGTTCACGAGTACGACGCAAACTTTGCACTCGAGCAGCGCCCATACACCCGGCTGATTTGAAGCGTCAACTCGAGCAGCGCTGCTGCGCTTCTAAGGCCTTTTGTAACTATTTATTTACGATATGCGGTAGGATATTTCTGTTACACAGGTGTGCAGTTGCGTGCAAATAAACTTATATATTATAAACTTGTATCTCCAACCTCATTATTATTACATAATAAATGCCGCGAGATACATTCACATTAAGAGCCTCGAGAGCAAAGGGATGAAGATAAACTCAGAGGCACATTAATTATTGATTAATGCCTTATGGCTATGGTATCGGCTATCATCAAATTAGTTTCACCATATCCTTGCACATACTATAGGGGTATTTTTCTTGAGTACCCGTATTGGACTTTTTGCATAGATATAGCTTCTAAGGACATTGTTTACAGTAATTTTTATATCGTGACTCGAAAATAGATATAAATATACGAGTAGTATATTAATACATTTAAACTGTAGGGGGTAATTCAGAGATTACCCCCTACAACCTCACAAACTTTACCTTTTTATAATATTAGTATATATAGATAAATAAAAGAGAGAAATATGTATGTATTAGTAGCGAAGGGTAAAATTTTTAACAGGTAAGCCGTTCCAAAAGAATACAATGCTCTGTGAATTTTCGAACTTTTATACAGTGCGAGGAAGACCCAATATCCCCTATATACCCTACTAAGATACTCGGAAATTCACTTTATGTTTCATATCACACAGACATTGTTTAATAGGGAATAAAAGGTGAAATGATACGTTTATCAACATAGAATTGGCAAACACGAAAGAAGCATTATCTTTGAAAGTCTCGTGCATGTTTTATTTATGTATCGTAATAAGGCTGGAATCTCAGAGGGTTTGAGTGGAGATTTGTTTGTAACCAGCTGACAGTGAAAACCTTTTATTATCATTTGAGCATTTTTTGTTTCAGGATAAAACAGGTACAGTCAGCAACAGAATTAGGTTAAATTCAAAGTAGTTTCAAAAGACGTTATCGTTATGTAACTATTACAAAAGAAGGGCCTCATTTCCGCGCTAGAATAACGAAATAAATGTCATAAGATTTAATGTCTTTTATAGTCACTCGAGCGTCCTGGGTACTAGAGATCCCAGAAAAAAAGTATAGTTGTGTGTCCTGGCGTCAATCGTACACTATTCTACTCACATTTTACATCGGAATAATAGCGTTTTATATCGTTCAGACTTTTAATTTAATTCATATACCATAATTGTCTTGTGGAGGTAAAATAAATTAGTGCTTTTAATACGATACAAAGCCAAGCCAAGCTAAATGTTCCTCAAATCTTAACAATGATTTGATATTAAGAAATTTAAACAAAAAGGTATTTCCAGGTTTTGTATTTATTAAGGAATTTTGGAATGTAAAGTAGAGAAGTAACAAACGAAACTCAGTTCAAAGCATAGCTTTGTTAAAATCACAAAAGCAAACCTGATTCTAGATTCTGAATGCGCTGTTTTGTTTCGGAGTATATTTAATTAGGGTGAACGGAAATGGCAAAAAATAAATACTTTGAACAGAGATAACAGGAACTAAACGGAAATTTTTAATTATTTTTTAATGGATGCTATTCCCGAGTAACACAATATTAATTAAAATGTTGCTTTAATAAATTCAATTTCTGTGTAATGGGTAAATAATTGGATTAATAATATCAACATCGAGTTAATTTAGACAAAGGCTTTTTGTGATAATCTTGTCGGCCTTGTTGGTGCGTTGAGTTCATTTGATGGGGTTTCATGGACCACGGGTTCGAATTCCGCCAGGATATTGATATTGTTTTAATTTTTTAAAGTTTTTTGTAAAGTTTAGTGTTTTTCTAATATCTAACCTAACCTAATCCACCTGTTCGGTTGTTCGCTCTATAATGTAAAATAGTAGATAGCACCACTAAGGCTACCTCTACCTCCATTAAATTAATTAGTTATTTATCAAAATATATTACAAATCAATATTTAATTCCCACTTCCTTTAAAGGCAGATAGAGGTTAGGAAATAATCTATTCATTAAGAAAACAATAGGATCGGATCTTGGGATGGATTGTGAATTATTGTTGCCTATAAATTATTCAATAAACAATGGGGTCAGAAATTGTCTCCATTCTAACCCAGCGGTACAGACCCTTGTCATAAACTTTACATTAAAAATATGCAAACTTGTACACCAATTTGAAGTTCTAATGAAAAATAGGATAATATTATATAGGGTCGAGATCTCTTAAGTGTAGCGGCCTTACAGTTAATTAACGTAAGTTTATTAATAAATGCATGAATATTTGAAACAACACAATAAGTAATAATCAATTATGAAAGAGTTGTAGGTGGTTATTGGGAAATATGAAAAAAAAATACATAAGATTTTTTTAATTTCAAAAACGATATAAAACAAATACCTACAACACAAAAATTTATTGCTTGAATTTATCAGTATATGCAAAAATATTATTCGTTACTTTTATCTTGTTTCTAATTTTTCCTGTATGTTTTTCTTACTTTTAATAAGTAAAATATTCTTAAATCGTTGTACCCGCCGTAATGAAATTGTATTCAGACAGTGAATCAACAATAAAAACTGTCATTGATAAAGTATGTATATCTATATATATAATATCAATGACTCTAGTTTTATTCGGAAAATATATAATAGTTTTGTATAAACATTAAGCCATATGAGGTTTTAAACATTCGATGCAGATCTAAATGGGAGTCAAACGAGCATCTAATAAATATCAACTGAACAAGGAGATATACTGTTCGTAAGTATACTTTAGACAACCCAAACTTTGGTATATTGAAACATACATATATCTACCAAAGCGTAAGTTATTGTAATTCAGAATGTTTTAACTAATTTAATTTTAACCCAAAACTTTAATAATGAAAATAGTTTGAAATTCTTTGAATTATTATAAATATGCGTACATAATTAAAACATTGAAACCCTAATAATGATATAAAAGCACTTCATACGGAAGCACAAGAAAATAAATGTGAATTTTTAATCGATTTCAAAGAAGGAGGAGGTTCTCAATTCGTCTGTATGTTGTTTTTTTTATATAAGAAAGCGTACTATTATAATAATACGAACTCTAGAGTGGTGGTGGTAGAAAGAACATGAAGTTGAGCAAAGCACCTATATTTTCTTCCTGTCAGCGTATGAGAAAAATTGTGAGTTTTGAAAGAATGAAAGATGTCTTTTTCAAAAATATTGAAGAGCAGAGCTATGAAAGATCCTAGAAGACTTCCTAAATAATGTTTATAGTGGATCATTTAAGTTTTTGGCAACGGTCGTGACGTGGATGTTGATAAATATATAAATTGTCTTGGACTTAAGCTAGTTCTTATACACGTTATTTTGTATTTTTAGGACTTCACAATTTGGAAATGGCACTTAGAATTCGCGACAGTTTTTACTCTCGTTCTTGTGAATGTACAGGTATATATTATGTTAGGAGCGGTTGTTAATTCAACAAGCAGCTTTTTAAAACCGCTTTTCTAATGTTAACGAATTAGCTGCTTTACGTTTATCGAAAAAACCGCTAAAAATATTAACTGTTTCATTCAACGATTTTCGAACGGAACGCGCGGGTTAGCTCAACGAACATTCAGCGCGGAGTCTATTAAATGTTAATAAAATTAACTGCTTTTTAACAGGTTATCAGTTTGTAATTAACAGTTTCATTTCATTAACACAAAAACCGTAAACGACCACAACATATTGCTGATACAGAGTCAGATAATCCTCTAAGATTATGTTGCAAGAGCAAAATAAAAAACTGATGTTATAATGTAGCCGTAAACAAAATATCAGAAGCTGTCGTGGTACAGTGATGAGTCACGACTAGCGCATCAATCAATTCATTGAAAACACAATAAATATTTGTTCCACAATGAAAATTGGTATTCGATTGATTGTGGATTGTTTGTTTAATAGAGGTTTTGTGCGAATGCATAGTATTAATATTCAAATATTGTTATGCATATTAAAAGGTTGCGTAATTTGCAACTGTTAATTAATTCTATGTAACTAGACATATTATTTATAAGACTTAATTATATATTATTAATCGGTGACTTTAATATCTATATCTATATTTAAAGAAGAATGATTTGTATTTTTGGATTTTTGTATGTTATGAATAAACTCAAGAACTACTGGATCGATTTTAAAAATTCTTTCACCAATAGAAAGCTATATTATATACATACATACATATACATCACGCCTCTTTCCCATTGTGGTAGGCAGAGATCACGGAATTCCATATGCTCCGATCCTTACATACCACTTTCGCTTCTTCTACTTTCATCAATGCTTTCATACACACTCGACGGTTACGAGTACTTTACTATATCTGCATTGCACCCGTATGAAACCAGCGCGCGTTGCTAGCTAGTCATTAGTAAGGTATAAAATTTAATTTAAAAAAATCATGTTGATATCTGAAGAGTTCGATGTTACAGGTACCCATGTTGCATAGAAACAATAATAATTAAAAAATATTTAATTTCTATATACATATAATAAAAGAGTAGAACCGATATTATGCTTCACTGAATATATTTAGCGGAAATTAAGAGGGGTGCCAAAAGTAGGGTTGCAGAATACCTAAAATCCATTTTCAAGATTGTCTGTTAGTCTTTCTGTTGTTCACGCTAAGATATAGAAACGATTTTCACACAATCCACAATTACAGATTAAGGAAAGTTCTGAGCAAGATATAAGTCGTGTTTCATCGAAATCAGACGTTGGGAAGAAAAGTTATGATCATTTAAAGATAATTTCAAATTCGTCACGCGCTCACCATCCCATCTTAAAACTCAGTAAGTTGACTAGGTGAAAGTTATTCAAATTGTCATATACAGTTTACATATAAATGAAATAATTTGATTATTTCGCCATTGTCAATTAGTATTTGTGAAATATCTCTATAAAAAATCTTGTAATTTCCCAAAGTATTTTCGTAGGCAGTTGCTACGGCTACGACTACGAACACCCGAAGTCGTAGCCGTAGCAAGTTAAGTAAAAATATGAGTACAATATATAAAATGTAGGAATATTATCTTATTTTAACTCCTTTAACTTTAATATATTTTCATCATGTAATAATTCATTGAAATAAAGAAACATAAATAAAAAACTGCGGCCGGCTGAAGAGGGTACCTTTTGTTCAGCCCTTTATAGAATAGAAATATGGCATCATAATTTATCCCTTCAGTGCTCGTAGAATTATCATCTCTATTTCTTCCCAATATCATTTAAGTTTAGATGTTAACGGTTATGATTTTAATAATACCTGAATCTTCCCTGTGTTAAAAATTAACCCTAAGATATATTTAACTCTTAAAATACCTTTTTTACACCAGAATTTCACAAGGGTCTTATGTGACAACGTGTTATATGATAGAATGACTGACCCATGCGGGACTTTGGTATTCATTATCTTTAATTCACCCAGATCACATAATTTTATCATATAGGGAAGAAGAGAATTCAAATCTCTTGACGGGCTTGTTGGCGCGTTCGATAGAACACCTGCCGTGCGCATCGAACAGTCGTGGGTTCGAATCCCACCGGGAGCACATGCTTATAATTTTCTGTAAGCATGTTTTCCCCACGTCTGGTAACTTCGGGTATTGATCGGGTGCGAGGAATATCTAAATTCCGACCGGTAACGAACCACCGTTCATAGATGGAAAAGCCGTGAAGTGCATATTGCGCGTTTTGGTTTCAGTCTATGGATTTCCGAATGCTCGAAGTAAAAATTGGTCGACAGAGCACCATTGACTGATGTTCTGTGGCTGGGGTATCACCTTCCATCAAGTGAACCTCATGCTCGTCTATCGTCGATATCTGACATAAAAAAAATCCTTATTTGTTCAAATTGAGAACGATAAAGAAAAACTTGCAAATTTTAGGGATGTCAATAACGTTAGGATAGCGAAATCCTCGGCCTTAAGGAATAATATCACTATTACGTACATCACTTGGAATGGATGTAATATACAAGGTTAAAATATTCTATGTTTCCGAAATAAATTCTACCTTTAGATAGATATTAAATAACCGTTAGACTGGTAATCCTACGATATTGGATCAGGTTGCTTGAATTTCTAGGCTAATATAACTTTTTATTTGTTTCTAAAAGAATTCAAGCGCTTCTATTGCATGAATCTGTAGAAATAAAAAATAATTGAAATATAAATATATTAATAGTCCTATATATATTCCTAAACTAATCATCCGATTATGATGAAACTTTGGTGATTTGTTCTGCATACGACCGCGAAGGTATTAGGTTTTAAAGAATATAATTCTTTTTACTCTACGTGGCATTACAACGCATTACGGGTACAGCTAGTATCAAAATATATCATACTAGCAATGCGCCCCGGCTTTACACGGGTGCAATGTAGATGTACTATACACGAAACATAGCATATATTACTCGTTGATAATGTAGTTTTCTATTGATGAAAGAACTTTCAAAATCGGTCCAGTAGTTTTTGAGTTTATTCATAACATACAAAAATACAAAAATTTAAAAATACAATTCTTTCCTCTTTATAATATTAGTATAGAAGTATAGATTATTGATGTCTATTAAGTTCAGTATATTTAATTGCGATCTCATAAGGTAAATGAAATATATTTGCACTAGACTAAGTCGAAACTGCACAAACAGTTTTGTTTTTCAACAAAACACAGCTAGCAGTATAATTAAACCGCCTAGCTATCGATTAAATCATTTGAAAATACGTACGTGTACATCAAGAGCTATACGTAAGCTAAGGCTTATATAATAGGTTTTGAACGAAGCTTCTGTCCCGTATTTTTATGTAAAAAAAAAGCAAACTTCAGCCACTCTTTCTCGTTCATCCTATAGCTTATTCCATATAAAAAATCAATCAAGCCATTTGAAATTTCAAAGTTGCTGCACTAACACGATTTATTTCTACGGAGGTGTTACTTGCTGCAATTTTCTAAATCAGGGCTGTCCAAGCTAGATGGGAAACTTAGCCAATAAAAATGACTAGATAGATTAGGGGGCCGCAATATATAGCAACGCGCCCCGGCTTCGCACGGGTACAATGTAGATGTACTATACACAAAACATAGCCGTTACTCGCTGATAATGTAGCTTTATATTGAATTTGCAAAATCGGTCCAGCAGTTTTTGAGTTTATACATAACATACAAAAATACAAAAAATACAAATCTTTCCTCTTTATAATATTATTATTATAGATTATAGAATTATAGATTATAGATTTAGAAAAAAAAAATGTAAAACGCAAATTTTCTGTTATTATTCAAACAATAAAAAGAAAAGGAATAAGATACAATAATGATTTTGCCTGCATTGCTTCGGCCAGCTCTGCTCTATATTATGATTATGACAGATAAGACCAATGCAAGTTTCTTGCCTGTTGCATACAATTAAATTAAAAGCATTAAATGACATTGCATGGTCTAAACAACACGTAACATTCAAGACCTTTTATACATGTTACTTTTCATTCAGTATACAATATCTGCGTGTAAGCAGTTGCATACAATTTTTTGAATGCAACTGCTTACACGCAGATATTATTCAATTATTACTCCTGTATGTACAAGAAAATGGCATCATGTAAATGGGCCTTTACATATCTAAATTTATGTCTTTTACTTTTTAACACTATAAATGTGAAAAAGGAATTTTCTTAATCTTATTACGACTGAAGTGATTCTATTTAAATTTGAAGCGAAAATTGCTGTTAACTTTGACAATAACTTTGATTTTGTTAACAGATAACTTTACGTTTTTATTACTAAACTTTTAAACGCATATTGATAAAATGAAGACAGCCTTAAAACAGTTGTTATTCAGAGGAAAGCAGTTAAAAGATGTGTGTAAAATGAGAAATGTTTCAAATTATACAATATGTATACAATACTTATGTATTTTGAATCTTACAGTGTTTGAGGAGGTTTATATATAAAATAAAAGTTTATTACTGGATATATTTCTATTTTCATCTCAAATGCCATCTTACCGTTAATACAGCATCTGGAGGCGTGAAATCCAAGATTATTGAAAAATGATCCATCGAAATGGTTTCCGATTTCGTGAAATACCATCTAAATCTTTTAAGCACGGATTCCGAACGAAACATTCGATTCCGATAGCATTACGTTAGATTAAATAAAGGTATTCAAAATCATTCATTCAAAACTTTTAAAGAATTGATAAAATTACTAACACATTATGGCGCCTATGGTCACAGGCATGTTGAGGTACCTACCTTGCGTTACGATGGGTCATAGGTTCGAATCCCGAAATTTCTGTAAACATCTATTCCTTATGTTTATCGCTTTGGATTATGTCCTTAAATTTCATTCACACGTAAATTCAACCAGTTAATCAGCGTAAAGAAAAAATAATGAACTTAAAATTAAAAAGTTCCTGTGCTGTGCAAGAAATGGGCCATAGGATTATGTGAGACAGCCGTGGCTGTGTCACAACACTGATTTTCAGCGGTGCTTAAATGGGCACCGCTGAAATCTCTTGATCTATTTTAGTTGAATATAAATATTATAATATGTATGTATAAAGAAGTTAAAATCACGTAAAGATGACTTTTATTGAATTTCGGAGCTTATAAAAATGCAGAACGCGTATAATTTTGGTTCACAGCGGAATTTGCTCAAAGGCAATTTGCTAAAAGTGTCTACCGAAATCACTTATTTTAGAATTAATCTTTTTAAATTCTATTAAAAATATGACAAGATATAATTTGATTTGTAACGTGTGCATGAAAATTGCTAGAAGGCCTAGCACGAACGACTATCGAGAAATTATTCGAATCGTCGATCTGTCAGTTGTATGAGAAATCATTTAAAATTTCATACAAATGATAGCTCGACGCTACGGCGCTTTTTCGCAAATTGTTCGTGCTGGTGATCCACCCCGACTTTGCACGGGTGCAATAAATTATTATAGATGTATTAAAAACCTATGTTACTCGCTGATAATGTAGCTTTCTAATGATGAAAGAATTTTTAAATTCGGTTCTGTAGTTTTTGAGT
This sequence comes from Anthocharis cardamines, assembly GCA_905404175.1. Taxonomy (NCBI): domain Eukaryota; kingdom Metazoa; phylum Arthropoda; class Insecta; order Lepidoptera; family Pieridae; genus Anthocharis; species Anthocharis cardamines. Next base: position 7,431,651 of record FR989964.1, read on the forward strand.
TAAATCGTAACCTATAAAAAAAAAATTCCTATTTATAATATTATAGTAGGTATAAATTGAAAATATATTTGTTATGAGCTGTTGTAATTATGGGATAGGTAGGTACTAATAATTATTATAAACCAAGATTATAATGGATTATAAGCCTTTAAATTTGTCGTTGGATTAATCGCGGCAGTTGCCATAGTGAGTAGAGATTTTGTCCTTCGAACAATTATCCTCTCGTCTGGAATTTTACCTGCCTTCCACTTAATTTAATAGGGTTTTGCAAATCCCTTATCCCCGCAGCTTATTCATTAACCTATATTTACTTTATTTAGGGGATTTATAACACGCCTGTCTATACTTACCCTATATTTCGGCAAATGCATTTGCCTTGTTCGCTGATCTAATCGGATGGATATAAAAATCTTATCTACACTTATATAATTACTAGTAAGGGGTTATCCATCAAGTACGTCACACTCGTCCTTGCCACAGTTGGCCACATTTTTGAGACCTCCCCCTCCCTAGCGTGATGTTACATATTTTGAAATTTTACATATATCATATGGGTAGATTTGAAAATATTTTAAAGTTTTTCTTTAATAGTTCAAATTTGGCATTTTAACACTTATAGATGTCTAAGATTTTAAAATGTGACGTCACGAAACTTAGGACCCCTTCCACCCCTTGTCACACAATGTCACACTTCATTCATCCCCTCCTCCCCCGTTAACGTGTGAGGTACTTTATGGATGGTCCCTAACATGCCCCGGCTTCATACGGGTGCAATGTAGATGTACTGTACACAAAAAAAAATATGAAAGAAAAAAAATAGAATAGTAGATCCATAGATTACTCTCTACAACGAAAAATATACAGCTATTCGACACTATAATAATTTTCAATTCGAACCAGTAATTTCTGAGATTAGCGCGTTCAACCAAACAAACTCTTCAGCTTTGTAATATTACAAGTACATTATGAAAATCTTTTCAAGCTCAGGTTATTACGTGACTTTACGTTCTAGAAATTCAGATGAAACCTGTGCTACTTAGAACTATTTCAACTGAATTAATGTGTAAATAATTTCTATGCATGCAATTTCCAGGTCTGCTTTTCTCATGAATGGCCGCTTGATTGGCTACATGCTTTCATTTGAAATTTTTTATAGGTTAACGACGTGAAATATTTTTAGTGAATATTGCATGGTAAAAATATGAGCTAATTTTAATTCGATCAATAGTTACTTTTGATATTTTTTATTTCTTGTATATAAACACTAGGTAAGTTTTTACATTACAACTACAATATGGAACATGGCTAACGTCGGTGATTTTACCGCACCGATACGAGTTGAGAGTTGACATCCCTAAAGGTCGGCAACATATCTGCAAGCCCTCTGGTGTTGCGGATGTCTATAGCGGCGGTGATCACTTACTATCACGCGAGTCACCTGCCCATTTGCCACAAATTCTATAAAAAAAACACTTTTTATTTAATTTTTAATATTTTTTTATATTTAATAAATTAATAATCCTAGTGCGGACAGGAACATAATAATTTAAATCGTAGGTCCGTTATTGAAAGCTATCCTCCTACAACTATGCTTTAACACTTTCTTAAATACCAAATCAAATGAACTAACTATATTTTCAGTATTTTTTTATTTTTTACAGAATAAAGGCCAATTTACTTGATGCCATTTTGTTGAGTAATAATTGAATTTTTTTTTATGTCAGATATCGACAGACAAGCATGAGGTTCACTTGATGGTAGGTGATACCTCAGCTACAGAACATCAGTCAATGATGCGCTGTCGACCTAATTTTTACTTCGAGCATTCGGAAATCCATAGACTGAAACCGCAATATGCACTTCACGGCTTTTCCATCTATGAACGGTGGTTCGATACCCGGTCGAAATTTCGATATTCCTCCCACCCGATCAATGCCCGAAGTTACCAGACGTGGGGAAAACATGTTTACAGAAAACTATAATCATGTTGTCCCGGGTGGGATTCGAACCCACGACCCATCGATGTGAACGGCAGGTGTTATACCAAACGCGCCAACGAGCCCAAGAGATATCCAATAATTGTAAGCGCGGGTATTTTTTGCTCTTCACACCAACAAAATAAAAACAATACTATAACAGACCAAGAATGTTACGAATTGGTTGGATTAAGCAAGTCATTTATTGCTTCACTTTAATTGTATGCAACAGGCAAGAAACTTGCATCGCGTATATGGGCCTTAATTATCTCAAGAACAACTTGCGACAAAGTAAAAGTATCGTTGATCAGTCAATTGTATGCAATTTCAAAAAAAAAAACCTCATTCAATATTATATAATCTATATATATAAAAGAGATTCCCACCTATATAGTCACTCATCACGATATCTCTGGAACCATAAGGCGTAGCGACTTGAAATATGGTAGGAATATTCCTTTCGCCGAGTAGGTCAGCTAAGAACGGATTTTACGAAATTCAACCCACAAGGGGGGTTGGGGGGGCAATTGCTAGTAAATAATATTAACTCACCTATTTCTCTTTTATATTTTCATCGATCTCTGAAACAAAAATATCACTTCATTAGTAAAAATAGAATGACAAAATTTAATATATTTTCTAGTTTTTAGGACAAATATTAATGGAAATGTTGTTTTTTCATTCAATTTCAATTCAATGTAATTAAAAATTCATAATTGGTTTCAAAAAGAAGGATTCTCAACTGACTATATAAATAGAATGATCTAAAAGTGTGATTAAACCGTTTGAAATTTATTGAAAAAGTTTTGCTCTGTATATTGTAAAAAAGTCAATCAGTTTTTCGAGTCGTTCGCCAAAACTCCTGCCGTTCAAACCCACGTCAAAAGCATTGTTAGTGCTATGTTTCAGACGGAATTGAACATTCGAAATAAACTACCAGTGATCTTTTTGTGATTTGATACGCGTGCGAGGAAAAGTAAGTTTGAAAATATAATAGTTAAGTAGATAGAAATACTTTTTATCCATGACAGTATGTAACATAAATAGTAAAAAACCGAACTAAGGGCTTATAGTCCGGTCAAGTTTGCTTGAAAAAGAGGGGTAAGGTTATAATAATTCGGATAGAGATAAAAAGTGGTACGAATGTTGCGGACAACATTATAAATGAAATGTGAAAAGTCCCCATCGATCCCACATCTGCAAAAAAATTATTCTAGGTTCGCAAAAATTCATTTTTGGCATTTTTCAACTAAACGATAAGTTTTATCATACCAAAACGCCTATACGAGTAGGTACTTATTACTTGTACTGTAAAAAAGTTATCAGAATTTATGGAGAGCCAAGCTCTAAAGTTTTTACGAACTCTACACCGTAATCAAAATACCTATGTTTCTTGGCCACTCTACACCGTAATCGAAATACCTTGGCCATTTCGTTACTCAAGGCACAAAATTAACGTCTAGTTAGTGAATTCACTAGTATTAATTACTTTCAGAGGGGTGAGCACGAACAAGTATCAAAAGAGTATTCGTATCGTCGAACTGTCATTTGTATGGAATTTCAAATGATTTTTCATACAACTGACAGTTTGACGATTCGAATACTTTTCCGATAGTCGTTCGTGCTAGGCCTCCTGTTCATAAGCCCATAAGTGTCTACGTCACTCTTTCGACAGCCTATGTTACTCGCTAATGTAGCTTTATATTAGTGAAAGAATTTTTAAAATCGGTTGAGTAGTTTTTGAGTTAAATTGTAACAAACAACTTTTTATTCTTTTTATTAAGTTTAGTTTAGTAAGAAAAACAAATAACGTTACTTAGTTTGTGTAACTGCTAATAAATTCCTGTAATATTTTTATATAAAATTTAAATTTTACTTATAAACTTAATGAGGGCGCTTCCAAGGTATTTCTTAATAAAAGGAAATTTCCTTTTTAACGTAAAGTTCGACGACGTATATTACGAAATTCTAATCCGTGATTACGAGATGCTTCATTAGGATCTCAACTCTTGAAATACCTTTTAATTAGTGAAGGTAATCAGATTACGATTTTTCTTATTTTTTTGTAAGTTAAAAATAAATAAATACCCTTGTGTACATGATATTGTCTGTTTTTTTTCTTTTTTTATGTTCGATATCGACAGACGAGCATGAGGTTCACTTGATGGTAGGATACCTCAGCCACAGAACATCAGTCAATGATGCGCTGTCGAAGTTTTTACAGAGGGTGTCACACATTTCAATAAAATATAAAATAACTAATATCGGATTAAAAAGATATACTCGTATATTATTTACTAGCGATCCGCCCCGACTTCGCACAGGTGCAATGTAGATGAACTAAAAATAAATAGCCTATGTTACTAGCTGAACTCTATTAATGAAATAATTTTTAAAATCAGTCGAGTAATTTTTGAGTTAAATCGTAACAAACAAATAAACTCTATGATATTAGTATAGATTCCGACGTTTTGAATGCTTTCTAGCAAACGTAGTCACGGGCACAGGAATTTTCAAAAAGTTGCTATGCGCAACGTTGATCACTGTATTTAGTTTAAACATTGTATTTAGTTTATCGTTGTTTCGTAAATGATAAATATGAAATATCAAGAGCAAATGGCATGGAAAACTATCCTGGACATAAACACTGCCGCAATAACTTTGGGAAGCAACAGATTGCACCGCTAGAGGCCATCCCATGAAATCGATACGCGTAACTCTATTATTGAACATTTCAATATCTCCACGACATGGTATCCGAGTTTCATATTCGAAGCATGAAATAACAAGGTGTACGTATCTGATATCGGTTTCCAAGAATATCTTTTAACAAATTGTAAACTTAAAATAGAATACTTTATACTACTTTAAAACTCGATTTATTATTTATATAGTTATGGACGACACCCTTAGTCAATATTGTCATAACATAGAAAATTACAGTAAATATCAACTCCGTAGGAATAGATAAATATGGCAACTTTGTGATATTTCAAATCAGACAGCTGTCATCTTTCAGTCTGTCCCGTGACCACGGTAGCTGAAAACCATCCGGCATCCGAAACGTTTTGATAAATAATTTAAACAATATAAATAATAAATCCGGTATGCAGTATTTTATTTAAATGTGTGATACTCGCGTTAATAAAATACAATATTAACTTAAAATAGAATTGTTCCTCCTCGACGAAATACCCCTTGTCTTGAAAGGTTTTTGAAAGATCTGTGATACCCAAAGTGATATTGACCCCAGAGGTCTACAACGATACACTCCAGTTTAAAATTTAAGCTGTCTAATAAACATAAGCGAATTCCCAATGAATGGGGCATGGGGCAGACCCATGTCTGTGTCTGTTTAATTATCATTTTATTACAGGCAAGTTCTTTCTATGCTCTGCCTGACCGAAATCTTTTGTAATATTGTTTTCCCGGGGTACGAATCCAGGACCTATCGCGTTAAATGCATCGCGCTTACCACTGAGCCACGGAGGCGGTTTAAGTCATATTAATGTTAGGGAAATATGTTATTTATTTTTTTGTGATTTTTCCTGTACCGTACAAACTTTTAGTTAAATAAAGATTTTTTCCTTTACTTGTGCTACATGACATTCTAGGTCAACGGGAAGTACCCTATAGGTTTTGATTCCCTTGCGAGAGTCAAAATATGCGGCATAAACGGATTATAAAAGGCCGCATCTTTTGATTGAGTCGACTTAAATTTTTTTCACATTTCAAAGGATTGCAGACCTGAGTATTTGATGTTAATTTCAACTTGATATGGTTGAGCCGTTTCAACCAAAAATACCGTTACACGAGATTTTTAAATACCTATACTTACATAGGTATATATATTCGTAGATATATAGATATTTTTATTTTAACAAACAGCTCTTATTAACTATATAACCTTCATCCAAATAAATAAACAACATTTTCTTAGACTTGAAAATCCCGTCAAAACACTAACGAAGCAATTAAAAAGGAATACCTCCAGAGTGAATTTTGATTCATCTCAAACTCAAAGCGACATAAAAATCAAGCTTGTAATCTTCTCGTCTTGTCATTTCGCCTGAGGATACCTCTCAATTAATAAAACTCATTTCTCAACACCCTCTGAGGACCATTTCTTTACTTATCAACTCAAAAAACAAAAGAAAATCTGTTTTTAATTACTACACAATGTGAAATGATTAAAATGGGGACTATTCACCCTTCCTTTGGTTCCACAGGTTTGGATGTGAATTGAATGAATGAATGAACACTTTATTGTATAAAAAACTTGATTAATGGAACCAAGACATAATATGGTTCGTAGATCGAAGCTGTTAATGGTTTAAGAAGAAGAGTTTAAATTGTAATATTCGTCTTCTAAAAGCAGTATTATTTTGTGTGTAAAAAATATTTAATTTTGTAAGGAGCTGCAACCATAACACCATGACATCTTTAAGTAATTAACTATAATAATCAAAAATAAACGAAAAAAATTAAAAAATAAAAAAACAAAGATTTGTCCTCTATCAGCTGTAAGTATGGTGAAATTGGAGCACTCACTTACATTCTCGTGGGAACAACACGCAAATACATAGACGAAATAACTAATATCACCGCATACACGAATTCAAGTTCGACCTGTTACCACAAGTAGCACCCGTTCACGAGCATGCCGCATGGGTCTGCCCCATGCCCTATTAGTGGGCTCGGGATTTCACTTTAGGAAGTGGGGCATGTGGCAGATACATTTTTGTATCTGTTTCACTGATCACTTTACAGGTATAGGTAAGGAGTGTTTTGTGTCCTGCTCAAAAGAATATTTTTTTTTCAATTAGTCTCCACCGGGCTCGTACTGGAGACCTCCAAGGCTACGGGCATACTTTTGAGACATGATGTGTGGTTGTTATTATGACTATAAATACTACACCATTATTTGTAATTGGTAAAATTCCCTAGGAGCGGATAAATTCGAAAAAGCAAAAATTAATTAAGGTACTAAAACTGAGTTCGTTATATTTAATCCTATCTTTAACCTCGGTATAATCCAATATATTTAGGGAAACTTCGTTCAATTTTGTTGCGAAAATAAAAAATAATTGAGCCGCGGTAAAGGTCGCTAACGACTGTAAATTATGATGACGAAGGTTGTGTTCATTTTAAATAGACTGTATCTGATTTATTGTATTTATAATAAAACAATAGCCTAGATTAAGATCATTAGTTAAGACTAATTATAATATATATACACCCTCAAGAAAACTGCCATGCGGTATGGTTCCCAGGATACTGGCACTATTTCCTCGCTGAATGGCGAGGCTTATTCGCTGGGCGAAATAGGTACCAGCTCTGGGCTCCCCTGAAGCATGGACCAGCCGCATGGACAAATCCTTCACAAATTTTTTTCGTATTTTTTTTATTTTTTATTTTTTATTTATAATATTTATTTAATTGATCACGCCAAACTTGTAGTACGCTCTGAAGTTGCTCCGCGCGGTTTATAGTCAGGTACTAATACTTAAGTTTATTTAATATTTTTTTTATCGCGTTAAAACTTACTTAGTGATGTGACATTAATTTCTCACTCATACATTATGTACAAATAATAAATAACACCTGTATTTTGTTGCTGCGACGCGACAGGTGCCACGTTTAGAGCGTACTAGAAGTTTGGTGTGATTTATAATTAATTTTATTTTAAATCTCATTTATTTATGGCTCAGTGATGAGCTCATTGCAATTAGCATCAAAGGCCCGGGTATGAAGTCGAGGGAAACTGTTAAAATAAGTTTAGAGAGGGCATATAGGATCAACTTGTCTATAGAAAATCATTCATTGTAGAGGAATCGGGAAATCACTTCGGAGACGATTCGATGATTTTATAATTGATTTGATTTGCGGCTTTGATCTTTAAAACCACAAAGTATAACAAGTACCCATAGACATAGTACCCATAGACATAGTAGTGGTAGAGTAAAGAGTAGTCTTTGACTTAAGACATAGACAAAGAAAGCTATCATCATTGACATTTTAATACTATGGTTATATAACTTACTTTTAGCTTTAATAACTACTATATGATTCGTTCTCACTTTTTTTAAGGCCATTTGATACAATAATCATCATTGCTGGTTTTGTATTACTTTTTGTTAATGCGAATAATAATACTGTATTAGCATTTATAAATTATTGTTCTATTATATAATAATATTGCTCAAAATAAGTTAAGCTTTAAAATTAGAATCAAAGTTGCTTTATCAAAGTTCTCTCGATTTATTTACTTACCGAAAGAAGATAAATATTAGAATAGTCAGCGTAATTAAATGGTTCAAAGTTCGTTTGCAAAGGTTGTTAGAAGACGGAAATTTTGGTGTTTTTGTGCTTGAGAATAAAAAGGAAAGGTTTCATTTTCGCGAGGAGTACCTACTAAGTGCCTGAGATTTCGCGAGGAGTACTAAGTGCACATGAGAAATTATTTGAAATTCATTTGTATTTAAAAGAGTTGGTCAAGATGACCTTTTTATAGTATAGGGGGCAAACCGGCAGGTGGCTCACGTGATGGTAAGTGATCACTGCCGCCCATAGACATCTTCAACACCAGAAGGCTTGTAGGTGTATTGCCGACTAACCTAACCTCCAAATATTGACCCTCAAAAGCACTTATACTCATTTGGAAGGCGCTGGTTCTCACTATAGAATCATTACGACCGTTTCATATCTAGGTGAAAATCGAAATTGAATTGGAAAAGTATTTTCACTCTACGTTTCGTTTTCTACTGTGCGTCAACCAACTATTGATGGAATGTGTCGTTGAACTAGCAAACAAGGCTATTCAATTATGAGATTTCTGATACTTGAGCTTTTATTAGAAACATGTACTGCTATATACTGCGTTTGTGAAAAAATACTAAGTTTAGATTTTTCTAGGAATTATTGACAAAAATTTATACCCTAATAAAATCTCACATTCAAACACACCACTTCACTTAGGTACACACTACACATACTTGTATGTATCCGAATTCTTCTTATATTTATTTTTTTTGTCAAAATTTGTCATAATTTGTCATATACTACTGAACATTTATTAGAATTCCTTTCAATTGTGCTTATCTACTCTGTTACGATAAATCCTTAGATTTTCCAGTAATATCAAAGATTTTGCCACTTTTAATGGTAAAAGTTCAAAAAGTGTCATTACCATCGTTCTTTTCGAACTTTTACTTCCACTTCCACTCGGCATATTTAACCCTAAAAATAATACTTATTGTATAAAATTCTAACCTTTACATTCATGTTGTTAAATTCTAAGATTTTATAATAAAAGTTAAGATTTACCCAATATACGGGCTTTTACAGTGACACATACCTGTATACTTGAACTGAAGCGCGGGAGAGTTATTTTGATTCTCTGAGAATTTATTATGGCCCAGCTATTTACAAAACAGCTTCAACTTAAATACTTAATGCGTTTTAAGTAATCTATACTTCTATAATAATATTATAAAGAGGTAAAGTTTGTGATGTTGTAGGGAGTGATCTCTTTATTAACAATTTTAAAAATTCTTTCACCAATAGAAAGCTTCATTGTCAGCGAGTAACATAGGCTATAATATATCTTTTTTGTTTAGGTATAGTACATCTACATTACATCCATGCGAAGCCGTGGCGTGTTGCTAGTGTTCAATAAATAACAATACTGGAATGGATAACATAATTTTCCGAATATCGAAATTCGGACGGGGTAACGAATCATCGTTCACAAATAGAAAAACTGGTAAGTATCTACTGTGTGTTTCTGTCTCTGTGCAAGAATATACGAACGCTCGAAGTAAAAAAAATAGAGCATCATTGATTACTGTCCTATAGGTATCATTGACCATCAAGTGAGAGCAAATATCTGGCATGAAAAAACACCTTGAGTTTTCTGTATTCATGTTAATGAATATTTTGAAACAAGGCCGTATATTTCCCGAAATGCCATCATTATTTTAATAGGCAAGTATTTCCTTACACTTTTATAAGCGCTAATGGTTGTGTCAATTCTATTGGGACGCTTTTAGTAAACGTCAATGTCAATATAAAGTGCGTGGGCACAACAGTTATTACGTTCTGTTTTGGAGAGTATTTTAGTGCTTAAAGAAAACGTATTTATAACTCCTAAAAATCCTAATAAAAGTGTTAACAAAAAAAGCTGTTCCGTGCCCTCAATTCTAATGAAGGGCAGCAAAATTGGATATTTTTAATTGTTTCCATAAAAATTGCGACTTAATTAATCGAAAATCGATACATACAATAATAATAGATTCAGAAATTCAATCAGATCTGTGCCTTGAAAAATTTTACCAGAAATTATTTTGAAAGTTTTTATATGTCCGTCTGTTTGTTCACGCTATTCTCCGAATATACTGAACTGATTAAGATGGACATATAGATTAAACCGGAGGCAACATCAAAACTTTGTTGAGAAGAAAAGTTATCATCATTTAAATATCTTGTTTAGAAGCTCAGTTTAATATGAAACTCACGCGAGTGAAGTCGCGGGCACCAGCTAGTAATTCATAAAAGTATTGTATTACTCGATTAAATAGGTAGGGCATCCATTTTAAATTATTAAGTAATCATCATTATATTCATTATTCCACCATAGTGATAGTTAAATTATCTATATCTACCTACATATGTATACTTCTATACTAATGTTATAAAGAGGAAAAATTCATATTTTTTGAATTTTTTATTTTATGAATGAACTACCGGAGCGATTTTATTAACATTATTTCACCAATAGAAAGCTACATTATCAGCGAGTAATATAGGCTTTTTGTTTATAGTACATCTACATTGCACTTGTGTGAATCCGGGGCGCGTTGCTAGTAGTATAATTATGTAATTATATCTTAACTAATATTATAAAGAGGAAATATTTGTTTGTTTGTTACGATTTAATTCAAAAACTAATGGACCGATTTATTAAAAAAAAATTGTGTGTGTGTACCAGAGTACACAGGTAAGAAGTGAAACTTCTTTACGATATATCATTTTTGTACTATTTAAGCAACTTCACGAAAATGGGGTAGATAAGGCTTAAGCCTTAAGAAAAAAGATTTTATCACTTTCAAATTAATATATTGTTATTCTTATTTCAAACCAAACTTCAAAACTAATATATTGTTGTTATTATTATAATATATTACATTATATTCTTTACGTCACTATACTAAACTTTGATAAAAAAAGCAACATGGCGCGTAACCGAAAAACGTGACGATACTTACAAAATTTCTCCCATACGTCGATAAAGAAGTTTCACTTCAAAAAGAAATCACCAATAGAAAGTTATATTATATATCAGCGAGTAACATAGGCTATCTTTTTTTGTGTTTAGTACATCTACATCAGAGTTCCCCAAACTTTTTTGTGTCGTAGACCCCTTGCCATGTTATTCCGTGTTGGGTAGACCCCCTACTTACCTGATATTGATTTCCTGTAAACTGCGACTGCGACTCTCAGGTTTTTACAAGTTCAAAATATATTGCGACCACAAAGCGAATACCAACACAACAACCAACTTACACAATTTTACAAAAAAAATATATAATATTTTTTTACTTCATAGGTACTTTTATAAATAATGTATATGTTTTGATATTATAAGATAGTATGATGTATGTAAATAGGTACTATCAGTGTATGTGTTGAGATCCACTATCGTGGACCCCCATTTTCATGTCATGGACTCCCAAATTTTTTTTCGCTGACGTAGACCCCTTGCAGGTTGTCATAGACCCCTAGGGGTCGATATAGACCACTTTGAGAATCACTGATCTACATTGCACCCGTGCGTAGCCGGGGCATGTTACTAGTTATGAAATATACATGAAAAGAAGTCTACGTAAATACCTCCACACAGTAGCGAATGTAAAGGTTGGAATATGGTATAATTCTGTAGCCTGGAGGGCATACGAACAAAACACCACTCCTCGGCTTAAAAGAGCATTATTAATAATTAATACTTATTTTCATCTCTTTGAATGCGTAAGCTTTACTAAGTCATATTCAAAACTCTTGGTGGAATTCTAATTATAACTTTTAACTTTATTTTCCATTTCATTAGAATACTGTGGTATTATATTTTTAAGACGATAGCAAAAGGTTAATATTGTGGAAATTATTTACTTTATTTAACATATTTATTGCGTAAATATACAAGGACCTACATAAAAGAATTGATAATGCAAAAGGTGGCCTATCGCTACAATTCAGCGATCTACTTCTTCTGTTACTTCTGTTACTATTTTTCTTCTCTTACGCTGATAATGTAGCTTTGAAAGAAGAATTGTGAAATAATTTTTAAAATCGGTCCAATAATTTTTCAGTTTATTCGTTACAAACATAAAAATACCTATACAAATTTTTCTTCTTTACAATGTTAGTGTAAATTTATTTTATGTTTTGTCTTCTTTCGCATTTTTATATTAAAATCTTCTAGAATAAGACTACAGATTAATAACTGAATAAATAATATTCTTATTTTTAACACACTTAGCCCCTAAGGGTACATCCTTCGATCAAATACTATGTCAATGGGTACATCTCAAGCAGTACCGCTGCAGTTGTGCGGCTACCCCAAATATGTAAAAAAGTCTGTTCAATTTCTAAATAATAGAATTTTCTAAGCAAGTGTCAGTCAATAATTATAAAGACTCGATCCCATTTTAAACAGAGCAAAAGTTGCTCTGTCAGCCCAGTTGATGAGGTGAGCCGCGGGGACGAGACGATCGATTCTTGCGCTCGTTACGTTTATATGAAATTAAGACTAAGGCCTACGTTAGCTGAAGGTTCAAAGAATTTATTGTTCAAATCATTGAGCGTGAGCATTTCCAGCGGATAGTGATAAAATATGATCCCGAGCGATTTGAAATTTATTGATATTTTAACGATATCCATAAAAGTAAAAAAGTGAATAGATGGTTATAATAAATGTTTTATTTTCATCACTCACAACTTAAGTTTCATAGATATACTAGCCGTCCCCGCCCGCCCGCTGCCTCGCTGGGTGAATTGTAAAGGATAGACGAATATGAACTATCCACATAAATTTGAAAAAAAAATGGTAAAGGGTTGATGGAATTCAAAAAATGAATAGCCTAAAACCTTCTACAATTAATTCCGCGTCGAATGGTCATGGTATCATGCCGATCGGTCCAGTAGTTTTCAAGTTTATCGATAACAAAGAAAAAAAAAGTTGCTTATATATATATATATATAGATTAGTAAAACACACTCGTATTTAGACAATCGTCTAAAGCTCGATACTCCAAGCTGTGTGTATCGACCTTCAAGGATATAGGTTAGAAAATAAAATTGGGTGAGAATCACTATACCAGCTTATATGTATATATTTTTAAGTTGATGGATTTACAATAATAGTTTACAAGAGAAAAAGCGACGTTTTGTTTCTGACGGATAAATACACGGTAAACAAAACTGAGGTCTACTTAAGAATATGTTCCTATATTTTATATTATGTAGGTTCAATGTTAATTAATGCCTGAGCATTCGGCCATCAAACATGAAACTTTTAAGGACTTAATAATAATTTAAATTGGCGCTAAAACTAATAAACTAGCTGCACGGATGAATACACGGTAAAGCTAAAACGAACTAAACTTATATTAAAACGTTCATAGTCTATTTACATAATATTATCCACATCCTACTGACCTAATATTGCATTGAAGCGTTCGTTGACGGAGTAAAACAGCTCGGAACCAACTTAGTTCCCCGCAAACTTAACTTCTGGAACTGTTTCTGTGCTAAGCAAAAACAGTGTATATAAATTTGTAACTTGATCCGTTTACTTAGCTTTTTTTCTTGATTTTCTGTACAAAGACTTGAAGGAAAATAGTCTTTTTATATGTGCCACTATACTTTTTCTTGGAACTTGACGTTAAGATATTTACATAATTGAACTATTCCTGCATTCTTCAAGTCTTAAAGGCTTCAATTTGATGAAATATATATCAGTAAAGCTTATTCAATTACATAAGTGACGAGCTATGTTACTCGCTGATAATGTAGCTTTCTTTCTGTTGCTGAAAGAATTTTAAAAATCGGTCTTTTAGTTTTTCGTTTTATCGTGACAAACAAACAAAGCTCTTTATAATATTAGTATAGATATCGACAGACGAGCATGAGGTTTACTTGATGGTATTTGATATCTCAGCTATAGCTGATCTTCTCTTCTATAGAACATCAGTCAATGATGCACTATCTACCTACTGTTTACTTCGAGCATTCGGAAATCTATAGACTGAGACCGAAACGTGTAATTTGCACTTCACGGTTTTTCCATTTATAAACGTTACCTGATCAGAATGTCTCTGTTCTTCATGTTTAAATGCATGCCATGTTTTAAAAACTTAAATAAATTTGTTAGTAGGTACCCAGCGGATTTTTATTTTGGTACTCGCTTAATCTGTAGAAAAATGTAGGATAAAAATAGGTTATTAGAACTCGCCTTCTAAAGGCTTGTCTGTCTCTATATCGTAGATTATAACCGATAAAGCACGCTAGTGTTGCGAACTATGTCATGTTAAATGGAAACTATACATTTATGTGTACATATTGTCTTTTAACTTTTAACTAAGACTTTGTGTGACAATATATCTTTTTAATACTTACTTTTTTTCATATTGTGATCCACGGATGCCCTTAAAACTTAAGGGAAAATTCTATAAGACCGTGATACGAAGGGTATCACGGTTGATGAATGGTTCTGAATGTTTGGCAAGTAAGCTGGTGAATGAAAAACGTTTGCATGTAGCTGAGATGAGAATGTTAAGGTGAATGTGTGGAGTGACAAGATTAGATAAGTTAAGAAATGACTATATAAGAGTTTGAGAGTAGCGCCAGTGAATGAAAAATTGAAAGGTAACCGTTTGGCTTGATATGGGCATGTTATGAGGAGAGAAGAAGGGCATGTATCTAAAAAAGTTTTGAATATGAAAGTGGATTAGGGGTATAGGGGAAGAGGGAGGCCAAAAAAAACATGGATTGACTGTGTAAAGAATGATATGTGTTTGAAAGTTGTGACTGATGATATGGCGAGTGAAAAGAGAGAATGAAAAAAGGGAACATACTGCGCCGACCCCAAATAAAAAAAAGGGAACAGGGCAGGAAGAAGAAGACTTCCTTTCTTATTTTATTTTTTTATTGATGTTTTTTTTTTTTTAGTTGAAAATAATTGAGACGGTATATTTTAAATATTCAATCTCACGAAGTCAGTTGGTTTATAAATGTTATCAGGCGTGCACATATACAGAAGCGCTCGCTAAACATTACGCACACTAAACATTACGCACAAAAAAACATTTTATCATTCGAGACTAAAAAAAAAATAGTCGGTTTTTTTGGGCCACCTTAATGTACATAAATATGTGCACGCTTGACAATATTCTTAGCCAAACGGACTTCGTGAGATTGAATATAGAATGCGGATTTGTCAATACAGAATACTAACTAATTATAACTAAATATTTTCTCTTGACTTGTTTTGAATAAGGAAATGCTATTTTGCTTTTTTACTTTTAAAAATATGTAGTACCTTTTAGCAACGGAGGTCCTAGGTTCGAATTCCGGCTAAGTAATATTAAAGCAAATTTGAGTAGGACGAAGACGGTTAATCACCTACCTAACTTTAAAGAAAAATGATCAGTGAAACAGACACATAAATATGTCTACCCACTAGGAAATTCAGTTTTATATAATATTTTAATGTTATATATTGCTAGGCATATCCTTAAATTCCTTTCCAACGTATGTTATAGGTAGCAATAAGCAACTAAGTGCTACAAACGACAACATCACAGAAATAATTGAGCCATAAAATCGGCCATTGTGGGGTGACCATCTTCTATCCCTAGGTTTACGACCTCTCATTTGTAATGACAAGGTTTTATAAGTTATATAATTATGAACTCTTTTACAGAAAGTAATTACGGAAAGTAAATTTAACAGAAAACCTGTTGTGTTTTATGCCTATTTATTTGTAACTTTTGATTGCTCACTGATATTTTATTTTAAATAAAATTTAATTTTACATTTCCTATTTGGTTTTTTTTTATATTAGAGGAGGCAAACGGGCTGGCGGCTCACCTGATGGTAAGTGACTACCGCCGCCCATGGACATCCGCAACACCAGGGGTCTTGAGGATGGGGTGTTGCCGGCCTTTAAAAAATTGGTTGGATATTTTCTTCCCCATAAAATATAACAAAAATCAAACATAATGATATTTAAATAACATAAGTCAAAGCTTTGTTTTTTTAATATACCAACAACATTCTTCTTTTCTTTTTAATTTAGTTTTTAGTTGTTCCTAAAATAAGAACATTTTTATGTATATATTTCGGTTTGATCATTATAATACGCATTCACCAAAACATTTATTGAAATTATACTTTTCAAATAACAGAAAAAGGCAGTCTAAAATCAGACATGCCTCAAGAAATATCAGAGGCTTTGCCTTAAAATTACTGATAATAATAAGTCTACTTTATTTATAAACTGATCTAGCAGACGACTTTCGGGGGTTTGGTTGCCCTCACCTTTCAGAAGATGAACTTTTGACTTTGATAAATTAATGACCTTATTGTAAGAAAATTTCCATTTAAGGCAGATTTCGATAATTTTTAACTGTATATAAGAAATAGAGGTTATTCGTAGACAATTGCAGACATACAGGTAAACAAAATTTGAATTTTTACTTCAATTTAAAATTAGAATTTAAATTAAATAGCAAATATTACAAAATTCTAAAGGAAAAATAACAGTCACGGTTGGTTAGTTGCTGAAAAGCATCCGAAACGTTGGCATAAATAATATAATTTATAATAAATATAATTTTAATCCATTTTAAAGTATTTTAATTAAAAGTTTCTCGAATTATATTTTGTGCAAACATCGTCTGTATAATGATTAGGTAGGTACATATAAAACACGTTACTTCTTAAAAATAAGTAATTTTGAAACTCTTTCTAGAACATGTAAATCTCTTTTTAAAATAACAATATTATACAAAGGAATTTACATATTCAGACAATTTAATTATAGTATTATCTGGATCTTGAAGCCGTGTTGATTTCTCTCGAGACATCTTGAACCAGCTGAGTACCTTCATTTTGTTAATGAATTAAGTCAAAATGTGTCTTATTAACAATACAATATGTTGATAAGCTTATTTACTTGGATACGTGTATTTAATAATTGAATGACTATTAATATAACTGTCTAACTAATTTATTTAATACAATTTTGAATGTCAAGAGAGAAACTATTTGAGTTAGGTGTAAATACATAAATTATGGAAAATTATATATATCAACGTAATAATTGCCAGGTTCTTTTACAGAATACCCAAAGAGCAGTTGATTCATCTGATCATAAGTAAGTAATGTATTTGTACACAGTTGAATTTAAACATAATATTGCCTCATGTTATAGAAATAAACTTGATATCATATTTAATTTCTGTCAGTCCTGAAAATATTGTAGAAAAGTGAATCAATCTATTAAGAAAATATTCGTGTACAATTTGTAAAAAATCATTTTTTAAGTTATTATGCATCAGTTTTTATTTAAAAAAGATATCATTATCGGCAATGGTGGGACAAGTCAACCATACAAGCCCATAAGCCTTGCCCTATAAATACAATCATACAAAGAAAAATAATAATGTCCTTATCTGACCTTATTATAAAGTAATACATTTATGATGGCAAGACGGAATCCAAATTACTACATTTAAGTCGCAATACTATTCTAAACATATTACTCACATAAAGAAAATATAACTCGCTTTTATTATAATAAGTATTAATAATATAATAAATCACATCAAAATCACATGATAATTCCTCCATAAGTGACCCGCAAATATCAATATAATATAATATAATTTCTCTATATCAGTTATATGCTTCATTTGATAAGCTCAGAAGGACATAAGCGGATTGCGAGGAAACTTTGTCGTCTGATACATTGCGATTTCCAGTGCAATACATGTAATATGAGCACATATATGATCCAAAGACGAACTATCTTTAGAATTATTATTTACTTTCATCTGCACACAGAGTACGCAAATACTGTTTCAAACTAAACCTAGTATGTATTTTCGTAATATTTAGTATTCTGCATGTATTATATTGTAAAGGTATCTTTATTCTGCCTTTTATATAAATAATTAACTAAGCTATCATAATATACGTATATATTTTTTTTATATGTTAGATATCGACAGATGAGGTTCAATTGATGGTAAGTGATACCTCAACCACAGACATTAGTCTATGATGCGCTGTCGACCTACATTTTAATTCGAGCATTCGGAAATTCATAGACTGAAACCGAAACGCGCAATGGGCACTTCACGGTTTTTCCATCTACGAACGGTGGTTCGTTACCCAGTCGGAATTTAGATATTCCTCCCACCCGATCAATGGCCGAAGTTACCAGACGTGGGGAAAACATGCTTACAGAAAATTGTAAACATGTCATCCCGGTGGGATTCGAACCCACGACCCATCGATGCGAACAGCAGGTGTTCTACTGAACGTGCCAACGAGCCCTTACGAACGAGCAATAGCTTACTTAATATTAGCAAGTTCTCAATATAACGTATACAAACTTTTTTGAGAACTTAGCAAGTGGGTGACAGTTAATATATCTGAGAACGAATAACTTGTCAGTGTCAACCTTGTCAGTTATATAACATTTAATTGAACTGACTTTCCATATAACTTTACAAATTGACGCTGAACTTGAAGATTCGCTCTTTATAGTTCAATAAAGGTACAGTCGAGAGCTATTTTTTTTTAATGCTCTGCCATCAACAGCAAGTTCAAAATATTACCTCTAATATACAAATACTGTCATTTTGTTAGAGCATTACACCCAGAAAATCTTACTTTTTTGGGTTATCTATCAGTATTATAAAATAATTATTATTTGTTATTATATTTATGTATACATCGGTTTTTCTATTTATTTCATTATTCTTTTATTTAAAAAATCGTCCGTATTTCACCACAATGGTCAGAGTCCTTTTTTAAAAATCAGTGTTGCGACTCTAGTCGGTGCCTTGCCTATGAGGTTACTTTCGCCATCATATCGTTTTGCATTTTTTTATTATAAAAATATATATTTTAAATCTTTGATTATTTAAATAATCTAAGTTTTAAATGTTATTCTTATTAAATTAAGATTATCTATCCATGTTTCTTCATCTATACTAATATTATAACGAGGAAAGATTTGTATTTTTGTATGTTATGAATAAACTCAAAATCTACTGGATCAATTTTAAAAATTATTTCGCCAATAGAAAGCTATATTATCAGCGAGTAACATAGTGGGTATAGTAAATCAACATTGCACCCGAGTGAAGCCGGGGTGTGTTGCTAGTCATATATATACTGACAAGAATAATGTTACAGAAAATATGTCATAAGGCTAAAATGCGCTATAAAGGGGTGGATGAGTATGATTATGATAATAGTTAATATATTATATTTTATCTAATTCATTGGAATTCTAAAGTATTAAATCTACATGTATGAAGCTACGAACTCAACTTCACTGTATTACATATATAATATATTAGTTTATTGAAATAATGAGGTAAATTCGATACAAGCCCTGTAGCTGTATCTAATACTAGCTGCCCGCAAACTAAAGGTAGCGTTCCGATCTTGACTGCCGCGACTCGGCAGCTGCGACCCAGCAGTCATTGCCGGGCAGCAACGCACCGCTCTGTATGATCATGCATAGAGAGCTTTCCGATGCACGCGACCGGGTCGTGCGGCCAAGCTGCGCACGAGTGGCAGCGCTGCCCAGCCGCTTGTGAAGCAGTCTGGCAGCGCGACCCTCTATTTTTGCACGTGCTCTAAAATAAAAATGGCGGTATTTATACTCGCCGATACTGCCTGGCAGTTACGATCGGAATGAATGTGGTCGCGCTGCTGAGCAGTTGGCAGTGCTTGCAGCCGACGGCAGCGACTGCCGAGTCGCGGCAGTCAAGATCGGAACGCTACCTTAAGAGTTATAGCGCACTCATTTGCTGTCATAGCAGCAAGGTTTATAAACCTGTTACGTATAATTTATGTTAAAATAGTTCTAATTAGGCTGCTGTGTTCGGATTTCAGTTATTAATTTGATAATCTAACTACTATTACCTATACATCGGATATCGGTATAAAGACGAATCTTATTTCTTGTTTTACAGGAGTGTTGTCCAACAACAGTGGCAACAACAGTCTATTAACAGCATCGCTGACTTAGAAGCACTTCAATAAAGAGTTTAATTCTTCAATAAATATATTATTTATTTATAATACCGTTTTGCTGAGCAGCCGGTCTAGCATGACAACCGCGACAAAATTTTGTCGACCGTTATCTCGTGTTTTAACCGATTATCTCTTTATTTCTTCCGGGTCTAATATGACACTTACACTTAAAACTCGACTTTTAATATCAAAAATAGATATATTTGTCGATCTAGATATCTTTCTATGAAAATTGTCGATGTCGAGATATAATACATCTAGATATATTACATCTTAGTTTGTCTTCTCTCGTCCGCGCATATCTCGTGGCGGTCATGCTAGGCCGCCTGCGCTCTTACAGAGCGACTCTTCTTTTTCCCTTTTGGTGATAATGAGACTTCATTGAAGGAAAGTGAGCGATAGCATGTTTAAGAACTGGTTTTACCTAAGTCTCCATTAAAATTTTAATGTAATACTAATATTTTCTTTTATTTTGAAAAAGTATTTAGAAAATACGTATTTTGTATTCCAAATACCATTTTCAAAATTATCTTCTATCAGATATCTAAAATACTTTATAGTTGTATCTTGTACTTCAGATACTTTTTTGAGGTATTTTGTACATCTCTGTCAATAGTTTATATTTTATTTTAACAACATTTAAATTTAGTTTTATTATATTGTTTGTTAAGTTGAAGTGCGCTGTTTTATTACTTTATCTACATGCGCTGCTTTTAATATATTATGTAGGTTTATTAACGCGAGTATCACACATTTAAATAAAATACTGTATACCGGATTAAAACGCGATTTATTGTTTAAATTATTTATCCCGACGTTTCGGATGCTTTTCAGCAACCGTGGTCGCGGGGAGACAGAAAGATGACAGTTGTCTGATTTTTGAAATGTCATAAAGTTGCCATATTAACGCCATCTATTCCTACGGAGTTGATATTTACTGTAATTTTCTATATTATGACAATATTGACTAACGGTGTTCTCTTGTTTTTTAATATGTTTGATGTAATAATATTCCACTACAAAGATCTACTATTACGCTATGGTCCCCAATAACTTTTTTAATTCGGACGTAATTGACATCGCGCGGAAATACTAGTTATTTTGTACTGTAGAATTCACTTTCATTAATTAGTACTGAATCAAAAGCAAAAACTGTATATCATTAAATTATTGAATTTCACGTACATTCTGCATAATTGCAATTCGACTACACTCGTTGATTTGGAAAATTAAGCCACATGTGCCAAGTTGCCAACTAACGAACCGATTGGTAAATTGTTAATAACGAATCCTTCCTGAAGCTTGCGACGAATTCTTAGTAAACTGGCCAAGTCGAGTCGGACTTGCACACCGCGGATTCCGTACAAATTTTTAGTTAAGTAAAGATTTTCCCAATAAAAATAAAACTACAAATTTACGGAATTTGGTAACCTTTACTTGTGCTATATGACATTGCTTTGTGCTACTAGGTCAACGGGAAGTACCCTATAGGTTTTGATTACCTTGCGATTCATGTCAAAATATGAGGAAAATGGGTATCTTTTGATTGGGTCAAGTATTGTTCACTGTTGCAAGGGATAGTGGACCTGAGTATTTGATATTAATTTCAACTTGATAATTCCACGCGTTATTGAGAAAAAGGGTCTTGACAGATGGACAATGGACATGCAGACAGACAGACAGATTAATAACGAAGTGTGTAATGGAACCCTTATAGGATTATATATTATATATATAAGGGTTCCATTTTTGATACGGAGTACGTAGCCCTAAAAACGGATGTAAAACTTTTTCCTGTACGTCTCATCGGATCTCGTACCTCCCTCCTCGTAAAATTCCTACATTGAAGATTTTTGGATCTATTGTAAATGTTGGAACATCTCCAATCCACTGTATCTAATACCAATGTTTCGATTCTGCCTAATATATAATTATTTGACTCGTTATTATATTTCAGAAAAATAACTTTGATTTATATGAAAACATTAACGCACCAAATCCCCCGAATCACGTGTATAGATTTTAAAGCTTTTAAAAAATAGAATATTTTATACAATTTATACCTGTTTCAAAACGCCCTTTTTGCTATAAATACATTTACATACACGAAACAAACCGCTACTCGACCCTGTTTCTGGGGCTTATATACACGCAATATAGCTGTCCTCACCGATACTTAATCCGAATTAAGCCCATTAGACGTTACGATGTCACTAAAATTTTGTTTAAGGCACGAGAATTTGCATATTAATTAGTATCGACCAGATAAGAATGCCTGGGGCTGAATCTTTGGCCACTACGTTTCAAATGACAGGTATATCCGTTACATAATATGTCAACAAAATTATCAACCAGCCTAGCATGACCATCAAGAGATATCTCACGGACAACTAAGTTATATCTAGACTATAAGATATCTCGATATATTTTATCTTGACATCGAAAACTAATAGAGAAGATATCTCGATCGACAAATATCTATAGTTTTGAAATTTGAAGCCGAGTTTTAAAGTGTAAGTAGGTAACTTAGTAACAGTCAAAGTTGTGTCGACCTCACCATCGATCATCATCGACTGCTCACCTACCATCAAGTGAACCTCTCGTCTGTCGATATCTAACATAAAAAAAATCCTTATATTAGTCTGAAGACATTTGAAGACAATTCAATGATTCTTTCCATAATAATTTATGTAGGAATACCATCTCTTTATTGCTCGAAAGAAATAAATTCACTTGCGTATTATGGGTTCGATTCCCATTGATAATGTAATATATTAAGTATTAATCCGGCAGAAACAGAACACTCATACTATAAATGAATCATGCATCCTGAAAATGACAGTGAAATGTAGTCCCAGTCTTCAGTAGCATTGGGTCAAGATTAAAAAAAAATAGTAAAGCAAAGTCGTTTGTCAAATACAAAAAAACGAAAAAAAATTCTTATCGGAAAATCTAGAACTCAGGCTAGTTATTCACCAGATCAAACTTCATAATGAAATAAGTTTAATCACATTTTTATAACGAGAAAAGTAGCAATCGACAGTAACTATTAAGATTGTCGGGTCACTTACAATTACTATATTGCTTTTCCGGGTAACTTTTGGCGATTGCACCATTATTAAAGTTCGCGCCAATTTGCGACTATGACAAATAGATTGGGTGTTTATTTGATCACATTACCCTTACCCTGAAACTTTGTGTAATTGTGTAGTAAATAATAATGATGAAATACACTTAGTAAGTTTTGATGATATTCGTGTTTTATATGACTTTATTGAAAATTCAAACATATTCTTCGCTAAATTAAAGTTAACAGACATCTTGTATTTTTATACCGAAGAGGTATCCTGAAGAGGTGAAAATCGCTTTAGATTCACTGGATGTTAGGCAATACCCCAACCACAGAACATCAGTCAATGATGCGCTGTCGACCTACATTTTACTTCGAACATTCGGAAATCCATAGACTGAAACCAAAACGCGCAATATGCACTTCATGGATTTTCCATCTATGAACGGTGTATCGTTACCCAGTCGGAATTTCGACCTTCCATCCACCCATTTAACGCCCGAAGTGACCAGACGTGGGGAAGAGATATTTATAGAAAATTATAAACATGTCGTCCCGGTGGGATTCGAACCCACGACCCATCGATGCGCACAGCAGGTGTTCTACCGAACGCGCCGACGAGCCCGTCTTTATCATTATATTGAAGTTGGACATAACTAATTTTTACTATTTAATTGATAGGATATACAGTGTATATTATACACCTCTATGTATTTTTTTTTTACGTCAGATATCGACAGACGAGCATGAGGTTCACTTGATGGTAGGTGATACCTCAGCCACATAACATCAATCAATGATGCGCTGTCGACCTACTATTTACTTCGAGTATTCGGAAATCCATAGACTGAAACCGAAACGCGCAATATGCACTTCACGGTTTTTCCATCTATGAACGGTGATTTGTTACCCGGTCGAAATTTCGATATTCCTCCCACCCGATCAATTACCAGACGTGGGGAAAACATGCTTACATTTATATTATAATTATAAACATGTCGTCCTGGTGGGATTCGAACCCACGACCCATCGATGCGCACGGCAGGTGTTCTACTTGTGTCTTTGGTGTCTTTATCATGGTTGTTTGTTATGGTTTGTTTGTTGTATATATGGTTGTTCGACATAACTAAATACTATTTAATTGATAAAATATACTATACACTAGGGATGTTACGGAAGTGGTTTTACCGGAACCGAATTCGGAATCGGAGTTTTTAAATTTGGTTTATCGGAACCGGAATCGGAACCGAAATCGGAATCGGAGGCAGACACAAAAGAGAGATGTGTAATAAAATAAAATGACAAACATTATTCATCAGTTTCATTCATATCAGTTCAAAAAAGTAAATATCTTTCTGGGTGTGATATATAAAAATAAACTAATTTTCTTAAATTTTAAACAGAAGTTAATTAAATCAAATGGCGCTGGCCGTGGCCACTGCCGCCGATGTGCTTCGACCTCCGATTGAAATCTCCGATTCTAATTTATCGGAACCGAAATCGGAATCGGAGGTGCAAAATCAATCGGAAGTTCCGACTTTTCGGAACCGAAATCGAAGCTCCGTAACATCCCTGCTATACACCTCTATGTGTATTACACAAGTAATATCAATATACTTTGCTCGGTTGATCATCAAAGGGTCTAATTAGCTAAATAGGATCACGATTAAGGAGATATCAGGCCGTGTTGTATTGTGCTAATATTGTATGAACTGTATAATATGTATCTGTAGATTATGTAGAAGATAACCTTGTATTAGTATTAACTGATGTATTTGAGTAATAAGCTTGATGTTATATCTATCGCCATTGTGAATTCAAGTCCTAAGGCATGGTGGATATATATAAAAGCAGGGCTGGATTTTGGGGAGGATATTCACAATAGATTTCGGAAAAAAAATCTTTCTTATTCCGACAAGTAAACGCTAGTAAAAATCTGTTCCTTTTATATTTGTTTTCGCTGTTTTATCTTTATCTACTGTACTGTACAAACATGACTATTAGGGTGGCCCAAAAAAACCGACTATTTATTTTTTTTTGAGTCTCGAGTGAAAAAATGTTAGTTTTTGATGTTTTTAAGAGCCCTATCCCAAGGACAGCTCAAAAAAAAATTTTTAAGAGGTCGCTCCAATTTTTTTAAAATTTCATAAATCGTCAAAAATCGAAAAAAAAAATTCTCGTTACGGTATAATTTAATAGACCAAAAAAAAATTAGTTTCTGAAAGTTTCAGTTCAAAATTTAAATTTTGAAAGGACTCAAGATTTAATTTAGACATGTTTTTAATATAACAGTCGAATTATAATAGTTTATGAAGTTAATTCCTCAAAGAATAAGGTCAAGTGTAAAGTAGAGCGTCACAATTTAGTCGACCATTTTCTAATGTTTTAATCGATTATCTCTTTATATATTCCTGGTCTAACATGACACTTACACTTGAAACTCGACTTCTAATGTCAAAAGATATTTGTCGATCGAGATACCTTGTCTATCAAAGTTGTCGATGTTGAGTAGTAATTTGTCTTCATTCGTCCGCGAGATATCTCTTGATGGGGGCAGATGAAAGAGTGGTCAATTCTGATCTAATTCCAATTTTAAAATAAATCCTAAAATCTATAGACTACTTTGAATTTGTTCTACGTTATGTTACTATTTTGTCCGTTCTCATCTATTTTACAACCTTTTAAGAAACAACTTTATACGTCTTGTAAGTAAGTATATAGATAAATTAAATAAGTGCGATGTTTTTTGCGATATCTGAAAAAAAAAAAGAATCCAAACAGACATATGTACCTATTATAACACTATGTTTGTTACAACATCGTACGTTATCTTCCATTTGTAATATGATACAATTTTAAATTTTGTTTACTCCTCCCAAAATATAACGCCTAATTGACAAGACAGGTGAATGATGTATCTTATAAATGAAAATATACCCAGTTTAGCGTATAATGATATTATTTTAATATCACTGATTTTACCAACATGACATGCAAAGCTCGTTATGCCGATCAACGTAGAAAATACATAATACAATTCTCTCGTATAAGGAAAATTCTTTATGGCATGAAATTTCGTCAAGCTTTTTTTTTCTTTAATTTATTGCATTTTTTTATTTATTTATTTTCGTCAAGCTCAAAAAGGAGTGTTGCCATTTTTTAGGTTACTTGTGTTTAAATTGTTTGAGTGTAAACAAACGTTCTATTTTCAAAATATCATATGATTAT
Source organism: Anthocharis cardamines (assembly GCA_905404175.1). NCBI lineage: Eukaryota > Metazoa > Arthropoda > Insecta > Lepidoptera > Pieridae > Anthocharis > Anthocharis cardamines. The sequence continues at coordinate 7,458,261 of FR989964.1, forward strand.
ACTAATAAATAACGCACCTTTAAAAACAAACCGTTACTAAATGTATATTTTCAAGAATTGAGCCATCAGTGCTATCTATTTTTAAAATTAATATTGATTTAATTAAAAATAACCCTTTTCTGTATTATATATCTTAATATCAAAAGATGTTACAAATTACCGTGTATTTAGATTTTTTGATGCATTGCTGTATAATTTAATAATTCGGTTTGTCTTTAAAGGTGCGATAAGTAAAACATAGTTAGATGCTGTAGTGTGTAAGTCCCATCTCAGTGGGTCACTATGATCTTTATCTTGTACTATTTCTGTTTTAAATATGTTTTAGAATACGGGGCAAACGTGCTGTCGGTTCACATGATAGGATTACTACTGTCCATAGATATCTGCAACACCAGAAGGCCCGCATATTATATTATGTACATATATCAACCGACTAGGAGATAAGAAGCAGAGTACTGGTTGCAATGAAAATAATTTTTAAAAATTAGTTTCATCTTAATTCGAACATAGCCAAACACAAAAATGCATATCTCTTACGCTAATGATTCATTGTGAATATAAAATATTTTCAATACCTAAATCAGGGAGAAAGTAAGAAAACACATACAGTATAGGCTCAGGCTTAGTTCATGATATTCTAAGAGCACCAGCTTAAACCTCTTTCAAAAATTTAATGAAATAGTAAAATAAATTAGTTTAAACTGGTGGCTGAGTCTGACAACAGAGAAGCCTACAGCCATTTCTCGCTAAGCCTTTCATGAACGCACTACCTACTTTGAAAACGTGTAGGAATACTTATAATTAACAGTCACGAAAACCTTTTACTAAACATATTAAAGCTTTATCTTTTCCAAACGAAAACCCTCCTGTTGTATCAGACTAGGATGTATTCACTACCACAAGGTCCCTATATTTTATTTATCATATGAATTCACTGTGTCTGCCTTCTTTATAGAAAAAATAATATAATGAGCTCTACAATATTTAATAAATAAATAAAACAGTTTAAATATCTTTACCCGATAGTAGTAAATTGAAAAATAAAAACTGTGTAACTATCATTTTATTTAACAAATCCTATTATCTAGCCTGCAGACTATTTTAAATTCTTAGATAGTACGATATAACTAAAACATTAAAAAACAAATCAACTCTGAAGTCATAAAAAGTTAATGTATTTTTAAATCTTGCTATCGACATCCAATGACAATTACCTAAGAACTTTGATCGCTATACCATTAGGATTTTATTTGGCTATATCCATTATACGGACAATCATTTCTATAATGAATTAAAAAATGCCAGTACTTCCATAATGTAAAAAGTACCAACTCTGTAGAAATAGATGGCGTTAGCGTCAGTTGTCAGTTAGTTATTATACATTTAATATATAATACAATAAATAAATTGATTTTAAAATTGGTAATAGTTTTAATAATACTCATTAACGAAAGATAAGATTATACGCATAAATATTTTTTATCACATCTATTCAAAAAGATCTATCACGAACATTGTATGAAAACGTTACTGGCTCAAAAAATAATCCACGCGAGGACGAAATAAAAAAAATGATTTCTGTAAAAGTCAAAACACGCGAAACGCATTCTTTCTTTTGTTATTTTTTTTCTGGACTTAAGACATTTCATCTTTGTCAAATATGAGCAATGCTGAAAGCATGTAATTATTTCTGTATCTTATTGTTCCTAACTGTATGTAAATAAATAAACGTATTTCTACTTCATGAGTTGCACTTAATTATTTTCTCATAGAGGTGATAAAAAGTAGAGTGTTCACCTCAGGAGCGACACTATTTAAAACTCGAGTGATGTACTTTGAATCCCTCGCTTCACTATGTCTTCAAAAACACTATCGTCTTAAAAATTATGATTTGCTGCCTTGGTAAATAATTTACTATATACCACTAAAAGTCACTTACATTTTGCCCCTCGTCAAATCTAAAAATAAAATCTATTTTTCTTTAATCATAGTGTAACATTGAGTTAACCTCAAAGGTAATATAATAAATTAAAATCTTTCGAAATATTATCCAAATACAAACTATTTTTATCGTAAATCCATCCCTTATCTTATTCTATTCCATTTGCAAGTACAATGCTGATCCTTCAAGGGATTTGGGAGCGTCTAAATATTTGTCATTTTATTTTCATGCATCGAGCTGTAAAAGATTGGATGCTTTTATTAAAACTCAAGACGGAGTTTTGTGAAAACGCTATTCATCACTTCGATGACAAACATTAAAAGCAAAGCTTTTTTGTATATTGTATTATTATTCGAAATATCTAAAGCTTTTAAAGCTTTTAACCACATTTGGTTACATTAAGTCAATACTAGAATCATAATTATTATTATTTAGCGATATTTTTTATTTATTTATAAGTGTGTAGTTTGTATTTTGTAGAGCTTATAATTTATTTTAAATGATTATGGACATAAACATTTGAATGGAGGATTGTCTACCATTAAAATGAATGTAATTTAATACAAAATACTACTAATACTAAAGAAATTAACCATTTAAAATCATCTTACATCTCAGCAATCAAAAATTCGTTATAGAAAATCGAAACCAATGTGAGCAAAGCCACATATAAAATTAAGCTCTACATCGAGAGTTTCGTTCGGATGTCGTAACTTTTAACCTAAACGTATCCAATATATCAGCATGAGCGGTTTCCCCTCAAAAGAGACGTAAATATAAGTGTCCATTTACGCTCATCACGTCCGATGGCCCCTGGGAGCCTCTATTACAGGTTACATGCGATAAATCCCGCCCAGCGATCTTATATCACGTGATTAGTACGAATAAGTATACTCATGTTGTTAATAATTTAGTACTACTTAATTTTGTGAAACATTTGGCCTTTCTAAAACGTTTGCAATATGACAAGACAAGGTTGTAATCCAAATTTATATTCATATTGTATTTTTTATCTGTGAATAAGCACTTTCTATTTTTCCATCAGTTTGATAACGGCTGGTTTATATCTTTTTGAAGAAATAAAGGTGTTACGTTTGATTAACATCCAATATATGCATATTAAGATATGGTATATAGATAGATATGGTATCTCACGAAGTCCGTTGGGCTATACATGTTGTCAAGCGTGCATATATAATATATATTATTTTGGTGTGCATAATCTCGGGAGCGCACGCTAAAGATTACGCACACTAAAACAATGTATATGTGCACGCTTGACAACATTCATAGGCAAAAGGACTGCGTGAGCTAGAATATCTGTAACATAAGATACGTTGGGAGGTGGCTTGCTTTTTGAAATAACAGCAAATTCTTCGATTAAAGAGTATAAATAGGGGGGGTACCCATTTATATAATAGTATAATTTGCCCATATTTTTGGAAGATTTGGCGGAAAATATTAGGCCACTTTCCATTTCAATTTATAACATAAGTATAAAATGGATAGCGATATCATTGCCATTGGAATAAAGGAAACACACTCCATACTGAAGTATCCAGAAAAAAATATGAATTTTATATACTCTAAAACGTTATACCTAAGTAAGTTATTTACTCTAAGTAGTTCGGCTACCAAAACTATTAACAAGAATAGAAAAGTTTAAGATATATTTTTCAAAAGCCTAAAACTTATTCGTGGATATTTATAAGTAGGGATCGGATTCTTGAAGAATTTGAGAATAGTTCTGAGTTTCATTTAAAAATTCGAAGCGTCGCGTCACTCAGTGTAATAGCGTTCATTGAATTTATCTCTTTGTACTTGTTAACGTCGTTCACTCAATAAACTTTGGAAATTATACAAAATTAATAAAGTTTCTTTAAACAATTTTTTGACAGATTATATTGTGTCAAATGTTATATGTACGAGTATGTGTTGAAAGAATTAAAGTTGTTTTATTCGCTTATAAAAATACACAATTGATCGAGTAAAATTTTTAAATTTAAATAAACACTCTACATAATTATAGTTTTACGTATAGGTATATTTAATTTATTTTTAAGTATATTTCACAAACTTTACATGTTAGATCTTCTATATTTCCTTTCATCGGCTTCTTTGATCTCGAGAAAAGAGATCACTCGATGGCAGGATAAAAAGATGTTCTGGACCACACATCTAACATCAATGATGCGCTACCGACCTATTGTATTTTTACTTGGAACATTTGAAATTTAAAGACCGAAGCCGAAACCTGTAATATGCTATATAACGACTTGCAATCTATGATTCTTTACCCGGGTGAAATTTCGATATTTTACCATCTTCTATCTTTATTTATGAAAACATATTTGCTTTTTAAACCATTTTTATTTTATTTTAAATATTTGTATGAATGAACCTACGTACTAAATTTTAATGATTTCATATTCAAAGTACACGCCTAGTGAATCCCATATTACCTCGCTACTAGTAAGCATTATTAATATTACCAATACCTAAAAACATTCTTTTTCACGTACTTAAGTTTTACTTCTAAATCAGTTTTGACTGAATCTTACAACTTCGGCTACCTTTTTACGTGAAATTCAAATGAACGGGAAACCTTTAGTCTAATATTAGACAGGTAAATTATAATTAGTAATTAACCAAAAACACGACCACAGAATTACCGATAATAACGGAAGAAAGAAAACAATAAAGATAACGATGCTTCTTGTTTATTTAGTTATGAACTTGATGTATAAATACAAGAGCAGCCATTAGTAAATTACTTAATAGTATTAGTGGCCGAGCCTTTTCGGACTTTACTGGTCCGACTTGTTACTACTTGCGTACAAATATAATAATATTATGTTGTTGTTCCGCTGTCTTCATACCACTATTTCGTAATAACACATGAGTAACGAAAATAGAATAAAAACAGCTGAGTGAGATTCGGGATCGTGTACGAATGTATGTCGTCAGAGGAAAGGTAAAAATGATACTTGTATTTTTTTATGTTAGTTATCTACAGACGAACATGAGGTACACGTAGCGCTGTCGACCTACTTTTTACTTAGAGCATTCGGAAATTCAAAGACTGAAACCGAAACGCGTAATATGCACTTCACGGTTTTTGCATCTATGAACGGTGGTGCGTTACCCGGTCGCAATTTCGATATACCTCCCACCAGTTTGAACATCGGGCATTGATGCCCGAAGTTACCAGACGTGGGGATCACTTATAGAAAATTATAATCATGTCGTCCCGGTGGGATTCTAACTCACACAGTCAAAGGAAGGCTGTAGGAAATGAGACTTAAGTTTCTTTTTTTTAATCATAACTCATATATTCTTCATATTAATTATTTATTTATAAATCATAATATTGTTACAATTATGTTATATTTACTTCTGTAAATGAACAAATTGGCACTTTAGCAGTTTTGGCTTTTCGACTGACGATATATATTTTGGTTTTCATTGTTGTCGGGGTGCAACACATGCTTGGCTGTTATTTGGACCTTTTTAACTTTGGAATTTCTATTAATTTTATCTAATCTCTATTAATTTTATTTTAAGGCCGGCAACGCAACTGCAAGTCCTCTGGTGTTGCAGATGTTCATGGGCGGCGGTGTTCACTTTCCATCAGGTGAGCCGCAGGCTCGTTTGCCCCCTATATTATAAAAAAAAACTCATAAAGTTTTATAGTAGTATCTTCCCCATTTTCACGGTAGTATAACAAATAATACCGTTTAAAAAATCTTCGGTTGTTTATTATATGGAAAATATAATATTTTTCTAAGATATAAAATAATAAATATGGCTGTTCTGTGTAGATAATTTCTCAGTGAAAAATTCAAATTGAAAATTCATTAAACTAAACCGAAACACACACTTCACGGTTTTTCCAACTATGAACATTACCCGTTCGGAATTTCGATATTCCTCGAATCCACGACCCATCATACGTACCCAACATAACGTAAGATGTACTACCTAACGCAACAACAAATTGGTCTAAAACATGTGAATATGCTTTTAATTATAATTAAAAAAAAAATCGATTAACGCCGGCCTAAATTGAAACCGTTGATAAAAGAAATATCCTGCGGCTGTTTTGGTTCTATTTACAAATAATTTAACCAATAATATCGAGTTCTCAGAAATTACTGCTCCAATAATGGAGTAAATCAAAACACTGTGTATTCAAATATAGCCGTTATCGCGCAAGTAATTTTCATCAAAATTGACTGTCAACTTCAAGATTAGCTTTAGTTACTTCTACTTCTTGCCTTTCTCATTAAAACGAAGCTTTGAAGGAGATACTCGGATCACCTTGCAATCTCCGTATTTCATAAATGAAGATACCAAACGCTAATTGAAAATAAGATTTAAGAAGTAATTAAATTCATAGTATTTTACAAATTAAACCTAGTTATTCCCACCTACTTTTATAAATTTTCACTAGTATTACAGACCTGACAAGTGAATCATATCTAACAAGGGGATGGGGCGACCTTGGGGAAACGGATTTGAATGAAAATTTTGTGTAGTGATAGTATACCATGTGGCCGTGGGTACTACCACTGTAAAATATTTCCGTCCAATGCCCAGTAGGAGCTGAGAAAAACGCATACAAAGTTTACTCGCATTTCATTCAAATCCGTTTCCCCAAGGTCGTGCCGTCCCCTGTAAGAAAACATAAAACTGTAAAATGTATTTTTTTTGTAAACTTTATAATATGTAAAAAAATAGTATGTGCCTACGAAATATTTTTTTCATCTATACTAATATTATAAAGAGGTGACTATTTTATATGACAACAAATATAATATAAATAGCCTATGTAACTCCCTGATAATGTAGCTTTCTATTGGTGAAAGAATTTTTAAAATCAGTTCAATAGCTCCAGAGATTACCCCCTAGAACTTCACAAACGCAGAAACTTAACCTCTTTATAATATTAGTACCTATAGATAAAGAGCTTAGTCGTCTCGATTTTATTAAACAAAGGAATAATATACGTATAATATCGAAAACAACCAATCCTCTTATTTTTAAGTCCATTTGCCGATTCCAAGCTTTGAAACCGCATTCATGTTGTATTTTTACTTTGCGCAATGTTCGTTTTATGTATACTAGTTCTATTGAATACTACTCTCAGAGGAATCAAGCCTTCGGTCATTTTGTAGAATTATCAGATTCCTTTGATGTATGTATGTATGAGTGTAAGCAAGGCACTCTGGAAATTATTCATCTGCTGGAGACTGTGATGTCGGAATAAACTTTTATCAATACACTCTTCGATACAATTTCGCCATTTTAATTTAAACAATAAAATGTGTTTTTTTGTACTTTTCCTGTAAAAAATCATGCTTTTAAGAATTAATACTGGCAATTCATCTGGAGATGTTTATATAAAACTAGCAACGCGCCCCGGCTTCACACGGGTACAATGTAGATGTAGGTACTATACACAAACATAGCCTATGTTACTCGCAGATAATGTAGCTTTTTACTAGTGAAAGAAATTTTAAAATCTGTCCAGTAGTTTTTGAGTTTATTCATAACATACAAAAATACAAAAATCCAAATCTTTCCTCTTTATAATATTAGTATAGACTAGTAATACGCCTCGTATCCGCATCGATGCAATGTAGATGTACCTACTGTACAAAAACAAAAACTATTTAATAAATACGAGTAGCCTATGTTACTCGCTGATATTGGTGAAGTAATTTATAAAATATCCCCTTTTCTGAAAGATCCGATCATGTCGATTGTGACATAATCTTACATCTTGAGCTTGAATTAAAAATTAATTAAAATTAATTCACTAAAAATTAAAATTACATTCTCGTAGCTTACTCTATAGTAGACGAGTATTTCAATGAGTGATATAATTTTTGTTTTAATAATATCGAGAATAGTATTAATATAGTCTCCTATTTGTCATTGTGATGTAATATTAAATTCCATATAAATATACTAAGAATTTAATCTGATATCAGAATATGCTTAGAGGTTTACCTCGCAATCGGCTTACGCAACCTCTCTCCTATAGTTACTGAACCATTTTGCAAATGAAGCATACACAACATGAGGCAGCAATCCTTATGTTATTACATATATGTGGGGCAAAGAAGTGCCCCATCAAGACAACCGTTGCGTTGTTTCCCTTACCAGCTTAATATCGAAAAGGATTACAATTATAGATAGACGATTTTATTGCTTTCCTTACTAGTTTTTGGTACATTACCTCATATACTCACTCATTTTAAGTATCATTCGACTCTTATAAATTATAGCAATAGTTCGTTTTCCAGTTACAAAAAGTCGTAAATATAAACAATCTTCAAACTCAAACATCCGTAATAAGTCTTAGTATCCATCTCTGAAACTATCACAGCACTTGTTTTAGTTTAATTTTAAACAGTCCGAGTACAGGATGTTTGCTCTGAATGTCGAATCAGTTGAGGCACCCTCTAAAATCAGTGATAAGTCCGATTTCCGCGGCGCAACGTATGTTAAGCGGCCTCCTTTTCTGTCAGATATGTTTTTTTAATGTTAGATATCGACAGACGGACATGAGATTCACTTGATGGTAGGAGATACCTTAGCCACAGAACATCAGTCAATGCTGCGCTGACGTACTTTTTAATTCGAATTTCGAATGGCTATCCATTCTTGGTTAGATAAACTAAGATTTGTAATACCACCATTTCGGTAAAATTCATAAATTAACGTCAAATAGCTAAAGCACATTATTACTATGTGCACTGTATAGTTCCTAAGCAGTCACTTTAGCACCACGCATCTTAAAACGTCATTAACAATATGTTTGTTAAAGGTTTGCTACGGATTATAGGCGGTTAGCCCGATCACAGCAGGGGCGAACCGCAAATCCTTTTAAGAGCTATCAGCAGGACTCCACACAAGCATCAGGGAAACGTGATGAAGTATACGTTTGATGGATTAAGACTTGTGTGAATAATGAGAAAAACCTTATAGGTAATAGCATTTAAGTAGATTATAGGTTATGTGGATTACAATCTGATTGTGTCATTTATTTGTCATTGATATAAAGTGGTTTGTATTTAAAATCAAATGATATACTTATACTATTATTATATTCAATACTAGCTTTTGCCCACGACTTACTACTTTGGGCAACCTTTTTAGTTTTTAGTATACTAATTTTGAAAATAATATAACTACAAATTAAAAGCTAACTTTAATTTACTGTAAATATCTTATTTGAAAACATTTTTATAAGGTACTTTTTTGTTTTTCCATCCTTAGCTAAAATATTAAGATTTTGCGGGTTCCATACGTAAGCGCATAGAGTTACTCACGATGCATGTGTATGGCGCATGGCGAATCCCGCGTTCCCGGCACGTATTTGTTTGACATGACATAAACATATTGGTGCTGCCTCATATATAATCACATATTTACACTATGAAAATAAATTCAAAAAAGGTAAATTAAAAATATAAATGTAAAAATCATGAAATAATACTTATGTGTGTATAAAAATTGTATATACTGCATTGACAAATGTAACGAATATAAATCATAATTGTAAAACACATTTTAACTACAATATCGAAGCAGAAGCCAGTGCTCAATTACGAATTAAAATGTTACCATAAACAGCAGCTGTTTATAGTAAAATTACACTGTCCATTAGCAATGCAACAGGCAGTTAACGTTTCGTTGAATTAAGCATTCATTTTCAGTGTAATGAACATTCATATTTAAATCATTATTGTTGTTATCGTTTAGTATTAATTCTTTAGAGGCTACAAGTGCTTTTGAATTTAGAACTGAGTTTGTGTATATGTCACGGTAAGAGTGAATAATTGAAGATTATTAATAATTATCTCTTATTATTAATAATTACCGAAAGTCGAGGTTAAAGTGATAAATTAATCACATTTGTCGGTCAGAAGGTCTAAGATTCATACAGTTTATGAAAAACAAAGCTTTCCATTCAGAAATAAATACGAGTCCTTATGAATGATAAAGGACGCCATAAAACTCCATAGAAAAAAAAATGCACGCAAACTCAAACAAAAGGATATAGGGTGGTGGCGCGGTGGTCACTAAAGGGTTTTGAAGTTCTAGGTTAGGTTATGTTGGTATGGTGCGAGTCGAGCGAGCGAAGCGAGCGGTGCCGCGGCAGCGGCCGACGAGTGCCAGAACCGAATCCTACTTATTTTACTTGGCTTCATAAAATTGTTTTAAAGTAAAATATTATAAATAAATACCTGCTGGTCAAAAAACATTGGGTTTTTATTTATTTTATAACTTTTACCAATATGTGTCGTGAATTATTAATAATAATTACTACTAAAATTAATAAATTTCGATCGTTTATTCACATTTACCAAAACATGTGTTTATTATTAATAATTTTGTAAAAATATTAATAATTTTCAATTAATCAAATTTACCGTAACATATTATATACGTAGTATCATTTGAAAGTTCTTTATTTGAATATTTCGAGAATTGAATAATATGGTATAATTATTACAAATTACAAAAGATGGCGGAGTTGCGAACCTAATTTATTTTAAAATATTTTGCAAATTTCTTTCCGAAATTAATAGTTATTAGGGGCAAAGGCGAACCCAACTTTAATATCATATAAATCGGTGCAGCCGTACTTGAGTAATAAATAGTGTAACTAACACGACTTTGTTTTTAATAATAATTTTATGTAAGCTGTGCACTAAAAGCTATTTGAAAGTTCATTGACTTCGAATATTTGCAATATTAAAAATATTTCTGCGATGACTTGTGATATTAATATCACAGAACATAATTAATAAAATTTGATACTTTAATAGATTATCATTAAGTAACGAACCATTCTCATAATGGGTAATAAAAATTATCAGATCAGCTGCCTGGTCGTTAAAAATAACACACCATAAATCAGCATATTTGACGCCCAGTGCCTGTATTCACGATCGATCGAAAGCGTTCCGACCCGAAAGCCACGGAAAATGTTTTGTATCCTACCCGATATGAAAATGGTATTCACAATTCCGATAGAACTGAACATCGGTAATCTTCGGGAGTTTCCGATAAGAGTCTTGGTAAAATGGTAGAAATCGTTCATGAAGAACGCTAGTGAATTGATGGTCTATGGTCTATAATAAAAATGAATATCCTAAGATACTACATAAGTTAATTTAAGATTGTATGGTTTATTTATAGTTTAATTTCTTAGTTATAGTTATAATTTCTTGAGTTTTGTGTATATTTAAATATATTACGGATAACAAAATCTTTTTTGTGCCAATAAAAAGACTCTGTAAATGCACGAAGCATATCTGTCACAACCGCTACTTGTCATCTGTCACAGTGCCTGTCATAATAAAGAAATAAATTAAAGTTAAATAATAATATAATAATGAATATACGCCAACTATATGTACTCAATAAGTTAAGACATTTCTCCGCAAACCTCGCCACTACCCCACCGATAAAGTCTTCAACTCTGCAAGGCTACAGCGAGTGTATTTCGAGTTCAACAACTGTAACTCGTTTAGCTTCATACAGAAACCCTTCAAGTTGGAATCAAGGAGCTAGAATACATAGAATCCATGGGGTATATTTACCGAAAGATAGAACCGCCTTTGGTTATCGATTCCCATGTTTCATGCATCCATTTATATTTAACAAAGTCAACAAAGAAATTGGAATCGCCCCTAATCTGTTCGAGGCAAAATGCTGACGACAAAATTGCAGCAATCACTGAATTACATACTAACAGAAAACCTCCTTATCCTCATCAGTGCACTACACACTATTTACTGTTAATTACAAGTTGCTGTTCTCTATGAATTAAGATATTTAATTTTATACTTATAATCACTAATTGATTTTTATTTTATTTGTTTTGGTACCTCTTAATATGTTTATATACATAAGTCTAAATGTGTGCATATAGTATTTATAATTGTTAGACAGTAAATATCAAATAATTGTCTACTCAAGGGATTTTGTTACATGTAATTTACATTCTATCAACTCATTTGTAAAGGTGACCAAGATATAATTTAATAGTTTGTATTATTAAGTAAATAAATTATTATTATGTTTTAAATGGTTTAATTTTTGCATCCAAAGATCAAGACTTTATATAATACTAGCAATCCTCCTCGGCTTCAAACGGGTAGCATAGTGGTAGAAAAATAGCATATGTTACTTGCTGATGATGTAACTTTCTATTGGGGAAAGGGTTTTTAAAATAGGTCAAGTAGTTTTTGTGTTTATTCATAACATACAATATTAGTATAGATTATAATTAAGTTTTCCTATTTTGTTAATTATAAAGTAACTAGTTCTCTTAATAGATAAAAAACTTTATATTTCAAACTGATAGATTTTTATAGTTCCTATGATAGTTATATCATAATTTGTCATAGGTAGTAAAATGCTATATTGGTTTATTAAAGTTTAAATTTTCATAGATATACTATTAATATTTATCCAAGATATTGTTTTTGTAAAACTGTTTATATTAAAAACTGATAATGTTGATGAATCTTATGGAATATTATAATTTATATTCATTTTTAAAGGTTTGATAGACAATAGATATAGATTATATACCTATTAAAAATAAAATAAAAACAGTTCAAATAAAAAGGCTATTTATTTATTACTGAGGTTCTAAAGTCCAATGTCCTCTATAAAGGGCCACTGCCACTTGCTGTGCAGGTGTGTCTGGTGGATCGCTGCAGCTGATATCATGTGTTTCTTCATCCAGCAGCACTTTTAAATCACTAATGCAAAATATATTGCTCATGATATTCATGCTTACAAAGGCCACACAACAAAGCATTTCTCAACAGCATTCTGTACCTATAATAAATAGACTTAAGTTTAATATTGTCTTTTATTAACACGAGTATCACACATTAAATTTTTTTTCAATAAAATTTTTAATCCGGTATACAGTATTTTATTTAAAAGACTTAAGTTTAATCAATATATTTATGATTCTTCAGTCAGAGTCAGATACCTATATTTTAAATAGCATTTATATTAGGTATATTAAAATTGGATATCTTTACAATAAATGTATATTGTCAAAGAATGAATAGTTCAATAACTATTGAATTTTTAGAACTTTGAAGAAGAATAAGGCTTTATCACTTGTACATTCAGGGAATGTTGGCATTTTCTATTGATGTAAAGTTTTTCACAATCCACTGGTATTTTTATTTAGATATCATTGTATCTAATACAAAACTCAGCATACCAAGAAAATTATTTTACAAATTACTATTGTTTCTACAAAATTGTATATATTAAAGTAAAACTCTAAATATTATGTTTTAATCATGTTTTCCTTTTTAATTTCATTTACAAAAATAAAAATATACAAACTTGAACAATCTAACTTGCCTTTATTGTGCAGAATGTGGAAACACTTACAGAAATGTGGATATAATAAGGCTATTTATGGCTTGAGATATAGTATTTGATACAGAAGCTTGACTTAAAAGAATCCCTTCCATCAGGTTTCTGCTATTGAGCATTTAAATGAAGGTCTGCCTTTTTCACTTTCTTATGAGTAATTTGAAGTTACAACAATTAGTTTGTTGTTTTGTTTTCCAACGTTACGTCGATATGTTCCGCTTAAAACTAAAGGTTTAATATTATTATTTATTGTATTATTAATATAATATATTATGATTAACTTTAGATGGACACAAACTCTTTTCGATTACTCACCGTCAATTATTATTTTACTAATACAAAAAGACTGTGAATACTAAAGAGAATCAACCTAAAACGAAGTAAACAAACACTACTGCCTTTATGTTTAGCTTCATCAATATAAAATATAAATAATCAAAGCAGTCATGAATATTTAAGGTTATCACAATACTAATTGATCTCGGAACTTGCTTGCTTCCGACAGCAAATTGGTCTCGGATAACTTTCCGTGAAAATCGAGTTTTAAAACGTCAATTTTTTTCCGATACGGATTCGTGAATTGAGATTTAAAGGAATCGTTTAAAATCGGTTCGGAAAGACGGTTTCGATTGATTGTGAATAACCCTACAGGAGGAGATATATTGCAAAATATGTAGTACTAGCTTTTGCTCGTGACACTACTCCTGTGTCATTATCTTATCTTTGAATTTCCTTATTAAAAATGAAGAAACACGTTCGGTTTTGGTTATATTTCCGGTTCAGAATATTGCTTCTTCTAAGAAGAACCAGCAAACCAAGTAGTAAGTCTTCTCAAATCTAATTTTCATGTGAATAATATAAATTTAATTTATTGTATTAAATTTGTCTTATCTCATAAAAATATGATCATGTTTGTTTTCAAACATACATATTAAAGAATACCTGGAAGAGACAAACCAATGGAGTATCTCGATCATAACTTAGCGGGACACTTCCATTATTGTTATACTCAATAATTTTAATTATTCGTCGTTGTCGAACTCTTAAAATTTGTTTAATTTTGTTTTTGTTTCGTTATAACCATAGATAGCCATTTAGTAGACATTCTAGTACTAGAATGTTCAAATATCTACCCATATCCCTGAAAATAACATACTGTTTTCAGGACATAGAAGGCTGGTCACCTACTACTCTGTTAAGATAAACGATCAATGAAATAGACTCAGAAATAGATCTACCTCATGCCCCACAGTCGGAAATTCTAAGAAGAAAGTAGATATGTGTTGTTTTACTGAGGTTTTGTATACATTAAGTAGGTGTATATTTTTAATTTTAGATGTTAATTTATTTAAAAAAAAACATAACAAAAACACATTTGAATTTAATGCATATAATTAATGTTAACTACGAAACAAAATTATACAAAAAATATTGAAAAAGTTAAGTAAAAACAATCTTTATTATTTACTTTGATAAAGACCCGAACTCTTTAAAGACTAATTTAAATAAAATGAATAAATTGGTGGTTATTAAATTTTCTCAACTTGTCGCAATAATACTGATAAATATTCAAGAGGCGTATTTCAACCAAGAGCCGTGCGGTTCAGAATTTTTAAAATAAATAACTAGAGATTAGAACAGAATCATCAACCAAAACTCTTTTACCTCTTGTCATATCGATTGTCCATGTCGATCGATTTTTATTATATACTAGCGATCCGCCCCGGCTTCGCACGGGTGCAATGTAGATGGTCAAAATTCTAAGCTATCCTATCTCTTAAGTTGGACCAGACTGCTCACGGTGTGCCAATTTAATTTAAAATCGGTTAAGTAGTTTAGGAGTCCATCGCGGACAAACATCGTGACAGGAGATTTATATATTTTAAGATTTAATTTAAAATCGGTTAAGTAGTTTAGGAGTCCATCGCGGACAAACATCGTGACAGGAGATTTATATATATTAAGATTATTGCTATGTATGTTAGGTACTATATTGTTGTTGATTGTGTGAATACTATATTTTAGAATATGTCCGAACCAAATTAAACAAATCAAATAGTCAAATTTTACATTTTCAAGATTTAGAAAATAATTTAGTTATTATTGTCTCAACCTTTTATGTCGTGTAGACTCCCGTTTTTTGCATTTTGGTAAACCGTTTTCACTTCATATTTAATTTGTACAAATTCATCCACATAACATATTATATGGCTAATATAGATATATATCTGTATGGTTCTTACTAAGAAATATTTAAATTTCTAGCTGTACCCAAAGGAGGGACGACAATGATCCCTACTTTGAGTATTCATGCTATAGTCTTTCTATTTTAATTCATTCGGGCTGGCCTTATTGTTTTTGTTCTTTGCTCTTTTCATAATTAATATACAAGTTTGCCAAATTACTATTAAATATACCGGCGGGGTTATATAAAAGATGGTCTCACACTACCTACTTATGAGTTTGTTAGGTTGTAACCTGTAGGGGTAAATCTCTGGATCTACTGAACCGATTTTAACCGATTTTTTGTGTATAGTAGTAGTTTTTGAGTTAAATCGTAACAAACAAACAAACAAATATTTCCTCTTTATAATATTAATATGTATATTTTTAAACCCCTCTGAATAATGTCATTTATTATATAATATTTTCTCACTTCAAATAAACATAATTCGTAATTATTATTACTATAATTTTCTTTAGAAAAATAGTACTCAATCGACTAATTAATTTCTAAATAGATCCACATTGGATGGTAAAATAAGCTCTCGCCGACAGTTACAAAAGTCTTCCAATTAAACTTTTGCTTTCCTTGTATTATGGAAAAGTCAATCAACCCTTCGACTTACTGAAAGTACTGCCTATTCAGTTCCAACCCATGTCAAAAGCGTTGGTCACGGTCCGTTGTGAAGAAATTCAATATACGAGCAAGCGTCCATTGATCTTCTACGTCTTTTTGTTACGAAACTCGCATAGAATATATGGTGAGTGCACAATATACCCTTAGAGCATTCGTTGATAACAATGCTATCAACTTCTCCAAAAAGTTTCTAGTAAAATTGAAAAAACTTGACAATACCGACGTTGGAGTATCTACTAATATTATAAAGAGATTATTTAACTCAAAAACTACTTGACTATTGTTTTTGTGTATAGTACATCTATATAGCACAGGTGCGAAGCCCGGGCCCATCGCTAGTAATTAATATAACAACATGTCGAGTTATTATCTTTCAAATTCATTAAATTTGTATTGAACAAATTTTCAAAGACAATGACAATAACATAATTCGGCACTATGAAACATTTATATCTATATGTAATAGTATATGTATGTAGTCTCAAGTTACCTAATAACTACACTATTTACAACAGGCATGGATGAAAACAGCCCAAGACATTTTTATATGGATCAAGGTTGAGGAGACCTTTGCTCTTAGAGCCTTCTCTAACTCTACTTATTAAAAAAATGTACTTAAACTTCTTAGGTTATTTAATATAAATAATCTAAGTTAAAATGATTTTTTAAAAATGATTAGACAAAACATAAATATTAACTTTAACTGTTTTACCTATACGTGTGTATATTGTGTTTTGTACTACTTGTACTATATTGTGTGTATTTTAATTTCTATTTATTGGATTTTCTAAACTTACTCTTACATACCTTCGACCATGCCACAGAATCTTTCAAAAATAAATTGTAAGCTTTAACAAATAATCGATGACGGCGGTTGATACCAACGCCATGGGCTAGATTTTTACTGCTATTGATCTCCAATCCCTTTTATTTATTTGCCATTGATGCGGCTTATGTAACACCATTAACAGAGCCATCAAGGACCTACGCCATCGGTCACTTTTGATGCCTACAATCTACATACCAATTTATGAAATTATCATTTTGCGATATATTAATAAGCTGTTGCGATATCTCAGATTATAGATCAGATTATAGTAATAACGTATTAACTATAAACAAACCAATTAATTACGATTTATTAAATGATTCTAAATGATATTGGAACCAAATTTAACTTATTTCAACGTATTCAAAGGGAATTGCAATCACTGTTTGTAATTCATCCAAAGAGGGAAATATTGTAATTAAAATATTAATCGAAAATAGCAAAGTTGTGAGATAAAAACATTTACAGTATCGGGTACACCTTTTCATTTTGTTGGCTGGTTTAATTAATATAGCATGGAAATCGCACATGGCTTCTCGGAATTTAATAAACGCTGTACACATTTCTGAAATGCCTTTATAAATTTTCAAAACTATAGCGGACTTATTGGAATATTGTTTGAGGCATTAAAATTTTAAATATGGAACATATTTTAATAATATACTTTTATTCTTAATTCAAATATTTTTTTTTCACATTGGAAGAAGAATGTGTTATTTTAAATATTTTAAATTACGAATAACTAACATGACTAGATATAGAAATATGACTAGATTCCATTTATTATTAAGATGCGCTTACCCGTTCGCCTCTCACAAATGAAAAGTATATTTGTACCTCCTTCACTTAGTAAAAATTATACTCGTAATAGTTTTGTGTTTCGATCAATTACCACTTATAATAAAGAATTTCTTAACATTGATATATTTAATCTTTCGATTGTACAAGTTCGTAAATTAATTCATAAAGAACTAACTCAATAGCTTCTTACTGTGTTTATCATTACATCTAATATGTTGTCTTTATATAATGTTTATCATAACTTCTATCTTTAGCTCTTCTAATTTCTATCCTGTCTATACTATCGGCTTTTATTAATGTTTTTGTAACCCATACTATTTTTGGGCACTATAGGTCTCTGTACTCAAAATAAATATTACTGTAACAATGTTTATTAAAATGACTGTTTGTGCCAAAATAAAATAAATAAATAAATGACTACATGTCATCTTATTTTATAATTAAATAAAAAGTAAAGTTCCATAGATTATCGTATACACTGTTGTTGAATTTTAGATACAATTATGTATGAATAGCCGCAAGCAGTGGCGTGCCTAGGGTTTGAATGCAGGGCAAGCCCAAAAACTGGACTCCTAAAAAATTGGACAATTTTTTATATTTTATCTTACCTTTTTTGTGGTGAACTCCCAAGCCTTGTTGTATTAATAAACGATTTTAATAAAACACACAGAAGGTATTACTACTAGACAAAAAATTACACATTTAAGCTCTATTTCAATTTATGATTGAAATAGTGAATGAGGCTACTGAATGAATTATGTTATTTAGAATTTTATTTGATAAATAACTAGGTGCCGATTTGCCACTTTGTTGATGTTGCATATTATGTTGTTCTAAAACAATGTCATACTTTGAAAGTAATGAAACCAATTCCAAAAAATTACCCCTGTTAAATGAATTTTTACATTCATCGTGGCCTCTAAATGACAATTGTTGTTGAGCTAGGTGACACAATATCTACTAACCTTCGAAAAATACTGCGATTATGGTCAACACGGGAGTTATGATTAGTAATTTCAATTAATAGCTGAAAAATAAATTACAGAATTCAAATGTTTTTGAGAATTCTGATGTTTTTTAAAGCTCCAGATAAATTAATTAAAACGTAATAACCAGATGTATTCAAAACGTTTTTGTCATAAGAAAAAAATATGCAACACCAACAATATAGTTTATTTGTATCTGAACAACCAACAATCAATTTATTATTATAAACTGACCTGAAATTCCTTTTATGACCTTTAATCGTTTGTAAAATACACAAGTTGGGCGTTGGTTTTGACGAAGTAAGTAGCTTTAATATTTGTTGAAATGTTAAAGATTTTACTTTATCTTGCTGCTTTAAAACTTGCACACACATCAAATCCTCACACGGAACACATTCCACTACGTTATTACTCATAATAAATAATAATAAAAACAAAACAAAACTAAAATGCACCGCGTAAGTTATCACTCACTCAACTAAAGCAAAAAACAATCATAACAAACTTGAAATAACACTCAACTCTTTCAATTTGGCACTAACTTCACACCGAAAGCCTGGGTTACGTTCTCCATAGAATCGCTAGATTTGTTTATATAATTTTATAGCTTTTTATCTTGAGTTTTGTATGAAAAATTTGTCAGAAAAGCATTCCAATCCACAAGCCAATATGCCAGAAAGAGAAAGAAAACGACCGAACACGACGACGCGACGAGTTGAAGCGAAACGTTTCCGCTTGAGCTTGTCGCAATTCGCAAGATAATGTAGTATCGCGTGATGCATATTGAATATTGTGGGAGTCGATTCAACGCTTCTCGTAAGATGGCGCAAATATAAATATAATTTCGATATAGTTGTGCATAAAATTATTAATTCAAATATTTTTTTGTTTCAATTGATATGTTATATAATTACGATAAGGGCATTCTTTTTTTCTTTCAATTGTTGAATTAATAGGGCAAGCCGGGCTTTTGGGCTTGTATGGTAGGCCCGCCACTGGCCGCAAGCGGTTTTCGTCGCGTTGGGCGTCATTTTATTTTGTACAGAGCGTGAGTTTCCTTTGAACATAGTATTGACATTATTATTTATACATTACAGTAATTTTGCTATCAAAGCGTTTAACAAACACCTACGTTTGTTAATCATCATCATAATTAACCTAGAATTTGAACACGAACACAAACATTTTTATATCACAGTCTTCACTTATCTAAGAACCTTCAAAAATGGCCGATTTTTATACTATATTATTTATACTATGACAAGTGGAATTTTCGTACATCAGGGACCGTACGTCACTTGTATTATAATGTATTTATTGCTAAACTTAATGATTAAAACTGTCCATTTTTCAGTTAATTGCTCGCTTGGCAGTTGATACCGGTGGTCTCGGATTTGATTTCCGGGCAAACAAAAGCCTGATCACTGAAGTGAAGCTAGAACTCTCACTGTATTTTTTAGCCTTGGTTTCTTCGTTTATATAAAAATAAGTCCTGAGTATCAAACACGAACAACTTGCGATGAAGTAAAAATATCGTCAATCGGTAAATATATAAAGCTAAGGGGTTGCAATTAATTAACAAGGTGCAATTTAACAATATTTCTATAAATATTCTATCTCACGAAGTCCATTTAGCTATGAATGTTGTTCGGCGTACACATATACAATTTTTGAGTGTGCGTCATCTTGGGAGCATTGCGCACACTAAAACAATGTACGAATATAATATGTGATGATATTCATAGTCAAACGAACTCCGAGACATAGAATATCGATACCACGATTTTTGTGGATACTTATTTCGATCAAAATATATTTGATATGACATTTGTATTTGAATCTAAGGAAAATTGTAACGCTAAATTAACAATTATTACACAAAAAGTCGAAACATTTTAGAAAAACATTAGTAAACCTATATTTCAAGTTAACATTTTAAAAGGTGTCTTTGGTAGAAATGGTGTTAAAATTATTTCTCATACAACTGCAACAATTAATTTCTCACAAATTGTTCGTATTAGGTCCTCTGATTGTAAGATAAAATATAAATAGAATATAAACTATAAATGTATGACGTAGCAACCCAAGGACAGACCACTCTAGGACATCGCTAGTGCAGTAAATACATTACAGGTGTTTGCAGCACCACGATGTATTGGGTCAAGGTTCTTGTACAAGTGAGTTATCGGAGATAATGCAGTTTGTGTGTAAGGTCATGGATGTATGAGGAAATGTAATTTGAAGTTGACGGTCTTGATCAATTTTTAATTAAAAATAATACACAAGCTGACGTCATAATTTGTTATATGATCTATGATATTTTAGGAACTGCACTAAGCATTCAGTTATCGCCAGTGGAGTTTCCTAGCTGCAACTACTTGTGAGTCAGTTCAAGGCAAAAGAAGGTAAGGTAAGAATGGTTTCTTCTTCTGTCTGAATTCGGATCACATACCTGCAAGTCCCCTGGTGTTGCATATATTAATGGGCGGCTGTCCTATTTTTCATCATGTGATCATTTAAAGGCCGGCAATGCATCAGCAAGTTCCCTGGGATTCAAACCCAGGCTCTCCGGTAACGCAACACCGTATTGAGCCACCGTATGCTGTTTAACAATAGCTAAATAATATCAAAGGGTACATTTGCTCAGACCGCACATGCAGAGTACGAATGAACGAAAATTCACGCGCCAAGGTACGGCCTGCAAGGTACTTTTAAGGTATTTGAAAGGTTTTTCCATTAAGGTGATTTAATCACATAATATAGAATACCGTTACTTTAAATACGAAAGGATGAGGTTAAAAGGGTCTTATGTAAATAGTTTTGGGATTAATAGGTAACGTAAATCTTAAAAGACAGGAAATTGATGTGTTTAACCATTGACGTAGTATTAAATGTTTAAAACCTATGTAAGTACATAATGGCATAATAAGAATTAAAATTAATCATTATTAAGTTCAAGAGTGTTTGTAACTTACAACATTTAATATGTTATTACATTATTTACGCTTTTAAGATAATAATTTTTTGATACAATTACAAAAAAGCCCTAATATATAATTTAAACTATTTGTAAATGTAGGTTTATCTTTATATTTATTTTATAGAGGAACTAATTAGACGTAATATACTAACGACTACGTTGTTAAATAATATATTTAGCAATCCACGTAACACGTATACCTATTGAAATATTAAATAATGAATATTTGCTATGCATTGCAAATAATAACCGAATTTATTGCTATTTGCGTACAAATAAAGGCTTTTGTAATTGAAAATTATATACATTTTTATACTAAACTAGTAACACGCCCCGGATTTGCATAAGTGCAATGTAAATGTACTATACACGAAATTTCATATGCTCCAAATCTTGCAGACCGCTTTCGCTTCTTCCACTTTAATTAATGCTTTCACGCTAGTCAATGTTACTCGCTGATGATATAGATTTCTATTAGTAAAATAATTATTAATATCGGTTCAGTAGTTTTTTCGTTACAAAAATAATACAAATCTTTTCTCTTTATGATATTATTAGTGAAGATTATAACTGTACATACAAAAAGTTTACAAAGTATATTTTTTATTACGAGCATGAGGTTCACTTGATAGTAGATACCTCAGCCACAGAACATTAGTTAATGATGCGCTGTCGACCTAATTTTTAGTTCGAGCATTCGGAAATCTATAGACTGAAACCGAAACACGAAATATGTTTTTTCCATCTATGAACTGTGGTTCGTTACCCGGTCGGAATTTTGAAATTCCTCCTACCCATTCAATGCCCGAAAATACCAGACGTGGAGAAGACATGCTTACAGAAAATTATAAACATGTTTTCCCGGTGTGATTCGAACCCACGACCCATCGATGCACACGGCAGGCTTTTTACCGAACGCGCCAACGAGCCCGTCAGAAGAGAGGACGAGATCTTTTCAAAGTATCCAAAGAACTTTAATCTATAATTACAGAGGCATCTTTGGCTTTGAATACTTTGTTCGAGACTTAAGAAACATTTTAAAACAATTTGATTTATAAACAAGGTGATAAACTCATTCTTTAAACTCTTCCAAACTCTCCATTGCCGAACTTCAGGGTAAGTTCACGAAGAAGTAATTATTAGTTGAAGCACGATCTCGTTAGGACTCGAATTGTTCAAGTACAGTGAAATAATTTATAAACTTCTAGAGCGTTTGTAACTTACAGCATTTAATATTATATATCAGATGATTTTCAACATAAGTACAAAACTGTCCCAATATATGTATGTATATACTCGTATAAGTAATTTCATAGTTTGACAGGAAATAACCATTTATCTGGTGATATTTTCGTTTACATATAAGAGCAATAATTGAAATCCAAGTATTGTGCAACTGTTTACTCGCGGATATTATGTGTTGTACCAAGAAAATAATTGAAACAAAGCTTGTATAAGAGATCATGAGGCCTGGCAATTATTTAAGCAATTGTATGCAACAGCAATGGGCCTGTAAGGTCAGCATAAACTGTCAGTTAGATGGGTATAGTCATTGACATAGTATTAAACATGTCAATGGTTATAAGTTCTCTCTTTAACATATTGTGAAAAATAGGTCAAGCGCCTTTATCCATATTTATGTCTGGTGTTGAAATAATTATTTCCATGAATGAGTATAGGAATAAAATCCAATATTTATAATGGAAACTAGCTGCCCGACCCGGCTTCGCACGGCTATACTTATGAAAAGGTGAGACCAAATCAATTTTTTGTAAAAAAAAAATAGAAAAAAAAAACATTCTGGATAGGGTCTAATCACTAGCCTCTGGACTGGACTCTAATCACGTAGCATGAAATATACTTAATGAACTTATCATACCTACCAAATATACATACAAAATTTCATTAAAAACGGTCGATCCGTTTCGGAGGAGTGCGACCACAAACACCGTAACACGACATTGTTTGAACTTGATAAAAACGCAATCTAAATTGGCCTTTCTACAGCAGCCTTTGAAATTAAATATTGTCGATAAACATATACTTACTGCCACAAATATGTAAATGTGGCTAAAACTCTTTTAGCACCAGGCCACAGAATTATAATAGGTACCTATATTTCATTTTTATCGAAACGAAACGAAGGTTAAAATCACACTTAAGTGATGGGTTTGTGAAAATCCAACAAAATAGGTAAGGTGCGATTTAGGATCGATGTACCCTCATCAAGTAAGTGAAGACGACAAGTGGTTTTTGAGGCATTTGGTAATACTTATACATAGGTCAAAATTATTATATATTGACCGCTTGGTCAGAGTAAAGATGCCATACATATACAATTATACATATAATTTTAACATTTGCTTTTCGGGTTTGCAAAACGGATGTCAGTGACATTATGGCGCTATAGTTTTTGAAATATTAACGGTGTTTTACTAACAATTATTTCAAATAATATCCCTCCACGTAGTGTAGTAACTTAGTGTTTCACGTTACGTTAATTTTATAAACTACTAGCTTCTACCCGCGACTTAGTCCGCGAAGACTTCGATTATTATCTGTTTTTGGGCCTTCTCTACTTACTGCAATACACTCTTATTCCACCACATATTTTTTCGTGTAACTATCGGTTTATACCGCGCACGCCAAAACAGCTCTCAGATAGAAGGATTTTTTTCCGACTTGTAAAGTTTCATAAAAATCCGTTCAGTAGTTTTTGCGTGAAAGAGTAACAAATATTCTGTATAAAATAAAAAAATTGTGTGTGTGTACCAGAGTACACAGGTAAGAAGTGAAACTTCTTTTATCATTGTTCTTAATATTACATTAAATTCTTTACGTCACTATACTAAACTTTGATAAAAAAAAGCAACATGGCGCGTAACGGAAAAATGTGACGCGTAACGAAAAAATGTTACACTAATTTTTTTTCCAACCCCGATAAAGTAGTTTCACTTCAATAAAACAAAGTCAAACACCCATTTTGTTGGTTACAACAATTTACTTGGGAGGCATCGACATTGATTTAATAATTACATAACATTAGATTTTAATAATTTATTATAGTCAAATATATTTTAATAAAGCAATTGTCTTTGAAAAATCAGAATAACTTAATAAAAGAATGCATTTTCATTAAATACAGCAAATGTAAAAATAGCATAATATAATTTCAACAACCTTAGAATTACAGTGTGCTAACCTTGAAATAATATGAATAGTTAATAAATAATGTAACTAGAAACTCTATATACGTTATCAAGTTCAACAATTCGTATTTTTCATTCCAAATTGCTTTTCAGATAGTATGTGCTTAGTTCTAACAAGTTGAAACTTTTTCGTTGCATATTTTATTGCAGACATTTTTATAAAAATGAAATTTATTGATAGAAATTACATTTTTAAGTAATAAAAATAAGAAAAAAAGCTCTCACATCTAATAACAACAACGGTAGAGATTCAATTTATCTTGAAAGTAATCAATCCTAAGTAAAGTTATTAATTACATAATAGAATAAACAATTTGAAGAATTAACGAGAAACTAATCTAACCATCAAACCAACTTGGCTTGGTTTGATGGTTTATAACTTACTTACTAGACCTAACATATATTTTTTATTATATAGTACACATAATTAATATGTATACACTGTCAATTTAATAAAATAATTTGAAAATCCGCGTAGGTACTATTTTAGTGTTACCAACTCTGGGGACTACCATTACATAAGTGTTTGGAAATGCAATATAATATTGTCTTTTATTAACGCGAGTATCACACATTTAAATAAAATACTGTATACCGGATTAAAACGCGATTTATTGTTTAAATTATTTATCCCGACGTTTCGGATGCTTTTCAGCAACCGTGGTCGCGGGAGACTGACCACTGTCTCCCGCGACCACGGTTGCTGAAAAGCATCCGAAACGTCGGGATAAATAATTTAAACAATAAATCGCGTTTTAATCCGGTATACAGTATTTTATTTAAATGCAATATAATATTAATACTGAGACCACCAATGTTTCTTGAGCTCAGCCAAATTTTTTTTTGTCAGATATCGGCAGATGAGAATAAGGTTCACTTGATGGTAGGTGATATCTCAGCCATAGAACATAAGTCAATGATGCGCTGTCAACTTAAATTTTTCGACTGAAACCGAAACGCGCAATATGCACTTCACGGTTTTTCCATTTATGAACGGTGGTTTGTTACCCGGTCAGAATTTCGATATTCCTCCCACCCGTTCAATGCCCTACCAGAAAATTATAAACATCTCCATCCTCCATCGATGCGCACGGCAGGTGTTCTACCGAACGCGCCAACGAGCCCGTCAAAAACTAAAATTCTTAAGATTAAAATAGTGAATTTAACAATGTATCTCATCATCTATCCTTTTTACAAATTTTCTAACACGAACAATACAAAAAAAAGTATAAAGCTTTGTATTCTAAATAAAGTTTAGCAAGCAATTACTACGTCTTTTGGGAGATGTAAAACAGTCATAAAATTAACTTTGAGAACACACTTAAGCGAGGACAGTTAGGAACTTTTGATATTGAAAGTTGTTTATTAAACAAAGTTGGTATTATATCCCGGATGTGAATTTTTCAGACTTTAGTGCTTTATTCAATATTAAGTTTCAGCTTATACGAACCGCTTCTATTACTGATATTAGTTTAAGAATATTCTTATTATTATCCTTAGGTTTTAGTAATCCACGTCAGTTTTTATTATCACCTTAGCTTCAACCAATTATTTACAAAATAAGTGTTTATATATTAAACAAGTGCTAATATAGGAGCCGTACTGCCATCTTATTGCAGGGGTCCTTGACGATAGAATGGGAAGAAGATAAACAAAATGTTTGGTATATTGTACGTATGTCTACCGTTCATAGATGGAAAAACCGTGAAGTGCATATTGCACGTTTCGGATTCAATCTATGGATTTTCGAATGCTCGAAGCAAAAATTACTGATGTTCTGTGGCTGAGGTATCACCATCAAGTGAACCTCATTCTCGTCTGTCGATATCTGACATAAAAAAATGTAGGTATATATTGCAGTAGGGGTGAAGAAGGGTGGTCTAAAAGTAATATAAAGTAAGACTGACATAATACCACGTTTTTTTTAGAATTGGGGGCAAACGGGCAGGTGGCGCAGGTAATGGTAAGTGATCACCGCCACCCATAGACATCCGCAACACCAGAGGGCTTGCAGGAGAGTTGCGGGCCTTTAAGAAAAGTGTAGGATCATTTCTTGAAGGTTCCCAAGTCGTATCGGTTCTGAAAAACCGCTGGCAACAGCTGGTTCCACAGAGTGGTTGTACGAGGTAGGAAGTATCTTAAGAATCGCATTGTTGTGGACTTCTAGACATCGAGATGGTACGCGTGGAATTTATATATGACTTAGGTATGTAATTACAGTAAGGGCATTATTATTTTTCTGTTTATGGTTGCCTTGTATGGTGGTATATAAATATTATCAAGGTAATAGGAATTATAAAAGCATATCATTGATCGATATTCCCTTCTTTCTACTATCTTCTCAACATGTCTCAAGATGTATATTCTGTAATTCTATAACATTAAATTTAAATTATATTCTAATATATGTATTAAAATGATAATAAAATTAAAACCAGTTTATTATATATGCCACAGAACAAATACAAATAGTAGTTTCGTTTATCATTTAGTTCACATTGTCCTAAATATAAATTCAGAACGTGAATTACAATAATATGTAAGTATGATGGAGTATTTCTGTTATGAATTCGAAATTTAGATTTTATGCAATAAACATTTTAAGTTACATTACATTAGGGTACATTTGTAACTGGTTGTATAAAAAATCTGCGCGTATTTATGTTGATATAAAACTTATAATTTACGTGTTATTTGAAATCGAATAAATATTTGATTCCTTAGACTTTTTGTTTCACACAACAATTCTATGGAATATTTTATTATAGATATAATAGAATATTATATAATTAGTTTTTGGACGAATGTGACATGGGAACCTTTAAGAAACGAGCCTATCAATTATTTAAAGATCGGCAATGCATCTACAGGACCTCTAAAGTTGCAGATTTTCAACCCTATTCTACAAAAAAATTTCTACAAAAAGATTTTATATAATGCAGTTAGTGTATATGATGTATAACAATTTTTCATGCTCTCAAAGGCATTCCGCCCAACCATAAACATGGCGTTTACAAGAAAACCGAGGTACATAAAATCCTAAGAACTTCTTTGACTATAAGTGTCGTTTGCGCCCTCATTTAAGACCGTGAATCGTTAGCGGAATTCCACTCTGTCAGCAATAGGTTGTAAAGTGATTTTTACGGTCTCCTTGTCTCGAGCCGTGGCCTTGACGGGTTATATGAGTGAAAATATAAAGGTTTTTAACGATAATTGATTTAATTTAAAATATTATACGTACCTTGATAAATAGTTGAATTTTTAAATGGTAGGTATATGAGAGGGATAATACCAAGGACTCTTACTCCTTTTAAATATCATTCTAGGTTTTATGCAGTTTTGCATCAAATAGACAACTGGTTGCACAAAGCATATCGGAAAGGTTTTCATGATATTATAATATAGCCAAGGTAGATCAGCTGTATTACTTCGTAGCACTACGCCTACGAGTTTTACATGCTACGAAGGACTCGTTGGGTTTAGTTGGTTTTAGTTTATTTATTTAATCTCTTTGCTTAAAAACATGGTGTTTATTTTAAATCTCTTTTCCCAAGGAGAAATATCAAAGAGACAGAGGTTTTCTTTGTTACTAGAGGCTGTAAATTTCATCATTGGAGTAACTGTGTAAAGTATGAATCTGGCCTTATGAAAGACGTTGAGTCTTTTAGCTTCAACGCGATTAGTTAACCCATTTACATGATGCAAGTTTCTTGCCTGTTGCATACAATTAATTTGAAGCAATACTTGCATAGTCTAATCAGTAATCAACACGTAACATTCTTGATCTGTTATACATTTTTTATTTCAATACTTTTCTTGGTGTAAAGAGCACATAATATCCGCGTGTAAACAGTTAGTTACAATTCTTGAATGGTAATTATTGCGCCTAAAATATTTCATTCAATTATTGTTCTTGTATGCACAAGAAAATAGCATCATTTAAATGGACCTTAGAGGTCTATTGAAATGATAATTTAATAATGTGTTTTTGTCTGTATAATGTGTGAAAATAAGAAAGTTGAGAAACGAAAAAGATTTATAAAATAGGCGAGCTAGACGAATATCCCTTGATCAGATCGGGGACGTTCTTCAAACGAAAGGGTCAGAAAACGAAAGTACTTAAACTGACGAGCGTGTATAAGCGTTGATGAAAGTGGTACGTATGCAAGGAGCATTTTGAAATCCGTGATATCTGCCTAGCCCATTAAGAAAGAGTCGTGAAATATATTATGCATGTACATTGTACATGTATGGTGTGATAAACATAAAAATTTCCTCCGGATACCGATCCGCTTTCAAAGCCAAAAACTGAACATAAGGTAAGTATGGCACATTATATTGTCTTTTATTAACGAGTATCACACTTTTAAATATAATACTGTATACCTACCGGATTAAAACACGATTATATTGTTTAAATTATTTATCCCGACGTTTCGGATGCTTTTCAGCAACCGTGGACACGGGGAGACAGAAAGATGACACATTTCTTATAAAATATCAGTTTTATAATTAAGATTAATCTGTGTTTAACCTTGGCTCTAGACCACTTTAAAAGCTCTTGAAACCACTCTAAAAACCCTTGAAAAGCTTCAGCTCCGATTAGGTACTGAAAAATAAGCTACATTCTAACAATGGGTTTGGTTCCTTTGATGTAAATGTATGGCAGCCGACCGAATGCTGTTGAAGGTTGTCTTGGCGTGAAATGCGTCGACAGGTCAGTGCGCGCCACGGCCTCGTTATGAGTACGTCGGGGTTTTAATAAATGTCTGCCTACAAAATAAGAAATATTATATTTAAATTGAAAGGTACTTTTAATAACAATCATATTTATAACCGTATATGTAGATGAAATTGCATTTCCATAGGATGTAATTTGAGATTTAGTTTTCAAAAGCATTTAAATTATTCAATATATAAGCCACGTCTTCACAAATTAAAATGATGTTTGGTTTTATGATTACGGATAAGCCAATTGGATGGAATGATGGAGAACAACGACCTTTTTTCGACAACACAGATTATGGTAAAGATTTTGGTCTGAATTTATTTTTAGTCTCTGTTGAAATATCGATATTATAAAATGAGTAAACTTCTTTATTTTATCATTCGTAAATAAAGCTCAAAAAAGCTAAAAATAACTGGCGTTACACGTGGAGACGCCTAAAAAGTTGATTATAATTGTAAAAAGTATAATTATTGAATAAAATTTGTTTTTAAATTGGATAATTAAAAATAACTTGTCCTGTGTGGAAGTTCTAGTCTAATAACTAATCTATCTATACTAATATTATAAAGCGGAAAGATTTGTTTTTTTGTATGTTTGTAACAAATAAACTCAAAAACTCCTTGATCGTTTCAAAAATTATTGCACCAATAGTAAGCTAAATTATCAGCGAGTAATATAGGCTGTATTAATATTATAAAGCGGAAAGATTTGTATTTTTGTATGTTTGTAACAAATAAATTCAAAAACTCCTGGATCCATTGACATTTGTTGATCGAAGTGATCGAAGCCTGGATCGTTTCAAAAATTATTTCACCAATAAAAAGCTAAATTATCAGTGAGTAATATAGGCTGCTTTCTATTTATTATTTTTGTGTATAGTACATCTACATTGCACCCGTGCGAAGCCGGGGCGTGTTGCTAGTAGAGAATAGAGATCAAGAGATAAACATAATTAAAACACAATTTTAATTCCTATTAGTATGGAATTCGCTTGAGTTTAGGATTAAATAAGGCTTGTACTCTTTGCTAAGATTTATCCTACTAAAATTTCATCGAAATTGGTGTAGTTGCTACTTTCGCATTTATCATATTAAATATGGATTTTAGAAATGCAGGCTTTAAGAATATTTTTCATTGTTACGGATACGTATAATATGGACTGTTGGCTACCTACACCTATTTATTTTCTCTTATTGTTTCATTGTTCTGAATAATAAAAGTCCATCTCTCTCTATTTTCATTAAACAATAACATACGAGGAACATTTGTTTTACTAGTTCGCGAGATTTTTACTGGCTTCCCACAGACCCGACCTTTTTCAAAGAGAACGAGATAAAACTTTTGTACGTCATTCATCTTTTAGTATTTCACTCTTGTCATAACCTTCCATTAGAGGTTACTCCTAAACAAAAACATTAATCACTGAAATGTATGGTTTCTGCCTTTTCGAGATTAATTTTTCCTTTTTCTGTTTTGATAAACTAAATTATTCTTTCTGAGCTCAATATATATAATAAATAGGATTATTATTTTTTGGAAAGTTTTAGTTAAATAATGTAAGTAGTGGCGGGACCTCCATACAAGCCCAAAAGCCCGGCTTACTCTAATAATGCAAACATAAAAAGGAAAATAATAATAATTTTTTTTTTATGGATATGTAATTATATCTGTATCTATACTAATATTATAAAGAGGAAAGATTTGTATTTTTGGATTTTGTATAATATGAATAAACTCAGAAACTACCTGACCAATTTTAAAAAATCACCAATAGAAAGCTACATTATCAGCGAGTAATATAGGCTATTTTATTTATCCACCAGTGCGCCCTACTTCCAAGCGAAGCCCTGGTTTTAAAACCTGGTTTCATATATCTTTAATATATAAACACGTATTATGTTAAAGTCGGCAAGCCGGGCTTTTGGGGTTGTATGGTGGTCCCGTCACAGACTGTAAGATGTAAGTGGGACGAAAAGAGTGAAATTGTAATAAATACCACGAAAGCAAAGAAGAATCAAAATGGTAGTGCTTACATGTTCGTGAGAGGATCTCTTAATACCTGCCGACCTAGCATGATCGCCACGAGATATCTCGCGGACGAGAGAAGACAAACTAACAATATTAAAAGTCGAGTTTTAAGTGTAATTATCATATTAGACCCGGAAGAACTAAAGAGATAATCGATTAAAACACGAGAAAACGGTCGACAAAATTTTGTCGTGGTTGTTATGCTAGGCTGGCTGATTGGTTTATTCATTGATACACGTCTTTATTCCTTTCCATATTATGAACCTTTGTGGTTTATTTTAATATGGAACTGATACCATCACTCAATATTTTTACTAAACAAAATTACAGGAACACAGTACCATCAGAAGTAAACGATTAATTGTCTGTTTGATTAACATTTTAACTTCACATAGTCATACATATTTGCGAGTCCATTCGCAATATACCTGGATATACAAAGGTAATCGTAAATTAGGAGCATTCGCTAAATAATTAACCAGAGTGAAAAGCCATAAAAATGATTCAAAACAACACAAAGCCTAATGGTAAGGTATTGTTGATGATATCCGAATGATAAGTACTTGTATGTTTGCGTTAAGGCAATATTCCAACGTTATTAAAATTTTGTTTGATAAACATAAACTCAATTTCGATATAGGGTCGTACAAATAAATAAGCTTTTCTTGTAATTCGTTTACTTTTATGAGATAGAAATACTTTCATATAACATAACATATTTATGTAATAATTGTGTTATTAGAACCTTGAAAAAAACCTATTTGAAATAAACAACGTAAGTTCAGTTAATAAATAAGGGATTATAATATACGAACATGACCAAGTAATTTATAATCCTATAGGAGATGATGTTTTTCTGACTCTCTTGGATAATTACCATTGGTAATGGAAGAGTAACAACACTATCAGATTAAATCAACAAGTACTTGGTTGGATTATTACGTAATCCCTTATAAGAAACCTGAAAAACTGGTGATATTTTTGTGACACAAAAATTCGCAACGTTGAGAAAGACACCAGGTGTTTCCTTACAAATTGCTCCCACAAAGTAGCTACGCCCATCAAAATTATTGTTGTCTCATCCTTGATTTATTCTCCTATTTATCCGCTTTATCTAGCAAGTGCCTTTAATTAACTAAGTATAATGAAATCACCGGTGTAGAGTCCAAACGTATATTTCTATCGTCAAATCAAATCAAATCAAAATCAAAAGTTTTTTATTTCAAATAGGCCTTTGCAGGCTCTTATGAAACGTCTAGTTGCACGGTTCCAAAAAGTGGGTCTCATGGAGAAGAACCGGCAAGAAACTCCATGGACACTCTTTTCAACAATGGTTTAGCTTAAAAATACAAAGACTTCATCACCTTATCTAATATATAAAATGTCCATGTCACAATGTTATATACCGTACTCCTCCGAAACGGCTTTACCGATTTTTACCAAATTTATATGCGTATTCAGTACCTAGGTCTGAGAATCGGCTACTATCTATTTTTCATACACTCACTCACTTAAATTTTTATGTTTTATTTTTGGACGAAATTTTTTGTTTTAATTTTTTTATAATGTGGCATTAAAAATACATACATCCCTAAATTTTTACTTTTTTATCACCAACCCCTGCTTTTTAGAAATTATTTACATGGCAAATCAACGTTTGCCGGGTCAGCTAGTAAAATATAGATATTAACTTTGTATACACGTTAATACGAGTCCTACATTACGACAACTTGACAATATTTCCTTGTAATAACTAGAACATAACTGTAGCACGACTGTAGTCAGAATGCCCTTTCTTATACATGACCTTACAGCTAGACATTAGTCGATACAGTTTCTCGACTAAGAATGATTGAAAGGAACGAATGACATGTAAGAATACAATGACGAACGAACTGTCGAATGAATAGAATTAATCATATTACTTATATTTTAACAATTGACTATCTGATTTAAATACAACTAAAATCATCCAAACAATACATAATCTCATTATATCTTTTTTAACACTTTTGATTACAATATACAATGTTGCCTTTTAAAACGAATCACATTATATTATGTACACAATTATCTCTTTACAGCTTTACTACTCCGTGAGTAGTTAGCAGATAAATGAGTATTACGATTATATGAAGGGGTCATTTCTCACGCTCCTATCGCTTCTGCATTCAATCGAGATACCCGAGGCGAATGCAATTCAAGTAAAAAGCGAAATGTGAATTGAAGTATTTTACGAAATATAACGGTAGCCTGAAAGCTGTGCAGTGGTGACTGAATGTAAAAGAGGTGAACGAAATAGAAGAGTCACTTAACTGGAATTAATTTAGTATATTAGCTGCCCGACCCGACTGCGCACGGCTATACAGAAAATGAGACCATCTCAATGTATTGTCAAAAAAATTGAAAAAATATATATGTTGGGGCACCCTAATCACCTATCTATTTGACATGTCACTTAACGACCCTTTTTTATATAGTATAGGGGGCAAACGGGCAGGCGGCTCATGTGATGGTAAGTGATCACCGCCGCCCATAGACATCCGCAACACCAGAGGGCTTGCAGGTGCGTTGCCGGCCTTTAAGAAAGATGTAGGCTCGCTTCTTGAAGGTTCCCAAGTCGTATCGGTTCGGAAAAACCGCCGACGAAAGCTGATTCCACAGAGTGGTTGTGCGATACCTATTCTCATACCTACCAAATATACAAAAAAATTGATCAAAATTGTATATACATAACTAGCAAGGATATAGTTCTTACATTTAAGCTTAATAATTACTCAAATGACAGAAATGAACTACCTAATAAATAACATAGAATACAAAATTTTATTTCGTTGACGATAAATAAGTTGAAAAATAAATTCATCAGCTAAGCTTACTTAAAAAGAGGTCCCGGTGAAGCTTTTTAACGTTTGAACAATATGAACATTAAAATTAATGTCAAGCATTCTTCTTGA
Source organism: Anthocharis cardamines (assembly GCA_905404175.1). Classification (NCBI taxonomy): domain Eukaryota; kingdom Metazoa; phylum Arthropoda; class Insecta; order Lepidoptera; family Pieridae; genus Anthocharis; species Anthocharis cardamines. The sequence goes on from FR989964.1 coordinate 7,493,012, forward strand.
GCATTCTGAATTATTCTACGTAATTATTTCAACTTTGTGGTTTAAAATGGACCGTTTGGGGTGCGTTGGGTCTTATCTAACTTGAGTGTATTTTTAAAATGGAGCATTATTTTCTCAAAGTCCGATCATTCACTTAATTGTACATTAATTCATGTAATTTTTCATTTGAGTTTATGAATGAACTTTACAATTAATGTTTATAGTCCGTTTCAAAGGTTGTTTGTAGTTTTAGTTCAAATATCTTCAATACTTACAGGAACTGGAAATATATAAGTTCAATTAATATTTAAATATTATAACAGAGCGAATAGCCAAAAGAAAGTTTATTATACAGTACAGTACTAACAGTTAGATGTTTTAAATTTCAATGTTAGTGAAGCAAACTACCGTTTTTATAATACTAACATGAACAAAGGGCCGATTTATAAACTGTATGAAAATTACAATCTTACACAATTCGATTCCCGGGAAAAACAGCGTCATAATAAATGAAACTCTAAATACTAGAAGAGCATATTATGTCCACTTTTAGGTTAAATTGAGTTACGCGCAAAATCATGCTAAAAATACCTATTTGTAAAAACGGAACAAGTCTTTATGGTTTTCAGTTGTAAAAATAACCAATTAAAGTTTTTGTTTATATCGTTCAACTAATATTAAGAGCAAGAAAAGTGTACATGTAACCTTTTAGTATTTAGAGACTCATGTATTATGACGCTTTTTTTGCTGAACAGCGAGTCATGATGATGTCTACTTCTAAGATCTACAAATGAAGGTACATAGTCGCACCTCATGCTGAACGTGATGCTTAGCATACACTACACTTTTCGGCTCAAGAAGAATTTAATGTTAGTCGATTCGGTGTGCGATTCAATTAATTAATTAATTATAATTATTGAAGATAAAGTTGAAAATTTACTCAAACTTTTTCCTTGTTAGAAAATTACGTTCGTAGTTTAATTAAACTTTCTTATAAAAATTTCAAAGTTGTGAGGATATATGGATGCATCTTTGTTACTCTTTCACGTAAAACTACTGAATGGAATTTGATGAAACTTTGCAGTAGGTATTATTGTTTATACGTCAGAATAACATATACCTCATGATATTAAGTTAATGCGTATTAACTCATCGTTATAATTTGGCCAAGTCATTCAATTTATTTCATTATATTATATTCTAGCTTATATGTTATTCTGATGATAAACAATAATACTGATAAGTTTCATTCAAAAATCCTATTATCTGAGCTATTTTGACGTGCATAAACCGTTAGAGTTACACGGAAAAAAATTAAGGTGGGATAGGAGTGTATTGCAGTATGTAGAAAAAACCCGACATGATAATCGAAGTCTGCGTGAACGAATCGTGGGTAGAATCTAATTAAAAATAATTTGTTATTCCAGCAATACTATTTTTATAAAATTTATATAATTTAAACTAAAAGCACTTAGAATACTCGAAGAGCTTAACGTATTGACTGATTGAATAAATTCTATTCAAACAGCAGACGAAGATAATAGACCAAGAATTGATACAAATGATATTGATGAACCCTGAACTTTAAATGATATTTAACGAGATATTAATGCTTATAATATTTAGTTCTTGATGAAGTTCTGAACAATTAGTGTTTGATAACTGTTTTGTGTTAATTGCAATAATATCTTAGAATCGGTTACCTTGTTAAGATGAAAATGACTTACAAAACTTGTTGAGTAAAATCTATAATATATTATCTATACATATAATAAAAGAGTAGGATCGAAATTACGCTTCACTAAATATTTTTACCAGAAATTAAGAGAGGTGATAAAAGAAGGGTAGTAGAATGCATAAATGCAATTTTTAAGATTATTGTACTATATAAAGCTATAAATCTTGTGTCATGGTATGTTTGGTCACTCCTTCGAAACGGCTGGACGGATTTTTATGATTTTTTATAATATATATTTGGTAGTTATGGGAATAGTTCGTAAAAGTGATGGCTGCATCCTGATAAGGGTGTCCTTATCAGGATTTTTTTGACAAAATTTGATTTTTTCGTTAGTATAGCCGAAAGCAGAAAATTAATTTTAAAAGAAGTTCGAAACTCCGCCATCTGCAACCTCACGTTACGCACGCTTATAGTTTTTTTTAATAATTGATGTCCAATGCAAATCTATATAATAAAAGTGGGAAAATATCATATTCAAATATAGAATTAATATTATTTTATTTTTGAAGCTATTATGGTAGGACAATGTCTGTTTCTGTAATTACAAATAAATAAATGAAAAAGCTCCGCAATTCATACAGCTTAGAAATTACACAGCTATTTCGAACCAAGCAGAGAATTTATAACGTCTCACTTACACTGAACGTTAATATTTTATAAACAGACGATAAAAAGTTGACCTCAAGCCGCTAGCGACCTGGACATACACGCGGTTGGGAGCGACAGAAATATCACAGTTGAATATTTAAGCCTAAAATAAATGTGAATGTTGATGTTTTTCTTATTCAAATTGGTGTCGAGGGACACACGCTACACAAGTACACTTGTAGGCGTAATTACAATATATTATTCTCGAAAGTTCTGTGATTTTTAAATATAGTTCTAAAGACCTAATTTACTCTAAAAATTCCACATTAGATATTACTTGCCAAAATTCACTCCTTATTAGTGATACTGTCGACTGGTGTATAAGAATTTTTTTTCAAAATCACTCGTTCGATTCCTGGCTGGAATATTGATTTTTCAAAAATCAGAATTGGCCATGAACGCCCACTTGTAAAAAAATCACCTGTATAATTTAACTGTCAAGTATATATTTGTCAAATTCAAATCAAAATTAATTATGAAGTACGACAGAAATATATTAGATAGCGGTTAGTGATATGATGTTTCACTAGAATTTTTACTAAAAAGGCGGAATATTCGACCTCTAGCGAATATATTTGTTGAGATTTCACGTAATCCCTGGTATCCTCATTTCCCAACGACATAATATAAGGTATACATTCCAAAGTTTGTACCTTACCGGCTTTAAATTACAGTGGTTAGCAGTCTCTGAGAGTCACGGCACATCAGATGACCTCTGCGTCATGATAAAATATTTACCGAGCCTCAGATATGTGTGGGATTTAATCTACACAAATTATACGCAGTTATTTTCAATAAGACTATGTCTTAAAGCTAAAATTAATTTTAAAGTATATCAAGTGGCATCGTACCTTCAAGTTTTCTAGAGTTTCAGATTTCAATAGACATGTGAAATAATGGGTGAGCCATGCTACGCAGAGAGCTACTCAGATTACAGACTTTTATGAATCACTTGACACTCTGTTCATAGCTACCTTTTGTTCTTAAATAATATGTAACTTTAGTTACGCATTAAATAACAATAAGTACAAACGTAGGTCTACCTCTTATTTAATTAAAAAGCAAAGGATGCAACTAGCTAGATACGATTTGAATGGAATAAGTTATAACTTATTCCATTCAAATCGTATCTTATTCAAACATACTTATTTATAAATAAGTATGTTTTAATTGTAGTCTGTTTACGTAAAAGGTTCTCAATATTATTGCACTGTAAAACTTAGTAAAAAGTTAGTTTGTAAACTAAGTAGTTATTGCAATGTTATTTTAGTTAAAAAAACATAAAAATCGAAATTGCTATCACACACGATACTTTTTATGGTAATCGTTACTCTAATTCACCATACAAAATATAATGTTATCCTAAATATACTTTAGGCGATATATAGAAACCTCAAGAATCTTCGTCCACTGAATCTTAATAGACGTAAGCTTTAGTGAGCCGGGAACATGGTTTTCCGATATGCCACATCGGCGGCCATTGTATGTACCAAAGCCAATGGCCACCACTAAGTGCACTTCCATTTATGTTGGCGTAAACATATGTGGGACAGGTGGGGAAAGGATATCAATAGGCTTTCATTTTAAGGGTTTTTGGGAGTGTAAAGTGCCTTGTACCACTGACCGAAATCAAATGAAATGTATAATACACTGGTACTAATTTATATGATTAATAGCGCGCCATGGGTATATATTTTTGAATGAATGAATGAATGAAACTCCTTTTACCGTACATTCACAAAATACAGGATAATTCTTGGAAATAATTTATAAAGTTTGGTACAATAAGGCGACGTTATCCCTTTGGAGCGATGATATAATAATATACTACCAATCCGCCCAGGCTTCGCACGGTTGCAATGTAGATGTACTATATACAAAAAATATACTGAATGTACCTACAACTTTTTGTTTTTTTTAAATTCTGGCCATAAATATGGGTGTCTCAATAAGAGTGCAATATTTCGGTTATAAAGTGAACCCTTAGTGGGGCAAATACATTTCTGTGTCTGTTTCACTGATCATTTTTCACAGGCAAGTAGGTGATCAGTCTTCTGTGCTCTTTTAAATAAAATACTGTATACCGGATTAAAACGCGATTTATTATTTAAATTATTACATATATACAAGAGGACACCGTTAGTCAATATTGTCATAATATAGAAAATTACAGTAAATATCAACTCCGTAGGAATAGATGGCGTTAATATGTAAAGATTGTAAAACAAAAACTTGGCGATTAAAAAGAGTGGCGGCGAGTTTCTTGCCAGTTCTTCTCGTACGCTCTACGCCCTTGATTTGTGAACTGGTAGTAAATGTAAAATTAGAAGCATTTAATATTAGTAATATTAGTAATTTAATATGTATTATTTTTTATTCACGTTCATAGGTGTACATTGTGTTACCTAAATTAATGGATTATATTTTTTTTTTTTTAATTTAATTTAATTAAATATGGCAACTTAGTGACATTTCAAATATAAGACAACTGTCATCTTTCAGTCTCCCGCGACCACGGTTGCTGAAAAGCATCCGAAACGTCGGGATAAATAATTTAAATAATAAATCGCGTTTTAATCCGGTATACAGTATTTTATTTAAATGTGTGATACTCGCGTTAATAAAAGACAATCTTCTGTGCTCTTTCAAATTCGAATCATTTTTTTAAATTAGTTTAACCGGGATTCAAATCCGGGACCGCCAGTGCTAAGTGCAAGACGCTTACCACTGAGTCATGGAGGGGGTCGCTCGGTTTTAACACCCCAAAAATCCAACTGTTTGGAAACTCGGCCGATTGCGTGCGGGATCAGTGTGAGGTCGTGTGACGAAACAGGGAAAAAATATTTTAGATAAACATAGTTTGATGTGTTTCTAAGTTAGTGGAATAGTGCCTATATCCTGCTTCCGAATACTTATACTTAGCATATATACCGAGAGGATCTATGTACGTAGCCCCTAAACCTTGAAATTTAAAATATTGCTTTAGCGACCGTCCTAATTCGGAGCGATCACCAACGGTCTATATTTAATGTAGTATTAAGTGCTTTTTCGTGTACTGCCTTCAGTTCTGACGATGTAAAAATCTATTTTGGATCACTTTGGTATATTTGGACCCCTGTTATTATGAATGAACGAATAGTTTCAGGAAAAGAGTGAACTTTCATTACCTATATAAGTAGTAGGTATATTACAGATAGATTGAATATACTTACGTCTTTATAAAAAAAACAAACAGCTAGAACATTGTATATGAATAAACTCTATATAGTTACGTATATTATTGTATTGTAAATTGTAGAATATATAATTATTAGTTTATGTCTGATTTGGAATTTTAGAACTTAGTTGTGTTGTGTGTTTTAGGTTATACGAGTATTAAGAATTATTCGAATAATATCATCTACGAAATGTTGCAATAAAACTGTTTTATCGTAATAGATTTTGACCCTTATTTTCTCTCAAATATATATATGCAATTCAATCTGGGCGTGGCTTACATAAAAGGTAGCATATAATTTACGTATGTAGTTCTTAAAAATCGTTCGAAGAAAAATCTAAACAGAATTGTGTTCCTTCAAGAAACGAGCCGTCAACGCATCCTCAAAACCTGTAGTATTGCGGATAACTCTTACCAGCAGGTTAGCCGTTTGTCTAATTGCCTCCTCTAATATAAAAAACGTCACATTAAAAGTACAGCCTTCTGTGAACGCTATTCTCAAACATCTGTTAGTAAATCATCGGAAGGTGCAAATTTTTGCAACCAAAATCAGAGCTCCCATTCAAGTTCTATATACATACATACATAGATGTTGTACACTTAAATATACACGTGTAAATTTAGAATTTTAGTAACAAACTTGAATGTACTTGAGTACATGTTGACTTTAATTTCAGTAAATGAAATGTCGACGTCTCCTTAATTGAAACTAAACGTCATCTTCAGAATCACGAATAACATGTGACACCGATAACATTTCAAATTACGTTTCCATAATACTCGTGGTACGCGTAATTTGAGTCAATGTTACGGATATGATTGAGTTGAGGCAATAACAAAAGCTCTCAAGACACGCGAATCGTAATTCAATGTGCCCTTATGTTTTCTAGTTCACCTCTCGCATTGTTATAAATAGCTTGTTATATAAAGTGAAAAGCGTATCGGAATTTTATTACGCTTTAAGGGAAAGAAAATTTTATTTTACAGTCGGTTTCATATCGAATGTATTTATATTCATACCTTTGGAATTGCTTCGGGATAAAGATGGTAATTTAAAATATCTGAAGGTTACAATGGTGGCCTTATAATAATATAATATAATATAAGCCTTTATTGCTGTTTTAACAAAATTTACAATACTTTTTATAATTTACAGTGGGTATATGAATTATCACTGACGAACGGTTTCACAACAACAGCTTGTCCTTCGACAAAGGCCTCCTCCAAAGACTTCCACCTATCTCTGTCTCTTGCAACTCTGATCCATTCAGGACCGGCAACTCTTTTGAGGTCATCTTCCCAACGTTTCGTTTGTCGACCTTTATTCCTTTTGCCATCCCTGGGGTACCACTCAGTTATTATTTTTGACCATTTCTCATTTTTCTCTCTTAGCATATGTCCCGCCCATTTCCATTTGAGAGTTTTGCAAACTGAACTCGCATCTTTAAATTTAGTTTCGTTTTTAATTTTGTTTAATCTTATTTTATCTTTTCTTCTTACTCCGATTACACTTCTCTCTATTCCATTTTGACATACCATTATTTTGTTGTTTAGCTTTTCTGTCAATGCCCATGTTTGGCAGCCATATGTTAGACATGGTAAAATGCACATGTTATAGACTTTCCTTTTATCTTTAATTGGCATGTCTTTGTTTTTCATAACTTCGCTGAGAGACCAAAATCTTTTCCACGTATTAGCGATTCTTCTGTCGATTTCTTTTTGCATAGTATCCTGTGTGGCTATTAGCTGACCTAGGTATATATACTCGTCCACATATTCTATTTTCTCCATGTTTACAATTATGTTGTATGTCTGTGAAACATTAGTCATAATTTTAGTTTTTGTTGTGTTCATTGTAAGTCCTGCTTTTATGCTTTGATCTGATAGTTCTTGCAGCATTTGCTCTAGTTTTTTTGGACATTCTGAAAATAGAATTAAATCGTCTGCGAAACGTAAGTGATTCAGGTTTTCACCGTTTATGTTGAGTCCATTTTTATTCCAATCTAGGTTTTTAAATATCATCTCTAAGGCTGCCGAAAATAACTTGGGTGAGATTGGATCGCCCTGTCTAACACCTCTTTCTATAGGAAACTCCTCTCCCGTTGTTTCTAGCCTAATTCGAGCTGTGCTTTTTGAATATATGTTCTTAAGTATTCGTATGTACTTTTCTTGTATACCTTGAGAACACAGTGCTTCCCAGATGTATTCGTGTTCTAAGGAATCAAAGGCTTTGTTGTAATCTACAAAAGCCAGATAGTAACTTTTATTATATTCTTTGTATTTCTGTAAAACTTGTCTTAGAACATGTATATGATCCACTGTTGAGTATTTGCTACGAAACCCCGCTTGTTCTTTGGGTTGGTTTTCATCAAGTATAGATGTGATTCTGGACAGAATTATTTTAGAAAAGACTTTATAGATATTCGACATCAAGCTGATTGGTCGATAATTCGCTATTTCTCCTCTATCTCCTTTTTTATGGAGTAATATTATTGTTGATTTGGTCCAATCTACAGGGATATTTTCAGTCTCTATAATATCATTGAATAAATCTGTTAGTGTAGGGGCAATGGTTGGTAGGGCAACTTGTAGTAGTTCATTCGTTATTTGATCAGTTCCAGGAGTCTTGTCTCTTTTTTGTGTATTAATGGCTCTTATTGTCTCTTCCTTTAATATTTTTGGTATCGGTTCAAAGTCTTTTGTGTTTCTTCCAGTTATCCTTTCTTTTAGGTTGTTACTTTTGTACAGATTTCGGTAGTAGTCTGTAGCTGTTTTAAGTATTTCTAGTCTTTTATTTGTATAATTTCCGTCTTTAGTCTTCACCTTCAGCATCCAATCTTTTTTAGGGTTCAATTCTTTAATAGCCTTTTTTATTCCCCCAGTCTTCTCGATATGTTTTTCCAATGTGTTTTTCCTTTTTAGTTTCTTATCTTTTCTTATATTTTCATTTATCTTTTTACTAATTTCTGCGATTTTATAACGGTTAATTTTATTTTCTTTCCTTTGTACTAGTTCTTTCCTCTCCTGTAGCAGCTGTTGTGTCTCATCAGAAACAACCTTTTTGCTTCTTGAGTTAACTTTTTTGGTTTCTTTTTGTAAGCTGTTTATAAATCTTTCATACCTGCTTTGAATTGGTATGTTGTTTCCCTTGTCTTTTCCTATTGTTTCTTTTAAACTAGCCGTAAGTTGGTCGCCATTATGGGTACATATAAAGGAAGAATTATCATTATGAAATACCCTTTTCATCTTTACAGGAGTGCTTGTTAGTCTAGCACGAACCATTTTATGGTCCGAATAAAAGTTTAGATTATGTATGATTGATACATCTTGAATTATTTTGGAATTATTGGTCATAATGAAATCAATTTCGTTTTTATGTAGACCATTTGGGGCAATCCACGTCCATTGCTTTGTTTTCTTTTTCTTGTAGAAGCTATTGAGGATCCTGAGTTTGTTTTCTAAAGCCAAGGTGACTAATCTATCTCCATTCTTGCTTCTTTTACCATGTCCGTATTTACCTACTATGTATTCTTCTCCATTATTATTGCACTTTCCTATTTGACCATTAAAATCACCCATTAGAATAATATTTTTGTGAGAATTCTTAATAGCTGTTCGTAAGTCTTCATAGAAATTTTCAATTTTTACTATGTCTTCTCTCTTATCCGATTCGGTTGGTGAGTAGGCTTGAATAATGGACCATTTTTCATTTTTAATTATGGGTAACGTTATATTCAACACTGCTATTCTTTCAGATATCCCTTTGATTTCTTCAATTCTGTGTGCAAGTCTTTTTTTAATTAAGAAGCCCACACCATACAAACCCGGTGTCTCTCCTTTGTAGTGTAGGATGTAGTCCCCGTAGTCTTCTATCCCTTCACCGTGTCTTCTCATTTCACTTATTCCTATTATGTCCCATTTTATTTCTGCTATGGCTAGTTCAAGTTCGATGCGCTTTTCAGTAGTTCGTAACGATCTTGTATTAAAAGTAGCTATGTATATATCCGGGGTGTGCTTGAGTATCTTTGGAGGGTTGTGGTCTTTTTCCCCCACGAGGACCAGTCGGCTTGGGGGAGGGTATTTTATTTTTGTTGTGTTATTATACTGTTTGTTATTTGTTTGTTGTTTCCGATCGCCGGTGTCTAAATGCTATTGTTCCTTTGTTGCTGGAATTCCCGAGTAAGATAGGGATCGACCTCTCATCATATCAAATGCGTTCATTCTTTTGTTTGTTGATGGGTTTACTGACTGCTGCTTCTTTGGATGCGAATTAGTTTGTGGGGAGGTAGATAACTCTCTTTTCCTTTTATCTTTTTTATTAGTGTTTTCCTTGATAATTAGTTGATCATACTTTATGTAGGCAAAATTTCCTTTTTTCCTTTCTTCCATAAGCTGGGGTTGTAGGGCCTTCCTCTTATCTAAGGTTTCCTTTGAGTAGTCCTCGGTTACAAATATTTCCTTTAATTTCTTTTTATTCCTCATGATTTCGTTCTTTTTCCACCTAGTAACTAAGGAAAGGAGTGTAGGCCTCGGTTTCCCATTTCTATTTATGTTCCCAATACGGTATATTTTATTTATTTCCCAGTCCTCCACATTTATCTCTAATTCTTGTAAAAAGCATTCCTTCACTTTTTTAATTAACTCTAATGTAGACTTTTCCTCATCCTTCAACCCATGAATTATTATATTATTGGATTTTCTTTCTCTTTCCAGATACTCCACCTTTTTTTCTAAGTTTTCCACTTTAATTTGCAACTTTTTGTTTTCTTCTAGAACAGGTTTTAACTTTTCATCGATTTTTTCCAGAATTGTATTAGTTAATTCTTCTGTTTGCTTTTGCATTTCAATTTTCATTTTTTCGAACAAAATTTGAAATTGATCTTCCATATTTTGTGTGGGACGGAACGTATGTATTAAATGGGGAGTTTAAAATGGGGAGTTTTAATTTTGTTGTTGGCAACTCTCAGAAGACGTTGACAATTGAATTGACGTACGTCAATTGACACTCTTCTATGATATTGATGTCAATAAAATATGATAGTAATTTCTAACCTCAATTTGGTCATCAGTTTTGAGTCTTCTGAATTGTCGTTAAATTCAACAATATGCACATTTTGTTACCAGTAACACTCAATTCTTAATTTGTTTTTGTTTTTCCGTGATGTAGTTGTGATATTGTGGCGTTTTTCTATTTATTTGTAATTAATCTTTCGGAGCGTCGGCACTGTGATGTTTACAATATGACAACCGGAACCTAAACCTCTAAATGGTGGCCTTATCATTTATCAAATTGCAAAATGTATTTGAAGAAGGTTGTGTCAATAATTCTACCTCCAAGCAAAAATGTCAAATTGTCTGTCACTAACGCGTTTATAATCTTATTTTTTGTAATATTTTAATTAATTAGTTAGTTAAGTTTATATATTTTTTTAATTACTTATTTTTACTATTCTCAGATTACTATTAGTCACTCAAAGTAAAAAAAATTAAGTGAAGGCCTTGTGGCACTACAAGGTTCAAATTTTGTTGCCCAGTGTCTGGTATGTTTCACTCTATGGACTTGTTGTAGAGGATTAGAAACGTCAGTGTTAATAATACAATAATTAAATCGCGTTTTGATCCAGTAAAAGTTATTTATTTAATCGTTGTGGATTTAAATAAAAATGCTGGCATTTTATTATGACGACTTTTCACTAAAGACGTAGACATTATTAATGTCACTATTAAGTAAAAAAATATACATAATTTGAATAGGTATAATGTATATGTTTCAAGAGCAAGTTAACATTTGAAATCGATAAGCTGCTGTTTTCTTTGACTATTTTAATAAAAAAATCTTTCATTTTTGGAACAGACCGTAAAACCAATGGATTATGTCTTAAGATTCCATAATAATCTTAGGTAAATTTCGAGATGAAACGTAGCTGTCATTTGCAAATTACAACCACATCATTATATCCAAGCCTACACCCCATTAGGGGGTTACAGTGTCGTAACATTAACCAAGCGTCTTGTGACACATTCTACAACGCCCTTAGGTTGTAACTGAACATTTATAATAACAACCATTTACCACGGCATTAGTTTCAGGTTTCACTTAATTATCTGAATTAAAATGATCATTTGTATGCATTGAAATTTCAGAACCATGTTGTAATAATTAGTATAAACTTAATACTAAGCAAGTTTTGACGGGCTCGTTGGCGCGTTCGGTAGAACACCTGCCGTGCGGATCGATGGGTCGTGGGTTCGAATACCGCCGGGAGCACATGCTTATAATTTTCTGTAAGCATGTTTTCCCCACGTCTGGTAACTTCGGGCATTGATCGGGTGGGAGGAATATCTAAATTCCGACCGGGTAACGAACCACCGTTCATAGATGGAAAAACCGTGAAGTGCATATTGCGCGTTTCGGTTTCAGTCTATGGATTTCCGAATGCTCGAAGTAAAAATTAGGTCGACAGCGCATCGTTTACTGATGTTCTGTGGCTGAGGTATCACCTACCATCAAGTGAACCTCATGCTGATATCTGTTCTCCTCGTCTGTTGATATCTGACATAAAAAAAAAGTTTAGCGTGATTTGAACATATCATTCATTTATCTTTTTGGTATTCGGAATGTGCCAAGTTACCAAAAAACCATACTTTTATAATACTTATTACTTTAGGAAAAAATATATTATTAACACTCACTAAGGTTTATTGTTTTTTATTGAGAATCTTTCATGTATACAGATTGTGTTAGTTTAAAATAGTACAATACTTATATATAATTTATTATATTAAAATATTATTTAGTAAGGTGCGTGCATCCTTTATATTTTTAAAATTAAATAAAAGTTAGATTTTTTAATACGAGATACTCACAGTTAAAACACAGCATAAGAAAAATATTAATAAATAAATACGCGATATGCTCACTATATTACTTATCCGTACTTTTCTTATGATGTTGAGTATGAGTTACTATACATCCGCTCATCTCACCTATAGATTTCTGTGTCAGTATTGTGATTCAGTATATACTTGGAAGAATAGTCTTCCAATTTCCACTTATATAGCAGAGCTAGGAATTCATTAACTCGGTTCAAAGACAGGATAAATGTGTAAAGGAGTGGAATCCGATGGGAAGTTTGGCGACCGGGGCTCACACTGAACTTAATTATAACTTTACAATGGTATCGAGATTGTAATCATTCTTCGACTGGATCCTCCTAAGTTATATTAGCTTACTAAGACCTAAAATAGTGTATCCTTTGAAACCATAGCCAATAGGAGTTTCCTTAAATAAAATAGGGTTTAAATAAAATACTATATTATTAAAACGCGATTTATTATTTAAATTATCAGTCTCCCGCGACCACGGTTGCTGAAAAGCATCCGAAACGTCGGGATAAATAATTTAAATAATAAATCGCGTTTTAATTCGGTATACAGTATTTTATTTAAATGTGTGATACTCGCGTTAATAAAAGACAATATTATAAAATAGGGTTGTCCATGAAGTTTATTTTTTATAATATAGTTTGTTTAGTGTAGGTATAATTTACAATGCGTGGTAATTTGCCAGTCTTATTATTTTGGTCACGAACGAACTTGATGTCATTTTCCTAATGATCAAATGACCTGAGCTATATCATTGGGTTGCTGGAATAGTCTTGAAGAAAAACCCTTGAGTTCGATTTTAACCCGAAATCAAGTTTTTTATTTAAAAAAAATAGGAATGTACTTATAGGGAAAAAAATGTAGTAAAGGGGTACATACATAATAAAAAAAAATTACAAATATATCAATATTTTTCATTACTGTTACCTTGTTTTACATAAATGATCGTAATTCAAAACACCATCAATTCGAATTCAATTATATTCGAAAATTCGAATACTCAATGAGAATAATTGTCACAGATAAATAAAAATAACTGTCAAAGATTATATTTGCGTTCGGAATTTATAATATAGTGTTGTTAAAAAAATGAATACTATGTATTTAAGAGTGTTGTTTTTTATCTAATGCATAGAATATACGCAGATAATATATTTACCAGCAAGCCAATACAAAGATGACTATCAAACTACGATCGCAAGTTGATATTTGATATTAATGATATATTCTTAACTAAGGTATACAAAATATTAATAATGTTAGTATCGTGGAAATACGCAAGCCCCATGGTTTTACGAAACTTCTATGTTTTTGTATACCTATATTCTTGTAAATACAATTATTTCGGCTCCGTTTATCTTTAAATAATTTATAAAGTATAGAGGGAGAGCTTTTACAGCATACTTTTTATCCATGATGCAAAATAAGCCAAAATATCCTTTGAATAAGCATTGAATAAACTTTACCCGTTCCCTCATATTGACATGTCAATGTAAACATTTTGGTCCTTTGAAAACGTCTGCGAGCGTAACAGGAACCCAATCATTTAATTAACTTCAATGTTTTATTTTTAAAAACTAACAATCTCACGTGGCTGGTTCACATATTGATTTTCTAGATGTTGCTACACCGAGAAACCACCTTTTTTCAACGATTATAAAGCCATACATAACGTTTAACATAGGAATATCATTTTAATCCTAATATAGGACAAAGTCTCATTAAAATGCATTTTTACACGCTTTATTCCATTTATTTTGCGTACGAAGCATTTAGTAGATGAGATAAAGGTAGGATTACATTGTTTTATGCAGAAGCGAGTGTACAGAATAACTTCATAACCAATCTTATCCAGATATTATTAATAGGTCTTAATTACAACTGATATTGCGACTTCATTAACTTCTTCTGTTCTCATGTCTCTTCTTCTTTGTCTATTTTTATTTAATCGTGATGTTCACCTGACCTCAGCCACGGAATAGGAAACATCGTTATTTTTTTTCGAGCATTCGGAATTCCATAGATTTAAGCTGAATCACTGTTTTTCCATCTTTTAACGGCTGTTGGTCGAAATTTTGTTATTACCTACCCCAAACCACAAGGCAAGGAAAACATGTTAACAGAAAATTAATTATAAATACCTATAACCCAACGTGCTAAAAAAGTCTCGTATCGTCTCCCAAGTAAACTAAAATAGGTTATATTAGATCAGAGCTGTCCAAGGCGCAAAATCGTTATTTCGCCTGCGTTTCTTGTTTCTTTTTGTATTGTTTTAATATTTAGAAAATTTGCGTTTTACACTTTTCATTCGTATTTTTGTAAATTTTGACAGGCTCGTTGGCGCGTTCGGTAGAACACCTGCCATGCGCATCGGTGGGTCGTGGGTTCGAATCCCACCGGGACCACATGTTTATAATTTACCTAGCTTGGATAGCCCTGTATTAGATAATCATTACATTAAATTAACCTTAAATGTGATCTGTGGTCTCTTATAAGGGGCATGATTCCTCATTAAGAAGTCGTTACGTGACTTTACGTACATACCCGCTATCTAAGTTGATATCATTATCATATACTCTATCAATTAATGCACTTTGATATGGGCATTAGAATCCCAATAACTTAGGTATCGGTGTGGCTCTCGTCAAAACAAAATGCGTCAATCTTACGTTTTCCGTGCTCCATCTCAAAGTTAACAAAACTTTTAAATAAAATACTGTATACCGGATTAAAACGCGATTTATTGTTTAAATTATATATCCCGACGTTTCGGATGCTTTTCAGCAACCGTGGTCGTGGGAGACTGAAAGATGACAGTTGTCTTATATTTGAAATCGCGTTTTAATCCGGTATACAGTATTTTATTTAAATGTGTGATACTCGCGTTAATAAAAGACAATATTAACAAAACTTATTCAACTACGTAATCCAGATTCGTAGAAGTGATTAGTATAAGTAAAATACAATTACATTAAAGTTCTGAAATCTTTTTCCGAATTGCTAAAAGGAAAACTTGATGCATCAAGAGAGAGACACTTATCGTAATTAAATTTTAAGTTATCTAAGCAATTTACTTTGTCATTTATCAAAATGTTTCTCGATCTCACACAAATAAGACAGGTTTTGACATCGCTTCGTTAATCGCATCAAAATTATATCGTACCTATTTATAACATTTCCGAGTAACAGACGTCGTATATAATATTCCATTTCACGATTAATTAACCGAGAAAATTGTTAAAGAGATCTGCTAAATAAGCACCCACTCAAGTGTTTAGGAAATTAGTGTTGGTGAAATTATTAACTTCATCTCATTCACTTTCAACTAACGCAATTTTCTTCTAAACTCATTACTTCGGTTTGTTTATTTGATTGTGCAAAGTGATCTTTGGAGCGGCTGAAACGGTCTGAAAACTTATTTAAAATATTTTAAATAAATCATTTGATTTTTACGACAGTTTCTTTTTTAATTTAGTTTTATTTTTTAATGCCACATTAATAAAAATAAAAACAAAAAATTTCGTTCAAAAATAAAAAAAAAATTAAGAGTGAACAACCATTACCACTTAGGGATATGAAAAATAGATAGATAGTAGCCGATTCTCAGACCTACTGAATACGCTTATAAAATTTGGTTAAAATCGGTAAAGGTTTCGGAGGAGTACGGTAACTAAAATTATATATATTACGGAAATTTTATACATTAGAAGATTATACAAGTTTGAATTTGGGCTTTGAAATATGGTGTAGTAACGAAAATAATATTCATAGATGGAAAAACGGTAAAATGCATATTACGCGTTTCGGTTTCAGTCTATGGATTTCCGAATGCTCGAAGTAAATATTAGGTCGACAGCGCATCAATGGCTGATGTACTGTGGCTGAGGATCACCTAACATCAAGTGAACCTCATGCTCGTCTGACGATATCTGACATATATGTGCACTGACATCTATGATAAAGGTGAAGCGTTAATATTCTAATATTCATATTTTGATGCATATCCAAGCAAAACAGTTATTTAATATGAATATACTGGCTTAGAAACTCTTGAATTGAGAAAATTAGTTTCAAAAAGATTTCTACTTTGACAGGCAAAGAGGCTGCGCTCGCTTCCACATACTCTGGTCTTATTAATTTTATGAAACATTTACTTTGCTTTTGGTTGAGTTTGCTATTCACTACAGGTTCTATATAAGTCTACACACTCGGTGAACGATGACATACAGAGGCTTCGTCTGCAAAGATTTTTGCTAATTAACTTGCAGCATATAAAAGGAAACGAAAATGGACTTTCCGGATTTGCATCGTAATTACATATATAAATTTTACATAAAATATGAATTTGGTTTTTTCTTATAAAATTTGGTATTAGTTATTCTATTTTAGGTTGTTGGTGTGTTGGGCGCACCTGCGCATGTCTTATATAATTGTCGATTGTGAATATTATTTTATATTTTGTTTTTATAACTGTTTATATATAACTTATATAATTACGTTAAGGGCATTATTATTTTTCTTATTATGTTTGTATTAATAGGGCAAGCCGGTCTTTTGGGCTTATATGGTGGTCCCACCACTGGGTAGATGTATATAATATTTTTAGACTGCACCCCTGGGTTCCAAGAATATAGCAAACCATCAGGTAAGCTAACTGCCCGTTGAAAAGAAAATAAATGAAATGTATTTATTCAATACCCAATAGAACACTAATATTTTAAACACACATTAATTCCAATTTACCGTCTCAAATATAAAGAAAAAATATATAGTTAATATCACCGGCCCCCCCTAGTAGTATTGACCCAGAGAGTTTTATAAAGTATTCAAATTCACTCACACTTTACAAGTTTACCCTTAAAAACCTAGGCATAGAAAAGTTTATACTATTAAGTTTAGTACTTCACAGGCAACGACATTATAACGTGGCACATTGAGAAATCTCATCGTACTGTATTTTCTGAACTCTAGTTACACTTGACCTTTTTAGTGAGGATCAGTTTAACAGACTACGGTTGAGTGGTTTAAACTTATTCAACAAGTTTAGAACATTTAACAACCACGATTTGATACGAATGTATTAAGGTGCGTACAGACGTGAAATGTAGCATGAAATTTATTGCATGTTTGCTGCAAGCTTGGAGGCGTAGCGCGCTCTTATCGCGCATTCAGTAAGAACACACTGTATGCCCCTTTATTCGTTCGAAAAACTGACAAATGACGGATCGCTCCGCACACGGCTCGTAGCATGCGCATGAAATGCACATTTCGCGCGCGCAATACGTCAAGCTATGAGAACTTTTTACAAAGTATGCTACCTTTCATGATACATTGCAGCAATGTGAGCGGCAAATTCATGTTAAGTTTCAACAGTCTGTACACACCATTATGTGACTTCGTTAAAAAATATTTTAGTTTTGAATTGAAACCTAAATATAATAAAACCCAACACCTGTGCTAATCGTGGACAGTTTGGCATTCCAATATTTATTAATACTAATCTGATAAATTTTCTAATCTGTTTTGTAGTTTCAGAGAATACTTTATTTAAAATCTTTTTATAATGCAATCGAATTAGGGCTTTAAAACATTAGGAAAGTAATTGATCTTTGTTTTAAAATAATTTTATTAAGTCTCTGGGTTTTTTATTCGAATTTAATAAGTCGATAAGTGCTAAAACTCACAAAACAACATAAAATATGATAATATATTAACGAAATCAAAAAAATGACCTGAATTCGAACAAGTGGAGAACAAACTTGAACATTTTTCTCGTAATAAAAATGAAATTCCTTTCAAAATTCCATACCCAACGTGAAGCTAATTAAATTCTGTCGAAATTCGGACGATGTTCAAATACATAATGATTTTTTACTAGTGAATCCAGTCATCGCCTTTGATAGATGTTTTAAGGGTCCATAAGTCGGAAACCTCTTAAATGTAATTTCCTTCTTGATTTTCCCTGATTGAATATTTTATTAAGTGAAGCCGATAAAGGTACTGCCAAAAATCTTTTTAGTAGATATTTAAACTGGTACTAAAATATGAATTTCCAACCTTGGAAAACCTTATTAATTACCCCGATACCCACTTAGCTGGTTTTATATTATTATATTAGATAACTCAGTGGTTTATTTGGATAGTATTACACCTCTTCTGTGCATAAGATAAGACAATATAGTTTTGTAGCTTTTCAAATAGACGATTTAAAAGTAATTATAAGGGGTTACGTGAAAAAAATGTATTTTGTCTTATTTTAACTAAGAAGAAGACGGTAAGACGAGATATTTATTTGGGTCCAACACGTACTCAGTAAGTGTACTTATATCCCTCGCGAGTCGCGTTCATACATACATCTTAATGTAAAGCCATTTCTCAGCCATTATATAAAAGGTCCTATGGTTGGAAGAGCATTCATAACTTCAGAAAAACGGTGCATTCCTTAATAAAGCATTTCATTAAACAACATGAGACATTAGTTTTACCCAAAAATAAAGTCGTTATCCTATTTACACATAAGAATTGGTATTAATGGTGTCTCATTTATCATCAAATATAGCGTGACCATTCACAAAGGTAAACCATTTTCTTAAATTAAGATTAATTTTACATTTAAAAGATAGAAATATATTGAGGTGTGGTAATATAATATATGACCTAGGCATTTCTCAGCGTCTATCTTCCATCGTTCAAAGTCGAATTCTCACTTTCTTCGGACACGTGTCTCGGCGGGGAGATATGTCTATAGAACGACTTGTAGTGCAGGGAAGAGTGGAAGGGACGAGAGCTCGCGGCAGATCACCCAGAAGATGGACTGACCTAGTCAAGGACGCATTAAACGGTCCTCTTCATCAATGCACGAGAAAGGCGGCAGTCAGGGAGGATTGGCGTCGGATCGTCAAGCGTGCCACCACTCCAAACATGTCAACCACGACCACTCTGTCAAGAGTGTAGCGACAGAGAAGAATATAATATATTACCATATTATTATGATGATATTATCATGGCAGGTGACATGACCCTTCTAAATAGATATACATAGTACCTTTATTGAAAGGAGAAATCGAAATAGTCTTCTTTTGTGCACGGCTCTACATAATATTAATATCTAATATATTTTCTGAGACAAAATCAATCACTTCTCGTTTATTAACCGAATTCAGAAAAAGGAGGAGTTTTTCAATTCGATTCTTTTATGCTATATATTCCGTAATTTCAATCTCCATTTATAATGTTTCCTACATCATGTTGATTATATTTAATACTAGCGACCCGCCACAGCTTCGCACGGGAGCAATGTAGATGTACTATATACAAAATGTTACTCACTGATAATATAGCTTTGAATTTTTAAAATCGGTCGGTTTAATCGTAACAAACAAACCTTTCCACTTTATAATACTATTGTAGCGACATCTATAATCCGCTACAAGAATCAATACAAAGATGTCTAATCCTGAATCGCGCTATCAAAGTTTCTGTGCGCGCTAAGTATATATAGAACATCTCGACATCAACCACTGGGGCCTTAGGGCCGGCCAGTCAGTGGTTCGACTGGTCGAGGATCCTCCCTTTAGGTTGGAGGAAGACCACACCTCCCTTCTTCCACATTGGTGACCCCGACGTGATTCAGCCACCTTCCTCCACATTGGTGACCCCGCAGAAGAACACCCTACTTCTGAACATCGAGAAGTCTGACGTCATCACTCCTTCCTTCAACATCAATCAGCAGCAACCAAGTCGCAGCCAGGCAGCACCTTCGGCTACAACGGGTATCTTGTCCACTAGCATGCAGCGAGCGCGTATGCCTGGTCAACACCCTCAGCCACCTTCAGCACAGCACACTGCACTTCGGCCGGTCAGCAAGCAGAGCACATCTCTCCTGGTCGACGCAGCAGCCAGCTTTCAACACTGCAGCACTCCGACTCACTGGAGCAACATGCAGTAGCATCGCATTCAGTTCCGACTCACCGCGAACTCTGCGACATCCGATTCCGACTCACTGGAATCTCGGACAATCTGGCACTGGCAAGCAACACTCAACACAGCTGTTTCAACAACTCGATCGACCTCCGGTCTTCGGGGGGGAGTACTGTAGCGACATCTATAATCTTCTACAAGAATCAATACAAAGATGTCTAATCCTGAATCGCGCTATCAAAGTTTCTGTGCGCGCTAAGTATATATACAACATCTCGACATCAACCACTGGGGCCTTAGGGCCGGCCAGTCAGTGGTTCGACTGGTCGAGGATCCTCCCTTTAGGTTGGAGGAAGACCACACCTCCCTTCCTCCACACTATATTAGTATAGATATATCTTATTTAAAATATAGTATATGTATATTTTAATATAAAAATATTAGTTGACCCATACCCACTTCGCTGGACAATGTTAGAGGCTTTAGATTATATTTATATGTCGTTAGAGGTTATATCATTGACATAGTTACTATTGATATGGGTTATATGTAATTTTCGTTTGGACATTCATAAACGTATATCGTGTTACCTAAATGAATAAATTATAATTTGATTTAATGCCAAATCAAAAACAGAAAAAAAAAAACCTAACAAAATTACTTTTTAAAAAATTATAAAAGTCTGTAGAGCCGTTTCGGCGGCATGCAACAAAGGAATGCAAACACAAACACCGTGTCACGAGCTTTTTATGTATAAAAATATTTAATTCTGTATGAATCTCTTCAATTAAAGGGCCAGTTGCCTTTTTAGGCCCGTTTTCCAAGACTTTACTCAAGTCAAGATCAATTCTTAAAAAAAAACTAAAAAACAATACGCCTTTTAATTTATTATACGAATTTTATTTAAGAGTGTGATGTAAAAATGTCAAAAATATATTCAGAAAAAAAATGGTTTGACAAGTACTAAAACTATTCAAACCTGAGTCACGTCTCATAATATGGGACTTTATTAACAACGCTTTATGCAGACTAAGACGTAAATCATCTGCCAACTTGTTTGACTAACTGGCGAACAAACTTGTTAGTTCTATTAAGTATTAAATAAACTCCATTCTTTAAGCTGTTATCAACTTTTGTACGCCGCAGGCAAAGTGTTTCTTAACTTGGAAAGAAAATTATACTGATTCTAGTTGGTTAGATATTAAACAATCACCAGTTTTACTAAAAAGTCGGTCTATATATAGCTTCGTGATTAGTATAGCATTTCAGAATGAGGAATGGTATTTGTTATAGTTAGTAATAAAATATTACTCAGATATTCCTATTAAAAATCATGGGATAGCGTTCACGCTGATCTGAGGTTCAATAACGAATAACTTATAAGAAAGTATTCGTTAGGATTTTATCAATGATGCGAGATAGCAAAGTAGAAAGTATCATAGACATTTTGTTCAAGGAAATCCAAATATTTTTAATTGACAATTTTAATACATTTAAATAAACTGTATAAAGGATTAAAACGCAATTTATTATTTATGCCGACGTTTCGGACGCTTTTCAGCAACCGTGGTCACGGCAGACTGAAAGATGACAGCTGTTGTCTGTTTTGAAATATCACAAAGTTGTCATATTATTGCCATTTATTACTAGAGTTCATGTATTTTTTCTATATTGTGGCAATACTGAATAACAGTGTCCTCTTGTTTTTTAGTATGTTTGACTTGGGGGTTTAGATTTTCAATTGAAATTAGGGTGTCTTTTGATAAAAGACAAAATTTGAATTCCATAAACTTAAAATTCAATCAGTCTCTACAATATTAACAGAAAATAATATTCAGCCAGAAAATATTATTTTTATAAAAGAAGTAATTAGTACAACTTCAAGCTCTTTTCTTTTTTCAAATTATTAAGTTCCATCAACAAACGCAAGACATTTCATATCCGCTTGCTTCATTCGCAAGCGCGGCACTGCAATTTCCTTTGAATTTTTAAATGATTCTATTTATGATCTCATCATACTATCGACTATTTATGTATAAAGTACCTGACACATATATAAAGATACGATTTTTAAAGGAGGGCCTATTTTTTCGAATTGCTTGATTAAATTTGAATTTTAAAAGAGTATATTGATTGTCCTCCATACTGTGACATAAATAATTTAATATTATATTAATAACTTAAGGTTATAGTTATCTAGGACTTATTAGCAGCACAGGTAGTTGATAAAGAGCTTAAGTAGTTAATGGTCAATTAGGGGTTAGCGGTTTGACTAGATCGATTACAAAGGAGACTGTAGGAATATAACTATTAAACTCTAATTGCTACTTCTCTATTAAAATCCCGTATTAATGTTAATGATAATCAAATAAATTATGTTAAAATAGGTATATACGGTAGGATTGTATACTCTGTAACTAAAACCCGATTAGAAGAACGTGAGATTAGACGGATTCAAGTCTTAAACTTAATGGTATGTAATAGAAAAAAAGCAATATTTTGATAACTCTTGAAACCAGGCATACAAACAGGAAGCAGTTGCGATCATGAGGCGTTGTTCTTAGCACATTTCATACAAGGACATTACCTTTCTCCTGGGAAAGGTCCCGTTGACGAATTATGTGCAATTTCCCGATGGAGTGTGCTCGTTTTGCTGCCTTTAGAATGTCTTAACATTTTAAAATATTTAGCTGATCATGATATTATTCTGTCTAACCCTTACTCGGATGAAACTAAATTAGTAAAATAATATCATTTAAAATTCTCAGAAGATTATTAAATATTATGTTATTTATACTAAAGATGATTCTTACTGAAATATAAACACTTTAAAAAAACTCTCGAAACCATATTATACTTTGAAACTCAAACTGAAATATGGGGTAAGTAATTGGATGACCAAACCATTCCCTGAGTGTAACGCCTCCCAGAAACTAAATATATTGCGAAGCCCTGCGTAGCACAATACCAACTCTAATCCCATTCAAAGGTGACTTCTTTACAGTGGCGGATTTACCAGCAGGCTGAGTAGGCTTCAGCCTAGGGCGGCAGATTTTAGGGGCGGCAAATTTGAGTTTACTTTTAGCTATCTTATAGAAATCTAGTCTTACTTTTCTTACTTTTAAGAGTCTTCTGTACCTTACATAGTATAGTCTAAAAGTAAGACTTACTGAGAATTGTACTTACAAGACAATTCCTATCATTGTATTTTAGAAAATTTAGGAACTTACATTTATAGAGGCTAGGGCGGCAAAATTTTGATAGCCTATACGCCGAAAATGTGTAAATCCGCCACTGCTTCTTTACCATACAAGAGTACCTACCTTATCCATCCAAAGCTCTGCAAATACAGCGTACCAACCGTGTATAACTCCTCCTTAAAAATTGCTTAAAGTTTGAAAAAATAAGCAGAAACCTTTTAATTTAAGACTGCACTGAATTCTAATTAAGAAATGAATCTTTTTGTAACATTTACCGCCTCAAAGCTTTTAAAAACGAATGAATATAAATGACAATGCATATTTAATTTCGCAACATATTGTGCTCGAATACTTGACCCAATTTCGAAGCTCACTTTTGTGGCAAATATGAATCAACGGTGCGCTAAAAAGGTGCTCCCATGTTGGCAACAATTTTGTATTTAGAAAATGTTTTATATTTCAAAATATCTGGAATATCTAATATATAAAATTCTCGTGTCACAGTTTTCGTTGCCATACTCCTCCGAAACGGCTCGACCGATTCTTACCAAATTTTATATGCGTATTCAGTAGGTCTGAGAATCGGACAACATCTATTTTTCATCCCCCTAAATGTTAAGGGTAATCCACCCCTAATTTTTTTAGGGGATGGACGAATTTTTTTGTTTTTATTTTTTAAAATGTGGCATTAAAAAATATATACAACCCCTGCTTTTTTTGTCAAAAAATCTTGACCCGTGCGAAGCCGGGGCGGGTCGCTAGTTTTCATATATATGTATTTGGAATATATAACGGTTATTAGGTTAGCGATTATTTACGGTTTTAATAATAATTTATTTCCTCTTAAGATTACATAAATCACTTACAGAGAAAATTATTTTTAAACGTTACAAACATTTGATTAGCATGTTGGTAGTAATACAATAAATAAAGTAAATATGTAGGTAGATAGAAATAAGCGCAAAAATTTAAGTGACGAATGATTGGGAGCGTTATGAATTATGATGGTATGACTGTGTGTGTTCGAGCGATAAAGCATGTGTCATGTCATTTAAATAATAAGTACAGTGATAATGCAGTAGAGATGAAGACTTTTAATTTATTAATAAAATAGGTTCTTGTTCGTCGTATCTTTTTACGTTATTTTTCACAGTCCACGATATGAATATTTTACCACATTTAGCTTGATAGTGTAGATATAAAAAATGGTTGTATCTTAGACGATAATTGGCTCTCTTATATATAAACTTTAGGAGAAATAGGACTTTTGGGAAACAAATCAGTTTAATTCACAATTATCATTTCTAATACGCCATTATTACATAAAGCCCGTAAATACAATATAAAATAGTAAGAATACTCACCAAAACCCGAAGCAGTTCTTTAGTTGAGATTTTTTTAGTTTTACAGCGACGATAGTATCAAATACTGAATTAAATAGAATATTTTATGTTTAAGAAATAGTCAACAGGTAACACAGGTAACAACAGTCAATATATTTCAAAAGTACAACAATCAAGTTATCTAGATCACGAGTACAAGAGTCCATAACAACGTGGAGAGGAAGACTAAATCAAGCGTAATTGGATGATACAAAAATGATAAAAATTGGAGAAGAGTAGATATTACAGATCACAGTCGAGGGTTAAAAAAATCATGACAGCGAAGGCGAATAGAGTAATTAAATCACTGTACGAATTCGCGCGCGTGTCTCTACAGTTGACTATGTATGAAAGGCCAGATTCAACAAGTGGTTTGCAAGGGCGGGCGCCGCGGGTCTGTAAGACGACCGCACGGCGGGAACTCTCGCCCGCCAATGTTACCGAGCTGGTGTTCCCGCCTCGAAGGTCCAACTGCGCCTGTGTGTGGCCTGGCCTTATACAGCAACCCTTATTGTTATTTGCGTCACTGTGAACGCGCTTATGTGTGCATAAATCTCTTTGTAAGCGACCGATGTTTCAGGGTAGGTGCGAGAGTGTGTGTCACTTTGGTGTTTGTGTGACACTCCTACAGGTCTAGAGCAGGTGAGCCCGGCGGCCCCCAGCCATTAGCACAGTCGATAAACATTAAACAGTATCCCAACTGCCTATAAGCATCTGTATAACGTAACGCAATGTAATAACACTTTTAAAATATTATTGGCATGTATAAGCACTATGAATCGACAAAAAAAATCTTACTAATGTTTCACAGTTTTGTGATTTTACAAAAGTAAGCGGGTTAAAACGGAGCGTTTGTATTTGCAATACTGCTCAATAATTCTTTTCTGTGTATACAGGTCCTATCCTATCTATAACGGGTTTACAATGAAAGACCTGGCTAAACATAAACTACCTGCGTCCTTTAATGTATGGATGTATGCGCGATCATAATGCCTGACCCGATTGTGTCGTAAACCCCGATTTTTCGCAAATCTATATCTATACTAATATTATAAAGAGGAAAGATTTGTTTGTTTTTTTTTATGATTAAACTACCCGACTTATTTTAAAAAATTTTTTGTGTATAGTACATCTATATTGCACCCGTACGAAGCTGGGGCGGATAGTAAGTAATATACCTATTCTATGAAGTATATATAAACTCGAATTTTACGTTCTTATTATGATGATACTCTTCATTGAGAGGCCTACGTCCAGTAGTAGATTAGTACGGGCTAAAAAATTATTCTTATTAATACCCGCTCTTATAATTTAAACAAAATAAGTTAAAGTAACATCAAAAACTAAAAACTACTATTTGACATTTTCTTTTGTTTCTCTGAGATTTAAACCCAGGGCCTTCGGTGGGTGACCAGTAAACGCTGGTTGCTAAAATATGAAGAAAGCTAGAGTCGAAATGCATAATACTAGAGCAAAACTAAACTCTATTTTTTTCTGGATATTATCCGGAAAATAATGTACTATCATAAACTTAACATCCGAAATACACAACTAGTGTAAATAGAATAATATGATCATCATTAAGTAAGGTAAGGTGCTTTATGTAGTAATACCAATACCAAAGTTGAAATTTCATATTTTATGTATGTTTTCAAACCATTAACCTAATGTCAAAACCTTTTATCCCGCGAGATATCTCGCGTACGAGTGAAGAGAAACTAAGATATAAGATTGTTGATCGAAGTATAAGACATCTCGATATATTGTCTCTCGACATCGACAACTTTGATAAATAAGATATCTCGATCGAAATATCTCTACTTTTGACATTAGATCGACAAAATTTTGTCGTGGTTGTCATGCAAGGCCGGCAGAAATTCGACGAAATAAGCCCGTAGCACCAAGTACTACATTGCTACGAAGTCTACGCTTATGGCGTAGTAGATTTATAAGTTTAAAATTATACATAAACTGAAAAATTATATGTAAGCTTAAACGTTTATATATTTATTAATTAAATTATTATTTTTTTACAAATATAGAAATAAATAAAACAATATAATACATTTTATAAGTTACTTATTTACTAACAAACCCTTACTTAAAATATTTAAATCACTACTGCTATGATAGAATAAGATATGTGGCAATCAAAATATTTTTTATTACCTATCCAGCTCTCTCAAAGTACCACCAGTACCGTCTAACAGTACCTACTTAAGGTGGTTCGTTTTCCATACAAAAAGTCATGATTATTAACGAAGTCAGTTTAGAGTTTCGATACTAAATATTTGTGCAACTATTTCCTTCCGGGAGTTCTTTGCGCGGAGTTAATAAAATAATGTTATTTTATACAGAAATCATACATATAACAACGTGAAATATTTATTAAGAAAACTCCCGGAAAGTAAATAGTTGATTATGTCACTAACTTTTTGTATGGAAAACGAACCACCTTAAGTTCATACGTCTAAAGAAATTTATGAAACACTACCAGTCCGCTTCAGACACCTCTTCTACGACTTGCTCTTGAGGATCTTCCAGCAACAAAGTGTTACTGACAAACATCAAATTAAATGACAATAATCGCATGACGCATATTAATGAAACACATGCCCAATATTTTATGCTCTCAAGATTATAAAGGTAATATTAGCTATACATATACATAATATTATATTGTTTTTTTTACATTTTCATAATAACGATTAATTATTTTTTTTAATGTTAGATATCGACAGACGTGAGACGAGCATGAGGTTCACGTGCTGGTAGGTGATACTTCAGCCACAGAACATCGGCCAATGATGCACGGTCGAACTCGAAGCATTCGTAAATCCATAGACTGAAACCGAAACGCGCAATATGCACATCACGGTTTTCCATTTATGAAAGGTTTCGTTACCCAGTCAGAATTTCGATATTCCTCCCACCCGTTCAATGCACGAAGTTATCAGACGTGGGGAAAACATGCTTACAGAAAATTATTAACATGTCGTCCCTGTGGGATTCAAACCACAGGAAGATGTGTGGTGACTTGAGCACGTATCAGATGGAGTGTAGAATACCAAAATAATGCCGTCCAAAGGAATAACAAATTGATACCATCATTTACCGATTTTTGGTCCAAATATACTGACTTTACTCTCAGTATCGTACAGTGTCATACAGTGTTGGTTATTAATGCGAATTCATGAGTCTTAACATGCTAATTGCTATTGCTATGTTTTTTGCTAATATGACGATAATTCATAATATTTTTAAGTAAGCGATATTTGTTATCATACGCGAATTAAAGAGCGCGTTTACGTTAGGTCATTCTTCGCACCACCCTGCTAATAATTTTATCGAATTTAATAATCACACGCATTCATTCAATATACGACCCTGAGTACACGTATATCAAAGATAATTAATAAGCGCTTAACCTCACATTTCACATCATCTGCTAAATTGTTAACAACTTCGCTAGCGAACGAGGTCAATCAGGGTCACGTGAAACGGATAGATTTAGTATAGTATGAAGTATGAAACGATGACTTCGATTCACACTTTACAAAATTTCGAAACTACATTTAATATTTTGTTAAAATATGCTAATTAATCCATCACTAGACAGAGTGTCATGTCAGTCAGTGCACAGCTTATTACTTATTAGTCTGTGGTGCACAAAACACGCAGCACAGTGTGACAATTAAACATGTGTCGTTCGTTCGATCGCAAAGAACTAGATCAATACTGAACCATTGACAAAATGATCTGGTTCGTTCGACCCGTTCAATCAATTGGTTCGTTTGGCCCGTTCAATCAATTGGTTCGTCCGACCCATTCAATCTATTGGTTCGTTCGACCCGTTTAATCTATTGATTGGTTCAATTTCAAACGAACCAACATAGCAAAGCAATCAATAGTAAATAGTGATTGAGATCACAGGTCACCGTTTTATTCAGTTTTGATGAATAACATTATATGTATATTCTATATTTTTAAGCAGTATGAGACAAAAAACTCTAATTTTCTTACTATTATAATATTATAGACTAGCCTAGTGTATATGAGCAACATATTTCCCGCGTAAATATGTTGCTCTATAATCTCCTATATCTTCTGGTGAAAGTCCCATTAAAATTGTTTTAAACGTTTCAGAGTTTAGCCCGGACAAACAGAAGGATACATATAATTAAAAATAAATACTAGAAAATACATAATATATGTTTGTCTTATAACATTACCATATTATTTTTTCCAATATTGAACCTTATTAACGTAAACAATATAGCTTATTAAAATTTCTAAATTATAAGTACAGTAAGTTAGACATAATATTACATACATATTAGTAGAACGGTGATCTTTATAATGTATAATACAGAAAACGTCATCGCCGCGTCGGCTCGTGCTTGGTTCGTTCGTTTCAATGATCTGTTACTACCTCGGTTCGCCGCGACCCGCCTGACTGTAATCGAACGAACGAATCATTTTTAACAAAGTGACCCATTGGTTCGCGCAGATTTCACGACCCGGGTCTTTTGGTTCGTTCAATCGCGAACGACACATACTTAGTGACAATATACTCTTTGGTGCACACTATAACTTATTGTGTCAGTGACATTAAATCAAAGTTTGGTGACTGTATCGAATGCATTGAATATGCAATGAAATCATGCGATAGGATTTATTCGAGTTTGTGCTTGTGGTTTAACTAACGCGGCAGTCCCAGTGACAATAAAATGCCTTTTGTTAATATAAAGAAGCAATATATAGCAATCGGAATGTTAGTTTTCGTAGCTTTGTTTTTCTTCAATAGTCGACCGGCATTTCAGTGCCAGGTTACTCCAGAAGTGAATATTTATTTGCCTACAATTTATGGCATTACTCCAACTTATTCCAGACTCGCACAAAAGGCTGATTTAACAAGGTAATTCGTGACTCTTTTGGCCTCGGTTTGATTGTTCTTGCCTTGGCTAGTTGTGTGGCAATCAAAGATATTTAATAACATTGAAGGTCTTCATAATGTCATAGTATGAACTCTTAAAAATAATAATTAAAAAATGTGCAAAGTTCCATTTAAATTGTTTTAAAGTCTTACCTTAATTATATTATTATTAATTATTTTCTTCTAGATTGTCACAGACTTTAATGCTAGTGAGAAATTTTCATTGGATTGTGATTGAGGACTCTGAAACTAAAACAAAGTTAGTGGAAAATCTTCTAAAGGAGTCTTCATTAAAATACACTCATCTCAATGCAAAGACTCAAAAATCTAAGCATTCTACAGTAAGTATGATATTTTTTCTATATTTCGATTTGTTGATCAAATTACAAAGCATTGTGTTAAATCATCCCTATAACAGATCTTTAAGATCAAAAAAAGATTGAGAACTGTATTGTAATGATGTTATTTTTGCATATTTTGAAAATGACACAGTTTTCATTCTGTATATTTTAAATATTGATTCACTTCATTTTACTTTAATTTATATTGTTAGTTAAATGCATGATTCCCATTACCGTTTCCCATATTTCAGGCGTTGGATATCAATATATGTGTTTTTAAAACCGACACATACTACACGTCTTGGTACTGTGTATGTTATCCATTATTTTATGAGATTGTTTGCTAATACTGTTTTACCTGTTGGTTCAACTTAATATTTTGTGTAGAAACTTGCTAGCCATTAAAATTTTGAATAGATAATTATAACAATTTAAAAAATAATTGTGATGATGATAATTATTATTACATAAATGGCAAGTTCATACAATTTTTAATGATTTGATAACAGTTTTAAATTAACAATTATTTTATAATATTTATTGGTGCCTTATAAATTTTCTAATAACAAATTAAAATTTGTTATCAAATTAACAATATAAAATAAGATAAAAATCTATATTTTAATGGGTTATTGGTGTAATTCACTTATCTCCTTATTCATTAAAAACAGAACTCAAAAAAAAAATTATGTTTGGATTTTTGCTAATGTTGTAAGAGATATTTTCTCTTCAGTGACTTTATCAGCATGTTCTAATTTAGCATTGAGATAATGTGAATATAGTAAATTCCACTAAAATATCTATCTTTTATTTTCAAATATAGAGTATTTGATTAGCATGAATGCAACAGTGCCACATCACAAGTTAAAAATGTACACAAATAAACATTAATTGTTTATCAAATTTAATTTGAATGCTCAGAAATATTGTTAACATACTAGTTCCTTAAAATCAACTGTGTATGCTAATATAGCTTTTGTAGTTGTAAAGTTTATCTTTTATTATATTTGCAATCTTAATTATTCAGTAATCATTCCTCAAATAAAATTAGTTTTTCCCCTGTAAATAGAAATAATTATAATTATGTTTTGTAAAGACAATCATATTAAATAAATAAAGAAGATGGTTGTATTAAAATTAAAAAGTTTATGTAAAAAAGATATGCTGTTTTGGTATTTTTTAATGTTTAAATCGTAATGAGCTCTAAACAAAAACAAAATTAACAAATTTGGAACTTAAAAAGTACTATAATATACATGCATGGTTAAGACTGAAAGCTGATACTTTTCTCTTTTTAATTTATTTGTTAATATACTTTTTGGTTTCTTATGTTTAATTAATACAGTAACATATACTATACTAGCAACGCGCCCCGGCTTCACACGGATGCAATGTACTATACACAAAAAGAGTATAGCCTATGTTACTCGCTGATAATGTAACTTTCTATAGGTGAAAGAATTTTAAAAATCGGTTCAGTAGTTTTTGAGTTTATTCATAACATACAAAAATTCAAAAATACAAATTTTTCCTCTTTATATTAGTATAGATATATATAGATAGAATACTTGTGATCCGCCCTGGACTCACATAGGTGTAATATAGATGTACTATACACAAAAAACAAATACTCGCTGATAATGTAGCTTTCTATTGGTGAAAGAATCAGTCGAGTAGTTATTGAGTTAAATCGTAACAAACAAATCTTTCCTCATTACAATATTAGTATAGATTAAAATGTGAATGTGTGTGACATAACAAGATTTAATCAGGTTCTATATGAAGGATATAAAAGCAAAACCGCCACGTACGTTTTTCACTCGTAAATAACCAATAATGAGATTTATTAGACCTTTTTGCAAACTTCATATTAATTACATCACAAGTTTAGGTTTACAAAACATGATACAAAGCTAGTATTAAGTTAACAAATACATACTCTAATAAATTAAATAATTCGATTGATACACTCCTAATCCATGGACAGTCGCGTTATTGGCTATTGCTATTGTACCCTTCATATAGAACATAATAATAAACTATGGAACTATGATTAGTTATATTAAATCTATACTATACTAATAACTGAACTATGTATATCACAGGCTAGTGGTGTGGAACAAAGGAATGCAGCTCTAAGCTGGCTTAGGGATCATTTACGAAATTCGGAAGATAAGAAGGGTGTTGTGTACTTCATGGATGATGATAATACCTATGCGCTTAAAGTTTTTGAAGAGGTAAGATACTTATTTGAACAGCTTAATTCTAAATAATATTGTGAATGTGTATCTGTGATTGTTTGTCTATTTTAGCATAAAAATCATATCAAATCCCATTTTGCCAAATTAGATTTAATTATTAAAAATCATCAGTCAGCAGAAAATTGGTTAAATTTGTTG
Source organism: Anthocharis cardamines (assembly GCA_905404175.1). Classification (NCBI taxonomy): domain Eukaryota; kingdom Metazoa; phylum Arthropoda; class Insecta; order Lepidoptera; family Pieridae; genus Anthocharis; species Anthocharis cardamines. The sequence goes on from FR989964.1 coordinate 7,525,657, forward strand.
AAGTTTTTTACCATTTCAAGTTTTTATTATTTTGTCCACCGAGATACAGAATATCCCTAATGGTGAAAATTCACGTTGTCTATTAAAGAAATATGACTGTAAGCAAACTTAAAGATAGTATGAATTAAAGCTATGGACAATTTATCCTGTTGTCACATTCTGTCATGAAGTATGATGGTATAAATACTGCTATAAATAGTGGCACAAGTGTAATATTCACTGAAAAAAAAATCAATTTATAATTAAATTATTGAAGTATTAAGTTATCTCATTGTTACTTGTTTATATTTTCAGAGACAGGTATGTTAACCTTTCATACACAGGCATTAAACAATAAAATAATGTAAATAAACATTTACAATATTGAATAAACAATAAATTCCCTTGTATTTCATTCATCTGAAATTCATTATGATACATGAGTAATTATGGTTTTGCCTTAACTCAATTTAATTTATGTTTAAATGACTGCAACTTGGATAGTATATATATGTATATAAAAATTTCATACATTTCCATCATTGAAAAGTCATGTTAAATACTTTAACTAGGTTATGAAAATGGAGGTCTGAAGATATTTAAAAATGCTTATAATAAAATTTTATAATATTACTAGCAGACCCAACAGACTATGTCCTGCCAGAATGTTGGCTTCCAAAAATAATGAAATATTTCTAGATAATATATTTGAATATGCTGTTTTCCCACTCATGTTATATAGATTTGCGGTGGACATCAATTATTACAATAAAGCGACGTGACGTGAGTTTTCAGTTGCGGAGTTCCGAACCTAATTTATATTAAAATTAATTTTCTGCATATTTTTTCCGATATTTTAATCGTCTATTTACCGAATAAATTAACCTGTTATTTAGGACATATACGAATCCAACAAATAAGATATCATTAAAATCAGTGCATTCTTTAGATATAAATGGTATAACTAAGAAGATTTTGTTTTATATAGATGGATAGATTGACGCAATACAGTTATTAAATTAAATAAATCAATAAATTTCAGATGCGAAAAATTAAGAAAGTGGGCGTGTGGCCTGTTGGAATTGTCGGTGGAATGAGGGTGGAAATGCCTCTAGTGACTGATGGCAAGATTACTGGGTTCAATGCGGTCTGGAAGCCGTTCAGGCCGTTCCCAATAGACATGGCTGGGTTCGCAATTAATGCTACACTGTTCTTGGATCATCCGGAGGCAAAGTTCTCGAGGAAGGTCCAATCTGGCTTTCAGGTACTTAATTTCAAAAGACTTGATTATTCATAAATAATAATAATATTACCATTACACATGAGAAGGATAAGGAGAGTTATTCAACTATGAATTCCAAACTATTGTATAGCCATTGAATTTCTAGTACATCGCACCCTTAGTACTTAATGTAAGGGCACAACTCGAAATATCGAGTTTTTGACTTTTTTATGTTAGATGGGCTCTATATCTACCACTTGGCTTTCACAAAAAGAGAAAAAACACAATATTAATGCGAATATTAAAATATGATGTTATGAATAGTAATATAATAATTTAAAACATCGGATTCCCTGAATTTTTAAACACATTTCCCCTAAAGTTGATGTTTTTGAAATAGGCCTTTACTTTATAAAGGTGCGACATGTATACAAAAACAGCATAGCAAAAAGTTTAAAAGGTATCTAATTTGATTAGTACTAATGTGAAACTATTTACACATTTGACATTTCCTTTTGATAGTGGTTATCTTGTATAGGATAATTGAGGGGTGTAAAAGCAAAGGCGCTTCAGTCACTAAACACCAATACTGAGCTATTTGTCATTTTCTAATACATCGTAAGTAATTCACATTTATGCAAAATTTTGTTATTAGTCTTTTAATTAGAGCTTTTCATTTAAGTAAGAATAACTAAAATAAAAAATATATATAAGATTTCCATAATAATTCAGAAAAACCTTAGGACTAAGGTGTCTTTGCATCTAAATACTGGATCGAAGCATGTTTGCTTTTGATCACTATGGACCGAAGCGAATTTGCATTTCACTATTTTATTTGACAGATGTTATGTTGTAAAGTACCGATTGCAAAATAAAAATTTAAATAATTTTTGTTTTTGTTAAAAAAAGAATATCTTTAATTGGAAATAAAAATCAAGTTTAATTGAAAATATAAAAGTAAGACAGTCCTATTTAGGTCTTTAAACCATTATATTTGACTCAGCTGGACTCAGGTGGATCGCAGGATGGCTTATCTTCTTGAACTAAAACTAACTAAACTTATTTTGCAGAATACCTTAACCAAAAGCAGAAGATAGTTTAGAATAAAAAAAAATTACCACCATTAAGTGAAAAAAAAAAATGCTTTATAAATTTTTTGCTTAAAAATCTTATACAGACCCTACCATAACGGTCAAAAAACAAGCAAATGTTTGTTACTTGTTTGCCCTTTCCCGCACACGCCACCACTGTTCTACATTTCTTACACGTTTCCTGGCTCGTCCTGCACGAGCAGGTTGAATATTTTCTTCCATTCCAATGAAAATCGAAGAGAAATGACAAAAAAACGGGCAGTATTTATTAGTCAAATTGCCTTGAAAACTAAAAGATTCGCCATCTTAGAAATTTTGAAATTGAGGCTCCTGATTGGTCGTATGTGACAGAGGCCGATTTGCTTCTAACAAATTTTGGATCGAAGCCGATTTGCAAGTAAACGCTATTTTCAAAGCGAATTTTACCTTGGATAGAGGTGGATTTGCACAATTATTATAATTATACAATATTACAGCTTTTGAGCTCTTCAATATGGTGTGCTTACTTAAAAAAATATAATTTTGGACTGAAGCTGTTTTGCTTTTATACCCCTCAATTAATCTATTTTAGTACATGTTATGTCAATACTATTTTATACTCGTAACGCGTTTTTTATCGATAAAGCTATCTCTATTCTGTCTGTTTGTTATATATAAATATAATTGGACGTGGTATTTTTTGTGACATGTATCAATAATTATTTTCGATAGCGTGCGGTATTCTGATATTTATATTATACTAGCGACCCGCCCCGGCTTCGAACAGATACAATGTAGATAATGATGTGGTATTAATATTATTTAGTTATTGTTGATACAAAAATATTACAATTGCGATTAAAAAATAAAGGTTGGTTTAAAATTTAAAAAAAAAATGTCAAAAAAACAAAATTGGGGTGGACCCTCTCTTAGCACTATCGGGGTATGAAAAATAGTTTACGTTCTATTCTCAGACCTACTTAATATACATACAAAATTTCATAGGAATCTATCAAGCCGTTTCGGAGGAGTTTTGGTACACACACTGTGACACTAGTATTTTATATATTAGAAGATTTCGCTAATAGAAGATAGGAAAATCCAATATTGATTAATTATTTGTCAAAAAAATGTGAGGCTTCTTGCTATGGTAACCTATACATAGATCTACGTAAATTAAATAATTACTATTAGTTAACTGCAATCATTATAATTTCTAAATATAGCCGTTTAAGTAACCTTCCAGCGGTCGAGCTGCGTCAAATTGACTGCACTATTATATTTTTTTGTTTATAACTCCGATTTTTTTGTCACAAATATTTCGTTTATATGTGACAAAAAAATCGGATTTCGATCGGAAAAATTTATTTAATTTAAACACTATCCTTACCGAAAGACAAGGTGTATATAAAACAAATATTTAAATATTTGTTGTTTAGAGGTATTTTCGCTTCTCTTGAAGGCTAATAACTAAACGGTCGCATTCGCAGGTGGCATTTAACCTTAAGTTACCTTTCGTGTAGGTTTTCAATTATATACTTGGATTAATTACGGAGCTATTTGGACTGTAACAATAACATACTTACTGAGTGTAGTGTGCGAAGCTCTTGACTCACATTATTTTTATACATTTATTAGCGATCCGCCCCGGCTTCACACGGATACAGTGTACTATACACAAAAAATATGCTACTAGCTGATAATTAGCTTTCTGTTGGTGAAAGAATTTTTAAAATCGGTCGAGTAGTTTTTGAGTTAATCGTAACAATCTAACACATATTTTCTCTTTATAATATGAGTAGACAGCGTTACATAGAATATTATTCAACGAGGTCACTGTAATTGACCGATAAAATAAAGCACATAAGCATCATACTAAGGTCAGATACGATAGCGGTACACACTTTCACTTATTATCTCTGTTTTTATCGGGTTTCCTTTATACGTCACTAGATTTTAGTCAGCGGTTTTGTCCGCATGAATTATTTTTACAATTATTATCTGTTGTGTGAGGTTATCGCACCACTGGTCAGTTTCCTTACTCGTCAATTTCACTAATTCACCAGTTTACTCATTAGACAGTTTCTGAAATCGCCAATAGGGATGTTAACTATTTTTTGGAATTGCTTTTATTTTATAGATACACCCTTTATATACACGAAAAAAAAATCTTATAAAAAAATATTACATATTATTTTAATAAAAAATACGTAAATAAAAATACTTTTCAAAAAGTCCCGCTATATCGCTCCAAACTGTCACGTGACTACGATCTACGTCACAGACCGATAAACAATCTCGCTCGCGTTCGATCAAAGTTAGATCTTAACAAATCTTTGATCGAACGCGAGCGAGATTGTTTGATTTCCTTATTTGCCAGTTTCACTAAGTTGTTAATTTCCCTATTAAGTTGGTTTCTAGGTTCGCAAGTTTCCTTGTTCGTCAGTTTTAATATTTCGTTATGTTCCAAACCCATTACTTTTGCCAGAACCGATTCCTACTCATTTTAATTAGCTTATTAAAAAAATTGCAAAAAAGGAAAGTAAAGGCTTATTAAGAACATGACGAAATAGCAAAATTGACAATCCAAACAAACTGACGAACAAGGAAACTTGCGAACCAGGAAACTAGCTTAATAGGGACTGGCGAATTAGTGAAATTGTCGAATAAGCAAACTTACCAGTGGTGCGCTAACCCGTTGTTTGTATCTATTTTTTTTTATAGTAAGTATAGGGGGCAAACGGGCAGGCGGCTCACGTGATGGTAAGTGATCACCGCCGCCCATAGACATCCGCAACACCAGAGGGCTTGCGGGTGCGTTGCCGGCCTTTAATCTATGTGTCTCAGCTTTATTTTAATGTCAACTTTCAGGAAAGCGAGATATTAAAGTACTTCACGACGAAGGATCAATTGGAGCCGCTCGCCCAAAACTGTACCAAGGTGTACGCGTGGCACACACGCACACAGAAGCCATCCATATCGAACCCAAAGAAATTGAAAACTCCTCCGATACCGGATGACCATATTGAAGTTTGAAAACTATGCCTTAGCAGTTTTTATTCGACTTGGTAAATACCTTGTAAGAATGTTCTTACGGCTGAATATTCAAATAGTAATAATATATAACCTTTTTAAAGGACTCGTTGGTGCGATACAAACAGAAGAACTGGTCCATACAAACTTTTAGTACAGAAAAAGTTGTTCTACTTTTGACGTGTAGAGCGCACTGCAATGTATCGGTGTGACACACACTTCTAAGCAGTCCGCTGACTCCTCCCCTCGCGTTGTCTCGCTTGCTCTTACGAGCGAACGGCAATAACGCTCTAAAAGCGGCTGGGTGCGAGAGAGTGCTCGCTATGACTCCAGCGTCAGAGTGTGCGTTCACACGGATACTAGCAGCGCCGCGGTGGCTGGGGTAAGAACTACTCTTACCCCAGAGACACCGTGCCAAGCGCGACTATAAGGCCTTTCTATGTACATCTATGTTCTTTGGTAATACCTACTTTGAGTCGCAGTCGCGGGTTCGAATCCCGTGGATGACATGTTATATATGTCGTATAATTTTAATGTAAACATGTTTTTACCCATATCTAGTAAAGAGCATTCAACGTTTGGGAGGAATATTGAAATTCCGACCAGGTAATGAACCAACTTTCTTAGATGAAATCGGGTTTCCATGACCTATGTCTATAGTATCCCTCACCATATCATTCAAGTTGATAATCTAATAGTGAGCTAGCCTCGTCTATCAATAAAATATTATATGAAAGACAGGAATATTTTAAAAAGTGCACAATTTTAAATATCGCTTCAGTATTATACCATTATCATTTTTATAGTGACATACGATCCCATCAATATAAAATGTAGATGAAAATTTGATGTAAGTTTGGAAGTAAGTAAGTTTGATGTTAGACGAGTCAGGAATTTGTGTTTATACATTCAAATTTCTCTTTTAAACAGGCTATTTAAAAGGACAAAATATAACAGAATATATGTAAATGTTGATAATTGTAATACCAATGACAAACTTTATATAAATAAGACACATGATGATTCTTAACATAAAAAAATCTCGTTTTTAACTCGATATTATTATTGATTTTCATTTTATTGTATATGGCGGCATATGTTTTTTTTAATTATTTAACTATTTATTAGGGGCAACTTGCATTTGATAGAACAAAAATATTTTAAACATTAAGCAATAATAAAACGTAAACAAATTGAGGTATTATGGAACAAAACTATTGTTAACATTTAGTATTCAATGATTTATAACCAAATAAATTACCTTCTTAGTATTAAATCATAGAAATTAGAAATTTAATTTTCATTGACGTAAAATCAAATCACTCATTTTTCTAATTTAAACGATAAAAAAATAATTTCTTGGTGGTCGGTAGCTTATGATAAAATTAATGAGTATTTTCGAATAAATATAATAAATTTTGTATATTTTAGTAGGAATAACAAAAATCAAATAGAAAGACATGAATACAATATATTACTGATATCCAGTTAAAATATCTCTATACCGATAATAACCCCTTACGGTTTCCGAAATCGAAATATAGTAGCTTAAAAAAAAATCTTTTTTTTTAGGAATTCATATTTTTATCCCTTTTTCCTTTAGTCATTCAACCAAGTTCATTCATAATTTTTTATGAGTTTTCTAATAGTGCGTAGAAGGTTTTTACGGTTAAGAAAATTGCGCAAACGATTTCAGATAACTATAGAATAAAGGGATCTTTAAACATATTGATAGATTGATTTTCAGTCATTAGTACTGTAAAGGGGATATTTGGTCTCATTTTCTTTGCAGCCGGGTTGGGCAGGTAGTTACATATAAAAATATATAATGTTCAATATTCACGTTAAGGATTCTCGTAGTATTTAGTTGCGTTTATTTTAATTCCGGAAATAGACCTTAAAAAAACAGCAATATTCAATTTAAAAAAATCGAAAAAAGCATGATAATTAGTTTTATTTTTATTATTCCAAATATTTTTACCACAGTATTATTTATTCTCGTATTCGGTATTATTTTTTGATTGACCTTATAAGTAGAATTTCCTTAGCATTTGTAAATAATAAAAGTATGTATTATTGGAAAATGTATGCTAACTTATATTAAGGAGACCCCGCGTACTCGTCATCGCCGATTTGGGTCAAACTTATCCCAGGCATGCCTGTAAATGAAAGTAGCCAAAGGGAAAAAAAATGTTCTCACATGGAGAATCGAACGTGGGACCATTGCATCATCATCATCAACACTCTAACTACTATTCCAACGTGAACGGCTGCTTGGAAACGAGCCTAACATAAATGGTACTTCGCTGGCGAGAGCCGCTTAAAATTTGAATATCTCCTAAACGCTTGGCCATCTATAAACCTCCCTTTGGCTACTTTCATTTACAGTCATGCCCTGCATGTGGGATAAGTTTGGCCCAAATCGGCGATGACGAGTACGCGGGGTCCCCTTGTAAGTGCTATTTTACAATAGTTTAATGTTTCCTTAGTTTTTAGCCTTTGTGATAACCATGATCAAAATGCAATTCCTCATATTTTTTATACTTTATACCTTAAGATATTTTTTTATACATTGCTCATACTTAGTTGCGGTTCATATACTTTTTATTGTATTTAATAGTAATATGTTTTTTTGTTCATTTATCTGTTTTGATCGTATTGTTCTTAAAACGGATAAATGAATTATTTATTTCGGTTTTGTCTAATTTATGTTATGTAAAATAATAATTTATTTTGAAGTTTATCATCAGGGTTCTGAAAACGCACAAAATGTTTTATCAAAGTAGCTTGTGTACCTCATTACGTGGTAGACAATTCTAGATTAAAAATAATATGTAAGAATATGGACTTACATTATACGTATAATAAATAAAATATAAATAATTATAACAACACTCCAAAAAGAAGTTTTTTGAACTAGCTTAAAAAAGGAAGTATTGTTAATAATATTGTCTTTTATTAACGCGAGTATCTCACATTTAAATAAAATACTGTATACCGGATTAAAACGCGATTTATTATTTATCTCGCCATCTATTTCATAGGAATAGATGGCGTTAATATGGCAACTTTGTGGCATTTCAAAAATCAGACAACTGTCATCTTTCTGTCTGCCCGTGACCACGTTTGCTGAAAAGCATCCGAAACGTCGGGATAATTTAAACAATATAAATAATAAATCATGTTTTAATCCGGTATACAGTATTATATTTAAAGGTTTTGTTGATCAAAATCCAATTCTCCCAATTCTGTAGTTATTATTTTTAATACTAACGGAAAGTATAAAAATCAGTAGTTACTATGAAATATATTTTACGAACGATGATTCTATATGAGGGAATTCGTAGTATAGTCTTAATTCGTGTTAATTACAGATGAAATTGGTACTTGACATCTTAATATAATGTTAAATTCCTTTTAGCGATATTGACTATTAAGTGCTACTAAATTGTTGGGTATGAAATCCACTCTGAATGGAGTTATTGTATGCGTAAATGTATGAAATTGATTTGAATATGAATTTGAGGTTTGAGAGAAAATTATTTTGATTTTAACGTATATTGTATTATTGGTATCTATATATGAATTATTTAAAATGTATGTATATGGCGATCATTTCAAATGACAGTTTTTACACAATTGCGACGAAAAATAGGATTTGGATGCAAGTTTTTATGTTCTCTGAAAATAAATGAAATCAAATCAAGGACGCCTTTATACCAAGTACTTTAATATGATAATATGTATCAATTTTAATATATTTCACAACGCATAATATATAATACTTATGGCTAACAGCTAAAAAGGGATAAGCGACAATTTCGGCAAAATAGACTTATTTTGGCTTTTTTTTACTACGTCATTTGAGTCGTATAGAATCAAAGGCGGCTATCTGACATTTTTGGTCCGAAAATCTACAAAAGAAAAATAAGTTCTTGTCGTTTAGTTTTATACTTTTTTTACTATTATGTTTTTTATATATTTGGTTTTATCTTTAATTGTTAATATTAATACATACCTTAAACATGCAAAAAATGATACGTAATACAAAAATAAAGGAGAAAAACGTTTTGTTTTTTGAATTGCTAACAATCAGCCATGAGTCAGATAGCCGCCTTTGATTCTATACGACTCATTTGGTCTAAGTTTCATGAACCCACGATAAACTTATTTTTGCTCATATTTTTATGCTTTTTTCGTTTATTTTGTACTTTAAATTACTTTTTTGTAAAGGTATAGAATGGCGGTTATCCCAACTGCTAGCCAACGGTATTTAGTTTCTAGAATATGCTCAAAGCTATCGGTCTAATATTTTCGTCCGTTAGATGGATGATAATAATTTTTGTACTTATTGTAGTTGTAATTATTTTGGATTCTGTGAATTCTTATTTCCAGCAATAATATATTATTTAGAAGTAGTGCGTAAATTATATTTTATTTTTAATAACTTAACATATTTTACATGTAATCGATTATACTCAGGTTTGAATCTAGTTTTGAGACTTGTCAAATCATCTTTTCTGTATTGAAATTTGACATTTTGACAGTTTTCAAGAATAGTTTTCGACTTGAGTTACGTCTTGAAATACGGACCTAAGAATTTTATACATTTTCATTCCACGTTTATGTGGCTCAGTTGTATGCGCGTTGCGTTTAGCATCGGTAGTCCCAGGTTCGATTCTGGGGAAACAAATTAAAAATAGGCACTACTAGTGGACTCGGGAATTTGCTTTTTATATATGTCATACTATATTATGTAATCAAATTTATCCTTATAAGCGGTGGTACCACGGAACAAGAAAAATAAGTGGAAGTGCGAAGTAGGCGTGTTACGCGTGTCACAATTAAGCATGGTGACTTTTAATCAATTACAGTCAGCCAAAATAATCCTTATATCTATCACATAAAGTTTAGTTTAGTAATTATATATTAGTTTGTTTTAATATTACAGAACGTCATATGTACTTTGTGCGCTAAGCCAAAGTAACCGTTATCGCAAAGCACTAAGATATATTATAAATTGTAGGACCAGTGTGATTTGGCTAGATTAGAGTTAAATAAAAACAATGAATTGAAAAAATATTGTAACTGTGTGCAGTGTTAAATACTCCATTCATTTGTGTGAATTTGGCGACACTCGATCCGGTACAAATTATGACACATCGCACTTCTACTTACTTCTTCTGTTCTGTGGGTGGTACCAATAGGGAATATGCATGTTGTTTAAATTTACTTGATATTTTTTCCCTTGAATCCTTATGGCCCAGATATTATGCCTAAACAATTATTTTCTTATTTAGTTCGTGTTTAATTGCAAAAAATATTAATTAAAATGTGTAAAATAAGGGAGAGAAATTCAAGTTTGCAAAACGCATCACCATTGGTCGAAACAAAACGTGACGTCACCTTACACATTCTGTCATTTATCGGCAGCGATTTATCAATGGCGTCCATTGACATCGAAGATGGCGTCAAACACTGGTTACCATAGTTACCTCACTCTATCCGTCACTGAGCGTGTAATGTGATATCATCCAAAGCCCGCGAAATATGGCCGCGTTTAAACAGATCAAATTTTATCGATGTTTTCAAAGTAATTTTAAAAAATAATTTGGACATTGCCAAGAGTATTTATATTTTTTATTAGGGTAAAATGATGTAACAAGTCGATAAAAAATATAAAAAAAATGCATGCATATTCCCTATTGATGGGTTCTGGATCAGTAACCACAAATAGGTGTTATGCAATCTCATTTTGTTAAAATTATATATAATTTTTAATTCCGCCAGTAGATGGCGCTATTGCAATAGAATGTTTGGTAAAATCAAAAATTTCATAATATATAAATCCATATAAAATACGAAAGGCCTTTGAATTTAGTATCATCCGCAGTATTAACTTATTTATTAATTAGCATATTGATAATATGATATTGTGAATTATCACAGGGTTTGTTACTGATTTGAATATGAAAATGTCTTACAGTAGAAATATAATCTATAGTAATATTATGTAATGTGTTGCAATACGTATGATTTTAGTAAGAAACATGAAAATAAATTATTCTAATCCAGTATTCAGATGTTTTATTGTTTGATACGACCCAATTTCTGAATCAAATGAAGCCACATGACAAAGTATCTACGCGCGACAACGACTATGAGGACCTGTCTTGCCCCAGGGGGCGGGGAAAGGGGTGTACAGAGATCGACTACATAATATATAAGATTGCGCTAAACGCACTTATCTTGTAACAATTTTGATCATTATACGCTTGAATCCGTTTCATCTTTTAATTCAAAAATCCAACTATACAATATCAAGAAATATAATATACACAAAGTATGCTTTTGGACAGTTTTCGAGATACTAGTTTTTTTTCGTTTGATTCTGAACCAACCTTATAACTTAGTTATGAATAATGACAACGTTATTGTAACCTACGTTAAAGTTACAAGTCACTTCAAAAAGATGGCGTTTATATAAAATCTCTATTCCATTCTACACTACATGTGGAGTAAAGGTAGAATGAAATTAATAGTTGTTTGGGACAACATTACCTAAGATATACAAAAAACAGGGGCCCCGAACGCGTGTCAACGAAAATTTACCTTCCATTAGGGGTTCGCCGCAGGCGCACGAGACGCCGCTTTATTTGAGGAGGCTGGTGGCCGATTACCTTTCAGGCAGGGTCATCGGCTACGTGGATGCGACGGGCGGCCTGATTCGTCGTCGCCTGGAGTGCGGGGTTCCGCAGGGGTCGGTGTTGGGTCCCCTCCTCTGGAACATCAGCTACGACTGGGTGCTCAGGGGCGCGCTTCTTCGCGGATTGCGCGTCCTCTGTTTCGCCGACGACACTCTGGTCGTAGCCCAGGGGGGGACATTCGGGGAGGTTTCGCAGTTGGCGTCGGTGGGGGCCACTCTGGTGGTGGATAGGATTAGGGCCCTCGGACTGGAGGTGGCTCTGGCCAAGACGGAGGCCATGGTCTTTCACGGTCCGAGGGGGGGGGCTCCTACGGGGTCATCGTTGAGTGTGGACGGCGTGGTCGTGAGGGTGAGTCCCAGTATGCGTTATCTGGGGCTCATCCTGGATGGTAGATGGGGTTTTGGGGACCACTTTAGGGCGCTGGAGCCAAGACTTGTTTCGGCGGCTGGCGCGTTGGGGAGGCTCCTTCCAAATTTAGGTGGGCCGGACCAGGGGGTCCGTAGGTTATATTGCGGCGTGGTGAGGAACATGGCGTTATACGGGGCGCCGGTTTGGGCGGGCGCGCTTACGCGCAACAATAGGAGGATACTGCACAGGCCGCAGAGGATCATTGCGGCGAGGGCGACAAGATGTTTTAGGACGGTGTCGTTCACTGCGGCCTGTGCTTTGGCGGGTACTCCGCCCTGGGAGTGGGAGGCGGAAATCCTGGCCTCCGCCTATCATTACCGGGTGGAGAGGAGAAGGGAGGGCGAAGTCGCGACTGTGGAGCAGCTGAGGGCGGTTCGCAGGAGGGTGGAGGAGGCGGTGATGGACCGCTGGAAGCGAGAGCTGGAGGAGCCTCAGGCGGGCCATAGGCTGGCGGCAGCGATTCGCCCTATCCTTAAGGAGTGGGCGACGCGCAAAAGGGGGTCGTTGACGTACCGGGTGGTGCAGGTACTGACCGGACATGGTTGTTTCGGTCGGTACCTGCATAAGATAGCGAGGAGGGAGCAGTCGCCAGTGTGTCAGGAGTGTGATGAGGGCGTAGAAGACACGGCCCATCACACTCTGGCGGTCTGCTCAAGGTGGGCAAGGGAAAGGCACGACCTGTCATCTGTGGTCGGTGCCGACTTGGGTCTCCCAGCACTGATGGGGGAGATGGTGCGTAGTTCCGAGTCATGGAACGCGGTGGTCTCCTTCTGCGAACGAGTAATGTTGCAGAAGGAGACTGCCGAGAGACGAAGAGAGTGCGCCGCACCAGCGGGCACCATAAGAGCTAGAAGGAGGGGGGAGCGTAGGAGAAGGTTTGCCCATCTCCTTCGCTCTCCGTAATGTGTCTTAATGTTAGGTCACAGTAGTGCCATTGTGGCAAGTCGCCGAGGTCGCGGTAGTCTACAACCGTTATCCCGCGGCCTCAACACGGCGAAAAGAGGGGCCAGAGGGGGGTTTAGTGGGTCGGGTTACCAGACTGTCTGGCTAACAACAAAAAAAAAAAAGGGGTTCGCCGTAGATAGGCAGAAGGATCCTCCATCTAAAGATACAGCCGGCCTAGCATGACCGACTCGAGATATCTCGCGGACGAGAGAAGACAAACTAAGATGTAAGTATCTCGATATATTATATTTCGACATCGACAATTTTGATAAAAAAGATATCTCGATCGACAAATATATCTATTTTCCATATTAAAAATCGAGTTTTAAGTGTAATTGTCATGTTAGAGAAAACGGTCGACAAAATTTTGTCGCGGTTTTCATGCTAGGCTGGCGGGGCCCATCAAGGGTAAGCTACGCCCCCTGTATGTATTATATATACTACCTAGGTATTTTGTATAATCATTGTGCCTAATTATCGATATAAGAAAGTATGTATGGACGGCTACCGGTATGTTTTTTGTGACACAAATATCTCACGGACAGGAGGCACACAATAAAAAACCAAAACTTCCAATTAAATCATCTAATTGTGAGACATTTTTGTAAATAATAGCACAGATAAAATGTGTTTCAATAACTATAGTACCTACCTACATATTATATATTTTTTCTCAAAAATAAAATGTAAGAAATTCAACTATTGATATTCGAACGTAGTACAAAGGACGCTAATGACGAATTGTGGCAGAACAAGTACACTGATTTCTCTCCCCGATACCATAATTTTAGCTTTGTAGGTATAAACTACAGATAGCTATAAGGTGCCCACTACGTGTTGAAAGGAATGCGTGACTTGCATCAAAACTTTGTAACATCAGCAACAGTCTATTCAAGACAGCGTTGACCGTGCTTTGCCAAATTTCAAACAGCAAGATACACACCTACAACAGACACCAAAATTATACTTTTGAATTCCAATATTTCATAGACGTCAGTGTTGTCTTTCACTGTCACCCAATAGTAACAGCACATTTTTTAAGTAAATATTCACGGATTCGAATTTTAAATTTTTTCGAATTAATTCCGAACAAAACAAAACTTACATCAGCATAATAATCATGCTTATTAATATTTTAATAACTACTAGTCATTTAATACTAGGTACTGCGAGTAGAAAAAATGTTGAAGAGTAACTTTGTGCCTTTATTCATATTATTCATACAATTGATTATATTGAAATGAAAGTAAATAATATTAATACAGCATGCAAATTTATATTTCCAATTCCAAGTTGTTGTATTTTTTAGTATGGTAGGTGTTGGTTATCGTAGTCCAATTTTATGCAAGTCATAACTTTATGCGACAACGCCAACGCGAATTTTATATGTATTTCCTGGATGAAAATATTTTTCATACGAGCAGGTACTCAGGTCGTGATAAAATATTTAATATGTTACTTTTTATATTAGATGAAATCGATAATGTGAATAACTGAACTTTAATCTTAGTTTTATTTAGAGATAATTTATTCATGTGTTTGTAAAAGCTACCTATCTGTAAATACTGAAACTGATTTTAAAAAGAGTAGAAACGCTTGGATCATTTCGTTATCCCATACAATATCAATATCGATATTCATCTGATACTGGAATAAGCAAATTCTATGAATTACATACCTAAAAGCTATAGTCGTAGCGCGCGGAGACAAATTATTAATCTATGCCTAAAAGCCTTATAGAATTTATATACAGACCTATCTAAAGATTATCTTTTACCTTATATATTATACCTACCTTATAGATTATCTTAATCCCAGGTTCACCATACATCCAGATTTAAAAAAAAATACAAGTATGTAATGGCGGGAATCAAATTCCCAACTTATCGCGCGCAAGCCATCTGTCAAATGCTGCCGTGAAAGTAAGAACCCTTAAAAACGCTTCACAAACATTTATTTTTATGCCTAACGCTTACGTTAATTGCAAAACAAACACCTATTTAACAATCAAAAGTTTTTCCCCTAAAAGCCAAGTATATTCTAAAACGCTGTCAGCGTGGAATATATAAAATATTTAGTTTGTAAGGGCAGAGCCTCCGGGGAGCTGTAATTTAAATAAATATTATTCAGCCACATATTTTATGTATGAGCGAACATCCCTTGATGAAGCGAAAACCACTTAAATGGTTTATACTTATATATTTTATCGTAAGTGTTTGTATTCTGAATGTGTTCGAACAAGTTTATAAAGGTATTAGATACGTTAAATACTTACTAAAGTTATTAATAAAATTTACTCTCTCTTACATATCTCTTTTTCTTCTTAATGTCTTGTTTGCTTTTTTATTTGGGTTTATAGACAAGTTATTGATATTAATAATTACTAGCTTCCCTCCCCTTTCCTTCACTTTCCCTTAGCTTCATACTATTTTAATAACAAAAAATATGAGTTTAATTTTCCTTAATTTAGAAAATAATTATTGATTCCCAATACAAACATCCGCTCCCTTTTTTACACCCTTTGCGTGATAAAACTATCCTATGTCCTTTCCCGGGACTCAAACTATCTCCATACCTTATTTCATCTAAATCGATTCAGCAGTTTAAGCGTGAAGAAGCAGACATTTGTTTCGCATTTATAATATAAGTAGGTATAAATTAAATCATAAATTTATCTGTCATTTTCGTAAGTAATCATCACCGCCCATGGTCAAACGCGAATCAAATGTGTTAGATTAAAAAAAAATAGACTAATATAAAAAATATATCTCTCACTCATTTAAACTTTATACCTTTTCATTTATACCTTAATACGTAAGTGCTACGCCGTAGCTTCATGTTTTAATTCAGAAAAAAACTGTCAATTACAAAACATATCACATATTTAAAGTGAATTTCCGAGTGTCTGTGTGACTAGTCACTTTATAGGCCATATATTCATAGATGGAAAACCGTGAAGTGCACATTGCGCGTTTCGGTCTCAGTCTTATGTTCTGTGGCTGTGTTCCTACCTACCATTAAATGAACCTCTTGCTTAGCCGTCGATATCTAACATAAAAACAAAAACTTTATAGGCAAGTACTCTTCAAGGCAAGACGAAACTATTGCACTATTTTTTTTATATTGTTTCCGGAATTCGTACCCTAAACGCTACTTACTAATGAGAACAAAGGCTGTCATTGTACTTGCTAACATTCAAATTATTCCATAAGTTTCAAAGTTACACGTTATATAACTGAAGCATTGGGAATAATCGAAATTCAACAGCATTTCCTATAGGTGTCATAAGCCAAGCTGACATAGGCTAGATCACGTATCGAACATTAGTTCAACAGTTCCTTTGCCAACTCTCTAATGGTTGAATTGGACGTGCTTGCGAGTTCCAAGCATCGAATAATAATTATAATATACACTTTTTAAGATTTTGCTGCTTGCATCGATTTTTTTCTTCGAAAAACAACTCCGTGTTTATATGAATCGACGAGACCGTAAATTAATATAACATAATAAAGAAAGTACAGAAGTCGATATAAACATTATTAAACATTAATATGCAGTGCATACTATGCACTCTATTTTTTGTATTTTGTTTATGTCAGATATCGACAGACGAGCATGAGGACTTGATGGTAGGTGATACCTCAGACACAGAACATCAGTCAGTCTAAAGGCCGGCAACGCACCTGCAAGCCCTCTGGTGTTGCGGATGTCTATGGGCGGCGGTGATCACTTACCATCACGTGAGCCGTCTGCCCGTTTGCCCCCTATACTATAAAAAAAAAAAAAGTCAATGATGCGCTGTCGACCTAATTTTTACTTCGAGCATTCGGAAATCCATAGACTGAAACCGAAACGCGCAATATGCACTTCACGGTTTTTCCATCTATGAACGGTTTTTCGTTACCCGGTCGGAATTTAGATATTCCTCCCACCCGATCAATGCCCGAAGTTACCAGACGTCGGGAAAACATGCTTACAGAAAATTATAAGCATGTGCTCCCAACGCGCCAACGAGCCCGTCAAGGCCCGCCAACGCCCCTCTTATAACCTATTTAAGTATTCTGATGATAACGTACTCAAACGCAAATCGGCATATTTCAATCAATCAATCAACAATGCG
Source organism: Anthocharis cardamines (assembly GCA_905404175.1). Classification (NCBI taxonomy): domain Eukaryota; kingdom Metazoa; phylum Arthropoda; class Insecta; order Lepidoptera; family Pieridae; genus Anthocharis; species Anthocharis cardamines. The sequence goes on from FR989964.1 coordinate 7,543,141, forward strand.
CTGTCGACCTAAGTTTCATTATAATATTGTATACCGACCGTTTTAATCGTACTCTAATAATTTGTTGGTCTTCAATTCAATCATGTTTTAAAAAGTTCCTGCACAATTTTCATGGTCATTTGCTCAAAGCACAACGCGTGAAGCAAGATAATAACAGCAACGAGTAGCCATTATTGGCACCTGCCGGCCGGCGCTCTTTAAAAGTGCCAATAAATTCAGTAAATTGCTGTTCAAGTGTGAGAACACTCAGATGTCTGCTCGGGCAACACCATCTTTACCAGTAACTGTCTGTTTTATGTAGTTTAATTAAATGTTATGAGATTTTTTGAATGCGATACGAAAATATGAAAACATTATTTCACTGTAATACAAACATAGAAACACACATAAAGGAAAAATATAACTACGGGCCTTATCACTATTCGATTTCTTCCAGGCAAAAAGTACAAGTGAAACAAAAGAGAAGATATGGGAAGTGCAAAAATACCTTGACTATATTTTATTACATAACTACTTGAGCTGTGCATGACAAATGCATGGCTCTTATATAAGAGAATCATAAGAGAGCTCAGTTTAAAAGAATTTCCGATCCAGATCAGATTGGGACTAATTCAATGCGGAAAGAGATAAAAAAATTGAAATATCGCGATGGATCCATAAACTAGAAGGTATTTTGAGATAAAACTATGAACGAGATAATGTTCGACGGGAAATAGGTCTCTGTCTGAAAGGGAAAAAGCGCGGTAAATAAAATATTATGGTTAAGTCCCAAAATTAGAAGTTTGTCAGGAATATTATAGTAAGTTCCATGAATGATTTTTTTATTAGTGCATTGAATCATTCTTAACACAAACAATTAATGTACAAACCCTTTTATTATAGTAGAGTATATGGTTCTAAAATATTATATGTACATTGTACCTACAGTACTTGATATCTCTACTATATAAAAATAAGTCGGGTTTTCCTTCCTGACGCTATAACTCCAGAACGCACGAACCGATTTCCATGGTTTTGCATTCGTTGGAAAGGTCTCGGGCTCCGTGAGGTTTATAGCAAAGATAATTCTTTCTTTAAGAATAATTATATAATTTCGAAGCCAAAATTGTGGCAGAACAACGTCTGCGGGGTCCACTAGTTTCTTTATACACATTTATTTGAAAAATGAAAGAAATAAATTATATTTAAAATACACTTTATTATTCATAAAATCTTTGGTATTAATAAAACATCTATAAAATATAACCTTACGAGTACGTCTACATTTCATAAATTTAAAATAAATAAATTTTGCGTAGATTTATACCACGTTATTTATAAGTATTCAACATAGATTTCTGATGAAAAATAATGCTAACACATCCGTATCTTATTGAATCAACTGATTTAATAATTTTAAGTGTTTCCAAAATCATAAAAAAAAAATTTTTAGAATGTATTTAATTTATAAAACATTTGGAAACGTCCTATAAGTAAAAATACCATAACACCTGCTGAAAAGCTTTCAAAACTTATATATTTCTTTCCAAAATTATAATAAGTTGAGTTTATAATATATTCTTAGTTTATTTTTTTAAACTAGTACTTGATATATTCACAATCAAATAAACTATGTCATTGTTAAATATACAGTCTAATTAATTGTTAAAAAAATGAACACTTACGGCCTTATTCATAAACGTATTAGCTTGATATAGTTAAAATATGTTTTGTCTCGCTCTATCGAATATAAAAATACTATAATGATTCCATTCGTTTATTTAACTTTTGACAGTTCGAGTACTAGTGAAAATAGTTATACCCTATAGTTTTACTGATTTGATTCTTTTTGAAATCGATTTTATCGATTTATTTTTGGGCACTTTTATTTATTATGTATGATGTGGATTTTATATGATGTTTAACCTCACCTTATATTAGTACCTATCTAAGGTTTTTATTCCGTTTGCCGGAGGACATTTCATTGCATAAACAAAATAATTTATGAAATCGAATTATTTCGAACGATTTTTATAGTCTATGGTCATTCCTTACGAATGGCACATCACTAAGTGGGCGGTGACCGTCCATGAAGTACGGTATTCTCTGTAGTACATTCTACAGAATATTATTATGAAACTTCATGAGCGTGACCTGTCACAAGTTAAATAAACGAATGGAATCACTATAACGAAATAAAAAAAACATATTTTAACTATTAAGCTTATAATACGCTTATGAATAAGGACGTTTATATACTCGTATATGGCTTTTACACTGCCGAATGTTTCCCTGTGACGACGCCTGTATTCTTATTATACTCAAATTCCTTGTGTCCATTGATCGGTCTTCTCGCTTCACCGGATTCTGTGTTGTCTTTCAGAAGACCTTTTCTATCGCTACAATAAAAAAAATAGTATCAATTTAATGAGGTTTTAAGTTTAAGGTTTTAAAAAGAGGTTTTATATAAACTGCATTATTTTTAGAGTTTTGTTTAAAACGTCATGATTATTTTTTTCTAATCACTGAGAAATTATTAAATTTCTGATTCTTATCAGAAAGTTTAATTATATTTAGCGGCAATTATGTACCAAATAATTAAGACTCATGAGTACTGAATTTTAATCGTACATGTAACTAAATACGTATTCTAGGCATTATTTCATTTAAATTTACACGAAAGTATATACTATATAATGTAGTTATGTTGTCTATAAAACATAGCAAAAATCCAAAAATAATCTGAAAAAGGTTAAAAGAAAAAGTTTTAATATTATTATACTTTTATACGTCTACCTATTTTCTTACGCTTTAATAGATATAGCATAAAGGATCCAAATCATATTTTACGCTAATTTTACAGTTCTTTTAGTTGATCAACGATTTTACGATAAATAGAAAATTGTTAGTATTTATCTGTGCAAAAACAAATATCAAAATCCCTAACACTGCAAAAACCTACGATACAATTTAAAATTATTTCCTTTACTCAAAATAGTTAAAATTCAAATTCAAACCAAACAAAAATTTTAAATGTGGAATATCAAAATTATTAGACATTTAAAAAAATAAATTCATACTAAGAATGCTTACCGTGCGTTGATTTCCTCAGTTTTCTTATCCTTCTTCTTGTACACGCAACTCGCGATTACACCTTGTCTCTTCAACAGTAGCAGCAAGAAGTCCAGGAACACGAGAGATATGAACGTTACAAATAACGCTATACCTAATATCGCTCCTGCTGTTAGCGAACCCGGTTCTTTCTCTGAAATTAGTATATGTGCTTAGACTTTTACAAAAGTATATGTAAAGGACTTCAACCGGAGTCACTGAAAATCAGTATTGATGGCTATTTTCTATGAATCTCAGCGTATACAGAAGTCTATTCCAAGATATCACTCAGATTTGATTGCTAAAGTACGTTTTCTCTATTGAATATTCGACATGAACAACCTCTTGGAATAAGGGCATAAGTGTAACTTTTCAAGGTAAGTCTTATTTAGGCAATCAATCAAAATCTAGTCAATCCAATATAATTCCAAAATTGATTTAGTTTTAAAAACATTATTACACTAGGTAATTGTTATTGAATTGAATTTTTGTATACTAAGATAATTTATTTCTTATTCTGAAGTTAATTAAGTAGGTTTGCCTTTGCCTATTAGTAAAAGTACCAGGCATTATAGTGTGAAGACAAACCAGTGGCGTAGCTATCATAGGGCAAAATGGTGCAGTGCACCAGGGCCCTGAAGCTGAGAAGGCCCCCTGGGCTTTGGAAAGAGGGGGAGGTAGCTCTTGAAGATAAAAAAATCTCACAAGAATTTAATTTTTTCAAGATTTTAAATGAGCCTATAATGAAAGCACCGAGTGACCGTGATAAGTACCTAATAATTTGAAAATAATTCATTTTGGGTTGTTGCTGAAAAGAAATAGCCGGAGGTGGGCGATTGCGATTTTTGTCTTGTCCACCTAACTACGCCACTAAGACAAACGTTGTTGTCACGTTGTTACTTTAATTAATTTTCTTTATTGCCTTAATTCCCGTGTATTTATGGGACAAAAGTGATTACTACAAGGAAGTTGAACACACACACTCCAACCTTTGCAAAAGAATAAGCGATATAACGCAACTATAACATGGCTTTTAATCTCAAGGCATTGCATTTTATTCCAATTTCCTCACGGGAAGTGATATACGTTTCAAGTCAAGGCGGGCTTTGTGCCTTACTGTTTATGCTTTGCACGAGAATTGTGTATAAAATAACAATGAAACGGATTTATAGATTCAAACAACTTGCAATATTAAACTATTAGGAAATGCACACCTTGTTGATATATTTAAATAAAATAATGTATACCTACCAGATAAAACGCGATTTATTATTTATATTATTTAAATTATTTATCCCGACGCGACGTTTCGGATGCTTTTTAGCAACCGTGGTCGCGGGGAGACAGAAAGATGACAGATGTCTGATTTTTTTTTAATGTCAGATATCAACAAACGGGCATGAGGTTAACTTGATAGTAGGTGATACCTCAGCCCCAGAACATAGACTGAAACCGAAACGCGCAATGCACTTCACGGTTTTTTCATCTATGAACGGTGGTTCGTTACCCGGTCGGAATTTCAATATCCTCCCACCCGATCAATGCCCGAAGTTACCAGACGTGGGGAAAACATGCTTACAGAAAATTATAAACATGTTGTCCCGGTGGGATTCGAACCCTCGACCCATCGATGCGCACGGCAGGTGTTCTACCGAACGCGCCAACGAGTCCGTCAAAATTGATTGGTCTGATATTTGAAATGTCACAAAGTTGCATTATATTAACGCCATCTATTCCTACGGAGTTGATATTTACTGTAATTTTCTATATTATGACAATATTGACTAACGGTGTCCTCTTGTTTTTTATTATGTTTGAATTATTTAAATGTGTTAAAATATACAGTATTTTATTTAAATGTGTGATACTCGCGTTAATAAAAGACAATATTTTGTTAATATATGTTTACCTGGCAATGTTATGTAGGTTGAAGCTACGGTTGAATTACCAAGAGAATTGTGAGCCAATAGTTCGAAATAATAGGTGGTATTTGATTCCAAACTATTTAAATAAAATTCATTTGTTGGATCAATTGACTCCTCATTACATTTATCATTTTGTATTACAAGATCTAAGACCTGAAAATAAAAACAAAACATTTAAATGAAGTAAAAAATGAAGGTACGTTGTATTTTTCAACCGACTTCAAAAAAGGAGAATGTTCGCAATTCGTCTGTATATTGCTTTTTTTTTGTATGTTTACTCCGCAAGTTATGCATGAATTTGGATAATTGTTTTTTTTTGTAGGTAATATTTCAGAGGTGGTCCCATATATATCGGTGCCAGCCAAGAAGGTCAGTTTTATCCTGCTTTTGCAACAAACTTTCGAACGGTACGGAGCGGCATCGGTTGTAAAAAAACTGTTAATAAATATTAAATATGTATATAGGTATACAAGTATCAATAATGTTGTTGATTGTCCTTTAAGGCTGTTGCTTTGCAGGGATGTTACGGAGCTTCGATTCCGGTTTCGAAAGGTCGGAACTTCCGATTGATTTTGCACCTCCGATTCTGATTTCGGTTCCGATAAATTTGAATCGGAGGTTGTAATCGGAGATCGAGCCACGGTCAGCGCTATTTGTTTTAATGTATAAAATTAAGGAAATGCGCTTAGAAAGGTGTTTCATTTTTTTAATTGATATGAATGAAACTGATGAATAATGTTTGTAATTTTATTTTATTACATATCTCTCTTTTGCCTCTGCCTCCGATTTCGGTTCCGGTTCCGATTCCGGTTCCGACAAACCAAATATAAAAATTCCGATTCCGAATTCGGTTCCGATAAAACCACTTCCGTAACATCCCTACTTTTCAGTAATTAATATATTATTTTTTACTTTTTAGTTTAAGTTTGTACACAATATAGTTATAGTTTTGAAGTCGGTTTTGGTTTTTTGTTTAAAAATAATTATCATTAAGTACCGGACAATATCGAATAACGTAGTAATCTATTTGTTCGCCATTATCTTCTGTTATTTTCCATTTGAGTATTCCATTATTTATCGATTCTAAATCTTCGTCCCAAGTTGGTTCTTCTGGGCTTGATCTAAAAAATATTATAATACTAATAAGATATTGTTTTCAACTAAATATACCACAATAAAGACGAAATTCAAATACAATAAAGATGAAAAAGATATGGAAAATGCTTAAGCTGTACAATAATTTTTAGTTTAAAATATAGCAGGTTTGAAAATAAGGCTACTAAGGTAATTTTTTTTTGACCGCCTCCATGGCTCAGTGGTAAGGGTTCGAATCCCGGGGAAACAATATTTTTTAAAATTGTTTCGGTCGTGTAATACACAGATGGCTGATCACCTACTTACCTGTAAATCACACAGACACAGAAATGTCTCTGTCCCATGCCCCACTAGGGGAGTCGGGAATTCACACTAAGGTAAAAAAATGACAAAATCTTACTTTTCAAGTGTAACGAATTCAAGGAAATCGCTCCAAACTCCGGCACCTACATCATTGACAGCTGAAAATCTAATAAAATAACTGCTATTTGGTTTTAATTTATTTATTTTGTAAGGCCTGTCTATAGACCACGTCCGATTGATATGAATGTTTGTGATATTGTAGTTTTTGGCTTGATCATACTCCGCCGTGAAACCTATGACCGGGGGGCCATTGATTTCTTCCGGTCCTTCGATAGCAAATATTACCGACGTTGATGTTATGTTTAATAGTGTTACCTGAAAAATACCAATACGATTGTTTTTTTTTATGTTAGATATCGACAGACGGGCATGAGGCTCACTTTATGGTAGGTGACACCTCAGCCACAGAACATCAGTCAATGATGCGCTGATGACCTACTTTTTACTTCGAGCATTCGGAAATCCATAGACTGAAACCGAAACGCGCAATGTGCACTTCACGGTTTATCCATCTATGAACGGTGGTTCGTTACCCGGTCGGAATTTCGATATTCCTCCCACCCGATCAATGCCGAAGTTACCAGACGTGGGGAAAACATGTTTACAGAAAATTATAAACATGTGGTTCACGACCCATCGATGCGCACGGCAGGCTTCTACCGAACACGCCAACGAGCCCTCATCAACGAGAACAAGTCATCTGTCAGTTGTGATATATACGAGTCAATTTTTCAAGTGGAAGTGCATGGCCAAATTTGAAACTATGAGGAATAGAATATAAATAGAATTTAATATTACAGTATATGATTTTTTTAAATGAACGGGTTCGATTCCTGGCTAGGAATATTGATATTTCAAAAATCCAATGATGCAGTTTTATTTTTCATCAAACGGCCTCGAGACTCCTTTGAGTACTTTTCACTATTCCTCATAGTTTCGAATTTGGCTATGGACGACCACTTGAAAAATTCACTCGTGTATGTTTAAAGAAGTTTGTTTCACATATTTTTTATAATATACCTACTTGTTTTAAAATATATATTATATGAAACAAATTTCAATATTGATTATCACAAACAATACAGTAATGCGAGTGGGTGAAAAATGATCAGTGTGAATATTTTGAATAACGTTACACGCTGCATATATGTGTTTAAAATCATGTATTACACAGTACTAATCCAAAATCTTAAATCAATGCTTATTTAAAATCCGTTTTATATAAAGAAAATTAAAAAGCAGCCGATCACTATATAAAATGTTGACAACTAATTGACTATAAAATATTATATTATAGTGTCTAATACTAAATATATGTATATGGAGTATTATTTTTTATTTCAAGTTAATTTTCTAGAAAATGAGCAAAGCTTTCTCTTAAAAAATATTTTTCTTACGTTTCTAATAAGTGGCGGTGCAAATCCTTCCAAAAACACAACAACTTTTTTAGCTTCTCCATAGTCATTTTTAGCTATGCATTCATAAACGCCATACATTGTTTCATTTTCAACCATAACGGGTACATTATTATCATTTTCTATAATAATTCTGTTGATTTCCAATTGTTTTTCTGTTGATATATCGCTGCCTTGATACCTTAAATAAATTTTTTTGTCGTTTTTCAAAATTATTTCGGAATGATTTGAAAACCGTAATAAAACCTTGACAACGACAAAGTACTTCGGTCTTAGATTACTCAGTATATGGAAGAAATAGCCGCCTTAAATTCCTTTTAATTTTTAGGGCTATGTACATAATATCTTCTTGGTTCAAAAAGGTTGAACATAAATTAATAGAAATAAAACCTTATTTTCTTCTTCCAATTATTATAATAAAAAAAAATACCTTACAGATATACATAATAATAATACAAAGGCAATTACTGATTATTATTACTGGTTATTTAATGCGTCTCTCCAACTGAAATGATACCTTTTTTTTTCATTTGCATTTCAAACCTCCAAATTTGTAATCGTTTTGTTAGTAAAACGAGCTTAGGCTTTATATTTGTAACAATAGACTCTAACTGCGAAAACTTGTAAATGCTAATTAGATTTTTCATTGTTTGTCATTCTAGAGTATTGTACTGTTTGTTTTCCGAATAAATAAAAATAAAATAAAATAAAGATCAGAGATTGCTTTACGTCAAGTAATCGAAGACTTCTAATAGCTACATTGAATGCCTTCACAGTAATAGCATTAAAGTCTTCACTTCAAATAACTAGGTGTTGGTATAATTGAATTTAATTCCTATATCTTAAAATATAAATACAAAACATACCTCCAAGTAATCTGAGCTGGTGGATTACTGTCATGATCACAAGTTAAATTGACAGGGTTTCCACTCCAACCCCAAATGTTTTCAATAGGTTTGCTGAAGTAAGGTTTATACAGAACTGATAAAAACATCTCAGCAGTCGTTGTATCCACTGTTAAATAGAGATGTAAATAAGAATTAAAAAAAATATAAATAAAACTTCACGAAATATTTAATATTTTAAACTATTATGACTATTGAGGGGTTCTAATGAAACACAAATTAAAATCATTGCTTGGAGTCAAAAAGAAACGCGTTATTCTGTAGAAGAAGCCAATAAGTGATATCTATTTTTAACTAAAGAATTTATATTATTCATACAATTCATTTAAGCTGATGGATGAAACGTTTGCGTATAGCTGAGATGAGAATGTTGAGGTGGATATGTGGAGTGACAAGATTAGATAAGATAAGAAATGACTATATAAGAGGATGTTTGAGAGTAACGCCAGTGAATGAAAAATTGAAAGGTAACGTTAGGCCTGGTATGGGCATGTTACGAGGAGAAATGAAAGGCATGTATCTAAAAAAGTTTTGAATATTAAAGTGGATTAGGGGTATAGGGGAAGAGGGAGGCCAAAAAAAACATGGATTGACTGTGTGAAGAATGATATGTGTATGAAAGACCTGTGACTGATGATATGGCGAGTGAAAGGCGAGAATGGAAAAAGAGAACATACTGCGCCGACCCCAAATAAAAAAAAGGGAACAGGCCAGGAAGGAGAAGAAGAATACAATTCATTTGAAGGACCTTTGGTATTCTTAACTATGATAACAATCTTACCTTCATTTGTGGCATTACAAATGTAGCTACCCTCATGGCTTCTGTTAACTCGAAGGAAGGATAAATAAAGTTCGGATTCTGTATCACTTATTGTTTTGCTTTCCCAAACTATGCTAAAAATTTACAAGACACAATGGTACATAAAATGAATTATGGTACCTTCTTACATTTGTTTTCCAAAATTTCATCCTAAACTTAACTTAACCTAAGGAAAGCGAATTTTCTTTTTATTCTTTAGACCAATCATAGATAAGAAATATATTGTAGTTACAAAAAGCTATGAATTTACGAGTTCCTTAGACATGACGTCAATCTGTTTCACTCAGATTAAAGAACAAAGCTGTTTCACTGATCATTTTTTCTTTACAGGTTAATAGCAGTTAATAATCAGCTTTCTCTGCTTCATCATTATTTTAATTGTAGGTATTCAAATCCACTAATTTCAGTGCGCACTGCTCAATACCACATTATTTTTGTATACTCTTACATAATTGTTCCATACAAAATAATAGGAGTTAATTTACCTAAGATCTTCTGACTCTCCCAAGAATAGCAAATTTATATGCGGTATTGGAATCCCATATGCTCTACATACAACTTGTACCGTACCATCTTCTACGGCTGTTACATTATTGAACTGCGTAATATTGGGTGGAACTAGAACCTGTTCAAAATTATAGAAGAATACTCATTACAAACATGCTACTACTATATTACCTACTTAATGTTTCATGTGCTTTTTTTAAAAAGGCACCGATTTTAGATTTTTAGTGATAGGTACTTCCATAATTAATCACACTCACTCAATTCATTAATCTCGTAAAAAGAGGTCGCTACGAAACAATTTAAATATCCATAATATTTGTTTACACGCGATCATAGAACGCAAATACTGTATAATGTTACTTATAGACGCTTTGTATATATTAAGAAAAGAAAACTTATCAAAAACGCGTGAACTATAAGTAACAATTTTTGTTCCTAATAAAACTGAAACACCTATTAAAAATCTCTCATTTGTTTCAAATACGTTTATTACTTTTTTAGTGTACCTATACTTGTTGTTTTTGTTGTTTATAACATTTCTATACTATAAAAGTCTCTTCTTTTAAGTGATAATAATGAGAATTATAAAATTAAATATTTTCTCTGAGCCATCAAATTAATTATTATCTTTTCTTCGGGCGACGCGGGCGTACTCTGAATCCCTATGGGCACTTAAGTCTCTAGAATCCATCGCTAGACTTGTGATACTACTGTGAAATCTTTATGAGGATTATTCCATAATCTTAAAATTATAACTTACCTTAAGCTCAATTTCCTTCGTATGATTTCCAGCAATGTTTGAAGCTATACATTGATACCTTCCTCTATCACTCACTTCTATGTTTTCAAATTCTATCTTATTCAGAGTCTGCTTGAAATTATCTTTCACTTCATTATCATCCTGAAATAATATTAAAATTAAAAAGTGCCATAAATTAAAACTCCGAATGCTTGAAGTAAAAAGTAGGTCGATAGCTCGATGGCTGGGGTATCACCTTCCATCAAGTGAACCTCATGCTCGTCTGTCGATATCTAAATAACATAAAAAAATTATTTTCTGCCAAATTTTATTTTATTTCTTACATTATTGGAAACCTTTTTCCAACTATATTCTGGAGGCGGTATACCACTAGCAATACATTCCATCGCCGTCGACGCTCCTTCATATACTACGTTATCCGGAATTGCTACTAATTCTATAATTTCTGGCATCGAAATCACCTGAAATCAAAATCATTCCTTATTAAAATGTTGCTCGGTTTTTCCATGGCCAGGGTCGGATTTAGGAGAAGGCATCCAAGGCTACAGCCCGGGGCTTCCACAAAAGTGGGGCTTCGGAAAAAAACTTTCAAATTCGGACGACTAAACACTAGTAAACAACTTGCCCTTTAATATATTTTTTTGCTGCTTTACCTTTACCTACTGACTTTGTATTAACAATATTATATTCAATATTGTAAAAAATGTTCACTTTATTTGGAAAATAATTTGTAATTCCACTCGTTTGTTGCCACAAGGACTGGCTTCTAAATCCGACCCCGCCCATGACTCAAAATGAAAGCAAAAATGTTTGCGAAATTCTCCGGATTTTTCTAATAAGTTCCTGGTTAATTATTATCATAATTTAGGTTATATTTTTTTACTTTTTACTAAGTTTCAGATACCTCAACTTTAATGTCAATAGCGACTTCTTCACCAGTTTCTAGGTCTGATGCAGCACATTTATAAACACCATTGTCGTCTTTGCTTATATTTCGGATTAATAAACCCATTGCTGATATATCGTATTTGTTCTCATCCGTTACCTTAAATTATAAATTATGGAAATCAATTGACAAATAAAAATATGTTGTGACACAAATGCTTAGTATACACGAAGCAAATATTTGTATTGCGACTTTCAACGGAAGTCATTTATAATTTACGCAGAGAAATATACGCGAATATATGAAAAATAAATTCTCATAAATATTAAGTAGTCGATCACATTGAAAAGGTGACTTCTGAATTTGCTTTTCTCCTTTTAAAACATTCGGCATATATTTTAAATTATTTTGTTTTGCAAATATCATTTGTGTTTGTGAGCAGATCTCAGCGACCGTTAGGCTGATTTAAAATGTGTGTGCCTAAATAATTATTAGCAAAACTATTTAATTTTTTTAAATTACAATACTTTGGTAATGTTAACTGCTCCAATATGCCGTTACGGAGCATAATATCTATCACTGCGGCCACGTAGTATTACCAAAGAACATAGATGTACATAGAAGAACAGGCATTATAGTTGCGCTTGGTGCGGATTCTCTGGGGTAAGAGTAGTTCTTACCCCGGCCGACGCGGCGCTGCTTATATCCGTGTGAAGGCACACTCTGACGCTGGTGTCATAGCGCGCACTCTCTCGCATCCAGTCGTTAGAGTGTTATTGCCATGCGCTCGTAAGAGCAAGCGAGACAACGCGAGGGGAGGAGTCAGCGGACTGCTTAGATGTGTGTGTCACACCGATACATTGCCGCATACTCTACAGTTCAAAAATAGAACTATTTTGTGCCAAAAGTTTGTATGGCCTGTTTTCTATGCACATCTATTTTCTGTGGTATAACGCATTAAATGAGTCTATTTTTGAGCAAATGTTATCATTCAAGAAGTTTCTTACCTCAATCGGCTCAAAATTATCCTTATGCCAACTGATGAGTGGATCTACGTCACCTCTGGCTTCGCAATTAATTAACGCATCACTACCACTAACGACATACTGTGTTTCCTTCGTATTAACGAAATAAGGGGGATCTATAACACACCTAATTAGTATTATTATGGCTTTATGTAATGGTTTAAGAAGATGGTACGAAAATCCTTAGATCTGAACGTATAATTTCAAATAAAATTATGATTTAAATGATAATTTGGGTATCTTATACAATTTATATTATATTTTAAAAATATTTTACTGCCATACAGTAAAAGAGATGTTGGTCAAGTGTTTGAGACATACAATCTAAATTAGGCCAAATAATTTTGTCATATAAATTGGCGATTACGTTTACTACCAAAACAAGCAATTATAAAGTATTTAAACATGTCTCATATCAACAGCGTCTCAATTACATGTTGTCTCATAATAGAAGCGGAGGCCTAATAAATTATTATTATATTTCAAGCAATTAATGGTTATGACTACACGCACCGTATGCTTCCACGTCGTATGTATGGGAATATTGCCTCCCATTATAATCCGTCACGCATTTGTAAGCACCAGATATCGATCTACTTATATTCGTTATATAAAGGCTGTAGGTCACTTCATCCCACCATTCCGTGTATACGTTTGAATTTGTACCTGGTCTTGTGGAAATAATTATTTAAGAAAAAAACAAATATTAATAAAATAAATACAAAAAAATATTAAATTATAAAAAGCACCTTAGTTCTGGGAAAATTTTAATAAAACACTAACTAACTTACTTATGATAGCCTATAAACAGTGGCGAGACCACCATACAAGCCCAAAAGCCCGGCTTGGCCTATTAATGCAACCATAAACAGAAATTTAATAATTCCGTAATTATATAAGACATAATATGTAACTTATATGTTTACGTAATTATAAATGTTATGTATATACATTATACACGTATTACGTCAAAATCGGCAAGCTGGGTTTTTGGGCTTGTATGGTAGTCCCGCGACTGCCTATAATGTGTTATAAAAAATGAAAGTTATTTCACATATTATTAAACTGCCATACTCATGGACGGTTAATTCATATTGTTAATAAGGAAAGCACTAAAATTAACATAAAGTTACACTTTTATTTTTAAATTAATTCTATGACAATACTTTTTTAGTGCTAACAATAACTTTAATGCATTGAGTATATTTATGGTTTTAGTATTTTTTTATAAATAAACTAGCAACATGGCTACTCGCTGATAATGTAGATTTATATTGGTGAAAGAATTTATAAAATCGGTCCAGTAGTTTTTGAGTTTATTCATAACATATATATACATAGTATAGATAAATAAATTTAAATGATAATAATTAGAATATAATAGCAAAATAATTATTACCCCGATGGCAGTATTTCTTGATCATGTATATCGTACCACTTCAGTGTTATTCTTGAGGAAGATGGCTGGTCACATCGGCATTCCATATAAAAAGTATTCCCTGTTTTTAATCTGTATTCAAAATCCTGGTTGCCGATAAAACAGGCACGACATTCTGCAAAATAAATTAAATTTTTTTTATGTACTTAGGTATATTATCATAAATTTACCTCAATTTAACAGTCAGGTTTATATTTCATTACAGGTATGGTAATTATTAAAATCATTTAACTATAGATTTTATATACACAATATCTTATTTCGAAAAACATAAGTAATTTTCTTTTTTAAAATTCTGGAAGGCCCCATTTCGGTATTTGACTGACTGATTAATGACTCAACATTGGTAAATATGTATTTCTATTATATTTAGATTAAATTGTTAATAATTTATAAAAATAAATATCGTCGCTCTAGATGTGACCCCTCGTATCTGCAAACTCATATGATTTACATTTTCCATATAGAAAGATACTCTATATTTCTACATCAATTTTATAAAATCATATGAATTTGCAATTATACAGCACCTTGTAATTGCAAAATCATATGAATTTGCAATTACAAGGTGCTATGTACATCTAGAGCAACGATATACAATATGTACCTATATATTTTATTAATTACACTTTGGTCATCCTAATTAACTGGCCTAGCATGACAACCACGACAAAATTTCGAGCCTTTTTCTCTTGTTTTAGTAGATTATCTCTTTGTCTTCCGAATCTAATATATAATATACGCACTACGATCGACAATTTTCTCGTAGAAGACATAAATTTTGTTGAGAAGACAAAGAGATGTTGCTGTTTCTAACGAATATTGTTCTCACATTGTTTATTATTATTTTTTAACGGGAAGACATATATCTCGACACCTACTTTGTATCAATTCGTCCACGAGATATCTGTTGATGCTAGGCATGCTAGGCGGGCGGAACAATGATAATAGTAACCTATATTATATGCCTAAACTACAGAACTAAGAATCACATAGAGTCAATTTTTATATGCATATCTACGCATATATTATGATAATTACCATCAGTCGCTGACTCCAGATTAGTTGGTAATCTAAGAAGCTAAATGAAAGTTAGACGGAAATTTGTTGATGGCAAATCTTATTTAAGTTCCACCAAAGTTGTTGAGATCGCAATATGACTCTCCCTTGCGGAACGCCTTGCTAAACTTTTGTTTAAACTAATTTATCGTTCGTCTCGCATTTCAAGATTGATGGGGTAAATCAGTAATGTTTTAGATATTAAGATTAAAACAGGCATTTGCATATTATTTATTTAATAACCAATATTTAAACTTTTAATACAAAACTTGTTCTTGTTATCTAACATAAATTCCATATTAGTCAATTTAGATCTAAACGTTATGACACGTTTATATACTATACGTACTAAGAAATAATCAAATGTAGCAAAAGACCGTTGCGGCATAGAATATTTCAATAATTGTGCCAAAAAATGTATTAATCTCTGTGGGATATGTTTTTTAAATGTCAGATATAGATAAATGAGCGTCAGTCTTATATTATGTTAATACTTAAACCACAGGATATTTTTCCGTGATATGCTGTCGACGTATTTTTACTTCGAGCATTCGGAAACCTTTAGTTTAAAACCTTAATTTGCAATATGCTCTTCACGATTTTGCCACATATTCGAATACGATAGGCAATTCATTACAATCAGAGTTTTAATATTCCTCCCACCCGTTTAATGACCAAAATGACCAGACGTAGGGAAAACTGAAAATAATTAGCATAGGAACTTAAGATTCTCTCCCCCATTCACCAACTAGCACCTTCGTTCCATTTTTGAAAAGAATTTTCTAATATTCACTCAATAAAGAAATGCAATGAATATCTTAACTCGATAAATCTAATATAGCAAGTTTAAAAAAGGTATTTTGTAATATTTATAGTAGGTATAATGTATATACATATTGAACCAATTACCAATATATGCGAAGTGCGAACTGTCAACCTCACTACCATCGCGTCGCCATGGTTCATTTAACGTCTAATCATGAAAGACAGCAGTAATGTAATCAATCAAATTAAACCTAATGACCAAAATTGCATTAGATGGTCCTCTAATGGAAACGTTTGTAGGGTTTCTTATAAGTGTGTGAAAATTCTATCGATTATACGACCCCATAAGAAAATAGCCAGACACTTTTCGACAATCAGTCGTAGATAGAAAAGAAACCTCATATAACATGTTATTGTTGTTTATTTATAATATTATCCTTACTAATATACATATAATAAGAGCGTGAGTTTTTTTGTTTGTCATTATTTCATAGAAAAATAAATCAACGGATTAGTTTTTTGCATAGGGTAGTTCCTAAAAACGGACAGTTGTAGACACATCTAAATGTTTCCACTCCGGTGAACCACTAGTACAATGCATTCAGTAACATAATCTTGTCAATTAATGTATATACTGAGTATCTAAATAGAGATAGAAAATAATAACATCAAACTATTCGTATAAGCCATTTTGTATGGAACCGTTTGAAATTTTTGTACCGACGATAAAATAAGTGGGACTTTGATCTTTACAAACAAAGAAGAACAATGTACCTACTCATTAGTATTGAAAAATATTTCACAGACTCGAACTGGCAGAAATATTCTCTACTTTACAAAGTTTTATCAAGTATTTGTAGCGTAAAAATTCATGTCGCAGCAAAGTCTTTTGCTCATTGTTTTTATTTTGATGTCGATCGTTAACATCGAGACATCGTGTTCCGTGCCAGAATACGGAATATTTATTTCGAACATATTTCAAACTAGAGGTTTAAATAAAAATTAAATATTGTGTCACAGACTCACAACTGATAGAATATCACATTTAATATGAAAATAAAACCTATTTTTTTAAAATACAAATAAAAATAAAACAATATCCTAGATCTTAAGTAATTATACAACGTTCGAACATTTCGGCAGGTTCTCAGTATACTGACATCATTGATACTAGCTCTGGAATCCCTTGAAGTATGCACCAGCCGCAAGGACAAATCACGCACCAATTCTTTAGTATGCATCAAACAAGATCACAGTCTTTTTTTTCTCAGCTGTTAATCAGGGGATATTCATATGTACCCATTTATGAGGAATATTTGTGGCATCTAAGCCTGATCAGCAGTAGCGGCTCACTGGCACGTAGGCTCATACAAGTACCCGTACCAAAAATATAGTTTTTTTCAGCCAAGTTTGAAAATCTAATGTGCTAGGGGCGAATGGGTACACTTTGGGGCGATAATCGAGAGGTAAGTGCTGCTTAGTCCGAAACTTCATTGAAAAGAACAACATGCAAACTTTTAATAAAAGAAGCAAGTTATAATTTTAACATTAACTTAGTATTCAGAAGCAGTAATTTTAAACCGACTTCAAACATCTTTTAAATAATAAAAATAACTAAAATATGGTACTCATAATATTATATTACCCATGTAGGTACATTCTTTGTTCAGTATTCACGCATTCAATGGAATAATTTAGTCATAAATGTGTTCAAATTAGCATAACTAGGTCAGTATGTTGGCCTTTGAACAAAGCAGAAATGGTTTGTTGTAACTAACAATAACTTTAATTTCAAATATTGTGTTTGTACGATCCTACAGCTATGTATGTCGGATATCGACCTACGAACATGAGGCTAACTTGATGGTAAGTGATACCTCAGCCACAGAAAATCGATCAATAATATGCTGATTCACGATCACTACGAGCATTCAAAAATCGATGAGTGAAACTTCACGGTTTTTCAATCTATGAACAAACCACCTTTTCCTGTCAGAATTTTAATATTCCTCCCATTCGATGCCCGAAGTAAAATGGAAGGAACATTGCTTATTTAAACATACAAATGACCCGTCCCGGCTACGCACGAAAAGAATAAGACAGCATTTAGTATGCTTGATATTTTAAACTATTAGCTGACCCTTATCCACTTCGCTAGGCGAAATATCTCTCAGAGTATCTAAAGAGTAAAAAATATCCTCAAAAACTTTAACATTTATATCTATACCTACTAATATTATAAGGAGGAAAGGTTTGTTCCGATGTAACTCATAAACTACTGGACTGATTTTAAAAACCCTTTTACCAATAGAAAACTACATTATCAGCGAGTAACATAGGTTATTTTTTTATAGTACATCTAGTAGGTACATTGCAAGCCGGGGCGTGTTACTAGTTATTCATAAGATACTTATAAACCTTCGTATTGAATCACTCTATCTATTGATGAAAACAACATTAAAATCCGTTGCATAGTTTAAAAGATCTAAGCGTATAGAGACGGCGGGAAGCGACTTTATGAGAGAGATAGAGACTGTAGAGATTTATAAAAAGGAAGTTGTTAACATAAATTTTAAAGATGAATGAGTCAAATACTTAATGTAATTCTAGACTTTAATAAAAGCCCGTAACCTTGGCCAAATGCAAGTAATCAGACATTACGACGATCTGACATCACTACTATTCCCGTGACAAAGGATTTTTCAAGGACTGGATGTTTTTACGACATTTTAAATGAAGTAATGCAGCTGTTTTATATTGGATTTATGTTTTGTTACCAACTTCATAATTATGTCTAGTGTTTAAGAAGGCCATATTGATTTAATAATTTTTTGAGTGAATGAAAAAGTGTTGGCTACAATGATTATAACTAGTTGATAACTAAACGGAATTTGTAATACACTTAATATTTGTTAAGTTTTGTTATATGATGGGCTCGTTGGCGCATTCGGTACAACACCTGCCGTGCGCATCGATGGGTCGTGGTTTCGAATACCACCTAACACATGTTTATAATTTTCTGTAAGGATGTTTTCCCCACGTCTGATAACATCAGGCATTGATCGGGTAGGAGGAACATCGAAATTCCGGTCGGATAATGAACCACCATTCATAGTCTATGGAAAAACCGTGAAGTGCACATGGCGCGTTTCGGTTTTAATCTATGGATTTCCGAATACTCGAAGTAAAAAGTAGGTCGACAGCGCACCGTTGACTGATCAAGTGAATCTCATGCTCGTCTATCGATATCTAACTTAAAAAAATATGATTTCGATTAGGTGTATTGTAGAAACGAAGTAAATGTCAAGATATAATTATTATAAAAACAACGCAATATACGTCGGATACATGAGATATCTAAGGAATGTTATTTTACTACCTAGCAACCTATATATTTTTACGAATTCATTTGAGAAGCAATTTTCATAGCATTCTAGCAAAAAACCGTAAAGGAGAAATATATTTTGACTTTGAGGATTCAAATTATCTCTATGACATATTTCATCAAAATTAGTTTAGCCAATTTATCTTAAAAATTTATCACAAAGCCAGTTATAAAAAAACATTTTTAAGATAAATATCTTAAAAGTGTTTTTTTATAACTTGTACAATATTATATAATAAATTATATGGACTTAAGTTTGTATACCAATATTCTTAAAACATTAAAGTTCTTAGTGAAGGCAATATTTCCAGTTGCCATATAACATAATGGCTTCCAATGCTATTCTTTCTGCTATCCCGTTAGAAAGTTGTGACAGCAAACCGTATATAAAGTCCAAGATCTTACGAAAACAACATCCAAACAACCAACAACTACTAGTTTACACTTACACCAAGAGCTTTTAAAATATATAGACCGTATACCAAACACAAAGAGATCTCATGAATCTTAGGAAACAAAATTTCCCTCCCCTTGAGTTGTATCGGTTCGTTAGTAGAAAAGCATTCGGAACCGCATCGATGCGATTTAATGTTATTTCTCCCAAGTGAAAGAATTAGCACATTGGAAAATAGCTTGGGGCGATACCCTTCCAAGTATCAATTTATACCTAAAACAAGAATATCCATTTTAATCTTATATGAAGTATTGCCTTTTTTTTCGCTTATTTGAATTTGAATTACTATTCTTATTAGGGCTGAAATATTATGATGCAATTTTGTCTTGACCATATTAAGTATATAGGATGGTCTTAATATTTTAGGAGTTTAACACTACGTTCTGGTAGGTTTAGTGTTAACAATACTAGAGGTGTAAAAGTAACGAAAAAAAACCGTACCCGTATGTATTCGTTACTATACATTCAGTACTCGTTACTATCGTATCGTTACTCGTTACTCCTAATACCTCATAACATGCTATGTTATGCTAGAGAAACAAATTTACAGAACTAGTTTAAGTTGCGCGCGGGCGTGCGATTTAATTAATTGTTTGAAAATTAAGTTACAGTGAAATAATTTTAGAATTTCATGAGAGACTAAAACTTTCACTTTCGTTTATTTCATACTATTACATAAAATGTATGAAATTTTAGTTGCAAAATTTTATGAAAACACTTTCATAAAACACTCACTCACTTTCACAAGTATATACTTTTTTTTACTGCATACTCTGTTAAAGAAAACTTTGTTTTGAATATTTGAAGTTACATTGCGTCATTGAAATAGCGTATGTAACCATGATACGAAACATGCGAGTAACGAAAAGTATTCGTGAGTAACGTTTCGTTACTCGGTACTAGATGGCGTACCCGTTACTCAGTAACGAATACATACGGTTTGTTACAGCTCTAAACAATACGCTATCGATCTATTATTTTTACTTGGATGGTTCGGAACGTCATACACTGAACTACTGAAGCCAATACGATGAAATTGATATCCTGAAATGCTCACCTTCTATAAACATACAAAATATACATATACCTACCTAAACATAACAAAATCGGCAGGATTCAAATCCGCATAGAAAAGAAATCATTTTTTTTTCTCTAAACTAAAGACCCATTTTTTGTCAACTAATCACAAGTTTAGTCATTATTCTATATATTTTATTTTCTACGTAGATATACACTAAATAATAAAGTGATCGTGATTAGGTGCCTTTAAGTTACTTACAAATGTAACATAAAAGCTATTTTACGACTATCCAAATACTCCAAATATCAGTTAAACAGCTAAAACCAAACAAACCACCGTATCTAGTTCAACGGGTCATAGGAAGTACATTTTCATTTGTCCTTTGTGAATATCATAACAAATGTGTTAACTGTTTAGTCATCTGACATTGTTGACTGTACAGTCACACACTAATCAGTGTCCATCTAAATAAAACTTATATAACTAGAATTTAACAATTAATATTGTCTTTTATTAACGCGAGTATCACACATTTAAATAAAACTGAGACTGTCTCCCGCGACCACGGTTGCTGTAAAGCATCCGAAACATCGGGATAAATAATTTAAACAATATAAATAATAAATCGCGTTTTAATCCGGTATACAGTATTTTATTTAAATTTAACAATTAGATACATCTATCATAATCAAATAAAATACATAGCACCAACATAGCACATATAAAAATGCGATGCGTTTATCACCGGAAGTTCTGGGTTCGAATCCCGGGGAAACAAGATAAAAAAATTGTTTCGGTCGGGCAGGGCACAGAAGGCTGATCTCCTGTAAAATAAAATGATTAGTGAAACAGACACAGAAATGTGCCGCGCTAGGGGACTCGGGAATTCACTACTATACATTATTAAACAGCAAAACATGCGCACTATATCAAGTGTTTTTGAACAACCGTATACTATGTTTTAAAGCAAATAAATTACTATTATTATTATTATCAAAGTGACCTAATCAGGGTCGGAAAAAAGGGTCGGATTCGCTAGCAACTACAGCCACGGATGTTCACCCTCCACAAAAAGGGAGATAGTGCATGGCTTCGAAATCTTAGCTATGATTACACCGAAGCCCTACTTAAAGTCAATACATAGCCGACCTTCTCAAATAATATCTAAAAAGGTACTGATATAGTAGCACTTTTATATCACCTATTTTAAAAGTTATCGTAATTTAAAGATAACTGCGAACAACGTTGTGGGCACCATCTAGTTAAAAAAACTGAATTCATAGCTATTATCTAATATTTTGTTTCTAATTATATTTGAGTGAAAACTTAGTGAGTTTGTCCTTATTTCATACAAACGGATTGATGATAGTAGGAGACGTACAATGGCTATTTTTGTATCAAAACAATATCCGAATATTTCCACGCAAGCGAGTGGTATATAATTACTTTGTAGGCAAGTGTGTACACTATTCCAAGAGAATTCTACGTATTATGCGGCCGGAAAGCAAATTGTTATAACATACCTACTACTTGTACTCGTATCTACTGCGTATAATCCCATCTAAGCTAAAATCAACAATATCTCGTAGTTCCGAGTCGTGTGATAGGTAGGACTAAACATAGCTCTATATGAGATTTGCATTTAACATTTAAATTTAGAATCATACTATTTTCACTTTGAGTTATGATTTTAGACGTATGAATAAATCGCATAATAATATGTACATTTTATATTTGAATTTTTGCATAATATTCTCTTAACATTATTTTGAATTTGGAAGCTTTTTCAAAAACGGAAATCATTTTAATATTCCTATAATAAATTAATGATACTTCCGTTTATTAACATACCAAGTACACAATGTCAAGAGAAGCTACCTATACATTATTTTTTATAAATAAACATTGCTATTATGGTAATCTATACACGGACTATACGATTTGACAAGAAGGAGACATTAGATATGTTTGTATGTGTGTGTATTGTGTGTATTTAAATAAAGATTCAAGGAAGTTGGATTTAGTGGCAAATTAAATGAAAATGATGTTATCAAGAAACATGCAATGAGGCTGATAGATATATGATGAAGTTTGATAGAAATGACAAAGATTTAAAATAAATTTTAGACCTAAAATAAACTGCCAATCCACTCATTATAATATTAAAAATACATTGGCATTATTGACAAAATATATCTCGATATAACAATCCGTTCGGAAATTCACAGGATGAGGCCAAAACGCGCAACCTGCATTTTACGGCCCTTTCACCTATGAAGAGTATGTTACCTGAATGGATTTTCGATATGATCGTTTATGCTCGAAGTAGCCAGACGTAGCCTGTAGCCGTGTAATGCTCGTAGCATAGCCATAGGGCAAACTAGTTTCTTTCTTTGCTAGTTTCCTACATGTATGTAGGAAACTAGCAAATCTGCGTGTAGCATTCACGTTCAAAACGTCAATTTCAATATAAAATAATTGTAGTATAGTATCGAAAAATCGGAAATTTTATTTCGCCTCAATTAATCGGGAATACTATGTGTTGGCTTTGTTAATAGAAATAAATTACTAATCTAAAGAAACTTTGCAAATTAGTTCTGTCGTTCCAGAGATTACCTTCTACAAACAAAGAAACATAGTTTATGTCTTTATTATTTTATTACTTATAAATAGCTATACCCGGCATGCGGTGTAATTCCATGTAACGTAAAAAATAATTTTTATGTAAATAACCTACCAAAGTTTCATCACAATCTGATAAATAGTTTAAGAGTGCATAGAAAACAAACTGACATTGATTTTTATTTTTTATAGATAGATTAGACCTAAAGGGACTTTATAACGCATTTAATGAATATTATAGGAAAATAAAATATAAAAATCAAATTAATATTTCTAATAGCGATTTATTATATACTACCAACACGCCCCGGCTTCACACGGGTGCAATGTAGATACACAAAAAAGTCAGTCCAGTAGTTTTTGAGTTTATTCATAACATACAAAAATACAAATCGTTCCTCTTTATAATATTAGTATAGATATTGATAAAGACTGTAAAACTTATAATTATTATGGTTAAATTTTTAATTATATAAGTATTTTTTTTATTACAGAGTGGTCAACCGAGCAGGTTATCTGATGGTCAGTAACCATCCACCGTCCATGGTTATCCGCTAATTAAATTCTCAGATATGTTGTCGGCTTTTATATATAACTTGTAATATGGTTTTAGCACTATATCCTCGATATGCCTATTATTTATCTGTTAATTTTGCGACTACCCAAAATTATTGATTACATACAAGTATATTATTTAATAAAGAAAATAATTAGATGCTAAAACACAGGCGACGTTAAACTTATATAACGTGGCTAATAACCGTAATTGCCATATAAATAACTTATACGTAGCTTGTTGGGATACGTTATTACGAGAGTTTAATTAGGACGCGGAGTTCATTAAGCGGCTAACATCAAAGGAAAGAAAGTATTATTATTTGTACTATGTACTATGTGCTACTAATGAACCGTAAATTTCTTTAATACAGTCTTTTATATGTACAATGTACATACTTAATATTGTCTTTTATTAACGCGAGTATCATACATTTAAATAAAATACTGTATAAAAGAAAGTAGATTCTTTCCCAGACTAGTACGTGAGGCTATTGAAATTAAAAAACATCCTAACTTCAATAGAGAAGATGGTTTGACTTTCTAACACCTGGGATCCAGTAATTAAAAATCTAAAACCCCAAATCAAACATACTAAATAACAAGAGGAGACCGTTAGTCAAAATTACAGTAAATATCAACTCCGTAGAAATAGATGGCGTTCATATGTAATGGTTGCAGCTACTTACAAAATATTTGTAAAACAAAAACTTGGCGATTAAAGAGTGGCGGCGAGTTTCTTGCCAGTTCTTCTCGTCCGCTCTACGCCCTTGATTTGGGAAGTGGTAGTAAATGTAAAATTAGAAGCATTTAAGCATATATTTGTTTTTTTTGTTAGAAAGAACAATTTTTAAAGTTCTTCTAACATAGAATGCTGCTGTTATATGACGGACTCGTTGGCGCGTTCGGTAGAACACCTGTCATTCGCATTGTTGGGTCGTGGGTTTTCAACGGGATGACATGTTTATAATTTTCTGTAAGCATGTTTTCCTCACGCCTGGTAACTTTGGGCATTAATCGGGTGGAAGGAATATGATATTCATAGATGGAAAAACCGTGAAGTGCACATTGCGCATTTCGGTTTTAGTCTATGGATTTCCGAATGCTCGAAGTAAAAATTAGGTCGACAGCGCATCATTGACTGATGTTCTGTGTTTGAGGTATAGGTCAACAATCAAGTGAACCTCATGCTCATCTATCGATATCTGACATAAAAAAATTCGTCGTTGTCAGAGTCAGATTCATACGTCGCGTCGTAGAACAACGGCGGAACTGCAAAACGGCTACTGAGGGCCTATCACGAACAACTATCGAAAAAGTCTTCGTATCATCGAGCAGTTTCATAAAAATAAATTTCAAATGATATCTCATACAACTGACAGATGGATGATTCGAATACTTTTTTGATAGTCGTTCGTGGTATGCCCTCTGTATAGGAAAGTGTTTTAAAGATTGAGAAATAGTTTTTTTGTGCGTAATTAAAACACGGCTAATCTGTTCTGGTTCCAACTCGGCAGTATTATAATGTTTGGTGTCTTTTTAATATTACCTTTAGATTCATTACGGGGGGAGGGAGGGGACAACGTCACTGTACTGCGTTGAAAACAAGCACGCCTAGCATCAAGAGATATCTTGCGGACGATTGAAGACAAACTAAAATATAAGATATTATATCTGGACATGACCAACTTTGATAGACAAGATATCTCGATCGACAAATAGCTCTACTTTTGACATAAGAAGTCGAGTTTTAAGTTTATGTTAGACCCGGAAGACATAATCGATTAAAACACGAGAAAACGCTCGACAAAATTTCGTCGTGACCTAGGCCGGCAGAACTTGATTGATCTTATACAACTCCAATTTTTTGTTTTTGTTTTGTTCTGTCGATATAGGGCATTTTTTGAGATTATGCAATAAAACTAAAATCGTAAATCAGAGACGTTGTTCTACGAGCACAACGAAAATATATAAACATGTCATCCCGGCGGGATTCAAACCCGTGACCCATCTGAACCAACACGACAACGGATCCGTCAAATGTTTTAAACCCAACTTTATGTCTAGGTGTAGGGTGTGTACATTAATCACTAGAAATAACTTTATATCCCGATTTCTCAAACAAAGACTTTTAGTATTAAGTTATCAAGTTACCGACGAAGCTAACATTTATTTGCGAACCATTCCAAGTTTAAACTTGTGTTCATAATGCAACAATGCATTTCCTTGGGAATAAGCAGAGATTTCAACTTCGATATAAATAAATTAGTATCCTGAGTTGTTATGATCTTGGAATAAACTTAAGTACGTTTTCTTGTAGACTTTCTTGTCGGTCTCTTCTCGGTAGCTGTAATATTCAGATCCGGTGGTAAATTAAACAAAAGAGGGATGTACTTTTATAAATGCTTATTTGAATTAAGACATTTTTGAGTTTGTTAGGGCTGAAATGCTTATATATTATATATGTATGTATAATCAGTGGCAGGACCACCATACAAGCCCAAACGCCTGTTTTGCCTTATAAATGCATTAAAAAGAAACATAATAATTTCAATTATATAAGTTATATAAATATATAAACACGTATTATGTTAAAATCGGCAAGTCGGGCTTTTGGGCTTGTATGGTAGTCCCACCACTGAGTATAATAATATTATACACAGTGGTGACTTCGGGCATTAAATAGGTGGGAGGTATATAGAAATTCTGACCGGGTAATAACTATCATTCATAGATGGAAGAACCGTGAATTGTATTATATTGCGCGTTTCGGTTTCAGTCTATGGATTTCCGAATGGTGGAAATAAAAAGTAGTCGACAACGCATCATTGAATGATGTTATATGCCTGAGGTATCACCTACCATTAAGTGAACCTCATCGGTTGATTACTAACATTAAAAAAAGAATTGAATGGAAAAATAACGTACTGCGCCGACTCCGAATAAAAAGGACAGGGTTTTTTCTAAAACACCATTTTAGAGCAACATGTATCTACGCTAAAACACTAGCGAAACGGCCGTTCGTCGGGTATTTTCGCGTAACCTTTTTATATTATATTTCTATTAGAATATTCTAAAATATTATTGCGCTTGTGAATGGCAAGATATCTCTATTTCGGGAATATAAATCATAGAGTGTCACTGATATTGCAACTCATTTTAATATTTGGTTTGAAACTTTTGGTTTTTTATATCAGTTTGTTTATTGAAAGAAGAAGAATTTTTGAAATCGGTCCAATCGTTTTTGAGTTAAATCAAAAATCATCTTTCCTCTTTATAAATAATATATATTTGTATAGATTTTCTCATCTTATCTTATACATCTAATTTTAAGATAATAGTAAAATTTATCTTGTTTTAAATACGGTATAACTACGGTATGACGATATAATTACTGATACTATATTAATAACATAAAAACATGCAATCATGAATCGTATTTGGATATGTTTTAGCTTTCAGTCAGAATTGAATTGATTGTCGAATCAGAGCCAGTCAATTTATTTCTATGTCCGCGTCTTAACTGGGGCGTATATGAACCTCTATTAGAACGCCATGACATAATGCGGGGCATATAATTTTAGGAATTGCTACCGTCGCTGAGCACTTAACGAGCTCAACTAGCGAGCCGAGACTCGTTTGAAATGTATACATTCCTCTCACATAGTATTTTATTCTATTTTTAAAATTTGATTTATTAACCAGTTAACCAGCCCGACCCAGCTTCGCACGGCTATACTAATGAAGAAAATGTGGCCAAATCAATTTTTTGCCAAAAAATAGAAAAAAAATCTGGATAGGGACACCCTAATGAAATATACTTTACGACCTATAGGACTTTCTCATACCTACCAAAATATAAAAAAAAATAAAAATCTGTCGAGCCGTTTCGGAGGAGTGCACAAACACCGTGGCACGAGATTTTTATATATTTATAGATAAAATTGCACGTTATGTTTTAGGATATCCGTTTATTTGCAACACTGTTGAGTTATAATATTAAATGCCAAAAAATAAGCCTTAAAAGGAACATAGAGAATTCCTGATCTCAAATAAATATTTTATTTTTTAATCAATAACACTGAAGACGTGGACGATCATGAGCACTGTAATAAATATTTGTTAATTTACTTACTATAGACTAATTTAAATAGTAGACTAGTAAGTATATTAGTTCTTTTTGCTACAAATAGTGGCATGCGGTATAGCTGCGTAAACCTTACAATTTGGAAATATTTAACTCAACATCATTGGAGTACAAAAACTCAACAAAAGTACCCCGACTTATTCTGCAATTTTACCCTCTCAGGAAAAAAGAGTTGGTGTATAGTCGGGCATTGACCGCCTCCATGGCTCAGTGGTAAGCGCGATGCGTTTAGCACTGGAGCAATTTTTTTATAATCTTGGGTCCGAATCCCAGGGAAACAAGATTATAAAAAAATTGTTTCGGTCGGGCAAGACACAGAAGAAGGAAAATAGTCATGAATCAGACACAGAAATGGGTCTACCCCATGCCCCACTAGGGGATCGGGAATTCACAATATTCGGACATTGGTTAGACCCATTATGTGTCTGTTTCACTGATCATTTGTTTTTTGCAGGCAAGTAGGTGATTAGCCTGTGCTCTGCCCGACCGAAACATTTTTTTTTTAAATCTTGTTCCCTTGGTATTCAAACCCAGGATTCCGGTGCTTAATGCATCGCGCTTCCCACTGAGCCACGTAGGCGGTCTCGGTCCCTTTAGGGGAGGAACTATCAAATTCTCAAATATTCTACATTTTAACCCCAGTGGTTAAGGCTGTATCAGCCAAACCACTGTAGACCAATCAGTCATGTATATAGACTGGTATCTAATTTTAAAAATCATGAGTGACATATTAGACAAATAACATCCGGTGTATTGTAAAAAAGGCTGAATATAGAGTAGACCAGTGTCATATGAAATGAATAAGTTACGTGAGATACATTTTCACACATATCGTATGATCGTTTGTCCTTCATGATTATTGATCTCGTTCGTCTACTGACATTCTAAATTATTAAGTATCATTGGTACGCTCATATTGATTAAAAGTTAATATGTCAAATTGTTCGAATACTCTTTATACAAAAATATTTGAAAAAATCATTTCAAACAACGAAAATGTCAAAATGTGTTTTAAGAAAAAAATATAGTAAACCTTTTTTTTACCCAAAATAAACCGTAGCTTCTTTTATAGAATGTTAATTGACAATTATCATTTCTTAAATATGTTAATATTTAACTTAATTATCTTCTATATTTATTTATTTTTATAAGTTAAACTAATTATACTTAAGCTAAGGATTAAAATGCGTTCCTCTCTTTAAAAAAGGATTAGACGACATACATAGGTATTGAAATTGATAGTTTAAGAAAATACTGTCGAAATTCAAAACTGCTTTCTGGCTTCTGTAACCACAAGTTTCAAATTCCAAAAGAAAAATCAATAGATCAAGCTTTAAAAGAAGTTTTATTACATTACGTAGTTTATATTTAAAATTTAATTTGGAGAAATTACTGTTAAGTTATTGTGGTGACACTTTATATTTGTTATCGGTGATACAAAGTTATAATAATTAATAATTACTATAAAATAATTAATATTTAATAGGAATTAATCTTTGATAAAATGTTTTTATTAAATGTTATAAGTCAATGAACAAAATATATGAATACAATATTAAACTAAACACATAAAAAAACAAATAGTGAACAATAACAAACAGTTTAAATAAATTAAACCAAAAATATACTCACCTGAAGTCATAACCAAAAAGATAACACCAAAAATAAAAACTTTAAAATTCATTTTTCTACAAACAAAGCTGTCATCCAAAAAGAAACTTTGACTGATGTAACTTTTCCCGCGCATCTAGCACGAGCGTTCCAAATTTGAATGTCAGGATGCGTTCAGAAACTTGCACTAATTGATTTGTGCGGTTGTCTCATGTATGCTGGCGGCTTGATGTAACACGACTGACGTTTCTAGCTTTGCTTGAACGACACACACTTGAAAACGGTGCGTATATTGTTGTAAACATCACGCTTATTTTTAGAGCTATTCAATAGAACCGTTGGCGTGCCCTATAATGGAATGTTATGGATACTTAACAGCCAAAGGTTCCGAAAACATCACGATGTATACAAAGCTTTTATTAAGACAATTAATAAAATGTCCAACCATGATAACCGCTGTTAACCAAACTGTTATCCATTTATTACGGGTAAAAAATGCTACCTAATTTTGGGGGAATAAAATTTTCTTTTCATATTTTTCCTTATCAGCGTACTCAATCGTTTTTTTTGTTTGCTAATGCGATGATATTTTTGCACAATATCTACCCTTTCAGAGTTCTTTTAAGAACCTTGTTACGAAGGGAGAAAACAAGCTGTGAGCTTTTTCTCCTGCTTAAATAAATCGGTTCTGTTTAAAAGCGGTATTGTAGAGGGGTAAGCGTTAGAAAATTTGCAACGTTGCTTAATCACTTAGGATCCGTAAGATGTGAAAGAACAACAGATTTGTATTATAGCTTTGTTTGGATTTGATGAAAGTAATTAGCAGAAACGAGTAAACAATATTATGAGTAGCTTGCTCACCTTGCAAATAACATTCGAAACATCTTGATGAATAAAATCATGCTTATAATTGTCTGTAAGCATGTTTTCCCCACGTCTGGTAACTTCGGGTGTTGATCGGGTGGGAGGAATATCTAAATTCCGACCGGGTAATGAACCACCGTTCATAGATGGAAAAACCGTGATATATTGCGCGTATCGGTTTCAGTATATGGATTTCCGAATGCTCTCGAAGTAAAAATTAGGTCGACAGCGCATCATTGACTGATGTTCTGTGGCTGAGGTATCACCTACCATCAAGTGAACCTCATCCTGTCGATATCTGCTTTAAAAAAATTAATAAACGTATCTAACAATGTAACTTTGTAATATTTAACTCGGTTTTAATACTTCAGAGGTTTTTTTTTATTAAGCTCTACAATACATGTTGTAGGAAATTTATAGTAAGTATTATAACCTAGCCAACAAAATAAGTAGGTATAATATGGCTAATGAGTAATTTACATCCTGCGAACACTTATTCGGTCGCCGTTTACATCTAACTTAAAATACTATAGAGTAAAGAACGTTTAATTATTCAAAAAAGGTTTAAAATGTATTATATTTTGTTATGTATTATATGCCAATGCAATGTTTGCTTCAAAAATATTATTACTTGCTGGACTAAAAAAAATAATAAAAAACCCTACGCTTAATTCGATACAAAAGTTTTTTATTTTAGTTTATAGTACAATAAAACTGGATCGCTTCCGTAGCTCAATGGTAATCGCGATGCATTTGGCACCGGAGGTCCTGGGTTCGAATCCCAGGGACACAAGATATAAATATTGTTTTGGTCGAACAGAGCACAGAATGGGTCTGCCCCATACCCCCTAGTGGGAATTCACATTTAAAATACAAAACTGACATTGACATGTCTATTTGAAAGTTTGAATGATCGCAAAACAGAAAGAAGGTCTCGAAAATACGAGTAGAATAACTTTTTTTAATACAACAAACTACGCACCAACAATGAGCAATTAAAATTAACACACATCCCAACATCCATTAATATGGCCTACATATCATACGGTTATACAAAACGTGATCACGCAATTCCAAAGCCTATTTTCCTGGTATTAAAGCACACATTCACCTGCATTGTATCGCCAATAAACATAATATGATGAATTGTTCCGTAAACATAGAAACACATAATCTTCTTAAACCCAATTGCTCATAGTCCAAATTGGTTGGAAAAGCTGTTATCGGATGCCATAAGCTTTTCGCAGGGAAACAATTTTCTCGCTGGAAATCGTGGAATGGATTGTGGATAAACTTTGTATTACTTTCTTCAGTTAAATTGTTAATTAAAATGTATAAAATTATGATACCAAAATCTCAGTAATGGGCGATGAACTTTGTAGAATACACTCTAAAATCAAATATTGTCCCTTAAATTAAAATAAATAACAACATAATATAGTAATAATAAATTGTAACTTCAATTAATGTTGGGTACATTTTAACACTGACCGCTTCCGTGGCTCAATGGTTAGCGTTTAGCACCAGAGGTCCTGGGTTCGAATCCCGGGGAAATAAGATAAAAAGTGTTTCGGTCAGGCAGGGCACAGAAGGCTGATCACCTGCTTGCCTGTAAAGAAAAATTATCAGTGAAACAGACACAGAAATGTGTCTTCCCCATACCCAAATAATGGGGCTACGGGACACGGGATTTTTTATTTTTTATTTTAAAGCCGTGCAGTAGGTATGTTCAAGAAAAATGGCGTTTAACAATTTTTATTAAAGTCTCAAAAGCGGTCATTTAACCGCTCTGGTAGGTTTAGTGTTAAGTTAGACAATCCTTTTAGTAAATTATTTATATACTAATTTGTTAACATAAACAAAAGTGTTGTTTCCAGTTATTACAATCAAATTCAATCAATTACAGTGTCAGTCTGTTTTAATCCTTAGTAACTTAGTATTAAGCCCAGTTGCCTTCGAAACTAACCCTCATAGTTGTATCAAAATATCGTCCGTTAAAATTTAAAAGGAAATGTATATATAAATATAGTAGGGATGATTTAATAAACACTTTTATGTTTTTATTTATGCTTTTTTAACACTAACTATTCTTATTTATTTAATTAGGCAAGGCCATAAGAAGTTAATCTTCTGTAACTCATTGAGCTAAGATATTTCTTAACATTGTAGAATAGAGACATACATATTATGTTTGTCTGTTAAATTAGAGGCTCATGTCAGTTTTTTTTAAATACCAAAACGTTATTATATTCCAACTTTAAGTAGTTCCTAAAGTCCATATCTACCGCTCACATTTAAGGCTTTAAAGAAATTTATGAAGCGCTTTAACTTTGTTCAAAGTTACTTCCGATGAGTTGCGGTCGTTTGAACAATGTAGTACCAAATTACTAAAGATAATGTCGTAATACTATCATTAATATCATTATTTGTGCAATAAGTTTACTGAGAACTTCCTCATAGTTTGAAACTTTTATGTCTTATCATTACTTACTATCCGGTCAAAAATATTTTATGTAAAGTGGCTTCATTATCGACTTCTACTAGAAGTTCAAATTCATTTCTAAAAAGGGAAATAACGCTCAGGCA
Organism: Anthocharis cardamines; assembly: GCA_905404175.1. Lineage (NCBI taxonomy): Eukaryota > Metazoa > Arthropoda > Insecta > Lepidoptera > Pieridae > Anthocharis > Anthocharis cardamines. The sequence continues at coordinate 7,576,439 of FR989964.1, forward strand.
CACAAACCATATTACCATACATAGGACAGGCTCATTAGCGCTTTTGGTAGAATACCTGCGCTCAGATGGATCGTGGGTTCGAGTCCTGCCCGGACGACATGTTGAAAATTTTCTGTAAGCATGTCTTCTCCATGTCTGGAAAGATCGGGCATTGAAGGGGTAGTGGGGCATCGAAATCTCGACCGGGTAACGAATAGATGGAAAAACCGTCAAAAGCACATTGCGCGTTTCGAAAAGTACCTACGTCTACAGCGCATCATAGACTGATGTTCTGTGCCTGAGGTATCATCAACCATCAAATGAACCGCATGCTCGTCATTTGTATTCTGTGCAAATAAAACCTATGTTTTCATTAACTTTCCCGCTAAAAACTTGGGGAAATCACATAAAACAAACTTACCACACGCTTGCAACTTGAAACTTCCGCTAGTAATACTAAAAATAATTTATCAAAACTTGTGCAATATGCATTTTCAACTTGCCAATTTGACTTGGTCTGCCTCACATTTAAGTTAGTAGCATGTAGAATATTAATGGTTACTTTTTCATCTAATATACGTACATCTATGTATGTATTGATTTTAATGTTATGTAGATATATCTACGGATTCTACTTTATTAATGACTAGACATTATATTATCTAGAATAGAAGTGCGAAAATAGCATATTCAAATCTAGATTTTTTTTAAAGCTGATATTCTGTCAGAAACATTCTGTCGAGTCCGCCAAATGGCCTTTACTCGCTGATAATGTAGGTTTCTATTGGTGAAATAATTTTTAAAATCAGTCGAGTAGTTTTTGAGTTAAATCATAACACAAACCTTTCCTCTTTATAATATTATATTGTATGGTTATTCGTTTTTATTTTCTATTCATTGGTGTGATAGAGAGTTCCTCTAGAGTGGAACAGATCTTACAGCAAATAATTGAAATATAAGAAACAAAACATCTTATTATCCAGAGTGCCCAGTATAAGTGTGATACGATCACAGGACCCTGTGATCGTACTGCAATTATAAAGCAATATTGCAGGTATCCTTGACGAAAAAATAAGAAAAAGCGATCGTATGTACAACGTTATACATATTACATCGTCATGTATCGTGTATAAATGATGATAATACTGCTCAAAAATATCATACTAAGTTTCGCTTTCTTTTGAATATTTTTTCGAATGCTCCCAGTAAAAAGTACGAGGGCATTTTTGAAGTCTTGCAACTAAATATCGCCTATATGAACTTCACACTAGTTTTTCAATAACTAACATATTATAAAATATATTGAAATGTTCAATACCTTTTCGGTATTAACATTAACGATCTGTTAGTCTAATGATGCTGATTGATTGGATTCAAAATGTCCCAACGGTCATACAGTGATGAACATAAAATAGCTTTTAGATTAAAAGCCACGAGTGACGCTTTTGACAGGCTCAGGGGAGTGTAACGGAGTCGCATTTTTGCACATTTTGATTGTCACTCTCACGGGGCCATTAGAATCTCATCCATTTATTTTAATAAATCAGGGTAGATTAAGTAACGTTACCAGTTTCTTTTTAAATATAAACGTGTAATAATCGTTTAAAGCTGAAATATCCTTATAGTATGTGATAGCGATGGAGAGCAATGGGCTGAGCAGGTTTAATAAGGAATAAAAATATGGATAATTCCTTAGATTATTATTTATATGTCTAAATAATCAAAGGATAATTCTTACTAGAAATAATGAAAGTCTTTTCTTTTCCAATACTATAATAGTTCTGACAAAGTCAAATATAAAAACCACAGAACAGACCTGTTCTGTGATAAAAACAAAAAGTATATCAAAAAAATGTTATCTAAAAATATTAAATCAGTAAAATGTATGAGTTTGGTTTTAAATTTCATAGTTCCAATAATTTCTGATTAAAGCATATTATAGTATTTGAATACACAAATTTTTTTTGACTGTTCCATATATCATCAAAATATATTTATTTAGAAATGAATCTTAACATATTCCCTCTAATTATACGGCCATTTGAGCACAGAATATACCAAATTAAAATCAATTTACTGGAGTTCACTAATCGTTTTATTAACACTGGACTGAGTTCACATGTTGCGAGGATCCAACTGTTGTCTCCCCACAAGGGGAAGGCACAGATGGCCAGCTGATATTACCACCTTCAGGGCGAGTGATTTTAGAAGTAGCCTTAACTTATAATCGATAATAATTCATCAACTGACCCTTATAACTTAACTGTACATTTAGTTATTCTAGTCACTCAGCAGTACAAGTTTGTAACTTTAATGGATACAAAATCTCTTAAGTCTTAGACCTAATTGTCTTAATTATATAGAATTTGATTGAATCATTATATCACTATAGGTAGCCAAATGGTAATATTATATATTGTTTTTTTCACCTTCATCTGTGAAAATGAAGTTGATGTTCGTGGCGAGGCGGATGATGTTATATTTGTATGTGTTTTTCCGCAGTTTGTTTTTGTATGTAAACCACTATGGACTTGATTTTATTATATAATTGTAACATAGGACGAAAACTATGTTTTATGTTTATGGTAATTATTACTTACATACTACATCATAGGCCTATTTGTAGAGATACGCCATTGTTTTTTTTTATTATAATTTATATTATATTAGGAATTAGGAAGTCTTTTAGGAATTAAAATATTAATGGACGTAATTGATTATATTTTATTTTTGTAGCATATATTTCTCTAATTACTGATAAAATTTGGACGGCACAGACTCCATGGCAGTTTTAACTATATCAGGAGTCTGGGTTATAAAAAAATAATAATATGTAAAATAGCAGAAATAAAGATTAGATATTATTATATGTTCATTAATTATCCCCACATTTCGAACGTTATGCAGCAGTTTTGGTATATTGACTGCAACTAAATCTATTACTAAATTTTTAAATCGAATTGTAATAATAATTTATAAGATCTTTATTATGTACATAGCATATTTATAATAAATTTGCATCAACTGCACTTGCAAAATTGGCTGAATCTATGGAAGGTGCAAGTTTTGTATTAACCTGACAGCTTGTTATTGATTCCTCTATCTAGAGATCACGAGCGAACTCCTGAACGCAGATGTTCCGACTTAGTTATATCATTTGTTCTTGTCCTTACTAGTGGAGCTTCATTTAACAGAAATGTTGCAGATCTGTGTTATTCTGTTAAAAGACATCTTCATTCTGTTGAATATGTTTTAGTGAAATGGTTTAAAAAAGTTTAAAATATTTTATCGTTCACTAGGAATTAGATTTTTCATCAAATATTTCGATGACATTGAATGAATAAATAATAAACAGAATCTGGAATTTGGAAATGTTGTCTTCCTAGAGGAATCGGAGCATCAAATTAATTTTAGTGAGAGAAATTATTAGAAAAATGTAGAGCACTTTTAGGTTAAAATAATTTACTTACTAAACTAAACAAGGGCTCCTAAGAAGCAGATAAAATAATATTTAATTTGTTTACGAACTAAAATACTTTGCTTTAAACAAATTATGTCATTAAGGAATTTTTAACTAATATGATGTAAATTTCTCGGTTTGACTTTAAATAGAAGTGATTAAAGAAAGCTAAAAATTTGCGCAACATAGTTGAGTGAGAGGGGACGAAATATTTTTTTTTGCATTTTCAAAGACTGTGACTTATAAGACTAGCAAATTTTACACAACTTCAAGCTCTTCTGAATCTATTTATGATACCGAATTTTTTATAATCATATTTTTTTTAAATCATTATAATCCATAAACTACCATACATAATACAATTAGCGAGTAAATGAAATTATTAAAAATATAATATAATTGTATAATATATTTTAAAATGAAACCTACTCGGATTTATTACACTATATTGTCTTATTACAATAGTTATAATATTATATTTAACTTGATATACCTACACAGTAAGATACTAAATACAGAGTAAAGCAAAATAAACGACAATTTAACCTTAGCTCAGAAATATTAATCTTCCAACCGCGAGCTCTAGGTAATCAAAAAATAATTAATTTATGTAAAAAATTTAAATAGAACAAGTAATGATGAAGTCAATTTACGATCCCCGGCTAATACTTGTAGACCTCCCTCAGATAATGACGGAAACTAAGGACGGAAATAACAAAATTGATTTTTTTATAGACGGTTTCAAACTGATAGTATCTAATTATATATGTATGTATAAGTATAATCAGTAAATTTCAAATAATGAAACATGTAATATAAAGCAATCTTATTATATAACTTTTTAAATGAAGTAACAGCTTTTTAACCAAAGCACTTTATATTTGAAAAGCACATGACAAACAAGGAATCAAACCGCGCAGTTTGTATAATATAAAATACTATAATACTCCTACAAAGGAAAAAATTGTTGGTTCTAGATTAATAAGTAACTAAAATGCTTTGTATATGATAAATAAGGTCATTGTGGAATACCTATCACTTTTTTTAACTTAATATAGGACAGGTATAAAAGTGACTAATAAGAATTATAAATTAGCGCGGCACAGTGGGGTGAGAGGGGACGCAATATTTTTTTGTTGAGTTAGACTACTTACTACTAATGAGAAGTACGACTTAGCTGAGAAACATCTAATAATCTCGATAAATGGAACTATTGTAGCGTCTGGGACGTATTAATCACTATTTTCTTTGTTGTCTTTGCAGCGGAAAGTTGGGTATTGATTAAAACTATCGTAGACGTGAAATATTGGAAAGTGTCCAATAGAAATTTCTCAGTAACAGAACCTAAGGACATTTGTATCAGGAAGAATGTATGGGCTCTAATAAATTGAGGTCTCTTAAAACATTTTGAATTACTTACAATCTAACCTCACGCTAAACTTCGGAAGGACAAAATTTATTTTTACAAAGAAGAATTTATTAATCAACCTGTGAATATGTTTAAAAGTTGGTATTATTTACAACACTAATTTGTAGTGACAATCGTTGTAAAGAGACATTTATTTTGAGAAATTGAAAAAAAAACAGGCCTCTTTTTACATAGTTTTGTATTTAATAATATTTTCCTCTTTTATTTGATACTAGCAACGCACCCCGGCATCACACGAGTGCAATGTAGATGTACAATACAAAAAAGGCTGTGTTACTCGGTGATAATGTAGCTTTCTACTGATGAAAGAATTTTTAAAATCCGTCCAGTAGTTTTTGCTTTTATTCATAACATACAAAAATTCAAAAATATAAATATTTCCTCTTTATAATATTAGTATAGAGCAGTGTTTCCCAAAGTGGTCTATATCGACCCCTAGGTCTATGACAACCTGCAAGGGGTCTACGTCAGCGAAAAAAATCTCCAAGGGGGTCCATGAAATGACATTGGGGGTCCACGATAGTGGATCTCAACACATACACTGATAGTACCTATTTACATACATCATACTATCTTATAATATCAAAAAATATACATTATTTATAAAAGTACCTATGAAGTAAAAAAAATATTATATGTTTATAAAATTGTGTAAGTTGTAGGATGTTGGTATTCGCTTTGTGGCGAAGAAATTTACAGGAAATCAATATCAGGTAAGTAGGGGGTCTACCCAACACGGCAAGGCATGGCAAGGGGTCTACGACACAAAAAAGTTTGGGGAACTCTGGTATAGAGTATACATATAGAGGAGGTTCAGATTAAGAGCATTAAGTCTTGTGACTGAAAAACCTCTAGAACATAAATAATGTATAAACATGATCTTTGTCATTTATACAATTGTATTCGCAAGTTCATCCAAGACTACTCAGTCGTTATAAATGGTTTATTTCTCTTTGAACCCGAAAAGGGATCAAAGAAAGCTCATTGAACGTTATTGTATGGTATCAGGTCATTGTACATATGAGAATTTATTTCCACAAAGGATTGTACTGACTATATTATTGTATTTTGATGTTATTCTTCTTGCTTTTGTTTGTCTATTTGAGAATAATTATTCTCCAAATGGATAACCAGATATATTTTTTTTTATCACCGAGTCCTTTCATCAAACAACAAATCAATAGATATATGTATGACATATTAGCTGTACCCAGAATTCGTTACCACGTAAAATACAAATGAGCAGAACAAATCTCCAAAATTTCATCATAATCGGATGAATAATTTAGGATGAATGCAAGCAGGACACACGTACTTAATTGATTTTATTTATATTAAATTTAAACCGTGATTGAATTTTTAAAGACACATTACGTGTCATTAGATTAGTCATAAGTTTTTGTCTTTGGAGTAGATACGAATATCTACATATATTCACCTACTTTTAATAAGGCTTCGCACGGGTGTAAAGTAGATGTCGCACACCGAGTACAACACTGTATTATGTCGAAAAATCACAAAATCGACTTTTTTATATATTTGAATAGCCAAAAAATTCCCGCTCATGCCACAAATACAGGCGTATTTAAATTGATAAAAATGTTCAGTGGATGGCGCGCTAACTCTCTATTGGTGAAGATACGCTGTCTGAGTCACACCGCGAACACAAAATTATTTCCAATTGCAACTTGTCCGCCTTAGAGAACTCCGCAGTTCCCTTAACACAACAGTGTATTATTTTGTGATAATGCGGTGTTAGTGACAGTGGTTATACGACTTATTTGATACCATTTCAAAATAATACTCTGTTTTTGACGAATGTATGTCAGATTTTTTGTATTATTCCAAAATGATTTAGTATTGTTCGTAAAAGGTGAAAATTTTTGAAATGATGCACTGTTGATGGTAGATATGGGTATTTCTACCGTTTCATGCAAAACACGTGTCAGTAAGAATAAAAGCTAAACTAAGTAAGCCTAAGTCACCAAATATTTTTTATATTCTAGGTATGTTGCATATGTATATCTGCCACTGGAAAAGAATAATGTCAGGTACTTTGAAAAAAAGATATAAATAAAATATATGCCTAAATATCATTACCAACACTGGTCAGAAATCGGTTTTTGGTAGTTGTAAGCAAATAACTTAAAAAATTGGTGTATTATTGTGTATTATTTTTTTGGTTTGTATAGAATAACTATAAAGCAATAAAAAAATGAAAATAAAAAATCGTTTTTAATTGTAATTTACATTTGATGTAATGAAGTAAGTTTGACCAAAAAAAAATAATCATTACCGTCAACTAAACTTGAAATAAAAAAATAATCCTGTTCGGACGCGCTAGCGATGTTCCTTACTCCTTACCCCTTTGCGTGATCCTCGCCCAGTCGACCAGTGAACAGAGACCGGGTCTAGCGTCTTGCAGTTTGTTGATAAAGAACGATGAAGGTGAGAATATTATGGGTGGTAAGTTTTTTTTTCATTACCATTAGTGCTATTTTGAGATATAGAGTAATTTTTGTTTTGATATATGGTGAATGTTAACATAATAACCTTCGAGTTTATGTAGTTTATGATCTTAATGCTTAACATTTTACAGTTATTTACGGAGTATTTTTAAAAAACTGCTAGAATATCATTACCATTACTTTCATTACCATGATTTACCATCAGCTATTTGAAAAATGGTAATGATCATAAAATGATGGTAATGAAGATTAATGTAACAACAGATTTTACTTATTCTAGATCAGTGATGACGAACCAATGGCTTGCGTGCCATTGTTTTGACAGGAATTTAGGTACTTATCTCGTCAGCAATTTTTTTTTCTGTGTCAGTAGGAAGTTATAGATTTCACAACTAAAATACTGTAAGTTGAATTGGTACAAAAATTGTGTTTTAATTCTGATTTCTGTTCTAGATTCTATAATGAAAAATGCTTGAACAGAACTTGTGAGAGTTTTAGTAATTAATAATGTAGAGTTTGATTATGAGTATTGACTATTACGTAGGATTCCATATCTTTTAAAGTATTTTGAAAGTTTTTTGTTACACGATTGATTGTGAAATTACTTTTGAATGAAACTATTAAGTGAATAAAACTCAACTGAAGTACTTATATAATTGTTATTAAAAGAAAAACGAATTTTAATTACATTTTTTATTTACATTCTCATTACCAATAGTATTTTCTCATTACCATTGTCCCTAATATCATTACCAAATTTCTTTCCTCATTACCATATCTACGAAAAAAATTTAAAGCCCATTTTTTGCCAATTTTAGGTATAATTTAATAATACTCAAATAGCTAGTTTATTTTTCAAGTAGCTATGCAATGGCACTGAAAAAAATAAATTCTATTTTTTTCTCGCAAATTCTTTCAATTTGCACGAAACGCGAGAATTACCCATATAAATTATGTTCTAATTTTGTTAAATAATTCTAATAAATATTTCTTTATATTCAGAATTGTTACTTACATAATAAATTTAAAGATACATATTTACAATTTAAATGGTTCTTTATATACAAGGAGATAAATATTTTTTTTTAGATAATGCACTATTGTTGAATTAATAAATTTGTAATTGTTTTCTATTGTTGAATATAGAAACATATAAAAATTACGATGATGAGGCAAGGGTCCATGACAATTATAATAATCTCCTCAAGGAAAAATAATTGTTCAGATTGGAAAAGGATGTAGATAAAGCTTGGGGCAATAATTTCAATTTAGATCAAGGCAATAATCTACTAAAACGGAATGATTTTAAACAACTACGCGTTGATAAGCAACATCCCTTCACCTTCATCTATAAAACTCGTTCGAACAGACTGATTATAAGAAAGTCTGTGTTCGAAATCATTCAAGGCCCTACAAAGATCAAAGCTTTTCTCCGTTGTTAGTTAAAGCGTATACAGAAAAGCAACCTTTGGCTGAAAATAAAATAGAGATATTGCGGAGTTAATCGAAAAAATATAATTCCTACTAATTATGTTAATTCCTATTATAAGACTGCACTCAATTTAGAAAAGGACTGAAAAACGATACAGTTCCTAAAAAGTTTTATAGCATATATTTTTTATTATATATTTAAATAAATTACTCTATATTTTATAACGAATTTAAACGCGATTTATTATTTATATTATCTATTTATGCCGATGTTTTGGATGCTTTTCAGCAACCGTGGTCGCGGTAGACTGATGACTAATTTTCGGATCTTTTCATGAAAGCCAATATTTGTTTATATTCAAAATATATGTACCTACTGATTTTAGTAATATTTTATCTTTTATTTAATATAATTAATAATTCCATTGCTGAAAACAAAACAAATGAGTCGTTATTGTTCATTGAATCTGAATCAAAAAACAGTAGAATAATAGTGCATTATTTCAGAATTAATCAGTAAATAGCACATAACTCGAAATAAATTTTTTTTACTTCGTTCATTTTTGCCTCAACAGTGGATTAAGTCGAAAAATGTTTTTTTTTGCTTTACTAAGGGATTTTGATTCGACTGAACTATATATTGTTGCTATGGATTATATTTTTCACATGCAATGTCCAAGAGATTCGCAATAACTGTGACGTAACATGAGATAACAGTTTTTCGTCGATTCTGAAAAATTAGCTATTTTGACTTAGTGCAGTGTTGTACTCGGTGTGCGATGTAGTATAAACAAAAAAATATAGTACTGGCTGATAATGTAGCTTTCTATTGGTGAATTTTTTTTTTAAATCAGTCAAGTTAGTTTTGAGTTATCCCTTCTTTGCACGATGATGGAAAGTTATATCATACTTTTCTACCTATTTCATATTATTTATTTATACTAAGTTTTTTTTTTCAATATTTTTCCTTTAATCTAAAGATCCGATTTATTTCACAAAAATATGAAAAATCATGCAAAGTAGGGTTAAATCGTAACGAACAAAAAAACAAATCTTTCTTCTTTATAATATTATTATTAGTACAGAATATCGATATAAAATATAAGATATGGATTTAATCCCTCCATGACTACGTTACGTTGCGCTCAGTCAGGAAGTGATCTTAATTTAGACGAAATAAGGTAAAAATATGTATTGAGATGGTCAGTATATTGCTTACATCTTTGATTATTTATATGTAATAATCTAAGGCTTACATGTAAAGAAAAATAATGAATGAAATAAACAGAAATGTTTTTGCCCCATTTTGGGCAAAGTGATTGCTTAGACAAACCTTTGTCGATCGTATTGAAAGTACAAAATCTCGCTAACAACTGGCAATTAACAAGCCAACAGAGAATACAAAGCTTTGCATTCTTAATTTAAACATACCTATATTTTTTTTAAAACTTTGCTATAAAGACCTCGAAAATGTAATAAGTAATATCCATATTAAGAATCTTTAATTGAAATTTAATTCTGTGAGTATCGTTGGAAACGATATATCGCCGGGTTTTGTAAAAACCAACTAAATGGTTACTATTTTTCTGTTTTTATATATATTTGGACTCGAATTGTCAGTTATTTATACCTATAAATTAACTTATTTTTTATATTATGGCGTAATATTCTCAAAATTTTGAACTAAGATTAGATTAACTCAGTTTTTTTAAATAAAATAGCCGAATTTCTTCATAATTAAATTATAAACATGTCATCTCGGCGAGATTCGAACCCGCGATCTTTCGCAATGCAAGGTAGGTGTTTTTTTTTTTTTTTTTTTTTTATATTAGAGGAGGCAAACGAAACGCACTTATGAGACCGCTTTCTTACTAAATATTACTTTTAGTGTACGCAATAAAAAAAATCTCTCTCTCACCAAAAGTTCAACGAAAATTATCCAACATATAATAATCCAAGAAAACTTTCCAAGAAGACTTTATGAAGAAATATTTTCTTTTAAAAAGTAGGTAATTAAGATGACCTCGCCGACTAAAAAGCCTTTGAAATTTAAGTAATATTGAGTCTAGGCAATTTTCAGTAACTTTGGGCGAAGAATTTTAAGTGAATAATAAAAAAGGGCCGTCGAAACCAGATTCAATTAACTAAAAAGAAAAACTGATCAATCGCTTCGATTCTCGTCTGTATATTTTGTGCAAGACGCGTTAAGATTGTTTTTTAAATATATATAGAAAAATAATATTAAATAAATAGAATTCTATGTGGGTAGAAAAATCAAGTGAGTATTACATTTCTCAGTGTTTCTGTCATGCTTATTTTTTAGCGTATGGTCACAGTCTGGAAGATATTGACTCATTGCTATTACTATAAGTGAGATAATAATATTATTACCTCTATCATAGTATAATATATAATAATAGTTATATGATAAAATATTATGTTATCATATCACTCATACGTTATGTGAAAGCTATATTATTCCAACAATTTTTTGCGTCAATTCAAATTGTTACACGTCAAAGTTGATTGAATTTTAAGAAATAAAGATTTTCTATAGAATATGGGGCAAACAGGAACGCTAGCAGGTGCGTTGCCGGCATTTAAAAATCCTTTATTAAGTTTATAAATAAAATACATATACATAATATACATATTATTTTCCCTTGAAGAGTTAGTGAAGTTTGATTTTACAATCAGAAAAACTCGTTAACTTTACCCCCATATTTTGTAGTCATAAGAAACTTTACAAACTATTTTCTAGTCAAACTGTAGTGACATCTTTCTGCGCCTACGTTCGGTCCGAAGACATTTATAATCCTGAACCTCGGTATCAAACACCATCGAAGATCCTCCCTTTTGGTTGGAGGAAAAGCACAACATCCTTCCTCCAAATTACTGGCATTTATATAGTAAACACAGTAAAACAATAAAATTAAACACTAAAACAATACATTAAAATTTAAATACTAAAACAATACCTATACATACATATATTTATTTTCAACTAGCTGTCCTGACAGACGTTGTCCTGTCTCTAAGTTCACATTCATCAAACGCGCGAACAGTCCAAGTTAAAATACGTCATTAAGTTTTCCGAATTTTCTCTCCGTAAGAATATTAGAAAACTTAAAAAAAGATGAGTCGTTCCCAAGTTTTGGCGTGACCAAGGGCGACATTTTTATATATGCATATATTATTATGCAATTATGCAATACAACCGCGACGAAATAGAAATAAAATATAAATAATCGATACAAGTAAGCAACGCTAATTTACATTCGATATACGTGTTATGCATACCTTTAACAGCGAGATTGATTAGAGTAAAAAATATTCAATAACATCGACGTATTAGTACCTATATAACAGTATATTATTAAAATGTGGTTAAGTTCTTTAAAAACAGCAAGATCAATTAATTTCATGATTATTTTATTGATAATTTCTGAGAGCAGTGTTGCAATTTTATATTCGGGTCCTAGTGTTAACTTATCCAAGCCTTTGGACTATAGATCTGAATTACCAAGATATACGGCAACACGACGCATGCCGCATGAAGAAGACCATTTCAATATAATAAGCCGAGAAGGTGGAATATTAGTGGCAGTTAAAGCTTAGAAATTTTGAGTTTTAAAAAATAGTTTAGAACGTTGCGTACTAACAGGTCCATGCTATAAATACTTCCCAAGGGTATAAAGCCATGAGCGAATAACATTGTATGTATAAAAATTTAGTTATGTGAGTGATTATTTTATTTTATTCTATAAGGACTATTTTAAGGAAAAATGTGTGAAATATGAAACAATTTATTAATGAAATTAAAATAATATCATAATTTCAGTTTTTGCATGTCACAGATTTTTTTTCTTTTCCTGCCCTTCCCTTTTACTTTAAGGTCGGCTCAATGTTTCTTTTCGTCCATTCTCATTCTCAAATCTTGTCGATCTTCTCTTAATCAACCCATAATTTTTTGGCCTTTCTTTTTTTAATTTAACGTTGAAATTGAGCTTACGCCTTAATTATTAATTACACAAAGCGTTGTGGGTTTATCTGATAATAATTAGTAGGTCGGTCAGTCATAACAGTGTATTAAATATCAGGTATCAGTGGGGTAGCAATAAGGAAAGGTCATTCACCCATGTTTTAATTCAGGGTGGTTAGATGAGGCGACAAGCTGACGCGACTCTGTGGCGCGACACTGTGGCGCGACTAACACCTCTTACAGCCTGCGATATCATGGGAATTTAAAAGAAAGGATTTAACCATGATGTATATTATATCGTGACAAGTTAAAAAAAATATTTTTAAGCAAAAAACAAAAACCGATTTCAAAACTACAACTACATATAGTATGTACAAACTTGCACTAAAAAGTAATAAATAATATTTTAATTACTTCAAAGCATTATTTACTAACAGTTATTTTTGAAATCGATGCCGCTCCATACAGTTCGAAAATTTGTTGCAAAAGCAGGATTAAACTGTCCTTTTTGGCTGGCACCGACGCGACGTTGGCTTCAAAAATAAAAAAAATATTTCCCGATCGTTGTATATTATTCATAATATTAAATATTCTTTGTATAAGCGCACTTAATTAATGTTATTATCTATATTTTTCTTTAACCATTTGGATAAATAATCTCAGTGTACAATACCTAATGACATTATGGTGTTCGTAGAGAATGACAATAGAATAATCTCCAAAGTATGACTCATATTATAAGGATCACATCACGAGATGAATCATGAAACTGAAATGGCTGGCAGCGTGCCTCCAACCACGAAATTACATTTCCTTACGAGTCATAGAATGGATAATAAAATAATTCCTCTTCATAATAGTTTGAATATTCACTCGTATTATCTATACATATAATAATAAATAATTTATATCAAACAATAATTTTATTTAAAAAAGTAAATATTGTTTTTCGTGTGGATTACAGGGTAACAATATAAATTCGCAATTTGTGTCGAGAAGAAAAACAGAATTACTATAATAATTAATATAACAACCATTCATGTTAACCACTTACATTCAATTAATCGCTGTTTGTTTACGTTAACTATGATTTATTTATTGTACTATTTTCTTCAGGTAGGTAATTTCGCAATAAATTAAACACATATAATCTTATTACGTTTAATAAATTTGTCACCAAACCTTTATTTGTAATAGTCATTGTTGATATTGTTGCCGAAGCGTTACCTTGTTAACATTTGCTGTTCTCTTCTGCAATAGTATATGAATATTGTTAATTTTGTTCATTTAATGTCTGCGACTCTATCCGGAGGAATATCAAAATTCCGACCGGGTAACCGTGAAGTACATATTGCGCGTTTCGGTTTCAGAATATGGATATCCGACTGCTCGAAGTTAAAAGTAGGTCGACAGCATCATTGACTGATGTTCTTTGGCAGAGGTATCACCTATCATCAAGTGAACGTCCTGCTCGTCTGTCGATATCTTATATAAAAAAACTAAATTAATAGTGATTTTAGGTTTCTATAATATATAAAGTAAAATAAATATCCTGGTCTCATTAAGATATAAACTTCTAGGACATTAACAATTTTTGAAATAAAACAACCTCAGAATATGCTCACACTGAACTCAATTTGAATAACATTAAAACTAAAATTAGTTAATACTTGCATTAGTTAAACCATCTAGCAAAATTAATCCTTCTACATTTCAAACTGTCAAGTTATTCGTATCCAACAGATAAATTATCGTTGTCTATGTTAATACTAAATGTACTTGTATGGAGACAAGGGAAATATCTCTTTACCGGGTAGTTGAACACACAACGTTGATGTTCCTCGTTGAAACTTGGCTTAATGTTAAGCTAGTATTGCCTTGGGCAATTTCATTAGCCTAACTACATACTTTAAGACTACTGTTGTCCAAGACCATTACTTATTTCATTATTTATTTCGTATAGTGTATAATATTGTCTTTTATTAACGCGAGTATCACACATTTAAATAACGTGATTTATTATTTATTTATCCCAACGTTCCGAATGTTTCCTTCCCAAGCCGAGGTACGTGTTTCGTAGGAGACGATCTTAGGCATGTCGTAGCAAACCTTCTAAATTTCAAAGCTGAGCCACAGTGCTCGCCACTCTTGTTCGTGCTGTAGAGGCTTATAGAGCCAACAGCGAGATTTCATACAAAAAAAGAATGCTTTCCAGCATACGTGGTCACGGGCAGATTGAGAAATGAGAGATGACAGCTGTTTGATTTGACCTTTCACAAAGTTGCCATACTAACGCCATCTATTCCTATTATGGCAATATTGTTAAAGTTATCGTATTTTATAATATAATTTAACAACAATGTATAAATTATTTAGAGGATATTTTCCGGAATTTTCATATTATATTATGTTCTCATGAGAAGCTAAATAAAGAAAATGATCGCGTGGATTTTTTTCAGGACGTAATTAGCTTATGTCTTTGACATGTCCGCCTTTGGCCTGGAACTGATCCAGTGTTGTGCCAGCCTTTTTATTGTACAGGGAATGAAATATTAAATATTTCTAATACTCGAAGAATATTTTTTATCTATGACCCCAATGTATACCTAATTTAGACCATCAGTCATGACAAACGTATAACTCTGTTGTATTGCAGTTAAAAAATAAAAAACCAAGTAAATATGGGATAGGCTCTTTCTCTGAAATAGAAAATAACAGAGCGAGTTCTCCGTACTGTGTATACTAGTAAGATTGAAATCAATGGACTCGAAACGAAGCGAGGGTTCAATTGCTATGTTGAACCTGTATTGGTTAAGGTCAGTGCACAATGAACACAATTAATCGTTACAATAGGTGTATTGCTGGTGTTTTGTAGGCAATCAAAAATCTCTTTTCCTAATAGCTTATAGATAAGGAACACAATCTTCACTAATATTATAAAGCGGAAAGATTTGTATTTAGTATGTTTGTAATAAATAAACTCAAAAACTACTGGACCGATTTCAAAAATTATTTCACCATTAGAATGCTACATTATCTCTGAGTAACATTGGCTATAGAAAAAAATTAGGGATCCCTACTAAAACTTTAATATTGTAAAGCAAGGTGTAAAAAATATAAAGAGATAAGATTTCTATTTTTGTTTCTAAAGCATACTCAAAAAGTACTGGACCGATTTTAAACATTATTTCACCAATAGAAAGCTACATTATCAGCGAGTAGTACATTAAATGCTAAATACGCGTCACTAATTACTGAGTTGACACACATATTTTTACTGTTTTAATATTACTTAATAATCTGGTAATTGGAATACCAATAAACTTTTAGGAAGTGTCAAATACAGTTTAGTTCATGGTGGTTAGGACAATGCAGACGCGTGGTTTAAAAAATGTACATTATAAAAATCAATATAAGTATGTTTATCCTCTATACACTACTAAACTATTTATCTGATTATGATGAAACGTTGGTGAGTTATTCTGTCTACGCCCGCGAAGGTACCTAGCCAAAAATTTTCAATCTCAATCTTTTTTTTAATTTATAACGTAACACAAACCCGGTACACAGGGATTATAAAAATAAATGCTTCCTGTGTACAAATCCCTACAATATGTTTATTTATAGTTCGTGCATTGTAATAATTTATTTTTCATTACAATCAAAGGAACAAATCGGCCGTATATGGGACTCTACCATAATGATATTGTGTTAGTAACTGTTGTGTGAACTGTTTAACACGCTTAAACTGTTTCCGACAATTCTATTATAATTTTACCTTTGGCTTCCTATATTCTAGATATCCATGGGTAATCATTGAGCAATTGATAAACTACTTAGCTTTGAAGAAATTATACAAGATTTTTCCTTACTAGATAAACTTATTATCTTCTTTAATTAACTACTAAATGATGATAAACGGGGTAATTTAATATTTTGGATAACTAAAGCCTTAGGCACCCGAAATGTTAGCTGGACTATTGGCCTCTTTAAAAAAAACTATTGTTTTCTTTTTTTTTAGCTGGGATTCTATTGGCCTCTTAAAAAAATCTTTTTTTTTCTTTTTTTCTAGTATGGCATGAGACTCGACAGCACAAGATTATCAAATATGTTCTTTTATTAACTTACCATCAAATGATCAGATTATATCTTACATAAAAAAAGGTATGTGTGTACTTATGTATATGCGTTAGAAGTTATACTTCTTTGGCGTCTGAAGAAAAATTTTAAAAAACAAAACTGCAGTAAATATCGAAGCAAAATGTTAAAATCAATCAAATTCTATTCTGTAGCCAACTTCATCATGTCGTTTTTTTGGGACATCGTGCGCGCGCAGGTCATCTGTAGCCAACTTCATCATGTTAATTTTGTGTCACAGATGCGCGCGCATCTTAAAATTTCACTCTCATCATTTTTTCATAACGCGCCTAAAGAAGTATAACTTCAAAAGTTGTTGCGGCTTGCATTCCTTCTTTCCTCCAAATCTACATTTTCCTACATCCGCGCCCTCTATGCGGCGCAAGTTAAAACAACACTTCGTACAACGTGTGCGCAACCGACGCATCAGCCGTCTTTTAAAACTAATTAAACTTAATAAAACAATCAAGGCAGTGTGTGTTGTGCTTGGATTTTATAAGTGAGTTCTCCAGTGCAATTGAAGAAGATTTAAGTGTTCCGGCAGCGCTGTCGAGGGCATCCGCAGCCGCAGCACCTCATCATCCATCGTAAGTCCATATCATATTACTTTCCTTTCCCTTTTCCTGCAAGCCCAACAGGGGTTCTATCGTTTAGCCGGGATCAAAGGGGGGTCAAGGTAAAACGGGTACGGTCAGGGATCAACGTCCAGGTAGTTCACTGCGTTTCCTAGGCTAAGCCCTATAAAAATCAACCATTTTAATAGTGATCCTTCGTAGCCAAATACAGTTTTCTAGGTAGTTATTACTATAACTACATAATATACAGTCCATTTATATCATATTTTAATTATTAGTTTAACTATTTAAAATAATATCATATTTTAATTAGTAATTTAGAATAAAAATAATAAGAAGGTAGGTAGGTATTTCAAATAAGTTTGTTCGATACGTGACGCACGGCCGCGGCGTTATAATATTGTTGTTCTCGGTTAGCTAATATTATTTAACATGGAAAATAGTTTGGAAAGACAATTAAAATTAGTTCGTTCTAAACGTGAAAATGCTTTTAGGGATATGCAAATTTTATTTGATTTATCTAAGGACATACCTAAAAATAAATCTAATTTTTTCGCAAGATATAAAAAAATTGAAAGTCTTAGAAAGGAGTATTTAGAATATAACGATAAAATGAATGAGTTAAAATTAACTTTAAACCCTGAGGAGGATATTAATTTGAACTCAATTAGCGTATTCGATGAGTTATATTTTGAAGTTGAATCCTCCGTACAAACGCAGCGCGACGCAGCTTCGATACTCAGCTTGCCCAGTTCGGCCGGCGCGAGCGTTACGTCACAGTATGACGCGAAGCAGCATACTCTCGCTCGCTTACCGAAAATTAACTTACCACATTTCGACGGAAATATTGAGAATTCATATATGTATCCAAATATTATTCATAGTACAATAATATGGTAGGTTCAAATAAAATCGAGCTACTAACCCCGATTATACCTTGTTTTGAGTGATAACCGCGAAATTCAAAATCAGTCTAACTTATATCAATATGAACAGTACATATTAGCATAAACCTGTATATATTATATCACCTACCTAATATCATATACAGTTCGCAACAAAGCGACGTACGGGTGAACTGTCATAATGATTTAGAGCGATTAATTTTAGACGAGCGAATTGAAAACCCGGTGAATACCGCTTGTAATCGATAGCCCGGAAACAGTTGTGTCGGTGTTTCTATGTATAATATACACATAATATTAATGCTCGTTAGAGCTGCTAGTTCAATCGTGAGATATCTATTTTATATTTTGTCAAGTTATGTGTAGTATTGCTGAGAGATTCAGCGATTTTATCTATCTTGTTTGCTTGTTACGATTTAAATCAAAAACTTTTCGACCGATTTTAAAAATTCTATCACGAATAGAAAGTTACATTATCAGCGAGTAGAACTGATTTTTTTGGAAAAAAAAGCCGGGGCGGATACTATTTTACGAAGATTTTTGTAATAGTGGGTAAATGAACAGCTGGGTTCTTTCTCACCGGATGGTAAGTGATTACCCATAGACATCTGCAAAACCACAGGGAAAGCGGGTGCATTGCTGAATCCAAAATATAGGGCATCTTAAAATATTACTTTTATTGTTTATACGTTAACAATAATACGACAATACTTTTAAGTACAACTCAAACTTGATTAACATTTGATAATTAGGACATATAAGAATTTATTGAGTTCAAAGTCTACCAAACTAAGTTACACACACTCGATAAACTCGTATTAACTAGACATATATTACTTTTTATTTTTACACAAAATCATAGAGATGTTTAGACTTGACAGGGCTCGAACCTGTGATCTTTCAAAACTAAAAACAGATGTAAATAAAATATTTATCCCGCGGTTTCGGATGCTTTTCAGCAACCCTGGTCCTGTCTCCCCGTGACCACGGTTGCTGAAAAGCATCCGAAACGTCGGGATAAATAATTTAAACAATATAAATAATAAAACGCGTTTTAATCTGGTATACAGTATTATATTTAAATGTGAGTTTTAATTAAAAACAGGTGTACCGAACTAATGTAACCCACCAACTAGGCAGTGGCGTAGCATGGGGGGGCGGAGGATGCTGTCCGCAGCACTTAGGCGGGGGCGGCATTTCGCAGGTAACGGTAAAAAAATCAACTTCCTTCAACGTTTTTTTTACTAAATCACCGTAATAACAGAGTTTCTCTTTAGGTTAGTGTTATTCAATAGGAGCCTCAATTTTTTATAATCAATATCAAAAATAAAGGGGCGGCGAATTTGGGATCCGCACAGGGTACTAGTTACCTATGCTACGCCACTGCAACTAGGCAAAGCGTAGCCTACTTGTCCATAAAGAAAACGACTAGGAGACACCACTAGGGGAGTATAAACCAAAGGATCTGTAAATTCTAATAGATTTTGTAAGGAAACACAAGTTTAATAGTCGACGAGAAAACTTCTAATGATTATTGTACTGTACGTGATGTTTTTCAGTTTCTCTATAGCAGTTCTAGTTTCAAATTGTTTTTAAATTCTGTAAAAATTGTTAAACCTTTAGTCACGTACGTATTTATAGTCTTTGGGATATTTTATATTGGCATTTGTTTGTTTCTACATTTAAAGAATAGAATGAGAGTTAATAATAAGAATGTTGGTTAATTTTAAGTTATGTGTCAGGTTCGTTCGAGAAGAATTATGACATATTTTACGTAAAAACTTATTTATGAACACAGTAATACAACCATAATATACTTCTAAATCTAGATAATAAATGCAGTATCTATATTGCATACCAAATAAATTGAAAAATTACACCAATCAACTAGGAAAAGCAAAAGGCGACCAAATCACTTTCGCAAAAGAAATGACAGTGTATTTTTTAAATAACTTCTTTTGAGAAATAAAACTGTTTTACATTTTTTTCAAAAAGAGATTTCTTTTAAATAATAATTAATAGATGTACATATTTCTATATTTATAAGGAACTAGAGTAAAATAGTTCCAGGGCCATAATAGTTTCTAATGAGGCAATAAAAGTATAGGAAAGGGAAAATAAAAGCATTTCGTGATTGTGACGCAGGGGACAAGAGTCGGACTGCTCGTAGGGTGCTAGAAGTCACTGTTTGTTTTTATTTTTATGTCTGATATCGACAGAGGAGCTTGAAGTTCACTTGGCGGTACTTTAGTCATCAGAGATGTGTGATGTGGTGCTGGCTTGCTAAGCATTTAGTAATCCATAGACTAAAATTGAAACGCTCAACCTTTCTATCTATGAACAGTGGTTCGTTTTCCGGATGGAGTTTCGATATTGCTTCAACCCGCTTAGTAAAGGAAGATTAGACGTAGGAACAAATTAAACTTGTTCGATGACGGAATTTGAATAAAACTATCCGATAGGTACATCTTTAAGCATAAAAATACTTTTTATGTTAGATACCGATAGACAAGCGTGAGCTTCACTTGATATAATAATGACATATAACTCCTATGATATAATTTATTTATGATTATCCACTAGTCCGGATCGAAAAGCGTTATTTTAATATACCTACTATTCGTAATTGAACATAAAAATAGAATGAAGATATCATATCCCTTTATAATAGACAATGTCGTGGGATTTAAATGGTAAATGTACCTACTTCCATATTTTTCCTAAGCCTAATATGGTATAAAAAATGAAAATCTTTTAATTGATTAAAATTAATTATATTTTTTATTTCGTCTTTATAATTTCTTTTTAAACTTAAATACAATAAGTTTTCTAAGCATCTCAGTAGTGTAAATGATAAAATAATATATCAAGATAAGCCCAATTTGTCACCCAAGTCATCAGTATGCATGTAATGGTTGAACAAATCAACGAAGACATTATTTATGCCGACCGCGTCCGAACCCTTTCTCTCTTGGTACGCTAAGAATCGATTTTATTTCCCTGCAATGCAAATACAATCAATTCCCTTACAATACGCTAATTTATGTATTGTGGATTGAAATTATTCAAATACACTACATTCTCTAGGATTTTGATGTCAGATATGACGAGAATGGCGATTAATGGCAGATGATATCTCAAATACAAACCATAATTGATGAACAATAATAAGTTGAAGACAATTTTTTTGTTAATTTGAGCATTTGGGAATCATAAGTAAGTATATTGGAGCTGAAACGACCAATCAGCATTTCAAGCATAGTGATAGGAACGGCGAGCGAATATTTTCTGTGTTCGCAGTCTAGGAACGATAGCTACATATTTAGCTTATTACCAGAGGCATGAATAACTTGGGAGAAAGTAATAAATTACATAATATAATGGCATTGTGATTGATGAAATCTTTGGTTGGCCTATGGCTTTAGTCACAAAGTATACTGGGATATTGCTCTGGATAAAAAGTAGCCTTCACCAGAATTAATACTATGTCCACAAATTTTTATCAAAAAAGGTTCCGCATTTTGGGCGTGAAAACGTTACAGGCAACAAAGTTACTTTCTCATTTAAAATATTAGTATCTAAGTCGAGTTTATAAATATATTACACTTGTTATTTGGAAGAAAAAAATCTATTTTGTAATATTTGATAAATTCTTCAGTAAATATCATATCAAGCTTAACCACGAATAAACCGGCAAATTAATCAAATAACCATACCCGTTTTCAGAGGAGCTTATAGCAACATTACAGAGATTACCACAAACAACCACATCATACAGAATTGCTGTCACAGAGAATAAGCCCAGGCAGTAACTAGAATAACGGAGTGTCTATCGTGCTAATTATATATATGCTGAATTTTTAAGGTCATTTAGCCTCGTCTATATTAAGACACACTAAAGACTCGTATGTTATCATTGACATAGATGTTATTATATATTTCGGTTAATTTTGTTTTTTTTTTTTTTTTTCATATAGACAGAGCAGACAACCGAGGTGGGTTATCTGATAGTAGGTATCACACCGCCCGTGCACTTCCGTGACTCAAAAATCTTAAATACGTTGTTTGTCTTTTAAAAAATTATAGGCTAGTTTCTTCAAATTAACGAAGTCGTAGACAGATGGAAACACTGAAACACGGAAAAGTAGACAAACTAGTATGGTTTGATAGGAATTTGATAGTTATAATTTAACTAGAAAACGAGTATGGTAAAAAATTTACCACATGCTTATTCATCTGCCTGTTTACTATCACTCCTACTGTCAAATGCTTTTGTTACACAATATTTTTCATCTCCTCTCTCAGTCTACTTTTGGATTTTCTAACTTTCTTTACTCTTCTTAGGCTCATTGTGGATAGACGATGGAAAAGAAAATATAAACATGTAAAAAAAAATGGAAATATGTTATACTATGGAAAATTATTAACATGTTTAACTCGTGACCCTTGGGTGCAAAGTATGAGTACCGTACCTTTCTTACTACCCCACCAACAAGCACGGATCCACAGTTGTGGGCACAATGGGCATGCATGTCAAAAATATTTTTAAACACAGAATAAAAATGTGTAGCGATTAAAACCTTTTTGCGCCGTCCTCTTAAGATATCAAACTTTTATTGGAATTCTTAATAAGTGACAGCATTATTTTGGAGACGCTACAGACTTCGATTAGAGATATATCCTTATAAAAACTACACAACGAAGTTCTTACAACTTTGAATTAAACGTGTAAAAATAGTCTTCAGTTCACATTTTTAATGGCAGGCTTTCATTCATTATATAATCTGTGGCCATAATGTTTTTTATCCCCTTCTACCCTACGTTACCCGTCAAAAACAACGGTTTACATTTGACTTGAAATGAAATGTCTGTGTATTGCATAATGAAGCATTTAATGTTCATTGTCAGTCCGTTTCAATTTGCTTTTTTATTTCGTTATTTTGGGTACTGAAAACGAGCTATTTCAATTTAATTGAACAACATAATCACCTCTTTGTGCATGTTTCACTGATTGTAAATGATTTAATAGAGTTATGATATGCGCTGACTGCACCCTAAGCTCAGTAGTATGTGCGTTTTATTTTTCAACGGTTTCGGGTTGGAATCTTAGGAAAAGAATGTTTAAAAAAATATATTTTTTTAAAAGAGAAAAATGATTAATTAAATAGATACATATATGTGTCGTCGCGTGTGTATACGTAAGTGCTTCGGCAATTCGATTTGAAGAAGTGTATTATTATTATTATATATCTTCTTATGTTTTGTTATGTTCTGTGTGTCGACAGAGGAGCATGAGGTTCACTTGATGGTAGGCCTCAGCCACAGAACATCAGTCAATGATGCGTCAATGATGAGAGCCTGTCAAAAAATGAGTTTATATAGGTACTGTACAGTTAGTTATATCTCAAAGATACATCGCGCACATATTCCAAAGTGCGTTGCTAATATTAAAAAATATATCTAAATCTATCTTCCTAAACTAAACTTTGATATTTCTAAAGGTTAGTATTAAAAATCGCCGAGCGTCAGTTAATATATGGAAAGAAAGAAAATGAAAGAATAAAGTGTGAATTTATAACTTCAAAAGCTCTAAGTATCACTTGAAAACCAGGTCAACATCTAGGTCAAGAATAAGCCAAGTACTATTGAATGTCTTATAATCGATTATACGAATTTTGATGACTTCCAGCTTAGTAAGTTGTATATTTTTCCTATTTTCTGTTCAATTGTACAAAAACCAAACTAACTACTAAACAAATTTACCAATATTGCCAAGTAATTATGATACATAGATAAACACTTCACTGTTTTTCCATCTATAAACGGTGGTTCGTTACCCGGTCGTCATTTCGATATTCCTACCACCCGTTCAATGCCCAAAGTGATAAGACGTGGGAAAGACATGCTTATAGAAAATTATAAACATTTCGTTCCGGTGGGATTGGAACCCAAGACCCATCGATACACACGGCAGGTGTTCTACTGCGTTAATCTCGCCCTAAGATGTCAGAAGGGTAAGCTCACCAGTCTCGTAGCACGGTCGTAGCATGACTGAGAAGGGCCGTTTGAAACGAACACAATTATGACATAATCAAAGAATTTCCGGTCAGGTTCCATCCCGACTTATAGTAAATGATAATATTCATCATATATTTTCAACTAACTATCCGCATCGGTTTTGCACGGGTGCAATGTAGATGTATTATATGTATACAAAGCCTACGTTACTCGCTGATAATGTAGCTTTCTATTGTCGAAAGTTTTTTTTTTTCATAAATATACGCTTCTACGAAAGAAATTAGAGGAAACTTATATTACAAATTTAAAAATAGTGTCATGCTAAGTTCGAAAAAAAACTTTTCATAAAACATAATCTTAAATTTTGGAATTCCTTAGTAGCATATATTTTCTTCAGTTTTATTAAACTAATTCATGTCTGTTGTACGATATTCGCACATTTGGGGGCAGCTTATTTGTTATAAAAAACTGCAACGTCTAAATATCCCTTAGAAAACAAAACCACTAACCTTTAGGTATGTACGAAGCCACGCTAAAGGGTCCACACATGCACAACACTATTATTTTAAATATAAAGATATAAAATTCGAATTAATATTTTAACACGTCCGAGCGGGAAGACAGCTCAGGCACAGCACACCGTCGCGCGCCGCGATGCACACGGCTTCCCCAATTAGCGGGCCGTAAGACGGTGACGAAAACGTCTCCTATTGGTGGAGGCCTGCTAACCAAGGGATCAGACGGTTGCATATAAGAATATACGAATGTACGGTGCCGAAACATCCCGCCCACCAAAATACCAACGGTATTTTAAAAATAAAACTAATTACGATTAAGATACGATTAATTTGCAAACGATACGATTATGAATACTTAGTTTACGATTTACTACGAATATACTATAAAGAATAAATAAAAAATGAATAATTTAGAATAACGAACAAAATAGGAAAATACTAGTCCTCTAAAGGTAGGGGACAAAGTTTAACTAACGGTCTTTGGATGATGTGTTGATTAGAGAGTTTAACCAACGCCACTCTCGCGATACCATCCGCACCGGGTAGGAGGTCTACAACCCTGGCGAGAGGCCATTGTAATGGCACGCGATTATCATCTTTAATTATGACAACGGTTCCTATTTTTAGAGGTTTTGAATCGCTAGTCCATTTTGCACGTTGCGTTAACGAATTAAGATATTCATTTTTCCATCTAATCCAGAAATTTTGATGAATAGATTGCACCAGCTGCCACCGACTAAGACGATTTAAATTGATGGAAGAAAAATCTTCATCGGGGACAGCTGTTAGCGGTTCTAAAGTCAAAAAATGACCCGGTGTTAAAACGGATAAATCATTTGGATCACTACTGATTGAACAAAGAGGTCGCGAATTTAAAACAGCTTCGATTTGCGTAAATAATGTTGTTAGCTCTTCAAATGATAAGACTTGATCCCCAACAACACGAAAAAGTAGTGATTTTGCCGCCTTTATCTGTATTTCCCATACACCACCAAAGTGTGGAGCCGATGGGGAATTGAATTTAAATTGAATTTTCTCAGAGCTAGAGGCATGTTGCATCAGAGACATTAGTTGATTCCTAGCACCGACAAAATTCGTTCCGCAATCTGCGTGTATCACGTTACATCGACCACGACGTGCTATAAAACGTCGTAAGGCAGCAAGGAATCCATCAGTAGATAGAGTTGAAACAACTTCTAAATGAACGGCCTTAGTCGCAAGACAGATAAATAAGCAAAGATACGCTTTATCTATTTTGCCACCTCGACGGGGACCTAGTCTGATACGAAACGGCCCTCCAAAGTCGACACCCACTATAGAAAACGGTTTAACTTGATTAACGCGAAACGATGGAAGATCACTCATGAAGGGTTGTAAGGGTTTAGGATTAGTTCGAAAACACTGAATACATTTTGTAAGACGGCGACGAATTGTACGTTTAGCGGAGATGATCCAAAATTGTTGTAAAAGTAGAAAATGTGTCGTGTTAATACCCGGATGTAAGTAGTTACGAGGTATGTAATCGATAATTAAAAAGGTTAAAGGATGATCAGGAGGTAAGAAGGCAGGATGTTTATGTTCAAATTCTAAACCTGATCGCGAAATCCTACCACCCACTCTAAGAATTCCTAATTTGTCAATAAAAGGATTGAGTTTTCGAAACGGTTTCGACAAGGGTTTTTTCAAGTTTAGATTAGCGATTTCATTCGAAAATACACTCCCTTGTACATACTTCACGATTTGCATTAGCGCGTTATGACGTTCGACGTTGGTTATAAAATTATGATTAGCTTTATTGGAATGACGACAATTATTAATAAAACGATAATTACTTAAATTTCATATTTAGCATGAAATCCTTCAGAAATAATATGTATTACCCACAAATGAAACTAGTTTTATATTTAGTAAAGGTACCTACCTATCTGATAGTTACTAAAACTATAGATAGGTAAATGTGTATAATGTAAATTATAGTCATTATAATTTAATAGTAGGTATATTTATCTAGTTGTTTATCTTAGCCGTAAGCAACTAGTGACATTTTGTCCTGAACTTGGCACCTTTTTCATTAGTGTCTTTTTTGGTCTAAGCAAGCAAGATAAACAATGCATTATAATATATAAAAAGTTTGTGTAATATCAATAGCATATTATGTTATTATCTAGGTGTATAAATTATATGAAATGCTTCACTTTGCCCGACCACTAATAGTCCCATACTTAATTAGTGACATATTATTACGATGACTATTATGTTTTAAATGAGGTATTGTGTTACAGGAAACATAGGTAGAAATTGTCGATATTAGCTTCAAATTAAACTGTATAATTAACATTCGATTCAGTTTGTGGTTTTTCTCAAAGTGTATTTTCAGTTTGCGGGTTGCATCAAAAATCTGTAACTAGATTTTCTTTATATTATAGGAAGAGTGCTATTCTAAATTTGAAATTTAAAAATAAATGTCATTTTTCATGTTGTTTTTCATGATTATTCTAGACAAGCTTTGAGCTTCTCAATACATTTTTTAAGTGATTGTGAAAGGAGATATTACTAGTTTTCAATTGAATTTTACGTATGAAAAACAATTTCAAATAAGTACGAGAAGTATACACAAAAGTTATATATAGTATTTCAAAGGCCGGCAACGCACCTGCAACCCCTCTGGTGTTGCGGATGTCTATGGGCGGCGGTGATCACTTACCATCACGTGAGCCGCCGTTTGCCCCCTATACTATAAAAAAAAGTTCGACATCATTCAGGGCTTACAATTAGTAGTATTTGCGTTTAGAACCGAAGGTCACGGGTTCGAATCTCGAAATGATATTTTTTCACAGGATAGTAATATTTTTCACGTGGATACAAGTATTTTGTGATTTTGCGCAGCTGATCCAGCAAGATTTTCAATGCGAGAGCTTTAAAAGATAGAAAGCTCGGCAGTCACGTATTTCCTCTTACATCGCGATCTTCAATATTTCGAGATCACTTCAGATCGCACGTGGCGAATATTTTGTAGCTGAATACAATATTATAGATTTGGAAGATTTAGGTGATTCGTAACTTTTGGAATTTTTACGACTTCGACGAGGAGAATGTTTAGTATAGTAGTATATAGTGGCGAATCAACTTGCGTTTTTATTAAAACTTTTTTTTTGTTAGACGGTTATTAGTACTATTATAGTGATGTTGTTATTATACTTAATTATTAAGAAATTTTAAAATTGGAACTGTTATGATAGTACAATAGTTAATACAAATAAACACATAATATTAATGTAAACTCTGTTATTTAGTAAGCACACACCGAGAAAGACTTCAAAGACGTATTTTTTTATACTCGTTATATCTTTGTATTATTTTGACGGGCTCGTTGGGTATTACCTACACCTACTTTGCATTTTAATGGGTTGTGGGTTCCAACCGGGATGACATGCTTATCTTGCCAGTTCTTCTCTTCCGTTCTACGCCCTTGATTTGAGAACTGGCGGTAAATGTAAAATTAGAAGCATTTAATATGTATTTTTTACTGACGTTCATAAGTGTACATTGTGTTACCTAAATGAATAAATGATTTTGAATTTTGAATTTGAATTTATAAATTTTCGTAAACACTTTTTGGTCACTTTCCTACTTTGGTCACTTCGGTCACTACCGAAATTCCGACCTGGTAACGAACCAGGACGATGGAAAGACCATGATTACGCCTTTCGATTTCAGTCTATGGAATTTTAAATGTTCGAAGTATAAATAGGTCAAGCGCATCATCAAGCGATTAATGTTCTGTGCCTAAGACCACATCAAGTCAGCCTCTCGCTTGTCGGTAGATTTCTGACATACAAAAAATATACAATACTAGCGATCCACCCCGGTTCACAATATGCAAAAACAGTAAAGCCTATGTTACTCTCTGATAATGTAGCTTTCTATTGGTGAAAGAATTTTTCAAATCGGTCGAGTAGTTTATAAGTTAAATCGTAACAAACAAAAAAACTTCCTCTTTATAATATTAGTATAGGATTTTTGTATGATTTAATTTACTATTTACATGTGGAATGTTAAGCTGTATAAAATAATAACTTAAACGAACACCACAACAAAGTGGACATTTTCCAAAGTATGTAGAGTGAACTTGCAAGGGTACTGTTAAATATTTTTGTAAATAGCTAGCCATGTGTATACCTATACCGGTGTTGTAGTTTTAGTTATATTTAATTTTTTAGTATTGTTTTAATTTAAGATAATTTATCTTGTAAGTTATATTTTATTTGTAGTTTTATGTTCGTCACTGCCGGGCCGCATTAGGGATACCTGTATGGGATCCGAGCCCTGCTGTTGACATGGGTAAATAATAATAAATAAATAAAATAAAACCTATTTTAATAGATGTTTTATGACTTACGATAATAATTGAAAAGAGATCAGCAGTTTCAGCAAAAGATTCGGTAGTCTTCACAATAAATGATCGAATCGATCGAATATTCATTAATTGATCGAAATTCTAAATTAAAAATAATGGCGCTTTTAGAAATTGGCACTTCTTAACGAGGGTCACGACCGAAATAAAACAGAAAAGGATAAATTAAATAAGAAAATAGGGCCAGTATGATTCATTGTTACTGCACTCAAATCTCGATACCTCAAAGGGGCTGCCCCCTCGTAAACTAAGATTGGGTGAGATGACCAAATTTACTTAGACACGAGACGGTTTCGACACTTGTGTACAGTCGCTTGCAAATTTCCTTTCCTATAATTAAACTTTATGTTGATTAGCTTACCAATACTAGATATGAGATTTAAGGTTAATTGTTTGACAATTTTCCTATACAAATCTGACAGATTTTATACCGAACAATTGACTGCATATTTTTAAATTAAAAATCATAATAAAATATAAATATCAGCACACATCACAGTTTAGTATGAAACCTGTATATACATTTTCTAATTTGGCCATCATATGAATCCTCATGTATAATATAGCAACATATTATAATGTTTGATATTTATTTTATATTTAAAAAGTTTTATTTTTTTATCAAATGTTTAATAATAGCTATATCGGTCTTAACAATAAAGATTTTCTCCTTAACTGTACTTCCTGTAAGTGTACAGGCAAACACAGAAGATGAATCATAAAATCCCCGATAGTTTACGAGTACATCGAATTTTATGGCACTATGGTATTGCCCTATTGCAATTTTCTTTTTGTTTTATCTTCCATTAAAATGTGGGTAAAATAATATGAAATTCTAGTTCTTGTACAATGATGGCGTAAAATGTAAAAGTACATTATGTATTACTTACAATATAAGTGGATTTATTTATCAGCATTAGTATTTATTATATAATATTGTAATTTTGTTCGTAAAATATCTACTATTACAATTATTAATAGTATTACAATTGGTATCTGTATAATCTATACTCTATAGTTACAAGAGAAATAATTTGGAAATCACCTAGATCGAAAATTTTAGCAAATTATCAATGTCTCACAGTTTAGGTTTTTGGAAGGACTATAATGCAACAAAGCCTCAATAGAATTCTGAATTGAAGAAAAAAGTTTGAGGAAATCAAATCAAATTATCATTTATTCACATTAAATTTACTGCCAGTTCTCAAAACAAGGGCGTAGAACGGAAGCGAAGAACTGGCAATAAACTCTCCGCCACTCTTTTTAAACGCCAAGTTTTTTGTTTTACAAAATGTTTGTAAGGAGCTGCAACTATTATTACACCTTGTTCCACATTACATACACGTTATATAGCTTATATTCCTACTATCTACCTGTTAAAGCATGAATAAAATACATGTACTTTGGCGAGTTTTCATATTGTGTTTACTTACAATCGATCCTATTGAATTGTCAATATAAGTGATAAAATAAGTGACGTAGCTCAAAATTTAGGCAACATTACTTTTATTCATAGAACGGCCCAAAACACTTTATAATCATTATCATAGTTCATTAACTGCCTTACATTAAAATATCATCTATAATAATAGTTAGTTTAAAATTATATAAACGAAATATTTATAATTGACAAAGTTTAAGAACATATTTTTGTATTCACTAAAAATAAAAATAAATGGATTTGGTCAATAGGTTATTTAGAAAAAAAAAAAGTTTAGGAAAATCGAGCTAGCATTTTATTTTATAACATTTCATAGCGTATTAAAAGTTTACGCTAGGTTAACCTGGTTAACTCTGAAGTAGAAAGAAAGTGTTCGGAGTTCTCATTGAACTTAGTTTAACCAGTATTTGAGATTCAGAGTCGAGATTAAGTTTTTTACTTTATAATAAAGCAGGTTTTGTTAACGTCATGGAAACTGGAATATTTTTCCGAGAGGAAGTGGATTTGAATTTTTTTTGACTGAGTTGGAAATTTTATTATATATGAGCTGCAAGAAGCTGATTATGTGAGACTCTCCTTAATAATTGTTGCAGAATGAGCATGAGCATTGAGCAAGGCTCTCATTGTACTGCGTCCGCCATTTTTTATGTTAGATATCTACAGATGAACATGAAGTTCACATGATGGTAAATGATACCACAGCCACAGAACATTAGTCAATGATGCGCTATCGACCTACTTTATATTTCAAGAATTGGGAAATCGATAGACTAAGACCGAACCGCATAAAGTGCACTTCACGGTTTTCCAACCGTGGTTGGAATTTAGATATTTCTTCCAACCGATTGATGTCCACAGTGCTCAAACGAGAAAATTATAACCATATCGTGCCGGCGGGATTCGAACCAGCGAACTATAGAAGCGCAAGGTTGGTGTTTTACTAAACGCGGCAACGAGCCCGTCAAAACATGCTGGCTGACAAAAAGGACACCCAGCTGGTTCCATATTGTGACGTACGCTCTCTCCTTTGCTGAGGCATGTACATAGGTATGCCTGACACGGCAAAGTCACTGTGTAAATCGGGCTCGATGACGCGTTGGCCTACCTTGCGTTTCAATGGGTCGTAAAAATATAAATATTAAAATGAATAATGAAAATGATCACATTCACTGGTATTTTATCCTAATAAAATACTATATTACAAGGTATTTAGCATTTCAATTGTCTAACCACTGTCCCCTTAAATGAAACTCTAATTTAAAAAAAGAATCATCAAATCAAAAAGAGCAAAAAACCTTATAAAGACTTTATTTAAATGTGTAAAATAGCAGACGAGAGGATATCTATAGGGGTTTATTGAAATGCGGTGCGCGCCTGTTGTACGTTGGCAGAATATTGATATTGTGAATTTGGAAATGCGTCAGAGGGGGTGACGACGCGACCGACAATAGCTTATATAAACACGTATAGAGTCAAATGAACGCTCTTTCAGCTCTCTTACATTGTTTCCACAGTATTTTACAATGTCAATACAATGAGAAGTGAGTCATGACATTTTTTGTAACAGTTTAGGTGCAGATTGCGAACTAGTGGTTGAGGTAGTGGTAAGAGTTCAGACTCGCAGTGCGATGGTCGCACGTTTGACTCCCCGTGCGGATACATTTTTCTGGCTTTTTTCCTAATTTTCTAATATTCATAGGTAATAAATATTTTTTTTAAAGAAAAATGTGTTCGCACGGGGAGTTGATCGTATTACCATCGCATTACGACTTCGAGCCCTTGCCACTACGCCAATCGCTGTTTGCCTTATATATGTATAATGTATATAGAAAGCCGATAAAATTTAGTCGTATTATGGAGTTCGCAGTTGGAATTCTGAAATCCGTGATTAGTACTAGGCGTCTATTCCTTGTTTCGTTGTTGTTTCGCATCAGGCATTCAGAGCAAAATTACTCAAAATATACGTTTATTATCCTATTCTACAGGAAACAAAGGATCCCAATTAAGTTTAACGGTCTTATTAGGTATCTGCCGTTGTCTTCCCGATTCAGACAACGAGTGAAATTAATTAGTGTTAAGTATTCAACGATAAATTTCCAAAGTCCGAATGTTTTAATCGAATCGAGTTGGAGATTCTAATCCGTTATCCGTAATTAAATTTTGCAGCTGGCTATTGTTACATCAGCTTTTCAACGTTTCGATTTAGGAAGAATTATCGGGAATCCTGTTTATACTCGTACAAAATTTGTAATATTATTTAATAATTTTAAATGATGATCGACCTATCGTATTTTATTGCGTATAAAGCATTTGCGTTTTATGGCTTTTATTCAAGATTTTTTATTGTACCGTCGCCGTGGATAATTGGTACATACAGTTGCATTTATCACCGGAGTATCGTATTCGAATACCGGCGGGACCACCATACAAGCTCAAGAGCTCGGCGTTATACATGTTAATATATCTATACTCATATTATAAACAGGAAAGATTTGTTTGTTACGATTTAACTCAAAAACTACTCGACTGATTTAAAAAAATCTTTCACCATTGATAGAAGGCTACTTTATCAGAGAGGAACATAAGCTTTGTAATACATCTACATTGTACCTACCCGTGCGAAGCCGGGGCGAATCGCTAGTAACTTTTAATATAATTACGTAATCGTATAAGTTACATTTTTATATGACTATATATATGACATATAATTGAGTTAAGGGCATTATTATTTTTCTTTTTATGGTTGCATTAATAGGGAAGAGGACTTTTGGGCTTGTATGGCGGTCCAGCCACTGCATATACCTCTTGAACAAGATTTTTTTTTATGTCAGATATCGACAGACCAGCATGAGGTTCACTTGATGGTAGGTGATACCTCAGCCACAATACATCATTTAAATAAAATACTGTATACCGGATTAAAACGCGATTTATTATTTATATTGTTTAAATTATTTATCCCGACGTTTCGCAAGCATCCGAAACGTCGGGATAAATAATTTAAACAATATAAATAATAAATCGCGTTTTAATCCGGTATACAGTATTTTATTTAAATGTGTGATACTCGCGTTAATAAAAGACAATATCACAATACATCAGTCAATAATGCGCTGTCGACCTAATTTTTACTTCAACCATTCGGAAATCTATAGACTGAAACCGAAAAGCGCAATGCTCTTCACGGTTTTTCCATCAATGAACGGTGGTTCGTTACCCGGTCGGAATTTCGATATTCCTCCCACCCGATCAATGCCCGAAGTTACCAGACGTGGGGAAAACATGTTTATAGAAAACTATAATCATGTTGTCCCGGGTGGGATTCGAACCCACGACCCATCGATGAGCACGGCAGGTGTTCTACCGAACGCGCCAACGAGCCCGTCAAAATTATAAATATTGTTTCGATCGGGCAGAATATAGAAGACTACTCACAGATATACATTAGATCCCTTACTTGCGTATATAGAAAAATATTCAGTTATAAGGTCAAATATTGTCTATACCGTGTCCCACTCAGGACTCATGAAAGCAATGTTATGTATAGTATGTTTATCTCTCCTCTATGATTAACATGATTTTTACAGTGTAATAATTGAAGGTCTAAAAAGTAATTTCTGGGAAATTATTATCTCTTGAAGAATGTTATTGTAAACTTACTTTCATATCTGTATAAGTACGAACTGTATAGAGAAGTACAAAACAGCAAGTGAAGAAAATTCATAGGGAATATATTTACGATTGCATCGAAACGAGATTTTTATTGTGAATTTGATTTAGTGTCAAACGTTTTGGGGGTTGCTATGGGCTGGCCGATATGCCCGGCTTCACTCTATGATTAGTGGTAGGTATAATTCGTTTTTGTTATCGTAGAAGTGCGATCATTGTAAGTATAAATAAAATACCTACTTTATACCGGATTAAAGCAATTAATTATTCATATTATTTATCCCGACGTTTTGGACGCTTTTCAGGTCACGGGCATACTGAAAGGTGACAGCTTTTAAAAATTTGAAATATCACAAATATTAACGCCATCTAGTTGATATTGACTGTAATTTTCTATATTATGACAATAAAGAATAACAGTGTCTGTACAAGACTGTACATTTATTTATTATATAAAACCTCTTATTTTTCATATTATTCTATTTTTGTATTTAAGTAGATTGTATTTTGTGTTACTATAATAAATGAGTTTGCAAGAACCAGCCGTTTGATTCGGTCGCATAGAGTGACCTTTTGTTTTTCGAACGCGATTTATTATTTATATTAAATAATATGACACCCTAATATAGAGATATAGAGATAGAGATTGTTATATACCTATATAATATACCTATAAATTATTACAAAAGTTTCCCAACTTTCCTTTAAAGCCCTATAAAATATAATATATTCAAAGTTCCTTTTTATTCAAAATTTCTCCTAGAGCCCTTGTTGGGCCTTTCAAAGGAAAGCCTTTTTGTTACTTAATATAAAAAAACGCATTATCTTCAAATAATACCGACAGAAGCGACAAACAAGTTTCCTTCAAAACTCGTGTATGAATACTTTATGTTACAAGCGACCCAAAGGTAAGTGCGTTGAGGTTAAAATAGACTTAGAATCCCCCTGGAATCGTTCAAAGGTCGGGATGAACGTAACATTAAATTTAATAAAAGATAAAGTTTGTAGAAAGATGATTTTTAAAATAATTACGCCTGAGGTTTTCTTCCGTAGAACTCTGAAGTTCGAATAAAAATGTACCGAGATCACAATTCACAATTTGCGTGTACTACAAAGTATTTATATCGTCAATATATCAGTTACTAGCGCCCCGGCTTACCACAGGTGTAATGTTATGCTGCATGTTAAAATCGGTCGAGTAGTTTTGAGTTAAATCGTAACAAACAAACAAAAAATATTTCCTCTTTATAATATTAGTATAGATATCGATATATTTTAAGACCGACATTAATATAAGACAACTATGGTTTTAAAACTTTGATATTTTACATAAATATGAAAACAAATTTTAAATCCGAGTATCACCTACATAATAACTAATAGGTACACACTTACTTATTTAGCAATTATTTTTCTATTTCTCGTTTCTCTTATCTATCTAAGCTATGATTACATTAGGAAGTTTAAGGTTATATTTTATTAAAAATAATCCATTGCTCCTGGCATAAGCCAAACAAGAAATTGAAACTTAATTATTTTCTGTAATGTCTCTTGCCTTGTTACCATCACGAATAATAAGGAGTAACATTACGTGTCACCTTCTACTATAACAATTAAGTGTTGCCAACATTCAAAGCTGTATGTTGAAACAAGCTACGCAAACTTGAAGCTATAAACACACCTGTACGCACCAATATTCGTCGCATCCCCTCTAGAGGAAATAAAAGAAACAACATGGTTGTCAATAACATCAGCTGGTCCCCTGGGGTGGGGTCGTTCACCTTGGTACAGCTTGCGCGTATTAAGGTTTATAGAAGATTCGCCCAATTTCGTAGTAAGTAATATTGATTGCAGACTTAGCAAAAGAAACTATTAACTTTTTTATTTTTTTTTATGTCAGATATCGATAAACGAGCATGAGGTTGACTTGATGGTAGGTGATACCTCAGCCACAGAACATCAGTCAATGATGCGCTGTCGACCTAATTTTAACTTCGAGCATTCGAGGAAATCCATATACTGAAACCGAAACGCGCAATATGCACTTCACGGGTTTTCATCTATGAACGGTGATTCGCTACCGGGTCGGAATTAAGATATTCCTCCCACCCGATCAATGCCCGAAGTGGTAACTTCTGGTAAGACGTGGGGAAAACATGCTTACAGAAAATTATAAGCAACTTGAAGATAAAAGTGTTTTCAATACAATTCGAAAATGACTTGCGATTTTCCTCTTTTAAAATTCGTGGAAATCCCCAAGGGCTTTTCCGAAATGAAAACAGTAGTGAGAGTCTTATTCTAGTGTCAACTTGCTTCGACAGATAGCCAGATGGATTTTATATGGAATGTATTGTTTACTCTTTCGATTCCAAACTTATATCATCTAAATATTGGTGCGAGTGATATTTCATGTATGCGTATCATTTTTTTTATTTTGCCCAGACAGGTTTAGTCTTTCGAACACATCTCTTTATTATAATTTTATCGTAATTTACCCAGAGGCAGGATTGTGTTTCGATATTACCGGTTTTTCTTTCATGGAAAATCCTGAATTATTTTCGCTCATTAAGATTTCTTACATTTTCTAAAATTTTGCTGGTCAATATGATTTATATATTATAATAGGAATATTACTATATATTATATCTAATTAGAAACAAAATTATTTTTAGTAAGTTAGTAGTAAATTCCTTCTCCAATACTTCCTGTTGGAACAAAGTGATGACCAAAAGTCTAATTAAAAAGTTTTGAGAATTGCAAACCTGATATTGAAAACGGGTTCGGGGGCCCCGTTTAAGCGAACATTTCCTTTCCATTAGGGCTTCGCCGCCCTTACTTAATATAGCTAGGGTTTTTCATAGATTTTAGAATAGATTTAAGTACTTACATTAGAATTAAGCTCTTACTAACAATTATGGATTCTTGTTATCTAATTATTAAATAAGTAATAATAATATACTAAGTCATAGACACAAATATATCAATAAAAACTGTTCTAAAAATACCTCACATAATATAAAAGTTCTACAAACAACAGACCGTTTTCCCAAAGGTTCTGAAAGTCCGCCTAATACTCCTTTAAACCTTTGATTACAGTATGTTTGTGTTCACATTCAATTGTAATATATTTTTTATCCGAAAAGGATATAACGGAATAAGGTTTTTCTTTACTTTATATCCTATAACGTAAATGTCACCAACTTTTTTTAACAACATTTACTTAAGATGTTTTTGGTTCTTTATGTTTCAGAAGATGGCCGACCACTGACGTAATTAAAAAAAATTAAAAGACGCCCATTTTGTTTTTGATGACCTCAAACATAAAATACTTAAGATTGGTGCTTATTTTCATTCATAACTAAGCACTTAAAAACACAAATAAAAACTTAACCACACAAAACCATACTTACAAAAATGTCCTTTAATATTGTCTTTCAAGAGTGTCCTTTAACACATTTCTTATAGTCTCAATCAAAGGGGTCACATTTTTGTTGTGTTCCTTGCACAACACTAAACCTTTTCACTGTCACTATATTAAAACTCATGAGTTTTGTCCTTTTGAGCCATCGCAGTAGGTCCGAGTGGTCAAGGAGCTGAATGGCCTCGACATTCACGTAATGGTGAAGCCTCTTCTAGTGGGCTTCGGCAGTTTTCTTGATAGATGAAACAAACTCTACTTTCAAACAACAATCAGGCAAGATGATTGGAGCCTTTTTATATTAGATATAGATAGACGAGCATGAGGTTCAGGAGGTTGGTGATACCTCAGCCACAGAACATCAGTCAATGATGCGCTGTCTATTTTTTACTTCGAGCATTCGGAAATCCATAGTCTCACATTCACCTCACGGTTTTTCCGTCTATGAACGTTACCCGGTCGGAATTTCGATATTCCTCCCAGGCGTTCAATGCTCGAAGTTACCGGACGTGAGGAAGACATACTTACAGAAATTTATAAGCATATCGTCCCGATGAGATTCGAACCCACGACCCATCGGTGCGCACGGCAGGTTTTCTAATAAACGCGCCAACAAGCCCGTCGAGCTTAATGCATTTATTATTATTAATCTTCCTTAGTACACACTTTTCTCCACCATTTCTTCAATGCCTATTTTTTTTTCTACCTGCTATTACTTGAATATTGCTGTGAGTGTGTTTACATTGATAAATAGCTGTCAATGTATATCAATCAATGTGGGTATATCAGAGGCCATTAATTTCAGTAATAACTTTTGCGAGGAGTCCGAAATCAGACGAAGATAATTAATTGACAACAATAGGGCGCACACGAGGGATGAAACAGAGATGTATTGGCAATGTTTTTGAGTTTTTCTAGAATTATCTTGCTTACAATACTTTTTACCGGTGTAGCAATTTACAATAAGTTATTTAATATGCAGACATTAACTATATAATATAACACAATAAACCCTGAAAGATTCAAAAGAAACAAAGAGTTTGTATGAGAGATAGTACATTCATTCAAAACCGTACTGTTACAAAAATATTTTAAAAATTATTTCTCCACTATCTAGCTAGCTACATAATCAGTGAGTAACATTAGCTATTGTTATGCATAGTATCTATGTACGTCTATTGCATCCGTGCGAAGGCAGGGCGAGTAATATAATAAATTGTTTATTATTTTTAATATTATAAATACATCAGTAAACCAAAGCCAATTTAGTCGGCGAACACAAAAAACCTATTCGGTCGCCGCAATTCAGTACTTTCATGAATATTTTCGTAAACTACGTACTTAAAATTATACAAATACGCTGAGATATCGAGAGCAACAAAAAAAAATAGTTGCACTGTGTAATTAATTTACATTTTACATAATATTTTTATATTATTCGATGAATATAATTTGAAATGATGAATAAATTTTAAATCTAATTGAGGCACCAAAACATCTTTTTTGCCTGGGGCCTCTCCCGTTTAATTCAAATTGTGACTTAGCATCGGCGCTCCAACATTAACAGCATCCGAGTTTGTTCGGGACAATTGTTTGTAGCTTTGAAAGATATTGCATTGGGAAGTTGTTGATAAATGAAGTAATAATAATGTGTTATGTATAAGATAATTAAAAAAAGAGATTTACATTACAAGCAACAAATAAAAGCACTTTACTGTACACTTAACATAAAAATAAAAAAGAAGTAGGATACAAAAGTCCTTATGAGTGAGAAGCGACCTCTTCCAGGCAAATGGAAAATTAATTAAAAACATAACATAGATAAGGTTGCAAATAAAAGAAAAGAGAGGAAAAGAAATGTATGTTATTTTCTTTTTATAATTTAAAAACAGACTGTATCTTTTTTTGTAAATAATTAATATGAAAATGGCTAAAATGTGTAAAAATCCACTAAGAATTCTTGAAAATCAATTTGGGTGAATAGGAAAAATATTTTTGTTCAGTGATATCCGTTTTCGATTATAACGTTGAAACATATAATTAGTATACTACGTTTTATAAATGTTGGAAAATTAATCCTAAAAGAGAAATGAAAGTATTCAATATATATCGAAACGATATAATTCATCAATAATTTCAATAACATAAATCCATACAGAACGAATAACAGGAAAAACAATTAACACTTTAACATTAAAAAGAACCTATTCATTTCAAAACAGAAATATGTATGTTTATAAATGTAAAGATGAACGTTTCGAATTCATCTCTGCATTTCATAAAACACCAAATATAATTTGAATTTAGAATGATAAACAGAAATAACAAGCTTGTTTAAAGTATGATAATCTCTAGAAGAAAGAAACCCATAAATAAGCTTAATAAAAACCCCGTTAAGCAGAATGAAATGAGGTGCCTTCAAAAAATATAAGAATGTTTTCTTCATAGATATACAAATTTCTCGTTAGATAATATCTGTCTCCGTAACAAATCATACCATTGTCCTATCCGCAACCCTCCCTTTTTCCACTCCATAAAATTAAATATTGCCTCTCGAAATATAATTTTATTACGAGCATTTCATATACGAATTACCTAAACAGTTTTTATGTTCCTTTTTTAATGTTGAAATTTATTGGTTTACCTACACATTTTTTTAAATGTTAGATATCGACAGACGAGCATGCGGTTCACTTGATATTAAATGATACCCAGCCACAGAACACTAGTCAACGATGCGCTGTCGACCCACGTTTCGAGCATTTGGAAATCCATAAACTGAGACTGAAAGCGCACTGTTGATACCACTGGTTTGACATGGGGAAGAAATACTTACCTATAGAAAATAAAAATAAAAATAAAAAAATTATCCTAGCGGGATCCGAACCCGCGATTCATCGAAGCGCACGGTAGGAGTTCTAAGCGCCAACGAGTTCGTAAAAATATATTTTTAAATAGTAAAAACGTTTCTAAATTAAAAAATAAATAATTAAATAAATGTTCAGTATAGTTATTAATCTTAAGAATTAAGAGATGATATTTTTTTGGAAACTAAAATGTTTTATCCTAACCATATACAACAGGCAAAAGTTCAAATAGGAACACGTTGCTTCATTTTTGACTAGGCGTATATGCCCTTAACAGCGCACTCACAGAACAGATAAAAAAAGGTCTTATTTATCTATTCCGTGAGCGCACTAATAATATAATATTTAATGCATACTATAAAGTGTTCTTGCTCAGACTTTCTCTAATAAAACTTTCTCTAATCTAACTTAGTTTGTGTCTAGCTTTCGGATGCACTTTACATGCGTGATGAAGTTAAATGATAACTCCATTGTTTCTATGGAACCAATTTCCCTAAAATAGACCGAGATCCGGTTAAGTAATATAGTTAGGGAAGACGTCCATAGCTTTATTAAGTTATAAGTTGTATTGGAGACTTTATGACTATGCAGGACAACTAAATTATAGATTTAACTGTAATAAGTTGAGGCAAGTTAAATTTGTATTGAAGGATTTCAAATTGGTTTCAATGCAGACGATGCTTCTGTACTTTTTTATGTTAGATATCGACAGACGAGCATGATATTGTCTTTTATTAACGCGAGTATCACACATTTAAATAAAATACTGTATACCGGATTAAAACGCGATTTATTATTTAAATTATTATTTAATGACGTTCATAGATGTACATTGTGTTACCTAAATTAATAGATTATTTTTTAATTTAATTGAATTAAACATGGCAACTTTGTGACATTTCAAAATATATAAGACAACTGTCATCTTTCAGTCTCCCGCGACCACGGTTGCTGAAAAGCATCCGAAACGTCGGGATAAATAATTTAAATAATAAATCGCGTTTTAATCCGGTATACAGTATTTTATTTAGACGAGCATGAGTTAACTTGGTGGTAGGTGACCAGACTTGGGGAAAACATACTTATTTTTTTTAAACCTGGCGGGATTCGAACCCGTGACCTATCGGAGCTTTGTCACAATATACAGGATTTCCTTGTTTGGGGCTCATTGTTTATTCAAGAAAGTCCTTACGTGTAAATAAGTAATTAGATTAATTTTTTGTTTTTTTATTTTTTTATGATTTGTCATTCCAAGGCTTTATTGTAGCTTGAAATAAATTAATAAAAAATAAATATATGTTTGGTTTGTTTCCGTCCCCGTATATATATTTTTTTGTGAAATAAAGAGTAAATAAATAATAAGTTTCGGGTTACCGAAACGCATCACCGTTCTTTGCAATTAAATATATTTTAACAAACAAGTGTCATTATGAAATATCATTTATGTCCCTCTAAGCAGTTACTTGCTAAATTTAGTTTGGGGCTCAGCTGTTTCGTTCAATGGAGAGTGCATCCTCCCATTAGCAAGTTGTTCACGCAACGGTCCTGTAATTATTAGCAGGTAGCAACGAGAACCTTTTCTCCATGTTAAAGTACCAAATTTATGTATTTATAATGCTGAGTTTTCTATATATCTTAGACTTTTCCGCCTCAGCTCAGTGGCGGCGCGTTCCTTTTTGCACGAGAGGTCTCAGGTTGGAGTCACATTAATAATAAAAATGTGTTGGTTGGGCAGGGAATAGATGAGTGATCGCCTATTTGCCTGTAAATAAAAATGATCATTGAACAATCAGAAAGGTAAAGAACACTAGGAAACTCGGGAATTCACTTTTATATAACACTAATAATATGATCCGGCTCCACACGGGTGCAATATAGGTGTACTTTACATAAAAAAAGAAACAATAAAATATAGCCTATATGTTACTCGCTGATAATGTAGCCTTCTATTGGTGAAATGATATTTAAATTCGATCCAGTGTTTTTGAGTTAAATCGTAACAAACAAACAAATCTTTCAACTTTATAATATGTATTAGTATAGATATTTATTCCAGCACCGCCACGCATGATTGTCTACAACACCAGAAGATATGCAGATGCGTTGCCGGGCTTTATAACTTGCTAATTATTATCTGTCAGTTTTATCAAATAAAAATAAATATGATATTTTAGTTAAAAAATCGGATACTATTGGAACCACACAGTCAAATAATAATATTACGACTAGACGCAGTTCATACAGTGCCCAATGCTCATGTAATACATATAGTATATTATGCCATACTATATGTATTGCACCTCTTGTAGGTTTATAACTGAAGGATTTGTACACCACATCATCATCTAATCACTAAATTATAAAAAGGTTAAGTAAATATAAATATCAAAGAATCGCCGTCTTTATTACAGTATAAAAAAGGTTAAAGAAACATGTGTAATGGTCTTTAACATAATTATTTTAAACAAAACAATAAATACAGCATGTAAATA
Source organism: Anthocharis cardamines (assembly GCA_905404175.1). Lineage (NCBI taxonomy): Eukaryota > Metazoa > Arthropoda > Insecta > Lepidoptera > Pieridae > Anthocharis > Anthocharis cardamines. Next base: position 7,619,642 of record FR989964.1, read on the forward strand.
TTGTTGAATATGTTCGAAGAGCATATGGCCTCTTCGAAAGTTAGGCACGGATTGTTCAATAAAATGCCATATAGAAATCATTATTTATTATACCAAAGATTAGCTAAAATAACTTTTTTCACATTTGTGGCGGCAAACTTCAAACTTTAGTAATTAGGGGAGACTAGGACGTCCCCTATTCATGTTATCTTTATACTTCGTAACGCGGTGGTGAAACTTTTGCACAAACAATAATAATACAAAACGACTTTATATACAAAAGTTAAACGTTTTCGAATATAATTAATGAAACGAAACAAATGAGACTTTTGAATTTGGAATATTCGATTGGTGTTATAAGATTTGAAGATGACTTACTAGTTACTCATAATTTGACAATAATACTGCTTTGCTGAGAGTCCGAAAACGAAATCTTTTACTTTTAGGATTTGGAAAGACTGCTGAAGCCGTAACACATGATGAGAGTCTAAAAAAATTTACGAGAAAATATTAGTTTCGCTAATAGAGATATTCTCGTAATTGATATATGAGAACAAAGTGCTGAATATATTTTTTTTATGAGTTTGAATACATACAAATGACAGATTACCGACACGAATTCTTTCTCGTGAGTTATTAGTAGTAGAAGTATACTAATTTATGTATCATGCGTCTCCAGTAGATGGTGTTTGAGAAATCAGAATTGCTATATTTTACTAGTGGCTACATTGCATGCCACTTAAAATAAAAAATAAGGATCCTTCGTGAGCGTATGTAGAATAACTCACCTTTCTTTATTATCGGATGAGTAGTTTAGGAGTGCATAGAGAACAAACATACTTACATATATATGAATTTATATAAAATTTGCATTCCTATCATTAGCTTAGATTAGAACCTATCAATCACACACAAGCAAAATAACGTTCTATTAGACCGTGACTTTAACCTTAATGAACAGACTTTATCGAGAATTTTCAAAGCAACGTCACCGTCGTCTGCAAACAGTCTGCAAATTGTCCTTTTAAATCTCGTCGCAGACTAAAATTAAATTTGAAAGAGCGCTTAAAGCGGTGAGCGCTGGCAAACAAACGAACCGCGAACTGTGCTAACTAGTTTACTTAGAATTAGAGAATTTACTTAGAATAAGAGAATTTCTTTAAACGTTTCAAAGATTCCATTCATTTCGAACAGAACTCGCCGCTTGAAATGTAAAGGAATCAGCGAACTGTACTTGTGCGAAACGAACCAGATTAATGAATTTTGGTAATGGGTATTACTTAAGTTTTATGAAGAAGGTACCTTATATACAAATGTCAAAGGAATTAATTATTTTATTTTGTTTTGAAGTCAATAGATATTTTATTAACTCAAGTCTGTATTTAAATGAATAAATTTTAACTGATTACAACGCGATTATATTATTCAAAAAAGAGATTAAAATTGCAATTCAGACAACTGTCATCTTTCAGACAGAATACCTATGTACTTGCTGTAAGGCACTCGAAACGTCCACGTCACCGCGTTGTGTCGCAGATAGGATTTTTAAATCAATACTTAAATAAGTATTAATGTAATATAACACTTTTATAAGATTAAAAGGTTTTTTTAACTCCTGTAAATACAATTTTGTCAGCACAATTTTTACTTTGACTTTCAAATGTCACCGATGTTTATTAAAAATTTTCACTATAAGAAATCTTGTTCTGATGGCGTTAATGCTTATCAGAAATTGAATTATCACGTGTTTTTTATAAGCATTAAGAGACGACATTTACTTGAAATATTTAAATTCTTTTTTTTTCTTTCATTCTAGTCATACTAATGTTAACATTCGATAGAGCGAAACAAAACATACTTAAATGCGATTTATTATTTATCCTAACATTTCGAATGCTTTCCAGCAAACCTGGTCACGGGCAGACTGAAAAATGACAGCTGAAAAATCAGACGATTTGAAATATCACAAAGTTGCACATATTAATCCATCTATTTATACATTTGCTGTTATTTCCTATATTATGGAAATATTGGCTAACAGTGTCCTCTTGTTTTTTAGTATATTAATTGATTTGAGGTTTAAGATTTTTAATTACTGAATCCCAGGTGTTGAAAAGTGTCAGACCATTTTCTCTATTGAATTTAGTAGTTTATTTTTTCAATTTTAATAGCCTCGCATACTTACTAGCATGGGATGGAATCTACTTTCTCTTGCAAGGCTTTTCGGTCGGTCTGAACGTCGGGTCGGGTATATACCTAATATAAATAATAAACCGGATGAAATCGGGTACAATTATTTTATTTAATCGCGATCAATCAAAGACCATATAAGACTTAAACAATTTCATGCTCAAACCGCTTTTTGAATAAATTTGTTAGCATTTGTTATTTTTTTATTACAAAACAGACATTTAGCACTCAGGTGTTATATAACATACGGTTCGTGGGCACATATAACGACTCCTAAGGGTGCCATAATTAAATTATAAAGTTTCGCGTGGGGTTGTGTCGGGTCAACTTGCGTTATAACTGTTCTAAGTAAATGGTGTATCGTAAAACTTTACAACGTGCCAAATAAAGGGGTGATATTTTACAGTCGTTCCGTTGTAAGATTGTAAAAGGAACGGGCTGAATTAATTGCTCAGGAATACTGTCGGTTTGTTTTCATTAGTTTATATCGACTTTCATTTTTTAAATATGGAAATAAAGTTTAGAGCTTAGATGAATTGAATGGAAGCAGAATAATAAAATTTGCGTGCGGTAAAATTGATTCAGAATGCTTTCAAAACACGCCAAATATAGTTTACTAATAAAAATATTTTACGATGTTCGTGTAAATCTTAAATATAGCGTCGAGAGTAAAAGCCATTCTTCCAAGTGTTACGAATTAGCATTCGAAACAATATCTCAAAGAACCTGCGATTATTTTTAAACATTTATGACACACGATTATCCGGGGTCCACTGTTTAAATTTCAAGTTACATGAACAGAGCTATATAATTAAAAAATAATTTTAAAAAATAAATGAGAGAGACAACAGTTGGACATGATTTTATACTCAGTCAGCTGTTCCGAGAATTGCCGTTTTTTATGTTATATATCGACAAACGCGCTTGAAGTTCACTTTATAGTAGGTGAAACCTCAGCCACAAAATCAGTCAATGATGCGCTGTCGACCTACTTTTTACTTCGAGCATTCGGAAATCCATAGACTGAAACCGAAACGCGCAATGTGCACTTCACGGGTTTTCCATCTATGAACGGTGGTTCGTTACCCGGTCGGAATTTCGATATTCCTCCCACCCGATCAATGCCCGAAGTTACCAGACGTAGGGAAATCATGCTTACAGAGAATTATAAACATGTTGTCCCGACGGGATTCGAACCCACGACCCATCGATGGGCACGGAAGGTGTTCTACCTAACGTGCCTACGAGCCCGTCAAAATCGATTATAATTTTTATTGTATAAATATTTCAACTGCGCGTGAATTCTCAAGATAAAGCTTTTTTTGACACTTGAAAGGTCGAATTCGAATTCGATCTATCGTGAAATTACGATTTCACCTATTATTTTCTTCCAGCATCAGAAATCTATATACGGAAGGCATTTTTTTATACTCGTACTAACGTTACTTAGATGTTATTCGATATTGGTCCCTCGAAAAACCAAAACATTTATCGAAAATTTTATTTAAGCATACCCGACGATAATCGAACCTCGTATTTTAATTTATGCTAGATAATATGGAGAATAGAAAAACATCCTTTTATGAGTATTTTATTGTGACTCCCTTTGTAATAATACTTTTACGAAATGTATCCAAAGCCCTGTGTCACCGTCATTCGTACATACGCAGTCAACTGTCAAGTAATACAATACAATTTCACTTCCTTACAAGCCTCCCTGGCTAAATAGTGAAAACTTCGTACGTGACCACATCAGTGTGCGTCCCAAAGGCTTCTATCAAGACACGAGCATCGTTTATTCCATGGAGATGTCCCCGTTTTATTACGGGCTTTAAGATTACAGTTTTATATGATGAAAAGATTGTAGGGGAAATGCTCTTTGAATTATCGTAGGTTTTAGTTTTAATAATGGAGATTTTAAGATATTTTTATCATTATAATTTGAGCTGATTAATAACTATAAAATCGATTTTCTCCAGATATATTTTATAATGCATCATAAAAACTTCACTTTCACTTCACACAAATGCGTCTCTTAAAAAAATATAAATAATTGTGTGAAATACAGATATTTTTAATTATTATACAAAGTTAGTTAACCTTTTCAGGTATGCGCTCAGGATACTTTGAGCTGGGTCGTAATTCGTATTTTATACTGTAATTATCACATTCGAATATATATTTTATTTCTTAACAAGGTTCCTAAAAATTCTCTTAGATAAAAACAAATATTTAAACACGGTTTTATCAAAAAAATATGCGTCAGGGAGTTAATTTTGTTTTTATTAGATTACTCTAATAAAATAAAAAAAAGCTTACGCTTTTGACACCACTTTTGATTTGAACGATAAAACGATACTCGGTATATTTTATTATTGTCGACTAGCAACGCGCCCCGGCTTCATACGGGTGCAATGTAGATGTACAAAAAAGTCCTATTTTACTCGCTGATAATGTAGCTTTCTATTGGTCAAAGAAGTTTTAAAATCGCTCCAGTAGTTTTTGAGTTCATTCATACAATAATACAAATCTTTCCTCTTTATAATATTAGTAAGTAATATAGATAATCAATATAATCGATATTTAGTGATATACTTTAATAAGGCTAACAGTTTTAATACAAAGCATACGCAAAATGTACACGGCTATAACAAGCCACACATCTGTTACTGTAATATTGGGGTATTAGTTAGGATTTCCAAAAGTATCAATAACTTTTGTCGCTTGACCATCTGCTTTGTATCAGAAGGGTAACTACGGTCACACTTATTTAAGAACTATAAAATAAACAAATTCCCAACAATGGTTTGGATTTGGGTCTATTAGTTGGTTGACGAAATTAAAATTATTTAATGTTTCGTAGCATTATATATACATATTATGTATCTGCCGCTGTGGTATGTGGGGTCATGGATTCGATTTCCATTGGTAACGTAAAAATGTTTGTATGTTGTCAGAACATACAAAAGTAAAAAAAGGAACAAAAAAAAAGAAGGGAAGTTAATTTGATGAAAGTGTAAAAAGTGAAAGTGGTATTTACAATACATTTATCTATATAGAAATTAATAAAGGATTGATTTTAAATATTAGAATTTAAGATAAACTAAATCTATCTCATAAGTAATGTAATTTTTACTACTTGACCAATTGACCAATGAGCCGCGGAAACCGACCATAGGTAAGTGCCATAGGATACCTATGGTCGGTTTCCGCGGCTCATTGGTAAACGCGATGCGATTAGCACCAGAAATCCTAGATTCGAATCCTAGGTAAACATATAAAAATTAAAAGATCGAGCAGAGTACAGAAGGTTCACTTAATGTAATTAATAACAGCTCTATGACTGCTATAGTAATATCATTATCTTAAGGAAACTAATAACTTTCAGAGTTCAGACCAATGAAAAAGTATCGTTATTCGTGGGCAATAACTCACTCTTAGAAAAAACCCCTACTTAAAGTTTAGAATTTATGTTATCCTATTTCCTACAATTTTATAAAGGATCTACCTCAATTCCATTACTATTTGTTATTTATTCAGTACACTATTGATCCTACCTAATAGTATTAGCTAAAAGGTTGCCGACCTTATCGTTTTGATCCTGGATTCTTGACATTTGATCCTTTAAGCCTTTATCAAATATATACATTTAAACTTTAAAGTGTGTTAGTATTATTTCAAATATTTATCTATACTAATACCTATAATAAAGAGGAAAGATGTCTATATTTTTTATTACGATTTAACTCAAAAACTACTCGACCGATTTTAAAAAGTGTTTCACATATAGAAAGCTACATTATCGAGTAAAGCGAGTAACTTCGGCTTCGGCTTTTTTGTGTACATTGCACCCGTGCGAAGCCGGGCGTGTTACTAGATTAATATAAAATACAAACATATATACAACAAATAGCATCCCAAATTATCATGATTTAACCATAAAAACCAATATGAATATAAGAGTAATTCGAATTTCGAATCGACCATTCTGTAATCCTTTTATTTTCAAAACGCGATCACATTTTCATTCCTAATATTAACCAATCTAGATCAACATTTGAGTTCAATTTTAGTATTCAGCCTACCCAGCCTGAAGCTTAAAATGGATTAACAAGCCCTTAATCAGAATGCATCGTCACGAAACAAGGGGCGTTCAGTTTTTGTTAAATATCTGTGTCAATTAGACCAATGTCATAATCCTCAACCCTATGTTTGCTTAAGCCCGTGACGTGAAGATGCAATAAATATGGAGTTGGGACCATTTTATTACTTTGGATTTATAGTTTGGTTGCGGTGTTAAAATAGCCATAGGAAACTCAATCATTCATTTTGAGATTTTTTTAGTTCAATATACTTGAAAGAAAGCCAAAAACAAATATGTATAATTATTTTTTTCTTCTATATTCTTATTTAGATATTTAAAAGATGAATTGACTGAACTGACGCGTTCCTGAGAAAAAGGGTCTTGACAGACGGACAGACAGACTGGCCGACGGACAACGAAGTGATCCTTTAAGGGCTCAGTTTTTACGGAGTACGGAACCCTAAAAAGTATAAAAATTTCATATAATATACAAATGAGTTGTAATAGTTATAGTATTTATTAAAAATAGTACCTTATAACTTTAAAATTCACCATGATGACGACTTTTTCGGTTTAAAAACATTGTGGAATAATAGAACATTCCTTATTTGTTACCCTTTTATAGCTAAGAAAATATATTAATATTACGTTTAATAATTTGGCTTTAAATTCATAGGTTTCATTACACCGGTAAGATTTCCCTTGAGAACCTTCGTTTTAGTACATACCTTTGATTCGTCATTGGTTATGAATTATTAATAGCTAACTTTTATATCACGGTCTTATTATACAAGTAGAATGTAAGTTACTGTATAAGTATTAGACAACCTATCGTAACTTTCTAATTAAAGTAGCGTAAGATTAATTAATGAAAATCCTTGTTTTTTGTAATTTTTAGTCAATTCCTATTATTTCAATCATTTACTAAGTGATTGATGTCAGAATTGTAAAGTGAATATTATATTAATAGTTAAAATGTGTTTTTTGGCCATTCTATTAATATATAATAATTAACTTTGTTAAAATATCGAATTACGTCACCTGAATTCTAAAAGTGCGAAATATTATGAGATCAGATTATATAATAAATCAAATATTATGAATCAGAGTGAAATATTTGCAATATCGATTTAGAACTAGTATACCAATATTACCTACTTTTTGTAATTATCTGTTTTATGTTATACTTTGGCCGACGAATGTAAGGTTCACTGATGATGATCACCGCCGCCCATAGACATCTGCAAAACCATAGAGCTTGCAGGACGCCTATTACGAAAAAAAAAACGAATCTTCGGCTGACGGATCGTACATTTTGCTATTACGAATCCGATGATCGATCCGTCGTTCGCAATTAGACATTATGTCTTTCGTTTAACATTACTATGATTATAAGTATAATCGTAAATAGAATTGTAAATGTTTTCTTAATAAGTTGAAATAGGATGTTTTTGTTCTTTCGTTTCGTTCCGTTCGTTGCGTTCGATTTTCGTAATACACCTAGGTACATGTGCGTTGCCGAACTTTAACGAAAGTGAAGGCTCTTTTCTTGAAGGCTCCTATGATACTTGATGGTAGGTGATCAGCCACATGCCATCAATCATTGATGTGCTGGCAACTTATTTTTTACTTCGAGCGTTTCGAAATAGATATCGAGAGAAAGCAAAATGAGTAATCTACGATTCACGAGCTTTCCATCTATGAACGGTACTAGTTAGGAATTTCGTAATTTCTCCCAACAGTTTAGTGATGAAATGTACAGCCGTAGAAAAAACACTACTGTATACAGTATTTTATTTAAATGTGTGATATACAGTATTAATAAAAGACAAAACACGTTTACAGAAATTTCAACGGGATTCGAACCCATTACATGTCAGAACGCTAGGCAGGTACACAATGTGCTGTCATAAGGAATGTTTTCTGACTTGAATTCGTGTATGCGGTGATATCTGGGGGCACGGCAGTGCCCCCGCCAAGTCGAGCAAAAAGCGGCACGGCCGTACTATCCTTTTCTCGAAGTAGTTCGGGCCATTTTCGACCCCCTATAACTTCGTTGTGGATAAAACTAGAATTGAATTGACCTGAATTTTCACACTACAGGCATTGTATACAGTCACTAAGCAGGCATTGTATAAACTCGGTATATTTCAAATATCATTCTGTTTGAACCAGTAGTTTAAGAATTATAACTAGTCAAAGTTTGATAATTTGTCACTCACTCACTGACTGACCGATCATCAAAACTCTAAGGCACTTCTAGCAGACATAGAAACTTGAAATTTAGAATACAATTAGTGTTTAGTCTATAAATCAAGGAAAAACTACAATATTTTGAAATTTCGGTCCAGTTTTCTAGATATACAATTTTTTTTTGTATTTCTGTATGTAATGAATAACTTAAAAACTACTGGACCGATTTATAAAAATTCTTTTACCGTTAGAAAGCTACATTATCACTGAGTAAATTAGGGTATTTATACTAGAAAAAAATAGAGATCCTTAGAAATCCCTACTAAAAACAACCCAAGGTGTACAAAAATTAGCCATAAAATGTCTTTCATCGCATGTGCTGCGGAAAGTATTTATGCTAGAACAAAAAAACGTTCCACAATATTATAGAACATATCAAAATCTACAAAAAATTTCACGAGACCATATGTCCAACTATTGTAGTTATGTCACTACAACTACTTTTTTACATTAAAAAGTTAATAAAAATGCCGATCAAAATCAGACTGTTATCCATAGCTTTATATTAATTCTTATCCAAATAAACTAAGAAAAGGAATATCTACAAAAAGAAATGAGATGCCATCAAAAACATAAATTGTAAAAAAAGCCAAGTCTTGCAACTCAGTTCTCTCGTAAAAAGTTGTGAGATCCATATAATACCAAGTCGGTCAATTTATTCAGTCTCTACTGAAGGATCCTTCTGTCTTAAGTTATTACGTAATTAGGTAACCTAACAACATCTTATAGTGATCATATCAATACCAATATTAAAAAGCTTTGATGTTTAAAATAAAAAGGTTGACTTGGCAATCGCACTAAACTATCTAATTTAATATAATATGTGTTACTTGTGATACACATTGTGTTTTTAATAAAATTAAAAAAATACATTGTGTTTTCATGCGATAGCCGAGTCAATCTATTTATTTAAAACATCAAAGATTTTTAATATTGGTATTGATATGATCACTATAAGATGTTGTTAGGTTATCTAATTACGTAATAACTTAAGACAGAAGGATCCTTCAGTAGAGACTGAATAAATTGACCGACTTGGTATTATATGGATCTCACAACTTTTTACGAGAGAACTGAGTTGCAAGACTTGGCTTTTTTTACAATTTATGTTTTTGATGGCATTAGTTATTTCGACTATATGTTTGCGTGTTGTTCCCACGAGAATGTAAGTGCGTGCTCCTATTTTACCATGCCTACTGCTGATAGAGGACAAATTTTTGTTTTTTTTTTTCTGGTTTATATATTTTTTTAATTATTATATTTAATTACACTAAGATGTCATGTGGAACATGGTGTAATGGTTGCAGCGCCTTACAAATATTTTGTAAAACAAAAACTTGGCGATTAAAAAGAGTGACGAAGAGTTTCTTGCCAGTTCTTCTCTTCCGTTCTACGCCCTTGATTTGAGAACTGGCGGTAAATGTAAAATTAGAAGCATTTAATATGTATTTTTTATTGACGTTCATAAGTGTACATTATGTTACCTAAATGAATAAATGATTTTGAATTTTGTTTGCATTGTGTTTTGTAATATTTTCAACCAAGATATTGAAGTTGAACCCTTTTGAAAAATTTCTTATCCATCTATTTGGTATTGAATTTAAAGTACTTATATCATTACTCATACGGGACTCGGGAGCAATATTTTATTATATTTTGCATTTATTGTAACACCCTCCAATGGGGTTTTGACAGTTTGATGGATAACACTTGGCTTTTAGTCAATAACTAGACGAAATTTGTGCACGTTGTGAGGCACATATACTACTGTTTTAAATTAACTGACATTGTACACAGTTATATTATGTATTTGTTTTCACTGTCTTATGGCCGAATTCTCGAACGCTAATCAACTTTGCGGTGTACTTAAAAGTATATCTAACCCTTTCATTACGAAGATAAAATGAAAGACAGAAACATTTTAAGAAGCCCTCAAGTTTTGATTATTGTTTCAGTATCCCGCGGTTAGTCAAGTGAATTACTGAGTCCCCTAGTGGGGCATGGGGCAGACCCATTTCTGTGTCTGTTTCACTGATCATTTTTCTTTAAAGGTAAATAAGTGATCAGCCTTCTATGCCCTGTTTGACCGAAATCTTTGTTATATTTTGTTTCCCCGGGATTCAAATCCAGCACCTCTGGTGCTAAACACATCGCGCTTACCACTAACCCACGGAGGCGGTCACACTGTCATAGTACTGTACAAAGTAGTGTCAAAGTATGTAGTTTATCATTAATATTCAGTATACCTGCAATTGGGTCTAGTATTCTGCTAATAGTTGCTTTCCGTTACAGGCACAATATTTCATAATGATCATATTGAGTGACCTAAAATGAATTACCCAAAAAGTCAATGTTGTGATAAAAAAAGTTTTTTTAAGAAGTCTACCTAAACTCGAAAGTACTTATCGACTGCAATTTGCATATCTCATTTGGAAGTAATAAGCTTTTCAAACTAATGAACTGCTTTGAATTTTAAATTGTCGTATTGTAAACAGCTTCATCATTTCCCACATTCGTTAATTTAAAATCGCTAGTTCGAACTACGTTTTAAATTATTTATAATTTATCATAAATAATTCAAAATTTAAAGAAACCTAAAATCAATTGCAAAATATACAGATTCGATAAAAATCTTATTATTTATTGACACATTTTAGCAACAATTTTTTTACAATTTTGAATGTTAGGTACAACGAGAAGACAAAAAATAAATCGACAGTGACTCTTACTATACGCAATAATTGATATACAGCCAAATCCAAAAATATAATATCAATAAAAATCAATGTTTGTCCTCTGTCATCTGTGCACTCCTAAACTATTCATCCGATTATGATGGAACTCTGGTGAGTTTTTAGCATACAATCGAGGAGGATGCTGGAAAAAAAACCTTTTTTTTACATAGCATTGCATGACGAGTACAGCTAGTAGCTATAAATATGAAACTGTTCAGTTTCACGGCTATTGTATTGATCTTTATGATTTTTACAACTAGTTACCTTTAACCTCGGGAAAAGACAGTTGATAAATCCAACTTTTCTACGCAAGAAAAGCCACTACACTATAGAGAAACTTGTAAGAGCCCGTTCCCACTTGTCGGCTGTCGGACCCGATTTTTAATCGGACATTCCAGTGGCAGAACATTTTATATGAAGGTATTCACACTTAACCGAAACCGATTTTGTGTCGCCTCCGACAAGAAATGTCGAGTGTTTTGACAGCCCTCTACGCCTTAATAAAAATCGTGTCGGATCTCGCTCGCCTATGTTAAAGAATATAAGGAAGGAAACTAAGGGTTTAGTAGCAACTAGCAAGTAATAGTATGCCTGTGTAGGGTCTCGACTAAGTGCCATTGCCTACGTACTGAATTAATTTCAATCAATTTGCATGTAGATGATTGGGACACGTTTGACATGTTTGTCTTGTTAAACGAATTTGAATTTTGATCGGTACATTAAGAAGTATTCAACTATGGGCTATCATGACAAAACAGTATGAACCAATACTGGAATTTATGTAACCACTAGCAACGCGCCCCGGCTTCACCCGGGTGCAATGTAGATGTAGTAGCACATGTTACTTGCTGATAATATAGCTTTCTATTTGTGAAAGAATTTTTAAAATTGGTCCAGTAGTTCTTGAGTTTATTCATAACATTTTTCACAACATAATCATTTTAAGTTGTACAGCATCAGCAGCTCGTACACTATAAGTAGTGGAAACGATCTATAAATTTAAAGAAATAAATAAAAAATATAGCTTAATACTTCATCATCATCATCAGGTCAATAAAAAGAGGAATCTTTCAATCAGAATATTTTATAAGTGAAAAACTGTAATATGTTTAAGCTCCTGGACTCCTAGGCCGCGGCCCTCAGTCCATAAAATAAACAAAGGCCTACAAAATATCAATAAACTAATTTTGGCTTAACAAGGCTCTCAATGAGGCCATCCCACATTTTACTTTTCATAAAGGAGCGGACTGTAATCCGTATCATCTGCTACCGAGGTAATTATTTAGAAGGGAGATAGTAAGCTCCTACGCGTGGCCTGCCCTAATTGTTGCGCTCGATAACCAATAACAACTTAATGTGGGGCGACCATGGAATCACCTTATTATCGAAGCCATTTCACATAGATTTTGACCTTTATGCGGATATATAAAAAGTTTATAGATTTTGATTTACATACACACATATACATCACGCTTCTTTCCCATTGGGGTAGGCAGAGATCACGGAATTCCATATGCTCCGATCCTTACATACCACTTTCGCCTATTCTACTTTCATCAATGCTTTCATACACACTAGTCGTCTTTATTTTAATACATAAAATTATTTAATTATTTAATAAAAATATTAGTAAAATTCTATTTCTTATGTTTTTTAGTAGTAATACATTTAAAATATCCGTTTTTTTCTGTTTTAATGTCCCTAAACCTCACTTGTTATTATTTTTTAATATATATGAAAAAGTACATCCAAGTTCTTCTCATATATATAGTTCACTATAAAAAAGCAATATCCCAAATGATAAAAAGATTGCTTGTATAGGTCTACTCGTTTAGTAAACTGTATTCAGAAAATGTATCCATTTATCTTCGTGCTAGATACGGCACGTAGTACCCCTATAGTTAAGGACAATACATAAATTATCTTCAGCGGGGTGTGTCATTGTGTCCATACCTCAAATGTATTAAACCACAGCGATTGACTATACCCTGCGTGAAGCATGACGCATATTATACACTAGTGATGCCTGTATGTCGATAAAAAAATATTTAAAGATACAGTTTATCGTAGACGTGTAAGCTGGGAGAATGGATTGCTGTATTGGCCCTGTTATTTATAGCTCTAATCAGCAAAGTTGAACATTTTAAATTATTTGAAAAAGAGAGTACTGCATTATTAGCATTTTAAAAAAACGGGTAATATTTATTCTTATAACTCACAGAACTTTTAATTTTTTAGGATCATTTTCACGAGCACACACAACTAAATTTATTCCTATGCATTGACATATTTTATATTATTATTGTCGATGCTTCTATGTATCTATAGAATAATTTGAGAAACGTCAATGCTGCGATTCATCCACTATCTCCCATTGTTTACAATTTATTAATAAAATCTTGATTATAAAATTTTGATATTGAAATGTCACGTTAATTGGACTCTGAAAGATTCCGTAAATAAAGATTGCTTTGAAAGTTTCATAATCATGTGCGCTCCCTTAGTATTTACATGTGCATGTATCGACAATATTCATCAGCACATCACTAGAAAACAAAGTCAGAAAGTGTTGTTGTGTAACATTTAAAATATTGCTACAAATACGGGTCTCGTCTGCTCAGGCGCAACCCTTAGTACAGATTACAATGTAATAGGAGCTGCGATTAAAAAGCGTGCATCTATTGTACTGTCTGCTCTTTGTGCGTCTAACAAGGATAAATTAAGTTTTTATATTTGATCCACCCCAATTTATCGTGGTTGGGAAAAATTGGCAACTCATTGGATATCTTTTTTAATTTAAGCACCTTTAAAAGAACAAAAGGTAAGCAATAAAAACAATATTGCATTTCTTTTAAAATATACGTAATTGATTAGTGGTTTAAGGTTTTATTTGGTATAAGCACGGGATTAATATATTGTTTTATTGACTGCATTTTTTTAAGTTTATAAGAAATATATAAAATAATGTTAATATGGCAACTTTGTGATAAGTCAAATCTAACAGCTGTCAGTCTGTCCTGTTAAGCATACGAAACGCTGGAATAAATAATAAATCGCGTTTTAATCCGGTTAATAAGTTATTTTAATGTGTGATATTCGCGTTAGTAAAAATTGATTAAAATAAAACAAAATTATTTGGAAATACATTTATTTTATAAAAATGCATAGATTTTTCACGTATAACGCGCCTTATAAAAAAGCCGCTTACATTCACGAGACTTAATGCAAGTTACACATGAAGCTGTCACATTGAATATAAATTATAATTAAAGTAAGCTTCATATTTAAAATAACATACATACATATATTTATCGCCTCTTTCCCATTGGGGTAGGCAGAGACTTCAAAATAACTATTAAGGCCCATTTACATGATGTCATTTTCTATTACATACAAAAGTAATAATTGAATGCAATAATTGACATCCAATTGTAAGCAAATCTTTAGACGCGGATATTATGTGCTGTTCGAAAGAAGAAAGGATCGAAAAACTTTAAGATCAAGAATGTTACGTATTGTTTACCATATAATATAAGTAAACATGGTCTACCATATAAGTCATTGGTTGCTTCAATTTTATTATATTATGCAATAGTCAAGAAACTTGCATCATGTAAATGGGCCTTAAGGTAATAAAACATTGCAATAGCGCTTGCTTATGACAAGAAGTGAAATAAAAAAACTGTCTATAGCTCAGATTAGATAGACTGAGAACATACGACCTAGCCCAAAAAACTTGCAAAAAAGTATTCGAATTTTCAATCTGTCAGTTGTATTAGAAATCAATTGAAGTTTTAAACAAATGACTGACAATTCGAATACTTTCTTGCAAGTTTTTCGTTTTAGGAACTCAGATACTACGTTCAATTTTCAATAATTAAACCTTTTTTTGGTCTAAATATGTTATTATGGATATTTATTTTTGCGTCGTAGCAATACGAGGTAGGTACTACAGCTAAAGTAAAACGTAACTATAAATTATTACATACTATAGTAACTAAGTAGCAGATAAACTTATTTATAGAGAGCAATTTGATTTGAATGCAAAACGGAATGGCTAATGGAGTAATTGAATAATACGAGTATACGCTAAGTTAGAACTAAACTGTCAAACTAAATTTAATTAGAAAATACTTAAACAAAAAACAATTGTTAAGATAAATGCTAGTTTTTATTTTTAATTATAAAATGAGAATTAACTGTTGAGAATGTGAATGAACTTGAGTTTATATCTAAGATCAGAGGCAACATTTAAAAAAAAATTATTAAGAACTGTTTAAATATAACAATATAAGCTAATATATTTACATAGCCTTAATCTAATAATTATTTACATATCTTAAAGTTAAATTAAATGCAGTTATGATGTTACTACTTCGTGATAATAATTGTGATAGTAAAATAGGAAGCTACATCTACCTAACGTTAATAATATACCAATAAATATCGAACTTATAAAATTAAGAAGTGACTTATATTAATACTGGGTTGAATAATTTTCTTCTGTATATACGTTATGTAGTACAGTTAAAGCCTTAAAATATTACCCGAAAAGGCGTTTACTACTATGACTTTTGGAAATTAATATAATATTAGTAATCTATCGCACCTTTAGAATTAAGCTAACTCAAAATTACGTTTAACAGTGTCCTCTTGTTTTTAGTACTAGAGGACACTGTCATTCAATATTGCCATAATAGACCAGTGCCGAAGCCTTTAAAAATGGTAAAATGATGGATAAATGACATTTTTCCATAGGATTTGTAGTTTTGCCGGAAAACGAGATAAAAAGTTTTTTACCCTTAAACCCCCCCCCCCCCCCCTCCCCCCACTTCCAGACCTCAGATTGCCCGTAAATTATTTTTCCTTTCATTGTTATTATATTTTCTTCCTTTTCCAATAGGTTTCATTCTACTATTTTTTTTTTGGTTTCAAAAATTATCGACACTGGTCTATAATATAGAGAATTACAGTAAATATCAACTCCTTAGGAATAGATGGCGTTAAGATAGTTACTTTGTGATATTTCAAATCTGCTGTCGTTTCTGTCCGTGACCACGGTTGCTGGAAGGCATCCGAAACGTCGGGACAAATAATATAAATAATAAATCGCAGTTTGATCCGATATAAAGTATTAATCTCGCGTTGATAAAAGACAATATTGTAAGAATTTTAATTCTAAAAGTACGATAGTAATAAGCTTACAATAATACATCCAAAATTATGACTTAAACGATAATTGTAATTAAAAGAATTCAACAATAATCTATTTACTAAACCTTAAACATTAATTATTTACATATTATATTGTATGTAGCATATTACCCTCATTCAAGAAGTAGGTACTTACTAACCTAAAAGGCACATTATGTGCCTTTCAAAGCAAAACAGTAGTTTCAAATAAGTACAAAACAGTTTTGAATGTAAAGAACTACAAAAAGTGTACAAATTTGTATAAGCGGTGTACGTTTTATTACTGGCAAAACGAATTTGAAAAATAGTGTCAGATCAAATGTGCAATATATGCATATAATATATATCATAATATATAATATATAATACCAGTCATTCAGAGTTGCCATATTGAAACTGTTTCCATATAAGGTATGATTAACAAGCAGTATATTAATACGCTTTTAACACTATAATTTGTCTTTTGGCCGTTTTAAATACTGATCGCGCTCATCACAAATACACAAGCCTTTCCTGCTTACAAAAAATACCATAACATTGACGAATATTTTAGCTTTTTCCATTAACTTAGTCAATTAAACAGCAGAATTTTTTCCAATAATAGGCCCACCGCTGGTTGCATACACACGCCGTCCATCGAACTCAACCGAAGAATTTCTTTTGATAGCGTCATCAGCCGTATCCTTCAAAGGCTCCTTTTCATCCCTGAAAAATAAGAGGTCATTGAACTTTTTCTATTATGATAAGATCCTTAAACTATTTACAATACTTAACAAATTAACTAATATACTTATATACATACTCCTAATTCACAATTAAAACAAAACAAGCAATTACTAGAACTATCCAAATCTTACTGATTCTGTAAAGCTTTAACCTAACTTTTAACTTTAACTCAAACCACACTCTAGAAAAACTTAAAAATATCTAACTAGTAAAGCGTTTAAAGCGCAACTTTCACTGCGAGCGGAAATTATATAAATTATAGATTCCATTTAAAATCGAATCCCCAAGTGGGGTGTGATAAAAACACATTTCTGTGTCCATTACACTGATTACTTTATAGGCAAAACACATTTTTATCTTCTTTTTTTTTACGTTAATATCGATAGACGAGCATGAGGTTCACTTGATGATAGTTGATTGGCTGAGCCACAGAACATCAGCCAATGATGCGCCATCGACCTACTTTTTTCTTAGAGAATTCTGATTCGCATTGTTTCCTTGAGATTCATAATATTTACTCGCTCATCTTTTTGCTCGACTTTCTTGGTGGTCGCTTATATGCAGTTTACCGTTGATAATATTCCGCTCAGACTACGTTCCGCTCGCATTGATAGTTCCGTTAAGAATTATATTACATTAAAGAAGCATAATAAATGCAATTAAAATTAGCTCTTAATAATCAAAATAAAAGAAGTGCAAGAGATGTTAGTAATACAAATGGGATATTATCTTACACTGGTGTAGTTGGGACATAACTACAAGTGACCAAATAGCAGCGTGTAAAACATGAAAATATTTATTAGTTATTGAATAAAAATAATTCGTATATAAATCAAATTATAATACATAATTTATTTAATTATTAGGCGTATAAAAGTGTATAACACCTTATATATAAATGACTAAATGAATTGAAGATATTGAACTTTGGAATTAAAACAAAAACAAAGAAAACCGTCGTAAGAGATGTTCCAAGCTTTTTATTTCAAAATTATCAATATAAAGATATTAAATCCGACCTTACGATAAACTAATTTCTATCCCGTATGATATACCTATATTTAATCTACTTCTGAAAATAAACACAGTAGTGATACATCTAATTTGCTTTATGTACAAAGGCAAAATGCTAAGCTGGCGCGTTGAAACTATAATACAATGGCAGGCCCCGGCGAAACATCACCAAAATATATTAACCTCTTAGGCATGACGCGCTACAATTGTGGCTTTCAGGGTTGTCATATTCCGGAAACGTATCTAAGGCCCATATTCCAAGACGTGTCTCAGTTTTGAATCTATTTTGAGACTTTTCAACCATTTTTTCTCTATAGAATTTTGACATAATATTGACTGTTCTCAAGAATAGATTACGACTTGAGTGACGTCTTGGAATACGGGCCTTAGTCTAAGTAGTATAAGTCCTAATTTGTTGCAAATGGGAGCCAGTGATCACTTCCCATCAGGTGAGCTGACAAACCGCTTATTCGATAAAATATGTTTATGAACGAAGCGCTGTTATAATGGCTTTAACCACAGCATTTACGGATGGTCATCCAATATTGGCATTATTAGCTCGCTCACCGATTGATTTAAATTATCGTTTTCTGTTTAGTTTCAAACTTTCTTCCAAAATAGAGATATAATACAAATGCTTTTGTTTTTTATACAAATGTGTTAGGTGCGAATTGTTGCTTCTCATTTAATTATAAAAATAAATTGTTAAAGTGTATCTTTAAGAAAAATCATCAAAAACTCCATTCCAATGTACTCGCGTAGAAAATTCAGCCGTGCCTAAAAGGTTAAGTAAATCACGAGGGCCGTGTCACAGCAATCGCACAAACAAAGCATGCAATCGTTTGTATGGCGCCTTACGTTGGAGTCGGCACGAGCTTGACCGGAGGCGGCAGGGGCGCGGGGGACGGCGGCGCGCGCGGCTTCGTGCTGCAATAAGGGAGCGGGAAGCGCCAACCGTACAGACTAGCGGGCAGAAACATCTCTCATCGACACTAACACTTACAGTCAAAATCTGTTATAACGACATCGACGACTATCTACTCATATTTGGTAAAAACCGACAGTCGTATCAACTGTTGATGTTTTTTAAGGTACAGTTTCAGTTATATATCAGACCATAGTTATTAACAGGATAAATGATGAATTGGTGGTTGTAATTTTATACTCCGAATTTTAAAAGGGGTCATGAGCAATGTCGTAAAAATAGTGTTCTTTATAAGATGGTCTAGAATTACTTTATGTTTTTGGTCTACATGACCAATATATTTATGTATTGATGTCGTTTGATCTCGATTTTGACTGTATTTATTTATTTGGTTTTGACTGTATTTTGAACGGAATAAGGATAAACATGGGATAAACATAATATGATAGAAATCAAGAGATAAAAAGAATGGTAACAAAAAAGGATAACATAATTTAGATGATGCATTATATAAAATATATTAAATTTGATAGAATTTTAGTCACAAAAGATGTTGGAAATCTTACCTTCCCAATTTAGCTTCATCATCCTTATGAGTTTTTGCACGTTTTCCGCAAATAGTTGCAATGACACCCTGTCTTCTAAAGCAGAACAGTAGAAGATCCACAATCAGCAGGCACATAAGAACACCCGCCAGTGCTATTCCTACTATTGTTCCACTTGAGAGTAGTTGAGGTGGCGCAAACCCAGATCGTTCAACACCTGTAGACATTAAAACATTAGACTACTATCTTCTTAGTAAACCTGAAAGTCGGGACAGTAAAGTCTGTTATAATGTCATCTACATACTATTATAAAAATGAAATATTTTGATTATTGAAGACTTTACTGTTCACAGAAATGTTAGTTTTATGCATCACATCAAAGAAGCTGATGATGTTATGTGATATGAAACTGACCGTAACAAATGGATGATATAATGAGAAAACAATGAGATTTAAAACATTTGTTACAATCTAGTTCGTTAAACAGAGAGTGCTTTCAGAAGTAGACAACGTGCACCCAATCACCGAATATGACCAACACAATTGATATTTCAACGATAAATTTTGTTGTAAGAGAAAGCTCTCCGTTATCATGAAATGGGGTTTGAATGATCCTGACATTACGACATGTGACAGCAGAAGACTATGATGCATAAAATGGAGCCCTAAGATAAAACAATGAGAAAGAAAAGTTGTCAAGATGCAAACATTCCAAAGAACTTGACGCAAAATAAAGTTTCAAACCCCATGACAAATTCTGTCGTGTCTATAAGCGAATAGTACTACTTATATTATTAAAATAAAATGTTACAACTTGTCTATACCATCACCACAATAATAATACGTCTTTACTTAAAGTGTACTAAATAAATACTTATACTAGAATACTTAACATTTGCTGTTTGACTTATAATTTGTAAACAAATCAAACGACAAATGTTGGGTATAATAAAATGGAAACACCAGTAATGATTGCAATTTCCAATGAAATTTCTCTATTTAATTTGAAGATATTTTTAATAACACCATTCATGCTTGACGACCTAATAATTGTCACTTATTATAAAATGACTAAAATAAATTCTAAATTAACACAATCTAATTGGCTAAAATCTAAACATAAGAATCTAACCAAATATCTATTACTATATAAGATATCAAAAATGTATAAGATACCTTTTATGCTGGTAAGGACATACATATAGACATGCTAGTGACTGCCGTTCGGATAGATTTCAGGAAAGTGAGTTTTAATTAGCATGTAGAGGTTCATGCAATACATAATATACGGTAATTAGTACATTCCAAAAGAAATTGTATAGCAAATATTAACTATTATATTAAAATTAATACAAAATATATTTACCCATTAATCAGTCAGGGCCACAAACACACTTTGCAATTGGTCAATATTCAATTGAATTAATAGATTATCTCGAGCATCTTGACAGCTTTTGGCTGTATCTTTGAATTTAAGATCTAATTTTGAGGGTAGTTTTTAAGAATTTAAAGGTTGTTAATAAAAATGAATGAACTTTTTTAAGATTTCTAAGTCATTTAGAAAAGTAAGCTTTCATATTCATTCATTTTTACCGTTGAAATTATTGATAACGTTGATTATTTTGAAAACATTTATTCGCTTCACATTGGTCATCAGTCCTGATTGCATCATAACTATATTCATGCCATTCTCCGAAGAATAATTCAACCTATCTAAACCATTTCATAATATTATTTCCCTCGACTTCAATAGAAATACATTGTTACACCATTGTCTTTCATTATTTTCAGATGGACGATACTTTCTTTTTATTCTTATTCAGTTTATCTAAATCTTATTAAAAGGAATACAATAGTCATCAAAAATTCGTACATTACAGCTTAACCTATACATGCGAAGTTTTAAGTAGATTTCTATTTAATAATTAAAGAAAATCTGATACGTTTCGGCAGTGAATTACTTATTATCCCATCAACTATCTATTTATTTTCTACACACATTTAGAATAAGTCATATCGATAATTATATAAAGTATAAATGGTTTATTATATCAAAAGAAACATTCATGTCCGAACAATTATTGTTAAAGCATACATTTTAGTAAACTTATATTATTATATCATTAAATGACGATTTGTTCAAAACACTGATATCTATATAGCTATGTTACACTTAATAAATCGATTTATCACAAAAATCTAAATAACAGTCGTCTTTGGACTTATTTAAATTTTATAATTACTAGTTTTAAATCTCTGAACTGAGATTTATTACTAATATTGCAAAAAGAGTATCCATTATATTGTGAGCCCATTGGAAATTGCGTGGACTTCCATTGGGGTTACCTAAAAAATATTAATTATGATAAATACAATTAGCACAGCACGAAGCAAATAATTCATAGAGTATCTACAATCGACATTAAAAAAAATTAAAAGAATATTGAAATGAAACTTACCGATACAGAAAAATCTACATGGAAATGAAATAATTGCTTCATTTGAAATAAACACGACGTAAAGAATTTTAAGTTAAAATAAAACGTTTTAAATTAACACCATGCCTACATAATAATCTAGATAAAATCAAAATAGGCAAAATCAAACAGATTAAGAAAACTCAAATTACTTTCACAAATAAAACACAATACGTATTGCAATCAGATAAACTAAGGCAAGATGAAAATGTCAAACAATCACTGGTTTAGTATAATAAACAACACACAATGGAGTTTAGTTGATAAATAAAAACTTATTGAGCTAAAACAAAATTACATAAAATAAATTGGGATATAACAATACTTAATTAAAAACTTAATACAAATTGTACTTTTTATAAAATGAAAAAAAAAACATAGCTAGTATTACAGGAGTAAAAGTTCTATCTACTAGATGAAAGCGAAATCATAATGAAAATGTTCATATCTCACAAAACACTAACTAAAGTGATAAATAAAACTAAAACGTAACATGTGAAGGTTGACGCTGCAGAAGTGTTCGGATCGGGTGCTGTATACACATCGTAGAAACCAGCACGATGGGGGATTTCGTTATCTTGATACTCACCGAGGGCGGTCTGAACGTAGAGTTGTGCTGGTAACGAGTATCCTAGTATATTGTGTGCTCTGACGTGCATTCGGTATCTAGTGTCTGGTCGCAGCCCTCGAACTTCATAATTAATCGCTTCGTATGATTTCAGCTCTTCTGTCACACAATCCGATTCACCTGATACACGCCATTCTCCACTGACCTTTAAAACCTAAAGAAATACACAATTATTAACTAAATTATATTTGTTTATACATTGCTAAAATTTCATGATAGAGCTTGCTGTAAACATTTGTGACTATGAGATAAATAATTGTAACTAAAACGCGTTTTGATTCATAACAACTTACTGGACAGTAGCTGATTTCATACATGTCGATTGGCTCGCCATTGTGAGCTGGGACTTTCCATTGCAATTCATATTTATCAGCAAACTTTCCGTGAATTAACGACTCAGAGCTTACTGCTTCTCTCCATTTAGGCTGTTCTGGAGGAGATCTGAAATAAATTATTTTATCACATTATTTCTTAAATATTTACTACTTTAATGTAAAATGGATGTCCTCAATAATAATGATTATTACCTTCTGGGCATAATAACAGTTATTGGTGCACCCCAACTTCCAATTCCTACTTGATTTACAGCAGCAAATCTAAAGTCATAAGTGAACATGGGTCTCAAGTTTTCAATTATGTAAGGAGAGTTAACAGACCACGTCCTATTCTGAGCTAAATTCCAATCGAAATTGCCATTCTCTTTGTATTGGGTCGTATACGCTAAAATAGGTGGACCCATCTCTTCAGCTGGTCCAACAATGCTGAATGATACTGAAGTTGCCGTAATTGTCTCTTGTTTAGCCTAAAATTAAAAAAGTGTTAATATTAGGATCATGACTGCAAGAGAATATTAATTCAAAGAATAAAATGAGCTAAAGCTAAAACCTGTAATCAAATTCATATATTCGAGTAAATTAAGTCTAAATAGAAATATTTACGTATTTAATCGAAAATGAGAATAAAAAAATACTGAAATAATTACTTGTACTACAGGTCCAGGTGGGAATGCTTCTCTCAAATGATTAATATGTTCAGCTTCGCCCAAAGCGTTAGTAGCTATACATTTGTAAACACCATAAAGGCTCTTGTCAGTAGGTGTTACTGTGACGTAACTTATAGGTCCAGAACCATATATCCTGGCTTGTGGAGATTCAACCAAATCAACATCGTGGAACCTTTAAAAAACAAGAAAAGGATTATATAAAACAAATATTTTAAAGCTAATAACTTAAACCTTTCTATGCAATTCGTTGTATAGAGAAAGGTAAGTAGAAGTTGTAAATTTTGGGATTACTAGCTTAGAACATCTTACTTCCATTTGATGGTCGCGTTGGGAATACTTTCTGCGATACAACTTATGTTCACAGGTTGTGAATTCCAACTCCATATTGGCACATTTGTCATATGTTCGAACGACGGCTTAAACTGTACAGTTAAATGTCCATTCTTCCTCGCCTCGCCACCTATAAAATTTATATATTTTTTAAATAGTTTTTAACTTCACTAAAACTTGTTACATCAAACAATAATCGTTCCATAAAACCTTACCTTCATTCTCAGCAACGCATTCATATAAACCATCGTCAGTTCTGTTTAGAGCTGAAATACTTATTATCGCACTTGATTGCATTTGGTCACCAGTCTGACGGTTACTAGTTTCAACAACAATTCTGAAAAAAATAACATTATTAAATCATATACGAAAGCAAGTATGTATATGAATATTCAGTTCATTAACTTCTGAAATTTTACCTGCCATCATCATTAGGACCGTTCAAAAACCGATCGGCATTACTTAATTTTCTGAAGCTTAATCTTGGTGCAGGTCTACCAGTAGCTTTACATTCCAATCTTCCTTCAGTTTTTTCCGCAGCTGTTATGTTATATAGTTCGAAAATTTTTGGTGGTACTAGAACTTCTACTTCAATTTCAGTTTCGTTATGCCCTGCTTGATTGACAGCGCTGCAAATATATTTGCCATAGTCGCCAGCCTCCACTCGATCAAATGTAAGCAGACCTTTTATTTCATTCACGCTAAAACGTGACGCAGTTCCTAAATTCTGAAAGTGATCAGTTTTATATTTTTAAATTCAGTGAGATTAATAAAAGTAATTCGTTTCATGAAAATCATTTCAACTACTGAAAAAATGGCAGTTCATAGTTGATGTACCTCGCGTGTAGATGCTTTAATCCAGGAATAAGTTGGTGGTGGTTTCCCTCTTGCCTTGCATGTAATTGATGCAGATTCACCTTCTTTGATGACAACTCTTGTTTCTCTCTCTTCCATTTCTGGAGCTGTGTACACCTTAATAAAAGAGATTAATTCATTAATACTTTTAAAATGAATCAATAATACAGATAAACATAACCGTTTTTCATTAAATTACCTCAAGTTTTATATTCCTCTCAGCCAATTCTCCAGTTTGTATAACCACTGCTCTACAGGTATATGTTCCATCATCACTTTCTTCAACATTCTTAATCATCAACCCATTAGCGTGGATAACATATCTGTCACCGGTCAATATCTAAAACAAAGTTAATATTTAGAATACAAAGCTAAATGTTTGATGGTTACATTACTTAATACTATGTAATTATTTTAATTGTATCACCATTGTTATTCCTATAAAACATGTATGGCATCCTGTAATGTCCAAATTGGATTAATAGTCCTGAGGCTTCCACATGTTTGACCTACGTAAGCCCACTAAGCCCTTCAAAGGATCAAGACCATATCGGCGTGAACCGGTGGCATAATTTGAATACTACCATACCATATCAGTAAAAATTACGACTCAGTTTTCAAAGAACAGTGAATCAAGGAAGTTTCCAAAAGGTTTCTGATTAAAATTATTATTATTAAATACCCACCGGAGTTCCTTCCTTAAACCAATCCACTGAAGGCGCTGGTTCAGCAGTCACTTCACACATAACTTTAAAATCTTTTCCTTTTGTCGCATACTGATTTTCATTAGCATTTGTCCAAGTAATTGCCACTATAAAAATAAAATAAAAAATAATGAAATGCTTCATTAAGCGAATAAATATATACTTAATGAGAGCGAATAAATTCATTAAGTATATTCATTCACAAAATATATGATAAAATTTTCAACAACTGCAGTGAACAGGTAGGAAAATAAAACTTATTTTTTTCATTTCAATGATACTTTTTTGGAATGCTGTGGAATACTTCTAAATTATTAATGTAATTGTATAAGTTCCAATATTAATAGCCTTAGTTCCAACATCCGTGTAGAAGTAGACATCATTGAAGAGGAAAGATAAATTTCTCCGTGAGAAGACTGATTTACCAAAGAGAAACGATTAGTCAAACAGGCGCAGTATCTCTACTACGTTCTATGATGTTATTTCAACCGTGAAAATAGATAATACTATATAGTATTATTCTGAATTAACTAATTTACTCAGCCAGAATCTGGAAAATTTAAAACGCCTCTTTCCTAGAAATTTCAATTAAGTCTAAGCCTACGCGCAGACTAGAGCCACTAGTGGCCCAGCATAGCCATAGCCGACAAGCTACGGGCGTGATATTTCATACATTTTAGGGCATCCGCGTAAACACGGCGCTCGAGTGGCCGCCACTGAGCTTCTAGCCACCGGTGGCCGCCACCGAGCTTCTAGCCACCGGTGGCCGCCACCGAGCTTCTAGCCACCGGTGGCCGCCACAACGTCCGGGCGCGATATTTCATATATTTTTCAGTGGCTGAAACGCGGCCACCGGTGGCCCTAGTCTGCGCGTAGGCTAAAAGTGCAATTTACGTAAACATAGATTGTTGAATACAATTTGCGCCATACCGAAAGTGTCCAAAACAACGCTTGCACTGAGAGGCATGTTGGTAAAGGTCGCTTCACAAGTGTAATTGCCTGCCATCGCCGGAGTGATTGACGATATGTATAGCAGTTGGAGCTGTTTTGCGGGCATCGGCTCGGTGTAGATTTCAGGACGCGTGCCAGGCCTGTTTAACATATTTCGTTGTTATTTTACATACATAAAGCACTTTAAGAGTTAGTGGCCTAATTCAAAATTCTAGTTTTTTGGTAAATGATTAAAATATGACCTAAAATTTGGTCAATTTTAAGTATTTCATTTATACAATTTTAAAATAAATAGATGCCACTATGTTCATTTAATGTAGAATGGCAGATATTGTTTTCATATGTTAGAAAGTGTTTTAAGGCCGTTCTATGATATTTTTGCCAAAATTTTGAGTAAGGTCACTTTGATTATACTGGTGCGATAAATATAAACAAAGAACATTATAAATTCTGATGAAGAATAAATATTTTGTTTTTCTATAACATATACAATATTTATTGATCAATACATATTATATAAATAATTATTCTTTAAAATACGACTTTAGCAAAGGCATATGACTTAATAAAATGAGGGACTGAACTAAAAAGTATATACGGTCAGGAACAGAAGTTGATAACCATTTTTCATTTCATTTTGGAATTTTATTTTTCATAACATCGACAAATGTGGGAGTGGGTACAGTGGCAACTGTAGCCACTGCGGATAATAATTTTGATTAGACTAACATTTTTACAGCAGGCAGTCCAGTATTATATGAGAAAACCATTTTATCCAATCTCAATCAATACAATAGATTATGAAATATTGGGAATTTTAGCCTACTTTTGTTCCTGAGTGTACGTGTCCTTATTGAATGTATTCAATATTAGTATCCAGTGACGTGATCGGAGTTAGTCAAATTTCGGACATCTCCAGAGGCCGAAGCACGAACAACTTGCGAGAAAATAATCGTATCGTGAATCAAAAGTGAAAAAGCATTGAAATTATAAACGACAGATTCATGATACGAATAATTCTCGTAAGTTCGTGCTTGGTATATGTGCAGTCCTCTGATTGAAAAGAAAGCTATCTTATATTTATAAAAGAGGTTATACTAACGCAGCTTCATTTATTATCTGTCCCTTAGGGTCGCGCCATTGCGGTTGGGTTACAAGCGCCGGGTCAGACGCATCCGCCTGACAAGTCAGCACAACCGACTTTCCCACTGCCACAGTCTGCTGCTTCTGCATCGGGAATATCCTTAGGTTTTGAGCTGAACATCCTGTGAAGAGAACATTGTATTTTACATTGATGCAATTGGTGATATGTAGCGTATACAAAATCTTAACCCCATAATGAGTACATGGTAAAAGGTTTATATGATTTACGTTTGGTTTAAAAAAAAAGTTGTATGTATTTTTTAATGCCACATTATAAAAAAATAAAAACATAAAATTTCATCTAAAAAATAAAAAAAATAATTTAGGGGTGGATTACCCGTAACATTTAGGGGAATGAAAAATAGATGTTGTCCGATTCTCATACCTACCCAATATGCACACAAAATTTCATGAGAATCGGTCGAGCCGTTTCGGAGGAGTATGGCAACGAAAACTGTGACACGAGAATTTTATATATTAGATAATATATTTCTAATGCGATCAGACACATTACTCTGTATATTTTTCTAATCATTTTTCTTTATAGGCAAGTATATAATCTCTCTTGTAGCCTAGTTTTCCCCGATTTCGAACCTAGTACCACTATCCGGCTAAGAATGTAAAGCTCTACTCAGTGCTAATCATAACGTGCATGTTTGATTTAATATTAACAAACATTACCTAAAAGCAATATTGATATTTCTATAGTGTGAATCATTCATATGAATTTTTTAAATAATATTATAAATTCGAAAAATGTATTGTTAGTTTTTCCTTTTTTTACGTAAGAACTGAGCGACGGATTGATATGGTTATTCTGCATAGTATTAATAGTCTGCCCGCGGTTTCGGTGAACTTTTGCAATGTCACCTATGTCCGTCCAATATTACGTAAAAGAAGAACATACACATTTTCATATTTATAATACTACCAGTAACCAATACAGTAAAATAGTGTAATATTTGTAGTGTGGTATAAATTTGAAATTCGTAGAAAGCCAGTA
Organism: Anthocharis cardamines; assembly: GCA_905404175.1. NCBI lineage: Eukaryota > Metazoa > Arthropoda > Insecta > Lepidoptera > Pieridae > Anthocharis > Anthocharis cardamines. The sequence continues at coordinate 7,648,380 of FR989964.1, forward strand.
GTTAGCTGTAATTAAACCGGCAATACAAAATGTTTACAGCGAATATTTATTCCGGACCAAACTGGAGGCTTGGGTGAGGGCTGTATCGCAGAACTCTTTAATTAAGTTTTGAGCAATTTATTCGAAGGCACGTGACACAGTAACTTGAACAACAATGTAACTTGGAAGCCAAAGTTTCGGGCTCCATGTGTTATGACAAGAATGACGCTAATTTATTACGTATTATATATATTTGTAAGCATAATTATAATACAACAATACAGTTATTTCTCACTGTTTTAATATAAAGTAAAAAATTAATTGTTTTATCGAATTAAAACGCGATTTAAGTGTTATTCTAGTTATCGAGACATTTCGAAAGCTTCAATTAACTGTAAGCGTGTTTACGGACACGCCAGCTATAAAAAAAATTTAAATACGTTATAACAAATGTCAATATTATGTATAAATATTTAAAAAAACGGATAGGTACATTACTCATACTTTAAGACCGGAAATGGCCTTTTTATCAATCCTTCGGTCAAGATACAGGGGAACCCTATCACTACTACATTGGCCATCGAATCTATACTAATATTATAAAGAGGAAAGATTTGTATTTTTGAATGTTTGTATGTTATGAATAAACTCAAAAACTACTGGACCGACTTTAAAAATTCTTTTACCAATAGAAAGCTACATTATCAGCAAGTAACATAGGCTATAGATGTATAGTACATCTACATTACACCCGTGTGAAGCCGGGGCGCGTTGCTAGTCGTATATAATTTGTCCGTAAGTCCGATTCGGGTAGAAATCTTGCAGTGGGCTCTTGGACTATAAGTACTACATTACAACCATAGATGTAGCTAGGGGGGCAAGGGTGGGCAATACCCACCCTCGACAGTATTTAAATCTCGCATTAAATGACTGTGGCTAGTTCAGCTGGACGGTTGCCCCCACTAGACAAAATCTCTAGCTACGCCAATGATTACAACCTTAATGACTTTCGAGACTCTTCAATATTGCAAACACATCACAACTTGCTTACAGATCGCAGCTGCTACAAAACATATAGCATAGATATATGTAATCAATGGGGGAGATTGAGGAAGCGGAATTTTTTACAACTTCTTATGTATGCAGACCGCGTCCAGTCCCTTCGCTTCAGACGAATTGCGTTACATTTTATTTTTATACGCTACATTCGTCTCGACTTGTACTATTCCTACTGATTTTCACAAACAAACATAATTCGAACTATAAATATTTGAGTCGTGTCCCTCATATCTTGAAACCACGAAAACTGATCCATTTAATCCGGATTTGGAATGTAATTATGCCGTTTTTCATACAAAAAAACAGAATGGATACAACTGTATAGGATATTTTTTATCAAATATCTGCAGGCGACTATAAGGCTCATCTGATTATATTTTCAGTTTATAATAATATCGCTATAGGCACAGAATAGAAGAAGTAAGATAAGTATCAACGAAGAGCTGTCAAACTATTTAATTTTTACTTCGAGCATTCGGAAATCTCGATCGATTTTTTTTTGCAGTATCAATTAATGAAGGAATCGAACCAGCCATAAATATAAGGTGTATATCACTATTGCGCCTACCCTACATAAACCACTACATGTTATAAAATATATGGGGTAATTAAGAATAATCCTTTGCTGTGCAATGTCAATAAATACCTACACAAAAACATCAATTGCGATTTCGAACAAAATAGAAAAACTGAAATATTCGAAGTCGTTTCAAATTACATCAACGTTGACGTGGTTAGGGGGCTGTGGACAAATTCTCCAATGAGGGGACAAGTGAATTAAGCTAGCGGTGGATTAAAGGGTTTGTGGCATCGCTTCATAACATAGTCATTGTACCCCGGCGTGGCGCGGTATTTTATTACCAATTACGTACATTCTGTCTAACGAGGATTTGTGTACTATTAATTATAATGACACACATCAAACAGAATTAGTAACTATTGTACTAATTTTAAGTCGATCGAAATTCTAAACATACAGACTGCTAATTGTATTGTTTTGTGTTTTCATGGTAAATTGGTAATTAGAAATAGTGTAATATAAAAGTTAACCATTTTTCCTTCAGTCCAATCGGCTTAAAATGCATAACTCGGGATTTTTTGGGGTCTCTGAAGACGAATCACTGACTATGAATGCCCTATCAAATCTCCAAATTTCAAGATGGCGGATCCAATATGGCAGATTGAAATTTAAAAAATACAAATATGGCTATCCGGTGACTTGCTAGGTTAATCATTTATATTATAGTTTGAATTACGAAATTAATGATAACAGAAATAATATTCGACTCGACTCCGTAAACCAGTGCTTATTCAGCGTAAAACTTGATAAAATGGTTATAAAATAGGTGGCACTCTCGGAGTGGCACCATGGCACAAAGTCAAACCAGTAATGCTGTTCTTTGCAACACGACCTTCAAGGCGACTATGCAGCTGCGGCATGTTACATTTTCCTATTCACTAACTTTGCTACTGCTTAAGAATTGGCCACCGTTGAATAGTTTAAAAGTTCTTGTATGAAAAATGGTTTGATGAAACTAAAATCAGGTTGTCCGTCACGGACCATCTCGCTTTCAATTCACGGTTGGCTCAGCGTCTAGCATGCCATCAAGCACAGCTACCCATAAGTATCAGCCCAGTACTGATATCATATTTTAATTCATTTCTATTTAATTTTCTTATAGATGTACCTTAATTTAAATATAGGCATACAAATTCCCAGTTAACTGCTTCTATAAATACACAATACAAACTCCATTAAAATAAAACAACTCGGGTCGTTTAGATTAAACTCTATACGAGCAATGTTCGGCCGCAATATTTCCCCTAAACCCGTTTACAAGTCACCTCTGACTTTTCCAACAATGGGCCAATCGTAACACATGAAGTGAAACGAACCGGAACAGTTTCAGGTCTACTGAAGATGTTCTGAGCGGGTCCCATTGGAAATCAGTATCCGACGTACAAACTCTATACAGACCCTTCCATTAATATATGTACTCGTATACAGGTAGAATTCTATTGCAAACTTTTTGCTCAACATTAAAACTGTATACAATGTAAAATCCGTTTTAATGCTATTGATTTAAAGCTTTATTTTCATTATAAATGAACACACAGTAATAAACGTAAATTTTAAAAAGTTGTACTATAGGATTAATTTAATGTTAAATAAAATTACACATTTATTTGTGTTTGTGATGGGTGCTAATAAGATATATTGTGATAACAAGAAAATATAAAATGCATAAGTAAGCTGCTTATTGTATTATTATTCTATGCTCATAAATTATCCGGAAATAAATAAATATTAAGTTAACAAGAAGTACTTCCGATATATTATAAGAACATGCTCGCATTAAACATGGGGTATTGTGATTAATCGCCTTGGCATTATTTCCCAATTAAGCTCACCTTACCCCAGCTGATTTGAAGACACGCCCGGGGGAAGTTGAAATTTCTCCCTACAAGAAAACCTAGAGAATCTGTAGCATTTACGCATAGTACGTGACTTATAGGGTTGTAAATTGTTATAAAAAAGGTAATAAATGGATGAATATATATTTTTATTGCTCAGTATTTTCAAAAGTAGTTCGTAATATTTAGATGCCATTTACTTTAATTTGAATGATATTTAAATAGTAAACATTGATTTAATAGGCTTTTCTTAAAAAAATAAAATTAATTTCGTAATACACCCAAATAAGGTAGGGTAAGAAAGGGCCTACTGATAGATTTTTATAAAATCTTGAATACACATACAATGTATGTCATACATACAAAATAATAAAATTTAATATTTCTACTATACTACCTACACTCCTCTCCACAAAGTAAAGGTTAACTTGCAGCCACTAAAATGCCTCTAGGCATTAAGTTCGCCTTATATGTATACACATGCAACAGTTTTTAAAAAAAAATTGCTGGGTACATTTATCACTACCGAGTCTCCCCCAGTTTCAAGGATTAATGGAAAATAATTCGCATTAAAATTATTCGTTTCCAATTAATTTTGTGACAACCCTAAGATGAGTATTAACGCTCTGTCGTGGATTAGTTAAAACCTTTGTTTCAGCGTCGTACTTAATCCACAATTTGATGAAAATAATTAATACATCCATGTCATACAAAGCTTTGAGATTTCGAGTTCCACTTGCTCACTTAGTACAAACAATAGCAAAGAGATGTCTTAGAGGGAGATACATAATTGTCAGAATTATTATTACTTGATGATATAATGGTTCACCGTTCAACTATTTTAGCTTTGGCACTTAATCATAAAAACACTGGGAATTCTAATTCGACGTGTCCGTAGAAGAAAGTTACATCTGCATGACGCTCAACTTTAAACTTGACTTTATTATTAGAGGAAATTAACATCATGAACCATTATTCGACTGCTATCTTTAAAAAAAACAAAAACCGACTTCAAAACTATAACTAAAAAGTAAAAAATAATATTTTAATTACTTCAAAGCATTATTTATTAACAGTTATTTTTGAAGTCGGTGCCACCCAACCGATGCCGCTCCATACCGTTCGAAAAGTTGCAAAAGCAGGATTAAACAGTCCTTCTTTGCTGGCACCGACTCCAAAAATAACTGTTAATAAATAATGCTTTGAAGTAATTAAAATATTATTTTTTACTTTTTAGTTATAGTTTTGAAGTCGGTTTTTGTTTTTTGCTTAAAAATAATTTTTTTCAAAATTTTTGTAGGAAGTGTATTTGTAAGTTCATTAATCCTTACATAATAATTTAGTAGACCTACCACTAAACGTGCTGCTCAAATGAGACAGCGCCGTGAAAGGAACTACAAACCATAATATCATCCACGTATAAGATTTTTTTTGTTATTGTTGATTTTCTAAAAAAGCACCAAACCAATTTCGATAAAAAATATATGAGACCACCTCTGAAATATCCCCTACCAAACAAAAAAAGAATCATCCAAATCCATCCATAACTTGCGGAGTTATCGCGTAACAAACATACAAAAAAAAAAAAAAAAGCAACATACAGACGAATTGAGAACCTCCTCCTTTTTTGAAGTCGGTTAAAAAAAAAGCGTTTTTTAAATTTTTGATTTTATTAGTAAATAATATAGGTCAGTTGAGCCTTTCAAATACAAAAAATCAACTTGGTATCATAATCATATCCGACTTTGTTCTACGGATACATCGAATTGTTTTGAATTGTATTATTATTTGGAAGCCCTCGCTGTAAAATTAACTGTATTAAACAACCTCAACTGAATGTTAAAGAATTGTCACCTCAAGTTTTAAATCCATTATTAACTTGATTTAAGTATCATCTATACTACTAATATTATAAAGAGGTAGTTTACGAGTTTGTGAGGTTGTAGGGTGTAATCTCTGGATCTACTGGACCGATTTTAAAAAATCTTTCACCAATAGAAAGCGAGTTATAGACTTTTTTGTTTATAGTACATCTACATTGCACCCATGCGAAGCCGGGACGTGTTGTTAGTATGCAATAAAAAGCTGGGAGTTCAAAATACACGGGTCTTTATAATAAACCTTGGCGGTGTTAATTTAACTGTACCTATTAGTTGCATGAAAATATAACTAGAGACATCTACATTTAGACCTGGTAGGTATTATGACCATGTTTCGGTGAACCACTTGATGCGGTTTCCTTTGATAAGGTCAGGTGCTAGAGATATATCCGATACAAATATGTACATTGTACATATGTGTACTAGTATGACTTTGTAATACACTAGCAATGCGCCCCGGCTTCACACGGGTGCAATGTAGAGTAACATTTTTTGTGTATAGTACTAGTATTGTCACCGGTACTGTAAGAAAGAAAATTAATAATAATTTACTTTCCGACCGCATAAAACATACATACAATCAGACAGCTCCCTCTATTTGACACGAGACTCCATCCTCGCTGAAAAGCCCGTAATTGAGGGAAATGAGATAAATTGCGTTTGTGATGTTAGGGGAGTGTGTGGAAAATCATGAAAGAGACGCATTTTCGAAAGTATTTAATGAAAAAAATACTTATTACATGCTTTGTTATATTATATTAAATATGATATGCAAAAATAATTAGACACACGACTCTTTTCTATTACCCAATATGTCGCACCAGGTATACCCAGAATGCAGTAACTCTTAGATTACCCAGTAAATACATTCGACATCTTCAATTTATTCATGAAAAAACAATTTAAATCAAAATGTCAAGTAATTTTAAAGCAAAAGTCTTTAAAATCAACACACACACAATAAACACCCATATTGTTTTATATTGCGTTCACGATGCTATAATATTTTTTGTTAATTATAATAATTAAGGTACTTATATGTACTGAATATATTTATTTCCGTGAATTATAATTTACTAACAGAAATTGTAACTGCTTTATTTGTGTTGCTGTGTGACTTAATAAATAAATAATTATATTATAAAATTCGTCTGAGCGTGTTTACTGAACCCCTAAACTCCTTTGCGTCACGAATGTCTGCAGAATGTCTGAAATATGGTTGCTTTCATTAGGGAATTCATAATCACTGGATACTTGCTAGTGCAAATCCGTTACAGATGGGAATTGCTTTAAAATCCAAAGTATAGTATTTAAGTATGAATGAAAACATGATAGTTTTTTTTGTTTCAAAGGAAAAATTTCAACAGAATACAACTCAGCGTAACGTCTGTTTTGATAACACCGTAAAGACGCAATTACGGACAACGAAAACCATTCAGCTACAGTAATAAATTTCCTTTTCCTAACTACGAGCACGAGCGTCCAAACCTCCCCTAAACCTTCATTATCAGTTTAGCACAAGGACCCTCTATAAAGAAAACAAAAAAGGTCCTAAAATTCAGCTGAGTACAGGGGCGAAATGAAGTGTAGCACACTTAAAACAATAGCAAAATACGTGGGGGGCGGATATCGCACTTCACTGGAGGACACTCTGTATGTGCTGAATTGAGTTTTACCTTTAAAATTCTTAACCAGAAGCCTGATATTATCTCCCTATTGTACAGTTTTGGCTTAGGCTGTCGTTATATCACCAGTTTATAGTATAACTAGCAACGCGCCCCGGTTTCACACGGGTGCAATGCACTATACACAAAACATAGCCTATGTTACTCGCTGATTATGTAGCTTTCTATTGCTGAAAGAATTTTCAAAATCGGTCCAGTAGTTTTTGAGTTTATTCGATACATACAAAAATACAAATCTTTCCTCTTTATAATATTAGTATAGATTAGTATAGATATAGATATAAGATGTCTTACCTTACATTAACACGAATATATTTTCGTCAACGTGGGGTAATCTAGACGATATCTACATATGTATACGACATAAACATATGTATCTATTCAAATAATAGATAATAGTGTTTGATAATTTAAGATGAATGTTTAATCAATCTTCAGTAGGTTTATGCCTAATGTATTACATAAAGTAATAAGTATAATATGTACCTAGTTCATAATTCGTAATTTTTCAATTTACGAAGAAGAGGAATATTGTAAATGTCATATCTGGTTTTCTGATTTACATTCAATAGTTAATAGTACAATTAATAGAAACTGTTTTTATGATTTACATTCAAAAAATAATGGTTATGAATATATTTATTTCCGACCCATAGTATCACCTGTGATAACCCCTATTTTGAGATTGTGGTGGGGGTAGGATTTTTTTTATTATTTTTATCTTCGTTTTGATGCTTCAAATAACACCCAAACAAAAAATTATCCAGATCCGACAAATCTGGCACCCTGGGTCTCAGGAGGATATATTTATTGAAAAAGGCTGTTACCAACTAAATACATAGTAAGTATGTGTTGGGAATCAAAACAAAACGCGTATGCCACTGACCCACGGAAGCGAACAAAAACTAGACCTTCGAGCAATTCACAAATTGCTAAATTCTGGTCAGTTTCATATTGTTTTCGTTTATCAAGTGTAATTAATATAATGGTTTCATGAAGTTTCATTGTACTCTAAGATTATTTACTAGACAAGATTTTCTAATTAAAAGCTGTTTACATTAAAATAATTGAATTTACAAAAAACAGTTTGCCCAATCAACGATCGGCGTGAATTAGTTTTGTTTACCAATAGTCCCCTTTAAAATTTGCGAATAGCGGGTAAATTGGTCCAATTTCACCCCTGTCTTACCCCACCGTCCATTAATTACACCATGATGCTAGCTTTGCCCCCGCGCTTCTGACTTAGTTTATAGCCCACAAACAGACCGACATCATTGCAGTCTGTCCATAGAAATTACTTTGCCCCCTCCAATTGACGTTGGTAGGAATTTTGGTAAACAAATTTAGATTCTGAACTTTGTGTGTGAATTCCCAAGTCACTTAGTAGTGCATAGGGCAGATACATTAATGTGCCTGTTTCATTGAACATTTCTTTTACAGAAATGTAGATTATTATCAGTTCCCACTTCCCAGTCCGTGTGATTTTTTTTGCAAGTATTCGAATCATCGATAATGTTTTATTCTCTTTTTCCGGAATTAAAAAGAACAGTTTCACCTCAGTACCTAAGGTGTTAAAGATGCGAATTTTCCTGAGTCAATTACGTAGTTGAGGAACTATTCACTAGTACCAATCTCAGTACGGGCATAATGATATATTCAAATTAAATTATAACTACTTCTAATCTTAACACAAAAAGAGTATTGAGCAATTTTTAATAACAGCAATACTTTATTTTTGAATTGCTAAACTGTTGATAAAGTCACTATTACTAGTGTTAGATTTGATGGTCTATTTTAAATTGTCCAACTAAAATTACTTAACAGTTTTCGATATTTATTATTTTCATAAGAATAAATTCTTAAAATAAAAAAGAAAAATTTCACTTGATGAGAGTTATTTACAATATGTTATGATAACTGAGCAAGCATGATAAAATATTATCTGGACTATATGGATGGCACAAACAAACACGCAAAATTTTCATTGAAATTACGCCATCATAAAAATAATAAAGTACTGACTAACGTCGTAAGATGGCGCTGATGATATAAATGTGGCAAATGATAAATCCTCCGGAAAAGAGTCCTCGAGTCGATTCAACTCTGCAATGGAGCCGAGGTCGACTCGATAAATGTCACCTACGCGTATTACACTCAATTCGCTAAAGTACATTGTACTCGGGCTGAATATTTCAATAAATATCGACTCAATAAAGCAAACATCTATACAGGTTTTGTATCGTTTTAAAAAAACATAAATATGTTTTCTCTTCTCAGTATGTTTACATAAAATTTAAAAATTCATAGAATATTATTTTACAATTACTTTATGTAGATTGTACATTCAAAATATACACGAGGTTGGAAGAATCTCGTTTTTTAAAATTATTTTGTTTCATACTGTTTTGGATCGTAATTAGTATAATAATTATTAGTAATTTATAACCATTATTTGCATGTATTTTTTCTCATGTAAGTGAATGAATGTATTCTTTTTTGAGAAAAATAAATGTCTTAAACCTTAACTAACAATTTTTTTGTAATATTGTTAATTTGGAACTATACTATATAACTATGATTAGATTTATTAGCTAATATAATATGTAGTACCTACTATTTTTTATTTATTAATTTTTTTAAAGATTGTTTTAATATAAGAACTAAATTAATATGTCCGTTATAATAAATGTGAAATTGCAACTCATAAGAAATTGATAGTAACGATAAATTGAATTAGCAGTAGGAAGAACACTTAGTGCTAGTAGTTAAGTGGTTGGCACGGTGCCTACTCGCCGTTATTACCCTCATTCGAAGTACATCTGCAGTACTATACTTATATTATTTATATTAATAATAATCCTATTTATTTTTTATTTCAGGTATTGACAGATGAGCGTGAGACCCACCTATTAATTTATTTAATTATTTATTAATTAGGTACCTTCGACTACAAATACATGCATAAATAACTTATTACTAAATATTTAATATAAAACTAATCCGAACTAAGGCATTAAAGGCCGTCTTATTTCTTCCAGGTCACCATTATCCGGATAAAGCGATATGGAAAATAAATAAATAGAACTTGATGGTCTGTGACACCTAAACTAACTAAAAGTCAATGATGCGCTATTGGCCTCTTTTTTAATCAGTGTTTCTATTATGAACGGTTCGTTAACCTGTAGACATTTTGTTATTATCTAAAAGGTAATAGCAAAAAAATAAATAATGTAAGTAAATCATTTTAATCTGTAAAAGTTTTATTTTTTGTGTTACTCGAGTCAATAAAGGACAATAGTATGAGTAAAAATCGTTATTTATAAAATTTGGTGTGGAGATTACTTGATAAATAGGAAAGAATAAATACTTTACCCCGGAAAAGCATACAAGTTTTTTCGCAAACGATACCACGGACACGACCTAAAATCCTTATTTTATTCAATTAACTAAAAATATGCGTAAAAAATAACGAGAGTTTACAGCATTTCCTTCGCAAAAATATTTTTTACAAACTGAAAGTATCGCTACGGTGCAATTTTACACTCGAATGTACGTATAATAAAACTGTATGTTAATTGGACACGTTTACGTTACACGGTGTTAATATTCAATTTTTTACAGGAGCACAAAATTTTTAAAAAAAACTACATTTTTTATGCAAGATATCGACATATGAGCGTGGGGCTCATTTGGTAGGTCAGTTAACGATGCGCTGTCGACTCATTTTTAATTGGGGCATTCGGAAGAAAATTTTAAACTGAAACGCGCAACATGCACTTCAGTTTTTTCTATTTATGTTACCGACTCGGTAGAAATTATCCCGTAATAAAATAAAACCAGTTTCATGTTTACAGAAAATTATTCGGGCGGGACTTGAACCCGCGACCCATCAGAACACAAGCTTGATGCTGCCTGTCGACGTGAGCCTTTCTTTTGGAACCAAGTTATGAACCACATGCTTGAGCGGTTACGAGTTAACTAGTCATTTCTAGTTGAATACCCGTTGTTGACCGACCGATTTTTCTCGTCATGGCACTTTCATTATCTATTTCAATGTATGAAACCAAAAGTGATAAGGAATATTGCAAAAGCTTTGCACATCTAGTTTACTTGTGACTTAGGCACGTATTCCAAGATTCAAGTTATGATACTTGTCATACCATTTTTCCTCTATAGAATTTGACACTGACATTTCTCAAGAATATAATAATCATTTTGACGTACGTCTTCCAATATGGACCTTAGATTCTGTGTTAAATTGCCTGTCAATAATGTGTTAACGATTTAAAATAGCTTGGGGTTAAATGTCGTATAACCTATCGTTATATTATTATCAAAGCTTCGGCGTCATCTATGTTTTGTATTCGGAACGTGACGCACAATCCGTCTGCGCAGACTAATTATCATCCACCACCCCTCATGTTTGCCAATAAGGCGCTGAATTTAAAGTATAAATCTCAGACCTTTCAACAATCTACGGATATATATTACACCAACCTTTGATGTTAACAAACTGTACATTATGTACTTGTGATTGCAAATATAAAAATATTTCACGATTATTAGTACGGGTAAATAATAAATGTTAACATACCCTGTTCGGATTAATACTGGCTTTAAAGCGAAAATCAGATATTAACATGAAAATGTTTATCTTATTAATAATTCGCGTTTTAATTTCGTTTCATTTATACTTAAAATAGGATAATATTCATATATCAGTAATATTTCAGTCTCATTTCTACTATGTAACTAATACAAATATTGTTAAAATAAAGTAGAAATTAATGAAAAAAAAAAGAAAGGAAGAAAAAATACTTGTAAGTTTACTTCAATAAAGTAATTTGGATTTTAATGAAATTCGATTTTCAAAGTTTTATATATTGTCAACTAATTTAAAAAATAATTCGAACGACTGATGAATACAAATTCATTATCCCTTGCTTACCTTTAAGCTTAGAGATAGAGCGACAAAAATGATGGATGTATGGGAAAGATAGCTATCGCCTTCTTGCTGTTATCCTAGCTAAGCAAAGTAAATAATCCGATAAAGCAAAAGCCTATCTGATCGACTCAGATCACGCCCTGTTTGTCGAATATTCCAACAATCAGGGTGACGAACGTGACGAAAGTATCAGTGGAAACATTACCTAAATACATTACTTTGTGTAACAAAAGTTATATCCTCTTAATCTGTCAACAATGAGTACTTGCTGATAGATTATAACGTTATGTTGTGGCGTAGTGTTATTGTAAACATCATGTGTTTGGAGATACATACACACCGTGGCGGGACTACCATATAAACCCAAAAGCTCGGCTTGCCGATTTTGAAAATTATTTCCGCTAATAAAAAATCTGACTTCGTCCAAAGCCACTTAAACCATATAATTGTATTACAAAACACCCCGAGGCTTACACTAAACACGAAAAGAAATGAACCCTTGACAAGATAAGATGGAACTTGTCATGGAGATGAAACAGTCAAACAAACTTGAAAGCAATTTGTCAAGATGCGAAGGTTTGGTAATACCTGCACGAATTTTGGCCAGACATATAGGTAAAATACAAATAGGTAAAAAAAATAAAAAAAGACATATAGGTAAAAAAAAGTATAATTATTGGTAAATATTACTTAGATCTTTTGGCTTTTATCAACATTTCTTCCTTTGTCTTTACCTTGAGGGAATTTAGACAGACTAACGAATTGGCCGAATGTAATAAGATTATAATTATGTATATAAACAGCGGATTTGAACCCGCAACCCGCAACCGAAATAGACTTTTAAACATTTTAAAAGAAGTCTTTTGTCTTTATTCATATTTTATGACATTAAAATGGGAGTAGGTTAAACTATAAAACACTAAATTAAAATGCTAATTTTAGGTTATTTCAACTTCGAAATGTATTCGAGGCTTCCTCGAGGCAGTTCATCTAATGCCCTAATGCGTGGGGTAACTGAAAAGTGGCGAAGCCGAATAATTTTCCAATTATATTTCCCTTCCAATTTTCCAAGGTGTCGCTTGCGGCTCTCGTCAAATGCAGCCCCAAGTTATAATAACACGATAGGTACCCAGTTACCTCGAGAATCACAATCAATCAACCGATTTTAATCCGATAGCAATAAGGTTTAAAATGTCAAGACATTTTTTAAAGATTACTTAGATTGGTTTCTTGAATTGACTGATTAATGAATTGGCTTTAGTGAAATCTTTATGATAAATTAGTTTTTGCTTATTAATATTAAATTACTTAAGATCTTCAACTTAATCTACACAGAAAATTAAGTTCATTCGCTTCTGCTTTTCGCTATGGAAGACTGACAAACAAACATATTTATTTTAATCAAAATGGCGCAATAATGTAAGGCTTCTAGTTGTATAATAAGGATTTCCAAATCACTAATAATATTCTAAATATAAAAATTCGTAATAATATTCAATATGAAAACAATGTTCTTGAAACTGATAAATCATTATTTTATGTTTTTGAAACCATAATTTAAAAACAACGTTTCAATAAAGTCATAAATATTCATATTATTTCCTCGTTTCATCAGTAACACTGAAAATTCAGTTTACTTCCTGTTCCAAGCCTATATATGTACTTCTATAATAAATATCATAGAGAAATAATAGCAGATATATTCTCCTGTACTGTACTCGATATTTTTGCGAATAAAATTCATATAAATCTTTCATTGAATAGCAGAATATATCGGTCTCCCACGTAAGTTGTTGTAACCGACAAGGTGTTTTAAGTTACGCTACATTTAATTATACTGTTCATTTTCATCGATATTTATAATAATACAACTTTTATGCCTTAAAATTATAAGTATATTTATTTATTTTATTACGAATTGTGAGACGATAAATTTGCAGTTTCCTAAAAAAAAATTTTCCAAATTAAACCACTTAATATTTATTATTATTCAAAAACTTAAATCTGATTGCTTTCGGACAGATAAACCGCGTCGCGAATTAGTTTAGTGACTGTCTGAATGTATAGAAAACAATAATATTTCTAACCATGTATTGCTGATTGACAAAATAATTAGGGTTCAGCAATATTCTATAGAAAGCGTTATGTAACACAACTAGGGCATGCATTATTCGTTTGAAGTAGGTATTCGGATATTTCGAATTCTATAATAAAAATTATTCGAATAATTCGAATAATACGAATTTTTCGAATTGTGTTTTATTTAAATCTGTGGATAGATAAAATAAATGCCACTATTTATAAGCAACCCAACCACGCAAAGCAGAATGCCGTTTTTACGGTTACTTAGCTAGCTTATAGAATTAAAAAAATAGTAGGTAATTAAAAACTGATATAATAAGAAAATTAGAAAGCGAAACAAGAACGAAAATGGTAAATCATAAAAGCAGAGTATTCCAAACCATTGACATATCACGTGCTAATCGAAGATATGAATTATTTTATTTTATAATACTAAAAAGCATCTTACTTAATAATGTAAAAGTTGTGTCGATGCCTAATTCAAAACAAAACAAGTAAACTGATGTAGCAGTACATAACCTCTAACTTTAACTAAAGCATCTTCCAAACGCAACATACATAATAGTAGGTATACGCACTACGCACTCATACAAACTTTCTTTGGCTTTGGCAACGTAATGTTCACACAAAATCGGAAACATGTATAAACTAAACGCCACTTGATAAGTTTGGGTTCGGATATTTTTACCAAAACGAAGTAGAATAGTAGGTATTCGAAATGTTCAAAAAAACCGAATAATTATATAGTTACTATTCGAATAGTTAATGTAACGAATATCCGAATAATATGAATATCCGAATATCCGAATTGCATGCCCTAAACACAACACATAAATGAAAACAAACTGAATAGTTTAAAAAACTTAAAATTAGTGTTTTACTAATTTTGTTGGTTACCACAACTTATGTGAGAGGCATCTATATAGGGGCACCGTATATTGGAATTTGTATAACAATCAATGAATAAAAGCGTACGTCTAATGAATGTAGCTTCGCCTAAGAGCTTCCATGAAATTTAAATAAAGCACTCGCGATTCGGATCGGATTCCCGATCGACAAAAGGTTATAGAGCTCATTAGTAAGCCTCGGGCGTTCTTTCAAATGAATTCTAATAAAGTTAATCGCGAATGGAAGTACGGGCCCCTTTTTAATTTATTTGCGAAGCCCTAAGCGAGACTAGCCTTTATTGCTTTTTTAAGTGGGTCAGCGATTTTCATTGTTTACTAATTCAATTAGACAAAACTTCTTTTGAACTTCATTGTCTTCTCTGTGTTGATGAGTCTGAGGGGCAATTAAAGATAGAGTGTAAAAAATCTATAGGCGAATTTAATACCCTGTATTGGAGTTCCATTCGTCCGTTTGTTCTCTGTGGAAATGCCGCAAGATGGAAGAGATCTTTACTTATAGAGATGAGATATATACCTTAACTTAAAAGCCACAGCCACATAAGCGTGAGGCTCAGTTCACAGTATGTAACACCTTAGCCATAAAACATCAGTAAACCACGTGCCGTCTAAACATATTTTTTCTTTCGAAAATCTACGGATTATAGAATACAGAAGCGGAAATAAGAAGCGTACACTTCACTCTTTTTCCATATATGCATAAACGTGGTTCGTAACTCGGAATTTCGATGTGAAACGGGTGTGGCGTTTAAGGTTTGAAGTGACTAGACCTAGAGAAAAATAGAAATATAATAGAATCTCACTGAACAGACCTTAAAAGGATTATTTTAAAACTATGTAATTAGTTAATTGTGAGATAGGTTACAGTTATAAAAACTTGTGTAGAACACAAATACATTGTGTTCCCTTTATGAAATGCTTTCTTTTATTTATTATGATTTTTTCTATACAATCCAGTAATCCGGCAACCTCTGGTTTCGGATCCTTAATCGAACACACAACACCTATCGGCACCGTGTGCCGGAAGTGTACCTTTAACTCATCAAAATAATAATTACTCCATAAATCCAACATAGCATTTTCCTTTAAAAATCGCAGTATTGCGATGTTACATGAATTTTATTTATTAGTCTTTCGGAGCAAAGACCCACCTCAGGTGGGCACATCTCACGTAATTAGTTACACGAAACCTCTGGGGTGCACCTTTCCCGACGTATTAACGTCAACCCGCCCTGAACTCTGAATCACCGACCGTAAAGAAATGGCCCTTAATGACATTTTTTTAATAAGTTAATACTTATTAAAGAATTCGGAACTTATACGTTTTTAACGAAACGAAACGTTTTTAACGTTTTTTAACACAGACTTTTAGTAAAAATACTAAACAGTAACTATCTTATATTGTTACGGAAGATAGAATTGAGCCAGAATTTTTGTCGTGAACCATTCATTTACAATATATATAAAACTAGTAACACGCCCCGGCTTCGCACGGATGTAATGTATAGACAAAAAAATATTATAAAGAGGAAAGATTGTTTGTTTGTTGCGGTTTAACTCAAAAACTACTGGACCGATTTTAAAAATTCTTTCATCTATAGAAAGCTACATTACATTTTAACAGTTGCGGAATCGATCGCTCCAGGCTCAAAAATTATATAAAACAAGAACATATTGATAGCATTATTATTCTCATCAAATATTTATTTCTTAGCACATTGAAATTTAAAATAAGTGGTAGTATACTCAATTTCCGACCAGGTAACGAACTGTCAATTAAAATGGAAAAGCCATAAAAAGCAGATTGCGTATTTTGGCTTCATTCCATAGATTTCCAAATGCTCGAAGTAAAATATAAATAGTTCGTCAGCGCATCACAATTCATCATTAATGTGTCAAGATGAGAACTATTGAGAATGCCCTCAATGCTAGTATGTCATTAAACAACAATAGATTAGAGTGATTTTTTAGGGATCTCACTTTAACATTCGATATTTGAATAAAGTGATAAAACATAAGGGGATATTTAAAAGACATACGTCTAAAGGCGCTTCCCTTACAAATACTGTTATGGTTTTTTGATATTACGAAAATTGCATTCCTATATTATGTTCTCTTGAATCTCAGCTCAGTGCATGTTGTTTGATAGTTATTCTGTGAAATATTATCTCACTGTAGCTGTCATCTTATCCAATTTGTCATTTGAAACCCCGAGGGTTTAGATTGTCTCAGAAATGTGCATAATTCCTACTACAAACCTAAATTGTAAGTATTGGTTATCTTTTATTTTTACAACTACTAAATTAGAAATAAAATTTAAATTAAGAACACACGAATCCGAAAAATATTAAGACACAAAAAAACACTGTTCCTTTACCAGTTTAAGAAATAAAGTGATACTTTGGTCACTTCTTATATCAGGAGGAAGAGAATTTCAGAAACATAATAGCCTCAACTATGAAAGAGGAATCATAAAATTATGTATGACAACTTTACTAACAAAGTTTTCGCACACTTATCAAAATACAAAATATACACCGTGCCCCTGCAGGAAACCCTACAAGCTCTCACGGAATACGGATACCACCTGTTACATGTTACACACGATTTTTTGCTCGACTTCCTTCCAAAATGCCGAACGCATTCACTCAAATCACACTTAATTAAAAAATCGACTAAGTAAATGGAAAGGTGCAATCTTTTTCAATTCTTCGGTAATCTGTTGAGATGAGACGTAAAACAATGTCGTAAAAGTCGAGCGCTTTCTAAATTCTTTACGAATTGCGATCATATCTGATTCATATTCTACATAATATAACCTACTTTATCGGCTTTGTCGTTATATGTAAATGTAAGGGAAAATTCAAGTTTCTTATTATTTATTTATAACCTATGTAGACACTAGCGGAAATTCTAGATTTGAATATGCTATTTTCTCACTTACCTATCTATACAAAGTCGTGCTAGTTACAAAATAATATGCAGAAAATTAATCTAATATATAAAATTTCAATGTCACAATGTTAGTAACCGTACTCCTCCGAAACGGCTTTACCGATTTTTACCAAATTTTACATGCCTATTCAGTAGGTCTGAGAATCGGCTACTATCTATTCTTCATACCCCTAAGTGATAAGGGTTGTTCACCCTTAAAATTATTTTTTTTGTTTTTATTTTTTTATAATGTGGCATTAAAAATACATACAACCCTAAATTTTAACTTTTTTATCACCAACCCCTACTTTCTAGAAATTATTTACATGGCAAATCAACGTTTGCCGGGTCAGCTAGTTTTAAAATAAATTAGGTTTGGAACTCCGTCGTCTTCCGCAATTATCACGTCACTCACGCTTATAGCTATTTATAATAATTGATGCCTACTGCAAATCTATGCATATAATAAAAGTGGGAAAATAGCCTATTTAAATCGAGACTTTTTTTATTTTTGAAGCAACGCCTGTGTGGTCCGTTAGTATTATATTATGATAGTACATATTATTAACACTTTGTAGTGAGCCAATTTTCACTTTTTATATATTGTTATATTATACTATATACATATAAAACTTGAATAATTCAATTTAAATCAAATTTCATTGTGTTATCATGTAAAAAGGGTCAAAGACCAACAAGAAACATAAGTGGTATTTAAATCTTGTTTTAATTTAATTCTATTTTTTATATTTGACATGTATGACCTTTTATCAAAATTATTTATGTAATTTTGAATAAATATTGATGTGAATCTAAGAATGTAGGTTGTATATAATAAAAGCTATCCTGGGAAGACCAGGACTGCATTTACAGCCGCGGCTAACGATAAGTAACGAAAGCTTAACGCTTCGCCGATCCCAACATTTACTGTATTAAGTTACCTCAGTTTCGAACACGGTCTAGAATTTAAGATTGAATTCGTTGGCTTAAAATAATATTATAATATTAAAATAAATATTTTTATTAGAAATAAATTTCGCTTAAGTATCTAAATAAAAATCAATGTTGTTTATCCTCTATGGACTAAAACCCTAAATTATTGAGTCGATTAGAATCCAAAAAAACACTTGAACTTTGAAACGCGCAATATGCACTTCACGATTTTTCCATCTATGTTTAAACGGAAACCTTCACAAAATTAGGTATAGCCGTAAAGAAATATAATTTACTACAGACTCAGTCACAAACTCAGAAAGTTATTATAACATAATCTAAAGTAGGCCAATATTCGGTAGATCTAATTAACTGATAACGAATAAGTCAATAATCGAATTCTGGAGCGCGAAAGCACATCACTATTGCTATTTACAGTGATTATCGACTCCCCATAATCCTGATTAACAACTCGCAGTTCATCCACGTTCGTTAGAATAATCGATAGTCGATAGTTTGCATCAAGCTCGACGTATGAAACGAAATTAATTAGTTGAGCTTTTGTTTACGATCGAGTTTTAAATTGTTATTTTATTATTGCGATTTCGTAGTATTTGTGAATTGAGTGATTTGCAACGATTTATTCGATTGTTCTCCGATATTCATTTTTGTTATTCGAATATAGGGAATATATTATTCGAGTCGGTCATCAATTTCTCGAACTCCAATTAATAGAAATGGATGTGTTTAATTCGTTTATTTTTTACTTTATCCCCCGATACACTGTTCACGTAATTCAAGTACAAGATACTTAAATATTACTAGCTATTTCGGACTATCATTTGGCCAAATAAATAACACTTTGAAATATCATGAAAAGTTGTGAATAGTAAATAAATATTATACTAGCTGTCCACTGTTTACGTAAAGTATAAAAATGTTATTTTTGAAGGAACCTTCGCGGACGTATGCAAAACAACTCACTAAAGTTGCATCATAATTGGATGAATAGTTTAGGAGTACATTAAGGACAAACATTGTAACATTGATTTTTAACAATATAGAACAAAATATTTTACCTATTTATAAACAAACAAATAATTCCATATTTTTCATATTAAGTTGATAGTATGGACTTGTCAAAAGGTTTTGAGGTACCCTGAATATTGAGCAAAGAGAATAGGGTGAAGAGTTCCAAAGCCGAATTCCGATGGCAAAAGAATGTCCGAATAAATCCATTTGCCAAAGGACAAGGCGAAAAGAAAGTTCTTACGTTGACCTCAAACAATAAATGCCGCATTTATGGAAATTCTTCATATAAGGAGTGGATAAGGGATTAAATATGATGGATTAGTTTTTTTCATATTATGTTTAAACGTTATTCACGTCTTTTCCTAACTTTCTATATTTATTTTATGGCATTCGCTATTTTGTTAAACAAAATAGGTTAAATTTACTTAATGATTCGGTTCAATTTAAAAAACTGTTCTGTCATTGTTAATTGTTATTAAAAATAATCGAAAACCCGTTAAACTTTGCACAGATACTGTTAAATAACCCAGATTCTATGTTAATGTACTAGAAAACAAAGTAGGTCATCCGTGAATCCGTAAATGACAAAAATTTGAATGAAACAAATTCATTTTTAGTGAGCGTTTACTTTCGTTATTTTCGCTAAAAGATATGCTATTTTATTGTTTGATGCTCACTTTGTTCTGTACTTGAATCAGTTTAGTTTTAGTGAACTAAATGAGAGAAATTTCTACAAATTTGTAGTGATAAAAAATAGTCATTATATCTCTATTGATAGCTAGTCAATTGTTTCTTCTTCTTCTTCCTGCCCTATTCCCTTTTTTTATTTGGGGTCGGCACAGTATGTTTCCTTTTTCCATTATCTCCTTTCACTCGCCATATCATCAGTCACACCTCTCAAACACATCAAGTCAATCCATGTTTTCAATTTTTTAATGAAGTTAAAGATGCTAAACATTTTTTCGAAGTAAAAGAGTAAGTCACTTATTTCAACATATTCAATATTCTTTACTGTACCAAAAAAATAAATAGTTTTACTAACATAGATACTCGTATGATGAGATATTGATGGCCTTATCGCTACATACCCAATTATAAAAAAATAAAAAATGTTCCATACTTTCAAACTAACATTATAAACATTAAAATAGCTCTAATTTTCTCTTATGTTTTAATGAACTTGCTTAAATTGGCTTGAACCGTAGAAGAAACATTCCAATTTTTCCACGCAAACGAAGTATGAAAAATCTTTGGCTAAAAGCTTATCGATTTACTTAAATCTGAGATACATAAAGCTGAAATAAGGGACTGGCTTAATCTAATCCCTCTCAATAATCCAGGTACTTCAAACATTTTGTCAAAAACCGAAGTAAAAATATCTTTTATGAAGACTTTCGGGATCGTTAGAGTCGAGAGGATATATTTTAATACTGAATTTTTTTTATTGAAGAATAGGCCGGCTTTTTTTTTCTTTATAGACCTTCTCTGCCCACTGATGTTCTGTAGCCGAGGTATCATCTACTATCAAGTGAACCTCATGCTTGTTTTTCGATATCTAATATTATTTTAAAGAAGTTTATTTCAAAAAATTATTAACAAGAAAACAAACGCAAAGAGAAAATTCCACTCTGAAATCTGTTCGCAAATAAAATTACCTTCCACCAACTAAAATATTCAGGAGAATTTAAAAAAGCGCTGAGTGAATGAGGTATTCTTTGCATCTAATACATGAATACTGCTAGACATATACATTTAAGTTCTTATGTAGCGAAACAATGTGTTTGAAAAATATTTGATTAATAGTTTAACAAAGGTATAATTACAACTACGAGAATTAGTATCTAACATATTATTGTATTGTCAAATAAGCTTTAAATAATTTTAAATCAACGGTTTAATGAAATGATACTTTTGTTTCAAAAAAACACAATCCAGCAATTCATATCAATCAGACATCACTTTCATCACAATATCAAAGATTAAATGTATATTTTAAAATAGCCAACCTCACAGATGCTGTCTTGCTGGAAGGTTTTCTTCAAAAAATAAAATAAAATATTCCTACAATCTAATTGTGAATCTAAAACATCTCACTCAAATACTAATCATAAAAATTGGTCCGACGGTTTAGGAGTTGTTTAATGACATACACACGTTCAGAAGAATCATCTATACGTATACATATTATAAAATATATCGAATACAAGTAACATGCTGAAAGCTTTCTATTGGTGAAAGAATTTGTAAAATCGGTTGAGTAGTTTTTGAGTTAAATCGTAACAAACAAACCAACAACTTTTTTCGCTAGTATAGATAATTTATGAGTGATGTGAAAGTTTTGAATATGAAAGTGGATAGGTATAAGGGAAGAGGGCGGCCGGAAAAATATGGATTGATTGTGTTAAGAATGATATTTGTTTCAGAAGTATGACTGAAAATATATGAGAATGAAAGAAGAGAATGGAAAAAGAGAACATGCTGCGCCGACCACAAATAAAATGTGGAACAGGGCAGGAAGAAGATATTATGAGTGACGTGAGTAAACTCGAAAGATAAAGTCTGGTTTCTATTAAATTGCATAAGATATTAAGCTTGCGAAGTAAACGTGTGACTAATGCAATATGATGTGAAGTTAATACTTTGATTATTCACACAAAAACTACTTACGGCATCGTGCAACTTATATGCAACGATATACGCTGTCTTTTCTGTGACTATTTGAATGTACTCGTAGTAGAACTGCTTTTTAATGTTACCTGTAAAAGAAAGGACACTGTTAGTTGTCTGTGGAAACTATTAAATGTCTATTTACATGATGCAAATTTCTTGCCAATTGCATACAATTATTTGAAGCAATAAATGACTTGTATGGTCTTAACAACACGTAAAATTCTTAATCTGTTATACACGTTTTGTTTCAATACTTTTCGGTAAACAGCACACAATATCCGTGTAACAATTTGCTTACAATTCTTGAAAGTCATTTATTGCATTCAATTAATGATCTTGTATGTTCAAGAAAATGGCATCACATAAATGGGCCTTAATGCCCAGTTTCTATATTCAACAAATGATGTTAGTTTAAAGAATACCATAGCAACGCTGTTATGTATCAACAGATTGTTTGGGTCCTAAACACCAAATGTTATTATTTTTCCCCGGGACACGAACCCGAAACGTCCCGTCTCCACGCCACCCAAATACCACTGGACCACGTAGGCCATATTCAAATAAAACGAACGTAAAATTACCCGTCACGAATGCGAAATGACGGTCAAATAACACGGCTGTCAAGTGACAAACAGCCGCTCCGGCCATGAGCGATGGGCCTCTACCTAAACATACTAAACCATATTAAATCACAGGCTTTGTCTGAGCCAATGTAGACCCCTCTACTGGAGCCATATTTCTTTCCCAACATTCAAATTAGATATAAACGTAGATGGCCAACAATGAGTTACTTTGACTGAAGGATGTTTTAGAATGAAGAATTACATATATTTCACGCTTATTTGTCTCTATTAACTTGACTGTCTCAGTTTGGCAAAAAATGAAATAAGGACGTTTTAGTATAATAGAATTTGAAGGGAAAGGAAAACCGAATAAGCCATTTTGTTATTTGACCAAAATTATACCTACATTAAAAAACCTTAAAACTTAATTCTATGTATTTAAAGTATACATTTATTTTATTTAGAGCTTTCAAAACTATTCACAAAAAGTATTTCGGTTCTATTTCTGTTATTTAATCAATTTTTCGATGAATTATTAAAGTAAAAGTCATATTTTGTCTTTCATTTTTTTATCGTTTTTTTAAACACTTGTACTGCAAATATAGGCATCTACAAGACAGTTATGATTTACCATCATGACCAACCACACACACAACCACAGCATACACCGCTCAAAACGGCTTTTTTCATATATTATGAACATTAAACACGTAGTAAAAGTTCATTAAAGCGCTTCAAAAACAACCCTAAATGATACAAGCATTCTAATAAGGTTTGAAATCAAATTAAGGTAAGGGGAACCTTTGAGCATGCCAAAAGACGTGTTTCCATTCCAGTTTATTCGTGATACCCACAAAGATGAACATTTTGGCAACCCTTTTGTTCATTTATTTGAAGTACAATATACTTTATTTAACCCCTTGTTATTCGTTTAAACGTATAATTTCCTTCGAGGTAAGCTTTTCAATTGCTTGTTTGTTTAAGTGTTTTAGAGCAATTTACGTAAAATATCGATGTTTACACATGATAGGTTGAATTTATAAAGGAAAAACGGAGAAAAAATACTAGTGGATGTGTCTCTTTTATACTAATTCTGAATATATAGAATACCCTTCGAACGAGTGCAATGTAGATGTTCTATAATAAAACTAAAAAAATATGATAATGTAGCTTCTATTGGTGAAAGTATTTTTAAAAACGGTTCAGTAGTTTTGAGTATCAAACAAACAAATAATAATAATAATAATAAATTTACGTATACCACCCTACAAAAAGCTGTAATATTAAATACGTGCAGAATTGTAAGGAAATTTTTACAGAATGACTAAAATAATCAATTGATTGTCACTTGGCCTAGGCCCGTGACGACCAATATACCGGTAAAATGGAGCCGAGATTTGATACAAAAAAAAACAAGAAAAATAATAATAATATAACTTTATTGCACACCACAAAAAAAATATAATACAAATAGAAATAACATATCAAAGCAATAGGCGGCCTTATCGCTTAAAAGCATATTTCTTCCTTAGAATATTAGTATAGTTAGATAACTCAGTTTCGGAAAAAAAATGTCGGATACGCCTTTTTCATTTGATGAAAGAATATTAGCAATGTAATAAACGATGCAAAATCAACCAATATTATAGGGACTGAGTTTTATTCAAACTATAAATGCTAATGTTTAATTACAATATTCTCTCTTAAACTTAAAAAGCTCTGACGCTACAAAGCAAGTAAAGTTTTTTTAAATCGTAAGCGAGTGGCTTATTTGATGGTAGGTGATGATACCTTAGCTATAGTACATTATTATCGACATAGTAAAGATACGCTGTCGAACAATTGTTTACTTCAGCATTCAGAAATTCATAGACTGAAACCGAAACGTTTAATATTTAAGAAATACAGGTATCATATCATGGGTTTTCGATTTTGAAATCGAATCGAATTTCGATATTCCTTCCATCTGTTTACTTCCCGAAATGACCAAACATGGAAAAAGTTTGCAGAAAATTACAATCAAACGTGCAACAATCATCCCGACAAAATTAAAACCCACCTGAACCAAGACGCGAAACAAACCTCCAATAATAAATTAAAACCCAAATAAATCTTTATTACATTTTAATCTCAACACTTGAAAATCCCATTATTTTTGTCATCAACACATCAGATTATATTTTTAAATAAACCATAACACGCCGTTTCGCTCACTTTGCATTAAACAGCGGAAATTTTATTTAAAAGATTACCGGAGATACATTTTCAAAATTCACACTAACGAGACGAGGATTTTGTTACATAGACACAGATTAAAAAACCCTAAACGTCCACGTTTCATGAAATAAATTCTAATAAAGTTAATTAAGCCGTCCGGTGACATTATCTCCTCGCTGCTGTAAATTAAAACAAAGTTACCCCACTTGCAACGTTGAAAAATGTAATATAAGCATTACGTGACTAGAAACTGGGTATTTAGGTAAAATGCAAAGCGTCTGTTGGGTATTAGTGTTGTTTTTCGTTCCACAAAATAAATGAACTGTATATCTCAGCCTGGTGTTATAAAACTATTAAAAAATATGGCAATTTTGTAAGGGCAACATAATATGTGAGAAACTTTTTACACAATACTCGAAATTATACAACTTTTTTTATGGAAGGTGTTTTTATTTCTGTAATTGTTGAAGAAGTTGGTAGTTTTTTTATTCATAGAACGCATGTAGAATTGGGGTGTCTACATCACTTTAATACCATTATAACTACATAACGCGAAAGCTTTAATAGATCTACTAAATAAAAGTAATATCTTCGAGACAAATTGTGTTTTTACAAATAATATTGCCTTAACTTGAATTTTTTTTACTCTTAAATCGGTTCTGGTAAGATTTATATCAACCAAAAGATGTAATCTACCCCAAATAAGGCTTCTTACCAAAAAAGTAAATTATATCAAACTGCGATGAATCTTATGAACATCTGTACTAAAAAAAGAGACAAGAATACGCTTCCGGTTTATTTTCACGGGTGTAAATGAGACGGAGCGAGGGGTAACTTAATCCACCTTTAATGATAGAACTTTGCACCTGTGTTTAATGTTCTACCGAAAATATTGTCGTTTAAGACAAACTGTATACAATTTGTTGAAATAAATTAATAAAGAATTAAAAAAAAGAGTTCTCAAAATAATTTCTTACCATATTGTGTATTAGCATAAAACAAAATATCTACTAAAATGGTATTTATTTTATTATGTATGTGATAATTACAAGTTATGGACCAAATAAATTAAAAAAAAATACCGTATTAAAACGCAATCTATACTAATATTATAAAGAGAAATGATTTGTTTGTTTGATTTAACTCAAAAACTACTCGACCGATTTTAATTTTTTTTATTTGAAATTATTTCACCAATAGAAAGCATCACTATCATTTTATCAGCGAGTAACATATGCTATTTTTTTTAGTATAGTACATCTACATACATTGCACCCATGCGAAACCGGGGCGGTTCGCCAGTTAATTATACAGGTAAATAGTTTATCCCTTTTCAAGTTATTTACAGCAAGCGTGGTAAAGGGAACAGGCTAGTCTGAATAAAAAGCGCTTACTCGCAATAACAAAAGACAAATTAGTATGAAGTTATAAAAACCTCAATCCCGCTCTCAAATAAGAATGTAATTTAAAATTACAAATAAACAAGTTGGTTATAGACAGTAAAACTCTATAAAGTCCTCTCGTCATGGAATCCGTCTCGTCTAATCAAATGTAATCCAGTTAAAACTTTTCCAATAAGCCTCCCCTATGTATTAACGAAAAACGAAATTGCAGATGAACATCAGAACTCGTAAGAAACAGTTAATTGGGTGCATCCAACAAATTATGTTATACTTTTAGTTATTTTGTACGGTATATTTTTGTGTATTTTCAATAACTTATAGACATCATTATTGATTGTGTTTTGTTTATTTATTTTGTAAGTGAGGTACGTGCGTTGTTTATCCAATAGTTGCAATTTCATTGTTGTGACATTGGAGATATTCACTGGAGTGGAGGACGTGAACCCCTCCCTATATGATATCCTCTTGCTTTACCTGTATATTGTTCAATGTTAATGTGTAGTCAAATAAAATACATTTAATTTATACTTTTTTAATATATTTCATACTCTTTAGAACAAGCTAAAGCTATTTTTGGAATTTCGTTGGTATGGTTCAATTACACCGAAAACAGAACAAATACTCATCTAATTATGTGCATACCTTCGTAATTTATCAGGTGAATAATAAATAACACTTAAAGCCCATTTACACGATGCTATTTTCTTGTACCTACATTCAAGAACAATAATTGACATCCAATAATTGTAAGCAACTATTTACACGCGGTTATTATGTGCTGTTTACACCAAGAAAACTACAAAACTTGTCGTGCAAATGTGCCTTTATACTTACTAAGTGAGTACATATATATTCAAGAAAATTGCAGACGCATTCTTGTTTCCGACTTGTCTAAAATGCATCTTACCCCCGACTTCTAGACGCACCATTAAACTAATGAGATAAATCTTATTCTCCAGCTCAATTTTTTACCCCGAGTTGGGGAAGAAGTAATCTTTCAATCTTTTAATGATAGTCGCGGAGTTTCATGACAATTATCGCAGCAATTCGTTTTCAACAAGGGGATTGTAAAATCGTTCTGGGGATTAGAGGACCAACCTCCGATATTAAGGGATTAGTTTAATTATTGATACTAAAATGTATTGCTATATTTTATCATTTAAGCTTAATATTATTTTGACCACCTCCGTGGCTCTATAGAGGTCCTGGATTTGAACGCGGGAAACGAGATTAAAAGAAATTGTAAATTAACTGTCTGGATTATTAGAACAGAAAAGTAGAACACTGTTTTTAACAATATTTGGTGTATGTAATATCTAATAAAGAAATAGTGAATCCCCAAGCCCCTTAGTGGGGCATGGGGCAGACACATTTCTGTTTCCCTGATCATTTTTATTTACAGGCAGGTAGATCAGTCTTCTATATCCTATCCGACAATATTTTTTTTTCAATATTTTCGAATCCGGGACCACTGACGCTAAACGTAACTCGCATACCACTGAGGAGAAATATTTTTTTTTTGTGTGTATTTTGTTTAGTGTCTATCTTTATGTGCCTAATTATTATCACTATTAAAACTTGCATATAATACGCTTATTCAGCACATTAATTAAGATTTGGTAGTAAAGTAAAATGTCATTTTAAGACATGATTACATGTCACATAGGATACTATTATTTAATGCTTTCTCAAGAAAAAGTTTTAAGGAGGATTCTACACTGCAAGCAATTCGAAGTTAAAAATCATGCGCTTTGATAATGATTTAAAAATACATTTTACAATGCACTTCTGTTAAAACAACACGCCTTATAATAAAAGAAATGGAATGGAAAAGAAAAATCTAATCCATTTCCCCGCAGATACATCACGAGATAATAAATGCCAAGGAATATTCTTCTAGAGACTTATTTCAACATTTCTTATTAGGGAGAAGCGGTAATATCGTTTTTTCCTTAACGTATCCCAATACCCATAATGTATGAACAATTTATTCAAACAGTCTAAAATTAATTCGGAGTTATAATATAATGAATAAAAACTTGCTCAAACAATTTTTACGCTCCGATAGGTCATGAGTTCAAAACCCGTTGGGATTACATGTTCATATTTTTTTATAAACATGTCTTCCCCACGTCTGGTCACTTCGAGGTGGGATAAATATCGAAATTCCGACCGGGTAACGAACCACCTTTCATAGATGGAAAAACCGTGAAATGCATATTGCGCATTTCGTCTATCTACGGATTTCCGAGTGCTCACAGTAAAAAGTAGGTCGACAGCGCATTGACTGATGTTCTGTGGCTGGGGTATAGATGTTCTGTAGCTGTGGTATCACCTACTATTAAGTGAACCTCATGCTCGTCTGTCGATATCTACATAAAAAACATAAAAAAACAACACAATTTCTCTTTAACCTTAAAAATAAAGGTAGCCAATACACTTAATCCAAGTAATGTCAACCGTGACGAATTCAAAGACTATTTGCTCTCAAAATACATAGGGGCGTATACTACCATTTGACAAAATGCCCTCAATAGATTTGCAAAGTTACGCCAACGCAATTTGTGTGAGTCATTCGAAGGGTGAAGCAGACATTTTCCTACAATTCTTGACGAGCCATCTTAAATGGCGCGTAACACAAATAAATTGCTGTATTTTTGATAAATGGTTAATATGGAAGCATGCAAAATTAAGCTTTATAATTAACTTAAAAAAACGCATTATTATATTGGTAATTAATACAAGTAATCATACTGCTTCTATTATATCCTAAAACCGCATGAGATAGGATACATTTCACTTCACTACTCTACACTACACTGCAAGTACGTATAGGTATATCAGTGCTGGGACAATAAGAGCGTAATTTGTACCGTATGTGAATTAATGTATTTATGTTTCTATAGAGTACTTCCAAATTTCCTAAAATAAAAGATGGTGGTCATTCTTAAATCTCAATTTAATAAAAAATAATAATTTTAGTTTTAATAAGTCGGAATTGCTAACCGGAGTTACAAAGTGATAAAGAAGTGATACAAACGAGCTACAAACATACCTCCGGATATTTCAATTGCTTTATTAAAACCTTTCGACATTGCACAAATACAATTCTACTTTTTGTTTCTCGAATGTATCCTGCGCTTAAGTTACTATTGAAATCTAACATTATTTTATTTCGTAAATAAACATTTTTATTTGGAATTCTTTCAATTGTTGTTTTCCTTCATAATTTCGGGATTTTCGGAAAATATATTAATATTGTATTATATTAGGTCATTTGAAATAAACATAAAATACTGAATAGAACGGTGCTTCGTGATCCGGTGTGAATTTCGATAAGTATTCCCAACGAATATCAAACGCCAGGATTCGAACCCATCGAAAGGGGCCAACTAGGCTTTCAAATTATAACAAATAGTATCCTCACATACAGAGTGACATTTGACTAATGTATATAAATTTTTGATACAACAGAAATATTATAATACATTCTCTAATCAGTATTAAATCCAGCTTTTACCTGACCCACAGCAAAACTATTAGGAAATCCATTTGGCATACAATTGTTCATTGAATAATAAAGTCTGTTCCACAACAGTTTCGGACTCGTGCATATTTAAGTCCACAGCACTTTACTAACGCGAATGTGTTTTGGACAATTAGAAATTGTTTTGAATAAAATGTTCCATATTATCCTGCTCTTATGAGAAACTGAATAAAATGTTGCATATTATCTGGTCTTATGAAAAACTGAATAAATAGTATGCTTTTAGTTAAGCAGTTCTGCTTTCTTCTATACTTTAATTGTTAATTATGATTAAGATTTATTAAGGTATTGCTATAATTTTGTTCACATGTATTTTTTCCAGGATTTAATAAATAATTGAAGCTCAAAATGCCATTTCATTTGTGATAGAATCAAAGAAATATTATTAATAAGTGTGTTGTGTCTTACTATATTAGTTTATGTAGTTACAACGAGTATATATAGTTAAGTTTATGTTTTAGTACAGTATTTATTTCTATACATATAATATAGACTGTTGGACTGTTGGTATATATAATACTATAATATATGTAGGTAGTATAATAATACTCAGTTTTTTTTTCATCTCTTGCACCTTCTCTACATTTCAGTTACTACTATAACCTGAAGACTGCTCTAGCCCAATGTTAAGCGTTTAGATTCAGGCTTAACACTGGAGGTCCTGGGTTCGGATCCCGGGGAAACAAAATTAAAAATAAAATTGTTGAGATCGGGCAGCTGTAGGGCACAGAAGGCTGACCAAATGATCAGATACTTGCCTGTAAAGAAAAACATTAAAACAGACAGAAATGGGTCTGCCCCATGCCCCACTAGGGTCATGGGGCATTTCAAGACGTTGCTACATTAGCAATTAAGTTGTTAAACGGTCTGAAAAGATACTCGACTCTACAATAAAGGGACATTTTTAAAGGAAACGTTTTTATATTCTTTTTTGATTCGATTATATTTTTGTTTTATTATAAAAAGTTAGTTTAAAAGAAACTACCGTTTGATTAAGTCCAATACATATATTTTTTTATGTTAGATATCGACAGACGAGCATGGGGTTTACTTGGTGGTAGGTGATACCCCAGGCAAAGGACATCAGTCAATGATGCGCTGTCGACCTACTTTTTCACTTCGATTATTCGGAAATCCATAGACAGAAACAGAAACGCGCAATATTTACGGTTTTTCCATCTACGAAAGGTGGTTCGTTTTTCATTTTCATCAGATTTTCGTTCACCCGTTTCATGCCCGAATACATCTTATTCAGAAAACATAATTATAGAGTACAAGGATTTAGTTTTGAAAACTGCTAAATTCAACAAAGAGGTATTTCATCGTATTTCTTTCAACAAAAGCAAAAGGTACACCAATTCTTGTTACCATCAAGGGAATTACTATTTCCAAAGTAAAATTTACTTCGGCGAAAACTGGGTATAATATATAAGCTCTTTACCTTTGTTTAGTAGACTGTAATGTACAGAATTCTAATCCTTTTAGCCCATATATCACGTTCCCACAAACAAGAACAATACCACATGTCATAATATAAGACGCCTTATATAACAGGGATGTTATGGAGCTCCGTAACTGTGAAACTTTCGGATATCCGATAAAATCTATCAAACCGTAACCGAATCCAATATTCAAGTTTCGAATAAAATCGGACAGGGACAGTCTAAATGAGGGAATGCAAATCTTAAGTAAATAGTAATTAAAAATAATAATCTGCAAATAATCACTCGTAAGACTAATTTTTTTTTGTCACTGTAAGTTTATTAACCTGACCTAAAAATTAACTGTTTAATAAAAAAAATATAATAGCTTCACATATGAAGCTATCCGAAAATATAATCTATACTAATATTATAAAGATGAAAAATTTCTTATTTTTGTATATTTTATATAAACTCAAAAACTAATGGGCCGATTTTAAAAATCCTGTAACTATTAGAAAGCTACATTATCAGCGAGTAACAAAGGTGTATTGTACATCTTCGTTACATTGGACCCGTGTGAAACCGGGGCGCATTGCAAGTTCTAAATAACTCGAAAAATTAAGTCGGGGATTTTTTTGCCAAAAATTGATTTTTTTTACGCTGGCAGAGGGCCCCGCAAAATTAATCTAGCCCACATAAAATTTAGGTCTTACGCCGCCGCTGTTCCTTGGCTTGGGTTTCACTTATCATCAACCATGCTATGCATGCATCATGCTTATCCTAACATTAAAAAAACTCCATATCCGTAACCGCATCAGACACCGTTGTAATATAGTATTTCATATATCCGAATCCATACACAGATCCGAAATTTCATATCCCTAACATCACTGTTATATTAATATGTTCCGTTTACTCACTAGTTTAAGCCTTTGTGGTCTTATTTTAGACTTAATTGAATGTTAGTATAATTTTATACATATAGTCATGACCGCATCCGTGGCTTAGCGGTATGTTGTTTTTAGCACCGAAGGTCCCAAGATTGAATTTCGGGGAAAGAATATGAAAAAACTGCCTGTAAAGAAAAATTACTAGTAAGAGTCAGAAATGTGGCTGTCCTATACGGGACGGAATATCCATTTACTATAGAGTGGTTTTAGTTTACATCTTCAGTGAAATGTGAAGATAATATACGTATATGTATTAGAATCTTCCAAAAAATCTATTGTTAGACCAAATTGTTTATTTAATAATAAGGTACGTATATACATTATAAGTAATGTTTCTTTTAATAATTATTTAACGAGTATATAAACACAACATTAACCCAACTCCATAATATAACTCAATCTCCCCGTAGTAAGCAATTAATGTCCGAATCTCGGCAATTTTGAAGGGTTACATTAATTATTGTAAGTCAAACCAAACCCAATTCCTGGTCACTCCGATTGCCATTTCCGACATCGGAATAACTCTATTAGCGGTCTCGTGAGATCGCAGAGATTAATCGCATCATGTTTACTAAGCCTAGGACGTAACAAATTAATCATGCTGTCCTCTTCACACGGCAGTATGGTATTATGGGATAGACGGATGACAAATTCGTAAGCGATGTCCACATAGTCGGAATCAATGGCTTCTTCCTCTCATCTTGTATACCAGACAGGTGACAAGTTAAGGCAAATGATCAATAGTGATATTTTTTATGTTAGATAGATATCTATATATAATGTAGATACATACGAGCATGACGCTCACTTGATGCTAGGCCTCAGTCAGTGATGCGCTGTCGAGCTATTTTTTACTTCGTGTATTCGGAAATAACAAAAATGAAAATATCTAAGAGTAAACACGTGTGGCGACTAAAAAGTTTATATAGCATACATATTATTGTAAATCAGTTAACTTAATAAATAAAAATAAATTAATGAAAATCGAGAATGGCGAATTTTTTTTCAATATACATATAAAACCTGCCATTACATCGATAATAATCTATAATTTATTGTATATCCGATACACCCTTAAACACTGAGAAATTCATGGGGTCGATTGACATTATGAACGTTGTACCGTTCTATGTATAAAATGTTTACACTTATTGTCTATGTTATGTTGGATGATGTTCCGTCACTAATGTATTACAGATGAGCATAGATTAAGAGAATATTGTCTGTGAAGACCACACAGAATAACTTTTTTTACAAACCACAGATAACACGTCAGACTTTCTAAATTTAAAAATACCAAACAAGAAAGTGTTTAAAATTTTTGAATTCGAAGCCTATAGAACAACCTAGAATTATATTTTATAACGACGTGTTGGCATATACCTAGTAATATTTTTATATTCCAACACAATTTTCGCTCAACGTGAGCATAAAATACGAGTACTTGTCGAAAGTTTTTGACAAGCTTTTTCGCGCACCGTCAACATTTCATGTTTTTTCACGGGAAATTGGGAATTCTTAAATTATATCATCGGGTTTTGACAGCATATTTGATAGCTGGCTTTTGGGTCTCGTTTATAAAATGCCTGAGTTCGTTAACTTTTTTTAATGTTTACTGTGTCACACGACTTTTTAATTTATTTTCTTAGTTTCATTTACTTTAAAGATAATAAAATATAATAATTCCTAAGTATATGATTTTATTTATTCATATTATTATGGTAGATACCTCAGCCACAGAAAATTAGTCTTTGGTAGTTTTTTTCACGCTAAAACGGTCTAACATAATCCGTACGTAGTACCTAAATCAATAGATTTTTTTACAAATACAGTTTAGGGGTTACACTTATTAGTTTATATTATTGAGATAACTTTCTGATCCAAGCAAAGCCGAGGCCAGACCATACATAATTTAACTTTGCATTTAAATCTGAAACGTAAAACGCAAACAGTAGGATGCTGTGAAACTAAATACAGTTCCCGTTTAAAAAACAAAATACACACTAAACTAGCCGTGCGAACATAAACATACGAAGTTTCTCTAAATATACTTTAATTCGAACGAGTCGAATCAATTTTTTTTTAATTCACATGTTTACTTTATCTGTGTACTTTGATTACACAGTAATAAAGACAGAAGACTATTTATTTATTTATTTATGATTCCTTACAACTATCAGTATGTACAGAGTAAATAACACATAAAAACAGAGTAGATACGTCAATTAAAAGCAATACCAATAGTTCAATAGCATGTGACAAATTCAAGACAGTTCAATATTGCTGATCATAAAGTAACGATTATACTACCGTAGAGAGGCACTTTGAACTTGTTTCTTTTTCGATAACGCTGAGTATTAAACTAAAATTCTATAAATAATATTTCAAGAAGTTTAAACGACAGCGAAATTTTTTTTTGTATAATAGACAGACCATCGCATACAATCTCGATGCCTGGAAACAACTCGATTCCAGAGACAGATCCTGCCTTGCGCAACCACTCTGTGGATCCGATGCGACTTGGGAACCTTCTAGTAATGAGCCTACATTTTCTTTAAAAGTTGGCAACGCCCCTGCAAGCCCTCGTGTTGCGGTGAGCCGCCTGCCCGTTTTTATTCCGTAAAAAAGACGACTAATCGGAGCGCGATAAAATAACGTTGTCTATACATCCATATATTCAACGACCGTCAACACCAACTTAATGATTATTAAATTCCCAACCACGCAGAATCCATAAGCTCCACACTAAAAAGTAAATAGGCTCTTAAAAATTCAATAGCCGAACGACGTCCCGCACAATCCAAAATCACAAAGCGTTCAAAAGCACTCGATGTCGTGTGCTAATAAAACCCGGATATACACCGGATGCGACCGCAAACTCTCAAACCGTTATAAAAACCCCCAGTACAAAGGGACCTTTATAAAATTATAAGCTTCAACACTTTTTTGCGATCAGCAGTTTTGTTCGTTATTAGGATTAAAATTTTAAGTCTTAAGAGTTACCCGCTACTTATCTACTCATCGTAGAGTTTTAAGTGTTTAATTTGCAGTAAAAATGTAAACATTATTTTGTAAACAATGTATTCGAATAGAGACAGGTCTCAGATTAGATTTTTACTTCTGAGCTGCAATGCAATAATTTTTAAATCAACTATGTTGTAAATTATCTGTATTAATATATTTTTTATAAGAAATAGAACACTGTTTAATGTACCGAGAGACCATTATAGTATTTGTACAGATTATTACATAACTGGTAAAGCAAGGTAGAACCATAAACAAACTTGTCGCCGGCAAAGCGTGAAGTGCAAAACTCTATGTTACGGTAGTAAACGTGAGTATCTGATCGTGACGCGCTTTCAAATAAATATTACGAAAATCTTCATTTAAGTTCAAACAAAGATTGAAATGTTCGAATTTCAAATTTTCATTTTCACATCAAGATCGGAAAGGTTAGAATTCTTGAGATACTTTTGACGGGCTCGTTGGCGCGTTCGGTAGAACACCTGCCGTGCGCATCGATGGGTCGCGAATCGCACCGGGCAAGTGTAGGTATAGTTTTCTGTAAGAATGTTTCCCCACTTCTGGTAACTTCGGGCATTGATCGGGTAGTAGGAATATAAAATTTCCGACCGGGTAACGAACCACCGTTCATAGATGGAAAAACCGTGAAGTGCACATTGCACGCTTCGGTAAAAAGTAGGTCGACAGCGCATCATTGACTGATGTTCTGTGGCTGAGGTATCACCTACCATCAAGTGAGCCTCATGCTCGTCTGTCGATATCTAACATAAAAAAAAACTAAGAATGAAATGAATACATCGCATAATACTGTTGTAGATATTATATGATATATATATTCAAGTATTCTTATGTTATGTGAACACATTCACATTCATGTTTTTGATATTTTTTGCTCAATAATAAGCTTTGAAGTATTAGGTACATCGACTAGCCCAGCTTTATGTTCATTGTACAGGAAAGTATCGTCACGGAATTCGTGATCAAATTATTATCATGGGGGAAAGTGAAATAGTAACATCATTTGTTACACTTTGTTCACGACCACATTGACCACACTCGTAGACGCTACGCTAGTACGCTTTGAGACAGATGAATATGTACTACTTTTCTTAAGAAGACTTTCGACTTACACTAGTAGGTACTAGCTTTATAAGATGACTTATCGTATGATATTTTCATTTACTATTCTGTTATTTGTATTGACCGCCGTGGCACAGTGGTAGCGACACGCGTTACACTTAGCGCCGGAGGTCGTGAATTTAAAACCTGAGGAAACAAAAAAAAAATGCTTCGGTCTGGCAGGGCATAGAAGACTGGCCACCTGTTCATAAATGATCCGTGAAACAGACAAAGAAATGTTGACACCTAATTCACAACTTTGGACCTTAACTTATGAACAATTTTATACAATCGTAACTTGCCTCGTAAAGTTAATAGTAATTCTTTCATAAGTTGAATACATAACGGATAAAAATATTCAATCTAGACCTATTGATGGAAAACTCGGACTGAGTAATTCAAACTAGGCAAACTGCGGGAAACCCCAAAAGAAAACAAATTGTCATTTCAATGGCCTCCCGACCGCAAAACATTTGCAATTCAAAGAACTATTCAATATCAAGGCGGCGTATGTAGATAAGTGCGTTTTGAAAAGGATCTGATTTCTCAATAGATACCCGGAGCTATGTATTTCAATATATTCAATACAAAGCTGTTATGTTCCAGATATATGTATAATACATAGCATTTGTAGTGCTAGGTTTCAGCGAGTTTGATTTCGCAAACATCTTGCACTGCAAATTTGTTTTGAAAATGGAACATAACAGTCCAATATATGTTTGTTATTGTACACCCACATACAGTTCGGAAAAACTACTTCAAGAATAAACATACGCTTTAGATTACTGTTTTACTTAGAAACGAATGCGTTGCATAG
This sequence comes from Anthocharis cardamines, assembly GCA_905404175.1. Taxonomy (NCBI): domain Eukaryota; kingdom Metazoa; phylum Arthropoda; class Insecta; order Lepidoptera; family Pieridae; genus Anthocharis; species Anthocharis cardamines. The sequence goes on from FR989964.1 coordinate 7,685,963, forward strand.
ATTCGTTACATGTCGTTACAATCTTCATTAATTAGCCACGAAAAACATTAACATTTTTTTTGTTTTCCCGAACTCGAACCCAGGACCGCGGATATAACTGAGCCATGGAGGCGGTGTCTTTTCAATTTAATTAGTCTAGTCGTCGATCCCGAAATTAACACGCGCTTTTTCATTGTATGAAATTTTAAACCTATTTAGAAGATTTCAAACTAAAAGAAATTCAAACAAGATTTTATGAAAACTGCAGTCCTCAGGCTAAGGACCATAAAAGGTATTAAATGAATTATTTTCCAAGCGTACGAGTAAAACGCATTAGTCGGACCCCCAACGTATATGGCTATACACCCCACGGCGTCCTGAACTTTGCGACAAGTAAATTGTTATTTATTTGCTAAAACAAACATTATACAGCTATCCCTAACAAAAAACAAAGAAAGATGTTATTGTTTTTTATTCCGAGTACGGAGTGTTTCGAGTGGAATTTTTCCTTTAATACGATAAGTGCCTTAAGTATTTATTGCTTTTTCAATAACGTTATAGGACAAAATATTAAGCAATAACAAGGTTATTCTGTAATATTATACGATATTTTTAGAAATAGATTTTGCATTTCGACTGCTATCCGTAGAAATAATATTAATTAAAGATAATAAGGCTATTACTTATTCTATCGAGTTTGAATCATTATGAAAAATATGCTATGCGATTTGTAACTCGGTTGATGACTATAACAAATAATAATAATATACAGTTAATAGTTTATTAAATTAATATAAATTACTGATTATTTAATTCTTTTCAATATATAAAGACATCTGCAGAATAAGAAATAGGGTATCAAAAAAACGAATACCACTTCATACTTGAAATACAAAAAAGGTTTCCCATATAAATCCGATAGCGGAAGTGAAAAAGAATGCTTTTGTGACGACAGTTAAATTGTTCTCATATGGAGCCACAATTTAATGTATTATAAAAGGATTTTATCTGGAATAAGCTCGCTGAAAAGGTTAAGAAGCGACGAGGTTTAGAATTGTTTTTTAACAGACGGCAAGAGGGGTCATCTAATACTCTAATAGTACCTATAAATATTTGGCAACACTTAAACATCGGTTCGACATGTATGTATATGCAGATGAGGAGAAGAATCGCGAGTATGTTGCCGGCTTAACGCTCATTTTTAACTTATTTAGAATGTCATACGTGTATACAACCTTGCCCAGAAACACCCACAATCATCGTGAGTGTGCCGCCGGTCTCAAAATTCTAATGACCTCTAGATTGATGGCACAATACTCTACCAGACTACATACGAGTACAAACAGTATTCAGTAAGCCAAATAAATAATATCCTGCATTTCAACCGATTCTCATACTTGTCTAACTAATAATGATATGGAAAAATTCTAATATTTTCCATTGATAACATATTTACTACATCAATATTGTTTACAATACATAAAATCGGGAAAATACAGACTCCTGAAACACAGTTCATAACTATATCGGGAGTCTGGGTTTATTTATTCGGTATATTTGAATTTGTGAAAATAAATTAAAAAAATTTTTTTTTTTAATCATATATCTATCGCAAATTATTGTATTTATTTTATCTTGAAATTTACTTTTGTACCTATGCAGAAATAAAACAAATATGAATTAAAAAGCCTAACAGTTATCCTAGTAACTCAGAGATCACTCGATACAACAATACTTTTAAAAAGTTTAACTTGTTTGTTTCAAAGAATTCTCAATGGGAAATATGTCAAACAATTCAGGTCGTTTTAACCATCAAATGAGTCCAAACACATGTCTACTATTATTTTCGTGTAACTTTTTTATACATGTGCGCGCTTACGTAATGCAACAAATGTTTCGGCAAACAGAAGTATGTTTCCAGTGTTCTATTGCGTTAACTCAATAGTTATTAATATATTGTACACTATAAATCAGCGTTTCTTAACCCTTTTCAGTCAACCCCCTTAATAAAAATCAGTAATAAATTACGGTTAAGTGGTATATAGATGAGACTGGGGATCTCCGCACATATATACTTGCGGATCCCCAGGTGTCCGCAGACCACAGGTTTAGAAACACTGCTATAAATGAAAGAAAAGAGAAATCATAACTCTCAATTTGAAGGGCTCGTTGGGGCGTTTGGTAGAACACCAGTCATGTGCATCGATGAGTCGTGGGTTCGAATCCCACTGGAACGACATGTTTATAATTTTCTGTAAACATGTCTTCCCCATGTCTGGTAACTTCGGGCATTGATCGGGGGGTTTCGACCGTAATAACCGGGGGGTAACGAACCAACGTTCATAGATGGAAGAACCGTGAAGTGCATATTGCGCGTTCCGAATCAGTCTATGGATTTACGAATGCTCGAAGTAAAAAATTAGGTCGACATCGCATCATTGACTTATGTTCTGTGGCTGAGGTATCACCTACCATCAAGTGAACCTCATGCTCGTCTGTCGATATCTAACATAAAAAAATGAAAAATCGTGAAGTTATTGCATAAATCACATCGTAGCAAGCAATGAGAAAGGTTGATTTTGAATATTTTAGCTTTGTTCTGTATTCTGAGGCCGTATAATAAAAGCAAACCATTTTGAACATTCATACAGTACAAGGAAGAACCAAAGTAAAGCGACCACCACTTGACTGTTTTTAGTTTGTTAGTAGATTAGTTTTTGTGTATATACCTAAAGCCGGTAGAAATTGGCTTTATACGAATCCTCGCTGCCACCTAGAGATAAAGAAAATGAAGCAAGAGATTGGAGTTAGCTCTGTTAAACAAGTTGGTTTTATAAGTTTTGATACAGACGCTTGAAATAACATCATTTTGTATAGTGGAGTACTCATGAAATAAACTAGTAAAGGAGTTCTTTAAAATTACCACCTCTTTCAAACTTTAACTGTACTGTATTTATATATTTTTACGGAAATTAAATTATTTTTATATTAGGATATATAATAATAATATTTATTTGACACACACACACACACACAAAAGAATTTAACACACTTAACCATTGAACTAATATTACTTACGCTAGTTAGTAATAGCAGTTCAATGCACTTAACAAAAATTACTAAATATTGTCTTTTATTAACGCGAGTATCACACATTTAAATAAAATACTGTATACCGGATTAAAACGCGATACGCCCTTGATTTGTGAACTGGTAGTAAATGTAAAATTAGAAGCATTTAATATTAGTAATTTAATATGTATTATTTTTTATTGACGTTCATAGATGTACATTGTGTTACCTAAATTAATAGATTATTTTTTAATTTAATTGAATTAAATATGGCAACTTTGTGACATTTCAAATATAAGACAACTGTCATCTTTCAGTCTCCCGCGACCACGGTTGCTGAAAAGCATCCGAAACGTCGGGATAAATAATTTAAACGTTTTAATCCGGTACACAGTATTTTATTTAAAAATTACTAGGTAAATGTTAAACGTTATTCTTTATATTATTCAAATGGTATCAATGCTAATTCATATGCTATTTTTAACTGTAATAAAACCATACATTATAATAGGCATCCTGACTTATTTAAATGGCAAAACTGTTTTACTCGCGTTGACAGAGTTATAACTGCCTGTATCCGTTACGTTTTTTCGGCAACTAAATATGCCAACATCAGCGAGGTGGTTTAAAGTTTACTGAATTTATAATCACTTAAACACAGTGAGAAGACTCAAGGGAACTAAACCGTTTGAACTAGTGTAGTATTTATGAATTGTCTAGGCCCTACAAAAATAGTGTAAAATAAGATTAAGTAATAGATAATAATTAAGTTGATAAGGGCACTATATGAATTATAATTATTAAAAATTAATAAGTGCTTAATAGCACAATATGCAGAAGTTAGTCTCAGTAAGTGAATTTTTGTAATTCTTTTGAGATAGTAAATTCTTAAACCGTTAAAAATAAGAAAATTAGTGAAGTCCAGTGGGACTTTTAAGTAAGTAAGTCATTAGCCATTATTATTTATTACTTTTGGCTAGATTGTAATAGCATAAAGGCTTTATTGAGCTTTATTAAAAAGAAGAAAAACACACAAAGAAACATTTCTTTTATGTTAGATATCGACATATAGACAGACGAGCATGAGGTTCACTTGATGGTAAGTGATACCTCACCCACAGAATATAGTCAATGATGCGCTGTCGACCTACTTTTAACTTCGAGCATTTGGAAATTCATAGACTGAAACCGAAACGCGTAATATGCACTTCACGTTTTTTCCATCTATGAACGGTGGTTCGTTACCTGGTCGAAATTTCGATATTCCTTCCACCCGTTCAATGCCTGAAGTTACCAAAATGGGGATTACAGAAAATTATAAATTGTTTAAGACACATTGTGCCAATCGCATTAAAACTGAAGGAAATATCTTGAATCCTCGGAATTTCTTTTCAATCGTCGTCGTCTTCGTTTTCAGGCTCTGTACGTAACTCAGTACTTCAAAACAAAGGATAGTCAACGCAGAGATCATATTTGTTCTGTATATTTTACCCCCATTAATAAAGCGATGTTTGTATTTATCGAACGCCTATACGCTGTCAGTCGCTGCAGTCAACGATCCGATCCGATTATGTTAATTAAGTCCCACAATGAAGACATTGTTAAAGCATCACAGTCTGATTTTCATACAAAAATATTGGTTCGAGCTTTTTAATTGTGACTTTTTGTAGTCATATTGCGAATAGCGATTTGGAATCGTAAAGTATATTGCGTAACGTTCTCATTCTTTTAATAGTTCCTAGGTATTAATTACACAAACTTAAGCCTTGATTTCTATATTTAATATAATAAAACATTTTCAAAACTATTTTTTTTACGTAGGTATAAATGATTTCATGTCCGTATTACTTAATTACGCGTAAGAACGGAATGCTTTGTACGTCACATGACGTAACCGAAGCGTATCGAACGGTTCAAATTTCAAAAATAGAACCCGTTGTTTCCAAACTCCATGAAACCGTCTTTGTTCCATTTATCGAAAAAAAATTAACGACATTCCTTTTTCAAATATAACAATAAAGGCATTGACACTTAAAGCGTTAATGGTCTATAATTTTTGGGGATTATTGGGACATTACTTGTGTTTATTGTTTCTTAGTAAATAGGGCGTTATTTATATGGCTATGACTGTGTTACTTGAAATTTAATAGCAATTACCCTTCATAATAAAAGCTAGGCGTTGGATGTCATATATATGTTTTTCTTTTCGTTACCTTCTTATACGCATTTCATATCCTCAAAATAAGCAGGACATGATAAAAATTTATGTTGTAAAGAGCCTCATTTCCTGTAAATCATATGTTTACAAATGACGTCACTATCAGTAGTTTGTTTATATTGCTCTGGTAATTACGATAGTTATTGCTCTTCTGTGATGAGATCTTTATTTAATGGCGATAGGGTTTCGTAAAACAAGACGGTGCTTTGCAAAATAAAGGAAGTCTTTGTTGTTTTTTGTCTGTAAATAACAATGTATATGTATTTAACATAAAACTATTGGTTCTGTTTTCCATAGTATTTCCCGTTTTAATTAATTGATGACATTTTTGATTTGATGATAGCTTTCGTTATACAGTTATAACTAGCTCTGAGACCGCTTTTTTGTTAAACTATAGATTACCTGTTGTAGTACTCGTTAATTCTACTTGCATTCGTACCTGTAAGAAAAAAAATCAAATTATAAAATATTCTAATTTTAAATATTTTTTCATTTATTTAAAAAGACAATTGTTAGTTGAATATTTTATTTTATTTTCTATATTTTGGCTCAATATTTCATAAATTCGTAATGGGTATTGTATTAACTTTTAGTTACTGAATTTAATATTTTTGTAATTAACTTTGTTTACAATACAAACAATTGGGAAGACACAGACTCCTGAAACACAGTTCATAACTACATCGGGAGTCTGGGTCCGGTGGTCTTATATATTTGATGTATTTGAATTGGTGTAAATAAAGAATTTTTAATTTTTTTAATTATGGACTAGTCATGCCCGTCATGTCTCACGCATGCTATATAATCTATGGAGTTTTCGATTTTTCATTTTTAAATATATTGTACAACTTGCTGTGATGAATATAATAAAATTCATGAAGACGATAAACATAGCAATAAAGTTTTATATTGATGTTCTAGATAGCGCCCCTAACAATTACTTGCAGTCACTGCACAAGGGCTTATCTTAATTTCATCTTAACTCAAAGAAATGCTATAACTGATAACAGAAATAATGCTATTTCAGTGCAATTTGTATCAAACTTTTTTGTATCAAAGACAAGAATTTTTATATGCACTGTATGAGTAATATATGGTAGTTAATAAACAATAGATAAAGAGCTCTTATACTGCTCGAATCTAATTTACTGATAATAAGAATAGGATTTTTGCAATTTGACTTGCGTTCCAGGTCGCAGATTTGAACCCCATCGGTGACAATTCTTGCGTATTTCGGTTTGAGAATGCTCTCAAAAAGAAAAAAAATTGAGAGATTGACTGTGACTGAAGTATCAAATGAACCTCACGCCCGTCTCTCGAAAAATATCTACTATATAAAAATAAGTCGGGTTTTCCTTCGTGACGCTATAACTCCAGAACGCACGAACCGATTTCCACGGTTTTGCATTCGTTGGAAAGGTCTCGGGCTCCGTGAGGGCTACGTGAAAATTCAGGAAAAAATTCAACAGAAAAGCGGGAAAATATTTTTTCTTTAAGAATAATTATATAATTTCGAAGCCAAAATTGTGGCAGAACAACGTCTGCGGGGTCCACTAGTTTCTTAATAAAATAAATAAAAGATATTAGTTATTACTCCCTCCCTTACAATATTTATATTGAGAAGCCAAGCGTCAAAGCGTAGATTTCAATTTTCCGCCTGATTTATTCGGGGATAATTTAGATAAGCACGACAGAGGGTGGACGGAAAGTACTGACCGTGTTAAATTGATTCACTAGTTTCGTCATATATTTTATCCACAGAATCAATCTCTTTAGTAAGATCAAAACAGGCACTGAAACCGGTAAATTTTAATTTTCCAAAATACGTGTCTGACTAAGATACCATGATATTAGTTTTAAAGAGTAATACACACTAAACATATCACAGTATTTTTTTTCAGTAAATACCTATGAATAAAAACGTAAGAATATTAACAAAAACCTTTTTTATACCGGTATAACTCCCATAGTAAATTAACCGGTCGGTTCAGTCCCTGAAACAAAGTGTTTGACGGACTCGTTGGCGCGTTTGGTAGAACACCTTACGCTCTTATAGGTCGCGATTTCAAATCCCGCCTGGACCTTATATTTTTGTTATCATGTCTTCCCTACGTCCGGTCTTCGAACATTAAACGGGTATGAGGAATATCTAAATTTCGAAAGGTTGACAAACCATCTTTCATAGATGGAAAAACCATGAAATTCACATTACACGTTTCGATCTGTCAATGGATTTCCGAATGCTCGAAGTAAAGAGTAGGTCGACAGCACATCATAGACTGGGGTATCACCTATCATCAAGAGAAGCTCGTGCTCGTATGTCGATAACATACATAAAAATTAAAAATATACCAGTTATATAAAAGCAGTGAAATAAATAATAATTTATTATTATTATCACTGTTTAATACTTGAAAATAAATTATTTTTTAGAAAAACAGCAACGAATTCAAAATAAACTTTCATTCCGTATCGTTATAATACATTGGGATTTTCCTTTATTATAATTTGAATAGCTAAAAACATTATTAATGGAACATGAATTCGACGAATGCTTTCAAAAGTCAGAATGAATGGTAAATATTCGCTTTTCCTCTCTTTTAATCAAAGCGATCGCTCCATCGAATATTAAATGAAAGAAGCCATATAATTGAAGCTGATTTATTAAATCACGTATTACGATATCGACTTTTGCGTGTCAATTATTTTTAAAGCTTATACAACAGTGTATAGTTTTATTTCTGAAATAAAAAAATTGCAGATAGTTTTTAGGAATCTTAAATTAAAACCTGTTAAAATGTTTATTTTTAACAATCTTATTTATGTACACACATACTCTATGTTGTGTGTGTGTGTCTCTTCCATGATTCTGATTAATTTGAGAAGAAGACTTGATGACAAGTCAATATTTTTTTTTTTATATATGTACTGTTAATTGCTTCTAATTCCAAGCTACAATTTCAATATTCATACACTACTGGACAGAATTAAAGGAACAATATTTTTTTCTCATTTAATATTGTCTTTTATTAACGCGAGTATCACACATAATATTGTCTTTTATTAACGCGAGTATCACACATAATATTGTCTTTTATTAACGCGAGTATCACACGTAATATTGTCTTTTATTAACGCGAGTATCACACATAATATTGTCTTTTATTAACGCGAGTATCACACATTTAAATAAAATACTGTATACCGGATTAAAACGTGATTTATTATTTATATTGTTTAAATTATTTATCCCGACGTTTCGAATGCTTTACAGCAACCGTGGTCGCGGGGAGACAGGAAAGAGAATTACACATTCAAATAAAATACTGTATACCGGATTAAAACGCGATTTATTATTTATATTGTTTAAATTATTTATCCCAACGTTTCGGATGCTTTACAGCAACTGTGGTCGCGGGGAAACGTCGGGATAAATAATTTAAACAATATAAATAATAAATCGCATTTTAATCCGGTATACTCATTTTTTCACCAAAGTTTGGAAGGCTGTATCTACGTAAAAATAATCATATCGAGATAAAAAAATAGCAATTTGAAGCTTCATTCTTCTACTTTTAAGGAATAATTATTGTTCCTTTAAATGTTGTTGTTAGTAGTGTATATTTAAAAAAACTAACTTACACTTTCATTCTTAATATGAGTTATAAAAAGCTCCAAAAAGCACTAGGATCAATTTGTTGTCTATGAACGCCACATTTCACATTTCGGCTAATGTAAACCACAAATGAAGACGGCATCCCACAGGGAATCCCTACCGAGGGAACTTCCAGGAAGCGAGTCGGAATGAATTAACTTCGGACAAGGCTGGAGTAATTTGTCAAGACGCTTTCAAAGAAAGAAATAAACGAACTATGACATAAAGACACGCTGAGGATTTATTTCTCAATATAAGAGATATTAATTAATAATGATAGAGTCATTAGTGTTTACAAAAATAGTTGGCGCGTAAAGTCTTTTAGCTTTTCTTGTGAAGATTTATGAACATTAATATATTAATAGAGGAAAGCAATCAAAGGTGGCATATTTAAAATCGAATAATTACACAAATCACATTTGTGATTAACATAAAAAAATTGTTACTCCCCATAAAGAGACGATATTCAATATTAGGAATACTATATCATATTTAAAAAAAATCCTAATAACACGCTATTAGTTAAACCAAATATTATCTAACATCAATCAAAAATTTTTTGGTCGCTTTTCAATCAGGATTGATCAAAGAGATATTTATGATTATTTTGGAAACAACTTATTTGATTGACAAGGCAGCCTCGTGCAAAAATCTTATACCCAAAAAAAACTGAACGTTTGTGTAAAAAAAAAATAAAAAAATAAACTTTAAACGAAAAGTCTAAAACGTAATATTAATGCCATCAAAAACATAAATTGTAAAAAAAGCCAAGTCTTGCAACTCAGTTCTCTCGTAAAAAGTTGTGAGATCCATATAATACCAAGTCGGTCAATTTATTCAGTCTCTACTGAAGGATCCTTCTGTCTTAAGTTATTACGAAATTAGGTAACCTAACAACATCTTATAGTGATCATATCAATACCAATATTAAAAATCTTTGATGTTTAAAATAAATAGATTGACTCGGCTATCGCATGAAAACACAATGTATCTTTTTAATTTTATTTTTCATTATATTAAATTAGATAGTTTAGTGCGATTGCCAAGTCAACCTTTTTATTTTAAACATCAAAGATTTTTAATATTGGCATTGATACGATCACTATAAGATATTGTTAGGTTAGCTTATTATGTAATAACTTAAGACAGAAGGATCCTTCAGTAGAGACTGAATAAATTGACCGACTTGGTTTTATATGGATCTCACAACTTTTTACGATAGAAGCACTGAGTTGCAAGACTTGGCTTTTTTTACAATTTATGTTTTTGATGGCATCTCATTTCTTTTTGTAGATAGTCCTTTTCTTAGTTTATTTGGATAAGAATTAATACAAAGCTATGGATAACAGTCTGATTTTGATCGGCATTTTTATCAACTTTTTAATGTAAAAAAGTAGTTATAGTGACATAACTACAATAGTTGGACATATAGTCTCATGAACTTTTTTGTAGATTTTGATATATTCTATAATATTGTAGAACGTTTTTTTGTTCTATCATCAATACTTTCCGCAGCACATGCGGTGAAAGACATTTTATGGCTTTTTTTTTTACACCTTGGGTTGTTTTTAGTAGGGATTTCTAAGGATCTCTATTTTTTCTAGTAATAAATATATGTTATGTTACTCAGTGATAATGTAGCTTTCTAACGGTAAAAGAATTTTTAAAATCGGTCCAGTAGTTTTTAAGTTATTCATTACATACAGAAATACAAAAAAAAATTGTATATCTAGAAAACTGGACCGAAATTTCAAAATATTGTAGTTTTTCCTTAATTTATAGACTAAACACTAATTGTATTCTAAATTTCAAGTTTCTATGTCTGCTAGAAGTGCCTTAGAGTTTTGATGATCGGTCAGTCAGTGAGTGAGTGAGTGAGTGACAAATTATCAAACTTTGACTAGTTATAATTCTTAAACTACTTGTTCAAACAGAATGATATTTGAAATATACCGAGTTTATACAATGCCTGCTTAGTGACTGAAAATTCAGGATTCTAGTTTTATCCACAACGAAGTTATAGAGGGTCGAAAATGGCCCGAACTACTTCGAGAAAAGGATAGTACGGCCGTGCCGCTTTTTGCTCGACTTGGCGGGGGCACTGCCGTGCCCCCAGATTACATAAAAATTGATCGTATTAAAGTGCTACTAATTTATTTAACGTTGTAGACACACGGAATAGTTTTATATCGATAGCTTTATAAATAGTATTTCCTATCGAGTGCTGTTGAGCAAATATTTTGAGTAAAGTCTTTTTAATACTAAAAAACCCTTGAACTGCGTTCTGAATTCGAAATATTTTGGATTTTTATTACGAACATACGAGAAGTGTTCCAATATTTTATGTAGAGTTTAGTAGAAAATTTATTTTTTAGTATATGGTCCAATATTTTATGTAGAGTTCAGTAGAAAATGTATTTTTAGTATATGGTCCAATATTTTACGTAGAGTCTAGTAGGAAGTTTCAGATATAGCTTTCCTTCATATTATATAAGTTTTTCGTTTACCTTTTATAAACTTCCGGAAAGAACAATATTAAGTTTAATATGCAACTATAGCGTGTTCTTGTTTGCTGCATAAAATTGTAACGTTACATGAAATCTCAAAAGCTTGGTGAAAGCTTCCTGCAAACTGGCAACACGTAGCGCGCCAAATAAATTTTGATGTAGTATCACTACTTCCCTCGCACTTCCTCGGGATATACAATAAGCAGGTTATAAAATTTGCATATAGATCACTCTGTCCCGTCTGTGTATCCCCTTATTTGTAGTGACGAGTCGTAAATAAGTCGAGAGTATATTTTCATACGAGTTTTTTATTTAATATGGACCCTTTTGATAGAGTTGTTTATAACGTGACATGTTTTGGTCAAGTTAGTGAAGGCTAGTATGAACAAAGCCATTGACAAATGCTTAAATGTCAACAATAATACACTACAATAAGAAATAACAAAGACCAAACAACTAGTGTAGTGGTACAAGCGGCTTGATATCGGAAAAAAACTATATATTGTTATAAAATATAGCTTAAATTGAAGTGCAAAAATGCAAAATTTCATTATAATTCTTCGAATTTCCAGGTAATAACATCATTAATGGACGCTGTTAAGCAATTCAGTGGTAACCCACAAAATGATAAAAATGTAAATTTTGATAGCAATCGCTTCTTTATGAGCTGAATTATAAATTTTAAAAGAGATATTTACCATTTAAATCGTTTTAATAGCCAAAAGTATTGAAAAAACTAGTGGGCACGATACCCTAAAATGTTTAGAATATTCAACAATAATGCACTAAATTTTATTACTTTGTTTGCTACCAAGAAAAACAACATTGAGTATAATATAATAAATACAAAAAGATCTATTATTTCTGTAATTTTTTAAAAGAAATTTAATAAAACTTATTAAAACTGCAAACTCAATTTTCTCAAAATGGCAACCATTTGGGTTTGCATGTTGTTTGTATTGCTTAACAGCGTTCCAATGGCATACCATTTAAAACTTCAACATACAGAGAGAGATAATAAAAACTACTGAAACGAAACTTATATTCTACATAAGATCGTTCTGTTGACACAAGCTTAGGATTTTATTGACTAGATCTCCTAGGACGAAGAAGAAATTCCGATGTCAAGTAGCGTGTGATACGATTTGGAGAATTTGCAATATTGCTTTTTTAGCTCATTTAATTATTTATAATTGCTTATTGTTATAAAATCAATATCAACTATTTAGCAGTAGCTTTGCATGCCCTACTAGGGGCTCATTAAACAACTTTTAGAATACGAATTAAAAACTAACCCGATATTTTTTTTTAAAACACATTTAAATATATCTTCGAATCCCTCAAGATCTTGATTAAGAGAAGAAGGTTAGAAACTTAATAAACAAAAATAAAAAAATATAATTAAAACAAATTTATAACCAAAATATATTTAAGAAACAAATTACCATTTTACCTATACTAGATTTATAAAATAGTTGGTTGGCTGGTGACAACGGCATCAGTTTTATCTTTGTGCTGCCAAAGATGGCGAGGTTTATTCGGTCCGTGGTTTTCAACTTGCCTGGCGTTCGCATATTCATAATATAGTGGAAAGATAAAAATCTTGTGTAGTATTTCCTATTATATATTTCATAGAACTAATAGCCTGAATAACAAAAAGGGAACTACGTTACATAAATATATAATAAAAATGAATATGGTAAAAGATCCACCAAAAAATTAACAGATTCGGATCTTTCTTCTCCGTCAGATATCCGCGAATACGGATATCCGGCACATCACTAGTAGATACTTTTTACGGGCGAGTGACAGTCAACATTTCTAGTGGGAATACAGGTACACGTTGCTCCATTCCCCCGGTACTGAAACTAATTATCATACAGTCAAGTAGGAAACTGCAATCTCGCTGCTAAGAGCACCTTATATCCTGACATTTATCCTTGTGGATAACGAACCGTGTAATGAGATATCAAGGTTTTATTGACACTAATTAATTAATGCTTTCAACAGTAAAACTGATCTTATTTTATATCATGCTTGTATTTTACCTCAGCCACATGACTTCTAATAATATAATACGCTATTGAGCTATATTTAGTTTATAGACTCAAGTATTTAAAAACACATAGACTAAAATGAAAACAAGTCGGACGGATTTTCAATAAAATCATTCCACCAACATCAGACGTAAAAAAAAAATTAAGGTTCATAGGAATCAAAACATTGGTATCAAAATTTTTTAGATCCGGCGGTGTTCAAACCTGCGACCTATTGACAAAGCAATAATTCAAGCATTGCAAGATATATTTTTTTTACAGAATATATTGTATATAAATTGATCTAGACTCAGAAGAAACTATGAAGATGCCTTAAAACAAATTAAAAATCCTTGTAAAAGTCTAATTAGATATTTATCCTTGATTTTTATATTTATAGGTATTAAAGATTTGTTTTAAGTAATATTTTATATAAAGGAATTTGAACTGATATTTTTAAACGCCATTAAATATAAGTACCTACATGTTTAGGATAAATGACGAGAAAAAGAAGCCGAAAAATTTCTTTCACATCCCAAGCTTAACCGTATCGGTTTTTACCCTTACTCTAGTCTGTATATCAAAATTCTGCAAGTGTCACCCGAGGGTAAGGCTAGGGGACGCGGAAGGCTCCATAAGGAAGACGGTTTGCATTCATTGACGGTACATGATATAAGTAACGCTCATACCACCCATGGAGCATACGTGGAATTTTATAATAACGCCTCATGTTTTCAAATTGGACTGGAATAAAATGTTATATGCATCTGACATCATCTTATAATATCTCGGTCTTTGCTATAAGTCCTTTTAGCCTCCGTGTTATTTCTATTAATAATAATAAAGCCTTTATTACAGACAAGGTTTTTTTACATACATAGTTTTACTTAAATCTAATCAATGACACCGTCATCCATTTCTACGTCTGCTTGCCCTTTGGCAAAGGCCTCCTCCAAAATCATCCATTGCTTCCTGTCCTGAGCTACCCTTGGCCACGTTCCTCCCGCTATTTCCTTAAATTGGTCCTCCCATCTTCTGTATTGTCTTCCACGATTACGTTTGTTATATCTCGGGTACCAGCTAATAATTTTTTTTGTCCACTTTTCCTTTCCATTAAATTTCTATTATTATTTCTATTAAAGATATCTTTATATCCTGTATATAGTTTTCTATGGCGTCCATGGCCATAAGAATCTATAAGGAATTGTGAAAAGTACTCAAAGGAGTCTCTAGGTCGAGTTTGATTAAAACTAAAACTGCAACATTGGGTTTTTGAAAAATCAATTTTCCTGCCCAGGAATCGAACCCGTTGATTTAGAAAAAAAACACATGCTGTACCATTCGATAGTGTCGCTAAGAAGGAACGAAATTTGGGAAGATCTTTCAAAAATTCTATGATATAACTTTAGTTTTCATCAAAATCGGCCTCCTTTGAGTAGTTTTCCCTAAAAATGAACAGTGTTGAATTATTATATACTATAAATTATTAAAACTATTTTGGACTTCCGAATATATTTAAAGGTACAGTTCTGGACATTTATGTATTGAGTAAAACTGCCTCTATTTTTTGTATTTTCCTCAATACCCCTTCCGTATATTGTTGTCCAGATTTTTAAACCACCGCCGTATTTCAAGCACGTAAAGCAATAGAATTTCCAAATATTCAGGCCAAATGAACTGCGGAAGGCGATCGCGCGTAAACTCGCCGATGTTCTGTTGAAATAGGATTTGAGAGATGCAATTTCCTCAATCCCAACAAAGGCTGGCCTTTGTGATGTGTGTAACACGAATCACGTACCGTTTTCACTGAATACACGAACTAAAAGATTTCCCGGAGCCGGACCAATAAAGCCAATAATTTTTAATTGCAAACTACTGGTTTCGGCGGAAAATTCAAAAGGTTTCGCTGATTGTTCGCTCTCAAATCCAGCGGTCAATGATTGACGTCAGAAATACATGGACTATTTTTCAATGAAAAGACAAAGTAGAATCTGAACAGGACATTCTCTCCGGATAAATTATAGCAAAATTCATGGTAATTCGTGTAGGTAGTAAACGCATAACTAGGTCTCCAAAATATATATTTATAATTTAAGCAAATAGCTCAATTATCTAGTTAAAATTCTTGACGACAATTTCTATTAGTTTTTAAGTGAATAATAAAGCCAATAACGTAGTATGTTGTAAGATGTTTGATAAATCTTTTCCTTTATGTATTTTTAGGGTTCCGTAACCAAAGGGTAAAACGGGATCCTATTACACAGACTCCGCTGTCCGTCCGTCTGTCTGTCTGTTCGTCTATCAGACTGTATCTCATGAACCATGATAATTTGATCAGTTGAAATTTTCAAATGATGTTTCTGTTGCTACTATAACTATAAAACCAGAATAAAATAATATTTAAGGGGGCTCCCATACAACAGACATGATGTTTTGCCGTTTTTATTGATAATGGTACGGAACCCTTCGTGTGCGAGTCCGACTCGCACTTGGCCGGGTTTTTTTTTAATATTTGAAACATTCAGTTCTAATTACTGCTATATTTTATGATAACTACAATAAATTGAACTAGCCGAACCCTTACGGCCTTATGATAACTACAATAAATTGAACTAGCCGAACCCTTACGGCCTTATTCATAAACGTATTATAAGCTTTATATAGTAAAAATATGTTTTGTTTCTTTCGTTCTGTAGTCTTTTTATATTCGATAGAGCGAAACAAAACATATTTTAACTATATCAAGCTTATAATACGTTTATGACTAAGACCGTTAATGCTCATTTATGAATTTATGAAAATTATTTCATACGCTAACTTAAAAATATTAAAATGTATTTAAATTAAAGATGTATATTTTATTAAATGTGCATATATATGTATGCATCTATTACAACAGTATACAATTTGACACTGATTTAAACAGTTTTACTCAAGATTATTTAGATAACAGAAGAATCAAATTGTAAGGATCAAGGGGGATCAAGACGTTCATCCAAACGTTTAATGACTGTTAAAGATCGTATCAAGATTGAAAGTTCATTCTTTTCACAACACGTAGATCTAGAAAGTGCACAGTAATAAATTTCCTGTAAGCCAAGCCAAGCTACGGAGGTAAATGCAACAAATTGATTTTACAACGAGAAAGGGATTTAGAAAGGCTTGCTTATCTCCACAATATATCGGATATCATAAAGAACTTATAAAAGCCTTTTGTAGGTCGCTTAACTTCTGAGGTATCTTATTATTGGGGATATTTTTTATCGTAACGTTTCATCAGTCCGTTACCGATAAAGATTTAATAATTTACTTTTTTGAGATAGGAAATGGCCAACAAGCTACAAAATTATGAAATCACATTTTAATTAATACTTCGATAAAAGCTATTTTTTTTAAAAAGACTAATAACGTTATATTTCGATGATGAAGCCTGTCTCTTAAATTATTATACCTATATGCTAATTGTATATACATTTTCATTCTTCAGTTTTATTTTTATTTACATAAATTATAATTATGTTTTCTATTACACTACTCTCCGCAAACATAAAATTATCTAGCTGAAAATGCTTTTTGTGCATTAAAGTAAATTATAAATAAAAAGCTTGCGTAGTTTCTATAGGAAACCATAAAAATGTTGGCTCTCGGAGCTCCTTAGTGTGGCTTCACACCACAATTCCCGAATGCCTCTCATGTAAGCCATACGAAATAAGAGTGATTTTAAAATTACCACTGTTATATACTTTGGATAAAATAAATGTATGAATAAAATATTTAGTGATAATATTAATTTTATTACTAAGAAAATGATAATTTCCATCTCTTAAGTATAAATTCAAATATGAAATAAATAAAAATATCGAGTTTAAATTGAAAATATTCCTTTTACAAAAGATAATATTATAAAATAGTTCGCGTTGTTGGCTTGATCTCTAATAATTTATGTGCTGTTTATCCGTTGCTAGGATTTGTCATTTTATAGGATTCAACAAGCACACTCACACATAATATCAGTTAGAATGTAATATGTATTTTATACCCAAACTAAAGTTATTAAAATATAAATAGAATCTTTATTCCCAGGGGCCTTTTGATTGAGATTGGACTTCTTTGAAAAGTATAGCTTTATAACACCACGTGAATTAAAATACGATTTAAAAAAAACGAATATCGAATATCAACCTCCTTTTATTTAATCTATGTAACCGACAACCCAATAGAAATAAACTCGTCAATAACAGAGCCTCTTTTATATCAAACGAATTCCGTAAACAATATGGCCGATATCGAATTACAGTCCACGACACACCCTGTAAGTATTTTAACAGGATTACGGTAGAAAAGCGCTTTTTGTACAAATATTGCGTCTTCAATTTGTCTGGAAACAAAGTATCTACAAATATTGTAATCTATGCTTAGTTTTATATCTCACTTCAGAAGCAATACTTACAAAATTAGTTTTTTTCTTTATTCATTTGTTTTAATGTATACTCTACATGTCTAAAAATGTCTCAGTGGTATTAAAAAGTAAAAACGGACCTAAGTACAGATAAAGTAATACTTCACTTTATAAGCATGGGTGGGAGGAATATCAAAATTCAGACCGGGTAACGAACCACCGTTCATAGATGGAAAAACCGTGAAGTGCACATTCCGCATTGCAAGTAAAAAGTAGGTCCTCTCGCATCATTGAATGATTTTCTATGGCTGAGGTATCACCTACCATCAAGTGCACCTCATGCTCATCTGTCGATATCTAACATAAAAAAATAAGAATTAAACATCTAATAGTCAAAAATAACGTTCATAAGTCTCATCAAATATTAACGATATTCAATACTGTTACATTTTCTTCTCCAATCTTGCTTTTTTTTAAAAATAAGCATTGCTAATTCTTATTCAAAGTCGTGTCAGTGTTTCTCCAAATGAGCGCTATCTTCAAACTTAACATTATTCATTTCATTAATATCCGTCGACCGACAGTTAATTTTCGACGTCCAATTCAGATTAAAAACATTTTCCATTATTTAAAATAAAATACCTCTTAATCTGGATTATTAGAGAATTACGTTACTTGACAATAGATTTATCTTCAGAATTCCGACAAAAAATTAAACAATGGCTGTATGCTGCTTTTATTACCTAAAAGATTTAATAATTGTTTTATACAAAAGTATAAAGCAAATTCAACTAATGAACTTTTATTATTAAGAATGGACATATTTCTCGTACAGAATAATAATATTTCTTTTAAATATTGTTTAATTATATATAAAGAATATTGAGAATATTTTTGAATAAAGAGTATAATAATTATAATCATTATTAAGAATATATTTAATAATATATAATAATTATTATTATTTTGAATTTGATTATTAAAAAAATTTATTTCGGGGACACGAAGCATTATTATGAACTTATATTGATAGAAGGGCACCAAGTAACCGTCAAATCAAGATAATGTTTTTTTTTTGTGAAATATCGACAGACGAGCATGAGGTTGACTTCATGGTAGGTGATACCTCAGCTACAGAAAATCAGTCAATGATGCGCTGTCAACCTACTTTTTACTTTGAGCATTCGGAAATCCATAGACTGAAACCGAAACGTGCAATGTGCACTTCACGGGTTTTCTAGGTCTCTTTTCTAAAGCATAAATGTTTTCTAGAGGGTATATAGTAAAGCAATGTATTTTTCTTACAATTGCAGACGACACAGCAAAGCAATGAATATATGAGTTCGTCATTGAAAGTTATTATTGCAAATATGAATTGCGATAGGTAATATTTATTGAACTCATCACGCGATTGACCATGACTTGAATTCACTGTATTAAAAACGTCAAACAGTCAATGTATATCAATTTCTTCTATGATTGCCTTCATACCTAAATACCTATCTAGATTATTCTAGACTAGTAACACGCTCCGGGGTCGCACGGGTGCATTGTAGATGAAGAACTATACTCAAAAAAATAGCCTATGTTACTCGCTAATATGTAGCTTTCTATTGCTGAAAGTATTTCAGTCGATTAATATCGGTCGGTTTTTGAGTTGAATCGTAACAAACAAACAAATCTTTCTTCTAATAATATTAGTATAGGTAGACAGTTCTAAGAGGAAATTATAAAATAGTACCGATTGAAGTGGACGTGACAGAATCGAAATTATCAAGTTATTGAAAAAGTCTAACAAAATTTAGACAAGCATATAAATAGCTGGAAAATTCTAGATAATAAAGATCAATGTAACTTAGTAATCGGTGAACAAATAAAATAATATTGCTATTAAAACTGTCATAAATAAATAAAAAAGGTTTTAAGTAATTGCAAAAATCCACAATATTATACAATAAATCGAAGATACCCTTTAATTTCAAACTTGAGACATATTGTCGAATTTCCCCAGAGTATTTCCTTTTGTCGGTCAATTATTATTTGTCTAGGATATGGGATTTTGGCCAGAATTATGTATTATAAAATTTAGATATTAAATATAAGCCAGCTTGTTATTGTTCTCTTATAATTAATATGGATTTAAAAATTTAACCATAATCAAATGAGTCGAAATAAAAATTATTTCATACAGTGAAATCATTAATTTATTACTAAAAAAATATAACAAGAAAATACAATTAACTATTCTAAAATTATTGTCAATATCTATGTATGTAAATAATAATTATTAATCACTATTAGTATGGTAATCGAGCGAAATTGTTCGAATAAATTATCAGTGCGGTGACTGAATTACTCTAAATAATGATTTATAAACACCATGTGTTTGAATGAAATATCTAAGCGGAAATTTACACAAAATTCAAATAATATTAATTTTATAAATTAATGTTAATAATAATATAACGCATAGAAAATGGGGTATAAATAACCCTTTTTGGAATAAACAAAGTTTAAATAAAATACTGTATACCGGATTAAAACGCGATTTATTATTTATATTGTTTAACCCCGCGACCACGATTGCTGAAAAGCATCCGAAACGTCGGGATAAATAATTTAAACAATATAAATAATAAATCGCGTTTTAATCCGGTATACAGTATTTTATTTAAATGTGTGATACTCGCGTTAATAAAAGACAATATTATAAACAAAGTTATTTATAAAACTATAATATAAACCTTACTATCACAAGTATATACATAAAATCAAAACAAAAATAACAAGCATAAACAAACTGCGCATCGCTTATATGAAATATAAAACATTATACTCATAATAAGTTGTGTGACATCAAAACCCTGGGTACTATTTTGTGTTACTGATATAACTACATATATACATATAACTATTTCGTTTTTACTTCCCTTGGTTCAGGAAATAGATTGCAGTTTTCTCAAAGTTATGATTTATGCGCATTTTGATCGTTCATCACTTCCTTCCGTCGACCTGTCTGATGTTGTACTTTCTAAATATACTTCTTTGATTCTTATCGATGATGTATTGATATTGTTATAAATCCAACCTAGCTAAAGTCCGTAAAATTATCTGAAGAGAAAGTTTTAAATATAGCGATGAACCGTGTAATTAGAATTTATTATATTTATTTCAATATCTAACTTTTTTATGTTAGATATCGACAGACGAGCATGAGGTTCTTGATGGTAGGTGATACCTCAGCCACAGAACAACAGTCAATGATGCGCTGTCGACCTACTTTTTGCTTCGAGCATTCGGAAATCCATAGACTGAAACCGAAACACGCAATGTGGACTTCAAGGTTTTTCCATCTATGAACGGTGGTTCGTTACCCAGTCAGAATTTCGATATTCCTCCCACTCAATGCCTGACAAACTAACTGCATTCAACCGAATAAAATCATAAGTTCTGATTTTAAAATACATTTAAATATTATTTTCTAAGTAGGAACATAATAATATTAAGATA
Source organism: Anthocharis cardamines (assembly GCA_905404175.1). Taxonomy (NCBI): domain Eukaryota; kingdom Metazoa; phylum Arthropoda; class Insecta; order Lepidoptera; family Pieridae; genus Anthocharis; species Anthocharis cardamines. The sequence goes on from FR989964.1 coordinate 7,707,339, forward strand.
AAAACGTGAAAATAATTTAGTGATATTTGTACACTCTACAGAAACAAAGATCATAAATATATTATACTTACCTACTATTTCTCAAATAAAAGTCTAATAAGCACGTACTATGTGTAATCGTGTGTAAATATATTATAATTTATAAACACATACTTACGGTTTCAATTACTTAAGTAACTAAAGAAACCTAATACAATGCCTCACCGTTTATTCGGTTCTGAAGAAAATAATGGAAAAAAAATAGCAAAAGGGTTAGAAAAATAAAATTTCAAGGTTATTCAAAAATCAATACCAATTATTTATAAGATGCCACAACTAGGTATATGTTTTTATAACATGTCAAACAAACTTTGAGTTTCAAGATAATAAAATATAAACATTTGTTTCAACTTCATTTGTAAATAGATACTATATAATACAATTTTTTTTTTGAGAAAACAGCTAGTTATGTGCTTAAGTGTTTTAGTGGTCATATATAGCACAAATTATCATATTATATGACATTACTGTTTAAATTAAGCGTCTGCAGGAGTCAGCTTAATTGTCCAGTGTCTTAATAAACTATGCTTCCAAAGATCTTAATAAATCACTTCAATTCACATCTTAAAAGAAAACGCAAAGTACTAAGCAATAAACCATACCTACTGATCTTAAAGTGAAATTATAGTATGAAAAAACTCTTTGTTCTTTCAAGCCAAAACAAGTTTGTTTAGGTATTCGTTACAATAACAAACGTTTATGGAGCCCTACTGAGAACGTGCTTTACCTTGCACTGTACCTATAAAGTCTTATATCAACGTGCCGTTTTGGTGTTGCCATGGATTAACAATAGTACAAAAACGAGCAAAATGTGGGACATTTACACAAAAAATATAAATTTGAAATAATATAATACTTTAAGGAAATGGTTATCCAAGTACAAATTCTTAAACATAAGGCATAAAAAAAAGTTAATTCTCGAGTCCCCTAGTGGGTCTGCCTGAGACCCATTTCTGTGTCTGTTTCACTGGTCATTTGTCTTTATAGGCAAGTAGGTGATCAGCCTTCTGTGCACTGCCTAACCGAAATATTTTTTTTTTAAAGCTTGTTTCCACGGTATTCGAACACAGGACCTCCGGCACTAAACGTATCGCGCTTACCACGGAGGCGGTCAAACGTAAGGCATACAATTCAAATATTGCATATTTTTTTAGTTAAATGTTTTGCAAGTGAAACCACTAAAATTATAATATACTCAATGAGTTCTTCAAATTATTTTTTATTTTATTTTATTTATTCGAAAAACTACCAGTAAAATAAGACTTAAATAACAAGTAATATAAAATCAAAGTCCCAAATAGATTTGAATGAATATTAATTAAATGTTCTCCAATCAAACACAAGCGAAACCGCGCGGCTTTGATCACATATAGGTAATACGTAGGTATACCTACTACATACATAAAATCATAATAAACGTCTTACGCAGTATTGAGAATTTATGTAACTTATTAAAACCAAGCTTTTACAAGAAGTGTGGAGAGAATAATTCAATATTGAATAATGGATCGTAAATTTTTACCTGACTCGACAAATAACGCATAACTTTCCATTTTAAATGGAGTAAACGCTTGTCAAGTGTAAGGTTCAAATTGAACGCTGAAATATTATGATTCTTGAAGTTGACATTTCAACTTTTAAATATAGCCAGACGGTACTTCCAAATATAAGCCTGTCTTACCACTTAAAATATAAATATAATACCAATTATTTTATTATTATAATATTATCAAATCGACTTGGATATAGTTCTGTGTAAACCTATTATTAATGAAAACATTCGAGTAATTATAATAATACTTAGGTCGGCTTATAATACCTATGTAAGAAAAAAAAAAATAATAATAATATACCAACAACATTCGTTTCTTTTTAATTTAGTTTTTAATTGTTCCTAAAAAGTATGACTTTTTGATTTATATCTTCGACACGCCGATGAACATATTATCTTCTTTTTACGTAACTATGTACGAGGGTGAATCAAAAAATTCTTGGAATCAATATTAAAAAATGCAAAGATTTAAATAATAATATTTTATTTTTCTACATAATCTCCCTCCAATGCAATGCATTTAGAATAACGCGTTTCTAACTTCCTTATTCCTTGTGAAAAAAAATTATTTTCTTGACTCTCGAAAAAGTCCTCTACGGCAGCTATAACCGCGTCATTATCGTGAAATTTTGTTCCACGAATTTCCTCTTTGAATTTTGGAAATAAGTGAAAATCACTTGGGGCTAAGTCCGGAGAATATGGTGGGTGGTCAAGGAGATTGAAGCCAGCACAGCGGATTGCGTTGAGCGCAACTTCCGATCGATGAGCAGGAGCGTTATCTTGAAGGAACAACACGCCCAACGACAGTTTTCCACGACGTTTTTCTTTAATCGCTTCACGCACTTTCGGGATTAAATTTGCATAATAGGGTCCAGTAATCGTCTGGCCTTTTGGCATGTAATCAATAAAAAGGATTCCTTCACTATCCCAGAACACAGAGGCCATAACTTTGCCAGCGGTAGGAGCAACTCGAAATTTCTTGATGGATGGAGAGGATGGTCGTTTCCAAGACATGCTTTGTCTTTTAGTTTCAGGATCAAAATGGTGGACCCACGTTTCATCCATGGTGACAAGACGACGGCAAAAATTATCCGAATCACGCTGGAACATTTCGAGATTACGCTTGGAAATTTCCAAACGTCGCTTTTTGTTTTCGTCGGTTAACATTCGTGGCACCCATCTTGCAGACACTTTTTTGAACCCCAGTGAATCAATTAAAATGGATTGAACGCTACCAAAAGATATCTTTAGGATCTCAGCTATATGTTTTATAGTCATTCTTCTGTCTTCCAAAACCAGATTCTCAACCTTTTTGACATTTTCTTCTGTAACGGAGGTTGAAGGCCGCCCAGAACGCGGGTCATCTTTACAGCTTGATCTACCACTTTTAAATTCAGCCACCCAGTACGCAACCGTAGAATAGGGTACAGCATCACCCCCTAATGTCTGCTGAATGTCCAAAAAAATTTCCTTCGTAGACATTTTTTTCAAACTGAGATATTTTATCACCGCACGTAACTCACTTTTATCCATAATTTTGACTTTTTAGCAACTCGTTGCACAAAAAAAATTATTACATGCGAACGAACTGACAAAAACAAGTGACAGTCTGCATAAATATAGTGTGATAGACACTCTTTAATTTGAATATCGAACTTGATCCAAAAAGGTTTCATATATATGCACTTCTAAGAACTTTTTGATTCACCCTGGTATATTGTATAGTGTATCCGCAAAATCATATGAATTAAATAGACAAATTCATTAAATTTTGGTTTAACAGTAACACTAGTAAGTATAGTGTAAAAAATATTTGTATACTATCGGAACTGATTTGAAAATACTTTAACTGCTAGAAATCTCCACTATTCTTACCCGGAGAAATATATTATGTACTTGTTCCAAGTACCTTGAGATAAAACAAGTGAGTAGGATTACTAATGCAGTATAAAATCTTACTGATAATGCATTGATTAAAACCTTCGTAAACAGCTATAACAATATGAGACCAACAAATTATTCATTATATTAACAGTAACATGTGAATCGTGAAAACATATTGTTTGTAATTATTCAACGATAATTAAAATACACAAATAATAATATTGTTCGAACGAGTTGAAAGCTTCAACATTTATTTATACAATATGGTGTTAAAGGAATGATAGCAAGTGGATTTGTTGAATACTAAATTATTTCAAGTAAACTCATGTCAATATTGATGGATATTCTATTTCAGCATGTTATTAGTGCTTTTACTAAGCTCAGGTTATTTCATTGTAAAAATTAAATTAAGATAATTTAGTAGAAATACTAAATCTGCAGTATCATGTCTATTGAGCCGGGCTTAAAGTATGTATGTAATGTACGATTCATCTATATATCCATCTATAATTATAATAAAACAGTAAAATTCAAATACCTGTACATTAAAAACCATAAATGGAGAATGAACGATTAAAGAATACAGTATAAATAAAAATAATTTTGATCGTCTGTCTGTCTGTTACACGAAGATACTGAACTGATGTTCACAGCTACACACAGCTGTACACAGCTAGCTGATCTTAGTCTGGGGCAACACCAAAACTTTGTTTTATCGGAATCGGAAGTCGGAAAGAAAAGTTATCTTCATTTAAATAGCTTGAATCCAACGTGAAAGCTCAAGTCAATTCATTAATTCAAAATTAGTTTAAATTTCGAATACAGGATAAATGAACAAATAGCTAAAACAATTAAGTATAGCCAAATAAAGAGAACCAGCATAAATCGCGTTTGATTTACGTGATGTCACACGCCATCTGTTACAAGTTACTGTTCTGACCATTGTTACATGAAATGACCACTTTGAACTACCGACTGGAATACACTTGTAGAACTTAATAAAGAGGGGAGCAGCTCCGGGATCGTAGAAACAATCGTAGAAACAATCGTAGAAACAGTGGAGCCGCTCTTCCTCACAATGGACTGGGATAGGACGCTGGCGGGATACCAAATAATACAACCTCTTTGTTTCTTCCTGGTTCCTCCTCGATGTTACTACGAGGTTGGTTGATCGCCGACTGACTAACTAGGCCGAATCTGGCCGCCTTTTATTTGATAATTTTCCCGCGCTTTTTCGTGCGAGCGAGACAGGGTAATTCTAGCGCGAGAGGGACGCACCTATGTGCAAGAATAGGATAGCAATATCCTATCGGGGGGGTTTCCAACCTCTTAGTATACCGAGTCGAGAACTTTTTATTTATATTCTCATTTTAACCTATTTTCCAATGAAAAACAATAATTTTCTCGATTTATTTCTACACTTAATCTATGATTCTATACACAAAAAATATCAAACTTAAGATTATAGTACAAAATCAATTATATAACGAATTATTAGCATCACATAATAACTATATATACAATTCTTACAGATCGACAATAATACATAATTAAATCTTATTTCTACTTAATATTCTAGGTAGCGTCGTTTACAGTCTCCCCCCCAGTGCACGCTCCGCCGGGTACTTCTCCACTCGGTGACGACGCTGCTGCTCGAGGGACCACGATGATGAGACGTGATGTGGGTCGCCTCATGATGCCGCCCGCAGTCCGCACGTCGACTACTCGAACTCTTCCGTCTGGACCCCGATGTGTAGCGACGATCTCTCCTCTCGGCCAGGTGTTACGCGGGAGCGAAGAGTCCGCGATGATCACGACGTCGCCTTCTTCTGGGTTCACAGCTCCTCTTCCCAGTTTCCTCGGCATGAGCGTTGGCAGGTATTCTTTCAGCCAACGCTTCCAGAAGTGGTCGGCCAGCAATTGCGCGGTCTTCCAGTCGGCCTTCCCGACTAGCGATGAGTCGTTGAAGTCTCCCACCGCTGCGGATCCGCATGACCTCCCGATCAGGAAGTGGTTCGGCGTGAGGCTCTCTTCGTCCGCTGGGTCGCTGCTGATGTGTGTGAGGGGCCGGGAATTCACCGTATGCTCGACTTCTGTAAGCAAAGTATATAATACTTCTTCAGGTGGACTCTTTTCGAAAAGAACGGCGGTTAACGCAACTTTCACTGTTCTAATCATTCTTTCCCAAGCTCCTCCCATGTGCGGAGCGCCGGGGGGTATGAACTTCCATACGATATTCTTTTCTTCTGACGCTAATTCTATTTCTCTCTTGTCGATCTTCGCCCATTCGTTCTGCAGCTCTTTGTCGGCTCCCACGAAGTTCGTGCCGTTGTCGCTGTATATTTTCTTCGGACTTCCTCGGCGCGCCGCCAGTCTTCTGAGCGCCATTATCATGGAGCTGGTGCTCAGCGATGCAGCTAATTCCAGGTGGACAGCGCGTGTCGTGAGACAGGTGAAGAGTACTCCCCATCTCTTTTCTTTTCTTCTGCCGATGGTCACGTTCATGGGGCCGAAGTAGTCGACGGCTGTGCAGGTGAATGGGTGTGTGTTGTGATGCAGGCGTTCTTCAGGTAGGTCTCCGGTGATCGGCATCTGTGGTTTGGCTCGGCGAACTTTACACCACTGGCATTGGTGCACGATCTTCTTTACCACGTTCCTCAAGCCCAGGATCCAGTATTTCTGCCTGACTTCGTTGATCACCGTCGCGTGGTTACCGTGAAGAAAGCGTCGATGGTAATGCTCGATGATGAGTCTCGCTATCTGATGCTGTCCGTCCAGGATTACTGGAGCCATGTCGCGGTTTTTCACCATCTTCATCTTCTTTATACGGCTGTTTAGCCGCAGCAGTCCATCGGCGTATACGGTGACGTCTATCCTTTTCAATTTGCTTGATCGGTTAATGGACGATCCATTCCTTATTTTCTTGACGTCTTCATCGAACGATTCGTCTTGGCTCATTCTTAGCAGGGCTATTTCCGCCTTCCGCAGGTGCTCTTCGTCGATCGGCCTCCAGTCTCGCTTTTCCCGTGCCGCATTTTCAATTCTGGCGCGCGTAGCCTTCTTCTTCGTATACGGTTTCCAATTTTTGTCTCTTGTAGCGTTGACTGGAGTCTTGCGCGTCTTGCACAGGTCTATGAACATGAATACTCTGGCGGTTGTTCGGAGAAGTCGGTTCCATGAAGAGAATCTCGCAGGGTCAGGTAGAACTCTCTCATTTATTCTCACTGTATTGACGACTTCCTTCTTCTTCTCTTCCTCGCCAGTCGATGTTGGATCCTGGCGTTTCTTCGCTGTATGTCTCAGTATCTCTGATGCCTTTTCCTCTGCATCATTGCTCGGGTATCGATGTTGTATCTTCAGTGCATTCAGCTCTAAGTGCTTCGTTGTTTCTACACATTCTTCCTGATGCGAGATACTGCAGTGGTTCACCGAGTTCTTTCCTGAGACATTTCCGCGCCCGTGAAGCACCCATCCAAGGCTGGTGAGCGATGCGGCTGGCTCATTCTGTCTTCCTTTCAGGATCTTCCTTGACACGATGAGATCCCAGTTGTCTTGTCCAATCAGCAACGTGGGCCTCTTGTCTTCATACACGAGTTCGTTGATCTTTTCTTGCAAGTGACGACACTTCTGTAGGTCTTCTCTCTTGATCTGCTGCGACGACAGTCTCAGATCTTCGAGCGTTCTGACGTTCTTCAGTGTCCTCTTATCCGCTTTGTGAAGACCTCTTATCTTCAGATCCATCCGCTGAGAGTTCTTCTTCTCCACTACTCTCCCGCCAACCGTCTCCAGTACGAGGGCTTCCGGCTGTCCCACCGCTCCGATGTTCTTTGCTATGCTGGCGTCCATCAAGGTCACCGTCGATCCTTCATCTAGGAGGGCGAGAACGTGCGCAGATCCTTTGGAGCCGTACACCTCGACTGGTATCATTTTCAGATACGCCTTGGTTCCTTCGGAAGCAGCGTATACCGCTTTCGTGACAACTTCTTTGTCTTCCGTCGGTCGGGGGTGCGATGAGGTAGAAGGCTGCGCTTCCTGGGTCGGCGCAGGCTGCGGACGATCGGCGTGCAACATCGTATGATGCGGTCTTTGACATCGCTTGCATGGTTGTCCCTTGCAGTTGATCTTCGTATGTCTCTTCTTCAGGCACTTGAAACAAAGCCTCTTCTGTTTTACTATTTCCCAGCGCTGATTGGTAGTCGCGTCCTTAAATTTTCTGCACTCGGTGAGCCAGTGTTCCCCTTCGCAGGCCTCGCATGTTCGCTCCGTTGGTTGTGTAGGTGCCGCTGCGTATCCGCTTCGGCTGTCCTCGTAGGTCGTGTGAACCTGGTGACGTCCAAACCTCTTCTTGGAGTCGAGCAGTACGGCATCTCCGCACAGGTCGGCTTCCATATCCAGGAACGTCTTCAGCTTCAGTAGTTCAGGTTCATCTTCCTGTCGATGAGACTTAAAATCATACCAACGGTACCTTAATATCGGTGTAAGCTTTTCGACGATGGCTCTGCTCAGCTCCGGTGAGTACAAGTACTGAGGCTTCTTCAAAGCCTGTATAGTCGCGACGGCGTTGCTAATGCGGCTGGCGAAGACGCAGGTATCTCGTGGGTTGTCGTTGAGCCTTGGCAGCTCCTTTATCTTCTCGGTCTCGACGAGTACCAGCTCTTCCGGTTTGCCAAATCTCCTCTCTAACGCCTTCATAATTTCTTCGGGGTCGGTGGCGATGAAGAGTAGGCTTCTCACAATTTCTTTTGCTGTTCCTTTAATAGTTTTCCTCAACCGAGCCATGTTCTGTGTCCTGTCGAAGGATGTCTTCGTGTCTTCGTATGCCCTCTTGAAAGGCAGCCAGTCTTCGAAGGCTCCATTGAAGTCTGGTAGCTCCCAAATCTTCTGCGGTGCCGCTGACATCCTCGTGGCGCTGATGATGGCGTCGGTTAGTTCTCGAATGTCGTTTCTCGGTGCTTCTTCTCTCGGGGGTTCTATGTAGCTGGTGGATCGCTCGACCCACCGCTCGACGTGCACCGATTTCTCGTGTTCGAATTCTTCGTCGAGATCGTCCTCAGAGTTGTACTGCGCGATCTCTAGCTCTGTCTGAGCGAGCGCGGCGGCAGCCTGCGCTAATTCCATGTTTCTTCTATGTAGCTCTCGACGCGCTTCTAGTTCCGCCCGTTTTGATGATCTCGTTGACCTCGGCGCAGCCGGCATGATGGTTTCCGAAGACGCGAACGGTGGATTCTGTAAACCTCCAATGTTCTTCGTTACCTTTCTAACTGTAGCTGACGTTCCGGCGTATACGCTCGAGTCGGTAGTCTGGGCGGCGTCCGGCCTGGCGCGCGGTACGGCGCGCGATGCGGGCAGTGACGCGACGGGTGGCGCGACATACGTCGCGGCGTGTGGCGCGACACGTGACGCGCCTTGTGTCGCGACGTACGGCGCGACGTTCGGTGCGGCGTGCGGCGCACCCCGTTGCTCGACGTGCGGCGTTGCTCGTGGCTCGACGTGCTGCGCAACCCGTTGCTCGGCGTGCTGGGTAGCTCGCTGCTCGGTATGCTGCGTAGCCTGTTGCTCTGCGTGCTGCGTGGCCCGTTGCTCGGTGCGCGGCGTAGCCCGTAGCTCGGCGTGCTGCGTAGCCCGTTGCTCGGCGTGCTGGGTAGCACGCTGCTCGGTCTGCTGCGTAGCTCGCTGCTCGGCGCTCGTCGTGGCGCGTGTCTTCCGGGCGGGTGCGGCGTGCGTGCTCGGTGCCCTCGTCGATTCCGTCGCCGTCGTTCCGCTGGTGACTGATTCGGCCGGTGTCTCCATTGACCAGTCGGTAGATTCTTCACAGCGCGATCTTGAGCTCATCGGCGATCGAGATCGTAATATTGGCATCATTTATCCCAATCCGGCAATTTCGAAGGACCACTAAAGAGGGGAGCAGCTCCGGGATCGTAGAAACAATCGTAGAAACAATCGTAGAAACAGTGGAGCCGCTCTTCCTCACAATGGACTGGGATAGGACGCTGGCGGGATACCAAATAATACAACCTCTTTGTTTCTTCCTGGTTCCTCCTCGATGTTACTACGAGGTTGGTTGATCGCCGACTGACTAACTAGGCCGAATCTGGCCGCCTTTTATTTGATAATTTTCCCGCGCTTTTTCGTGCGAGCGAGACAGGGTAATTCTAGCGCGAGAGGGACGCACCTATGTGCAAGAATAGGATAGCAATATCCTATCGGGGGGGTTTCCAACCTCTTAGTATACCGAGTCGAGAACTTTTTATTTATATTCTCATTTTAACCTATTTTCCAATGAAAAACAATAATTTTCTCGATTTATTTCTACACTTAATCTATGATTCTATACACAAAAAATATCAAACTTAAGATTATAGTACAAAATCAATTATATAACGAATTATTAGCATCACATAATAACTATATATACAATTCTTACAGATCGACAATAATACATAATTAAATCTTATTTCTACTTAATATTCTAGGTAGCGTCGTTTACACTTAACATGATTTAAAGCCAAGTTTTGAAGTATTTTAGCTGAAATATAGCCACATTCTTACAAATTAAAACTTCAGTTCACACGAAATACTCGTAGGGGCGCTATTTTAAGTATTATTACGAGAAATATATTTTTATATACGTCTAATATAAATTCCATTCCTCAGTCAAAAGATGTTTTAAGGTTGAAAAAGAAGCTTATTATGGCATATTTCTATCAATAAAAGTACTGAATAAATATATTGTATATTGATATCTAAAACTCTACATTATTTTTCAAACACGAATAAATATTTTACTCTTGAATCTTGATATGAATAAAACACATCGTAAAAACTCGTAAGCTTTCAACGGCCATATAAAACACACATGTTGTCAAGTAGCACGCAAACTGCCCCAAAAATTGGTATTCGGTACCACATGGCGACCGTGCATTTATTCGCAAAAAAAACTCTACCTGATACAAGTGTTGACAATTGCAAGGCTTGACATGAAACGAGTTTTAACTGACTCTATGTAGAGTTTTTCAATAGCACTTTAATTTTATTTCTTACATTACTGTATTAGAAGGGATAAATATACAAAACTAGGCTAAAAGCCTGTTGTTCAAGGCTTTAGGCAAGTATTATTCAGCTCGTAGTTATTAGATGTAATTACTGTTACTAATAATTAATAATATATTACTTATTTATAATTTATCTGAGCGCTCCCTGGCTCAGTGGTATATGGGTTCCCACAGAGGTTCAGAGTTCGAATCCCGAGTAAACAAGTTTAACAAAAATTGTTTCGATCGTGCCTCTAAATAATAATTATAAGTGAAATAGACATAGACTATGTCTGCCCCATGCCCCACTAAGACTTGAGATTTCATCTATACTAATAATATTATAAAGAGGAAAGGTTTGATTTTTTGTTTGTTTGTTTGTTTGTATGAATTGAATAGGCTCCGAAACTACTTGGCAGATTTGAAAAATTCTTTCACTGTTGGAAAGCTACATCATTTCTGAGTGACATAGGCTATATTTCATTTTCAAAAAAAATAGGCATCCTTACTAAAATTACGATAACGTAATCCAAGGTGTGAAAAAAATATCAAAAAACTACCTTACATCGCGTGCGCTGCGAAAACTATTGATGATAGAACAAAATGATATACTACATTTTTTTAGAACACACCATTATCTACAAAAAATCAGCGGCAGCATATCTCTAACTATTACAGTCATGTCACCGTTATGTTTACGGCCGGTGCGGCTTCAAGCAGCGCAGCGCAGCGAGCAATGCTGCGAGGGGTAGTATTGTATATACTTTGTCATTTTCTTCAATTTTTGTGGTTTTGTTACGATTTAATACAAAAAATACTTGACCGATTTTAAAAATTCTTTCACCATTAGAAAGCTACATTATCAGCGTGTAACTTATTTTCATCTAAATTGCACCCGTGCGAAGCCGGGGCGTTTTGCTAGTTTTATATAATATAATTAGTATATAGTAATTTTTACACACGTTTTATGGATAATTAAAACAGAAATCTGCCGATATATAACCTTCTAATCGCTCTCCTTAAAATGGTTTAATTACAATAATTTTTCCTTTTGTATAGATTTATATACGAATTAAATAGTAAAGCTTACGAGTTTTACAATATTAAGGTTTATATGAAGAGTTGTTGTTATCATATCAAGAGTTATTAATTATTCATTTTTGAAATACAATGTAGAGTTTCCACATTGTCGTAAAAGTTAGGTATTTACTGACATTGTAACAAAAGGGATGTTTTTTCACTATCAACTATCATTCAATGTTTGACGTATAGTTCTTACATTCATTACAGAACAATATCAATAGTCGGTTCATTTGCAAACAACAGTGACATCGTAACAAGCACTTTGTACCCGGTACAGTCGTAAATAGTAAATGAGAGAAGCATGTCAGACAGCAGACGTAATATCGGTGTATCATGCGACGGTCGTTGGGTGGTCGGGGACTAATGTTGGATCCACTTGACTCGCTAAAACGTGACACAGAACATGTCATGGTGACACGAGACAAGATTGCAACAATCGACGTTTCGATCAATATAACGACGGGCTTATTGGCGCGTTGGGAGGTTTACGGTACCTACCTGCCCTACAATCTAGCATGACCGCCACGAGATATGTCGCGGACGAGAGAAGACAAACTAAGATGTAAGATATCTCGATATATTATATCTCGACATCGACAAATTGATAATTGATAGAAAAGATATCTTGATCGACAAATATACCTATTTTTGATGTTAAAAGTCGAGTTTTAAGTGTAATTGTCAGATTAGACCCGGAAGAAATAAACAGATAATCGATTAAAATACGAGAAAACAGTCGACAAAATTTTGACGCAGTTATCATGCTAGGCCGGCTGATCGCGATATGTTGCCGGTACTAATCCTGCCGAATTAAACATTTCACTCTACGTCTAGAGTCTAGGAATAGCGAAATTATATCCGGGCAAAGAACCGTCGTTAAAAACGATTCCGCGTTTTGGTTTCCGTCTATGGATTTCTCAGACAGAGGTTGATAGCGTATCAATGACTGAAGTGATATATCAATTGCCAACGAGTTAGCCTTATGCTCGACGCATCAATTTGACATTAAAAATACAAGAAAACAATTAACGGTCAATATAAACTATAAGTATTGTTTTTACATATATTTTAAGATTTTTATGGCTCATACAGTTTCAGTACTTGGCAATATACTAGCAAGCTTGAAGTATTTTCATTATATTATTAAATATAATTTTCCTAATAGCTCCAGCGATGAGACGAGCTAATCGCTCGCGTCAACAAACTTCCTGTTTCTCCCTAAAGATTTTAATTAAAAGAGCTTAAAGTAACTATAGTTCCCGGTTGGTATGTCTAACTTAGTTATTTATTAATTATAACAACCTGGGAAGATGTTGTCGTTTCCATACCGACTAGAATGAGATAATTAGTTTCCATATAAACTTTCGATAAGACAACTTATAAAACCTTCACAATTCTTTTATTTAAAATTGGAATAGGAATATTACAAAAGGTAATAGATAAATTACAGCAATTATCTAACATACTTTAGAATATTGTAATATTCTAGTTGGATATGAATGACTTCTTTGTTTCAAATTGCGAGTATTTTTTATTCAAATGAATGCTTTGTGGTCATGGTATAATGTGACTCAAAGAAAATTAAGTCTATTAGTCTTGTTAATATTTTATAGTTTGTAGTTTAATGAACTCATTCTATTTTATAAATAGGTCATGTTTTAGAGACTCAAGTCAAATATATCATAATCAATACATATACAATATTGTATTATTATTATCATATTCTCTAAATACCATGAACTCTTAACAAATTTAGCACAAAATATACATTTTTATTATTGTACACTTAAAGCAATTTATAGTGAAAAAAAATTTAAAGCCAGCTTTTATTAAATGCCCTGTCAACAACAGAAATAGGGTAGCCCCATCCAAAGTTTCAGAATTGATTTATGAATGAATGCCATAGTTATTACTAGTTCCTAACTATATCTATTTTTAACATGCGTGACGAAATTTATTTTACCATTTAAAAAATACATAATACAAAATCAACATTAAGAATTGCACAACAAAAACCAATGGGATTTAAGCACATGCTAAAAATTAATCTACATACGTATATACACAAAATAATGTGGGAGCTAAATAACAAACAAAGCTAAATACCTATACAAAAATTTTAGAAATATAAATGATTATTTTATTTAGTTTTTATATTTTAGATACCAACAAAAGTTAGTTATTGTAAGTTAATAGTAACAATAAATTTCAACACTGCAAGCCATAATATATTCACAACATAATCGCCATCACAATTTAAAAAAACCGCCCACCGATCGAGGAGAATGCCTTAAATATACTTTACTATAAAACAGAAGTCAACATATAGGAAAATTATACAATGAAGTTCTTTCATTTGAACAGCTAATACTGAGGTTGCCTATTCAAACATAATTAAAACGTGAAATTCAACCAACAGCTGTGTAACGCCGAACAGAGCAAATTTCCTACGTAAATTTACTTGTCGCAGAATTACGTATAATAAAACGGATAAGATTTTTATATTAGTGACCGGAGTAAGTAATTAAATTCTTAATTTATAATTACATTTCAGTTAGAACATCTTCATCGAAGTTCGATTACTGGGAACTGGTAGGGTTTAATATACTTGTATATCACTAGCCTAATTATCAAACTTCGTAACTCCAAAATTTTCGATTTTTGTTTTTTGATGCAATCTTGTGTAAAATACCGTAACGAATACGATGGAATCACTCGTTAGATACGACTAATTGTTTTTAGTTTTTTGTTATTTACAAAAAATAAAACTACGTATTTCCACGGAATGTTTGACCTGTTTGTAGTTTTTTCCTCCTCCTGTAAAGTTTGACCAAACGGATATATTAAGTTTGATAATTAAGCCGACGATATGGCCCCAACTGAAGGAGTTCAGTTTTTTTTTAAAGATAAAACTTACTTGACTTCTTTATCTGTACAGATAATATGTGAGAAAACTGACTTATCTCTCAACCATCCTCCATTTTAACGTTTTTTTTTTAATTCTGGTGTTTTGAAGGTTATTTTTTTTTTTAGGTAAAAGACTGAAAAGGTCTTACCTATGAACAATACAAGTACAGACTTACAGAAATAAGGAATATTTTCTTATCTATTTAAGGTTTGCTATTTCAAGGTTTCACTGTTATAATCTTTTAATATTAAACATTACAAAATATTTAAAGTTTCACTCGTTTCTGAAACGGATACAATAAAAAGTTTCAAACAATTAAAGTCATTTAACTGTAAACTGTATTCGATTCATAAACTGCATTAACCGAGTCAGTGATATCAAAAAAATAAATTGAAACTCGATCCCGCTATATTATTGTCGATTTAAAACTTTATAAAATTAATGCATCAGAGAAATTATTGTTTTTTACTTAACAAAATAAAAATAGCATGAATTCTGTTTAACATTCAAATATTTTGGACGTGAGCTTTTATTAATAAACTTTTTTAACGACTTCGAAATTTAAATTAAAAAAATATTTATTCGTCGATTTATTCCAAGATATATAAATCATAATATATATGTATATTATTGTTACACTGTTTAATAATATATATTTATTTATTTAATTAATATGTACAAGTTGTAAACATGTTATGTTGTTAGAAGGTTTAAGCCATTGGGATATTATTGGAGTTCCCATGTAACAACTCAAATGGAATGTATGTTTGTGACTTGAATGAAATATTTGTTGTGTACATTAGCAAATCACTGAATTACAGTTTTGCCGAAGCCTGAATTTTCATTCTTGAACTATTTTTTTTAAATGTCGAAACTTTGGTAATACTCCGCTTCAATATGCCGCTGCGAATCATTAAGACTCGCATTGCGGGCACAATAAGAGCAAAATCCCGTCACTAATTATTTAGAAATAAAATATTTCAAAAGTTACACAAATTAATTTCACAAATTGGCACTTTGTGAACTGACGTATTTTATAAACTTAAGCACTTTTCTTACTTTTGCTCTAATGTTCTCAGTTACTTTTTCCAATTTGCAATTTCCTTAGCAATAAGGTTTTATAATATTGTCTTTAATAACGCGAGTATCACACATTTAAATAAAATACTGTAAAATAATTTAAATAAATAATAAATCGCGTTATAATCCGGTATAAATTATTTTATTTAAATAAGATTTTAATTACATAATAGCAAAAATTTACTGTACCAGAACATAAAACATCTTCTAAAAAAATTCAGAACTACAAAATAATTAATCAAGTCTATGAATACTGCCTAATTGACCCGAACATTAAACAGCTAATTAATCCAAGCGTAAAATTTGCCAATAATGCGACTGACAAATTATGCTTGCTTAATTGAAACCTCTGTTATCTAATTACTAGTTAGCTACTAGTTATATATTCTGACTCCCCTGCAAGTGAGCGTTATTACATTGTTTGTAGGAAATAACGGTATAATTACCGTTACTGAACCTATCAACAGAAAGACGGTGTATTTAATAAGCTAGGCAGTGCGCTAAAGTGATCACTTAATTTTAAAAGAATCTAACCCTTTATTGTAAAAAATAACAGAATAACAAACTTTATGTTACTAAAAATTGTCCAATGCAATACGTCTCTGAATCATGACACCGTTTTTTTAAACCAAGAGGTAAACCAAAGAAATAAATAAAATGCGGACACTCGTTCAAAGCGAAATTAAATTTAAAAATGTTTATATCAAACTCTTTTTTATTTTATTTTTAATATAGGTAGATAGAATTGCAGTTTTTTATTTGTACGCCTCAGGTGCCAAATTTGTATCTTTAGACCAAAAAATATATCCTATTCTAATCTTATCTAAAAAACAACTAAAAAGTAAGAACCTTAGCTGAAACACGCTTATAATTTAATAATAGACGCACACATTGTAGATTCCAATTTTTACATTTAAAGAAAAATAATTAAGTAACGTTTCATGATTCATGTTAATAATTTTCTGTATACATGTCTTCCCCACGTCTGGTAACTTCGGGCACTGAACCACCGTTCACAAATGGAAAAACCGTGAAGTGCACTTCGCGCGTTTCGGTTTCAGTCTATGAATTTCCAAATGCTCGACGTAAAAAGTAGATCGACAGCGCATCATTGACTGATGTTCTGTTGCTGAGGTACCTCCAAGTGAACCTCATGCTCGTCAGTCGATATCTAACATTAAAAAAAATTAAACCTACAATGACGTAAACCTTAAAGATCAAAAATCAAAACAGATGTGGTCTTTATAATGACCTGAAGTAATCTTAGCTTAATAACTTATTTTACAACTTCACGTGCCATAATCTAAATATAGGGAACATATAACATCTTAATGAGTTAACTTGTAACATTAATAAATAACACTTAAGATAATATAAAGTTAAACGATGCGCTGTTAGCGCCGCGACCGATACCACGGCCATATATTATCTGAATGAACTAACTTCATCGTAGAATCTATGTATGTTCTAAAATAGAATTAATGTTTAATTTCCATAATTTTATATGCATATACGAACGATACGGTAATGTATTGTCAAAGTTTTATAACAATCGGAATCTCAAATATATGGATATGTATGTGTTTATTCAAAGATCAAATTTTCTAGAAACATTATTTATACTTGTGACAACAGTAAAACATTAAATACAATATCTCGACGAGCCCCAAGAAAAAAAAATGTATCTGTGAAAATATTATCTTATTTAAAAATCTTTTAAATGATTTTACATAATTCGTCTTTATTTGAGTATATTTACTCAAATAAATAGTTGATCATTATTATTTTTGATTTTCGATACGATTTTGTTCGATTAGAACCAGTCGATCTGTATGGAATTAAGTTACCACTACAGGATATTTTCTACGACTTCTTCTAATTTATCTCTCCAAAAAATTACTGCTTTTAGTATACTTGCTATTATTTCTATACTAGTAAAGTTCACTTCCATTGAAAAATTGTCTCGGAGTAAAGTAGTAATATATCTACGGAGGAAGGAAGTAGGCCTTCCTAGTTCAACCTTTCACTAGAATATCAACCGAAATTGCCATTGAGTCGTGAATTCGCTACCTAGACAAGCAGACTTTGACATTTATATAGGTAGGTAGGTAGATATTTCAAGTAGATCTCAAACATGGCAAGAACTCGAAAATA
This sequence comes from Anthocharis cardamines, assembly GCA_905404175.1. Lineage (NCBI taxonomy): Eukaryota > Metazoa > Arthropoda > Insecta > Lepidoptera > Pieridae > Anthocharis > Anthocharis cardamines. Next base: position 7,725,070 of record FR989964.1, read on the forward strand.
CAGATTAAATGCTTAAGTAAAAACTTTTTCAAAACCTTTTAAATCGAATATAGAACACACTTAGAACACTTCTTCTATTTTTAAATATTTTATCGTCCGTTATAAGTGTTCTTGTGGAATTATCAACCTTTCTAGATAGTACCGACTACTGGTTGGTGATAAAGGACTTAAGTTCAGAGTAATCCCGTCTCGCTGCGGGCGACAGGACGCAAGCTCATAGCTTTTGTCAGTGTGAATTTTAATTAATAATTGTATTGAGGTCAGGTTAGCTATACATTAAAATGGAAATATTCTAAACATTTTTTTTTAAAAGTTCTATAAACTAGAAATGCTTTACAAAAATAGTTTATGTTAGATGGCGTTAATATGGCAACTTTGTGACATTTCAAAAATCAGACAACTGTCATCTTTCTGTCTCCCCACGACCACGGTTGCTGGAAAGCATCCGAAACATCGTCGTAATTCAAACAATATAAATAACAAATCGCGTTTTAATCCGGTATACAGTATTTTATTTAAATCGACATAATTTCTTAGAATATTTTATATTTTGATAAATTAATTTAAAAAATTGATGCGTTCATTCATTCATAACTTGACAAATTGTCAAGTTCATCACACTTATATAGAAGCGAAAGCATGGATATTTAAATCTATCACTCTAAAACGGCTTAAACAAAATTTGTACCAATTTACAACTTGTAAATTCCACTTAAAAATGGAGAATAATTTCATACCAACAATTATTCCAACCACCCTGGTCAATCCAATGGTAAAATACGTTAAATATGATTTCATTTCTAGAAATGCATAACTCTTAACTCAATCAAGTGGTAATCGCGTATAGAGTATATCTCGTATTTAGTTAATATGCAAATCAAGCCTACATTCATAGAACATCTAACAAGCCATGACTCACACGAAACCGGGGCTCGTAGCAAATTGCAGTTAAATTAGTTGCGTTGAATTCCAAGACGTATAACAGACATCTTCAATTTGCTAGATATGCTTGAGATATTATCGAGAATATTTGAAATTAAAACATATTAGGTATGACGTCAGCAAATTATAACTATACCTTTATACCAATTATTTGATATTATCACTAGAAATACTGAAATTTCGGTCAATTTAACACACATGTGTATTGTGTATATAAATACAATATGCATAGGTACAAAGTTAAACAGTTGTATCTTGGTATATTATACACTATACAATACATACATTTTGTTCTTATTTTGAGCCAGGAGGCGTATTACCCAAACAAAATACGAACTTTCGACTGACAGACATTTTCCTATTATGAATCCGATGATCGATCGATCGCAATGAGACATTATGTCTTTCGTTTGACATTACTATGATCGTAAGTATAATCGTAAATAGATTTGAAAATGTTTTCAGGAAAAGTTAAAATACGTAGTTGTTTGTTCTTTCGTCTCGTTCAGTTCGTTATGTTAGATTCATCATAATCGGATATTTTAGGAGTGTACAAAAAACAATCATACTTACTTACATTGATTTTTAATTATATAGAAAATTAGGCTATTCTAGGGGACATACCCCACACCAACGGTAATCCTAAGGTGGTAGTTATCCTACACCAATAATTCATTACGTTTATATTTGTTTTATCTGTTTACCTTTTAAATATATATTACAAACACCTTAATAATATACTGTAATCTAGAAAGGCAATTCAATTTTGACACCGCTTCATATTACGCGTATTAAAAAAGGTTGAACCCGATGGCTCAATAATTGTGTACGCCGGTTTCACAGCTTCGTAACAATTTTGAGAAAAGATTTCCTATCTTAACGGCCACAGCGCAGCGTTGAGAAATGTAAATGTTGAAACGAAGCGACTACAATATTCACATTGTAAGTTTTAATTGTTTCTTACTTAAATAACCTAGTAATTTTGTAGGCGTGAAGTGTGTAATGAATAGTTATATGTTTTCAGACATGGTCAGAAAAGTAAAATGTAAAATTACGTACAAGGCTTTAAAAATAAACTTCAATCTACAGTAGTAGTATTATAAAGAGGAAATATGTGTATTTTTGTACATTTGTAACGAATCAACTCAAAAACTACTGCACCTATTTCAAAAATATTTCACCAATAGGAAGCGAATAACATATCAGTTTAGCTGTGGCTTTTTACATGTACAGTACATTTTTACATTGCACCCGTGCGAAGTCCGAAAGTGTTGCTAGTAATAGATGTAGTAAGTACCTAATAAGTAAATATGTAATTGATAAGTATATAGTAAAAAACTCATCCGCCACTCAGTAATAAGTGCATTACATTTAACACCTAGGTTCAAGGTTAAATCCCTGGAAAACAAGCTTTTAAAAATGAATGATTCGGCATGGCCCGGAAGATGAACTTGTAAATAAAAATGATCATGAAAATCTCTTCTCTCTGATACACAAGGTAGGCACAAGTCATCATAGAATAACTAATAGATGTGCATGAAACGAAAGACGTCATCTTTCAACAAACCGTCTAATGCAATTAAATCACTTAGGGGGAAGGTATGAACAACTGGATCTGACAACAGGTCTCTCAGACAGGTAATGATCTACACAAGATACAGCGGAATATACCGCATCGAAAATAAAGGGGGCCCATATCAAAGGCAGTAAGACACCCCCAGGGACCAGACCTTTATTTATGGTGCGCCTTTGTTGACTGCGGAGAAATATAAATAGTTCGCGCTGAAATATCGAATGCTTTCTGAGGGTGCGATATTGTAGAAAATTAATGATGTGGTCAGCACTCAGATTGGATTAGGGTTGCTGAATGGATCGCTGAGATGCTAAAAGGCAAGGGCGTGCTTCGGGCTTTGTAAAACACTAACGTAAATTGGGCGCAGATCAAGAGGGTAAGTGGTTTTCCATTTATGGTTATTCTATATAAAGTAGTAAACTAATTATACAGAGGAGTACGGTATATAAGTATAAATAATTTCTAGCATTTCATTCAGAATTAATCTAATATACTAATACTAATTACTAATAATATTATAAAAAGGAGACATTTGTATTTTGTAAGTTATTAATAAACTCAAAACTACTGGACCGATTCACCAATAGAAAGCTACATTATCAGCGAGTAACATAGGCTATTTTTTGTGTATAGTACATATGCATTGCACCCGTGTGATGCCGGGGTGCGTTGCTGGTTACAAATAATTTTATTGTTAAACTTCTTACAAATTAGGTATACAATACAAAATTATTGGTTTTATAAATACAAAACTTTTAAATAAATCACTTTATAACGGATTTTTATTGTTTATGCCGACATTTCGGATGCTTTTCAGCAACCGTGATCGCGGCAGATTGACGTTCCGAAACGTCGGCATAAATAATATAAACAATGAAGAATTTTATTTAAATGTGTGCTACTCGCGTTAATAAAAGACTATTTTAAATACACTGTCCGCAAAATATAATAGGTACGGAATTACAGATACAGTCTAAGTATGTGGCTTAGAAAATGGAATAAAAAATAATAATCTAATTAATTAGATCACATTAAAGATTCATTTAGATATTAATAACTCGAACAGCTTGCAATTTTTTATATATCGTTACGTAGTATAGTCGTTCATAGCAGTCATAGAGTACTTTACATGTCAGCTGTAATATCATCATTTAAATAAACAACATCGAAAATAACTGCATTATAATAATTATACATATCGTCAAACTACTAACATAATAATTATAGCTCCCATTGTTATATCAATTAATTCTAAAATAACTTATTATTATTGCTTTCTAACTGTTAAATAGATAAATAATTTTAATGTGATGCTATGAAATTTTACTGCCATTGGGTATCGTTTCGGCATCGTAAATATCAATCGAATATTGGACAGAATCTAAAGTAAACAGACTGGATTGCATCACATGTCGTCATGATCGTAGAACAACGGCTACTTTACAGGAGAGCGTTTTAAAGATTGATAAGTCGTTTTTTATGCATAATTAAAACACGGCTAATCTATTCGGGTTCAAACTCGGCAATATTATGTTTGGTGTCTTTTTAATATTAACTTTATACTAATTACCGTGAGGGGAGGCCGAGGAGACGACGTAGTACAATGAAGGTATAATACGCGTTTTTGTTTAAAGAGCAGAACCGCTGTTATTCTAGGCAGTAACTTGATTGTTTTTATCAAATTCCAATTTTTTGTTTGTTCTGTTGAGAATTGACATTTTTTAAAGGATTTTATACAATAAAACTAAAATCGTAAAAATCAGAACCGTCGTTGTTCTACGATCATGACGATGTATTCGTACTGAGAAGTATTGGTATAAATTCTTATAATACTGGTACGTGCTTGTACTTCATATTTAATGCAATACCCGTACTGCTTTAACAAGAAATAAATATTAGTTATAGCCGATAGAATACGGGTCGTGGGATAGATACGGTTCAAGACATTTAAGTAGAACTAATACTTTAAAAAATGTATACATTAAATTATAATATAATTAAATAGTCATTTTTTTATTTATTTTAATTTTGCACAAACAGTCATTTTAATAAATATGAGTGCCCAAAAATAGTATGGGATACAAAAAAGCCGATAGAAAGGAGAAGAGCTAAAGATAGAAGTTATGATAAACATTATATAATCTATCATTTATTAATAACTATCTGACCCGTGCACACTTCGCTGGGCGAAATATTATAATTTTGCTCAATATCGTTATAAAATATATGTAATTCGGATGTATAAACAATAATTCTGTAAAGTTTTATCAAATTCTGTTCAGTCGTTTTTGCATGAAAAAGAAACTAACATCCTCACAAACTTTCATTTCTAATATTTTAAGGATTTGTAAGATAAATTCTAAGCAATACATTTAATTGGGGCTTTGGGTTACGGCTGAAAACCAGCATAACCTTTGGCTGCTTAAGTGCTTAGTCAATGCTGAGACAATGACCTTTTCATCGTAGCAGTTGTTATTGTGTTAAATGTATGTGTGAATGATCAGTTTTTATATTTAATTGTCTTAAATAGCATTATCTATGTACAGTTAATTATTACGACAAATTAATGTGTCTATCCCTTTCTTAAGTTAAACAAGAGTTAAAGGTCAGTAACACCTACAAAAAAGAAACAACTTGAGTATCACACACGCTTAGGGGAAATACCCGGGAATAAAATACATAGAAGCTTTCACAATAAATAAATTCAAATTCAAAGGTCGGCAACGCACCTGCAAGCTCTCTGGTGTTGCGGATGTTTATGGGCGGTGGTGATCACTTACCATCACGTGAGCCAGGTGGCAGTTTGCCCGTTCTTCCCCCTCACATACAAAAATTATTTTTAAGCAAAAAACAAAAACCGACTTCAAAACTACAACTACATATAGTATGTAGTAACTTCAACTAAAAAGTAAAAAATAATATTTTAATTACTTCAAAGCATTATTATTTAAGTTATTTTTGAAGTTGACCTACCACTAAACGTGATTTGATATGCAACATGTATTCTTACCAGCAATAAGAAGTTCGACTTAATATCGTTTAGAAGCTACTAAATAAAACTACTAAAAATGCAATAATCAGCGATGATTAAAAAGGAGGTTAACGACCTATCTCCAACGAGACAATGGAGCTTTTAATGTTTCACGTGCATAATTCATGCGGGCATCTTCCATCTTGCCACTTGTGATAAAAATTCCATATTAAGAATACTTACATGTAATATGCGCTAGATTAACTTAAGTGAAGTGAATGTAAGACAAGGAAGGTGGTTGAAAAATAAAGAGGCTTAACTTAAGCTTTTTAGCTTATAAGAATCATTTGTCAAGGCTTTGCACCCTAAAATGTATTTAAAAAGAATTCGAATTACGATGATAACTTTATCTATAATATATAAAATTCTCGTGTCAGTGTTCGTAACAAAACTCTGCCGAAATAGCTTGACCGATTCTTATGAAATTTTGTGTGTATATTCAGTCGGCATTAAAAAATAAAAACATTATTCGCGATTTTAGTATTTTTGAATGAACAATATCCAAATAATACTGACACCACATCAGTATCTACATTGTATCCGTGCGAAGCCGGGGCGGGTCGCTAGAAAGTAAGTAAAGAAATAGGTCGATAGCACATAATTGACTGAAGTCCTGTGGTTGTGGTACGATAAAGTCCCTATCGATATCTAACATAAAAAATGATCAATTAATGTTATTTAAGTCTAATAAAGGTTTTTGCGATAAACATCATTTACGGTACGATGCAACTCTTCAACTTGCATAAGAAAGTAATTAACGAAACAAATCTCATGGGAAATAATGGAGAAGCAAGTTTTTATGTTACTAATGTTGTAGAAGCTAATGATATTTACTTAAGTTTCTTAATTATATTTTTTTATGTTAGATATCTACAGAAGAGCATGAGGTTCACTTGTAGGAAGGTGATACCTCAGCCACAGAACATCAGTCAATGATGCGCTGTCGACCTACGGTTTTACTTCGAGCATTCGGAAATCCAGAGTCTGAGACCGAAACACGCACTTTACACTTCACGGTTTTCCATCTATGAGCGGTGGTTCCTTACACGGTTGGTAGTTCAATATTCCTCCCACCCGTTTAATACCTGAAATGACGTGGGGAAGACATGCTTATAGAAAATTATAAACATGTCATATAGGCGGGATTCGAACCCGCGACCTATGGTGCGCAAGATAGGTGTTCTACCCAGCACGCCAACAAGCCCGTCAAAACATGTACCTACCTACTTCAAAGTGCAAAGGTTCTAATTTCATATTGCAATTAAAATTAATGGTAAAACATATAAATGTAACATATTAGGTGATTATCTTTAATCATTCACATTCTTATGTGAAGCAATAGTTATAATTATAACGTAAGGGCAAAAATCAATCTAACAAAAAATATCTTACAAGTTCATATGTTTTCAGGCTATTAACAAATATTACTTAACTCAAATGAAAAATCCGGTTTTCAGTGCATCATTGCCTGGTGTTATGTAGCTAAGGTATCACCTACCATCAATTGAACTCACAATCGTCTGTCAATATCTATCATAAAAAACTTACTTATAATTACGTACACCCAAAATAAATAAAAAACGGTAACAAACTAAACGCTCGAACACGTATGATGCTTTGAAAAGTATATTTCTCAACTGGAAATAGAGGATACGAAAAGAAATTAATTTCACGTTCTTTAGCCGGAAGGCATTCATCAAAGAAGCTATTTATAAAGTGACTTATAAAATCCAAAGCACTCGAGTAAGTGTCAGCGAATTTCCTTAGTGTGCGAGAAAATAGGACTGCTTTAATATTGGTTAGAAATGTCCTCTTGAGTTTATTTAAAACCATTGAGTATTGCCATTTTATTTTTGAATTTAATATTAGGAATAAATATGCAAAAAATATATCAATTTATTAAGAATGCACGCTCCATACAGTATTCCGAAATTGTCAGCAATAATTAATCTTCCTGGTAACATACCTGCAACAAATAAAAAATATAATTAGATACAAAAAATACTATTTATTACGAACACAAAGTACCTACCTAGTATTTCATTATGATAATATGTCGATAAATAAGACAATAAGCGTCACTAAAATGGTTTCAATTAATTAGAGGTAAAATAATACCGTATTGCTTTAATTTTCAAAATTGACATTGCAAACATTTTCATAGGAAAAATTCAATTCAACAAAACTGACGAATTGTGATGATATCTTCATAAGGACGATTTTACTTATAAATAAAGAAATATTTGAATTCTTGAATTCTAATAGGTATATCTATGGAACTACTGAACAGATTTGAAAACTAATAGTATACTACGTCAATTATCACAAGAAGTTCTCTTTAATGAATACATATTATATCCGCGTGCGTTGACTATACAACAGTTTATACGTATTGGAGCCGCAATGATGGTTTTATTAATTTTGACGCAAGTGAACTCAGTCTTAATTATTTTATAGTTGATGTATGAACGTAGCTATAATAGAGATGGTCTCGTGAAACCTCTCCACTTTGTCGATGTGTTCCGCAGCTTTAGATGCTATAATTAAAATGTCAGAGGCAGAAACGACGCAATGAGCGAATCGGTTCAATGAAAACAGGATAATATTATATTCCTCTTTGACCTGGACGTCTATTCTGAGAACAGTGTTATTGTTACTTCATAAGAGAACATGACAGCACTATACATTGTCTATAGCGTCGTCTCCTCCATCTTTACATAGATTCGAGGAGTTATGACCAGTGGCGGGACCACCATACAAGACCAAACGCCCGGCTTGCCATAAAAAGAAATGTAGCCCTTAACGTAATTATAAGTCATACATATATAATTTATATGATGACTTAATATATATCTTTACTAATATAATAAAAAGGAAAGATTTGTTTGTTACGATTTAAGTAAAAAACTACTCGACCGATTTAAAAAATATTGCTATTGGGCAAGTTACATAGCGAGTAACATATGCTATTATTTACATCTTTTTTTTTATGTATAGTAAGTACATAGACTACATTGCAAGCCGGGGCTTGAATAGTAGTCCTGCCACTGGTTATGCCATCATACAGCTACAATGTCCCTATTATCTAGTAGTTATTTTAAAGGTCCACAACGCAACTGCAAACCTTTGGTGTTGCGGATTTCTTTGAGCCGCGGTGATGACTTACCATCACGTAAGTCACCTACCAGTTTACTACCTATTCTATGAAAGAGACTTTCGGTAAAAAAAAATACACAATGATAATATTTTTTTATATTATAGTGGGCAAACGAGCCAGCGGCTCACCTGATGGAAAGTGAACACCGCCGCCCATGAACATCTGCAACATCAGAAGACTTGCAGATGCATTGCCGGTCTTAAATTTTATCAATTTTTATTCAGTACATAAAACATATATTGATGGCATTTTGTGCATTCTAGTAATATAGTACCAATGTCTTTAAACGATTCGTTAAGAGTATTACTTACAGAGGCAATAAATTAAATATCACCGGACTGTATGCTCGTGAATATTCCACTCTTTAAAACTGAAGTCGTTAATAACTTTAATTTATGGGCACAGTGGGTGGCTTAGACAATTGGTACCCAGAATAGATCATGTAATTAAGATGTGTGCTTGTTAAAGGCATATTTTAAGACGAACGTGATAAAAATTAACCCAGCTCTAAATCTTTAGATTTGATTATCTGAATGTTAAACTATTTTTATGAGAAAGGTTTTATATTATTATTCTAGTTTTGTTCATAATATTGTCTTTTATTAACGCGAGTATCACACATTTAAATATATATACTGTATACCGGATTAAAACGCGATTTATTATTTATATTGTTTAAATTATTTATCCCGACGTTTCGGATGCTTTTCAGCAACCATGGTGCTGTCTGCCCGTGACCATAAATAATTTAAACAATAAATCGCGTTTAAATCCGGTATACAGTATTTTATTTAAATAGTTTTGTTCAATTTATTTTTGGAGAATGATCTTTCAAATCGTATAAAATGTAATTTAGTGTAATTTTTTTGCTTTTAAGAATCTACTAGAAAGTTAAGTTATTATTCATTCTTATTTTATTTTATGCAAATCATCAAATTATCATATTTATAATATTATATGTTAAGATTATGATTAGCTTCTATCGTTATTTTTTTTAATTTTAATATTTAACTTTACTCTTGTAATTCGCGTTGTAAGAGTCGGATGGATCTACATTCACTCAATTTTACAGGAGAGCTAAAGTACTCTGACAATCCTACACGTAAAATTTTACCAGTTTCTTAATACAGATAGTATACAATTGACGAATTAAAAATTTATATCGGTTTATTGGCATACATACTATATGAGATACTATAGAGGCGTGTAATTTCAAAAAAAGAGATTTAAAAAAAATAGTAACGTATGAAGAAAAACTTATTTTGGATTTGTTTGTAGACACGTTCATCAGAAGTTATATACATATTATGCAACGGTAATTAATCCAGATAATTCGCCTAAAACTAGTTTATTAATTTTTCAGACTGCTCGGAGGATTGAGATATTGTCTCGGCTATTTGTTAAAACATCTATGTATAGTATTTATTTCTAATATATTTAATTAAAACTTAACAAATTTACTTAAAACTAAAGATAGTATTATCCCCCTATGCCTTGTATAATAATATATCCATCTCTGTATACAAAAAACCCACAGAACAGTCTTCTGTTCTGTGAAAAAACCAGTCAACGTTGAAGGTTGGTGTAAGTTCTAACACACGTTAAATTTTCAAATTTCGAATATGTGTTAACAAAATATACCGTTTGGTTTAATAATAAACAACAACTGCAAAATATTTTTGTGAGGTCACTCGGTGCTTGACTGCTTTAGAGGCACTTCGGGACGCTTCCGTCCTCACCAAGGATCGTTAAGACGTTGAGAAATGCAAGCTAGCGCGGTTTGGGTCGAGTATAATATTCCTGACAGAGACATGTAGATAAGACTACTCTCTTATGTCATTGAGTAAGATGATAAGCAAATCGCTTGCGTTTTTGTAAGTACCATGCCTTATTTGATTAACTTAATTATACTCAACATATTTTAACATTTATTAACTAATAGTAATAATGTTTTCTCTCATTAAGCTCCTAGCGCTTGGTCACTTATTTCTGGAAATGGAGGGAATTAAGTGAAAAATTGTACCCGAAAATAAGACTTGGCTTAAAGGTCTCGTTACCAGGCCATAAAATATTTATAATATATGCTCAGATTAAATAAAAAAAATAATCTGAGAATATATGTATATGTCACGGTAAGAGTGAATAATTGAAGATTATTAATAATTATCTATTATTATTAATAATTACCGAAAGTCGAGTTTAAAGTGATAAATTAATCACATTTGTCGGTCAGAAGGTCTAAGATTCATACAGTTTATGAAAAACAAAGCTTTCCATTCAGGAATAAATACGAGTCCTTATGAATCATAAAGGACGCCATAAAACTCCATAGAAAAAAATGCACGCAAACTCAAAAAAAAGGATATAGGGTAGTGGCGCGGTGGTCACTAAAGAGTTTTGAAGTTCTAGGTTAGGTTATGTTGGTATGGTGACCACCGCGCACGAGTCGAGCGAGCGAAGCGAGCGGTGCCGCGGCAGCGGCCGACGAGTGCCAGAACCGAATCCTACTTATTTTACTTGGCTTCATAAAATTGTTTTAAAGTAAAATATTATAAATAAATACCTGCTGGTCAAAAAACATTGGGTTTTTATTTATTTTATAAGTTTTACCAAAATGTGTCGTGAATTATTAATAATTACTACTAAAATTAATAAATTTCGATCGTTTATTCACATTTAGCAAAACATGTGTTTATTATTAATAATTTTGTAAAAATATTAATAATTTTCAATTAATCAGATTTACCGTAACATATATATCCAAGCGCTTGGTGTTTGACAGTTCTTCCAAATGTAATGTCAAGTGGCATTTTTTAAAATTTAATGTCTGTAAACAGGATTTAACAAAAACTCTTCATTGTTATAAAAGAATATAATATGTACATTTAAAGCATTCTAATAACATTTACCGTTTACAATAATGCTCATGTAATGTTAAACATCTCAGTCGTAAGATAAAAATGAAATACCAATAATCGAAAGATGTTATCGTAAAAATAATACTAAAATTTCTCCGATATTGTCGACCATTTAAGTCGCTTAAGACATTCGGACCTGCTTTTCTCTTGGCATTTTGTTCGAACTAGCCCGTATATTATACTGGTTACTTAGAAATTTAAAAAAAAATACGTTTATATAAGTTGGGTAAAAAGCGTAAAAGGTCTGACAAAAGACTGGTTAAAGTAATTGGATAATCACTTGAAACATTACTTAGGCTAAATATTGTCGTCTGGCATACAGGAGTCATAAAAAAAACACTTTGGAGTAAAGCCAGCCAGCTACCACTTGTTTCACATCGAAGAAACATTTTAAACTTTACTGTGAACACTTGAATAAATTTTGATGGAGATGTTAAGACTGAAAATATAAATGCTTTGAGCTTTTCAAACTTAAAACTGAAGTGTTTTTGTTCATATAGTTTTAAAAATAGCCTCTTCTTAAAAAACTATTAATTCAAATTGGCACAGATAAAACAAAAAGCCATAAAAACTGGCCGTAACCGCATTTTAAAAGCGAGCCGTGTAATTTCAAAAAAAGAATGAAATGTAAGCTCGTGTTTGAATTCAAGTCTAGTTTATCTGTGTACATTCATTATTTAAAAATTAAAAAAGACGGTAAGTTTCATTACATAAAAAGTTGAACAGTTAAAATCGCGAGACGAGACCGTACAAAGGTAAAGCAATAAGGCATTCTTTTACATTCAGTTATGGCGTTCCGCATTGCGTTCAGATTATTGGATAGTTTTTTGAGGTCAACGGCGACAGTCCACAACAATGAACGACAGGGAATTCTTCAGAGAAATCCCACAGAAGATCTGGTAGTTTCTTTTAAACGGTTAAAGGTACTGTGCCTTTATAATAAAAACCAACTCTCCTGCTTTCCAGATAACCAGTTATATCTCGAAAAAGTTCTTAACTTCTTCATATAAGATTGAAATTTTTCAGTAAAAAGACTATCAAAATATATTCTTATATATACGGAAATCCCGCTGTAATAATGCTCTTCCCACATACAGAAAGAATTTAAAATGAGAATTTCGCGCCATATTAACTTAATTGCCCGTATAAGTAGTTTGATACAATGAAGTAGTTGTTGGTTGCGTATAATGAGATGCTGCATCTTATTAAGCTCATGTTACCAGCGGTCAAGTTCTCAAGTATGAAAACTGATACCAAACACAATTAACTATTTTAAGATTGACCGTGTAGGCGTTTGTAAGCTTATGACGGTATTGAGTATGAAGTGGAAAGGGTAATAACCTTTGTTGTGTAATACTTATTTCTTTATATTATGTATATTATAAAATCAGACCTTGACTAGGACTCTATCATTAATAGTGTACCTTACTTTATCTACGAACAGTATTTATTTAAGGCTTACCAACTAGATATATAATTTAAAATTTTAGTTCATAATAATTCATAATATATCTACTTAAAAGCGTAGCAACAGTATTACTATTTCAAAAGTCCTAATACAGTTTAAATAAAAAATGTAATCTTACCAAAATTTAAAAAAAGAAAAAGAAAGTGTTCTGTGTCGCCAAGGGCATAGATTAAAAACTTCGAACTAGATTTTTTATTGTCGTGCACGAAATAAAAACTTTTAAAAATTATTTCCCTAAGGTGTTGAAGTTCCGAGGACAAAGTCTCGATTAAAATCCAGTAGCACAAGCTTTACAATAAAGTAGTCGAGAAATATAAAGGTTGAAAAGTAGTACTACTTGGTACCTATTTTAAATAAAGGACATGAAAACGGATAACATGTTTATTAAGTTCAACGAAAAATAACAAAAACAATTTCCGCGAAAATCGCCCGTAAACGACTACGGTAGACGTATACATATCCACAAGTGTTCTGTTCTTCCCATAAAGATCATTATTCAATAAATCAAAATCACAGTTCAATATAAAAAATGATCACTGAATATGGATCGAAAGTCCATCCAAAAAGACCAAAATTGATGCACATAATTCATGTCGAGCGTTTAAAGACAATGGTCACATGGAATGAATAAAAACGGTGAATTTAAGAAGCGTACACAATTCCCCTTGGTTAAGCCTTATGGGGACGAAACAATACGTCAATGGAACTTCTGAGGGGACACCGGCTTTGTGCGGGATCTTTTGTTTTCTTTCTGTCTTAGACGCGTGATTAGGCGTGATAATATTAGGAATAGCAATTAGAGTTATTCTCTGTAAGACTGCCCTATTTTAAGAAGAAATAAACCGCTGTCTTTATGTAAGTGACCGCCTCTGAGAATCAGTGCTATATATGCTTTGCGTTTAGCACCGTAAGACCCGAGTTCGAGGCCCAGGGAAACAAATTAAAAATTGTTACGGTCAGGCAGCGTATAGAAGACTTCACTACCTACTTAGTTATTTACTTAGCCTGTAAAGAAAAATGAAGAGACACAGAAATGTGTTTGTGTAAATGAAGAGACATAGAAATGTGCATGCGCCCGTGGAAGCTTTGGTGTGAATATAATAATAAATATCTACAGAAAAAATTAATTCCCATTTTTTCTAGCTCCGAATTCGGTTTACAAACTGAAGATATTTACCATATTATAATTCAATGCTACCAAATGGACGTAACACCCTTTTAGGCAAAAACAAATGTTACAAATCTCCAAAGGTGTAGATTGAAATACCTAGCTCACTGAGACCCACTGGGTACTGGTATTGGTGGGTACCGCTATAGACCTAATTTTTAGTTCGAGCATTCGGAAAACAGACCGCACAATATGCACATATGAACCCGGATTCATTAATCGATCGATATTTGGACATTTGCTTCCACCCGTTTGATGCCCGAAATGACCCGACGAAAACATGTTTACAAAAAAATATAAGTGTCGAGCGTGATAAGTGCCGGCGAGATTCGAACCTACGACCCAACCCAATACACCATCGAACGCGTCATAACGGGTAAAATACGGAGAAATACGTAAGAAACCTAATTAGGATATCCAAACGGTTACACAATTAGAACTGTTTCCTCCAACCCTTGTATAGACAACAATAAGTTATTCAAGCAAGCAATATCAACGTTGCTTTCTCGTATATCGTAACTTTCATCATCAGCTCCTCAATCAATTCGGACTTCCTTAGTTCGAGCCCCTAATTATTGTCCCCTTTATTTATTTAAAAGTAACACGATACGTCATCCACACTGTTTCCCGGCGGATGCTATACTCGTTAATGTCCATAATGTGTCCCAACCACTTATTAAGTGACTCACAGTTAATATTTGGATGTCTCATTGTTTTAATAAATATTAATACACTTTGAAGCCTCTACGCTATGTGTGCATTCTCACGTCGTACTTCATGTTACCAAGCGAGGTACTGTTATTTCTCACAGTGAAAAACTTGATGAGCTTAATAAGTAACTGTCTCGGCTATGGAGGTCCGCAATATTAAAACATAAAGGTGTTTATAGGTACTATTAGAAAATATCAATATTGAGAAATCAATCATTTATACCGCGGGAAGTTCCAAACGGAAATGTTGGAATATCGATTCCAATCTGTTCAGTAGTTAGTCGTAGTAAACACCAAAGATTCGAATCTGGGCACAAGCTATGGAGCCAAGTTAAAAATAAAAGCTTTTATTAAAAAAAATAACAAACATGCTTAACAGAAATAAGTTACAAAAGGATATAACATTAATGAGACCTAATTAACCATTATGGAAGCCAACGTACGCATAAGTCCTTGTAAAAGCTCATACCTACATGTATTTAAAATTTTAAATAATAAGATTGTTTATTTCATTTACCGTTTGTATTTTCGAATTGTAACAAAATAAACTAAACAGAGTATTTTAAGATAATATTTGACCGTCTCCATGGCTGTGTTATGTGCGTTGCGTTTAACACCGAAGGTCTTAGGTTCGAATCCCGGGAAAACAAGATTTAAAAAATAAGTTTCGGCCGGGCAAGGCACAGCAACTGATCATTAACATACCTGGATATGATAAAGATCAGTGAGAAATCAAAAAATGTTTCTCAATCATCAAACAAAGAGTTTCTAGTGCGGCATGGGGTCTGCCCCGTAAAAACTCGAAAATTTACTTTTAGAAGTTTCGTAGAGAATCATTTTTATACCAAACTAGCGACCCGCCCCGGCTTCGCACGGGTCTAGATTTTTTGACAAAAAAAAGCAGGGGTTGTATGTATATTTTAATGCCACATTATAAAAAAATAAAAACAAAAAAAATCATCCAAAAATTTAAAAAAAATTTAAGGGTGAACAACCCTTATCACTTAGGGGGATGAAAAATAGATGATGGCCGATTCTCAGACTTACTGAATAAGCACAAAAAATTTCATAAGAATCGGTCGAGCCGTTTCGGAGGAGTATGGCAACGAAAACTGTGACACGAGAATTTTATATATTAGAATGTAATAATTCCGTTATACTTCGTATAATTCTCAATTTATTTAATTAAGAACTAAGACATCTTAACTAACTTAATTATTCGTAAGTTAAAATTGTAAAACAACGTATACCACATTACACATATTAGGCTAAGAATATCATCAATTTCAATAACCCTTAACTCCACGAGCTTTATTAAAATTTATGTAAGTTTTATGAGCCATTTATTTGGTTTCTCAATCTATAGTCATAACATGTTACTTACGCGGTAGGTATAGTAATAAGGTTTTATTTATCAATAATTCAGATTCTTAGAAAGAGTTATTTATCTACAAAAATATAATACAGAATTTAGGAATGGAAACTGGCTATTTCTTTCGATTTTATATAAAATATTCGAAAATAAATAAGGTAAAATATCCACAAAAGATTCGCCAAAAAAGTAACGGATATTTCTTCGCCCACGGATATCCGTGGATACGGATACGGATATCTGGCACATCACTAATACTGTTATAGTGTGGTTTGGTAATAATATGTCCGTTATAAAATCACATTTTTCAAGACTCGATATTTCTGAGCTGATGAAAATTGATCCCGGGCAAAATAAAGGCGGGTCGACTTATAATAAACTAAAACCAAGCAGAACGAGGAAATCGATCACATAGGAACTATAGCGAACGAAGATAAACTCAATAAACAAAACATGATAAAGTGCAAGGTATTTGCAATTCATGAGTCATTCTATTGATCAAATATTATCGTGAATTGCAGATAGCTGAAGAGGTTATTAACCTCGTTCAGGGTGAGTTAGGTCGAGAGCTTATCATCTGGCAGTAGTCCAGAATGGCCTTTATTTGATGACGTCAAAGGAGTTATAAAGTTTACAACTGAATTAAGGTTCGACTTAAAAGCACTTTCAGATCAAAGATATTGTAATTTTGATATTTCCTTTATTATTAACCGATCACATATTCAAAGATGCTATCGTATATTAACAAATTCCTTACCGCTGTTCTTATTTTTAATTTTTTTTTCACAAATTATTTACAACAACCGCTTTTTTTTAAATAAAGACGACAGACGCGCATGAGGTTCACTTGATGGTCGGCGCTGTCGACCTGCTTTTTACTTCAAGCATTCGGAAATGCATAGACTGAAACCGAAACGCGCAAAGTGCACTTCACAGTTTTTCCATATATGAACGGTGGTTCGTTAACCGGTCGGAATTTTCCCACCCGTTTTAGGGCCTTGTATAATTATTGTGCAATAAAGTTGTTACATAAATAAATACAAAGCATACAATACAGTAATGTTCCAGCAATACTAATATAGCTACGTATCATCCCACTGAATTTTTAAACGTGTTACGTTTCAAAGTTCACACTGTTTCGATAGTTCTAAAACGAAAACCTTTTAATGAATTAGTCTATACGAGGTAGTTTTATTTTAAGTATCACGTTAAACTATTTAAACAATCCATTTAAATTGTTTAAACACTACAACTTAAGTAATTCTGATTGATATTTTGATTGCAAATATTTAAAGACAATTTAAAAATAATATAGAGTCAATCATTGACATAGTAAAACGTCAATGGGTACAACCTACAAGTTCAAATAAACTTCTACTGCACAGTTGACTTAAATATTTTTTACAGAATAACGACAAAGTGTCTACTAACTGCCATATTGTATTTTAGGAACAGTATAACTAAATATATTATCTAATATAAAATTAAAACTTTTCTATATCACTCTAATACGCGTAATTTTACTTCTCCTCTAATAAGTTAGTACTTAATTTAGTCATTTGGTTATTTGCCTTTTAAACCTTTATTTTCGCTCATGATGAAACCTCTTGTACTGCAATATTTTGTTGGGTTGATTAATACCCCGGAAGCTTTTCTCCTTTACCTTATTAATAAAATGTACTTACGAAGATCATTTTTATTTACTATAACTCGCGGTATTTTTCTTCATACGTAACTAAATAATTCTAAACTTTTTTAAACCTCTAATATTTCTATCATTCGCATAGAATATACCGATATACATTTTTTATTCGTCAATTCTATATTAAAAAGCTGGTAAAATTTTAAGTGGTGGATTGTCACAGTATTTCTAAGTCTCCTGAAAAATTGAGAAAATATAGATACTGTCTTTTATTAACGCGAGTATCACACATTTAAATAAAATACTGTATACCGGATTAAAACGCGATTTATTATTTAAATTATTTATCCCGACGTTTCGGATGCTTTTCAGCAACCGTGGTCGCGGGAGACTGAAAGATGACAGTTGTCTTATACTTGAAATGTCACAAAGTTGCCATATTTAATTCAATTAAATTAAAAAATAATCTATTAATTTAGGTAACACAATGTACATCTATGAACGTCATTAAAAAATAATACATATTAAATTACTAATACTACTAATATTAAATGCTTCTAATTGTGACTGTGGTTTAAGGTAAAAGTCCCCATTATGAGACACTTTTCGACGTAGGTCGAACATTCTCGTTAATATAAAATATATTTGAATGAAAAACCCGATATTTATTGTGTTATCTGTTAATTTTATGATTATTACGCCAATATTCCTTGTTTATAATAAATTTTAAGTTAAAAATTAATAAAAATAAGCATTTTTTGGAGGCACCTCTATGACCCTATTTATGAGACAGTTTAAAGACACATGTCCCGAGTGTCTCATGATACAGGTCCCTATTTTTGAGACACTTAAGAAATAAAAAAGATCGAATATATTTTATGTATTTATTAATTTGAGATCATTATAATTATAAAATAAGAAATTATTTCAGATCTTAAACAGCAAATAATAGATTTTTCCGAAATTAAACGACTAATCAACACAAATTATATAAATAAATTTATTTTTCTTCTTTGATTTTTTTTGTAATTCTTTAACTTGAGCCATTAGTTTTTTTTTTCTTCTTGCAACTTTTTTTTATGTTTCTGTTTTTCTTCTTTCATTTTTTTCATTTTTTCCTTTTCCAATTGTTGCTGGTACCATTCATCGGAGGTTCCCACAGATGGTAGCTTCGACTTGCCTGATTTTTCAAGTTTAAATCTTTTTTTTTTGGTAAATAATCTGGCGGTAAAGTATATATCTCCTTAAATGGTCTTTTCGGCGACATATCTAAAAATAAGAGTTTCTCTTATAATTTTGTCAATTATTTTTAAAAATAGTTCATAAGTAATTATTCTATGTTACCTTTATCAATAGCTGTTGTTGTAGTCTCATCAATAGAACGATGTACGTCAGTTTTTTGAGAAACACCATTTAAATTTTCTTTCTCGAGTTCTAAGAAAACAATTACATTAATAATATAAATTTATTAAACATAAAAATAATAATTCAATATTTGATGAATCATATTTATTTCTTTTAAGCTTTGTTTTCATATGTTTTTTATCGGAATTTGCGCACAACACTTTTGGTTTGTTTGATTTTGAGTGATTTTTTTTTATCCTCTTGGATCTCTGTTTATTTCCCATTACCTCAGATTATTATTTTAATTTATCTGTTATTTACTGGTGGTATACAATCTGAAACATTTAACAAATTAATAAAATATACAGTTAAAAATTATAAATTAAATTAAAATATTTAATTGAAAAAATAAATAAATTTTCTCGTAAAGTCAATAAAGTCAATACTTAATTCCACAATTTTAGGTTAGATTTATACACTAGTCACAAAAATTAAGGGATATAAAAAAAATTCCAAATTTTTGGGTGATTTTCAACGAGCTGTAACTCCGAGGAAAACGGCCGTACAGAAAAAATAAAAAAAGCAAATTGTAGCTCCATGTGTCTAGTTTACTAGATTTACGCTTCAGTGTGTGTGTGTGTGTCTGTGTGTTCGTCTGTGCGTTTGACAACGTGATATTCGACGATGCATCAACATGCAAGAGCACTTACGAGCTGTGATTCGGAACAGAGGTGGCAATACACGGTTCTGAACTGTTACTGCCGTGTGTACAGAGTTCCTTCAACAGCTGCAGACAGACAGACAGCAAACGCACAGACGAACACACAGATACACAAAGACACACACACACAGAAGCGTAAATCCGACCTAGCAACCTCCACGTGGTACGCTTTGGGTAACGCTAATGCCGGCGGTAAAACAGCAGTCTAAAAAAATCGAGAAAATTTCGAAAAAAATTGAAAAAAATTTTTTTTTTTTTCAATTTTCTTAAACAGTTAATCCATTTGATAAAAAAATAAAGATTTAAGAGAGAAAAAATTTTTTTCATTGAAAAAATGAATAAAAATCACCAAATTGCTCATAATGGTGATTTTTGCAAAAGCAAAGAATTTGAAGCTTCGGGGCACAATGAAAAAAAAATCGAAGCGCTTTGAATTTTTGAGGGATTTTAGGGGACACTTTGAGGTTAAAAAATTACCGACGATATCCTTCGTTCATCCATTTTATCCAAAGTTATACCAAGTTATCCAAATATCCTTAATTATGCGAATTTTTGTCTTTTTTTCAGTCCGAGATTTCAATTCAAAAATTTTTTTTTTTCTAAAAGATGTTTACCTTTTCTTATAGAGAATATCGTTTCAGTTTTCAAAACCCTCCTTCGATTTCCTATACGATCATTATTTTCAGAGTTATTGGTTATCAAAGTCAAAAAGAACTTTTTTGCTTTGATTGACGATAACTCCGCGGCAAATCGTCCTACAGGCTTTTTGAATACGTCAAATTAAAGAGTATTAAATTCCCTAAAAGAGCTTTTAAACGAAACAATCAAAAAAAAATTTTTGAAGCCCGTGGACCTTTTTTTAAAACGAGAAAAAATTTGTAAAAATTTTTTTCGGTAGTATTCTTAGGATTTCTCCAGGACCTGGACATGATAAAATATAAACATAATTTCATAGTCATATCTGAAAACTAAACACATGGAGCTACAATTTGCTTTTTTTATTTTTTCTGTACGGCCATTTTCCTCGGAGTTACAGCTCGTTGAAAATCACCCAAAAATTTTTTTTTTATATCCCTTAATTTTTGTGACTAGTGTAATTTTACGTTATTTAACTTAAAATACTTACTTATATGAAAATATTTAATAATGTATTAAAAGCCAATCCTCTATACAATCCAAATGTTATATTTTAACAATTAATATCACTCATTAATAATATAAAACTTTATAAATATACGTTGTCTCATCTAATCGGGACGCACATGTTCGTATTACAAGATACACTGACTAAAGTGTCTCATACACCGGTACGTTCAAGTTTGTAAGTGTAGGTATTATGAGACACTCAAATATAAAATATTATTCTCATAAAAAAGCATAAATGCGTATAGAAATGAAATCTAAAACTCATTAGCTTTCAATTAACATATAAATTATGTATATAAATATAACACACAATTATTTTAACCCGACTGAAAAAATTGCTTGGTCATTGCAGTTTAACTCTTTATAGTCGTTGTTTCAAGTGCAGATATCAAACCATGTACTATTATAAATTTTTTTTTATTATTATTGGGAAAGAATCAACAGTAAGACTTGTAAATTGCTTTCAAAATCGATGAAAAAATAAGCTTATAATTTTTTTTAAAAGTGTAATTTCGTATTATTTTTATAAATTAGTATATTTACGTTATGTATCATAAATAGGGACAATGTCTCATAATGGGGACTTTTACCTTATCCTACATTGGATGGATTGTGACTGTGGTTTATCCTACATTGGGCAAACTAAACGTAGCATTTCAAACCGACTTAAGGAACACATTGCGGATATCAAAAACAGACGTCACTCTAAATCAGCAGTATGTGAACACACTCTGGATAAACCAAACCACTACATACGTTTCGACCAACCAAAAATCCTTGCAAAAGAAAGTAGATTCTTTCCCAGACTAGTACGTGAGGCTATTGAAATTAAAAAACATCCTAACTTCAATAGAGAAGATGGTTTGAGACTTTCCAACACCTGGGATCCAGTAATTAAAAATCTAAAGCCCCAAATCCAACATACTAAAAAACAAGAGGACACCGTTAGTCAATATTGTCATAATATAGAAAATTACAGTAAATATCAACTCCGTAGGAATAGATGGCGTTAATATGTAATTATTGTAAAACAAAAACTTGGCGATTAAAAAGAGTGGCGGCGAGTTTCTTGCCAGTTCTTCTCGTCCGCTCTACGCCCTTGATTTGTTAACTGGTAGTAAATGTAAAATTAGAAGCATTTAATATTAGTAGTATTAGTAATTTAATATGTATTATTTTTTAATGACGTTCATAGATGTACATTGTGTTACCTAAATTAATAGATTATTTTTTAATTTAATTGAATTAAATATGGCAACTTTGTGACATTTCAAGTATAAGACAACTGTCATCTTTCAGTCTCCCGCGACCACGGTTGCTGAAAAGCATCCGAAACGTCGGGATAAATAATTTAAATAATAAATCGCGTTTTAATCCGGTATACAGTATTTTATTTAAATATAGATACGTTCACCTGACTCTTACACCGCGAACTAAAATAACAACTAATAATTAATTAGAGTATCTAAACTAAAATTTGAAACCAGTTATTTGTCAAATTGTCTCATTTTCAGGAGCTATTTGAAATTAACTTGTTATTAAACAGCGTTTCGTGAAGCTGCTAACATAACGACCGTGTAAGTGAACTTTGTTAATTAATACTACATACCTTGTGGCTTGTAATGTACATTTTGAGTAAAACATGGTTTAGTTTGAGAGGAATAGTTTCCACCAGGATAACTAGGATATATACAGGTCTCAGCGAAACTTCAGTATTGACTTCACTGAGTTTCTATGTACAAACAAACCATGAATGTAGATACATCACCATAGCAACATCGTGTGTGTCAAAGGATTGCTTCTTTTTATTATGTTAGACTAGTTTCTTCTCATTAATAAGGCTCATTTGATGGTAGATTGACCTCAACCACAGAACATCAGTCAATGATGCGCTGTCGACCTACTTTTTACTTCGAGCATTCGGAAATCCGTAAACTGACGCGGTGTTTCGTGTGTCTAATGACCGAGTCTATAAACGCTTATGAACACTGAGAGTTACTAAAAAGTATTTTTGTCTCCTATATTGTACCTGTAGGTATATAATGTAACGTAGACATTATATGAGAGAGACTCAAGAACATTTTAAAGACTCAACTTTGATTATCTTCTCATTCATCAGTCCGCCCTTAAATATAATATGAATGCAGGTGATCTTTATTTCTTTCTCATCAATCACCGTACTTTTCAAACATCGAGTAGTAACTTAAGAAGGGCTCATAAAATAAAATTGATTATCAATTTGAAAGTACATAATAAACTTACACAAACACGAAAATTATTACAACAAGTTCACATTTACTGTTTCTAAAATATTTCAGTTTTCAGTGTGTAATTAAATAGTGCTTAAAATAAGCAACTAGTTTCCACTGTGAAGTTGCACTGCATTGCAGTTATCTAAATACTGTTCTCGTAATTACGATTCAATATAATGTACAACGTTCAAAACTGTAGGAAGCGGTTTTCATTAATATTACAAACTAAAATGATATATTTTGTGTTCTAAAAATATATGTAATTCATTCATATTTGTATCAAAACATTAATTTTGTCGCACATTTAATGTAAAACTTTCAAGATATTGAAACGTTCCTATCGGGATAAAAATAATCCAAATAAACCTGGTGATTTTTTTATTTATTTATAATTCCGTATGCGCGAAGTAAAAAGTAGGTCAAAAGCGAATATTAGCGACTCTGTGGCTGGGTCAAGTGAAGCTCTTGCTCCGCTGTCAATATCTAACATAAAAAAATGTTCAAATCGAATTTTATTGATTATTATTAATTATTAATTACAAAATCAAATACGGTACTAATTAAATAAAATTAAAATTACCTTTATTTCACTTTTTTTTTATTTTTCATTATAACGATTATTAGGACAGGATTCTTTGCCCTTTTTTTTTAATTTTATACACATACGATTATCGTTTTTGACAAATTGGAAGCAACAGGCTCTCAAAATGTCCGTAATTATTGCGCTTTCGTATCTGGCGGAGTGGTCCATAAGTGCATTCATGGCTATTTATATTTAGACACATTGTTCGACTACGGTGAAGCTGTAACCACAGAGGAGGTGGGCAGAGGAGAAGCGACAACGAAAGAGCTTACACACGTATCTTAAAAAAAAAAATTATGGTTTTTGTTCGCACACTTTTGTTAGTTTGGATTACTAATAAATATATAAGTGAAACCCAAGTCATCAGGTGAGGCATGGGTAGACACATTTATGTGCCTGTTTCACTGAAATTTTTCTTTACAGGCAAGTAGGTACCTTATTTTGTTCACCGAGATCCGAACCCAAAGCCTCCGGTAAGTTCTAATCGCATACCATTAAGTTATGGAGGTGGTCCAATATCATACTGTATCAGGAAGAAAATAGGGTTTTATCCCGAGTAAACATTCTAATTATATTAGCGTTTAATCGTGAGATGGATAACTGGTATAACTTCAGAAAGAGATTTCTGATGTTTAACCGTACCAAACGATATACTTATGAAAAACATAAGAGTAATTTAGTACCATTGCCAATGTTTATTACCGTGTAATATTTTGTTGAATTTAAAAAAAAGGCTCTTTTTAAAAATTATTAGTGAAATTATGAGAAACTTGCTCAAAATGCAAATCCGACAATTTTAATAGGGATAGGCAATATAATTCTAATTTGACAATATTCTATTCCAATATCAATTGAAAACTATATTAATTAAAAGCTTTTTACTGGTTTTTAAACGCTCTAGCGTATTTTGTGATCGCTCCGCTCGCCTGTCTTTGAAGTCATGGGCGTAATGTTGAACTGAATTATACGATCCTTCACTTGAATTCGTGGTCGGCGCCGTTTATCGAGCCACTTATGGACAGAAATAGCCATCATGCACAACACTAATGAATCGTTAATGTTATTAATTGTGTATATTGTAATGATTGATTTAATCAATCAAGTATTGCTTTTTTAGGCGTCCATTAAGATTATTCGATTGAATTTAACATTGATGCGTGCGATTTTATTTGCAATAATCATTTACATATTAAACATGTGTAATGGGAATTCAATTTGTTTCAAGAATGCAATAATACATAGGTTACCTCTCTATATAGTATAAAACAAAGTCGCTTCTGTCTGTCACTCTGTACGTTTAGATATTTTAAACTACGCAACGGATTTTAATGCGATTTTCATCCAGAGTGATTCAAGAGGAAGGTTCAAACGTATAGTTCAAGGTTTATAAGTGGTTCAAGATGTCGGGAGAAAAGAAAGCTTTCGGCGAAAACGCTTTATTATTCTTTTGACATTGACACATTAGTATCTACATTGCACCCGTGCGAAGCCGGGGCGGGTCGCTAGTAATTAACAAAACTATATAATGTTCAATTTTAAGTGCTTTTTTTTTACTATAATGCAATTTACGACGTTTATTTGCACCAAGATAACATATATCTTAATTTCACCTTCTTAAATGCTACCATTAATACATCAAGAAGCGATAACTTCAAAGAAAGTTGTCATGAGGTAGCATTTTAACAACTTAAGTACGTGCTAAAGCTTAGTGAGTAAACGTTGATCTTAGATTAAATTTATGTTACGTAGAGGTCAGACTAGCTTATCTTACTTATCAAAAGACACTTAAAGAACTTAAGCTCCGCTTTCTACGAATGCAGCCTGAGAAATGCTGTCCTTTGTGTGAAGTATTAGTTTTATAAGAGAATTTATAATGTTGTTATTACTCACGTAGAAGTACTGACTTACGTCCCAACTTGACTACTTTAACTTTGGCAAAGATGTTATTGAAAAATATTTGATAAGAAATAAGGTGGGTATGCTTTTAGATTTTATCATCTTCATTTTTAATAAATATGTACTCAAATTGATGAAGTCTTATTATATTACACGCAAATGCATAGTCGAAATAACTAACATCACCGCATACACAAATTCAAGTCCGACCAGTCATCACAAGTAGCACCCGTTCACGAGTATGACGCATGGCCAGCCATCTGCCCCCTCGCCATATTTTAGCAACCCGACGCATGGATGCCGCCATAAGCAATGACATTTAAGCGAGCATGACGATCCTTGAAATGTGAACTTGGCTACATAAGATTTTAATTGATTGATATGATATTTAACAATAATATAAAGATTTATGTTATTGTTAGATGTCGTGCATGAGGTTCACTTGATTGTAGGTGATCCAGCCACAGAACATTGATCAATGATGTGCTGTCAACGTCCTACTTTTTACTTCGGGCTTTGCAAATACATAGATTAAGACCTAAAAATTAGCTATTGGACCAAAGCTATTTTTTTCAGTTTTAGTCATTACTAACTTAAAGGATTAATTAGTCATAAAACAAACACAACGTTCTTATTACCAACAATTTCCGCAGGACCGACGAGTGTCTAGATAGAACAGATCGCATAAAATCATTAGCGAACTACAATTACAGCTAGAACAATGGTGAGAAAGTGCTTCGAGAATGAAATTCACCGCACTCTGGGAAAAACAATGCAAATCACATTTCTCGTCTTTTTGCCGACTGTCTGTACTGTGGCGTAAAAAGGAATTTAATAATGACGTGCTTCGCTTGAACTTTTTATGAAATTTGCGCCTGTACACTTGTACCTACATAATTTCTTAAGGTTACTATGTGAAAAAATACCTTTAAGTTCTTAAGCGTACATTCTTATTATGGCCTTTAGCATAACTCTAAGTACAGTTATGCTCACATTCGTCGTTTGTCTGAAAAACATTCATGTTTTGTTTATGTATAATAGCTGAACCAAGTGCAGATAAACTGCGAAGAACAATAATATATTCAATCTTATAAGACAAACAGTTGCAACTCTCACTATTTACCACACAATACGCATTTCTGAAAACACTTCTACGAATACGCATCTAAGATTCTCAATCCGTAAACAATGGATCATTATTGGTAGAATCCCTTTCACATTCAGCGAGCAAACATGAATTCAGTCATAGATTCTTCAGATCCGGTGGTCAATTTTTTAAACGCTATATAATATTTATGTATTTACACCATAACTGATTATTATTATTATTTATTTATTTCAGTTATTATTTTATATTAATATATTATGTTATCAGTCGGCCCGTGATCACGCTGAAAAGCATTTTTTAAATTAATTATCTTTTTCTGATCAAAAAAATATCTAATCTATAAGATATTATAATTTTCTTAAATTTTGGCTTATTAAAAAAATATTGCACGATCTCTTGCAGAAAAAATATGTATTTCTTTATGAGCGATCAGTTTTCTTTGCGATCGTTTTATTTGTATCATAACAAATTCTTCATTCATAAATGTATTGTTGATATAAATTCTGTGCAAGTGCTTAGTACTTTAAACTATAGCTATATAAATTTTCCATTAATTCCCCTCAACTCTATCGGGGATAGTCAGATGAATCCCTCATTTGACAATTTCACAAAGTGTAATCTAGCCATCAGTAAAAACTTAATACCTACGGGAAAGTAGAGCCAATTTTTCAAGCATCATTTATCACACGTAAAATCCACTGACAGCAACACATTTATACACTTCATGGAGATGTTCTTTTGAAATACGATACATGTTATGGATTTCGATACGTTTTCGCGAGAAGATACTAGCTTAAAAGCTATGTAAATGATTAATTGATTACTTTGAAACGTGTTAGGTAAGGATTATTATAACGTCATATAATTAACGTCATAAAACTTTATTTTTCTTGTATTTTATGTCAAATTCAGAATTCAACAAGGAATGAGACTTAAGTAAAAATCTATATTATACATAATTATGTAATATAAATCTCGTGTCATGGTTTTTGTGGTCGCACTCTTCCAAAACGGCTCGACCGATTAAAAAGAATACCTATAACCCCAAATTTTCACTTTGCTCAGCGTAGTGGGTACGGTTCAACTAATATATATGAATATTATAAAGAGGAAAGATTTGTTTGTTCGTTTGTTACGATTTTACTCAAAAAGTACTCGACCGTTTTTAAAAATTCTTTCAGCAATTTTTTTATAGTACATCTATATAAATCTATGTTTTACAAAACATACAATAAATTTTATAGACTACTGCCACGTTATTTCCTGAAGTAAAATAGCAATAATACTCCCTAGAAGATCGTGGTGCAACCTCTTTAGATTTCAAGATGATAAAGTTTTAGTTGTAAAACTAATTAATTACAGTATGAAAATCCTCATTTTTGCTACCTTCTATACTATTTTTTCCTTTGGAGTAGCTCGGTAGCTTGCAAAGTGGCTCGTCAAGGTCCACAGCGCGGTCGTCAATCTAGTTTACATAGACGACACAGTCTGTTTGCCACAATGGACTATAACCGTTTACCACAATCCGAAACAAAATATCATAAAAATAAGCTGTGTATACACTTTGGAAAACGATATTTTTTCTTCCTTGATGAATCGACTTAATTTTTAGCCAAGTAACGTAACTATTACTGACCGATTAATTATGGCCACATCTATACTAATATTATAACACTAGCTGATGCCCGCGACTTCGTTCGCGTGGGGATCGCTTTATGCTGAACTTTTGAGCAAGCTTTCTTCATATTATATATCCTCCATCCTCTGTACTTGGTGATTTCTTTTCGGAAAGAGCTATCGGAGTAGTCATTGACGGTTGCTTTTGCATCATATTATCGACATGTTTAATGGTGGTTGAGGTTGGGGTTCAAATGATGATTTGAAATTCAAAAAAAAAAAACAAAACAAATTTTACGTCACCAAAATGCAGATATGTGTCTTTTTTCCACTAATCAGAGTTCAGTCGAAGATTGGATTCAATGCATTTTCCGTATTAAATATATGCACGAAATTTGTACGGGGGTTTGAAAATACTTGCGACACATGGAAAAAAACGCCAAGAAAATGTCTAAATACGAATAAAATGAAGGTATGGAGAAATGCAACGTAAAATGAATGAAAAAAAATAGTATGGCCATGTTGGCCAAATACTTAATTTTTAATAAATTTAATTAGTGTGGAAGATACTATATCCACCTCTATATTTATTTCATTTAATTGATCACTTTTAATTTCAGATATTTTTGTTTAATTCCCTTGGAAAGGAAAGGATTGATGAAAATGCGAAATAAACGATCTCATAAGAAATACATTTTTATATAATAGAATAGTTCAATAATACATTTTCTATTTTCAATATTAGTTCTTTTAAAAATATAAAAAAATAAATACAAAAAAATATTTCCCTGAGAGGTGATTCGAACTCGCATCTGAAATTACGTAGTACGACCGTATATCCACTATGCCACGAACACATATCGAAAAACGGCGAAATTATCAAACTATTTCATTTACATATCAAACTGTGATTGACATCTGACAATTCGAAAAAATTCAACGCGAGTCAGTTTTCATTGCAATTTGTTGAAATGATGCCTTTAAAATAATATTTAAATGATGATAACTTTTTTTTCCGACAACCGATTTCGATGAAACAAAGCCTATATGTTGCCCTGGACTTTGCTTAATATATTTGTATAAATTACGCGAAAATCGGTTCAGTATCTTCGGAGATTAGCGTGAACAAACAGACAGACAGACAGACAGACAGACAGACAGACAAGAATCTTAAAAATTGCATTTATGCATTCTGCTACCCTTCTTTTATCACCCCTCTTAATTTCTGGTAAAAATATTTAGTGAAGCGTAATTTCGATCCTACTCTTTTATTATATGTATATTATATGTATAGATAGATAAAGCTGAAGAGTTTGTTTGTTTGAACGCGCTAATCTCAGGAACTACTGGTTCGAATTGAAAAAATATTTTAGTGTTGGATAGTCCAATTATCGAGGAAGCCTTTGGGCTATATAACATCACGCTATGACCAATAGGAGAGAAGCATCAGTGAAAAATATTGCAAAAACGGGGAAAATTATCCATATAAAACTACTCAACCGGTTTTATTATCATGATCTGATACATTGCACCCATGCGAAGCCGGGGTGGATTGCTAGTTAATTTATATGTATTAAGTAAATATAAATTATCATTTAAATTTTGTCAGTGATTTCTAAAAGAGATTCCGTATAATGACAATTTATGTCCATTTGTTTATTAAACAAATAGTATATTTAATATTGCTATTGAAAAGGAGTGAAAGACATCACCCATTGTCGTACCAGCCGGAACACTTAAACTTGCCGGTATAAGCCAAAAGGCGGTATCTCTTATATTATTTTTTTGCACTTTGGATAGCTAATACTAGTCTGAATTAATTTTACTAAGCTCTTAGCTCAAACAATCCCTTAGAATAGATTTCTTATCTGAAAGGTTTACAAAATATCAACTTTTATACTATGTCAATGTCGAAAATTTCGAAAGTGTTTTGTGATTTCGCTTTTAGGCTTTCAATCGTGGGTCTGCGAACAGTATCAGAATTTCTATTTATTAAATAATTTCAAGAATTAGGTACCTACCTCATTCTGTATTTAGCCGTTAAAGTAATCCTATTACACAATAAAGCCGAACAGTACAATAACCGAAGCACTTGAATCTTGCGTCTAGCCGAGACAATAAAACACGCGTTATGAATATTAAATGCAGCTCGTGTATTCAAGTTTTCCGCTTCCAGAGCCACTTGACAAGTAAAAATAAACCATAATGAAAGTAAACCATGACTGACATAAGTGCTTGGTCATTACAAGCTCGGCTATCAACGTAAAGGCTTAGGAATGCATTCATTTCAATAGGGACACGTGGCATAGGTACTTGTTGATAGATTTAGACTTCTTTCTAGATTGAAATATATTTACTTGAAAAGGATCATCCATCCAGGAGGAGGCCATCGTAATATAAAAGCTTGTCTATGGTACGATGCTAGTTATATGGTAACTATCATCTACTATGCAGAGGGTTAACCTCTTCGAATCATCACCATAGAGTTACACTATGTAGAGTATATCACGCTTGAAAGTACGCACTCAACGACACGTCTGTCAATTTTGTGCTGTCGACGTATTAATCGTCTACTGTCATCACTGATACCAATGCGTAATCTGCAGTTCATTTGAATCAGGTCTTTAAAAGAATAACAGTTTTTTTGCCGACTTTTCTTGATAAAAGCATCATTTCAATCCGGTGGTTGCTTAAACATTAACAATTCAAAAGCACTTGTCAAACTTAAATTTATAGCAATCGCTCTCTCCCGTTTCATGAACAAAGTGATCAGATATATAGAACAAATTATTTGAATAAACCACAATTACTTCTAGATCTTTGTGTCATGGATGATAAATTCTTACCATAAACCGACCTGAATTTCAACGCAGAAGCTATGAACTGTAACAACAGTTATTGACCGCTAGACCATCACTCTTAGGACGTAAAAATATCAAACATAAGCAATAAAATAAGCTTTTACGATTTAGCCCATATAATACCTTAGATTTTGAGGAATTCCGGATCGAATGCGAAAAGTTTTGTTACTCTTCTTGTCTTTGAGTTATTACTCAAAGACTAACGCGATTTGGAATTTTATAAAGAAATAGCTCAAAGTAATGAACAGCACAGTCTTAGTAGGTGAGTGGAAAGGAGGTAAACTAATTGCGAACGATATTGATAAACATAAAAAAAAATAATCATGACTCCCCTCAATATTCAATTCAAATGCTTTACCAAAATGAACGTCAAATGAATTCCAAGTGGGGCATATAGACGACCCATTTCTACGTCTGTTTCACTGATCATTTATCTTTACAGGCAAGTAAGTGATCAACCTTATGTGCCCTGCCCGAACGAAACATTTTTTTTTAAATATTATTTCCCCGGAATTTGAACCCTCTGGTGCTAACTATTCGCACTGTGAATGTCCAGAGCAGTATCAATAATTTTAATACCTCTATCATAAAAGCACTACAGTTTTGAATTCTAGTCAGAACTGTTATTAAATATTTTCATTCGCTTTAGATACTCGTTCCACTCTGTTGTTAGATTTACGCAAGTTACAGAAATGTTTGGACTTCACACAAATGTTCATTCAATTTGAACAACTAAACTAAACTATTGCGGCTCTTATTAAAATTTTCACGGAATTAATATAACCGTTGCATATATGTATGTTTTTTATTTTTCAATGTTACAGCCAGCAACGGAAGTAAATAAATCTGGTAGCTATTACTGGTTTATAACAAATAATTTAATAAAAGGAACCATTTATAATTATATTAGTAAAATTATAGATAATAATATAAAGTATTTTAAAATCAATAATTAGTTATATTTCTTCTATAAATTCGTTGTTAATTAATATTCTTATTCTTAACATTAAATTATTAAAATTTCGAAATGCTAAGCGACTAATTTCCTGATTTTATGTATTTTAAAATTTTAAATAGTTTTTTGTGTTCTTTTTTATTTATTGCAAAAGTTCTCTTCTTGTTTTTATTGTTTGGTCTATCTTATTTTCTTACTACTACTTTTTTTAAAGAAATAACACTGATTTTTTCATTTGAGTCCAATTAGAAACCACATAGTCTAATCCCGGGATAGTCCCGGGATCCCGGGATTACGCATCAAAAATCCCGTAATCCCGGGATTGAAAAACATGCTCGGGATTGTGTTCCCTACTGACCGTACACATTTTCAAGCGTTTATCAGTATATTCCAAACTCCAAGAAGCCCTCTTTAATTTGTTACCAGTAAGTAGCGGCAGACAAAAAACCGCCATCTTGACAGTGAAATGGCGGAGAAAATTCACAGGACTTCCTCTGAACCGGTCTAAAACGATTGTGGCACCACCGGTTATCGGAAGCGCAAAAACAACTTGAAAAAGGAAAATCTTTGTAAAAACTGGATCCGACGGAAATGAAGTAATTCGTGATAATATGTCGCAGATTTCATAAAGTTAACACGTTTTGATGTTCATACTATTTTAGGATTAATATTAATAATTAGAACAATAAAAATACGTTCCTAAGGAATCCGAAATCGGTACACTGTTTTCAAATATTTTAGCATTACTAATTTAGAATATATTTTAGAATAATAATATTAAAATTATTATTTGTTTTAGGTATAATTTTTCAAAACACAGAATGCACTCATTTTTATTACCTATAAGATTATTAGAAACAATTTTGATTTTTTTCCGTAACTCAAATTCTTAAGAGGTACGATATTTTTTCTTTAAGAGGACTTTGCTCAATAAAAGTCTGTATTTAATTCTATAACATTACACAAAAATGAGCATTACTATACAAATTACCTCTGGGTATATAGTTTGATTACAACTGAATTAGAGCCATGCACCTTGATATCTTATCTTTTATCAGTTACGATTGCGACCTGCAAATAACCTATTTAATGTATATGACCTAGTAATCTATTAATATAATAGATAGATTTTTTATTTTAGTTAAGAAGATAGAGAAGGGATAGTATATTGTCACGTAATATACAAATTGCCCTACGTGTTAACATGATGTATGTGATGTGATTCACGCGACCTACATCATGTTCAAAGTAAAGATCGTATAAGATAAAATATAATATGTATGTTGACCTAACCTCTGTAAGGACGTGACGGTTTAATTAACGGCTTCGTATGATAATATTCTCGCTGGGATATGTTTGAAACTGTCATATCAAATGAGCTGTTTTAAATTTTATTTTACTAAAAGAAAATATAGGCCATAACTTCATTTCTTAAAAAAACATGGCCACCAAAAAATATAGTGGAAAGAAAAATAATGATACTTTTTTCGGTTTATACAAAAAAATAATAATAAAACTTTTCTAATTTTCACGCCACTCTTTTGAATTACAATTAAGCATACAGCAAATAACACATCAGTTAAAACACATAATGATTGTGATTACAATTACATAAGAACATTACATTCAGTCATTAGTCGTCAATTATTTTAATAACAGGCCATAAAGGTAACGGTAATCCATTATTACAGAGAGCAAAGACCTTGTGATCTATAGATTCATTCGACTGTAGTAATTCAAATTGTAACAGCTTTCACTCAAGTGCAATCAAAGTCGCTTATCCAACTGGTTATTTACGTCCAGGAAGTATAGCCATCAATAATAAGAGGTATTAGCAGATACGCCTCGAAGCACTTATTGCCAAAAGGAGGAAATAACACGTGCCTTACGGATGGGAGAGAGCTGAATTAGATTTAGATATCAAGGATTAAAAGAATACAAAGACAAGCGAGAACACAATACAAATAAAACAAAAGGATTATCTTTGTTGAATGTATTTAGTTGAGACTTGTATTGAAGGTATTATTTAGCAACAGTAATTTTAAGAATAAATAGTATAGAAATGATATAAAATGGAAGTTACTAAGTTAATTGTGAAGAATTTCAGAAGAATATATTATTTATGGTCAAGAATCAAACGAATGTACATTTTATAGCAATATTAATTAAAGACAAAAGTTATTACTTAATAGTTGTAGAATATTTTTATGCATTGGTAGAATTTATGCTAGAAATGTAATCAGAAAACCTCATTCATGTCCTTCATCATGATGTTAATATTGATGATCGAGATAATATATCTTGATTCATCTTGACCTCCCTAAATGATGTCGTACTACGTGAAACTTTCTAAGTGATGATGATGCTACTTATCTTAACAGGCTCTGGTCATAATCAGAAATGGTCATGACTTTGTAAAGAGCCGTCAACAGACTACATCCCATTACGCCAATCTTGCACAGTTAATACTTGGTTAATGTGCTCAAATAACAAGGGTAATGACACGACAGATGTGTTAAATTCGTCTAAATTGTTTGGAATGTATATGTATATATGGAGGATGAAATACATTCACAGTTTAACTCTGACAATTATAATGATTTAAATTCTCATTTAAATGCTTTTAATGGTGTACTATTACTAAGAACTACTACATATTTCAGATGAACACTGGGAGATTAAAAAAAAACAAGATTAATTATGTATTCTTATTATGAAGATAGAGATTTTATTTATTAGTTTGAAAACCGTATTATTGAAACTCCGGAAATGATTTGTAAAACTTTTTCATTTATAGAAATGCCCACAATATAAAATTTGGTTTTGCGTTATTAATATATTAAAAATTGCAAATGAAATCCGAAGAAATTATTCTGTTTGATATCTATATGTGTGTGGCCTTATTGCTCAAACTAATTATTCCAAGGCAACCTGGAGAAAAAGGAATTGATGCCTGAGATAGGATTTCTCCATCTTTTTCTCCTTTTAGGTGTAAAAGATATAAATATACAATAGTAGGAGTAAATATACGTACACATAATATAAATATACAACTTTATAATTTTATCAATCTTGATAGAATCCGTGATTCAGCGTTGATATTCGATTCAGTCAGCGATAACTGTTTGCGATTCGTAATGAGAAATCTACAACTAAGATAAATCTCCGACGAACTGTTTCTTGCACACTTCACGGTAATTTACGCCAGATTGACTCGACTTCGAGTCGGATAGTGAATGCATAAAATGAATTATTATAGTGTATCGAAATGTTTAATTTGATGGATTCATAGGATTTATTTGGAACTTCTATCACCATTTCATTTTGGTTAAAAGTGTTAGAAATAGTATCTTATTAGATCCCAATATTCCCATACTCATTAAATTACGAGAATGGATTATTTATAATTACTATCATAAATTATTATTAGTTTTTACTTTGAATTTGATATTTTGGTAGTGATTATCTTTAAAAAGAACAATTCTAAGGTTTGGACCTTTGAAATTATATTCTGTTCCATTCGTTATTTCTAACACGCTTACCTTATTCATAACATATCCGCATAATTTTTGTACTTTCTGATTGATATCTCTTACATAAACTCATCCTCTATCTAGTAGGTATATTATATATTATAGCTTAATAATTCTTTTAAATTCATTCATTCAAAATAAAATTTTTAGGTAAGAATACGTCAAGAGGCTATTTCTTTTGAACAAATCTGCTCTAGCCATAATAACATAGAACTGATAACGGACGGTAGATAGATTTGTTCTAATATTGTATATTTCTGAATTGTTCCAAGAAATCTGGTTTTCATCGTATTGTGACTTAGGTACCTACGCGTATAACGGGCGACAATGGTTTTTGCACATCTAGGCCTTCTCTATCCGTGAGTTTTAAAACGGGAAACGCACGTTTAGTTGCCAATTGTTTGGTCAGTATTCGTTAACTCTACTGATTTTTTATTAATGATATTATGCAGATTATACGTGATTAAGTCTAAAATAAGCATACCAGCGATATAATTCATTATATTTATGTAATATGTAGGTATATATTTGTCAATAAATTTAATAAGACATAACATTTCAATATTAGGATTAGATCATTAGAAAAATAAAAAATGAAATTGTAGTCTATTATAACTACATAAAGTATCATTATTATTTATTCGTACTATTTTTCTATAATGCATATTTTTTTACGGATACATACCTATTAAACAGTACGACGTATTAAAGTCTTCCTATTAAAATTTCTAAAGAAACTCAATTCACAAAATATTTAAATAATATTGCAATGAATCATTATATCGGTTATCACTTGATAAAAAACGTCATAGTATGGACGTTATCAGATATGATGCAAACGTGTAAAAAATGGTAAATAAATCAGGTTCGTAAGGTTTATAAAGATAATATTCCAATTAGATTTTATTATCCACTTATTTAAAAATTTTGTTACCTGTTAGAGTTGCCAACATAAGCGCCAGCGCCGCCACACCTGTCGTCCTTACTCGATAAGACCTCATCTTGTCTCTTTTCAACACGTTACTGGTTTGGGTAAACAAAAAAACAAAAGGCGAGTCAAATTCTCCCTTCTCAACGGTAAAAGTCTTTCCTTTTCGACTAAATAACAAGACACATGCGATTTTCTTCCACCTGCGTAACGTTTACAATCATGTATGATAATACAACACACTTATTTCACTAACAAAGTTTTTTAACATTTTGAGAAATGTCCAATATGATGAAAGTGAGATGATTTTTGTATGTCCATAATGGAAATTCACAATAAAATTAAGTTCTTATAAGTTCGTATTAAGTCCAACTTGTTCCGTGAAGTGAATTCGGCGACAAAAACAGAGTTGCGTACGTCCGTCCTTTGCGATCGCGGAGGCAAACTGACGCGACGCTCGCGACTCGGGTTGTGTACGGCAGAAAGAGGAACTATACGGCGTCATCTATGCAGTACGTTCGCGTTGGCTCGAGATTGCTGCGTAACGCAAGGATCAAAACTAGTTATAAGTTGTCGTTTGTTATTTTTAATTCCTTCGATGTGAATGTTTTTCACGCACGCGGTATGACGCGTTTCAAGGATGCTGTTTATGGGGATTTATTCTAAGTTTATCTTTATTACTAATGTAGGTAGATAACATTAATTTTAACACTAAACCTACCAGCGCGGTCCGCTTGATGACCGCTTTTGAGACTAATAAAACTTGTTAAACTATTTTTCTTTAACTTACTGCATTTTTATACAATATATAGAATATTGGCTATATATTGTATAAAAATTAGTAAATAATTTCAATAAGTATGAAAAACTGGAATATAAAATTTTTTATTAGTCTTGAAAGCGGTAATTTGAACACTCTATAGGTCAAGCAAAGCAAAGTACAGAATCATGGATTTTAAATAATTTTGAGATAGTTTTATGTCATTGCTTTCGATATTTTAATAAAAAATGCAAAATGATTATAACGCCCAAAACAAGCAATCCATCAAATACCTACTTCTTCACTAAGAAATGTTCGATATTATAGCAAAATAAAATGATTTTATAGGTAAGCACAATATTTATATAGTGTTAAAAAGGGAGAGTCGAATTGTGACTAATCCAGTTCAATATCGTGAGTATGAGTCACGAGTAATTTCCTAATTGAGTTCATTCATAAAATCAAATGACAGACGCAAGAGTAGGTATCTTTTTAATTTTAATAAATAAATCATCATCCTGCATAGCTGTCGTAGATAATAATATTTGTCGGGAGAAAAATGTGTTTGTTTGTATAATAAATTAGATTCCAATTTTGAAAATTCTCTTGATTTCGGATAAAACATTTAAGGAAATCATAAAAATGGAAATTTTAGGAGGAGGATTGACCGCCTCTATGGCTCAGTGGTATGGGTATTGCATTTAGCACTAGAGGTTCCGGGTTCAAATCCCGAAATTTAAAAAATATTTCGGTCGGGCGGGTTACAATCTACTTGTCTGAAACTGTGATCTGATGTCGGGCAGATTAGCTTGTCGCATATCGTTTGCTTCGAATCCCTTATTATAGTAAATAAAACACCGAACTAGAGTCATCTAATAATTTACGGCCTTTTTCATAAATATCAAAGGTGAGTTTTGTGAAAAGTGAGTTTACTGCTGAGCACTACAGTTCACACAAATATTTTTTTGCTTGGAATAATTGAAGCCTGGATTTGAACGCAGGATCGAACCACTATAAGTCCACGCACTTACCAAAGAACACGTCAAAATATTTTAACACGAACAAAATAATATTGGGACAATGTATGTATTACTTCCCTAAATATTAAAGCTTCATTAATTGTTTGTGAAACAAATATTTAAATTGTTCATTGAGTCCATTATTATAAAATATTCGACCATTTTGATTCAATATAGCGTTTATTTAGTGATTATTACGAATACAAAGGATATAATATAATCAAAGTATAAATAAAAAAATAATCATAAATTTCTACTTTAGTTTTTTTATCATAATTTGTATTGTATTTTTTATGACAGATGTTAATTATTATAGGACTTTATCGTACACTAGCGATCTGCCCCGGCTTCGCACGGGTGCAATGTAGATGTACTGTACACAAAAAAGATAGCTTTCTATTGGTGAAAATAAATTTAAAGTCAGTCGAGTAGTTTTTGATTTAAATCGTAACAAACATACAAACAAATCTTTCCTCTTTATAATATTAGTATAGTTATATGAACTTGAAAGTTGAAACAATTGATACAACAGGAAACTTTTACAAATACATATTATATGTATGCATGCTTTTTATATATTATACCTACCTATATAACTAAATATCAAACTGAAGGGAGTCCAAAGTCCAAAAATATTATGTTTTAAACTTGGGTACATAAATAGTTTCCTTATGAAACCTCTTCATTATTACCGTTAGCAAGCCCTTAACATCAAAGCCAATATTTTCCAAATTTCGATTAACCTCGTATTGAAGTTGGACAAAAACTGCACCGGGGCTAGTCGACTAAATTAAATGAAAGGGGATACGGCGAGCCCTTGTTTTGAACGCACAAATAGAATTAAAGAACTACCCCATGTTGATAATCGCTCTATTAAGCAATCGGAAAGATTAGTACTTGACTGTACCATTTATTAAAATGTCAATCAAATCGGTAAATCAAACTTGTACGTAGTGATTCCCGAGAATGGAGCTGACAGCTGACATATTGCTGTCTGTCTAATTGATTTTTATGTTGTTACCCCGGGATTCGAATCCGGGACATCCGGTGATAAACGCAACGCGCTTACCACAGGTCCAAAGAGGCGGTCAAACTAGTAGGTACCATACCATAGACAAAATTCAAAATTGAATCGATGGCATGGTCTGTCTCCTACGATGGACTCAATATTACCAGATCTATGTTCTATAAATTATTATTTAAAGGCCGGCAACGTATCTGCAAGTCCTCTGATATTGCGGATGTTCATAAGCGGTGGTATTCACCCTTATTTCCACCAGGTAAGCCGCAGGCTCGTTTGTCCCTATATACCTACTATTAAAAAAACAAGGATATTTACGAAGCTATTTTCTCCTATTAATATGTTAGTGACTTTAAAATTGCATCCGAGTTGAGTCGCTAGTAGAAAATAAATTGCTCTAAAAATTACTTCATTAGAAAGAAATCGTTTGAACTCAGAACAATCTCGTTTGGTTTCCATGGCATTTCGAGTAGGGATACATTTTTGCACCCTATCCGTCCCGGCGGATTACTTACAGACTGGCGAGTTCTCAAATCACCAATATCGTAAAGGTAGACGGTATCACATTATAATCCTAAATAAAGCAATATGCCTCACCATTCGTGCATGAAAAGAGGATAACAAAATTTGGCAGGGTAATTTATGGCTTCTAAAATTAAAGAAAATTGAAGTTTGGTTTATGCTCATGTTATGTAAATGCAATGTAGATGTACTATACATGTAACAAAACCTCGGTGATAATGTAGCTTTCTATTGGTGAAAGAATTTTCAAAATCGGTCTAGTGATTTTTTAATTAAATCGTAACAAATAAACAAACATACAATCACAAAACTTTCCTCTTTATAATATTAGTATAGACTAACGCGAGTATAAATTTAAATAAAATAAGTTTTAACTAAATTAAAATACGATATAAAAATTATGTATAATATTATTATTTATCCCGACGGCTTAAACGTCAGTTGATAGATAGATAGCATTCAATCTGCCCGTGACCACTTTCTGAAAAGCACTCGATACATCGGGATCATAAAGAAATCGCGTGTAAATTCACTTAAACTTATTTAGTTTAAATATCTTTAAGTAGTTCAAATAGAAGTGTAACAGTAATACCGACCTCGACCGATTCTACTTATATGATATTTGATCAGCTCCGAGTGTAAGTACATATTATATCTCGTAATAGTTTGAACATTTCAACGCGTGACAATAAAATAAAAAATCTCTTATTAAACACCATTTCTTCATTTTACCAAAACGTTTTAAGTATTTTAATAGCTTCCGTAGTTGTTTTTGATGAACTCGCTAGCGCGTTTGGTAGCTTACGCTCCGATGGGTCCCAAATTCGGATCCCGCCGCGAAGACATGATAACAATTTTCTGTAATCATGTCTTCCCCACGTCTGGTCATTAAAGACACGAAGTAAAGTATACATTGCCCGTTTCGGTTTAAGTCGTTGGATTGACGAATGCTCGAAGTAAACAATATATTGTTTCGGTCGGACTAAAACAGAAGACTGGACGCCTTCTTGCCTGTAAAGAAAAATAATCAGTGAAAGAGATATAACAATATGTCTGTCCCATGCCCCACCAGGGGACTCGGGAATTCACTTTTTTCGAGTACTTTACGGCAAGTGTGATTACGGGAAGACGTGGTAAGAAACTTAGAAAGCATACATTGCGGTATTTTTATTTCCCTACAGTAATATCTAATTTAATTACAATTGTGTATATTAATTGCATCTGTAACCTTTATCGTCAATATTTATGAGCGGTATTACCATAATCATTCTTCCATATTTATTGCTTTCATTTAAAAATGCTTGTTACTGTGTTCTAAACCCTTTAAACATCAGTACAAATTCATCTTACAAGAATGAAATGCCTTTCCGTTATTAGAATATACGACTTCCGAACTAAATTGAGTACGAGGTATTCAGGGTCGCCGCAAGCGAGTTTCCCTAAGACTGAGAGTGCATTAGAGCCTGACGTTATGACTTGGAAAATGCGACACTTCTTAGAGGGTGCGCTGTATTTATGACATGTTCTTGATTTATTGCCAACCACCCCTAAGTTCAGCCGTTTTGTTATTTCTTCATGATGAGGGCGTTGAACTCTAGATCTAGTCTGTGGCAGTTGAGATGTCTGTGACAGTTCGACTTTGTTTAAGCTGACGGGATTATACTTATTACTGAGTACTTAATTTTTATATCTGAATATATTTATTTATTTATTATTCATAGTTTTAAGTCGTAACTCACAATCCATATCTATTGCCTTGTAGCTTTTCATCGATGGTTCGTCACCAAGATGGTATTGCGGTTATTCTCTTATAAGATTTTAACGATTGGCCATAGATTGCGAATAATTTATAAAAATAAAATATAATCATAGCAAACCCAGTGAAAAATGAACCCACCACCTTGAAGCCATAATTGCAAGTAAACGGCCATATAAACCACTGTACCATCTACCTACGTTATTATAAACAAAATAACGGTCGCTTGTTAAAGTTTTAATCATCAGATTCAGTATATCTATCCTCTTAACACTGAATTCTCTCACAGCATATTGCATCTTCATTGCCTTCTTTTTGGGAACCACAATTAAATGTTGTTCTAACATAAAAAAATTTTTCAATCGATTAAACGTAATTACTTTGAATTTAGATTTGAAAATGGGTAAATAAATAAAAAAAAACTCCATTATTCATGATCTTGTCAAACCCCTGGCTAAACATCAGTTTACAATCAATGTATATCGAAAATACTGATTGCATTTACAAAATAATCTCAATAAACACCTAACATTTTTCAAAAATCTTTGCATAATGAATCATAGCATTGAATGCGCTGAAAGAATCAACTCCGTAAGCAGATTTGAATTCTCTTAACGTTTAACTATCTATGGTTCCCGATTTACAATTCCAACTGCGTTCCCAGACTATTATTCACATTTCATAGTGACTACACTGAAGCTGCGGAATAGTACGTCGTGTAAATCATTTGAATTACCACGCTGACAAGTATTGCTTGCAATAATGTTTTATTGTGAGTTCTTTTATTTAAAATGCGAGTTCCCGCTACGTTTCTGCTGTATATAAAATTGAAAACAAACAGGCTTTATGTAAAATGCTATGCATTAGCTATGTATTGGATTGGGTTCTTACTACATAGGTATAATGTAAGGAAAAAACTGTTCGATTGCGTAATATCGCTATGTATTTATTAAATTACGATTGAAAAAAAAATGAAACTAATCGG
The DNA here is from genome assembly GCA_905404175.1 of Anthocharis cardamines. Taxonomy (NCBI): domain Eukaryota; kingdom Metazoa; phylum Arthropoda; class Insecta; order Lepidoptera; family Pieridae; genus Anthocharis; species Anthocharis cardamines. The sequence continues at coordinate 7,768,058 of FR989964.1, forward strand.
ATACCAGTTTTCAAAGCAGTTATATAGTCATCTTTCATACTGACTATTTCCGTATGGTACGCCCCTTAGATTTCTTATTATGAGAAGAATCTGACTGACTAATACTCTATGTACGTATCTAAGAATAATGAAAGAAAAATTTAAACTAATTGGGCACCAATTTGAAAAGCAGTTACATAGGTACAGATATAATTAATACTTATGCCCCTTGAACTTAGTTTTGAAGGAAATAATGTGACAGCGTAACACTCTGTCTCTAAGGAAATTATATTTAATGAAACATTATTTGGCACCTAATTTAAAAGCATATACAAAAATTTTTAAAGAAAAACGGTAATTGAAATTGAGTTTTAGTTTGAAATGTCTGTTCCATAGCCCACTACTCACAGACATTTACTACACTTCTCTACTTAACATTTAATACAATACGAAACCACACTATTGCTAATTTAAAAACAAAAGGCGTATATTTTTCCATATACGTTTCCACACTATTGCTAACTGAAAAATATTAGGCGTATATTTTTCCATGTTCGTAATAAATTCCATAATACACAAACCTAGTTCTAATTTGGGTTATTCATAAATTATTCCTTTAGTCACGCAATTGCAGTCGGTAACATCACAGACCTACCCCAAAGGGGTAATCAATAAGCCGTGTCAGGGTCATGATTGCGATATTTTATGTTTTTTAATATAGAATAATCATTTTTCGTCCATAAACTATGCTTTATAGTAGATCGAATATGATGCGATCATTGACTTTGCATAATGATAGCGTTTAATATGAATAATCTTTTGCGAACGCCGAGTTAGTTAATTGACAATTTGACGATGTTATCACTCAGTTGGACTTGATTTTGTGGGCTTCAAAGGCAAGACAAATTACTAGTTATTAATTACAATTTTAAGATAATAGCTGTGATATGGCTCGTTTATCAACAACACAAGTCTATAACCATCGTGTCAATCCAGACTGATGTAAAATTCCAGTATTTTCGCAATCAACGATCTATACTAATAATATAAAGAGGTAAATTTTGTGAGTTTGTGAGGTTGTAGGTAACCTCTGGATATACTGAAACGTTTTTAAAAATTCTTTCACCAATAGAAAGCTACGTTATCAGCGAGATAAACCTTAATATTCTAGCATTCACCTTTTCGTAGGACGCTAGAACATTTTACGGAATAGAATCGAAAGTATTTAATTAAATTTGTCTTAACCTACAAATTAAATCACCGAATATTTTATCTGACACAAACGTACATTTAGAAGAAAAAGAACTACTAAGACTATTATTGTTATACAAAAAAAGAACTATAACCTAATAAGTTATATATTACTTTAAAAATAATAGTAAAATATGTAATAAATATAATTTTTAGAAATGTCGCAATGTGGTGTCAAATGAGACTCCACTCAGTATACGCTGTGGTCATGATGGACACAGCACTGATTTTCAGTGGTCCCCATAATAAGACAATGTATAATTTTGAAGGGCATATAGCCCGTATTTCAGCCGCTAAAGTCTGAAAAAAAAAAACAAACCCAAGAATGAATAAAATTTGAAATACATCCGTCATTCCGTAGCTCAAAGTATCAAGCTTTTAATGATGCTTCTCCGTATATCACTGTAGGTACTTATGAAAACACTCGTGCTTGGTTTTCGATATATCACACAGAAGTCTATAAAAACCACAGCCTGCGAGTCACACATAATGACGTAAAATCACGTCGATATCAGACTCGTTCGTATATTATCAAAGAACCACGCTTCAGTCTTCATAAGACTATAGAAGATCAATATATCACACATGGATGCATCAGGTAGCTTTGTAATTAAATAGGTCGACTGGCCAGCGCTGAACGGACGGTAAGATAACAGGATTTCCACTTTATTATATTCTCTTGTTGATTTATTAATAGAAATCTTTGCAACAGACGCTGTGACGATGTGTGTGTAAATGTGGAGATACAAGTGGAGTAAAAGTGAATTCCCAATTCACTGATCATTTTTATTTACAGCAAGTATACCTCCTGTATGACGGTCTTCTATGCCCTGCCCGACCTAAACATTATTTAAATTTCGATGGCTAATAGCCAAAAAGGGAATAACCGCCATTCGACAACGTTATAGGAAAGTACTTTAAAATTCGAAAAAAACGAAAATATGATACATATAATATGAGCGATACATACTAATAGAAAATATAAGCTAGAAAATAAGAAAATAAGTTTATTTTGCCAAAAATGTCGCTTTTCCCTTTTTGGCTGTTAGCCATCGCGATCGATTTGTTTTCCCGGGACTCGAACCTGGGCCCTCCGGTTCAACAGTGTTTTTTATACAAATGCCTACAGCTATGCATTTACATTTCATCTTTTTAACGATTATCAAAACAAAATACGAAATTTCGGCTGACGGATCTTACATTTTCCTATTACGAATCCGATGATCGATCCGTCGGTCGTTCGAAATTAGAATAATGTCTTTCATTTGATATTAATATGATCGTAATTATACTCGTAAATAGAATTGAAAATGTTTTCTTAATAAGTTAAAAAACTAATTTGTTTGTTCTTTTGTTTCGTTCCGTTCGTTGCGTTCGATTTTGAATAGACCTAGAGATTCGATTATAATCTACCTCAATCGAAAAGTAATCCATTAACCAAATAGTACATAAGAACAATATAAAGAAACAGTCGTTCCAAGTAAAATAAAAAGAAAGGAAGGTGTTAATGGGACAAAGTTACGGTAAGTGTAGTTTTAGTAGCGATATAAATTAACTCTGCGTGCCCGAACTGGGTTACATTGTTAATTATGCTTTCTTTTTTTTTAATGTTAGATATCGACAGAAGAGCTTTCTTGATGGTAGTTAACATCTCATAGGATTTCAGTCATTGATGCGCTTGACCTATTTGATCTAAATTGTATATTAATAAGCATTAAGTTAAAGTAATAAAAGTCCATGTTATGTCAATTTAATATTTTATTAAAGTGTGATTTACGTTGGTAGAAGAAGTACTTAATACTTATTTTAATAATGTGCTCTAATACCCGTGTGGAGCCGGGGCGGGTCACTAGTAGCCTATATGTTATTCGGGTATATAAACAATAAAACTGTGAAATTTTATCAAAACCCATTCAGTAGTTTTTGGATGAATGAGTAACACACATCCTCACAAACTATCATATTTATAATTTAATTAAAATTCTAAGATTTTCCAGGATAAGTTCTTCTTCAGGGTTTAAACTATGGTCTGAAACCAAATGTTATCAAATTGGTACAGCCGTTAGGCCGTAAGAACGTAACAGACAGACAAACAAATTACTTTCGCAATGAAAATCTATGCTTAAAATAGTGTGTGCTTTTGTTTTATTCAAAAAGACTTCTGGAAACAGTTGTCAGTCTACGAGCGAGTCTTGTCATTCCTCTGTCAGTCTTGTCAGTTTCTGACATCTGATGACAGCTAGCACGTGGCGGCTGAATCGGCTTTGTACGAGTCAACTGTTTCATTTTGTGCACACAGATTATAATATTCAATAATACAAAAAGCTGTCGTTCGATTTTCATTTGCAATGTGTATAACTACTTATAGTATTAAATATAATATACATAAGATACACATATGAACATTTTTAGGGTTCCGTTTTTCGACGATGATCCTTCGTTTTCTCAGGAACACGTGGAGGTATCAAGTTGAAATTAATATCAAATAGGTACTCAGGTCTGCAATACCATTCAGCAGTGAAAAAAAGTCGACGCAATCAAAAGATACGTTCTTTTATGCTCCTTTAATGCCGCATATTTTGACACTCGCAAGGGAATCAAAACCTTAAGGGTACTTTCCATTGCTCTAGAATCATGAAATTTGAAAATACGATATTCGTTTAAATAATATTAATTTTCAGTCTGCTTAAATAATAATAATTTTCTTTTCTATCTTGTATAAAATTGTTTAAATGCATGTTACCTAAAGGATAATTTCATGGTTGATATTATCTATCATATTGAAGGGGATTCATGGAACTGATGATAATTTTATTGTTCATCACAACATTCATACATATTCACCTATGTCCCCTAATCGATTCGCAACAATGACATTTTAAATCGTACACTAAACACGTGTCAATCGTGACATCGCGTCGCTTTAACATTTGTAGGAGACTTGTAGCATTGTGCATAGTAAATAGTCAAAGAGTCAACTAAGAATTAATTGTTATTGTATAATTTTGATGTTAAATTTGTATTCTTTTAATTAATTAGTATCTCTATGTATATTTACTGCCTCCATGCTTCGGTGGTATGTGCGTTGCGCTTAGGATGTCATGTCAGGTCCCGGAGAAATAAGATTAAAAATATTGTAAAGAAAAATGATTTGTGAAACAGACAGAAAACCTACATGATAATTTTAATTTAGAATAAAGTCTAGTTTTATTATTTATTAGTTGTAAAATCATGTGCCAAATAAACCAAAACAAAATTGAAAAAAAATAGATAATATAACATTACATTGAAATAGCAGGACTGACGAATTTGACTGGCGCCCTAGAAATAAAAACAAAATGTGTGACTTTTGTGTTTTCAAACACAATACTACATAGGTCTCGCTCGACCGTACAGATCACTTTTAACACTAACCACTTAGTAATCGAAAAGCACTACACAAGTACACAACCTTCCAAAATCCAAATGTGCCACACCACCGGGACTATCAGACCATAATGCTTACATTTAGCTTATAATCACTATGTACCAATCTTTTATGAAAATCGTCAAAAAGCTAAGCAATCTCTGACTCTTAAACTACAATAAAATAACCATTTGATATGAGATCGTAATAGGGGAATAGAATAAGCTTGTGACTGCGCAATACGCGTGACAAATCCGCACCCCGTATGTCATTTCAAAGGCGCACTGTCCATTGACGTAAAAAATAGAATTAAACGCATCCATACGTACTGTAGCATGAAGTATAGGAATACTGTTGAACTCTTGTTAGTGTCACTGCCGATGTCGCGTTTCAACGATCGCTATAATGACATTCGTTGCGGTGCCGGCGGCCATTAAACTTTTCAGACCGGAATTTGCAGTTCATGAGACAGAGGTAGAACAAAAAATTATAGTTTTTGGTTGTTTCTCAATTTGTTGCAGGCTAGTGGATGGACAAGATTTTTCTTCTGTTTTTATCCGCTTTTGTGAAATTATCTGGTAACTATGCTATCCATTGACATAGTTTGTTGATCGAAGATGCTATCATTAATTCTCCGTTATCAGTTTTTTTGAGTAATATTCTATTTATTATGTTACTTATTTATCAACTTTAACATTTGTTCTATACAAATATTATAATGAAAGTACCATTTAGTTGATTTTTGAAGATTTTCTAACGAGAAGCTTTGGAACTAGGATATATATAAAAATCTTAATGTCCCCTAGTGGGGCATGGGGCAGACCCATTGCTGTGTCTGTTTCACTGATCATTATTCTTAACAGGCATTTTTTTTACTAAATCTTGTTTCCCCGGGATTCGAACCCAGGACCTCTGGTGCTAAACGCATCGCGCTTACCACTGAGCCACATAGGCGGTCAGGCGGTCAACAGGATATCCTGTATGGATATAATAACATAGGGTATTATTAATTATGACTGATATAAATACTCTTCTAGTGTATATTACCCAGTATACATGACAAACAATGGACCACTAAATATCACCGAAAGTTTTGAAAATTGATAATATCACGTAAAATAGCTCTACAATTCTATTAAGTTCACGACATTAAATGTTAGATGTGTGCAGGAACTAGAATTCTGAATAGATTAATATAAGTTGTGCTTGCGAGTCCGGCGCCGGTTCTCGAATATTCATGAGGGATGTCCAAGTTATCGAGCCAAGCTTACTATATTATATATTATAGTTATGTTTATGCCTAAATACGCAATTTGTAGGAAACTTTGTTATCCGACGACACTAATAGGAAATTCTACACAAAGAAACTAAATATTCTTTAAATAATATGGAAAATGTATGTGATATAAAATAAAAACCTTTGTTACGATTTAACTCAAAAACTACTCGACCGATTCTAAATATACTTTCACCAATAGAAAGATAAATTTTCAGTAACATAGGCTATTTTGTACCCGTGCGAAGGGGCGTTTTGCTAGTTCTAAAATATGATGAGAAACGTATTATAATTTATACATTTATATTGAAAGCATTTGAATAATGCTAGTTTATACGAAGCTTAAGGTATTGCAGTGACTATTAAAACTTAATTAAAGCTTTTCAAAGCAACTAAAACATCGTTCTGTTCGCGCGACTGGTAATTAATTGAATTAACCATCAACTTCCCTTCGACATACAAACTTTATCTTAATCCGAAAAGAACTTCATTAGAGAGAAGTGCAAAAAATAAAACCAACTTCCTTCCAAACTTTTACGATCTCAATTAAGAAGTGCGCCGCGCTAGATCTGTTTTGTGTTGTTTAAAAAATATAAGATAAATCTATAAGACCGTGATAAGACCCGTCTTGATGTATGGTTCTTGATGAATATTGGGCAAGGCTGATGGATGAAAAACGGTTGCATGGAACTGAGATGAGAATGCTGAGGTGGATGTGTGGAGTGACAAGATTAGATAAGATAAGAAATGACTTTACAAGGAAGTTTGAAAGTAGCGCCAGTGAATGAAAAATTGAAAGGTTATCGTTTGGCTTGGTATGGGCAATGGGCATGTTATGAGGAGAGATGAAAAACATGTATCTAAAAACGTTTTTAATATGAAAATACATGGGTAGCATGTGGCAGGGGGAGGCCAAAAACCATGAATTGACTGTGTGAAAAAATATGTGTTTGAAAAGTGTAACTGATAATATGGCGAGTGAAAGAAAAGAATTGAAAAACAGTACATACTGCGCTGACCCCAAATAAAAAAGGGAACAGGGCAGAAGGAAGAAGAAGTTGTTTAAAAATATCTTTGACAATAAAAGCATCTTTACGAATCATCATAAGTTAGTAATATGTGAACCAGGTTTTAATAATTCTGTTGTCTAAGTCGCCGTAGAAATTAGAGTTATCTATTGCTTGTCGTTGTGTTCTTGATTTACAAATTAGGTATATTTTCCCCGTGTTTGTGAAGAATACGGGGAAATGTATTTGAGAATTGTTAGTGTTAAATTGTATAAAATAAATAAATATGTATACTTTTACATCCAAAGGGAAACAATATTCTCACGAAATGAAGTAATTGACAAAATTTATATTTGTGTAAAGGGTTTCGTCAGCTAATTTCTCACTCTTATTACTTATTGTTTTTATACATTGTATATTTGATATTCAAATAGGCGCAGTGCACATAAATTATAATTTTAGCGTTTGTAAGATTAACGACATAAATTCTAATAAATATATAAGCTGATTACAACACCCTTCCTAGAAGAAATTTGCAATTCCAATACTCATATCACACTCACAATGATTCAGTTATTTACATAAAACTGGTTTGCATTAATTGTCTTGTGTCTGTTCGTAAATAACATTTTAGCATTCTACTTATAAGTTATATATACCTATAATTTTCTTAGAATTAATACCGTATTTTATTAACGCAATAATAAAATAATTTTGATCGGATTTAAACGCTATTTACTATGTATTAGCGTCTTTAATGGGCTTACAATTAAATGATACTAATAATAATCAAAATACATTGTCGAGGTCGATGTCAAACAGGAAATTACAAACAGTCTCCATAGTACCTTTAGTCCTTTCCATAACAGGCGAAATACCACCTCAATTAAATAAATATATTATAGAAATTGTCTTCAATACACACATATTTATTTAGGTAACTTAGGTAACATAAAAATATAAAATTAAATATACTTATTATTATAAAAATAAAACAATAGCCTAGATCTTAACTAATTATAATATATATACACCCTCAAGAAAACTGCCATGCGGTATGGTTCCCAGGATACTGGCACTATTTCCTCGCTGAATGGCGAGGCTTATTCGCTGGGCGAAATAGGTACCAGCTCTGGGCTCCCCTGAAGCATGGACCAGCCGCATGGACAAATCCTTCACAAATTTTTTCGTATGCGCCGACCAAGGACCCAAAGTTTCAAATGCTAATGCCGCAAATTCGTAAGATCCCATTAAAGAAGAATATTTGCGGCATTTCAGAATTTGGGCCTGATCGGCAGCAGCACCAGGTCTCTGGCACGTAGTCCCTACATGGGATGGTGCCAATGGTCTTCAATTATTAAATTTTATATATTTCCTAAAAACACTTGTCGAATTGTCCAAAAATTCCGTCAGACAGATAATGATAATATTTAAGAGTGTTAAGTCCTCCTGAGACATCGTATTCTAATCGTATGTTCTATTTTCAAATACAGAATTATAAAATAACGTAAACGAAATAGAAATTTCCATGATAATGATATAAATATTTTATAGAACAGCACTCACGCGCTCTCTTGTGAGGCCATTGCATATTTCATGAGGGAACACTTATGACGGCTTAACGCCTCGACTTATCACATAAGCGACGAATTACTGCCTCACAACAAATTCTATAACTTTGCGAAGTAGGACTTTCTTCGGGTTATTATGAAGTATGAATTACTATGATAATTCGAATTTAAATATTATATTAGTGAAATACGAGAGGAAAGTATAATTTGATATCGAAAATATGCATACCTGTAATAAAGTCTATGTAGTATGTACATTATACTCGTAATATATTGAATGTATACAAAACTCAGGTCTCCTAGATACCGAAGTCCAATGCAAGACTTACTGTAAAATTAATGAATTATTTTATTTATTATTTAAATATCAATATTACTAGTATACGCGAGTATGGCGATTTAAACAACAAAAAAATATCATGTAAAGATAAGGACACTGCTTTCTTAAGAAATTTTATAACGACAGATGTAACATCGTGTATTATGTCAAACGATATAGTTGACTAGCAATGCACCCCGGCTTCGCACGGGTTGCAATACCTTTCCTCTTTATAATATTAGTATAAATAACTGATATGTGCAACTCTTTCACTTCCAGTTCAGAATTATTTAAATAGTAAAATAAAATAAAAACGTTATAAATTCTTTCTCAATATAATACTTACCATTATGACGAGTATTTATAAGTATGAATAAAATATGATGTATGCTGTTTGCCAATAATTGTTTATTGCATTACTGAATTAATTCTTAAGTTTATCTAAAGTTTAGATAAACTTAAGAATTAATTCTTGATTAGTCTGCCATACGAACATTATCGTTTAGATTCTAAACGATAATGTTCGTATGGCAGACTAATCAAACATAAGTCAGTCCCAAGGATTACTGATCCACATACTGTACAAATAATAAGCCCATCATTAGTTTTAAAAGCTTAGAAACTGTGGAAAAAAGAAAGCTTACCATAATATTGTTATTGCATAACTTATAGCCTCCATAGGTACTTATCTAAATAGGAGTTAAATGGTACATTCATATCCATTTGTCGCGAAATTAAATCTCTCTGTGAATCGAGTGCCCGATTAATTTGCTAATGGGTTGTCCTTAATCTAATTGATATGTCACATAAATCTCAACACAATAGTTATTTTTTTGGCTATAATATTATATATATCGCGTGAATAGCTCTTGTTTAAAAAATGTTACTTAATGTTTTTTTTGTGTAAGATTAATCGACTATAAAAAATATTTTAATTTTAAATTTAAGTCCAGTGTTTTTTTTTTCAATACTTAGTATAAGTATTTTCTAATCCCATTTAAATGGCCAATATGGATATGTTTTTCTTAAAATTGCCTAATTGTCCTCAATTTACTGATATTAATATGAAAAGCTAAACATAAAAAATGTACTGCCATTATTAACTGTTGATACCTGAGCCTAATTTCACTCGATATGTTGAAGTTGTAATAATATAGGAAAGTTAATGAAATTCATCTTAGATATTCATAATACGAGCAGGGCCGGATAGGGCATTCGGGGTTAAAGCCCCGGCAAGAGACTCTCACAAAAACTTCGGAAAAAAATCTTTCAAATTCCGACAACTAAACAATTTGAATTTTTTTTTCGCTGTTTTACCTTCACCTATTGTAGTTTGTACAAACATGATTATTATATTGTTCTTAACTATTAAAAATATTGTTTATTTTATTTGGGGCCTCCACTCGTTTGTTGCCTCAAGGCCTCTAAATTCGGCCCTGAATACGAGTCTAATCCACACACGTCTTACCTTTAATATTTAAGTGAAATAAAGCTACAGCTTTACATCAGGAGTCGGATTTACATTTTATTGAAAGATAAGCTGACATGAGTACAACATACATATTGTTTTAGGGTTTTAGAAATATTTAAAAAATTAAACTCACTTTATTTTAATTGTAACCTGAGCAATTAGAACCGGTCCCGGATTCGAATCCCGGGAAAATTATAATTAAAAATATTGGCGCAGGAGACTGATCAACTTCTTATGTGTACGGAAAAATGTTTCATAGAATATACAGAGAAATGTAATTCAGTATCCTTTGTCATGTGAATTGTTTGAATAAAATCCTATCACATCAGAATGTACTGTTAAATACCTATGTATGTAACGGTAAATTCTGATATAATATATTAAACTACATATACAGAGTATATTTTGGCAACAAATTGACAAACAACTGACAAAGCTTTAATCGATAGAAAAGGGCTAACTGCTAATATTTAAAAATAAAAATATTTATTTATACTTATTACTATTGTCTTTTATTAACGCGAGTATCACACATTTAAATAAAATACTGTATACCGGATTAAAACGCGATTTATTGTTTAAATTATTTATCCCGACGTTTCGGATGCTTTTCAGCAACCGTGGTCGCGGGAGACTGAAAGATGACAGTTGTCTTATATTTGAAATGTCACAAAGTTGCCATATTTAATTCAATTAAATTAAAAAATAATCTATTAATTTAGGTAACACAATGTACATCTATGAACGTCAATAAAAAATAATACATATTAAATTACTAATATTACTAATATTAAATGCTTCTAATTTTACATTTACTACCAGTTCACAAATCAAGGGCGTAGAGCGGACGAGAAGAACTGGCAAGAAACTCGCCGCCACTCTTTTTAATCGCCAAGTTTTTGTTTTACAATTTTTACATATTAACGCCATCTATTCCTACGGAGTTGATATTTACTGTAATTTTCTATATTATGACAATATTGACTAACGGTGTCCTCTTGTTTTTTAGTATGTTTGATTTGGGGCTTTAGATTTTTAATAACTGGATCCCAGGTGTTGGAAAGTCTCAAACCATCTTCTCTATTGAAGTAAGGATGTTTTTTAATTTCAATAGCCTCACGTACTAGTCTGGGAAAGAATCTACTTTCTTTAGCAAGGATTTTTGGTTGGTCGAAACGTATGTAATGGTTTGGTTTATCCAGAGTGTGTTCACATACTGCTGATTTAGAGTGACGTCTGTTTTTGATATCCGCAATGTGTTCCTTAAGTCGGTTTGAAATGCTACGTTTAGTTTGCCCAATGTAGGATAAACCACAGTCACAATCCAGTTTATATACACCTGAATCTTGCAAAGGAATATTACTTTTTATTGGTCTCAAGAACTGTTGAATCTTCTTGTGTGGCTTGAAAACTGTATTAATAGAAGCTCGTTTTAAGATTCTTCCAATCCTGTCTGTAACACCCTTCACATAAGGCAGGTAGGCTGGTTGACGTTGTACTGTTTGTGGTTTATTCCTGTTTCTGTGATGCTGTGGAGGCACCCGCAGCTTGTTGTTACGGAGTACTTGCTTAACATGCTGCAGTTCCCCGTTGAGGTGGGCAGCATCACAGAGGCGGTGGGCTCTCTGAAACAAACATACACCGACAGAAGAGAGTTGGCAAGGGTGGTGGTGGGAATCACCATTGAGGTACTTATCAGTATGGGTTATTTTTCTAAACACAGTATGGCCAAGTGTACCATCCCCTCCCCGAACCACTAAAATGTCTAGAAAGGCCAGTGAGTTATTATTCTCCTTCTCCATAGTGAATTTAATGTTACTATGTATGGAGTTAAGGTGGTCTAGAAATACAGATATGTGTTCCGTGGGCAGAATAGTAAAGGTATCGTCTACATATCGCTTGTAAAGCCTCGGTTTAACCGGGCTTGTGGCCAGGGCTCTTTCTTCGAAGTCCTCCATGAAAATGTCAGCGACAACAGGGGAGACTGGAGAGCCCATAGCCACCCCATCAACCTGTATATAGAATTCACTATTCCACATTAGGTAGCCAGATGTTAAACAATGTTCTAAAATATCTGCATATTCTGGTGACATGTTGTGTTCTGATAACCTTTTCTTAACAATATTTAGACAGTCCGATACAGGAATATTAGTAAAAAGAGACTCAATGTCAAAGCTTACCATGGTTTCATTGTTGGAGAGTTTGAGATCTTTAATAGTTTCAACAAAATGGTATGAGTCTTTAACATGAGCACTACTGTTCCCTCTGAGGGGAGAAAGTACTTTAGCCATGTGTTGAGCTAGTTTATGTGTGGGTGTGTCGATCTGGCTCACTATAGGTCTTAAAGGTGTGTTTATTTTGTGAATTTTAGGTAACCCATACATTTTTGGAGGCTTTGCACATGCAGGTGTGAGGAATTTACTGTCAAGATTAAGTGTCTTTTTGTGTTTATTGATCAATTCAGATGTCTTTTTTATTACCTTGTTTGTTGGGTCTTTTTCAACTTTCTTGTAGGTGGAAACATCTGCAAGGATCTGGGACATTTTGTGTTCATAATCTGACGTATCCATCACGACCGTCGCGTTTCCCTTGTCCGCTCGGAGTACTATGATATCTTTATTGGCCCGTAGTTGTTTTAGAGCCATTGATTCCGCACGAGAGATGTTAGGTTTTGGCGGCTTGCTAGTTCGTAATATGCACGAAATATCTTGCCGGATTGCCTCCGCATCGTCTTTAGGAATCGTGTTCTTATGGATACATTCCTCAACGTAGCTGACTATTTCTTCACAGGGTATTTTTCGCGGCGCAGGAGCAAAATTAAGGCCTTTATTTAGTACCTCAATGGTTGATTTATCTAATGTTTGTTTTGACAGATTGACAACTGTTTTTGGACATTGACTGTCAACGTCATTGGTGTTCGGAAACTTGTATGATGTTTTATTATATTTGTCGGTTAATTTTTCAAACTTTTTTATTTGTTTTTCTTTATAGATGTTAAATTTGTTATGAGCACGACTATTTAATATATTTATGCACTGTTGCCAATCTGTTACCGATAAGATTTCCCGTAAATTATTTGTTTCATTTTGGATTTCAAAATTTTGCCGTTGTATTTCCGATCTGTGGTAGATAAGTACCTCAATGGTGATTCCCACCACCACCCTTGCCAACTCTCTTCTGTCGGTGTATGTTTGTTTCAGAGAGCCCACCGCCTCTGTGATGCTGCCCACCTCAACGGGGAACTGCAGCATGTTAAGCAAGTACTCCGTGACAACAAGCTGCGGGTGCCTCCACAGCATCACAGAAACAGGAATAAACCACAAACAGTACAACGTCAACCAGCCTACCTGCCTTATGTGAAGGGTGTTACAGACAGGATTGGAAGAATCTTAAAACGAGCTTCTATTAATACAGTTTTCAAGCCACACAAGAAGATTCAACAGTTCTTGAGACCAATAAAAAGTAATATTCCTTTGCAAGATTCAGGTGTATATAAACTGGATTGTGACTGTGGTTTATCCTACATTGGGCAAACTAAACGTAGCATTTCAAACCGACTTAAGGAACACATTGCGGATATCAAAAACAGACGTCACTCTAAATCAGCAGTATGTGAACACACTCTGGATAAACCAAACCATTACATACGTTTCGACCAACCAAAAATCCTTGCTAAAGAAAGTAGATTCTTTCCCAGACTAGTACGTGAGGCTATTGAAATTAAAAAACATCCTAACTTCAATAGAGAAGATGGTTTGAGACTTTCCAACACCTGGGATCCAGTTATTAAAAATCTAAAGCCCCAAATCAAACATACTAAAAAACAAGAGGACACCGTTAGTCAATATTGTCATAATATAGAAAATTACAGTAAATATCAACTCCGTAGGAATAGATGGCGTTAATATGTAATAATTGTAAAACAAAAACTTGGCGATTAAAAAGAGTGGCGGCGAGTTTCTTGCCAGTTCTTCTCGTCCGCTCTACGCCCTTGATTTGTGAACTGGTAGTAAATGTAAAATTAGAAGCATTTAATATTAGTAATATTAGTAATTTAATATGTATTATTTTTTATTGACGTTCATAGATGTACATTGTGTTACCTAAATTAATAGATTATTTTTTAATTTAATTGAATTAAATATGGCAACTTTGTGACATTTCAAATATAAGACAACTGTCATCTTTCAGTCTCCCGCGACCACGGTTGCTGAAAAGCATCCGAAACGTCGGGATAAATAATTTAAACAATAAATCGCGTTTTAATCCGGTATACAGTATTTTATTTAAATACTTATTACTAACTAGCAACGCGCCCCGGCTTCACACCAATGGCGGGACTACCATACAAGCCCAAAAGTCTTGCCGACTTTAACATAATACGTCTTTATATATTTATAGAACTTATATAATTACGTGATCGTATAAGCTATATAGGACTAATGACATTATTATATTTCTTTTTAATGCATTAATAAGGAAAAACAGGCGTTTGGGCTTGTATGGTGGTCCCGCCACTGCTTCACACGGGTGTAATGTAGATGTACTATACACAAAACATAGCCTATGTTACTCGCTGCTAATTTAGCTTTCTATTGGTGAAAGAATTTTCAAAATCGGTCCAGTAGTTTTTGAGTTTATTCATAACATACAAAAATTCAAAAATACAAATCTTTCCTCTTTATAATATTATTAGTATTAGTATAGAAGTATAGATATAGATAACAATAATATTACTAAGAAATATCAATGTTTATTGGGCCTTATTTACACAAAATAACTTTTTAATTGCACTGTACTTAAATTGTAAAGTTAAATACAGTACAATACCTAACACAGTGGTACATTATTTCTCATTTGTATCAGACGGTTTTTCCTACAGATACGTTAGTACAAAGAAAAGTTCTAAATGTACGTATATCATCAATGTTTCCAAACATCTGACATCTGCGACGAAAAGTTCGAAAACTGCCAAAACGACGGTTGTCACGTTTTTCATAAACGTTCGACACGCAATAAGGTTGTCGAATGTCGAGATATCAGTTCGAGATATCATTAAGTAAGGAATCTCATATATCTCCAAATCTTAGCCATTACCGACATACGAAATCAATGTCTGCGAATAACATAGTTTTATTTTTAATAACATAAAAAGATACTTTATACCAGTTGAAAACGTGATTTTCAGCAAACGTGCTTTTCAGCCCGTGCCCGTGAATAAAGACAATATTAAACTGAAGATAAAAAAGATAAAGCTTGCGTTCTGATGCGTCACGGGTTCGAATCCCACCGGGTCCGACAGATTTCTAGTAGATCCTAGATAAATAGATCATTAAGGTACTAAGCAAATAAACAGCTTAATCTTCCAAAGGCTTAGTAGGGCTATATGTTTTTGCGTATTTTCACAGACTGAATTCACGCTCGTCTGCCGATTTCTAACATAAGAAAAACAATTTTCCATTTTCATCCAATATTCAGGTAAATAAACAGATATCCAAAAACCCAAGCCTACACGACCGCAATATTCGCAAACTTATTGAAACGTCGTCAAATCCACTTAGTTTTATGACTTGGAAAATGCGATATGGGAGCGCGCTGTGCGGGGCGTCTCTGATTATAATATTTCCTCCACGTTCCTCGCTAAGGCCCTGATGCGAAGACGAAAGCACTTAAAATGGGCAAAATAATATACAGTTTAATAACTATGCCTTGAAACTTTACGTTTAGTCTTTGAATGATATTCCATACCTAGGTCTAAGTACTAATTACTTGCGGGAAGTATTCGTATCGTTAATCTCTAATTTATATATAAAACTTCAATTGATTTCTCATACAACTTTCTCGCAAGTAGGTAATTCGTGTGTAGGCCTCTGAACTTTATATGTATAAGTGTAGAACTGCTTCCTTGACTTAGGTTATGTTCAAAGTCCATTACGGAAATAATGTAGGTATTGGTGTCCTGAAGAAACAATTGTGTGAACTTAAAGAATAAAACGATCCTATTATATCAGATTATTACTACATATATTATATCTACATATATTATTTATATTTATAACATGCTAAATTATCCTCAGTATGATATATTTTACCGACAGTTTGACAATCAAGTTACAAAGCTTTTATCGATAGAAACGGGCTAACTGTTACCGTTCGTAAGTAGAATTTATTATTACAAAAAACTACAATATCACTATGAAAAATCAGTGTTTGTTAGGCTTTATTCTTTACATATTATAAAATAGAAGTTTTCTGAAACTCTTAAAGTAATGGACTTAGTCGCTACAAAAATGGGAAGTTTAAGAAAATAGAGAAAGTATAAATTGGATGTGTTCGACGTTGTTGATACTCGGCGAAGATTTAAATTAAATTGCTTGCGACGTCCTATTAGCATCGATGGCTTATAACTTTATAAACCTACATATTATATCTTTCGCGTTAATCATAAATTAATACAAGGATACAGAATACATGCCCACGGCCTTACTTGGAATGGAATATACGCGAATTTTGTTGATATATATTTGTATGTTTCCAAATGTAAGAAATATGCTATTTGAAGTTATTTTGTTTTTCAAGGAACTCAGTAGTGTGTCTTAAACCACAAAAATAATCCACTTCTATCTCTAGGTGTTTAAGGCACTCAGAGCAAAGAATGATCTCGTCAGAATAGATACCAAGTTCATCATATCCATTCTCCACTGAATGATGTTCTTTGGCTGGGGTATCACCTACCATCAAGTGAATCTCATGCTCGTCTGTCGATATTTAACATAAAAAGCATAACTATAAACTCGATGAAATTGCACGACATCTTCTTCAAGATAGTACGAAAGATAATAAATTCAGCAGCAAGTAGCACGTTAGGGTACTGAGGCCGTCTCAAATTATAACAAATGGCGTTATACATCAACGTTGTCCGGGTGAGCTTGGAGGCAGGTGCAATGTTACTACGAAAATGAAGCCACGAAACCAGCGGATATCGGATGAACTGATTGAATTTAAAATGAGTTTTTTTTTAAATACGGAAGAAACTAAAATCAGGGAGTACAGTTTGATTAAAGATTGTTCCAAAATGGTAAGAGTCACCAAGATACTGTGAATTCCTCTCCGACAATATATAATAAAAAGTTGAATCAATTACATTATTATAAAAAAAAGGATTCCACAGTATCCGTTACTGAGGAATATTTCAGTGAAAATTGTCTTTACTGAGACTTATTAGTCTTCTGTGATGTGCCAAACTACAATAATTTTTCAGGAAATCAATTCAAGATCTCAAAGCCTAAATACTATTTTTTTCATCAATAACAAAAACCAATTAAATTATAAAAATTCATCAAAACTTTCGTATTAGTTTATTTTTAAAACTCTTAGATATAAAATGTGTTAATTCTTACTTATAAGTGTGAATTATATTTACACGGTTCTCATGTTTTCATGGCTCCGATTGTAAGCATAAACTGCTACCGTAATTTCATTTCACCCCTTTTATCACGTGAAAGTGATGTTAGCCCACGGCTCTAAGATTATTTATTGCTTTTCAGATAAGGTTAATGTGCCGTATTAAGCAGACCGAACAATCTGATTTCATGGGATAATTGTTTCGTTGATCTCGAAAGGTTGGAGAAGGAAGAAAAGTAAGATATTTTCACTTACAATAAACAGTGATCGTTCATGCAGCTATGTGGTAATTCACCGTAATATCAAAGAAATGCTATAAGGATTCAACTCGTGACGGATGTTTGGAATATTTTTTTTTTTTTTTTATATTAGAGCGGATAACAGAGCAGGTGGGTTACCTGATGGTAAGTAATCACCACCGCCCATGGACATCCGTGACTCAAAGGTCATAGATGCGTTGTCCGCCTTTAAGATTTGTCGTGTTAGATTTGTCATTAACTGTATAAATATAGCTGATTAATGGTCAAAAACGCATGTGTGAGTCAAGTTCTTTATCTCAATCAAATCAATAAACTGTATTACCAGAAAATATGAATAAGCATTTTCAATAAACTTTTAATGGAAACGGTTAATTTCGATATTTTCATATTCTGTACCATACTTTTCGGGTAATTATGTGCCGGTTAAAGTTATTTTATTTAAATGCCGGTGTGCTTTTTAAAGTTGTGTATTGCGCTATCGGCTTTTAATTGATTTAAATTTTAAAATAAATTTCCTTTGATATATCGTCAACTGACATCCCCACATCATTTATGTGAAACGTTTAACATTTTCATCTACGAATATTAACTTATACTATTAGCTCTTTTAATAAAAAGCGAAGTTAAATTGATATTTTATAATTAATTAATAATTTAGAAATAAAAGATGGAATTTCAATAAAAAGATATATTCGTCCGTTGCTTTGCTATTAATTGATTGTTTGATAACGAAATATCAAGAATTAAGTAATGATATCCACTATTAAAAAAGTTAACATTTAGGTACATATACGTATACATATAGTAGCATTAGTACCTAAATAAAGACTGATATCGATCTTCCTTCAAATATTTAGTTCAGTAGTTCAAACATTTAATTCATGATGATAATACGTATTTTTGGATATATGTACGTATAATATGTGAATCGAAATCTATATCTATCTATATTCTATATACTTAATAAAGAGGAAAGATTTGTATTTTTGTATGTTATGAATAAACTCAAAAACTACTGGACCGATTTTAAAAATTCTTTCACCAATAGAAAGCTACATTATCAGCGAGTAACATAGGCCGGAGGAGTGAAGCCGGGGCGCGTTGCTAGTTTTCTATAAAGGAAATTTCATTCTAAATCTGAATACGGAATAAATATATTAATAGGCAATTTACACCCGTGAACTTCTAGCGTTGGTCGCTGAGCAACGTAGATCGTTATTGAAACCACGGAATAGGTAATCATTTATAAATTAGTGTCAAATAGTTACATTTCATTAATCAAAAAATCAGTTAAGAATTCTTATTCTTAAAAAAAAAAAAAAAAACAGTTATGCCCTTCTCTACTTCTTTCTTTTTGTAATTACTATTAGAAAGGCGCAAACGTTAGCGTCTTTCAAAAACCTAGTTCATTATTTGTTGTCTGTTTAGTTTAGGTAAGTTTTTGTATTGTGCATTCTACTTTAGTCTGTGTATTAATTTCCTATATCTATACTTCTTGTTACACTCTACTCTTTATTTTTATTATTTTCCTCTCTATCCTTTCCATGCGGTTGCTTAGAAGAGATAGCTAAATAGCTATAAAGCCGCCGTTTGTCCACTTTCTTTTTCCTATTTTGTATAATTAATTTTGTGTTTTTTGTGTGACAATAAAGAATATTCTATCTATCTATCTATTATTATTATTTTTTGTGCTTCTGTGTGTGTTTCATTTCTAATAAATGTTTGATGATCCATTACTTTCATTGTTCACTTAGATATTTTGGTCACGAAATATAAAATGCTGGTTATACGTTAGAAAAGCTTCATAGTAAAGCTTACTTCACATTACTGAAAAGAAAAACTGCGCAACCAACAATTTATTATTTTAGAAGTTAAAAGTTGGCAACTGCATTTATCGTATCCCGCAGATATTTTACAGCTTTATGAGAATAATTCAAGAAACTTTAATAAACCTGCAGGAGTTTTCAGTGTTTAATATTCGACAAGCAGAATGTGAATGAAGGTTTGAAAAAACTGAACATAAATTAATTTATACTAATACTATACTATATATTACTAATACTATCTTATACCTTTAAACGAGCAATTCTTGTATATATATATATAATTGGAATCTCGGAATCGGCTCCAACGATTTTCATGAAATTTAGTATACGGGGGTTTTCGGGGGCGAAAAATCGATCTAGCTAGGAATCATTTCTAGAAAATGTCATTTTATTCGTGTTTTATCAACTTAAAAGAAAAATTACTTTTCCTGACATCTATCGGCGAGTAATAATACTATGTCATATTATTCGTGTTTTATCAACTTACACGAAAAATGACTCTTCCTGACATCTATCGGCGAATAGTAATACTATTTTTTTTAAACTAGGAATCATTTCTAGAAAATGTCATTTTATTCGTGTTTTATCAACTTAAACATAAACTTACTTTTTTTTTATTGGGAGAATAATAACAAAAAGGTGGCGTTTGAGTAGTCCCAATTTAAACTGAAAATGACTCTTCCTGACATCTATCAGCGAATAGTAATACTATTTTTTTAATTGCTTTAACGATACAACAACACTAAAGCTATTCCAGCAGATGGCGTTGTTAAGTAACACGAAGTCAATGAGTGTTTCCTTTGAGGTTAGACTTGATTTTATTACTATGTAATTCGTACTTAAATATAATTTCCAAGAAACACAATTTATAAAAATAAAAAAAATACCGAGCAAAGCTCGGTCATCCAGGTACTACTATACTATACTAGCAACGCGCTTTACATGGGCTTCACAGGGGTGCAGTGTACATGTACTATTCACAAAAAATAACCTTTGTTGCTCGCTGATACTGTAGCTTTCTATAGGTGAATAATTTTTAAAATCGGTCCAGTAGTTTTTGAGTTTATTCATAACATACAAAAATACAAATCTTTCCTCTTTATAATATTACAATAGAAGTATAGATAAATGAATTACTAAATAATATATCTATGTATAAAAGAATAAACCGATGTTACTTGTTTGTGGATATATTTTATACAAAAGGTATATATTTTATATTGAGGTTCTTTTTTATAAATTTCACACCTTAGGAGCAACTACATTACCTACTTCCATCCCTGCCGCCATTGTAATATATTGTATGAACTTCCACCATTTTTGAAGATTCTTATTTTTTATGAATATTTCATAAAGTTAATAGAGTTATTGGAGATTAAGTCCATATTCCAAGATATCATTCAAGTCGAAATCGATTCTTGAGAACTGTCAAATTGTCTTATTATAGAGAAAAAAGTCTCAAAACTAGATTCAAACCTCAGTCACGTTTTGGAATACGGACCTATGAGATTCATAATTGTAAACATTTACAGACACAAATCACCCAGAATACAAATATGTATATCTGTGCTCAACACCAATGTATTTATCAAGGTAGCCCCATGCATGGCATGGCAACATTATTATTTTTTTTTTTTTATTATGTATTTATTTATCAGATAAAATAATCCATTTTGTTAGTAGAGACTTAGAAAACTAGTGTTAGTATACAAGTACAATATTATTATAATTTTTTTTTATTGAAAAGAACAGAATATCACGAGAAAGTCTATGCGTACACTAGTCGATCCGAAACGGCGAGTGTACGCACAAAGTGTCTCATGATAGGTGATGAGAGGTCATCTGCTACAGTCTTCAAGATGCTGTTCTGACTGCCCCGTACCCGGCTCAACAGAGAACCTGTTTTAACTCGAATAAAAAACATGTTTAAACAGCCCAGAAGTTATTAGTACGGGCTCGGGCAAACATCTCCGAGGCACTGCAGAAACGAGGCAGTCCCAAGAGCATCCTGAAGGCATTATTATATTGAACACGCATGGCAGTTAGCGATCTGATAGTATAATCGACCCATAGACTGCTCGTGTAGAAGTTTTGACAATACGCCTTAAATAGGGTAATTTTCACTTGTTCACTACAACGAGCAAATCTACGAGCCAACATATTACCTCTGATCGCCATTGCCCTGCGTTCCCGCTCAATATCTATATTGTCTTTTAGGTTTTCAGATAGCATATGCCCGAGATATCTAAATTCCTTCACTCTCTCGATATCAAGATTGTTTAATGAGACATTATGAAATCTCTCCGAGCATATACCATCCCCCCCAAAGACCATGTATTTACACTTTTTTACATTGTAAATGAGGCCATGCTTAGAAGCGTATGCTTCAGACACACGAAGCATCTCTGTAATCGCCCCTGGTGTCGGAGCCAGCAGCACCATATCATCAGCATAGCTTAGGCTGTTTATGCTGACACCATCAACTCGACAACCCACACGCATGCTGCTGAGTTCGACGATCAGATCGTTAATATACAGATTAAATAGTTTAGGAGATGACAAACCACCCTGTCTTACACCACTCTCAAGCCTATACGTTGTAGAAAAGGCATTAGATATTCTGCCTTGAAGGCGTTTTAGCTTTACATTGTTTAGGTTTGGGGGACCTAGCAGCTTAAGTAAGTACTGAGCTAATTGCTTCCATCAACACTACTATTATAATCTCATTGCATAATAATTTGAGACTAAACAATTGAAGTCTCAGTACACAATGCAACATTTATAAAAATAAACGACCTTATTCATAAATGTATTATTAGCTTGATATATACTCGTAGTTAACATATGTTTGGTCTCGCTCTATCGAATATAAAAAGACTACAGAAATATTTTAACTATATATCAAGCGTTTACGAATAAGGCCGTATGACTATAAAGGTAAGATCACTATTTATTGAATTTTATCTATTATATCATATAAGAATATAGACATTAAATACTAATAGAAATATCTGATATAAACGATGTACAGCAATAAAAACATTCGGATAAATCTTCTTTATATACATATATAACAATCTGGTGTCACGGTGTTTGTGGTCACATTCCTCCGAATCGGCTCGACCAATTTTTATGATATTTCATACCGCTATTGATGATTAGGGTATCCTTATCCAATTTTTTGTTTGTTTTAACAATAAGTTATTTTGTATTTTTTTAATGTGACATCAAAAAATACCTTTAATCCCAAATTTTCACTTTGTCTAGCGTAGTGGGCACGGGTCAACTAATTAGTAAAATTATTATAAATCTTATAAAACCTATTCTGTACCTTACACAAACGTTGTTATGTAGAGTTATCCTTGTGAGTCCATAATTAAGAATTGCATGTGCCGCATTTGGACTACGAAACCATCAAAATATTATTTACTACAGATACTGCGTAGGCCATTAAGCATTTCTTCTTTTGTAACGGAGGAACCAAATCCGAACCCTTTAAGTGAAAAACATATAGGCTTCAGATCTTTCGGATTCACTCAACATATCCGAAAACCATAGTTTTTGTTGAACGAAGCCTGTTCGAATGTGATTTCCGAGACATTAGGCTCGAAGCTACTGCTGAAAGGTGACAAAAAATCTCGATGATCGAAAGCATTTTTCCTTGATATTTGATTTTATCTCGTATTTTAGGTACCATTATGACTGATGGATCACAATTTTGTTTCAAATTTAGTAGATAATTGACGTTGATGGATCGGAGTTCTGGGTGAACCATTACCTTCTTATTACACACTGAATTTATAAAATATTCTATTAATTAAATATTAATATTATATATATTATCTGTGATAAAAATAACGTCGAAAATTTTGGAAAAAAATATACTCTAAAGGATTTCGCCGGCTAACTTTTTAGAAAGGTGTATCAACTGCCCATACGTATCTGCAACGACAGATGACTCTTCTCCTTCAGAAGATCTTCAAGATTGTTTGCATTTTAGTAACCATAGTTACACAAGTACACACACATATAGAATCTATCGTCATTTTAAACAAAATAAGGACGGAATATGAGAGCAAAGTTATTATAATTGCAGAAAATTATGCGCGGATGCCAAAATAAATGAAAAAAAAAAAAAAAAAATTTAAAAAGATAGTGATGCGGTGAAGGTACTATATGTACCTTGGCCGCATCACTACCTTTTTAATTTAGCGTAGAAGTAACTGTTTATTCTTACATTAGAAGAAACTTTGCATCATAACTCCAATCCTTGACAAATTATAAAGCGATTTGTTGAACTCGGCAAGGATAAAAATTAGATGTCTGCTGCCTCTCAAAAATTTTTGATTAGTAATTTATGCATTAATATTGTCTTTTATTAACGCGAGTATCACACATTTAAATAAAATACTGTATACCGGATTAAAACGCGATTTATTATTTATATTGTTTAAATTATTTATCCCGACGTTTCGGATGCTTTTCAGCAACCACGGTCTCCCGCGACCACGGTTGCTGAAAAGCATCCGAAACGTCGGGATAAATCATTTAAACAATATAAATAATATATCGCGTTTTAATCCGGTATACAGTATTTTATTTAAATTTATGCATTAGTGTGAATAAAAAAATATTAATATAAAAAAGATATATTTACTGTACGCTTCAGTTATTTTTCTTTATATATCTGTTACCAATTCTTTAAGCCAACTACAAGTATCCAAGACAAATTCTCAACGTCACTTGAACGGAGATGATAACATTATTTGTAGTGAAAAAATAATCTAAAAACACGAGTTCAAGCGACCTCCAAAAATAATCAACATATCACGTTTTCCCAGTTTGCATTAGGTATTGAAGGAAGTAAAGAAAGCAATTTTCCCTTATTGACAAAACGTGTCCTTTGCTTCGGGAAAATATTAAAAATAATCCACAAAACGCGGATCCCTCTGAACAAATTGTAAAGGATTCAAAATGTACATAAGCGTCAAATATTAAAGACATCTGAGCTTCCGTCGCCCGCGTGATATTTGTGGAGAATATTGCTCACTCAAAAATACTAACAGATTCACGGTCTGGTTGGCGTGTTGGGTTTTTATATTATGTTAGACTAGTACTTCACTCTACATAATCAGAAATGAAAATCAGATAACACTTGAAGATCTCGCTAGCATACACAATATCTTCTCAATGAAAAATCTTTCAACTTCCTCGTTAAAAAAAACGTGTCCGTGAAAATTCCGCCCCTTATATGAAATTGTCATCTAATTTATTTATTTTTAATGTTATTATTATATTATGAAGAGATATCGACAGTCGAGTATGAGGTTCACTAGATGGCATGTGATACCCCAGCCAGAGAACAAAAGTCAATGATGCGCTGTCGACCTATATTTACTTCGACCCATAGATCCATAGACTGACACCGAAACGCACAATGTACACTTCACGGAATTTCCGTCCATGAATATGTTACCCAGTCGGAATTTTATTCCTCCCACCCGTATAATGTCCGAAGTGTGTAGGCATAGGGTAGACACGTTTATAGAAAATTATAAGCATGTCACCCGGTCAGAATTCGAACTCGCAACCCATCGGAGCCAAAGTATTCTACCAAACGCGCCAACGTGCCCGTAAACAGTTCCGGTGGGTTACACCTGGCTTGCGTTCCTATGGCTCGCGATTCGAAACCCGCCGCGTCTGACTACTTTATAACTGCTCAAGTAACGTGTTCATCATCACATCTATTGTAATGGATCGATTGTAAAATGTAGTAATCTTGGAGCCTTGGGTAGGATATTTTCCATAGATCGTCCATGCATATACTCACCACAGGTATTGCAATACAGAGGGACATATTTAGTTATATAATATTATAGAGAGGTAAAGGAGCCTGCGGGTCACTTTCTGTTGAGAGATCATCGCTATCTATAAGCACCCGCAACACGCGGGAGTATTATCACTTGGCATAACATAAAATCCAAAATCGTTAAATTTAATAATATTCAGACGTTTCATATCGGGTAAGATCGTAGTAGGTACATGCTATAATGACTTCGTGGCGCCAGAGCCTTGTAATAAAGCCCACAGGCGCCTCCGCCCAGCGGTGTCCTATTTAATAACTTGTTTACAGAATTTAGATATCTCCTATACATACTTATCGTAGGTATACAACATGGACATCTTTCGGTGTTATGTCGGCTTTATTTCGATGAGTGTGCAACGGAAGTTTACAATTTATTCTCATTTTAAACCTTCGGACATCCAAGTGCTCGGCGGGTTTCCATCCGTACTTGGTTGACATACCAATACTCCGCACAAATCATTTCGCAAAAATCTGGAACACTCTGTCCTGTATCACAGCCATAGATCACGAGTTCAAACATGTTTACTTATTTCATTATTTTTATACCTAGTTACTTCGATAATTAAAACTAGTAAGAGGAAGCTAGCGTCCGAGTAACGTTTCAACGAGTAACCGACGAGTGAAATCTGATGAAATGAAATGAAAGCATTGATGAAAGTAGAAGTAGCGAAAGTGGTATGTAAGGATGAGAGCATATGGAATTCCGTGATCTCTGCCTACCCCAATGGGAAAGAGGCGTGATGTGTATGTATTTATATTTCGATATGTATTTATGCAAGTGCAGATGGCGCGTTTTATCTTTACGTTTGAGTTTCCATTCCCCTAGTCCACCCACCATCAAACTCACAATCTTCTGTCGAGTTCTAATATAAAAAGGAGATCAGTCTTCTAGATACTTTTTTGTTTCTCTTGTTTCCCTTTATCGTCTTTTATCGTTATTGAATAATCACTTTTAATATTTAATCTTAAGTATCATATTCAGGGTCCTCACCGCAATATTCTAACGCAATATTATTACAGAAGACCTTCATGATAGGAAGAGACAGACCTATACACAATATATAGCACTGTCTTGTTCTCCCATACAGCCTTGAATAGATATTCTAAGAGATAATGGTACACCCCCAGTACAACTGTGGCCATTTTGTATTATTACCTGACCTTATATTATACACTATATACATACAAATCGAAGCAAAGTAAGCTATGTGTATTCAAGTCATCATTCCAATATCACGACGATATTATGTAGTCAAGTAGTATGAAGCACAGAAGTTATAGCACGTTTCAGAATTGAACTCGGAGGGTTCAATCGTGCTTTTCATCTTTGAATATACAATATGACTAAGCCATTATGACTAACAATTTGGTTGTCCTGTCATTTGTAGTGGACAGCTTTGCCAAGAGCATTGCGCCTGAAGGCTATATATTATACCTACCTACTACTACTACCTGCAAACGGTTTATTATATATTTTACGATTTTGGATAATGTTAATTTCACAGTGGATTATTTTAACTATTTTTTTTTATTTAAATTACATTATTATGTTTTAAATACTGTGAATTGCAGATATAAATAAAAAAACATATAATTCAACAAACACAAAGTCAAAAAGCTCTTAATATAAGAGGTATTTTAATAATTAAGCTAATACATAGGTATTTAAGAACGCTAGTAATAGTAGTTCAATGATTTTAATACGTATTATTGATTAGGTACATAGCTAAAATTTTTATTATAGGTATATATTTACATAGAATAACTTTTACCAGATAAATCAAATGTATTTTAATTAGTATTAATTAAGATAAAAAAATTGAATAACCTATTTTTAAATCGCAGAATTATTATGTTGCAATTTTAAAAAAAAATGAAAAATGTTTGCTTTCCTCTAACGCGTAAGATCAATATATCGATGCCTCCCACGCAAGTTATGATAACCAACATAGTGTTTTACGTTTTTTAAACTATAGGCACCGTCTTATTTCATTTATTATTTGTGTCGCAATAAAGAATTAAAACATTTTTTTTAAGTACCTACTTTCAAGAAATATATAGTTGTATTATTATAAAAACTATTTGAAAATGGAGAGTAGGTATTGGTATACTTTAAAAAACGTTAGTTGGTAACCATATTTTATCCAAAATATGCTTACTAAAGTCAATAATCTTCAATATCAATCGTAAACAGCCTTCATAAGCTGAATGCTACGTTCAGACTATCGCTATTAAAGAGCTTAAAATTCTCCACACGACTTCGAATTATTTCCATTAGCATCGCGATCCTAAAGCCGCTCTTAACCCAATTGTAAGTGTCGTTCGAAGGAATTGGGGCGCTGCGGACGTACAAGACCTTAAATGAAGTCTTGCTAAAACAATTTAAGACACCCGATGCCATCGGCTACTACGCTTTAAAGCTGAGTCCAGAATTAATCAAAGTAATATTATATACAACTAGCGACCCGCCCCGGCTTCGCACGGGTCTAGATTTTTTGACAAAAAAGCAGGGGTTGTATGTATTTTTTAATGCCACATAATAAAAAAATAAAAACAAAAAATATCGTCCATAAATAAAAAAAAATTTTTTAAGGGTGAACAACCCTTATCACTTAGGGGTATGAAAAATAAATAGTAGCCGATTCTCAGATCTACTGAATACGCATATAAAATTTGGTAAGAATCGGTCGAGCCGTTACGGAGGAGTATGGCAACGAAAACTGTGACACGAGAATTTTATATATTACATAATAAAAGATTTCCTGCATACTTCGGTTTTAAGAATATTTCCCGTATGATATAAAACTTAATATCTTAGTTATCTTTTAAGAATTTTTATTTAATTATGTAGGTAAAATATTATGAGTTTTATTTTATTATTTTTTATATCCCGCTTTTCCTATGTAGCATATTATTTACAATATTTAAACCTTAATATTAATAACAGCTATTAATTTTAATACCTATTCATTTACATATATAATGGAATAATTTTCTTACTTAATCGCTCAATGTCTCAATTATATGAGGATATAAATATGTAAATGATATAATAGTAGCATTCATATTCAAATAACTGACATTCTACATTGTTTATGAAATAATTTAAGCACAATATTACATTATCACAAATTAAACTACCACTCAGCTATCGTCTCAACAAGGTTATTATTTACTTAATATACTTGCTGAAGTGTATGTCGCCCGCCTTAAAATATGGCCGTTCATAAACTTGGGAGGGCGGTTTAATGGAGCTCAAAACGTGACCACGTAGTGACGACGCGCCCTAATTTTAACTTCAGATTAATTTGAAATGAAAATTTCTGATAACTGTGTAAGAAAAACAAGATGAATAGAAAACAAAACACTGAAATTTCAATTTAATATGATATTCTTTAGGCAACCAGATAACTAGAAATCTAATAACTTTCTGAAAAAAAAATGCAATCAAAATTAAACCAATAAATTAATAATATATATTTCTAAAGATATTGTAAAATATTTCTTTAATTTTTTTTTTGTTTTGCATTTCTCATTTATATATTATGTATAGTTGATACTGATATGTATTGTGTAATAATAGCAAATGACACATTCTACTTAATTCCATTCTATTCTTTATTCCAATATTATACTTTAATCTTAAAAGGTCTATTTTATTGAACGTTTATGTAAGAAATCGACAGACGAGCATGAGGTTTACTTGACGGTAGGTGGTATCTCAGTCACAGAACATCAGTCAATGATGCGCTGTCGACTTACTTTTTACTTCAATCCATAAATTCATAGATTGAGACCGAAACGAGCAATATGGGCTTCACAATATTTCCATCTATAAACGGTGGTACGTTACCAGTTGGGAATTTCGATATTCCTTCCACACGTTTGATGCCCGTAGTGACTAGACGTGGGGAAGACATGCTAATAGAAAATTATAAAAAATGTCGCCCCGGTGGGATTCGAACCCGTCATCCATCGGTGCCAACGAGCCCGTTGACTTATTTTACGAGTTTTTTAATAAACTATCGACCGAAGGTTATAAGTACCTATTTAAGTAGATAAATGTAGGTCAAACAAATATTAAGGATTTTTTGCAAGTCCAAAATCTCTCCGAAAATAAAAGTTATGTAAGACTATTGTTTCAAAACGCGCAGTGAAGATAATGTTACTTTATAATTTATTGCATCATTACGGGAAAATGAAAAAACTCAGAAAGAGGGTCCGGCGAAATTCACTAATGTAACTCGTAAAATTATGCAACGAACAGGTATTCATGGAAATCGTGATTTGCATAGATATATTTGGGAAATGGATTTACATGCTTTTAGGAGAGCGCTTACGATTTTGTATTTCGTATTGTAGTTGCTAAATCTAGCTTTTAGCTAAACATGAGTTGGGATTTATATTTAGACTGTCATAAATATATTCACCGAGTTAGTACGGTCTACAAACACAGCCTTGTTAGTAGCAAAAGATTATGAGAATTATAGAAATGTATTACTCATTTTTGGACTCCAGGTATTTTATTTACAAACTAGCTGATGCCCGCGACTTCGTTCGCGTGGGGTTCACTTTAAGCTGAGCTTTTGAGCAAGCTTTCTTCAAATGACATATCCTCCTCCACCCTCTGTACTTGGTGATTTCTTTTGGGAAAGAGCTATCAAATTAGTCATTGACGGTTGCTTTTGCATCATGTTATCGACATGTTTAATGGTGGTTGAGATTGGGGTTTGAAGGATGATTTGATATTCAATAGTTGAAATAATTAACCTGACTTTAAAGAAACATTAGGGAAATTCATATTAATTAAATTTTCAATACATTTTCTGTCTTAAATAGATGCGTGCGTTCATTTAATTGGTTATTCTCATTTTCGGACATTTTTTTAAATTCCCGGGATTCCTGCCCGGGTTTCCGGTGCTAAATGCGGAAACCTCTAATATACGGAAGCAAAAAAGCAATGTCGAATAATCGTAATTCTGTTTAAGAGAAAGGATTGATGAAAAGGTGAAATAAATGATCTCATAAGAAATACTTTTTCATATATTATTTCAATAATATATTTTCTATTTTTTTTATAATATAGTTCTTTCAAAAAATAAATAAATAAATACAAAAAAATATTTCTTTCATTTCAACTTCAGATTCGAACTCGCATCAAAAGCTACGCTATGGGACTGCATATCCACTATTCTATCCACTATTCTACGAATACATATTGCAAATGGCGAAATAATCAAACTATTTCATTTACATATCAGACTGTGATTGACATCTGACAATTCGAAAAAGTTCAACGCGAGTCAGTTTGCATTGAAATTTGGTGATATGGTGCCTTTAAAATAATATTTAAATGATGATAACTTTTCTTTCCGATAACCAATTTCGATGAAACAAAGCCTATATGTTGCCCCGGGCTTTCCTTAATATATTTGTGTAAATTGCATTAAAATCGGTTCAGTATCTTCGGAGATTAGCGTGAACAAACAGACAGACAGACAGACAGACGGACAGACAGACAGACAGACAGACAAGAATCTTAAAAATTGCATTTATGCATTCTGCTACCCTTCTTTTATCACCCCTCTTAATTTCTGGTAAAAATATTTAGTGAAGCGTAATTTCGATCCTACTCTTTTATTATATGTATAGATGTGTGCTATTTTAAGATACATAAACATTTTTACATTAATATGAATATATTGAAAATCAATAAGATGACTTTTATAATATGCCTCAACATTGTCTAGGATATCAGCCTATGTTTGACATCACTGTGGCTGAGCTACCACCTACCATCAACGGAGCTTCACGCTCTTCTGTACAGTTGATATCTAACATAAAAACTGGCCAAGTGCGAGTCGGACTCATGCTCCGAGGGTTCCGTAGAAACTTTTAGTTAAGTAAAGATTTTCCCAAAAAAAAAAACTACACGGTTTTCGGATTTTTCCCTTAACTTGTGCTACGTGACATTACTTCATGCCACATTTCATGGTTCTAGGTCGACGGGAAGTACCTTATAGGATTTTATTCCTTTGCGAGTATCAGAATATGCATATAAAAGTCCGTATCTTCTTTTTCACAGCTGCAAGGGATGACATACCCGAGTATTTGATATTAATTTCAACTAGATACCTCCACGCGTTCCTGAGAAAAAGGGTCACAGACAGACGGTCGGACAGATAGACAGACAGATGGACAACGAAGTGATCCTATAAGGGTTCCGTTGTACGGAGTACGGAACCCTAAAAAGAAATGTTCTGAAATATTGTTCTGAATTATTATATTGTGTAAAATCAATAACATTTGTATGCCTAATTACTGGCAAAACATGTGATCGCTAGAAGATATTTCAAATTATCAACTTTTGTACCATGTTTTTGACAAATAAATAATTCTTATTCTGATTGGGGGCCGTCCATTAATCACGTGAGGCTCAAAAGGGGGGGGAGGGGGTACGGAAACCATCACGAAACATCACGAGGGGGGAGGGGGGGTCTCGTTAGACATCACGTGTATTAATTTTATTTATTTTTTGTCAAAAAGCGCTATATTTTATGAACCGAAATTTTGAACGGCGCGAAAATTTATTAATTAATTAATTAATTATTCATTAATTTTATTGCAAATACATATAAATGTTTTTCGAATAAAAATGCCATTTGTTAAATATTTTTTTCCAGTCAAAAATAGCCTTTACATAGACTTCCAAAAAAATACACGTGATCCAGGGGGAGGGGGGGGAGTGGTCCCAAACCTCACCAAATATCATCAGGGGGGAGGGGGGGGGTCAAATAATGAGAAAAACGACCTCACGTGATTAATGGACGGCCCCTTGTCAAATAATAATCTGAGCTTTAAAACCTCTTCCAGTTGAATAATAACACTGAGTGGGGAAATACTTTTCTTAACGCGTCGACGACATGGTTTTCAGGGCGAAATGACGTCATAAAGCAAGAGTCCTTACGATTTAAGATGTTTGCTGAAATACTAAGAGATTTTTAGCGAACTCAATGTTTTATTTTATTCCAAGCGTTCATGTTACACAATTTGTATTTTATTCAATGTAGATGTGAATCGTATCTTATGAATCTTTTCCCAGGAATATTTTATGTGAAGTGAAGTTTGTTTTGTTACAATTCTTATAAGAAAAGTGGGAAAAATACAGGTGATTAGTAAAAACTGAGGTTTATATGTATTATGTATTACATCTTATAAACTCTCTTATTACATATTAAAATATATCCATGTCTCCGACGTAAGTTGTCGTAATCAACTAACTTAGAGTTCTATGTTACATTAAGTTTTTAAAACTGAGGGCCTAGCACGAACATTTTGCGAAAAAGTTTTCGAATCGAGCTGTTATTTGTATGAAACAAATGATTTCTCATACAACTGACAGATCGTCGAATCGAATATTTTTTCGATAGTCGTTCGTGCTAGACTCTCTGTACTGTTCATCTTCATATCTATATTTTTTATAATTATTTCAACTTAATGGATCTTGTTATTCTGTAGAAAATATTAATTATTTATTATTATGTATTGTTATGAAGAAGTCATCAATATATATAGGTACCCAGCTAAACTCAGCTACGACAAGTAATGTAATCCGATCTTCCGCTGGAACTACTCGGAAACCCTTCAAGAAATTATCTATGGTGTGTTACTGACATTTGAAAGTACTGAAGTTCAACTTTTCACATTTATTCGATATTACCTGTACTGAATACGTAAAAAAGTGAATTCCCGAGTCTCCTAGTGGGGCATGGGGCAGACCCATTTCTGTGTCTGTTTTACTCATAATTTTTTCAGGCAAGTAGGTGATCAGCCTTCTGTACCCTGCCTGACCGAATCAATTTTTTTAAATCTTTTGTTCCCGGGATTCGAACCCGGTACCTCCGTTGCTAAACGCATCGCTCTAACCACTAAGTCACGGAGGCGGTCCATTCCTAACAAACCTTAAATTATTTAAATTATTACGATGATTGGTATATAAACTCTCGATCCTGAGATAAAATATTTTTTTTTGTCGACATACGAGCATGAGGTTCACTTAATGGTAGGAGATGCCTTAGCTACAGAACATCAGTCAATGATGCGCTGTCGACAAACTTTTTACTTCGAGCATTCGGAAATCCATAGACTGAAACCGAAACGCGCACATGCGTTCGTTAACCGATCGGAATTTCAATACTTCTCCCACCCGATCAATAGTCGGAGTTACCAGACGTGGGAAAAACATGCTTACAGAAAATTATAAGCAAGTGCTCCCGGTGGGATTTGAACCCACGACCCATCGATGCGCACGGCAGGTGTTCTACCGAACGCGCCAACGAGCCCGTCAAAACTCTCGACCCTGAGATAAAAAGATAAAAAAATCTTCCGTTATTAAATTACAAATTAGTAAGACACACTCATTGGACTCTTCCTTGGTTTATTGAATGTAAGTAACTGTTTACGATTATAATGAAGTATATAAATATACCTGAAAAAAAAAACAATAATTATTAAATATTTTTTATAGAATTGGAGGCTAACGGGCAGGTGATTCACGTTATGGTAAGTGATAACCGCCGCTCATAGACATTCGCAACACCAGGCTTGCTTTGTTGCCGACCTATTAAACATTAGTAAAATTTCACAAATATTGAATATTTTGGACGTTCTCAGTTTTTTCGTTTATTCATAGCTAGAACCCACTGCCAAACCGGATAAATCAGTTATTAGCTTATTAATAAAAAAACAGTACAAAAAGACAAAGAATAGAAAAGGTAAGAAATGTTTGACATCGCATTTTCCTATTTCTATAGGAACTGTTAAGCAAAGAGCTAACTTAAGGAAAGTTAATAATGTAAGAACCTTGAAAATATAAACAACCTTCATATAGTATCCCGATTAATATAGTTAAACAAGCCGTCAGGTACATTTTCTGTATGAAACACATTATCACTTTTAGTCCAAATAGAATGAAATATATCGTCAAAATAGAGAGATGCGAAATATACCACAACGAAAATACAAATATATTTCCTTGACCCTGAAAACAATAATTTTATTATGTCTAATATTTAAATAGTAATATTGATTAGTATTGTCTTTTATTAACGCGAGTATCACACATTTAAATAAAATACTGTATATCGGATTAAAACGCGATTTATTATTTATATTGTTTAAATTATTTATCCCGACGTTTCGGATGCTTTACAGCAATCGTGGTCGCGAGAGACAGAAAGATGACAGTATCAAAAGTCAAATAAATCCCGTTTGAATCCGATATACAGTATTTTATTTAAATATCTATAAGTGTCACACACAAAAAGGAATAGAGAAGTCAGTAATTATTGTCTTTTATTAACACGTGTAACACACATTTAAATAAAATCACTTTTACCGAAGTTCATTCATTATATTATTTATCCCGACATTTTCAGCAAGCTTGGTCACGGGGGACTCATACTTTGTTGTGTTTGTACTACAAACTTTGTAGTAATAAAAACTTCGTCAACGGCAAAATTACCTAATCAAGGTAAGTCTAATTTTCAAAACCATTTGATTTTGAATTGTTCGCTTCTATTGGTGAAAGAATTTTTAAAATCGGTCGAGTAGTTTTTGAATTAAATTGTAACAAACAAACAAATATTACCTCTTTATAATATTAATATAATATGTATATATTTCTGCATTGAATAATATTGAATGTACGAATTGTATATGAATGGTTTTTTAATCATTTTCAAATATCAGATTATTATTATTTTCTTAGAAATATTTCTATGATATCTGTCATTTTAGTACACTATTATTTGATAAATTAATAGCACAAATATACATAAGCAAGTCATTAAAATTACTAACAAGAAAAAGGCCACATTACTTAGATATTACACTGAAATTGTTTTATTTGATATCTTTGAAAAGCTCTACTTCAGCGTAACACACGTGCTTCCCGTAATTCATAGGTAATCGAAAAACGATTTAAACGTGTGCCAAAAACATACCAAAGCTTGCCAAAGCAATAGAGCTGATATAAGTATCTGATAACCGGCGAAACAAGAAGATACAAGTGAGAAAATAAGGTTCATTGCCAGCATCGGGTGCGCGTTGAAGGATTTCTCGGAGCTAAATATTAGATTTGCACTGATAATGGACAATAGCAGGATTACCGAAGATATACCCTGCAATTAATTGGTATTAGTATAAAGAGTGGGGCGTGAGGCAGACCCATTTCTGTGTCTGTTTCGTTTATCTATACAGGCAAGTAAGTGATCAGCCAGTGCCCTGCCCGACCGAAACTATTTTTATTTAAATGTTGCTTCCCCGGGATTCGAATCCAGAACCTCCGGTGCGCTTATTACTGACCCACGGAGGCGGTCAATTATTAGAATAAAATATCATTATTATATGAAAGCTCTCAAATGTGATTACCACTTCAGTTTTATATCGTAAATTTACAACTTTTATTAAAATTATAAACTTAAATATATATTTTAGTATTAAGTAAATTAGTTTGTCTTCTTCTTACCCTGCTTCTTTATTATGCAGCCCAGTATGTTCTCTTTTTCCAATCGTTTCTTTCACTCATTAAAACACCAGTCACTCCCCTCAAATACACCAATCTTCACGCAGTAGGGCTAGCTGACCAGATAATAGCAACTGTTATACAAATTACTAATCTTATCACTTAGTCCATACATACCAATGTCCCAATGCCCACAAACACCACACCGTGCCGCAAACTTCGACCGCAAATTGTATGCACATAGCAACATCTGCATTTAGCGTCCGATTGAGATATCATTACTAATACAACTGATATTCGTACCTCGTCAACAAGCTAATAAATATTTTTATATCTGTCATAAATGTCCAATAGACAGGTACTTCAAATTCTGAAAAATGTTGCATGTTTAAAAAATAAAAATAATTCAAAAAGTCATTATAATATAGAGTAAAAATACAGCTAGCGATTAAAAATATAACATTATGCATACGGCGGTACGGGGTCTTACTGAAATATGCGTGTGTTTCAGAAGAGGTTGGCTGCTTTTATATGAATATATTTTGTTTTGATGGACTCGTTGACGGGTTTGATAAATCATCTACCTTGCACTCCGATGGATCGCGGGTTTAAATCCCGCCGGGACTACTTATTATTCATAATTAATAATAAATTTCGTTTCAGTTTTAATCTATGGATTTCGATTTTAGATATATGAAAGTGGATGGGTATAGGGGAAGAGGGAGGCCAAAAAGACATAGATTGACTGTGTGAAGTAAAGTCAACGCCACTAATCAAGCCCGATAGCCGCGGCGCCTCGGTCGCGTATCAAAATGTTGCTAGCAAAAAATGTAACTTTTCCTTACATTCCATCAACTTGATATTTCTCGACTTAAACTAAACTGAGGTCAGATAACACTAAATTAGCTATACTATTCACAGGCAAACGAGAATATTATAAATGCGAAAATAACTCTGTTGGCTTGTTACCTCTTCAGGCTTAAACCGCTGAACCTGATTTAGTTGAAATCAGGTATGATAAGTCCCAGGGAAGGGCATAATATAATAGATTTTAGGTGCGGGGTGATAGTTTGTATGAGAAATCAACCATTTCTTAAGTAAGGAATAAAAAACTTATTATTATATACATATTTATATTTTTTAATTATTTTATTAGTAAGGAGATTGATTGAAAAAACAGATCGGATAAAAAATAAGCTACTCATAATTAATTCTATGCAGACAAAGTTTCGGGTATAAGATAGTTTAACAATAAATCAACTAAAACTAAGATTTACTAATATTTAAAAGCATTTTAAAATAAACAGAAAAATATTTTTTTATTAATAAAAATTAAATAATAGTATTTCTATTGAGATATTTTTTTTATAATTTTAGGTGTTTCTGTCAAAACAGTCTCGAGAATTACAAAAATAGGAAAAATGTCTGCAAAACTTTAAAGAAAATTGTTGCCCCTGGGAAAAGTCGTCCACGTGCAAAGAACATTATTTTGGATAATTTTGATTTAATACTATACGCCAAAACAAATCTTTTTTTTTATATTGTAAAGAAAGAATTACCTACTGTAAACAGACTGCGTTGGATCTAAAATAAAATATAAATTTTCAAAGGAGTAATACAACTTTACGAAGAATACTGTAACGATTAGGTTTTAGATTAACGAAACGAACGCCTTCAGTTCAAACGCAAAGTATTGTTAGAGCGATATGATATAACTGCTTGGCGTGCCAGATATATCGAAAGAATGAGGAAAAATAGACTCATAGAAAAGAGACCTGTGGTATATTTAGATGAAACTTTCATTCATCCAACATATCATGCTAAAAGCTGTTGGCAAAGCAAAGAGGAAGATGGAGTATTGATTTCAGAATCGGTTGGAAAACGATTTATAATTGCACATGCAGGTTCGGAGAATGGATTTTTAGAGAACGCATTATTAATTTTCAGATCACAGTCACAATCTGCAGATTATCACGATGATATGAATACAACAAACTTTTTAAAATGGATGACTGAAAAAGTGGTGCCAAATCTGCCTGCAAAATATACTTTTTTATATTTCTAGACTTCCCAATATGTTTTTATAACGTATTTATCAAAAAAAAACTAAAACTAATATTTAATAATATTAAGAAGTACTTTAAAATTAATAGAAATATCAAAAAAGGGAGGAAATATACTTCATTATATTTTATAGCAATAATTATGATCATCGTGATTTAATTTCAAATTACCAGACATATCGCAATCACTATCGCTTAATTCTTCAAATTCGCTGTCATTGTCAGATTGAGTATCGCTATTACTCTCTGTTGAAATTATAAATTTCTCCATTTCCACATCAATAAGTCCATCCTTTTTGAAATACTCATCTTCAATATGCTCCACATGTTTACACTGAATGCTCCAGTCTTCTGACGTGATGCTGGCAAACGCGGCTTCTGCCAATTGGATTATTTTTTTTGGGTCTTGATCCACATTTTTTGCAGCAAAGCGTCTTTTTGCCAAACTCCAAATTTTTTCTTTTGGATTAAGATCACAGTGGTAAGGAGGTAACTTTACAATTTCGTGATTATGCTTTTTCAGTAGTTCATCGATTGCAAAAACAGGAGGTTCTTTATTTCTTTTTATATAAAACTGGCTTTGTCCAAGAATCTTCATAGAAAATTTGTTTATGTCTTAGCCATTCTTGCATGTGTGATTTTAAACTTGCCATCATAGGAGCTTTATTGATCTGAGTGCAGTGATAAGGTGCATTATCCATTACCACAATAGAATTTGCAGGCAGATTTGGCACCACTTTTTCAGTCATCCATTTTAAAAAGTTTGTTGTATTCATATCATCGTGATAATCTGCAGATTGTGACTGTGATCTGAAAATTAACAATGCGTTCTCTAAAAATCCATTCTCCGAACCTGCATGTGCAATTATAAATCGTTTTCCAACCGATTCTGAAATCAATACTCCATCTTCCTCTTTGCTTTGCCAACAGCTTTTAGCATGATATGTTGGATGAATGAAAGTTTCATCTAAATATACCACAGGTCTCTTTTCTATGAGTCTATTTTTCCTCATTCTTTCGATATATCTGGCACGCCAAGCAGTTATATCATATCGCTCTAACAATACTTTGCGTTTGGACTGAAGGCGTTTAAATTTAAAACCTAATCGTTTCAGTATTCTTCGTAAAGTTGTATTACTCCCTTGAAAATTTATATCTTCTTTTAGATCCAAACGCAGTCTGTTTACAGTAGGTAATTCTTTCTTCACAATATAAAAAAAATGAATTTTTTGGCGTATAGCACATAAATCAAAATTATCCAAAATAATTTTTTTTGGATGTGGACGACTTTTCCCAGGAGTAACAATTTTCTTTAAAGTATTCGCAGCCATTTTTCCTTCTTTTGTAATTCTCGAGACTGTTTTGACAGAAACACCTAAAATTATAAAAAGAAATGCTATTATTTAATTGTTATTAATAAATCAATCAGCCATACAAAATACACAATATGATTTTAGGAAAAAATTAAGTGAAAATGTTTTATTATAAGTTAATAAATATTAAACCATAGTAATAAAAAAAAATCATACGAAGTATATAAAACACGGACCATACAAAAATGTACCCATTAAGGCAAAAATCAAAACTCATGCAACCCTAAAATTTACCTGTCATAGCAGCGACTCGCATTTGAACATTTTGTAAAGGGATTAATATTTCTTTGTTTTTCTTTTCAAGTTCACAGAACTCTTGCACCTTAAGGATAATTTCTCGGGCCGCACCACTTATGACTTTACGATCCATAATTAATATTATTTTATGAAAAAAGCAATAACAATCTAATGACAAGACTTTTCTGACAAACAACAAGATGACAGAATGTCATGTTTAGTTCCAGACTTCGCCGTAAGACTTGTTTCGTGGCACCGACTCTATGATATGTGTTTGAGAGGTGTGACTGATGATATGGCGAGTGAAAGGAGACAATGGAAAAAGAGAACATACTGCGCCGATCCCAAATAAAAAAAAGGGAACAGGGCAGGATGAAGAAGAAGCGAGTCTTCTGATATTTACCTAAGATAGACTAGCCTAAACCAACAAAACTCTAGATTAGCGGATCCCACTTGCCGTTAGCCCCATCCCGATTCTATAAAAAATAAAAAATATTTTTTTCAATTTATTTTGGATTCATCAAGTTCAAGAGAACAGTCTCTTAAATATTGTTTCGTAAAAATTTTAACGTTCATTTAAACTTGAAAGACGAGCTTGGAAGTAATATTTAAATAAGTAGTGTAATTAAGACAACCTCGTACTGTAACGATTAAAACTTAGATTGCTTTTGGAAATTAAAGCATTTCCGGAGCGGTATTTTTTATTAATCAAGTCAGCATCAAGTTACGTCTTAATATTATAAATATGAAAGTGTGGATTCGTTGTCTCGATTTTTTTTATAGTAAATGATATAGCTAGGCTTGATATACTTGATAGTAAGTAGTCACTGCCGCACATACACATCTACATCACCGAAGGACTTACAAATGCGTTACCGACCTTTTTTAGGATGAAAAAACTCATTTCTCGTTTGTTACTCAAGTCGTATCGGGTTCAGAAAAACCGTCGTGAAAAGCTGGTTCCACAGAGTGGTTGTGCGAGGCAGAAAGTGACTAAGGAATCACGCTGTTTT
The DNA here is from genome assembly GCA_905404175.1 of Anthocharis cardamines. NCBI lineage: Eukaryota > Metazoa > Arthropoda > Insecta > Lepidoptera > Pieridae > Anthocharis > Anthocharis cardamines. Next base: position 7,808,905 of record FR989964.1, read on the forward strand.
GGGTTTCCCGACTTTGAGATAGTAAATTATAGTTATGTAAAGACTGTGAAAAAGGCTTCTACTATTTATGCCGGGAAAATATCCCGAGTTTTCCAGAAGAGAAAAGCCACATACAAACTTTAGTTTTATATAAATAATTATGTAATAAAATATAATGAAATAAACATACTTTGATGTTTATTATTAATGCCATCAAAAACATAAATTGTAAAAAAAGCCAAGTCTTGCAACTCAGTTCTTCTATCGTAAAAAGTTGTGAGATCCATATAATACCAAGTCGGTCAATTTATTCAGTCTCTACTGAAGGATCCTTCTGTCTTAAGTAATTATATGATAAGCTAACCTAACAATATCTTATAGTGATCATATCAATACCAATATTAAAAATCTTTGATGTTTAAAATAAATAGATTGGCTCGGCTATCGCATGAAATCACAATGTATCTTTTTTTATTTTATTAAAAACATAATGCATCTCACAAGTACTACATACTATATTAAATTAGATTGTTTAGTGCGATTGCCAAGTCAATCTATTTATTTTAAACATCAAAGATTTTTAATATTGGCATTGATATGATCACTATAAGATATTGTTAGGTTAGCTTATTATGTAATTACTTAAGACAGAAGGATCCTTCAGTAGAGACTGAATAAATTGACCGACTTGGTATTATATGGATCTCACAACTTTTTACGATAGAAGAACTGAGTTGCAAGACTTGGCTTTTTTTACAATTTATGTTTTTGATGGCATCTCATTTCTTTTTGTAGATAGTCCTTTTCTTAGTTTATTTGGATAAGAATTAATACAAAGGTATGGATAACAGTCTGATTTTGATCGGCATTTTTATCAACTTTTTAATGTAAAAAAGTAGTTATAGTGACATAACTACAATAGTTGGATATATGGTCTCGTGAAGGTTTTTGTAGATTTTGATATGTTCTATAATATTGTACAACGTTTTTTTGTTCTATCATCAATACTTTGCGCAGCACATGCGATGAAAGACATTTTATGGCTAATTTTTTTACACCTTGGGTTGTTTTTAGTAGGGATTTCTAAGGATCTCTATTTTTCTAGTAATAAATACCCTATGTTACTCAGTGATAATGTAGCTTTCTAACGGTAAAAGAATTTTTAAAATCGGTCCAGTAGTTTTTAAGTTATTCATTACATACAGAAATACAAAAAAAAATTGTATATCTAGAAAACTGGACCGAAATTTCAAAATATTGTAGTTTTTCCTTGATTTATAGACTAAACACTAATTGTATTCTAAATTTCAAGTTTCTATGTCTGCTAGAAGTGCCTTAGAGTTTTGATGATCGGTCAGTCAGTGAGTGAGTGACAAATTATGAAACTTTGACTAGTTATAATTCTTAAACTACTGGTTCAAACAGAATGATATTTGAAATATACCGAGTTTATACAATGCCTGCTTAGTGACTGAAAATTCAGGATTCTAGTTTTATCCACAACGAAGTTATAGGGGGTCGAAAATGGCCCGAACTACTTCGAGAAAAGGATAGTACGGCCGTGCCGCTTTTTGCTCGACTTGGCGGGGGCACTACCGTGCCCCCAGATATATGCTGGGATACTTTAACTTTACATACTTAAGTATTTTTCTATGTTACAAAACCTAATAAATTATTCAAATACAAGGAATGGAAAGGATGTTTATCGTACTCAACAACGCGAAACCAGAAGGTCAAACTAGGTCAGAAAAATGTTCCATTCTTTTGCCTGCCTAACAACTTGTCTTTTATTTTTTAACGAGAATTTTTCGACTGGTCCAAGGCGCTTTGAGTACACCTATCTTACATTATGATGGCTTGCGGGTTTGAATCCCGCCGGTACGGAATGAAACATGGATTTGTTTATAGAATATAGAGCAAACGGGCTGGTGGCTCGTGTGATGGTAACTGGTAAGTGATCACCGCCGCCTATAGACATCAGCAACACCAGGGAGCTTGCAGATACGTTGCCGACCTTTGCGTTGTGATTTTTCCCTTCAGGCTCTAAATGGGAGGGAGGAATAGCGAAATTTCGATCGGGTAACAAACCACCGATCATTTTGTATATGACAAAAGCGTGAAGTAGATATTGGTTATTTCGGTTTCAATCTACCGATTTCCAACTGCTCAAAGTTAAAAATATTGCATTGACTGCCTGAGAATGAGGATCCTACCATTACGTAAACTACGTTATGTCTACCGATATCTATTCTCAAATCTATCTATTATCAAAATATCTACGGATATGCCAAAGAACAAAGAGGCCTGATATTATTTCTACACTAATATTATAAAGAGGAACGATTTGTATTTTTGTATGTAGCGAATAAACTTAAAGTTGTTTTTAAGTTTATTCGCTACATACCGACCGATTTCAAAAATTCTTTCACCAATAGAAAGCTACATTATCGCTGAGTAACATAGGCTATATTTATTACAAGAAAAATATTAGAGATCCTAAAAAATCCTTACAAAACCAAGCCAAGGTGTAAAAAAATTTGGATCTATATACATACAGTCTTGTGTACAGGACAAAGTTGCGAGGCTTAACTAGTTATGAATAAACCACGATAAAAATACTTGCAACAAAATACATTTTGATTGTTGAGTGTAGTATTAGCATAACACATTTCCATACAATTGTAAATTAAATAAACTATGAAACGAAAAGTTTTTGCAAACGAGTTGTTACTCGTAGTTCAGGACTGTACAGTACTTTACTGAGTATTGTTAACATTATAGTGCTCCATAATGCTGCTCTACAAAGAAATATTGCAAACCCTTTGTTTTTATTAAAAACGTGCTTCGTTTAGACTTAATATTGAAATGAAAATTAGCCCTAATGAATCATACTCTTTTCGTATAAAATAAAAGCCATATAGATTTTATCTTAAAAAGGATTTTAGAAAGAAAATAATATTATAATCCTGTGTCATTTTAAAAACTTTGTAAATCTTTTTAACCACCTCAGTGGCTCAGTAGTAGGTATTTCTAATATTAAGCATACATAGATATAAAATTACGTTATGTAACCTTTATTATTAAATAAATACAATACAATGGCAGGTATACATGTTGCGTTCAGCACCTATACCGGGTTAGAATCCAGGGAAACAAAAATATGTTTTGTTGGTTAGGGCATAGAAATGTGATTACTAACTTGTATATTAAAAAATGATAAGTGAGACAGAACTGCCCCATGACTCGGAAATTCACTTTTCACTTTGTTATTCTTATTAAAGATTGTTAACGAATGAAATCAAAGCCTAAATATAGTTACCAGATTAGTTACCGAATGTCTAAGAATGTAGTGAATGCTAATAAATAATATTATTTTTACCCTACTACAAATGGTACAAAAGTGTACAGCCTTCCATATATCAGGAAAGCCATATACTCGGACTTATTGCTGTGTCCATAAATTACGGGCTCGTGGGACAAGTTGGGACCACGCAGTTTCAATCCCTTTTATACACTTTTATGATACCTCAACGTATAATATTGCGACTGTAGCTTACAATATTATTTTAACGAAATTCAAGGGCACTCCATAAAACTTTATGGGCACATGGCTATTTTGATTTAAGACCGACTGTATTAAGTTTAAAGAAGAATTACTTGTTTTAATCTGTATTACCTATCAAATCACCTATGAAATTATTTATATATTAGCTAAAGTATTTTTATTGTTTATTCAACTGTACTTATTACATTTCTGACAAAAGTAAGCTTTTTATTCGACTTGTATCCGATTGCAAAGGATAGAATCTTGTACGTAATATGGCACATTTCAGGTTGTTTCTTTGGAATTCAAACTCGAATCGCTGGTACTAAACGCAACGACCCATGGAGGCAGTGAAGCTCAAAAGATATAGAATAAATCAAAAGAGGATTTATTTACACGACCGTTTTGCGTCTAGAGATTCGGTTCCCAAACAACGGATTTTCTTATTTCTCATACTGAATTTATATAGTGTGAAAATTCTTGCAAACGTGACTTGTGGGTAAATTCTATTTAAATGGAATATAAATCTAAGAAAACAAGAAATATATAAATCAAACATATTTTAACGGCGCGGCGGAGCGGATTATTGTGGATGTTGGACCCTTAATATGATACTTTTTAATCCTGGACAAATTTTCTGGATCCTTCCACTAGATCCTCAATAATAAGTATTATAGGTAATTTTAATCTTATCAATTTATTAATGACACTGATTTTGTTTTATTTAGAAACTGTAAAGGCTTACGATAAGGGCCATAATTTCCAATAGTTGCAGTAATCTCTATGTCAGAAAATTCCTGATAAATTCAAAATACAAATACTTTTATTAAAGCAAAATTTGTATACTACCTTTAATCGTGTTGTTTTTGCTTCGAAAATTCGGGAGGTCGCTGCTACCATAGCCGTGGAGAGCCCTTAAGAATTATTTTAATCTCACAATTTCTATATAAAAGACACAACTGCCCTAAATAACAGATAAATCTGCCCATTATCTCCAAGGCTTAACTGGCAAGTCAGACTGTGAATTTGTGGTAGTAGGTTCTCTTTTACAAATAAAAAGCGCCCAGCCTTTCGAGAAAAATCCTAAAAATCAATATTCCGTAAAGGTGGTAGAGGTTGATAAACAAAGCTAGGCACTAAAGAGTCGCTAACTGCCCGATACGACGCAGACCTGCTAACTTACTCCCGACAGGTTCGAGTTAGGAATGAATCGAGTACAATTCGATCCAAACACAATTTGTTGTCTTGAAAAATACATAATCACACGATCGAGCCTTGCTCAAAGTAGCTCAAGATAACAATCAAAATGTACTTACTCCTACCTTTTACTAATATTCATAAACAGTGGTATCGAAAGTCAATTAATGCGAAATCAGTAGGATTGCCAAGTAAAATCGGTACATTTGGACCAAAATATATTTATATAATAAAAAAAACAATATTTTTATTTTTAAACTAGGAACATTGTTTTACTCACTGTTAAAACTACCGAAAAATCGGTAGATTTGTGACCACAGTTGCTAAATCAAATTTAAATGTCAAAACACTCGACGACATTATGTCATTTCGTTTTGACGTTCACGTTCAATCGAATGTCGGTTTTGATTTAGAACTTGAGTTGGTTGAGGAGTATGACTTCTAGATCGAGTTTAAATAAAAAACGAAGTCGAATTGATCACAAAGTCAAAGTCGAATCAATTTCGGGAGTAAGTCGGCTGTTTACATAACCGTGCAGTGTCCGCGCGCAGTTATTTTTGCAATTCGCAGTAAACAGTCTTGTTTCTTTTGCTGAGAGCTCTAAAGATTGGAAAGTAGTGTTTTTGTTAAATATTGCGACTTTTGTTTCTCCATTTTACATGCATAAGATATAAAGTATGAATTATAGGTATATAAAGAATCAATCATAAAAGTGAATTTCCAAGTTCCGTAGTGGGCATGGGTAGACTCATTTATGTCTCTGTTTCACTACTTACCTGAAATAAATCACCAATCGTTACCGTACAGTACCCTGTCTCACCTTAATATTTTCTTTATCTTAAAAAATAAACGGTCAATATAAATACTATTTAGCTTATTTATTAATCAATATTAAGATTAGAAATGGAACGAAATTCGTTTCAAAAGTGAATCGAAATTCGGCGTCTTCAGCCGAACATCAGCATTCGGCCGATATATTCGGTTCAAGTGTGGAACATTCGGTACTATAACCATTTTCGCTAAATTCATAAATCGAACACTTCCTAATAATAATTGTAGAATGTGTTGTTTATTGTTAATAAATATTGAAAATATCGATTCTTTTGTAATTTTTTCAGTGTACTATATCGAAATTTTCTCTAACGAAAGTGGTTTTATACCACAGGATGTCAACAGATTTGTCGAATTCGGAATTTAAAAATAAATAATTAAATTTATTTTTAGTTGTAGGTATTTTTAATAATATGTTATGGGTATCATATCAATTTAAACCCGCTGAATACAAAACATATATATTTAGCATATTAACTGACGAAGCCGTGAGCGAATTTTTAAATGATAAATCCTTGCGGCTCGACCGTACGGCGTACGCATCTGAAAACACACATTTTATTTTATTTCATCCCATCTATCAAATGGAGCCTTTTCGAATCCATTATCCCGTCAGTTCTAACTCTCTATTATTTTTTAGAAATTTAAAAATTGGGAGAGTTTGGATTCAAATTAAATGGATATATAAAATAACCACATATAGAATTATTCCCTTCAGGAAATAATTAATAACTTATGAATGATCTTACCTCATTCATTCCCGTCAACGTTTTCATTTTTTATATAAAGTAACCACTTATCATGCTATTTCCTTTCTGAAAAATAATTCGACGAACGATTTGTATTTTTGTATGTAGCGAATAAACTTAAAGTTGTTTTTAAGTTTATTCGCTACATACCGACCGATTTCAAAAATTCTTTCACCAATAGAAAGCTACATTATCGCTGAGTAACATAGGCTATATTTATTACAAGAAAAATATTAGAGATCCTAAAAAATCCTTACAAAACCAAGCCAAGGTGTAAAAAAATTTGGATCTATATACATACAGTCTTGTGTACAGGACAAAGTTGCGAGGCTTAACTAGTTATGAATAAACCACGATAAAAATACTTGCAACAAAATACATTTTGATTGTTGAGTGTAGTATTAGCATAACACATTTCCATACAATTGTAAATTAAATAAACTATGAAACGAAAAGTTTTTGCAAACGAGTTGTTACTCGTAGTTCAGGACTGTACAGTACTTTACTGAGTATTGTTAACATTATAGTGCTCCATAATGCTGCTCTACAAAGAAATATTGCAAACCCTTTGTTTTTATTAAAAACGTGCTTCGTTTAGACTTAATATTGAAATGAAAATTAGCCCTAATGAATCATACTCTTTTCGTATAAAATAAAAGCCATATAGATTTTATCTTAAAAAGGATTTTAGAAAGAAAATAATATTATAATCCTGTGTCATTTTAAAAACTTTGTAAATCTTTTTAACCACCTCAGTGGCTCAGTAGTAGGTATTTCTAATATTAAGCATACATAGATATAAAATTACGTTATGTAACCTTTATTATTAAATAAATACAATACAATGGCAGGTATACATGTTGCGTTCAGCACCTATACCGGGTTAGAATCCAGGGAAACAAAAATATGTTTTGTTGGTTAGGGCATAGAAATGTGATTACTAACTTGTATATTAAAAAATGATAAGTGAGACAGAACTGCCCCATGACTCGGAAATTCACTTTTCACTTTGTTATTCTTATTAAAGATTGTTAACGAATGAAATCAAAGCCTAAATATAGTTACCAGATTAGTTACCGAATGTCTAAGAATGTAGTGAATGCTAATAAATAATATTATTTTTACCCTACTACAAATGGTACAAAAGTGTACAGCCTTCCATATATCAGGAAAGCCATATACTCGGACTTATTGCTGTGTCCATAAATTACGGGCTCGTGGGACAAGTTGGGACCACGCAGTTTCAATCCCTTTTATACACTTTTATGATACCTCAACGTATAATATTGCGACTGTAGCTTACAATATTATTTTAACGAAATTCAAGGGCACTCCATAAAACTTTATGGGCACATGGCTATTTTGATTTAAGACCGACTGTATTAAGTTTAAAGAAGAATTACTTGTTTTAATCTGTATTACCTATCAAATCACCTATGAAATTATTTATATATTAGCTAAAGTATTTTTATTGTTTATTCAACTGTACTTATTACATTTCTGACAAAAGTAAGCTTTTTATTCGACTTGTATCCGATTGCAAAGGATAGAATCTTGTACGTAATATGGCACATTTCAGGTTGTTTCTTTGGAATTCAAACTCGAATCGCTGGTACTAAACGCAACGACCCATGGAGGCAGTGAAGCTCAAAAGATATAGAATAAATCAAAAGAGGATTTATTTACACGACCGTTTTGCGTCTAGAGATTCGGTTCCCAAACAACGGATTTTCTTATTTCTCATACTGAATTTATATAGTGTGAAAATTCTTGCAAACGTGACTTGTGGGTAAATTCTATTTAAATGGAATATAAATCTAAGAAAACAAGAAATATATAAATCAAACATATTTTAACGGCGCGGCGGAGCGGATTATTGTGGATGTTGGACCCTTAATATGATACTTTTTAATCCTGGACAAATTTTCTGGATCCTTCCACTAGATCCTCAATAATAAGTATTATAGGTAATTTTAATCTTATCAATTTATTAATGACACTGATTTTGTTTTATTTAGAAACTGTAAAGGCTTACGATAAGGGCCATAATTTCCAATAGTTGCAGTAATCTCTATGTCAGAAAATTCCTGATAAATTCAAAATACAAATACTTTTATTAAAGCAAAATTTGTATACTACCTTTAATCGTGTTGTTTTTGCTTCGAAAATTCGGGAGGTCGCTGCTACCATAGCCGTGGAGAGCCCTTAAGAATTATTTTAATCTCACAATTTCTATATAAAAGACACAACTGCCCTAAATAACAGATAAATCTGCCCATTATCTCCAAGGCTTAACTGGCAAGTCAGACTGTGAATTTGTGGTAGTAGGTTCTCTTTTACAAATAAAAAGCGCCCAGCCTTTCGAGAAAAATCCTAAAAATCAATATTCCGTAAAGGTGGTAGAGGTTGATAAACAAAGCTAGGCACTAAAGAGTCGCTAACTGCCCGATACGACGCAGACCTGCTAACTTACTCCCGACAGGTTCGAGTTAGGAATGAATCGAGTACAATTCGATCCAAACACAATTTGTTGTCTTGAAAAATACATAATCACACGATCGAGCCTTGCTCAAAGTAGCTCAAGATAACAATCAAAATGTACTTACTCCTACCTTTTACTAATATTCATAAACAGTGGTATCGAAAGTCAATTAATGCGAAATCAGTAGGATTGCCAAGTAAAATCGGTACATTTGGACCAAAATATATTTATATAATAAAAAAAACAATATTTTTATTTTTAAACTAGGAACATTGTTTTACTCACTGTTAAAACTACCGAAAAATCGGTAGATTTGTGACCACAGTTGCTAAATCAAATTTAAATGTCAAAACACTCGACGACATTATGTCATTTCGTTTTGACGTTCACGTTCAATCGAATGTCGGTTTTGATTTAGAACTTGAGTTGGTTGAGGAGTATGACTTCTAGATCGAGTTTAAATAAAAAACGAAGTCGAATTGATCACAAAGTCAAAGTCGAATCAATTTCGGGAGTAAGTCGGCTGTTTACATAACCGTGCAGTGTCCGCGCGCAGTTATTTTTGCAATTCGCAGTAAACAGTCTTGTTTCTTTTGCTGAGAGCTCTAAAGATTGGAAAGTAGTGTTTTTGTTAAATATTGCGACTTTTGTTTCTCCATTTTACATGCATAAGATATAAAGTATGAATTATAGGTATATAAAGAATCAATCATAAAAGTGAATTTCCAAGTTCCGTAGTGGGCATGGGTAGACTCATTTATGTCTCTGTTTCACTACTTACCTGAAATAAATCACCAATCGTTACCGTACAGTACCCTGTCTCACCTTAATATTTTCTTTATCTTAAAAAATAAACGGTCAATATAAATACTATTTAGCTTATTTATTAATCAATATTAAGATTAGAAATGGAACGAAATTCGTTTCAAAAGTGAATCGAAATTCGGCGTCTTCAGCCGAACATCAGCATTCGGCCGATATATTCGGTTCAAGTGTGGAACATTCGGTACTATAACCATTTTCGCTAAATTCATAAATCGAACACTTCCTAATAATAATTGTAGAATGTGTTGTTTATTGTTAATAAATATTGAAAATATCGATTCTTTTGTAATTTTTTCAGTGTACTATATCGAAATTTTCTCTAACGAAAGTGGTTTTATACCACAGGATGTCAACAGATTTGTCGAATTCGGAATTTAAAAATAAATAATTAAATTTATTTTTAGTTGTAGGTATTTTTAATAATATGTTATGGGTATCATATCAATTTAAACCCGCTGAATACAAAACATATATATTTAGCATATTAACTGACGAAGCCGTGAGCGAATTTTTAAATGATAAATCCTTGCGGCTCGACCGTACGGCGTACGCATCTGAAAACACACATTTTATTTTATTTCATCCCATCTATCAAATGGAGCCTTTTCGAATCCATTATCCCGTCAGTTCTAACTCTCTATTATTTTTTAGAAATTTAAAAATTGGGAGAGTTTGGATTCAAATTAAATGGATATATAAAATAACCACATATAGAATTATTCCCTTCAGGAAATAATTAATAACTTATGAATGATCTTACCTCATTCATTCCCGTCAACGTTTTCATTTTTTATATAAAGTAACCACTTATCATGCTATTTCCTTTCTGAAAAATAATTTATATATCTCCTATTACTAATTATTATATGTTCCCGTCAAGGCTCTTGGTGGTGATAATCGATTGAAGGGCTGATGTTGACACATCATTGCCGCGTATGATGAAAATGGTTAAAAGAAAATATATTGTACATTATAATTTGTAATCAAAAATCGGAATTTTCATCTGTACCCTATAGCCATACCTTCCCCGTATTCCATGACGTAACTCATGTTCGAATATTTTAATGTTAATATTAAACAAACATTTTTTATCTATGGGGTAGGTACTTGACATTTCTCAAAATGAACACATAAGAAGAGGCGGTATATTGGAATTAAAGGTGGAATTCGCTTCCGTTTGGGCTAATCAAAAAAACAGGATTTGCAAGAAATTGGATATTTAAAAAGGGTGTCAATTTGTAGTGTTGTCGAAATCGGATTTAAAAATTTATTTTATTTTAATTTTTCGATTAAAAGATACATCAAACGTTTTAGATTAGAAAAAAAGATATACCTACAGGTTTACTTTGGTTACTTATTTGATAACAAAATTTATAAAAGAAAGTGTTGTTTGTTGTTGTTTTTTTATTATTAGGTAAACTGCTTATTAAACTGCTAACTACCCAAGTATTAAACACGACCATTAGAAACTTCAATACATGGTTTAGGAAGTTACGTAATAGCATAAATATCAGTTACTTTATAGCTTAATTAAAGCAAGTTCGGTAAGTACCCCTGTATCCTATATTTTACTCGAAATAGACCCAAGAGAGTAGTAGTTAGAGTCAGTATGTGGTTCTGTATGCAGTCACCCGTACACTGTTGTAATTTCGTTCAGTGCTGTAATAAATATTAATAATTAGTTATTATCTTTTAAAATAAAATAAAGAAATCAGTTCATGCGTAATTTAAAAAAAAGAAAGAATCCTTTTGGCTGAAACAGAAAACACAGTCCTTATAAATTATATGTATTATTGTTTTTAAATCAGTTCTAATATATTTTTATTATGATCTGTGGTCAACTTTGAATGATTTCTTTCTTTTTAATTTATTAGTGTAAATAATAAGCAAATGTATTAATTACTTTCAAATAAATAAATTTAGTTTTATACACTCTTACCAACAACATTATTAATTCCATTTTCATTAGGCTTAAATATTATAGTTTGTTTTACTTTCAAACAGAGTCAATAAACCATAACATATTCATACATCGTCCGCCATTGCACAGACTACACTTCAAAACTTCATGAACATTTATATTCCGTACTCGAATTAAATAAAACTATACGAGCGCGATATCTCTTGCATATTTCAGAACGCGGTTTGAATTTACTGCAGGCGCAATACAATTCCGAAACAGACATAAAAATATGCTTATGCATCGTTTAGCTATGACCGAACATCAAGGATCACCACGACAATCTATAATGAATCTTAATGGGACTACATAAGGTATATATCAGTTTGAATGCGGAAGGTGTTTCAGCACTTTACCAAATCTCTTTAGCTGAAAGTCAGTAACAGGAGTGTGGTGCTGTATGCGGTTTGCCGCCAACATACTCTGCTTAACATTCAGTAGGTACTACGAAGAATGTACAATGTACATTTTTAATGTCGGGTCCGACAAACTACAGCAAGGTTGAGTGAGTCAGAAAGTAGTGTGGGAGTTTTGGGCTAAACATTTCATGTTACAAAACTTTTACACGTTCACAAAGATTTGTGAAATGTTAAAAGTTCCGCTGAATTTTATACAAGCAAGTTATATTGCTACCTTTTAAAAATAGAATAATTCCTTGGTTGGGAATTAATTTTAAAAATAAATTAATTTTCAACTGATGTAAGTAAAAGTAATGTAAAATAAAGTATTTTTATTTATGTTGATAATATTAATGGATTAATCAATTTCTGAATGAGCATAATTAAATTAATTGAAAAACCAGGCAATATTGGAGGAGTTTTGGCGCTGCTGACATTAGTGACAGATCGTCTAAGTGAAATTTTACGCTTTAAAATTCTAAAACTAACTAATTTTACTTAAAAAGTGCTGTGAAGTTAAGTTGTGTTGTTAAAGATCACACACAAGTGTTATCTCCATAAATCATCCACAAAAACATTGTTTATAATGAATAACTTTTTTCAACTTTAAATACCCAGTTGTTTGAAGTATCAAGATACCCTCAACTTTAAATAAAATTGTGAATTATCTCAACAATATTATAATTTTAACATAATAGAAAGAACATATTTGGATATAGAGGACAGTTTCATCGAATCTTCACCGTTTTTGAAAGATAAGATATATTTTAATTACTAAACCTAAATATCGTAACGACATATTATATCGTCAGGTCAATAGAAACTCCAAAGACTATTATAATTAAAATGCCTTCTACAAACTGTAAAGTCTGCGGCAAATTCGTCTCAATTGACAGCACCAAATGCTATAAATGCATCTCTTCGTGCCATCGAGAGTGTGCCGTGAAAGCTGATTCCAAAAAGCCGGGGCGCTGGATATGCAAAAGTTGTTACCTAAAAAATTCGGCACGCATTCAGTCTCCGGTTCTAACGAATACAACTCATGCGTCCCACCAGGCGACAGCAAACTCGAGTGCTTTTGAGAGTTCTCCGTCATCTCAAATTTCTCGAGAGGAGAATGACTTACCTACTGATATTAAATTGATCCGTTCAGAGTTAGGAACCATATCTCGAGAAATGGCGCTGTTTAGGCAAGAGCTAGCTCGACTTACTGAGACAGTAGTGAAATTTAATGAGCGCATCGATTGTCTGGAAAGGCGTGTTACTGATATAGAAAATAAGACTGAGGAGAGAATCATGATCCTTGAAAATAAAATATCAAAATTATATCTGGACTGCGATTCGATGGTCAAATATAATCTCCTCGATACAGAGTTCAATCAGAGAGATCAAATGAGCCTCCGAAATGACATCGAACTCTTAGGGATAACCGAGAGTAAAGATGAGAACTTACTCAATATAGCGATCTTAGTGGGTGAAAAACTTGTCAACCTGGATGAGCGCGACATTATATTTGCAGCAAGAAAGGGCCCACAAAATAGTCGGCATGGCCCACGAACACAACCCCGGCCTATCATCGTACGCATAGCCCGTACACCTATTCGCGATGAATTATTACGATCAGCGCGTGGGCGTTACCGTGGAGCCGATACGGATGGGTTAAACATAGACTTGGCCCCAAAGCGATTCTATGTAAACGAGCGGCTCACACATATCAACCAACATCTTTTTTACTTGGCCCGACTAGAGGGGAAACGCAAGGGCTGGCGTCACGTTTGGACGCAGGGTGGTGCAATATACGCACGACAAACCTCTTCTTCCACCAAATGCAAAATTGATTCTGACAAGGACTTGGAACAATGTTTTGGCAATCTTGAGAAAGTGTGATCTATTTTTGAATAAACATGAAGGCACTAGTTTTAAGCAATTTTCAAACACAAATGTTTTCTCTATAATTTATATAACTTTTCTTGAAATATGAAACAACTAATTATTAATGATTTATATATTACTTAATGATATTTATATATGTATAATATATTTTTATATCATTAACTTATTATTATTTTGTATATGTAAATGAAGTCTGTCCGAAATAATAGCTTTAAATGTTTATATCATTTTGAGATTTTTCATACTTATTTACTATTTTATTTTAACGAATTAGTAACAAAATGTAAGATAAATAGATAGGTAAATAATATAATGTGTTTGTCAGGTAGTAAGTGTTAATTTTAAGTTTATATTATTAATTTTTTTTTTCATATAATTTTACATTTATTTATAAAGAAAACGCTAATGTCAGCGCATCAACACTCCCTGGGCGCCACTGAAAATCAGTGTTGGGGTCACACCCGGCCCCAACGTATACTGAGTGGTGTTCCAATTCGGAGGTCACCAAATATTGTAGTGTCTCTAATTGTCTTTTTCCTTTTGTTACTGGTATTATTGTATATTTGGTGATTTTATCTGAATAAAGATTTTCTATTCTATTCTATTCTATTCTATTAAGATTTATTTTTTGCAGACCAGCCGGGCTAGCATGACAAGCGCGACAAAATTTTGTCTACCGTTTTCTCATGTTTTAATCGACTATCGCTTTATTTCTTTCGGGTCTAACATGACAATTACACTTAAAACTCGACTTTTAATATCAAAAATAGATACATTTGTCGATCGAGATATCTTTTCTATCAAAATTGTCGATGTCGAGATATAATATATCGAGATATTTAACATCTTAGTTTGTCTTCTTCTTCTTGTCAAAACAAGTATATTACTTTAATGTGATGCAAATCACTCGATAGGTCTGCTCGAGCGAATTCTTAGAAACACAGTATCTAGGTTTAGCCTTTTGGGATATAAAGCTGCCTCAAAGACGATTTGTTTCTTGTTCAAATAAAATATTCTCTTTCTGCAACTTCGAATTCCGCTATTCGTTGAACCAGAGATCAACCTAACAAATCTCTCTCGGTCCTACGGAACTTATTCTTGAACACACGAAAGTCTTACACGAAACAATGTTACTGCAAGGAAAATTAAATTTACTCTCCGCTCGCTATTCAATTACGTAAATGTAAGCAAGATTTAAAAAATATACAAATAACTATACACTTTATTTTTATAGTATTTCATACAAAATTGTTTTTATATTATATTGTTTGAAGTATGTATGGGTGTTTCTTCGATAGTGAGTGTTTTTGGCTAATCGGTCTGGCGCATTTGTTTTTTTGTATTTGATTCTAAATAATATATTAAATAGTATTAGATCGCTCAGAACAAGAACATATATCGAAGGCCATGATTTACTTGCAATGGTTTATGATTTGAAAGATGCTGATGAATTGCTAGGTCAGATGAATTATGACTATGGCAGAATAATGAGATTATTTAAACATATTAATTAGTACCATGCAGTTAAATGAGATATTATTAGATTTTCACTAAACTTTATTATAAAATTAAACAATTTTTCAACAATAATCATTGACACTATTAGTTTTTGGCTTTTTGGATGATTAGTTGCACTATTTATGATAATAAAAAAATTAAATAATAATGTGAGCCCATACCGCAGATATGTCATGACGCAAACACTCACTGACTGTACAAAAAGATTGCACTTGCTGCCTTAATTCGTCATCCAGAAAATAATAATAATAATAATCATCTTTATTAAGTACTGCTATTTTTACATAAAACAATTTAAACCCAGACTCCTGATCTAGTTTAAAACTGTGTTACAGGAGTCTGTGCCTTCGCAATTTCATCAGTAACTTCTTAAATGCTATAAAAATACAAAATCGGAAACACATTTCTTATAACATAATCTTATAACATTTTAAACTAAAGCAATAAATTAATAAATTACAAAAAATAAAATTCGAGCTCGAGCAATACAATTTTCTGACCAACACAGCACATAATACTCTTGACTTAATATTCTGCAATTTCCAAATTCAAATTCTAAGAGCCAAACGGCCACTCACTCCAGAAGATAATTATCACCCATCCTTAGAAATTGACACAACTGATCTTAATATTAAACTCTTGAAAAATAAATCTATTTCTCGTTTCAATTTTCATAGATCAAATTTTATTGAAATAAATGATCGACTTTCCAAAATGGATTGGCCTAATATTCTGGTGGGAAACAGCATAAACGACATAGTGGATATATTCTATAAGCAAATTAATGACCTGATAGCTTTATTTACACCTAAAACTATAGATAAATCATCAGAAAAATTCCCATGCTGGTACAGTAGAGCTCTCATACACGTGGTAAAAGATAAATTAAAACTTCACAAAAAATGGAAAAAGTATAAAAATCCACTAGATTTTGATGAATTTTGTTTACTTCGCTCAAGACAAAAACTATTACAGAAAAAATGTCATAAATTGTATATAGATCGTATGCAAGAATATATCAATAAAGATCCCACCCGTTTATGGTCGTACGTTAAATCCCTAAGAACTGGTAATATAGGTCATCCTAACACTATGTCGTACAACGGCAAAAATTACAATAATGATATCGAGATATGCTCTGTTTTTAGTCAGCACTTCGAAAGCGTCTTTGAAGGTCCTGCAGATTCGTATGATGATTATGAACTTCCATTGGGTTGCCCAAACAACGAACTTATTTCAAAAATATCAGTAGATGCACATGAAATAAAATGTATTTTGAAATCATTAAAAATAAACAAAGGCGCTGGCAGTGATGGAATACCACCAGTTTTTCTTAAAAATTGTGCCGATACTTTAGCGTTACCCTTATCAATTATATTTACCTTGTCCGTTAATCACTATGGAGAATTTCCTACAAAATGGAAAGAGGCTCTCATTGTACCAATATATAAAAATGGACAAAGAAGCCAGATTGTTAACTACAGGCCTATATCAATTCTCAATTCAATGGCTAAAGTATTCGAGATTGTAATACAAAAACGTGTCACACCTCTCGTACATAAATTTATACCACCAGAACAGCATGGTTTCATGAAAAAGCGCTCAACTGTTACTAATTTGTCAGTACTTGTCAATTACGCTTTCGATGAAATGAGTAAAGGAAAGCAGGTGGATGTTATCTACACGGACTTTGAAAAGGCATTTGACCGCGTGGATCACATTATTCTTCAAAAAAAATTATATGCGCTTGGTATAAGAGGTGATTTGCATAGATGGCTTTGCTCCTACATAGTAAACAGAAGACAGGCTGTAGTTCTAGGTTCTGCCAAAAGTGATTTTATAAAAACGTTATCTGGAGTCCCCCAGGGGTCCATTTTAGGACCACTGTTGTATAATGTATACTTATTTGACATATTTTCCTGTTTTAAACACGTACGATACTTAATGTATGCTGATGATAAAAAAATTTACTATGCCATTAAATCAATTGAAGATTGTCATCTCATACAGAACGATTTGAATAATCTGGCGATATACTACGTCAAAAATCGCATAAATATTAATGTTAGCAAATGCCAAAAAATAACGTTCACGAGGCAAAAATGTACGTACAAGATTAATGACACCTTAATAAAAGAAGTGCAGTCCGTTCGGGACCTGGGTGTTACACTGGACTCTAAATTGACTATGTCTGAACACATTAATATTATAACTAATGGAGCTCTCAAACGACTTGGATTTATCAAACGTACATGTAGATCTTTTACAAATATAGCTTGCATGAAAACTTTGTACTCAACATATGTAAGGAGTACTCTTGATTATGCATCAAGTATTTGGTCACCTTACTATGCAGTACATATAAATAGAATTGAGTCTATACAGAAGAAGTTCGTCAGATTTTTGTGCTTCAAAGATTTTTCTCATTTCGACACCTATGACGATGTCTGTGAACGCTTTAGATTAGAACCTCTGGTTATACGGAGGAAAAAAAGCGATCTACTGTTACTCCATATGTTATGGAATAACTTGATAGATTGTCCAGAATTATTACGATCTTTATACCTAAATGCACCAGATTATAGAACCCGTCACACTGCTCTGTTTCACGTCCCCCATGTAACTACTAATTATGACCAAAACAGTATATTAAAACGTATAACATACCTGTATAATAGTGAATACGCAGATGCAAACATTTTTACTTTGTCTAAACAACGGTTCTTACACGAAATCTCAATATTGAATAAAAATAAAAAATAACATGTGAGCACACACACAACCACACCCACACTCACCTACACATACACACACACATTCATCTCTTAAATCTCTCATTGTTAACTTTTTGTGTTTCTAACATATTGTAATAGTAGATGTATTCTTATTGTTTTTGTAATCATGTTATAATCCTATACTGGCATAATGTATAATTACTTATAAGTCTATTTTGTTGTATAATAAAAGCTGTTGGATTAGTAAATAAATAAATAAATAAATAAATATTATTATTGTCTATAGAAAATTACAATTTTAAAGTTGATTAAAAATATATGTAAATACAAGGACAAAATAATTAAGAGAAAAAAAAAACATCAAATCATTATACAACTATTGAAAATTTACCTATATAATATAGCATTATAATAAGAAAATTATAACAGTTATACAATATTCTAATATATTAACAATGATAATTTAATAAATTTTCAACAGAATCATAATCTAGCTCTAAAAGCTACTCCCAGATTATCCTTTTTACAACAAAGTTATTAAATTTATATACGTTTTTTATAGATTTATTAAGCTGTCTATATAAATTAGGAGCCAAGAACGTATAGTGCCGTCGCGCAAATTTCGTTTTGAGAGCAGGAGTTGGAATAAATATGTGTCTAGTATTGTGTGAGTTAGGCAAAGTAGGGAATTCCTTACGATGGTAGCGGCGTATACATTGGAAAACGAATAGCTTTCGTAGACTAAACACCTGTGCTTTTTTAAAAAGTGCTGTCGTTGAGTAGTCAAGGGATAGGTTTAGAGATGCTTTAATTAAAACTGGTGATTGCCGATATTCCTTAGAGTCTTAAAGACTTTAATAAGTCTTCTGAGTCTCGTAGTCAAGTGTTGTATATGATCTTTCCAGTTCATTTTATCATCGATGATTATGCCCAGATATTTTGTGCTAGTTGCCCTTGTGATGTTAGGACAATCGCAAATATGAGAAGTTGTACTGGATCTATTACACGGAAAAATGTGTATTTTTACGTAAGGAATTCCCGAAGGGTGGGAATCGCCAGTTTTGCTAAAGCACATAAAGTTAGTTTTACTTGTATTGAGTGTGAGCAAATTGTTTTCCATCCAAGTACTAACCGATCGAAGTCCCAACTCAGCTATTTCTAAAACCTTTTGCCATGATTATTGTGAAATAGTATCACAGTGTCGTCCGCGAACATGGTTAGTTCTCCATTTGATAGAAAAAGTTTGCACAAATCGTTCACATAAATAAGAAAGAGTGTAGGTCTCAGAGTACTGTCCTGCGGTACTCCAAATAGACAATTTTTGCTGTTGCTAGTTTAGTTGTCAATTCTCACTATTTGCCTTCGATTAGTGAGGTAATCCTGGAACCACTGAAGTGCAATTCCTCTTATTCCCAGGTTCTCAAGCCTCGTTAATAATATTGGAATTGAGACAGTGTCAAAGGCTTTTTGCATATCGAGAAATACACCAATGCATTTCTCGCCCCAGTCCAAGAACGAAGTCACTAATGATGTCACTCGCAAAACCGCATCCTCTGTTGACCTGCCGTTTCGAAAGCCAAATTGTTTAGGGTCCAGTAGGTTGTTGTTCTCAAGATATTTTATAAGCCTTTTGTTGGCTAGTTTCTCTATTATTTTTGATAATACACTAAGAAGTGCAATTGGTCTATAATTTGTTGGTAATGACTTGTCACCTGCTTTATAAATGGGAGAAACAACAGCGCTTTTGAATATATCGGGAAACAGTCCATGTGAAAAACACAGGTTACATAGATGTGCAATAGGCTCGGCCAGAAGATGTTGGTGATCTTGCAAGACAGAAGTTAATATGTTGTCAAAGCCTGGTGCGCTTGATCTTTTCAAGCATGAAAGTGTCGCCATAACTTCATATGGATCTGTTGCGTAAAGTGTAAAAGAATTGGCAATACCTATTGGAGCTTTGGCTTGAAGGGAGAGTTCTAATTCTGTTTTGTTAATATTTCCTAAAATGTTTTTAGCTACGACTTGTCCAATGGAGACAAAATAATCATTAACATCGTCTAGAGCATCCGGAACTTGTTTTAATATTTAATAACTCACTGCTTGCCATCAGGGCATTTTTTGATTCCTAATTTTACTGTCAATTTCAAATTCATCTGGTCTACCCACGCCAGATGAATTCAGATGAATGATTACCAGACTAATGAGAAATTCGTGGTTAATGTGATACTGTACTCTAATTATTAAATATAATAGTACAAATATGAACATAAAAAGTATAAAACAAACAAACAAAAGATTTACATTAAGTCATAAATACTAATCAGAAATACGGCGTTCACAAATTAAGGCATATTAATTATGCTACTTAACTTACAATTGCCAGACGACACCGTTTCGTCGTATTTTGTCGCGAAAACTAGCGTGGACACGTCCTCACTGTACGGTGGCTCGACGCAGACTGACGCGACCAATCACAATTCGCTACATCACTCCGGAATATTCGATAGATCGATGAATGTATTCAATGAACATAGTGTGCCAGACAAATTATGAAGTAAGTCGTGGACAATTTTATATGTTTTATAATTACGAAACTGATGTTTGCTTTTGGATTTCGGCTATAAAACATTGAGAAATATACATTTGAAAATCACTACAATATATTAAATTTAAATTATTCTTGTTATTTATCTCAGAAAAAAACTGATATTCCACAAAATTCGACGTTTGGACGCGCCAGCCTAATTAGTTTTTACTGTTTTCTGCAAATATTATTCAGATTTGTACTAATTTATTGACATTTTATGATAAGGCCTCGATGGACAAGAACCTTTCTAATAAAACCTAAAAATTACGTTCCAATTGCAAATCATTTTGATTAGTTCTTCAGCGAAAAACGTGTCAGGCCGGCCTTTCGAAGAAACACCCGTATAACCAAAAATGAATTCCCGAGTCCCTAGTGTAGAATGTGACAGACACATTTCTGTATCTGTTTCATTGATTATTTTAACAGGCAAGTAAGTGACCATTATTTTGTTTTCAAACCTAAGCTACGGTACAAAAATTTTGTTTCGGATTTTTAATTAATGAAAATTTAAGTGTAGGTATACAAGGTGTATTTTTTTTTGTTTTATTTTAATTATTTTCTTCTTAGAAAATAAAACTAAAGAAATTATGTATAACAGAGAAAGTTCATAATAAGCGCAGAATCGGAAGACTCAAGAAAATAGTAATAATTAGAATGCATAGCTTGATCGTCTTTTCAACATTTGCTTTTTAGGTCAGCGCAGAATATTAAAAATCTGACTTGTTCTCTCATTTTTCCCTTTTCCTCATTCCAATGTTTAATCGTCAAGTTCAAAATTTTTACTAATGAAAATGCACATTGTAAGAAATGAACACGGAATCTTTCAAGTTTACCGAAAAAATAATGTCTCTTCACAGCATTTTGTTGTTCTTATTTAATTTTCTTATTTTTTTATCTGTTCTAAGTTTTTAGCAGCAGGTACAGGCAAGAATAGTTAATTATAGTAGGAGAGCCCGTGGGAGATCGTCCTTCACCGATCTGATAACCAGATGAGACGTATTTTTTATTAAATATTTTTTATAAACAAATATGCCTATAATTGCTTGCCTATCGAAAAGTGGTCATGGCTATTTTTAATTAAATTAACTTTTATCGATTTTTTTTTCATCACCTTCATACTTTTGATAACCAAATGAAATTTATTTGACTGATAGTTTTTGATACACAGAATATGCCTAGGTATGCTTGCCTACTCATTTCAGTGTATAACTACCTGGCAAGCAGGTGTAAACAGGTAAGACAAAATAATAAAAAAAAAAAAAAAAAAAATAAATAAATAAAATTAAAAATTAAAAAAAATTAAAATTAAAATATAAAAAATTAAATTAAATTAAAAAAATAATAATTAATTAATTAATTAATTTTTTTTTTTTATAAAAAATAGCCATGACCACTTTTCGATAGGCAAGCAATTATAGGCCTATTTGTTTATAAAAAATATTTAATAAAAAATACGTCTCATCTGGTTATCAGATCGGTGAAGGACGATCTCCCACGGGCTCTTAG
Source organism: Anthocharis cardamines (assembly GCA_905404175.1). Lineage (NCBI taxonomy): Eukaryota > Metazoa > Arthropoda > Insecta > Lepidoptera > Pieridae > Anthocharis > Anthocharis cardamines. Next base: position 7,831,109 of record FR989964.1, read on the forward strand.
ACCATTAGAATATGATGAGAAAAAATCGGATTGAAAACATATTTAGACTAATGAAAACCCTTACATAATATAATCCAACTAATACATATTATGCATATATTATGTGAAAGTTTGTGAGAATATTTGTTACTTCTTCAAACTGCTAAACGGATTTTGATAAAACTTTATAGTATTATTGTTTATACATCAGAATAACATAAAAGCTTTATAACAATATTGATTTAATTGATTTAATTTATAACAATATATTGAGTTAATTGGCCAAATTATAACGATATTACGATAAGTGTCGGATTAAGTAAGTCGGAAAAAATCCTATATGATAGATAAGCTAGTCTATTAGTAGTAGTAATTTTATGCTAGTCACTTTGATTACATGAATTTCTGAAGCCCATAATGGGGAATAGGGCAGACACAGTTGTCTGTTACCGGCCCGAACGAAATTTTTTTTATGTTTCCTCAGGACTGAGATCTCGGTCCGGGGCATGAAATTAGCATAGTTGCATACCATTGCACGGAGGTGGTTAGAAGCGGGTGTTGTCTTTGGTTAGAGAAGAGAGAAAAACAATTAAAAAAAAGATTTAATTATTAAATTTTTATCCTGACGTTTCAACAAGCATGGTCACGCGCGGCGATGTCGTAACATAATGTTTTATTAAATAATAGGGCAATACCACAAAAAAAATACTCTTTGAATAAATAAACAGAATTATCACTTGTTTTCTTAAGATCTCGCTAACCAATTTGCAAACTTTCTTGAAGTTTTAGAACATCCGACTTTGAAGCGGATCACAAGAAAATTATTCTTTTAGGACTTTCTCAGTTCATCCAATTTCATTTGTAATGTACATATCTTAAACACGATTGTACTTTTGTATAGTATTTTAAAAATAGTTTAGTTTAACAGTATGACATTAACGAGTAAACAGAATACTACGAACAATTATTAAGTATAATTAAATAGAAAATAACAATTAATAATCAGAACTACACCGTCATGTCAGTACCTACTTTTGCTTAGGAAGACGAATGATATATGTATATCACGAGAAACAATATAACATAATTAATCATAATAAACGCTGTTTGGACGAAGGATGCACAATCATTATTTTGGGTTACACTCATGCACAACCCACAATCTATATTTTTGTCCTTTATAATTTGATTAATAAGGAAAATTCTATATAGGTCAGTAGGCTACAAGTTTATATTAATATACACATTCCTACATACGACCTTATGTAGTTTTAAGAAGAGGAATTTAGGTCATCGAGTTTATCTCGGTATTTGAACCTTATAATAATTAATTCACATTTGACTTTAATAATTTAATCACGTGGTATAGTCGTCAACAAAAATGCTTTTCCATACTAAGATAAAATTTAAAAAAGCTTTTGACTGTAGTAATTTTTTGATATCCTATACGGTTATCTTATGAATAATAAAATAAGTATATCTTAAATATAAATCAATAATTTATTAGAAAACGAGCACAGGTATTATGTTTATACTAGGACTAAAATATTGATCTATATTTATTATAAGTGTTCAAAAAATAATATATGAAGGAAAAATAATATAACAATTTTGTACTAAACTGTACAGTGATTACTAATATTATTTATGCCCTGGAATAGCTCAGTGCTTGAACACAAATTATTCACCACACTGCGTGTGAGGAGCACGCATCAATCATAATTGTCGCGTACTATGAATCAAATTGCGTCCACAATCATTGAAAATTACCCGATAATAGATGTGCACACGCAACATCCTGCACTTTTAACTTTTGAACGCGCCACGGTGCTGAACAGTGCAGATTCCAATCCGCAACGCGATGGCCGAAACGACATTCACAAAACTGTTCATTTCACTTTTGTGTTGCAATATAGTTTCATCACAAATAAATGGTGAATTCTGGTGGCTACATGAAAAGGTAGCTCAACTACATAATATCGCACCGCCGGAACCGAAGTTCGACGACGTTAGTGAATTTGATACGGATGAAAGTGTCAAAGTTCTTTTTCGAGATGATTCAGATTATGTATCTGAGTACGATGAAGCTGAAAAACGAAATGTAAACAAAAATATAACAGCAACAATACAATTTCTAGATAAAACATCGTTAAGTAAGCCAAAAGAAAATGATGTGTTGATACAACAAAATGTCGCGAATTTGCAAAATGGTTTGTTAAATTCTACAAATCTTAGCAATTCATCAACTACCCCTAGTACAACAACTAAGACTGTTATTCATCCACATACTGAAGACATCTTGAACTTTGTTTTTCCTGAGGATAATGAATTCATTTTGTCGAATACTATGAATACCAATGTTCCTAATGATACGCTCTTAGTAAATAATAGGAATACAAACGATGAATCAAAATCTTTTTCATTTAGAGATAATAATAATATTGAAGAAAGTGAAAGTATTTGTACTTTCATTAAAAAAAATAATTGTTTTAAAAGACGTGGATTTCCCTATTCATTCAATGGAAGGTAAGTTATTTGATTTAAATTATTATATTAACTATTAAAATAATACAAATATCTGATAATATTTTTCTTACAGGCCACTTTCAGACCAAAATGTGCACGATGATCAAATAATTTGCTGTATAATGCCAATGAAAACATACGATTCCTCAATAATACACTTTCCAGGAACAGAACAGTACAGGCGATTTAAAAGATCTGATAATAGTGAATATGAAAGCCCTGCAATGAAACAAAGAAATGCTTTAATGAGACGTAGATATCAATCACAAGCGGCTGATCCAAAAATATCGACAACTACAACACGCACAATACTAACTCAGAGAATAGTCACTCCGGAAGATTATTTAGATCCATATTGGAATGTAAAGAATTCTAAATTTAGAAATCCCTCATCACCAGAAAGTGAAAACTCAAAATTCGATTATAGCAACCAAGATTATGCCGAAGAAGTGCCTAAACCCGGTGGATTGATAGGCTTATATTCCGATCACAATAAAGCCTGGGCTATTAAACCTAATAAAGGATTTTCATACTTTGACTCTGATGATGTAAGCGAAGAAGAAGATAGCGACATTTCATTCGGTTATTCCACTATAGATCCGAGACTTGGTAAATATATTTTTTTAATTAGTTATATTTCTTAAATCCATTTGATAAATTAATATAATAATTTCTAGGAAACCGTATGGCAATGTCTGAAACTCGACGTAAACCAACGAAATTAATGATTTCAACGCCAGAAGACATCGTTGACTCCACAAGTAAAGTTATAAGTTTCAGGTCTAAGCCAGATTTTCAAGTCTTACAAGGCTTTAAATTACTGAACTTGGTACAAAATAAAAAGAGATTTGTAAGAAAGACACCAACTCCAAGTGCTCTTCAGAATTATGAAATTTCAATGGATGATAAACAAACCAGCTACAGTACTGATTACGAAGATTTTCTTGATTTAGATCAACAGGTCTATAGAAATTGTGGAAGGAGTACTAATAACTTCTATGAGACTGGTATGTTTATTACACTTTTCGGTTTTTTAAGCTATTCAGTACTCCCATTATTCATCAACTACTATTATTAATAGTAAATACATTTATAAAAGTAATTGTTATAATATCTGTCATGTGTAACTAACTTTACGAGTACATTGTAATGTAAGTAGCAAAATGTAAACATTGTTTTGGCTTATGAATGTTCTAGCAATCCGCCTGCAATGTATCAGATCATGATCGGTCGAGTAGTTTTATATAGATAATTTTCCCCGTTTTTGCAACATTTTTCCTTTAAATAAAAACAATTAGTGAAACGGACACAGATATGTGTCTGCCCATGGCCCACTTACTAAGCTGCTATGAGTGCGTTAGACATTTCGTATTTTATATTATATCGGTATATTTGGGACCCAAACTTGTATCAGGGGTCATCACCATGATACAAGCTTCGCTTAGTGCAGCACGATGTATAAATGAAATGGAGCATTATGATAATGATTGTTACTTTGTAGAGAAAGAGTTGGGTGAAATAGAAAAGGGTTCAAATCCATGGATAGCTCTCGTGGTGTTGACGAGAAGTCGTCAGAGCATAGTCTGCTACGCCACCCTGGTGCACCCCCGCGCTGCTGTGACAGCTGCGGACTGTGTATACGGGTATGTTTAGTTTCAGCTACAGCATTGACATTATGAAATGGTTATCGCGGTGTAATATCGTCGTGTCAAATTTTATTTATTATACTTATATAGATACTAGTGGACCCCGCAGACGTTGTTCTGCCACAATTTTGGCTTCGAAATTATAAATCCGTTCAGCCGTTCTCGAGTTTTAATCAGACTAACGAACAACAATTCATTTTTATTTATATATAGATTCTATCTCACGAAGTCTGGTTGGCTAGGAATATTGTCAAACGTGCACATATACATATGTAGGTACATTGTTTTAGTGTGCGTAATAATAAATGTGCGCTCCCGAGATTACGCACACCCAAAAAAATGTATGTATATATGCACGCTTAACAATATTCATAGCCAAATGAACTTCTTGGGATATCTAATATATAAAATTCTCGTGTCACAGTTTTCGTTGCCATACTCCTCCGAAACGGCTCGACCGATTCTTACCAAATTTTATATGCGTATTCAGTAGGTCTGAGAATCGGCTACTATCTATTTTTCATACCCCTAAGTGATAAGGGTTGTTCACCCTTAAAATTTTTTTTTTTATTTTTGGACGATTTTTTTTGTTTTTATTTTTTTATTATGTGTTAAAAAATACATACAACCCTTGCTTTTAATGTCAAAAAATCTTGACCCGTGCGAAGCCGGGGCGGGTCGCTAGTAATATTTAGAATTTGCCCGAGCGAGCACAGCGTCACTTTGAAGATATTAACACTAGTAATTTTACTCACTCGCATTATTGTTTTTAGGTAAGGTGCTAATCAATATTTAAATGTTACATGTAAGATATATTTTAAAATAAATGAATTGTAAAAATTCTTTGAAATACATACATACATATACATCACGCCTCTTTCCCATTGGGGAAGGCAGAGATCACGGAATTCCATATGCTCCGATCCTTACATACCACTTTCGCTTCTTCTACTTTCATGAATGCTTTCATACACACTTGACGGTTACTTTGAAATAACCTTCTTTAAACCTATTCATATTTACATAGAGACCCTACTAATATTAAAAATTCTAATGTTGGTTTGTCTTTCTTTCACGCTAATCGGAGCGACGGATTGTCATTACGTTTTGTACGTCATTACGGTACAAAAGTGTCATACACATCCCGGAATACATCCTGGTTTTTATAAAGCCTAAGTTGTGGTAGAGTTTTCTGAATAAAATCATCCAAAGTTCTTGAGTTAACAGAGATATCTTAAGTTGGAAAATCAGTTCTTAACCTACATATACTCGTATCATGCTGAATTTATGTGAAGAATAAACCTCGTTTTATAAAAATAATATTATCATTACATTCCCTTTGAACGTTCGAAAGCCCGACAAATACCTTTCACAAAAATTGAGATTGAATAACTTACGGATTTGATTTCAAACGGATCACTTTTGGTGTTCGCTTTTCTTCAAATGAAATTAGCCTAATCTAAACATTTATTTAAAAAGAAAAGAATATATTAAGAAATTTAAAGTACCAAAACTATATTATATTTGTACTTGTAAGGCTCCCTAACTGTATTGTCAGAATAGAGTATAATTTTCAATAAAGAGAAAGGGTTTTTGTTTGTAAAGGACGCTGCTCAATAGATTGAAAAATGGTCTCAGTGATAAAAACTGCCTTTATTTATTTTTATTAAAGGCTTTGTTTAATAAAATTTTGTTTTCAGTTCAAACTTATCAAGTCTGAATAAAATGAGCTGTCTGGCACTTTATCGGTGTGCAGTTAGCGTAAATGGTACATTACTCCTATGCATTTTTATAAAAAGTACAGAATGCTATTTATCTATTTACTTTATTGAAACTTCTAGGTTTAATTTAATAGATAACAATTTTCAATTATTCATAAAAATAATCTTTTACAGAACCGTTGCAGGGGAAATAAGTATAATAGCCGGAATGTTTGACCTCTCAGAAGACAATTTTCGATCTCAACACCGAGTAACGAATGTAGTACCTCACCCTCAATACAAGCCGGGTCAACTGTCCTATAATTTAGCTGTTTTAGTGAGTTTTACTATTATAAATAATTATAAAATAAATATTTTAGACAACTTCTTAACGGCAGATATTATTAGGTAGATGGGATGGAACACATTTTAGTGTCCGTTTCACTTTCCGAATGATTTTTTTTTTTAAAGAATATTCAAGTAGGTTCGAATCCGGGACCTCCGGTGCTTAACGTATCGCGCTTACTACTGAGCCACGAATGAGGTCATAAAACCTGTCTGATTATGAGACTATCTTCACTTTTTTTTAGCACTGGAAACGACCTCTGATATTGGGGAGTCTCGTGCAGCCCGCCTGTATGGCGGATCCACATCTTGGTGATGAGTGTTACTTCGTGGGCTGGGGCGGTTACGATGAAGGTTTGAGTAATTAATTTTTCTCTCTAATTTCATATACATAATTTGGACACATATCTCGGTTCTTTTCATCCCGGATTTTCTTAAAACTGGCGTATTTTGTTTAAACCGTAAATGGGGGTGGATGGGTTCAAACTGGCGCTATAGTATTAAATTTGGAAAAAAGCAACGTATCTTTGCTTGGACACGTCTCCTAAACGGGTTCAATATCTAATATCAAAGAACATAGATGTACATTGTACATAGAAGCACAGGTCCATACAAACTTTTGGCACAGAAAAAGTAGTTCTACTTTTACCCGTAGAGCGTACGGCAATGTATCAATGTGACACACACATCTAAACAGTCCGCTGACTCCTCCCCTGGCTTTGTCTCGCTTGCTCTTAAGAGCGAACGGGAATAAAGCTCTAAAAGCGGCTGGGTGCGAGAGAGTGCGCGTTACGACTCCAGCGTCAGAGTGTGCGTTCAGACGGTGCAGCGCCGCGCTAGCTGGGGTAAGACCTACTCATACCCCAGAGAAACCGTGCCAAGCGTACCTATTAGGCCTTCTATGTACATAAATGTTATTTGCTAATATCTATCATAAATCTCAAAATTGTAAACAAGGGTAGTATTCAACATTCATAATAATCAAACAGTGCATAGAAATTAATGTTATTGGTTCTGTTAGCTATTCGTCAGCGGCCGCGCTGGCAACGTGCTTCAATCATCTCGCCGAAAGTGTGCAATGTGCTCTTGACCAAACTAGACGTGGAACTGCCAACTGACGCATTTTGTGCATCTGTAGATTCTCCTGGAACCGCGGTAATGTACATTACGCTGATTATTTTTATTAAGACGCCCAAAAAAATAAGAGCCAACTGTTGGCTGTTATTTTTTTGGGCATTTATACGCTCACTCTCTGTCTAGACAAGTAAATAGTCAAAGGTTCTTCTATTCTGTGTGGTATGCCTATGTACCTGACTTATAATGTTGTTTTGAATTATTTGTAAGCTTCTATTAACAAAATTCAATGTAAATGCTTAAATCACAACTATTTAATTTAAAAAAACTTATGCATGCCGTGCCTTGAATTGCATTGGAAAATTATATTTTCATAGAATAAAAAATCCTGTCGACTTACTCTTAAACTGAGAGGATTTACTATAATTATGGTTTAAATTAACAAACGACAGTCCTGTTTTACAATTATTGTAGGTACACGAAAATTCTGACCGAATTTGAATGATGTTTAGAGTTCAAGGCAACAACAACCTTAATCAAAAAGAACAACCCAAATAAATATCATTCATGAAACTGTTATTAGAGGCACTAACACGAATAACTTGCCGTTGCGAGAAAGTACCTATTCATACCATGAATCTATCAAATACAATTAATAGTTTTCGCAAGTTTATTACTAGTGTTGTAGGTACTAAATGGAGACTCGTTAATTTTGTAGACTGGTGTTGGAGGCCCGCTTCTATGCATGAATAATGACCGACAGTCCGTCGTAGGTGTAGCAGTGTGGCGAGACAGTGTGGTACTAACATTGCCTGTACTCGAATGGACCGCTAGAACCGTCCAAGAAATCGTCAACTAATATTTTGGTATCCATTTTTATCCAGTATTCATATTTTTGGTTGTTTATCGTTACATCAGCCAACCTCCGAGAAACAAAGTGGCCAATAAAACAACCCTTTGACTTACCTGCAAATCCACGGGGAAATACCCCAAGTTAGCTGTCTTATATTGGACTGTGGTTCTTCTTAGGTCAAAAATGATCACAGTTTGTTAATAAAAATGACATAATAAACCAATTTCGCAATAGTCACTGTCAAATAAGAAAGTTGAGCATGATGTTCCCTTGATGGTAGGTGCTACCTTAGCTAAAGAACATAAGTCTTTGATGCGCTGTCGACCTACTTTTTGCTTCGAGCATTAGGAAACCATAGTCTGAAACCGAAATGCGCAATTTCATGATTTTTCTATCTATGAACGGAGGTTACCCGTTTTTTTAAAGTTAAGAGAGAATGGCGGGATTCGAATCCACGACCCATCCGAGGGCACGATTTTCACCAAACGCGCCAACGAGCCCGTCAAAATTATAAGTACATTATGTGCAACAAATAAAACTCATATATACGTTCAAGATGATTTATTTAGAACTATTCCAACACATTTGTTTATAAATGAGCAACATCTACGATATTAATAAAAAACTTACATTACAATTTCTTCTATTATATTAACATCCAAATAAATAAAATCATAAGAACGCTAAAGTAGGCATTTTTCACTTATAGGAACTAAAATAATAATCTATTCACAAACAATGGGAATGTCGAGATCCGAGCTACCACAACACTAATTTTTATTTGGCAACACAATAATTTTTGACAACATTATGAAAGAAAATTCAAAAGCAGGTAACACTTCGCCTTCTCGACGTTAAACACGTTAAATTTAAATATAAAAGATCACCAAAAATATACACTTTATACGTATTTGCTCAAATACATATATAATATTTTACCCTAACCTTTACGGATTCTTTGGTGTCCAACTTGAGTCATGAGGATATCGCTATTTATTTTATTTAAAATTAAATACATAGAACATAAACAAGTCTTCTGGTTAACAGCCCGCGTAACATTCATATAAAAATGACAAAAATATTAACACTACGAAAAAAAATCACTAATTGTACTAAATTAAATTATTCTCTTCTAAGAAAATAATTACACTCCCTAGCGTATACAGAACTAGGGTATTTAAATAATAATACTTTCTTTGACAACGTACAATATACTGGTATCATTTTATGAATACAAATTATATCTGGCAAATGCGTATCGCTGAAAATAACAATTTAAAATTTAAAATAACGAACAAAACCCACACATTTCCTGACTTCTGAGCATGCTTAAGATAAATATGATTATTCCAAATTTAAACCAAAGTCAATATTTCCAAAGTCAAGTAAGAGAAACTATCGGATATGATGAAGAAAAGAAAAATCTAAATTTTCATAAATATGTGGGTAGTCTGAGAGAAATATGGTCACATAATTATGTTTCAGGGGTTCACGCGATCACAAGCGGCTCGTCGTCCGAGAAGCCATGTATTGGGGGTACATCGTCGTCTTCTGTAAAAAAATATGGATTTATATAAATTGAGTACATATATCGTTGGTTCAAAAGTAAAACTTACTAAGTGACATTTTGAATAAAAAAATTTTTTGCTGCTATTACTCATTTTAAGAGTAAACCTACGGTTAGAATTTTTTTTATGTTAGATATCGACAGATGAACATGAGGTTCACTTGATGGTAGGTGATACCTCAGCCACAGAACATCAGTCAATGATGCGCTGTCGACCTAATTTTTTACTTCGAGCATTCGGAAATCCATAGACTGAAACCGAAACGCGCAATATGCATATGGTGGTTCGATACCCGGTCGGAATTTTAGATATTCCTCCCACCCGATCAATGCCCGAAGTTACCAGACGTGGGGAAAACATGCTTACAGAAAATTATAAACATGTGGTCCCGGTGGGATTCGAACCCAAGACCCATTGATGCGCACAGCAGGTGTTCTACCGAACGCACCAACGAGTCCGTCAAAATGAAGAACTAATTACGTATTCTGGTCCATAACTAAACTATGAAGCACAATACATAAAAAATCGTAAATCGTAAATGTACGCTTAAAATATGGAATAGTAGCAACATTTATTTTTTTTACAAAATTACTCTTGTTGAGTTTTACTTTTGAACCAACGATATATACTCAGGATCAGGCAGGTTGTCAATATTGTAATTTCATATTTAATTGATATAATTAGTATTATATTGGTTTTAGACTGATTATTTTTTATTAAATGTATTATAGTATAGTTACTATTTTGAGTGGTAAACATTTATTAAAAATAAAGACTGCTATTACATATTGTGTTTTTAATTTTTTACGTAACTCTTTGAACGTACTACTTTATATGAAAAATCGCAAACTAATATTGTTTAAGTTTTCCCATGATGTTTTTAGACTATTATTACAAAAGTAAAAAAACAGAACAAAGGGGATTGTCTAAAGTCATCTCACCCCATTAATTTAGTCTATAGTTTAGGCTAGCATAAAGAAATACTTAAACTCGAAAATATTTTTTTTACAAATAATTAATATTAAACACTTAGGAAACGTCAGTTTTTTTTCAAATGTACCACCAGTTACATCTACCGAGAAGAAACTCGATAGTTACTTTCTTACCTACTTATTCTTATAATTTATACGAATTTCATGTTTTCCCGCCCGTTATCTTTTTTTAGAATGAGTATTAACTCAAATGTCAAATCTTCAGATTCAAAGGCAAATGTATGAAGTTTAAAAAAAGAACGGACTACGAGACTCTAGGAAAGGATTTAAGTACAGTGCAATGACATTTCATACATTTTTGTGACGACTTCTTTTTAAATTCAGATTCGAGGTCGGTCCATAAAAACGATAGGTATTCTTTTTTCAAATGTCATTTGGTGCTAAAAAAGGGAATTACCTGAAAAGTTTTCTGGGAGTTTTGAAAATTGGTGATTTTATAGATTTAGACGTGCTCTTTCCGAATATTCACTTTGCCACCCCGTATATTTGCCGCTCGCGCCGCCATGTTGGAAAAATGGCGCCCAAAAACAGTTTTTTGACAATAACTCCTTTCCGACTCATTTTACAAACTCCCGGAATACTCTCCAGCAGGCCTAGCATAACCGCGACAAAATTTTGTCGACCGTTTTAATCGATTATCTCTTTATTTCTTCCGGGTCTAACATGACAATTACACTTAAAACTCGACTTTTAATATCAAAAATAGATATATTTGTCGATCAAGATATCTTTTCTATCAAAATTGTCGAGGTCGAGATATATTATCTCGTCTGCGAGTATGTTTGTAATTTATGTGAAAATATCCTTATCAGTAAATTTTATATAAACAAAATGTACCGTGGTCGATGGTGGCCTGCCCGCGGCGGCTGTCGTAGCGCGGCGTGGCGGCCAGCCGCAGGAAGGACCGGTGCAGCCGGCGGTGCCGCAGCGCCGCGTACAGCAGCGCGCCGCCCAGCGCCAGCGCCGCCGCGCCCGCCGCGCCCGCGCCCCACCACGCCGCGCCCGCCGCGCCCGACACCTCCGCCGCTGTTTCCGCACCTGCGCACCGGCACACCACATTAAAATAAAAATAAAAAATTTTTTTTAGTTTTTAATGTGTGTTTAGATTTAGATGTTCCTACAAAATAAGATTGTATTTATTGTTTTATTCTTTTTTAATCTACTTTTTTGTTATTTTTGCGGAATAGCTGGTAGTCCAGAGGTCGCTCCGGGGGCATACTGAAAACCGGCGCTCCGTCGACAAAAAATTGTTGTCGGAGCATATGTTGAGTGTGTTTCCCTTCCACATGGCTAGTGTATTTAATCTTTTAGCATTATAATTTTATGTAATATGTGGAATAAATGTTTGAGTTTGAGTTTATTTAGTTTACAATCATACAGCCTTATACACATATATTAACGATCATAACTTAATGCTAGGCCTAATTGATTGATTAAATAGAAACAAACAAAGCATGCGGGACAGTGGACAGTGCACGAGTTACATATTGAAGATGATGATAATAACTTATAAATACTTAGAAAATAGTAATAACAATTAATTTATAAGTATCACATACTATTCAAAAAGCAATTAATTTGCTTGCAAACTGCAGTCAAATAAATCAATACTATTTAAATTTTCATTATAAAAATCAATCATCATAAAAAAATCAATCATTATAAATATATAAATAAAACTAGGGGATAAAACTAGGTATTAAAAATACATAATACTATCGTCCGCGTCAATTTCTGTTATTATGATCGCGATTAAGAAGTTTTTAAAAGAATATATTTTAAAGTACTTCTGCTTAAATTATATTTTTAGTTTTATTTTCTTGTAGCAGAAGAACGTACTGATTTGGCAATAATGCATTAATTTCGACAAAATTTGATTACCATAAAAAAGGTTATAATGAGTCATCTTATAAGATAGACATATACTATCGCGGACATTTTTTTAGATAACTTGAACCGTTTACCGTTTACGCAGCGCACGCCACACCACAAAACACCGTGACACACACAGAACAGGGAAAAATAAGTAGAATTGCTAAGTAGGCGTGGTATGCGTGTCACTGTTGAGTGATATTTCCCTTAACCCATCACAGTCGTGTCATAACACTGCGATGAGTCGGTCGTGTCATAAAATTACTTTTTTTCGTAAATATGCCGTACTGTTCTATTTTAGAGTGTAAGAATGATAGCAGAAGGAAAAGTCTTAGTAACGGAGGTGTTTCTTACCATCACTTAGTACAAATTTATATATTTTTTCAATAAATCTTAAAATTTCAATTGACCATAAATTTAATAGAAAAAAAAAGCTAAAATCATCCTTATACCTTTCATATAAAGTTCAGTTTAGATCGTTTGTCATATCAAGTGTCAACGCTATTCTCGAATGTTCTTTCGCTACTCACTTAGTAGTGATGTGTTAGGTCGAATGTTTTTATCGATATACAATGCGTCAGTAATAATTTTATAAAATATTAAAATTTATCATTTTTATTTTTAATAGCACGATAGTTAAATCGCAGTCCTAAATACCTTAATTAATAAATTATTAAAAAAATCGAAAGTGTTTTTTATTCTTATTTGCCCTTCCTTCGAGTTGAAATTAACCAACGGATTGACCGAAAATTTTGAAGAAAAACTACTTCTCTTCCTTGCAAGAGAAAGTAGACCCTTTCCCAGACTAGTACACGAGGCGATTAAAATTAAAAAAAAACACTTTAACTTCAACAAAGAAGATGGTTTGAAACTTTCCAACACTTGGGATCAAAAATCTAAAAACCTAAGTCAAACATACTTAAAAACAAGGGAACATGGATGTCAATATTGTCACGATATAGAGAATGACAGTAAATACTAAATACCATTAACTCCGTTGGAATAGATAGCGTTAATATGACAACTTTGTAATATTTCATCAGACAACTGTCATCTTTCAGTCTGCCCGTGACCACATTTGCTGAAAAAACGTCGGGATAAATAATTAATCGCATTTTAACCCTTATAAAGTATTTTATTCAAATGTGTGATACTCGCGTTAATAAAATAGAATATTAATATAGCTTCTTAACTAGCAATCGCGTTTTCATTAAGTGATTTATACAATTAATGTGATTTATGATTCAGACTATTAGTAATACAGAACTGAAAATTAAAAAAGAATATTATACCTTTTTCAATTCATTCTAACCCTAACTTATACCTTCTCGCAAAGGCGGATCTACATTTTGATTTGAAAAAATAAATAAAAATTGTATCAAAAATAAAATACCTTATTATTTGGTTTAACACCAGTTTAAAACGGCGCTATACTGCGGTATAATTATGATAATCATACAACATAGCACTTAAATCGTAAACAAAAATAATGTATCAAACATCGATAATGTTTTTAAACGTGTCCTACACTAGCCGGAAATGACGAAATTATTAAATTTATGACAAATCATGACACAGTTTTCGACTTTTTGAAGTGATGATTAAAATCATTATTGCGTGCATGAAGAATAACGACATCTATTATCGAGTAGAGGAATTATTTATTAGTTTGTTTTAATATTACAAAGTAACCGTTATCGCGAAGTACTAAGATATATTATCAATTGTAGGACCAGTGTGATTTATGTAGTTTTGAGTTAAATAAAAACAACCAATCGAAGAAAATTTGCAACTGTGTGCAGTATTAAATACTCCATTCATTTGTGTGAATTTGGCGACACTCGATCCGGTACAAATTATGACACATCGCACTTCTACTTACTTCTTCTGTTCTGTGGTGACACGAAAAACCGGCGATAGCTCTAGGGTAAAAGGAATCACGCAGCTGTTGACTATTAAGGAGGAAAACACCACCCACCTAACATCTCCAGCGTCTGCACCTCGCTGAGGTCGCTGTAGTACCCGTCCTCGGTAACGGTCCGCACGCCCGCGTACATCGGCCCGCGCGTGCCCTCAGCCACGGCCATCAGTAGCGGGGAGAACTCCGTCTCCGCCGTGTGCATCTCCTCGCTGGGGTGCAGGAGGTCTTCGGGGATCTCCTCGTTCGATACTATCACTTGGTATTTCGGTCTGGAACAGGGCATGGAAAAAATAATTAATTACTTTTGAATAAATTTTGACGGGCTCGTTGGCGGATTCGGTAGAACAGAGGGCCAAGCACGAACAATTATCGAAAAAGTATTCGTATCGTCGGCCTGTCATTTGTATGAAATTTCAAATGATTTCTCATACAACTAACAGATGGACGATTCGAATACTTTTCGATAGTCGTTCGTGCTAGGCCCTCAGGTGTGCCATGCGTATCGAATGGTCATGGGTTCGAATCCCACCGGGACCACATGATTATAATTTTTTGTAAGCATGTCTTTCCCAAGTCTGGTAACTTCGGGCATTGAACGGGTGGGAATATCGAAATTCCGACCGGGTAACGAAACACCGTTCATAGATGGAACAATCGTAAAGTGCATATTGCGCGTTTTGGTTTCAGTTTATGGATTTCCGAATGGCCGAAGTAAAAAATGGGTCGACAGCGCATCATTGACTGATGTTCTGTGGCTGGGGATACCTACCATCAAGTGAACCTCATACTCGTCTGTCGATGACTAACATATTTTTTTTTTAAATAGATATACTTTTTTTTTAAATATTCTCATAATCCTGTGCTTTTTAAATTTTAAACACCTAATGTAGTTTAAAAATGAACCGCCACCCTAGAGCACCTTCTGATATTCAGTGTAGGACAGTCATCTGCTGTCTAACCAAGTAATATTCGCATGATTAGGTCATGGCTGAAAACCAGAAACCAGCCAAAGACTCACTCACTTTATGCTGAGTCCATGAATGTTTCGTTGTAGGCGTTTTGTTTTGTTCAATTATAATAAATATATCACAATATGTTGTAACGATGAATATATCTCTGTCTCTCTCTAATAATATATAAAAATATTAATAACAAACATAAGAAAATGAAGCAATTCTATATGTTATTTAACCTTAACAAAAGAAGCCAAGAAGAACAACAAAAGAAGATTGTACATTATTAAGTATGTACAAATAAAAAAATATATTTACTTATGGGCGTCATTGTAGTCTGGGTGTTCCCAGGACAGCATAATGTGTCCATTAGGCGAGAGCCAGGCGACCACGCCGCGCGGGGGCGGTACTACACCACTCTGCGTGTGCGCACAGTACTTCTTTGAGCCGGCCACTGCCGTCTGTAAAAAGGTATTATAATAATAACTAGCTGCCCGACCCGGCTTCGCACGGCTATGCTTATGGAGAAAATGAGACCAATTCAAACTTTTGGTAATAAAAAATTGAAACAAAAATCTGGATCTGAATCGAACCTAATCAAATTAGGGTATGAAATATTCTTTGGGACTTATTCTCCTCCTATCCTTTACCTACTAAATATACATAAAAATCGGTTGAGCCGTTTTGGACTGCGACTACATTTTATATGGTATGGCAACTTTGTGAAAATTCAAATCAGACAACTATCACCTTTCAATCTGACCGTAGCGACGTTTGCTGGAAAGCATTCGAAACGTCGGGACAAATAAATCGCGTTTTATTCCGGTAAACAGTTATTTTATTTGAATTCTAAAGCTAGAACTAGCCTACTGCTAACTTCTAAAGGTAAAGTTACATAAGGTTTAAAGACATTTATTTCCCGTTAAAGATTTACATCGCTTACACGAGAAACATAATTTTAATAAGTATAAACTTTCGTCGCCGATATAATAAAAACTGTTTTATGGTACTAAGTAATTATCTGTAACTTATTAATTATTTAAAACATATTGGACCAATTAAAGATAACGTTGCCTTACCCGTATACAGATGTAGAACCTGCCTCCGAGCGGCACGCGGACCATAGTGTGCGCGAGCGACACGTTACTGCTGGGCTGCAGCTCGTAGGAACTCGTTACATTGCGCGTCAACTCTGTTATGTCCATCTGTTATATGAACAAATATAAACTGATTACTTAAAAACTCATATCTAACTTAATCCTCTTAATCCTTAAGGTGACACTAGTCGTCATTTTTTCCATAGAAACTTCGGGGGGGTATTACTCCACTATTTAGCACCGTACATGCAAAGTTATACATGATATCGTTTTGTCTCATTATTAATTTTGTCTGTACGGAAACAGAATGGTAAAATAAAAAACCATTAAAAAGTTGCGAGCTACCAAAGATTCGTTTTTATTGCCATTTTTTAACACAACTTTGGGCTTAAACTAGTAATAAAAGAAGTATCAAATTTTCAAAACAAAGTCAGTACCGACAAAGCACGATTATCGAATAATACAATAACTTTTTATTTGTAATTGATTTATGCAGTGGTTTTTTCATAAAACTCGATTTTCCAAAGGCTTTTTCGTATTTTTTTAGACGCCCCGTTCACTATGAATTATCGTGCATCTAATAATGATTGCCCCAGTGCGGTGCGAGAGAATAGCATGCTTTTTGGCGACGCCCACCAATGAGTTCGAGCCCGCGACTTGTGCAACCTTAAGAGAATAAATATAATAAATCTTATTCATGAATACGGGATAAAATATCCATCATAGATGGAAATACCGTGAAGTGCATATTGCGCATTTCGGTTTCAGTCTGTGGATTTCCGAATGCTCGAAGTAAAAATTAGGTAGACAGCGCATCATTGACTGATGTTCTGTGGCTGAGGTATCACCTACCATCAAGTGAACTTCATGCTCGTCTGTCGATATCTGACTTAAAAAAAGAAGAAAAAAATCATAATGCAAAGAGGGATTAAGGATATATAATGTAGCTATTGTTTTGATTCTACAAATTGAATCGCAAACATACATACTGAAAATCTTGAATAGAACCGGATATCTGGATAGTGTCAACATACTTATTTATTTATTTCCTACTATTCTTTATTGCACAACTTAAACTTACCCTGTATGCAACTGGATCTCGTATGACGTCACAATTCGCTCTCCACATAATTTTCAACTCTGATTTCTTCTCATCGTATGAAAAGCTTAGCTTTTTGATTGGGGCCCTTAAAAGAAGCAACATATTAAAACTATGATTTTAATAAACTCTAGAGTGACGTTAGAAAATGCTATACGAGTATATAAGTTGTGTGGAATTACATTGTAAGTAATTATACATTACTGTATTAACATGAGTCTTACAATTAGTTATGAAAAGCAAAGATTTACCTTAAACACACTCTATTGAAGACATACGACTCAGTTTGTAATTTTCAGTATAAAAAACTTATTTTAATTAATTGGGCATAAGTAATATCACCTTAAAAATTTAATTCCTAAGCCTTTTATTGGGTCACACACTTCTGTCATGTATTTTTATTAGTTATTACTAATCATTGACAATCTAATGTGCTGTCTGACCGAATCCTTCTTTTTTCATACTTCCCCTTGATTCGAACCCAGACCCTCCTATACTATAAGCGATTCAAATAAGAACAGTCCGAACATCAATGACCTATATCTGCTAAATGTCCCCTGCAAAGTACGGTTTGCAAAGAAAACTTATTTGAATATCGATAACACTTTATTTAACTGAGTTTTATTTAAATCTAATTAAAAAAACAAATTAACCTAAATTAGCTAAATATAATATTTAATTATTTAAGTGATAATTAGTTTTTTTAAACCATACTTTATGTTTCTTATTTTCACTGTTGGCAACAATTCGCTTAAAATAGAAGAGGACGCATGGTGCAAAGCCTTAAAAGCCACACCGAAATCTGAAAAATCGCTCAGGCTTCGTAAATAAATTTTATTAAATAAAACTTTTTTTGCTCACCATACCTAACGTCGGAATATGGTGCAATTGATCCTATTATTATTTGATTCGCATTGTACCACTGCCAGTTACGACTTAATTATATATGATACTCACTTATCGTTCTCCCTAGTTATAATCTCCTTGACCGGAGCGAGCGGGCCGCCGCGCAAGCCCGCAGTGAACATGTAGCTCTCGCAGGCGTTCAGGCCGTCTATCACGACGCCTGTGTTCTTCGTTATTATCTTCGTGTCTGTCAATACATAATTTTATTTATATTACAATCATTTTTTAAACTAGTATTTAGAACTAGATGTCCTATTAAAAAAATATATTTTACTTGCTGATAATGTAGCTTTCTATTGGTGAAATATTTTCTAAAATCAGTGCAGTAGTTTTGGAGTTTATTCGTTACAAACATAAAAATCTTTCCTCTTTATAATATTAGTCTAATGCTCACTAATATTAGGAATTACATACCTGAGATACCCTGATCTTTGTCGCAGAATGCAATGAACTATTACCGAGCCAATCTGCCGGCCTAGCATGGCAACCACGACAAAATTAAAACTCGACTTCTAATGTCAAATATTTATCAATGGAGATATCTTGTCTAACAAAGTTGTCGATGTCGAGATATATCTCGATATCTTATATCTTAGTTTATCTTCACTCGTCCGCGAGATATCTCTAGATGGTCATGCTAGGCGGGCTGCTATATGTTATTACTCACCATTGACCATCTTGTTCGTGAACATGTTGAAGTTAGCGATGTTCGTGTAGCGCACTTCATACTCCAACTCCTTGTTCTTGTAGCGGTCTTCAGTGGGGGGAGACCAGGTCAGCTGCACTGACGTGCCCTTCTCCTTCATCAGCACCGCGGTCAGGTTGAGGGTCTCGTCGGGGACGCCGCGCGGGGCTATGGGGACGGTGAAGGGTTCTCCGATGATGGTGTCCTTGTAGGCTTTGATATCGACGTAGAACGGCACGCCCGGTGGAAGGTCGGTTACTGAAATATTTTGAAATTACATTTATTCGGGATGGCGCAGAAGTAAATATAGTTAAAACCGTTTATGACGACATATTTAGAACAACATACCGGTTGTACCGACCAAAATCAAAGGTCCCGACTGGCTTAGGAAGACTCAACATAATATATAGCAATATTTGCACTTTCTGTAACGACGAGACCGCAGACATATTTTCTTCAAGTGTAAAACCAAACGTTCATTCAACGGCAAGTGAAATAATAGAAGTTAGTGATTCCCTTCCGCCGCCACTTGTGTGATTTGTTCAAAAATAAAAAGTGTTATAGTGCATAAATACTTTAAAAATACCATGGGGATGATTTAAATACTTAAATAAAATCACATCACGAACAAGTGAAAATACACGAATGAGAAAAACGTGAAATCTGATGTCCGAAAATAAGAGTTGGCTTAAAGGTCCCGTTACCAGGCCATAAAATCTTCAAAAAAAACACTCACACGTAACATTGTTCATCTTGGTCTTGATAATCTCCGGGTCGGCGTAGTTCCGGGGCAGCCGCGCGGCCACCAGGTACCCCTCCACGCCGCGCAGCCGGTGCCACTGCAGCGACACCGTCGCGTCGTCCGGCCGCGCGAGCGACACGTTCGCGATCTCGTCCACGATTTCGTCCACGTCGCCGACGTCGTCGAACGACAGGTACGCTATCTGCGTCGAGTTCGACGTGAACGCGCTGTTCGACGCTGTCACCTGTAATACGGGATTATGAGCAGGGACTGAAACCGGTTAATTTTTATTTTCCAAAATACGTGTCTGACTGAGATACCATGATGTTAGTTTTAAAGAGTAATACACACTAAACTTACCATAGTATTTTTTTCAGTAAATATGAATAAAAACGAAAGAATATTAACAAAAACCTTTATTATACTCGTATAACTCCCATAGTAAATTAACCGGTATTAGTCCCTGATTATGAGTGACTATAGATAAACCACACAACGGCGGATCACCCGCTCGACAAGAAGTACTAGGGGGCGGGCATCGACACACACGTAATTAATCGTTCCGAGATAAATCTCGAGATAATATTCGCTGAATGCAATTTGTTTGTTATTATTTAATTTGTGTTTTTGTGTAACCATGGCAGGATATCTTAGTGTGTGAAAAATAAATGTTTTTTTTTCACCCAATCTTTCTATACCACTTAGCTAAAACTATTACATGAATATGAAAATTAAACAATGAATTATTTAAGAAAATTATAGACAAAATTCAGAAAGTACACATTTAAATAAAATACTGTATACCGGATTAAAACGCGATTTATTGTTTAAATTATTTATCCCGTACACATTTTTGAAAAACAATTATTAATCTCGAGAAGATTAATCTCGTGTGCGTTTTATTCTGAGTATCCGTAAACAAAATTACCAACTGCGTAATGCGGGATCCGCGAGTGCACTGAGGAACGTCACTTGATCTTCCAGCCCCGCACGCACGCTTTTGGTACATGGTACATCTTGCGCACCAATGGGACGCAGGTTCGAATCCCGCTGAGACGACATGTTTATAATTTTCTATAAGTATGTTTTTCCCACGTCTGGTCACCTCGGGCATTCAATAGGTGGAAGGAATATCGAAAAATCAACCGGGTAACGAACCACCGTTCATTGAGGGAAAAACATTGTCCGTTTCGGTCTCAGACTAAAGAATATAAAAAGACTGCAGAACGAAAGAAACCAAACATAATTCAATTATATCAAGCTTATAATACGTTTATGAATAAGCCCGTTAGTACTTACCCAGAAAGAGTAGTTAGTGTTCGGTTTGAAATAGGCCTTGAGCGTGTAAGTGACGGTAGCGTTCGGCTCGCCCGCCCGCACCACGCGCTCCATGGGGGGCAGCGGCGGCACCCAGTACACTGTGTAGTGGGTGACGGCGCCGCGGGGGGCCGCGGGGGGGTCCCACAGCAGCTGCACCCGGCTGCCGATCAGCTGGCGGACGGTGAGGCGGCGGGGCGGGGAGGGTTCTGTTCGAAAATGGATTTTTTATCACATCTATTCAAAAAGAGCTAGTTCTCTGCAAACAGGGAGCAAAATAGCTTTATAATCCCTAAGTAGTAAAAGTGATTTGAATTTGGAACGTGGATATTGTTAGTAAATGTTTCAATTACCGAAGATATCGATCACGCACATTGTATGAAAATGTTACTGGCTTAAAAGATAATCCGGGCACGGGCCAAATTAAAAAAAAAGGTTTCTGTAAAAGTAAAAACTTTTTTTAAGATTTAAGATCTTTCATAATAGTTCAAATACAAAACTTAATGTTAAGGCGTAGCCTAATTTTAGCACATGTTTAAACCCCAGTGGTTTTTAGATGCTATTCTTAATGTAACCTTTGTATATGTATTTTTAAACTATAAATTAATTTAAAAATATATATATATAAACATTAGAATCTAATGATTTGTTTCACATTGATCCTAACTGTATGTTAATAGGTAAACGTAATTCTACTTCATGAGTTGCACTTACTTATGTTTACATAGAGGTCAAGTGTCCACCTCGGGAGCGACACAATTTTAAACTCGAGTGACGTACTTTAAATCCCTTGTTGCGCTCAGGATTCTATTTAAGAATCCCTCGCTCCACTCTTGATTCAAAAAACACTCTCGCCTTAAAAATAGTGATTTGCTCCCTTAGTAAACAATCTACTATTATTTATTTAGATCGTGTTCGGAAATGAATGGACAGTGCTGTATTATTAGTTATTAGTCATAGCAAAGAGCAAAGATTTACATAGAAGCACAGGGCCCGTAGTAACTTTTGGCATAGAAGAAGTAGTTCTGCTTTTGACCTGTAGAGCGCATGGCAATGTATCGGTGTGACACAAATTTCCAGTGCTTTACAGCAAGCAAAGTCAGAGGTAGACTGAATATTGACAGCTGTCCGAATTGAAATTTCACAAGGATGCTCTACTCTAGCGCCATCTATCAAGGCCAAATTGTATTATCACATTTAAAATTAAAAAATATCATACCTCCTTCTCCGGTGGTCGTATTGACATACTTGTAGGAAGGATAGGTCTTGTTAGATTTGCTGTCTTGTATGTAGAAAGTCACATTGTAGTTCGTATACGGCTCCAAGTTTGTAAATCTGTGACAGAATTTAACTTGTAATAAATAGAAAATTTATTATTTTTTCTACTTTAATAAACTTTTCTGCCTCCATAACTCAGTTAAGCGCAAGCGTTAAGAACCGCAACGGCTTTTAGCACCAAAGGTCACCGGTTCGAATCCCGGTGAAACAAAATTTTAAAAAAATAAGCGTTTCGGTCGGGCAGGGCACAGAAGGCTGATCAATGAGAAGGACAAAAACGTGTCTTCCGCATTCCACCCTAGGGAATTCGGTTTTTTTTTTAATCTTTAAACGGTGGCTTTTTATCAAAATTTATCATATATATGCATACACATTGAATAGTAGCAAAGCAAACTGCTATCATAAAGCTGTAATTGCAAACAGAGCATGCCAACCTACATGAGCTGTATTTTCTACTGTGTATCCAATTTTTATGAACTTTAGAAGAAATAAATGAATTTAATTACATAGTTTTATGTTAGAAATGTTGTGAATTGTAATATTTTAAAAATTACGAAAGTTATGATTATATATAAATATCTGGTTTCGTTAAGCAATTATGATAAGTGTTATATATTTTTTTATTATATTGATAAATTAATAAAACAACCTTAGATTAATAATTGGTCTCCGCGCGCTACGACTAGATACCGCACTATAAAAAAAAAACAGGTCCCTGAATGCGGCAACTCAATATTGTAGTGTATGTAAAACACTGAGATTTTAGGGTTATATTATGATGGTATGTGATGCCAGTATCTTTTTTCTTGTAGTATTAATTTTATTTTTATAGTTTGACTACGCAAACGGGCATTTTGCTTCAGCGGTACGCGTATACGGCGTAGTATTTGTTGCCACATTTTTCAAGCCACCGACGATATCTAGTCGTAGCGCGCGGAGACCAATTATTATTCTAAGAAAACAATGCTGTATTTATTGCTTCATTCATTCACTTACCTAAAGACACTATCATTAATCCAGGTCATGTTCTTCCAGACGTTGTCCGACACCTTGGCGATGGACGGTAAGAAGTTATACAACACCATCTTCTGCTGCGCCATCCAGCACGAAATCAGGAAGCTCGTGGAATTTATTGACGATTGGTCCACACCGATGCTTAGGAACTAACAAGTTTCATTTATTTAGTTTAAAATTATTTTTCTACACTAATTTTAAAAAAGATTTGTACTTTTGTATGTTTCAAATTCAAAATCATTTATTAATTTAGGTAACATAATGCACACTTATGAACGTCAATAAAAAATACATATTAAATGCTTCTAATTTTACATTTACTGCCAGTTCTCAAATCAAGGGCGTAGAACGGACGAGAAGAACTGGCAATAAACGCGCCGCCACTCTTTTTAATCGCCAAGTTTTTTTTGTTTTACAACATTTTTGTAAGAAGCTGTTACATCATGTTCCACATGACTTAACTATAACAATTTGCTTTTGTTCATTGCACCCATGTGAAGCCGGGGCGTGTTGCTTTGCATTCTTCAAATAGCGATCAGTTCTCACTGATATTAGGGCTAACACTAAAAAAAAAACTAAATTAAAAGTATTCGTTGAAAATGTCAAACGTCACGTTGACGTAAGAAGCCTAGACCATAGACAAGATTAAATGTAAAAAGTGAGGATTACCTGGTACAAACGATTGGTATCTGTGCTGGAGCAGTTGTTCTCATCGCTTCCATCGTAGCAGTCGCGCCGTCCGTTGCACAATAGGGCAGGCCACAAGCACTTTGAGCCGTCATCGCACTCAAAGAACTTACATTTGCCTCGACGTGGCAAATCCTAATCAAATATATAAATGTAATGAGTTTTTGTGCCATACAGTAGAATTTCACTAATCCGGCACTTTTAAAAACCAGAGGATGCCGGATTGTCGGAATGTTCGAATTACTGAATTGTATAGAAAAATTCATAGTAAATAAAGCATGGCAAATTCTTTCACCAATAGAAAGCTACATTATCATTTTTTTTACATTTCACCCGTACAAAGCCGGGCGTGTTACTAGTACATTATATTTGTGCAATTTAATAATTACATAGTTTTAAAATAATCCTCGATTGCGGTCTGTTTTTTTACAACTTGAGTATTGTATCTTACGTGATGGGAGAATGGCCTTAGGTATTTTTGTAACTAAACTTTATTTTTAACCTTAACCTAAGTTAAACTCAATTAACTTAGGTTTAGGTTAAAGAACTGCGTATGTAGCCTTGCGGTTGCACATTGATCCGTAAGAGCATACGTCCCGGGTTCGATTCCCAGGTTGGTCATTAAGTGTTTCTCGCTTTTAAAAGTGTGGAAATGGTTGGTGATCAAAATTTGTGAACTTGAGGGTTGTTTAACGCAGCATTGGTGGAAGTTTGAAACCTGTGCCGAAGGCACGTAAGGTGGAAAAACTAACACTAGTGGTGAGTCAACAGGTTTGACTAAAAATTCGTCCCGCGGACTCCTCCCATGTTGAGCATGGGAAGGATGCACAAGGGGGACGAGGAGGGGGGCCGTTTGGCCTGACCGCCGGGTGCTCGCGGCAGTACGCTATCGCGATCCCGTGGGCCCCATTATGGCGGCTTGAGGGGTGAGGGGATTTTTTTAGGTTTAGGTTAATAATTCCGTTTATGAATAAGGACGTTAGCATTTAACTTACATTTTTTAATTTCACACTTATTGGGTTTTAGCTCTATACCCTCGACATACAAAATCAAATCTCACCGCAACACAGTAGGCCTCGTCGCTGTGGTCCACGCAGTCGGCCACCTGGTCGCAGAGCTTGTCGATCTTGACGCAGCCGTTGCCGTCCTTGCAGGGCGTGCTGTCCTTGTCGCACAGCTCGAGCGCGGGCGAGACGGTGGTACGCCTGCAGCCGCGCTCGTCCGCGCCGTCCGCGCAGTCCTTGGCCGAGTCGCACACCCACGAGAGCGGTATACAGACGCCTAATTCAATTCATTTATACATTTGGGTGAATATACAAAATGTTGTATACAGTGTATTACTTAAATATGAAAGCCGAAGTACCATACATTGCAATAGGTGACTAGATAAAACATTTTTTTTCAATATGTTGTACTCCATTGATTTTAATGAAATTTTGTATACTAATAAAGGTTATGGTCTTATAGGTAGTAGTCATTCTATGATAACCCCATAAAAATGCCTGAAATATAAATAAAATCATTTTTATTCATTACAAAGCTTGGTATGAAAAAAAAATTGAATAATATTACCTAGTAAGTCTTCTATCACATACTTTTAGAATCATTTCTCTATGTAAAGTAGTTTACGAGAAAAACAATTTTAAAAAAGTGTCTATTTTTTTTCGATTTTTTTTAAATATTTCTAAAACTACTCCGTTTTGGTTCAAAAGAAGTATGTATATAAACTCCTCATACATTTCTCTAAAAGATGGTATAGTCATTATTAGACTTTGCTATTGGGGGCAGATTGCCTATGCTTATCCACTAGACCCTTTATTAATAAAGTGCTTGAAGTATTTGCTTATTCGTATTACTTACACAATAGTCGCCTGAACTAGGTAATCCTGTGTTTCAAGCAAGTAGGTCTAACACTAATACTTATTAAATTAATAATTTAAATAAGTTAAAAATCATAACAAACAAATCTTTCCTCCTTATAATATTAGTATATATAGTAGAAAAATATAGGTATCAGCCACTAGATGGCGCACATTGTATGAAAGAATATTGGATAAATGGTCGTCTAAAGTTTTTGTCATCCGCCACTAGATGGCGGACATTTTATATTAAATCGCACTATAAAAGTTTTTGAATGATTGATATAGTGTGTGAATTTATTTTATTAAATGAGTTTTGAGCTATCGAAGTATTTTCAATCAGCTACTCGCGGACTCCCTCGGGAACTTGAACAAACCCGTTCATATATAAAAAATTAAAAAAAAACAACCGACCTGGTGAGCAGGTGAACTGGTTCTTGCCGCACTTCAGCCTGGTCGCGTCGTGCTCGGGGCTGACGGCGCCCGCGTCCGGCTCCAGCAGCCCGCACGCGACCTCGTCCGAACTGTCCCCGCAGTCGTTGATGCCGTCACACCGCCACCTGTCAATGTGTTTTTTTTTAAATTTTATTAGTTTAATTAATTGAATTTGAATTTTTTGAAGTTATACTTCTTTAGGCGCGTTATGAAAAAATGATGAGAGTGAAATTTTACGATGCGCGCGCACAGCGAGACACAAAATTCTCACGGGAGAAGTTGCCCACTAAACCGCTCATTAAGTCTGGAAAAAAAGCTACCAACAAAATAGAAATAGAACCTCTATTTAAATTTAAATTGAACTTTATTGACTGTGTTGACAATCCTTTTATTGTAATTAATTATTTGCATGCAATTAAAAACTATTTTTAATGATGCCAAAGAAGTATAACTTCTCACGCGCGTACATAAGTACACGCACCCATTTTTTTAATGTTAGATATATTACGTTTCATCCCGGAAAATTAAAGAGTTTCCAACATATAGGCTTTGTTTCATCGAAATCGGTTGTCGAAAAGAAAAGTTATCATGATTTATGAAGCCGAAGCGAACGAAGTCACGGGCATCAGCTTAACCAACAGATTTAGCATATAACAATTTTTTTTTTTTAATTTTATACTTTTTTTTATGTTAGATATCGACAGACGAGCATGAGTTTCACTTGATGGTAGGTGATACCTCAGCCACAGAACATCAGTCAATGATGCATTGTCGACCTACTTTTTACTTCGAGCATTCGGAATTTGAATGAAAAAACGTGGTGGTAACCCATGTTGCCACCTCGATTTCTTCGATTTTTCCCAATTTATTTACATTTCAACGTTCCATTTCGGTTTTTTGAACTTTTTAGTTACTTTGGTAATTAAGAAACATAACAATATAGTCTCATTGGCATAATTGTTTTAAATATAAGATTTGTAGAAAAAAATGAACTAAAAATTCAAGACTTTTTTTATGTTGGACAGACACGCAAGAGGTTCATTTGATGGTAGGTGATACATCAGTCACAGAAAATCAGTAAATGATGCGCTGTCGACCTATTTTTTTACAAAACGCACAATGCACTTCACGGGTTTTTCCCTTTCCCACCCGATACTTACTTACCACTTCATTCTCTCACCCTTACTTATCAGTTCATTACTCCCACCCATTTAATGCCCGAAGGGACCAGACATGAGGAAGACATACTTATAGAAAATTATAAACATGTACCGACGGGATCCGAACCCACGACCCATCGGAGCGCAGGATAGGTGTTCTACCAAACGCGCCAACGAGCCCGTCAAACTTAATAGATGAACTTCACGTAGTTTTTACATACCAATTGGGCATACAGTTTCCGTTATCGCACTTAAACATCCAATCTAAGCAGGTGCCATTCGTCGGGAAGTCTGGCCGGACATCAGTGTGCGTTCGAGGGAGCAGCTTAGAGTGGCTGGTGGATGAACAGTTCTTCTCATCTGATGATTCGAGATCTCCGCAGTCATTTTCACCATCACACACCTGCGAATATGAAAAATAGATATCATATCAACGGATTAATCTATACTAAAATAATAAAGAGGAAAGATTTGTTTGTTTGTTACGATGTAACTCAAAAACTACTCGACCGATAATATTGTCTTTTATTAACGCGAGTATCACACATTTAAATAAAATACTGTATACCGGATTAAAACGCGATTTATTATTTATATTGTTTAAATTATTTATCCCGACGTTTCGGATGCTTTTCAGCAACCGTGGTCGCGGGGAGACAGGATAAATAATTTAAACAATATAAATAATAAATCGCGTTTTAATCCGGTATACAGTATTTTATTTAAATACTCGACCGATTCTTTCACCAATAGAAAGCACATTTATCAGCGAGTAACATAGTGTTTTTGTGTATAGTACATCTACAGTGCACCCGTGCGAAGCCGAAGCCAGGGCGTATTCCTAGTATGCAAAATAAATATAAAATGCATAGATTTTAAAGATCTCTTATTTGTTGGATTCGTCTATGTCCCGAATAACAGAATAACTATTAAAATATCGGAAACAATCAGGAAGAGAAATATGCTGAAAATTAATTTTAAAATAAATTACGTTCGGAACTCTGCTATATTCCGCAACTAACAGTTTTATAATAATCGATGACCACTGCAAATAAGTGACGTACTACATATAAAATAGAAGTAGGAAAATAGCATATTCAATTCTAGAAATATTATATTATTTATGAAGGCATCATTCTGGTAGGACAACGATTGTCGGGTTCGCTAGTTAATAATAAAATGCTAAGGTCGTATTTCTAATTGCCTAGTACAATAGCATCAATATCAAATTATTAAAAAATGCGAAAAGATAAAATGAGGATCGAATGTCTCCAAATTTTCTCTTGTAACCCCATTGAAAGAAAGAAAGAAAAACATTTATTTCACAAAACACTCACAGGATACACTAATAAAATAAAACAAAGTACAAAAAAAAATCAATAACTTAAACCAACTATTATTCAATATTCCTATTTATAAAATAAAGCATTTAAACAATAATAATTATTGTTTAATTGCTTTATTTCTGAAATAGGAATTATGCTTAAAACTAGAGAGTTCCTGTGCAGTGCCGGAAATGGGTCACCGACTCAGGATTATCTGTGACACAGCCGCGGCTATGACACAGCACTGATTTTCAGCGGTGCCCGTTTAACTCTGGAGATACAGTGCGCTCTACACAAACTACTACTAATAAAAATAACATATATACTACAATCTTAAATAATGGTCATTAATAATATAAATATTTTGAAATAAACAGTAATAAATAAACATGTAGCGTATTTTAATAATAATAGATTATACATATATTTTCACCACCAATGCAACCAAAGCTGATTTTGTTTTTGACGTTCTAACAGTAGTAACTTACATTTCCGACGAACATTTTCGACGGTTTGTAAGTCACGAAGAGGAGGTGGAAGATTATTCCAGCATTTGGCTGCATTGTAACGAAAACTTCCTCTAAATGCAGCACTTTGGTGTTTTAAGACAGCCAGTCCGTATTGCGAGGCTCTTGTAAAATAAGTGGCATTGAGATCCCCTAGCCAAGTCAATTTGCTGTAAAGGTAGTACGGTGTTTTGGTCTTTATTACACCGAAAAGCATAATTGCAAAGTGGACTTTTCTGCGGCCACTCATATTAAGAATTCTGGCATCATTCAAAAACGGAGTTATATGGGAACGGTCAGGTATGTCCCAGCAGTAGCGCGCACACGCGTTTTGTACACGTTGTATTGCCTTCCTAGAGCGAGTAAGTAATCGATCCCCATACACCACGTCTCCGAAATTCAGTTTCGACAAGATAAGTGAGTCGCACAGTCTTAGACGTAACTGAGTATCAATGTGATTTCTGATACGATAAAGCGTCTTCAGTCGGTAGTAGCAATTAGCGATAGTTTTATTTACATGTTTTTCAAATCTCAAATTCTCGTCAAAAATTACCCCCAGATTGCGAGCCTCACAAACCCGTTCTATATTTTTATTTCCAATTTTTATGTGGATATTAAGTTGCTCAGTCTTTTCTCATTCCTAATTTTCAATTTTAAGTATACCCACTGGTTAACTTATACATTTTAGCAAATTCATCAACATCAAATACGATACGGCTCATAAGTCAAGAACATATCGGAAGCGATCTGCTATTGATACTTTTTTTAATTGCCTAGTGAGCCTACCTCCCAAGCTAATCAGTACTCAATTGAAAAAAAAGATATAGACACCACTGAGGCCAGGTTGGATGATGGTAAAAAGTTTAGGTTAGTTCAGTGATTTTTTTTTAAATTTTCTTTTAGCAAAAAGTTTGCCAAGTGAAATGAGTAGAATTCGGATCTGGCACTCGTCGGCCGCTGCCGCTTTTTTGGGATACTTCATACTAATGGTAAATAATTATAGAAAAATATGGAGCACTATGGAGATGCAGACTTGGTACGGCATATTTACATAAAAATCGAAAACATTTGCCGCGGTTGAAATTTTTAGAATGATCTCTTTGCAACTCCCACTTTATGCTGGGTATTTAAATCGAAGTGTCCCCTCGGAAGAACAGCCTACTTACTTGCTGTTATTATTTTTTTTTCAGAGCGGACAACTGAGGTGGGTTACCTGATGGTAAGTAATCACCACCGCCCATGGACATCCGTGACTCAAGGGTCATAGATGCGTTGTCGGCCTTTTAAAAATTTATAGGCTCGTTTTTTAAAAGTAACGAGGTCGTAATCGGATGGAAACACTATAGGCGGTAGTTCATTCCAGTTTAGTTGTACGTGGAATGAAGTGGCGCGTGAACCGTTTCGTGCTCGACTTCCATTCATCGAGGTGATGAGGGTAATGGGCGGTATACACGACAACGATTTATCGTAGCGATGTGACGGCGCAGTCCGTTTGTGCAGTTTTATCGAAGGTGTGTACGCAAATTGGTGCAGATTTTTATGGTTGGTGCAAACACTTGAGGCAGGAATAAAATTTATTCGATAAATCGTTGTCGATCGCGTTTGCACAGTTTTATCGTAGTGTGTGGACGGAAACTCATCAGATAGTGAAGAATTTCTTAAAGAGATAAAACTTCTTCTAAAGCTTTCGTTATTTTTTCGTTAAATTGAAGAAATGCTTTTGTAGCGAGTTTTACCTGTTTAAAAAATCTTTACCATTTTATTTAGGGAACTGCCAGAAAACATTATTAATTTTTAGCTTTATTTAAAAAAAATAAGCAAAAACCCAACAGTTTTAACATTTTAAACAGATTTATATATTACATATAATATTTTTATAAATTATGCAAAACTTAACTTTAAGTAATCTTTTTGTAGAACTTTATATGTACAACACAAGTTTCAGAAATGATTCCACTGAGGGTCTGTTTTGAAATCAACGTAGACAACTTTAGACAAGAATACCCACCCAGGAGTTGTATATACACTTGCCACTCGGACACCGGAACATGTAGACCGCGCACGTGGAGTTGACGCACTTGTCGGGCGCCTCGTCCTCCCCCGCGGGGCAGTCGCGCTCGCCGTCGCACACCCACGAGTTGGGGATGCAGAGCGCGTTCGAGTCGTTGCCGCAAGCGAACACGTTCACGCTGCAGCTCAGACTGTCGGGGCGTCTTGGCACATTATGCTGGAAATAGTTGAGATAGAATAGAAATATTTTATTCAAAGAGTCACCAAAATACAATATAATCATAACAATTACAAAAAAAAACAATGTTTACTGCAAAAATTTGTGTGGGGTCGCATACGTTGGGGCCGGATGCGACCCCAACACTGATTGTCAGTGGCTCCCAAGGTGAGATTTTTTTACTAGCAATACCCCCGCTTCGCACGGGTGCAATGCAGATGTAATATACACAAAAAATAATGCAAACAAAAATAAATATAGCTTTCTATTGGTGAATGAGTTTTTGAGTTTATTCGGTACAAAAATACTAGTGTAGATTAGAAGAGGCAAACGGACATGCGGCTTATCTGATGGTAAAAGGTTACTGGCGCCTATGGACATTCAAAACACCTGAGGTTTTGAGTTCCGGTGTTAAACTGAGCATGGAGCCATGCAGACGAATCGTTTGAAATGGTTGGTCGACTTTTTGTCACGTATTGCGCTTTTGTTTCACTGTATGGACTTCTGCTCCGAACCGAAATTGAATCACTAGTTGATGTGACATGTGACTAACTTGACCCACCATCAAGTGAGCATACTCAAATACATTAATACACGGAGATGCTGGATGCAGGCCTCGGAATGTAAACTTTACTTACCGTGCAATTTCGCTCGTCAGATCCATCCTTACAGTCGTTGTCGCCGTCGCACACCCATCTCTTCTCTACACACTGGCCGTTTTGACATTGGAACTGAGTATCCGTGCAGTTTTGTTTATTACAATCTACAAAAAAAATAGACCGTTGCAGATACAGAGCACTTGAGAACGTAACGTCTGTCTGTAATTGACAGAGCGCTACCTTAAGGCCCATTTATAAGATGCAAATTTCTTGCTTGTTGCATACAATGAAATTATAGCAATAAACTGGTCTAAACAACACGTAACATTCATGATTTGTTATACAAGTTTTCTTGGTGTAAACAGCACAATATATTATCCGTTAAACAGTTGCTTACAATTCTTGGATGTATTGCTCTTGTATGTACAAGAAAATGACATCATGTAAATGGACCTTTACAGACATTCCACAGACCCACGAGAATGTAAGTGCGTGCTCCTATTTCACCATGCCTACTGCTGACAGAGGAAAAATCTTTGTTTTTTTATTTTTTCGTTTATATATATATTTTTTAATTATATTATAGTTAATTACTTAAAGATGGCTTGTGGAACATGGTGTAATAGTTGCAGCTCCTTACAAAACATTTGTAAAACAAAAACTTGGCGATTAAAGAGTGGCGGCGAGTTTATTGCCAGTTCTTGTCGTCCGTTCTACGCCCTTGATTTGAGAACTGGCAGTAAATGTAAAATTAGAAGCATTTAATATGTATTTTTATTGACGTTCGTAAGTGTACATTGTGTTACCTAAATGAATAAATAATTTTTGAATTTGAATTCATTGCACACCTTTCATTTTTATATTCTGGATTATTAATTTATTATAAACATTTTTCTAGAACACCACTTTTCACAAAAACAATAGCACAGTGCTCATTAAATGTAGAGAAAATTAGTGCATGCGCGTGCGCACAACAAAAAATACCACCCGGCTTCAACAACGTACCTTGCTCGTCGCTCATGTCCGCACAGTCGACGTCACCGTCGCACCTCCACTGTGGCATGTAACAGCTGGAATCCGAACACGCGACCATCGGCGGCTCACAGACGCAGCCAGCTTCGTCCGACATGTCGCCGCAGTCGTCGTTTCCGTCACAACGCCACGTACTGGTCATGCACATACCGTTCTTACAGGTGAACTCGTCCTAGAATTAACGTTCATATCAATTTAGAGGCTTTCCTTTAAAAAAAACAGGATTAGATTAAATCATTTAGGATAGTAATGATAGGCGTCTTGCAATGCACTGTCTAGATAGGTCTCTGTAACATCTTATATTCAAACATGCAGCAAATTGTAACCACTACTGTTTTAAATTTAAAATGATGATGAACGATTATCCGTTTAATCTTTTTCACGGGAGATTCGATGATTTTTGCAAATTATATTTTGCATAGGTGAAGAAGATATAGACTATTTTTATTTTCAAAGCCACAGATAAACAATATTTCATAGAGTAATTTTTAAAAAAGCTAAATTGGTTAAGCATAATTTTCTATAGTATCTTATGCACACAAAAATCATACTCACAGGACCGCAAGTACCGTTTAACTTCGGGCACGTCATATTTGGAGCCGGCTCTAAGCCGTTCGGGCATAGACACTTTCCGTTTACCATCTTGAACCCATCGGGACATAGACAACTGAATTTATTTCCGGGAGCGCCTAAACAAAGATAATTGCAACTCGTGTTTTTGTATGAGCAAGCGTTACTTCCGTGTTGCATGAAGTGCGAAAACACTTTCAAGTCCATCAAGCCGCTAAACGAGTCATTAATAGTAATTACGTTAGCACCCGTGTCTTTATCGGCAATGAATATAGATTTTGCCTTCCAATCGTCCCAGTACATTTTGTCCTTTAATATTGCCACCGCAAATGGATGAAAAACTTTCTCGTCGTGCCACAGAATCCTTCTAAAGTATTTCCCGTCTAGATCTGCGCTGGCGATGTAGTCTTCCATCGCATCTACCCAATATATTCTTTCAGACATATGATCGATAGTTATTCCATTCGGCCATTGCACCACTGGATTAGTGAACAGTTTCTTTACATTAGTTCCATCCAGATTTGATCTGGAAACTGACGGATTTTTTCTATCCCAGTCGGTCCAGAATAGATATCCGGCTCTTGGATGCACGGTGATACCCCGCGGTTTGGACAAAACACGCGAATCGAGTATAGTCGTCCTCATCCTACCCTGACTAGACAAATCAGTTCTGACGGCTTCGATTTTCTTTCTAGAACCGTCAACGAAAAATAGAACATTCGAAATCCAATCTAACGCCATTCCTTCTATACTCGCTAAGTCGGTATCAACAATCACTTCTTGCTTCTCCCCGTTATTGAAGCACTGCCGGCTAATTTTATCTACTTCAATATCAGCCCAATAAATGCAATTGTTTTTCATGTCGAATTCGATTGCGACAATATTTTGTTGTCCTTTAATAGGAATTATTGTGGAATTGTCAACTAGGTTTATTCGCGCAATCTTTTCTCTGACAGCGACTAAGATAAAACCTGGGGGCTCATCGATTGGGCAAGGTATAAGGTCAGGTTCATATGGAGAGTAGTAAGGAGTCATGCAAACGTCTCCATCGATTTTTCTATAACCTTTCGTGCGTTTATAGAGACGTCCGGCTTCACAGTCGGGTGGGACAGCGTAGGGGTCGTACTTGTCCGGGGATATGGACTGATTGAATATACAAATGTTATTTGAGTTGACGAAGCCATAATCGCATTCATAATCGCGTCTGCCACATTCGCAACGTTCCTCTGTCACGGATCGTACGTAAGCCACACCGTTGTAGCAATTTGTGTGCGGGATGCGTCTCTGGAAGACGTCCCTCTTTCCGAGGACGCAGGATATGGTGGAATTTGGTGGTGAAGGCGACCAGAACTTGTAATCTTCGGTGGTACAGTTGCGTGCAAAAGAGTTGATTAAATCGATGGTTATAATTATCCACTGATGCTGTTCATTGGCTGATCCGAACATAGTGAATGTTGTGGTATTCTCGCCCGGCTCCGTCATAAGTCCGTAAATACGCAGGTCATCCTCATTGAACCTGTACGCAAATCATTATTATTATTGTAATACAATTAATTAGTTGCAATAACAACAAATTGATAAGACATTTATGATACATCAAATACCCGAGCGTAATTATTACGAATTTTATTATGCCTATATGTTTATTTGTAGAATTTTGTCGGTTTTGACAAAACTCAATATAAAGGTACAAAGTAATTCTGTCAGTTTGTTTAGTTCTAATATTTATTGTCATGTTTAACAGATTGTGGCTCAGTTAGATCCACATTAAGTAACATTAAGTTACGACAACCTTTTATAAAGGTTTAACACTGCACAGGCCAGAAAATGCTTCGTAAATGTACAAAATGCCAAAAACAGTATTATAAATATATAGCAGCCATTGTAAATTAAGAAATATAGAAGATATTTACTCGTAGGAATTCCACTCCATGCCTTCATTGGTCGAGTACAAAATTCTTCTAGTTTCACCTCTTGATTTAAAGTATTTAACAGCCACTAGCACACCTCCGTGGTCACCGTAATTGAAGAAGTAATAATCCTTTAGAATCCTTTTCCATGTAAGACCGGCATCTCGACTGAGATACACTCCTGGTATACCTTTGAGGGACTTTCCCATAACACCAGTCGCCATTATTATGCCTGGAGCCGATTTGGAACTCATTATGCTCGCGGATCTAAAAATAATATTACATAGTATATAAACTAGGAAATATTCAATATAATAAAAAAAAACCAAGGTTATCATTTTATTTCCCGATACACATTCTTTTTCCCAATAGTAGTCTGTGTTCTATTAAAAAACACATTATTTTTCCTTATGCAATTTAATAATATGACTTTCTTAGACCATATAATATGATCTATGTATGAATTGTATATGCAAAAAAAATCTTTCTTTAAAAATCTAAAACAATTTTCTAATGAATCCCGTATCATAATAACAATAAAAGCATCATATGATATAATGAATGTTAACTAAAAGTACCCACGCAAGAAATCAACTACATAGGAAAAGCGTGGCAAGACATTTCACATCTACTACAATATGTATAAGTGCGCGTATTGTAAAATCTTGAAATGACTAACCAGTTCTTTATAAAGGTTTATTCAAATTTTTTATACAAAAAAAGTTCTATACATAATATCGTGCCACCCTGTTGCCACTTTATCTCACGCAATCAGTCACAAAAGTCCCACTTAAAACGCAATTTAAAACTCGTGCAAATGGGATGAAACTATGTATGCGCTGTGATACACAAAACATATAAAG
Source organism: Anthocharis cardamines (assembly GCA_905404175.1). Lineage (NCBI taxonomy): Eukaryota > Metazoa > Arthropoda > Insecta > Lepidoptera > Pieridae > Anthocharis > Anthocharis cardamines. The sequence continues at coordinate 7,867,849 of FR989964.1, forward strand.
CAGCCCATCTTTGCAAATCCAAAATAACACAGTGTATTATGAAAATACTCTCCCTAGTACAAAATGCAATCACATATTAAAGCATTCTCTATAACTCGCTTTTCTTTACCTCAAATCATTATCTATGATATTTCCCGGAGGGCTGCAAAAAATTGTTTCATTTTATAGCATTTGTTTGTTTTAACTTCTTTAATAATAAATATTCTAACTCTATTGGTACAGAATACTAATAAAGTGCGAATTTTATAATTAAATTAATTTTCGCTTAACTGTTATATTAAGAATTTACGGTAGATATAACAGTATTGGTTAGCATCAACTTTGAATAATTGTCGTATTATCATTGAAAAAAATTAATATGAATGCCTTTATAGTAATGCCCTTTAAGTTATAAGAATCTAGTACAGAAAAATGTACCTTTAAGAAGGAATATCCGTCTAAAATATATTATATTGCTACATTTTTTATAACAAACACATTAGTAATGATTTCATCTTCAATATTGTATAAACGTCACAATACATAATATGTTCACATTTTCAGGTGATAATTCTGTAAGTTATCGTAAAGTGCGATAACCTTTTGTTGTTTATTCGATAAAATATTTTGTATACAAAATTAGATTATATTTTGATCTAAAATAATAGATAAAGATATCCAATATTTCATTGTCTTTAACGAAAACAATAACATTATAGCTAGAGTGTGATTCACAAAATGTAACATATACTTATTGAAAATTTACAAGATAATATTACATTGCTACGATTCTTAACATATTATAGTTTTACTTAATATAATAACAAACATATTTAAAATTATCCATTCTGATCGCAAAGGTTAATTGTCAATGTCAACACAAAATTTTATTTGTTATATTAGTATCAAAAAGTCTTACTAATCACAGAATTCCTACTATTTTTATTGTATACTAACAACGCGCCCCGGCTTCACACGGGTACAATGTAGCTGTACTATACAAAAAATATAGCTAATGTTGCTCTCTGATAATGTAATTTTTTAAATCGGTACAGTAGTTTTTGAGTTTATGAATAACAAACAAAAATACAATCTTTCCTTTTTATAATATTAGTATAGAAGTAATGATATAGATAGATAAACATAATGAAAAGAAACTCATAGAAGACAACACAGACCCGTTATGTTCCATCAATCGATTCCCAAAACAAGATTAGGTACGACTAATAGGATTCCCCGTTTGCAAAACACACACGTTTCAAAACTTTATGGTAAAATGATTCTTATTATCAAACGGATTAATATCATAATTCTAAAACAGTACTAACCGACTAAGGCTTTTCATACTCGTATGAGATGATTTTAAATTGAGTTGATTAAATTATCCTCACCTTGTAACTGGATATAGTTGACTGAACTTCTGACATAAGTGCAGACTGCAAGAGTTCTCAATGTGGCAATTGAAAGGTTTACCTAGGGAAGAATATTGTTATCAATTAAGCGGTTATTTTTTTTTTTCAAAAAGAAGTATTAAAAATTAAAAATTAGTCAATTAGACCTTTCTTATTAACCCTAATGGCGATTTAAGATGAATTCAAATCAAAAATTCTAATTAAAATGTTTGTACAGAAGGTGTAACCTGTATTCCAGTTACACCTTAGTCTCGTTGACGTTGAGCTTTTGGTACATATCATATTTATATATAAGTAAAACATCGTGTTTGCTTGCAAATTCATCAATATCAAATATTTTATAGACAGCTGATAATGCTGCACTTTGAAGGATTTTCATTACTATTACAGTTTTGGGTTTCATAGTCTATTGGGAATATTATTTTCTATCTTACAGAAAATAAAAGGTGACAATTCAGTAAAATGTATAATGTTTGTCCCGAATGCGAATGGAACGCATTTATTTCCTAGTAAAGTCTTTGCTATACCACCTTTTATTGATCTGTTGAAATTTAACAAGTAGTTTTTATATGTTTGATGACGACAGACGAGCAGGAAAAACCGTGAAGTGCATCAATATGCAATATAACAATCAAAATCCATAGACTGAGACAATTCTCAGTCTATGGATTTCCGAGTGCTCGAATTAAAAAGTAGGTCGAGAGTGCATCATAGACTGATGTTCTGTAGCGGGGGTATCACCTACCATGATGCGAACCTCATGCTCGTCTGTCGATATCTAACATTAAAAAACCAAGCCCTAACAAGATAAACCGTGTAACCCTAATTAAATTTCCATGCCTACTGTACGCGATAAGTATATCACCTCAGTGATATAATTACTGATAGGGAATTAAATTGTTATTATGATGTTCTTTATCTATTATTAATATACGTCCTACTCCTCTATAAACATATTATAACTTATGTATAATCTTGTTAGTCTACTGTAACATTATTGAGCAAGTAATTTAAACCATATTATACTTAATGATAGCCCATATACATCTATAATTTATATAAGAATAATTAATGTATGTTTGCCCTCTACCCTGGAGATATGTTCTGCGAACCCAGGGTCCCAGGGAAAGTTGGCCGTAGTGTTTTTAGGGGATAACCTAAATCCGATCTTGTCTCCGAGGAAGTTGAACCAAACGGCCTCGGAGCCAAGATCGCGGGTGTTTCAACACATTTTCACCACATATAAAAAGTAAAATATTTGCCCTATATGTACTCCTATATAATTTTTCCGATTATGATGAAACTTTGGTGAGTCCCGCATACACCCATGAAGGTTCCAAAAAAAGAATCCATTATCGCATGCCGGGAACAGCTATAAGTGACCCTATTAAAGTTTGTCCGAGGTATGAGTAAATACCGGCCGGCCGTAAGATCCCAGTCAGAGGTACCTACAGGTTGCCTCTTTTCAGGTTTAAGGAAGAGCACACCTTCCTCAACATATTATTATTTTATTAAATAATTATTATAGTCCACTTAATATATTGTACAATATTAATAACTATTTCGACCTCCTTTAATTACTAAGCATAATGAAAAACAAACCCTTATCACCAAAACCAGTTTATTTACCAAGTTTACTTACCATTTTCGTCTTCTATGGGAGGTGTGATCGGTGACCACGTGACCCCGTGGTCGTACGTGATCAAAGAGATCAAGTGTTCAGGCTCAATGCTCTCCACTATCGACTTAGAGTTTATTTTAGACGCTATGTAGATTCCTTTTAGACCTTCCACACGGTATAAATCTGTAAATGGGTCCTCCGTGACATCCCTGAAATAACCTTAGATATTAATACCTCATATTACGTGAATAGACCATCAAGATAACATAATATAAAGAAATATGTAATGGGTTTTTTTTAATTACGAATGGCATTATTATTTTTTCTTTTTATAAAAAAATTATTTTCTTCTTGTATGGTGGTCCCGCCACTGCAAATACGCAAACCCTAATCACATTGAGTTTTACTTAAAGGTATTGCTGCCAGTTTCATTGACATACATATGTATAATGTAAGATTGAAACATTTCAAGAGGCTCTCAACTTTGAGTAACATTTCAGTACTCCGCCGCGGCCGTAATTTCGATTTAATAAATCGATTCTTAAAAAAGACAGTATAATAAATATAGTTGATAACTCAAGCGTTTTCGAAATTAAGCGTATCAGGAGCAAATAATATAATGCAGTAGATAACTTCGTATGAAAAAAATGAAAAAAGTGAAATGTGTTCATTTACATTCTCTTTTGTCATTCATTCATTAAAAAAATCCTATTATATAGGTTTCATTCATACATAAGTATTGAACAGCTTATAAGGCATTTAGGCAATAGCTCCAAAATAGTGTTTTATTTTGAGTAAACATTTGTGATTAAAAACATTCCGATATATTGGTAAATAACAAATACATTTGTTTTTATCCAAGTCACCCAATTAAATAGTATATTTTTCCTGTTAATCAAGAACCGTGCAATTTTGTATTATTGTTTTAAAAACGTGTTATCTCCTGCCTTCAGCCTCAATATAGGTTATTATCTTTTCCTCTTAATGCCAGTGCAGTCAGTCACGTTCCTGCTTAAAGCATCATTCGTGACCGTAAATAAAAAATAATATAACAAATTAATTCCTATAATAAGTACATACAAGCCAAAGCGTAAACTAGGCATGTATCCGAATGTTTCTTCTTCAATTTCAGTATTTCAAATGAAACAACAAACGAAACATATTATAGGATATTTGGTATATTTGAGAGATCTTAGTTTCATAAAACAAGCCTGTTATTTCCAGTTCCGTTAGTTATGATTTAGAGATGACCTCATTAATAGCAAACACTAATTAAAAATAGCAGGAAAATTGTTTCAGTAAAAACATCACAAAGATCGCTTTAATGACCTTTTGTTTGTAAATTACAATATTTTACATCAACCGACAGCCTAAGTGCAGCCGTACACTAAAGCCACCTCGGTGTCCGGTTGTGGCCACTAGTTACATATGGGGGGAAGGCAAGGCCAGAGGGCAGTAACAGTGAACAACTCATTCGGCCACTTACAAGCAACTTGTAACTCGGTCGCGGCCACTCGAGTTTATAGTGTGTGACGATGCAAAATAAATATATACATACATACACATATACATCACACCTCTTTCCCATTGAGATAGGCAGAGATCACGGTATTCCATATGCTCCGATCCTTACATACTACTTTCGCTTTTTCTACTTTCATCAATGCTTAAAAAAATGTATGAAATTGTACCATAGCCACACCTTGTGCTACCCACGGGTGGCCTTATGTCCGGCAGCGCTAATAGTAGAACAATATCATAAACAGACTACCGGAAATTAAGTAAAATAAACTATAAAATTCCCTACACAGAAAATGTATGACTATCTCTATATTAGTCATCGAATGCTTTTATAAAATCTGTTTTAAGTGTACCTACTTCCTGTATACGCCCACTCGGATAAACCAACATAGGTACTTATTAACCAGAGATTACTCGAGAGACTCTCACTCACCATATGGTTTGATGCCACAACTCAATGAAAAAGCCGCGGAGTGCAAAGAGTTAAATTCTTACTAGATATTTTTCTATGTTAGATATCGACAGACGAGCATGAGGTTCACTTGATGGTAGGTGACACCTCAGCTACAGAACATCAGTCTATGATGCGTTGTCAACATACTCTTTACTTGGAACATTCGGATTTTTTGGTTTTACTATATTTTATACACTAAATATCGCTTTTAAATAAAAAAAACAAATCTTGATATTTTTAAAGCGTGTATCTTACATTTAAAAACCATATTCTTAATGCTATATGAAAAAGGGTCTTAGGGTGAAAATATCACACCGCATTAGAATAAAAATGTATTCAAGAAATTGGGGGTTAAATTAATTAAAGAAACATTAAAAAATATTTAAATCTCAATGTACTATCTGCGGAATGAAAACTAAGTATTTATCGTTCTTGCAAAAAAAAAAATACACCTACATAATATATAATCAGACATCTGTTTCATTGTATATTTAATATATCATTTCAATGTGTACACAATTTTTGTGTAACACTGAATTTTAACAAAAACCTAATAATAATTATGGGCAATGGCGTAAATACCATTAACCACTATCTATGAAAAGCACTCGACATGTCATGATAAATAATATAATTAATTAACCACATATTTAATTCTTTAAATGTAATTTCATTGAATGTGTAATCAAAATATTTATCGTATCGGAATAACCAATAAGTATTGTTATCCTATAATGAAAAAAGGTAAATAAATTTAAAGATTTCAAGTATTTTAATATTCATTTAACCGCTATAATTATGAATATAGTGATGAAAATACTCACTCAAGCCAGCTGTTCTTAAAATTCCCTTCAGGAAAGTAACATAAAATTTGCTTCATACTCAGAACGAAGTTGTATTTCGTGAAGTTTCTGCTTATTTCCGACACATATAAGTTAGCTACGTTCTCCGTGTGCATGACAGAGACGAATATACGTTTCTCTGTTACGTCTGCGATGTGGAACTTTTTGAGATCCAACTCTGTTTGAAAATCGGCTTTATAGAAAGGACCCCGTTGATATGAAATGTATAGGTCTATGTTTTTCTTCTGAAAAAAAAAAATACATAATATTATTATATTTTCCGTAAGAAAGTTATTATTTATCAAATATGGACAGCCTTCCATCCACCAATCTCAAACTCAAAAAATCATCCACAATTTAATCATCGACTTAGGAATGAATCCGGGATATACTCATTTATAAGGATAAATGTATGTATCGGTCCAGGCCCGAGACGGTCGCAAGTTCGTACGTCCTGGGTTTGATTCCCAGGTCGATGGTTAAATATTTTTTTGGAACCTTTACCACCGTAAACATTACATGTATTCTTAATATTATGTACAGACATCATCAAAAATACTACCAATGTAAGTAACTTAGTTTCGGATTGTCCTGTTTTTATCGATGAATAAGATCTATTTGTATTACTTAATTTTTATATCTAGCATTAGGAAAAGTTTCTTGTGAACATACTATGATTATTTATTAAATACATTTACATACAAAATACAACGGAATAAAAAAACGGTAACAATATTATTAAATTAAATAAAATAAAAGCTGTTAAAATGTGACTCATTTATTGAACAATAAGTATCGTGAGTCACAAAACTTAACGTACGTTCAATGTACATAGGATCTATAATAAGGTCTCATTAAATCAATATTTTTTTAAAATATCTAATAAGTTAATGACATAAGCAAAAATTATCAGATAAGTTATATTTTTAGATGGCTTCATAAACGTTGTTACTGAGAACCATATAAACAAACATATCAAGTTATTAATTACGCATAGACTAAACAAACATTCTTACTTCGTATCAAATTACAATATTTAGCTACGTAAAGGAAATGTGTTATGCAATTACGAAACATGAAGGTAAGGTACAAGATTATATATAATTTTGTGAATATTTTACTAAACGACGATACTATTGATCCACGAAATTAGTATTATATTACGGGCTCTTTGGCGCGTTTGGTATAACACCTGCCTTGCGCATCAATGGGTCATGGGTTCGAATCCCACCGGGACAACATGTTTATTTATAATTTCCTGTAAGGATGTTTTCTCCACGTCTGGTAACTTCGGACATTAATTGGGTGGGAGGAATATCGAAATTCCGACCGGGTAACGAACCACCGCTCATAGATGGAAAAACCATGAAGTGCAAATTGCGTGTTTCGGTTTCAGTCTATGGATTTCCGAATGCTCGAAGTAAAAAGTAGGTCGACAGCACATCATTGACTGATGTTCTGTGGCTGAGGTCTCACCTACCATCAAGTGAACCTCATGCTCGTCTATCGAAATCTAAAATAAAAAAAATAAAAATAGTTTAAATTATTACGTAGCTAAGACTGAATAGTATTTTATATGCACAAGCCAATTCCTAACAGCTTCCCTGTTTATATTTAACCCAATGCCTTATCTACTAACAAACTAAAAACAGTGAAGGTTATGGAAACCTTTCGCTTTGCTTTAGGTATTCCGAGCAGTGTATGAATGTTACAAAAACCTTTTTCAAAATGTTAATCTTTCGCCACTGATATGTACCTACGAAATCCGCGTATTACTGTTACACGGCAGTGTAACACAAGACAAGACACCAGTATAATTTGTTTTATTATTCATTTCATAAATAGCAAAAGAATTGTGAAAATAATCAGTCAATAAAAACCAGTTTCATTCTGTCAGAATAATTACGGAGCAAAATTTCAAGTCGGTTGGCCATTTTTGTCCTTGTTTTCGTAAATAGATTCGTATATCAGAAAGCCTTCATAAAATAATGAAATTGATATAGAATAATAATGTATGAATTATAAAATAATATAATATTGTTATGAAATTGTTATACATAATAGCAGTAAGACAATAATTTAAATTCTTACGAAACATTATTGACCTTTGTTGGGATATGTAGCCGAATAATAGAAAGGAAATACACCGTAATTAATGAAATATGTTATCTAAGAGGATATATAAATTTTATGTTAATTACCAGTATGTTTCTCTTATATTTTTACCAGACTATTAAGAGTTTTATTTGTGTTTATAAAACATTTACGTGTTTTAAGCACGTATTTAGAAAAGTGATTAATTTTAATAGGTATTCCTTTATTTTCATTGATCAAAATCACAAAATACAATGATTTCCTATAGAACCGTAAACCACTATCATAGTTACTGTAGCGTACATATAGAACAAGAGAAATAAGAAAAGGAAATATACTGCGCAAAAGCTAATTAACATAAACCTAGGCTTAACATTTTCATAGTAAAATTCACACCAATTAATAAAACATCGATTTGCAATTGGTTATTATAGAAGGGGTTTCGCAGACAGATGCGACTCGCGCTTAATTAGACCATAAGATGCCTAATCTGTCCCAGGCTCAAAGTACCTACAGGAGAGAAGTTTCTAGAGAGGAACGATGAATTGTGAGCGGTATAAGTACGTATATTATTCACTTGACAAACCACTTACATGCGTCAAGTGGAAATTTTGTAGCGTCAGCTTTACTGACCCGTTGAAAGAATATAGGTAGATCGCTGCAGAAATTATGTACACTAAAACTACACTTTAAGTCAATTGCGATCAATATAAAATGTATAAAATAATGGCAATTAATAAATTGACTTTAGACACAAATTAAAATTACGAAAGTCGCAAAAAGTGCGTAATTTCAGTGCATTTTTTATTTAAATTCTGATCTAAAAAAATTCTGATCAGTGATGTCACAGACTCAGGGCTTCAATAAGAAATCTTCACTTTAATTATAGTGATAGAAAAAATATAAAATGCAAAACGCTAAATGTAAGCGCTTTCAAAAAATCCTAAGGTCATACCGTGGTGACTTGGATGACTTTAATGTTCGCTGAAGCCCATACTGATGACTTTTGGGCAATTCAGCGCAAAAAAACAGCATCTCTTTTAGGTAGGGTAAGAGGCAGTCGTAACAGCATCCTACAGACGGTGGCCGAAAATTATGCGGCTCCTATCATGAGGCACTTTGTGGGTATAGTTGTCGGTGCAAATCGGCGTGTGTACGCATAGACTGCCTCTTGATATTTACATAGATTTTAGAATAGATTTAGGTACTAACATTAGAATTAAGCTCTTACTAACAACTTATGGATCTTTGTAATCTGATATTTAATTAAATAATAATAATATAAGACAAACGTTCTATTAAAATTGGAAGACTCTATATGAGACAGACTCTATAAGATAAAAAAAATGTTTTGTAGTAGATACATGTTTTCATCAAATGTATCTAAATATATAATACATTATTTAAATCCTAATGACCATACCATAATTTCATAAATAATTGGGATTTAACACTAAACCCTCGATTATACCATCACTTTTTTTTTATATGGTATATACAAATATATTATATACCATTAATTAATCTATAAAGCCATTTAAAAATGTTTTTTATACGTTGGATTACTAATTTAATATAATTTTAAATAAAAATAATTAAGCTTAAGTGCTAAATCGATTATACAACACAATGTTTAAACCTTTGTTATCTTAAAATTAAGAATTCTATTAGGAAATAATAGTAACATTGACATAGTATTAAATAGACTTCAGGTCGCATACAAAATTCACGAAAAAAGTGTACCGATTATTTAAGCCTCGTTCCTTGTCAAATTTTGAAAAAATGACATTGCTCAATGGGAACAAAGAAAAGAGTGAAGTTGAAATATGATTTTATTAGTTACCAAAATATATATATATATACATATCTATGTATTATACATACACACTTGACTAACTTCGAAGACTTTGGTATTATTAGTATAGTTTTTGAAACACCAATGTGTAAATTATCATGTATCTAGTAGGGTACAAAAACTATAATATATTTGATAAACAATAATAATATAATGTTTTATATAAATAGTAATTCGTATGTTAAATAATAATATCCGCAAAATGTTCCGAATATATACAGATTGGAATATTTTCTTTTCCGTTTTAGCGTGAAACCGTAACAAACAAAAAAAATCACTTTCGCATTTATAATATTACTACGGATGCTTATCCTTAGATAGTAAGAATTATTTTAGTACTAATCTACTCCATGCATCCACTATTCTGTTACACAATAGTTAGCGCATGTGTTGGCCAACCTTGGCCAAACATTTGTAGCGTTCCTTTAAAACAGATAATTTTGTTCAAATTTTCAATTATTTGTTAGTTTGAAAGCTTAAAATATATCTTATTTTATATGTACTAACCAAAAATAAGAATCCGTCCGTAAAATTGTTTTTTCGGGAATTATTTTCGCATTTTTTGAAGACAAACTGTGTCATTGTGAAACGTCTTAATATTGGCCGTGCTTGAAGAGAACTAAACAAAATAGACTCTCACATTTCAAGTGAGCCGATATTTACCGGCACGGATTTTTTGCGTCGACCCGATATCTAGTATATTGTTGATCGAAGAATAGTAAAATGATCGTTTCGATTTCAAGTACATTGGTACTTCTATTAACACAGACCTTTGAACTAAGGATACCTCATAATGAAGCTATTGATACAACGGATATAAATAATACATTTATCAGTGAGAGTGTAACCATTATGACTTATGAGAGCATTGGTACTAACGGCGCAGACGACGCCTACAAAGTATCTTTGTAGAACCTAATAAGTAATATCTAAATAGTTTACGAACTAAAATTTCAAATTTCGAACAGTCCGTTTTAAATTTCAAATTATTAAATATTCAATTAAAAATCTAAGCCAAAAAATGTATTGTAACTGTTCAGAACGAATTACTGTAAATATTTAAATTATTTTTAAATTTTCACCGTATCTTCTTAAGTTGATTTAAGGTGGATTTCATTTTTAGTGAAAAGTAAATAATTAATTTGGTCAGTTGACTATTGATAGATACCTAGACAGGTAATGTACTTGTATGTGATCTTCACAACAATAACCTAATCCCTATACGTGCGTTGTGTGCCTTGGACCAATCCCATGTATGTACATACATACATATACATCACACCTCTTTCCCATTGGCGTAGGCAAAGATAACGGAATTCCATATACTCCGATCCTTACATACCACTTTCGCTTTTTCCACTTTCATCAATGCTTTCATAATGTATCTTCAAATCCCATAATCAGTTGACCGGATCGATAACTCTACTCCTATTGCTCGACTTAATAATGCACATACCATCATGTGTTGAAGAATTCCCGTTTATCTTGTACTTCATCATGAGCTCCTAAACAATATGGGACCATCCTGACGGTAAGCCCAATTGAATAAAAATAATTTTGAAAATCGGTTCAAAATTGACGGAGATATCGCATAACATACATACAAAATTGAGAGCCTGCCCCTTTTAATGAAGTCTGTTAAAAATTGAGCCAAATTGAGTGCGGAGATAAGATAATTACTTACAGAATCGGACTCCCGCGTCGCAAACATGAAATCGCCTTTTATCTGAAAGTCCTTGGCATTACCAAATAGCTCTTCGGCGTGTCTCATATTAGCTGGATCGTTGACTTTTAACACTGTACTAGTATTTCGTGGCATCCAACGCTCCACATAGAAAACTTTGGGGAACTCTGGGCCAGATGACCAGAAGAAAGTCTTCACGAAACTCTGAATTATACTGAAAGTTTTTCCGCCATCCACTGTGAGATATAACTGGAAATATTCGCTTTTTAAAGTTATTGCTTATATGTATTTGAATACATTTTTTACTTCTCCATCACATTTCCAAGAAGAAAATTATTTATTTTATAGACCCCATAGTCATGGGCATGAGAAAGGCCCATTTCTATGTCTGTTTCACTACTCATTTTTCTTTACTATATACAGGCAAGTAAGTGATCAGCCTTCTATGACCTGCCCGACTAAAACATTTTTTCCCTGGTATTCGAACCCAGGACCTCCGGTGCTAATAGCTTCGCGCTTACCACTGAGCCACGGAGGCCTGACCTTCTACTGCTCTAACAACAAATACCAGGATGTGGATGCAATAAATATTAAAGAAAATGTTGAGTGTCACTTTTTCCAGATCACCATCAACTCATCCTATAGGGCTTTTGGTGAATGGATTATGCTTTATATCTAAGAACCTAGAGACCCCATAGTTTTAGTATTATTTTAAGTGAATTCCCGAGTCCCCTAGTGGGGCATGGGGCAGACCTTATGTGTCTGTTTCACTGATCATTTTTCTTTACAGGCAAGTAGGTGATCAGCCTTCTGTGCCCTGCCCGACCGAAACAATTTTTTTTTTTAATCTTGTTTCCCCGGGATTCGAACCCAGGACCTCCGGCGCTAAACGCATGGCGCTTAACACTGAGCCACGGAGGCGGGAGTATTATTTTATAGACTAATAAATTATTAGTAATAATAGAACAAAAACTAATTCGACCTTGACTTGTATTTATAAGTTAACATGTATAGATTACTTTTATTATATAAGTGTAACTGATAACATAAAATACACATAATCCATCACATTTTTTTTAATTACATTTCATATTCTAAGACATTAAATTAAACTTTAAATTTAATGTCTTTGCAAATTTTATCAAAATCGGTTCAGTCATAAATCTGATATTAAGAAATAATCATATGAAGTAAGAAGAAACAATACAAAAGATAAATATACTCACATTTCTACTTGAATTTGTTTTATCTAGTATTACAAATCTCACAGGAAACTCCTCATCAAAAGCCAATTCGTTGGGATGGAAGGACAAATCCGTTCGGTGTATAGTATGTCCATTATCGTTTGTTGTATATAACTTCATATTTGTAGAGTCAATAAACACACACTAAAATAAAATAAAAACGTCATTTTATAATGCAATTTTAATATTGTTTCCATCCCAAACAAATATATATACATTTTTATATGGGAAATTAATTTATTAGTGAGTGACATACAATTAATTTTTAATGATATGCCAACTTAGAATGATTACCTATTTTAATTTTACTTTAGCCATCAGTAGGGCTATTCACGATCATTCGAAATCGATCCACCCGGAAAGCTACGCTCTCCCACTAAAAGTTGTTTCGTATTTACCGGATATGAAAATGGTATTCACAATTCCCATAGGATTGAGCATCGGCATTCTTCGGGAGTTTCCGATTAGAATCTTAGTATAAAATGAAAGCTTGATATATCGGTACGAAATCTTGTAATATCGGAACGGAAAGTTTTCGAATGATCGTGAATAACCCTACAGGGCTTTCTTATTATACAAATGAAATAAACATATTAATCATATAAAATATATAAAAAAATATTATTTGCTGTAAAGGTAGGTGTAGGCGGAATAATACGACATAGAATGTAAAATGGCTCTTTTGTTAAATAACATAAAGTACAGTTATGCCCTTGTTCTACCAAAGGTGCGATATACACTACCGCTCAAAAGTGGACACACCAGTCGGTATTTCTTGCCGCACTTAAAGTTGGATAACTCTGCCAAAAAAAGATATTTGCATTTACAAAACGGGATTTTAAAAAGGATAGATAAGGCTTCGATTTGCTATATTTAAATATTATATAATTTTTCGATCCGGTATTGACTTTGGTTCGTGATCGTTTTTAGACCTTTTTTCGACCATCGCGAATCAGGCGGACAATTTAAGGAAATTTCTTTTCTATTTTTTTAAATATAAAAACCTTGAAAAGGAATGCAGAAGCTCCTTCTTCCTCTATTTAATTTATTTATGCGGTTGTTTTTTGTAGGTATTAAATTTTCGCTAAAAACGATAAATTTTGAAAAACTCAAAATAGTTCAACAATAGGGTTATTAAACCCTTATTTTAAACTTTTATTTTATTCCTAACACTTTCTTATGAGAATTTGTGTATTTTCATATGTAAAATTTATCATGGATTGTTTATTGTACATTTTCCCAGCATTATATCTCTAACTAAAACACTTTCTAAATTTAGTAAAATCAAGACAAACAACCTTTAAAATGCAACACATATCATTGTAACACTTGACCTTTAAAATTAGAAGACTTAGTAGTGACATTGGAAACAACATATGCACATTATTTTCTGTTATAAATAAATAAAAAAATAATATACTTGATACATACCTTTTAAATAAAATACTGTATACCGGATTAAAACGCGATTTATTATTTAAATTATTTATCCCGACGTTTCGGATGCTTTTCAGCAACCGTGGTCGCGGGAGACTGAAAGATGACAGTTGTCTTATATTTGAAATGTCACAAAGTTGCCATATTTAATTCAATTAAATTAAAAAATAATCTATTAATTTAGGTAACACAATGTACATCTATGAACGTCATTAAAAAAATAATACATATTAAATTACTAATATTACTAATATTAAATGCTTCTAATTTTACATTTACTACCAGTTCACAAATCAAGGGCGTAGAGCGGACGAGAAGAACTGGCAAGAAACTCGCCGCCACTCTTTTTAATCGCCAAGTTTTTGTTTTACAATAATTACATATTAACGCCATCTATTCCTACGGAGTTGATATTAATTTAAATAATAAATCGCGTTTTAATCCGGTATACAGTATTTTATTTAAATGTGTGATACTCGCGTTAATAAAAGACAATATTGATACATACCTATTTACTATAATATAATAACAATTTTATATGATTAGTTCATTGATCTGTTTACAATAATCATCAAAAACTAATCATTCATATTATGTGACATGTCTTTGTTGTATGTAGGACATTTTTACAACCTTGAGTCATTACTTGATAAACAAGAATATTGAGTACAAAGAGCCAAATTAAATGATAATACGATCAGCAATAAATAGAAAAAAAATGTTTTAATGCTATATGTACCATATGGCTATTTGAAAAATTATGATTGCCTGATATTCTAAAGTAAATAAACATATTATTATGATGTCTCTAACCTATTTAATCATGATTGTACAAAGCTGTGAAGTTGTTTATTTGACAATCAATATAATGTTATCACTTAAAAAGTTAGAAAATTTAAAGTAAATGTTTATAAATATACTTACAAATTCTGGATATTTTGGGTGATTGAAGAATTTATCCAGTTGTGCATAGCCACTATCTGGTTCATCACCAAGTCTAAAGCTCTCTGTCTTGTTGGTAAAGTTCTTTCCATAATCATAAGAAATATACAGAGCTGATGGTGAAATTGTACCCTTATTTCTTGGGCTGGAATCTCTTGCCAAGCAAATAATGACATTAGACCCTTCCCCAACCCAATGAACCATTAATTGTTGGTGACTGTCATTAAGGTGGGTAGTCTAAAACACACAAAATTAAAAAATAATGGAAACTTATTCATAAAGACAAAGAAGTTTTTGGCAAAAGACTCGATTATTCTAATTATAAACAAGTGCATACTTCATCCTATTATTATAGGTAAACAAAATGCTAAGTCATGATGTGATAAAAATAGTGAAAGTACTCAATGGATCAACAATTAATATATAAGTAAGGAAATCTTAAAGTATATCAGCGCACTGTGATCTACCGTTGTAACCACCACAATAACAAAGGGGATCGATTGAATTTAATAAGGAAATAACGTGTTACCCATGTACTGATATTTTTCTCCAAAGTCGGTGTACTTGGCGTTGCATCTCGCTTTATCCTTTCATTAACAGCACTCTCCGAATTTTCATAGTTTCTATTTATTACTGTTATTTTGCGAGAATTATGCGGGTCTGGTGCCACGTATAACGTATTTCCCGACGACGCATATTCACAAGTCACAATACTAGAAAATATATAAAGGACCGTAATAATACTAAAATAATGTCCTAAAGCCGTAATCATTTTGTCATCACTAAAAATTACGAATCATCCAACCACGAATACAATTTAATCGAAACTGCGTCAGCCTCAAAAGCTACCGACGATTTTTCTCATTCAAATGCCATTTTTGAAGTCTTTGACATATGACAACTGGCATTGACATAATAAAAAAAATAGAAGTATACCTACATTAACAAAGCTAATTTTATATTTTACCCAAGGACTTTATATAAAGTCCTTGATTTTACCCTACTTGGGCAAGTTTGTAGTCACAGTATTTACTTAAAAGTCTTAAATACATATATTTACAACCACAGACAGTAGAGTATAGAGTTGTAAAAGGTAGAATAAATTATTGAACGAATGTAACTTATCCTGTTGTGAACGACTTCATTAAGGGGTTAGGCCACTATAGGATTTTAGAAAAATCGATTTTTGTTTTATTGCTTTAAATAGTTCCTTAGGACATCAACAATGATATTCTTTAAAAGATTTTGGTCTGGAAACTCTAAGTACTTGTTTTTCAAAATATACTACGAGGCCGTGAGCCTCTTATGACCGGAACGACGGAGAGTATTTTTAAAAAGGGTCGTTTTTGTCGATAATTGATTTTTTCATTTTGTGAAAGTTATTGTTTATAACGAGTAACAAAGTTTAAAAGTTTGGTCCAAAAGGTACAAAAGAAACACGTACATATGTAAATTTTGACTGTGTGGGCATTGGCCCCAAAAATCGATTTCTAATGATATTGCAGTGTGCAGTGACGACTTTACTTGAATTTACACATAATAAAAACGATAGATTTCGAATTCGCCCCAAAAAGCTACGAAATGTGCTGTATGAGATTGACTTAGAGCGCATAAAGCTTGTAGAATGATCGCTGTAGGAAACTTCAAAAAAGTGGAAGATCCCTTTAAAATCCAATAGGAAAGAAATTGAAGAACAGGACGATAATCTAGAAGGCCAGTTATACGGAGCAGTCGCGAATGAAACGTATTGCATAAAAAAATATGATTTTCTATAACTTAATACTTTAAGCCTGTTTATCTCAAAACTGCATTTTTCAAGGTGGCCGTACCCATAACTCGAACAATTTCCAACCGATTCACTTAAAATTTTAACTAGAATCTTTGAAAATATATTGT
The DNA here is from genome assembly GCA_905404175.1 of Anthocharis cardamines. Taxonomy (NCBI): domain Eukaryota; kingdom Metazoa; phylum Arthropoda; class Insecta; order Lepidoptera; family Pieridae; genus Anthocharis; species Anthocharis cardamines. The sequence continues at coordinate 7,884,830 of FR989964.1, forward strand.
GAGTACGTAGGATTTTTTAAAATATGGCATAGTTCATTTGCTGTTAACAATTTTCTGGCAACTTTTCTGTGAATTTGGCATGTCTGACTAGATTTTTAGAAGTATGATATTCGGGCAAAAATCAATATATCACAAAAAATCCTACATACTTATATAGCTATTATTATATACAATAAAAAATATTTAGTGACTCATCATAATTCAAAATTTACAGGATCTGTTGGTACAGCCGTGGACCCTTACCAAAAAAAAATAGGTCATCTGTAAAACACTACACAGCCGCCATTTTTAAATAAATTGTTTTATTCTTTGTTATTTAATCTGAGATATTATTATAAATATATTTTTCAGTTAATCATATTTCATACGTACAATAAACCCGTATCTTTGTAACTCGATTTATGTTATATTTTTGCTGAAAACATAATTACCAAAATAGCCTATTTTTTGGGCTCTACAGTGGCCTTACATTACCATTACCTAAAATGCCTTAAATTAATTTTGAGCGAAAATTAACAAAATTTTATCATAACTATTTTATTATTTTAATGAAAATGAGTAATACTTTTTTCAAATAATTTGAAAATATAAGTTGTAAACGAACATAGCAATTTCATGATTTATTAATAATGTTTATCCTTTGGTTTAAATGAGTAATTTAATAAAATATTAAATATAATTAAAGCAAAATAATTGATTAAAAATTATTATCAACAAGTTGAGTAATTTTATACTGCTAAATAAATTGTCGTTCATTCATTCACCACATCTCTACTAAAGAAAAGAATACCTCTAATAAAGAAAAACTGTAGAATCTCACTAATCAGGCACTTTCTTTATATTATGTTATTATTTTTTTGTCTGCTGTACATGTGACATCATAACGGTTGATGTATATTCTCTATTTTAAATGCTAACAGTCTATTTTTGCATTACATAGCCCTTGTAATGCTTTATTTACGATGCTTGGTTAAATTTAATCCAAATTCTATTTTTTATATGTCAAATAAAATGTCTGCCTGTTATAAATAAAAGATAAGTTTTTTGAATTTTTTATTATATAGTTTTACATTTTACAGAACAATAACTTGTTGCTTAGCCTGCTGTTTTGCCTTTAGGCGGACCTGTGCGGCGAATCTGTCGAGGTCACGTCGTCCCTGAGAGGTTAGGATGCGGCCACCGTCTGGAATCTTCTCTACAAGCTTGAGGGCTTCCAGAGCTTGGAGGGCCTTACGGGCTATGCTGCCAGATGATCTGAAAAATGTAATAAAAGTTTGAGAACATGTATCAATGGATAGGCTAGCGATTAGACTTCCCTAGGCTACCTGAATGGGAACTATTAAATTTTTTAATAAGTTGATAAATTCATAATATTAGGTCTAAATAATCCCAAAGACCCAAAATTTAAATTGTAAAGTATTAATGTAACTAGTTTAATTATTTGTTACTTATTAATTTGTGTTGAGCTTACTAGGCAATTAGTAGTTTTTGTCAGCTAAATAAATTTTACAAAGATTTCATTATTTTGTTATTTTTTTTAAAATTAAAATTGCTATATTTATGCATACTGCAACTTTTTGTAAGGCCAATAATTCTGTAGTACATTTATTTTATACAACTCTTATGGTTTTGCCAGCACAAACTATGATAGGACCAGAAGGTGTAATTTTAGGCTTGACTGAAAATCACCATAATTTAAATCTACAGTACATATAAACCTTCCAGTATGATTTCTTTTAGAAATAAAATATCTAAATATCCAATGGGTTCTTCAGCAGAACTAAAACAATATAAAAAACCGACCAATTCAAAAAGCATCTTGATGGTACCCCAGCCACAGAACATCAGTCAATGATGCTCTATCAACCTTCTTTTTACTTTTAGCATTCGGAAATCCATAGACTTAAACCGAAACCCACAATGTACACTTCATGATTCGTCATTTATGAATGGTGGTTTATTACCCAATCTGAATTTCGAAATTGCTCCCACCCATTCAATGCTCAAAGTTACCATACATGGGGAAGACACACAGAAAATTATAAACATGTAATCCTAGTGGTATTCAAACCCACAATCCCCCGCAGCGCACGGCAGGTGTTCTACCAAGCGTACCAACGAGCCCCTCTAATATTGTTTTAATTTAATATGCATTATAAAAATATTTAATGGAACAATTTAATCTAAAAGATATGCATGCAATAGAATAGTGCAACTATAGTAATTTGTTACCTGCAGAAATGTGAAGGAGTGACACCATTGCGTTTTCTGCCACCAAAAATTTTGGTAACAGTCTTGACTCCTACAGGTGATCTGATGTAAATGTGGCGTAGAATAGCAGCACAACGCACATAGAACCAGTCTGGATCATAGGGAGCCAGCTCTTTGAAACGGGCTGTCTTAACTAAGTCCATGTGTTCTGGCACCTTTATCTTGCCGATTCTAGAAAAAATAAATAACATTCATTATAATCACAGTAATATAAATAATAATAATAAATTATATGGTACCTAGTCACTCACAATAAAAACATAACAATTGTTGAAATATATATCAGGTATTTTTTTATTTTTTTTGATGAAACATAAAAAATATAGAAAATTTCCAGGGGTATAGGATAGCTATTGAAAGTTTGTTACTTACTTTTTCAAGTGGAAGGCCATGGCCTTGACCAGCTTGTCTTGTTCAACATCTTTCAATGTGACGGATCTCATCTGATAATAAAAATGAAAAATATTAAAACTTAATCACATTATCAAAGTTACTGTATCAGCAGTATGTGATTTTGATATGACATCACAAAATGTATTTCAAACTATATTATCCAAATACTGTCTTCAGACTTTTTTATGGTTTTAAGAACATTTTTATTTTATATTTAATAATTAATTCAAAGATAACTCATTAAAGTTTATAGGTAATAAACAACAGAACCAAATTTAGTTAATATAAAAATACATATTAACTTTAGAATTGCATGTTCAGTAGAATCTCACTAATCCAGCACTTCAATAGACCAACACATCCAATAATCCGGCTCTCTCCACAAAATGCACAAAAACAGACTTCAAAGGATTATTTTAAAACTATGTAATTAATTAATTGTGGTATGTTACAGTTATAAAAACATGTGAGCATGAACATAAATACATTGTATTCCCTATATAAAATGCTTTATTTTCTAAACAATCTGGTAATCTGAACATTCCATTAGTCCGGCATCCACTGGTTTTTTTATTGTGCCAGATTAGTGAGTCTTCTATAATTGAATGGAGTAGACTATTGTATTTGTATGTATCAGCTACAAGTATTGTTTGTTGTGGTGTAGATTGTTCTCAAAAGGTTTATGGGTTTAATAACACCAAACAATACTACACTATAAACTCATTAGGTAGTCATTGGTTTAACAAGTACAAACTTATAACTGTGGCAAGATATTCTACTCTTATTCATTATTTTAATCTTCTGTAAAATATGAATACTAGACTAGACAGTAGAATTCCACAATAAAATGTATAAAGAACCTACATACACATATTTAAAATACTGATATTAAAAAAATATTGGATATAATATAAATACTAGATTGGTTTGTTTAAGTTATAAATAATGCGTACTAAAAAATTTGTATTAAATTTTAAATGTTGGGTAGGTACTGTCTTTCACTTGAACATTGAGGTTATGTGTGATATACTATTGAATTAATCTAAAACCCGAAATAAATGTAAAAAATTGTTAACTTTGAATGATTGTCCAAATAAATACTATGTGGCAACTGTTAAAATTAACCTAATTTATGAAAAGTAGAAAATTCATGACACTGGGTGGAATGAGACAACCAAACATATTTGCCGAACTTATTCTAATTTACTCAAATACATCAATTAGTTTTAAAAAAATACCTTGGTTAATGTAACGACGTTAATAAACCCACTTTTACTTTATCACTATGAAATATTTATCAAAAACCATGCGGTGAAACAACTACACTCACCTTGCCTTGTGTTGGCAACCGGAAGAAAGACAGAGCAAAATGAAGCCATGTGTAATGCGAATTGTCAATTGTCAAATTATACAGCTACAGTAAAGGTGTGACTAATATATTCGTATTAGGTATAGGTAATAGGTATACGGCAGAAGTTCCATATTAGGCAATATGAATGTTCTCATATTAGGCTATCCAATAATACCCAGTCAAATAATAGTCAGCGACGTACCTATTATACGCCGCGCAGAATATGCAATATGAATGTTCTCATATTAGGATATCCAATAATACCCAGTCAAATAATAGTCAGCGATGTACCTATTAACCGCCGCGAAGAATAGGTACGCAAAGTCATAGTGCGACGTTGCCACACTTCTCATCGAATCGCTCGCTCGTTGCTACGCATCGATCGTTATTCCATGAGTTGTATAGTATACACGTCGCGTTTTGCATTTAAGCTTCGTGGATAAGCAAAGCGACAGCAAGCAATCGATATCGATTAAATATTAAAAATTGTTATATGAATATGCAATGGTATTATGGTACGGAGAAAAGGGAATTATGCCTACTATTTTAAAATGTTCATTTTGTCGTGTTTATGTTTAAATTGCGCAAAAAACATAAAAAATAAAAAAATAAAAAAATAAATTTTTTTTTGTAAAAAAGTATGAAAAAGCCCCTTGTACATCCAATATATTTTGTAGTGTGTAAGTTATTTGTATTTCTTTGTTCTTTTTTTTATTGTGTACAATAAAGTTTTTTATTATTCATAAAAAAATGTCATAAGTAATTAAACTTTTTATGTAAAAAAATAATAATAAAATATTAATATATTGTTTTATTTTTTATGTTTTTTTGTAAAAAAGTATGAAAAAGCCCCTTGTACATCCAATATATTTTGTAATGTATAAGTTATTTGTTCTTTTTTTTTATTGTGTACAATAAAGTTTTTTATTATTATACACTATATTCATAAAAAATCTCATAATGAAACTATTTTATACAAAAAAATATATATATATTTTTTTAATTATTATTTAAAAAGTATGAAGGCTAATTTAATCACTCCATGTCTCGTTAATAATGAATTATTATTATGATGATTTTTATATCAATGATATGCGCTATCATAATAAGTAACGGTCAACCGGAATACGCAATATTCAAATATTGCGTATTATTTGAACTCTTGACTGTTATACTATTATTTGACTATTACCAAGTAATAGGTATGCAATCCTATTAATTTGCGTATTGCGTATTTTTTGTTCTCTTGACTGTTATACTATTATTTGACTATTACCCAGTAATAGGTATGATATCCTATTATTTGTAAAGCGTTATATTCGATAATAGGATTACGTACATTTGACACTAATATAACACCTCTAAGCTACAGAATATAAACATAATAGTTCTATTATTATTTATTCCAATTTATCATTTACATACTCCAAAATACATAATGTTTTATTGCTGTATTGTATTGATTTACATTATATAATACCTATATGATTATTTATATTACAATTTAAAATAAAATATGAATGTATCACGATTATATTCTATCTGTGGTAATTAGATTAGATTACATTTTAGGTCTGTGAGAGAAACGCATTTAATTTGTCTATTCTTCTAAATTGTCATCTGTCAATATTTAGAAAATGGCCGCGAAACCAAGTTCTAAGTCTCAAGAAGGTTAAATTCTTTTTTATTAAAAAATCAGTTCAATTACAAGTTTTGATCAGCAGTGGCAAAACTTTCATACATTTTTGTATCACTTAAGGCCAAAATTTGTAAACTAAATATTCAGGTTCTTGATAACCAAACATTTTTCAGGACAAACAACATCCGATGATATTCCCTTGACGTCTTTAGAAGAAAGTCTTCTAAGCTTGGAAAAACTCGATCGAGCTTCGCCAGAATTATGGCCTGAACAAAGTAAGAAAATAGGTATCACGATAAAACGATATTTTGGTGTTTCATATCATTAGTGATTATTTGAAAGTGGCGGGTATTGCGTAGTGATCTCTGATTTTGTGAGTTGTCATTTCTCCCAACTCCCACCATTGCGCTGTCTAGTTTTGGCATTAGGTTTGTAACGATCAGATTTTGAACATTTAATTCAAAATGGGAGATAATGGCAGTTATTCTATTAAAGAGGATAATCCCCAGTGTTCGACTAATTCTTTCGTAGTTCCCGGAGTATCGGAGTTCGCACCATTGCATAACCCAAACCAATCTCCACCCTCGTGGAATAGAGGATTGACGAAAGAAGATATGAACTATATTCAGCGTAAGTAGTTTTTTATTTTAAGTTACTCTTCAATTTTTATAAATTTAATAAATCCATTATAATTTCAATAATTATCCCATATTTATGAGTTCTGTACATATGTTAGTATAATAATACATTCTTATTAGAAAATAAAAGATATGCGAAATGTAGTCCACAATTAATATATCTCTTCAAGGAAGGTAAATCAGAATGGTATAGATTAATGGATATCTAGTAACTTAACTGTAACATATCTCACAATAAACTAATTACATTGTTTTAAAATAATCCTTAATTGAGGTCTGTTTTTGTGCAATTTATATGGGGGTGTCTGAGTAGAGGGTGCCTGTTATTGCTCTATTGATTAGTGAGATTCTACTAAAACCACTGAACAGATTATCAGGCAGTTTTCACCAATATATAATATAATGATACATGTTGTTTAGGTATATAATTTATCAAGGTTTTGTGATAATTGGTTGAAATATAATAGTTGGAAGTGTCAGAAAAAGTCTAGCCGAAAATGCTGTCTAATCCCTTTGAGATATAACAAAAGAATGCATGATGGGATATTTCTCTTTTATAGATCTACAAAGAAGTCAGCAATATCTATCTTTTTTACCCCATTCTATCTTATTAAAAAAATGGTCCATTATAATGTCTTAGGAATTATCACAAAAAATTAACACTACAACTGACAAAACATGTAGCCTTTATATTATGCTCTACTACCTTGCAAAGTTGAGGTGGGTCGCTAGTATGATATCTAATTACTTATATTAATTATTTTAAAATTTATGATTTCAGAACTGGGATCACTTTCAACAATTGGTCTTATAATGGAAGTGAAAAAGTTGCATGATATAGCATATCAACTGGGCTTAGAAGAGGCTAAGGAGATGACTAGAGGAAAGTACTTGAATATATTTTCAAGGAGAAATAGGCAGTGATATTTAACTTTAATAAGGCGTAGAGTTATATTATGGTTAATGACTTGTCCTCCATCATAGGACTAACATATAAGTGTAATAGGCTTTCAAAAAAATATGTTAACTGATTGTGCCTATTGTTATCAGGCTTAAAAATTTTGAAACTAATATTAATTTTTGGTTCTGAGCTTTGTTTTTAAAGAAAATTTTAAGGAATGTAGAAAGTGAAAAATAAAATGTGGAAAAACATGCATGTTTAGAAATTGTATCTATACTCGGGACATTGTCCCAATATAAATTCAGGCCAAAGTGCAATTTGTTCCTGTCACAAATTTTCCAACTTGTATGCCATCTTGACATGACATAATAGATAAACAAAATTCAACTAAGGGCAGTAGCACACATCTGCCTCGAAACTGTAGCAGCGAAACCGCGGTAGTTTCGCCATGACTTGCCCACTGTTAGACAAGCGGAACAGAAGCGAAACTGCCGCTTCTAACGCATAGGTTTGACTAAGATTTTGCCTCTTTCCTGGGTGGTTTCGCCAATCTGCTCCGATGACAGCTACACCTACGCACTTGGTCCCCAATTATGTTGTGGTGCCGCGTTGTTTTCGCACGTGTTTGTGGAAGACGACAAAATAAAAAGCGAAACTAAATTTTTTTCATAAAATTGACGTCGATTTTACAGAAAAATTAATTGAAGAGGTCATAAATAACCTTTTCAAAGTTAAATTCCGCAATAATATTGTTTCCTCCTCTAACTCTAATAACGACGAACTTTCGCTCAGATTGCTTCAAAACGCTACTCCAACTACAGTTGATTGCGGCGGAACTCTTCTAGAGGTTTCGCTTCTGTAATTTCGCGGCGGAAGTGTGCTAAGGGCGTAAATACTGCCAATCAGTGGCGGCGTAAGACCTAAATTTTATGTGGGCAAGATTCATTTTGCGGGGCCTTTCGCCAGCGCAAAAAATGGCTTTTTTTTGGCAATTTTTTTTTTGCCGCATTCGCAGCTTTTAAGTAATGCAATCATTTTCGGGGCGCGAGGCCCCCTGGGTCGCGAGGCCGTAGGCGTTGGCCCACGTTGCCCACGCCTAAGGCCGCCACTGCTGCCAATAACATGGAAAACCATTTGGACCTTGGGCAGTTTGCGTGTTTGATGTATCATGATGTGTATAACAACTAAAGGGGTTCAAATAAAAATATTATATTAAAATATGTTTTATTTAACCTAAAAAAATAATACATATTGGAACTGTATTTTATATTCTATCAATGAATCTTATTTTTAGAGGCTTGCTTGGTTTTGAAACGAATCGTCGAGTTGGTTCTACGTCCCCATAATGATATTCTAACTTGTATTTCTGTAACACCTGTAGAAAAAAAAATGTCATAATAAAATTAGGATGGGTGATCAGTAAACATGAATATTATCTATACTAATATTATAAAGAGGAAAGATTTGTATTTTTGAATTTTTGTATGTTATGAATAAACTCAAAAACTACTGGACCGATTTTGAAAATTCTTTCACCAATAGAAAGCTAAATTATCAGCGAGTGACATAGGCTCGACATATGTTTTGTGTATAGTAAATCTACATTGCACCCGTGTGAAGCCGGGGCGCGTTGCTAGTATTTTATAAGGCTCATTGTATAGTATGTATGTCAGTTGTTAATTGAGTAAATAATGCGATGTCGACGAATTCTTTATTCGAATGATTTCAATTTTTTTCTTCAATATATGGATAAATTAAATGAAATACATTTATTCGGGGCGGCACAAAAGTAAGTACATACAACGAAACAATTCAATTGATCAATTTCTATAGTAATTTAATTCGTTGGTACTCACCAACGAAATTAGGTGGTAAATTGAAGATATATTTTTTATATATACCTATATAGTGATATGACACAAACCATTCGTATTTGACTTACCCTAATAGTAAGTAAAGAGAGCATAGTTTCAGCAATATTTTGTCCCAAGCATTTTCTGGCTCCGAATCCAAAAGGAATTGAGGCAAATGCATGGTAATCGTAAACACCTGCCCTAAGCCATCTGTCTGGGTCGAACTTTTTAGCATCATCATAATTGCTCTCCTTGAGAGATGCATCTTGCGTGGACATAATAATGAGTGTTCCTCTCGGTATACTAAAGCAAAAATAATACGATTTCAAAACGGAAGTAAAACAGCATATTTTCAGGAAGGTTTTTCAAAGTTTAAGTATACCGCCTACGGCCTCGCGACCCAGGGGGCCTCGCGCCCCAAAAATTTATGCATTACTTAAAAGCCGCGAACGCGCCAAAAAAAATGTTTGCCAAAATAAGTTTTTTTTGGCAGAGGGCCCCGCAAAATTAATCTTGCCCACATAAAATTTTGGTCTTACGCCGCCACTGAGTATAACAGTAGATTTAGCTTGGCCCCAACTTCAATTTGTTTCTACAAAAATCAAATGAACAACTGCAAATGAGACTAAGGGCGAACTAGATGATAAATATCAACAATTACAAATAATCACTGATCTCAATAGGACCTAGTTCTGCAGAAAACAGCCATGTGCGAAAAAGTAACATCAGAGTTATAAGCATTTTTCTGTCAAGTTGCACTTGGAAAAAAAAAATGAAAAATATTAAATATTTTTCAATTTTGAGATAACCAGAAAAACGAAACATAACCCAAGTGCAACTATCGACAGAAAAATGCTTATAACTCTGTTGTTACTTTTTCGCACATGGCTGTTTTCTGCAGAACTAATAGGTCCAATTAGGACACGACATCTAATTTGTTGTAAATAAAGTTGTTCCCTTTATGTTTCTATATGAAGAAAAAAAAGCTGGTACCTAGCTGATAACGCCCTCTTTACATCCAACCCGAAGGACCAAAAAGGTTTCATGAATATATAGTTGTAGAACTTTGTAAAGTTACTTTACATGCAACGCAAGGACTCATACCACACCATTATTCATTTATTTTACTACATATTATTATTATGACTAGTTTTTTAAATAACCGACAAAAAATTCAATTCATTTTATTCGATGTTTTATTTCTTATATAAACGGTATTCTAGTTCTATCTGAATATTAGTTGTACTATTGTTTATAGTTATAGAAGAGTTTGAAGAAATAACTAGTTATGTTGCTCAAACGAAAAACGTTGCTAAAACGTGACTCAAGACTGAAACTTGTTTTGAGACTTATTAAACCATTTTTTCTCTGTACCTTGTCTTTTTGACAGTTCTGAAAATTAGCTTGACTAATGTCATGGAAAACGGGCCAAAGACTTATGTAATATAAAAACTAATTGTAAGTTACTTACTTGTATCGATCCAACGTTATATTTTTCGGAAGAATTCGTGTTAGCAGAGGAATTGGTGGAACAAGCCTAAAAAATGTTTTTCAATTCCTTAGTTAACAATATAATAAAAGAACAGATAGTCTCATGCATACAGTATACTACTCTTGCTCCCTTAATTATCTAAATTGCCCTACTACTTTTTAAGGTAATACACATTGTTTACTGCTGCTGACTACAAGCAGACTACATCCTACTAATATTATAAAATAAATGCGAAAGTTATGAGGATGGATTCATGAATGTTTGTTACTCTTTCACGCAAAAACTACTGAACGGATTTTGATGAAACTTTTCAGTAATATATAGGCTTAAATTTATTTTCTGTAATTTTCAAGTAAGTCGAAAAAAATCCTGCCCTCTGAGAGCTATATTGGCGTGCGCTGCCTAAACCGTTGTTACAAGAATATAATGTATTATTATTATTAATTCTAAATAAAAGTTCGTGACAGCATATATCTACTTTTTATGTGGAAACCAATATACCCTAAACTATGAGCCAACAATACATTTAAATTGTATACTTTATTAAATGCACATTGAGTACCTATTTAGCTAATTCTTATCAAAATTGATACACATTTAGCTTTCAGTATTTAATATAGAAGAAACCTTTTCTTTTACACTAAGTAATTTGTACGAATAGTTTAAAAAATATCACGATAAGATTTGACTAGAGAGCAGCGTCATTAAGCGGAGATTGATGAAAAAACAGCTCGGCTAAAAAATAAACTACCCGTAGTACTAATTCTACGCAGACAAACTCGCGGGCAGAAGTTAGTCTGACATAGTTTGCAGCGCATCAAATAGGATGGAATAAAGAAATCGATGAATTTGAATTTGAGCAGTTTCATGCCAAGTGTATGCAGCCGGCCTAGCATGACCTCCACGAGATATGTCGCGGACGAGAGAAGACAAACTAAGATGTAAGATATCTCGATATATTATATCTTGACATCGACAGTTTTAATAGAAAAGATATCTCGATCGACAAATATATCTATTTTTGATATTAAAAGTCGAGTTTTAAGTGTTATTGTCATGTTAGACCCGAAAGAAATAGAACGATAATCGATTAAAACACGAGAAAACGGTCGACAAAATTTTGTCGCGGTTGTCATGCTAGGCCGGCATGAGAGTCATAGCAAACACCTATCTTGTATAAAAAATATATTTTATTAGGTTCTTAACGGATTACCTCAAAGTTTCTTTTATACAAGCCTGAAGGTACGGAGTTTTTTCTTTAAGCTTAGTGACGTCATCCACTTTTAAGTAGGGATACATATTTTCTATTTCACGATAGAGAGTAGACTGTGCCTTTTGATTTTTTGCAATAAAATATAATAAATACGACATGGACGATGCAATCTGTAAAAGGTATGCCAAAAATTATAAGCACTGACATTAAAAAAAACTGATAGCTCTCTTTACATCCGACACGAAGGACCAAGCTTTCATGACTTAATACAAATCGACTTGTCCGTAGAACAACGTTACATCTGCAAGACGCTCTATTTTAAATTTGACCTAATTTTTTGGTGAAATTAACTTTATGAACCATTATTTGACTGTTATCTTCGAAAACAAGTTGTGTGTTTTAAAATTTTGATTTTACTAGTAAATTATATCGGTCAGTTTAGTCGTACAAATACAAAAAGGGGACTTGGTATCATAATCATATCCGACTTTGTTCTACGGATACGTCGAAATATCAACTACATAGAAATATCTTAGTATTTTAAATATATTCAGTGTTAGCAAAAAAGTACCGTATTCACTCCAATAATAAGCATATCCATCAAGATAGTCGCAATGTCTTCTGTAGTTAACTGGTTGTCGCTTTGCAGAATTGCGTTAATTAAACAATGTGCATCTACAAATAAAATAACACAGACGAATAATAACATAACCAAAGAATGCCGTAGCCGAGACTTAAATTCCTGACTAAAAAGAGCAATAAAATTAGTTTCAGGTAATAGGTATAAAAGACGATTTGTCTAATCAAATGCATCCACGGCTAAATTGCATGTATGACTTTTTCAAATCTTATATTGGAATTCACTTTGTAACTCCTAGAATATTCTGTGCAAGCAAACATGAAAATAATTGGTATACTACCAAATAAATTATTAAGACATTACGTACTTTCTTCACCTGGTTTTGTTGATAGTTCTCTTTCAGCCGCTAAAACGTGTTTTCCAATCAGGCTGAAAATGTTAAATAATATAATGAACATTACGACATTTCACGTACATCTATACGGATATTATAAAGAGGAAAGATTTGTTTGTTTGTTACGATTTAACTCAAAAACTACTCGACCGATTTTTAAAATTAAATATATAATTGCTAATAATTAAGAAAAAATATTATTCCTATTAAAAATCACTAGTGTATATGAAAATGAATGAAAAATATTTTTTAAAATTAATCCATACTTTTATGAACAAAGGTTTGATCGTCTTACATAAGGTGCCAATACCCAGTTGATATTTGGCAAAAAGATGGATGTGTGGAAAGTAAGTCGCGATACCAAAATACAAAACTGACTAACTGGTCTAAATTATCGCAGTACTTGACGAGCTTGTACCACGCGGGCGTTGTGAACAGTTTCCACACGTGTGGCCCAGTCTCGCACTTGTCCAATGCATCAGTGGCCTGCTCTAGGCAGTGGTACATCCACGACATGTCGCACTGACTGTACACTACCTCCGTGTCTACCATTGAAAACTCCTTCGAGAATATCATCATGCCTATGGAATAATATTCGATTGTAAAAATGAAGTCGGCGGTAATCACTTACTATCACGAGAGTAGCCAGCCCGTTTTCTATAAAAATTAGTAAAGAACAATTTACAAATTTAAGTATAACTGGACGCTGTTAAGCAATACAGTGTCAACCCACATGGTTGCCATTTTGAAAAAAATGAGTTTGAGGTTTTAATCAGGTTTTATAAAATTTATTTTAAAAAATAACTGAAATAATAGATTTATTTGTTATTATTATTATTAGACTAAATATAATATAACGTTTTTCTTTTTAGCAATTAAAGTAATTGAATTTAATGCATTATTATTAAATATTTTAAACATTTTAGGTTTTCGTGCTCGCTAGTTTTTTTTATATTTTTGCTATTAAAACGATTTAAATGATACATATCTAGGTAATTATTCGGAAGTGGGGCAGGGGGCTCCTGCGAAAATGGGGGTAAAAAATTTTTTTTTGTGTTTTTTATGCATAAAGAACATGAAAGAAAGCAATTTCAAGATGGCGCGTGATGATATTTCCAAAAAAATAATCATTCCAAAAATTGATGCCTGTCGTTTGAATACACACACACACACACACTTACTTTCCTTGTTTGCAATTTTTTTTATTAAGCTAATTGAAATGAGTAGGAATCGGTTCTGGCACTCGTCGGCCGCTGCCGCGGCACCGCTCGCTACGCTCGCTCGACTCGTGCGCGGTGGTCACCATACTAACATAACCTAACCTAGGTGGTGGCTAACCCAACTAGTTTCACTCTTAAAAAGAGCCACCATCTAGGTTAGGTTATGTTGATATAGTGACCACCGCGCACGAGTCGAGCGAGCGAAGCGAGCGATGCCGCTGTAGCGGCCGACGAGTGCCAGAACCGATTCCTTTTCCGTTTTAGAGTCTTCTCCTCGCTCGCTCGAAATATCTATTATCAGCACTAAATTAGCACTAAATGAGCACTAAATTTTGAGATATAAAACGAGTGATTCTGCCGACTTGACCTTTCTAGCTTTACAGACGTAACAAGTCGAACAAACGTTGACAAATTTTCCATCATCTTTTTTTTTTTTTTTTGGTAAAAAACATTATGCGCCATCTTAAAATTGCTTTCTCTCATGTTCTTTATGCATAAAAATTTTTACCCCCATTTTCGCAGGAGCCCCACTTCCGAATAATTACCATATCTATTTTGAAATATGTACTCCAGCTCATAAGGAAGCGATTGGTATCAAAGTTTACATTTTTGTACTTTTGTGGGTTGACACTGTATTGCTTAACAGCGTCCAACTACAGTTCAGTGAATACTCAGGATATCTTACCCATGCAATCGAAAGCCCATTTATGTGTCTCTTTATATAAATCCTTCGATATTTCGTCCTGATAGTTTCTCAAATTGTACACTTTTTGGGTGAACTTATCGCACATCTCATAGATAGGTATAGCGTAGTGAGTACTCGCGTCGTGCAAAGGTCTTTCGATAAGAGATTTTTGGCGGACCCATTCTTGGCCGTGACTAAAAAAGATATTTATTTACGTCATATATAGTCGTAACATTTCCAATAGTACCTTTTACTAGATCTGGCTGTCGATTTATCGTTTCAAATTCAGTAGTATGTAAATTCCTTTCAATAACCTAATATATAAAATACATAGGTAAATTATTCGGTTCTATCATATTACCTTGGAATGAAAAACGTTTCGCAGATCAAAATATAATATAAATGAGAGGTACCTATATTATAAGGTCATCCTCCATTTCTCCATATAAACGTAATAATTAAAAAGTCTAGTCTTGTACATACATACATGACGACTCTTTCCCATTGGGGTAGGCAAGGATCAAGGAATTACATATGCTCCGATATCACTTTCGATTCGTCCACTTTCCTCAATACTAGTCTTGTAATTAGGGTTATTAGTATAATAATACTAAATACTTACATGGTATAAATACTGCCATAAACATGGTTTCTGTGCTCCATTCGGTATTTCTCCAATGACTCTAAAGTGGACCTAACAGGATAATCACCCTCCATTGAAAAAACCTTCCGTATATGCTCGGGATGATTGAGAAGTACTATGTCGCCCCCAACTGGACTGACGAAACGTACCACTGGGCCATATTCATCAAAAAGAGTGGATAAATTGCGTATAGACTTCCTGTTACTAATGTAAGAACCTATAAAATAGGAACAGGACATGTAATGCTACTTTGTAATAGTATAGGGAATTTATATTTTAAGTGTTGGATACTAAAGCCAATGGCAAAAAAATACATACTTATATTTAGTCCAAACGTTAGTAGCGCAGCTGTCAACTGTGTTCCAATTTCAGAAATATAATAACGTACATTAGACAAATATTTCAAAGATTTTGGACCAGGAACATCATCAAAAGATAACACTGTAGAATCTTTATTAGATAGCACCATTGGTACAACTCTTGGGGCTGGAAATAAGTCCGCTTCTACCTTACTAGGTGGCGTCGAATGCTTTGTCGTTTCTTCTACATTTATTTGTATTGTCTTAGCTGTTTGTAACTTTATAGCTTGGGTGTGAACTCCTCGTGCAAAATCATGAAAATACTTTCGTAAAAATGGTTGGCAGCACTGAATTTTATTGACATACATAATAGATTTAGCACTTGACTAATAATATTAATAAATGGAAAGAAAAACTGAACAATTTTCCTTTCAATTGCCTTTGAATTTACTAGACGTAAACAATTGAAGCCTGAAGGGATAAGGAAATTATGAAGATATTTTTTTAAATTTCGCGCCTTTTATGATTAAAGGTTCTATATTATTATCTGTTACTCAATACGCTTGTTTCTCAAGGACTAGAAAATAACTGAAAGTTTCGGGGAGGATTCTTGGTGGGAATTAAGTAAAGAAGAAAAATGAATAAGGGAAAAATAGTGCCCGAAAATAAGACTTGGCTTAAAGGTCTCGTTAGTAACGCCATAAAATCTTTTAGAGTGGTTCGTATGGTACTAAAAATGCGGACTTGAAGGGCTAGAGTTAGTTTAGTGGGTACGGGTCACCAGTGACTTTAACCCCACACTCCCAGCATTGCACTAAGCGCTGGGGGGTGGGCGAGAACGCTGATATTATCTGTGGACATAAGTTATTATAACGTATTATCCAATATTAATAATCTGTAGATTATAAGTTGCCATTTCTAAAATATACATTTGTATAATTGAATGACCCCGTCATTTCCTTTTTAAATTATTAAACTACACATTATTCTTAAATTGAGATTTCAAAACTAAAGATAAATACGGTTTGTTATTGCATATTCATGTGCCAACATGTGAACAACGATGTCTTTGTTTATGGCAACTCTTTATAAATATCAAAGTCAAAATGAAATGCTTGTAAAATATACATAGGTAAATGTCAAATTAAAACCAATATCGAGGGACGAGGAGGAAATAAAAAGGAAATCGTAGGTAGATGGCGGGAGTGATCTTGTGTGATAAAAGATTAGTTTTAAAATTTTAGTGTAAAAATATAGTTGTAAAAATGACTAGGTAAATGGTTTAAAACTTATCTACGTAAACTAGTGGTTTATTTTTATCTTGACCATAACCTTAGTTCATATTATATTCAATATCAGTAATTGTGGTTACCTCTAATGAAGTGTGCCTTCGTT
This sequence comes from Anthocharis cardamines, assembly GCA_905404175.1. Lineage (NCBI taxonomy): Eukaryota > Metazoa > Arthropoda > Insecta > Lepidoptera > Pieridae > Anthocharis > Anthocharis cardamines. Next base: position 7,901,797 of record FR989964.1, read on the forward strand.
ATTGCAGAGCTAAAATAGAACTTGGCGATGTGACACCACATAATATTAAGCAATTCAAGAAGTTGAATACGGTCGTATTTCCTGTTTCGTATAATGACAAATTCTACAAGGATGTATTGGAGGCAGGTGAGCTCGCGAAATTGGCATACTATAATGATATCGTGGTGGGAGCAGTATGCTGCAGGATAGACACTTCAGAGAATTCAAGAAGATTGTATATAATGACCCTGGGTTGTTTATATCCATACAGGAGATTGGGTATTGGCACTTTAATGGTGGAGCATGTGCTCAAGTATGTTGAACAAGATGGAAATTTCGACAGTATCTTCCTGTAAGTGTATTTATCAAATATCTAATTGTATTAATGTTTCTTATCTTTATCTGCCTTTAAGTGTCAGTTTTGATAGGTAATAATAACCTTGTGAGTGGTGTAATTGTAGACAGGTGGATTGATTAAACTGTTTTAATCTAACACAATTTGTTTTTGGAAGTTGTATTAGTCACAGAGGCTGTATATAAGCCACTATAGATATTATAAGTAGCCTCACTTCAATACTAAAATATAGGTTTCAAGGATTAGTCTATTTACTGGAATAGTAGTGTAAATACTGATATTTGACTGATAACAACTTACGTCTCAAGGCATAATAGCACTACTGCACCCCTTATACTTTCTCTACCCAACTGTACTCTATTTTCACAATTCCTCCTGTAATAGTTAAGTGTCATATGTTTATATTTACTGTGTGTTATATCTATTCAGATCTTGATATTTTTTTAATATTTTCAGACATGTTCAAGTGAATAATGAGAGTGCAATAGATTTTTACAAAAAGTTTGGTTTTGAAATTGTTGAAACAAAAGAACATTACTACAAAAGAATAGAGCCGGCTGATGCACATGTCTTGCAGAAAACTATCAGACAACCAAATAGTCTGATGTCAGCTCCATTAGTCAATGGGAATGTTCCACATGCAAAAACAAATGGACATGATTGAATGTAGCAATAAAACTCAAAAAAAATCTCAAGTCAGTTTGTACATGCAAGTGATACTTAAAGATCATAGTGCGGTCCCCTAACCTAAAGATTGGATAAATATGAACATTGGAAGAACGGTTGTGGTTTTACATTTGAGGCCATAATTAATAAGATAAAATTTTAATTTTTAATAATTGTTCTATAAGGCATAATATTGCAATGTATCCTTTGAATTGTTATTTTTAATTGTTTAACACAAAATTAAGTATCCATTTTTAAATAAATAAATAGCTCTAGCCATACGACTAACACACCAATGGCATACTAAATCACTTGTTTGGTTTTAACTGATTTTGTATCTATGTATATCTAAATAATAGGTTTATCAATTAAGTGGAACATTTTTAAACTTTATAATACATTTGGTAATCTAAGATTCTTTTCATTTTTAAATTTGTCTCCTCATAAGAATATCAATCTTAAATTGAATAGGATAGTAATCCTTAGCAATAATTATATTTGGATGTTTTTGTTTACCAACCTGTTTTTCTATATGATATCGAATACTGAAGTCTGTCCTCTTCAAAACTGAATTACCTGTGAATATCACCTGTGACTTAGCATTAGTACAATATACATGATTAACAAAAGTTTCATGCTTTTAATTTGTAAATGCAAAACAATTTTCTCTATCTTTAAATGATAGGGGTTGTAATTACTACTCTATGTTTGGTTGGTTTTTTATAACAAACCAAAGTTATGCACCTTTTAAAATACATACTTAAATTACTTTTGACAGGCTCGTTGACGCGTTCGGTAGAACACCTGCCGTGCGCATCGATGGGTCGTGGGTTCGAATCCCACCAGGATGACATGTTTATAATTTTCTGTAAGCATGTTTTCCCCACGTCTGGTAACTTCGGGCATTGATCGGGTGGGAGTAATATCGAAATTCCAACCGGATAACGAACCACCGTTCATAGATGAAAAAACCGTGAAGTGCACATTGCGCGTTTCGGTTTCAGTCTATGGATTTCCGAATGTTCGAAGTAAAAAGTAGGTCGACACCGCGTCATTGATTGATGTTCTGTAGCTGAGGTATCACCTACCATCAAGTGAACCTCATGTTCGTCTGTCGATATCTAATATTAAAAAAATCTTTTAAATGTATGTCAACAAAACAAACAAGTTGTTAAATAGTCAATGATAAAGGCTATGAAGTTATGTAATAAAACATAAACCTATCTTCAATTTTATTTATTAGAAAAAAACAGAACATTGTATTACTAAACATTCTTCTGGGAGGTATAAAAAATAATAAAAAGGAATATACAATAAATTTTACACCGAAACTAATATTAATAACATATCCAATAGAAATTCTTAACAGATTAAGAGAAACAATAATATTTTAATACATTTAATGAGAAACTAGGCGAAAATATTTGCGTGTTAGGCAAAGACTGCACATCATTTTAAAATCACATACAATTTTATTTGGGAAATACATGTACATTAAGGATCTAACCTCGGGCAAAATGACTAGCGCCTAGGTGTACTTAATGTTCTCAAATAAGTAACTGAAGCAGAGAACACTATTTTCAATTACTTTAAAACAACGGCCTAGGTTAAGCTATTAAAAAATCAAATTCTAACATCAATATACCTCTATAGAAATAAATTATAAAACCTCTATAATAACTTTATGTAATTTGAACCACAATATTCTACTAATTTTCCTGATGTATCCATTTGGTTGTGACGGAATCCTTACTAAGTTTATTAGTATTCCTCGTTTATTTGTTTGGTATGCAGCCTTCTATTTGTATTCAAATATATATTATCTATAATTCATATTAACACAATATAATCTAGTAATTTTAACTTCTCTTTTTAGAATACTGTCTGCTTTTTAAAAGCATTATTTCTATCACAGATATTCCCACTAAGATATATATCACTTATTAATTGCTTCACGAATATTCTAATACGTGTGACAGGTACCTACATATTACAGTTATAACACAGAATACAAACCAATTTCGCAATATGACTCACCAACTGTTCTAATTCTGGAAAAGTATGCACATATAACCTTTATTGTATGAAGTGGCTAGGTCAAATGGCAATAGGCTATCAAATACAACAGAAGCAACATTTTTCATAAAGGAATAAAATATTAGCTACTATTATTACATAGATATAGTTCTATATAGTTCCATATAGAGTTCCAGTTCTATATAGATATAGTTATATATAGTTTTGGCCTATTATTCTACTATACGGAAATTGTGATTACGTTTATAATATCTTACTCTAAAATAAAGGCGGCGTAAATTTATTTAGGCTGTTTGTACTTTAAAGCAGGCAAAACCGTTCAAAATCTTATTGCAAAAAATTAAAATAAAGGAGATTAAAGGACGGATAATTTTAGTGAAAGTATTGGGAAAAAATGAAGTCTATAAAAATAAATCTAAAATACAAAAGTTTCAATATAATTAACCATGATATATGCTGTAAACAGGGGTTCACAATACAAATTGAACAGAGCTGGAACTAATTTGAATTCAAACGTAATAATTAGATAAGAAACATAACTTTTAACATCTTAAATTAGGAACAAATTTATTTAGAAGCAGTATGGATTAATTGATATATTATAAAAAACAAATAAAGTAAGTACCAAATAGCGCAACTAAAATAAGAATCTATTGATTCCAAAATTTAAAGTAGAAAAGCTAAACTAATTTAGAAAAACGTTACGAATGTACGACCATGATACCTGGACTAAGCATTTAGACTTTTTAGACTTTTTAAAATTAAAACTAGGCATTATAAAATTTGTCGAAAACATAACTTTTATTGACGTTATTCCAGTAACTTAGCGTATAGCGGCAATACAATTAATAATAATCTATTATTATAAGTGTAGCGTTGTGACGGTATACATTGAAAGAGTAATATTTCCTATTTAACACATTCTGAAAAACTATCAATGATTTCATGCAATGGCCTGAGTAATATAAGTATGTTTCCTAAAACCAGAAATTTGAAATCAATAATCATGAAATAAAATATCAACAATAAATGCATAGTAACAAAGTGTCATCATGATGATGATTAAACTATCCATACAAGAAATACAACTACCTGAAGTACTTATACCCTGGTACTTTTATTTTATTTAACAAGGTGCAAATAACAGTTAACAATCATGAGATCTTACGAGCTAAGTAACGACACTGCAGTGCAAGTAGTTATTGACATTAAGTTTTAGAACATTCAAAAAAAGACCGGAATCTATACATACATATAACAAAACTGAAGAGGTAAATGTCTGTAAAAAAATGCTAAAAGGGTGATGTAAGAAAATAAATAGAACAAACACCGATCTTTTTTAATTTTTTTGTTTCTCTGTCTGTTTATCTATTTGTCTGTTTGTACGGGCTAATCTCCGAAGATACTGAACCGATTTTGCGTGGGACTCAAAATGAGGCCCACGCGAACGAAGTCGCTGGCATCAGCTAGTATACAATATATCACTAGTCAAGAGCAGTCATCGTAAGAGGACCCAGGGTTTAAGGTATATATTCGGTCGCTTAAGTTCTAACACCGCGGAAGTCACATTTTGAACAAATAACGTTACGCGTGTCATTCGATAGGGAAAAACACGAGAATTTACGTGAATGAAACAGTTCTTTAATTTGTATATTGAATAAACTCTAAGCACTGTTGTTTGATGCAAAATAAAAAAAAATTGCTCTCCTGAAAAGTTACGTATTTTGACATCCGCGGTGTTAGAACTTAAGCGACGATATGCATATTATGTCAACGGCATGTGACGTAATGGTTTGTAAAAATGTTCTTACAATAGGTTTTTTTACATTCACTCAATGGTCAACTTGTTAACAAATATACAAGGAATTTATAATTCGATTATTCTTCAATGTTATTATCAGAATTTGTGTATTTATTGACCTTATCTTAAACAGATTAATTTTATAATACAAGTTTAATTTAAAAAGATGTCATTGTGATATTTTTTTTGTGATGTATATTTTATCTGTTGTGTAATACTTTGGGTAAAATACATGTACTCTAAAAACAAAGTAATTATTTTGATACTTTTCAAAATTTACCGGTAATTACATTTAACTCGTAGTTGTCATCTGTCAAAATGTCGTTCAGTCATTGGCTGAAAGACAAAGATGGCGACAACTTTTTTCTATATGAACATTCTCTTATCAAACAGGCACGTAATGTCTAATAAGTAAAGGCCGTTTATTCATAAGTGGTTTTCTGAACTCGAGGCTTTATTTTCTAAATCCAGTAATTGTTTAATTCTTTCTATACATTGTAGTGATGCGTCGTTCGCTTCCTTAGCCATCTGAAATTTTATTAAAATATACAATAAATGCATTTTGTCTTATATTCAATAAAAAAAGTGTCACCTGTATAGATATACTAGCTGACCCGGCAAACGTTGATTTGCCATGTAAATAATTTCTAAAAAGCAGGGGTTGGTGATAAAAAAAGTAAAAATTTAGGGTTGTATGTATTTTTAATGCCACATTATAAAAAAAATAAAAACAAAAAAAAAATAAAAATTAAGGGTGAACAACCCTTATCACATAGGGATATGGAAAATAGATAGTAGCCGATTCTCAGACCTACTGAATACGCATATAAAATTTGGTAAAAATCGGTAAACCCGTTTCGGAGGAGTACGGTAACTAACATTGTGACATGGAAATTTTATATATTAGAAGAGATTATTTTATATATATATTATTGTACATACATTAAATAGTTCCTAATACAAAAAGTTTTAAAAAATCTTTTAAAACATTATTGCCAAACCGATTCTACACCGATATAGCATTCCCAACTCCAGTAGTAACACTTTTAGAGGACTGATGATAGTTTTTCAGATGTTCAGGGCAAGCAGTAGTCAGGTACAATCAGTTTAACCATCAACCTATTGGGCTTTATCTTAAGACTTACCAGAGACAAATTCAAGAACCCATGAGGGAGTCCCTCCAGCACATCTATCTCTACTTGATTGCCGAGACGCTTAAGTTTCTTAGCGAACATCACGCAGTCGTCCAGGCATGGGTCCATATGTACTGTCTGTTGAAAAGCATATAATAATTTTCAGTCATTCCGATAAGTATGTAACTGATCATATTTTTATGCTAAATTGCATGTTAAATCATCTTCACTATATCAAAGACAATATCTTAGGTGATGGGAAAGTAGTAGCCAATCAGGGACTGAAACCGATTAATTTTTATTTTCCAAAATACGTCTCTGACTGAGATACTATATTAGTTTTAAGAGTAATACACACTAAACCACAGTAATTTTTTTCAGTAAATACGAATAAAAACTAAAGAATAACAAAAACCTTTATTATACCGGTATAACTCCCATAGTAAATTAACCGGTATTCAGTCCCTGCAATTAATCATAATAAATAGCCACTTAGACAAGCATATACATATCGTCATGATCGTAGAACAACGACGGTTCTGATTTTTTACGACTTTAGTTTTATTGTATAAAAATCTTTAAAAAAATGTCAATTCTCAACGGAACAAACAAAAAATTAGAGTTTGATAAAAACAATCAAGTTATTGCCTAGAATACCAGCGGTTCTGCTTTTTCAACGCAGTACAAAAACGCGTATTATACCTTCATTGTACTACGTCCTCCCCTCACAGTAATCAGTATAAAATTAATATTAAAAAGACACCAAACATAATATTGCCGAGTTAGAACCCGAATAGATTAGCCGTGTTTTAATGATGCATAAAAAACAACTTATCAATCTTTAAAACGCTCTCCTGTAAAGTAGCCGTTTTGCAGATCCGCTGTTGTTCTACGATCATTACGATATATGAGTCGTATAGAATCAAAGGCGGCTATCTGACATTTTTGGTCCGGCAATCTACCAAAACAAAATAAGTTCTTGTCGTTTAGACTGTTATGTTTTTTTATATATTTGGTTTTATCTTTAATTGTTAATATTAATAGATACCTTAAACACGCAATGAATGATACCTAATACAAAAAAGGAGAAAAACGTTTTCTTTTTTAAATTGCTAACAATCATCCATAAGTCAGATAGCCGCCTTTGATTCTATACGACTCATATGATCTTATTTATGTAAAATCGGATCTTCACTATATAAAAGACGGTTTTACCAATATCCTAAGTGGTGGGAACTTCTGCAGCACTTTATCATGAGCCCAGTATGGCGACAGCAACGGATCGCGCGGTACCGAGAACATGAACTCGTCTGAGGGACTCCGGGCTATGAGCGAGTCTAGATTTGAACGTGCTGCCATTCTGAAATAGCAATAACCATAAATATTTAATATTGTCTTTTATTAACGCGAGTATCACACATTTAAATAAAATACCGTATACCGGATTAAAACGCGATTTATTATTTCAAATATCAGACAACTGTCATCTTTCTGTCTCCCCGCGACCACGGTTGCTGAAAAGCATCCGAAACGTCGGGATAAATAATTTAAACAATATAAATAATAAATCCGGTATACAGTATTTTATTTAAACATAAATATTTAATTAATTTTATATTATATCTGGCTTCAAGGACCAATAATAATAAAAATAATACATAACTTAAGTTTGAATGAGAACTTCGATACTGACATTTAAACGAAAACGTAGGTAAAAAGATTAATTGATACAAGTCAAAGGAAGAAAAAGTCGAGAACCTAATTACTACATGATAAAAAAGTTTTAGACGACAAAATAATGACTATATTTTTTTATGTTAGTTATCGACAGACGAGCATGAGGTTCACTTGATGGAATATGATACCTCAGCCAAAGAACATCAGTTAATGATGCGCTGTCGACCTACTCTTCTTTTCACGCATTCGGAAATACATAGACTGACACCGAAACACGCATTGTGCACTTCTCGGTCTTTCCATCTATGACTATATAAAATATTATCAAAATATGCTTACTCTTCTTGCGTTGAGTTAGATATGGCATTAGAATCGGTCATGTAGGCGAATCTCGACGACATTGCACCCATTATACCCGTTGCAGCTTCACTTATCCTGGGAAAAATATAAAAAGTAATGTTTAAATTTTTACATAAGCATTTGCCGTCAGAATAAGCGATGATGTGTCAACAAATAAAATAATTATTGCGTTAATGTTAACCATAATCATATTAATATCATGTCTTTCATTAACGAGAGTATCACACATTTAGTTAGCGACCACGGCTGCTGAAAAGCATCCGGAGCGTCGGGATGGATAATATAAACAATAAGCGTCTTAATCCTTTATAAAGTATTTTATTTAAATTAATATTATTACAAAGGAAATATTATGACGAGAGTACCTCCACGCCATAGTATTTGCTAAAGGTAGATTCCGCACACTTTTTTATGTTAGATATCGATAGACGAGCTTTGGGATTTTGATGTAAAGTGACACCTCAGCCACAGAACATTAGTCAATGATGCGCTGTCGACCTACTTCTATGACCTATTTACTTCCGAGCATTCGGAAATCCATAGATTGAAACCGAAACGCGCAATATTTACTTCACGGTTTTTCCGTCTATGAACGAAACTTTTAACCTAATGCGGGTCAAACCTTTTGAGAAATAGTGACTTATTAAACTATAAATGAGAAAATATTTGCTATTCAAGCCTGACAACCGCGACAAAATTTTGTCGACCGTTTTCTCGTGTTTATATCGATTATCTCTTTATTTCTTCCGGGTCTAACATGACAATTACACTTAAAACTTGACTTTTAATATCAAAAATAGATATATTTGTCGATCGAGATATCTTTTCTATCAAAATTGTCGATGTCGATACATATTAAATCGAGATATGTTACATCTTAGTTTGTCTTCTCTCGTCCGCGACATATCTCGTGGCGGTCATGCTAGGCCGGATGGTCACTTTTTAGTAGTACAATAAGTACTACTACTTACCGTGATTTTATCCATTTCTTTTGGTCTTTAGCTTCATTATCAACTACTAATGGCGGTTCTCCGACCAACGTGCTTGGCGTGTCTGATTCGCCCTCCCTAGTTGGAATAAGTGAAAATATTCAATTACAGTCAAAATAAAGTTTTAATCATTTAAATATTCAAATTTGGTGATTTTTTTTTTGTTGTTGTAACTAAATCTTCGAACAACATGTAAAAAAACAATGGCGATGCAAATTACATAAACAAAGCAACAAAATCAAGTCAAATACAAAATAATAAAACAAAATACCATGCATCTGTGAATATGGAATGTGAAATTATTGGATAATAGTTAGACAGTTGTCTTTTTTTTATTAACAACCCAAAATTTGTTCAAGTGGAGGCTATACTGAAAAACATTATGCAGAAAACTTTGCGAATTAAGCACTGTAATAGTTATATAGGTGATTAACGTATGCTACTAATACAAACAAACATACAATTATTGACCATTCAAAACCTGCTCGAAGGACCAATTTTGAAATATTTCGCGTGATCAGACTAAGATTAGTTGATAGCGTGAGTTTTCTTACTATGTGAGCGACAAATATACATACATACAGTTCACAGAAGCTCGAACAGCAGCTAGCTACCGGTGCTAATACTAGGCTTACGATACCTGTGAGACTTCTCATAGGGCTTCACTATAGGGAAACGACGGCCCTCGCTATCTGTGTCGCTGTCGAACACGTAGCGGTCAAGAAAGTCTGATACGTACTGTTGGGACTTGTCCTCCGTAGGGCTAACACCTAGTGAGGATAATATATTGCGGTAATCAAATTCAGTCTTTTTTTTTTTTTTTTATGTCAGATATCGACAGACGAGCACGAGGTTCACTTGATGATAGGTGATTCCTCAGCCACAGGACATCAGTCAATGATGCGCTATCGACCTAATTTTTACTTCGAGCATTCGGAAATCCATAGACTGAAACCGAAACGCGCAATATGCACTTCACGGTTTTTCCATCTATGAACGGTGGTTCGTTACCCGGTCGGAATTTAGATATTCCTCCCACCCGATCAATGCCCGAAGTTACCAGACGTGGGGAAAACATGCTTACAGAAAATTATAAGCATGTGCTCCCGGTGGGATTCGAACCCACGACCCATCGATGCGCACGGCAGGTGTTCTACCGAACGCGCCAACGAGCCCGTCAAATCCGAACAGTCAAAAGTCAAATGTTCAAAGCCGAACAGTCTGTGATTGAGATTGTAACATGTATAATGTATATCTACTAGAATACATTTCTTATAGTAATAATAACTCGTTTGACGGGCTCGTTGGCGCGTTCGGTAGAACACCTGCCGTGCGCATCGATGGGTCGTGGATTCGAATCCCACCGGGAGCACATGCTTATAATTTTCTGTAAGCATGTTTTCCCCACGTCTTGTAACTTCGGGCATTGATCGGGTGGGAGGAATATCTAAATTCCGACCGGGTAACGAACCTCCGTTCATAGATGGAAAAACCTTGAAGTGAAGTGCATATTGCGCGTTTCGGTTACTTGCTTGAACCGCCACTTTAATATCATTACGTCACAAAAATAAAATAGTTGAATTCTTTTTTGACAAATAATGCTATAGAGGTCTAAATCAAGAAGCATCTTATGGGAACAACAAATGGACGCGTTTAAGCAATACAGTGTCAACCCACAAAATGATAAAAATGTAAATTTTTATACCAATCTTTTCCTTATGAGCTGGAGTACATATTTCAAGAGATATAATATATCATTTAAATCGTTTTGAAAGCAAAAATATTGAAAAAACTAGTGGGCTCGAAACCCTATATGTAATGTTTAGAATATTTAAAAATAATGCACTAAATTCTATTACTTTGATTGCTACTAAGAAAAACGATACATTTAGTGTCACGATAATAATAAAAAAAAAATCAAAAGAAATTTAACAAAACCTAATTAAAACTTCAAACTCTATTTTCTCAAAATGGCAACCATGTGGGTTGACACTATTGCTTTACAGCGTCCAAATATCGTGAACTATTTAATAATTTACCAGTTGCTGTATGTTCGCTTTGCAGAGAGGCAGCGCTGATGGTTGTGTCCGAAGACTTCCTCCGCTCGCTGCCGGACTTGTGCGCCTGCAGCTCCGCCAGGTCGGACGGCGACACATCCTCGAATGACGACGGACCTTCGCTTATCCCCTCTGTTTATATACAGATATAATACTATTAGCACTAATAACTTCATTGATCGATACAAACGTAGATTATAAGCGCAGTACTAATTTGAGAACAAATAAGAAAGTTTTTTTTTTTTATAGTATAGGGGGCAAACGGGCATGCGGCTCACGTGATCACCGCCGCCCATAGATATCCGCAACACCAGAGGGCTTGCAGGTGCGTTGCCGGCCTTTAAGAAAGATGTAGGCTCGTTTCTTGAAGGTTTCCAAGTCATATCAGTTCGGAAAAACCGCCGGCGAAAGCTGATTCCACAGAGTGGTTGTGCGAGGCAAGAAGTGTCTCAGGAATCGCGCAGTTGTGGACTTCCAGACATCAAGATGGTATGCGTTAACAGTAAATTAACATTAAAAAATCCCAGAAATAATACAACGGCGACTTTGCAAACATTGAAATAAAAGGAAACTAAAATAGCAAATACTTCTGAAAATATAAATTCCTAAAATCCTTGATTAATAGAACTAGTTTTTCGTCGGTCCGAGCGGAGTCGCTACTGTACTATAATATACTAGAATATAGTATTTTTTTAAAACTACTAGCAACACGCCCTGGTTTCGAACGGGTGCAATGTACTATATACTAAACATAAAAAAGGAACTTTCTATTGGAGAAAATATGTTTAAAATCGGTTCAGTCGATCCAGAGATTACCCCCTACAACCTCCCAAACTTTAACTCTTTATAATATTAAGAGAAAAGATGAAGGGCATGTATCTAAAAAAGTTTTAAATATGAAAGTGGATGGGTATAGGGGAAGAGGGAGGCCAAAAAAGACATGGATTGACTGTGTGAAGAATGATATGTGTTTGAAAGTTTTTAATATAAATAATAAATATATAACAATATAAATAATAAATCGCGTTTTAATCCGGTATACAGTATTTTATTTAAATATATAGAAACTTTTTTTAATTTATTTTTTGATATTTTTTGACGTTTTCATACTATGTTAGTGATCGATCTCATTGGTTATTGAAACATTTACTAACAATATCCACATTCCACATCACTTTTAATTGTGTCTATTTAAATCTCTGTTTACAAGGGAACCAACTAGCTCTTTTTGAATACATGTAATAAGAAATACATACCTTGAGATGCGCTCACTTTAAGGAAGCCGTTGTTACCATCGACAGGAGTCGTGGCCGTGGACGAAGTTAACTCCTTGTTTGTTCGTTTATCTTCTTTGCTTTTCGTATGAGGACATGCGTATGCTAAAAAAAATATACTTATATAAAAACTAAATAGTTATCTAATGACAAGATTGCGAAACATCGAGATAAATAATAAATCGTATTTTAATCCGGTACAAGGTATTTTATTTCAATGTGTGATACTTTTATTGAAATAACCAAGTCCATCATCAGAAAGTAGAGATTTCAACGAACAAAAAAACCCCCGAGTTTTTTAAAAAAGCTGCTACATTGATGCGAGAATTTTCTAATAAAAATAAGGGGTGGTTGTTTCGTTATTAAGTCAAAATAAGGTGAAAAAATAAATATTTCAAACAAATAAATTACAGTGTATTTCAGACAAAATGGTAAGTTTTCACCAAATTTCGTGGAACTTTTTTTTTGTAAAAGATAAAAATAAAAAACCAACAATTTGGTTATTTCCATTTTTCACATACATTTTAAGGTTATGTGAAAAAAGTGTTAATACAACAGTTGTAGATCTTTTTATTACCTACACTTGACTTGTAGTTTTGACGGAAAACGAGATAAACAGTTTTTTTGTTGTTAATTTTATTACTGCTCAGTCGAATTGGTTTATGATCGGTAATGGGATTTGTGTAAATAATAAAATAAAAGTAACTCAACTATCTGCTAGATGGCGCTGTAATCTAATATTTTGATATAAGAATTAGCACATACCTTTAAGACATCTCATCATAAATCCAAAAGGCAGCAGCGGGTCCATGAGGCACAGCAGCCGCGACGGACTCGGTATGAAGCTGACGAGCAGAGGCGCGTAGGCCATGAACAGACCTTCGGGCAGCCGAATACCGCTCTCTAGGATCTTCAGTATACACCCGGCTAAGAGGTTTGCGCCCGCTGAATCGCCCGCGAATACTATCCTTCTACCTACAATTTTGTTTTGAAATTATGTAGGTAGGTTATAAGATATATTTTTTATGTTAGATATCGACAGACTAGCATAAGGTGCACTTGATGGTAAGTGATACCTCAGCCACAGAACATCAGTCAATTATGCGCTGTCGACCTACTTTTACTTCGAGCATTCGGAAATCCATAAACTGAAACCAAAACGCGCAATATTCACTACACGGTTTTACCATCTGTGTGTCAAATAAAATATTCTTATAAGTAGAATGTTCATAATATGTACAATGTACATACATAGGTCATATCAATAATTGGTATACCATATTTCAACTATTTTAATGTTTGTTTAATTCAAAATTAATAAGTTATTAAGACTCACTGTTATTGGGTAGCGTGCATTTTATATTTAAATCTAGAATTTGTAAAATTCGTTGTAAGAATCACATGGAACAGTTGGCGAACTTAATAAAATAAAACATATTTGAAAGCGACGCTTTTCGATTAGCTCATAATTGTTAAAAATATTGATTTTTTATTATAGCTGTTGGTCTTTCAAGATATAAAATTAAATGTAATAAGTATGGTTAGCTTTATTTAACGTAGAATACAAAAGTGTAACAAATTCGTATTTTACTGAGTATATATAATATAGTAAGTGAATTATAATATGCATATGTGACCATTTAAAACAACAAAAAATCGATCAAGCAATATGTTATAAACTAGTTTATATGTAAACAACAGTTTCAAGTTTGGTAAACAAAGTCAGTTAAAACTGTTTTTACTATTTTTAAAAACTAGTTCAAAAACCAGTAATACACGTACAAAACGAACAATATAGGAATAATCCACCTTGCGTTTTGAACTTTTGATAGGTCTCTGGTTCGACCTCAATGACATGTTTATATTTTTTTATAAACATATTTCCCCTCGTTTGGTCACCTCAGGTGGGTGATACGAATATCATTCATAGTTATACTTAAATATATATATATTATATTCACAGTTAAATTTCTACCCAGAGGTTTGCCTGGTAGAGATCGCATTATGCGATAAGGCCGACCGTATATTGTACATGGATTAAAGTTTTATTTGTGTAACCTAGTTTTAAGCACTTTATGTATTCTGTTGTACAATAAAGAATTTATATAGATAAATCTATCTATCTACAGTCTATTGTATGTTACGCGTTTCGGTTTCAATTTATGAATTTCTCAATGCTCGAAGTAAAAATATAGGTCGACAGCACATTATTGACTAATATTCTTTGGCTAAGGTATCATTTATTTCTTTGAGAAGGTGATTGACGTTAATATGAAGTATTAGATTTAATAAACAAGAGTATGATTATAATTTATTAACTTTTAATGTTTGACAAATTTAGTACAAATTATGGTACATAGATTTACATAGAAGCACAGGCCTTATGTGCGCGCATGTCACGGTTTCTCTGGGGTAAGAGTAGTTCTGACCCCAGCCACCGCGGCGCTACTAGTGTCCGTGTGAACGCACACTCTGACGCTGAAGTCATAGCGGGCACTCTCTCGCACCCATCCGCTTTTAAAGCGTTATTGCTGTTCGCTCGTAAGAGCAAGCGAGACAACGCGAGGGGAGGAGTTAGCGGACGGCTTAGATATGTGCGTCACACCGATACATTACCGCGCGCTCGACAGGTCAAAAGCAGAACTACTCATTCACTACGCTATTGTGGAATGAGTTGTCGCCAGCGATTTTTCCGAACCGGTACGACTTGGGGACCTTCAAGAAGATAGCCTATTCCTTTAAAGGCCGGCAACGCATCTGCAAGTCCTCTGGTGTTGCAGATGTTCATGGGAGGTGTTCACTTTCTATTAGGTGAGCCGCAAGCTCGTTTGCCCTCTATATTATAAAAAAAAAAATTGTGCCAAAAATTAGTATGGCCCTGTGTTTCTATGTAGATTTATTGTTATTGTTCTTTGCCACAACTTACGTTGGCAACGAAATGTTGGTAACAAGAGTACTCACCAGTGGTGCCAACCTCCTTCAAGTTGTTCAGCAGCCAGCAGTACGCGTAGAACACCTCCTCCGAGGCCCTCGGGAACGGCGCTTGCGGCGCCAGGCTGTAGTCCACGGACAGTATCGGCACATTCAGCTTGGCCGCCCAGTCGCGGAGGTAGCTCTCGTGGGACTTGGAGCTCTGCGCCACGAAACCGCCGCCGTGACAGTGGAATATAATGCCATCTGCCGGTGGGAGGGATGACGTTTCATTTATCTGCAAAAGTATATGCAGACATACTTTATTCGACATTTTTTTATGAAGAACTAGAGATCCGCCCCGGCTACGTGGGTCGTTAACGGTTTTTGTGTTAACGAAATGAAACTGTTAATTACAAAATAATAACCTGTTAAAAAGCAGCTAATTTTATTAACAGTTAATAAATTCAACAGGTTTTGCGTTAAATGATGTTAACGACTACGTGTTGAATGTTCGTTGAGCTAATCCGCGCGTTGTGTTCGAATATCATTGAATGAAACTGCTATTATATTTAACAGCTTTTTCGGTAAACGAAAAGTAGCTAATTCGTTAACATTAGAAAAGCGGTTTAAAAAAGCTGCATGTTGAATTAACGCCCACTCCTACTTCACACGGGTGCAATGTAGATGTACTATTTAAAAAATATATGTTACTCGCTGATAATGTAGCTTTCTATAGGTGAAAGAATTTTTAGAATCAGTCGAGTAGTTTTTCAGATAAATAATAACAAATAAACAAACCGTTCCTCTTTATAATATTTTTATATGTAGGAGTATAGATAAATAAATATATAACCGCAATCCTGCTTGGTAAGCACGGAGGCAGTCTAAATAGGAGCATGCTTACTTAGAAACATTCATTCTGGCTTTGAAGATATCGAGATTATAGGAATCGGGAAAGACAGAGAATTCTATTCCTTGGCGGTTCGGAAACGTACCGTTTCGTTCGAATATAATATTATGGCATAAACACAAATAAAGTACAATTTTGGAGTTAATTGTAATGAAGTTTTATTTTTCATCCATTTCTTTTTTTTTATAAGAGAGCGGACATCCGCGGCTTAAAAGTCTCAGATGCGTTGTCGGCCTTTCAAAAATTTATAGGCCCGCTTTTTAAAACCAACGAGGTACAACCACCTCGAGGAAACACTGGAATGGAAATTTTCCTCGAGATTCCTTTGAACTTTTCCCTAGTCATCTTAGTTAAGGATTTGGCCGTGCGTCCTTTGAATTCCCGAAACCAATTATATTTCGGGTGAAATAAAGAAAATTTTGGTATTTAAATATTAATATTTATAAATTAATAAACTCACCATACCATTCCTCTTGTTAACACTAATAAGCCTAACGTTGAGATCGTGCAAGCCGATATGAGAGCTCGGTGGTAACACAGTCTTCTCTTTGCCCTCTAACGTGGTCACTACTAAAGGCTCAGGAGTGATTGTTATTATTTTATTGACTGCTACTGTTGTTGACATAAGACTCGGCACGCGTCTCATTATTTCTGAAAAAAAAAAAAATTTTAGGAGACTTCTTGAGAACTGTCAAGATTATCAACTTTTAAATTACAAAAAGGTCTAATTAATATTTCGAAATTCAACTAAAAAAAATCGAATTGGTACATTTTTTGTATTATCATGATATTATGTTATTTTTAACTACAACTCCTTTCAAACGCTTTATTTATGAACTGTATAATATTTACGACTATATCATGATATCGATTAGCACGAAATACAATAAACATTACGTCAAGAATGTTGTTTACGATTTCCCACGTAATTGAACTGAAGTGTGATCGTATTTGATAACATTATTGTAAAATATGTAATTAATTATAATTACATTGGTTTTTAATTATAATTTAAGTAATTATAATTATTATCAATACTATATGTTATTTTAATACATTAGTAAATTACTATATCTTTATATATATAATTCTTCTGTGAGTGTGTATGTCACTGAACTTCTCTCAAACGACTGGACCGATTTTGATGAATTTTTTTGTGTGTGTTCAAGGGGATCTGGGAATGGTTTAGATTCACAAAAAAGTTTGAAATTTTCAAATTAAAGACGTGTAGACAGGACAACGTCTGTCGGGTCCGCTAGTATTTGTATAAAACGAATGCATTTAACTATATTATTATATTGTCATATTAACGCAACACATCCCATACATTGAAATAAAATATTTTTTACCAAATTAATACAGGATTTATTATTAAATCAGATAGCAACTGTCACTTTTCAGTCTTGGCAGACTTTACGTTTGTTGGAAAGCATTCGAAACGTAGTAATATATTCTATAGAAAAACCTTAAGTTTTTTATTTGAATATTGACATTTTATCCTTGATAAAACGTAGATCTTATCCGATAGAGTATATACCAATTATATTAGCTCGAAAAACGTTTCGATCCGTCATTTTGTTTGACATTTATAGTATCATGAACACCTCACCACTCTCAGTAAGGAACCAGAACGCCTTACAGAATTCCACACTAGCAGATTGTGATATATTGACTATCCGCCTGGCCCTTAGTTCTGGGTCAATCAGGTACTGCCCACCCGTCCACACTGAACTAATCAGGTTCCCGTGACTGTAGTAAGCTTCGGAGAAACCCGCCATACATATTGATATGCCCTTCAAAATTCCTCGTATTGATGGGGCAAACTGGAATGAAATATTCTTGATGACTGATTTAATCATTGTAATTGATATACAAAATATTTAATGTCTCCAAAAATAACGCTTAAATTGCTTGTTTCTTAGTATGATAGTTACGAAAATATGCAACCTTTTTCTTGCCCACTCATAATGAAGTCATTTGCAAGAAATAGCATTTTACTATTGAGCTAAGCAACTAATAGAGAATAATAGGTGTGATACAAATTCAAAATCATTTATTCGTTTAGGTAACATAATGTACACTTATGAACGTCAATAAAAAAATACATATTAAATGCTTCTAATTTTGCATTTACTGCCAGTTCTCAAATCAAGCGCGTAGAACGGACGAGAAGAACTGGATAATACTTTGTGGATATAAGTAATAAGGTTAGAAAGTGTTTATGGAAGCGTTTATATAGTGTCAATTCATCAATCCATGCAGTTCGTATTAAAATTTATTATTAGCTTTCAAGGCTAAATCCTAAAATATAGAAACTATCGAAAATCGCTAGTCATGGACAATGGACATATTATTATTGCGCCTTCTTATGTTTTGTTTATAAGGATAAAATTGTAGTATCGTGACTGGCTCGTTGGCGCGTTCGATAGAACAGCTGCTGCCGTCCGCCTCGATGGGTCGTCGGTTCGAATCCCATCGGAACGTAATGTTTATAATTTTCTGTAAGCATGTCTTCCCCATGTCTGGTAACGGGCATTGAACGGGTAGGAGGAATATCGAAATTTCGACCGGGTAACGAACCATCGTTCATAGATGGAAAAACCGTGAAGTGCATATTGCGCGTTTCGGTTTCAATATATAGATTTCTGAATGCTCGAAGTAAAAAGTAGGTCGACAGCGCAACATTGACTGATGTTCTGTGGCTGAGGTATCACCTACCATCAAGTGAAGCTCATGCTCGTCTGTCGATACCTAACATAAATCGTATTTAACGTATTATATACAACTCAAGTTACAGAAGTAGTAATTCAATACAATATAATATGTGCGGTTCTTAAATAAAGCGAAGTATTTGATCTCATCCCTTACGTGACAAGAAGCCTAAGGCGCCATATGGCTGGATCACACATGATCATAATTTATTATATCTATACATTTACCCTAATCAGACCGGGTGAGAATTTGAACGGAACTGTAAATATCTATGCAAATATTATAAAGAGGAAAGATTTGTTTCTTTGTAAGTTTGTTTTTTGTAACAAAAACTAGTGAATCGATTTTAAATTTTTTTTCAACAATAGAAAGCTACATTATCAGCGTGATTTTTTACATTGGACCGTGCGAAGCCGGGTATGTTACTAGTTTAGTAATAAATGAAATAAAATGTTTTTATAATATTATGTAAGTAGTATGTAAAGATCGGAGCATATGGAATTCTGTGATCTCTGCCTACCCCAGTGGGAAGTAGGCGTGATGTACATATGTATGTATGTTCTTAAATAACTCAATTGTCTTTAACGAAATGGAAGTACATCGAAACGTGATAATAGCTATATTTCTTCATAGACGTGATAAAATGCTGTGGTATCATCACTATATATTATATTATTACGTTGAAATCGCTATTTCTGTCTGTTATCTTTAACTATTCAATGGATTTTGATACAGTATTCATCATTTAGATATTATTTTTTGAAAGATACAATATTAGATATACCTCTAAGCTTCATTATTATTCTTGATGTCATATAAGCTGTGACAAAAACAATTTAAACCAACGCTCTAAACAGCCCGTCAAAATCGGTTTAGTTTTATTATTGCGAGAAATAAGTGCAAATAATAGCGGAAGCATACTCTAGTACGTTTTAGTGACCTTTACATTGTTTTAGTTAAAAGTCACGCGCGATTAGTAATTCGAAGTATCTATACTTTATAAGTAATTGTTTATGAACTCTTCCATTTACCTACTCGTTTTGACGAAAACATGATGAGGAAAATCTATAAATTCTTCTGTCTTAAACATAAGATGTAGGAAAACATAATAAATATATGATCCGCAGTCGACACTCAAATCTGCATTAAACTGTCAAGGCCGTTTGGACCAACAACCAGATTATATAAAAGAAAAACAATTAAAAAAGATTGTTTAATATATTGTTATGTAGGTATGTTTTTTTCATTCTCAACTGTTGGCACTTGAGTTTTTCTAGATTTTTTTTCAAAAAATTCTTGAATTTATTTTAATGTTCCAATAATTTATATGACA
Organism: Anthocharis cardamines; assembly: GCA_905404175.1. NCBI lineage: Eukaryota > Metazoa > Arthropoda > Insecta > Lepidoptera > Pieridae > Anthocharis > Anthocharis cardamines. The sequence continues at coordinate 7,921,993 of FR989964.1, forward strand.
TCATTACCGTAATATGCCAATAAATCGCATAATATGTGAGTTAAATACTCTATTTCAAACATACCTGAAAACCAAGGCATCTTCCATAGAAGCAATATTGATTTATCGTATCCGCCTTCGAGAATAGCTCCTCGGGTGAATGCGGCTCAATCGGAAATAGATCGCCAGGTGGTGCCCAAGATATCAATGTGTGAAGATGATGTAGACATGTGCCGAGTGATGCCAAAAGCTGACCACATGATTCTACTTCTCTAGAAAATGTTACAAACTGAACAAAGATTGATACCTAATATATGTACCTACCTATATGATTTCAACAGATACTACATATAAAAAAGAAACAGTAAAATCGACGATTCTGTACATTGCTATATTTACTAGAAAGTGAGAGAAGATGATAGAAGAAGGGTAACAAAACATTTTTTTTTAAATTTTGTTTTTTAAATCTCCGAAACTACTGAAAGGTATTTTTTACAGGTAGATTAAGTCTAGTCTCGTGGAACATATAGATTGTGTCATTGAACTCGGATGGGAAGGAAAGTTATGGTCATTTAAATAAATATTTCCGTGTGAACGAATTCGCGGGCATCAGCTCGTAATAACATTATGATAAAATTAATTAAATTAAATTAAATTTTTAAAGCACCAGACCATACAATACTTGAAATTTATAAACTTGCTTAATTTATACCTATTCAGTAAAGTTAGCACACAATAATAATGATGCTGGACTAGAATGTTTGATACCATTTATAATTATAATATATGGGTGAGCGATTGGAATGGGTCAATATCCCGATATTGACTATTGTCACGTCGCGTCTGACCATCATGCCTTCGATACGGACGAAATATTAGTACGAAAGGTTCGCCATTCTCCTCAAGTCTGGCGTCTTTATAAATTATCTAAAAACGGCTAAGACTACTACTTTAAATCGAGACAAATGAAATAATCACTGATATTGCTAACTCTATTTGAATTTTGTAATAATTGATTTTTTAATACCAAATGTTATGAATGACATTTTTTTCTTGATCTTAATTCTAAGTATTTAAATTTTGATATCAATCGCCGTAGCTGCTTAGATACTTAGATCTTAATCTTTAGCTCACTAAGTATGTTCATCTGGTTCATATATCGCGAAATGAATCACCTATACATAAAATGACTCACTGAATTAAATTAAACTTATGAATTAGACAGTACTATAAATATACCAGATGCTATTAATTTAACAGGAAATTTCTACAACTTTGAGTGACATACATACTTGACAAAGTATCCTTTTCGAAAGAGTAGAGCATCCCTTCCAGTGCACACTTGCCTGCTAATTTTTAGGCCATGAAGGACGCAGGAATCTACTACTGAGACAAAACTGCGGTATCCATTACCAGGTGAATTTGCATCAAAGTCATATGATGGTGCCACCTTAAAAGAAACCATATATCAAATCTGTTGCTATGTGTAAAAGAAGAGCTTCTAGTAAGTAGTAAAAGGGTGTCTTCAATATATGATGAAGAAATAAAAAATAATTTTATTTAATCTTACAATTAGTAAATTAGAAGGTAATGAAAACAAAGTTGCCAAAGCAGTGACCTAATTCCTAAATCATTAAAAATATCTAAGTGGCCAGTTATATTTTAGACGAAAATAATATTATATTATTATCTGTTTCTTAATCTATATGACCCATGACCGAGGTGATTCATTCTAGCACATGTAGTGAACATCTGTTTTAACTCACAAGTGTTCAATCGTAAGAAAACTCTTTGTTATACTATTGCTGCTAGTAGGTATATGACTGAAAGAATACAATAATGAATATAAAAGCAACAATACAATGTCATATCTCTTTCTAGGCTCCCAAAATAATATTCTTAAAAATTAAGTAGTGTAAGCTATTCAGCAATTTTATGAAATATATAATGATTTATGAAAATCATACACAAAATTTAAATACTTTTTGTTTTTAAAATGCAGAATAAACAGATATGATTTTCAAACTTAACTTTAAAGAAAATAAACAAAACAAGCAATTATAAAATTGTAAGTTTCATATTATGTAATTTCTAAAATAAATAAATTGATACAATATTTTCTTTAAGTTAATAAACATTAAAATTATTACTATTGTTCCATACAGGATTTTGTTCTCAATATATGTTAAATACTCTATAGAACCCTACAAAAATAGAAATCTTGAATGAATTTTAAATTTCTTACCTTTCTGACTCGATCAACAAGAGGCCACACTGTACCTATATGATCTATAAGAGTTATGAAGCCCTGGTACAAACGTTGGCCATTCTCGCTTTCATCAGGCTGGAAATATGAGGCATTGTTCTGACATGAGTCTTTCAAAGCTTCATACATAGCATACGTTGGCGGCGTTCCTTTGATTTCTTCGCAACATATTGAAGCTTTCGCTGGTGATTCCGGGAACGACATGTTACTAAAACCTCGCACCACGAACCGAAACCCACGAGTAATTATTCTAATATTCATCTGTAATGAGATGTTATCACATACTTTTAAACTCAAAGCTTAATAACGCAAATGATACAGTAGAATTAAAGATAATAAATATTTACAGAATATTTGGTAGTTTATTATCATTTTCAAATAGATCGGAAATATATTCAACAATCGATTGTATTTTAGAGAATTTTATTTCTCGCTTTATTCAATAAGACGTGCTGTCCGCGTCCAATCTGAATCACATTTCACAACAAATAATAATTATATCCAATAATTTGCAAGTAACTCTGAAAGGTTTAATTGATTCATGATTGCAGAATGCAGATTGATTTAAATCCGATTTCTGGTACGAAATAGTTGACAGTGACAAACTGACAAAGACAGTCACATAACAGACATCTCACATCAGTCAGGGGAGTATCACCGAGTATTACTACCGAGAAATAAGTAGAGATTTTTGCATACGTAGCTTGAATAGATTCGTAGAAATACGATAGAATGAATATACCTATAGGCAGAAATAGTAATAATTTGACATTTTGACAGTCTTGTTAGCCAATAAGATTTAGTTATTAATGCTTGTCACTTTGTCAGTGTCAACTATCAGTTATCATTAGATATCTGACTTATGTGAGAACTGAGAATCTGTGGTGAGAATATTCAAAGTTCAAACCGGAGTCCGGAATTTGAAGCTGCCATATTATGATATATTATAAATATTTAATATGATGACCGTATACAATTAGTATTAAAATGGATACCTTTGAAGATACAGACGAAAAACATATTTCCCCTACTGAGTTAGAATTCACAGAACAAAGTCAGGAGCATGCGGTAACCTATCCATCATTGTTTACAAACAGAACGCTGGTAGAACTATGCTCTTCTTCATGGTCAAGATCTCCTAAAGCAACAGCTGATATACAACCATATGTACGAGGTTGTAAGTGGTCACCAGACGGTACATGTTGTTTGTGTGTGGTAAATAATGATGGGGTACATGTAATGGAATTGCCCCGCGATCTTTACGATGGAAATGTTAATGATAATAGGACTATAGATGTTTTAGATCCAGTTATTCATGTGAAAGAATCTGGGTTATTATATGATTTTTGTTGGTATCCTGGGATGAATAGTGCGATTCCTGAAACCTGTTGGTGAGTTTCCAATATCAGTTAAAGGTATTTAAATTTTATCTTTTCAAATTGCAAAACATTGTTGAATACAGTTGTATTAGCTGATATTTTATCTTAAATTATTTATGATTATAATAATAATATTTTATATTAGTAATCTCAGTAAATTATCATTTTCTTATCGTAGTATTGGTAGTAGGACAGTCCTTCTTTTTGCAGTCCTCTCTGTTTTAGCTAGGTGACTTATGCATCTAGTGTGTCCTAGGAAAATAATGTATATTAAAACATGGTTTTTGAATTACAGTTGGATAACAACAAGACAGAATGCTCCAGTACAAATGTGGGATGCTTTTGATGGTTCTTTGAGATGTTCATACAGAGGATTCAATGCAGTAGATGAAATGGAGCCAGCAGTATCATGCACATTCTCAACAGATGGCTCGAGAATTATAGCTGGTTATAAGAAAGTTCTGCGAACATTTGATGTTGACAGGTACATTTCTTAAGAGATCAAGTTTCTCAATTCTAATTGTTAATTTACTAGAATAAAAACATATATACTTAATAGAAATAAAATTACTATGCACATAAAACTTTTGATCCAACTCTATGTTTTGGTTAAGGCCTTCTATTCAGTTTCTTAATATCTATAATATTCTGATTTTAATATTGTCTTTTATTAACGCGAGTATCACACATTTAAATAAAATACTGTATACCGGATTAAAACGCGATTTATTATTTATATTGTTTAAATTATTTATCCCGACGTTTCGGATGCTTTTCAGCAACTGTGGTCGCGGGAGACTAAACAATATACATTAAAAATTAAACAATATAAATAATAAATCGCGTTTTAATCCGGTATACAGTATTTTATTTAAATATTCTGATTTTATTTGGTGGGCCAACTGGTACCTCATGTTGCTGGTTCAATTCCTGCTGCATCTAATCTATATATAAAAATGTAATTCCCAAAATCTAGTTTCATGTTAAGGCATAGGAGGAATGATTCAAGTTCAGTATGTCAATGCCTGGTTTTGTATTAATAATCTTACAGGCCAGGGAGAGAATTCAGTGAACATAAAATAACTTCTCCAGCTTCTTGTTTTGCTACTAACAGCAACATGCTAGCAGTGGGCTCATGGAACACAAGTATATCTCTTTACAATATCAATGAACTGGGCTCATATAAGAGTATTGGAAAGATGCATGGCCATTCAGGTATGTTGCTGCAACAGGCTCTTGATGTTTACATAATAATACTGTTGCAATCCTCATGGTACTGCTTGCTATTCAAATATTACTGACATATACATACTGTATATCTCAACATTCTTAAGTTTCTATAAAAATTGTTCAGCATAATATTATTAATCTTTAAAGTTTTTTATAATTATGTATTCATTTTAGTACAATAAGGAATTTCATTCATATTTCTGATTATCACAGTATACTGAAAACAACCCCAACATTATCTTTTCCTTGTCATTCATATAATTTATGTGCATATTAATTACAATACCTCTGTTTAACATTAAGTACAAGCAATTTGATTAGAAAAACAAAAATCAGAATTCATAACGGAATTTTTCTTTTCAATCAATTTAATATAATTACTCCTTCAAACCTTTTGCATTACACTAATTTCTCTCACTTCTTCTCATGCGCTAATTCATCTCTCTCGAGTTACTGCGTTTCTTTGAGCCTCCTAGATATATAGTGTTTATATTGTTTTCTTATATGTATTATTCAAAGTATATTATTATAAAGAGTAGCTTGCAGTAGCGTCCCTTAAACTTCTGTGTAAAATCTACCAGGTAATAGTAGTAGTCTGACTACTCAGCATTAGATTTGTACTTATGAGACTTGAACATAATTAAATTAACAACATTGTTTCAGGTGGTATTACACATATGAAGTTCACATCTGATGGTCTAAAACTAATATCAGGTGCTCGCAAAGACCACAGGTTGCTCGTATGGGACATACGGTATTACCGAAGACCTCTCAACATACTCAGTAGAGTTGTAGATACTAACCAAAGGATATACTTTGACATATCACCGTGTTGTAACTACTTGGTTACAGGTGGCACCAATGGTATTGTCCGAGTATGGGATATTAATCAAGTCAATTGGAAAGAGGAATTAGATGCTATGGATGATACAGATAATGTTAGTTTAAAAGTAAGTACAAAATACTGTAAGGTATACTATAATATTGTCTTTTATTAAAAAAGGTATACTATATCATATATTTTAAACAATTTCAGCAACAACACAATTTTTTTTAAATGGTAGATATTGACAGACGAGCTTGAGGTTCATTTGATGGTAGATCCTCAGCCACAAAACATCAGTCAATGATGCGCTGTCGACCTACTTTTTATTTCGAGAATTTGGAAGTCCATAGACAGATCGCGCAATGTTCAGTTCACGGTTTTTTGATCTATTAACGGTGGTTCTTTAACTTGTCGGAATTTCGATATTCCTCCTGTTTAAATATAATATATTTGTACTTTCCTAGCAGTAAAAAGGTGCATTTTTTATTACTGTTTAAGCATTATTTAGTCTGCGAATTCTAATTGGGACATGGGACAGACAATTTGTCTAGAGGTTTCATTGATTATATTCATTGAAAAGAAGATGATAAATGCTTGATATTTATTGACCTTAGGGTGTATTCAGGGAGTCCCCAAACGCTACCAATACTGTTCTTCGAGCCAATTGCTTGTCAATTGATAGAAGGCTCTATGAACGCTATTTGCAATCATACCCACTCCATTCTTATTTGAATTAAAATTTCGAGTATGTATTAATTGTTTTAATATTGTTTGCAGTTTCCGCTACACAAAGACTGTTGCAACAGTATATCTATACATCCATGTAGACCAATCTTAGCAACGGGTTCTGGGCAATTCCATTTCGAAGACCCCGTCGCAGAAATTATTGACGATCAAGTACAGTGTAATGAAGAGACAATAAGTGACGTGAAATATTCAAGTGATTCAGAAAATAGTTTAGTGTTTTGGTGGATAGGAGATGTGCTTAATGTATAAGATGTATTTTTTTTAATGATGTTAAAAACTATGCCTTTTATAGTGATATAAATATTTTTCAAAATGACGAGTTTTTTTATAGTCTAACGACATCTTACAATTATAAAATCATTCGGATATTCGCTCAAATAGGGGGTTATCTGGAAAGATTACCAAGTTTTGAACTGGTGTTTTGACCAGTGGTGATTTTATACATTTCGACGTGTTCTTTCCGAATTTTCACTTTGCCACCTCTTTATCTTTGCCGCTCGAGCCGCTATATTTGAAATATTGCGCCCAAAAAAAGATTTTTGACAATAACTTATTGGTGGTGTATAGTACAATTTTTTCATGCACGTATTGTGATATTGTGCATCGACTGCGACCAAATCATAAACATGCTCGAGACGTTCAACAATCGCTCGACCCCAATCATCATTCAAGCACTAGCGAGTAATATTCATCAACATCAAATGATTGATTGATGAATATTAGATAGTTGGTATATTGCTTCTCACTAAGAAAGAGTTAAATATCTAATTGTAGTGTAAAGTAGAACCCGGGGGTTGATTTAGACCACCTTGGATATCACAGCACAAAACGATACCATTTTTTTTATTAGCGAATTAACATAGACAGGCAAAAGTGTTCTGAACCCTCAGTATCATGTTCTATCCAGGTATAAAAACCAGGTTCAGGAATCAAGAATCATTTTAATTGTAATTATTTTTTCTATGCAATTATTATTCAGCTAATGATGCCCTGAATTTTGTTCTATTAATTATTGGTTTTTGCCAAATGAAGTACGTGCACTAACGATAAACATCTATCGCTAAGAACAGATTGTATTAAGACGAGACAATATTATCGGAGTATATTCTGGGGACGGTCGTTGGAATATTATTAAAGGTGAAAATCCGTGGCTAATCCAATCCAATATTCATGTGGCTCTGACAAAACCCTTTGCTGCTATAAAGGATTCCTTAAGTACAATATATAAATTATTAAGTCGTTAGGATAATACTTCTTCCTATAATTGCGTTTTCGTTGTTTGCTCTGTTATTTTAGCATTAATTTATGAAGTTTGAAGCGCAACTAAAAGTTTGTGGCTGTCGTTAGGGAGCTTTTGTTTACCATTTTCAGGCAGTTTGCGGCTTATCTTGTGCGTTAAATAATACTTGTGTCTATTATTTTTGTTCAATTTTTGATGTCACTTTAAATGCTTTTGATTTTTGGTATCAAAATTTGTGTATATTTTATAAACTAAGTCCTTATAACTTTCAAATTATTATAGGAAAATGACAGGAAGTTTTATGAAAGGAAAAATTGCCAAATATAATTCTTTCGTACGAAATATATATCGCATCAAATAAAAGTATCACATGTCGCGGAAGGTCCAGAACAAATCTATCAAATCGCCTCGATCTATTTCATATCACGTATACAAATCACTGAAAGGGACGATATCTGTTTGTTTGTACGTAGGGCGTTGTTGACTGACGGATAGAGATATTACTCGTTTATTAGCATATTGAAGACTACATCCTCAATATCGCTTAATAAAAACCCTTTTTTATATTCTAGGAAAATGTGAAAGCAATGTAAAGTTTCTTTTGATCTATTTAGCAACGTTTTATGCGACGGCATCACACTTTTGCATTTTAATGGCGGTAAATACAGTTTGTACCCCTGCAGGAACTCTATTAAAATCATTTTATAGCTTTTTTGACTCGAGATTGACTTGTAGAAACTAAAAAAGCTTTTATTGTATATTGGTTGTTATTTTGACTTATTTTTGGATTTATAAGTGAATTCCCGAGTCCCCTAGTGGGGCATGGGGTAGACCCATTTCTGTGTCTGGCACCTACAGGCAAGTAGGTAATCAGCCTTCTGTGCCCTGTCTGACCGAAACAATTTTTTTAAAATCTTATTTCCCTGGGATTCGAACCCAGGACCTCCGGCGCTAAACGCATCGCGCTTACCACTGAGCCACGGAGGCGGTCAATAGGTATATATAGGTTGTAGAAATTGCGGAAGTTAACCCACTCTTTATATCCAAACTTAGTCTAAAATGTTATATTTTTAGCGCATAATTTACAGGAATTCGATGTATCCTAATATTTTTATAATTTATTATACCACGAATGCTCACCTCACGATTCAGTTTTGTAGGCTCTATTCATTACTTTTGAATCATTATCTCTGTATTATATTTCTATTCGTTGATTTATTATACATCTCAATCAAAAAGGTGACTAATCTATATATATAAAAGAGATTCCCACCTATATAGATACTCATCACGATATCTCTGGAACCATAAGGCGTAGCAACTTGAAATATGGTAGGAATATTCCTTTCGCCGAGTAGAGGTCAGCTAAGAACGGATTTTACGAAATTCAACCCACAAGGGGGGTTGCGGGGGCAATTGCTAGTGATTACATATTTTTATAGTTAACGTGTTTAAACGAACATATTTTTATCATAGTGGAAAAGCCGTGAACATGAAGTGTAAATGATTCCATGACTTTCCGAATATTAGTTAAACAGTAGCGCACTATTGTTGACCATTGATATCCTGTAGTTGAGGTCCCTAAGTGAGTTTTATGCTTGTCTATTAACATCTGACAAAAAACCTACAAACTCCAAATACACAGAATAATAATATTACCGTTTGACGCGAGTAAATCATCGACCCCATAGGGAGGTTAATGGTCAATCTAAACTACCAAATGCTTGAGTCTCTAGAGATCCTAAAGTTTCTTCTCAGCCTCGGGAGCAATTTACTACATTGAGGCCATGATGAGAAAATTGTTCGAGTTCCTTCAAGCAATTGCGTAAATGATTCCGCAGGTAAGTCTAATGTGGAAGTCGTTAAACGTGAAATCTGTGCCCGTAAGTTTCAGCGATATATGTAATCTGTGGTACCTAGTAGTAAGCGTTCCTTGGAACCACTGCAATGTACTAAGATGATTTGTTTAGGAATATGAGGCTATGTTTTATAGTAGGTACATCTACATTGCACCCGTGTGAAGCCGGGGCGCGTTGCTAGTATGAAATAAAATGAAAGTGAATTCGCGAGTCCCTGAGGCATAGAGAAGACCCATTTCTGTGTCTGTTTCACTGATCATTTTTTTTATAGGCATGTAGGTGATCAGCCTTCTAAGCCATGCCCGACCGAAACAAATTGTTTTATAATCTTGTTTTCCCGGGATTCGAACCCAGGACCTCCTAAACGCGTCGCACTTACCACTGAGCCACGGTGGCGGTAAATTAGAAATGAATTGAAAGAACCATTGATTGATGCTCTGCCTATTATCAAGTAAGAGTTCCAAGATCTGTAACTTCCACGTTTACACGCAGTTATTGCATTGCTTAATAGTCATAAACCCTAGGTTACACTATCACTTGCTAGCACTACTTCCTCGAAACTTACCGAACAGACACGTTCTTCCTGTCAAACGTATTGTTGAATACCTAGGTGTAAATTCTTATCATTATATATTATAGTTATCAAACAATTAAGATCCAGTTATTGTTTGGTTTAAAGAATCTCTTAGATGATGATCTTTGATTGGGTTGTCATTTTGATGATATTTGTTTGTCTATTAGATAATATCTAATAGATATGTATCTTGTTATGTAAAATCAATCAACAATAAAATAAAAACAATCTACAGAAAGTATTGCATGCAAATAAATCTTGCATGCAATACTTTCTGTAGAAAATGTATCAAATACTTAATATAAACAATTTCATTTGTAATTGCCTTGCCATGCCATATATACGATAAATGACACGATGTGAAAGATATCGAACCGCTTACGAGAAATATGTACATAATAAAATACAACAAAGTACCCGTCTACTTCAGTTACAAATACCGAATTATAAAAATGTTACCATTTATTGTGGGAAATTATGATAATCGCTGCGTAGTATGTTATTAATAATGTGCGGCTGGCATTCGCATTAGCATTTACATTTGTTAGAAATGGTCAGTCTAGTTATTACATTTTTATGTAATGTACGTGCTCCTGTTTGATTTATAAAATTAATAGTTTGATAATGTATGATTTCGTATAATACTTCTTGACAAATTATATATGTAAAGACATTCCTTAAATTTCTATCATTAATGAATAATTTTATTTTACTTAAAACTATATTTCACAGCCTTTTCGGTTTACCGATAACTTTACAACAAGCAAGAAACTTGCTTGGTTTTTTCGAAGTAAAAGTTTTGTTTAGTTTCGTTTTTATAGAATTAACTAGCTGACCCGGCAAACGTTGACCCCATGTAAATAATTTCTAAAAAGCAGGGGTTGGTGATAAAAAATTTAGGGTTGTATGTATTTTTTAATGCCACATTATAAAAAAATAAAAACAAAAAATATCGTCCAAAAAAAAAAAATTTTAAGGGTGAACAAACCTTATCACTTAGGGGTATGAAAAATATAATAATAAGATAGTAGCCGATTCTCAGACCTACTGAATACGCATATAAAATTTGGTAAAAATCGGTAAAGCCGTTTCGGAGGAGTACGGTAACTAACATTGTGACATGGAAATTTTATATATTAGAAGAAAGATAAAAGAAGAACGTTTCGCGAAAAAATGCAGTAGTCATAATGCGTTACTCCATGTCTACTAGGGAGAATGTAATGCATTCCTCCTAATACGGCATGGAGGGAGAATTTATACTTTTTCCTTATTGAAGAGATACATAATAAAAAATAGTACGTCGTTACATCGTTCCTGAATAACAAATGATTCTCGAGAATAAATGAGAATCACGAGTGCATTTCGGCAAGCAAGTGTGAACTTAAGTTCTTTAAGGAGTTAACCTAAGCTAAAAGTATTACCAGTTCTAACATTTTGGCATATTCCACTTATAAAATTGTATTTACTTTATAGGATATTTCTAATATAACGATATTTTGACAAATTCCATGTTTAAAATCGTATGACTATTGCTATTTTAGAGCATTAGGCGTCCCTTCAGATATCAATAATTCTAGACACTATTGTCTATTAAAACGGTATAATATGTATGATCGTTGAAATAATTTTAACCGCAATATATAAGACAATGAAGCAATTTTCTTTTGTAAATTTTCAACATGAATTGAAACGTGTTATGAGTCATGAATTTAATAAGTCTCCCGCTGCGTTTAAATGAAAAGTTGATTTAATTTAGTAGACTCATTGTTTAATATTGAAACTTTCATGTATTTTGCAAATAAAATTTTACTCAGCTATGAATTGAAAACAACAGTACTGTACAGTTATTGCCTGTCACACAACATTTCTTATTCTTTCATAAAATTGAATTAAAGACTAAACTGACCGTTGTATACTTAAATTGACTACAATTAAAGTTACGCCATTGTTGGGGTAAATATAAGATTCCCATCTGAAAATGATGTCATATCTAAATTCTTATCAGTAAACTGCTCACTAAGGGAGGGTATTAATATTGCACGCTTCTTCCGACGACGTCCGACGCATCTTGCACTTGATCTTGCTTGATGTTCACTATTTCTTAAGACAGTCTGATGTTTCTATATTACATTAACTAGTAACTTCTAATATTTTTATTAATTTTCGCGATATCCATTTTGTTGTATAAATATATCGATTTGGTATGATTTGTACACATGTCCATTATAAATTACGTTTCGATATATGGAAAACATGTCTATTTTGATATATATAAATATCGGTCCTTTGGAGAATTCAGAGAGTTTTCGGATAGTCCTCTGATGTTTGAAAAGGGAATATTGAGTTAATATCATTTATGAAACCGTAAAGTTTTAATCATGTTCATGTGTTTCATTAAAGGTATACTTGCTGACTAATTTAACTCGTATTCTAACAAATAACAGTATAAACCGCATGTGGTGTCCCTTAAGGCCCAGAATTCGCGACGCGCCTCTTCGTGCGGCTTTATCATACAAAGCAAACTGAGTTGGAGTGGGCGTGGTTAATTCTGATGATGCTGAAATTCATATAAACAAAATAAATCTACTACCTACTAGCATGGAACGTTACGTCTATAGAGACGTCCGCTAACGACGAACCATAGCAAAATTTTATTTATCAAAAAATTGTGTAGTTTATGACCGAAGCCGAAGTTATAGTATATATCTAACTAGCCCCAGCTTCGCCCGGTGCAATGTAGATGTACATTACACAAAAATACTCGCTGATATTGTAGCTTTCTATTGGTCAAAGAATTTTTAAAATCGGTCGAGTAGTTTTTCAGTTAAATCATAACAAACAAAACAAATCTTTCCCCTTTATAATATTAGTATAGATTACTTCAAATTGGAACTCAACACACACGAATAGTCCCGAGTCTTTTCGGGCGAATCGGTAGACCACAGAGTTCAATAAACTCATAAGGAAAATTACTCAAAATACTGGAATATGATTTATTAATGTCAAGCTATTGTGTATGTACGACAAAGACATAACAGAAAGACATTATTGTTTTATCTTACTGTAATCAATCTTTTTTTAATACTATGTAGAAGCAAGACAAGAATCTGCAAATCATTTTGTTCACGATGAAAATAAATCAAACAGATCAAAATAAATAACAAGACATCGATTTTAATAAATAAACGTTTCTTTTGTATTGAACTCTGAGTTTTAAAAAAGATTTAATAATTATTTAATGCGGAGTGTAATTAGGTATCAGGAAAAATAAGTGTTAAGGAGATTTATTTAGAGGTAAGAGAAAGTCTTTTTATCGCACACACTCCTGTTATTCTCACATAAAAATATGAATAAAAATACGTATATCAATTATTTGTATTATCTTTTCGAAGGGCTCGTTTGCGCGTTCAGTAGATCACCTGCGTGCCCATCGATGGGTCGTGGGTACGAATCCCACCGGGATGACATGATTATAATTTATTGTAAGCTGTCTTCCCCACGTCTGGTAACTTCGGGTATTGAACGGGTGGGAGGAATATCGAAATTCCGACCGGGTAACGAACCCCCGTTCGTTGATGGAAAAAACCATGAAGTGCATATTGCGCGTTTCGGTTTCAGTCTATGTAGTTCCGAATGTTCGAAGTATAAAGTAGGTCGATGGCGCATCATTGACTGATGTTCTTTGGCTGAACCTCATGCTCGTATGTCGATATCTGACATAAAAATAAACTTCATTTTCCCCATCAATTCATGTTGTTTTAAGCAAAATTTATCGCCGTTCGATCGCAGCTGTATTAGCTGTCTAAACTTATTTATGAATATCTTTAGAATTTCAGACATATACGTAGAGTTGTTACGTCAAAGATAAAATATCGTTAAAAGTTTTAAAGTACATTAATTTAATTACTATGTAAATATCAACAGCTTTTACGACTAATGGAAAGCGTATAAGTTATTTATCTATGTTCTATTAGACTATTTTACGTAATAGTAACTCAATTTTTTTAATGGTATAAAACGAAAATAACGCGGTTTATTACTTTAGGCTCAAATTACTATCGAAAAAGTTTTTGAATGGTCCATCTGTCAGTTGTATGAGAAATCCACATGACTGCTCGACGATACGAATCCTTTTTCACAAGTTGTTTGTGCTAGACCCTCTGTTCTTTGCAGAAATAATCACTATGCTGTATATTTTTAGGGTTCCGTACTCCGTACCAAAAACGGAACCATTATAGGATCACTTCGTTGTCCGTCTGTCAAGACCCCTTTTCTCATGAAAGCGTAGAGGTTAATGCTAAAATTAATATCATCAGTGAAAAAAATCAAACATCTAAAGTGGACGCAATCTAAATTCTAAATATACGGCTTTTTATAATCCGTTTATGCCGCATATTTTGACACTCGCAAGGGAATCAAAACCTATAGGGTACTTCCCATTGACCTAGAATCATGAAATTTGGCATGAAATAATATCATGTAACACAAGTAAAGTAAAATATCCGAAACCATACATTTGTAGTTTTTTTTATTTTTCTTGGGAAAGTCTTTACTTAACTAAAAGTTTGTACGGAACCTTCGGTGCGCGAATTCAACTCGCACTTGACCAGTTTTTTTTTGGTATAGGAGCCTTCCTACAAGTCAGCAAATTCTTGCAGACAAGTCTCGTAATGGTTAGCCAAATTCTTCACGATAAAAGGAGTAGTAGATTAAATGGGTCCGACTTTAGATTCATTTTTGAGAGAAACAGAACAGGCTCTCATTCACTTGTTACTTCCATTGACAGCGGCGCTAGCCCATTCGGCTTCAAAAAAAACTCGTACTACTTACCACTAAGAAAGATGAGGAAATTGATTATTTTACCACTATTTATAATCTATGTACTATGGTTATGTCTAAGCCATTACATATAAGTAGCGGAAGTTGTAAGAGGTGAATTTGTTGTTTATTACTGGAGAGGGATGGAAAAACTTTACGGTTACTGCCATGTCTCAAGTTAACGCCTCAATTACTGGAATTATGTACTTTGTTTTATACAATAAACGAGTACCTATTAGCACAATGAAACATTCATAGTTTGTGTTGCTTTTAGTAAATGTTTACTTAGTTATTTCACATATTATAACAAATTTATAATAAAAGTCGAAAAATTACAAAGGGCTTACAAAAGAGGATTTTCACTATATTTTTTATTTGATGGACTATGTAAAAAAAGCCATTACCTATTCAAACAAAATCAATGTAAGTATCATTCCTAAACTATTCGTCGATTATGATAAAATTTTGGTAAGTTGTTCTGCATACGCCCGCGAAGGTTCCTGGCATCCTTTATGTGCCATAGAAACTCATGCCGGGTACAGAAGTAAATAAATATGCAATATGTTAAGTTGTGAGGAAGGAAAAGTAGTAATTATAGACAAAAAAAAAACTCTCCCAGATTATATGAAGCATAAATATGTGTGGAAACAAATTTTACCCTCTGTAAGTAATTATTTAAATTTGACGAAGTTTTTCAAGCTGTTCTCAAATCATTAACGTTATTATTTTTGTTCATTTTGTAAGTTTCTTTCAGTTCTTCTTCTAATTGTAGATACTAATCATTATTGTTAAGTTACACCTTTACATGTTTACATTGTTTTTTTTGTTAACGTATAAGTTATTTTTCTATCATTTAGAAATAAAGAATTGAATTGGATATGAAAAATAGCCATATTAGCGAATGGAGTTGAGTTTAGGCGGTAGATGTAAACAGGAGTAGTTGACTTTTGGAGTCCAACGAATAACTTTCAAACAAGGAACAACATTCTATTCTAAACTAAATATAACCTACTTTATTATATCTTTAACTACTCTGACCTATTACGTGAGTAGCAATTGAAGATCTTTTGCTATTACGAGTCACGGACGCAATATTACTCCATTGTATAATATTATTTATGGAAAGCTTTTTAATTTCTTTCCGAAGAAACTTTTCTTATTTTGTTGTGGAAATTATGAAGCGGTATTTTTTGCGACTCATTAGGGTTTTATTGAAAAAGTTTAAACGTAACCTGGATAACAAATTGTTTATTGTTACGAGGTCCAATAAATGATTTTAACTACAGAGTTACAAACCATGGAAGTGTTTTGCAAGTATTTATCACGTTGCGTTGAATGTTGATTTCGAATATTTTCTTTTATTTTTTTATGGCCAGTCTTAACTTTATTCAAGTAAGCTTTTACAAGTACTTTTGAATCGTCGATTAAAGGTCGACGATTCAAAAGTACAAAAATTAGGTCGACAGCGTATCTTTGACTGATATTCTGTGGCTGTAAAAAGCCTACCGAAAAATACTTGCAGAGTTTATGATAAAAATGTAGGTGTTCTTACAGGTTAGGCATATGCTAGCAAATTCGACATTTACATATCTTAATACTTGTAAAACTTTTACCGACTTAATAAAATTTATTAGGTATTTATATTATTTATCCCAACGTTTCGAATGCTTTCCAGCAGCCGTGGTCAGTCTGATTTGGGGTCGGCGCAGTATGTTCTCTTTTTCCATTCTCTCCTTTCACTCGCCATATCATCAGTCACACCTCTCAAACACATATCATTCTTCACACAGTCAATCCATATTTTTTTGGCATCTCTCTTCCCCTATACCTGGGTGGGTATTCAATTTTTTTTAACAAGTAGGTACATATATACATAAATCTGTATATATAAGAAAAAAGCTTATTATGATTTAACTTTCTTGACGGCTTTTTAGAAAATGCCAGACTAAAAATTGACCAGCAAAAATTTTATACCTACATATATTTGAGTTGATTGAAAATCTATATATAATCTATTTTCTTTCTATTTTGGAATTCAAATTCGAAGGAACATTGTCTTAATGTGTAAGTTTGAAGCTTTCAATTAAAACAAGGTAAATTACATATTTGTCAAGTCTTAAGATATTCCAAATTTCTATTGAGCCCACTCATTGATTGAACTTGAAATTTCCGACAATTATACGAAAGTTCGATCATACCCTTTTATTGTCGATCTTCAAATAAGACTCAATGATAAAATCTTTGTCTTCGCGGTAAAAGCATTTATTGTAATGAAGATTGAATGCCTTGTATGTACGGTATAAATAAATATTAATATATAATTAAAAATTTAATAAAACTAGGTTGGCAACGCACCCTCTCCTATAATATATATGTAGTAGTTTATTATATATTATATTATAGTACACGTGTATAATCGTAGTTTGAATCAACTAAATAAAAAAAATATTTTAAAGCAAAAAACAAAAACCGACTTCAAAACTACAACATGCACTAAAAACATGTAGTTTTGAAGTCGGTTTTTGTTTTTTGCTTAAAAATATTTTTTTTTCAAAGTTTTTGTAGGAAGTGTATGTATTTAAGTTCCTTAGAAGAATCCTTAGATAATAATTTAGTAGACCTACCACTAAACGTCCTGCTCAAATGAGACAGCGCCGTGAAAGGAACCACAAAGCAAAACATCATCTACGTATAAGTAAATTTATGTTATTGTTGTTTTTCTAAAAAAGCACCAAACCAATGCCGATAAAAAATTGTACCACCTTTGTAATATCCCCTACCAAACAAAAAAGAATCATCCAAATCCATCCATAACTTGCAGAGTTATCGCGTAACAAACATACAAAAAAAAAACATACAGACGAATTGAAAACCTCCTCCTTTTTTGAAGTCGGTTAAAAATTGAAATATTCCTGCTTTCTAATGACATTTGTAAAAAGCAATGTGTTAATATATTTAGAACCTCTTTATTTGAAATGACTCAAGTTTAACTAGAATTTTATATTTTTGAGTAAGTAATAAAATCATAAAACAAAGCTTGCCAGCTTGGTAAGGTTTATCGTCACCAATCGGGATTAAAATATAAGCCGTTGGATAAAATTTAAATTTTTCAGTAAAACAATAGACTTTTTGGTAACTTAGACTAATAAATTCAAAGGACAATTTTTACGCTTGGTTTCCTCGCTGTGATTCTGAATTTAAGTGGACGGTTTGAACAGAATTTCAATTTGAAAGTGTTGACGTGGACATATGAAGGTATTTTCATCGTGAGAGGAGAATCTTTCTCGTAAATACTCTAACCCTATATGGAAAGTGAAATAAGCTTTTTAAAATTCTGTTTTTTTGTACCTATATTCAGCGATTACTTACATATTTATTAAATGGAGTATAGTTACGAAATTCTTATGAATATATTATTATGTTATTTTAATGTAAATATATTTTGTCTCCCATTAGGTTCTTTTTGTAATCACTATTATTATTATTTTCTGTGTATATGTAATGTTAGAAAAATGTTATGTCTACGTCTAATGTTACGCCAAATAAGGATACTAATAATATTGTTTGTTCGATTTATTTCGTAACATCAAACTAATTTAATTAGAAGAAAATTAGCGCTCCATCACGGAATGACAGTTTGGAAGTTACATTATTCTCGATCGTAACATGGACTGTGAATGTTGAATGCTGTAGTACCTATAACTTTATAACTTACTAGCAATTGCCCCCGCAACCCCCCTTGTGGGTTGAATTTCGTAAAATTCGTTCTTAGCTGACCTCTACTCGGCGAAAGGAATATTCCTACCATATTTCAAGTTGCTACGCCTTATGGTTCCAGAGATATCGTGATGAGTATCTATATAGGTGGGAATCTCTTTTTATATAGATTTAGAAAATGCCTCTTAAGTCCTAATATGATCAAAGTGTACACTATAAATGTCACCATTTAAAATTTAACAATAAAATACATACATCAAAAATCTCAAGGGTTTTAAGGATGTGCAAAAAATTAGTCTACACCTTAACTAGTAAGTTTTATAATGAATATAAACTAAACACATAATTAGTCTTTATATAGATTCCATATCCATTCTTTACAAACAAATTGTACAAAAGTTAAATGAGTATGAAAGCTATATTAAATTAGTGAAGCAGTCGACTTGACCTGGCCTGGATGTTCAATATGAATGAATCCGCATTTATTTCTCGGTATTTGATCTCATCCCTTACGTGACAAGAAGCCTAAGGCGCCATGTGGCTGGATCACACATGATCATAATTTATTATATCTATACATTTACTCTAATCAGACCGGGTGAGAATTTGAACGGAACTGTAAATTATTTAGTAGGTATTAAATGAAATCACATGTAAGTGGTTTGCTACGATTGGAGATGTAATGTTAAAGAGTCGTTATTTTATAAACTATTTGACGTATGGACAGAGTGAATATTTTTAGACTCCAATACAATTTTTTTTTCAAAAAAAAGAAATAAAAATATTCTGTATCACCCTAATCACCTAGCTGTATGAAATATACTTTACGACCTATTCTGATACCTACCAAATATGCATTAAAAATCGGTGGATTCGACAAACAAACACCGTGACACGAATTTTCGTTTATAAGGCAATTAAGAATTTTAAAAATCGGTCCAGTAATTTTTGAGTTTATTTATAATATACAAAAATACAAATTGGAAGACCTTTGCTAAGATTTAAGGACAACATAAAGCGTGATTTGGCCTCATTCGCAATAGATTCAGCAAACTGGGAGCAGCTCGCGGACGACAGGAATACGTGGCGTCGACTTATAGGTGCGGGCCGCAAAGTACATGATCGCAAATGGTTCGAAACCTTAAGTTTTAAGCGAAACAAGCAACATCAAAGTGCGGAGTCTATACCGGATGGACATTTTAATTGCGACATCTGTGGCAGAGCCTGTCGCTCCAGGATAGGCCTCTTTAGCCACAGAAAGCGTTGCAAAAATTTATAAATTAAACCTGCCTCAATTGACATTGCTTTTAAAATAATCAATCAATGATTTAAGGGCCAAAGAGAGATGAAATATACTTTACGACCTATTCTGATACCTACCAAATATGCATTAAAAATCGGTGGATTCGACAAACAAACACCGTGACACGAATTTTCGTTTATAAGGCAATTAAGAATTTTAAAAATCGGTCCAGTAATTTTTGAGTTTATTTATAATATACAAAAATACAAATCTTTCGTCTTCATAATATTAGTATAGATTAATAGTATTAGTATAGAAATAAAATATATCTAATATATAAAATTCTCGTGTCACAGTTTTCGTTGCCATACTCCTCCGAAACGGCTTGACCGATTTTGATGAATTTTTTTGTGCTTATCCGGTATCTATGAGAATCGGCCAACATCTATTTTTCATCCCCCTAAATGTTAGGGGTAGTCCACCCCAAAAAATTTTTTTTAATTTTTAGACAAAAATTTTAATTTCTATTTTTTTATGGTACAACATACAAAAATACATACAACCCCTGCTTTTTTGTCAAAAAATCTTGACCCGTGCGAAGCCGGGGCGGGTCGCTCGTAATATATATAAACAAGCCTATAGCATTAACGAAGATTCGTAAAATGAATTCCTTTTTCAGAAAGGCCGTGAATGTGATTCTATTATAATGTCAGTTATTGAATTATGTTAAATTTATAAAATCCACAGAGCAGACTAAATTTCAGCCTTTATAGAATCAATTTATTTTATCTAACATCAAAGCTTTTGAGTGTGGAAGTAGGCGCTGTGTGTTAATGTATTGATTCAATTTGAATATGTTCGACACTCTTGTAAAAGCGAAGTAAACAATCTAGTTTAATTAATTTCATTATAATGTAAAACGTGTCTTCATATTATGTATTAAATACTTATCTAATAATTAACTCTATATAACACTAGCAACGCGCCCCGGCTTCACTCGGGTGTAATGTAGATGTACTATACACAAAGCCTATGTTTCTCGCTGATAATGTAGCTTTCTATTGGTGAAAGAATTTTTAAAATTAGTCCAATAGTTTTTGAATTTATTCATAACATACAAAAAAAAATCTTTCCTATTTATATTATTATAGATAAATAATAGATTAAAAGTTTAGTTAAAAATTAAAGACGACTTTAAATGTGATTTATTACGTATAAGAACCTTGGGTAACAGTAATCAATACTTTTTTTTTAATCTGCAAAAATATACTTAAAATGTACTGTTTATTTATTGATTTAATGTAATATGACAATGTAATTTGGCACTGGGATTGGATTGGGGTACCTCAGTTATCACTAACAATCAAGAGGTTCCGCTGTCAACAACTGAGATAAAAAATATGATTATTTTTTATAAGGGGTGACTATGCGTACTCCAAATGGCCAATATTTTACGTACAATAAGGGTCATCTTACGCCGAAAAATGTAGACGGCTGCCATTAATTTCGTGCCGAATAAGATAATGGGGGACGGCTCGGATAAAATTCTGTTAATATCTCATAGTACTTCAATTTCAGGAGGCTGGTGATCTACAAGGTTATTTTAAAATACGAAATACCCTTCCTTTTTGGGTCGTCTCACCGTATATACGGGATATGTCATTAAACCTGTTAATTTTTGCATTGTAAATTAATCAGTAAATCAGTGAAATTATTAAGAACAGTTAAAGTGACAAAAAGTACTCATTACTTTTAAAAAAAAAAATTCTATTTGATTATCACTACATCACTTTTATAAAAGAAAGTGCTCCGCCGCTTCTGCCTGTCTGTCTGTTCGCGATAAACTCAAAATGGGATGTATCTATCTTTTGAGAATAGCTTAAGTGACTTCCCGAGTCCCCTACTGGGGCATTTCTGCGTCTGTTTCACTGAACATTTTTCTTTACAGGAAAGTAGGTAATCAGCCTTCTGTGCCCTGCCCGATTGAATCCTTTTTTTTATCTTGTTTCCCCGGGATTCGAACCCAGGATCTCCGGTGCTAAACGCATCGCGCTTACCATTGAGCTACGGAGACGGTTTAAGGTATATCCATACGATTTTTTTAGAAAATCTTCTAAAAAAATGGTCACGTACAATGCAGTAATACTTGAAGGCTATTGAGACGGAGACAGAATTAATCCTTATCAACTTAATTTTATTATATTTTTTTACACCATAGAATTTAAATGAATATCTTAGGAGTTATCGCAAAAAACGCGCTACGAATCCTACGACAGACAAAACATGTAGGCATAATAATACACTTCTATCCGTGCGAAGGCGGTTGCTAGTCTAACATAAAAAAGATTAGTTGTTGGGTTAAATATGTAAAGGGAAGTCGGTAGGAATCAACTTGTTAAAATTTCTCTCTACTGATTTTTACTGTATATACTTTTTAACTATATACCTACAGGTAAAATTTTACATTCAAATCAATATTTTCTATCTAATTTTTTGTCTTTTCTGCACCTACGTAGTCGGCTACGGCGTATCGCTGACATGTCTACGAATAATCTTACCTGCTACGAGACTTCTACAATAATAATTGTTACTTCGCTTTCCTTCTACTTCAATCATTATATTCATTTCTTGTCACCAAAGGAAAGTTTTATTCCACCGCACTCACTTGGGTCGACAGTCGAGTATTCGTCATCTATGAAAAACTGTTTCTTTGATCTTGACAAATGTCTTCAGACACTTGGGGCGCTGGGATTTCTGTCCTTATAACCTAAATGTTACTGAAACTGTGTTTTATTTTTTTAAGCCAGGTCAAGAAAATTATGTATTTGTTTTATTAAACGGGAACTTCCACAGTTCAAAAAGTTGTAATAAGTTTTTCAATTGATGTTTGACTTCAATATCTACTCATAATATAACATTCATGTAACCTGTTTTCAAGTATTTAAAGAGACTTGCGAATATTTTCTACGTAATATATGAATGGGGTCAAAGGTTCGTTGAAATCCGAATAAAGTTAAAATTAATTCACCATTATTACATATTTTTCTGTGAATAACAATTATGTTATGTTATTAGTTAAAGATAATATTTTCCTATATGAAACATAATATTATCTTTAACTAGGACAAAGTTGTAGACTACTTTTCATTTTTATACCGGGGAAACAGCTTAGTTTTGTCATGCGCACCGAAGCTTGCTTTTATACTTACTATGTACCCGTAAGCACAATATTACGTGAATATTGGTAGAGATTTTCTAATGTAACCCTCAAAAATGTACGCTATATGTTCGTATTTGGATACCAAAATGTATTTATTCACCGACATTTTTAAACTACTCTAATATAAACACATTTTTATGATGAACGAATTAAA
The DNA here is from genome assembly GCA_905404175.1 of Anthocharis cardamines. Classification (NCBI taxonomy): domain Eukaryota; kingdom Metazoa; phylum Arthropoda; class Insecta; order Lepidoptera; family Pieridae; genus Anthocharis; species Anthocharis cardamines. The sequence goes on from FR989964.1 coordinate 7,945,245, forward strand.
AATATTATCTTAAGATTGTTTAAAATCAAGTCAGTTACGATTAGATCTCAATTTTCAAGCTTTATGATTTTAGTATGTAATCTAGGAAGTTGAAACACATAAGAAAAGTTGCCATATTCCAGTAATTGAATTTCATTTCCACATAGACTTCTGTTTCAATCATTGTTCCAATGTTTTTACAAAACATCATCCATCACGGCTTCCCACAATCAAATACAGAGGACAATATAAAAACGTTTATATCTGGGAACGAATCGAGGAATGTTTTTGTTTACTTGATCTGGTTATTTCTTCATCGTTGCCTCCAATTCATCATAGTGGCCTTAATATTTGTTGGGGCCGAAGAAACATACCCACCTGACGGGAATTTATTCATGTTCCCGTGAAATATTATGACTTGGAAAAATCTTTTATTGCTCTTGTATCCGTCCGTTTATTATTCATAATAATCAATAGGGATTTTCATGTGAGTAATGTTATTGCTCACACAAAATATATAATGATTTGATTACGCTACATTTAGGTCACGACTTAAATTCTTGTCTGAAACTGAAAATGCAAGAAAAGTTACTCAGCTGGACAGAATAAAGGGCCAGTTACCATATTCAAATTTGGGTTTTTTTACCTAACAATATTATTTTTTTTTATATTTAGACAGCTGTTTGATATCCCACCTGATAGTGAATGATGATGCGGTCGGTTTATTTCATTAATTAAATCTTTTAACGTAAGGTTTTTCAATATTCCGCTGCCGCTTCTGTGGCTCACTGGTACGTACGTTGCGTTTATAAAGATGTCTTGGATTCGCATCCCGAAAAATTAAAAAAAAAATTGGTTGGTCGGGCTCAGAAGATTGATAACCTACTTGCCTGATAAAATGTGTCTACCTAGGAGACTAGGAAATTTACTTACTTTACTTTTATTAAGTGTTGAGAATATTGTTTATTGTATTTTTCATTTGATGATACGCATTGTTGCGCGTTCTTATACAAGTTCATATAATTCATACGAGTATTCCTTTGTGTCCATCCTCACGTCTGCTTATACGGGTATTTAGTACAATGGACAGCTATAAGCCTCTGTATTATGTTGCCACACGCTATTCGTTAAGATCATACTATTTATTATATAAAATAATATAGTATATTTTATACACCAATATATATTATAAATCATAGACTTACCTACATATGTAATTGTTGTGAAACTATTTTATGCCCACTATTGTGGATATGTACGGTATGCGGTACTTTTTAATATAATTAAATATAAGGATTTATTGTCAAATATACTCTAACTAAATAAAAGTTAAAAATAACTACGTAAACTATTACAAACACTATCCAGTAGACATTTAATATATGTACAATTAAAAATCTTACACCCCTAGACGGATCTCAAATATAAACTTTTATCGAATTGTAATATATATGTATGTATCATCGCTGTATTAGATTATTTGAGTAGGCTTCACAATATTAGGTTTTGATATAAAGTTATATAAAATGTTCTTCTTTAAGTCCAGGAAGAAAAAGAACAATATATTTAAGTGATAATATGCGTTACTTCGCAGTTTGAACAAGACTTCGGGCGAAGTTTCTTCAAAATGTTCCTTTACTAATATTATACTTAGTCATTACTTGAGCATCAACTTGGAAACAGTCATTAAGCTAAATCAAAGACTTAATGTTACTGAAGATTGTTATCCTTCGCCAAATATTACGGTTATCACGCGCTTATTAATGTTTTTGGTATCAAACTAGCTTCATAAGTTTTAAACCTAATAATCGTTTAAAAATGTCATCATACAAAGTTAGTTTTATTTTCACAACAAAATTTGCAAGAAAAATTCGCGCCTGTCGAAGCTCGCAAGTCCTAAGGTGAAATTTATAAGCGCTGTTTTATAAGATGTGTCGGATATGCATTTTGAGCCCTCTTCTTCTTTCTGCCCTATTCCCTTTTTTTATTTGGGGCCGGCGCAGTATACTATTCTCTTTTTCCATTCTCTCCTTTCACTCGTCATATCGTCAGTCACACCTCTCAAACAAATCAATCCATGATTTTTTGGCCTCCCTTTCCCCTATTTTATTTAAATTAATTTAAAATAATAATAGCCATTAAAATAAAATATTTTTTGAATAGCCTTTTCTTTATTTCACTAATCATTTTTAAAAAGACTCTTTTTTTAAACGCAACAAAACATTTTTAATTTCATTTATATATACGGTAATTAATTACTCTTATGTTTTCCGTAAATCTTTTTTAACCATACTTAATGAATTATAATCGATGTTCACATCCGACAATATCGAAATGACAGATTTACGAATACTTTCTCGCAAGTTGTCTGTGCTAGGCCCTCTGTTTTTTTTACATAAATCCTACTGTAAATGTATTCATGTTCCAGTTAATTTTCCTTTACGTGATCCGAGTTAGCAAGCTATAGCGAAATGATACCAACCCATAAATTTTAACATAGAACTCGTTAAATATATTTTTAATAGATAGCATTGTAGAGTGCTGGTGGGTATGAAATTCATATTTTGTTGAAAAGATTAAGAATTACCATTTTAGGAGAACCAATTGATTATATAACTGTATATAATGAGCCGGTTCTCTTTAAACGATGTAAAGATTATGTTACTTGTAATATTTTATAACAAAGCGTCTTCGGATTCCGAAAGCGATACTCAAATGCACTAAAGTTGTTCTTTACAACTAAAGAAAACAAAACTCTTCGCTTCAAGCATCGTTATTTTTATTTTATTTTGTAATTTTAAGATAACGAACAGCTGTATAATATTAGGATAAAATTAAAAACGGCCATTTAAAAGTTAGAACAGTCATGATGGCTTTATGTTGAATGCTTTTTTTAAGCTCAGTTCGTATAGGTATGTAGGTACTTCTGAACGTACATATTATGGTTTCATCCAATATCTGTTCTCGTTGATATTTAAAGGCAAACTAATCCCAGCTTAACTTTTTTAAACAAGATTTTAAAGTATTCAGACGATTGATTGTTTTGGACTAAGAAAAATGCCTGGTTATTTTTTCATAATTTTTGAATCCACAATCGTAGAAAAATAACATTGTACTTCCGTTTCCGTTATTCCTATAATCTTAAGTTTATATTCATGTTAAAGATAGTTTTAACTATCGCCATGATTTCTAGAACTATCTGAACATTTAAATAAAATACTTTATACCGGATATATAATAACAAATTTCCGAAAATCCCCCAAACTGCATAATAAAAAAGTATTTTTTAATAAAAGACAATAACACTAAAAACTTTGTTGTCTACATAAAAGTGGCTTGAGATTTTCAGAAAAATGTTCTCGGAAATCACAAACGCGAATGGTATTTTCTCCATTCCTCGGTTCGGAAGACACAACAGAAAGCATACCTTTTGTTACGCAAGTATGTACGAAATGTCGAATGAAATTCTATAGTACATAGATGTACGTCAAATACTTAAATGGTTTCATCCTAGTGCTTCTATGTCTGGACGTGCCGTTTCTGAATTTGAATTAAATGGTCGGTAGGATATTGAATTGCTATCTGTATTTATCATTATCTTATTGGATCATGTTTTTGAATATTTGAATATTATATTTATCATTTTCCTTGTTTGAGGGAGTGTCGTAGGATTAAATATGATGTTTTTTTGTTGAAATGGATATGCATGGAATTTATACAGAAATATTTCCGCTTCATTAAGTAAAAGATGAGAATGATAATTTGTCCTGAAGTAAAAGGGGACAGGGAAAGCAAAAATATGAGATACTGTTTACGAATCAGGACAAAAATATATCGGCCACGGAAACGCGTCAACAGCCTTATCGCCAACTTTATATTGTCACGAACACTATAAATTTCTCTTGATAAAATATATTTTGTTCAATAAATTAGTCCATGAATGTGTAAATATTGAGTCTCTTGAAAAAATACTCACATTCGTTTATTCGGGCTCCGGGACTTGGGGGCATTCTTAATTAAGATATTTATCTATACAAAGAGGAAAAAATTTTTTGTTTCTTTGTTTGTTTATTACGATTTAACTCAAAAACCACTCGACCGATTTTAAATATTCTTTCACCAATAAAAAGCTAAATTTTTTTCTATGTATCGACATTGCTCCCGTGCGAAGCCGTGGCGGGTCGCTAGTTTAACCATAAACAGTAAGGTCCTTAAGGTCTATTTATAAAAGAGAACTTCAGGGCAGAATCTGGTAAATAGCTTCTTGTTAGAAAAAAATTGTGAAACGAAGAAAATTAAAAAACGATTAATCAATAAAATAAAGAATTTCATACTCAGTGTGTGAGCCAGAAATTTTATACTAGAAAAGGCCAGAAAAAGTCGTAAAATTAAAAGATTTTTGTGATGCAATTAATAATAATTATATAGAATAAAAGTATTTTAAACACACAGAAACAAAAATTAATGTGTGCCTCAATATGCCCACTAGGGCATACTGAGACACACCTTAATTCGATATTATATTATAATCAAGGCTTAGCAATTGAAATCTTGACAGCAATCGAGAGACGAACTTTGTTATTGATCTGAAACTTCTGATGATGTAAGAAACTCCTCGGATATCCATTACTAATAACAATTAATCATATGGGTATATTATACTGTAACAATAGATTACCTTTACCGCTTGTTTGATATTGAGGATTGAGAGATCCTAGTGAAATAAATAAGCGATGACATGTTAAGATATCTTTATAGATTTACGGCGTCATTATTTATTAATTAGGAAATAATTTAGATTATGGCCTATTGTTTACTCACATCGAAATATTAAAAAAATATACTATGTGACTTTCTTACCCCTGAGATATTTCTATGCAAGAAATCAAATCAATCCGTATTCTGTCTGAGAAAGTAAAACGATCAAACACACTTGTATCTATAATATTTATAAAAGTTAGTAGAATTAGGATACTACATATATGATAATATTATGATGCAAGCCATAGATACCTATTAGGACAAATACAATACAATTTATATTAAATGACCGTACAGCTAAAGTAATTTCTGTGAAATTAAGATCACATTGGATACTAGCGACCCGCCCCGGCTTCGCACAGGTTTTTGACAAAAAAAAAGTTGGGGTTGGTAATAGAAGAGTGAAAATATAGGGTTGTATGTATTTTTTAATGCCACATTATAAAAAAATAAAAACAAAAAATTTCGTCCAAAAATAAAAAAAAAAATTTAAGGGTGAACAACCCTTATCACTTAGGGGTATGAAAAATAGATAGTAGCCGATTCTCAGACCTACTGAATACGCATATAAAATTTCATAAGAATCGGTCGAGCCGTTTCGGAGGAGTATGGGAACGAACATTGTGACACGAGAATTTTATATATAAGATAAAACAGGTGAGAGGAATATTGTTTAAGTCGGAAAAAGAACTTTTCAAAGATGAAGAAGCTGTGAGCGTTTTACAGTGTATAGATTTTTGAATGCTGGAATTAAGTAATAGGTCGGCAGCATATTATTGACGCTCTCTATCTAAGTGAGCTTCAGACTAGTTAATAGCATAATTTTCGATAAGTATAATAATTTTTCAAAAGTTATTTGTTCCAGGGATTATTACACTCTATTAAAAAACTTTACCTCTTAGTATGATTATTGATAAATGTATCAAGTATGTCATAACCTTTAAAATACAAAATATAATAGTAAGTTAAAATAAGTGATATTATATCTTGCAAAGGTATACGCCAACATACACATTTTTAATGTTAGATATCGACAGACGAGCTTGAGGTTCACTTGATGGTAGGTGATACCTCAACCACAGAACTCATGTTCTGTGGTGAGGTACCAATGATGCGTTGTTGACCTACTTTTTACTTCGAGCGTTCGGAAATTCATAAACTGAAACCGAAACGCACTAAACTGAAACTTCACGGTTTTTCCATCTACGAACGGTGGTTCGTTACCCGGTCGGTATTTCGATATTCCTTCCACCCGTTCAATGCTCGAAGTTACCAAACGTGGGGAAAACATGTTTACAGTTATAAACATGTCGTCCCGGTAGGATTCGAACCCACGACCCATCTATGAGCCCGTCCACACTTTAACTATCAAATAAATTACCTGCTCGATCCACAAACCGTAAAGGTAATTTAGGTATAAAGATACAAAGCTCAACTTCATAACATTCGAGAGTTTATTTCAATTTGAATAGAATTTTAATAAATGCGACGAGTAAGATTTAATAAGAATCAGCACATAATAATTTTAATTACGAAAATAATTTGATTTCTTTCAAATTGCTTTCTAGCTTCATACAAATGGAATTTTAATAAAGCCGTTTTTTAAACCTCAAGAAGAAATAAAACACGCAAAGAATAGAATAATTCAATTTAATTACATCTTTGGTAAGTACAATGGCTTGGGTCTCGTGGCCCCAGAAGACTTGGTTCTTTGGTTTAAGATATTTGGTGTTATACGTTACAAAATTTCTTATAAATAATTAATTATACAATAAGTAATTATAACATAGGAGTGTTTATACGTTATAACTAATATTCTGTAGAAATCCATTAATTTTCCAATTAAAGTATCATTTATAGTCTACTACGTCAACTTTTAAGGCCCATTTTCATGATACAATTTACTTGTACATTCAAGAGCAATTATTGAATGCAATAATTGACATCCAAGAATTGTAAGCAACTGTTTACACGCGGATATTCTGCGCTCTTTACACCAAGAAAAATATTGAAACAAAACTTGTATGACAGACCAAGAATGTTACGTGGTATTTAGTAATTTATTGATTCAATTTAATTGTACGCAACGGGCAAGAAACTTGCATCGCGTAAATGGGCCTCTACGTAGATCTCTTGAAAGAAATGTGCCTCGCCTTATGTATAGGTTACTTGAACCGGGATCCGTTCTACTCAGACCACTAGTTATTTTCTGTAATTCAAATTAGTAATAGATAATTTTTTCTCTTGTAACTTCAAAGTAGGTGCTCTTTTTCTAGGTTTTTCAAATTAAAGGGTCCCCAAACTAACGTACAAGTAAGTATAATATCAAGAATAAAATATAAATATGCCTTCGGATATATTACAAATTTCATATTTTGAATGTTAACACATACTTATAATCTTAACAAGAATAAAATATCTTTATAACTCAACATATTAATTAGTTTTGTAACGAATTTTTAAGATCATTGAAATACAGGAGTTCTATTTTCTTAAATATAGACGATTATAAATTACTTACATTAATCAGGTGTAACCTTAAAAACTCATATAATGTAACAGAACATACAAATACAGTGAATAATATTATGATCTTTGATTTTGACACAGATGTTATTAATGCGAATCCATTTGCTGGCTTATTGCGGGGACGTCTTCAGTTATGAGGCATGAAATTAGTTTAATTATCGATTATTTTACTTATTTTTCTGACAGAAACATATATTTTTAAAGAAATAATAATGTATGTATTAATTTATTTTAAGTTCACACTTTAATAAGGTTAGGCTCTGGTTTCCTAGTTAGGGAGTTCCTATAGGAGGCCAGTTCCTTTCCAAGATTCCAACAGTAAGAAAGGTACAAGAACAAAGTGACTTGTATGGCCTGCTTTGCAAATTTCACTTTTTTTTCTAAAAAGGGTTTCTTTCCTTTTCAGTTCGAATATTTATCTGTATCGTTTTAGTTAAGCACATGACATAGTCAGGTAGTTAGTTATCCCTACTTATCACAAGTCCCATATATTATTGCCAACTTTACCTTAATATATGATATTTTGATTTTTTTAGTACAAAATTGTACTAAATCCACAAAGTAATATCGTATTCTATTCGTATACAGCTTTTGAAAATAATTTTATATAAACTTGAAATTGGGCTGATTAACAATATATTTTACAAAACACGGAATGTCAATACTTGTTAGGTACTCCTTAGACCTATAATACGCCTAATATATGTTATAATGTAATATACAAAATTACTATCGTAATAGTATATAATATCAATCATGTTTATAATTTATATACACACTAGTTTAGTTACTTACAGATTATCTTCCGCTTATATGCAACAAGTAATATTTAAGAACTAATACGAGTATTGAAAGAATTATCGCTACTATACATTTGACATCTCTCACTCACTTATTGAAAAACCTATCTTCATCCCATTCATATTCATCACGACTTTCGCTTACATCTAAAGAGGTTTTTATACGCTTTCCTATACTCATTTGACATCACTACGTAAATCACTGGATTTATGCAAGAAGATAAGTATAAGAGGAGATAGGACGCTATGTTGCAGCCTGGATTGGGGTTCATTTCCCGTAGCATCTTCGTTATTGTTATCGGTAAGTGACAGATGCAAAATGATATCATGATCGCTATTATCATAGTTCCAAGTCTCCTGTCTTTTCGCGTGGGAAGAGAAAATTTTAACATTGCCATAGACTTTCGTAAAGCTGTTCTTCGGAGACCGCTATCTTTTCTTTTTATTTCGTCTCTAGTTTCAATTTGGAATGTCATTGCTTTTTGCGTGTTTCTAACTGGTTCAGTAAATTGCGATTCTGTGTTGTCACTGCTACTGACTTCCGGACCCGATACTTTAACTGACATTGAGTCTGATGATACTACGGATGAGAGTTCATCGCTGGATGGTAATTCTTTACATTTGTTCGTTGTTTTGGAATTCTTTGACGTTTTTCTAACGATGAAGAATATTCGTGTATAACATAGAATTATTGCTAAACACGGAAGCGTGAACATGGTAATAAAAAGCATCTTTTTCGGTGTTCGACCATTTTTGTCTGGGATAATAGAGCAGGAACCGATGTTTACGTCCAGTCCGAAACTGCCATATTTATCGAGCCATGTTGCTATTAAAGCTGAAAAAGATGTCATCCATATTGCCAACAACATCAGACCTATGTTCCACGTTTTGTACATCCTGCAATTAAAGTTATTGTATTAATTTTTTTTTATGTAGATATTGACAGACGAGGATGAGGTTCACTTGATGGAAGGTGGTACCTCAACCACAGAACATCAGTCAATGGTGCGCTGTCGACCTACTTTTTACTTCGAGCATTCGGAAATCCATAGACTGAAACCGAAACGCGCAATGTGCACTTCACGGTTTTTCCATCTATGAAGGTTGATTTGTTACCCGGTCGGATTTCGATATTGCTCCCACCCGATCAATGTCCGAAGTGACCAGAGGTGGGGAAAACAAACACAGAAAATTGTAAACATGCCGTCCCGGTGGGATTCGAACCCACGACCCATCGATGCGTACGGCAGGTGTTCTACCGAACGTGCCAACGAGCCCGTCAAAAAATATTATTAAATAAATTTTAATTTACTATTATTAGATGGTTCATAATTTTCTGTATGTGATATGTAGCCTTTTTGTCTTGGATCAATAATATAATAATACTATGTCATTGCTTTTTGTAGTAAAATCAAAGTTTTTCTAGATAATAACTAGGTATATTATCAATTAAAAAGTCTGTTTAAGTTAAACATTTAATTGCCGTCATTATGATTATCCTTTTTAACGACATCCAATTCTAATGAGTGTACTTCCTACCAAAATCAATATTATCGTTAATTTATAAGCATTGGAAGAAGAAAGTAAATAATTAGATAATTACACAAAATTACCTAACAGATTATTATTATTAATAAAAAAGTTGTTAAGTTTTTAATATTACCTACTGTTGTTTTGAAGTTCAAGAGTTCGTTCGCTCGCCATGCAGTTAAAAATAAATACATTAATTTATTTTTTGAGTTTTTTTTGACTGAATAATACTGGCTTAAGCTAACAAGATTACTTTTAGAACATATGTATATTCATAAACTTTCTGTTTGTGAATTCGGTGCAAAGGAAAGAACATGTATATATTTGAAAATACTGTCATATATATATTTGTAAATTTTTCATACATCTTTTTCACAAAAACTTACTTTGGGTAAAGCCTAGGATGTGCAATGATGACGTATCTATTAATTGTGATGGCTGTGACAGTGAGGAGTGAGGCAGCCACCAGCGCGTATCTCATCAGAGGGAACAATCTGCAGAGTAGTCGTCCATGTACCCAGGATTGGTGGATGAAGGTGGAAGCAGCCAGAGGCAGATTGAAGCAGCAGAATAGAAGGTCGGAGCATGAGAGATTTATAATGAATATCGCTGTTGCGTTGCGTACCTGAAAGTAAAAATGGCTTTGTAACATACATATCTATACTAATATTATAAAGAGGTTATATAAGAGCGTATATAACAGTAATTTGATTGTTTGTTACGATTTAAGTCAAAAACTACTCGACCGATTTTAAAAATTATTTTACTGATAGAAATATATATATTATCAGCGAGTAACATATTCTATTTTTTATACATATAAACATAAACATATACATCACGCCTCTTTCCCATTGGGGTAGGCATTCCATATGCTCCGATCCTTACATACCACTTCCGCTTCTTCTACTTTCATCAATGTATATAGTACATCTATTATAAATTGCACTCGCGTGAAGCCGAGGCGGGTTGCTAGTGTATATTCATTGATAATATGATTAATACTGAAATTATATTTTTTTTTTGTAGAGAGACAACCGAGCAGTTGGGTACTCGATGAAAGTAACCACCCTCGGATATCCGTAGCTCAAAAGTCTTAGATCCATTTTCTGCCTTTTAAAATTGTATTTATTTATTTCATGTTTTTGTCTCTCACTCAAATGACATTGGGATGAATCGCCTTTGTGTAAGAGATTTTAGGGTCTTATTATTCCTTAAAATAGAAAACTGTCGTTTTTAAGCTTGTCTTATGCATGGAGATATGGAATTTAATCTAGACATTAATTAAACAAAAATAGTGTCATGATATCAAATATACTGGCTGTTGGGTATTAAAAATATTTTATTATATCAATATTTTCCATACTTCTTACAAATAATAATATTATTGTATGATGGCACACTCATAAAATTAAATGTGATAAGGAAACGTAATTGATATAGTAATCCCATTTCGCGTAGTTATGGTAGCTATGATAAGATAAGTGACACGCTGTCTGCCCCACCTCAAAAGAATCGTATTAACACAGCAATTTTGTTAATTTATAGATATACATATATAATAATTTTGACAGATAATAACGTTGCTATGGTAACCGGATAAACAAACCGGGTTAAGAAAGAAGCGTGATAATAACTAATAGGTGATGAGCACTACGGTGTTACGGTGTATGAAAAATATTGATTTTATAAAAAATATATTGTGAGTTGTTCATTCAACTGTGCGCTTACATACAAGAACTTTTTTTTCTTCTTGTGGAAAGCTTCTGTAGTGAATAGTTCTCCAAAATAAACCTTATTTTCTTTTGGAATATTTTCAATTAACAAAACTAAACGTACACATATTTGTATGTGGCAATGATCCTGAAACGGTTAAGCAATCATGTAAGAGCACACGCACAACCTCAAATAAAAATTAGATTTATTTAAATGTTATTTTAGCAGCTCGTCCCGGTTCGCACGAAAATAATAAGACAGCATTTTCGATGAAAGCTCTCAGTCGGCCTAATTTCTTCCGACGTTTTGATCAATTATCGTCATATTTCAACAAATTAACACAAAACAATATAACACTATACGTATAAACCTTCCTCTTGAATCATTCTATCTATCAATGTAAACCGCAAAATCCGTTGTGTAGTTTAAAGCCCGCTGTACATCGCGCGCGAAAGCCGAGACTGGAGCCGTTTCGCATATTCTTCGTAGTTTCGCGCTTTGTTCCCCGACTTATATCGTTTTTTGCGTTAATTATGAAATTGTCGTAAACTACTGCGAGTGTCGAGTCATGAGTTCTTCGCGGATAAACACGCCGCGAAGAATCGGACCGTGATTCGTGGCCTAAGTGTAGAGCGCGCTTAAAAGATCTAAGCGTACAGAGGGACAGACGGCGACATTGTTTTATACTATGTAGAGATATATGGATGAAATGCTTCATTAATTATCTTAGTAAATAATGAACCAAGTAATAAGTTACCTTGCACATTGCTTAGTGTCCGGGGTCAAAGGTTCCCTAGTCTATGAAGTATGAACAATAATTAATTCTCAAAATAGACTTGTCTATTATAAGTACTCATCATTTATATTGTTAACGCGTCTGAGTTTAGCGTCAGTTTCAACTTTGAAATACGATACGTTATCTATAAAATATTTAACAAAGACTACAATAACAGAGTATAAACCTAATTAAGTGATTAGGGAAATAAAATCATTGTTTAAATAAAAAAAGGCGTAAGCCGGATGCTAATTTTTTTTTATTGACGTTCATAAGTGTGCATTATTTTACCTAAATTAATAAATTATTTGACTTTTGAATTTTAAATACTTTGTAGGAAGCGTGGTCACGGGTAAACTTCTAATGAATAGCGTTTAATCTATTGATAGCTTATTGATTTAAATATTTTTTTTCGTGGGGGAATCATCAGTCATACCCGCCACCCAGGTTGGGGTGATGGGTCAAAACGTCTCAGGCCTACCGACTACACGGTGGCCATCTTCTGCTCAAGAAGGCGCTGGGGTCTCCAAAGAAGAAACTTTCACGGTGTTCATTTAAATACGAGTAGTTGCGTGAACAGAAGACATCAACATTTGTTCCGAAATCTTATAAAATGTTATATTTTATTCCTAATAAAATATTGGTATAATGACTGTACTTTGAATTACTTGTCTGTGAAAACCTAAAGCGTCATTAAAATAACTTCTGCGTAAATGACGAAGACTCGATTACTACGTTTTATCGGCCTTTTGATGCGCTCAATAAAATAATTAACTTACACTGCTTATTATTTGACTAAACGCAAGGATAAATTAGGTGAAGGAACACAATTCAAAAATGTTGTTGGTAAATAACAACAATTATCATCAAATGTTAGATGCTGATATTGTCTAACTGTTAGACTCTAACACTATCTTGACTGACGCTACAACTACTACTTTTTTTATAGAGGTCATAAACCATTTCACGAACCAATAGGCGACGATTCAAGACCTAAGGTAAGACCCTGATTCGGCAGTGAGTAATTCTTAGGCAATCTCTGAATCATTTATTTTATAATTTGTGTATGACGCATATACCTATTTCAGTTTTTAATTACATCTACTGCAACCTTACTTTTATAATTTTTTTAGGCAACATGTTTTTCGTAATGGACACGACTGATTCAAAGTTTACTTGATAATTTATGAAGATTACTATTTTTTCCACCTTATTGTAGATTTTAAATCAAAACTGCCGAGAAGGTTTATCAAAAAATACATAATTTAAAAGAAGATATTTATATTAATATAATAGTAAATATATAAGACTTAGATTTCATCAGGGAAGATACCTCACAGATGTGGAATTGGAACGTAATGACAGATTGATTTTATGATTGGCTGATGAAGAATGGGTGATGGAAGAATAAGATCAAACGTGTAATATTATCAATTAAAAGTTAGCGCATGCAATTTTTTTTAAATTTCATCCCGACTCCTCGTGTGACATTACTCCTCTCACAAGCAATCTGTGCTTGTAACACAAACGTCAAATATTCGTAAAAGTGTAAAACTAATGGTGAAACGATGGTTCTACCATCTCTTTCATTTAGCGTTACCAGGTTATGGTTACCTCGCGTTTGGATTAAAAATTGGCTTTAAATAGGTATTGTATAGTAAAACATTGCTTAGGGGCGTATCTGACACAACGGCACGGCGTGGGCTCAAATGACCTTTAAATAAAGGTACCTTGTATAAAACACTATTTAACCCCACTATACTATTATCAATTAGTTTTCCTTTAATGTATTAAACTGATGACACATAAGTACGTTAATGGACGAAACAATATTATATGTATGTTAATCCGAAAACAACTCAATGCATTTTTGATTAATTAGGCGTATTGCTGAATGAATTTGTATTAATTAATTATTTATGAAAAGCTCATTGCATCCTGATAAATATTTAATATGAAATTAATGCGTTATGAATTGCACGTCCCAAGATTTAAATGTGGTCTATAGTATAATAAATAAAATAAATATCTCTCTCTCTCTCTCTCTCTATTGTATATTGTTGTATGTAACATATTAAACCTATTAATTCTCAGATTCAAATATAGGAAAAACTCTCTTAAATACATCTATTTTATTTAGGCCCTTGAATAGTTACTGATTCATTTTCCAAAATTATATGATAACTGCTGATCAAGTTCATTTAACGAATACCTAGAAGTAATTTAGTAGTACAATAGTTCAACAAGTATTAACGATTGATTTTATTTTTGAAATGATTTGTGTCGTATGTAAATGTGTACAGTCTGTATAAAATAATCTTGATAATATAATTATAAATTATTACGAGTGGGATTTTTTTCAGTTAAATGTTTATTGTACAAGTGATAAGAAGCAAAAGATCTCAGTAAAAATACTCATTGTTTATTGACGTAAGTACTGACGCGGCGAGACTGTATGACGCCAAGGAAGGAATCATCGAATTCTTATGAATAATAATATTTTTATTAATTACTCATAACACTTTTGTTTTGAAAATGTGGGTATATTTTATACGTAATGTATATTTATTAGCATTTGCATGCTGAGAATTCATTCTCGGTATAAAAACTCTCCTAATCCTCGGAATACAATCGATCGCTATACAAATTTCATCCATATCTATTCTGGGTTTTGAACTGGTCAGTTACTGACAAAGTTAATTGTATATTTAAAATATAAGTAAGTAGAATGGATTGGTATATTATGTATTGTATTTAAGAAAATAATTCTTAATTATCGCTAAATAATAATGTTACGGCAGAGACAATTAATTAGGTAATTTATTATTCATTATGTGTTTATCTCTATTATACTCATTAGGTATTCGTAAAGCCGGTCGAGGGATCTTTAATCATTAATTGAAGTGTTTTGTCTATGTTTCTTGAAAATAGTTCTTCAAGTTTTCATTGTTCACTTGTTCGAAACAGGCTTGGCTATGCATAGTTATAATACCAATATCCTTATATAATATAATACGTTGGTATATTAAAGAGGAAAAACAGTGGCATTAACAATAATTAGGTACATTGGATCAAAAACTTACTTTTTCATATCTCGACAGGGCGATGATAGTGATGATGTTTCCGGGAATCCCAATAATCATGAAGATGAAGCAACAGGCAGTTGCAAATCGTAGTAGACCTTCATTATAGTCCTTGAACAACACCACTTCAGCCAATTTCCACTCCGACATATTTGCGGTACTTTCATGTCCAAACACAACACTCCCTATCCCATTTTCTGCCATTTCAATTTAACACTTCGCACGTCATTCAGCCACAGTTATTCCATTACAAATGAGTTTATAAACATCATTGCAGTGATTATTTCCTAGAATCTTTCCTTATTGACTCAGTTTTGGACGTAACGGGATTGCCTGTTTTTGAGCACTTTGTTCAGCTCTTTGACTTCCAATGCTACCAGTATCTTTTGTATTGTATTGCTCATTATCAATATCTACTTCCTTTGTAACATTAACACATTGTCACACTGGAAATTTAGAGCTATAGGAATGTTATAAATACATTACACACATACAAGAATATAAAAGAGTATTTTCAATGCGCTTAACTAGGTACGATTGTAATAACATTCTATAATTATTTTACATTAAAATAACAAATTCTCATATCATTACCATTATTCCTTATCGCTTATCGAGAAGTTAAATAAATAACGCCACAATAATGTAAGTAGTTAGAATACATATTTTAAAATACTATTCGATTATATCTTTCTATTTCGTAGTAAACATTGCATTCATCATCATTTAGCACATCACGGACGGCTCGCGATTACAACAATTAAATAAAAAACATTCTCACATAAATACTAAAGAGTATGTGTAAACAAGTATGAAATACGGTATTAATAGGTGTTAGTTATCGAGCGTTTACTTTGTAACACTTTCGATACGTTATTTGTAATAGTTACGGCGGGCGCTTCTCAGAGACGCCGTCGCCGGGCGAACGTCACGCCTTCCTTCTGCACATTAAGAGGTTCTTATAAGCTTGGCGGTATTCACTCGACATCACAACGTATATGATTGGATTGATACACGTCGTTAAATATATAAGGATGTAACCCGCGATGTTTGCCGCGGGGTGTGATGTGAACTCTCTAAATATTTTCGTTAGCGTTATCGGCAGGTAGCAAACCCAGAACGATAACATAATAGCCATTATCATTTTTAACAGTTTTCTGTCTTTCGGTGTCAAACGCGGTGGTCGTATAGGAGCCGGTGATCGTTTGAGTACGACAGCTGCTTGTCGAAGCCGTTTGGCTGTTTCTCCACCACAAACTGGAGTACGAGGTTTTGCATCTAGGGCGCATTCATCGTCATGACCATCTAGAGTATCTACGCCCGAAGAAGACGACCGTTCAGGACCAGGTGTTGGTGGGCAATGAAGTATAGGTGGAGCTAAAAGTGCTTTTCTGGGAATGCTGCTGCTGTGATTAACTCCATTTTCAGGTCCAGGTGAGCGTTCCAGCGCTGTTGATGCTGAACCGACTGCTGAGTCTTCCAAACCTGGCCTTGGCCTTCCTTTAAAAGGAGCTCTAGATCGTATTGCCGCTTCCCTTACGATGCAAAATATCCGAGCGTAGCAAATAACGATCGCTAAGCACGGCAACATGAATGCGCCGACGAAGAGGAACTCTTTGGGTGAACGGTTGTTACTATCTGGTAGAATTGAACACGATCCAATGGATGGATCCAGACCGAATCGACCCCATTTTTCGAGCCACGTCGCAATCAGCGCTCCGAATGAGAACACCCACGTGCCCGCTACCATCACGGCTAAATACTGTCTTTTATATAATCTGTAAAAGAAATGGAACAGTTAAAATGTTTATTTGATTTAACATTGGAATTACATGGCATAACCAAATTTTGACTAACAAGAGATTTAAATAGTAAATGCATTAATAGATTTCCCGTCATCGCAAAGATTGGATGATTCTTTGTGCTGATGGGTATCAGAAAATTGAGATTCAGAATCTTTTTAATCTCAATTCATTGTCTTTCAATATACAATCAGGTTTTTAAATTAAAACGCGATTTATTATTTATATTGTTTAAATTATTTATCCCGACGTTTCGGATGCTTTTCAGCAACCGTGGTCACGGTAGATAGAAAGACGACAGTTGTCCGAAACGTCGGGAAAAATAATTTAAATTATATAAATAATAAATCGCGTTTAATCCAGAATAAAGTATGTTATTTAAATGTGTAATACTAGCGTTAATAAAGGACAATATTATACAATCAGCCGGCCTAGCGAGACAACCGTGACAAAATTTTGTCGACCGTTTTCTCGTGTTTTAATCGATTTCCTCCTGGTCTAACAAGACAATTACACTTAAAACTCGACTTTTAATATCAAAAATCTGTCGATCGAGATATCTTTTCTATCAAAATTGTCGATGTCGAGATATAATACATCGAGATATCTTACATCATATTTTGTCTTCTCTCGTCCGCGAGATATCTCGTGGCGGTCATGCTAGGCCGGCAGGTTATTTTATATAGAACATAGCAGCAGCTATTTCTTATTTTTTATTTTAACAAAAGAGACTTACTTAGGATAGAGTCTAGGATGTGAGATCATGACGTATCTGTTGATAGTGATAGCGAGCACTGTAAACAGTGACACGGCCACCAATGCATATCTGGCCAGGGGAAACATGCGGCACAGCGTCCTGCCGTGCGCCCATGAGCGCTGCCAGAACGTCGAGGCGGCTAGAGGTAGGTTAAAGCAGCAGAACAGCAGGTCGGAGCATGATAGGTTCATTATAAACACAGCTGTCGCGTTGCGCACCTGAAACAATATTGTATTTTTTATGTTTGATATCGACACGTGAGACTCATTTGGTGGTGATACCTCAGTCACAGAACATCAATCAATGAAGTGCAATTGAACTATTGCTTGAAGCATTTAGAAACTATACTGAAACCGAAAAACTCTGTATCAAAGTTTTTCCATCAATGAACGATAGTTCGTTACGAAGAAATTTCGATATTCCTCCCACATGTTTAAAGAACGCATGTTTCTAGAAAACACAGTCACAGGATAGGTAGGTATTGTAGTCTTAGGGCTACAAGATAAAAATTGTATAAATATTAAATATTATTTTTATTCTATAGAAGAAAAAGTTTCGATAAGTCTTAAACCTAGATTTCAAATCACCAACCAACCAATTAAATTTACCTATTATTATTATTATAATAACATTATGACCAAACATTAAACAACAGCTAACTAGTCAGTCAGCCCAAGACTATCAAATGAAGTGAACTCGAAATGAAATGACAGAAAATATTGACATAGATTTAGTATTTAAACGTTTCTTTACCATTAAGAAATACATAGGTATATTTAGAAGATACGATTTGTAAAAAATTTAGACATTAGTTTATTCTAGCGTTGTATTATTTATTATTGTTTCTTGAGTCAAATTCCCTCATTTCGCTACCCTGCCTTCTACCTTATCGTAGGTACCTACTCGTACATCAGAGTTAATATTTTTAGTGATAAAGGATAATAAAAAAGAAATTGAATGATTAATTGACTGGGTAACATTGCTGGGATTCCAAATTTGAAAATATTCCGATTTTAAATATATTTTTTAAATTCTTGGGCCAAAAGTTTATTCGAAAGTTTGCCATTTTAAGGTGCATTTACTGAATCGAAGTCTGTAAAAAAGACAAACGTAGGTATCGTAGTCAGTGTGAAATGACGGATATTTACTTACATAACAATTTATTAAACCAGGTTTATGTTTCCTCCAAACACATAAACACAAAAATAGGTTTATATCCAGTTAAATATAGCTTAATGAATACGTGATAGAGACACTGTTTATTTTCCTCTCCCTAAAGATAAACTAATGATGTGCTCTTATCAACATCCTCAAAAGTAATTATTTATTACAGATTGTCGAAGGAACCCTGACCTACGCTAACAAATGATTTGTATTATATTGTAAATACATGCGTGGTAAAATATGTATCTATTTGTAACTTTTACATAACATAAAAGAGGAAAAAATAATTGAAAATATTATCAAAGAGGCATACAATTTTGTATGAAAATGTCCTTTTCCAATAAAGGGTGGAGGCACAGTAACTAAATATTCAAACAGTGTCCAGATTCTAAATAGACGCTTGATTCGACCGCCATACTTTTTTGATAGTTGAGCTATACAGTATCATTCAGAGAATATTCTTGATTACCTTTGCCTTTATTCGCTCTTGAATATTGTAGACCAGTTTTTGTACGCAGTTTCGTGGGTGGATAGGTCTATAAAAATATTAAGTTCGAACTCAAGCAGCGATTTTCACTGGTTTCGTTTTAAACTTCTGCTAAATTTGATCCAAATCTATGCAGCCGTTAAAACGTAATAAACAATCATCCGTTTACATTTATCATATTAGGTCTTGTGGTAATACTAGGGTCAGAAATGATAATAGGTACTCATCCCACAGATGTCTTTATTTTTCAAATTTTGTAAATGGAATTATAAGTTCCATTTTCAAATTTGAAAATTTTATTACAGGGCTGTTACAAGTTAATTTGACTCTCTGAATGGGACTTGATTATATTAAAATAATAATTAAATTAAAGCAGGCGGAATAGATCTGAGCGTGAAAATGTCTCAAAAGGACCTGAAATATATTATTGATGCTATTTATTAAATCACTCGGAACTCAAATTGCCTGCGTGTGACTGAATCTCGAAGAGCTACTGCTCTTAGAGATCGTGGTTAGTCACACGCATTATTGCAGTATTTGCGAGAGAATAAGTGAAAAGGCGATGAATTTTGCATAATTCTGTCTTATAATTTCGTTAAGCACTCATGCTAACACATTTTTATATCAACTTACTCAATTCTTTAAGAGATCGCGGTAAGGCTCCAGTACTCGTCATAGACGTCTAGAGCTATCTACTTCAGTATCTATATAGTACTATAGTGCACATATTCTGAGGTTTAGTATATACGATGTTTTGCTGTAAAACTCAGCAGGTTTTGGTAAAGATTCTCAGTCGATAGACAAATTGCTTCAAATATTACCGTAAGAGAACATCTATATCCGCTGGTAATTCATAGACAAGAAATACAACGATCTACAACGAAGGGAACGAAGATCTACAACGGGGAGTGTTCTAACGAAGTATTTGACATCATCCCAGCTGCCGACTTCCATCATCGCACTACACGTCACAAACAGTTGTATCACCCTCATCACCTCGATGAATGGAAGTCGAGCACGATACGGTTCACGCGCAACTTCATTCCACGTACAACTAAACTGTGGAATGAACTACCAGCATCAGTGTTTCCATCCGATTACGACCTCGTTACTTTTAAAAAACGAGCCTATAAATTTTTAAAAGGCCGACAACGCATCTAAGACCCTTGAGTCACGGATGTCCATGGGCGGTGGTGATTACTTACCATCAGGTAACCCACCAGCTCTGTTGTCCGCTCTGATATAAAAAAAAAAAAAAAAAAAAAAAAAAAAAAAAAAAAAAAAAAGAACTGTAAGGTAGATAGAACGTTCTACGGCGACATACTGATATGATTTCGTTCACTGTGTTGTATCTCATTTACTGGGGCGTAACTGACATCCTTTATATTTTCAGGGAAAGGGTAGGCAATATTAGATTCCAGTTGGCACTTGGTAAAGTAAAGCAAAACATGTGCGTTCCATATTGTCCCTTACTTTATCAAAAATGTTATTCAAATTGAAGATCTTAGCGGTATATTCCATTTCCATAGGTGGAGTGAAAGTATTAGAAAAAAAGTATTAATTTTACAAAGTTCTTAGTGTTAATCTTCAAATAAACTAAGACATCTAAAACTTTACCACTAACAATTTGTTTTAATTATAGGACCATAGGGAATTAAATGACGGGTTTATTGGCGAGAAGGGTAGCATACCCGCTTTGTGTTTCTGATGGGTGTCAGGTTCGGACCTCGTCGGGTGTAATGTATAAAATAGCCGTGGTTTCAGTTTAATAATGGTTGACTGTTTGAAGTAAACAGATGGGTCGACTGCTTATTATTGATTGACGTCCTATGCTTGAGGTATCATCTAATACTGTTGTAGGTCAGCATTATGCTCGTTTATATCTACTAGCGATTCACCCCGGCTTCGCACGGGTACAATGTAGATGTATAATAACTACTCCCTGATAATGTAGCTTTCTATTGGTGAAAGAATTTTTAAAATCGGTCGAGTAGTTTTTGAGTTAAATCGTAACAAAAAAAACAAATAAATCTTTCCTCTTTATAATAAATAAATAAATAAAAAATAAAAAAGCCTTATATTTCCAGTTTTCAATTAACATAAATAAAAGAAATGATTTATCACTATGTACTTACTACTCCTACTTACATTAATATCTATACAAAGAAACATCTATATTTATACAAAAAAAAGAAAAAAAAGAGTAATGGATTTAATAATATTATTAAAGAATAGATTTGTTTTGAGTAGGTAGGTGAGTACAAGTTTTTAATATTTTCCCACTGGAACCCCTCTCAGGTGAAGGCCTCCTCCAAAGTTTTCCATTTCTCGCGATCTTGGGCTATTTTTTGCCACTGTGGGCCAGCAATTTTTTTAATATCGTCTTCCCATCTAGTGAATGGTCTACCCCTACAGCGTTTGCCCAATGGGCCTTTCCATGACGTTACTGTTTTTGTCCATCTACGATCTTCAAGACGAGCTATGTGACCGGCCCATTTCCACTTTAGCCTTTGACTATGGCTGCATGCATCTATTGCTTTAGTTTTAGATCTGATTTTTGTGTGTTTTATCTTCTGTATTTTCCTAAGTTTAACATACTGCGTTCCATTCCTCGCTGGCATGTATTTATTTTATTTCTTATTTTGTTGGTAAATTTCCATGTTTGACACGCGTATGTTAGGCAAGGAATGAGGCAAGAGTCCATGACCTTTATAATATAGATTATCAAATAAAAAAGTTAGTCACTGTTGTCTTATCCGTAAAATTAAGCCATATTTTTCTGTGTACCTCGTCGTAGAAAAGAATTAGGTACTAGCCTAACTTTTCTGCCTCCCATGGAAGAAAAAAAACAGTACCTAAACGTTTTATCAAGGTTTGCTACTAAAATAATCTACTTTCACAGTTCCGGTTATGCAAGTGACCTCGTTATCTTCATAGTAAATTATTATTCGATTTCTGTGTTCATACGCTGACCATTATCTTAAACATGAAGAGCAAACAATATGTTTTATCTCGTTTTCTCTTCCGCAAACATTGAATTATTTAGTTCTTAATATTTAGTAAAATATTAAAATATACATATTCAATTCGATTTTGTCTTTTCAGATGGGTGTCACTAACACACAGGTGTTTTCATCTTTATAGGTAATCGCCACGGGGCAAAAACATATTTGTAGAAGAAGATACTAAAAAAAACTCCAAATATATAAGAACTTTCTGTAATTAACAATTAACAAACTAGGAAACCTTGTATTTTAGGGCCCTGGATTATCTTTTAATTAAATGCTTGGCGTGGTAGAAGAATAGATTTAAACTCATTGAAGTGTAGTGTATATAGGATAAAATAATAATAAATTTAGTTAATTTTGGATAGAAGTAAACTGTCTATCGTCTCCGTGGATCAGTGGTAAGTACGATGCGTTTAGCACTGAAGGTCCTGGGTTCGAATCCCGACAAAACAAGATTAAAAAATACTGTTTCTGTCGGGCAGAGCACAGAAGGCCTACTTGCGTGTAAATAACAATGATTAGTGAAACAGACACAAAAATGGGTCTGCTCCATGCCCCACTCGAGAATTATTTTACGCTCTATCATCCGTGTCTGTATTTGGATCCTCTTAAAATCAACTAGCAACACGCCCCGGCTTCGCACGAGTGCAGTGAACATGTACTATACACAAAAAAAATACTCGCTGATAATATAGGCTCGCTCGGCTTTCTTTTGAAAACAGTTTTCTATTGGTGAAATAATTTTTAAAATCAGTTCATTAGATCTAGAGATTACCCCTGACAACCTCACAAACTCATAAACATTACCTCTTTATTAGTCTATACTAATTAGATAAGTAAGAAACTGTGTTATATTTAGCTAGCTAAAAAAATTTTTACGAGCGGTTTCTTGACCGGAAGAAATTCGCCCTTTTTAAAAAGACATTGGTTTATTCATGCAACTTCTCGAAAGCTACAACGTACTCGTAGCTCGAAATAAAAATAACTTATAACGCATACTGGTACTAATGTTCCCCTTTACTTCCTAAGCAAATGCAGACTGGTAAAAGTTAGTATTTTAAACACACTTCACGAGTATGTTTAAAAAGACTTAATTTTTTATTTAAAAAAAAAAGATTAAAATAAATAACATAATATCTAATATTATTTCTTGCTATTGTATCTAAGCTATGTCTTGTTTTATCTTCTTTACTTGTTTATTTTTATTTAAAAAAAAACATGTTCATGTCATATCCTATTCATATCATAATTTTCAGAAAGCTCTGATATAACAGTGTTTATATTTAGCGAGATATAAAATAGTAGAAATTAATCAAATAATGTTTCTGCGTTTACGTCTATAATCCTAAAAATAAATTACGAGGTACGTTAATTACAATATACATGACTTCATATAAGCAGTTTGTAATCTAATTCAAGAGATTAATCACAGTCCAAGGGATTTTCAATTTCAGTTCGGGTTCCCATCTAAATAGGTATCAGGCAGCAAGAACTGTGAATTAGAGGTTGCAAAACTTTTGTAATTAGTGCTATTAGATTTGCGAAAATAATACTACTTTAGTATAAATTGCGTAGTTCGAATTCTAGAATATTTACCTTTTTACAGCGTGCTAGAGCGATGATCGTGATGAAGTTTCCTGGGATTCCCACAAGCATGAATAGGATGCAGCATACCGACGCGAACCGCAGCAAGCCTTCCGGATAGTCTTTGAAAAGTTCGACAGCTGCCAGCTCCTCATCCGTACTGTAATCATCCAGGCCCACGACGCTCCAATTGTGCCCATCTACCTCACTGGCCAGCGTACTCTTCTGTATACTTGGAAACAAATCACCCATTTTAACAGATTACACATCGTTTTCTCGCGGCCGTCACCATGTATCGTGTGGCTTAGGTCGGGACGCGTACGGGCTTCGTCCACGACTGATAAGCGACCCAGAACTTCGGCCTCAAGAGTCTGTGATAAGGCATATTGCCGGCTATCGGGCAGCTGCTCAGGAAGTGCGCCTATCTCTGCGTCGGCTTCATTATTGTTTCACGCTCGATGCCCTGCGGAGATAATGATAATGAGATTCGTTTACAAATAATGTTCCGATTTATTGAGCGATATGGGTTGTTGTATAAGTTAGTTATAGTTCGAACGTAGTTTTTTAATTAAAGGACAACTGTAGTGATACATCTGATATTTGAAATTATGTAAAGGATTTTATAAAAAAAAATATTAATTCATAATTTTGAGACTACTCAACTACTAATATTAGTAATAATAGTGAGTAAAATCGCTGTAGTACGTTCAATTATGTTTTTTGTATGTCACTTATGTTGATATGAAAAGAGCATGATTATATTTTGTGTACCTATGAACTATTAAGGTAATTTTTTTGACAAGTTGTGTGTTGCTCTCTGATTGTATGTGATGACAACACCTGGCTTCCAGGTGCATTGCCAGCCCATACAAAATAAATAGACTTTCAAGGTCACTAAATCGAATCGGTATGGTAAAACTAAAGTCATTCTATTTTAAAATAACTGTTAGATCAGCTGATATAATCTCTAGTGCATTTTAATTACAGATCAGCTAAATAATAAAGGAAATAAACACAAAGTTTAAACACCTTGAACTTTCTAATCAAACATTCGTTGCTAATCAGTTCGTTCCTGAAGAGTTTGAAGTAAATTCCGGTATTTATTAACAACTCTCAATTAAACCACTTTACAAAACAAATGTTAGGTAAACATTTAGAAGCACTTAGGCACACAGAGCATTAGAGGAGGTCTTTGTCGAAAGACAAGGTAGGTATTTCAAAAATTCAAATTAAAAAATTCAAAAATCATTTATTGATTTAGGCACAATCTACACTTATCATCAATAAAAAATAAAAATTAAATCCTTCTTATTTTACATTTACTGCCAGTTCTCAAATCAAAGGACGGACGTAGAACGGACGAGAAGAACTGGCAATAAACTCTCCGCCGCTCTTTTTAATCGCCAAGTTTTTTGTTTTACAAAATGTTTGTAAGGAGCTGCAACCATTACACCATGTTCCACATGACATCTTTAAGTAATTAACTATTATAATATAAAAATAAACGAAAAAAATAAAAAAACAAAGATATGTCCTCTATCAGTAAGTAGTAGGCATGGTGAATTTCACCGGTGGCTGTATAAATAATATAATATAATATATTATTAGTTGATATTTTATCATAGTGTGAAATCCCGAAAACCCTAGTGGGGCATGGGGCAGACACATTTCTTTGTCTGTTTCACTGATCATTATTCTTTACAGGAAAGTAAGTGATCACCTTTCTGTGCCCTGACCGACTGAAACAATTTTTCAATTTCCCTGGAATTCGAACCCAGGATTTCCGGTGCTAAACGCATCGCGTTTACCACTGGGCCACGGAGGCGGTCATGTCGGTATTTTATCATTACCTGTACTTAATCTGGGGGCACGGCAGTGCCCCCGCCAAGTCGAGCAAAAAGCGGCACGGCCGTACTATCCTTTTCTCGAAGTAGTTCGGGCCATTTTCGACCCCCTATAACTTCGTTGTGGATAAAACTAGAATCTTGAATTTTCAGTCACTAAGCAGGCATTATATAAACTCGGTATATTTCAAATATCATTCTGTTTGAACCAGTAGTTTAAGAATTATAACTAGTCAAAGTTTGATAATTTGTCACTCACTCACTCACTCACTGACTGACCGATCATCAAAACTCTAAGGCACTTCTAGCAGACATAGAAACTTGAAATTTAGAATACAATTAGTGTTTAGTCAATAAATCAAGGAAAAACTACAATATTTTGAAATTTCGGTCCAGTTTTCTAGATATACAATTTTTTTTTGTATTTCTGTATGTAATGAATAACTTAAAAACTACTGGACCGATTTTAAAAATTCTTTTACCGTTAGAAAGCTACATTATCACTGAGTAACTTAGGGTATTTATTACTAGAAAAAAATAGAGATCCTTAGAAATCCCTACTAAAAACAACCCAAGGTGTAAAAAAAATAGCCATAAAATGTCTTTCATCGCATGTGCTGCGGAAAGTATTGATGCAAGAACAAAAAAACGTTCCACAATATTATAGAACATATCAAAGTCTACAAAAAATTTCAAGAGACTATATGTCCAACTATTGTAGTTATGTCACTATAACTACCTTTTTTACATTAAAAAGTTAATAAAAATGCCGATCAAAATCAGACCGTTATCCATAGCTTTATATTAATTCTTATCCAAATAAACTAAGAAAAGGACTATCTACAAAAAGAAATGAGATGCCATCAAAAACATAAATTGTAAAAAAAGCCAAGTCTTGCAACTCAGTTCTCTCGTAAAAAGTTGTGAGATCCATATAATACCAAGTCGGTCAATTTATTCAGTCTCTACTGAAGGATCCTTCTGTCTTAAGTTATTACGTAATTAGGTAACCTAACAACATCTTATAGTGATCATATCAATACCAATATTAAAAAGCTTTGATGTTTAAAATAAAAAGGTTGACTTGGCAATCGCACTAAACTATCTAATTTAATATAATATGTGTTACTTGTGATACACATTGTGTTTTTAATAAAATTAAAAAGATACATTGTGTTTTCATGCGATAGCCGAGTCAATCTATTTATTTTAAACATCAAAGATTTTTAATATTGGTATTGATATGATCACTATAAGATGTTGTTAGGTTACCTAATTACGTAATAACTTAAGACAGAAGGATCCTTCAGTAGAGACTGAATAAATTGACCGACTTGGTATTATATGGATCTCACAACTTTTTACGAGAGAACTGAGTTGCAAGACTTGGCTTTTTTTACAATTTATGTTTTTGATGGCATAAAGCTTTTACATCACAGAAGAGCAAAACATTTTTCAAAGGCTTGCTCTCATTAGATTCTTTGATAATGCCTGTTATTAATAGCGATAATTAAACGAATATTATATATGTTACAAAGTAAATATTAACAAAAGGGTAAAATTGTAATCAAGTCGCGTCACTCAAAATGTCGAAATGAAATACCATCCATTCTCTGCTCCGACTGACGACAGATTTCAATCTTAATAATGATCTTTTGCGGCGTAATTATCCCAACGTTACAGTGGCGCTCGTAAACATGGAAAATTAAAGATTTTAATGAGAATTCATGAATATTTTGATTAAAATCAGTCAGAGGGTTTTAGAATGAAGTGAATTTTGGTACTGTGCCTATAACTTTGTTCGCATACGGCTTGGGCGGGTGATGTACCTACACCTGGTACTATTTACTGACATATTTTGTAGAACGGAAAAATAGCGGGATAGAGACATAATATTGAATCATTTATATACGTCGATAATATTTTTATATATTTTTCGACGAACAGTCGCTTTTTTGCAGGCAGGCAAAAAGTATATGAGTTAACACAAGATTTTCGTACTAGCTCCTATTATACATATTACATATGTATTTATAGAGTATTATAAGATAAGTAACACGCCCGGCTTCACACGGGTACAATGTAGATGTACTATACAAAAAATCCTATGTTACTCGCCGATAATTAATATATCTTTCTATTGGTGAAATAATTTTTATATTCGGTCCAGTAATTATTGAGTTAAATCGTAAGCAACAAACAATTCTTTGCTCTTAATAATATTAGTATAGATTCTCCGAAAAGTGCTTTCATCTTAGTGCTTAAAAATTTATTAAAATTAATTTGTGAGAAAATATCAACTTCAAAACAGTAAAAAGAATTTTCAAATTGCCTATTTTAGCTTTAGTTACGTATTTAAACAATCCCTATCTTCAATCTATTAGCCAAATTAATTTTAAATTTTCAATCTAAGTTTTGTAGCCTAGATACTTTGAGACTTAACTGTTAAATTTTATGGCCGAATGATCCATCTAAGCTATTAAAGTCTATAATTTTGTATCTAAATAATAATATAGAAGGATATTACAAATAGAGGCTGCAAATTTCTTAAGTAGATTTTTTTTTACAACATGGATCCATAAAATGCACAAAACAATATACCTATGTATTGATTAATTTGACGGACGCACGTAAAACCCTTTGATTGTAATATTTCTATATCAAATATCTTTCCATATTAAAAAAAAATACGCTCGAGCATAGTTTTAATGTTTACCAAAATTTTGAATCAGGTCACTTTAATTATATAATAGTTATTTTTCTCTATTCATTAGTCTGCGTTTCAATACACAAGCCCTTGATCGATTTTTAATCCTGAAACCACACGAAACATTTCTCTTTCTCCTTCAATGTGAGAACTTTTAAGGACTAGAATCCTTTATTATTCCCGTCAAAATACAATCTGGGCCTTTTCAAGGCGAATATGAATAGGTGTCTGAGACCATGCTCCATCCTAGACTGCGTTGTCACTTACCAGGTATTTTTTGCATTGCGTTATAAAATAAAAGTAATCCTATTACGTTACAAGGTAAATATGGTCAAATACATTAATGACACTCCCAATTAAGGACGCAAAAACCAGCCATGGGTGTTAAGTAGAGCCTGAATAAGCAGAAAACATTATCATCTTATTGTCTTACGTGCCGGTCCGACCCGATTCTTTTTTGGGTCGAGACTGGGTGTTAATGAAATATTGTTTACCATTGAGTGCTTTATTAGGTTGTAAGAGATGTATTTCGTTTGGATGTCGAGTGCTGACGTCATGGAGCGTGAAACGTAATTCGTAATTTGTTTCCGGTAGAAAACCTTTGTTAGTGAAATACAGAGTTCGGTTCTTAAAATAGAAGGTTTAATGCAATTTGGGAAAACAAAGGCACGCGTAGGATGAACTCAATGGATGATAATGCCATTTGTTTTTAATTCTTTCACTATTATTATTATTTTTCTTCTTGCCTTATTTTTCCGTAAGGAAAGGAAGGATATCGATAAGGCCTCATTGCTATCCCAAAATAACGAAAAAATATTTCATACGATTTGATGATTTTTTTATGTTAGATATCGATAGACGAGCATGAGGTTAACTTGATGGTAAGTGATACCTCCGGCACAGAACATTAGTCAATGATGCCTAATTTTTACTTCGAGCATTCGGAAAGCCATAGATTGATTCCGAAACGCGCAATGTGCACTTCACGGTTTTCTATCTATGAATGGTGAGTGATTTTTTTATTATTTATATATAGACCGATTTAAAAAAACTTTTGAACTAAATCGATCTAGGCGATCTTTTTTCTCGTTTATATATAAAGTAGGTGGTATCTGGTCAGCATTCGAAAATCCATAGACTGAATCCAAAATGTGCAATATGCATTTGGCATTTTAACACAATAACATGAACTACGAGGGGCGGATAGGCCGAGTAGGCCAGGGCCCAGGGCGGCAAAATTATATTTCAACTTTTTGAACAATCATTGTTACTCACAAATAAAAAACGGTACGCATCTATACTATCTAACAATAATTATTAAGATAACTTTATTTTATACGGACTTTCCTTATATTTTACTTTAACTCCTATACTATATATATATTATTCAATTTTTGGTGCCTTAGTTGAGTTGGGGGGCAGCAATGTTCCATTGGCCTAGGGCGGCCAGCGGTTCAAATCCGCCCCGGTGATGCTATCTCTCTATCTATAAAGTTACATTTACAAGTTAAGCATAAATCAGACATCTGCATTTGCATGCAAATATTATGAACTACATTGGAGCGTGACAAATTAACTGCATAGTATGGCATGGTATGGATAGTGAGTACTGTCTTAGTATGCAATATTCAAGTGACAGTCGACCGGACGAATCGATCAAAGTACAGAATGAAATAGAGATAGCTAGATTCAAAATAACACTGTACTATGAAGTTTCCATGCATAATTCAAAGTCTAGATCGACCAAGATCCAATTTTGGATGTCTTTGAAATGTGTAGCGCTAAATCAAGCGTACTGTATGACATGAATGACACGTGTAAGGTGACGTGCTATGTGAAATGTCAAACGGTAAAATGTGTGGGGATTCTGTACGTAATAGAAATTACAATGTAAGTAAGAACGCCGTAAATAGGTAATTTACTGCACACAATATACAGAAGAAAACTTTAAAGTATAGAAGGCGGTCTTATTGCTATGAAGGTTATAAGAACGCCTTCGTCGCCTTTAGAAAATTATAAGCTTGTTGGACTTCGAACCCAGGACCTATCGAAACATAAAGCTAAAGATGCGGTATTTAGTTGTTGCATTTGAATTACATGCTCGAAGTAAAAAATAAGAAGATTTCATTGACTGATGTTCTGTGACTGAGGTATAGCATATCAAAAAGTGTACCTCATGCTCGTTAGCCGATATGTAAAATTAAAAAAAAAACAAGCGAGCATAGAAAGTAGTGTTACACAAACGAATAAATCTCGTTTTTAATCTTCGATCAACAATATACTATGTCAATGTTTTTAATCTAATAAAAGTTTTGTCATTTAAAAGTGTTACATATTCGTTCTATAACTCGTGACGTAATCGAACTGTAAGCTTGTTAGTATTTGTCTAATACTTTAACTTCTAACCTGTGCCGTCGCCATTTTGATGGATTGATTTATTACGATTGATGTATCTTTTAAAGTTTTTCTAACTGCGTAGATACAGAGTTTATATTGTGGAATAAACAAAAATATATATTTGAATAAAACAATATTTTGTTACATAAATATTTACAACGTCAGTTAGTAATTGAACTAGTGTGAATAATATCCTCCATAAATATTGTACGAAAAAGTTTTTCGTACTCTTTCGTTTGAATAGATAAGCACTGTTCACGTTACCTTAATCGTCGCGTCGACTAATGTCATTCAACGGATATGTAGAGATCTGAGCGTGACATAGAAACACAACTTAATATTCCATTAGATGGGAAATGGAACCATACATACCTAATATATAAACCTTATATCATACTGGAATGAAGCTTTTATTTATGAATACAGTTAGGTATGATTAATAATCGAGTCTTGAATTTCCCAATCAAGCCTTTTGTTTTGTTGGTTTACTAAAGATACTTTTTTTTTTTTTTTTTTTTTTTTTGCCCATAGGGCAGGCTAAAGTCTTTCGACCATACCGCCTTGTCTTATGTTATTACTAAAGATACTTTCGGCGCCAATTCGAGATTTTCAATTTTAGAACGTTACACTATCGTTCATTACCACAGATTGTTAATATAACCTATTCGAAATTTAAATATCTGAAAATTAAATCTGGAGAAACTTCACGGTTTGATGGCTTTTTGGGCTTATTTATTTATCATGAACAAACAACATACATAATAATACCCTAACTATTGTATAAATATACTTATAATATAATTTATTTATTTTATTTATTTTAATTTAACCTATTGTTAGCGCTTATATAGTGTCGATACAGTATTACAGTACAATTCAGTGGTGTAGCTAACGCTTGATGGGCCCTACATCAAAATTTGATGGGGGGGCTTCTTCCTAACTGCGGTGAAGCCCAAATGGAAGGGAATCTGTCGCTTACACGGGTTCGGGGGCCCGTATCTTTGATACGGCTGATGTGGCAGGATATGATGTAGGCACTAGGATATTGAGTAATATGTATTAGGATTTTTTGTTAATAACGACAAAATATTTATTCATAAAAAAAATCTTCGTCATAGACTATGACCAGAGACAAATGTGTATATAATCTTGTTATTTAGTGATTGATCGGGACACAGAGCAGGTGGTGGCGCGTCTTAATACGATTCTGTGACACTGATTGATGTCAATGTACTTATTTGTAGAAGACATATTTATTTGCCTGAAATATATCTTTTATTTAAAAGAAAATACAAATAATATGAAATACATACGTCATACATTGTAAATGACAAACTCGTAGTTAAAAAAAACGTAGTGAAAATACGTTTACGTGACAAAACAAATTTCATTAAAATAAATTCGAAGTATGAGTACTGAGATGTTTTTTTTATGTTAGATATCGACAGACGAGCATGAGGTTCACTTGATGGTAGGTAGGCGCAGTCGACCTTATTTTTACTTCAAGCATTCGTAAATTCATAGCCTGAAACCGAAAGGCGCAATATGTACTTCAAGGCTTTTCCATCTATGAACGGTGGTTCGTTACCCGGTCGTAATTTAGATATTCCACCCACCCGATCAATGCCCGAAGTTACCAGACGTGGGTAAAATATGCTTACAGAAAATTAAAAACACGACCCATCGATGCGTACGGCAGGTGTTCTACCGAACGTGCCAACGAGCCCGTCAAAACCATGGTATGGTATTCGATAACCAAACAAAAACTATTTAATGGATTTTATTCAAAAGTAGCTAATGTAGTAGGTAATGGAGGGGGGAAGAACAAAATACATATAAACATAGCATTTAAGTTTGCGAAGAGAACAATTTATTGTTTTTTGTCTGTTTTGACGAAACTCTGTGTATTTTTCGTATGCACATTTGACATTGACATTTTATACTATGTCAATATACACGAATCAGACAATCACATAAAATAATCCCTTGATGCCTTTATGAAGTCCAACGAGATTGTGGTAAGATTTCCTTTTATAGTTGGGTTATAAATTTCAGAATTAC
This sequence comes from Anthocharis cardamines, assembly GCA_905404175.1. NCBI lineage: Eukaryota > Metazoa > Arthropoda > Insecta > Lepidoptera > Pieridae > Anthocharis > Anthocharis cardamines. The sequence goes on from FR989964.1 coordinate 7,978,229, forward strand.
GTAAAAAGGGTGCTTCTGAGCTTGCGTGTTTATATCTAACTATAATGAAATCTAATATTATATTGTACAAGATAATGTTTTCTTTGCTTTGTGTTAAATGACAGGATTCTATATTACTCGTTATTAAGGTCCGTGTATGATTAATTACGATTCAAGACTTAATATACTGAGATTAATACTTCGCAGAACAAAGGGTACACGGGAAAAATATTAAAGCTATTGTAATACCGCTTAATTTTCTAGGGCGATTTAATAAACTTATTATATTACTAATCGTCCCCGCCCGCCCGCTTCGCTGGGCGAATTGTAAAGGATAGACGAATATGAACTATCCACATAAATTTGAAAAAAAATGGTAAAGGGTTGATGGAATTCAAAAAATGAATAGCCTTAAACCTTCTACAATTAATTCCGCGTCGAATGGTCATGGTATCATGCCGATCGGTCCAGTAGTTTTCAAGTTTATCGATAACAAAGAAAAAAAAAGTTGCTTATATATATATAGATTGACAGGCTGTCATGTTAAGCAACGTGTGAAGTTGTCAAATTCAAATCATTTATTTATTTAGGTAACACAATGTACCCTTATGAGCGTCAATAAAAAAATTAAACGCTTCTTATTTTACATTTACTGCCAGTTCTGAAATAAAGGGCGTAGAACAGACAAGAAGAACTGGCTATAAACTCTCCGCCACTCTTTTTAATCGCCAATTTTTTTGTTTTATAAAATGTTTGTCAGTATCTATAATGCTGGTGACTGTGATGTCATTTCCTCATATTCATCGGGAAATCATTCACAGCTATGTAATGAGCTAAGCTCAAGAAAATGTTTTCAACGGACAAGGTGCAGATGACTGATGCCTGAAAACAACATCGTACAATGACAGTACATCCCCATGCTCCACTAGAGAACTCGGGTATTATTTTTATTATGTATGTTAATATTTTTTTTATTTTTTATGTATGTACTGACCTACATCAATATTTATTATTATTATAAATATGTACCCGTGGGTTTGTGTGTACTAATTTGAAATACAGTTCTTCAATTATTTGTATGCAAACTAAAAATATATAACATGTTGGTTATTAAGTTCATATTTGATATAACAGAAAAAAAAATACCTACACATTATTCATACATATTATATGGATTGTGATTTAATTCGTGTAAAGCATATATAAACCAAAGCAATTTCAATTGAAAAAAAAAAAAACTTACTACTAGAACTTGCTGACTCGCCGTTTCAAGATTAAATTTTGCACAATAAGGGACTTTCTACGAGTATTTACTGTAAAGTGTCGGTTGGATGCTTGAAAAAGCTCACACGTTTTGTGTACGAAGATTTTGGAATATTTGTATCAGAGATTCTTGATCTTATACAAAGTAGTCTTATTAAAATTCCTTCAAGACTATTCCGTCAAAAATAAAAAAAAATACTACTCCTATATAATGATGATTCGATATCTTTAAAACAGTAAATAGATGTATGTGTGTATGACAGACGTGGATGGGTTTTTTTAAACCGTGTCAATATGTATGTATTTTTTGGATAATTTAGTTATTATAGATTTGAATATGGTTGTTGTCAATATGTATGTACTATGTATTTTTTGGATAATTTAGTTACATAGGTTGGAATTCACCGCCCACCTTGGCTCAGAGGTATGTGCGTTTAATACCAGAGATAACAGGTTCGAAGTCCAGGGAGACAATTTTTTTTTTCGATTGGGCAGGACTCAGGTGACTGATAACCTAATGAGGTATCAGCTATAATAATCAGCTAGATGACGTGATGATGAATAGAAATATCCTTCCTACAAATTGTTATTAAAGTTGGTTCAGCAATTTAGCCCAAAAACATTTCAGACAAACTAACTTGCAAAGTTAAAAAAGTAACAGACCCTATTAGTATGTATAACATAGATTAAGCACCAAAGTGAAACAACATAAACTTCGAATTGACTTTAAAACTACAAATTAGGTATAAACATACTAGAAATTAAGCTATCCAATTTGCGAAAGCAGCGTCAAATAGCATTATAAAGTTTTCATAACGAGAATGTCGACAGGGAATTTAGTATCTAATAAAACTGATACACTCCGTCATGCGACTCCCTCGAAGTAGTTCATTAAGAAATAAATAGTCGTACTCATACACGTAAAATAAAGCTAAGTGATTGATTAATGTCTCTGTCTGGGTTTTCTTAATAAATATAATTAAGAGACACATTCAATAAACATACAAACTATATAAGCAACGCGCCCCGGCTTCACACGGGTGCAATGTAGATGTACACACAAAATATAGTCTATGTTAGTCGCTAATAATGTAGCTTTCTATTGGTGAAATAATTTTCAAAATCGGTCCAGTAGTTTTTGAGTTTATTCATAACATACAAAAATACAAAAATACAAACCTTTCCTCTTTATAATATTAGTATAGATATAGTATAGAAGTATAAATTAGTATGGACGAACAGAAAATAAGTATAAATTTTATGAACAGCATGTCCTCAAAATATAAAAAAATCGAAAGGCTTTCAACATATTTAGTTGGCCGCACTTGTGCACACGGCACAAGAAGCGATATTTTTTTTAAAGATGGGAATGCCTTAAGGTACGAAGGAGTGTGGGGCGCGACTCTACTCCAAGACTCTGATAGTCAGAGAGCAGGATGACGACCGACAGGGTTCGCCTTTTGGCCATTTTACCGGGGTCAGTAGCGATATTTTTTTTCGTGGGGTAATCATCAATGATACCCGCCACCTTGAGTGCGTCGATGGGTTATATCTGTAGATATATCAAATTATTGGGGGTAATCTGTAGATTACCCCCAATAATTTGTGGTTATGTTGGATTCTCGCGACCGGACTCCAAGGAGTCAAGACGTCGTGAGCATACCGACTAAAACCCCACGGTGGCCGTCTTCAGCGCAAAAAGTAGGAAAACCCCGGGATCTCCAAATAGGAACTCACGATGCCCCCTTACGCGCTCCGCCGGTTACCGGCTCTTCTCTCGAGCACTCTCTCACTTCCAATCATGTTTTGAAACAAGCTTGGAAGAGAGAGTATAGCAATAGCACAAAGTGCGCCGCGCTCGTTGTTCCAAGTCGGGCATACCTCAAGTATACGTTCATGCAGAATCCTTCGGGCTGTTGCATTTGGCTCCCTCCCTATTCGACTCAGATATCTTGCGAAGTAACCATGCCCCGTCATGCCCATGCATTTCTTATTAAGACGTATAAAATGCATTTTGTAAAAAAAATAATAAAATGCTAAGTAGTAAGTCATAATAACACAATGTTTAACGTGGTGCTTCGGTTAAACATGTTGTTAGTGTTTGACTCTATGGCACATTATATTGACGATGCTTTATTTGATTTCCTTTAAAAAAAATATTTAAATGCTGTATCATCATTATATGTATATATTAAGTAAAGTATTGTAATTCATAGTTTTAATGGCCACCACCCAGCTCCGTTATGGGATGAGTTTAATTATGAACAGGAAAAAACACCGGCTCCAAAACCTTAATAATACTTGTGTCGAAAACCTCCTTCGCCGTCCTCTTTGAATATTGAAATAATTTAAATTTGGAATTTCAACTAAAAGAAAGAATTCTTCTGAGCTCTTAAGAATATGCGATTTATGTATTATATATTATGTAATTTTCAATGTATAAAACATACTCGTATATACATCCCACCTTTAAATACCGTAACGGTTTGTCTTTAAAGGTGTGATTTATATTTCTTTTTAAAACAGTCTAAATATATCTCAAATACCATTATTAATTAATTAAGAATGATATTTGAGAAAGCTTAATATGCTATTATACAGAATATTAATTTTTAATTAGAACAATATATATTTTATGACACTGATGGTTCGATTTTTTAAAAATAAGAAAGGTGCGACATGTAGGTATGTATATTGAGGGTATATTAAAACCCAATAAGTATGAAATCTTAGATTACTATATCTTATCTAAGAGAAATATCCTATTCTTATTGTTTTTAATGTTATTTTTAAATAACTTTTTTTTAAATAATTTATTGGATATAGTTAATATGACATGAGCACATAATATGTCTTACCATTTCGTAATCGCGTTACAGTGCATCCGATTTCCCACTGAGTGCGTCACTTCGGCGCCGATAGGAAAACTAGATTTTCTCACCCCAGTTCAATGACTTATGTCTGTTCTTACGTCATGTCTCCTTATAAATTATAGACTCATGGCCTGCATTTATAATATGATATCTAAGAGTAATTTAATATATTCTATGTTCAACAGCTGCAATATGATTAACTAGATTAAAATAAATATAATGCATATTTATTCTTATTGCATTTTTTTTTATCTTGTCTATGATTTCAAAACAAGGCTTTTCATACTGCTCTTCATCTACTCGTACAAGGAAGGATTCTCGAAAATTCCATTTGTGGTGGATGTTCCGAGATGCACGAACTAGCACGAAGGACTATCGAACAAATATTCGAATCGTTCATCTGTTCGTTGTATGAGAAATCATTTGTTATACATACAACATACATTTGTTAGGTTTGTTAAACATTTGTTATATATACAAATAACAGCTCGACGATACGAATACTTTTTCGCAAGTTGTTTGTGCTAGACCCTCTGACATACATATAAACATATTTATATAACAATGGTTGATTTGAAAACGATAAAAAATATCACACCGAAATTGCGTTCTCAACAACTGAATGGCAAAAAAAGAGGGTATTTTAATAAATATTACTTTCACGGGCTGTTTAAAACTAAACACACATAGTATATCTTCCATGGGTTGTAAAAACGTTGGGGTTTTACGATTGTTCGGAACAATTTAACACTAGTCAATGTAACATTGAGTTTATAGTCTAAGAGCATATACATAGATTTGCGACTGTGTTATATCTTTAACTTTTTAGAGAGTTTTATACTACATTGACTGAATGAACAAAATCGTAACTGGCAAATTGTCTAATTACAGTATGAAAATAATAAATCTAATAATAATAATAATTTTATTAGGATAATAAATGAATAATCTTTTGAAAATCATTTAAAATATTTAACATTTATTATTATATATTAATTATCATTCATATCGTAATTATTTGAATAAACACCAGAGTGCGTTGCCGATTTTGTCCAGACATAAAATAATTACAAATATTTACATTATTTTTAAAAACATTATTTTTGTTTTTATACTAAATTACGTTTAATATAGTTTTTATTTCAAAACAGATACAACTATATTAAACGAAAAACTAAGTACTATTATGGAAGGAGACTACTCAGCTTGTGCTACACCATGTTAGAGCGGTTCAACGCAGTGGTTCCACTGTGTTTTAGATAAATAGATATACCTACATTTATTCAAATCATACATGATAAGATGAAATAATTATGGACAAACATCGAGGATAAGAAGGAATTCACACACGCAATTCTACAACAATCCTATAAATGAACTTTAACACTATGTCAATGAATTTAACACACTATCTATATGAAAAATAAAAAGACAAACTGTGCGTTGCCATGAAAATGAAGTCTACTTTTTAAAGCTTGCAGTCCAAATTAATCGAGGAAAGATTTGTTTGTTTGTTACGATATAACTCAAAAACTACTCGACCGATTTTAAAAATTATTTCACCAATAGAAAGCTATCAGCGAGTAACAAGCAAGTATCAAGGCAATTTGTTGTGTATTACTATACACATACACATGTCACATACATGTACTCATCTGCATTGTAGCTGTGCGAAGCCGGGGCAGATCGTTAGTTATGTTACAAACAGGTTCCAGACGCAGGAAAAGGCCTTTAAATGAAACAATCTTAGAGATAGTAAAAACATCAGCTACTTGGTAATTTCGTGTGCGATAAAACAATTGAATATTTTAACTATGATGCTAAATATTTATCAAGAGGCATATTTTACTTAACAGAAGTAATACTTGGGAAATAGCTAAGCATAAAAACACAAAAAAAAACAGAAAAAAACAATTAGAATAATTCATAGTTTAAATGTTACGTTTTCACGGCCAAACCACTGAATGGATTTCTTTTAAATTATAGAGGTAGCTAGAATCCGGGGGAAGGATATAAGTTACTTTCTATGCCGCGACATTATCAATTTTCCGTGTGAGTAAATCGGAAGGAAACCCCACTATTACATCAATAACATTCGTCGTACTCCGTTACTTCTAAAGAAACTCGTCTATCAAAGTGATTGATAAATAACTGAACGTGTGTCGGTGTGAAAATAAAGAACTGTTTAGAATCAGAGCTACGTAAACCTAATCTTGAGGAAAGAAACTTCGATTTTATATAAACCTAACTTCATAGGAAAAATGCGTTTATTAAAAAACAGATAGAAGACTAAACACAATACGCCTTCATAAAATAATAACGCCAAATAGTAATGCATAACTTTTCTCAGTGTAACTCGATAATTATAATCGGTTGGACATTTAAATTATTATCTGGCTTGTGTGACTTGGTTGTTTCGAAAGAGTGACGTACCGCGGAATACTGAAACGATAATCAAAACTTGAGGGTTTCTTAAAATGTTTCTGTCTTTCATTTTACCTTCGTAATGAAAGGGTTAGATATACTTTTAAGTACACCTCAATGTTGATTCGAGAATTCGACCAATAGACACTCTTATGGGCTTATGAACAGGAAGTAATTCACTAAGTAGGCGTTAATTTTGTGCCAATAGGTCCTTCAATAACAAAACTGCCAAGAACTGTAAAGAACTTAAGACTAGGATTCACACAGAACACTATACGCTATGACGAGAGTGTTAGGTTAGGACGTGTAGAGCTAGGAGCTTGGCTCTCCATAAGATCTGATAACTTTTTTACACTGCAAGCAATATGTACTGTGCACGACAATAGTTGTAAAATAAATATCAAATTTAATTAATTAAAAATAAAAGTAAAATGTTGTAAATTCAGTTTCGTAAATATACGTTTGAATCGAGTGGCTGTGAACAAAGCTCGGCTCAAGCGAAAAAACCAGTTTCGAATAGTGTCGGCGTGGGCACTCGCAGAATAGAAGGAAGGAGGACGGACGTATCGCTTGAGCTGATCGCTGTGCACAGCCACATCGACATTCAACAGAATCGTTGTTTAATTTACAGTCCACTATCTTAAAAATAGAAGAAAAAGAAGGAACATGTACATACTCATATTGGCGATAGGTACTTTACATGAAAGTTTTTTGGGTAAATGATATGTTATTAAGACAGTAGATTTCTAGGGTTCCAATAAAGCACAATAAATTTGTTTAAATAGGAATGATATATATTTCAAAATGCCATAGTTATTGTAGTGTATTGTTCAAACAGAATAATGTAATTTGCGGCCCATTGAAATGGACTATTGCGTACCGGAGATTTCATTTCCATCCCAATGCATGTTTGTTATTCAGAGTGCGTACAGTTATTAATTAATTCTATACAGAAATGCTGTACATATTTGGGAAAATTTAAAACGAGCTGATGGTCGATTTATCGATGAATGTCGTTAAAGAAAAATATATGGAATTATGTATGACAAATTGTTTCAAATATACTTAGAACAAGAGGGCATGATTTGTATATTAAAAATATGAATTTACTCGTATATATGACTAAAACGCATCAGGATTTTTAGTTTCTATAGTTTTAAAAATTGGAATATTTATGACTCTATACATGTACAATGAACATTGTACATAGAACACAATAGATAGCTGGTATCATGAAATTACATTGAAGTTACATTTTGGCAGTTTAGAATTTCAATACATCCGTTTACATAACCATTAAAAATATCCTGCACTATATCGCTACTAACTGAACTTTATGTATATAAGAAGTTACCAAGCGAATCTGTATTGTATTATGCTGACTGTATTGAATTTTGTCTACAATGGTGACAAATGAGAAGGACTATTAATTTTGTTCCCAATTGTCCCAAATGATGACAAACGTGATCGGAATATAGCAGACTCAAGTTGCTTTGTTTACATTTCTAATAACAGTTGGGACTGGTCAAGTTCCTCAAGCGATGGGTTACTAGCCAAAATCTCAATAACTCAGTTATTTAGCTATTTGGATAAATGACACACTAACCGACTGATAGTTATGATATGGTTAGCGGCGTAGCAACTGTAGCTTTGTAATGGACTTGAATAACGCTCAACTGCCTCGTAATTATCTTAGAATCTCGCCGCGGATCATAGTTAAATAAATAAAAAATATTATGTACATCATAAAGAGAAGGGCGATGCGAATAAAAGTTTGCAGCGATCGTGCGCGTCATTGCCCGTTGGCTATACAGCTAGTCAGCTACGTGCAGCTGCATAACGTAGTGATTATACGTATTACGTGTTATACATGTACCGTAAGTTTGTCAGATAATAATCGAAGCGCATCTAACCAAAGTAGACAATCACTAGTTATCGTATTGACGAATATCATAGCCGTGGCTATTTTGTGAATAGCCGCTATTTAGTTAGCTACTTGAATAGCTCCTTTATACTAATCATATATCTAAAAATATATAAAACTTTGTATCCTCAATTTATCTTTCAGATATTTTAGTATGTGGCTTTAAAAGTGTTCACTGAAATGTTTCCACGCATTAATTTCTTCTCTTATGAGATTATCCTAGGCAAATAGAAAACAAACTATTTTCTAAAAGGGATTATTACGCCTAGCTACATTCAAGCCCACAAAGATTTCGACGAATTCTAATTTTAAAATACAGTTGATATTCAAACTCAGCACATAGGAATGAATCCTGAAAAAGATATAAAAATCCTTTAGATTTTTCCTGTTAAAACATCACAATATTTCTAGGAAAACGAAGCGGAGGACAAACCCCAGTAATAAAATTGTGGTTACGTAGACCACAAATAATATTATCTTGCCCTTAAGATTATTATATATTTAATATTGTTCGTGGCTTTTCTTACTTGTTAGTAAATTTTTAACCGACTTCAAAAAAGGAGGCGATTCTCAATTCGTTTGTATGTTTGTTACGCGATAACTCCGCTAGTTATGGATGGATTTGGATGATTCTTTTTTTGTTTGGTAGGGGATATTTCAGAGGTGGAGAGGTCCTATATAATTTTTATCGGCATTGGTTTGGTGCTTTTTTAGAAAGTCAACAATAACAAAAAATTACTTATACGTTGATGATGTTTTGCTTTGTGGTTCCTTTCATGGCGCTGTCTCATTTGAGCAGCAAGTTTAGTGGTAAGTCTACTAAATTATTATCTAAGGATTAATGAACTTAAATACATACACTTCCTACAAAAAATTTGAAAAAAAAAGTTATTTTTAAGCAAAAAACAAAAACCGACTTCAAAACTACAACATGCACTAAAAAGTAAAAAATAGTATTTTAATTACTTCAAAGCATTATTTATTAACAGTTATTTTTGGAGTCGGTGCCAGCCAAGAAGGACAGTTTAATCCTGCATTTGCAACAAATTTTCGAACTGTATGGAGCGGCACCGATTTCAAAAATAACAGTTAATAAATAATGGTTTGAAGTAATTAAAATATTATTTTTTACTTTTTAGTGCATGTTGTAGTTTTCGGTCGGTTTTTGAATTTTGCTTAAAAATAATTTTTAAGGTAAACGCTTCACCTTATAATTGATACAACATTCTATCATAAATCGGATCAGCAATTTAGACATAATAATAATTCGTATTTTATATATTCGTAGTTAAAGCATCTAATATGTTCGCGTATTGAACCTAGAACGCCTGTTAAGCAAATTAGATTTATGAACCAAAAAAACTAACAATACAAATCAAAAATCCTTTGCACATAAAAAGGTTCTACAAAGGCTCTGTATTAACCTCTTTCAAGCAAACGACCTGTAAACGACAAAGTACTGAAATAAATCACCGCGACGCTGCTTCCTTCAGATTTTCACGTAATAACAAGTCCACTTGAAGAATAACTCCATTATTTATGTATTCTGGATTAAATCTATGTGGAACGCTTCTTTGTGAACCCACAATAGGTATCCTTTTATATTACGAGTAGTCATTCTTAGTCTTTTTAATGGGAGTGGACTATTTTTATTCACAGCGTGGACCGACGAATTTCTTCCTACACTATTAACATTTATTATATATTAAAGAAATGTAATGACTAACAATTATTCTAATATACATATACGTATATTTCACGTCTCTTTACGGATTACGGAATTGCATAAGCTTCGACACTTGCATACCACTTTCGCTCCTTCCACTTTCATCAATGCTTTTATATACGCTCGTCGGTTTCGAGTACTTTTGTACAAATGTCCCCGATCTGAGGGCCTAGCAGGAACATCTTGCGAAAAAGTATTCGTATCGTCGAACTGTCATTTATATAAAATTTCAAATGATTTCTCATACAACTGATATATGGACGATTCGAATACTTTTTCGAAAGTTGTTAGTGCTAGGCCCTCTGATCGAGGTACGTTCGCCTAGATCGATCAGTAGTTTTATATACATAATTAAAGATATCCTTGGGTGTGTCTGTCTTTGAATCATACAATTATTGTGTGGTAGATATCCTTAGAGTAGAAAAAGAGCTAGCTTACGTTTAAATTTCACAATGTATTATGCTAACAGACGATTGACATACAGACTTGAGAATATATCAATAAAGATTTATTCAGGCCTTAATCCCAATTTTGATGCTGTTCTCATTTTTGGTAATGTTTATGTAAATTTGACAGCTGCTTAACTCGGACCGCCTCGATAGCTTTGTGGTACGCACGTGTTTTTAGCGCCAGGGGTGCCGGGATCGAATCCCGGGGAAACAAAAAGTAATGTTTCGGTTAGGCAGGGCACAGAACACTAAAGACAAAATAAAAAAAGGAACATTCAATGCATTTATAGCATATGGAAACTAATATGCTTTTTGCCGAATGCTCGATTAAAAATACATCGACAGCTTCACTGACTGATGTTCTGTGGTTGAGTTATCGCCTACCATCAAGTGAAATTCTTATTAACCTTTTATCGAATTAGATATTGATTTACTTAAAATATCTGTATGCTATCATTTTGTTACACTGTCCATGAATATATTATGTAACCCCTTACAAGTCAGAATTATTGCCTCGTATTAACATTGAAAATAAACATTAGGTAAACATTTTCACGAAAGGTTTATAATTTCACCCCTTTCATGCAAAATGTTTGCCGATGGCACTTCCAACCCATTCAGAATTTGTTTAGGGTTTGTTTTGGCTTACACAGATAATCAAAGAAAAATTTTATGTCATATGCAAAAAAATTCCCATGAAAAAAATATTTTCTGTCATAACAAATACCCCTTAATTATTCATGGTGTCATTCATAAAAGGAAACAAAATTATTTGAAGAATTTTATGAAGTCAACTGTGCGGATTACATGAAACGAGCCAAGGGATATTAAACTCGGAGATTTGACGAGAGTGATGCGAAGCAACCTTGATGTTTTTGGGAAATTTAGGCAAAGGGATATTCTCCAAGGTATGTTCTTTACGTCAAGTGTAAGTAGGAAGAATAATGTCTTTACTTTACTTACTCACTTAAGTTTTAGACGTTGGTATACCTCTACACAAGGCTGTCAAGGGACGTCAAATGTTCTGTCTAGAAGAAACAGAAGGATTTAGTTAGTATGATGATAAAAAGCCTTTTTTACCTAGTGTAAATTATTTAAAAATTCCTGAATATTGTCTGATTTTAGTGAAGTATTTTTAAATATTTTTTATTGTTGAATGTGAATGTAGACTATAACTAAACTATTACGCTGAGAACCAGTAGCGAAGAGTGAAAATGTTCAAAAGGTTTCGATCCAAAAAAACACACTGCTGCGAAATTTCGAACTTTCACACAGTGCAAGGGAAACACAAAGTAAAGCGATAGGTATCCATCACCTTCACTGTTATTAGTTTGTTAGTAGATTAGTTTTTGCGATAAATATATAAAGGTTTTTTTAATATTTTGTATGTTAGATATCGTCAGAAGAGTCAACGATCTATAGATATAATATTGTCTTTTATTAACGCGAGTATCACACATTTAAATAAAATACTGTATACCGGATTAAAACGCGTGGCGGCGAGTTTCTTGCCAGTTCTTCTCGTCCGCTCTACGCCCTTGATTTGTGAACTGGTAGTAAATGTAAAATTTGTAGCATTTAATATAAGTAATATTAGTAATTTAATATGTATTATTTTTTATTCACGTTCATAGGTGTACATTGTGTTACCTAAATTAATAGATTATTTTTGAATTTAATTGAATTAAATATGGCAACTTTGTGACATTTCAAATACCAGACAACTGTCATCTTTCTGTCTCCCCGCGACCACGGTTGCTGTAAAGCATCCGAAACGTCGGGATAAATAATTTAAACAATATAAATAATAAATCGCGTTTTAATCCGGTATACAGTATTTTATTTAAAAGATCTATAGATATTCCTCCCACCAGTTCAATATCGTAATGTAAGGATCAGTACAGTATCCTTACATTGTACCAGTTCAATGCAAGGATCGGAGCATATGGAATTCCGTGATCTCTGCCTACCCCAATGGGAAAGAGGCGTGATGCATATGTATGTATGTATGTAGTTCAATACCCGAACATACCAGACGTGGGGAAGACATGCTTAAAGAAAATTATTAAATAAAATATTAAAATCTCATTCAGATTCGAACCCACGATACATCGGTGCCCACGGCTGACGGCAGGTTTAAAAGTCGTATTGATTTGATAAATTACGAATTTATGAATTCAATATAACGTAGTAAATATTTTGTCTTTGTGAGTTGCGAATGTTACTCACTATAAGGCCGTCAATATTTTGTCTTCGGTTACACCAGCTGTATCGGATTATCTAATTTGAATTTTCCATTAGTGAGGAATATTAAATTTCCTTTCTTAGCTGAGGAATTATTACGTACTTAATTCTAAGCAAATCTACACGCTAGCGTGTACGACAAATAATATCTATATAAGTGGTTTTACTAGTCATTTTATTTAGGATAATTTCTAAAAAATAAGTGTATTTACTTTATAGGTGAAGAAATTAATTACATATTGTAATTAATAAGATGTATACTGGGATCTTCATATATTTCATATTCTCATATTTTATATTAATTAACAAAATACTTCTACTGTTCTGTGGTGGCAACATTATTAAATAAGATATATGTATAATACAAATTGTATGCTCAAGTGATGTGAGCGTGGAACACAGATCATTTTGATACATGAATTTAATATTTGAGTTCGTATTCACCTCAATAAAATTAGGCACTGGTTCATCAACCTTAAAATATCTTTTATTAATAAATATTTGATAGAATTCTGTTGCCCATTATAAAAACAAACGTGGATTGTTTTAATCAAATTGATAAGATTTCTGACGCTTTTACAAACTTGAGTAATAAAATTGCAATTATCCTCAGTATATGGAACTAACAGTTGCATCCAAATTATTTTTTTATAGCGGTTTCAATATAAAATACCTATATATTGTTGTTTCATCTTAGCTTATACGATAAGCATAGATCATTTTTGAGACTTGAATAAAATGATATCAATTTTTTTATGTTAGATATCGACAGATGAGCATGAGGTTCAACCTCAGCCTCAAAACATCGGTCAATAATGCGATGTCGACCTACTTTTTACTTCGAGCTTTCGGAAAAATAATAATCTTTGTAAAACAAGGACAATAGCTAGCTTTCCGTTCATAAAAGTATTTTGCCAATCCGTTTCAGAGATTACACCACAAAAACAAACGAATAACATTATTATATAATTAGTGTAGACTAGCCGATGCCAGCGACTTCGTTCGCGTGGGCTTCATCTTAAGCTGAGCTTTTGAGCAAGGTTTCTTCAAATGATATATTCATATCCAATATTCCACGAATACATATTGAAAGTGGCGAAATAATCAGAATATTTTATTTACATATCAAACTGTTATTGACATCTGATAATTCGAAAAAGTTCGACGCGAGTCAGTTTTCATTGCAATTTGTTGATATGGTGCCTTTAAATTTTTTTTAAGTGATGATAACTTTTCTTTCCGACAACCGATTTCGATGAAACAAAGCCTATATGTTGCCCTGGGCTTTGCTTAACATATTTTTGTAAATTGCATGAAATCGGTTCAGTATCTTCAGAGATTAGCCCGTACAAACAGACAAACAGATAGAGAGACAGAGAAAATTAAAAAAACTGGGCTTGTTCTGTTTCTCTTCTTACATCCCCCTGACCCGGGTTTTAGCATTTTTTTTCTATGTACAGACATTTGACCTCTACAGTTTTATTATATGCATAGATATAATAAAATTAACGTATACCTTTTTAGGTATGTATTGGTTTTACTGTTGCATTTTAGGTTATATTAGAAATGTATGCGATGTGTTTCAATTGAATAATTAGTCTAGTTATGGCTGATATTACTGTGTTCCTAAAAACATTATACCTCTATATTAACAATATATATAACAATAACTGTTGTTAACAACTTTATATAAAAAATAATCCATATTATTCACACTTTATACTAAATTTAGTCAATTAATCTCTATTTATTCTTCACCTTGAACATTTTGAAAAGTCTGATATCTTAATTTGATTAATTATCCGTTACCGTCTTCTTAATTAAAATAATGTCCTGTTTTGAATACTCAATTAATTTTGTTTTCTTTCTCCAACGTTCTAAATAATTTAAAACTTTGTGGAAAATTGTATTTCAATAAAAATGTTTATTTTAGATGAAATGATAATGAATGAATTATTATTTATTGCACAAAATAAATTTATACTAATATTATAAAGAAGAAAGATTTGTATTTTTGTATGTAACGAATAACTTAAAAAATCAAATCGATTTCAATAAATCTTTTGCCATTAGAATGCTACATTATCACTGAGTAACATAGACTATATTTATCTTTTATACTTTTTTTTAGTATTTCAACATTGCACCCGTGCGAAACCGGGGCGGATTGCTAGTACATACATTTAAAAAAAAGCTAATTAAACTATCTTAAATTAAACGCTTACGTCATTGACATAGTATTAAAAACGAAGACTTTCGTAGTTAAATGTTGGAGAGTTAAGGCCATCATTTTTATACACCATTGTTCTGACAACATGAAATAATTGTTATAATTATTTGTAATAATTATTATATTTTAACAATTAATATTTAGAAAAATTAACATGGAAAAATAACAAAAATGTGATGTAGGTTTTTAATGATTTATACTATACTAGTGGACCCCGCAGACGTTGTTCTGCCACAATTTTGGCTTCGAAATTATATAATATTTAAAAATTAATTAAAAAAACATTGTCCAGCGGACAAAATTGTGAATCTAAACCATTCCCAGATCCCCTTGAACACACACAAAAAATTTCATCAAAATCGGTCCAGTCGTTTGAGAGAAGTTCAGTGACATACACACTAACAGAAGAATTATATATATAAAGATATAATATTGTAACTTATTATATTGGAATTTAAATCCATTTGGATGAAGTAATTTTTGAGTTGAGTTATGATTAGTGTTGCCAGGTGTCCCGATTTGCGCGGGACGTCCCGATTTTCAAGGGTCTGGGGACGCGTCCCGATTAGGTATAAATCGGGACGCGTCCCCAGACCCTTCCAAATGTCCCGATAAATCAAAAAGTGAAAAAGAAAATCATAAATTTTTTTTTAAGTAGGTAGGTGCGTAGTTTTTAATTTTTTACTCATCACGTCACTATTTCAAATTCAAAATGGCATCAGCTTCACGTCACTTCGCATTGCATGAACGAGAGAGCGTAATGTAATGGATAAAAACTAACTTCAGTATGACTTGTAATGAATTTTATAAATATGCTTTAAAAAACAAGGCCATTTTAAAGGCGGCAAAGTCCAATGAAAAATATAATTTTAATAAAAAATAATATAAATACTTTAAGTACACTTTAAATACGACTTTATTTTTTAATTTTCACTAGTACAGCAAGCAAGACTGACTACTTGTTTAAGAATAAAGACATATTTGATATAGATAATATAAAACTAAACTTGCACTATTAATATAGAATGCAATAAATTAAACCCTAATTTAAAAACACCTTGTTTTTTTTGTTTGTCCCGATCTGCAACCCTAAATCCCGATTTTCTTGACCTCATGTACCGACTGAAAACAAATCGGACCTGGCAACACTAGTTATGATACTTAAGACATGAAGCAGGACTGATAAATGGTTTTAATCCTATACTTTGTGGAAACAACACAAATAGGTATAATTAATTCCGAGTATCTTACGTATAAAATGAGTCTTGTAAGGTTTCCTTTTATAATAAATTTTGATTTTTATTAAGAAAGAAATTGATGTTTTTGAATTAACATATTAACTATTTAATTTAAAACAATAACCTAGGTCTTAATTAATTATAACATATATACACCCTCAAGAATAATGCCATGCAGCAGGTTACCTGGGATACTAGCACTATTGCCTCGCTGAATGGCGAGGCTGATTCGCCAAATTCCAAAATTCATTCCATTCCAAATTCCAAATACCAATTTGGAAATGCTGGAAATTGGTACCAGCTCTGGGCTCCCCTGAAGCATGGACAAATCCTCTAAGTCAACAGTATGTGAACACACCTTAGACAAGCCGAACCATTACAGATGTTTCCAATAACCGAACAAAAGAAAGTAGATTCTTTCCCAGATTAGTACGCGAGGCTTTTGGAATTAAAAAAACACCCTAAATTCAACAGAGAAGATGGTTTGAGACTTTCCAGCACCTCGATCCAGTAATTAAAAATCTAAAACCCAGTCAAACTAATAAAAAAAGAGGACACTGTTAAACAATATTGCCATAATATAGAAAATTACAGCAAATATCAAGTCCGTAGGAATAGCTGGCGTTAATATGGCAACTTCACGAAGTTGCCATATTAACGCCAGCTATTCCTATATTTCAAATCAGACAGCTGTCACCAGTCACCTTTCAGTTGCTGGAAAGCATGCTGCAACGTCGTGTCACTCGTGTCGGGATAAATAGGTAATATAAATAGTTAATCGCGTTTTAATCCAGTATTATTTATCACGCTTCGCACGGGTTCAATGTAGATGTACACAAAAAAATAGCCTATTTTATTCGCTGATAATGTAGCTTTCTATTGGTGAAAGATTTTTTAAAATCGGTCCAGAGATTACTCATTACAAACTTTTTTTTAACTTTGGGTTACAATATTTAAGTTTTAGTAGGAATCCCTAATTATTTCTGGAAATAAATATAAATATAGCCTATGTTATTCTATGAAGATGTAGCTTTCTAACGGCGAAAGGATTTTTAAAATCGTTCAAGTAATTTTTTGAATGAAATCTTATGAAACAAACAAACATTTCCTCTGTATAATATTAGTATAGATTGCCATATAAATGAGCATAATATCAAGTAAAGCAAGTAATATAGTATAAGAAGACTACATTTAATCTTAGAAAAGTCGGTCATAAGCAAAATTCTCGAAAAGCATACATTATTTAGATGAATGACTATATTTAATTACTCATTCCCGTAATACTATTATAGCAAACGGATATTTTCTCTCACGTTAGTCGGTCAAATTACGTATAGATGCGTAATAGCAAGTAATAGTGCCAATGACCGCTCCAAACATGTTTTTAAATACATTCTTAATTACCTCACTGCCGTTAAATAGGTTACCGGAAATAGAAAATCTGTAGATTATTAGTTTTCAGGTATTACAATTTTCAATTTTCGTAAGATAATAATGTTCCTTGGAAGAAATCCTTATCGATATAGTTTATTAGATTGTTATACCTTGTGTTTACCCGTAGTATAGCGTATTATGCCTACATGTCTTATATGTTATGTCTTATGGGTTGTATTTTTCGCAGTAACTCCTTAGATATTAATTTCAATTATATGGTGTAAAATATTATAATGTGTATGAAATGCTTAAGGTACGAGTATACGTATGGATTAATATTTTATCCGTCTAAATAGCTTTCCAATTACCGCATTGTATGTGACTATTTTTATAGAAGATATAATGGGTATAAGCTATCTTTAAAACTCCTACATTGTTTTGTTATATCTCAAAGGGAATAGGCAGTGATTTTAATTGAAGCTCCCAGGAGGGTTGGATTTTTTCCGACACTTCCAACAATTATCGTTATATTTCAACCAATTTACACAAAACCTTAACAAATTATATACCTAAACCTTCCTCATTAATCACACTATCTATTTGTAATGCATTAAGTAGTTTTCTAGTTTATCGCGAACAGACAGACAGGCGCGGCGAAGGACTTTTTTTTTTTTTTAATGTCAGTATCGACAGACGAGCATGAGGTGAGGTGAGGTGATACCTCAGCCACAGAACATCAGTCAATGATGCGCTGTCGACCTAATTTTTACTTCGAGCAATCGGAAATCCATAGACTGAAACCGAAACGCGCAATATGCACTTCACGGTTTTTCCAACGGTGGTTCGTTACCCGATCGGAATTTAGATATTCCTCCCACCCGATCAATGCCCGAAGTTACCAGACGTGGGGAAAACATGCTTACAGAAAATTATAAACATGTGGTCCCGGTGGGATTCAAACCCACGACCCATCGATGCGTACGGCAGGTGTTCTACCGAACGCGCCAACGAGCCCGTCAAATAACTTTGTTATATAATACGAGTATGAAGTTAGGTATCGCTCATAGGTTACTGAGGAAATGACAGTTACATAATATCTATTATCTCGAACGTCCCTACAGTTCTTTTTGCCTTACGAAGGCAGTATAGGATTCTTATCTCAAAAATAGTAGTCTTTTCAAAGCCTAGTTCTTAAATATTTCGTAACATCTGAGTAAATATGTGCCATCGTAGAACAAAGGAATGTCCGGGCAACCTCAACCTCAAAAGCTCAAACCCTTTTAGTGGTTAGATAGTTACAATTAGGAACTTGTGTGCAGTTTGTCCCGAAGAGACTCTATAAAGCCTCCAAGGCGACATCAGCTGTCAGTAACTAATTATTATTGCCCTGATATATAATTGGCTTGTTAACGCGCGTCTCACATTCAAATGCTGTTCGCCCGTCACCACGCTTTCTGGAAAGCCATCTAAACGTCGGGATAAGTAATCCTGACCGAGAAAAGTTTTTATTTCTGACTAGCGGACCCGACAGACGTTGTCTTGCCAGAAAGTTGGCTTCAAAAAAAATATTTTTAGATTTTAATATGCTATTTTCCCACTTCTATTATATAGATTTGCAGTTGACATCAATTATTACAAAAAAGCTATAAGTGTGCGTGACGTGAGCTGTCAGTTGCGACTTGCGGAAGATAGCGGAGTTCCGCACCTAATATATATATATATTTTTTTTTTATAGTATAGGGGGCAAACGGGCATACGGCTCACGTGATGGTAAGTGATCACCGCCGCCCATAGTCTATCCGCAACACCAGAAGGCTTGCAGGTGCGTTGCCGGCCTTTTTATATATATTTTAATATTAATTTTCTGCAGTTTTTTTCCGATATTGTCGACGAATCCAACAAATAAGATAACATTATAATCGGTGCAGCCGTTCTTGAGTTATAGATGGTGTAACAGCTTGACATCTTTATTATAATATAATCTATACTAATATTATAAAGAGCAAAGATTTGTTTGTTACGATTTAACTCGAAAACTACTCGACTGTTTTAAAAAAAAATTCGCCAATAGAAAGCATTATCAGCGACTAACATAGACTCTTCTTTTTGCATTATTTCATTACATTGCACCTGTGCGAAGCCGGTGCGGATCGCTAGTAATATATAAATACATAAAACAAAGATGTCAAACTTTTTTAAATCATTTGATTAAGCTCCATGACAAATGGTATGCAAGGATCGGAGCATATTATGGTAATCCGTGATGTCTGCCCCAATGGGAAAGAGGCGTGAAATATGCCTACATATGTAAATATGTATGTGACACCAAGAACACTTCAAAGTTCCTGAATACATTGAATTTGTTTGAATCATCTCTCGTTTACAAAATGACGCTAATTAGTAATTAGAGACGAAAACACATTTTATACAATAAGGAATTTCATAACTTAGAAGGTAGTATGAAATCTGTTACAAAGTTCTCGAAAACTTAGTGAACATTGAACAACATCTATCAGGATAACATAATCTTGGCTGTTATTTTGGAACGACGCCAACAAGTTCGATTTCTATTAGCTTTGTCAGAATTAGATCAAACGCCGGAATATGTCTTTTCTCTGTCTTTTTGTTATTTGATACTAATCATGACTGTTAAAGCTGAATACGTTTTCTTCTATTAATTAATAAAATAAAATTTATTGCTTCCGATTCTTATATTATGAAAAATGTTTTAATAATTATCTTTTTGAGAATTCTTTTTTTAAATATGACCGTACTTATCATCAATTTAAAAAATAATCCTATTTCTGAATTTGAAAACTATAATAATTAAATATAAATTGAAATTGAATAACTATCTCTGTTTTATATAATAGTTGAGTGTGTGAGGCAGATACATTTATGTGTCTGACCGCGGAATACTGAAACGATAATCAAAACTTGAGGGCTTCTTAAAATGTTTCTGTCTTTCATTTTACCTTCGTAATGAAAGGGTTAGATATACTTTTAAGTACACCTCAATGTTGATTAGAGTTCGAGAATTACTTAATACTACGTAGATAATAATTAATCAGTCTTCTGTTTCCTAACTTAATTACCTTGTTTCTCCACAATTTGAACCCAGGGGACACCCTCGAAACCACAAAGGCGGCTATTAACGCAGGCATATTTTATTTGATGAAACTTGAATTCAGTTCTAGTTTTTCACTGAAAATGCCAGCCTGAATGCTTTTTAAAAGTTTATAGGCGTGTGTTGCGAACCCAGAGTACGTAGCGCTTCTATTGTAAATATATCTGTTTTTATTGAAGACTAGCTTCTGCCCGCGACTTCGTCTGCGTAGAATTAGTACTACGGGTAGTTTATTTATTATCCGAGCAATTTTTTCATCAATCTCCTTACTATTTTAATATTCTGATCGCGGCATACGTATAGTAAATATATTTGGTTGGTCTTCCCTGCGAACTTTCATTCCCTATTTCATCCCCACATAGGTCGAAATTTCAAAAACGCTATAACAAATATTTATTTATATCTTATCAAATGCCTAAATACTACGTATCTAGGCATTTGATATCATATAGGTATCATCTTCGATATTTAACGAACTTCCATACAATTTTTCATCCCCTATTACAACCCCTCCAAACGTATATTTCGCGATAAAAAGTAGCCTATGTCCTTTCCCAAAGTCTAGTCTACTTCTGTACCAAATTTCAACAAAATCGGTTCAGTGGTTTAGGCGTGAAAGCGTAACAGACAGACAGACAGACAGACAGAGTTACTTTCGCATTTATAATATTAGTAGGGATAGTAGGGAAGTAGGGATTTTATTATTAATAGGTACTTAGTATACCGTAGGTTATTTTTAGTTTGAATTAAGGTTCTATAGACAAGAAGTAATTTTTAATAGTTAAGTTATAGTGAATTCCCGAGTGCCCTAGGAGTTATATACACTGTTCTGTATCTATTACACATTATATATCTTAATAGGCAAATAGGTGATCAGTCTAACGCCTGCCGGGCCTGATCATTTTTTTAACTTCCTACCCCGAGACTCAAGTAGTAAATGCAACGCGCAAACAACTATGCGGCAGTTAAAGTATGTATATTTATTTTGCATAAAACGCACAGTACTCTAATTCCAAGTGTCAAGATGGGTGAAACTTAGAACTTTGTCGCGAGGTGCGGTGATGAAAGTTAGCGGCTGGGATTAATCCGAACAATTCCTCAGAGCACTAACCACGATACGATAAAAGATACAAAGATAATTTACATATATATGTATATTGTATAATCGACTGCACATGGTTAACATAGACAATATTAATTATATCAAAGTCTAATTGGGCGTGTTTTATCCCATTTCACTCACACCACATCTGTCCACACATGAACAAAAACACGAGACATTTTCAATATTTTTTGTTACACATGGCACACACGTTGTTCGCCTTTGATATCATCTGGTACTCGTAATATTAAAATATACATTTATTGCTTGTAATTGTTTAAGAACACTCTTTGTTTGAAGTTTAGGCCACGAATAACTTGCGTGAAAATGCAAAAACTGCAGTTTAAAGTTTTTCCTTTCTGAAATTCTCTTTGCATTTCTACATCTTCACTAATATTGTATCTAAAAAAGGAAAGATTTTTATTTTTTTATGTTTATAAGGAATAAACTCAAAAACTACTGGACTGATTTGTTTGTGTATAATATATCTACATTGCATAATTGCGTGTTATACACGGCAGTGTTGCTTGTTTTGAATATTCTAGACGAATTTAAATATCACTACTATTTTGGAGTAGGTACGTAGTTTTTTAGGCGTGTAGTTAGTGCGAAGACTTTATCAACATCAAGCTTTGGAACAACTTAAACAAAACATTTTCTCAAATATTCTATGAATATTTGATAGCCGAAGTAGCGTCTTTTTAACCTTATGAATTTCATAATATTACATTGCGTCTACGAAGATAATTGGAATAGTTTTATAATATAAGCAGAAAAGGCAAGTTTTATATTAAAGCCTTTCTGTTGTACCGACTCCATGGCTCAGTGGCAAGTAAGTGGCAAGGTCCTGACTTCGAAACCCGAGAAAAATAGACTAAAAAAGACAAGTGATTAGTGATTTGTCTATACTAGAAAAATTAAATGTTAAATAATGATACAATTATATAAAAAAAAAAACAAAAATAAATGTAAGTTGACATCATTTAGTTGACGTAATATGTATATCACTGACATTAATTCTTATTTCAAAAATATAGTCGATTTTTCATAATTCTACTCCCTGCCCTTTTATTTTATTTATGATCGATTTTTTGCATGCTTTTCTTTCACCTATCTTCTTGTCAATTAAATCCATTTTTTAGTATTGTCATAATATTTATTGAAAATTAGTTGTGAGGCTACTCAATACTGGTCTACTTTAGGTCATAAAGTGGTAATTAAAATCCAATAAACGGGACTAAAGGGGATAAAAAAGTGTTAATTAAAGTCAGGTACATACGTTTGAACTTTGAAGCCATCCAATATGTACATGTCAAAGCCAGCGCTAGATTGCAGGTGTAGATTGCACTTCTGATATTTTGCAGGAAAATTCTTCATATAAATTTAACTTTAAGAAGCCTTATTGCAACAACACAACATTTCTATATAAATCGTAAGAGCAAATTGTGTTTTTAAATATACCTATCCATATTTATACTAAGATTATAAATAAGAAAGATTTTTTTGTTTTTTTGTTACGATTTAACGGAAAAACAACTCGACCGATTTTAAAAATTCTTTCACCAATAGAAAGCTACATTACTATATTTTTGTGAATAGTAGATACATCTAAATTGCATCCGTGTGAAGCCGGGGATAGTAAATAATAACTGCGTTCATGTCTCAGTGCGTATATTACTTGAGTTGAATACCTTCGGTCCCGTGTCTGAAAAGATGAAAAAATCATAAAGAAGTCGTTCCGGAGAAGGATGGTCAGCTCTTGATTTAAAAAAAACGTAAAACTGAAATTTAAGTAAATCGTAACAATCAAACAAAATCTTTCCTCTTGAGAATATAAATATAGATATTTAAATGAAATGAAATGATTTTTTTTTTATTTCAAGGTCCACACATAAACTAACGTACTAAACAAATTATAAAATATTACAACTGAATATAAAAAAAAAACTAATTTATTATAAGAAAGGAGTCATTTGAATCTTACAGACTACGGATATTAAAAAAAATAAAAATAAAAAAGTAAATTAATAAGATTTATAAATACATACTACTACTATTTTATATGTATATAACATACTAATAAATTAAAATCTGCCATAAAATAAATAATTGTCACTCATTGTAAAACGTATATTAAAACATTAAATTATAAATATTCGGACCTCACAACAATTTAAATATAAGTTATTTCTTTTGTCATATTTTATTCAGCTGATTTTGAGTGAGTGTGGTTAATCTAAAAATAATTCAATAATGTATTCAAAAGGGTTTATATGGAAAACACAAGAGTATTTATCCGTGACGCAATTTTTTGTGTAATCCACATTTGATTATTATTTCATTTCGGTGGGACCCTCGTTTTGAGATAAAAATTCGTGTCATGAATGCTGATTTTTTTATTATACCGGTATTACTCACATATAAAACTAGCAACGCGCCCCGGCTTCACATGGGTGCAATTTAGATGTACTATACACAAAGCCTATGTAACTTGCTGATAATGTAGCTTTCTATTGGTGAAAGAATTTTTAAAATCGGTCCAGTAGTTTTTGAGTTTATTCATAACATACAAAAATACAAATATTTCCTCTTTATAATATATAGAAGTATAGATTACTGAAGCAGGCGAAGTCGGGTTAATGTCTTGAGAAAAACCCGATGTCAGTTTCAATTCAATTCCTTCAGTTGGAGGACGTGCCTAATTATTTCCTGTCGGATAAAGTAATTTGCCGCTCACAATTTCTTTGTAATAAATTACAATAAAATAAAATGACACTGTAATATTAAGACCAAACTTTTTTTACGAGTTCGGAAAATTTAAAGCTACGCAGAAACATATTTAGTAAAAGAGTATACTGTATATATACAGAAGGCCACTTAATAATCTCCATAGATAAAAACGGTATAGAGTAAGACAGACCAACAAGAAAGTTAAGGAAAATAAGACTTGTGAGTGATAAAGTATAAGGCAGAAACATTTCTATATATGTGTTACTTTATTTACTTGCAAGTAGATGACTTTTGTATTGCCCGACCGAATCTGTCAGTTGTATGAAACTTCAACTGATTATTCATAAAACGAACGACTATCGAGAAATTATTCGAATCGTCCATCTGTCAGTTGTATGAGAAATCATTTGAAGTTTCATACAAATGACAGCTCAACGATATGATTACTTTCTGGCAAGTCGTTCGTGCTTGGCCCCACACGTTTTCTTTGCCTCACAAATACAAAAAAAAGCGACTTGACGACCAATAATATCCGACTTTGTTCTAAGGATAAGTCGTTAACTCCAAATAGACAGTGTTACTAGATTTATAAAATTATATTATGAAATTTTACCAAACTATATTTACGTAGCCTCTAACTATTAGTTCATTATTAAAAAAATAAGCCTTAACCTCACGTTCCCCACGGCTGGGGATGTCAAAGCCTCAATCACAAAAGTACACAAGTATTATTATTATCAGGTATATTATATAATGATGATAATAATAATAAATTATATAATGATTCACGAAGACTGAACACATGTCATTTTTACGTGCGTAGTTTCAGTTCGACCTAGTTCCGGTGACTGAAAGGAAAACGTCCTCGTAAATATTTATACGATGCTTAATAAACATTAAGTAGATACGAAAAAAGTTTTAATAAACAACTTCTTAAAACGTTATTTTGTACCTTGAAATATACAGATTACGTGATTGTTTGGGATACTTTCATTTATTGTTATATTCATTTACATCTATGATATTATTATTAATAGCAATTGCCCCCGCAACCCCCCTTGTGGGTTGAATTTCGTAAAATCCGTTCTTAGCTGACCTCTACTCGGCGAAAGGAATATTCCTACCATATTTCAAGTCGCTACGCCTTATGGTTCCAGAGATATCGTGATGAGTGACTATATATATATGAGTATATATATAGATTATTAATATTAATTATAAAATTAATCTTATACATATACATATAATAAAATTGTTTAGGTTAAATTTCTGTACATAGAAAAAAAATGCTAAAATCCAAGTCAGGGGGATGTAAGAAGAGAAATAGAACAAACCCAGATTTTTTATTTTTTTTTGTTTCTCTGTCTGTTTATCTGTTTGTACGGGCTAATCTCCGAAGATACTGAACCGATTTTCATGCACTTTTATATTAAGCAAATCCCGGGGCAACATATAGGCTTTGTTTCATCAAAATCGGTTGTCGGAAAGAAAAGTCATCATTTAAAGATTATTTTAAAGGCACTATCAACAAATTACAATGCAAACTGACTCGCGTCGAACTTTTTCGAATTATCAGATGTCAATAACAGATTGGTATGGAAATGAATTAGCTTGATTATTTCGCCACTTTTTTTGCTCAAAAGCTCAGCTTAAGATGAAGCCCACGCGAACGAAGTCGCTGGCATCAGCTAGTTATAAAATAAACTATAATCATTTATAGAATCCCTTAGCAGTTTTTGTAATTAGCACAGTATGATTGTCACTCATATGTTTGTTTTCCTACTATCCACTTCTGGTTTACAATACTCGTTATGAAACAATGTTCTAATGAGTTTATTGTAATCTTTGAGAAATAATAAAGATCTTAAATGTTTATGGAAATATTAAAATATCTGTGAAACTTAAAACAAAATGTAAATAAGGAATAAAAAATTAATTAACCACATTCATTCAGAACTGTTTACACGATGCAAGTTTCTTGCCCGTTGCTTACAATTTCATTGAAGCAATAAAAGACTTGAATGGTCTAACACGTTATATTCTTGATCTGTTATACAAGTTTTGTTTCAATACTTTTCTTGGTGTAAACAGCTCATAATATTCACGTGTAAGCAGTTGCTTACAATTCTTGAATGTCAATTACTGCGCATAAATTATTGCTCTTGTATGTTCAAGAAAATGGAATCATGTAAATTATCCTTTATTTTAATTTAATCAAGATAGGTATGTTTTACCTCTCCATAAGTTTGACACAAAATAAAGCTCGAGCCATACTACATATATGCGAAACTATAGGCCGGTTGGGGCAATTATACAGAGAGGGTTAAAAAGAAGGTGGAAAAGTATCTGCCTCTTTGAATGTCCCTAGATCCAGAAGGAAGAAATTACAGGTAAAAAACAGTATGGTAACGGTATTTTGTTTTTAGAAATATTTTATTTGAACTTATTTTTGACTGATCAATATACATCTAATGGAAATTGTCCGAATCTAGAATTATTCTACGATTCTTCCGTAATATTTGTTTTATTATACTTACGTATGTATGTATACGTCTACTAACAAAACTTCCAAGAATTTGTCACCACGTGGATGAACTATAAATCCTTTATTCTCGTAGCGATAAAAAGTTGCTAGAGTAAGACAGTGCGTCTTTTATTAAAAGTATACTAGTGATGTTACAAATACCGAATGCGAATACGAATAGTGAGTTATTACATTTAGAGCCGTTTATGGCTCGACTTTGTCAGCACAATTTAATAAATTATCATTGATTTCGGCCCATTCTGAGCATTATCGAGCTGATCTAAAACAGATGATCATTAAAAAACGTAAATTTTGAGTTAAAAAGAACTAGTGATGATGGGTAATATAAGTAATTCTGTTTCTGCTGAAATATGGATTTATTTCACATAATTAGAAATGTGTTTATTTTTTCTTTCAAATACCTAATATTTTTTACATCTTAGATACAGATATTGATATTCGCAAAAAAATCGCATGAATTTTGAATGTGAATACGAATGTCAATAAATATGTAAATGCGAATATTCGTTACATCACTAGAGTATGGTTTACCTTATCCCTATTTGAAAAGAACGAAATAAATTCTGTCTACGAATTAAACTACACAATCCACTAGAATACCCTTAAATGTACTTAAAAGTTAGTTTCTTGAAATAAAAACCAATTCTTTGTCGAGTAAACTCTGAAGTAACCAGACTGGATGAAACTCACAGGAATCAAAAGATCGGTAATAAAATTGCGTGAAGTTTAAAATTATGTTTGCAAGTTTTTACAGAGTTTTACAAGTAGATAAGTTTACTGAAGTGTTTATCGAACGATAACTTTGTGCTGAACAACTGAGCTACTCAAAGAAAAGTGTTCTTTAAAGTTATGGTAAAAGTATGCAGGGTGCATTGTTTGTAATGATATAATGTAGTTAATTTTTTTTCGAATTGTATTTCGCGGTGTAAGAGTCAGATGGACGCATATACGTTTTCTCAATTTTTCAGGATAGCAAGTTTTAATACAGATGGTATAAAAAGGACGAATAAAAAATATATATCAGTATATTGGCATACCTACTATTTGAGGTTAAAAAAGTTAAGAATTATTTAGTTAAGTGTGATATAAAATATATTTTTTTGTAGATTATTCATCTGGTTCTTATATCGCGAGTTATGTTTCTACAAATACGCACACTTAAATATGTACAAACAAAATTATATTCTTTTATATGTATAAAATATGACATTTATCTCTATCGTTATTTTGTTATTAGTATAATATAATCTTAACAGATTAGTGTTAGAATTATTGACCAATTTTGATTGAAACAGACCTAGAAATATGCCTCATGACTCACTAGGGGACTCAGGAATTCAATTATAAGAATTATAAAATAATCTTATTTAAAGCCGGCAACACATCCTTAAGAACACTGGTGTTGTGGAAGTCCGTGGTGGGCGTTAGCCACTTACCTTAGCTGTCCGTTTACCTCCTCTATTACAAAAAAAAACTAAGATGACAAAGCATCACAATTCTAAGCCCTAGGGGCCAGAAGCTACAACAATAATAGATAAGTACCTATATTTTTACGAGGTTTTCTTATGCTATTTATCAACGTAACTGACACGGCTAGCGATGATTAATGATCCGTGAAAATATTCTCGAGCACCGACCACTTTTTTTAAGACTTTATGATAAATTGATTATTCCTTGTAACTGCTGTTACTTTCATGACATTTTATTAGCTTGACAATTTGTAACCCTGATGTTAGTGAATGATCTCGTTTAGGCTATTAGCGATTGCTCCGTGGTATTGGCTACAATGTCTAAGTTCTCCTAGGCAGATTGAATGTGTAAACTATATTAAACTCTAGGGATGATACGGATGTGGTTTTATCGGAGCCGAATCGGAATTTTTAAATTTGTCGGAATCGGAACCGGAATCGGAGGCAGAGGCGAAAGAGAGATGTGTAATAAAATAAAATTACAAACATTCATCAGTGTCATTCATATCTGTTCAAAAAATAAAACACCTTCCTGGGTGTTGAAAATTTAAATAAAAGAATGTTATTAAATATTAAACAGTAGTAAATTAAATCAAATGACACTGACCGCGGCCACCGCCGCCGCTGTGCTTCGATCTCTGATTATAACTTCCGATTCTTTATCCGAACTGAAATCAAAATCGGAGGTCCAAAATCAATCGGAAGTTCCGACCTTTCGGAACTTCCGATTGATTCCGAGTCGAAGCTCCGTAACATCCCTGTTAAAGTCATACACTTCTATTCTAATAGCATATAATACATGTCTAAAGTTTCTGAGCACCTCAGCTCAACCTAATTAATTACTTAAAGTCTGCACGGGGCAGAGCGAAAGCATTCTGCGGCTTATCTTCGTTCATTCATTATACTCAGGTGCATAAGGGGTTACTTATTGAGAGATTTAATGCATACACGAGCATACATCGCTGAATTAAGTCTACTGAATATTTGTATATTTATTATTTAGATCACATCACAATGTTTTCTTATTCTTACAGCGATATAATTGAGGAAAATTGTAGCGTTAGTAAGTAGGAATGAGGCTATTGCTGTAGTCCGACATAAAAACGTACATAGTAACTATGATGAATTCCGCTCGAAAAAAGGGACACAATAAAACCACATAACTGAGCATTGTGACATTACTTCTTAACCAAGTAGTGTTAAAAAAATGTAATTCTACGTGAGTGAATTGCGTTCGTCGTAGCTCCTACTCTTTCATGAAATTACGAATAGACTTTACATACCTTCTAGATAAGTGAACCATAAATCTGCCACAGCTTTTGACCTGAAAGAAAAAAGAAATTATTAGGATTGCACAGTTGCGATTACAATAGCACAAATTATTAAGTATTATGGATATTTCAGAACTGTGATTGGTCTTGTCATTTTAATTTTTTATATTAATACTAATGAAAAAATTAATCACCTTTTCCTTTCTGAGCTTTTTAAATCGTATCAACTCTAAATAGTCTTGCGAAGGCTTTTCAAAAGATTTATAATATTCTTAATTTAGAAAATGAGAGTAGGCATGAAACTTGAAAATATTTCGTCTTGTTTACTTATAAAATTAAATTAATTGTGGCCTTTTAGCTACCGTAATGTTTAAAAGTCGGGTAAATTCTATTAAAAAAATTAGAACACATTTATTTCAATTTGTATTTGTTATTAACTTTCCTATATTATAAATGGGTAGGAGGAAATTTTGTTCGGGTAACTAACTCCTTTGGAACAATTTTGAAATAGATGGAAAACTGTGAAGTACACATTGGCTTCTGTGTGAATTTCGGATTCTCGAAGTATAAAAATAAATTCGATCGACAGTGAATTATTTATTATTGATGTCATTAGATAGATAGATGACATTCTACTATCAAAAGCCGCACTCTGTCTATGATTGGGATAAAACAATAGCTTTAGAATTTTCAAAAGCAATTAAAACAACAAATGGCAATAATGCCTTCAATACTTTTTTAAGATGTCTCAAATGCTGAAAAAGTTTTTGAATATACAAAATCTTCTCTTAAAAGCCCTAGACTGGCGAGCGAGGTTGAAATCCATTCAAGTGTCAACTAGCAAACAATTTTCATCCCCACTTATGTACTTGAATTGGACACTGTTTACGTTACCTATTTGTCAGTTTCACGAACTATTGAGTTTTTTTGACAGGCCATAGTGATGCACAAACGAGGTTGTTGAATGTCTACAAAGATTTTATGTACTTTACTATAGACTACACTTACATAGAGTCGTTGCGGAGTGGGGAAGATGTATACGTAAGTATCAGGGGTTTACGACTGCTTAGAGTTCTTAATCTGAGGTTTGCACCCACTTATTGTGACATTACATTGATAATTAAAAAAATTATTTATGTAAGGGAAGAGGAAGGAAAAAAACGATGGATTGATTGTGTGAAGAATGATATGTGATTGAGAGGTGATTGATGATAAAACGAGTGAAAGAAGAGAATGTCTCTCTCCCTAAAATATGGCGAGGGTGCCGATGGCTGGCTGGCCGGTGAAAGGGGGGATACTTGTGATGACTGGTCGGACTTGAATTCGTGTATGCGGTGATGCTAGTTATTTCGACTATGTATTTGCGTGTTGTTCCCACGAGAATGTAAGTGCGTGCTCCTATTTCACCATTGCTACTGCTGATAGAGGACAAATCTTTGTTTTTTATTTTATTTTCTCCTTTATATATTTACTTTTAAATATTATAGTTAATTACTTAAAAATGTCATATGGAACATGGTGTAATGGTTGCAGCTCCTTATAAAAAATTGTAAAACAAAAAACTTGGCGATTAAAAAGAGTGGCGGCGAGTTTATTGCCAGTTCTTCTCGTCCGTTCTACGCCCTTGATTTGAGAACTGTCAGTAAATGTAAAATTAGAAGCATTTAATATGTATTTTTTTATTGATGTTCATAAGTGTACATTATGTAACCTAAATGAGTAAAAGATTTTGAATTTGAATGGGATGAGAGAACATACTGCGCCGACCCCGAATAAAAAATATGAATGTCGGAAAAAATACATCTTTAGAAGTTCATAATAAGCCGTTGTAAAATATTGTAAGAATATTAGAATACTTTTTCAAAAATAAATGTTTACCTACTTTACGGATATGAGACAGAATTTCTTTACAGAAAAATAATATCTCATTTATCTGAAAGGTCTACCCTATTTTTAATAAACAATAAACAAGAAAGTGGAACGCTTCAATGAACATCTCGGTAAGATTAATGGTAGGAAGAGATCGTTCTTGGTAAGTATCACAGAGATTTAGCGTGGGTTGTAGAAAATGATCAATGTATTTAATATCTATTAAATTCGTAACAATTGTTAACGATACTAAATGAAATGGGATATTATTTAAAAAACTTTTCTTTAACAGAAACCTTTTTTTAATTAGGTCCGCGCGCGGATTATTTTTTGATAGCCAGTTACATTTTCATACAATGTTCATCATCGATCTTTTCGATAAAAAACTATGTTATAAATTTATTTAACCATAAAACTTACTTTAAAATTCTTACAGACACTGGTCCCCACACTAGGATACCCTGTGTTGTGGGTGACCAGACTCTTCCAGGGAGCTATTCATTTGAAGGATAAATAATAGTTAAAATTGACTTATTGACTAATTTAATTTTTTTTTATATTTTTTCTTAATAACATTTCCTGACTCATCTATATAAATAAAAATAAAATGCCGCATGTATGTACTCGCATCACTTGAGAACGGCTGGACCGATTGAGCTAAATTTTTTTTTGTTGTCTTCAGAATTTTTAGGAGAAGGTTTGTATGTAAAAAAAATTTTGAAAAATCCCTAATTATATAATTTCGAAGCCAAAATTGTGGCAGAACAACGTCTGCGGGGTCCACTAGTAAGTAATAAATAAAGAGTTTGAGATTGATTATCTACTTGACTGTAGGTACATTACCCTTAACAGTCAATTAGTTGGTTCAGTGAAACAGACACAGAAATGTGTCTTCTGCTTGCCCCTTTCAGGTATTTGGCCATTCATAATTACCTCATATTATTGAATCATTATAAATTACTACTTGTTTTATTGTAACAACAGACTAACGACCTCCCAAAATACATGGAAGAAAACAGCGTGGGTCTACATCGACCTCAATTCTTGTGTTTTATTGGTGTTTAAAAAGGGATTTTACTTGCTAATGAAATAGGGACATTTTAAATTGTTTCCCGAGAATGGGTAAATTGCCTACAAGCCGTGAAGCACCTTTACGCTAATTTTATTACGGAACCTACATTTGAGGATCAATATGTCGTGGATATTTAACCGGTATCACGTATTAAAGGACCGTTATCTGGTTACTATATACTAAAGTTTCACTCAAGATCAAATATACATATACGTATAAGTTAGGTTAAATGACCTTACCCCTGGAGATATGCTCTGCGAACCCAGGGATCCCGTAAAGGCGGAAAGTGGGCAGTGGTGTTTTTAGTGGGTAACCGAACGACGGAACCCCACACTCCCCGCGCCTATGAACCGCCCAGCGTCGGGGGTGTGTTAACACATTTTCACCAAAAAAAAAAAAAAAAAAAAAAAAAAAGGTTAAATGACCTTTATTCCCAAAAGTTACTTTCTACAACAGGCAAGAAGTTTATAACTAACTATTGAGAAAATATCTTAGTGAAGCTTTTTTTGAATGTAGGCTTTATGTATATTATATATCTATACTAATATTATAAAGAGGATATCTCTTTTGTTGTTACGATTTAACTCAAAAACTACACGACCTGTTTTAAAAATTCTTTCACCAATAGAATAGCAATTTTTTTTGTACAGTACATATTCTATTTTGCATCCGTGCGAAGAAGGCCGCTAGTTCGCTAATCGCTAGTTATTATATATGCCTACTAGCTGATGCCCGCGACTTCGTTCGCGTGGGGTTCGCTTTTGAGCAAGCTTTCTTCAAATGACATATCCTCCATCCTCTGTACTTGGCGATTTATTTTGGGAAAGAGCTATCAAATTAGTCATTGACGGTTGCTTTTGCATCATATTATCGACACGTTTAATGGTGGTTGAGATTGGGGTTCGAAGTATGATTTGAAATTCTATAGAAATACCATTGGTGAAAAAATGAACCTGACTTTAAAGAAATTTACTTCTTTTTTTTATAAATTTAATTAGTGGTGAAGATACTGTATCCACCTCGATATTTATTTCATTTAATTGATCATTTTCATTTTGAGACATTTTTTTTAAATTCCCTTTTCTCGGGTTTCCGGTGCTAAATGCGGAAACCTCTAAGATACGAAGACAGTCCTTAAGAAGCAATAAAAGCAATGTCGAATAATCGTAATTCTGTAGAGAAAGGATGGATGAAAAGGTGAAATAAACGATCTCATAAGAAATACTTTTTCATATAATATTTCAATAATACATTTTCTATTTTTATAATATAATACTTTAAAAAAATAAATAAATAAATACAAAAAAAAATATTACCGTTCAACTTCAGATTCGAACTCGCATCTGAAGTTACGCAATGGGCCTGCATATCCACTATTCTACGATTACATACATCGGAAATGGCGAATTAATCAAAGTATTTCATTTACATATCAAACTGTGATTGACATCTGACAATTCGAAAAAGTTCAACGCGAGTCAGTTTGCATTGCAATTTGGTGATATGGTGCCTTTAAAATTATTTTTAAATTATGATAACTTTTCTTTCTGATAACCGATTTCGATAAAACAAAGCCTATATGTTGCCCCGGGCTTTCCTTAATATATTTGTGTAAATTGCATGAAAATCCGTTCAGTATCTTCGGAGATTAGCGTGAACAAACAGACAGACAGACAGACAGACGGACAGACAGACAGACAGACAAGAATCTTAAAAATTGCATTTATGCATTCTGCTACCCTTCTTTTATCACCCCTCTTAATTTCTGGTAAAAATATTTAGTGAAGCGTAATTTCGATCCTACTCTTTTATTATATGTATAGAAGATAAGAGTCGCTTCTAAGGTCGTCATTTGTGCCATTGTAATTATGAATTTGTTTCTGTAGTACCTATTCACTAAAGTGGTTTTGTTTGTTCCTTTCGTTTGACTCCGAAAATATACTAAAATTGAATTATTCATAATTCAATAGTGTTAGCGACCATTGTTGAATATTTAAAATTAACAGAAAATATATTATAGTTTTTATCTCAAAATTCAAGGAAAGTCGATCAGAATTCTAACAATTAATTAAACCTTTTAATATTATTTTATATAATATACTTACAAAATAAATTCCGTATAATATTAACCTAAACATTTTTATATGACCTTAAATCGTGTTATTCGTCTGTTCTGACAAGGAATGACAATGGTCATAATGTAACGCCTTTAGGAAATTGAGGAAATTCCACATTGCCTTAAGGCAGACGTAATGGACACGGTCAAGCGTTTATAGCCACTTCATCATTCTCATGTGAAGCTGGAATCCGTGGAAAATGCGAGCTGACATCATCTATATTTGATCGAAGTTGTAATGTTTAAGACATAAGCCGTATTCTGATGTACCTACTTTTTGCAAGGCTCGGAAACCGGTTAATTTACTATGGGAGCTTTACCGAAATAATAAAGGTTTGGGTAATATTCTTATATTGTTAGTTAATTTTTTTTAATTTAGTTTAGTGTGTATTACTCTTTTAAAACTAATATGTCTGTCTGTGTTTGACTGAGATACCATTATCTCAGTCAGACACGTATTTTGGAAAATAAAAATTAACCAGTTCCGAGCCCTGATGTTTTGTTTAAAAATGTATACAAAATTATATGATTTTTACTGGTTAAATAATCGTCTCTATGGCTCATCCGAGACTGAAATATCTCATATGTTTTGTCGGCCTTGTTGTTGTCCTCTCATTCATTTTATCCATCCATTTAAAGCCTGAAGTGACTAGGGAAAACAATACAAAACGCAAGGTGGTTGTTGGCTTCATAACCCCTTTTCATTATTCGTCTATAGGAAAATAATGTTAAATAGACCACAGTAAAAAATATTTTGAGGCATGGAATATGTCATCTAATGTCCATTTCATCAATTTCTGTTCGACACTCCCGTATTCAGTTTTAATAGATATTCAATAACATAATTATTCATATCATATAAATTGTCGGTATATAGTATTGTATCAGTAACAATAAGATATAATTTCTCAATAAAAGACGTATATTCGAACCATATCAAAAATAACTGTTATTTTGTATGATTGAATTGATACAATAACGCCGCCATTTTGGTATTGCTCTCGACATTGATGGCACACGTTGTAATTTAATACGAGAAGTAACATGTATTGAGTAAAAGGTAGTTTTCTTTATATGTATTATATTATAATAATGTTTGATTGTTTCCAAGACGATTTTTTTATATCTTAACGTGCAATTTCCAATTAATGACGATTCTTCTTTTAATTATTTCAGAATATTTGATATTAAAAATGTCATCTACGACTAACCTTTGGTCAATATAATACAAAGACCACTTCTACAAACAAATTTGTCTTTTGGGAAACACAATAATTTTTTTTAGATTTTTAAAAAAACTTTTGTGAATCCCGCTTTGCATTCATTTTGCAATAATTTTGAAATCTAATATAAAAAATTCTCGTGTCACAGTTTTCGTTGCCATACTCCTCCGAAACGGCTTGACCGATTTTGATGAAATTTTTTGTGCATATTCAGTAAGTCTGAGAATCGGCTACTATCTATTTTTCATACCCCTAAGTGATAAGGGTTGTTCACCATTAAATATTTTTTTTTAATTTTTGGACGAAATTTTTTGCTTTTTTTTTTTTATAATGTGGCATTAAAAAATACATACAACCCTAAATTTTTACTTTTTTATCACCAACCCCTGCTTTTTAGAAATTATTTACATGGCAAATCAACGTTTGCCGGGTCAGCTAGTTGTATATATAATTTTGCTAATATACGTTGTATGAATTCTATTCTTTTGTATCAAAATTGCTGACTTTTTTCTTAATAAAAATCTAATCCATACCTACTTTCTATTCTGATAAATATAAGAAAGTTCGGTAACTTACGTTTGATTACAGTTATAATACACATGACAATTAGTAGCCTCTCAGAAATAAATACAAGAGGTTTTATTGACATATCCCTGCGAGAGGGAAATTACCACATTTAATGGACGCATTACAAGCTAATGAACGAAGGCTCGTTTCATTACTATGGGGAATAGTTTTTAAATTAGGAAGAGATAGCCATAATAAGCGGCGAACGTGTCTTGCACAGATAATGGCTGATTATGTAATAAAGACATTTTTATTTATTATGCGAAATAGCTACAAATATACTAATATTTCCATGTGACGGAATTCGCTTCCATATAAGGAAATTATTTGCCAATATTTTCGGGGATCAAAATTTCTGTATTAAATCAAAGTTAATGGGAAATCCTGAAATGATTTCTATGACACCGTCTTTATGCTTAAAAACTTTTATGGTTGAAAATAAGTATGATATTCTTTCAAAATAGTTTCGAATATTTTTATAAGATATCCCTGAGGGATCAAATATATTTTACGTCTACCAAAGATAGTTTACTTACTCAGGTTAGTCATAAAAGGCCACGCATCAGTTTAAGAGTATATCAGGTGTCAGGTAAGTACTTCAATATTATATTATGGAAAAATAAACTGTACCCGATTTTGTCTGAAAAGTGAGGTTACTCGAGGTGATTCGACTATTCGGCCCATCAATTTGCTTAGTTTCTTATTTTATATTATAATAAAAGTACCACCCATTATCTAATTAAATTGGTGTGCTAAACAGTTCCTTGTTAAGTTATCTCTGGTACGATATGTAACGTTGCGTACGTACTTCCCCTTAGATTATCCTTAATAATCCTGAATCAGAAACTCGTTAAATTATATTCTGATTCTCCATTATGTTATTACTAGCTGACCCGGCAAACGTTGATTTGCCATGTAAATAATTTCTAAAAAGCAGGGGTTGGTGATAAAAAAAGTAAAAATTTAGGGTTGTATGTATTTTTTAATGCCACATTATAAAAAAATAAAAACAAAAAAAATCGTACAAAAATTAAAAAAAAAATTAAGGGTGAACAACCCTTATCACTTCGGGGTATGGTAGTAGCCGTTTCTCAGACCTACTGAATACGCATATAAAATTTGGTAAAAATCTGTAAAGCCGTTTCGGAGGAGTATGGGAACGAACATTGTGACACGAGAATTTTATATATTAGATTTATTATATTGTAGGACTATATGACGCTTATTATCCTAAACAGAAAAAAACAAGTTTCCAACGAACAAGCACGGCATAACACTAAAAATCAGTGGAAAACAAGTGAATGTTACGACAGCGATGAATATCTTGTCACTTTCCAGCCTGAAACATCGTAACAGGGTTATCAGTCTGTTGGTTTTCCACAGATAATATATTTCGGAGAATCTGCTAAAAATTCTTCAAGATTCTTCCATTATCACATCATCGATCAACTTTACGCTAGTTGATCCTTATTTTATTAGCGCTAACGAAAGGAATTATATTCGGAGTTCTTTCAGATACATAGAGTGAAAAAAACCTCGACCAGCGTCATTGAAGACCAGGTAAAGAAGATGTCTAACGCTTTTCAAATTTGGAAATACACATAACCACAACTTTTAATTAAGCAAATATTTAAAGTACTCAAAGTACCATAAACCTTATATTGTGATATTTATTTTATACTTTTCTAGATATTGTTATAATAATAAATAATATAAAAATCTTAAGCATATCTTTTATCTTCAAAAATAACTTAAATATTTAATTTATCATTAAAAGCTTCTTAAATTATTTTGTTATTTCATTTTGTGAAAAATTGCATATGAAATACCATTGTTATATACATACTCAAACGAGTATCGGAAAATTTTATGAATTAAAATGATATATAATAGATAATTAAAAATGATTGCCAATTCCCCAAACCTTGATTTGTATTATTATCAACTTTATAATTAATATTACATTGAACATGACAATAAACGTAAAACAACAAAATACTAAGTTCTTTGTAATATTCAATTTTAACGTTAAAAGCGCTGTCTTGAACGTAAGTTTCAATCGAACAATTTATGAAGCAATGTAAATTGTCTTCCTCTAATTGATAGGGAGATTATAGACACGCTAGAAAAGCATTTCAATGCATTTCTATTAAATTTTTGTTTTAATGTATTTTATTTTTTATACAAAGGGAATTTAGTTCTCGGAAGTACATCGCTAAATCTACTTAGTACATACATACTCAGAGGCGTTATGTTATTATTAGAAGAATAACTCAGCAGCGGAGGGTTTAGCACGAACGACTATCGAAAAAGTATTCGAATCGTCCATCTGTCAGTCGTATGAGAAACTATTTGTTTCATACAAATGACAGCTCAACGATACGAATACTTTTTCGATAGTCGTTCTTGTTAGGCCCTCTGCTATTTCCATTCGGAATCGCAGTGCTGACTGCGACATGACTTCGTTTACGAGCCATTCTTGAATACCTATCTTTTAGTTTTATTTTAATTTAAAAGTTTGTTGTCATGTTTCTCTCTGTTATCTGTTTGTGAATAAAGCTTTTATCTATCTATGTAGCATAATGTATAAGTGCATACCAACTTGAAATCCGAATATTTCTTCCGATACTAAGCTGATTTTGTATCAAGTATTCGTTACGGTTTAATTGCTTTCATTCACATATCCAAATAATACGAGTTTAACAAGTTTAATTTTGATCAAAGCGGACAATTAACGTCTGGCTGAGTTTCATATTATGGTAAAATGAGATCCGATGTTACTGAATACAGTACACTATAGTGTGTAATATGTTGGACTCGTTAGGCACGCTATAATCTAACCAATTAAACTTGTTAAATCGCCATTTCACCGAAACTAATTCGTTTGATTTGGCAACATAAATTAGTAGACAGGTAACAGCAACTATTGAAAGGATATTCACTTCAAATTATTATTAATTGAGTTGGATGAGATTACAATGGGGAATATAATGATCTCTAAATACAATAATTAATCTATTGTGTATTAACTAGCGGACCCAACAGACGTTGTCCTGTCGGAACGTCGGCTTCATAATATAAATAAAAAATGTTCCTGCATGTATCACAGCTTCACCAAGTTCAGTTGTAAATAGGTACCATTGAGCGACCTGTCCGGTGGTTTAGTTGGGACTCTATGACATACAGAAGACTAATATAATATATTTAATATATTAACTGAAACCCGGTACTCTGGCAGTGATTGCTGTATCGTAGCGACTAGCGGAATAGCGCTCTTTCTATATCTCGAGTATTCTAGCCTTTCATAAAAGCCCGTATTTCTAAACGCACTTAGAAAATATAAACGAAACAATTTTCACGATGGCATCAAAGGTCCAAAGAGGAAGTTTCAAAGAGATTGCGCTCCTTTTGAAACACAAACAAAATATTATTGAGTACTTTCTTACTATGTACTTTGATCAAGGATTTATCGACAAAAACATGAGTAAGTATTGTTTATTGGCAGTTCTATTTATTTCCTTTATACTGCGAGGGAAACTCAAACAATATTTTCATTTTTAATAGCTTTATTCTTTGGCTCTAGGACAAAAGCGTTTCTATTTTTCTAAGCGAATTCAGTATGTATTGTCTGAACTAAAAAATATACAACAACAATCTTCTGAACTTGCAAAATGCGCAAATCAACCAATTAATTTTGGATAGGTACCTATGCCATTTTGAGGGTTTGATACTTTGATCCGATGAAAAACGGGATTCATTATTTTTTTCTCACAAAAATATCTGTATTTGTCTTGGGGGAAAACTAAAATTAACCTTTTACCGAGTTGTGTAAGGGATCGCTATGAAAAATAAGAATTGTATATTGTAGATGTAGAATATTAAAAGGGTATCATTTAAGCTATCACCAATTTAATTAGTTTTGTGTTTCTTAAATAATAGGGTTTGTCCTCAAAATAGTAGATCTGTCACCAAAATGTAGTCACCAAACAATGCAAAATCAGTTCCACAATAAATCACCTAAAATCCTGAGATATAAGGTCTAAATCTAAATCACCTAAAATCCTGAGATATAAAGTACCAAATAAATGTAATATAAGTAGAATTCGGTTCTGGCACTCATCGGCCGCTGCCGCGGCACCGGTCGCTTCGCTCGCTCGACTCGTGCGCGGTGGTCACCATACCAACATAACCTAACCTAGAACTTCAAAACTAGTCGCTCACTTAGTAATTTAGTCGCACGGCTAGTAAATTCATACCGCTCAAGTTATTAAAACATGATAATTCATACCTGGGAACAATTTTTGTTTATCTGAGAACGAAAATATTTCGTTGCGATAGATCTATTTATTAGGTGATACAACTTGATGACAAATATTAATTTTGGTGATAGAAAATATAGTTCCCATATTAAAATGCATAAATATCTCCAAAATTACGCGGCATAACATTTATTAAAGAATAGATAAGGAAAATCTAAAAAAAAGTTTGGATTTTCTAAACAAATATGAACCGTTCAAAAATGGAATCATTGACTGATGTTCTGTGGCTGAGGTATCACCTGCCATCAAGTGACGATATCTAACGATAAAAAAAAGAACACCTAAGCCAGACTGCCTTGCAGTTGATCGATTTTCCATCTTTCTTTTTAAAATCGAAAACTTCATGGAGTACATAATAATCCCATTTGGAAAACGGTCTAAGTCACTGCTAACAAAATTATTTAAGTATAAAATATTGTATGATAATCATCCTTACAATATGTTACAACCACAAGCCATTTCGCTTTTACGAAATATAAGATAAAATAAATTCTTCGTTTAACTAGAATCCACACAGTGAGTTAGACTATTGACAGAGAAAATTGATTTTCGTACATGTGGTAATGTAATGCGAATAAAACATGAGGGTAGAGTAAAATCGATAAGGTTCAGTGCGACGTTTTAAAGCTAAATAAATGTTGGTGGTTAGAGGAATTTATTCGTGTTAAATACAGGTTTTATTTTTTGGGAAAAGGAAATCCAATATCTACTATATAATCCAATATCTTCCTTCCTGACGCTATAACTCCAGAACGCACGAACCGATTTCCACGGTTTTGCATTCGTTGGAAAGGTCTCGGGCTCCGTGAGGTTTATAGCAAAGAAAATTCAGAAAAAATTTCAACAGAAAAGCGGGAAAATCTTTTTTCACATACAGCTGCAGCGGTGGGCAAATGGGCATATTCCAATATAAGAATAATTGTATAATTTCGAAGCCAATATTTTGGCAGAACAACGTCTGCGGGGTCCACTAGTTAATTATAATATTAATAACCAAAATAATGGTTACGTCGTAAAAACGTTTAACTTTTTGACTGATGCAGTTATAAAAGTGTAATTAAAAAAATGTCAAACTAAGTACTTAATTTGTCATTCGATCTGTAAACTATTGATTCGATTGTACCTCTCCGACTTATACTTGGCCAGATTTTTTAAAAGCACTTACCAAGTAAGCTAATAGCCTTTTAAATATGTCAGTTGTATGAGAAATCCTTGGACTTTTGCATATCGTAGTACAACACCTGACTGATGTCTTAATCGCACAGTAATAAGTAGCTAGGTTTGTAACTAAATGTATAGTATGATCTATATACCTTTGTTTGTCGAATAAACTAAAATGGATTCCAAACAATAGCCACATTACGTTCGTATCACGAATGAGTTATTATTCTAATCACGTAATATTATTTTACGGTCTTTAAAGTACGTTGGTGGTATTAGTATAAGAGCTCAATAATACAACCAAGATAATATGTTGATTACTAGAATATATTATTATCAGATATGTCTGGTTTTACGTCGTGCTTTTGTTAGCCAATTTCAATTATCAATCTTTAGTTAGAAATGATTTATTATTCATATATATAAAATACATGTTTTAAATCATAGAATTAGTCCGTACTAAGGAAATATTTTTTAAAATAAAGCATAAATAATGCTTCTTTAAGAATATTGTGTATTGCATTTTCTGTGATCACTGCAGATGAAGGCAAATTGTACTATTACTATTGTAATGATTACAGAACAAGGTTATTTATTTAACATCCTATTCCATTGTTAACAAAAGCTGGTTCATTTATTTTTAGAACGAAAAAACGTTTCACTCTATCGGCCACCATTTATAAGAAAATAACAAGCGCTAGCTCTTAGACTATAAGTCATGCACGTGGCTGGAGTTCAATTTAACTGTCTTGAACGCAGCCGAGATTATTTTTATACGTTTTATTGTCTTATCGGTTAAGCTCCGTGTGAGATCGTGTACCGCCAGTGGTGATCCTTTATTGACTAAACACAGATAATATAACTCTCTCAGTTATGTTTTATCTATGGCAGTTCAATAGAGACTGCTCCCAGAAATATGACAGGTCGTATGATCGAGAGACTTTTGCCTACCCCGCGGCATTTTTCACTCCTTACCATCGGTAGAGTTAGAGATGAAAAATAATATAATTAATACTTAATCTATACTAACAATCTAAACTAATATTATAAAGATTCCTCTTTGATTGTTTGTTTGTTTGTAACGATTAACTCAAAAACTACTCAACCGATTTAAAAAATTCTCATGTAGTTTATGATCCACTTGGTCGTTTGCAAAAGTATTGACTACAAGTACGTGAAACCTATAAGTGACCTAAGGGCACCAACTTTAGGGGTTGACTTCACCCCTTAAAATGTTTTTCCGCCGATAAAAAATATACGTGACTCTTAGATTTTGACGTAGAATAACATAATATGCCATCAAAAACATAAATTGTAAAAAAGACAAGTCTTGCAACTCAGTAATTCTTCTATCGTAAAAAGTTGTGAGATCCATATAATATCAAGTCGGTCAATTTATTCAGTCTCTACTGAAGGATCCTTCTATCTTAAGTTATTACGTAATTAGCTAACCTAACAACATCTTATAGTGACCATATCATTATAAACACAGAACAGGGAAAAAATACATATAATATTAAATTAGATTATTCCCTTGTTAGTCTAATATTTGGTGAGGTACTTCTTACCTTTGGGAACATAGATTTAAGAAGAGCTGCTATTTTGAGCGTGATTATCTATACCCCACTGACGTCTAAAAACACCATAATAATATTATGTTTACAAAGTGCGCTTAAAATGAACTTTTATTAATGACTGCATCTAGTACGCGGTTGAACTTAATTAATGTTTACTAAATATTTATGTTCTAACAAGGTGTCTGTTTTC
This sequence comes from Anthocharis cardamines, assembly GCA_905404175.1. Lineage (NCBI taxonomy): Eukaryota > Metazoa > Arthropoda > Insecta > Lepidoptera > Pieridae > Anthocharis > Anthocharis cardamines. Next base: position 8,022,291 of record FR989964.1, read on the forward strand.
GTTGTTAAGTGCTATTTTATGCGCCATATCTTATATCTTTAAAAATATAAACAGTCTAGACAAAAGTTTTCAGCCGAAACCTTGAAAGAGGTAGGACATCTTACACTGTCTTACTACACTCATGACAGTAGCGTGGGTTCTAAGGAAACTTTTTAAACGAAGATAACTTTTTTCCGACATCCGATTTAGATGAAAGAAAGTTTTCAAGTATGCTCAAGCAAAAATCAGTATCAGTATCTTCTGAGAATAGCGTAAACTAACAAACAGATACAAAAACGTTATTTCAAAACGCCGTGAGAGATCGTCCGTTATCCATTTCTGCGGGGTTAGAACGCAAGACGCAAAACGATTCGACTGATCGTCTCGCTTCATTGTGATTGGTGTAGAGATCATTGTGATTGGTGTAGAGACTCTCTAGAGACTCTCTACACCAATCACAATGAAGCGAGACGATCAGTCAAATCGTTTTGCGACTTGCGTTCTAACCCCCCTGCTGGTGTTTTTTTTTCAATGTACAGTTCATATATCTATTTATTTTGTAGATTTAGATATCCATAATAAAAATCGAAAAATCACTTTGAAATAGTTTTATTGATCGCGTAGGATTATTTATTTATTTTATTTTATAACTTTATTGCACATAATGTAATTCATCTATGAAACTGCATTTACATAAAGAAGAGGTACAATAGGTGGTCTTATTTGCTAGAGTAGCAATCTCTTCCAGACTACCTTTGGGTGACAGAAATAATTTAATGAAAATGGGAATGGTGCAAGAAATACACGAAAAGGGGATGGGAGTGTACTATAATCTATTATTACTTTTGTACAGGTATACTATTGTACAATTGAATAACATATACGTATAAACACAATTAGGTAATTTCCTTTGTTAGAAAGATATTGTAACGACAATAATATTAACTGGAAATGGAAACTATTACAAGGGCATGTTACTCAGATAATGTATACAAATGAGTTACTGAAATTAGATTAACTGAATAATAAATAAATAACCGTTAGAACAGGTGATCTTTCGCGAATGTATGTTTAATATTCGCTAATGAGATACTGAAAGGTGATTCAGGGTCGATCCGAGGGTCGGAAGAATGTGGGCCACATTTTGAGGTTAAGAATTTGATGGTAAAAGTTATTAGATGTTTATAGGTTTTTTTAATATATCTTAAGGATTTTGTAATGCGAGCCACTTGTTGAAAATAATGAGGAGAAATAATACTTCAGCATTTCTGCGAGAAATTCTCAGAAAATAGAACGGTATATTCAACTTTGAAGTATCATTAAAAGTATTTGTATCTTGCAAGTTTGATAGATACTCTGTTTATGCAGTTATTGTATTTTAAATATAATATTTTTCCGAGACATTTAGCCGCCCTATTAAGCTACTCTTATCGATTAAAACTATAAGAAATAATTGTATTAATAGTACCTTATCATTGTTTTTTATAGGAATGTATTTAATTAATTAAATTCATAATTAGAATTGTTGCATAAACAATGACGGGCTCGTTGGCGCGTTCGGTAGAACACCTGCCGTGCGCATCGATGGGTCGTGGGTTCGAATCCCACCGGGACAACATGTTAGTAATTTTCTGTAAGCATGTTTTCCCCACGTCTATTAACTTCGTGCATTGATCGGGAGGGAGGAATATCTAAATTTCGACCGGTTAACGAGCCTCGAAGTAAAAATTAAGTCGACAGAGCATCATTGACTGATGTTCTGTGGCTGATATATCACCTACCATCAAGTAAACCTCGCTCGTCTGTCGACATCTAACATAAAAAAAATAGATAATAAACCCTCTGGAAGACTAAATCATTGTGAAAACAGCATAGCAATCGTTACGTAGCTTTGAAATAACTAACTGGTCATTGTTTTGTACTAATTAGGCGAAATATACTTACTCTATGAATTTCATATTCTGTGTCTATTGACAACGTTTGATGCACGATCGATGAATGAAGTGAACTATGTTCTATTGCATATAACCAAATTGCATTGATTAATTAAACAATTACTCGTTCGAATTAATTCGAAAATATTCCAGAGTTTCGGGAGCTGCGAGATGATACATTTCTCTTATGTTAGATATCGACAGACGAGCATGGGGTTCACTTGATGATAGGTGTATCACCTCAACCACATAATATCAGTCAATGGTGCGCTGTCGATCTACTTTTTTTTACTTCTAGCATTCTGAAATCCATAGACTCAGACCAAAACGCGCAATGTGCACTTCACGGTTTTGTGGTTCCGTTTTGATTTTCCTCCCACCGGATTCATGCCCGAAGTGACCAGACGTGAGGAAGACATGCTTTTAGAAAATTATAATCATGTCATCTCGGCAGAATTCGAACCCGCGACCCATTGGAGCGCAAAATGTATTCTACCAAATGCGTCAACGAGCCCGTCAAAGTCTTATTTACTTTGCTGAAACTAGGAATTTCTAATCAATCAGAACCTCTCATCAGAAATGCTTTCATTCGATGAGAGCTCTTTAACATCAAATTGCTAATATCAAGTATCAAGATATTATATTGTTTTGAGACGATATTAACTCGTCGAAATATTATCGAGCAATTAAGCCCGAAATGTGGATTAACTCGAAGATTGGGTGAGTGCTATTATGAGAATAACATTTATTATATGTAGTTATAATATCTACTACCAACACGCACCAGCTTCGCACGGGTGCAATGTAAATGTATTTACTATACAAACCTGTTACTCACTGATAATGTAGCTTTCTATTGGTTTCACCAATAGAAAGCTTTAAAAATCGAAAAATTTTAAAAATCGGTTCAGTAGGTACATCCAGAAATACCCACTACAATCTCACGAACTCAAGAGACTTTACCTCTTTATAATATTAGTATAGATATATAACATTATAAATGTGAGTTTTACATTACAATATTAAACATTAATATTCTTTAAAATATTTAAGGCCAAGACTCATTTTGGGTCCACTGAGCTAGCGGAGTAAGTAAGTAAGATATTTAATAATTTTCTTTTAACTTAAGAACTTCGTAAGAGTCTCTTCATTTGGTAAAATAAACTTTTTTACTAGCTTTTAATATATTTCTTTTCTATTTAGGATTTAATTCCTATTTAATAATTAGGGAAAGTTGGTGTTGAAAAACATGATTATGACCATGTTATATAATGATAAATAAAGGATTGTAGAGATTTCTTAGTGAAATTGGGAACATCAAACACTACTCCAAGATTTGTGTGTCAAGGTCATTGTAACACAATCTGATAAATATAAAACCTTAGTTTACTAAATATACAGGCTAGACTTATATCCCTAACATTTTTTAGGTACACTATAATGCCTTAATTTTCTAAGCGCTGCATCTGCTATTCTTCTGTTGTTGGAGCAGATGAGCGGTGCAAGTGTGCTATTCTTAATCATTTGTTAAGTTAGACGCCGAGCAGGAAATTAATGAATTCGCTTAAAATGAAAGAGAGGAGATCGACAAAGGACAGCCTTTGCTTAGGGAATGTCGTTTTTCATATGAGAGTTTTCTATTAAACTTTGGGTAGGTTCTAGTATGTAAAGTTGTTGTCGCTGCCGCAGCTTCAAACTCGAGTTGCTATTCTTGCACTACTTACACAAACGGGGAATACCTCTAGGCTCCCTTGACAACAGTCACAAGCATCAATCAACAACGACCTATCAACTATAATCAATCAAAAAGTAAAATAATATTCAAACAACGACACGCAGTCTGCTCTGATTCATGCTTCCATCATTGCTATATTATAATATGATGGATACTATAAGTTAGGACTTGTTAATAGCAATTCGCTAGATAATATGAATTCCGAATATCTAAATTCTCGACATAAAGCACTGGGGCCTGGCAGTTAGTTGGTCAAATGATTTAGACTGGTCGAATTACGGAATTAAAAGGTAGGTCGCCCTTTGAAACATTTGACGTTTTGCTTCGACACACCTAAGGTCGTCTCCTGTGAGACACGTATTATCTTCAACATCTACTAGCTACTAATATATGTACTACGAGGTTTTGTCGACTGCTTCACATGCATGAAAAAAAATATGAATATTTTTCGTACCAGATGGACAGAATTCCTATCCCTTTTATATTTGTATGAATCGTGACTTGAATATTATTTACCTAACGTGTTATGTAGAATTATCAATTATGATTATTGCTCAAAATTACCTTGCATTTTCGTTCATATTAAACCAAGAGTAATCAAGTTTAAGGATTTGTGTACCTATAGATTCAAGTTATTACCTACATTTTCATTAAGTGTTATTAAGTTCTCGGATATATCGAATCCAAAATAAGCCAAACTAAACATTACGAAAACAGGTTACGTACTATTTAGAATCAACATTAGTTATTTAAAATACCCACAAAATTTAATATTTAGTGTAGATTAATCTTTACTCGATTTATTATTTATCCCAATTTTACGAATAAACGTGGACGGTAACAGTTATTTTATATATTAATACTCGTTAATAAAATACATTATATTTTTTTAATTCTGGATATCAAAAATGTCCATCATGGCCTTCGATGAAATTGGTAAACATATTATGTTGTAGAGTTCAGCACCCTGAGAAACAGGGTAGTAATATTTTCCTCCAACACGCTTTCATTTACACATAAGCTGTAAATAAAGTATTGTATACTAGTGCTCAGCAGATTAAATACGATAAATCGCGGGCAGATTCACTGATGAAATCAGATTTTCCTTTAAATATGTGATACTTACGATAAAATAAGGCGGTTAAGGGTAGTTTTTTTTTTGGATTGATCGGTTGGATGAAAAAATACCACAGACTAAGCATAATATGTTACAGTTCTTATCAATAAAAATTAGAAACACAGATTACAATAATTATATTGAAGTAATTCCGATGTAGAATGGACAAGGTTTTTGAGATTTTAACTGTATCTATCCGTCAGCATAGTAATATTATCATCTTTCGTCCAGTATTTATATTAGACAAAAAAATATGAAATAATATTATTATTTGTATGTCGAACACAGCGGCTGGAAAATTCAAACCACTTGTATATGAAATATGTATAAAATCCACATGCAACTGAAACGTGTGCAAACAGTTTATTCACAGTTGAATATTTTAAAACAACAATTTATTGAAAACTGTGGATTGAATTTTTAAAGAAATATTCATTCATAGTTTTATATAAAACAAAGATGTATGTCAGATCGTGTATTGTATTCAATAACCGCTGACCTATATTATTATTTAGCTATGGAAAGGCCATTGAATAGAACGTTACTTGACTAGTGAGTAACGGGTTCGATTTCCACCGGATTTAACTAAACATGTCAAAAATACCGTTAAGTGCAGATTGGGCGTTTCAGCTTTTATGAATATTGAATGTTGCTCCTTCCTTTCTCCACCCGATCAATGCCCGAAGTTACCAGACGTGGGGATGACATGTTAACAGCAAATTATAAACACGTCGTTCCGGTGGGATTCGAACCCACGACCATCGAAGCGCAGGTGTTTTATCGATCGCGCGGCGCGCCAACGAGCCCGTCGAAAGTAAATATAATATAGACTTTAATATAGAATTGATTGATCTCCTATACCTGCCATGAGCTTCACGCTATCTGTCAATGTCTGATTTATAATACATTAGCCCTTGTCATGTTTTACGGAAGGATTACATAATTCGATCCCATATAAGATGCATCTACTATATACTACGATTCTGAAATTAAATGAAAAAAAAAAATATTACTTTAAAAATGGCTTTTTTCCACTTCATTTAGGTCATCACGTCAGTCGAAACTAAATTGCGGATAGTAATTTAGTTATTAAACATAGGTGTGTAATATTAAATGTCAGTGTGAACAGCTACAAATATTTTATATACGTTGAAGCAATTAATTTGATAAAACGAAAGTGATGAATTTAATAATTTGACGCCACAGATCACTCCCAATCTGTGTTTGACGCTAACGTAATGAAATGCTCTGAACCACAAGAATTTATTTTCATTTTGGGCAGCATCACAGAGGCGGTGGGCTCTCTGTAACAAACATACACCGTAGATACCAACACTTTAGATAAGATAACACTACATACGTTTCGACCAACCGAAAATCCTTGCAAGAGAAAGTAGATTCTTTCCCAGACTAGAACGCGAGGCTTTTAAAAAACATCCTAACTTCAATAGAGAAGATGTTTTGAGACTTTCCAACACCTGGGATCCAGTAATTAAAAATTTAAAACTCCAAATCAAACATACTAAAAAACAAGATTAGTCAATATTGTCATAATATAAAAAAAAACAGTAAATATCAACTCCGTAGGATGGCGTTAATATGGCAACTTTGTGACATTTAAAAAATCAGACAACTGTCATATTTCTGTCTGCCCGTGCCATGGTTGCTGAAAAGTATCCGAAACGTAGGGATAAATAATTTAAACAATATAAATAATAAATCGCGTTTTAATCCGGTATACAGTATTTTATTTAAATGTGTGATACTCGCGTTAGTAAAATACAATATTAGTTATATTCGGACTATTGGTAAGTTATAAGTGCGTATAGGTATTTAAATGTTGAATATTCTACGGGAGCGAAACCACGGACAATCTCTACTAACCTAAATCTATTTCATAAATTGGAAAAGTTAACAGAGAGTTTTGCAATCATACAAAAAGTGCCACACAGCCCACGTGGAATTTTGTTTTCATAATTTAGTTCTAAGTTTTAAAAATATTTATGTTATACATTGATGATGTCAAAAGTTGAAATTTTAGAGTACAAAATTTTTGTGTAAAATCTTTACGTTTAAGTTTTTGAAATCATTAAGTAATTATATTACTTAATCTCGACTTTTCAAATGGTCGTGATCACACGATCAAATGCAAGCGTGGTCACGGGCAATTTAGTAAATATCTTGTTATGTATTTACCTACACAATTTTATGGAGCCTAATAGAAAATGAACTTAAATCAGTATCGCAGACTGGAAGACAATCTGACTTGACACTTGTGTTATAAATAACTTCCGTTTAATAGAGTTACTTAATATGTGTTGTCAGCTATAGCGACCCCCAAATTATAAATTGATGCAGAAATAGGTTGCGGAAAGAAAGGATTGAAAAACTTGACAATATTGTAGTATTGTAAGTTAGTACCTACTCTGTTAACGAAAGACAATATTGTGAAATAATTGAAAAAACTCGGTTTCAGTACTAAAGATACTCGTAAAAGTTCGACGCACTTAGAAAAAATGTGCCGTATTTACGTAGCATCTGGAAACTGAATGATGAGATTCATTTGTTTTCATATCCTAGTTTGAATTTTTCCTTAATGTTATTAGGTATACTTATCCCTTTTTCATTTTTAACATTCGCTTAAGTTTATAAAAAAAATATACAAAGTGCAGGGCATCCAAGGCATTACCTTAGTTCGGAAGCCTCGCTTAAAAAAACTTTTTTTCGATTCAATTATTATATTTCTATGACGAAATGTTTGACGTAGGTTTGTATGCAAGTCAATTTACGTAAAGTGTTAGATGTCGATGTAATTCAAACTACCGGAATCTTATATCTAGTCATTATGTGAGTTCAGCAACCGTAACCGAATCTCTGGAAGGCATCCGGTTGGATGTGTTGAGGAAAATTAATTAACGCTGACGCTAGTGTGCGTAATGGTTTGTTAACGCAATTGTTAGGTACTAAAACAATGTAATATTGTAATATACGAGATACACTTGTATGTTAGATATCGAAATGCGATCGTAAGGCGTGAGCCGTACATTGGGTATAGGATTATAGGAGCAATTTGTGATTATATGAAGTAAATGGTATGAATGAAAATTACAAGAAATACTAAATTATTTTTAACTGATTAAAATGTGAAATAAAATTCCTAGTATCCATTTTTTGGAACTTACCCACTATATCAAAATAATGTCATATTTCCTTTTCTTTATAATCACGAATATGTTGCGAAGGTGAAAACGTAGTCATGGTGTCATTGTGTTTATATAACGTGATTTACATCAGTGTTAGGCTTTTATTCATTTCAACGTCATATACAAATATAGTTACATATTATGTATGTACAAATAATTTAAATGGGATATTCCAAAAATAACATTACCATAACCGACTATGATAAACGGTTTTTAAAAATGGAATGTTCCATTTTTTTTTAAATAACTAAGCACTTACCAAGTATGCACTTAAAATACATGCAATCTAGCCTAACACTTAAGGCTAATAAACAGTTTATTTCTATCCTAAACTAACTAGATTTTATGTTCTTACTAAGATAGTGTCCTTTAACACTTTTCTTATTGTCTCTATCATAGGGGGACAGTGTTTTGTTGTGTCCCTTGCACAGCAAATAAATTTCAAATATTTTGTTAACTTAGATTGGAGCTTACTTCTTTTGTTCTGTGGATTGGAGGGTTCTCTAGTCTTTTTTTATGAAGAAATGAGAATAAGTAAGCATTTTACCACAATGTTGGTAAGCGCGGATGGGGTCTAAATGGGAGCATGCTTAGTAAGAAGAAGTTTATACACTTAAATAAAATACTGTATACCGGATTAAAACGCGATTTATTATTTATATTGTTTAAATTATTTATCCCGACGTTTCGGATGCTTTCGGACAGGGGAGGGGAGACTGTCTCCCCGCGACCACGGTTGCTGAAAAGCATCCGAAACGTCGGGATAAATAATATTTAAACAATATAAATAATAAATCGCGTTTTAATCCGGTATACAGTATTTTATTTAAATGTGTGATACTCGCGTTAATAAAAGACAATATGAAGTTTATACACTCTGGCTTTGAAGACATCGATATTGTAGACATCGGGAAAGGCAAAACCAGGTAGAGATTCCAATCCTTGGCGGTTCGGAAGTCTCAGTATCGGTTTTGATACACATACGAGAAGTTTATTTGAGTCCTCGGCTATATCAATATTAAACAATGATGCGCTCCAACTTGTGGGCTACTAGAAACTCTTTATTTGAATTTTTAAGTAAACCAACCTTACAGACAACTTAAAATGTCTTTTTATGCCAGATATCGACAGTCTAGCGAGAGGTTTAGGTACTTTATGGTAGGTTATCAATGAAACTCTGTCGGTGTTCGGAAACTCTTAGACTGGCTCGTTCGCGTTCGGTAGAACACCTGCCGTGCGCATCGATGGGTCGTGGGTTCGAATCCCACCGGGACAACATGTTAGTAATTTTCTGTAAGTATGTTTTCTCCACGTCTGGTAACTTCGGGCATTGATCGGGTGGGAGGAATATTTAAATACTGACCGGGTAACGAACTAGCTTTCATAGATGAAAATACCGTGAAGTGCACGTTGCGCGTTGCGGTTTCAGTCTATGGGTTTCCGAATGCTCGAAGTAAAAAGTAGGTTGACAGCGCATCATTGACTGATGTTCGTCTAACGTAAAAAAAAGACTGAATACGTAACGCATATACATACATTGGACAGTTATCCATTTATGATCAGTTGGAATTTCGATATCCTCCCGTTTAATCCCTATATCTATACTTCTATACTAATATTATAAAGAGGAAAGATTTGTATTTTTGTATGTTATGAATAAACACAAAAACTACTGGACTGCTTTTGAAAATTCTTTCACCAATAGAAAGCTACATTATTAGCGAGTAACATAGGCTATGTTTTGTGTATAGTACATCTACATTGCACCCGTGTGAAGCCGGGGCGTGTTGCTAGTATATAATAATGAAGTGTCCCGACGTAATATCATGTTTATATAAAATTAAAATCAACCGTCGGAATTCGAACCCGACACGTCGTAACGCAATTGGATTATCCAACACGCCAACTTCAGCCTAATTGTTTTCCTTTACAGGGAGTCAGGATAGCTGAGTAAGCGACATTTTAATCAAATTTTGTTTAAAATTCAGCTGGTAATGACAGTGACAGTAAACGGCGTCTCAACTAAAATGTTACGCAAAATAGTTTAAGTGTTTCGAATTCTATATATTTTTTTAAATAGCTTATTTCGAACAAGCAATTCATAACGAACTCTTCGTATCCCATGCGAAAATAGAATACACTTCTAATTTAATTTTGATGGATGGCTAGTTTGTTAGTAACTAATTTAATTAGTCGGTCAGAATTCATTACGTAAGTATTACATACAAATATACTATAACAAATATTATTTTCCAATTTAACATTTAGGGATAACGAGCAAAAAGTGGGTACAGGAAGGCTCAGGAAGGCTTAATTTGTTGAACAACAAAACAGATATTTTGTCACTAATCAGGAGGATAACTGCATTTTCAAACAAACAAACAAACAAACAAACAAACTTCTTTATTCAAACTCCACATATTATGACATATCTAATAACCTAACTTAACAACTAATTGTGTGGCAGCTTGAACAGGCGGCGACTCAGCATATGCTGTGCTGCCGACGAAACAACACAGCGCTGATATTCTGTCGCTGCCCAGCGACACTTGTGGCAGACAGTTACATACATTTATACATACACTTATGAAATCATTAAATCATTAAATTTCGTAAATAAATTGCATTTGTAGTTCACATTTAATCATAAATCCTTACAAATAATGAGCGACGAACATGCGTATTTAAGTTAAAATAATTTCCTGAATATCAATATTTTTTTTTTCGTTTTTACACATAGGATACACTTAAATAAAAAATAAAAAAAAACAACGTAAATAAATAATAATTAACTTAATATTAAATAGTTCCTGTGCAAAGGGATACCGATTCAGGATTAGCTGTCACAAGTCACAACACTGGTTTTCAGCGAAGCCCATTTAACCCTGGGGATACAGTGCGCTCTTATAAAATGAATAATAAATATAAAACGGCAAAAGTTTTAAACTGCAAAGTAATTCATTTAATAGTGCACAGTCATTCATTTTTCATTTTTTTATTTTCTTTTAAAATTTTAGAGTGTGAACTGCATAACGTATTTTACTGACACATGTTCTGGTATTCCAGTAAGGTATCTTGTAAACGGCCATTTTTCCTTGTATAAGTCCTCGGTATTGACGGGTAGTATAATCATGGCAAGGGTTATTGACCTTTACCACCTTCCAGCTGTCATTCGCAGCCGTATTGCTGACGCCGGGGCACAAGTTAGTCAGACTTTTTCGTTTCCAATTTATCTCCGAATACTTGAGACGCCGTCAACATTCAAATTAATCGTATTACTTTCGAGGATAGAACATCCCGTCTGATGATGAAGTAAATATTCGATTTCATTCGTATTTAATTCTTGAAAGAACTCTGATTACTTTATCCTCTCAGTTATAAGTTGTAGAACCATCTTTGAGAACGTGTTTTTGTTAAAAATCGTAAGTTATAAAGTCAAGTAAATTATGCATTTATCATTTTGATTTATTATTCCCTGGACAATCTACATTCAGAGCTGCCCAATTGGATGATATATATGCGAATACGCCGCGATTGAAATAAGTTTGGAATCGTACAACAGTTCATTGACACTTCACTGACCTCTCGTTTTTGTACTAGATAAAATACACAATATTTGCATGTGAATATTACATATTTTACATATTTACAACAAGAATAGAAATAATTCAAAAGTTTCAAGATAGATTAGAAGGGACAACAATCCCCTCTGCACCACTGGTGGTGCAATTTCTAAGCTAACAGAGTCCATAGGGAATACAAACTTAAAAGTTTTATAATCTTTTAAATATAAGTATATAACATCTAATTTATTTTAATAAATTCGTAGATGAACTGTTCGTTTAACTAGTATCCACTTCTGGGCAAAAGTACTGAAGGTTTCAGTCTCCTCTTTCAGAACTCTCTATGAGTTAACTTTTTGATTGACTTCAGAGACTCAGTGTCAAGCTCATCATATTTCTAACATACACATTCTTCCCGCCTGGCAAGACCATCGGCAGATATATCGAGGACGAGTGAAGACAAACTAAGATATAAGATATTGAGATATATATTATATCGCGACATCGATAAATTTCTCTACTTTTGACATTAGAAGTCGAGTTTTAAGCGTAAGTGTCATGTTAGACCCGGAAGACATAAAGAGATAATCGATTAAGACACATATACAAAATTTTGTCGTGGTTGTCATGCTAGGAGGGCAGGAGGCTAATCAAATGACAAAAACTCTATGTCTGCCCCATGTTCTAATGAAACGGGATTTCTATATATCATACCTTTAAAATGAAAGCTAGCTAGGTCAAGCTCAAACTTTTAAAAAATGCGTTTCTTTGTAGAACGGTCTTAATCTTGCTAACAATGAATCTGCCTCACATATTTTTTTTAAATCTGTTTGATTAAGGACTTTGTGACAAGGACATGTCAGTCCTATATAACAATATCCTTTATATTTTAACATATTTAAATCAATTATTAATACTAATTTAAAAAAAAATATTTTTTTGCATTTTCCGCTGTGAATCTGATTCGGCGATGAAATTAAAATCCGGACTTTCAACCGCGAACATTATGATATCAACTACTTAGTTTAAAACTATTTAAACGAAATTAACATAATCATCCTTTAGGAGCATATTTGAAGCTTTTTTTTTTAAATAAATGGATATTGTCACTTCAATTGCGCTTTTCTGTAAGTAGATATCCAGTATTTTTGACCAAAGCATTAGTGAGCATGCGACACTATAAAGTTGTCTAAATTACTATGAAAGTATACCTTAATTACAATACATGTTCATTGTACTGTTTAACATCTTAAGCAATTAAAACAATTTAGGCTTAAACACAAATACAATAAGACCCCTTGGCAAACTTTAGACATTATGTACTCCGTTCCAAAAGTCAACAAGTTAAACGCTTAAGCTTTAACACATCGATTATAAGAAGTACTTCTCTTAAACAAACAGAAAGAGTAAGTACTGTTTACAAAATAATATTACATTTTGTGTTTACGTATGCTTGTACACCTGTCTTCCCTGTTTATAATTAGATGGAAGAGAGCGATAAAAATAATAGCTCTTGAGATGCCAGATCTGGCATTAATATGATGTTGTATGATTTTTTTTTGTAAATATTGAATAAGCGACTAAAGATTTTACCAAATGAATAATTAATACAAATTTGAAAGTTATTCCAGCAGGATTTTTTTTAATTTTACACGATTTACGCGTGTAATCAATTTGCAATTAAATTATTCGAAACAAATTCTATAAAGATAATATATAAGTGTTATTTTAAAAGAACTCATGTCCATAATTAGGTAAACGCTACATCTGTACATTTAAAACAAAAAAAATGTTTGAATTTCCAAAAAAATCGTCAAAATTAATTTAGTTTAAGTTAGTTAAATTTTAATTATTATAATCTATCATATTCTATTATTAAATAAGCCTTGCGATTAGATTATCAATATTAGAGCCTAGAGGCCTAAGCACAAAAAAATGCGTAGAAGTATTACATTTTTTCTTAACAACTGATAAATTGACGACACTAATGCTGTTGAAGTCGTTCATGCTTGGACGACATAAATATAGTTCTAAATTAACGATTGTACAACATAAAATAAATATGAAATATTTTATGCCAAGCATTAACCTAGAAAAGAAAGTATACCACCTCCCATTAACCACCTTTAACGTCCTTTTCATGTTTTAAATTCCTTATTCCTGTATCCGTGGTATATTTGTAGTATTTTGACTTAGGATATAACTTGTCAACTATAGATCGATATTTAAAATGGATTGTGATAGAACAACTAAGTTAACTTTTTGTGTCCAAAATGTATTTGTCACATAAAATAGTTGAAATAAACTGCGCTATTTGTAGTCAAAGTATAAAAATATCTTCTTTATAATACGAAGTTGAGGGATTTAATAAACTAGTTTTCTTGCTACAAGCATCTAAGACGAAGCAGAAGAAAAGTACTTCTAATATAAAATCACTATAAGCTTTAGTATGCTGCAGCGCGTCTAAGCTGTCATATTTTACGAGACAGTTCTTATTTTATTGAAATTTCAAGCAAACTGGGTCAATTGTTTGGTATTTTCTATTAATATATTTTGCTTCAAAAAGAACTGATGTGGTGATTAGAAATTATTAAGTAAGTAGGGGGCGTTGCTTACCCTGTATCAAAATTTAGTGGGGGGCCCTTCTTGCTAAATACGCTGAAACCCTAATGGAGGGTAAATTTTCACTTACACGGGTTCGGGGCCCCTGTAGCTAAGAGGCCCCGTATCTGTGATACGGCTGATACGGCAGTAGCTAGTAGCTACGCCTCTGGTTAGAACATTGAGATGTTAATGTGGCTCGGCCACTTGCTAATTGCTTGTCGAAAGTGTTTGAATTCCTTGTTATTAGAAGTTAAGAACTGCTATATTTCTTAGTTTAATTATTATTATGTTAAGCATGCTTCTATATCAGCCGTTAGTAGAATAAATCTTGTTTATTTGTTTATTATTTTGTAAAATTGTAGTCCCACAAAGGTAAAATACCATCACAATCGAGAATTCTCTACTTGACTTGAGAGAGCCCTCGACGATTTCTTCAACGCGGGTTGACCCCACGTTTGCCTTTTGTTTTAAAAAATAACACTGTTCAAATAAGAACAAAAAATATATAAATTTTGATCATTATTACTGGAAAAAAACACGTACTGGGTCATTGTTAATGTAATAAAATCCAGATACGGTGTGACTTTTTACGATCTATTGTGCTCAACAAAATCATCTCTTTATTACGTCAAATCATAAAATACCGGATAAGTACGAAACGAATATAATAATCATACTTACTGTCTATACTTTGTTAAATATATCCCATTTATAACAAAATTATTAGGAACTATCCGATTTTATAGGTTTGATAATTTATTTTAGTAGCAATATTTACAGGTAAATATAATTCCAATAAATTCATCCTCCTTAATACTAAGTAAATCATCCTCATCTGAAAGGAAAGGGAATTTACCGAAGCTAAGCAACAGTAACCTCCAATTTCATATTATCAATGTAGGCAAGTATTTATACGTCTGAAAATTTACAGATATTTTTCATATAGGTACCTACCGTACCTACATACTAAAATATTTCATATATAAGTTTTCGTAGATTTAAAAAAATAAAGTCACATAATTCTGTACACTCATTACTAAAATAGTTACAATAAGAAAACAATAGCAGATTTTACTCACGTCTGTAGAGGAAGCGTCGAAGTTACGCTATTTCGAACCGACTAGCTTTCGACTCGTGGCTGAAGTCGATTTCCGTAGTTGCACACGGGAAATGAACGATCAAAACAGTATAATTCACAGGCAATCGAAATTCAGTTGTTTCAAAACATCCATAAACCAATAATTGTTTATAGTTCACATCAATCAAGTTCTAGAATTTTACAAGAAGATAAATGGGAAGCGATATTTAATATATAACACGAATATTACAGTTAAATTACTTAAACATGCGTTTAACTTTTCTTATCACGTAATAGTTTCTCTAGATACCTAATAATATTGAATTAATTAATTGGCTTAATAATTTAAAACAGTCGTAACACACAGTGATAATTAAGATTAATTCAAAAATGTAGTCAATTTATGAAATCGTAAGTTCGTAAACTTATCGAAGTTATATACGCGGCACAGTTAAAGTGATAAACTTTGGCATAACACACATCCGTACACTACGACGGCCGGACGCCGACTGGCGCTCGAGATACAGAATTCAGATTTCAGACGTGCTGAAATAAGATCACGCGCCCAGCCTCCGAGTTCTACGAGCGAATGCCTACGGCGCGGCGGGAGGTCAACAAACTTTTGAGGGATGGAAGCCTAAAAACAAGCTTTAATTTATTTTGGTGTTATAATACAATTTCGCTTCAGTTTTTACAGATAAACAAACAATCGAATTGAATTTTGTGTTTTGATTAATGTGTATTGTTTTAGGTTTTTCCATCGTTGGGCGAATGACATATTGAGGAAGATAAAAATGGACTTTGAAATAAAATAAATCGCAATACTACCTACTCATTAAAGATTCGTAACTCAAGTAAGTTACATACATAATTTGTTATTGTAATGTATAGTTAAAATAAAATACTGTATACTGGATTAAAGCGCGATTTATTATTTATATTGTTTAAATTATTTATCCCGACATTTCGGATGCTTTTCAGCAACCGTGGTCAAATCAAAAAAAAAATATCGTTTTTATCCGGAATACTGACAGTACCTATTTTATTTAAATGTGTGTTGTGATACTCGCGTTAATAAAAGACTATGTATAGTTTACCCTTTTGAATGAATGGGAATATTTTTATTAATTATATTAGTGAATGAATTAATTGAATTTGAATTGAAATTATTTATAAAAATTTGCAATGTATTTTTCATTGTATCGTATGTAGCAAAGCCAGCAAAAGCCAAAACATGCATGAGCCTTAGTTTGAGGTAACGCAACACACACAACAATACAATGCATACAAGACATTGAAATATGACAAATGTGACATTTTTTAAGTAATTCTAAGAGGAAATTTACAATTTAAAATATAGTATTTAAATATAAAGTATGTATATATCTGTTGTTATAGTATCGGAGGTCTCAAATACTAATTAAGTTTTTGTCGCATTTTTAATTAATAATTTTGATTAAAAAATCGCGTATATAAAGAAAATGGTTAAAAATTAATTAAGTTCTAGTGTATCAAAGAAAATAGGCCACTCTTCAGAGTTCAGATGTATCCACTCCAATTTAATGAAATAAAAAAAAATCTGAATATTTCGTATTGATAAGTAATTTCGTTGAAAAAGGAGTTAATTTAAAATGAATTATATGTCTTTTAATTATAAATGTTATTGTTGTAAATACTCATCTATACATATAATAAAACTGTAGAAGTCTAATGTCTGTACATAGAAAAAAATGCTAAAAACCGAGTCAGGGGATGTAAGAAGAGAAATAGCACAAATCCCGATTTTTTAAATATTTTTTAGTTTCTCTGTATGTTCGTCTGTTTATACGGATTTATCTCCGAAACTGGTGGGCCGATTTACATGGTGTACCATAAGGTGCCACCATGCAAAATTTCATGTATCAAGTATCTAAGTTTATCTAAAATTAAAGTTTTCCCAACATATAGGCTTTGTTTCATCGAAATCGGTTGTCAAAAAGAAGAGTTATAATCATTTATGCAGCCCACGCGAACGAAGTCGCGTGCATCAGCTGGTATTGTATATGAGTAAAATTCAATAAGCCCTCTTTGATTAATTAATTACTATTAATATAACTGATTAATTATAGTGTTTCAATCCCGTTTCCACATCTTATAGAATATATATGCTATTTATAGCGTTCTATAATAATATTATTACGTCAATATTTGCATTGATATGTATAAGGTTAGTATACAGACAAGCTATGCAAAACAGGATGTTGTGCATAGATTATAAATGAAACGTGGTTTTCAATCAAATGTCAAATTAATATTCGATTGGGAAATTTCACTGCCCAGAAAGATTCGAATGGCGATTAACTTCCTCTCATAATATTTATTATTATTTGATTCGATTGCTCATTGATTACCTAACTACAAAAGGTAATGAACATGTAATAAATGCACTATTTAACAAAATAAACCAATAACCTTGACGAGCTCGTTGGCGCGTTCGGTAGAACAACTGCTGTGCGCATCGATGGGTCGTGGGTTTGAATTCCACCGGGATGACATGTTTATAATTTTCAGTAAGCATGTCTTCCCCACGTCTGGACACTGGCATGGAACGGGTGGGAGGAATATTGAAATTCCGACTGGGCAACGAACCACTGTTCACAGATGGAAAAACCGTGCAATATGCGCGTTTCGGTTTCAGTCTATGAATTTCCGAATGCTCGAAGTCGACGGTGCATCATTGACTGATGCTCTATGGCTGAGGTATCACCGCTAAGTGAACCTCATGCTCGTCTGTCGATATCTAACATTGAAGCTTCAATTCAGCGATAACTTTCAGTCCACCAGTTTGAAATATAAAAAAAATCAAAACGAAACGGTGCTAAAGTTGAAGTATAATAGAAGATAAATAAAAAAGATAAAAACTTGAATACAAAACCGATACTGAAAATTGAAAGAAATAGGATTAAAGAAAAAATCCAGCACTTACTCTTTCTCCAGTAAATTAAAGTGATCTGTGACCATTTTAAGGAAATTACGTTTTGAGCATATGGTATATGAGAATTCACAATATACTTGCTACAAAGTCTTTTTAACACTAATTAATCTATACTAATATTATAAAGAGGAAAGATTTTTATTTTTATATTTTTGTATGTTATGAATAAACTCAAAAACTACTGGACCGATTTTAAAAATTCTTTCACCAATAGAAAGCTACATTATCAGCGAGTAACATAGGCATTGCATGTATTGAGTATAGTTCATCTACATTGCACCCTTGTGAAGCCGGGGCGCGTTGCTAGTTATCTATAAAACTGCAACAAAATGTTTCATGTTCAAAACAATGCAAAGTGTGACTAAGCTTTAAATTCTAATTTCATAAAATGTATGCAAAATCAGTGCGACATTCGGTGAATGCATAAAACTAAATGATCAAAACTGCCCTAGACCAGAATTAATTAACGACATTAAACGTTTTATTGCTGTTTTTAATGTTTAGGTGTTTTGTTTAAGCGGTCTGAATTTAACAGGTGTGGACATTATTAGACTGTATTTTTGTATATTTTGAACAAAAATAAAGTAAAACTGCATATATTTTTTTAGTTTCTTATCAATCAAGTCGTCGACCCCTATTAATATAGTTAGTTGTGAAAATCGATCACAATTGATTTGGTTAAAAAAAGAGATTTCTGATGACATACTTATGAAAAACAGAAGAGTAATTAAAATTAAATTATTTTTTTAAATGATTAGTGAATTAAAAAGAAAATGGTTCAAAATGCACATCCGGCAAAGTATAAACTTAAAATTAATCTACTATATAAAAATAAGTCGGGTTTTCCTTCCTGACGCTATAGCTCCAGAACGCACGAACCGATTTCCACGGTTTTGCATTCGTTTGAAAGGTCTCTGGCTCCGTGATGTTTATAGCAAAGAAAATTCAAGAAAAAATTTCAACAGAAAAGCGGGAAAATCTTTTTTCACATACAGCGGTGGGCAAATGGGCATATTCCAATCTAAGAATATTTGTATAATTTCGAAGACAATATTTTGGCAGAACAACGTCTGCGGGGTTCACTAGTTACATATAATATTCAAGACTATTTAAAAGTATGATAGAACAGAAGCAACTTAATTGGATTGATTTTAAACCAGAACCAGAGATCAGGTACCTTACCCGCCATATTCTAAAGCAGCATAATTTTAAATCTTTGATAGAACGAGTGAGAGTTATACAAAATGTCTCGTATGCAATAATACTACTCGATTTCGTATTACAGCCTTAATTTTTTACCTTTCAAATTGAGTAATTCAGTGACAAAGTCAGCTTACGTGATATTAAATGTTTGAATCCCAGTCAATGAATACATTTGCAACTCCAAAGGGGCTTGTTGTTGCGTTCTTTCAAACTTTTTTTCGTCTAGCCAAGACATCTACAGAGCCAATATAAGCGCAGCCTAAGCTGAAACATAACAAGACATGATTCCATTTACAGTGGACGTACGCTTACGACTCCGTATATATTAAACGCGTGTTTTGTATCGGATTAGGAGTAACCTAAACAGAATGAGTTTATTGACTCTACAAACTATAATGAAATTCACGACATCACCAAATCTTCGAACGATGGTCGTTCAAATCAATGATTTTGCAAAGGTAACTGTTGTCATTTCCTTGCGAATGTCCGAAGCAATTTGAAGTTCCGCTGACGTGCTCGGGTAACTAATGAAATAAAGAATATTTTGTATTCGTTACACGTCCAATTTATTACCGCTCTTTTACTTTTATCTATCAATATAGTTTACTTCGTTTCTTGTTTAATAGAGCACGACGAGCAGGAAAATACGAGTTGATAAATGGCTACATTAGAATGTTTTTTACAATACACTAAATAGGTAGAAACATACAATAATTAAATAGGGTTCTTGTTGGTTAATGATCTAAGTTCTAAGTTCTAAAATTTTTTCAGACCAGAATTGGTTTTATGGAACTAATATTTAACTTAGTTTTAGTTACATATTATGCAGAGAAAAAAAAACAACTTTTATGATTTGAATTTATCAACGTGCGCTGTGCGTTTATAATTTATACAATACCCAAATAGATCGATAAAAATCTTAATTTATTTTAATTTATTATTGCACAAAATAGTATACCTACAAATAAATGCCTAAAGGCATTTTCGGCCAAAACCCTTACCTTTATGGAGAGGATACCTATAATCCTAACCAGTTGAAAAATAAAATAAAATATATAAAAACAAAAAACAATATACTTATTTAAAAAAACGCGGGTTAATGACTTAAATTAGTACTCTTCGACTCCTTCCAATACAGAAATAACAGAATTAGTATGTTATTAGGTATTCTATAATGTAATTATGAAACATTCAACAAAATATACACCATCAAACTCCTTCCCCAGTTACATTCAAAATACAGCAATAAACATTTCAATTCATTATAACAAATTAACACTGCGTTCTCGTCAACAATTTAAATAGTGGGAACACATCTGTCAAAGACATTAGCCGCGCAAGTTATAATCTTGTCAGTAATTGAAAATACAGATATATTTACACAGAAAGTTGACCTCAGTTGAACTGTCTCCAATCAAAATATGGATATTTTACCAGTATAAGGTATGATCACACCTGATCTATTATCACGGTGTCAAGTGAGAATAGTTTTACTGCACTGTAAAAGCTCTTACAACAAATGTGTGTTTAATTCCATAATAAAACATCTCAGGAAGTACAAGCCAGTATTAACAGTTTTAAATGGAGAATTGCATCCGAGGAGATAAAGTTGTTCCGGTGTAGAAGGACACAGAGGACGGATCAACTTTTGCAACCTTTTAATTCGTTGATTGATAATTTTACATATAATTTACTAGCGACCCGCCCCGGCTTCGCACCGGTGCAATGCTGATACTAAATACACTACAGAAAAACTGTTATTATTATACATATAAACCTTCCTCTTGAATCACTCTATCTATTAAAAAAACCGCATCAAAATCCGTTGCGTAGTTTCAAAGATTTAAGCATACAAAGGGACATAGGGACAGAGAAAGCGACTTTGTTTTATACTATGTAGTGATTTATATTTGTATGATTTACGATATATTTATACTGCTGCACAATCTTTGTGCATTTATCTCAAAAAAAATATATACGTATTTACATTAATTGGTGTTGTACTCCTTGCAGGTAGTCTACTTCCCTTTGCTAAGTTACTTCCCACGCTTCAAATCTATCAAACCTATGCTACCCAAAGGTAATTCCGACGTAAGAAGGAGAATTCAATCCTCTTAGAAGTTTTTCGTAGTGGTCTAAGAGCCCGTGGGAGATCGTCCTTCACCGATATGATAACCAGATGAGATGTATTTTTTATTAAATATTTTTTATAAACAAATATGCCTATAATTGCTTGCCTATCCAAAAGTGGTACTGGCTATTTTTAATAAAAAAAATAAAAAAAAAATAATTATTTTTTTTTTTAATTTAATTTAATTTTTTATTTTTTATTTGAATTTTTATTTTTTTTAATTTTTAATTTTATTTATTTATTTATTTAATTATGTTTTTAATTATTTTGACTTACCTGTTTACACCTGCTTGCCAGGCAACTACACTGAAATGAGTAGGCAAGCATACCTAGGCATTAGGGTGGAGTGAAATGTGTTTTTTTTGATATTCACTATGGCATACCGGCAAAAAGCTGCGTGATAGGCACAAGAAGCAAAATCGAAAAGATTTTTTTGTCTAAGTTTATATTTAAAGGTGCCCCCGGTAGGACAAAATTTTGAAAAAAAACCGAAACGTGTCTAAGTTCAATAGTGTGAAACTTAATAAAAAAATCTTTAAAATTATTTTTATTTTATTCCTGACGGCATTTTATCGTTAGAAGAATCAAAATTTACAGTTATTGAAACAATTATAATATGTGGTTTCAGTCTCAAGTAAGCGTTCTCGGGGGAAATGAGTGTTTGTTTTATTGATAGTGACAGTATTTTTTGAGAACATGGTTTTGAAACATTTGTTTTAAGTAAATTAGATGATCATAATGTAATTTAGTTATGATTTGTAGTAAATACGTTTGACAGATTTTAATTTAGTTGTATGTTTGTGGTTCACAGTAAAAATGACTCAATTTACGACTCGTCGAATGACAAACTGTCCCGTGTTTGGCACGCCCGAAACATTACCCTCCTCTCAATTACCCACTTACTTTGAATGTAATAAATACTATATTTTAATTAAGCAAGAGTTAAAGCCTAAAGCCTTAAATCATCTAAAGAACCGACTGTTCAAGAAATCTCAGAAAATATTGCGACTCGAGTTTTAGAAATATGGCATAAATCCTCGCTTGCAACAGTCAGTTAAAAAAGAGTATTGCAAATTATTTATTAGAGCTTACCATGAAAAATATAGAAAGTTAATGAAACCATTAAAAGGACGTCGAAGTACTGAAAACTTTAAAGAGAAAATAAAAAAATCCCATTCCCTTTTCATGTATTTCTTGCACCGTCCCTATTTTCTTTAAGTTATTTCTGTCACCCAAAGGTAGTCTGAAAGAGATTGCTACTCTGGCAATAAGACCACCTATTGTACCTTATATTTTTGTAAATGAAGTTTGTCAATTGTATTACTTCTGTGTGAAATAAAGTTATAAATAAATAAAATTTCAAAGAAGATTCCCAAAAATTATTCGACATCAGTAGTTGCAAATGTGTAATGTAAAATAGCTGTCGTTTGTACGTGTGAAAAAAGCAGTCGTACTTATACGAAAACAGGAAATTAATTTCTTAATAGATCAGAGGATTACAAGAAAAATACACAACTACGAGTAACTACAACAAAACAGATCCAGAAAATCAATAACGAAAAAAATAGGTTTTCTTTTTTGAAAATTATGAAAACGGGAACAGGACCCGTTCTCAAGTTAACGAAACATCTATTACCAGCAGCACCAGCTTGTGTGATAATTTACCTCTAACTGCATTTTCCCCTAATTAAGAATCTATTGTAGAAAATCAACTAACACAACAAAATATTGTTGAGCCGAATATATGCGGATAAATCTCCAGAAAAAACGTGTCGATTTTATCAGGGCCAGACTGTCATCACGGCAGATGATGCCTTTTTCAATACCTAACTTGAATTTTCTACCTGACTTACTATTTTATAACATTTTTCAAATAAATATTTCATAAATATCAGTTGCATTTTTACTGCGAAATTATTCATTTAGTTTTGGTTTTTAGAGGTAGAGGGGGGCACCATGAACCTAAAATGATTATATATTTTTTATTATTACGTAAAAATAGAGGTTTTAAATTATATAAAAAATACTATTCTGATGACTTATTAAGGAATATATATATCTTAATAAGGCTGTCAAAAATGGACGAAATTATACTTTTTTTCAAAATTCCTTCATGCTGGGGCACCTCTAACCATTATAATACTTAAAATATATTTGACATACTTCATTTATTCATCCATAGGCAGCTTTTTACCACTATGCTATTACAAAAATAAAACAAAAAAAAACCTTCATACATTTTCACTCCACCCTACTAGGCATATTCTGTGTATCAAAAACTATCAGTCAAATAAATTTCATTTGGTTATCAAAAGTATGAAGGTGATGAAAAAAAAATCGATAAAAGTTAATTTAATTAAAAATAGCCATGACCACTTTTCGATAGGCAAGCAATTATAGGCATATTTGTTTATAAAAAATATTTTTTATTTGAATTTTTATTTTTTTTAATTTTTAAATTTATTTATTTATTTATTTAATTATGTTTTTAATTATTTTGACTTACCTGTTTACACCTGCTTGCCAGGTAGTTATACACTGAAATGAGTAGGCAAGCATACCTAGGCATATTCTGTGTATCAAAAACTATCAGTCAAATAAATTTCATTTGGTTATCAAAAGTATGAAGGTGATGAAAAAAAAATCGATAAAAGTTAATTTAATTAAAAATAGCCATGACCACTTTTCGATAGGCAAGCAATTATAGGCATATTTGTTTATAAAAAATATTTAATAAAAAATACGTCTCATCTGGTTATCAGATCGGTGAAGGACGATCTCCCACGGGCTCTCCTACTATAGTTACAGCATCTTGTGGCTATTTAAATAGTTAAGGTGCAGTGCAGTATTGCGACGTTAGCAGGTAGTGCGATTTAGTCTATAATCTATATAAATATACGTTAAAAGCAGACTTTTGCAAACACAGGCTCTTGTACGGCATTGTTAGCCTGTCGAGATAACATGTTTATTATTGTCTATATCTCTAATATATAAAATTCTCGTGTCACAGTTTTCGTTGCCATACTCCTCCGAAACGGCTTTCGCGATTCTTATGAAATTTTGTGTGCATATTGGGTAGGTCTGAGAATCGGCCAACATCTATTTTTCATCCCCCTAAATGTTAGGGGTAGTCCACCCCTATATTTTATTTTTATTTTTTGGACGAAATTTTTTGTTTTTATTTTTTTATAATGTGGCATTAAGAAATACATTCAACCCCTGCTTTTTTTGTCAAAAAATCTAGACCCGTGCGGGTCGCTAGTACACATATATTTTGTTTTCTTACATCATTTTTTTCAAGTATTAAACGGGTGAGAGGAATATCGAAATACCGACTGAGTAACAAACCACCCTTCATTGATGGAAACCTACGGTACAGGACACCTATTGTCAAAGGTTTATTACTAGGAAAAGCATCATGAAAGCAAAATGCCTTCATAAATGTTTATGAACTGTGTGCAACCGTGTGCCTGCATTAATTATGTTTGAGCCCGTGCAAATCAGTGTTTCACGATTATTGCAATCAGTGGCGTAGTTAGGTGGACGTGGGCCCCGGTGCAGAAACAAAATCGCAACAAGCCCTCTCCCCCCGGGCTAAAGGTCAATGCGCTTCCATTATTAGCATTATAAATGCTCATTTAAAATCTTGGAAAAATAAAATTCCTGCGAGAATTTTTCTAGCTTCAAGAGCTGCCTCCCCTTTCTTCCAAAGCCCAGGGGCTTGTACTTCCTCAGAGGCGTAGTTAGGTGGACAAGGGCCCCGGTTCAGAGAAAAAATCGCAATCCGGCTTGTTATTACTTATTTGCAAATGATTACTGCGCGTCCATTATCGACGTTATAAAAGCTAATTTCTCTCTTCTTCATTCTTCCATTCTTGAAAAAATAAAATTCCTGCGAGAATTTTTCTAGCTTTAAGAGCTGTCTCCCCTTCTTTCCTTTCTCAGCTTCAGGGCCCTGGTGCACTGCTCCACTTTACCCTATGTTAGCTACGCCACTGATTGCAATAGTTGTGGTTAAAACAGTGTGTATACATAATATTATTTACAACAACGTGTGAAAAAATATTTATTATGTATATCGATATATGTATAATATGCGTATAAAATTGGTAAAGTAAAGAAAAGCTTTCCGGTTAATTTGTTAAGATTATATGTCGTTGCAAAGCTACTTGTTATTTTCAGAAATAAAAACTGTTGAAATGTGTAGCATTGCAAATATAGATAAAGCAAACTAAAAATCCAGAGGGCTTTTAGTTTTTTTTTGTATTATAAAACTAGCATTTTGTATTATAATATTATCTCAATCATTCTAATGATTTTGGAGTTTATATGTAATTAGTAAATGAATAAAACTCGTACATGAATGCTACGTCTATGTATATAGTTGTAACTAGATTTATATTTAAAATATATCAACATGTATTAAGGAAATATGTAGTTTATTTTATCGATATTTTTAAATCGAATTTGCTGTAAGACATAACAGTATAATTTTTTTGAAGAGGGTATTATTTTATATCGTCTTTAAACACAATTTAATCTATGTATATCTTGGATATTGCATTGATAGTATTTATACAGCTAAAATTGAAAGTATTACTCCCCTATCTGTTTCATATATTCGGTTTATTTCGAAAATCCCTTATTAAGTTGTATTCGATCGTAGAGGCTTACCCTTGGGGAATTTATTATATGCGTCTCAGCCGACTCTAGACGTAAGTTCACTACACGATTGAATTTATTCACATTGTCACTGAATGTCGAAACGTTTGATTGCGATTTAGGATTCATTTGTTTCGTAGTACTTTGATCTTGGAAATTGCAATTTCACGCTCAATCTACGACGATTTATCGTTGTCCGCTCGTAATAAACTACTCTTGGATTGATAGTACCTTTATAAAATTTCCATGTCACAATGTTAGTTACCGTACAGCGTACTCCTCTGAAACGGCTTTACCGATTTTTACCAAATTTTATATGCGTATTCAGTAGGTCTGAGAATCGGCTACTATCTACTTTTCATACCTCTAAGTGATAAGGGTTGTTCACCCTTAAATTGTTTTTTTTAATTTAAGGACGAAATTTTTGTTTTTATTTTTTTATAATGTGGCATTAAAAATACATACAACCCTAAATTTTTACTTTTTTATCACCAACCCCTGTTTTTTAGAAATTATTTACATGGCAAATCAACGTTTGCCGGGTCAGCTAGTATTATACAAAAGAAATTAGTGTCAAAAAGGTTGGGATTATTTACGCTGAATAAACACGATTTCTGAACAACAGATGAAAAGTGGGGTAACTTTCATTGATCTATAATTCTATAGGACTTGAAACTTTTGCTCGCAGGAAAATTTCCAATTGATTACCTATTGTGTTTACAAGACATTGTTGTGAAGCAATAACATAAACGAGCGGTTCATTTTCCATAGAATTTACCGAAATTGATTACGAATCGGATCATTGGACTGCTTACGAGGTAATTATTCTTCCCTTTCTCTACGTTAATATTTGCTTTCCAACAATCGTCGAAGGACAAATAGCTTTGGAAGTAGTCTTAGCAAACACGAACGATCAAACTTTCGGCTTCGTTGACCTAATATAAAGCATCCTTTACACTATCATAATTATTATTTAACTTTAACAATAGGGAATATGCATGTTGTTTAAATTTACTTGATATTTTTTCCCTTGAATCCTTATGGCCCAGATATTATGCCTAAACAATTATTTTCTTATTTAGTTCGTGTTTAATTGCAAAAAATATTAATTAAAATGTGTAAAATAAGGGAGAGAAATTCAAGTTTGCAAAACGCATCACTATTGGTCGAAACAAAACGTGACGTCACCTTACACATTCTGTCATTTATCGGCAGCGATTTATCAATGGCGTCCATTGACATCGAAGATGGCGTCAAACACTGGTTACCATAGTTACCTCACTCTATCCGTCACTGAGCGTGTAATGTGATATCATCCAAAGCCCGCGAAATATGGCCGCGTTTAAACAGATCAAATTTTATCGATGTTTTCAAAGTAATTTTAAAAAATAATTTGGACATTGCCAAAAGTATTTATATTTTTTATTAGGGTAAAATGATGTAACAAGTCGATAAAAAATATAAAAAAAATGCATGCATATTCCCTATTGATTCAAGTATAATTTTATTTGAATTTGTCAAATGGTCTCCTCTGAAAATCAATGTAGTGACATTAGTAGCTGCTTTGCTGATGAGGCGTACTATTTGCCATCACTTTTATTCTTTGTTTTATATGAGATTTGTTTGTTTGTTTTATGTATTTGAGGTGGTCAATAATGCTGATCTATATGCCAATTGGTTAGCAAGCAAACTGCAATCAAGCAACCTGGTTGACGCCAAGTATCTGTTTGAAGCATATAGAAATAAGCCAACACGTTTTACTATTACTGAAACTTAATATCTACATAAGACCTGCCGGGCTAGCATGACCGCCACGAGATATATCTCGCGCGAGAGAAGACAAACTAAGATGTTAAATATCTCGATATATTATATCTCGACATCGACAATTTTGATAGAAAAGATATCTCCATCGACAAATGTATCTATTTTTGATATTAAAAGTCGAGTTTTAAGTGTAATTGTCATGTTAGACCCGAAAGAAATAAAGCGATAGTCGATTGAAACACGAGAAAACGGTAGACAAAATTTTGTCGCGCTTGTCATGTTAGGCCGGCTGGGGTAGTAACACTGTCTTTAAAAGCATATAATTACCGATATAACATAGAACGTAGAAGAGTATAAAGCTTTGTCTCATTCCATCGTCCAGGATGCTTGAAATAATATTATGGCCCCTGAGGCCTCTGCTCTTAGAGATCGTGGTGTATCACGAATAATCTCGTTTTACTAGAGAACGTGATAGCGCTATATATTTTGTAAAGCTCTGTCTTCTTCTATCGAGAACGGCCCTGACCTGACAGCCGAAGAGCCCTTTTTATTGAAATATACAGTGAGGATAAAATTGTGTATAATGAACAGGGTATCTTAAGCTATTTGGATAACTTAGACCTAGACAATTAATGCTCAACTTGATTATGCTATTAACATAGGCTGCTTTCTACAATAATACGGCCCTACTACTATTTCTTGTTATTTTTAATGGAGATGATCCCCCATGGTATTGTTTCCCTACGTCTTTTTTACTTGTTTGTTAGAAATAGACAGACGAGAATGAGGTTCATTAGATGGTAGGTAATACCTCAACCACAGAACATCAGTCAATGATGCGCTATCGACCTACTTTTTCGAAGTAAAAGCTTTCGGAAATCCATAAACTGGAACCGAAATGCGCAATATACACTTCACGGTTTTTTCATCTATGAACGGTGGTTTGTAACCCGGTTAGAATTTCGGCGCGACCCATCGAAGCGCAAGGTAGTTGCTCTATCCCACTCGCCAATGGGCCCGTCAAAAGCTTATTTTAGCGACTAAGATGTATACGACAGCACTTAAGTGAGTAAATATAAATATATATTACTAGCGATGATATACTCAGTGATAATATAGCTGTCTAAGTTAATTCGTTACATACAAAATTAAAAAAAAAACCTCTTTATAATATAAGTATAGATATACACTATACAGCCTTATTCATATATATTTTGTTTCTTTCGTTCTGTAGTCTTTTTATATTCGATAGAACGAGACATAACATATTTTAACTATATCAAGCTTATAATACGTATAAACGTATTATATATATTCATAAGAATAAGGCCGATAGATTATTATTATTAAGAAGAGAATGGAAAAGAGAAAATACTGCAACGACCCTGAAAAGCAATGGAGCAGGGCAGGAAAAAGAAGAAGAAGAAATTATTATTATTATCCTTTCAACCACTAACATGTGTTATACTAAACATACACAATATGTTAGTGGTCTCGAATTTACCGATTATTAGGTAAATAATAATAACATTACTGAGTTTTTAAAAAAAATGATCACATTTATTATTTTATTTTTACTTTACCGATTTTTGGTCCCAATATACCGATTTTTCTTAGCAATCCTACCATTTGACTTCCGATACTTCTGTATCCTATTACATCATTTTCAAATAACAGATGATAATATCCGTAGACCAGACAACAATGCTTTCGTGCTTTAAGGTAATGATTGAGTTCAAAGGATCAACTCAATTTCGATTATAGAAATAACGACCAATCACGCCTTAATTAATTGAGAAGACATAAATATTCTGAGAAAGCGGTCATTTCAAAAACGGAAATAGGTCCTTAAAATATTTTCGTTCCACAAAGAAAGTAATTTTCGAGGCACATTTTATAGTTAATCAATGTTTACTAAAGTAATTTTGGCAGGCGCTTTTAAATTACCTTCTACAAACATCCATATTTTTCCTTTTTGTTAACATGATTTTATTTGGCTTAGCTTTGTGTATACGGTATCACTACAAATATTAATTTTTATTTATTTTTGACGGGCTCGTTGGCGCGTTCGGTAGAACACCTGCTGTGCGCATCGATGGGTCGTGGGTTCGAATCCATCGAATGTATATAAGTATCTGTAAGCATGTCTTCCCAACGTCTGGTAACTTCGGGCATTTATCGGGTGGGAGGAATATCGAAATTACGATCGGGTAGCGGACCACCTTTTATATATGGAAATAAACCGTGAAGTCCATATTGCGCGTTTCGGTTTCAGTCTATGGATTTCCGAATGCTCAAAGTAAAAAGTATTATATTATTATCTTATTATATTTACTAGAATCGCCACCATTCGTAAAAATAAAAAATAAAAATTTTGTTCCCCGGGACTCGAAGCCTGGACCTCAGGTGCTAAAAGTAACTCTCATTCCACTGAGACATGGAGGCGGTCACAAACTCATGTCAAACAGGTTAGATTTTAGAAAGAATTAACTTTTACTGAGTGTTTTACAACGCATTCACATGTATCAAATTTTTACTTACTGAAGTGAATTTTACGTTTATGAGTTAGCATAAAATAAATCCTTTCTTGTCGTTTCTGCGTATAATTTTATGAGTAAATTTCGGTTTATCGAGTGAACTTCAATACCCATATTTGTGATCGATATTATTACAAACAATATTTGTAGATAACAATAATTAGGAGCAGCTTTCATTTAGTAACAGTTATCATTATTTAATTACTAGCTGTATCTGGTATGCCTTACAATGCCTGATTTAAAAAAAGTGTTTTTTCATCAGGAAACCTTCCCGGGCATACATATCCTAAGATACAATTTAATTTAAAATTAAAAAAAAAAAAATTCTAGAAGCGGTTGTGGATTAGCATAGCTTTAAGGATCCTGTAGAATGTATCATTGTATCAAGAAATGAGCTTTTCCTCGTTTATCTGGCAGTTTTGTTTTGAGAATAAATAGCTGTGCAACAACGGAGATTATTAATTTGACAGGCTCGTAGGGGTATTTGGTAGAACACCTGCCATGCACACCGATGGGTTGTGGGTTCGAATCTCACCGGGACGACATATTTATAAATTTCTGTAAGAATGTCTTGTATACGTCTGGTAACTTCGGGCATTGAACGGGAGGTAGGAATATCGAGATACCGACCGGGAACCAAAGTTCATAGATGAACTAAGTGCGCGTTTCGGTTTCAGTCTATGGATTTCCGAATGCTCGAAGTAAAAATGAGGATGATAGCGCATCATTGACTGATGTTTTTTGGCTGAAGTATCACCTACCATCAAATGAACCTCATGCTTCTCCTAACATAAAAAAGACACCTTTATATCAAAATAAATTCAGTTCTTTGCGATGCTAAGTGGTTAACACATAAATAAATAATAGATTAACACAGTGCTTGAGGTGCTCCCCTCAGAAAAACCCGAAGGATTGATTATTATTTATAATCAATTATTATCTCCTAACTATACTATATACTATACTCTATTCTCATTGGTAATAAATAAAATTTAAAATAATATTCGTTACATTTTTCAGATTAGGATCTTTTTTTATATCAGATTTGACCAGATTTCATTTCTTTTTCAAAAAATGGCCGTTCTGAAATGAAACTTGTTTCTTTTTAAATTAGACATAGATAGACGAACGAATGGCTCTATCTATATCGGCTATGTTTTACTTCGAGTATTTGGAAATCAGTGATTCGTTATCTGTTCGGAATTTCTATATGAGTCTCACAACACATACTTTACAGATATAGATATAGATAGACATGCCTTCAGAATTCGAACTCTGGTCAGGAGTTCATCAGAACATAAGAACGAGGCTGTTCTGCGTTTATCACCATTTCAGTTGTCTATAAATCTGTTTCAAATATCTTCGATAACAGCATACATTTATATTCTCAATATATTTTTCATCCACTTGTGCAAAGTTGGAAAATATTAGCCGCAAAGTTATGTATTATTCAAACTGTCACGATTCTCCCATACGTGATATCGCATCAGACAACTTACACCAAGTTCCGACATTTCACTACTGTTGTTTTCCCGATATTTCTTTGATAATATTATGTCACATTCTTTTATTTTGCTCTCAAATAAAGTATGAATTGCAAAACAGATCGACTCGATAGATTTTTATTTCTTAGTAGCGCAAATATTTTCAAATTCTTTCATTTCGAAAAAAACCTTACAAGTGCTTTATAGTAAGCGCGGTCACGGTCACTGATGAAAAATATAATGAATATTTCGCGTTTTTATCCGGTAAAAGTTATTTAATTTAAATATGTATACATACGTTAATATAAGACAATATTATTATACTTATTATGTAATATATGTCTGGAACAATGCAACTGAAAGGGCCAAATATTGCCACCTAACAAAAACTAACCGAACGCAATGCTGATACAATCTGCAGGTTATGGGACTTAGGTTTTAATACTTTTGAGACAAAAAATAGATACGGACACAAATAAAATATGTTCCAAGCCTTAATACGTGATTTATATTAATTATTGTGGATTATGCATAAACACAAAATATAAAGTGAATTCCCACTCCTCTTGTGTAGTATGGGGTAGATCCATTTCTGTGTCGCTTGATCAGTGATCATTTTTATTTACAGTCAAGTAGTATTTAAACTTGTTTCTTCAGGATTTGAACCCAGGGCTGCCGGTGCTAAACGCATCACGCCAATGAGCCACGGAGATGGTATACACAATATGTAATATAATATACCAAAAAGTATAGGAAGCGTGATACATTTCAACAACCTTTCAACTAGCGTGTAAGTATCAAAGATCTATCGAAGGCGCAAGTAAAAATAATAAATTCGTTAAGCTACATCAATAACAACTCAACTGTCAACGAACTGTAACATCGAAGTTTATTTTTCACTTATATTTCATCAAGACCAAAGAAAATTCAAAGACCTCACAGAAATGTGTAAACAATTTTATTCAGGGTGCCATTAAAAAGAAAAACCGCGGCTATAAAGGGCAGCGACGTTCCTTGTGTCAATATTTTTCACATTTTGTCCTCAATTATTATTTCTTTGGAGTTTATCTTTCTGTAAGTGAAAAATGTTCGTTTATATACCATGTTAATTATCATTTATTATTTGAAACAGAAAACAGTTTAAATAAAATACTGTATACCGGATTAAAACGCGATTTATTATTTATATTGTTTAAATTATTTATCACGACGTTTCGGATGCTTTTCAGCAACCGTGGTCGCGGGGACACAGAAAGATGACAGTTTTCTGATTTTTTAAATGTCCCAAAGTTGCCATATTAACGCCATCCTACGGAGTTGATATTTACTGTAATTTTCTATATTATGACAATATTGACTATCGGTGTCCTCTTGTTTTTTAGTATGTTTGATTTGGGGTTTTTGATTTTTAATTACTGGATTCCAGGTGTTGGAAAGCCTCAAACGATCTTCTCTATTGAAGTTAGGATGTTTTTTAATTTCAATAGCCTCATCTTTCTGTCTCCCCGCGACCACGGTTGCTGAAAAGCATCCGAAACGTCGGGATAAATAATTTAAACAATAAATCGCGTTTTAATCTGGTATACAGTATTTTATTTAAATGTATGATACTCGCGTTAATAAAAGACATTATTACAGAAAACAATTTTTATGTTTTTGTGTATACTCCAGGGATGCTGCTATGATTTCAATTCGGGTTCTGAAATGTCGGTAATCCCGATTTTTTAACTTCGATTTCTTTTTATGACAGACGAGCATGAGGTTCACTTGATGGTAGGTGATACCTCAGCCCCAGAATATCAGTCGATGATGCGCTGTTGAACTACTTTTTACTTCGAGCTTTCGGAAATTCATAGACTGAAACCGAAACGCGCAATGTGCATCCGCATCTTCATACGGTTTTTCCATCTATGTTCGGTCGGAATTTCGATATTCCTCCCTTCCGATCAATGCCCGAAGTTACCAGACGTGGGGAAAACATGCTTACAGAAAATTATAAGAATGTGGTCTTTTCGAACCCACGGCCCGTCGATACGCACGGCAGGTGTTCTACCGAACGAGCGAAAACGAGGCTAAACGAGCTAAAGTCCGTCATTTATTATTTGATACAGAAAACAATTTTAATGTTTTTGTGTAGGTATACTCCAGGGATGTTACGGAACTTCGATTCGGGTTCCGAAAGGTCGGAACTTCCGATTACTTTTTGCACCTTCAATTCTGATTTCGGTTCTGAGGGGTTAGCACGAACAACTTTCGAAAAAGTATTTGTATCGTCGAGCTGTCATTTGTATGAAATTTCAAATCATTTCTCATACAACTGACAGATGGACGATTCGAATATTTTTTGATAGTCGTTCGTGTTAGGCCATAGAGCAACACGGGCCACCGGCGAACGGTGGACCGTGTTGCTCTATGTGTTAGGCCCTCCGATGTTCCGTGTGCCGTGTGCAACACTTTTCCGCCCTAACATTTATTGTTAATTCAAAGACAGTCAATAAAAAAAGTACATAGAAACATGAAATAAAACAGTATCATATCTTTCAATTTCATTTTCTATCAGTTCACCAATTCCATATCGTGTCCCCAGAGTTGTATTTTAAAATAATTTCCCGACAGACATCGTAAACCAGGTCTCAAGATATGAAGGTATAAATTTCTTGAAAGCTGTCAATTTTGTCTTTATTTCTATTCTGATAATGGATGACATATTGATTCATTTGTTTTTCTTAAGCTATGTAAAGGATAATAGGTACCTACTCCGTTATTTATTACTAGAAATAAAAAAATTAAAGACTTGAGTTAAGTTATTATAGTTTTAAAAGAAAGTTTGAGAGAAACACCAGATTGTTTACTAACCGTTTTTCTTTTTATGAGAAGGAGTTAAAGGGAAGACTGAAAGAAGCAAACATATTGCGCCAATGCCAAATAAAAAGATTTACGTTTCTTAAACACCATTGCAAACTATTTATAGACATATCGACAGACGAGCATGAGGTTCACTTGATGGTAGGTGATACCTCAGCCACAGAACATCAGTCAATGATGCACTATCGACCTAATTTTTACTTCGAGCATTCGGATCACCCGCCTGGAACAATTTCTATTTTAAACTTGTTTCCCCAGGATTCAAACCCAACTCCGTTGCTAGACGCAACGAGCCTACGCTAGTGCCGGTCAACAACTACATATTGATAAACAACATCAAACAAAAACTTCTGCTAAAAAACATATTCTAACAAACTATGTTTTCCATTTCATACAAACAAAGACGACCGTCCTAAATTATAAAACCTTTCCTCGGCTTGAAAAGCCAAAAATTTACATGTATATTGGGAAGGGCCGGATGAATTATTTTTCATTTTTAGTTCGTGTGGTTAAAATTACTGTGACATAAATTTATTCTACAGACCATTATTTATTTCAACGTAATTTTAACTCAATTATAATAGTTCTAATAGAAACTCTCATTCAAGCAAAGGTTTTTATTTGAAAAGATGCTTACTTTGAATAATAACTCCAGAATAACAGAATGCGCCCTAAAGAGATTCAAAATGCTACGTATAATATTGTCTTCTATTCGATCACAGAAGACAAAATAACACATTTAAGTAACTTTTACCGGATTAAAACGCGATTTATTATTTAGCCCTAAATATAAATATATAATTACCTATTCATGATAAATATGTAATCGGGATAAAATTTTTTTACAACGGTAAAAATAATTTAAATGCTATATATGTTTTAGACATTTATTTTATTGATGATAAGCTTATAAGTACTCATTATTGGAACGAACGTGTTCTTATAACTGCCGGCCTAGCATGACAAGCGCGACAAAATTTTGTCTACCGTTTTCTCGTGTTTTAATCGACTATCGCTTTATTTCTTTCGGGTCTAACATGACAATTACATTTAAAACTCGACTTTTAATATCAAAAATAGATATATTTGTCGATCGAGATATCTTTTCTATAAAAATTGTCGATGTCGAGATATAATATATCGAGATATCTTACATCTTAGTTTGTCTTCTCTCGTCCGCGAGATATCTCGTGGCGGTCATGCTAGGCCGGCAGGTCTGTTTATTTCACTAAGGCACTCACTATTTTTCTTGCAGTGAAAGTTAATGTGAGAATAAACTCATAGGTTATTTTATACAACGAACAAAGAAGTATTACAACATTACATGAACAGTAACCGCCATCTATTGGCGTCACATTTAACAACAATTATTTAGATATTTTAGTCAAGTCTTTGTTCACATTATTTTATTGACAGAATTTTTAGAGGAAATTACTTTGTTATCATAGTAAAGATTACATAAAAATTGGGTTGTCCTAATACAAGGCTTAATCTGACCAGGTAGAGAGGGCTGATATATTTCCCTAAGGTACGCTTCAGCATAATTTTAGAGATAATAAGGGTCATGTTCGATTGACGTTTACCTACATTAATTTATTATTGTAAATCTTAGTCAACATAAATAAGTTAGAAATATTATAATAATAAAAAAAAGAAATAAAATCCTTTCCTTAATAATAATAATAAAAGCCTTCATTTTCAGACATAAGATATTTACAAATAATAATCTTAAATTAACGACTCTGCTGAGTCGATGACATCGACAACTTCGTCTGTTTGCCCAACTTTGGCAAAGGCCTCCTCCATTTCTTTCCACTCTACTCGGTTTAGAGCTTTTCTTGTCCATAGTTTTCCTGCTATCGCCTTTATCTCGTCTTCCCACCTTCTGATCTGTCTGCCTCGTTTCCTTTTTCTATTTCTAGGGTGCCAAAACACTATGCTTCTGTTCCACTTTTTGGTGCCTTTTATTGTATGTCCTGTCCACTGCAATTTAAGTTTTCGTATTCTTGTAGTAACATTTTGTATTTTAAGTGCGGTTTCTATGGGTTTTGTTTCGTACTCTGTCTGATTTCATTAAATTCAACATGCTTTTCTCCATTGATCTCTGGCAAGTTTCTAATTTTTTGCTCTGCGCTTTGGTGAGGGCCCAAGTTTGGCAGCCATAGGTTAGAACTGATAGCACGAGGGTGTTGTAAAGTTTTGATTTGACAGATTTTTTGTCTTGATCTCTTTGTTCTTCATAATTTCCCTTTCATTAATACACGAAATTGTTGTATTAAATGCCTACCCCTAAGCGATTTTTATTTTTTTGCACAAATTAAAGAGCAGCCATAGAAGTGATTAAGCTATCTAACGTATTACGTTTCAAATAAGCATCTAAACCTTATTTCCTTAATTTATTTTTAAAAAGTCCGGGCTTTTGAACTCTTGAAGTTTTGCGACGGATTTATTTCAATGCCAAAACAAAACAAGTTTTTTTTTTATGTTTTCTTATGAAAAAATATAGGTTTACATCTTTTTTAGGCCTATTTACGTGTAATATGAGTATCTACTGTTGCCTAAAAGTTTTTAAATAAAAAAAATTGAAGAAAATATTCAGTTAAGATATTTAAATACACCTTCACCCTTCTTCTACTATTGAATAATAAAAAAATCCAACATGCAAATACTGTATTTTATGCTTTTCAAAGGGTCGGTTTTTTGAAGGCGGTTTCATTTAAAA
The DNA here is from genome assembly GCA_905404175.1 of Anthocharis cardamines. Classification (NCBI taxonomy): domain Eukaryota; kingdom Metazoa; phylum Arthropoda; class Insecta; order Lepidoptera; family Pieridae; genus Anthocharis; species Anthocharis cardamines. The sequence continues at coordinate 8,059,849 of FR989964.1, forward strand.
AAAAGTAATATTTAAATTTTTATCATTTTTGTTTCGAGTTTAATCTCAACTGGAGTCGAGTACTTTATAGATTCCGTATGTACTCAAACATCTTTGATTTATTCGATATCGCTGTAAAGAAATCAACTTACCGCTCGATTTAGTATTCAATTTATACAAGTTTTAAATTTTATTTGATATGTTAAAGCGAAAGTTTAACATTTTTTTCAAACTTTTTCCGATAAAAAGGTCTCTCTGAAACCTATTCTGAAACTCAATTATTTCTTCAAAAATAGTTATTGGATAGACTTTGATTTCATATTTTAATATAATGTCGATGGTAGAATAAACTAAAGGTAAGGAGACAACACGGTTAGCCAGTATTGGTATAATATAGAAAATTACTACCTACACGTGCAGTAAGAATATATTATTTTATTAAAAGTTGTTATACTCGTATTCAGAAAAGACAATTTTCAGGCTACTTAATATAATATTTTAAACAACGTACTCGCATAGTAAAAAAATCAATCTATATGAAGCTCGGATATTTAAGGCCCATTTACCTGATGCCATTTTCTTGTACATACAAAAGCAAGAATTGTATGCAACTGTTTACAGGCGGATCTTGTGTGCTCTTTACACCAAGAAAAGTATTGAAACAAAACTTGTGTGACAGACCAAGAATGTTACGTGGTATTAAGTTATTTATATTATATAAGTACTTCAATTGTATGAAAAAGACATCTTGCATCTATATGGCGCAACAAGCACTTGCTGGCTGTATTTTTAAATAATAATAATTGTTTTATTTAAAAATAAAAATTTAAAAATAGTTGCAATATAATTTTTGAATCTTGAAACTATTATCAATTTGTATAAAGAGATGGTATTTTTAGAAATAAAATTAATAACCAGTTTTCCGTCTTTAAATAAACATCTCAGTAGTCATCTAGTAACGGTAACCAAAAAATTTACAAGAATTTGGATGAAAATTTCAATCTGCAATTGGAAGGCGTTGCGCGTTGGATCATAATATAGACTTACTAGTATTTCGGCTTCGCACGGGTGCAATGTAGATGTACTATACACAACCTTATTATATGTTACTCGGTGAAGATGTAGCTTTGTAAAGGTGAAAGAATTTTTAAAATCGGTCGAGTAGTTTTTGAGTTAAATCGTAACAAACAAACAAATCTTTCCTCTTTATAATATTCTAGTATAGATAAATTTTTAACGTTAATAATTAAATAAGCCGAGACTTTTAATTCGAAGAAAAGTAGAAGAATAGTGGCAACACTAAACATACATTACCCGTGATCTTGATTGTCTCTTAATCACACGTTCACGTTATGGGCCATGTATACGGATGTACAGCAAACACCGTAATCTAGTGGTGGGTAGTACAGGACTTTAAAAAGAGTTTGTAAGAGTAGCCTCTTTTTCACTCTGTCTCTGTCTTTCCCACTTCAAATGAGGCGAGGCGTATGAAGCTCGGAACGTCATTTATACTAGCGAGTATTAATATGACATTTGACTGTTGATGTTTACTTTTGTACTAAATGACTACATTGACTTTGTTAGTCTGATGAAAGAATAAAAATAAGAATATTTTAAACTTGATTAACTCTACAACATTATTACAACGATTTAGGACCCAATTACATCGAGAAAAAAATGAGCGCGACATAAAATTTGAAGTAGTACATTTTATAATTACGAGCCGCTCTTACATTTTACGTCATGTACGGGACAAATGTACCGCCTCTTGTATGTCCTGCTCAACACTACCGTAATCTGTCGGGCGCCAATTATTCTGCCCTACGCTTGGAGATTACACCCCAACAAGGCTTTGTTACTGATGGTCATAATATACTCAACAGTATTGTAAAGGTACCTGATATTTGAGCTGTTTTGTCAGGATTAGGAAGGATAGTATTTGGTAGTGCTTGTTCAAATTAAAAACCTTGAAAAAAAAATTAGTAAACATATATATAGGTATAACCAACAAATGGTATTTATTCACAAGTAAGTTAGGTTTAAAAAAAAGTAGTTCAAGCCATACATACGAGTACACAAAATTCCTATTATTGATAAATTGAATATAATACCTATACATAATGAATAATGTGTTAGGTAGCTAGAACCGTGAAGAATCACATATGATTTTAAATAGGTTTTAATATTTCTTTATTTCAAAATCTCAGATTACTACTAAAATATCCAGGTTTAATATCGTAAGCTTTTTTTAATGTCAGATATTGACAGACGAGCATGGGGTTCACTTGATGGTAGGTGATACCCCAGCCACAGAAGATAAGTCCATGATGTTACCAGACGTGGAGAAGACATGCTTACAGAAAACTATAAACATGTTTTCCCGGTGGGATTTGAACCCACGACCCATTGATGCGCACGGCAGGACGTGTTCTACCGAACGCGCCAACAAGCCCGTCAAACCTTTTCAATACACTTATGAACGTCAATAAAAAATACATATTAAATGCTTCTAATTTTACATTTACTGCCAGTTCTCAAATTAAGGGCGTAGAGCGGACAAGAAGAACTGGCAAGAAACTCGTCGCCACTCTTTTTAATCGCCAAGTTTTTGTTTTACAATGTTTTGTAAGGAGCTGCAACCATTACACCATGTTCCACATGACATCTTTAAGTAATTAACTATAATAATCAAAAAATATATATAAACGAAAAAATAAAATAAATACAAAGATTTGTCCTCTATCAGCAGTAAGTATGGTGAAATAGGAGCACTCACTTACATTCTCGTGGGAACAACACGCAAATACATAGACGAAATAACTAATATCACCGCATACACGAATTCAAGTTCGAAGTTTGAAAAATAAATGAAAATACAATATAGATTTCATTTCAAAAAGGTGTCTGCACAAAGTTTTTATAGTCTTTGCTAAAAGACATTAATAAATATTCCAAAGCAGATTGTTTCCAATGACCTTTATTACTCCCTTAAGAGTGCTAAAGCAATCAAATTTTCCGAGGAAATAGTCCCAAGTTGATGTTAAAATCTCATTTTGAACAGATAATGAAACATTTAGAACAAATAGGTATTACGCGTGGAAATATTTTATTCAACTAAGTTCTAATATTAAAATATTAACAACTATAGGCTTTTCGACATCGTTTAATATTAGTTAATATTGTATAATATGTATTTATCAAGAAACATAGATAAAATGAAATTTGTAAAAGTAATACCCGCGACTTGTCTGTGTTTAACTATTACTACGGTTAGCTTATTTTTAACCGAGCTGTTTTTTCATCAATCTCCGCTCATTGGCGCTCTACTTAAGTCAATCTTATATCGTGATATTTTCAAAACCATTCGTCCAGATTACTTAGTGTAAAAGACAAAATTCATCTACATAAAATACTGAAATTGAAAAAATGTATCAATTTTGATAAGAATTAGCTAAATATTCTATAATATGCATTGTAAAAAATCACTCTATATTCATAATTTAGGTTATATTGGCTTCCACATAAAAGATATAATAATATGTATGCTGTCGCGGACTTCTTGATTGATTTAGAACTGTTCAAGACAATCCCACGTACCTACCTAACTCCAACGATTTAGGCAGCGCACGCCAAGAAGAGAGGATTTTTCCGACTTACTTGATACTTATCGTAATATTTTGGCCAAATTACACAAAATATTTATATATTGTAGCCTACTCGTATGTGTTATTCCGATGTATAAGCTATATTAATGTAAAGTTTCATCAAAATCCGAAGTTTATAGTTTTTGCTTGAATGATTAATACACATCCATCCATCCTCACAAACTTTCGCATTTATAATATTATAGTAGGATTGACAAGTAAATAATTCTAAACCCCTTACCAGGTTGCGCCTGGGTCGTTTATTTTCTCCCGCTGTGAAAATAACACGTCTTCGTCTTCGTTATACCTCCAACTGTGAGCATAGATTCATATACTAGTATAATAATATTCAATCTAAAAATACGAGTAAGTGTTTTAAATGTTATTTACTTAGTAAAATCAAATAACGTCGACTAATTAATACATTGATCGATATAATATGATTACTCACGTACATCGTTAGATTTTCTTTTCCCTTTTTTATGTGTGTTGTGTTACTAAAAATCTGTAGGTATAGTATAATAATTAATTGAAACTATGTTCCTAAAATAAAACAGAAATAGCAAAAAAAAACCTTATTGGTAATTACACAGCAGACAACTGAATAGGTGGGTTACTTAAATCGTACGTACTATATATATTATTTTACTACAGAAACGATAATCATATTTTGAGGGCTTCTTAAAATGTTTCTGTCTTTCATTTTACCTTCGTAATGAAAGGGTTAGAGATACTTTTAAGTAAACCTCAATGATGATTAGCGTTCGAGAATTCGGCCATAAAACTAAATAGTAGACGCATTTAATAAACATAATATTCGACTAGGAACGCGCTCTGGCTTCACACCGGTGCAATGTTGATACAAAAATAGCCTATGTTATTTTTTTTATACCATAGGCTATTTTTTATTTTTTAATATAATATGTAAGAAATAATTTTTAAATTTGGTCCAGTAGTTTTTAAGTTTATTCGTAACATACAAAAATACAAATCTTTCCTTAATAGTTAATATGAGTATAGAGTATCGATATAGATTATTCGATATTCTCAGTCTATTGGTTGAATCGCATACGAGTATATTAGATGTAAAGTTTTGATAATATTCGTAGAGATTCAAATCGTAGTGTGAGGAAACATATTATGTGTGACTCGTTTGTAATATTAAATGAGAAATATCGATTAATTATTGTTGAATAAAACTTGGGATTAAGTTCCAATAAAATTGCTCAATCTCGACTTCATTCGTATAATTTCTCTTGTTATAATAATTGTGATGTAATTTGGCCTTTACCTTTTGAACCAGACCTGAATTGCAAATGATACGATCTTCCTAAAATTGGTTCGTAAAATCCACAGATTTCTCAATTCTTATAAATATGCATAAAACTTAAATATCATTTGCATAAAGGTTGCGATTTAATCTCAGCTGTTTCTTAGATATATATATATGTTGATTATATAACAAGGAAATTAGTATATTTTTGAGTGTTATGATGGGAGTTTTGGTGGAAAAACCGTGAAGTGCATATTGCGCGATTCGGTTTCAGTATATGGATTTCCGAATGCTCAAAGTAAAAATTAGGTCGACAGCGTATCATTGACTGATGTTCTGTGGCTGTGGTATCACTTACCATCAAGTGAACCTCATGCTCGTCTGTCGATATCTAACATTAAAAAAAATAAAGTTTTGCGGGTTAAAAGACTATTGCGCCGTATTTTTTATTAATAAATATTATGCATTCCCAAGTCTCCGTGTGGGTATTGAGGCAGACGCATTTCTGTGACTGTTTTTCTGATCATTATTATTTACAGGCAAGAAGTCTTCTGCCGGCCTAGCATAAAAGCCACGAGATATGTCGCGGACGGATATTTCGACATCGACAATTTTGATAGAAAAGATATCTCGATCGACAAATATATCTATTTTTGATATTAAAAGTCAAGTTTTAAGGGTAATTGTCATGTTAGACCCGAAAGAAAGGAGGGATAATCGATTAAAACACGAGAAACGGTCGACAAAATTTTGTCGCAGTTGTCATGCTAGGCCGGCTGTACTCAGCTCTATCGAAATGATCTTTTTAAATCTGTTTTCCCGATATTCGCTTGCTTACCACTGAGGTACGGAAATGGTAAATAATTTTCTATACTAATATTATAAAGACAAAAGATTTGTTTGTTTGTTACGATTTAATTCGAAAACTACTGGACCCATTTTAAAAATTCTTTCACCAATAGAAAGCTACATTATTAGCGAGTGATTTGCGTATAGTTTTTTTTGTGTATAGTACATTGCACCCGTTCGAAGTCGGGGTGTGTTACTAGTAGTAAATAATACTAATAATAATTTATTCGTAGCTTTGTATTGTTAGTTCTTTAAAATCCATGCTTCACCTAAACTCTTAGAAAGTACCACAAATAGGATAAACATAAAGTTATGATAATACTGATTTAATTAAGTTATTATTTTCTTGCGGAAATTAGGAAAAACCTCTTAAGGAAAAATATTTTCTCTAATTGGAGGATTCATTATGTGCGAGTCATTACAAATACGGTAGGATTTATATGAGACACCACTTGTAAAGAGATTTATGGCTTTGTTTACGGGATCGGTTCCGCTAGCCTTTTGTGCCAATGAATGAAAATATTCCTTAATTTCTGGATATTGGTTCGTAAGGAGAAACTAATAGACAAAATGTATAAAATAAAACAGCAAAATGAAAATTTCTGCTCACTGTATTTTTTATCAGGAATGGAGAGGGTACAATAATTGAAGACCCCTTCTTTCCAGTATATTATATAAAAATCATTTTGAACATTTTTGTCTGTCTTTCTGTTTATTCACGCTAATCTACGAAGATACTGATTTGATTTTCATGCTGACAGTTGACAGACTTTGACACATACCTATTTTTTAGATTGTACTTAGTCTGTACCAACATCATAACTTTAACATTTTTTAAAACTGAAGCAATTTCAGAATTTTCGTGTACTCGCTTGGTTTATCCTATTGACCCCCAGGGGTTTATAAAATCCTACAGTTCGAAATTTAAATCTTCCTAAGTGATAAACAATATACCAATATTGCCCTTATATACTTTTAGAGCAACCATTGAGGTTTACTTAGAAGTTAAAAACATGGAAAAACTTTAGGGAATTTCGATTTAAACTAATATTTTAAATAACTTCCTTGGTATTTGTTTGCCTATTTTTAAACTCAGCAATAAGCATTCTAAAAGCGAATTATTGTTATCAAAGAATGTTATTCAAATAAATATCCTTTAAGTTTTATATCTCGAATTGAATTCTTTAGACACTTTATTATTTTCTTAATTTATAACAGCCACTTTGAGTTTGTAACTCGTCCGCTTTAATTAATATTTTAAAACTTTCAGAAGAATTACAAAAGAACTTAAATTGAAGCTAAATTGTTATTTTAAGCCACATTTACCCATAATATTTAGTAAATAATTTTGAAAAAGTGGATATAAATAAGTTATCTATATATTACAGGCATACTCGGTTTGAAGAATTTGAAAATAAAAAGCGGTATGGTCGAAAGACTTTAGCCTGCCCTATGGGCGAAAATAAAAATATATATATTACAACAATGTTTGACATATTATGAGGGAGGAAAATGGCGGGAAGTAATGTAAGACATAATTAAGGAGAGATATAAGGAAAATACAACATAAGACTAGGCGGTATGGTCGAAAGACTTTAGCTTGCCCTATGGGCGAAAATAATAATAATCATTACTTGAACAATGATTATTTATTTTCGTGGGAATAAATACATTGTTGGTTTTAAAGTAGATTTATTATTCACTTATTGTTAAATATATTTCACAAAGAGTGACGAGAAACTACATACTTTTATTATATTATCTTCTCAACTGAACTTACGCTAGAATGCTCATGTCATATTATATTTGTAGGAAAATGAATGTTTTTCTTTCGTCTAATCAAACATTATGATATTTTGCTTCATACTCTACTTACTCTTATTATTGCACTTTGCTAAAATAATGTACTCAACTAATTTGAAGCTATTTGAAAGTGGATGAAGCAATAAAGCTCGTTGGCGCGTTCGGTAGAACACCTGCCGTGCGCATCGATGGGTCGTAACCCACGGGTTCGAATCCCACCGGGAGCACATGCTTATAATATTTTGTAGGCATGTTTTCCCTACGTCTGGTAACTTCTGGTAACGAACCACCGTTCATAGATGGAAAAGCCGTGAAGTGCATATTGCGCGTTTCGGTTTCAGTCTATGGATTTCCGAATGCTCGAAGTAAAAATTAGGTCGACAGCGCATCGTTGACTGATGTTCTGTGGCTGAGGTATCACCTACCATCAAGTGAACCTCATGCTCGTCTGTCGATATCTGACATAAAAAAAAAAGACTAAACGACGACTTTTAGGTATTAATTTCCGGTAGACTTAATTATATCACTAATAACATTAATAGTTTAAAACAAAGAGATTTAATCAATTTTTATCTTTTTATTTACCGCTATTTGGTCCAAATCTACTGATTTTACTTGTTAATCTTATCGATTTAACTTTTGAGATCACTGCTGGCACTGCGTTGTGGATTACGAATCTACACACTGACATTTTTTTTATCTACTTCGAGCAATGAAAGGAAGGGAATAACGAATGTCAAACCCAGTTCATAGATGGAAATACAATTTGAGCGTTTTGATTTCAGTTTATTAAGTTCCAAATACTCAAAGTATAAAAACAAAATGTAATAGCGCTACCTCTAGTTATAAATAAAACATTTCACCTGAAGTAAAACTAGGTAGTATACCTAATTTTATTACAACTCTTGTTTCGTTTATTTCTCAATTACAAAGTTTTATTATGTACCGTATAAAATTTGCATATCTCATTTAAATCTTGAAGATAAATGCATTCAAGTTTAACAATGAGCAGATTTGCATACATTAGATATCCACCCAACTAGACAGTGTAAGTACTGAGATTTGAGGTAAATTTCACAGAACTGATTAGTCCCGGAGCCGGTGAGACTAAAAGTGCACTAACATGGAGTTTAAAAAACTTTAAAAATGGATGGATCGGCAGGATGTACATATGTATATTAAGGTGTACCAAGAGATAGGCTGCGCATTAGCGCGGTAAACGCTCATGGTATGGAACTAGGAAAAGGGAAACTGTCACTTTGTCTCTCGTCCAAAGCTAGCAGTTGGGGCCCTGGGGTTTTAGTGGGCCCCTACCCATTGCACTTCGGGCCCCGAAACCACACTACCCGCGTCGCTTTACCATCATTGCACCGACGAGGGGGCCTGTAAAAAGGGTTTCCCGGGGTTAAAAAAAGGATGTATGCTATGGATGTAAGTTGGATAGGGTAGATACCCTCGGCATTACGGACCCATCTTTTCCCCACCATTCTTAGTGCCGTACTTACGTAATTACGCACGTCGGGGTCTTATTTATTCCTTTTTTAAAGTGTTCTTTGGAGACCGATATAACTCAAGTGCCTCACGGAAGGGGAGGTTTGGTTGGCAGACATTGAGTGACAGACTATTAAGCCACGATGGCTAATTAAATACATAAAATTTTCAGTAAAATAGTCTACTATTCATTTTCTAAGTGCAAACATACTATTGCCATAATAAAGCTCAATGATAATAAAATATACTATTGTCAGGATACATCCAGACCGAATTAATGTTGTACCTACATCAATTTATATACAACATTTAAAAATCTGTGTTAGTGCATCGGCTCTTCGCCTACATATTTTTCAGGGACCTTCAACACAACAACGCAACAACGCGTGGTTAACTTAAGTTTATTCATTTCATAACACAAGTTACGTTAGAAATATAGAGAAGACAAATCAAAGCAAATCTCTATAGATATATTTCATTACAGTGAGCCCCAAACTAGGAAACCTCGTAATTCGGATTGTTATAATTAGTATCTGAAAATTAAATTAGGTTCTAAAACACTGTTGGTGATAAAGCCCTATATTTTACATACATTGATAGGTATTATTTTTTAGAATAATGTTTAAGGGTCAATTTCATGCTTTTTCATCTAATATATAAAATTCTCGTGTCACAGTTTTCGTTGCCATACTCCTCCGAAACGGCTTGACTGATTTTGATGAAATTTTTTGTGCTTATCCGGTATCTATGAGAATCGGCCAACATCTATTTTTCATCCCCCTAAATGTACGGGGTAGTCCACCCCTAATTTTTTTTTTTTAATTTTTGGACAAAAATTTTTGTTTTTATTTTTTTATAATGTGGCATTAAAAAATACATACAACCCCTGCTTTTTTGTCAAAAAATCTTGACCCGTGCGAAGCCGGGGCGGGTCGCTAGTATTAACATAATAATTCATTAAATGTCTGCGATAAGTGTTTAGTATTTAACTTAGCTTAAGTAAGGGTTATGAATTTTATTTGTAGAGGAATGAGATGTATGTATGGTCTTTTATTAATAACATTATTGAAGAAATGTCAATATATAATCGTGATGTCATCGTGGCAATGGTAGATGTTTCTACAATATTAATAAAACGGTATTCATGGAATGTTACATATTAATCTTTTGATAATTAACCATAAGTGAATCCCCATGTGGGATATGGGGCAGACCCAATTCTGTGTTCACTGGTCTATTTTCTTTACATGCAAGTAGGTGATCAGCCTTCTGTACCCTGCCCGATCAAAAACATTTTTAAATATTCCCCGAGGTTCGAACCAAGGACCTCCAGTACTAAACGCGTCGCACTTACCACTGAGCCACGGAAGCGGTCAGTACCTATAATATATTTATGCATTTACAAATGCGAAAATAATTCCTTCATCGGTCGGTCAGTTTTCACGGAGGCATCTCTGAAGAGATTTTGATGAATTTCAGTACAGCGAAAGCTTATAAATTAGTACTTACCTTTTAATCCGAAAAATATGTAAATTTCATACTATAGCAACCTCGCGAACAAACTCACTTCTAATAACGCTAACTTTGAAAACGTTTTATATGAAATACTGTAGTAATTATTATCAAATTGTTGCGAGCGCAATTTCTATAGCTTTTGTTAACGTTGATAACTTGACGCGCGTCTTTTATTTAATTGCGTCTTGGAACTCGTAAAAAATTTCCAGTGATGACTTTGAAACATATTAAGGAGTTAATTCTATTTGAAATAGTCATTTCGTAATTACGGCTATCAACTTGATGAAGTCTTATAACGATTCAAAAGATTGAATTGCGCACTTAAAACTTTCAACGCGCAGACAGTTCGTGAAACGAATCTTTCATAAACTTGGGATTGATGGTCAATTTGCCGGAATTGAGATAAGAAATACGATACTAATGAGGGCTAAATTTTATCAAAGCTCTTCAGAATCATGCCGACCTAGTACCAATGTCTAGGTTTATACTAATAATGGACATCTACATTATAGATAATAAAATAATAGTTAAAATATTAATTACAATTGAAATTCTATAATTAATTGCATGTATCGTAGATAGACAGATAGATCTAGGATATTCTTTATTGTCACACAAAATATACAACAAAAAAGTAAAATGGCGGCTTTATAGCTATCTCATTAAGAGTAGAGTGTAACAAGAAGTAATATATAAAATAAAATATATAGACTAAAGTAGAATGAACACTACAAAAACTTATCTAAACTAAACATACCTACAACATAGCTGTAATAATTGCAATATAAACTTCAATTAAATAGATTTTATTTTATTTTCTTCTTAGGAGTAGTATAAAATACGATGTATCACTCGGAAAAACGTGTGATTCCAACAGAGGGTATAGTTTAGGCCTTAATACATCCGAGGTCACTTTTACCCACAGAACAGTATTTATCTATTCTTGCCCCTTAATGTACAATGTACTATTAATTACAATACTTCTTATCCTTATAAGAATGCCTAATGCGATAGATATACTTAAACTAATTACTAATTATTCAACTATTGTAATTTAATCCTATTTAATTTTACAATAATTAAGACACGTTACATATAAACATTTTATCTATAGAATCCTTTATATTGTATTTAAGGTGTAATAAATACTAACTAACGCAGTTCTATATAACGAATTTACGATTTGTGTTTTAACAATACTTCGTACAAAAAGCTCGTTTTTGTGTTGATGTTGGTGTAATACTATTATAAAACTTTTAAGCCATACTTCGATAGCCTTTTAAAATGTTATAAAGGAATACTAGATAACTACATTAGTGTTTGCATTATCTGTTAGAGACGTCTCCGCAACTTTATATTAAAATAACCTTAATTTAAATATAAGAACTGTATTTGAGTCCCTCTTATAATAGATTACATTTGAGATTCTCTCGATGTTACAAGGTGTTATTTGAAGTTTCATTCTTATGCTCTAATATTTTTAGTTCTTTTCAGTTGTTTATTCGGTGGCGGAATTCAAAATAATTGTAATTTCGTAGCCTCTTAATCTTAGCCTCGTAAGTCTTAATGTAGCACCACTCTGTGGAAGCAGTTGTCGCCAGCGGTTTTTATGAACCGATACGACTTGGGAACCGTCAAGAAACTTGCCTACACTTTCCTTAAAGGCCGGCAACGTATCTCCATGCCTTCTGGTGTTGCGGATGTCTTTTTTTTACTCTTATTGGATTTAGTTCCCGCGAGTGTGTGTGTGATTGTTCGTTAATTTCTTTGTTTATTAATATGTAAATCATACGTATCTTAAGTAACATATAATATATCGTATACTTATAATCAATTCATTTCTTCCTTTGAAAAAGTCGGGTGATAATTTAAATTACTTTGAATGTCTGAAAGTAAACCTCAATAAAATATCGATTAAGAGAAATGATAGCGCATAAACGAACTGTAGCGTGAAGATTTTCCATTTGGCAATGCTATGAATTGAGTTCAGTGACTATTTGCTTACTCGATGCACATCTGAGAATGGGATCCTGTGTCGAACTATTTACTTTCATTAGACTTTAAATAGACGTGACGTTAATAGCACGATACCTAATAAGATGCCTTTGCACCAAACTGACTTTAAATATCTCATTTTTAGTAAAGTCTTTTAGATTATGAAAATATGTTTAATTAATAGTTTATTTATATGTTTAAATATCCAAGGCTTCTAAGCAGACTTTCTTTTTGAGCGTACTGCAATCAGTTTTCAGGGGTCTCAACCCCCAAGGGGAACTAAAAGATACTTACCCGCAATGAAAGTGGTATACCTACTTAAGGGCGACTGCATTCTGTGTGTATAAGTTCGTTTTGTGCACGTATATGCGATTGTTGATGTACCTATCTATTGGTGCTGACTGAGTTCAAGCCAACACGATAGAAAGAGCATTTGTGTTATTAAAGCGCGAAAAATTGCGCTAAGCTTAAAACATATGCCAAAACGTACAGAACAAATGTTAGTCTAAAATCGTTATAACGACAATACGCCAACTAAAAGCTTAGGTGACTCATCCTAGTAAACCAACTCAATGTATACTATGGACCGGATGTGAACAACGACGCTTGGCGCTTCATGAGAAATAAATTTCCTGAAAACTAAAGTATCACAGAGTTCAAATTCAATTCAAATATTACTTTATTCGAGTTTTACAAGTATTTTCGAATCGTCAATTTTTAAAGCTACCAACGGTTTGGAACGTTCGCATTGTTTCTACCGAGAAGAGCCGTCAAAAAATTCGATTTTATATGAGTAAAAAGATTTTTTACAAATTGTGTAATACAAATATAAAAATAAATTCTTATAACTAATTTCATAACAATAATGGAACTGTCTCGCTGAGCTACAGTACTCGATGAGTGTTTTATCTTACACATACACATTGACTGTTGTATTAGTTCTTATCCAATATACCTACTATACACGTATTAATTATTATTAACTATTACCTTAAATTTAGAGAAAGGAATGAATTAGATTATTAGTTTTAGTTTTTATAATAAAAACGTATACTTCGCCCCATAAAATAAATTGGAACTTTTTTAAGCCGAAAAGTAGGCAAATCAAAGTTACATTTATTTCATGTACTTAGTACGAATGTATTTCTATGACATAAACTTACATTTACGAAGATTAATAAAAGTGATATCATGTTTTTACATCTTCAACAAACTTCCCTTTTCTATAGCCAAAGTTCATAATTCTATTCATCTTCAAACCAAGACTATAAGCTTCTCACACTAAGTCCCAGATTAAAATATAATAGTTTACTGGTCTCGTAGCATGATTAAGTCTTGGCCTGAGATCTAATATAGGTTATACGAGAAATAAAACGTCATCTGAAGCTATGGCTATTTTATATTTTTAATTAAACTGAGTGACTGTCTGACAGAAAATATCGTAGCTATCCTGTGTAGGGTCAACAACCAATACGAGAAAAAAATAATTCTCAAATGTCTTTGTGAGACGTGGGACAGACGCATTTCGGTATATGTTTTAATTAAAACCAAATACATCAGTTTTCGAACAAATATTTATAAATGGAAACACCGTGACGTGCATATTGCGCGTTTGAGTTTCAGTCTACGAATTTCCAAATGTACGTAGTAAAAAAGGAGGCGACAGCACATCATATAGTATGTGATATTAAACAGCTAACAAAATACATAAATAGTATATGTTACTCGTTACTAATGTAGCTTTCTATTGGTGAAAGAATTCTTAAAATCGTTGAAGTAGTTTTTGAGTTAAATCGTAACAAATAAACAAATCTTTCCTCTTTATAAGTATAAATATATAATAGATATAATTACGTCATTATTTGACTTATATGGGTATTATTAATATTTTTATTTGGTTGCATGAAGGGCTCAAGCCGGGCTTTAGACTTGTATAGTGGTACCGCAACTTGTCACGAGTACCTTTCTTTCTGTAAAATAATTTTTATATCGGTTACAGTACATATTACTTTCTATGAACAAACAATTTGTGTATTATATTCAGTGTAGATGTAGGCTTATACAAACAAAACCATAGATTTATTTATTTCTGCGTTTTTCTAATGATGTTTTGTGACGTATGTCATCTATATTATGTCCGTGTCGAAATATACTATAAAAATATTTCCAGTATTGTTTCGGTTGATTTAAAAATACATTAAATACACTATTATTATTTATCATTAACAAAATACATTATAAACCATTAAATTTGCAATTAACTAACGAACTTTGGAAAGGATCTTTTGTGTCGTAACGTAGATGGATTTGATAACTTTAATACAAACATAATTTCAATAACGACGCACGCTTATACTTTAAATTTAAGTATCTATAATGCTATTAAAGTGATATAAAAGTGAATTAATAATCAGGTAAATATATGTCTATACTTCATTCTTAATAATATAAGCAAATAAAATATGTGTGGTTTCGTTTCCTATTTCAAGCAAAAAATTAAGGTGCACGGTTTTTGCACAGCTTAACTCGCTTTAGCTTAAACTTAGAAGGAAGCTTTTAGAGGGTCGATAGTTAAATAAGTACGGCAGGATAAACTTTCCAATATGGACCATCGATTTAAATGCCCATATTTTTTTTGTAGATGGTACTCACTAAAAGAAAGCGCTTTTCGACAGATCTTTTTCCGGAAAAACATTCCAATTATTCTAAGCAAGCGAAGCCGCGGGAAAACTAGTGTAAACTATACGTTTTTGTTTTTTTTTATGTTAGATATCGACAGACGAGCATGAGGTACTATCTATCTATCCATAGGCTGAAACCGAAACGCGCAATGTGCACTTCACGGTTTTTCCATCTATGAACGGTGGTTCGTTGGAATTTCGATATTCCTCACATCCGATCAATCCCGGTGGGATTCGAATCCACGACCCATGGATGCGCACGGCAGGTGTTCTACCGAACGCGCCAACGAAACCGTCGAAATTCAAGATTATTAGATGTTACTTTCTGCCTACTTGTACGAGTACTAAGATACATAATTTATGTTCGAGATTCCACAAATGGAAAAGCAGTTCAATGGACGCATTATGCAGAATAACAGCAGTACTCGTGAAGATAACACTGAAAATTATAGAGCAAGTGATTAGAGCGGTCCTACACACGGTAGTGACCATCACTTCGATAGCAGCTGTGATGACAACGGGCGTTATGATTAGTTACGCGCTATTGAGGTATATTTCTTGTATTGTGTAACGCTTTTTATTGTAATGTTTGCTCAATCATGAATGATTTTTCAATCTATTTAAATTTTTTTAAATCTTCAATCTATATAATAATATCGTGTTAGTTAGACCATTTATAACGCAAGAAAGGCTGCACCGATTTTAATGATATCTTATTTGTTGGATTTGTCTATGTCCCGAATAACAGAAGAACTATTGAAATCAATAAACTAATGGTGAAATACTTTTTGAAATTGGTCCAGTAGTTTTTGAGTTTACAAACATATAAAATACATATTTTTCTTCTTTATAATATTAGAAAAGATCTTTGTAATCTGTTTAACATTAAAGCGGTCGCACGTAACCGAAAAGACGTCTTGGAAAAATTGAGGGATTTAAAATAACACATATTAATAATATTTAAATTTTTAAAACCGGCTTCCCTTTATATATTTATCCCAATACGTAATCTACTAACAAACTAAAACTTTGAGGATAGTGGATTCCTTTCGTTTCACTTAGGTCTTCTTCCCATTGTATTCGAAAATTTGTAGCATGTTTTGGTATTTTTGGAACGGCTTACCTTTTGAATTTGTTTTTTTATTATTTTTTTGGATAGCTTCGATTTCTTATCATGAATAATTCAGATAATGAATCCATTATGTTAGTAGAATCTTAGAAACTAGTGTTAGTATACAAGTAAAATATTTTTTAAAACGGGAACAAAAGCTCACGAGAAAGTCTATGCGTACACTAGTCGATCCGAACCGACGAGTGTACGCACAAAGTGTCTCATGATAGGTGATGAGAGGTCATCTGCTACAGTCTTTAAGATGCTGTTCTGACTGCCCCGTACCCGACTCAACAGAGATCCTGTTTTAATCCGAATGATAGCCCACATTTTCATTTTTAATATAATTTTATCACTGCGCCATGTCGATAGCTATTATAGGAAGCTAATTTTGTTATTCCCAGATACGGAGCGTGCAATGAAGAGATATGTATTACCTCTCGATCCCTGGGTGGATTGATATTGGTTGCTGGTTGGGCCTGCGTTGCCTACGCTACCTACACCACGATGAGACGACTACTTTAATTTATAATTGACCTTTCTATCTGTACAATATATTATTATTTAATGTTAAGTAATTGTATACAAACCAATAAACAAAAAAAAATTATTAAAATAATTATATTTTTTGAAACTAAGTTGTACTTAGTATGTATCGCTATTTCTTAAAATAAGACAAGACAATGCAACAAGTGCATTGATATGACACTATATCGTATCATAGTTTTGTTGTAGTATGAGATTTGTTGTAGAAGCAATCAAATTTAAAGATATTTTAATTGATATATTGTATATTATATCTTTTGAGGAGTGTCGAAAATTCAGAGTATATTTAATATACGAGAAATAAACAACTACAATTACTTTAAAATTTAGCTTAAATGACATTACAATTAGAATAATAAATTGAATGAAAAATATAAAAAGAAATACCATTTATTGATGTGGCTAAAAAAGACAGACTATTTTTGATTGTATAATATTTATAACGTTGAACTACTACCGTTAAAAGTGTCATAATATGTTCTTATGATATGTAACCCAATATTACATGATCCAAATAAAAAGTTATTTCTGTTTCTGGGACATCTTTTCAACTATTCATGATAATAGGAACAGGAAAATTGGATATTTGGAATTGGAATTATTGGTGCGAAACGAATAAGAGTTACGAATATATGTCATTTATGGTCGGAACAATATATTATATTTAGTGCAAAGAAATTTTGAAAAAAAAAATACATTAATGGAACTGAGACTTCAGTGACCAAAAATGTAGGAAGATGAGAGAGAGCTGAGTAAGTAATTAAAAAAAAAGATTAAAAGATATTTAACCTGCAAAATATTATAAATGGCTAGCCAAACCACTACGTTTCGACCAACCGAAAATCCTTGCAAGAGAAAGTAGATTATTTTCAAATTATTGTAATTAAAAAAATACCCTAACTTCAATAGAAAAGATAGTTTGAGATTTTCCAACACCTGGGATCCAGTAATTAAAAATCTAAAAACCCAAGTCTAAAAAACAAAAGGTCACTGTTAGTCAATATTGTCATAATATAGAAAATTACAGCAAATATCAACTCCGTAGGAACAGATGGCGTTAATATGGCAGCTTTGTGAAAATTCAAATCAGAAAGCTGTCACCTTTCAGTCTGCCAGTGACAACGTTTGCTTTGATAAATAATAATACGCGTTTTAATCCGGTGTAAAATATTTTATTTAAATAGACCACTGCTGAATAACCATCCAGCCTTGTTTACCGCAGATTATAATTATATATGCCTTTTTAATGTTATGTAATGATGTTGAAGGTATGTATAAGACCTTTGTAAAAGTACCCATCTTTGTCTTTATAGATTACACAATAAAATAATGTATTTTTACAATTTAGTTGCTAAAAGGTCACAGTATTTTATCAAAATAACGGTGACATAAATGAAGTAATTAAGTTGAAATGCGTAATTAGCCCTACTGTATAATGAGTTAAATTAAAAATTATTAATTTGGTAATTTTGCTTACCTACATAAGTACTGTGTAATTTCTAACTATTAAGGGCCTATGTCGATGAGGCTGGCAGGCCGTCAAATCGCTCTATTGAATGTGAGCGAGCGAGATTAAAATAATTACTTAAGACATGTAAAAAAACGAGATAGCTGTAGCTTGAACGCGCTCCGGAATAAAACAACGTATGTGCCTAAACTAATTCATTTCACAACTTTACAATACTTTATTTGATTAAAAACGGTTTTGAGCAAACTTAAAGACATTTATTCTACATCCTTTAGAATAAATTAAATGAAATAACCCTTTGCCGTTATGCCTTGGGATCCAAAAAAGTGTAAAAATAGACATAACTTCACATTTTTTTTTCTATCGAGAAAATTTAATTGAAACATGTTTTCCTTTTGAGCGATACTACAAAGTATAGTCAAAAAACAAATTCCAAAATTTCATATCAATAATCCACAGCCTAATAATAGAAAAACCGCATTTTTCTCAACATATCCTCTTAACGCGACAAATAAATGGAGTAACTATTAATAAACACCTAGTTTATTAGCAAACGTTATATTTCAGTGCTCTAGATACACGTGGTTAGTTATTAATTGAATTCCTATATATAATTAATAGCTGTTTCTCGAAGACTCATTAATTAGCCACTTTTGTTATGGTCTTAAACGTTACAAAGGTAATATGAGGCTTTGAAACCATATGGCTAGATTAAACCGGTGGGTGTAAGCGAGCTGAACTGCACGTCCTGAAAAACTTTTCTTTGAGGTATATTATAGGTTTCATCTGATGTAACATCAGTTTTTGTATTTATCGGCTAAGATAATATATTATATTTCGACGGTGTCGTTAGCGCGTTCGGTAGAACACCTGCCGTGTTGCTGTGGGTCGTGGGTTCGAATTTCACCGGGAGAACATGTTTATAATTATTATCTGTAAGCATGTCTCCGTTTGGTAACTTCGGGCATTAATCGGGTGGGAGGAATTTCGAAATTACGAAAAGGGTAACGAACCACCGTTCATAGATGCAAAAACCGTGAATATTGCACGTTTCGGTTTCAGTCAATGGATTTCCGAATGCTCAAAGTAAAAAGTAGACTGAGACTGTGGTATCACACACATAAGAATCATCCAAATCCATCCATAACTTGCGGAGTTATCGAGTAATAATAATAATAATAAAAGACAGAGAAAAAAAAAAAACAATTAATTATCAATCATTCACCAAAATAATCATTTAAAACAAACATTATATAAACATGCATTCTATAAATATCTGCGCAGTAGCTGTGTGGCAGTGTGCGTGAAATAGGATGCTACTCAGGATATCTGTGACGTAATGCCACAGCACTGATTTTCAGTAGCTCCTATTATTTGACGCTTGACGTCGCGGTGCTTACAAATAACATAAATATTTTTACATAATATATAAGGAAAATGAAGAAAAACAATAGTAATAAATCAAAAAAAAAATAGACAATAAAAAAGGATTAACTGTTATTAATATGTGCTCAGTTATTTTTGTGCAACCAAAGTTGGTTAACTTGTTTTGACATTACATACTCCTTTATTTTCAACCGAAAGTTTGAAATAGTTTTTAGGTCGCGTAATGGTGGAGGTAAGTTATTCCAACATTTGGTTGCGTTGTAGCGAAAGCTACCTCTAAAGGCAGCTGTGTGATGCTTAGGCACATCTACGAGGGTGAATCAAAAAATTTATTACATGCGAACGAACTGACAAAAACAAGTGACAGTCTGCATAAATATAGTGTGATAGACACTCTTTAATTTGAATATCGAACTTGATCCAAAAAGGTTTCATATATATGCACTTCTAAGAACTTTTTGATTCACCCTGGTAACATCCAGTCTGACGAGTAACAAACATACAAAAAAAAACATATAGACGAATTGAGAACCTCCTCCTTTTTTGAAGTCGGTTAAAAACTATGGATATTTTGGAGTACAGTTAGTCCAATTTATGGTATTGCGGTTGCATGTTGTTAGATATATGCGTCTTGAAATATATTAGCTATTACATTTCTGGCAGGCGTCTAATATTAGTAGTATCTTTTATTGATTTCAAATGGATCTCTGTATATGCCTCCTTATAATTAATATTAAATAGGTTTAAAATACTATATATTGTATTTGCCAACACGTGGTTTCGAATCATGTCGAAGATAATATTGTTTATAATTTTCTATATTTAAAACTAGCTGACCCGGCAAAAGTTGTTTTGCCATGTAAATATTTTCTAAAAGCAGGGGTTGGATATAGAAGAGTGAAAATATAGGGTTTTATATATTTTTTAATGCCATATTATAAAAAAATAAAAACAAAAAATTTCGTCCAAAAAAAAATAAGGGTGAACAACCCTTATCACTTAGGGGTATGAAAAATAGATAGTAGCCGATTCTCAGACCTACTAAATACGTATATAAAATTTGGTAAAAATCGGTAAAGCCGTTTCGGAGGAGTACGGTAACTAACATTGTGACATGGAAATTTTATATATTAGATTATTATTATTTGCAAGTAGCCAATACCCAAATTCGGGTTTCTATTGTATCTACGATTAATCAAATTCAACATAAATAAATCAATTTATCTTTTCTGCGCAGAATTAACTAATATCGAGGGAGCAACTAAATCTGATTTGATAATGTCGCGAATAGTATCACAATAACACATCATATTTTTTATTAAATTACATGTGCAAATGGCAACTGTAATTTAATAAAAAATATTTCTTCTCCTCTTTGTCTACACTTATATTTATTGCGCTCAAATATTAAAGAGGCATGATATAAAATTGTTATAAAAACTGTATGCGAAGCCTCATTGTTCGTGATGTTATATCGTCTGTATGTCTTGACAGAGAAGAAATATTGTCCTTAAACGTTATTGCGTATAAAAATATATACGAAGGGCGTAAATTACACGGTCTTTTGTCCGTTAGATTATCATAGAAATATTTATATGCGCAATCGTGAATTAAAAAATTACGAGCGTTTTGTAAGGATCTAATACGCGTCGTGTAGTGAATTATAATAAGATTATTATTATGAAGATTTAAAAGGGAATTTCTTAGGCCTCTAGAGAGACATGGGGCAGACACGTTTATGGGTATATTTTTTACAAGCAAGTAGGTAGTCTTCTGTGCCCTGCCCGACGGATGAACGGTGCGGTGGTTCGTTACCCGATCGAAATTTCGATATTCTTCCAACCCATTTAGTGCCCAAAGTTAACAGACGTGGGGAAGACATGCTTACAGAAAATTATAAACTTTTATATTATTACATAGCGGACAAATGAGTAAGTGGGTTACCTGGATGGTATGTAATCACAACCGCCCATCCGCGATCTACCGTCGAGCCTCTTCTGTAATAAAATTTAGAATTAACAAATATTAAAAGGATTTTTTTGAATCCAGAGTGGAACGAGGTATTCAAAGTACGTCACTCGAGCTTAAAATTGTGTCGCTCCCGAGGTGAAAGTATTGAGAAAATAGTAAGTGCAACTCATGAAATAGAATAACGTTTATTTATATACTGTATGTAAATAAATAATCGTAATTCTACTGCAAACAGAAATCATTAGATGCTAATGTTAAGTTTTAAATACTTATGAAATATCAAGTTGAACAAACAATAATAATAGAAAGAATGCGTTTTTCGCGTTTTTGCTTTTACAGAAACTTTTTAATTTGGCCCGCGCGCGGATTATTTTTTGACAGCCAGTAACGTTTTCATAGAATATTTATGATCGAACTCTTTGGTGATTGAAACATATTTTATAACAATATCTACATTCCAAATTCAAATCACTTTTAATCCTTAGGGATTAAAAAGCTACGTTGATCTCTGTTTAAAGCGAACCATCTAGCTCTTTTTGAATAGATGTGATAAAAAAATAATTTAACATCATGATTTAAAATATAAAGCGAGGCATTGTAAAATAACTGGCCAATAAAGCTCTTTTCACAATCGTTGTTTTGTTCGTACACAAGAGAATTTTCTATTCCCCATAAATCAAAAAGCACCCCATTAATTTTTCCAGTATGATAGGTATAGAAAACGACGGGACACAATAAAGTATTTTCCAACACTCACTGAAATATCATATATCATAAAGAATTATAGCTCATAAAAATAATTATGATTTTTTTACTGCGTCTCCGGTGATTCGGTCCCACATGTATCAGTTTTGAAACTTGGGATTGATTTTAAATTATCTTATATTCATGTTGAAGTGACTTTTTATTTTTAAGATGGCATTGTTTTAGATTTTTATTACGTTTTATATAAAATAAAAGTTGCATAGTGATGGATGAATCTTACCTAGGAAGTTTCAAGTTAGTTAAAACTGAATCTACCTACTAATTTTCCTCCATATAAATACTTATGTAAATATTAGAAGAATATCTCAAATTTACACTTTTCTTTGATATAAAAAAATATAAGAAATAGCGGTTCATTGACAACAAGGCCTGAATCTTTTAGCAACCATTCATAAGTAGGTATTGCTTTAATTCACTCGACATGATTCATGACCACATTGACCATATTTCATTTGAATTTTAAATCAATAAGATGATTTTTAATTCAAATATTTTTGTAAAAAGTTTAGCTATCATTATTATTTTTAAAACGTCTTATGTACCTCCTCTGAGGCTCACGGTTGGACTTTCAGGCCGAGTTTCGAACACTATTTTAGGTCTGAGCCTACGGCTTGACCCTTCGAGATTACACCTTCATATTATTAGAGAGTTTTTACACAAAATAGTCCTGTTCCATAGCAACAATCGCTCCTATGCATGTCGTCATGCGCGCCGAGGCGCGGGACGCGAGGTGCGGGCGGCAAGGTTAGCGCGAGATTCGCGCGTCTCTTCAGTACGCTTTATGTTAGCGGAGAGATTACACGTGATGTAAGTTAACAGTGTGACTGTTCGAGAGATCTTACGCGAGTGTTTATTGGAAGATCTCGACTATATTTTATGTAAGTTTACCTGTTTATTGTTGGTTACAGTTCCTTTTTTGATTTTTAGATGTGAATTTATTATGTTATTTTTATCTTATGGTGCCGTGGTCCGTCGGCCCGCACCATCTAGTCCGTCGGACTAAAACTGCTGAACGGTCGGGCCAAGCATTTTTGCCCGACGGCCTAATTCCGTGGTCCGCAGGCGGACAAAATTGCCTTGTCCGACGGATAAAAACAGGGCATATTGGACTAATTTAAGTGTCCGTCCATCTGCTATTGGTGACACGACGGTTCAAACTTCTTTAACTGTCGGCTTACTTATATCGGTACTCCATTGAAAATTCCTGTTACAGGTTACGAAATGGCGTTACCTACAGCTTTTATAACATTGGGAGATCTTGCTGATATGGAGATTATTGGAAACAGAATAGTCCTAGACCGTCTGATAGAGGTCGTTGACCAATTATATCCCGAAAACTGGCGGACATGGAAGGTGGTTCCATTTTCAAAAGAGGATCTTTTTGGACCTAGAATCGATTCAAAAATCTTTAATAAACTACGTTTTGCCATTCCAACTATTTCAATAGTAAAGGCTTTCGACCCAGAAGCAACATCAGTTTCCGAAAAAACTTTTAAAAGCATAAAATCATCATTGCTGGACTGGCCACTATGCAGGGGTTTAATTATTGGCCCAAAATCAATAGCATCGAGAATTCATGGTTGCTCTTCAAAATTGGAAATGTTTTTGGCAAGCATTAGTCATGTTTGTGACGATATTATTTCGCGAGAGAACGTCGAGTCTTTAATATCACCTACATTTAATACAAATATTAGAAAAAGAAAGTCGTCTTCGTTGGCTTATCAAAACAAAAAGCGCAAATCTGAAGCGGACGATATTAAAATATTAAAAGAACAAACGCGAAATTTACAAAATATGATGAGTCAATTATTAAATCATGATGTAGGAAGGTCTACGTCGCCCTCGATCGAAGAAATTTACGAATCAGGTGTAGAGAATAAAGAAAATTATTCTACCCTTGGGTCATCCGTCGATGTGGCATCTGGCTTCAACCCGGACCTCACAGGAGAGTCTTTAGATTTTTTTGATTTTTCTCCTCTTGTCAGGGAGGCTGAACCCAAGATCATGCGTGCACCGGTAGACTTTTTGAAACAAGCGGTTGATTGTCAAAGATTTGACCAAGAGGGTTGGAGTAATATAAGGTACTTAGAAGTTCAAAAGAAATTTCAGGCAGCGCCGGCTTTTACCTCCCTAATTATCAATCCGCAGCTTATGGCTAAGACTCCTAAGTGGGTTTCATATGAAAATATTGAAAAATCGGACCAAACTTTGGGTTCTCTCACACATGCTCTTCTGTGTCAAAGAAAACTTTTGAAAGAGGCTTTGGAAAATGTGGCTAAGGATGTAAATTCAAATACGTTAAGTATTAACGACGCAATCATGAAGCATGTTACTGATACTGATACAGATTTTCGAAAATGCTGTGATGATATTCTTCAGTATGTTTGTGGACGCCGCGCAGATGTAATAGAGACCAGACGGTCTTTATACAAACCGGCTTCTAACTATTTGCATAATGCACTACATAGAATCCCTCCATCATCTTCGCATTTATTCAATGAGGCGGCACTTTCTGAATCTTTTAAGCAGCATGGAGGGTATTACAAGTTTTTTCCTTCCTTCAAAGAAGCAACAGATAAGCGCTTTAGACGTTACGATGATAAGACACCTCGTCCTCAAACTAACGTCAAACGACAATCATACAAAAATAATTTTCATTCAAACCCCTCCACTTCCGGAATGGGTTTTAAAAGACCGTTTGAATCAAAGCCCAACAGCAAGAATGTAGGACAAAATAAAAAACAAGCCTCACAAAGACAAGCCTCAGCCAGTAAATTTTGACAATTACAAAACATTGAAGTTAGCGGGACGCATAGAATACTTTCTCGAAGATTGAAAAAATCTTGTCGCCCCTTCTTACATTCAACAGAATTTAATACGCATTTTAATTCCTTTTACACGAAATCCCCCGCTTGTGGATTCATCTTAGGCAATTCTCGTAAATCTTCAGACCAAAAAGTCAGTGGCCAATTTATTTCGACCAACAATATTCCTAACCACAGATGCCAACTGGGGATGGGGGGCAGAACTAAAGGGCAAAACAATGTCAATCCTTTGTATTCAAGAACAGAACGGGTGGCTCATAAATGTAAAGGAGCTATTTGCCGTATTCAAAGCAATAAGATTGAATATCAAAGATGTACAAAACCAAAGAATAGTAATTCAGTCAAACAATCTAATAGTTATTTCCCATATAAGACGTCAAGGAGTAACAAAATCAACTGCGCTTTTGGAAATGTCTCGAAGGCTATTAGTTATGTGCCACGAACCAAAGATTTCGTTACATCTACAATTCATGCCGGGTCGTTACAATTCGACGGCAGACAGTCTTACAAAGAAAAAGCTAATTCCAGAATGGACTCTTATGCCATCAGTGACACAGACAATGTTTCAAAAATGAGGGACCCCAGATGTAGATCTGTTCGCATCCAAGGCTATGGTGATCACCTATGTCAGTCTAAATCCCAGAGACAGCAATGCGTATTACACAAACGCCTTCGGTCTAACGTGGGAATTCAAGTAAGCTTGGATCTTTCTGCCTCCAGGGTTAATTCCCCAGGTCCTTCAACTCCTCAGCAATGCCTGAAGGTGGAACATACTAATCGCTCCCAAGTGGAAAAAACCCTTTTAGGGGACGGATCTTCGTCAGAAAGCAACCGCCCCTCCCTTCTAGATTCGCACCCTTCGTCATCATCTGAAGGATTTATCCACTCAAGCACCTCAACCAGATGTAGATCACTTAGTATTGGAGGCCTGGAGAATTCGGGGTGGACGTCCTGGTTAAAAAATTGGCCGCCAGAAGATATTGAGTTGTTCGAAAGTTCATGGAGAAAATCTACATTACTCTCATATAAATCTGCTTGGAATCGCTGGCTGAAGTGGTGTTCTTTAAGAACAGTTTCTCACAAAAATCCTTCTAGTAATCAACTAGCTAGTTTCCTCTGCTATCTCCATAGAGATTTGAATCTTTCTGCAGGGACCATTAAAGTACACAAGTCAGTGGTTTGTACATTTTCAGATCCATTTAATGAGCAAAAATTGGGCTCGCACCCTCTTGTATCTCGAATAATAAAAGGAATCGAATTAACTAATCCTCCCAAAACTAATAAAAATGTTTGGGATGTTACAAAAGTAATCGAATGGCTTTCATGTAATCCACCTCAAGAAAACAATTTATTTCAATTGGCAAGGCATGTATCTTTACTTATTCTTTTAAGCACTGGACGTCGCTTGCATGATCTTACTCTTTTACATATAAGCCCCGATGATATGCAGAGTTCAGATGGAAGTATTTCCTTTTGGCCTCGTTTTGGATCTAAAACTGATTCGGTTAATTACCGTCAGTCTGGTTGGCAGTTCAAAACTTGTGAAAATAGCAATCTGAATATTCCTTTTTGGATTATGAAGTATATAGATTTATCAAAGACACGTAGATCAGCTAGAGCAGATCTAACTAACCTATTCATTACAACGAGAGGAGTGGTAAGAGCTGCTTCTCGTAGTGTTATAGCTGGTTGGGTACGAACAGCTTTTGATATTTTGGGTATCAAAGCATCACCAGGAAGTATACGTTCAGCCGTAGCTTCTAAGAATTATAAATTTTTGCCTTTGGACGAAGTCCTGGACAAGGGAAACTGGAAAAGCAAAATTACCTTTTTCAAGCATTATTGTAAGAAGATTACTCGTGACATTCCTTCTGATAATAGAACAATAATATTAAGTGAGGCTTTTAACACATTCCAATGAATGTAATTCTTTAAGACTGACAATTGTTTTTATTTTGTATTTAGATTTTATATTTTATTTCCTTAAGATAATTGTTTGATCTCAATTGTTAACTTAAGTTGGAAAATAATTATTTTAGTTGATTTTTTGATACTTCAAAACATAATTCTTATATGTTCCTTTATTTAAGAATTTATTTTGTTGTTTTACTAATTGTTATTGAAGACATGTTCGAATAAATGCTTTTTTGTTTATATTATAAATGTTGTTTTGTTTCTAGTTTACACTGTAACCATCATTACATAAATAGGGTGTTACTTTTTATTCTTTCACAGTACGCTCCTATGGCCGGCAGAAACCAAACAGGTCTCGAAGGGTCAAGCCGTAGGCTCAGACCTAAAATAGAACCGTTTTTCCCCCGAAGGGAATAAAAACGGATATTTTGGGTCTAGCCAAGGCTTGACCCTAGTTTTAATGCCTTAGCCGGCCTTTTCGAGACGGTACTGAAGAGACGCGCGAATCTCGCGCTAACCTTGCCGCCCGCACCTCGCGTCCCGCGCCTCGGCGCGCATGACGACATGCATAGGAGCGATTGTTGCTATGGAACAGGACTATTTTGTGTAAAAACTCTCTAATAATATGAAGGTGTAATCTCGAAGGGTCAAGCCTTGGCTAGACCCAAAATATCCGTTTTTATTCCCTTCGGGGGAAAAACGGTTCTATATTGTACGTATGTATCTTGGACACTGGGAATCGCAAGACCTCACGGATACCGAAGACATAAAGAGGGAGCTGGTTGACATAGGTCTTATCTTAATAAATTTGACTGTAATTTAATTAATTAAATTATTTTATATTTTTAATAATTTTGAGTGTAATTTAATTTTATTTCTTTCTTTTAATTTTTTTTTGTTTTGTCTTATCTATATATGGATTTAATGTGGTCTGTAAGAAATGATTTAATTTGATAGATTATTTAATAAGAAAACTTGGTACGAGCTTTTAAGTATTGTATAAAAGCGTTGTAAGCAATTGCCTGAAGATTGATAAGTCGCTTTTGTAAGTTCGTGGACAATTCACTTCCCGTTTCAATTATTACATTTTTTTCATTTCAGGAAGCAGTAAGCTTAATTTGTAACTCCCTCACTGTCAGTGAAAATTAACAAAGAGTTCCTTCGTAAAAAATGTTAATTGGATTGGTAACGCGGCAGCGTAGGTAAAGAAAAAAATTCCTTTTACGTTTTTTTTTAATTTCGAAAAACTTTTATGGCCATAATCCTTAGCAAAATAAATACTCTTTTTATAGAACATAGAAAATCTAATATACAACGCGCCGGTTTATTTACGGAAAAATGGTTAAGTACAGAGTATTAAGTACATTTCAGGTTTGGTTTAAGGCAGCGGTTCTTAAACTTTTTTGGTGACGGAACCCTTTTGGAAAGCAATATATTTGATGGAACCCTACAATAAAACAATAGTTTTTAAAAGTGTATTCTTTATTAATAAGCATAATAAAAATTCAATGTAACAGTAAGTAATTATTTCTTACTTTACCACATGGCCAGAGAGAGGTGTTTTGTTTTTTTTTCTAAATTCTTGCGGAACGCCTACAGGGGTATCGCGGAACCCTAGGGTTTCGCGGACTACACTTAGAGTAAAGCTAGTTTAGGGTATTTCCGAAGATTTGAAGTATTATGAGGTTACCACCAAGGTTTTGTCTGTTAGTTGGAATGTTGGATAATACAACTGTCTTACGTTCCATTGAACGCGATTTCGAATATTTTCAGGAACATTGAAATTCCATGCAACCCACGAACCACCATGATGGAAAAACACTAAAAAAGTAAAAACACTAGTCATGTGGGAGAAGTCATACAACTGAACGCGATACGAATACTTTCTCGCAAGCCGTTCATGCTAGTACTTCACTACTTCTATCCATCGATGTCTATCATAAAAAAACCAGCCAAGGCTTCCGTACCACTATCTATAAAAACGGCATAAATCTATCAATCTGTTGTATGGGAGATCCACTTAAATATTTGTTTTATTTATATTTATTTTAAAAGTAAATATATAACTAAATATTCTGTGAATATTTCAAGCGTCTAACTGTTGCCGTTATTAATATCGAGCAAAAACAAGGAAAAAATTACGTTTGTTGTATGGGAGCTCCCATAAATATTTATTTTATTCATTTCTTGTTATAGCGGCAACAGATATACATCATCTGTGAAAATTGTCTAACTATCACAGTTAATGAGATACAGCCTGGTTACAGACGGACAGACAGACGGGCGGACTGCGGAGTCTTAGTAATAGGGTCCCGTAGACATGTATAACACTGCGCTGTGCCGCGCAATTGCGTCGGCACGCTTCACTGCGCAGGGTGAGTCAGCTCACACATTCATAATGTGTTGGCGCACGGCGCAGTAGCTCACTCACTGAGTGAACTATGAGCGTGGCGTTGCGTGCGTTTCGGAGGTTTCACTGCTCGCTTTGCCCGTCCCATTTTGTTGCGTCGTGGCGCAATTTTGAGTTGACTCAAGGAGCCGACGCACTACCCTGCGCATGAGTTGCTGAGTTGGCGCGGGAAATTTCGCTGAGTTACCCATGTCTAGGGTCCCGTTGAGTATGGAACCCTAAAAACATCAAAAGTCTCGCCTATCTAGACAGTGGAGAGTCCCCAAGCACGCGAATCACTTCGTATTCCGTGTCATTACCGCTCAGATGTCTCCATATATCAAAGCCTGCGATAACTTACAAGCATTCTGTTTTGCAGATACGCTCCTGTTACGAATCAACTTGAACAGAGACACATGGCGGGCGCGAGTAACGAATGAGCCCATTAGATTTGCTATCTGAGGTGCGAATAGGGAAAATGTCTGATAACCCCTTACAAATGGACTTTTTAATCTTGCTTGCCTTCTTACGTGACGAAATAATGCCATTCTGGCAGACGACTATATATTTAAGAGGTAAACGGAGCTAATGACCTATTATCTAGGTACATCTATACTAATATTATAAAGAGGAAAGATTTGTATTTTTGTATGTTATGAATAAACTCTAAAACTACTGGACCGATTTTGAAAGTTCTTTCACCAATAGAAAGCTACATTATCAGCGAGTAACATAGGTTATGTTTTGTGTATAGTACATCTACATTGCACCCGTGTGAAGCCGGGGCGCGTTGCTAGTCGAATATAAAAAGACTACTGCTGGCCTAGCATGACAACCGCGACAAAATTTTGTAGTCAGACTCGCTTTTTAATCGATTTTCACTTCATTTTCAATTTCACTTACACATAAAACTCAACTTCTAATGTCAAAAGTAGAGATATTTGTTGATCGAGATATCTTATATTTTAGTTTGTCTTTACTTCACTCGCCCGCGAGATATCTCTCGCGATGGTCAAACTAAATAAGCTTAATTTAGTTAAAAACGTATTTTAACTAAATTAAGCTTATAATAAGTTTATGTATAAGGCCGTAAGTAATTTAACTCTTATTTATTAAATAGATCTAGCGATAAGTAGTTAAATCCTAAACAAGCGGAACACCGAGTTCTGGTTCACAGGCCCGCCACAGATCGCCTGTCACCTTGGAACAGTGTTACCCGCGATTTGTTTGTCAGTCCCCCTCCCGGTAATAAGGATGTCAGCGTTATCCGTCTATAACACGGCCATTAGACCTGGCACCCTTGTTTTGAATCCATCTAGTTGAGCTTTACACCTATTCCGTAACATAGTTTTATTTTAGTAGGTACGGAATATATCCTTTCCTATATTTAGTGGCCCCTATACAAGCCCAAAAGCCCGGCTTTATGGCTTTAACGTACTACGTGTTTATAACTTATAACATACGAAGCCGGGCTTCGCACGGGTGCAATGAAGATGAACCATACAAGAAAACGTTATATCTTACTTATAATGCCTATGTTACTCGCTGATAATGTACCTTTCTATTGGTGAAATAATTTTTAAAATCGGTTCAGTAGATGCAGAGATTACTCCCAACAACTCTTATTACACCTTGAAGTTTTAGTAGGGATCCCTAATTATTTCTGGAAATAAATGCAGCGCCATGAACTTTCGCGGGCGTATGCAGAATAACTCTTACTTCTTCTGTTCTGTGAACTCACAAAACATCATTTTCACTCATATACCTACCTACTATATAATATACCTACTATTCATTCTTTAAAGGTAGGTAGGAAATCAATTTTCTTTGCCTTGTTCTATCGAAACAATTTGTATTTGAAATCAGAAACACTGGTATTAAATGTAATGTGCTTAACACTGAATTATGGAGGCGGTGAAATATGTATGTATATCTACGGCTAACAACCAAAAAGGTTTAATTTTACAGATAAGAAATTTAAAAATATATAAACATAAAAAGTGAATTTCCGAATCCCCTAGAGGGGCATAGAGCAGACCCATTTCTGTGTCTGTTTCACTGATCATTTTTCTTTACTGGCAAGTAGGTAGGCCTTCTGTTCCCTGCCTGACCGAATCATTTTTGTAATTTTGTTTCCCTGGGATTTGAACCCAGGACCTCCAGACCTACACGCATCACGCTTACCACTGTGTCACGGAGGCAGTAAATATAAGAGCAACAAAAAGTTTCTCGTAGATTATTTAAACTTAGACCAAAAGACACAGAAAAATAAGAAAGAAATGCCAAAGTAATTAAAGCAAGTATATTTACCTAAAATGTCTCATAATATCCCTTTTTACCTGTTAGTCATCAAAATCAAAAGTTTTTTATTTCAAATAAGTAGGCCTTTGCAGGCTCTTATGAAACGTCTAGTTGCACGGTTCCAAAAAGTGGGTCTCATGGAGAAGAACCGGCAAGAAACTCCATGGACACTCTTTTCAACAATGGTTTAGCTTACAAAGACTCGGTTACAATAGTAATAATCGGCTGAGAAGTTTATATAATGCAAGGTATACAGAGATTCTATACAATGCAATGCATCGATATTATAATGATTGGTACTACATACGTCATAACATTTTTAATGCGAAAATAATAAAGTGATAGAGCTTATTTGATTGTTTGTATAGGATAATCTCTGGAACCACTGAACAGATGCGTAAAACTTTTTCACTAAAACAAAGTGAGATTATCCCTTCAAACGCATTACATAGCGAAAATATTTATATTTCAGTTTGAAATTTTAATATTTGTAAAGGATGGAATAAAACCTGTTTGAGTCTTTGTCGGCGTGCACTGACTAAACTGCTGTATTTAAGACTAGTAAGACGCCCCGGATTCGCACGAGTGCAACGTAGATGTACTATACACAAATGATGTAGCTTTCTATTAGTGAAAAAAAAATTAAAATCGCTTCAGTAGATGCAGAGATTACTCCCTACAACGTTATTTTTACACCTTGGATTACATTATTTAAGTTTTAGAAGGGATTTTTAATTACTTCTGGAAATAAATATAGCCTATGTTACTCGGTGAAGATGTAGATTTCGAGTCGAGCTTTTTGTCGAGTAGTTTTTTAGTTAAATCGTAAGAAACAAACAAATTTTTCTTCTTTATAATATTAATCAAAAACAAGTCATATACAACAAAACTGCAGCTTAACCACATTATCCGTTCGCTCAGTCTCAAATGTATCGTAGCTTCCGAAACAAGAGATTTCCTGTTGTTTCTATTCTGCGCTATTTCCGTTGAATTTCATAAGTTGCTATTAAGATTTTGGAGAGACAGTGTCGGGCCATGTAGAATTGAAACGCTTACGTGTTCAGTCACCAACAGTCACTGACCTTATTAGTAAGGCAACACAGTCTAATTTAGTGTGTTTGCAACTGTCAACTGACTAGCTATAAAGAAAAAACAGGTTCCTGAATGCGGCAACTCAATATTGTAGTGTGTGTAAAACACTGAGATTCGTTATATTATTTTACTGTGAAATTTATGACGATTTATACAATACTTACTGATGGTATGTGATGCTTGTATCTTTCTTGTTTCTTGTAGTATTATCTTTATTTTGCTTCGGCGGTACGCCGAATACGACGTAGTATTTGTTGCCGCATTTTTCGACGCCGCCGCGGCCGACGGTATCTAGTCGTAGCGCCAACCAATTTATTAATCTAAGGGAGAAGCATTGTACATGAGCAGCAACATTGGAAGAAAGGATGATGTAGGCGTGATTCTCCAGAGTATCATAGACTTAACCACGACTATTTATTTTTATATCAGATATCGACAGACGAGCATGAGGTTCACTTGATGTTAGGTGATACCTCAGCCACAGAACATCAGTGAATGATGCGATATCGACCTTATTTTTACTTCGAGCATTCGGAAATTCATAGACTGAAACCGAGACGCGCAATGCGCAGTTCACGGTTTTTCCATATATGAATGGTGGTTCGGTACCCGGTCGGAATTTACTAGAAAACATGCTTACAGAAAATTATAAACATATCATCCCGGTGGGATTCAAACCCACAACCCATCGATGCGCACGGTAGGTGTTCTACCGAACGCACCAACGAGCCCGTCAAATTCTGTTAAGAGTGTCCGACTAAGAAGAGATAGGGTTTCTTTGGGCGCGAATCATACTACGTGGAATAGCTAGTGTAGAATGAAGTGTTCAAGTTAGTCTAGTGAAAATTACATCACGTATATTGACAGACAGACAGACAGTACTACTGTTATTACAAACCCCTTTTATTCTCAACATAAACAGCCATTACGCGACGTCTGTCTCGTAAAACTTTGTGCAATTTTTAAAATGTGCATGAATACGTTTTGCTTGTTGAATAACTAACTACTCTCGTGAACTAACTGAAACAGTACTCTACAATTATTATTTTAAAAATGTAGTCTACAGTCGTGTTCTATCTTAATCATATAATTTTATGTGATATATCTACAGACGAGTATAAGGTCATTTGATGGCAGGTGATTAGTCAATATTGCGCTGTCGGCCATCGAATCGAATTTTTACTTCGAGCATTCGGAAATCCATAACTGAAACCGAAACGCGCAATATGCACTTGACGGTTTTTTCATCTATGGACGTTACCCGATCGGATATTCGATATTCCTCCCACACGTTTAATGCCTAAAATGAGTAGACGAGAGTAGCAAATGCTTACAAAAAAGTATAAACATGTCGTCCCGACGGGATTCGAATCCACAACCCATCGGTCGATACGAGCCCGTAAATAAAGTATAATAATAATTAAGGGCTTCTTATTATATATCTTCTTAGTATATAATATTTAATAAGATAATTTAACCTACCACCACAAGCACACACAACACGCACACTAATAACTCCCTGTAACATTATTATTGTCTATCCGTAAACTTCTGAATTGTCTTGTTTTTAAATATTGTTATATTTTTTAATCTGTAAAAAGTAGGTTAGATATCTTATGTATATTATAATAGACTCTGTTTTCTTAGTAATGTGTTTAAGAAACAAAATCCCTCGGCTAATTTACTGAGTTTCGTAGTCTAACTGAAAATTAGATTTACGAAAGTTTTGTAAGAGTATCTATTACAGTTCTTGTCTTGTTAGAAGCATGAAAGGGGCTAATTTAATTTATTTCGATAAATGACTTGTTTACTATAGCAAAACATACACAATATAAGATTTATGTGTAACTTCATTCCACGTACAACAAAACTGTGGAATGAATTGCTACCTCCAATATTTTCAACTACCTATGTATTCCAACAATATCGTTGGTTTCAATAAAAGAGCCTATAAGTTTATAAAAGGCCGACAACGCATCTGATATATTTAAGTCATCGATGTTCATGGGGTATCATGCTTAGCTGATGGTAACTCATGGTTATCAGCGCTATTATTTTGATTCAAAAGGCCCTTTTTTATGTCGATCTACGACAGATTAACATGATAAGGCTTATAAGGGCTTCTGAAACCGAAACGCGCAATGTTCATGCACTTCACAGTTTTTCCATCTATGAATGTTGGTTCCTTACCCGGTCGGAATTTCGAAATTCCTTCCACCCGTTTAATGCCCGAAGTGAGCAGATATGGGGAAGATAAGTTTATAGAAAATTATAATCGGGTTCGAATCCCGCCGGGATGATATGATTTTTGACCGACCCATTGAAGCGCAAGGTAGATGTTATATAAAATGCGCCATCGATCTTGACTTTAAGAATCCAACGTAATTTCGTGTCATTTGTATTAAATGCATATTTTTAGAAGATCATATTAAGCTTTGCATCGAAATAAAGGAAAATGAAAAATTCCTTTAGTAATAAAGAAACGTTCTCTGATAGCATCACCGTGAACAGTTTATACTCCTCTCTGGGAAAGGAAATTACATTTTTAACGTCCTAGTTATGAAGACGATCGTAATAGAAATTCAAAAGGAACTGAAATTTTAAAATTATTTTATAAATAGGCTTAAAACTAAAGATTCCATTGCATAATAATAAATTAATACAATATTATATAAATTAATTCCTTAATACATATTATAAAACCAATATTATGTTTGTATTTTGTCTATCTTCTTCGTTTAAATAGAGGAATGGACTCTTTGGATAAGGTTAGTTAAGGAGTAAGGGATGGTGTAGGATTTTCCAAGCAAATAAATACGAGAGTCGTTCAATGTAGTCTCGGTTTGAGCATGAAATAATAAAATATATTTTTCAATGTAGTTTCCCATAACCTCAATATACTTATTTGAGCGTAAATTTTGCAGCATAGTGTTTTTTTGTAACGAATTACCTTTTGAAAATGTTCACCCTACGCCGATGATATATACCTCTATCGATATTCGCAATATCCAGCGTCAATCTCCCTATAAATCATATAGCTGTTAAAGATCGGAACAGAGTAGTAGATCCCGTAGTATTGCTATAAATCAGCAATGTCTTACCTCAACTAGAACCAGATTTATGGACTGCGATTGAGCTGATTCAGGAGGAAAACTTACGTGTACAACTTTCGATATCGCTTCGAATTTGTAAGAAGGTTTTCGCTATTTTTCTATTACAACCATTAAATAGTAATGTAAGCTGTGAATTTATATATATTTTTTAATTGTTATGAGAAAGCGTTTGGCCACTGTTTCGCCTGCTGGAGAGTGATAAGATAAGATGGTACACTCTTGATCAATAAAAACCTATGCACACTTGCTTTGAAGCGACCCAAATTAAAACTTGGTGGGAAGATGCACACTGGAAGGGAGTTCCATTCCTTACAGGTCCTTATAATAAAGAATGATGGGAGGCCCAACCGGCGTTTGGTCGTTCGATTGTAAAAAGGTGGTGCCGGTATAAGTTGGTGCAGTTCTGAGCACTTCCCGAAATACACTCTGTAAAGGACCGACAGACTGGCATCAGATCGTCGATGGTCTAAGTTCTGTAACTTTACTGAGACGAGTGTACCATCACTAGTTAAACTCTTGGCTCGTTTTTCTATTGAATCTAAAGCGACAAGTTGGTATTGTGCAGCCCCAGCCCAAAGATAAGAGTAGTATTCCACACATGACCGAACTTGAGTTTGATAAAGGTTTAACAACTGTTCTGGTGTGAAATACTGCCTCCAGTCGATCCGTAACCTTAACAGGTACATCCCGGACGGTAGGAGTCAAGTTGAAAGGACTCTTTGTACTAAACAGACACGCCTATGTTTTGGAAGCGTTAAATTCGACCAGATTCCTTCCCCATTCGGAGACCGCCTCTAAGGTCAAATTCAATCGCTCCATCATGACCTTTCTTTCAACTTGGATATGGTTTGCGCGTGCACCGGGAATATATCTATCTATAACTATGCTGTTATCTGCATACCCATAGATTCCGGCTATATGCAGGTCATTAATGTGCAGCAGAAAAAGAGTTGCAGAAAAGACCCCTGAGACACCTTAAATTTTAGATTAAAATAATTAAGCCACAGGATTTATTAAATTAATTAATAAAGTTCTGTATTTTTATATTATTTTTAAAGGTAATACGTATTAAACATATTAAATATTTAGAATTTCACCAGTCATATATAACTCAACACTTTAAGTAAAAAATGGGAAATTCGCCAAATCACACGTGTAACGATTCAGTTTTTTGGAACTATTAAAATGATTAACACATTTTGAAGAATTTAACATATTCTCAGAATTACGACGGCATAAAATAAAGTCTTGCTCAACTAAAGGTGAATGGGAAATGGAGTGTATAACTGTATCTATGTACAAACTGACGTCATTAACACCTTCGATTGAGTGATGTCATTCGACGACACAAAATAAACGTTGACAAAATGACACATATAGATAACCCGGTTATCAAACCCACGAAACACTTCAATATTTCTTAATTTGATTCCGTATTTTGTTTGCCCTCAATCGTCTACTACGATAATTAGTATTAAACTGAATAAAACCTACATTTTAGTTTATAACTAGCGGACCCAAGAGACGGTGTCCTACCAGAATGTTGACTTCAAAAATTATAATAATATTTCTAGATTTGAATAATAGCTATTTTTTCTATAATATCTAGTAGGTTAATCTCTGATTTACAATGGACATCAATTATTACAAAAAACCTATAAGTGTGCGTGACGTGAGGTGTAAATTGCGGAAGAAGGAGGAGTTTTATTATATTTTTTTCGAGATTAATTCCAATATTTTTATAGTTATTCTGCTATTCGGGAAGAATCCAAGAAATAAGAGACCAATAACATCGGTGCAGCCATTCTTGAAATATAAATCACCATTTATTGTATCTGGGGGCACGGCAGTGCCCTCGCCAAGTTGAGCAACAAGCGGCTCGGCCGTACTATCCTTTTCTCGAAGTAGTTCGGGCCATTTTCGACCTATATGTTACACCTAACTAATACGACTTTGTTTTCTATGTAGAAATTATATATTTTATAGATGTGTAGTATACGTTAGTCTATCAGTTTCTACTGGTCTGTATTTGTGTATTTTTAAAATTCAATAGAATCACATTATCAGCGTGTAACATAGACTATTTTTTGTGCCGGGGAGCGTTGCTAGTCTTAAATGTAAAAGCAAAAAAAACTTAATACTAAATGAGCTGTGTTGCACTTGTCTTCCGAAAGTGGAGTGTACTCAGTTATAGTTGTGTCCATGCTGTAATGAGCACAACACTGATTTTCAGTCACCCCATTGTGTGACGTTTGGAGCTTAACTGACATTTTTAGGAATGAAATAATAATAGAAATAATTATAATTATTTGGACTTTCTTCTAAAATCATTTACTAGTAGCTTTAAAAGACAAAGTATGAAGGCATATTAAAATATAGATCACTTAATTCGTACTACGGCGACCGCAATTAATTAAGTAGGTAATTTAGTAGCAAGCTACTTGTAATATTTTAATTACCCTAATTATTTCTTCTATCTATATATGTATAATTATAATTATTTAATGGTTTTGGTGGTAATATAATTCAGAAAAATGTATAAGGGATTGTTTTTATGCCTAAGATATTAAAATTATCATTCTTCCTTGTTTAAATCTAGAGAAAAACTAATGAACTCATGATAAAAATATTTATTTTTCTAAAATTGAAAAAGAGTCTTGACTCTTCCTCCACAGTTTTGCAAATCAAGATTTGCAATAATTGCCATGGCTAATGTTTTATGTAAAATGTCGAATTACGGGCGTGATGCACACTTTACGGAAGGTAATACCTCAGCAACGGGATAATGCACTTTCAATCTATAATACATTCGAAAATCAATTCACTTCACAGAAACACGCAATTTATTCACAGATAGGATTTTCCCATCCACGGAGGTTCATTATCCAGATTAAGTTCATTGGAATTATCATTCCACCCTTTCGATGTTCCGAAGTAGATGTAGCTTAGGTTAAAACAAGATTTATTTACAGAATATTGGGCAAATGGCTCACCTGATTCTAGGTATATCACCAACGCCTATAGACATTGAATTTCCATGACTTGCATGATCGCTCGCGGACTTTATGGTGCAAGTAGGCTCTTCTTGAAGGTTCCAGTCGTATCGGTTTGGAAGTACCTCTAGCGACTGATTCCACAGTGTGTTAAAATATAATATGTTAACAATTTAACATTAATAACCGACGAATGTTTAAACAGAGGGCCTAGCACGAACAACTTGCGAAAAAGTATTCGTATCGTCGAACTGTCATTTGTATGAAATTTCAAATGATTTATCATACAACTGACAGATGGACGATTCGAATACTTTTTCGATAGTCGTTTTAGGCCTGACAAATCTACAATAATTTATTTCTATTTATATTATTTTACAATTTTATTGCACACAAAAAATTTAATTGCCAAGTTTGTTTAATTCATGCAAAATTATAGAAATCACAAGATCGACTCTTGCATATAAATAAGAAATCATTCCGCATTGCATAGTAAACTCAGTGCCTTTAGAATTTGAGAAAACCCTAGTGATATACAATAACTTTTAGAGCCTGTATTTAGAGTGTAATATTGCCTGATTGCTAACATTTGAACAGTGAAATCACTGTACATATAAAGAAAAATACTACTAAACTTAATACAAATAAAGCTTAAATTGAACTGAGTCTTTTTTATGAATGACGCAGTCGGTCGTGTCTATGAATGAGTCACCCGTCTCGCTTAGTCGCCGTACAATTGGTACAATGCGTGCGCCCGCGCATTGTGTGCGCTACCGAAGCGCGGCAAGGTATGTTGACAGTAATTTCAGTCTGACATAAGACGCGGTGAGACACGCGTGTGTGATAATGATAATAATATTGTATGTATAATAATGTTTTTTAAACATTACACGTGAAACTTAACTCTTTGTGATGACAGATACTGTAAAATATATCGTGCGTGTTTTAGTAGT
The DNA here is from genome assembly GCA_905404175.1 of Anthocharis cardamines. Lineage (NCBI taxonomy): Eukaryota > Metazoa > Arthropoda > Insecta > Lepidoptera > Pieridae > Anthocharis > Anthocharis cardamines. Next base: position 8,099,906 of record FR989964.1, read on the forward strand.
GACTGTTTTATATTATATACTATTCGATGTGTTTAAAGGAATAAAACATTATTTTACGAATTTTATGACGGAGACCTGATAATATTGGATTTTAATTAAGCACATATTGAATAAGGTAAGCATCATTAATTATGTATTACTATTTAAAGATTACGACCAAATGACAATTCATTTAAAGTTTTTTTTTTCTAATTTCACGTTAGAAAAAAATCTAATAGAAACACCAAAACCATTTTTTTTTAATAGACACCATTGATAGACAAATCCTCTATTGAGCTTTTAGTTTATATTTAGAATTGTGGTGCACAGATGTTACCGACTGTTTTAAAACAATATTGTTAGAAAAAGCTTAAATAATAGGTACCCAAATTACTTCTTATTGGCGCCGACTTTTATTAACAACCTAGTTTTTTTTGCATATCTATACCTAACACATTTTATATGTTTTATTATAATGAATCTATGTTAAAATTTAAGTACATTCCTTGTTCTTTATTTTATGATTTCACAAAAGTTATCAAACATCGTAAATAATTGTACTGCAAAGTTCTTCAGTTACGACTTAAGAAGATTCCAAGGAGCTGAAAACAGTACGAAAACTTTGTATAAAAAGCATTTATTAAATTTTTAATTAGGCATTCGTCTCTAGAAGTAACGAGACTTGTTATATTAAATTTACCCTCAGTTTGACAACAATACGACATTCAAGTTTTAGGCCCGTACCTACTCCAAATTGTACCGTACTCAAATGTGACATTTTGACAAATCGAGAATAGATTTTGACTTGAGTAAAGTATTGGAATATGGAATAATAATAACCCTCTGAGATGATGCACTTGCGTAGGTGTATAAAAATGATTTAAAGGATGAGGAAAGGCAACTTCAAAACAGAATTACTTAATATATTTGTTAAACTAATTACAAAGGTACATTATGATTCCCCGCGTCATGCATGGAAAGGGAAGAGAGCGGACCCATCAATTACATAGTTAAAATTGACAAGTTTAACAAATGCAATATGCATGAGTATATTATAAAGTTTACAAAAGTACCTATAGGTAGTTATACGATAGGAATAATAGAAAGCACTTATCAATAAGATTCGCCTTTTCAATCAACCCGTTCGTTTTTGGCGTTATTTATAAATAATCCTGTTTACCTGCTGTTTAATATTATATGTACCTGTTTATTTGTTATTGTAATTATTATTTAAATAATTTGAATATGTCAGGAGTATATAAATATAGTGGAAACTAGTCACTTGGTAATTTTCAGCATTAACCGGACCTTCCCGGCATGGCATGGCAATACATACATACATATAGCATTTTATATTCTTCTCTTCTTAAATTAGTAAGAAATTAAAAGCATAATCAAGAGTGAATTGACTTAAATATTGCTTATGATAGGTACTTCGATAGACGGGTCAAAGAGTCAATAGTTCATAATATTAACTTTCTTAACTCCCATTTTCTTATAGATACATAGTATGATTATTTTTAGTTATGTAATTTTATTGTTATTATATTTTACACTTAGATAAGTACACCAAACACGAACTTTTCAGTAGAAATCTCCTTGAATGGTTACCTCCTAACCAAACCTGCCGGCCTAGCATGACCGCCACGAGACATGTCGCGGACAAAATAAGATAAGAGAAGACAAATTAAGATGTAAGATATCTCGATATATTATATCTCGACATCGACAATTTTGATAGAAAAGATATCTCGATCGACAAATATATCTATTTTTGATATTAAAAGTCGAGTTTTAAGTGTAAGTGCCATGTAAGACCCGGAAGAAATAAGGAGATAATCAATTAAAACACGAGAAAACGGTCGACAAAATTTTGTCGCGGTTGGCTGAGAAGAGATTACTAATAGCAATAAGGCCGCCACTTGTTACAAACATACATTTTATTATATATTTTGTTCTTATTATTTTATGGAGTACAATGTATTTTTTCATTTCATTTAATTTTCATATATATGTATGCTACTCGTACTTATTGCTAATTTTAAACTTGAACATTAATCTAAGCTGGATGGCTTTCCTTTTGTATATCACTTTTAACATCTACACGTGTTAAAAAGCTTAATACTCTGGCAATTACAGCACTTAGTGCAAATGAAAGGGTGTATCTCCCCTGAGTGGCTTTTGTATGAATATACTGTATGACTAAGCAACATAATATGTTTTAAGCAAGTAACATCATTAGGAATACGGTGTATTTTTACAGTTTATGAAATGAAATAGGTGCGATCAGGAAGTGCATTATGAAAACTATTTTTAAACACGATTTCCTGTTTCTTTATAACGTTTCAATGTTGATGTATTCGATGATACTAATTTCAATTACAAGTCATAATCTGAGGGCCATTTAGGGGATTGTATCCGGGACTATTGCCCCGGGTATTGTATCAGGATAGAGAGGGAGAGGCCAAAATAGAAATTTCGGAAAAAAATCTTTAAAATTCCGATGAGTAACAACTTTTCCTTTGATATTTTTTTCGCTATTTTTACCTTTACCTATTGCACTTTGTACAAACATGATTATATCTAATATATAAAATTCTCGTGTCACAGTTTTCGTTGCCATACTCCTCCGAAACGGCTTGACCGATTTTGATGAAATTTTTTGTGCTTATCCGGTATCTATGAGAATCGGCCAACATCTATTTTTCATCCCCCTAAATGTTAGGGGTAGTCCAACCCCAAATTTTTTTTTTTAATTTTTAGACGAATTTTTTTGTTTTTATTTTTTTATAATGTGGCATTAAACAATACATACAACCCCTGCTTTTTTGTCAAAAAATCTTGACCCGTGCGCAGCCGGGGCGGGTCGCTAGTTCTTCTGTAAAAAAACAATCTGGAAAATAATTTGGGGCCAGGGGGCTTCCACTCCTTCGTTTCCCCAGGGCCTCCACATCACTAAATCCGCCACTGCTTAGCTATGCAATTAAGGAGAAAACTGACTGATGCAGGAGGGGTTTAAATCGGGGGTGGAATTTTCGAGAACCATGCCGATAAGTTAGTCTATGGACTAGACAGACTATGGTCTGTGTTATAAACATAAGTATAGTAATTATTTGAATCAGACTATGTGATATGACAACATTTTTTCGTGGTTGTCATGCTAAGCCGGCAGATGACCTATTTTAGTTTTTCTTAAAATATTAAGAAAATCATACCTACGTATAAAGCGGGTATGGAATTTTGACATTCCATTCATTGATTTCATTAGGGAAAACATGTTTATAAAATATTGAAAACAAGTCAGACCCGATAGAAATCGAACCCACAGTAGACGAAGACATGTATTGCACACATGATGCGCGCGTTATTGTTTTGTTTTTATAGCTTATCAAAGATAAAAATAATTGAAACACATAGGTACCTACTCTCCCCGTCTTATAACATCACAATATTGATATGGTTAAACGCACCTAGTACTTGTTTATCTAAAGTCTGACTTATTTCTGGAACTGAGCTGCGAAGTAAAATGTTATTGAAGATGTCGTTAATTATAATTTCTAAATTTGCATCGCAATAAAATACGGAATTGATAACAACGTTCACTGTAAGAGCGTCATAGAGTCCCTGAGATGTGACATTATAAACAAATTAGATAAACTTGTGACAAATTACCAATGATTGATATTATTTGCGTATTTTATGTACATGTTTTTGTAAGGAATAGACAGGAAACTGGAATATGTAGAGTTTCTATAGGAGCCGGCCATAAGGTATTTGTGATAACTTATAATTGCGTTTTTTTTAATTACGTAATTTTATGTTTTCGTACTATATAGTAGCGTTTCATCTCCTGAGCAAGCTATTTCCTGTCCTAGACTAAGGTCAATTCTATATGACAAAGCTACATGAAAAATAGTTCTGTTTCGGAGATTAACCTGAACAAACAGACAGATGAAAACGTTCAAAATTTTTAAAATGTAGATTTATAGATTAATCCGACAATTGGGATCATCACATCTGCATGTGACCACGCATGCTGTAAATTTTGTAAATAATGATATTTTAAACTTATATTTTACTTTGTTTCTATTCATTGTTTATAGGAAATTCTTCTTTATTATAGGAAATTAATCTTTCATATTAAGGTACTATAGAAAATAATTCTGTCACTCAAAGAAACTTTTCATTAATTCTATTCCTTAATTTATAGCCATTTAAACCTTTCAACAAAATCTCTAATTTGTTACATTTCAAAGAATTCATAACTATTATTAATTATACTTAATTGAAGGGAATAACTGGTAATTTGTTCCTACAAACTTATTATCCAATATTTTCCAAATTGTTAACTCACCGTTGGTAATTGTTTTATTAAGCCAACTGAAATAAGTAGGAGTCGGTTCTGACACCATATCTAGAACCTAACCTCACCTAGAACTTCAAGATCCCATAGGGTGTGTGTGTGTGTGCACACGAAATATTCGAAATTTTCTCGTATAAAAACTTCAAGACCCCATAACTCAATATTGTTCGCAAGTTATCGTGTATGAAAGCATTGATGAAAGTGGAAGTGTGTGTTTTCATCTGTATTTGTAACAAAGTTTTTGTATACATATTTAGTCTATAGGTAAGTCTTAGTTTATACTTAAACAAACAAATGTTAAAGGTTATGTGTTTTTAAAGGTTTTTCTAATCTATTTCATGTTATTTTAGTTTATTAAAACCGTAATAACACAGGAAAAATTGCCAGTTTCCCCGCAAATGGTTTGAACGCAGACAGAACAACAGTTAAATAAAATTTTACGTTCTATTATAACCAATATTCAGGTATTTACGCAAGCACACATCAAACGTATGATATTCCAAAACATTTGAGAGAGACAATGCTTTTCTTGAATATCTAGTTCAATTTGGTTTATAAAGCTTATACGTAGTTAATTTTAGCGTCCGTCTGTATTATTGTGTATACAGCGTGTGTACTGTCGCGACATTAATTCAATACACGAGTAGAGAAGTGAAGAAGAAGAATAAGAATTTAATAAACTAAATAATATATGCTAGCTGCCTGATCCAGCTTCGCGTGGCTATATGAATAAAATGAGACCAAATTTATTGATAAAAATAATAGAAAAAAAATCTGGATAGGGAAGCGGTCCATACAGGCAATAGACTTTTTTCAAAAAACAATTTTAATGGTATATTAAAATATCGATTTTAGCTTACATAATTACGTTATCATGTAAGTTATATAAGATTTATATAATTACGTTGAGAAATTATTATTTCCCTTTTGTATGATTGCTGTAATGGGACAAAACGGGCTTTTGGGCTTGTATGGTGGTCCCGCCACTGCCTAATATACAAAAATATCACAAATATTAATTACAGTAATATTATTTTTTTATTTAGGTAATTTTGTCCCTAAACTTTTAAAATTGAATTTAACTTACAACTTAAAATTTCATACTAATTAGCATTCACATACATTTTAAGAAGCCATGGGCTTAGCTACTACCGTATTAGCCGTATCAAAGTAACAGGGCCCCTAGCTGTAGGGGCCCCAAACCCGTGTAAGCGAAAATTTACCATCCATTAGGGCTTCGCCGCAATAAAATAGAAGGGCCCCCCACAAAATTTTGATATAGGGCCCATTAGGGGTAAGTTACGCCCCTGGCCCTCTAAGAAGCCCTCAAATTTTGTTTATTATCGTTTCAGTGTTCCGCGGTTATAACAGATGGAACACCAAAGCACTGTTTGACAAATTAATAATATTGCTATGTTACTTCATTAATCTTTCTAACTATGTTAATCCATTTGTGTAATATAACCGGCACATTGTTAAAATATTGTTTCTTTATCTTTCTGTTACTTCTCCTTTTTCCTAAAAAAGTATCTTATCTGTCTGTGACAACAGATACTCTGTTAAAAGCGATTCTTCAAACATCGTTTTCTTTGATCTTAATATAGTTTTGAACTTATCTTCTGTGGTTTCTTTGTAGACCTTATTGGAACGACGTGTGTGGCGTTGACAAGGATAGGTGCTGTTAGCGTTTGAATATTATCGATTGTATTACAAAACATTCGTTCGCAGTAATCTTAGTCACCAGTAAAAGGACGTCTTAATTTATGCAATCAGATGGAGAATGGAAAAAAAGACATGTAAAAATGTGTATATTTCAATAAACTTATATTTAAACACAAACATAAAATTAGTTGCCAAAAACTTACATAATTATATTGACACATACATATATATATATTATATCTAGACTAGACTTAAAATTTGCTTATATTATATACACTTTTATATTCTAACCTAAGTAATGGTGTTCTAAATTATCGGTGTTCTAGCTCTAAACAGATCAAATCAATATCAAACAGGAGAAGATAAAACAAAACATAAAATAATATAATTAACAGTGTTGTAATTTGAAAGGTTAACTTAACTTTATAGTTATATCTAGTTTCCAATTACCTAAATTAATAAACAAGAATATTTAAAGTTGATTATAGAATTGAGCCCAAAAACAATATTTAACCAAGCAGAATGCAAAGCAATTCATATACATAGTCTGGATATTATTCTTTTCCAACGGCACAATAGCAACCCACTGGACCATGGCTTGCTCGCGTGACCGTGTTTATTTATTTCGTAATCATTGTCCCTTCTGTTTTGTAATCATTGCTTCCAGTTAGATAATCCAATTGGCCCAGGCTGACAAAAGATTCTACAACGATTATTGTAATACAGCACACAATTCCTCATTATAACTTAGCCTAAAAGGAGAAGAAATCGAGGAGACACGAGTATTAAAATTTTTCGTTCAACAGATTAAATTATGCTTTTTACGTTTATAAAGTTGTAAATTAAAATGTTGTTGGTTTCAGAGACTCGTGGTGCAATTTTACAAAAAACTTATGCAAGAAAAAAAAATTGTTATAGTACCATAATTATTTAAGCAAGTCATATTTTTATTTTCTTCGTGTTCAAGCTATTCCGGCTTTTATTATTTCTTCCATGATTTATTAGCAACTCGAAAATATTGTAACAAATTAAGTATAAATCAAAAGGAAAGAAATTCTTTTATTAGCCAGACTAAACTAAATTAATTATTCGAGAGTTGCCAAAAGATTACAAACTTTGTCTTACGATTTTCTCTTGAATTTTGTAAGGAAAAACTACTAATTTATTATAAACTGGCTCAAATAATACATTGATCAAAGTCAGTGTTTTATCTTATAATTAAGCGCAGTCTCACACAAATAATTGTTATCGGGTAACACCAGACCAAGGGTTGATTTATTATTTTTTATGAAAATGTTATTATGCTGGGGGAATCGTGTTCTTATTCTAAATCCATTATAAAATCATAAGTGTGAGGTAATCTTTTTGAATCCTTTCAAAAAAGTTAATTCCCGTTATCCTATGTAACATGGGGAAGACATATTTCTGTGTCTCTTACACTGATAAAATTTACAGTTAAGTATGACCAGCCGTCTGTGTATTTGCTTGACCGAACAATTTTTTTTTTTTCATTTTTTTCAGTAGGTGATCACTCTTATATGCCCTGCCCGACTGTTGAACTTTTTTTAAAAATCGTGTTTCCCATTCGAACCCATAACATCCGGTGCTTAACAAACCATGCAAATTCATGAATTCGTTTAATGTGTCATTATCAAGAATTAGCTGAAAATATATACTATTTGACCGCCACCGTGGCCCAGTGGTAAGCGCCATGCATTTAGCACCGAAGGTCCTACCTGGGCTCGAATCCCGGGGAACCATGATTTAAAGTTTCATTCGGGCAGGGCATAGAAGACTGACCTACTGAAAAAAAGTAAAAAAAACTGGACCTTCTTGTCTTTATAGAACATTACAAAAAAAGGCATGGGGAAAGCCCACTTTGCCACCCACAAAAATGGGTCTGGCCCATGCCCCACTCAGAGATTAGGGAATTCACTTTTTTCACCGAATTGAAGGTAAAAGCTCCTATTTAAATCATTGATATAGTATTATTTTCATACTTCTATTCACTCATACGAGTATGAATGTTGTAGACATAACATTACGCGATCACTGATTTATATTCGACAACGCCTTTTCGCTTGCCATTTGTGGCATCAATTAGTTTGTGGGACGTGTACGTAAGTTATTAATGTCATATTATGATACTTTATTTTCATCGACTTCAAATGATTCACTATTTTGCCTGATATACCTGATGGAATAATTCGGTTATTTTATAATAATTAAGATTGAAAAATGATTAGATTTAGAGAATTTTTCAACCATTTCGTGTTTTTTTTATGTTAGATGTCGACAGACGAGCATGAGGATCACTTGATGGATGGTAGGATGGATACCTCAGCCTCAGAACATCAGTCAATGATGCGCTGTCAACCTACTTTTTACTTCGAGCATTCGGAATTATTATCATTAAAACCAACCAACAAAAACGAACCAATACAAGAAGACGTGAAAGCTATTTTCAAATTCTCGGCCTGGGCTTTATTTTTAGTTCGCGTAAATTTTATAAAACGACACTGCTGATAAGGCCTATTACCAACGGCTGTCGTATAGAATTGTTAATAATAGTTGAGGGATATTTTAAGTGGTTAATATTGTCGTCACCCACGCGGCCCCCACATTGCTCCCAATTACAAGTAATTGTCGGCTGCATTCTGGACGAGAGCTCTCATTAAAACTCTTTGCTCTTCTTAACTCATTGAACTCAATAAGCACTGTATACGTCGTTGCTAATAATATCATTGGTCGTCGTAATTACGAACAAAATTAAATAAATCTTGAACACTTTTCATATAAATATTATGAGAATTTGATGATCAGTTTGAACGTATTTAAATATACTAGACAGGAAAGTGGGAATGAAGATATTTTATAGTGGGAGACTGGTGTCAAATCTTAATTATTATGTCAAAAAAACTTCTACAGGATCAACTTAGGTAGTTAGCTATATCTATATGAAAGCTACTGGATATCTATATTATATCTGTAAATATTATATCTAATGATAATATTATCAAAAGAAACATCTGAAAACACGCTCATGCTCATTTCTCATATAATATAATGTATAATATCATGTATGTATGTATGTATAATATGTATAATCTAAATCAATAATTTTTCTATTAAACATTTTTAAGTAATACTTCATTTACGAAAATTTATAATATTACGAAAAAAAAAACAAATAACTAAATAGATATACCTACTCTGTACCTTGACAATCACATATTTGTAAATAAGCCGGATCAAACGAGTGAAATGTAGATACGACACATACGGCATTAAAATATAACGTTTTAAATTAGCTACGGAAGTTTAGTTATCTTTACTACTACTCTGGATCTTTTTTTTTTGTATAATACATCTACATAATACAATCCGGGGCATGTTACTATAAATATATAATCGTATTCATGTAATATGTCTAAAGTGACGCTAAAATCCTTATTTGAATAATTATCGAAGGCGAAATCTGTATAAAAACTATAACTGTCTTCATTAAACCGTTTATACTGCTAAGTAATAGCATTGCGTATTGGTATGATAATGGATTAAATGAGTAATATTGATTGGTGTTATCAAGGAGGAAATATCTTATCAAGTAATCACACAGATTGCGGCGGGTTCTAAATTGACGTTGTGACTCTTTTCTTCCGCTTTTCTCTTCCTCATTATTAAGTTCGGATTACTTGATTTGATTTTAATGACCCAGGATCCTAGGTTGCTTTTTTGAGCTGGGATTTTTTCAGTCGCGGTTTATAATAGACCATGGGACTTGTGGTCTTCCTCTTATTTTCTGGAGTCTGGTAATGCTAGAGCTTGTCGAACTGTATAGTTTTCTGTCAGTTTTAAAACATTTTCATACCACCTGAGTCGAGTTTAAACGAGTTTATTTACTACTTCCGCCCCAGCTTCGCACGGTGCAATGTGGATGTACTACACACAGAAAAGTAACTATATTATATTAATTTGCTTATAATGTAGGTTTCTATTGGTGAAAGAATTTTTAATACCGGTCGAGTAGTTTTTGAGTTAAATCGTAACAAATAAATAAATCTTTCAACTTTGTAACTAAAATGACGATTCACTAAATCCCACACACCCGCATTCTCACATACTCTCTATCCCTCAAACACATGACACACTGCATCGTTTAGTGCTTTATTGTTGACACTTGACAGTGTGAAATAAGTATACGAAATGTAACGATCACTAACAAGTATTGGCTCTGAATGATTTTTAAAACCTAGAAAATATATTAACCCCTATAATAATTTGTATTTTTCTAATATATATTATGAACCTGAAAGTGTGTGATCTTTATAACAGTAATACAATTTTAGTGATCAATTAAATTAAATTCGACTTCATTAATTTCATTTGTTCATTTAATAATAATACATATAATGGGGAATACATAGGTATTTAGGTATATCATCATTCATTAATTTCATTAGGTATAGACCTAGCCATCAGCCTACACCTAAAACCGTTAATTAATGATAAATCAATAAGCAAGTAATCAATCAATAATTAATATCTGTCATTAAGCAATTCCGCTGGGAGAAAGAAGATTCCTAATGAATAACACTGGCCAACAAAATAGCACTTTTTGGCTGATGTATGACTTATGTTACATGATGTTTACTAATTTGACGTCGCTTATTCTAAATATACACTCATTTTTTTTCTAACAGCTCTTGTTTACGTTTTATAGCTTTCATTAAAAATTCGCTGTCTTATCGTATTTATTTGCTCCTAATTTAAATATTATCAATTTATCTTATTATAATTTGATATAGCATTGTCAAGAAGAGTATGTGTGAATGATCCAAACCATTTTTGTTTCATTCGCGGAGAGAATATATTTAAAGAATAGCGCTTAAAGGTTACAACGTTCGTAAATGAGGCTTACAAAAATTTGTTTGGGCACCCGATGGAAATGAAAAATAAGCCTTGGCTTCCGTAAAAAGTATGCAAAACTTGCGTGGAGTTTCTACGTTTGTGGACAAATAAGAAAAGACATAGTTTCAGGTACGAAACTGGTAAGACATGGAATGAACCCGTGAAATGCAACGACGACTGCTATCCTTTTTAGGGAACATAACTGGCACTAACCGAAAATAATCTTGCCAAATGGCAATATTCTTCCATACGATCGGCAGATAGACGTGTCCTGAGTCCTAAGACTAAGGTTTATAAAACAATTTGTTAAAGGTCTTAACGCAACTGGAAACTGGCTCCGTTTTCTATCAAAAAAGTTCCCAAAATTGAGTGCAGAAACGATAAAAGCGGGCATTTTTGATTGGCCACAGATAAGATCTTTAATAAAAGACACATTTTACGGACACTAAGAAAGATTTTAAGAAAAATGCATGAAATGACTCTGTGTGGCTTTTTCAAAATTTCTTAGGAAATAAGAAAATTACTGACTATTCCCAACACGTTTAACAACTAATGAGTCACTTTTAGACACTTGGATGTAACATGAGCATCAAGTTACACTTTCTTCACAACTACCTAGACTATTATCCTGCCAATCTTGGAGATTTTAATGAAGAACAGGGCGATCGAATCCACCAGGACCATCGTACGATTGATGAACGCTATCAAGGCTACTGGAACACACAGATGATGGCTGACTATTGTTGGACTGTTCAGAACAGCTTTCAGGCTTCAACCTCAACTTCTTCAACAAGAAAATCTTATAAAGAAAGTTTTTTTGACTTTAACAACTTAATAATATAGGTTTAACTTTAAAAATATTGTGTTTTTTTGTAAAACGGTCCATATGTCATATTTTCTAAACTAGAGCTGATAGAGAAATTTCGATCACAGATTTAAAATCGTCATTAAGAATTAGACTATTATCATGTAACATAACCCAATCATCAGAAATGCTGTTGTGCAGTGTAATTAATCCAATATCTTATCAATGCTTTATATTTTTATATATAATTTTGTCTGTAACGCAGATTGGCGACTTAACAAGTCAATATATCAACTCGTATATACTATACTTTTCATTAAACTGGACTGCAATGAATAGTGAATTGCGAAATGATTAGAAATATCTGTCTTATATACGTAATTATAAAGTTTATTATGCTGTGTACGTAATAATTATAGTATTTACAAACTTTATAACGTAATTTTAAGATGATTACTAACATAGTATACCTATCACTTACCGAACGATTTAGTAACATATTCTGTTCCGTGACATAATATTAAAGAATTTTTGCCTTATTTAAAGAGTAATGATTCAAGTAGTTATGAAAAATAAGCTCTTAAGTTTAAACGCAATAAAATGACAAGCCATTTTTTGGTTTATAAAAGCTTTTTTTTTTGGTTTTGGTCACGGCTTCGCACGGGTGCTCTATATGTGTACATTACAAAAAAAGCCTAATTTTTAAAATCTGTAATGTTTATAGTATTAGCATAGACAACATCACCTGCTATTGTTTTATGTGTAGTGCACCCGTGAGAAGCCAGGGCGTGTTACTAGTATATAGAATATAAATAATAGGTGTTTGTGTTTTAAATTATTTATTTTTTTATTTCCTATACACTGCACAAATACTGACCACATAACTCAAGGTATACAAAATACAATATACAAAGATTTTTTTATAAAATAAGGGGGGGCACAAGCCTGTGGCTCATGAACATCTGCAACACATTGTCGTACACTAGCAGATGCGTTGCCGACCTTTAAAAGTTCATTTCATCAAGAGTAGAGATATATAAAGGATTAATGAATGAAATTCATGTAACCTGGGAAATATAGGAAACGTTTAATTATGAAATAGAACGTCAAGATCATTAATCTTTCTTAATACGTTACGATTTCCGTAGTTTTACGCTCGGAACCAGATCGGAACAGGTAACCGCAGTATTATAGCGGAAACTGTAATAAACTTCACGTTAACTTTGCTAGAGAAAGAAATTAATTTAGGAATAGTAGGATCATAATTCATAAAGATAATCCCATTTTATTATTACAGATATTTTTTATAGTAACCATAACTTCAGGAACTCATTCTCCTCTAATAAATTGTCCTATAGGTTCTGGGTTTTAATCACGGGGAAACAATATTTTTAAAAAAGAATTTCGATCGGGCAAGGCACACCTACTTGCCTGTAAAAAAAATTATCAGTGAAACAGACACAGAAATGTATTTGCCCCATGTCCCATTAGGGGACTCGGGAATTCAATTTATCTTATGATTTTATCTATATTATATCTATCTATCGACTGCGCATCATTGGCAGAGCCTCGAGTCTCGATTATATGTAAAACAAAGTCGTGTTAGTTACACCATTTGTAACTCAAGAACGGCTGCACAGATTTTAATGTTCTCTTATTTGTTGAATTCGTCTATGTCCCGAATACCAGAATACAAGTCTAACATAAAATACATATACATAATATACATACATAAATAAACCACTTTTGAGCATTGGCATTTACGTTGGACGACTCCCTCATCCCGCCATGATAAAGATCTTGGAATAACAGCAACGTTATAAAAATGAATTATTCATAACGCATATAGCATAAAGTGATAAATAATAACAGTATTGTACTAGAAAGCAAGACAACAGACAGGATTCGTTCATAAAAACATCAAGAGTCAACAATGCGTTAAATCTGAAAAGCGATTTACCACTCGTTTGATAATGACGAGTATCAGAGCGCGAATCGTATAGCTAATAAATCGCAAGACCATTGAACAATGACGAGATGAAATACGGGCCAAGCACGAGTCGGTTTTATTGGAAAGGTTCCGTATCTCGGATACATAGGGGGCGTCCATAAATTACGTGAGGTGTTTAAGGGGGGGAGGGGGTCGAGTCAAATCTCATCTAATCTTACGTTGGAGAGAGGGTCTTGGCAAATATCACGCAATCTTTTTTTCTGATTGAAACAAAAAAAAATATGCTATTTTAGTCCATTTAATCCAGATTGTATATATGTAATTTTTTTTTCTTTTTACAATAACAATCCAACGCGCTTACGTAAGAAATCCACATTTTGAAAAATCTCACGTGAGATTGGGGGATGGGGGAGGGGGTTGAATAAAATCTCACGACATCTCACCAGGGGGGGGGAGTGAGGGACAGAAAATTAAAAAAAACACCTCACGTTATTTATGGACGCCCCCATACATCGTCGTTCATCCGGCCTAGCATGACAAGCGCGACAAAATGTTGTCTACCGTTTTCTCGTGTTTTAATCGACTATCGCTTTATTTCTTTCGGGTCTAACATGAAAATTACACTTAAAACTCGATATGTCGATGTCGAGATATAATATTTCGAGATATCTTACATCTTAGTTTGTCTTCTCTCGTCCGCGACATATCTCGTGGCGGTCATGCTAGCCCGGCATCACTGCGATATGGCTGTACTAACATAAGTTATAATTTTAGTTACATTAAGTTGTAGTCAAATATTAACCTAATTAATCGAACGATTACCTGCTTAAGCCAAACCTCGTAAGTTTAAGCGTTACCTACTTAATAAAGTACAAATTAAAAAGTTTGTCTAATGTCATTAATTCCTTATTAGTGACACTAACGAACGGTGCAATAATACAGTATTTGCTTTTTTTTTAAATCATTGGGTTCGATTCCTGGCTAGGAATATTGGTTTTTCAAAAATCCAATAATGCAGTTTAGTTCTTTCAGTACTTTTCGCTATTTCTCATAGTTTGAAAAATTCATTGTAAGACTAATGAAGTGAAACCATAAATCTGTGAAATGTTGTTTGTTGTTTATGTAAAAAATCTAACGCACTGAATTTAGTACGTACAAAATACCATTTATCTGTTTTAAATCAATAGCATGGCACACATTTTGACATATTGTGACGTTGATATCTTTTTAGAAGCATACCCAAAACATATATTCGGACATAAATAGAAAATATAATAATAATGAAATCAAGTTGTATAAGAAGCATTTCTCAGGCATATTTTAAAGTATTTAATTCAGTGTCTGAATGAAACTATTAGGATTTTAAAATTGAAAACGGAACCCCAAATCCCCTCATTTTAAAAGCATTAGCGGTAAGTATTTTTTGTTCAATATAAACGACTGATAGATTAAATACGTTTCATTGTTTGTGGTGAAATTACATTACTAAATAACCTCCAATATTTTGGAGTTACGTCTTCAACTTACATTAGCTCTCAATACAATGGATATGTTTTATCTTTTGTTTTCATTAATACAGATTTATTTCATTTCAATTAAATACGATAAAATATTTTATTCCTCTTACATCATTACCTCATCCATATGGGCGTACTCACATATGGATTTGCGGATGTGTTGCTGAACTTCATATAGCTCTTTAATTTTGTTAAAAATATTCTTCTATGATTCATCTTGTCATATTCTCATAATTTCACAGATTTTGTAAAAAATGGCGAAATCATTAGGTAAGATCCTATCCTTGCCCGTTGTCTGGATTCATCTTCCAACTACATACTATTTTATTATCTTAGGAGAGGCCTTATTATTTCGGGTCTTATGCACATATATATATTTCGTACAAAATTCAATAAACACTTACGGAATTTCATAGAGTAAAATTGAGTCCAGCCTTCTCAAACTTAAAAAGGCACCTATTTTTTTTAATGTCAGATATCGACAGACGAACATGAGGTTCACTTGATGGTAGGTGATACCTCAGCCACAGGACATCATGATGCGCTGTCGACCTCATTCTTACTTTGAGCATTCGGAAACCCATAGACTGAAACCGAAACGTGCAATATGCACTTCACGGTTTTTCCATCTATGAACGGTGATTCGTTACCCGCTCGGAATTTAGATATTCCTCCCACCTAAATAGTTTTATTTTAGTGTTTGACTTATTCACTGATCTAGACATGAAAATACATATTTTTGTAATTCTTAGCGTTTTCAATCCTCAAAACCCAGTAAAAGCATTATCAACCCCAACAACATCTATAAATTATGATAGATATTGTGTATTGGAATGGATGTATGGGTTCATCGATTGAAGGTTTACGACAGGGATGTTACAGAGTTCGACTCCGGTTCCGATTCCGATTCTGATTTCTGTTCCGATAAATTTGAATAGGAAGGCGGTGGTGGCAACGGTCAGCGCCATTTGATTTAATTTACTACTGTTTAAAAAAGAAAATTCCTTTATTTCTATTTTTGACACACAAGAAGGTTTTGTTTCATGAACTGATTAGCAAGCGCCACGGCTTCGCACGGGTGTAATGTAGAAAAACAAAATTGCCTATATTATTCGCTGATAATGTAGCTTTCTATTGGTGAAATAATTTTTAAAATCGGTCCATTATTTTGTGAGTTTATTCATAACATACAATAATACAAATATTTCCACTTTATAATATTACGAGTAGTATGAACTGATATGCATGAAACTGATGAATAATGTTTGTAATTTTGCCTCTGCCTCCGTTTCCGGTTCCGACAAAACAAATTAAACTCTGATTCCGAAGTCGGTTCCGATAAAACTTCCGTTGCATCCCTAGTTTACGAATACCTTTTCTTAATCTATCTTGCCCCGAGCACTGACGCATAAATGGGAACTCTTTGTGACAACTTTGATGTTCCGATTATGGATCATATTCTTTTTGATATAACCCTTTCCGGATCAAAAACGAGATAACTCGTAGAGCTGAGTGCCGACTACGTTTATACTCGTTGATTTTATTTGCACATTTTTCTATAAAGTTACTTTACTTCATAACTACTACATTTATAAAGTGTAATAAGTCATACATACATTTTGACGGGCTCGTTGGCGCGTTCTGTAGAACACCTGCCGAAAAACCGTGAAGTGCATATTGCGTTTCGGTTTCAGTCTATGGATTTCCGAATGCTTGAAGTAAAAATTAGGTCGACAGCGCATCATTGACTGATGTTCTGTGGCTGAGGTATCACCTACCATCAAGTGAACCTCATGCTCGTCTGTCGATATCTGACATAAAAAAATACATCTGTAAAGTTTAAAGACATTTATTTTCGGTTAGAGATTTACAATAATCACTTATACGACAAAACATAATAATAACAAATATAGGTAAGTTCCTCGCCGATATAATAATACCCTACTGTTTTTAGTACCTTATTAATTTATTAGTGTTTTAAGATGTTAACTAAACATTATGTTAACAGCGGAAAACACTTAAAACCAACTTGTTTTAATGTAATTTATTTTAACTTCTATGTCAGCTATGTATGACGGCATCTTAAGAACATTATTCTAGCTCGGAATAGATAAATCCTTATGTCTTAACAAATCTTAAGCGAAACTTTATTTTTTATGAAATTGAAAAGCGAGGTAGTATGTAAGGATCGGAGCATATGGAATTCCGTGATTTCTGCCTACCCCAATGGGAAAGAGACGTTATACATGTATGTATGTACTCGTGTCTATGTTACAATTGCAGCTTTTAACTACATTTATTTTAACTTATACAACTAGGTGGATATTTAAAAGCTAGATTTTTCATATATTGTTCAGGGTTTCAATGATTTCTAGAGCAAAGAACTCTGTGCGTTGCCAAACTACCCCCATAACGAGCTTTCGGTCAGTGCCGTTTGGAAATTCTCCAGTTCAATTTCAAGAAACTAAAACTCTTTATGAATAAATTCTTTAACACGTTGAATGCCACGCTGGTCTTACTGGCATTACTCGAGGCGCCATGCTATAGTGAATTTTCAATTATGCTATATAAATGAGTATGTATATACATATAATGTTGTTTTTTTAACTGCAATAATTATATCCATATTTGACATGTTAATTCCAACATCGCACTATTGCATTAACGATGGTAATGATAAAATGATATAAATCAACGTTTTTATAGAACAAATTGACTTCTGCATGACGTCGGTAGAACAAAGTTATTTCTGCTTCTCTACTTTCTACTTGATCTTATTTTTTGGAGATTTTAATTTGGTGGACAATTATTCGACTGCTATTTTCTGAACCATCATGTGTTAAAATTTTAATTTACTACTAAATTATACATATCAGTTAAGCCTTACAGATGCAAAAAAGTGACTTTGTATCATAATCATATCCCACTTTGTTCTATGGATTCATTGAAACTTGAAATATTGACATGTGTTTATACATAATACATTTCTATCGATATGGGCGCGTTCACCGTTGCATTCAACGTGTTAAGCAAATACATAAAACAAATTAATTTAGCGTAATTTAAAAAATAATGCAAAAATTTCCGATTGTGACAATAATCCGTATATTGCTATCAGTCAACAGGTACAAAAATATATGATTTTCTCTCGGATAGAATCATCAAACATTCGTATTAGTAAAGAAATATAAAATATAAGTAAAAAGTCTCAGAATTATGTACAAAATATAGTATGTTTATTGGTCTCCAGCATAGCTACTTAAATGTAAAATAATAATCTCATGTAGATATACCTTACCGCGTGATTCATTGATGACTTCTCAATCAGTTGCGCGTGATTCACCGTTGTCACGTAAAAGTAAAACCTCACGATGTATCTGTGTGTGTGTGCTTCTTGGAATTCCACACGGTCAGCTGTTGACAGATAGTCATAAGATATCCTTTTACGTAATATATAGGAAGAGTTGTGTTGATCCAAAAGATACTTAGTATTAATAACTCGTTCCATTTACATCTACCAGGGTGAATCAAAAAGTTCTTAGAAGTACATATATATGAAACCTTTTTGGATCAAGTTCGATATTCAAATTAAAGAGTGTCTATCACACTATATTTATGCAGACTGTCACTTGTTTTTGTCAGTTCGTTCGCATGTAATAAATTTTTTTGTGCAACGAGTTGCTAAAAAGTCAAAATTATGGATAAAAGTGAGTTACGTGCGGTGATAAAATATCTCAGTTTGAAAAAAATGTCTACGAAGGAAATTTTTTTGGACATTCAGCAGACATTAGGGGGTGATGCTGTACCCTATTCTACGGTTGCGTACTGGGTGGCTGAATTTAAAAGAGGTAGATCAAGCTGTAAAGATGACCCGCGTTCTGGGCGGCCTTCAACCTCCGTTACAGAAGAAAATGTCAAAAAGGTTGAGAATCTGGTTTTGGAAGACAGAAGAATGACTATAAAACATATAGCTGAGATCCTAAAGATATCTTTTGGTAGCGTTCAATCCATTTTAATTGATTCACTGGGGTTCAAAAAAGTGTCTGCAAGATGGGTGCCACGAATGTTAACCGACGAAAACAAAAAGCGACGTTTGGAAATTTCCAAGCGTAATCTCGAAATGTTCCAGCGTGATTCGGATAATTTTTGCCGTCGTCTTGTCACCATGGATGAAACGTGGGTCCACCATTTTGATCCTGAAACTAAAAGACAAAGCATGTCTTGGAAACGACCATCCTCTCCATCCATCAAGAAATTTCGAGTTGCTCCTACCGCTGGCAAAGTTATGGCCTCTGTGTTCTGGGATAGTGAAGGAATCCTTTTTATTGATTACATGCCAAAAGGCCAGACGATTACTGGACTCTATTATGCAAATTTAATCCCGAAAGTGCGTGAAGCGATTAAAGAAAAACGTCGTGGAAAACTGTCGTTGGGCGTGTTGTTCCTTCAAGATAACGCTCCTGCTCATCGATCGGAAGTTGCGCTCAACGCAATCCGCTGTGCTGGCTTCAATCTCCTTGACCACCCACCATATTCTCCGGACTTAGCCCCAAGTGATTTTCACTTATTTCCAAAATTAAAAGAGGAAATTCGTGGAACAAAATTTCACGATAATGACGCGGTTATAGCTGCCGTAGAGGACTTTTTCGAGAGTCAATTAAATAATTTTTTTTCACAAGGAATAAGGAAGTTAGGAACGCGTTATTCTAAATGCATTGCATTGGAGGGAGATTATGTAGAAAAATAAAATATTATTATTTAAATCTTTGCATTTTTTAATATTGATTCCAAGAATTTTTTGATTCACCCTCGTATGTACTATTACTATGTATTATATACTTAGAGTTTATTAGGTGAGACATCAACAAATATTAACCGATTTTAATCATATCTTATTGGTTGGATTCGTCTATGTTCCGCATAACAGAATAATTATTATTAAAACATATCGGACAGGGAAGAAATATGCAGTAAATAAATTTAAAAAGAAAGGGTCAGAACCCCGCCATCTTACGCAATGTCAGCCCACGTCACGCACATATTACGCACGACATAGCTTCAACTAGAAATATATTTTTTTTATTATTGAAGCCAACATTCAGGCAGAATAGCATCTATCGGGTGCGCTCATTGACATAGTATTAAATGATCGAAGGGTGCGCTAGATTTTGTATAAAAATCAACACGTAAAGCGAAAGAGTTTATTCATGCTGAAAGTTTTTAGTTAACACTACTATAGTAATTAGTTTGAATAAACATTGAAACACAAACGGACACGTTCAATTAACATTGAAATTGAATAGCGCTATCGACTACTATTTTCTGCAGAAGAGAACTAGTTCATACTAAGTATTCTACTTTCACAGTATATTTCAATATTTAAAGAAAATTCAAATTATTTGTAACTTACCAATATTAAACTCAATAATAAATAAGCTTTAAATATTTTTTAACGGTTTTGTAATATATTTATTTGTGCTTTCAAAAGCAAAAAATGGGTGAAAATCCTAGACCTTTTAATAAAACTAAAAATTTTTTTATATTATATAATTACCTTATCGTGTACGCAAGATACAATGAGTTATCTTTAAAGCAAATCTCATTCAGTTCAATAAAATACAACTTAAGAGTTTCTTAGTGTTTAGTTTAGAAATTATGTACAAGAATAAAGTATAATATATATTTAAATAAAATTCTTCTTAGTATAAACAAATAAAATCGACATTGTTGAAATACTTGTTAATTCTTAAGTGGAACAAACAATGGTACGTAAGGATTTCAATTGTATGAGTAAGCCGTAGTTTTTGCTCATTTTTAGTGCAAATTACTAACTTTCAAGTTTCTTTAACATGAGTCATTTGGAAGTTGTGTCATCGGGTCTAGATAGCGCTTTTAATTTGTTTTTTTGACATACAAATGAAGTATGTAGTTTCCGCTACTTGTAGTATATCAAAAAACTTGAGGTTATTACAATTGGATTTAATATTATTTTTCACAAATAATAATAATTTATAACATGATATTTATATGTTGTACTAGCGACCCGCCCCGGCTTCGCACGGGTCAAGATTTTTTGAAAAAAAAAGCAGGGGTTGTATGTATTTTTTAAAGCCACATTATAAAAAAATTTCGTCCAAAAATTAAAAAAAAAAATTTAGGGGTGGACTACCCCTAACATTTAGGGGGATGAAAAATAGATGTTGGCCGATTCTCATAGATACCGGATAAGCACAAAAAATTTCATCAAAATTGGTCAAGCCGTTTCGGAGGAGTATGGCAACGAAAACTGTAACACGAGAATTTTATATATTAGAAGATTAAGAGTTATTTCTAATCAAAACTCTCCTGTATGTAAGGATCGCTTTGGGCGATAAAACACTATACCAACTGATACCTACCACACTTTGCGTGATATTGACAAAAGATCTGACCTATAACTTGTAAAAATTATTAATTTTATTCATAAAATAATTTTGATGGGCTCGTAGGCGCGTTCGGTAGAACACCTGCCGTGCGCATCGATGGGTCGCGGGTTCGAATCGCAACGGGACGACATGTTTATAATTTTCTGTAAGCATGTCTTCCTCACGTCTGGTAACTTTGGCATTGAACGGGTGGGAGGACTATCGAAATTCCAACCGGGTAACGAACCACCGTACATTTATAAATGGAAAACCGTGAAGTGCATATTGCGCGTTTCGGTTTCAGTCTATAGATTTCCAAATGCTCGAAGTAAAAAGTATGTCGACAGCGCATCATTGACTGATGTTCAGTGGCTGAGGTATCACCTACCATCAAGTGAACCTCATGCTCGTCTGTCGACATCTAACATAAAAAAAAATACATGATTTAAAAATATTAGATAATTTGATTTCTGTTAATATATCACTTTTCTGGTTGTCTCAATTGTATCATTAAGAGTAGAGAACAAGGGTTCATTGTGGTGATGCGCTGGTAAAAGTGTAAATTCTAAAATA
Organism: Anthocharis cardamines; assembly: GCA_905404175.1. Classification (NCBI taxonomy): domain Eukaryota; kingdom Metazoa; phylum Arthropoda; class Insecta; order Lepidoptera; family Pieridae; genus Anthocharis; species Anthocharis cardamines. Next base: position 8,122,071 of record FR989964.1, read on the forward strand.
TTTATAGATTATATAATTAAAAAATATATAATAATAATCAAATTATGAAGGTAGGTATTGACACAAAAATTAACACAGAAACTAACACTCTAGTAAACTAATTACAAAATCAATTTACACTTGTTTCGAACCCTTGACCTTAACATTTTGACTCTTAATTGAATTATTGTTATTTTAATTTAAAGACCTTCGGGTTTCGTCCTATTTACCATTCAATCGACATAACTCACTTAGAGTCTATTTCGCTACTCATAATTAAACTTCCAAGAAAGAACTCGTACATAAACGAGTTCCCTTTATATTATGTATTATAATCTTCCTACCTCCTACCTGCCTAGCATGACAACCACGACAAAATTTTGTCGACCGTTTTCTGGTGTTTTAATCGATAATATCTTTATTTCTTCCGGATCTAACATGACACTTAAAACTCGACTTCTAATAACAAAAGTAGAGATATTTGTCGATCGAGATATTTGTCTATCAAAGTTATCGATGTCAAGATGTAATATATCGAGATAGCTCATCTTAGTTTGTCTTTGGTTTTTTATATAGAAAATCTAAACACAATTTAATCATCATATTGATCCCAGTGCGTAGTGTCGAATGCTAAATGACGTAATGATATGGTAGGATTTCCTTGGGTACCATAGAATAATATTTAAATAGGCCATGCCAGAGTCGAGCGAGTGAATACGGTCAATAGTAAGACAATAAAACGCATTTCAGCATGACATCGTTGGACTTTTATGGGTACAATGGTTCAGTTACTCCAGTGCACTGGTTTTATATTTATTTTATTATTTCTTTTCATGGCTTGGTTTGCGCCATAATGTTTATTGTTCTAAGTTTTCTTAGGATTGTCTTTCCCTATACTACAGACGTCAATTAATGCCTTGAGTATTGATATTTTTCCAAATACTTTAAGGTCGGTGTCATCTTTAAAGATCATTATCTGTTTAGCCCTACACAATCGCAATAATTTCAACAAGTTCATTCAGTCATTGAATGAGTTAAGAATACCTTGTTTTATATTTATTACACACCCCGGATTCGCACGAATGCAATGTACTTTACAAAAAAATAGCGTGTTACTCGCTGATAATGTAGCTTTCCATTGGTGAAAACATTTTCCAATTAAAAATGATATAGGTATAGTAGTAGTAAATACTTTATTTCACACAAAATAAAAAGTTAAAAATATAAACAAATCAGCGTTAGAGAGTGTACAAAATGCGGTCTTATAGCTAAGACAGCTATTTCTTCCAGACCCCCTGAGATGGAGGAAATGCTGTATACATAAAAAATTAAGGCGGTGCAGAACAAGTAAAATAATTACAAATTAAAAATAAATATTTAAAATAAATTAAACGCTTGTCGAAAAATATTAGCGAATAACAATAAAAACAATATAATAATAAAATGAAATAAGAAATAGGCAATTTAAAGCAATAAATAATAATTTTTAACAAGAGAATCAAAACAAGAAATGGTTTGAGCCTTTCTGATTTCAACAGGTTTTGACGGGCTCGTTGGCGCGTTCGGTAGAACACCTGCCGTGCGCATCGATGGGTCGTGGGTTCGAATCCCACCGGGACAACATGATTATAGTTTTCTGAAAACATGTTTTCCCCACGTCTGGTAACTTCGGGTATTGACCGGGTGGGAGGACTATCGAAATTCCAACCGGGTAACGAACCACCGTACATTTATAAATGAAAAAACCAGTCTATGAATTTCCGAATGCTCGAAGTAAAAATTAGGTCGACAGCGCATCATTGACTGATGTTCTGTGGCTGAGGTATCACCCACCATCAAGTGAACCTCATGCTCGTCTGTCGATATCTGACATAAAAAAAAAGGTAAAGTGTTCCATAAACGAATAGCTGAAGTATACGACCTATATTAATTTACATATCAAATTCGTCTTGGTTACCATGTCGTTGGTTGTTTATTAATTTTTTATGTTTTGCGAATCTATCGGTCTTAGCTTTAAAGGTGATCGAGACGTAGTTTCAATCTATTTTACCTTCTTATTTTTTATATTTTACTCGCCATAATACAGTCTATCAGAACTGCTGTTTATACACTCCTTTGTTGGCAAAATTGCTTAAGAAATTGCTGAATAAAATAGATTCTAATATATGTGCCATATGAAACCATTTATGAACGTTCATAAATGAAAAACATTATTTTTTGTATATTGAAAGGTTTCATATAAATATTGTGGGTGGTAAGATTCTATTAACTTGTAGATATTGAAACATGGAAACACTTCTTGTAAATGTCAAAGGTCGAACCCATTACAAATAAACTAAAATTTTATTATGATGACTTTGTATCTGTGAAACAGATTTTCGTAAGCAGGTAGGTACTTTAGGAAGGAAATTACCGAATTTTCTGAAAAAATTTTGAAATTATGGTTGAGTTTTTCCCGCTGTCATGGTAAAACTCAAGGAACATGCAACAATGTGGAATATTTTTTATGTCAAAAAAAACTTTAATATGCCTAAGATTGGAAAATTCATCGTGTATCATTTCTTTTCTATTATTCTAGCAAAAAGCAGTCATATATAATAACTACTGTAGACTCTCACTAATCCGGCACTATTAAAAACTAGAGGGTGCCGGATTATTGGAATGTTCGGATTTCATAATAAATAAAATAAAGCATTTTATAAAGGGAATACAACGTATTTGTGTTCATATTGTAGACGTTTTTTATAAATGTAACATATCTCACAATTATATTATTTTAAAACTATTTTAAAATAATCCTTACTTGAGGTCTGTTTTTGTGAAATTTATATGGGGATGACGCGGGCTGAGTGTGCCGGATTATTCGACGTGTCGGTCTATTAAGTGCCGGATTAGTGAGATTCTACTATACTTTTAATAACCAAATATTTCTTAAAACTACAGAATAAAAGAAAGATTTGCGTCATGCATATTGTTTGAAACGTTTTGTTTTTAAATAATTAGGTAAATAGTGCTTAATTAAATTAAACTAAACAATTAGCACATATTTTTGATATAATTTTCCCAAGAATAAGTTTTAGTTTTATTCAATGTAAATACTTTTTTTATTGGTCACCGTAACACAGATTATAATCTACTAGCGACCCGCCCCGGCTTCGCACCGGTGCAATGCTGATACTAAATACACTACAGAAAAACTGTTATTATTATACATATAAACCTTCCTCTTCAATCACTCTCCCGCCTCCGTGGCTCAGTGGTAAGCGCCATGCGTTTAGCGCCGGAGGTCCTGGGTTCGAATCCCGGGGAAACAAGATTAAAAAAAAAATTGTTTCGGTCGGGCAGGGCACAGAAGGCTGATCACCTACTTGCCTGTAAAGAAAAATGATCAGTGAAACAGACACATAAATGGGTCAGACCCATGCCCCACTAGGGGACTCGGGAATTCACTTTTTCTTCAATCACTCTATCTATTTAAAAAAACCGCATCAAAATCCGTTGCGTAGTTTCAAAGATTTAAGCATACAAAGGGACAGAGAAAGCGACTTTGTTTTATACTATGTAGTGATATTTGCTAACTCTTGCTTACATCCACTTCTTATATCCTGCGAGCACCAGTGTGTCATATTCACATATTCAAATTGCAAGGCATATGTAGGCGTTTCCTCCATTAGAGACAATGGTTTAACCACTTGGCCTTTGTCGCGCTAAATTAGTTAATTGTTAGTGCATTATACCGAGAACAATGGTCATTCTGAAGGAAATGATTCATTTATTCTTCAATTTATTAATATGATACATCGATACCGTGAGGCTATTATAAGTATAACAAAAAAATGTTTTCAATACCATAATGACGTGATGAAAATAAGTTTTATTAGTGAAATATAACTTGCAGCCAAAGAAGCTAGTAGAAAAGAACTTGTTTCCACCTTTTTTTTTTACTTGGGGAAATCCGTTTCCAGACCCCCGCGCCGGGGCAAGTAATGGTGACGCGGGGAGTGTGGGGGTCGAGGCCGGGAAGTGCAATGGCCCCCATACCCACTAAAATCCCAGGCCCCTGCACATCGCTTAAAGGGATCATACCCCTAAGTGATCATCCTTTATTTTTTTTATTTTTTGGACGAAATTTTTTGTTTTTATTTTTTTATAATGTGGCATTAAAAAATACATACAACCCAAATTTTTTATCACCAACCCCTGCTTTTTAGAAATTATTTATATGGCAAATCAACGTTTGCCGGGTCAGCTAGTAGGTATATGTATATTGTATATATTTAAAGGAATAAGACTGCTTATAGCAGAATGTCGTTAAATTCTACTTTTGTTGTGACTTATAATTTTCCCTTCTTACGGATTAGATTATGTTTTTCTCTCAATAAATATGATAGCATAATTATACACACTCTTGACGCTCGGTTCAAACCTTAATCGAGTTCGTAAAGGCTTTTTACGCATTTTCTCGAAGCGTCAACCCCCTCGCCCTACTTACTTTAAAATGTTTTATCCTAAAACAATATAACGCTAGAATTTTTGTCTGAAAAAATATTTTCACTTATTGCGTTGGTAATTTTATACATCAGGCAGCGGTACGTTGTCCTATATTTAAACCGTTTGTTGGTTTCCTTTTGTTTATCACGAAACAATAAGTCCTTTTGATTATCAAAAACAGGATTTTGTGTCATAAAAAATAGAACCATTTAAATACATACCTACACTAATGTAATAAAGAGTGTGTTTATTTGTAGGTAATCTCAGGGACTACTAAACCAAAAAATACCTATATATCCTTGTTTGATAATAAGGTATATTGACATACATAATATGTATAATAGAATTTAATTTTGAGCCAAATCATTAATATTGGTTAGTGAAAGTTGAAAGAGACTTCTAAGCTAAGTATATAGCCCTTATAACACCGTTTTAATTTAGGCGCGAGGGATACCACGCCAGAGTGGACGGGATTAATATAGTAGTTATCTTTAAATAAAAACCAACGTATCCTTTAAAACATTTTAGCCTTCAGAATGTTTAAAATTGTAAACAAAAATTCAACTTTCCATACGCAGTATGACGTTGTTTATATGCCACATTGTTGCAGTTACGGCAGAATCAATCAAAACTGATTGAGTCACAAATAGACAATTTTAAATATACAACAAACACAGCTTATTATTCTAAACTTTCAAACGACAGTTCAAAAACCACCGTTCAAAGATGGAAAAACCGTGAATTGCATATTGCGCGTTTCGGTTTCAGCCGATGGATTTCCGAATGCTCGAAGTAAAAAGTAGGTCGACAGTGCATCATTGACTGATATCCTGTGGCTGAGGTAGCACATACCATCAAGTGAACCTCATGCTCATCTGTCGATATATATAACATAAAAAAACATATAGAAATAATAAATAATTAGCGGAACTGCGTGTAAGGCACACAGGATTGGAAAACAGAATTCCGCACTTAAAAATACAGTGCATTCGGAGCAATCATAACTCAGCCTGTCAGAACTATTAGTTAACTGTGTTTTGTTGGCATCGTTGGCAGACATGCTGGCAGTTGAGCCAACTAGGTCAACACCCTCGAAACCTATATACATTCAAACATTGTAGAGTTATACATTCATCCTCTTTTGTTTTATTTGGGGAACTTGTTTTTAATCTACAACGAAAGTCTCCTTGGCTCAGTAGTTTGTATACTATAAACGAATATACATTACTTATTTACGTTCTTGTAAATAAGGACAGAGTTACGTCTGCCCCATATACAAGAGCGTTAGATTCTCAAAGTGGCACTAATTATTGTAGCTTTCAAGATTCGGTGAAAGGCCTAAAGAAAATTATGTGTGTTGAAGCTAGTGGCTCAAGACTCAACCCATTAGCCCTTCCTGGCATCTTGAGAAAATTTACTTGGAGGATCAGGTATTCATTTGAATATCCGCTTTTTTATTTCGACATTGAATGAAATAATATATATCTAATCTTAAGACTGATTTATACAGTGTATCTAAGTTTATCTCTGGACAGGCTGAATACAAACACACGAATCAAAATCGAATAGACAGATATAAGGGGAAAAGGAGAGTAACTGTTTAATTATAACAGCGATAAAACTACATATTACGTTTAATCTCACGTCAATGTATTACGTACATAAAATAAATATAATTGCTTTTAAATAAAATCACTTTTCCCGGAATTAAAACGCGATGTACCTATTCATTACAATATCAATTATCCCGACGGATTGCGTGCTTTTTAGCAAGTGTCGTCACCTCAAACTGAACGGTGACAGCTGTCTGAGATGAAATATCACAAAGTTGTCATACTAACGCCATCTATTGTTATTATATTTAAACTTGGGATACTCGCGTTAATAATAGACAATATTATAAAAGCTACTCAAATCTATACATATAATATAACTGTAGAGGTAAAATGTCTGTATATAAAAAAATGCTAAAAACCGAGTCAGGGGGATTTAAGAAGATAAATATAAAAAAACCCATTTTTTTTTAAATTTTTGTTTCTCTGTCTGTTTGTACGGGCTAATCTCCGAAGATACTGAATCGATTTTCATGCAATTTACACAAATATAGCATAGCGCGGGGCAACATATTATTATAGGCTTTGTTTATCGAAATCGGCTGTCGGAAAGAAAAGTTATCATCATTTAAAGGTTACTTTAAAGGCACCATATCAACAAATTGCAACATCAAATGCAAACTGACTCGCGTTGAACTTTTCCGAATTGTCAGATGTCAATAACAGTTTGATATGTAAATAAAATAGTTTTATTATTTCGCCATTTTCAATATGCTTGGAATAGTGGATATGAATATATCATATGAAGAAACCTTGCTCAGCTTAAGATGAAGCCTACGCGAATAAAGTCGCTGGCATTAGCTAGTTATGATATAAATTCAGTATTTTTCAATATGTACCTTTTATTTCAATAGTGTTTGCGGTAAATAACTTAATTCATACTACAAAATTAATCGAGTCTAGACTTTTTAATAGATCCGGACTTTTAGGGCTTAAATAGATCGTTTACAGAGTTAACGACATTAATATAAATTACTCATCTAGTAAAATTCTTGCTACATTTTATATCAGTGTTCACAGAGTTATGATAAAGCGGTTGTTTTGCTGAGGAATCTAGAAAAACTGCACTATACAGTATACATACATATGTATCACGCCTCTTTCCCATTGGGGTAGGCAGATATCACGGAATACTCACTTTCGCTTCTTCCACTTTCATACTACGTCGGTTTCGAGTACTTTTGACCTGGCCCTTTTGAAGAACGTCTCCGATCTGATATTGCACTATAATATACACTTAGTAAATACAAAGTTTATTGGAGTCTAATTAATAAATTTATATAATAATAAAAAAATATATTATATAAAAAAATAATTTTAATTTGAAAGCGCAATTTTAGCGATTTTCCATAGTTGGTAGCACTGCTGGAGCTTTTTCGCATAACCAATATACTGTTTTCTATTTTTTCTATGAATATTATATTACATCATTTATGCTATTTGCATTGTTTCTCAGTAAGAATTGCACTTTACGGTTTTTCCGCTATATAAACGCTGACGAGTTACGACGACTGGTCAAAATTTTGATATTCCTGGTCAATATTTAATGCTAGGGCTTCATAAAAACTACTAAACTACTACACAAAATATCCATGACAAATAATAACGAAACCTGTATATGTTAAGAAGAATGACAGACACGGATAGTAAGACTGCGTAGTGGATAGCAGACATTTATCTTGGATACTTGTTTACGGAGTAAAAATTATGGGATAACTTAATCCATAGTCGATTTTACAAAGATTTACTCGGGCCTAACAGCGGGAATCCCAGCGCGTCACTGGAAATCCTTACAAATGGCCGCCCTATGAGAAGGGTTGTACCTACTGATTACACAGATTTGGCTTAAATGTAGTATTAATAAATAAAAATAATAAATTATTATTGCTTTTTTATATTAAACTATAAAGTAAACAATATGGCACATGTTGTGTGCACTATCTAACTTATAATATGTAAAAAACTAAAACAATATTTTACATAATTAATGTGCTTGCGACTTCATCTGGCTCAGGAACTCAACAATAGATATTTTTTTATATTTTAATTTAAACTCATTAATGATCTGGCCGGCCATTCTTAGCCAAATTAATAGTATTATGGTCTTTCAAGGCAATAAAGCTAAGCCATTCACCCTTTTTAGGACATTCCAGCACATAACGGCTAATTAATGATAAGTAGGTATACATGAGAATAATATAATTATTATTCTCATGTATACACATAATTATATTATAGTATGAATTTTAACTTTGTAAATCCTAGTGTTCCAGAAATTCAAATTAATACTAACTCATTTCAGACCTGACAATTGAATTATGTAGCAAAACAAAATTACCTTTCCATTCTTGAATTTTCTTTGTTTAAATGGTAACATTAAAAAGTAAAAACCTAACATTCGAAATTTAATACAACATATTTTTGGGCTTTTTCATGATAGTATAGTGTTAAACATAATACACTAGTTTCCATTATTATCTATTTTTGGGCCTTTTCTACTTCTATTCCATCTTTATTTTTTTTAAACTCTAAAGGTTTTATCGACAAACCGTATAGGCTTGCTTTGTAATGTATAAACAATACTACTGAAAAATTTCATCAAAATCCGTTCACAAGTTATTGCGTGAAGGAGTAACACACATCCATCCATCCATACACACATCCATCCATACATCCTTATAAACTTTGACATTTATAATATTAGTAGGATACAAAAAAAAAAAAAACTTCTTGGTATCACCTCTCAATTCCATGATATTGGAGCTTTTCAGTCTTGGTCTGAACTCTGAAGTACCATTTTTTTCAAATATGTACAGTAGGTACTAAAGTACATTAAAAAAACACAGAACTTACAACTAAATAGGTTAAACTTGTTTTGTATTATAATTTCCATCTATCAGTTTGATATAACTATACGTTATAGTACCTATATTCAACTGATAATACAAATAGTTAATCAGATTGAAATATTTGTTCTGCTTTTGTAATCTTTCGGGCAATAAGCCCCATTGATGAAGGTTATCCAATTATATGGTCACTCACACAATATGAATAGCGGTCATGCTCCATTGAATCTTGTTCAGGAGCGGTCGTTTTTGTATGGCAAACCTCGTGATAGATTGTGTGTATAATACTACAAGTAACCTTATTCCAAATTGAAATAAATGCAGGTTCCGAGAATCACATACATAATATACATAATATGTATATATACCGGACATTCAAATTATCTGAGAAACACCTGAGAAAAACATTATAGATGGGCTCGTTGGCGCGTTCGGTAGAACACCTGCCGCGCGCATCGATTGGTCGTGGGTTCGAATCCCACCTGGAGAACATTTTTATAATTTTCTGTAAGCATGTCTTCTCCTCGTCTGGTAACTTCGGGCATTGAATGGGTAGGAGGGATATCGAAATTCCGACCGGGTAATGAACCACCGGTAATAGTTGGAAAAACCGTAAAGTGCATATTGCGCGTTTTGGTTTCAGTCTATGGATTTCCGAATGCTCGAAGTAAAAAGTAGGTGGATAGCACATCATTGACTGATGTTCTGTGGCTGAGGTATGACCTTCCATTAAGTGAACATCATGCTCGTCTGTCGATATCTAACATAAATATATCTACGAATAATAAATTGAAATAATAAGTAAATTTGAATTAAAACATGCCAACATTGGCATTTATTATTTATTAAGAAATAAATAAATTGGAGTATAACAATAAAATCAATCAAATAATTGCAGTATCTTATTAATGACTCTACAATGTTTATAGGTATTTTATGCGCGGCGTATGGAGCCTTTAGATTTTACGGTCTATTAAGGTTTGAAATATTAGGTTCAAAGGACTAATATTAAGAACAATATTACTACTATTAGCTTATATTATAAATGTCTAATAACACAATAAATCGGGAGAAAATAGAGTTGGTAATAGCTTTATATCTCATTTATTGCAATTACCGGAATAAATAAGAAATCTGTGGGTTGGAGTAAAAAATACGACATCCTTTAAGAACAGCTACATAAAAATTATTGTTTGTTTCAAACTTTAAGTGATATTATTATGATTTGAATCAGTATAACGGAAGTGAAGATTAACTCTATGATGGATATTGAGTCAGTTTAAAATGTTGGTATATTATTCGATATAATCCATGTATTTTTTCAATATTAAATATGTAACAGAACATAAATATTTTAAAACGTGTGTTAGTAATTGAAAATCTCGTTGACGCGTTTGGTAGAACATTTACCTTGCGGATCGATAGTTAGCGGGTTCGAATTCCGTCGGGATAACATGTTTATAATTTTCTATAAGCATGTCTTCTTCACGTCTGATTATTTCGGGCATTATGTGGGTGGCAGAATATCGAAATTCCGATCGGTAACAAATCACCGTTCATAGTAGAAAAACCGTGAAGTGCACATTGCGCGTTTCGGTCTCAGTCTATGGATTTCTGAAAGCTCGAAGTAAAACTCACCTAGCATCAAGTTAACCTCATACTCGTCTGTCGATATCTAACATAAAAAAAAATCAATGAGAAATATCGAACCACTAACGCTATCTGTGAATGGCTGATAGCCCATTCACGGATAGCGCATTTCGGTTTCCATGTATGAATTTGTATTTGTCAAGTAAGAAATAAATCAACAACGCATCACGAAGGTACTTACGTTCGTCCATCATTATCTATACTAATATTAAGATTTAAGATTTGTATTTTTGTGTGTTATGAATAAACTCAAAATTTACTGGACCGATTTTTTTCTTTTCACCAATAGAAAGCTACATCATCAGCGAGTAACATATGCTATTTTTTGTGTATAGTACATCTACATTGCACCCGTGTGTAGCCGGGGCGCGTTGCTAGTATGAGATAAAAAACTTAAAACATTAATACAATAATAACCTATCAATTTTTTTTATTCTTTGTGGTATACGTAATATGTATGTTATAAATAAATTGCACTGTGATTTATGCTCTAACCAGAATTTCCTTGTTTCAGATTGGTCATAATGGCGGACGTGTGGAATGACACCGAGAATATTGCATCCAACGTCACACCTAGCGAACTGTCTAAGTGAGTGAAAAATATTCCAACTTATTTGTTTCAGATATTTCGTCACAAGAACGTGAAAAGTTTTGTATGCTCTAGAGCAAAGTTCCTCAAACTTTTTTCCCTTTGTTTGTTACGATTTAACTCAAAAACTACTCGACCTATATTAAAAATTACTACATTTTCAGCGAGTAACACAGACTACATTTTTTTTTGTTTTGTTACTTAGCTAAAAACTCTAAGCTTGGAATAACTAATAGATTCAATCTCCATACACATTTTAAAAAAGGTTCGGGTCACTATTTTTGCGTTTATAATAACAAACATCTACACATATCAACATCCTAACATCCAAGTTTTTTTTTTTTAATAAGTTAACAAAATTAGAAAAAGTGAATTCCCGAGTCCCCTAGTGATCATGGGGCAGACCCATTTCTGTATCTATTTCACTGATCATTTTTCTTTACAGGCAAATATGTGATCAGCCTTCTATGACCTGGCCGACTGAAACTATTTTTTTTTTAATTCGAACTCAGGACCTCCGGTGCAAAAGCGCTAACCACTGTACCACGGAAGATGTCAAACAATTAAGTATTAATATAAAAAAATCTCCGAGATTAACACATCTGCAGCGCCATACTTAACACTAAAAACGCCAATAAAAACGAGTGTATTTCATTTTAATCTTCACAATTATTTATTCTTTTATTTAAAACGTACATTCTTAGTTAAACAAAGCGTGCGAGCTATTGCTTTATTCAAATTGCGTTATTCAACTACACGCGTATAGAATGTCTCTATACAAGTTTGCTCTTGTGGTCTTACTAAAGGAAATCCTGTTAAACCTTGTGTGGGACACTTTTGTTAGCAATGCCATTCTGAAAACCGACGCATGGTAAAGAAAACCAGATTTGAATATTATTTTTATTTAAAAACTTATAGCTTTGCCTGAACCATTGTATTTTTGTATAGAAATTCACTTTTAGATTCTTTTACATATGATTTATTAATAGCATAGTTACTCGTGGTTATACCGTGAAAGCGTAAGAGTTACTATGGCGTTAATAAAATTAGAATTTTCAATTGTATCAAATATTAGCGTGTATTTTTAAAAATTCTTACATAAAAAATCAATAAAAATCTATTACGTATATAATTTAATATTTGTTTTGTATTTTTCAGATTTTCACCGGGTCTTCTAACCTTCGCAGCTGTAGTGACGGGTTTTATTATGCTCATAGGCCTTTTTGGAAACCTTCTCACTGTAGTCGCTCTACTGAAGTGTCCTAAAGTGAGGAATGTGGCAGCTGCTTTTATTATTAGGTGAGTAAACATAAAACAAGGCTTAGCACGATTAAGAGTCGGGACTCCTGCGATCTGTCTTGAAAGTTAGTCTTAATATAATTTTATAGTTTTTTTTAATGTTAGATATCGACAGACGAGCATGAGGTTCACTTGATGGTAGGTCAGCCACTGAACATCAGTCAATGTTGCGCTGTCGAGTTACTTTTTACTCTGAGCATTCGGAAATTCATACATTGAAACCGAATCGTGCAACACTTCACGGTCTTTCCATCTATGAACGGTGGTTCGTTACCCGGTCGGAATTTCGATATTCCTCTCACCCGTTTATTAATGCGCGATGTGACCAGACGTGGGGAAGACATGCTTATAGAAAATTATGTGGTGAGAATCGAACCCGCAACCCATCGGTGCGAAACGTAGGTATTCTACCAAACGCGCCAACAAGCCCGTCATAGTATAGGCAAGGCTTTTTACTTTTGATCGAACCTTTCCATTACCTTCAATATACAATAAATCGCAGGCTATATCAAAAAATATTTACTTTACAATCTCACAACCGTACGGATCGTTTCTTCTCGATCATTATATTGTAAAGAATGGAATTCCCTACAGTCGTTCATCTTCCGACTAAACAAACTCGCTCCATCTAGGGCCGCGTTATCACTTGCCACCAGGAGAAATAGCGGTCAAATAGTGTAGCTCGTAATAGCTATTCGTATTGTATCTCTTATATTAGTGAAAGAATTTTCAAATCGATTTCATTATCCAGAGATCTTGTTCAAAAACTAAACATAACAGACTTTGCCTTTTTATTATATTAGTGTAAATAAGTATTGAAAATAATAAAATTGCATGGTAACTTATTCCGATAATATTATCGAATCGACTACTTTTTACATATTACAAAGTCGTGTAAGAAGTTCGTCTATGTCCCGAATAACTATTAAAATATCAAAGAAATTCTAAAACAAAATTAATTTTAAAATAAATTGGGTTCGGAACTCCGCCATCATCAGCAATTGACAGCTACGAAAAATACTTAATTATTTCACTGATAATATGATCTTTTAATAAGTTCGAAAACCAAATACAGTCATCATCATCGAATCAGTAATAATAATTAAAAAAAAACGATGGTGTGAATATTCGAAATTTGAATCCATAAGGATGTAGGATTTGACCCATAAGGTTCTAGCTGCGTCATCCTCTCAGAATTGTAAAGATGCCATAACATGGGAGATGACAGCGTACTTTATGAAGTCTTCACATCATTCCTGTGGAAATGGGTCAAACATGACGAGCAGTAATTAAACATTTTAGAGGGGCTTGTACTGTGTAGGTTGTTTATTGTATACTCACACGATAGTACCGTAAAAGCGACAATGCGTCGTAAAGTACTTTTATAAACGAGTTAACCTAATTCAGTAACGTTTATATCATAATACAGTTTAAATGCTAACTTAACTATACTAGTAAATATTTTGTTAGATTTGATTGTATAAACTGGCTACAGATATAAAATATTAGGGATAATCCAACAGTGAAATACGGGTAAATGGGTATGTATTACTTTCTTTCGGGCTTTCACATTCTCTAGTTAGGTGTATAAAATTATATAAATTAATTATTATTTCTGGGATATTTTGGATACGAGCATTTTAAGAGATAACACGAAAATTGAGAAAACCAAAGTTAGAGAGGTCATCAAGTACCTCTGCCTGATGGTTATTAAAAATAAAGAGTAATAGTAATAGTAAGTTATAAAGAGTAGTAGTTACATTGATATAATATAAAATTAATAGTTACAAATTATTTACGATAAATAAAATAAATTGGTTTTTGCAAGAATTTTTTATTCATATTTTGTTACTTATACATTTTTAAGCTTGTTTGTAGATAAAACGCTCAAATATCAGAAAAAGTTATGTATACAAGGACTACGTGACCGCGGGACATACATTTATTATGTCTGCTGAGATGTTTTTTGCATTATAACGTAAACCTACACAAACAGCAGTGTAGAGCAAAAAACATTTAAGCAAAAATCCTAACCCCGCTTGACCCCGTTTCTAACATGTTTCTTAGGCTCTAATACGTTAGTATGATTAGTCTTATTTTTAATAAGCGCTTTAACAGCTAAATATATTCACATTTACCTACTTAAAAATATTTTCAGTCTATGTATCGCGGATTTCCTCTTCTGCGCGATGGTGCTTCCCTTCGCGATATCAGGCTTCTGGACGCGTACGTGGTCTCATGGAGGAGTGCTCTGTAAACTGGTGCCATTTCTCCGCTACGGCAATGTCGGCGTCTCTCTTTTGAGTATTGCACTCATTACTTTAAACAGGTGAGCTCTCTCATATTCCATGTTTAGAATACATTTGACATACGATTTTATCGTTATGTTCTTGAACGTTTTACAGGAAGTATGGTTATGGGCGGAAGTTTTTTCAATGTTTGAAATTTACAAATGGAACACTTCCTCGTTTAAGGCCGCCTGTGCAACTGTAAGCCCTTTTGTGAGAAACGGCGATCACTTACCATCAATCAACCCGTTTGCCTTGTCTTGTAAATATTATAGGCAAATTCAAATTCAAAGACGAAAACGCCAAATATAATTTAATGTTGATATAACAGGCTTGTGAAACGTTATAACTTCTGAAAATATCAATTTTAATGCATATTTTATTTTTATTCATATTTTCTGTATAGGTCTCATAACGTTATATTCTTTAAAAGAATACATTTAAAGTAAATCAGCTTTATAAACATTAAAGATCAACAAATTCGAATGATAAAAAATGTCCTAAATGTATTAAGAGTTAAGACAGAAATTATATTTTTCCATTACATACTTAGGTAACATTGTCAAATGCATAACGTAGCGTGAATACAACCTTCCTCATTAAGGCTACTACAAGGTAAATAATGTTGTCCGGATTTGTAGGTCAAGACCGATCCGACCGTCCGGTCAATCTGTTCTATCCAGAACTACCCATACATAATAATAACTATATTATATAACCTACCCATACATAATAATTCAATATTTCTATATAGTATTTTTGTATGTTATGAATAAACACAAAAACTACTGGATCGATTTTAAAAATTCTTTCACCAATAGAAAGCTACATTATCAGCGAGTGACATAGGCTTTTTGTTTATAGTACATCTACATTGCACCCGTGTGAAGCCGGGATGCGTTGCTATCAAATGTATTATATTAAATAATAAAAGTGAAATTGAATTTTTACAAGAAAATATTCCGAAGACCATAGACCATAGTACCTACCATCTTTAAGGATCTTGTTCTGTAAAATATACTTCTTCTGTAGAATATACTTGATAGAACTTTAAAAAATTTAATTTATTTCATAGTGGCTGGTGAAACGAATATCATTTGAAATTTATATCTTTACCTAGTGATATTTCAGTTCGTATCGTAATTGAATTGCACCTGTAAAATATATGTGGGGATTACCTGAAAGCAATTTAGCCGTCGGGAACAGCTGACGAAAATACTCGGTGTCGCAAAGATACCGTGGAAAATATGTTTCTTACACCTGCCCGATTTGATTAAGATACCAATATTTTTGATATACCTACATCTGATTGGAAATTCAATTGTTTTTATCAGACTTATTTATGATGTGAATATAAAATTGTACTGAAAGGTCGGAGTATATTTATATGTTTATACTTGAGTGCGCGTTGGCTAGTACCTACCTTGCGTTCCGATGGTTCACAAGTTACTGGGATGATTTGTTTACATTATGTACTTGTCTGTAAACTTGTTTTCCTTACGCCAAGTGTGACCAGCACTCGAACATGAATATGGGCAGTCGTCGAACCACCCTTTCGGTGACCACACTGAATTGCCAATAAAAAAGCGTGTTCATATTATAATTCTCCAGTAGATGAGAATCTAGAAGAGAAACTATTAAAAATTTCCAAAACACTATTTCGAAATTTAATAGCATTTTTGAATATAACTTTCATCATTTCAGAAAATGTTTCGGAGCTTCACATAACGACCACAGTTTTCAACTTCTATAATATAAATACATACCTATACCAGACAGCAAAGTACTGAAATACCTCGTTAGTCCTTTTCATATAATTTCACGTCGAGAACGTTGGACACGCTCGTGACTTCTCAAATTATGACTTAAAAAGAATTTCGTAAACTAAGTTCCGTCAAAATATTTGAAACGAACTAACGGTGACTTAAGTTTGTACATGGTTTTATATACATATGTACATTGTACATACATCACGCCTCTTTCGCATTGGGGTAGGCAGAAATCACCGAATTTCATATGCTCCGATCCTTGCATATCACTTTCGCTTCTTCCACTTTCATCAATGCTTTCATACACACTCGTCGATTTGATATGAGTTTGATAGTTTTTTAATTATATTAAGCTATTATAATACAAAATCTATAGATTAATAAAATTAGTATGATAAAATATTGCCCCAGTTAGTTTGAAACCTATAGATGAAATTAATTTTAGACTTATGTTCTAAGTCGCGCCGAAATGTTTGTTTCTAAAAAAAAAAAAATATGTTTTATAAAGATCTATAAATGTAACTGGTATCTATTTGATTCATAAAATTATGAAAATTCATTTTACATTTTAGTCAGTAAAATAATACTGTATTTTTTAGATTTAAGTATAATTTGTGTTCAGATGAACTAAATAAATCCCACAACAATAAATACGAAAGATTGTGAAGTGGTGAAAATATGTTTATATGTATATACTTATATAGATAGAACATTCTTTTTGGATAACTAAAACCTACTAAACCGATCATTTTGATAATTTCGTAAGTATGTACCTATAAGTCAGATTAACATATTTGATATTTTTAAAAGGGACCATCCAGCTTATAAAAATGCATACTTGATACATACATCTTTTATTTTAACTCGTTTTAAGAACCTTTTGATATAGCTAGTATAAATTATTTAATTAAATTAAACTATAAATAAACAAACAGCTCCAGTCATCTATTACCTTCGTTAGACAAATAAGATTCAGGTGGCATTCGTTGTAACTTGTCTAATATAACTAAGTTTTCGTATAAAATCCACGCGGACAGACAGCTGACGTAGAAGAAATTAATAAGCAGCGTGGATAATAAATCAAGCAACGTAACTAATACGTGTATAGGCGGGTTTGTTAGGGCATTGAGTTGCGTTTCGATGGGTCACGGAATCGAATCCCGCCGGGACGACTCGTATCGATAGTTAAAAGGTAATAGGGTACCCATAGCCGACAAATATCAAATTTTTCAGTAGAGCAGTTTATATTTCACTAAGTTTAAAGGGCACTTCGAAAATTTATTTTTAACCGACTTCAAAAAAGGAGGAGGTTCTCAATTCGTCTGTATGTTGTTTTTTTTTTGTATGTTTGTTACGCGGTAACTCCGCAAGAAATGGATGGATTTGGATGATTATTTTTTGTTTGGTAGAGGATATTTCAGAGGTGGTCCCATATAATTTATCGGCATTGGTTTGGTACTTCAAAACCACAACTTGCACTAAAAAGTAAAAAATAATATTTTAATTACTTCAAAGCATTATTTATTACCAGTTATTTTTGGAGTCGGTGCTAGCCAAGAAAGACAGTTTAATCCTGCTTTTGCAAAAAGTTTTGGAACTGTATGAAGCGGCACCGATTTCAAAAATTACTGGTAATAATTAGTTTTTAGTGCAAGTTGTGGTTTTGAAGTCGGTTTTTGTTTATTTGCTTAAAAATAATTTTGTTTTGGGCATATGTGACAAAAACTCGTCGTAGAACCATGGGAATGTGCGCATTCAAAAGAGCAGACAATGTTAAGTAGGATGGCATTCATAAGTCATTTTCGACCAAAATGTCGCTTACCTTTTAACCATCGCGTCGGTATGTATATTACTGCTTTTGTGTATCACGTCTCATCGCTTCGGACATTAAATTGGTAAAGAAATACTAAAAATTTCTACCGGGCTACGGACCACTTTTATAGATGGAATTACTATGAGCCACATACTGCGTAGTAAAAAATAGGTTGACAACGCATCATTGACTGATGCTCTGCGGCTGAGGTCACCTATCATCAATTGCACCTCGTGTTCGTCTGTCGCGATTTAATGTTAAAAATAAATATTACGTTACCAATAATGTTTTCCATCGATTAATAAAAACGTCAGGGCATGAGAAATGATGATGACTCCATAAATTAATTAAATGATTTTTAAATTTCAGATACATAATGATCGCACATCACAGCTGGTATTCACGAGTATACCGCAAGCATAACATAGCTCTTATGATAGTTTTCTCCTGGATGTTCTCCTATGGAATGCAGATACCGACCCTCATTGGAATTTGGGGTAAGATGAATACAAATTAGATTTCCAAAGGTCTTGCAACTTGGATTTTATGAATCAATTCTTATACCAAGAAATCAGTTTCATCAGTTTTACTTCCTATATTTTATGAATAACTGCAGGAATGGACAAGTATTATAACTTTTTCATTTACGAAAGAAAATTCATTGAAGAAATGTCAATAATAATTGTTGCTTGTCTATTTTGATTACGCTTTTTTCTATTGCTATGGCAAGTTATCCGTATCTTTTTTCATCATAAACTGCGTAAATTCGTAAAATACGTTTTACCGGGAGAAGGTATAAATAGAATATTTAGATAATTTTGTTAAATATTTTTGACATTATTTGGCTTTTTATAAATATCTATTTAATCTTGATTTGATATATTTAAAAAAACGTATTTTTAGAATTTAACGAAATATCTAAGTTTTAATGATACTTGATACTGATTTCGTTTTTACCAACTGTTCAAGGAACATTTATTGAAAAAAATATTTGATCATAATATAGCTGGTATCTTGACCTATTATTTTTCTTGTTCCGTGCTTGACCTAAAATCCTCCTCAAGTAATACATTAAACTAATTTGGGTAATAACGGCGAAAGCATAAGATTTTTAAATTTCGTATATACATATATTTAAATCACAAAATATTTATATTTATTTATATATTCAGTCTAATTGTAGAAAGTGGCAATTCGTTATTAAGATATGGATCGTAAAGTTATCATAGATTAATTGAAGTTTGATTAACTACAGTTAAATCCTCTTGTGCTTTATATGACCAGCTCTGATCCAAACTTTGTAGACAGATAACGGACGCCTATTAAGCAGAAACAGCCTATCAAGCTTTACTAATTTCATTTAATCACCAACACCCCCTAAGGCACGCCAGGGACACATTTACATTTCAACAGTTTGCAATTTATTTCGATTCTCATGCGAGTTCTGACGATTCTGCGGCGGTTCCAGAACTTGAGGAAATTTGTTTGTAACGAGCATTAATCTTAACTTTGATTATCATAATGATTTAGAAAGTTAAAATATATTTTTTTTTTTAATTTAATAATAAAATAATACCTTATTATAACATTTAAAATAGTTCGAATAATAGAAAAATATACATTCAAATATTAACTACAAACTAAAGTCCTACCTCTTAATTAAACATTTAAAAAACGCACCTACCTTAATAGAATAAGTACATAAGTATTGTAAAATTTCAAACTAAAACAATATTTAAATACGTGAAATGTTTCCTGAATAGTAAATATAATTGAAATATTTCTTTAAGCAATACATCAACACCACATTGGAATTATATTTGTATCTTGATCTTTGTCTGTTTTCAGGTAAATTTGACTACGACTCAGAATTAGGCACATGTTCAATAGTGCCTGATGAAAACGGACGCTCAGCAAAAACCGCGCTCTTTGTCATCGCATTTATTGTTCCAGCCTTACTTATTTTCATTTGTTATGCAAGGATATTTTGGGTAGTACACAGGTAATTAATACTTTACCAAATTTATTATACATCAAATATATTTTTTATTAAAACTTTAATCACGTTTAAAAGTTTCCACTTGGATTGTGTAATTAAATAACTTTCCCGCCAAAGCTTACAAGTTTGACAGTTGACAGGTTCCCCTAAACAGAGTCGCAAGGGAAAATTATGTGAATTCTGTTTTTGAATTTCTGGTGAATCTTTTATTACAAACTTCCTTATTTAAATGAACTTTATTATTTATTGTAAGAGCTAGAGACGACAAAAAAATATTAATACGTGATTCCTTCATTTTATCGTTTTTATACATTTTTATTGTAGTGGATAGTTATAGAAAAAAAACAAAAAAAACGTAAATGCGTAATACAAGGTTTTAATTTTCTAGATACATATATAAGGAAAACGAGTAAATTTATTTGTATCAAACGTCCCTCTTCCTTATCTTTATGGGGCGAAAATAAATAGCCGCTGAGGTTTTCATGCTTTATTTCATTTTACGGCATCGTAAAATCGCTTGGCTATTTTATCTATAGAAATCATTTAAAGCTCCTTTGTCACGCTATTAAACTAACAAAATATGTCATTGTATGGATGTCATGTGAAGCGTAAACCAATAAAGATTATATTCAGACCTAGTTTTTCCAAGGTAGTAATGATAGGGTTCCCTGAATCTGAACTTCGAACCGACACAAAAAAATTAAAATCGAAAAATGCAGAAATTGACTCTCGATTTTAGTTTATCTAAGTTACAATGAAACGAGTCGATCGTTTTTGGTAATAAAATTACATTTTATTTAATATATTTTTAATACCTATTGTATGAAACATTTATTAATTAAATTACTTTTACCGGATAAATAATAAATCGCGTTTTAATTCTTTTTTTTAATTTAAATGTATTTGAATCAAGAGTCACATAGTATTTTTAAAAAATTATATGCATCAAAAAATTGCAAGGAGATTTACAAAGACGTAGGTTATTACAATAATGACTCAATTAATACTTATCGGTATTGGTTTATTTCAGTTCGGAACAGCGCATGCGCGAGCACCATAGATCACAGACCAGTCAAGGCACACTCAATAATGGCAGCGACAAGCGATCCACTATCAAAGATACGCGCGAAACTAAGGCCAGGCGGAACGAATGGAGGATTACTAAGATGGTGCTCGCCATATTCTTGTCGTTTCTAGTCTGCTATCTGCCAATTACCATTGCGAAAGTTGCTGATAGTCATGTGCATTATCCTGGTAAGATTTTATTAATATCACTTTGAAGGCTTGATGAAATGCTATAAATGATATCAATATACAATACCATAATTGGTACGCCGTACGGGATCGTTCGCGTTTCGGTGTCGGCCTATGGATTTCCGAATGCTCGAGTAAATAAAAGGTTGACAGCGCATCATTGCTTGATGTCTTATGTCAGCAGCTAACATTGAGTGATCCTCATGCTCACCTGTCACATAAAGTTATTATTACTATTGTAACCGAGTCTTTGTAAGCTAAACCATTGTTGAAAAGAGCGTCCATGGAGTTTCTTGCCGGTTCTTCTCCATGAGACCCACTTTTTGGAACCGTGCAACTAGACGTTTCATAAGAGCCTGCAAAGGCCTATTTGAAATAAAAAACTTTTGATTTTGATATAATAGCCACAAGCAGACAAAATTGTAGACAACTAAACTTTATTATTAATTAGAGATCTTCTGCGACACTGGCTTCGCACAGATGCAATATAGATGTAGTAAAAAATTAAAAAAAAAAGTAACTCGCTGATAATGTAGCTTTTTATTGGTGAAAGAATTTTTAAAACTCTACTGGACCGTAGGGCTATTCACGATCATTCGAAATCGATCCGCCCGGAAAGCTGCGCTCTCCCACTGACAGTTGTTTCGTATTTACCGGATATGAAAATGGTATTCACAATTCCCATAGGATTGGGCATCGGCATTCTTCGGGAGTTTCCGATTAGAATCTTAGTATAAAATGATAGAAAGCTTGATATATCGGTACGAAATCTTGTAATATCGGAACGGAAAGTTTTCGAATGATCGTGCAGTACTTTTCAGTTAAATCGTAACAAACGCACAAATCTTTCCTCTTCATAATATTAGTATTGATTAACTATCGAATACTGTTCTTTTATTTTATTGACAATTCCCATTCCCGTTTTAAATGGATTCTACCAGTATCCCCTGGCTATGTTATGTATATTATAGTATGCAATTATATAAATTCCGTAAATAAAAGTAACTTTAACCTATTTCTTTCAGTATTCCACGTCGCTGGCTACCTCCTCCTCTACGCAAGCGCATGCGTGAACCCA
This sequence comes from Anthocharis cardamines, assembly GCA_905404175.1. Lineage (NCBI taxonomy): Eukaryota > Metazoa > Arthropoda > Insecta > Lepidoptera > Pieridae > Anthocharis > Anthocharis cardamines. The sequence goes on from FR989964.1 coordinate 8,144,739, forward strand.
ATCATCTACGTGATAATGAACGCGCAGTACCGGGCTGCGTACGCGGCGGCGCTGTGCTGCCCCCTGGCGCGACTGACGGGCCTCACCAGCGGTGCGTATCCCTCCTCGCCCGCATGCCACCAAGTCAGAAAAACCGAGCGCACATCTGCGCTCCCCTCCTATATACGAACTTGAAGGTACCATCGCATGATGCTCTCATTCGGCGAATTCGTTCTTCTCACTGCGGCCTTTTCACTGTCTTATGTAATACACTTGAATTATCTTTTATGATGCCATAACATAGAGTAAGATGTGTTTATGCCTTATGGTAAGTGTTACCATAAACAAATGTATGCCTCCTGATTCGAAAATTAACAATACTTTTTTTTTTAAATTGTATTAAATTGATATTCCACTTTTCCTTCAAATTTTGTCGCTGCCACATTAAAAAAATATATATTTCCCGCACTTTTCCAATCTCAACTATGCCTCTTACATAGCTCATCTCACAACAAACTTAATGGCTACAAACAACTACGGATACTCTTAAAGCAGTGTTATTGCTGTGTCTTAAAGAGAGAACGTGACAGCGCCATACATCTATCTCATTTTGTCAAGGACTCCTGCAGTAATACTGCTTTAAGCGGTAGCGGAACAGGTCACATTGACGCCAATAACTAGTATCTCATTATTTTTAGAGAAATGGAACGAGCGTCACGGGTACAGCTTCAGCAACACACGAACGGTGCTCAGCCAAGTGTCATTGGGAGAGTCCAGAGCGGACCCTCGGGGAAGTTCTACGCCGGGCAGATAAGCCCACGACCGACGGGATCGCTGGCCAGCTGCCGCAGCATCGGGCCCAAAACTGAACTCACCGGCCTTGCGGGCTCGTTTCGAAATTTAAAAACTACGAGATTTGAAATCGACCAACAAATCGGAAAGTCGTAACAGTTTGTCGTTCGATTATGACGTTCCAAATTTAAATTTTACGCCAAAAGACAATATTGTAATCTCAGGAAATCTTTTGAAATCCGTCCATAACGAGCGACAAGCTGATTATGCATTTTTTATTAATTAAATTATTGTAAATAAATAACTGACTATTTAAAGTTTTTTTAAGTGTATTTAAATAATAATATAATATGTAATATATTGCATAATACATACATGAATTTAAGGGCAAGCTGGTAATGAATAGTTTGATAGCATTCCAAGAATGAGATTATTTGCTATTAAATATCTTTACACATTCCATTGTTACTCGCTTGTACCGTTTAAGCGAAAAATGTTGATATTATCTTATTAGGCCAAAGACTAAATATAAAATCATAGTTGTTATAATCTGTATATTATTAATATTACGCTCAAGTTACCTATTTTAATAAAACTGGGGAAGTGAATTGTTTGTATGGAGTGAGAACCGATATTTTTATTTTGTAAACTATATAAGTATTATAGATACCGTCATGATTAATTTATTATCAAAAATATATTTTTACCTAAGTGTTTTATGAATTTAGAATTTTAATTTGTAAAATCTATTAAAAATTAGGCATTGCGGTTTTATATAGTTTCATTGTTTGTAATTTAATGCATTCGAATTCTACTTGTCTTCTATTTGCCATATTACCTGTTACTTTTTTGTGATAAAATAAATATAATAAATTTTTTATTATTATGACACACAGGTTTTAATAAATTTATATAAGCGCTATTATTGTCTTATTTTATGAATTATTAATATTAACCATTCATCCAGGATCCAACTTCAGATTCTGATAATTTACCTATTTTTAAATTAATTTTATGAAGTATTCGCTCCAACGAATAGCAATTCGAAAGGATAAAATAAATTATTATAAGAAAAGTAAAGGTATATGATATATAAGACGAAAACCTTAACTTCAAAAAATATTTAGTTTTTCATAATCCGTTATGTATAATGACTATAATGACAGAATAAATTAAGGTATTACGATATGTTTTTGTCCTAATTTTTTATATTAGACGAGGTAAACGGACAACCGCCCACCATCGCATCAGCGGTTTTGAGGATGTTTTGCTGGGTTTATGAACTAAAAAATATTTCCTTCGTGTAATGAGGTAAGTAGGTAATCCATGTGTAGTATACAATATATTATATACATAATAATATAATGTGCCAAAATAATAAAAACTCTCCCAATAGCCTGGGTCGATGTCGATTTTGTCAAATCAGACAGCTTTAGGTCTTTGTGTATTTGATATCTTAACGGTAACTACCTACTAATATATTTCTACTTGAGTGACGTCTTGGAATACGGGCCTGAATCAACGTTTTGATTAAATGCTACCTGCCTATCTCCAAAGCTTTTGCAGAACATTTTCATATCCATATTATTTAAGCTATTGCTTCTATCGCGGGCCTTGAGCGTGGAGACCGAATCCAGAATTTCCGTAACGAAAATAAACTAACACCCCCCACTCCGACCGGCACAGCGGTGATATTTTTTAGTTTTGGCATCTATCGATGAATAGCAGAACTTTTATTAATGACTTTTTGAAATATCACGCTTGTCTCTTTAGTTCAGCAACTCGCCTCTAGGTGGCATTGGTTGTATCGGCGTTACTGCGCATGCGTAATCCCCCTCTTCGCCCCGCAATCTGGTGACTCATGCCTGCTTAAAAAATAAAAGGAAAAAAAATACTGCATAAATAAAATAAATAAATAATTATAATTGCATAAGTTGACAATAGCTTTACCGCGGCAGTCTCCGAGTGCCACACGTCTTTTTTTTTGACACACATTTGATTTGGTATCTTTCTCTTCATTTATAGTAAAGCCGTGCAAAGGCGAGTCGAGCAGCTAATAATTATTATAATCTTCTTAATTAAAAATCAATAGAATAATAATTTCTATTTTTATGTTTCAGTGCAATTTGCTTTAACATACCGCGAAGTTTAATGACCTTATTGGAATTGGCTACTTGACAGTTTTCGGAAAAGTATTTAAACATGTGTAAATGTTCATTTTATGCCTTCCACAATCATCCTTTTCTTAAAATAAGCTATATTTAATTTTTAAAAAATATTTTTTTCTTCATTAATTTGAATTTCGCGCGAAAACTGCGGTTCACGTGACACTTTTAAGTGATGACGTCGCAGCACATATATAAACAAACCGAACTCTCAGCACATTTGAGAGGAAACTTTACAAATATTTTTATTAATAGTATTAAAATACCTAGTTGGAAAATTTACAACGTACAAGACGTGTGCCGTGTCAATGTGTGGAAATACCTACAACCGTTAAATGTACTGAATTTTTTTTAATCCACGTACTTAAATGTTTAAACGTCGAAAGCAGTGGATAAAGTTAGCATTAAATTGCTAATAGCTTGGTGTCTACATTGCAGACAGAGGATTTTAACATATAGAAGAACTATTACTGCAAAAAATAAATAATTTAATAGGATTGTGTCTTATCTAACTGTCAATTATCAAAACAAACCAGGTAGCAAGTTTAAGGATTCATATTGATATAGATTTTTACAAATTTGCTAGAATTTTCTGTTAAAACCTCATACTATACTTAGTAAGAAACTATTAAAATATCTAGATTGTGTTGTTATTGCATGAGCAATGATTCCTGTAGTTAATCAGTAATGGTAAATGGAAATTAAAAATACACTATTTATTATGATTCATGTGTTTTTATTTGGTATTGATATGGACAAATTTGTTTCAAAAAGCCACTAATTCAGACAATAACGTCCGGTTTCTGAGAGGTTAATCAATCTGTTGGTCAACTGACAGAGCAGTTAACTTAATAGTTGAGTCAAATCAATTTGAGTTTCTGAAACGTCAATTAGCGAAAAATTTACTAATTCATGATTAAATATTTGACATGAGATTTGGTTTGATATATATTATTTTTTATGGCCACACGAACATATTTTGTTTAGTTTATCGTTCAACTGTCACTCACAACAACTGGACGCTGTTATGCAATACAGTGTCAACCCACAAAATGACAAAAATTTAAATTTTGATACCAATCGCCTCCTTATGAGCTGGACTACATATTTCAAAAGAGATACATTTAAATCGTTTTAATAGCAAAAATATTGAAAAAACTAACGGGCACGAAAACCTAAAATGTTTAAAATATTTAACAATAATGCACTAAATTCAATTATTTTGATTGCTACCAAGAAAACAATATACATTTAATTTAATAAAATTTACAAAAAAATATATTATTTCTGTTATTTTATAAAAGAAATGTTATAAAACCTGATTAAAACTTCAAACTCAATTTTCTCAAAATGGCAACCGTGTGGGTTGACACTGTATTGCTTAACAGCGTCAAACTAAAGTTTGACAGATAGCGACGTAACCTTACCAACGCCATTAAAAAAAAAACAATATCTTCTGTTTTCTGCTATTTTCTATGCGGTTTAATTATAATTTAATTTTTTATTACTCGAAATTAGCAAGAAATGACATCTCGTAATTAAATAATAATAATTATTATTATTAAACTGTAAAAAGAGAATTTTGAAAGAAAATATAGGAAATAACGCTATTTTAATAATAAATATTTAATAAATATATGATTTTTTCATTTCATTTCCATTGCAAATTAGTTTTACGTAATAGGTACTTCTAATTTTTTAAAAGAATCTTTAAAATTTGTATCAATTAAATAATTAATTCGTCGACAAGCACCGATTACTTAACAGAGCCTTTAATAGTAGATTAAACAATGATTACAGAATAATTAGCGTTTCAGAAACCGAAATGGCATCTGACACACAATTTTGAATTGAAATTTGACAGAATTGTCAACTGATTGGTTGGTCAAATCAAAGTTATTGACAATGCTTTATGCAACCCAATTGTGAGTTGACCAGAGTTTGACAAATGATTAGATTAATTATTTCATTGATTAGCCTCTCAGAAACCGGCCGATAGTCTTCTATGTATTTAGCCAAATCTTCAATCAATACTTGGCAATAAATGTTTGTTATATCATCAATCGGATAATTTATTATTATTACAGTATCACCATTAAAAATCTCATTAGGAAATGCTGCTATCATAGGATACTCCTCACATAATATGAACAGGCAGACATTCAGATTCACATTGCAGATTTTCAGTATTAAATCTGGAGCTCAAATAATAAGAGCGCTGTTTTGTCTTCATAACCATGTTAATGTTTCAGAATTTGGCATTTCTACATTTTTTATTATTCATTTCTATGTTATAAAGTATATAACCTCCGTCTTGTCAGGTATGTAAGGAATTATTATTGTTTCCTGTACCCATTTTTTAAATTAATATGCACTTCAGTGTTCTAGTGTCCGTAGTTTGATGTTTTCTAATAACATTCAGTGGCAGTGCAACTTGGCTCCTCACTTGTATGAGTCCACATTTAAAAAGCCACTGCATGTTTGCAGCATTATTGTGAAGATCTAAAATTAAAAAAAAACACTTCGTATGTATGTAAGCATTTCCTCAATCTTATAACTATTTACACTTTTATAGCCTAAAAATTATTAATATTATCGATTATTATTATTAAATGGTGTATTACTTTGTTTATTCAAGTAAGTACTTACATGGAAGTTTTTGTTTTCCATAACTCTGCAGAACTTAGGATAGCACTAAGAAATTTGCTACTATAAATTCACTACAATTATACTTTGAATATATTTGCACTATCAGATTTTATATATCCTGGCTCCATTTAGTGAAACTTTTCACACGTTAGCTTCAATAAAAACAATAAAATAACACGATATTAATTATCAGACGTTTTGTTTACATGTGCAATGACATCATAAGCATCATACGATGTTCAATCACGGCCGCCCCCGTTTCATTACTTTTGGTCGACAGATAAAAAATCGCAAATTTATTTTGCAAAAATAAAATATTTAAAATTTAATTTAATGCAAAAAACATATTGAATAATTATCCTTAACATATAAACTACCATATCCAGTAGATTACATATTTTATTGTTATACCTGTCAAGTAGCCAATTGGTGTGAACTATTTAGGGAAGTCCCCGTTGATTTTATGTTACAGATTTCTTTTAGTGTTGTCGTAGTTAGAACAATATTTTGTAAAAACATCCTAAAAAACAATAAAGCTAACCTACATGGATTTACTACGTTCATTTTGGTGATCAAATATTGTTATTTGTAGTTGAAATCAATAAAAAATGATTTTAATATGTGATTTATAACATATCCAAAAGTCCTGGTTTTTTCGAAAATTGAATAATCGAAATTGCATTCTCTTATTCATGGAGCAGATCCATTTTTGTGTCTCCTTTATGTAGGGGATCAGCCTTCCCACCATGCCAAATGGATGGAATGGTTTTTTTAGATTTTGTTTCTCCGAGATTCGAACCTAGGATATTCGATAAATTAAAAAAAAAACTTATAATTGAAAAACTCATGTTTTACACTATTTAGTAGAATTTATGAAATTCAATCTGTAGCCCTAGTATGAGTTTGCAATCGAGCTAACGAAAAAAGTTTTCGTGAACTCGATGAAACTATCAGTTTTAAAACTCGATGTAGTATAAGTGTCAACGTTTCGTTCAACGTTAAAACTATATCGACGATCGTGTCGCTCGATCGAACGAACTTCAAGCTTAATATTCTATCTCTTTCATACACTTAAAAAACAAAGAGATAGCTAATATTGTCGTTTTTGACGTTTTCAATATCGTATTCTTTATTAATTTCAAAGTTTAATATTAATTCATTTCCAATATGAAAAAAAGAAGAAGAAAAGATAATATGATGTCTAACCACACAATTTGAAGTGATGACGGACTTAATGGAAAGGTAAGAACCAGTTTATTGTATAACATAGAATTTATAACCTAAATTGTAAACATAGTTCCAATAATTTCACAGAAAAAGTAATTTAAACAAATCTATGTACGGGCCAAAGCGGGAAACTAGTAGATAGGCGATACGTAAGTGAGAGGAATTATCCAGGGTGCTTAATTTAGATATAATCGATTAAAATAAAAGTTAAGTAATAAGTTTTTATGATTTGGAATTCATTGTCAAATAAAACGAGAATTATAATAAGGGCAAATGATCTTTACAATGGAATAGTTTGACAAAATAGATGCAAAATACTCTCAATATTAGGATGCACTCAAATCATGATAGAAATTTTATATTTATTATGTACAGACAAAAAAGTTCAGAGTGGATTTTGATGTAATTGCCAATGTTTAATAGCATTAGTTCCCACTTTAGGATGGAGATTCTTGGAACCGTACAACTAGACGTTTCATAAGAGCCTGCAAAGGCCTATTTGAAATAAAAAACTTTTGATTTTGATTGATTTTGCAGCAAAGCATGTTTTGAATATATTGAATTTTGAAAAGTGCTGCTCTGTATTATATAATTACATAACATATATTACATTAGAAACACTATTACTAATTATTCTGTGTATATTTTACTTATATTTACTTTATTGATTGCTTTCCAGCAGTGAAGAGTGGAATCAACTTGGCAGTAGTAGCCAATCCGCTCTCTTCCCCGCCTCTGAAATATTGGAGACTGGCATTGCATCGCATGATTTGAAAATTACTCTCCTGAAGAAGTAGAGGCCTGATTTTGAAAGCTTGTATATGAAAGCTAGTTGCATATTCCAAGTATAACAAAGAATAATTAAATGGAAAATGATTTCTCATCTGAAGAAAAATGTATAATGTGTGATATCAGCCTGTGAATATAGAATAATAAAATAATATAGACTGTGGACCTTTAGTGTTTGTAATTTTTCTAGTAAATCAATTAAAACAAGTATAAAATTAAATTGGTACTTTTTATTTAGACAAGTAAGAAGTTATATTTTTAATTGCTCATTTTAAGAGATAGACTTAATTCTGGTCTAAATAAACTATTAGCTAGTTGATTGAAAATTTTGAAGTAATGCTAGAATTTCTACTTGATGAAGTCTGCGTAAAAAATCCATAAAAATAATTGATCTTTATTTATCTTATTTTGGTCACATAACATAACATTACCTATCTATACTAATATAATAAAAAGGGAATATGTATATTTTTGTATGTTATGTATAAACTCTAAAACTATTGAACTGATTTTAAAAATTCTTTCACCAATAGAATAGAGTAGGTATATCATTTTTTTTTTTTATGTCAGGTATCGACAGACGAGCATGAGGTTCACTTGATGGTAGGTGATACCTCAGCCACAGAACATCAGTTAATGATGCGCTGTCGACCTAATTTTTAATTCGAGCATTCGGAAATCCATAGACTGAAACCGAAACGCGCAATATGCACTTCACGGTCTTTCCATCTATGAATGGTGGTTCGTTACCCGGTCGGAATTTAGATATTCCTCCCACCCGATCAATGCCCGAAGTTACCAGACGTGAGGAAAACATGCTTACAGAGAATTATAAGCATGTGCCCCCGGTGGGAATCGAACCCACGACCCATCGATTCGCACGGCAGGTGTTCTACCGAACGCGCCAACGAGCCCGTCGAATCATTGAGTAACATAGGCCATATTTTGTGTATAGTTTATGTAGTGTAGTGTATATACATTATACATATAAAGATTTAAACAAATTAGTTTCACTGGATAAATTACATTTATGTAATTAATATCTAAGCCTAAGGTATTAATATGAAGAAAAGGTCTAATTATGTGTGAAGTTTTAATATTATAATACAAAACTCATAATAAATATCAAGTTCATTTTGTGGTGATCCTATTATAATTTTTCTTTGAAGTTGAAGTAGTAATTCATAGTAGGTATGTGTATTATATTTAGAACTATTTTTATTGGTATTTGACATTAAGAATATACATGAAAATTTAGATTATAAAAATTATGCTTAGGGGAGATGGGGGACATTTGAACACTTCTTAATTAAAGTATTATATTTCTCATATGGTATTATTTATCAAGATTTATTCTCTTTTATTTCATGGGGTTTATACTACATAATAAAAATGTTATTTATTTATTTTGACTTAATAAAGTAAGACAATTTCAATTTTTAAAACAACACTATTTTGTTAAAATGTGCCTGAACTGTATGTGAATAAACTGTCCCTAGGTGTTTCTAATGTACCCCAGGACATTTGAAACACCTAGGGACAGTTTATAAAAATCAGGAAAACATGAAGATTATGTGACTTAGAGTATAATCAACACAATAGTTAAGCTACTTGCATTTTATATTATTGTGCATTGTCATTTATTTCATACACTAATTGTTAATTTGATAAACTACATAAAACTTTAAACAGATAGGATAGCAGCTGTTTATATGTGAAGTTCCTGCAGTAGGACATTACTTTGGAAGTTTCTTTAGAATATCCGTGATAGTTATGAACGATTAATCTTTTTTGTCAGGGTGTAAAAATTTATAAGAGAAATTCTTTTATATTCTAATATATTCGTCATTTCTTATGATAATTGGTTTTATTTATTTTTTAAATATGTATTATGTTTATTATGTTTATGATTTTCAAACAGTTGGTTGCCTGGAAGAAATCACTGCTTAGTGATAAGGTCACCATTTTCACGCTACTTTGTTTTGTCATTTATTTTGTAATTTCTTACCATTATGACTGTAAAAACAATATCAAATGAAGTTATTTACTTATATTTACCTTTAATTTTCTAAAATTAAATATAATATTTGTTTATTTAGCTCGGATAATTTTGGAACATTTTATTTAAGTGCCCCAGTGATTTTATTCAAATTTACCCCAATACCATACTTCAAAAATAAACATTTCTATACGATAAACTAATTTGTGGTCAATGACTATATTATATTGGAATTACTTTGGCTATAATATATGCAACACTATAATATAATCACAACTCGAAAATAATACTTACTTTGTTAGTCTTTGCTTACAAGTAAAAAAATATATGTTTATTTTCGTCTCCCTAATGTGACCGGTGAATTTTTCTTGAAATGAGACTTACATTAACGATGGTTAGGAACTGACAGACGTGTAGGTTGGACTTACCAATATTAAAAAGGTTTTGGAGATTAAAACTTATGTACACGCGTTAGAAGTTATACTTCTTTGGCGTCTGAAGAAAAATTTTAAAAAACAAAACTGCAGTAAAGTTAAAATCAATCAAATTCTATTCTGTAGCCAACTTAATCATGTCGTTTTTTTGGGACATCGCGCGCGCGCAGGTCATGAATTCACTCTCATCCAAACGCGCCAAAAGAAGTATAACTTCAAAAATAAAAAATGCGTTCATAAATCCAATAATTCAAAACTGCCCCCCTCTCCCCTACTATTTGGACATTAAATACTCATGTATTTATTGAAGTATAGATGACTATACTTCCTGCAATAAAAATATGTTCTAGGGCAAAGTTTGGCTTGAATAATCTAAAGTGGCAGACATTTACACACCCCGCAACTGCAGGAATATTATGTAAATTGTAAAACTAAAGTGTGTTTTTAGTTAGCCTATGTTATGATAGGTTCTTTTTTACTTTTACTTCACAACTATCCTTTTTAAATACATATAATCCATTTCTTTGAAGACAACATATTTGTAGACTTCTAACTTTTTAACAGTGATGATGAATTCTTATTGTTTAGAAGTCGTAATTGCAACTGCATGATGGAGAATGTTTTGCAAATATTGAATTTTAAAATATGATGTTTAACATAGTAGCAACAAATGTTACATTAAAAACACTATTTCTTATTGTTGTGTATAATATGTTATCTATATTTACCTGATTGCTTTCAAACAGTGGAAGAGTGGAATCAACCTGGCTCTAGCAGCCAATTCAATCTTTTCCACTACTGAATTTGAAAGCTTGCAGATAAAAGCTAGTTGCATATTCCAAGAATAACAAAGAATGAAGTGGAAAATGATTTCTCATATGAAGAAAAAAATATGTATAATGTGTGATATCAGCCTGTGAATATAGGCTGTGGATCTTTCTGATATTGTTTGTAATTTTCCTAGTAAATCAATTAAAACAAGTATAAATTCAATTGTTTCTTTTTATTTTGACATAAGTGATATAAATATATTTTAATTGACTATTGTAAGGTTTAGTCTTCATTCTGGTCTAAATATACTATTGGCCACTTGATTGCATATTAACTATTTGCATCCCAGTTTCAATGGTGATGAATTATCTAATGCTGGAATTTCCATCTGATAAAATTCTTGATGAACTGTAAAACAAAAACAATATTTTAATAATAATAATTAAATATACCTAAGTCTTAATTTATCTAAAATCAGACTCTTTCCCCAATTGAATGCAGTCATTGTATGTATACATTAAAGAGGCTTTTTCCCCAAATAAATGATTCATCATGATTATAATAGATCTTAGATTTCTTTCCAAAAAAATAATTGAATATGAATATATTATAACTAAATTTTTGTCACATGACAAGATTAGAATATCAAGTTATTACCTAATATTATTATATACTATATGTATATATAAAGATTTAAACAAGTTTCACTCCATAAATTACATTTGAAGACATAATGGATAAAAGGAGCTATGTAACATTTTTAGAACTTATATATTTTACATTGAGTGAAGTTGTTATGTTATAATCATTTTATTTCTCGAATTTAGTTATTAAATAAATAATCAATAATTTTTAACAGTGATGATAAATTCAATAGATAGTATGTAGATGTATAGATGTTACTTTTATAGTTTAGAAGTAATTTGTTAGCACCTAAAAAGTATATAATTCAACTTACTTTTGCTTGATTTTATATCTGGCTTCAGTTGTAGATGGAAACACAATATTTTATTCTAATTAATCCGGATGCCTAAGTGTCTGTCACATCCCATACATACGGGCTAACTTCCTCCTGAGAAAGATAATTAGTCAATCTCACCACCCTCTGATAATCGCCTTTGGCGTAAAAAGTCACACAGCACCTTAAAGAGAAATAGTGTAATAAATAATATGAAAGATAGGTTAGGTTTAAAGACAAGATAAATTATTCATAATAACAATGTAGGTACATACTTAGTTTGTTATGAAATGAAACTCTTAGAGAGCCTCGTAGGTCCATGTGTATTTCTAAAATTTCGCAAAGAAAATCAAAGGCGTCTTTTTATAGCCGATATCTTTGCACAAAGTAGATACATACTATATCTTTGTTTGGTTATAATTAAAATTTCTTCTTTAACGAGAGAAATTTATTATTCGCTTCGAATATCACTTTCTGCAGCTTTCACAATTATTTTCTAAGCGAAAAACCTACGCGGAGTCATAATTTAAAGAATGTTTTGTTCGTCTCACTGAAATTTATCCGTCGAGGAAGAAAACTACACGATTGATCGTTTTCGTTGACGATTACTACGGTCGAGTCGTCAAATGTGTAACTCATACTGCCAAAATTGCAAAAACAACGCGAAACTATTCGAAAACTATTTTCGTTTAACGATATACGATTATGTCAAAACTTATGGTAGCGTTTTTAGTTCATGATAGTTACCGCAAGGGGCGCTGAATAAAAATGTATGGAACGAAACGAAAACTATAAAAGTTTTCGTTAACTATCAAAACTCATACTAGGGCTACTGAGGGGTGAGCACGAACAATTATCGAAATCGTTTCTTTAAGGCATCGATTCATCGATATGATTCCGCTAGTTGGCAGCACGAAGCTAGCTCTGTCGACTATGGAGAGCTCGATATGATTAAGCTAGTGACGTCATATCCTAACGAGCAAAATGATCGGTTTAGAAATAATTTCAAATAGTAATAATTTTTTTATTTTTGTAAAAGATTTTTATTTATTATAAATTATTTATATTTATTATACAATTAATACAATTAACTAAAAATCAACACATGGGAGATTAAAAAATGACGTTGTCTATAAATAAATGAAATAATTTTGTAGATTACAAAAAATATGTAATGGTTTCGGAACGCAACAAGTCTGACACTTGACAATAATTTACAAGATGGCAGATGCATGGCTATAATATCTATATTCTACTGTAATTTGGAAATTGGAGTTGTTGTTTACATACGAAGATATAATACTAAATGGGATTTTTTATTATAAGTTTATTCATTTTTATTAATTATGTGATGAAATGGACTTTTGTCAAAACCCACTTTCGATCCACGATGCTGCTATTTTATAAAGAAAATAAAGGCTGAAAATAACACTAAAATCAAAAAGTGATGCAATGGGAGACTGGCTTTGAAACAAAATAGTGTAAGCCGAAGGTATGTTATCTCAAGGGCCGCAAGACATTATAGATAAATTAGTATTTCCACTTCGTTTAATATAAATTTTAATAATATTATTTTTTCAGGTGAAGTGAATATAAAAAACAATTATAAAAGATGTGTGCCAGTGCTTCAATTATATCTTAGGGATGGAAGAAGCTGAGTTAATTATTCAAGAAACACCAGTGTCATTTTGTGCCATTTTTCAGTTGAAGTGAATAAAAAAAAACAATTATTAAAGATAAATGCCAGCGCTTCAATTATCTCTTAGGGATAGAAAAAGCTGAGTTAATTGTTCAAGAAACACCTGTGTCATTTTGTACCAATATGAGTCTATACTTAATTCTGCATGTTATTTTTCTATAATAATAAAAACATAAAAATTATCTTGTTATTATTTCCAAATATTATGTTTGTGTAAAGAACCTTAGACATGATACTTTACTCAACTACTTAATTTAATTAATTTTTAGCTAAACTTGCAGCAATATACAAAGTATTCTGACTAGCCTATAACATAATTTTCTTATTTTAAGTTACCATAAAGCCTTATCATGACAACTACAACTATTACTACAATACAATAAAAAGAAATGATGGGTCAAATAAATTATAATTTCAATTAAGATAATAATATACTTCAGTTATAAATTCTTTGATAAGGTAGAAACAGTTTCCTATATGCATATTATATATCTATACCTACCTTCTTGAATAAACAGTGAGCTCCAAACGAGGAAACCCTGTATCTTGGGGCCCTGGATTATATTTGAATTAAATTTGGTATGGCAGAAGAATTGATTTAAACTCATTGAAGTGTATACAAGATATAATAATAATAAGAAATAAAAGTAGACTCATGTATAAGGGTGAAAAAGTGTGTAAGGTATGTTGTATGATTAATATATTTATTCTAGAATGTCTAGGAGTTTTTCTGTTTTCATTAAGTCTAGAGACGAGCCAATCCTTGAGAGTTCTTTTAGCTTCATAGAGGTTCACTGGTGTTCTGATTTCTTTGTTGACCACATTGATCAGAAACGGTTTCATGAATCTCGAGAAATAACGGCAAAATAATGTTCTGGCTCAGGGGGTCAGCACTCTGTGCTGTCTCTTTGCTCTTATTCTTTGGGTCCAGCTCAAAGGTTCTTTATAAGCTTCTATATAATATGTTCCATATATGTACAACTGTGGAACTATGGTCTTTATAGACTTCATCTGTGGGGTTTACATAGGATAGCTTTAAGCACAGCACATTGTGATGCTGTGATGCACATTGAAGATTTCCCGGCCCCATATACAGCCACAATTTGCCTTACAAATTGATTCAGAGGCACTGCGACGGAGAAGTTTCATAACATACCAACATATTATTAGATTTACTTGAGTTCTATAATAATAATTAATAAATAATTTGCTATAAGGGAAAGCTTTTCCATTCTAGTCAATTTGTTGTTTCAAAAATGAAATAATACTTTTAAATTATATAAAAATAAATTTAAAGTGATTAAAACTAATAAATATTCCAATTAAAGTAAAAATTCTGTAAGTTAATATGTTTTCGATACTTGTTTCACCAAAAAAATATTAGTGAGCAACGTTTCGCCAGTTCTCGATAGCCAACCTCCGAATTTACGTTACGTTGAGGTTCGTGCTGCCAATTTTAGTTCAAATGTATGAGATTCATTTAGGTGACACTACGCATTCGATTCGATAGCCGTTTGATAGTAGTTCGTGCTGCCAAAATTAGTTACATTTACACACGATAGGGGCGCTTTACAAATCTCATACAAATTCTTCTCGATGGCGATACGAATTCACTTTCGCTATTTGTTCGTGCTCACCCCTCTGGTCATATTGCTTTTGTGTACTCTGTTTACATATTTGTTAAACGTCTATAGTCTATACACACAGTACTATACCCTTGGCTTAAAAGTCTCGTTACCAGGCCATAAAAAAAAAACAGTAGTATATATACTCTAAATTCTAATGTCTAATAATTTATAATTGCAAATATCAATGTGTTTTAATAAAAATAAATTATTTACAATGGTGAACTTTAAATAAAGCTATTGTTATTTTGTAAGATTAGTTATTTTAGGTGTAATATGTTTGAAAATATACTTTAATTGATAAAAGGAAAAAAGCATCCAGGATGGATGTCGTCGGCAGTGAAATTGGTCAGAAAATGAGGGTAAGTAATATATTTTAACATTTTTACATTGATTTATAAACTTAACCTTTTTGCTTCGTATAAATTATTCTCAGTTTATACCTTTCTAGAACCTGTCCGCCTAGAAAATTTCAGTTGTCTGTTACATATAAGTGATTCTCATAGAAAAAGTTCTAGGAATACTAAATTATACCGGTTAAAAAATAATATATTTCATAATACCTGAGAAAAATATTACTAGATTGTTTTTATTGAAAATACCATTCCGTAATAGTGTTAAGGAGTGTTATTATTAGAATTGATTTAATTTTCACCTTCAAAAATGTTAACTAAGCGGCTAGGGGATATATTATTCTCATAATCTTATTGTTAATTTGTTTGATCTACATTATATGATCTATATTTTTCAGTCTGCCATAAAGGCAAAGCTGACGGAATTAGGCTGTTATGTTGGTGAGTAAAATAATACTTTTAAGTTCGTATTTAATTATTATTTGTACAATTATTTTTCTTTTTTTACTAGAGAAGTATTTGGAATTTCCAAAAACATAAAGAAAAATCAATAATATTTGATAACCACTATACTATTTAAATAGAATTTTCATTATTCATCAATTTGAGTATTCTAAGATCACAGAGTAAACTACTATACATTTATTTAACAGTCAAAAACTTTATTTGGACAGGCATATGTCTTGGCTATGTAGAAGAAAGCTAAATTGTAAACTAGAGGCGGTACAATTATCTCTTAAAATAATATTACTGTAGGAGTCCTTGACAACATTAAGATATAATGTATGTTTTGTCAGGTTCTCTTGTAAAGTATGGTGTTAATAGAACTCCACTAAGAGATTGTCGTACAGCCCTTGACTGATACATTGATTATAAAACTACTTATATATAAGTAAGAATTCATACAAAAGTCAAATACATAATAATTTATCAGATGATGAGCTTCCTGACTATGTGATGGTGATGGTTGCAAACAAACGCACACAGTTGCAAATGGAGGAGGATCTGCAACTGTTCCTTGGTGATAATACTGAACTGTTTGTGAATTGGCTGCATCAGGTTCTGAAGAAACTGCAAGAAGTCACTGTTGCAGTACCTTTAAGTATGTATCAGTATAACTTAATATTTGAATGTTATATGTATAATATAATAGAGAAGGAATCATTTGGTTTGTTGTTGGTACATTGGTATAGTGGTAGGAAGTATTGATAGGTATTTTACAAGGCATAGCTCCATCTCTCACTAACAATGGTCAAGATATTAAAATTTAATAGTACTTATTTAATTGAATTCTTTTAATTTCAATTATTTACAAGAAGTTTAATACTACATACTTTTGGCTTTATGCGTAATTTAGACTGAGTTGGTTCCTGTATAAATTTCAATCTATATTAATATATCTTTTAGAAATGTATAAAAGATACAATCATGCAATATGTTTGTTGTGTTCCCATCTTAATGTCCCCTATATGTAACGGTATCAATTCTAACTTTATTATTTTAATGCGCTGATTTCTTAATTAGCGTATTTTAATCTTAATTTTATTATTTTTACCGTTTACATATAGATAATCCTTTACTCGCCGCAAGCTAGCCAGCTCGACGGCGTCTTCCAGGCTGACCTGCCATACATCTATTTCTCTCTCGCCGTTGCCGCTTCGCGTATCATCCGCGGAGCGTGCCGGTGACCGCCCGAGGGCGCCATTAGCGCCCAATCAAATGACCGCCCTATTTTTATAGGGCGCGACCCCGCAGTCCCCTGCATGCCATTTCCTGGCGCAAACAGGGTTCCGTTTTTCCGCCGCCTCCGGCGGGCGGAAAAACGAAGATATACTCGATGTTTGTTGTGTTAAAAACAATATATATAATTTTGGCAATATTGTGTTACAGTAATTAAATGTATGTTATTTTCAATGGAGATTTTTATTACAACTAAAAGTAAGCATTATATTTGTAGAGAATGACAAGGACAAAACAAAGGAAAGATCTGTATCAAAGGATAGGAAAATAAAAGAAAAGAAAGATAAAGAAAAGTCTAAAAAGAGTGATGTTGTTAAGAAGTCAAAGAAAAAAGACAAAGAAAAACTGCACCAGAAAAAGGTAGATAAAAAATTGCATAAGAGTAAAAAAGAAAAGAAAAGTAAGAGTCATGAGAGAATTCGTCCTAATATTCCACCCTTATTAATGAATATGGAGAAAGAATCAGAGCCATCCATAACAGACGTATTCGCAGGTCAGATCCTGAAGAACCATGGAGTATCGCTTGACACCTTCAAAGATGACCCAATGATAGTAGAAACAAAGCCTATTATTATAGAAAAGAGACCAATTCTACCAATAATAGATCCCGCAACCATCCTTAGTGAACCAGAGCTGAATACCGATTCTAACTCACAAAATTCAGACATTATAAGTGAAGCTCCCAGAGAGAGTCAATTGAAAGAAATAAATGAAATTGAAGCCAAGATACAAGGTCTGAAACAGAAGTTGGTGGAACAATTGGACTCTATGTCTGATGATGAAGACTTTTTGAATATCCGTACTGAGGCTGAAGAGCTTATGAATGACTTTGCTGAAGATGTATCTCAGGTATGTTTTTTTATATTAGACTACTTGAATTAGTGCTAAGGGTATTATGTTTTAAAAAAAACGGTCTGGCATTGCACGGAGATCACATACTTGCCTATAATGAAACATGATCATTGAAACAAAAACGTCATCCCATTACCCCATAACCTGGGTATCCGTGGAATTATAAATAGCTATTCAGATTATTTTTCGTAGATTATGAATTTCTTTTTTAACCCATAAAGGGTTAAAAAAGTTATATTTTTATATTTAAAAAATATTTTTTTAATTTATATTATTTTTTATCACAAATGTCAACTGTCATTATAGGTGTCCCTAATGTGGTTGTGACAAAACTTAGACAATATAACTTAAAAGCAAATGATATTATTATTATATTCATAATTATTATTATAACATTAAAAAAAAATGAAAAAATACTAAAAAAATATAATATAATGTATAGAGCATTTCTTATAGCAAATATCAACACATTTAATCCACTTCCCTTATTATTACATAGAGATATACATACTTAGATAGAGAGGAGATAGAAAACCTCTTCTACTTATTTACAATGAGTAAATCTATAATATATATGAAAATCTCGTGTCATTGTGTCGCATTCCTCCGAAACGACTCGACCGATTTTTATAAAAAAATATGTTTATTTGGTAGATATAATAGGTCGTATATTTCCATAAATTTTACATATATATTCAGATTTATTTTCTATTTTCATTTTATTCTAGCTAGTAATGTATAGAGCATTTCTTATAGCAAATATCAACACATTTAATCCACTTCCCTTATTATTACAGGAAAAAAGTCAATCAACAACAGCCACACCAACCATAGTTCCGCAAGATACTGCACCAGAAGCCCCTAAAATCCCTATAGAAACCCTAAATATGACCAAAGACAACCCAGAACACCCAACAGAGCTCCCCACTGATGACCCAAAAGAGGCCTCAACACATACTCCAAAGCTTCCCATAGACCATTCAAAAGATGTCCCCAAAGATCCTCCTGAAACTCTCTCGCAAATAGAGCTGATTCTCCCAAAACGTCCCGTCAGAGAGAGGCTCGGTGCTCGACACTTATCGAACAGGCCGGAAGTTAAGGAAACAGAGAAACAAAGACCATTAAGCCCTGAAAGGTTGTTAATTACAAAGTCATTTAAGGTAGTAAGAAAAAAGATTTTACTAGTATTTAAATTCAGGTTATAGTCTATTTTAATTTTGAAGAATTTTACCTTAATAATTTTTTGTTGTATTATTTTAGCCAAAAGGATGCAGAAACTATGCTAGCTACTAGCGACACAAGTTAACCAAATATATAATTATTATTATATTGCAAGACATTGTTTTGTTGGTATAGAAGTATTTGTTGACTTTTTAAGTAGTTTTGAAGTTCCTGACATTAACTTAATTCCCACTTATTTATAATGTTCCACATTGGTTCCAGAAATACAGATATTATTCTTTAGAAAATCTCTTTATCCCAATATACATTTTAGTGAAAATCTATAACTATAGGATGGCAGACTTAGATAGAGAGGAGATAGAAAACCTCTTCTACTTATTTACAATGAGTTAATCTATAATATATATGAAAATCTCGTGTCATTGTGTCGCATTCCTCCGAAACGACTCGACCGATTTTTATAAAAAAATATGTTTATTTGGTAGATATAATAGGTCGTATATTTCCATAAATTTTACATATATATACAGATTTTTTTTCTATTTTCATTTTCTTCTAGCTAGTAATAGAAGTAATATTTGAATACATAAAATGTAGGGGGATAAATTACTAATTTGCTTAGAAATTTTATTATTATTATTTATTAAAAGAAGTCATATATATTTCAGTTTTACACCAGAGAGGGATATTGAGGTACGACCACAAGCAAAGTCGGCTAGATGCCGGCTCGGAAGTCAGTCAAAGTCAGAAAGGAAGTCATCCGTTTCAGATGAAAGCCCGGAAAGAAGTGAGTCTCATTCCAAGAAGATCACGTCGAAGTAAGTAGAATATGACCTTATTGTAGAGTTAATTGTTTACTATTTAACTTATTAATTGTGTGTGCTTAATTTTTTATTCTGTATCAAAACGGATAAATGTGTAATTTACCTTGTTGGGTATTTTAAAGAACACTAACTAATTAGAGGGATAATTGAATAGGGTTTAAATATAAGTTTTATATTGTAAAAGTTGTTGTTGAAAAGCTATTTTTTTTTTATTTCATACATAATAAAATAAAATATTATATTCTAAAGCAGGGCGGTCCAAACTAAATGACAACCCTGGCTAATAAAAATGACTAAATATATTAGGCGGCAAAATATTTACAATTTGCAAAAAATCGATTAAAAATTGTACAAATCTAAATGTTGTTATTCAAACAATAAAAAAGAAATAAAATAACGATTTTGCCTGCTACAGCTCTGTTCTAAAGGACTATTTCAGTATTTCATTTTTATTATTATTTCAGTGATAATATTTAATTTTTATTTTTCGTGTACGATATATTTTTCTTATTATTAATAATGTTTGTGTTATACATTAACCCCTTAATTTGTGATAAGATAATATGAACGGCGTTGTATATTATTAATGCTGCTATAATTTTTCATATTCGAGAATTGAAAATAACAATGTGAAAGCTAAATGCTTAGATTAATAATTGGTCTCCTCGCGCTACGACTAGATACCGCGCTATAAAGAAAAAAAATGGTTCCTGAATGCAGCAACTCAATATAGTAGTGTGCGTAAAACACTGAGATTTTAGGGTTATATTATTTTACTGTGAAATTTATGACGATTTATACAATACTTACTGATGGTATGTGATGCCAGTATCTTTCTTGTTTCTTGTAGTATTATTTTTATAGTTTGACTACGCAAACCAGCATTTTGCTTCGGTACGCCTAATACGGCGTAGTATTTGTTGCCACATTTTACAAGTCGCCGACGGTATCTAGTCGTAGTGCGCGGAGACCAATTATTAATCTAAGGCTAAATGTTTCTTTTTTAAATTTTTTTGTTTCGGATCTTTTCATAA
The DNA here is from genome assembly GCA_905404175.1 of Anthocharis cardamines. Taxonomy (NCBI): domain Eukaryota; kingdom Metazoa; phylum Arthropoda; class Insecta; order Lepidoptera; family Pieridae; genus Anthocharis; species Anthocharis cardamines. The sequence goes on from FR989964.1 coordinate 8,165,811, forward strand.
AATCAGTGCGTTATGAAGTTTAAATATTCCAGAGTATCAATGCTCGATAGCCGCAAGAGCCGTGCGAGCTGCGCGTCCGTAGTGCGCGTGCGGCCGCGGCCCCGCGCGACCGCGCCCGCCTCCAACCTGCTGCTGCGCGCCGTCGCCGACGCGCATAAGAGCTTGTTAAATGTGGGTACTTGCATATTTAAATCTACACTATATTATTATAAAGAGGAAGTGTTTTTGTGTGTTTGTAATGAATAAACTCAAACTACTGGACCGATTTTAAAAATTATTTTACCAATAGATAGGCTATTTTTATTGTCTTTTATTAACGCGAGTATCACACATTTAAATAAAATACTGTATACCGGATTAAAACGCGATTTATTATTTATATTGTTTAAATTATTTATCCCGACGTTTCGGATGCTTTACAGCAATCCGTATTTTATTTAAATAGGCTATTTTTGTATATAGTTCATTGCACCCATGCCGGTGCGTGTTGCTAGAGTAAAATAAGTTTTTTGTGATTGCTATGCCTAATTAATGTTTGTTAAAATTTACTGTGTCACAGTAAACAATGTTTTTTATAGTATTTAATAATGTGATGTTGTCACTGATTAGCACTGTTTTATACGGTATGAGATTTCCATTGGTTTTCAGAAACTATAGTGAATATTTTGGGTTTTTACGCTGATAAATGATGGACACATAATTGTGAACTCAACAATATTGCATTTTGAAGTTATTTAATTTGCCTAGGTATTTTAAAATTTGATTTTATTAACGGGTTAAAAAATAATGGTTTCAGATTCCACCAAAAGTGGACCCAGATTCGTCTAAAGTGAAACGCGCTCTCGTACTTCCGATGCGACGCTGTGTCGACCCCAAGAAGATCGTCATACAGGTGGCCGGAGACAGACGGACAAACGAAACTTCTGATGATTTCGAAGCGGGCAATAAGACTTCACAGTAAGTTTAATATAATCTTTCGTTAGTGGAAGAAATAAATAAAATAAAAGAAGAAATAAAAAAAAAATAACTAATCTTAATTGTACAAATTCAATGTGTTTCAAACTTCTCAGCCAGTCCATATTAAATGAAAACATTTCGTCGTGGTTTTAGTTTTATGGCATAAAACTATCTGACTAATTAACAAACTCCGTTTTTTTATTTCTTCTGTTGATAAAGGTTTTTTAGACGGTTTTAATTGTATATTGTATAGAACTGTCAAGGAGTTTCATGTTATGACTTAAATACAATAGAACTGAAATCGTAAAAAAATCAGAACTGTCGTTGTTCTACGATCACGACGATTTGTTTAAATTAATTTAGATAAAATAGATTAAAAAATTTAGAAGTGATAGACAGAGAATAAACAGTAATAAATAAATATAATTCTATTTTATTTTTAATTCTAAGATTGGATATAAAGCAAACATTATATTTAAGGTGACACTAGTCGACATATTTTCCACAGAAATTTCGGGGGGTATTACTCCACTATTTAGATAAACATGATATCGTTTTGTCTCATTATCAATTTTGTCTGTGCGGAAACAGAATAGTAAAATAAAAAACCATTAAAAGTTACGAGCTACCAAAGATTCGTTTTTATTGCCATTTTTAACACAACTTTGGGCTTAAATTAGTAATAAAAGAAGTGTCAAATTTTCAAAACAAAGTCGGTACCGACAAAGCACGATTATCGAAGAATACAATAACTTTTATTTGTAATTGATTTATGCAGTGGATTATGCAATCATAAAACTCGATTTTCCAAAGGCTTTTTCGTATTTTTTTAGACGCCCCTTTTACTATGAATTATCGTGCATCTCACTTAATAATGACCGCCCCCGTGCGGTGCGGGAGAACAGCATGCTTTTTGGCCACGCCCAGCAGTGAGTTCGAGCCCGCGACTTGTGCAACCTTAAGTACTAAGACTGTCAGATAGAATCTATATATATAAAAATGAATTGCTGTTCGTTAGTCTCACTAAAACTCGAGAACGGCTGAACGGATTTATCTTATCTTAGTCTTGAAATGTTCGTGGAGGTCTAGGGAAGGTTTAAAAGGCGAGAAAAAATCGAATAATTTCCGGGAAAACCCTAAAAACAGTCCTTTTCTATTTGTGGCAGAACAACGTCTGCGGGGTCCACTAGTATGAAATATATATTTAATAATCTCAAATTAAATACGTATCGTTCCTATTTTATAACTTTTATTGTATATCTAACAGTAGGTCAGTGACCAAAACGAGACAAAAGGAGGAATACGCTCCGCATCCTATTACCAAGACTATCACCAACACCGACTATGTCTCAGGCCGAACAGCCAGCAGGAGGGATGACTCGTTGATCATTGAGACCATGTGAGTAAAAGATAATCTATGCATTCTATTAAATTCGGAATCCATATTTATTTATTAAATTTAATACCATAGAATATAATATTGTCTTTTATTAGCGCGAGTATCATAATCATATTTAAATAAAATAACTTTTACCGGATTACAACGCGATTTATTTAATAGTAAATATTGTCATAATATAGAATATTACAGCAAATATCAACTCCGTAGTAATAGATGGCGTTGACATGGCAACTTTGTGACATTTCAAATCAGAGAGCTGTCACCTTATAGTCTGTCCGTGACCACGTTTGCTGGAAAGCATCCGAAACGTCGGAATAAATAATAAACAACGAGCCTAAAAATCATGAATTTACAAATTAGTATCATGAAAAATGTTTAAAATGTCCTGTCAACGTAAGCCTCGCTTTACTATCATTTTTAAGTCAAAATTACCATACTAAAAAAATCGATTATATATTTTAATAATGAAATAGTTCAGATACAGTCACAGTAATGTTGATAGATATAATCTTTATTATCTTATTTGAAAGAAATTAACAAATAATAAAGCGTTTAAGCATTCTTTGTCAATAAAATTAATCCATACTTTTCTTTCAGTAATATCCACAATCCCACTGTAGATAAGGACAAAAACACACAATTCATTGTTACTATGGACGGTTATCATCCAAATGCATTCCTTGCTAAAAAGCTCATGACAGAAGGTCTACTAGATGACGATGATGAAACGGAAAAGCTTAAAGAGCCAAAAATTACTAAGGAAAAGGAAACAGCGAAAATTAAAGAGAAAAAAGACTCACCAGTCATAGATAAAAATGAACCGCTGGAAAAAGAGGAAGATGTTGAAATGACAACTGCAGTTGATGAAGCAGTCGAGGAAACTGAACTTACTATTTTAAAGCAAACAGATAAAGAGTCTGTTTCTACAGAAAAGGTCTCAATCACAAAAGATAAAACTCAATCAAAAGATCATAAAGAAAAGAATACTAAAAAAGATTCACCAATATCATCGGCAATCAGTCAAAAGAAACGTTTAAGTGATACAAGTGAAGATAGTGACACTCAAGTTATTATAAAGAAAGATGAAAAAGCTGAAAAGAGAAAGAGTAGTGATGTGGCTGTGAGTGTGACGGAGATAGATATACTTCAAGTTAAGAAAAGGAAAGCTTCGCCAATAGTTTTTGATGTTGATAAAAAAGAGAAAACTAAAGACGTAGTGAGAGAAAGGACGCTTAGTGCAAGTAGCGACAGTCTCGTGACATTGAGTACGGTCACTAATTCACATAAATATGATTCTATACCTCCGTGTAAGTTATTTTTCAATATCATATTACTTTTATCTGTTAAGCTGAATAAGCCTTTGTTGTTTTGTTATTCTAAACCTCAAATGTTAAGTTTGACAATTGATTTGATACTGACGAGTGGTGAGAATAGGTTTTAGAAAGAAAAATTGTTTCTTTCTTGATCATTTTTGTGTTCAGGCACGTAGAAAATCAGAGGCATGAACAACTTGCGAGAATTTGTAACGCCAATCTGTCAGTTGTATGAGAAATCAGTTGAAAATATAAAGCATATCCAAAAAGTGACATTTTTGACAAAATAGTTTTTTTTTTGGCTTAGTTAAATTCGTTATCTAATGCAGATTATATATGTGTTCTAATATAATATGTTTATTGGAGATCCCTTTTTTATTGTTTGTTAAAATTTAGTTCTTTTTTTTAAACAGACAATGAATTTAAATGTTTATTTTCTTGTGGCAAACGTTTTTTTAATTTTTTTACACCTTCGTTAAGTATTTTTTTGGTTTTTCTTTCTTTCTGATTATCTTTTATGAAAAATAACTATTTTTATTTCTCCTTTTATATATTAGATATAAACTACTTTTATATCTAATATATAAAATTTCCATGTCACAATGTTAGTTACCATACTCCTCCGAAACGGCTTTACCGATTTTTACCAAATTTTATATGCGTATTCAGTAGGTCTGAGAATCGGCTACTATCTATTTTTTATACCCCTAAGTGGTAAGGGTTGTTCACCCTTAAATTTATTTTTTTTAATTTTTGGACTAAATTTATATTATGTGGCATTAAAAAACACATACATCCCTAAATTTTTACTTTTTTATCACCAACCCCTGCTTTTTAGAAATTATTTACATGGCAAATCAACGTTTGCCGGGTCAGCTAGTATATATCGATGGGTCCCAAGAACAAAATCGTATCTGCCAATAAACGATTTCACAGATACGATTTTGTTCTTGGGACCCGTCGATATATAGTTATTTTAGTAGTATAGATTAAATAGGCTTTGTTACGTTTAATTTGTTATTTATTGTGAATTAGTAGTTTTTTATTTATTTCAGTATCGCAAGCGACAACCGGCCAAGACAAGCCGGTGTGGTGCCGCTCGTTCCCGCTGTGCCGCTACGGGGCGGGCTGCGCGTTCTCCCACCCCCGCTGCAAGTTCGCCGCCTCGTGCACGCGCCGCGGCTGCGTGTACTCGCACCCGGCGCCCGCGCACCTGCTGCCTGCTGTTGGTGAGATCCATCGATCCTATACAGCTTTTAATGTAGTTCTCATAATCTGAAACAGATATCCCATAGTCTGCTTTTAAAAGTACCCACTGCTTAAAACAGTACCCATAGTCTGCTTTAAACAATTCCCATAGTCTGCTTTAAACATATCCCATAGTCTGCTTCAAACAGTTTCCATATTCTGTTTGAAACAGTTCCCATAGTATTCTTTAAACAGTTCCCATATTCTGCCATAAACAGTTCCCATAGTCTGCTTTAAACAGTTCCCATAGTCTACTTTAAATAGTTCCCATACTCTGCTTTAAACAATGTTTGGAAACTCCCATACTCTGCTTTAAACAGTTTCCACAATGTCCATAAGAGCTAAAACAGTTCTCAAACGTATATAAGGAAATTAATCTTAACATTTTACCACCTCTGCAGCGTCCCACGTAGTTCCGGTCGCGAACTACAAGTCGATACCGGGTTCGATATCGAGCATGTGCAAGTTTTATCCGAACTGCGTGAACCCCGCGTGCCACTTCTACCACCCCAAGCCGTGCCGCTTCGGCAAGGCTTGCACAAACAAGCTTGAGTGCAACTTCTATCATGCCGATGTTCCCGCAAAGTATTCTATTTAAATAAATGAATTAGCTGTGATTATGCGTTTTTTATTTCACACTAGTGGACCCCGCAGACTTTGTTCTGCCACAATTTTGGCTTGTATTGGATTTCGTTTGTATGGGAAATAGAAAAGGGCTGTTTTTAGGGTTTTCCCGGAAATTATTCGATTTTTTCTCGCCTTTTAAACCTTCCCTAGACCTCCACGAACATTTCAAGACTAAGATAAGATCAATCCGTTCAGCCGTTCTCGAGTTTTAGTGAGACTAACGAACAGCAATTCATTTTTATATATATTTCATATATCGTCGTTGCGCCTGCCAAATTCCATATGTGCATTTTTGTATAGTTTTGGGAAACAACGAAAAACGTATTATTTACTCACATACGGAGTTTTTCTTAAAGGTCAAAACACATATGGAATTAGTTAAACTCCTTTCCAGTTCGAATATCACAAAAAGGATTTTAGTAACACATAGAGAATAAAACGAAGATTATTTTTTGTGCAAAAACCAAAAATCAAAAAAATCACATATGGAATTTGGCAGGCGCAACGACGATATAACCTATTTTCACGGGCTCGTTAGCGCGTTCGGTAGAAAACCTGCCGTGCGCATCGATGGGTCGTGGGTTCGAATCCCACCGGGATCAACATGTTTATAATTTTCTGTAAGCATGTTTTCCCCACGTCTGGTTCGGGTGGGAGGAATATCGGAATTCCGACCGGGTAACGAACCACCGTTCATAGATGGAAAAACCGAGAAGATTACATTGCGCGTTTCGATTTTAGTCGTGATCGAAGTAAAAAGTAGGTCGACAGCGCAAAATTGACCGATGTTCTGTGGCTGAGGTATCACCTACCATCAAGTGAACCTCATGCTCGTCTATCGATATCTTATAAAACAAATATCCTATTAATATTGTCTGATGTGAAAATCGATTACAATTGATGGGTACGGTTAAAAAAGAGATTTCTTTCTGATTTCTCTGATTCTGTTGGACTCTTAAACATATGCATGTATATTCAAATATGTTTTGTTGCATTTAAAAAAGGGGGTTTTTCATAGGTAATTTGATGCGAAAATGAAGTACAATTTATTTTAAAAATCTAGGCATTATAAAAACACTTTAAATATATAATTTTACAAAAATTTATACAAAGCGCGAACGTCTTACGCTTATTACGAATGCCCTTCAGGCGACTTATGAATATAAAATATGAATGCAGATTTTTTGTGTTGTACCTTTGCATAACGAGTTGGTAACTTCATCTGTGCTAAAACACAAAAAGTATCAAATGTTATAATATTTATCATTAATGATTTTACATATTGAGTAAGTATTTGATCATTATTATTTTCATAGAACTAAGCTTCATATTGTAGTTGGATAATTTTACAGATACGATTTTGTTCTTGGGACCCGTTTTCTTATATCTTAGGTACTTACGTCCCTAACTGCGGTTAAATTCCCAGTTTGTAAGAGTTTCTCGCTTTTAAAAGTGTGGAAATGGTTGGTAATCAGAGTTTGAGAACTTGAGAGATGTTTGACGCCCGGGAGGGTTGATAACATATAAATTGGTGGAAGTTTGAAACCTGTGCAGAGGGCACGTAAAGCGGAAGGCGGTGGTGAGTCAACAAGTTTGACTCAAATTTCGTCCCGCGGACTCCTACCATGTTGAGCATGGGAAGGATGCACAAGCGGGACGAGGGGGCGTTTGGCCTGACCGCCGGGTGCTCGCGGCAGTACGCTATCGCGATCCCGTGGGCCCCACTATGGCGGCTTGAGGGGTGAGGGGATTATTTTTATGGAACTTACGTTCCTAAAGATTTAAAATTGAATAACTTAAAATTTCATACTTATTGGGATTAAGCATGTTTATTTCCGTAGTTTTGGCGTCCATGCGTCGAGTTGTCCCTCCCTAAAATATGGTGAGGGGGCCAATGGCTGGCCTTGCGTCGTACTTGTGAACGGGTGCTACTTGTGGTGACTGGTCGGACTTGAATTTGTGTATGCGGTGATGTTAGCTATTTCGTCTATGAGTTTGCGTGTTGTTCCCACGAGAATGTAAGTGCGTGCTCCTATTTCACTATACCTACAGCGGATGGAGGACGAATCTTCGTTTTTATTCGTTATTTTTATTATTATAATTAATTACTTCAAGATGTCATGACATCATGGTGCAATTGTTGCTCCTTACAAACATTTTGTGAAAAAAAAACTTGACGAATTAAAAGAGGTGTGGAGAGTATATTGCCAGTTCTTCTCGTCCGTTCTACGCCCTTGATTTGAGAACTGGCAGTAAATGTAAAATTAGAAGCATTTACATTTTTTTTATTGACGTAAGTGTACATTGTTACCTAAATTAAAAATGATAATTTGATATGATTTATTCATGTTTTAGAATAACCATATAATAAATATTTCCTCTTACTGTCACCCCATCGATACACTGAGCCAATAGGGGGCTGGGGCCTATGTTGACAGCACATTCAGTAATCTAGTAAAGTAAGACTCCAGAAATAATGCTCTTAGAAATCGCGGTACAACCCCAATTATATTTTCTATAGTTTTTTTTACATTATTACTTATAAGTGTTATATTTCTATAAATATAAAATACTTATTTTTTAAGAATGTTTATCAATTCCATCAGATCATTTCATGTAGAGATCTATAAGCAATTGGGACCAATTGCCGAGTAATTCGGTCATATTTCGGCGTAGTTCTACAGGTACCTTTGATTTTTATTGCATTAAACGTTTGTGTACAGATAGCATATTTGTCATATAAATGTAATTTCCCAGCCTGACCTAATAGTCATTATTGAGAAATTATAGTTTATTAAACACTTTCTATATTGCGAATCCTATCCTAGATAGACAGAGTAGAAAGCTCATTGTCGCGTTTGGTCGGTCGCGGGTTCGAATCTAAATAATAAGATATCTACATATATTATATCTCGACATCGACAACTTTGATAGAAAATATATCTCAACCGACAAATATGTCTACTTTTTAATCGACTTCAAAAAAGGAGGAGGTTCTCAATTCGTCTGTATGTTGCTTTTTTTTTGGTATGTTTGTTACGCGATAACTCTTCACGACGCTGTCTCATTTGAGCAGCACGTTTAGTGGTAGGTTTACTAAATGATTATGTAAGGATTAATGAACTTAAAGAATGCACTTCCTACAAAAATTAAAAATAAAATTATTTTTAAACAAAAGCTTTTATTGCTTTGAAGTAATTAAAATATTATTTTATATTTAGTGCAAGTTTGTAGTTTTGAAGTCGGTTTTTGTTTTTTGTTTGAAAATAATTTTGACATTAGAAGTCGTGTTTTATGTGTAAGTATTTCGTTAGACCCGAAAGAAATAAAGCGATAATCGATTAAAACATGAGTAAAAAGTCGACAAAATTTTGTCGCGGTTGTCATGCTAGGCCGGCAGGTCACTTTCCTATCGGGTAACGAACCACTATTCATAAATGAGAAACCCGTGAAGTGCATATTGCGCTTTTCGGTCTCAGTATATGGACTTAGACGAGACGAGCCTGAGGTTCACTTGATAGTAGGTGATACCCCAGTTACAGAACATCAGTCAATGATGCGTTGTCGACCTAATTTTTATTTCGAGCATTCGGAAATCCATAGACTTAAACCGAAACGCGCAATATGCACTTCACGTTTTTCCATCTATGAACGGTGGTTACCCGGTTGGAATTTCGATATTCCTCCCACCCGATCATTGCCCGAAGTTACCAGACGTCGGGTAACTGTACTGGTACATTCAGAATAATCATAACATTTAGGTGCTATGTAATATAGTTTAGAGACTGTTTAAATAAATTACACAATCAGTCATCAGCTCTTCAAAATATATCTGCTTCAATAAAATAATTGTACTATCTTATTTGCGGACACTACACTCAAGTGTACTGATCTAATAAAATAATCATCAATTACTACGAAACATCCGTGGTTCCCTATCATCCTGCTATCACTCGTTATTCAATCTCTGTGGGATCAACTTTAAGACTAGTGAAAAAGTTCAAAGTATGGCGGTAAGTCATAAATATAAGCTATTTCAAAGCTTCCTCTACGACTTAATTCTTAGTACTTTTCTTCTATCATAATAATGTTGTCAGATTCCCGGATAAATAGATAGGTATATATTTATCAATGGCTTCCAAGTAGAGGGCGAGGGTGTGACTATATTCAAATGAAAATGTGAAAGAGGGTGTATACTTACAATCATACTCAGTAAGTGCCTATAACTTAAAGGGTCTAAGGGAAAAATATCCCAGTTTTTAAAACAACTTCATTTTTCGTTTAGATCCTTTTTACCCTTTTGAAGGTGAGAGTACCTAGTACACTTACTAACAAGGAAGTTTACCTTAATTTATCCCCACAACCAGGGTAAAAACTCTGTCCACTCATGTCTTGAAATATATACATATATCAGAATGCTATTGAACTTGCTTAGATCTTGTAGAACTTCTTGTATGATGAATGAGAGGAATTATGATGAGGAAGCGCGCACTGTTGGCTTCCACGCTATACTTTGCACAAGAGTAGCGTTTGTGATGTCTCGTGTTCACCCACGGCATTCTGAGTGTGATAATTGAACTAACAGTCCAAATTTGAGAAACCGGATCAAATTACAATAGGACGAAGAGAGTTTCTCGTCTCGAACATACGATTATCGAAAGAATATAAAGTTTCTTCATCTAAACATTCACACATCTCGCACTTCCACTTTGGCGAAAATTGCCTAGCAACGGCAACGGGCTCGTTGACGCATTCGGTAGAACACCTGCCGTGTGCAGCGATGGTTCGTGGGTTCGAATCCCACCGGGACAACATGTTTATAATTTTCTGGTAACTTCGGGCATTGATCGGGTAGGAGGAATATCGAAATTCCGACCGGGTAACGAACCAGCGGAAAAACCGTGAAGTGCATTGCGCGTTTCGGTTTCAGTCTATGGGTTTCCGAATGCTCGAAGTAAAAAGTAGGTCGACAGCGCATCATTGTCTGATGTCTGTGGCTGAGGTATCACCTACGGCTACCATCAAGTGAACCTCATGCTCGTCTGTCGATATGTAACATAAAAAAAATAAATGGAAACTTGATTGTGTGCGTGAAAACAGAATTTCAGAGCAATAATCGTAACTTCAAATAAAACAATATTATTCTACTTAAAACCAGATCGCAAATAAAGGTCGCAATTTTAATACTAACAGATAACTAAGACAATCCTACACACCTTTCACTAGTAGTTGCAATTTGATAGATATTGACCAACCTCGCTTTGTTTCTAATTCATTGTGCATTCGTTTATCATTACTTTGACCCCTCAGATCTGAAATGATCGATTACTTTTCTGTCTCAAGGTTCCAAAGCGGAAATACGGTACTAGACGTTTGTATTAGATTAAACATTATTTATTTTATTTTCGCACAAACAGTCATCTGTCAAAATATCCTATTTACATACACAGACCTACAGTGCCCAAATAGAGTTACTACAACTATTAATAAGAGCCGATCAGCTAAAGTAATATAAGACAGAAGGGTAGACTAAAGATCATAATTATGTTAAATATTATAGAAAGACAACAGAATGGATCAATAAGAGACACATTAAGAAGTTATTTCGATAGCTTTTTATGGTAAGTGTTAATTGAACGAAACACAATACTATTACGTGTGTATTTTTTACTAAGTGAAAGAGATAAAAAATTTGTATTACAAATATAATTTTCATTTGCGAGAGGCGAACGGATAAGCGTATCTTAGATATAAATAAAATCGACTTACAGTTTTACAATATTTGACAAGAAACAAAAATGATAATAATATTATTAAAAAGATCTTAACGTTAGTAGATGATCTTACCATTAAAAGCGATTGCCAGCCAAATTTCCTGCAGCAAAAATAGCCAAGGAACACTTTATATTTACCTAATAGGTATATATTTTTCAAGAAATCGAGCGATATTTTTTAGGTACCAATGTCAAATCTTCGTCTCATCCCGACTAAAGTAGAGTCAGGGCCTCAAAACAGACCTACGTTTGTAAAATTTAAGCATACATAGGAAACAAAAGAACGGTAAAATATAACAAATAAGTAAACAGTGTTGGTATGTGGTCATTTCTCTCAATATTTGTGCTATAAATAGACTCGTAAAGGAAGTATGGAAATGTCACGGCCGCAAATGCAATTGTCTTGACCTGTTCGAAAGTGTTACTAAAAATAAACACGGTAAGCTAATTTATATTATGCAGCGACTTTTGAATGTTGTCTAGACCTCAGAACCATTAATTAGTAGGGTCTAAAATCTACTATGTATATAAAAATAAGTCGGGTTTTCCTTCCTGACGCTATAACTCCAGAACGCACTAACCGATTTCCACGGTTTTGCATTCGTTGGAAGGGTCTCGGGCTCCGTGAGGTTTATAGCAAAAAGAAAATCCAGGAAAAATTTCAACAAAAAAGCGGGAAAATCTTTTTTCTTTAAGAATAATTATATAATTTCGAAGCCAAAATTGTGACAGAACAACGTCTGCGGGGTCCACTAGTATTTTAATAAATGTTACAGTGGCGAGGAGAACAAGCAGATTATCTATATTAGCTATAACCCTAAAACATATTATAATAGAACCGGGTTACAGTATAAAAAAAGTTATTCATTCATTTCTTCATGTTACAAACTTACAATTAGATCCTCTATAATATTATTGTATAAGCCTTATACTTTATTATTTGATTAAATATTCAGTCAATGACTATAACTTTGTAACAAGTAATTATAATTCAACGAATACAAGTCCGTGTCCGCCGCATATTTGCATATTGATTATATTCCTAAATGTGTTACAATTGAATGAATCCTGTGGAATTACCAACGGAGTTCCGATTTGTATATTAAAATTTTAACCCTTTCGTTGCGGCAGTCCGTTCCGCTGGAGTAACGCAACCAAATGGAGCACTTCGCCACTCGAGTAACGCCTCTGAACGGAGTACTGGGGGGTGAGCACGAACAAGTATCGAAAGAGTATTCGTATCGACTAACTGTCATTTGTATGAAATTTTTCATACAACTGACAGTTTGACGATTCGAATACTTTGTCGATAGTTGTTCGTGCTAGCCCCTCTGCCCAGCAGAATCGGCTTGCGGGAGAGTATTCGTCGATCTACTATTTGTATGCAATATCAAATACTCGTATTTTTTTATACAACAGGCTGTTGTAGTGATGTGCCGTATCTTTAAAAATATATAATCCGTATCCGCACATCTCTACCACTGACATATTGACGAATAGTAACTTTCTAGCTTTCACTAGTCGTTCGTGCTAGACCCTCCGAAAACTGTGCATATTGCGCGTCAGTAAACTTGTGTATTTCAAGATTATTTTATAATTTTATCGTGAGGGCCAAGTGGCATCACGATGCCGTCATCACTACCAACGCTCGTACAGCCGGCCTAGCATGACAACCACGACAAAATTTTGTTTTAATCGATCATCTCTTTATGTCTTCCGGATTTAACATGATACTTACACTTAAAACTCGACTTCTAATGTCAAAAGTGGAGATATTTGTCGATCGAGATATCTTGTCTATCAAAGATGATGTCGAGATATCTTATATCTTAGTTTGTCTTCACTCGTCTGCGAGATATCTCTTGATGGTCATGCTAGGCGGGCAGGTGATTGAATGGATGCCGTCTATATCCGGCACTCGTAACGAAAGGGTTAACAACCTACGTGTTGAAATGCATCCGTGTATTGGCAGTTCTTAGTACAGAATAACAAGATATACATATATATGCTCGGTTATAAAGATTGGGCTAGTCCCATTACGTAAATTCTCTAAAAGATGGAAATATACAGAAATGTACAGAGTGGATTTTTATCAGAACTTATAATAGGTAAGAAACCGGTATGACAAATTAATTATAAATTATTTATAGTGTATCTGAAAGTTTAATAAAAATTATATTTTATTTTAATTAAGTACACCTAGTAGGTATCCAATTCTAAAACCATTATTTATTAATGGAGTGGGAATAATGCGATATTTGAGTACTTTATTAATTTTGTTTTAAGTTAGGTATCAAAGGAGCTTTTATAATAAAGTTTTAAATTGGGCGAAAGTGATATCGCGCAGGATTTCTGAATCAATAATTACAGGTATTTAAACGTCACCACAGTTATTAAAAAATGCTTATAGAAAAATACAAAGTAATTTATTATTTAAGAAATTAAATGTGTAAGTTATTTCTTCTGTATAGTACATCTACATTGCACCCGTGTGAAGCCGGGGCGCGTTGCTAGTCTAATATAAAAACAAATCTAAAACCTTAACACTTTTGGGTGCATGATAAGTAAAATTCAATGAAGATAAAATTAGACGGACTCGTTGGCGCGTTCGGTAGACCTGCTGTGCGCATCGATGGGTCGTGGGTTCAAATCCCACAATTCTCATGAGGTGAAACCACTAGCAATATCAGTACAAACAACGCCTAGCTGTTTCTCTGTTGTATCGTAAAAAAGAACAAAAACTTTAAAAGTAGAAATAACATAAAAAACTACAGTAGGTAGACTCTCACTAAAAAAAGAGGGTGCCGGATTCTTGGAGTTTTCGGATTGCTGGGTTGTATGGAAAAATTCATAATAAATAAAATAGAGCATTTCATAAAGGATATCCAACGTATTTGTGTTCATGTTCTCCTCGTTTTTTTTATAACTGTAACATATCTCACAATTAACTAAATAACAAAGTGTTGAATAATCCTTATTTGAAATCTTTTTTGTGCAATTTATATGGGGGAGACACGGGTGGAGGGTGCCGGATTATTGGATGTGTCGGTCTATTAAAGTGCCGGATGAGTTAGATTCACTGTATATATAGGCCTATCTAATATATAAAATTCTCGTTTCACAGTTTTCGTTGCCATACTCCTCCGAAACGGCTCGACCGATTCTTACCAAATTTTATATGCGTATTCAGTAGGTCTGAGAATCAGCTACTATCTATTTTTCATACCCCTAAGTGATAAGGGTCGTTCACCCTTAAAATTTTTTATTTTATTTTTGGACGATTTTTTTTGTTTTTATTTTTTTGATTATGTGGCATTAAAAAATACATACAAGCCTAAATTTTTACTTTTTTATCACCAACCCTGCTTTTTAGAAATTATTTACATGGCAAATCAACGTTTGCCGGGTCAGCTAGTATACATAATATATTTATTTATTTATTTATTTAACTCTTTATTAATAACCTTAGACTATAATACAAACATAAAATAACTTAAAAAACTAATCTTAATTAAAGGCATTAAAGGCGGCCTTATTGCTTATTAGCAATTTCTTCCAGGCAACCCTAATCTGGATAAAGCGAAAGAGAAAAATAATAATAATAGAAAAATAATAATAATATAGACGAGTTATAAAACAAATTGATATAAGAAAAGTTGTTATTTAAAAAAACTTGACATTCAGGATGCTTAAACTGACATTATTTATCAAGAACTAGAATCTAACGCTAACAGACAATATTATGATCTCAGATACAAATGACCGCATGTTCGATCATAAATCTTTGTAGACATGGGTGATTACAAGTCAAACATGATAGATGTTATACCTGTTACTGTTACTCAATAATATCTGTCATTAATTAATAACAGTCTCTTATTTAGATACTAAATGAATTTCAGATAATACGGTCTAAATTAGGAGTGACTTTTCAAGGTGATTTCCTTCCTGTGAAACGTCCAATTGTATTTTTTTGGGTAAAAAGATACATCTCGTTTTAGCACGCGACAATCATAGATGTTTAACTGAGTCACAATCACAGTTGATTTGTAATGGCTGGGTTACTAGTATTTGTTGAACAGTTGTCATTTAGTATTGCATGATATTTTCAATAATAGATATAACACAAACGCAACAACTGTTATCTGTTATCTTTAAATACTTGTGATTTATATCTGTTACGATAAATACGCCTCACTCCCAAATCTTTGGCTTTTGTAGAGCAATGTAAGTAAGTAAGTTAGTAATTAATACAACCCATTCAATGTTACTTGAAGCCAGCGTGGATAATCACGTGACTTGATTGCAACTTAACTGTACATATTATTATGTACCTATAATAAATTCATGCAAAATCTTAAATTATGAATGTCTCTTTTATTTATCTCGATTCTGAACGTTCTATTATACCGTTATATTAATAATTCCAGTATTAAAACAAATAAGTGTTTATTTATTTCTCGCCTGTTTATATGTGTATATTTAAAAAATATATACCATGTTTTATCAAGATTGTATTTACAAAAAATATATATATTATATTATACGTTATCCTTCTTGTAACCTTAACATCTTTTTTATTCTGCTTTATTGTAAAGATTTTGTTCAATTTTGAACATGTCAGTCCTATGGAACCTTATAATTAATATATAAACATAATAATACATTTTAGCATTTGAAACTTTGGGTCCTTGGTCGGCGCATACCAAAAAATTTGTGAAGGATTTGTCCGTGAGGCTGGTCCATGCTTCAGGGGAGCCCAGAGCTGGTACTTATTTCTATTATTAAGATCTAGGTTATTGTTTTATTTTTATAATATTTTTAAGATTCTCAATGTATTAAATCTATATGCTATAACTATAAGATCATATTAGAATACTTTTTTTATGAAGATCTAATAAAAACGTACTTGATATAAACATATACGTATTTAAATCCATTACTAAAACTAATTAACTTAATAAACTTAATTTGTAATATACTCCGTTGCAAAACTGATTTTGACACTAAATTGAACTTAAAATTTTACAAATGTAGCATTAAATTCGACATATTAGTAGTAGGTATACATAAAAAACTGTTTAAAAAAATCCATGTATACTAATATTATAAAGAGGAAATATTTGCATGTTTGTTTGTTACAATTTAACTCAAAAACTACACGACCTATTTAAAAAAAAATTTCACCTTTAGAAAGCTACATCTTCACCGAGTAACATAGGCTATCTTTATTTCCAGAAATAATTAGGGATCCCAAGGTGTAAAAAAGGTTGAAGTGAGTAATCTCTGGTTCTACTGAACCGATTTAGAAAAACCTTTCACCAAAAGAAAGCTACATTATCAGCGTGTAACAGTTTTTGTGTATAGTACACCTTAAAATGCACCCGTGTGAAGACGGATCGTAACTAGTGTTATATACTCCTTAGCGATTAAACAGGGCATATCTTTCAGATTGATATCTGGTGCACTCAAATAATATATGATAAATATTTTCCAGCCTTTACATCTTATTATGGAATATTATTAATACAAAATGCACTTTTTATTTAATAATATTACTTAACATAGATATCTCATAACGGACTAATACTATACGTTTTTAAAACAAAGATGGGACGACTAGTCGCTAGTAATCTATCTATATAAATAAAAATCAATGTATGTTTGTCCCCTATGTACTCCTAAACTGTTCATCCGATTATAATAAAATGTTGATAAGTTGTTATGCATACGCCCGCGAAGGTTCCTGGCCTCAAAAAAAACACTTGTTTACTTTAAGTGGCATTGCAAAACGTACCGGGTACAGCTAGAATACCATATAAATTCTATTAATAGTTTCGGATATATAAAGATCTTTCCGGTCGACCCTGATGCATTGCCAAATCACTAAAATAAAAACTTGTCGGTTACACACTAATTTATTGATATATATTTGCATATTTTGATGCGAATTTAAACGATAACCGTTTATTAATGTGTGAAAATTTAAATTATATATATAATTAATTGACGATTACCTCCTATGAAAAATAATGTATTATATTTTGAAGCTCGATTTATATATTTTATAGTATGAATAATGGTATTAGCTCAAGTAATACAATTTGAATAATTTCTCAAACATCTGAAGAAGAAATACGAAGATGCTGTGAGGGTTTTACATTAATCAAATGTAATAATAGCGTAGCGTTCGTAGCACGTAGCGGTTTAGTAAAAATGACATACTTAGATCCACATAGTATAAGTTTTCAAGTTCTAGAGGAAGTATAAGACATGCGTGTCACCCAATGGAAAACGACTTCGTTTCTTGAAAGTTCCCAAGTCGTATCGGTTCGGTCTGAATTTAGATCTCATGAAATATTTTTTTTGAAGCAAAAAACACTAACGAAGAAGCCATTTCTCGGGCTCAAGAATAGTAAAAAATAGTAATCGAGTTTTGAGGGGTCAAAACGCGATTCATTCATCCCGACGTTTTGGATGCTTTCCAGTTTCCAGCAAGGGGAATTTTTTAATCCAGTAAAAGTGATTCTATTTAAATATATCACATATACACTCGAGTTAATAAAATACAATATTATCTTGTGAATAATGGTATTGAAGGTAACTAACTATTAAGTATAACAATATTGTAGGCATCCCGCTAAAATACTAATAATTTACATATTATAGTACTCATTAATAGTGTTATACAATAATATATTTTTAACTAATTTTTGAGCATAAAAATAGTTCACGGTGATTACTATCATATATTACCAAGATACCTTTTTGTCATAGACGTACCTAGGATTATAATAAATAGGCTAATAAAAGGTATAAATTACATAGGTATTGTGATTGATTGGAAACATTACACTTAGTAAGATTATTGCCTACATTCAGAACATGATATCAGATCAGTCGATGACAAGTTGTCATAAACGATGTTGTTATAATATTAACGTTTACATATAATCATAATAGTGCTTAATAACCGCCAACCGCTTTGTAGAGAATTCATTAAACCGATTAACACCGCTAGATTTGCATAATTTAACTTTTAATTCCTAAGTTTGTATGGCTTTGAATAGTGAGCTTTTACATTTCGTTTTAAAATAAAGTAAGATATTATATGAGATTGTTTTTTTTATATTTCTAAGGATTTACGTCAAAGATATAAAGACAACGAGATAAACTAAAGTGCATTCCAAGTCCCCTAATGGGGCATGGGGCTGTGTCTGTTTCACGGATCATTCATTTTCAGGCAAGTAGGTGATAAGCCTTCTGTGCCCTGCCCGATCGAAACATATTTTTTTTATTTTGTTTTACCGGGATTCGAACCCAGGACCTCATTTGCTAAACGCATCACATTAACTACTTACCCACGGAAACGAACCCATGTGCTAAACTAAGTGTATTATTGAAATAAAACAAATTAAAAACGTGTTTTCGAACTTAGCAGTAAAAATGTAACATAGGCTTAAAAACCCTATGTAACTCGCTGATAATGAAGCTTTCTATTGGTGTTTTTTTTTTAAATAGACTTGTTTTTGAGTTAAATCGTAACAAACAAACAAATTTTTCCTCTTTTTAATATTAGTGTAGATGTAGATAATGGTATCCTTCAGAGAATAAGATCGTAACTGAAAGCAGAGCAAATTCTATGAATAGTCGATTTATGGAACTGCATTGCAAGCTTGAAGCTATAAGAATAATATGATATATTTATTCCAGCTCAAATCCTTTACGATTGTAAGTCACCTCTATCGTGACAAGTAGTTTTCTGCAGCGGTCGTATGACACGCTTGAAGTTACGAAGATCATACGAAAACCGCTGTCTATTAAAAGTGCATACGTTTGTTGATAACTTTATCCTTTCCAACAGAGCATTTCGCGGTATAAGAACCAGATGAACATATTTGCGAAAATCCTAAACAAGTTTTTCTCTACAGGTAACTAAATAAAACTAACATTTTTAAACCTCTAATATTATACCATTATACCGATATATTTTTTTATTCGTCTTCAATTGTATATTATTAGTTAGGTGGCGGATAGTCACAGTATTTCTAAGTCTCCTGTAAAATTGAGAAAATGTTAAACGTCGATCCGACTCTTACTCCACGATTTAATTTGTGGACTAAAATTTAAAAAAAAAATAGAAAACAAAAAAAAAATGTTTTTTTCGTAATTACGAAATGAAAAAAACCAACCTGTTAATTAGTCAGATTTACAAAAGGTACGTAAAAGGCTTATTAGGTGAGCCAATAGCCTGTTTGCCCTCTATTCTATAAATAATGAAACTACTACCGAACACTGACGACTTGAATTGTCAACTTTATATTGACAGAACATAAAAAGTTTAATGTGACCTTTTATTTATCTTTCCTTAGACTATAATTAGTGACATGACATAAAATAGTTCCGCTATTATTTTGAATGTTGTTATTTTCTCGATTTTATGCAAAGTAGTAACTTGGATTAATTTGGGCCATGTATTTCTTGTAAAGTACTTAAATCTCCTTATCTACAATCAGATCAGAACGGAATACGTGTTATCATTTAAAATCCATATTATCAAGGTAACACTAATTGGGTGAGTGTCATGTGAAACTTAGTTATTTTGTATGTGTATTAAAATATAAATGTTACACACGTACTCTTTTTTATACAAAATAGGGGACAAACGGGCAGGTCACGTGATGGTAAGTGATCACCGCCGTCCATAGACATCCGCAACACCAGAGGGGTTGCAGGTGCGTTGCCGAACTTTAAGGGACCATCCATAAAGTACACGTTAAAAATTTGAAAAGTTATCAGTGAAACAGACCCAGAAATGGTTCTGCCTCTTTTTTCATAGTTATCATTTCACTTTTTATATAAAGTCAGTAAAGTTATTAGCGTTATATTCCTCAGATGTAGGTTATAAACACGGAAAAATGTTTTTCTCCATTCAAAATTTTATAAAAATCAGTGCAGCGGTTTGAACGTGAGAAGTTAAAAGGTAACAATCATATATCAATTGTAAATTTATTAATCGTAAAATAGACTCAATGTACCGTAAAATTTTAAATATTGGCCTTAAAATAGAGCATCGTCGAATTCTCAGTCTATTCCTTTCATATAATTTATATCAAAACATTGACAGGTAATTATAAATATTATGATTATAGGCGCCTATCTTATCTATAACATTATATATACATTAATAAACTAGTAAACATAAGTATACATTTAAGCCTGTATACAATGTTGTAATAACATTAATCAAATAAATTTAACCTTTTAAATCACATTAAACTAAAAAGAACATAATATTAACATATTATCGTTATGCGCCTTGTTAGTGTGCTAGATGTTTCTTTAGGTAGAGGTAGTAGGTATCCGGAATTAAATCTAGATGTTTTTTGCACCGCGGCCGTTGGCTTTTTGTCTCAGACTAGGGCTTCGCACAGGTGCAATACTATACACAAAAAAATATCATATGTTACTCGCTTATAATGTAGCTTTCTATTGGTGAGAGGTAAATATTTACAATCGCGGCTTTTCCCAAAAAGCGTCCTAAGTCGCGGGTCGGATCAATAAAAAACGGTCCCACAAGTTATTTCGGAGAGGGGGAAAAATATGATTAAATTTTCTTTTAGAAAAACGTTTTCCAAGTGAATAAGTAGGATTCGGTTCTGGCACTCCGCCGATTTTTTATCGAGTAGTTTTTGAGTTAAATCGTAACAAACAATCAAACAAATCTTTCCTCTTTTTAATATTAGTATATAGATATCAAAGAAGAGTCCATGTACTTACCCATTGCGCGACATTCATTTATTAAAAATACGTGCACTTTTGTACTTGAAAAATATCCGTCTTCCAGTATAGCATTTGTTTCGTTAGTCTAACGAACTCAAATACAGCTAGTAAAAATCGTTTGGAAAGGGGGAACCATTCGAATATTAAGCGTTCACTTTCGCTGGGGAAAAACGTAAAACCGTGGGGGAAAAAATTATAGAACTAAGTTTTTTTTGTCACTTTTATCTTATAAGATCTGCAGTAAATATGTTTTAAACTTATTTCAGTGAGTAGGTTCTCTGTATTATAGAATTGAGTTCTTAGGCGAGTGGTATCTCTTTCTCTCTCTATTTAAAAAAAAAAACGAATCCAGTAAATTCTTGACGTAAATGGATTATTGCAGGATCAGCAATAAAGTCACTCCTATTTTTTGGAATAACAATAATATATATTTTAAGCTTTCTCTATTCTCACTTTTACTCATATATATTATTATAAACCTCAAAAGTAGGTTACAACATCCATTCATATATTATAGGAAAAAGGCGAATTTTTATCAGCCTCACCCTATTTTATAATTGGTTAAAAATAATTAAAACACAACACTAGTTCTATGCACTTGGCAATCTTAATATTCAGTCTATTTTAATCTTTAATATCTACTCATGAATAATACATTCAAATAACACTATTTAATATTTTTAAGTCTATCATTAGGATAATTTAATATGTATAACACAGTAGGTGACCTAGGAAAACGAATAAATCATAAGACGGTTGGCTGGCTAAGTTAGTTGAGGTAGGCAACTTAAATAATTCGATGTGCTAAAACCAATTTTATCAAAGGACATCAACATATCTTTGCAATCTTTTAAAGTGACCTTTGCATTTGTGTTTGTTGCAAAATAAATTCAATTTAAAGTATGTCTCATATAAACAACAATTATTAAATTTAAGTAAATACTTGTATTGTATTGTTCCTTTTAGGTTACATTACGAGCTATACCATAAAAACCTTCTCCATGAAAAATACATAAACATTTCATATTATATCATCTCGTTTTATATATACAGATGATCATTTTATTAATATGTGTGTATTTTTGTATGTCAGATATCGACAGACGAGCATGAGGTTCACTTGATGGTAGGTGATACCTCAGCCACAGAACATCAGTCAACGATGCGCTGTCGACCTAATTTTTACTTCGATCATTCGGAAATCCATAGACTGAAACCGAAAAGCGCAATATGCACTTCACGGTTTTTCCATCTATGAACGGTGGTTCGTTACCCGGTCGGAATTTAGATATTCCTCCCACTCGATCAATGCCAGAAGTTACCAGACGTGGGGAAAACATGCTTACAGAAAATTATAAGCATGTGCTCCCGGTGGGATTCGAACCCACGACCCATCGACGCACGGCAGGTGTTTTACCGAACGCGCCAACGAGCCCGTCAAAATTGTATAATTATCCAAAGTAATTCAAATTTATTCACAAAATAAATGAGTTTATTTTCGCTAGAAAATCTGAATACAAAAAGTAGTGCTTTCATTTTCAGGCTCTCAGCATTCACTCGTGCAACGTTGAAAGCAAAAAAGAAAATACATTTAACATGGATCTAGGAAAGAAGTAAAACATTATTGACGAAGCCAATTTTATGAAAATATTATTTGTATTTTATTTTGTTATCACTGACTTTTTTTTTATTCTGATTTATTTTAAGGACTTTGTTCAATTTTGAACATGTCAGTCCTATAGAACCTTATAACTAATACAAATTACATACTAAAACTAATTATAAGCAATACAAATTAATTTTGACACTATCTTCGGGTACTTAAGAATTTACAAAGATAACAATAGATATATTTCGACATATTTGATGTAGGTATACATAAAAAACTGTGTAAACAACCCATGTTATATAGATTTACTCCCAAGCGATTAAAAAGGGCATATCTTTCAGACTGATATCTGGTGCACTCAAATAATATATGGTGACAGTCTTCTACTGTACCACAAAATTCACAATTTTGAGATGGTTTGATTTCATCAAAAAGGTAAATTTGTTTATAGGCAAGTGTCCAGACCTCAACCTAAAAGCGCCCACTAAAATATTTCTACTAAAATTAATATTACTAAACCAAGGGTAACAAAGAGGCTGATTTTGAATAGTTTTATACCAAATACCCTTATCTATTGAAGTTAGCTCAAAATGTTTCTGCCAGTCTGACCATATGGCTTTTTTGTATTTTGAAAACGATTCTACAAAACTAGGATTGTATGCAATCAGTCTACCTTCTCTTATCGCCTTTTTTGCAGTTTCATCAGCCTGCTCATTACCCATGTGAAGGTTATCTGTGTTCGCTGGTCATCACGGATAAAAATAAGGGTTTAATTTGATCAAAATAGGCTATAACTAAAATTTCGATGATTACAATTGGACGCTGTACAGTGCAATACAGTGCCAACCCACACGGTTGCCATTATGAGAAAATTAAGTTTGAAGTTTTAATCAGGTTTTATAAACTTTCTTTTAAAAAATAACAGAAATAATAGACTTTTTTAAGTAATTATTATTATTAAATTAAATGTATATCGTTTTCTTGGTAGCAATAAAAGTAATTGAATTTAGTGCATTATTGTTAAATATTTTAAACATTTTAGGTTTTCGTGCCCGTTAGTTATTTCAATATTTTTGCTATTAAAACGAATTAAATGATATGTATCTCTTTTGAAATATGTAGTCCAGCTCATAAGAAAGCGATTGGAAGCGAAATTTAATTTTTGTCATTTTGTGGGTTGACACTGTATTGCTTAACAGCGTCATCATTAATGATGATTCATATCATTGATGATTTCCCCACGATAAAAAAAAAAAAAAAAACAGCGTCCAATTTTGGTGATAAGCTTTATAGTATGACAACGCACCACCATGTCGGAAATTGATAGAATGTTCCGAGAGTTGTGAAATCACAAACGCAGGAGCTATTTTCATTCATAGATTCTTGTAATAGACAACCGGACATATTATGATATATTGTATGGACCCCTAACATCAATTTTTATCCGAATACTGATATACTGTATTTAGGTAGACATTTTTATGTAACCGTTTTCGTCGATGATACGTGCATTAAGATACATACCGAACGTCCTGCCCGCCTATCAAGACTATCATGAAATATCTCGCGGACGAGTCAACACCACGATATATTATATCTCGACATCGACAATTTTGATAGACAACATATCTCGATCGACAAATATCTTCTCTTTTGACATTAGAAGTCGAGTTTTAAGTGTAAGCCTACGCGCAGACTAGAGCCACTGTATGAAATATTACGCCCGTAGCTTGTGGCGGCCACCGTTGGCTATGCTGTGGTCGCCACTAGTGGCTTTAGTCTGCGCGTAGGCTAAGTCTCATGTTAGACCGGAAGACATAATGATAATCGAATTGAACACGAGAAATCAGAAAACGGTCGACAAAATTTTGTCGTGGTTGTCATGCTAGACCGGCTGGGTTCAAACACCCGATAAATAAAAAAATGTTTCGACCGGCAGAGTACTGAAGATTGATCAGGTGTACCTACTTTCCTGTATATAAAAATTATCAGAGAACACAGAAACGTATCTGCCCCATGCCTCACTAGGGGACTATGAATTTCATACTTATAATACTAGCGGACCCGACAGACATTGTTCCGCCAGAATGTTGGCTTCAAAAGTAAAAATTAAATTCTAGATTTGAATATTATGCTATCCCCATTGACATAGTACTTGTTGATCGTTTTTTTTTTTTTTTCGAAAGGACACTATTGTTTTTGGCACATATGGCCTTTTAAAACTAACCGGACATTTTTGGGCGAGCGTTTAAGCGCTCGCCGTGTGACCAGTCCACCAGACTTGTTGATCGAAGTAGGTATATCCCATTATATTCTGTAAGCGTGACGTGAGCTGTCAGTTGGGGAAGATTGCGGAATTTCAAACCTTTCTACATTTTTTTTTAATAAATTTTCTGCATATTTTCTTTCGTGATATTTTCAATATATTTAGTTTATTAGTTTTTCTTTTATTCCGGCCATAGACCAATCCAACAAATAAGATATCATTTAAATCGGTGCAGACATTCTTGAATAAAAAATGGTGTAACTAACACAACTTTCTTATATATATAGATAGATTTCACTGTTGCAAGTAGCTTCGTAGCTCTCTAAAGGGGTGTAACCCTACTCCCAGATAAAAGCAAAAACGAGGCAATTAAAACCTCTGAACTGAATCAACTGAAAACTTTACTCTGAGCAAATAGGTCAGTCGGCGTCGCTCGGATTACGTTGCAATTAAATGTGGACTGTATTCATATGTGTATATAACTAGTTATGGTGTGGCACGTATGGACTCGTTAAGAATTATTTACTTATTTTCTGTATGGAGATATTTACTAATACTTGAGCCTTCGCTATATAGTTTCACTAAGCATGTATGCTATGTCAATTGAAGTCACCTAACAGAGTTGGATTTCAAAGAATAATAATTAATTATACTATTTGAACTGTTATACGTTGTACCTCAGCGTTGTACGTACATACATATGTAAATGGTATATTACGCGAAAATACCATAATTATATATTCAGACATTTTGACTTTGACTTTAGTAACTTTGCTTTTTAATATTAATCTTACAATATATTTTTTATCAACATCATAAATAAAAATGATTTCAACATCCAATCAGGCAACGAAAAGTCAGAGAGGGGATACCCCACGTAATGTTTTTGTTACTATCCTGGCAATTTTGACAGAGTAGTGGAGAATAATTTCATGTTTTTTAAGCGAAAATAAGAAAAGTCTAAATATTAAAAAAAAATCAATGCAAAACTAAAACGACTTGTTTTAGACAAGACGACGTAATTTTGGACAAATAATTTATCTTTGACCACATCCGTGGCTCGTAGAAATTTGACGTATGATGTATTTCCCACGAGAATGTAAGTGCGTGCTCCTATTTCACCATGCCTACTGCTGATATAGGACAAATCTTTGTTTTTTTTCTGGTTATTTTTTTTTTATTATTATAGTTAATTACGTTATAAAGATGTCATGTGGAACATTGTGTAATGGTTGCAGCCTTACAAATATTTTGTAAAACAAAAATTTGGCGATTAAAAAGAGTGACGAAGAGTTTCTTGCCAGTTCTTCTCTTCCGTTCTACGCCCTTGATTTGAGAACTGGCGGTAAATGTAAAATTAGAAGCATTTAATATGTATTTTTTACTGACGTTCATAGATGTACATTGTGTTACCTAAATGAATAAATGATTTTTGAATTTGAATTTGAATTTGTCATAGTGAGTCTATTGTCTCGACTCTCGATAATCTCTAAGAGTATCTTACTAAAGTCTTACCTCGAGAAGTAGAACGATTACTTTAGGTTTAGGCCATGGCTGAAAATCAGCGTGGTAGGATTTGGCTAATTAGTCAAAGACTGTCCACTTTATGCTGAGTCCATTAGTCATTACCGTTTCGTCGGAGCCATTTAGTGTACAATTAGTTTTAATATTCAATTATAATAAGTGTATCATATCTTGTTAAGACGAATAGTATTTCTCTCTCATATATGGTTAAATAGTAATTTATTTCCTCTTAAGATTACATAAATCACTTACAGAGAAAATTATTTTTAAACGTTACAATTAAGTACATTCGATTAGCGTGTTAGTAGTAATACAATAAATAAAGTAAATATTTGGGTAGATAGAAATAAGCGCAAAAATTTAAGTGACGAATGATTGGGAGCGTTACGAATTATGATGATATGAATGTGTGTGTTCGAGCGATAAAGCATGTGTCATAGTGAAAGATGCTAATATTCGGATATGTTTTTAAGTTGTAATATTATTTCTATTTTGTTTAAATTTATAAAAATAGTATAACTGTGTACAAAAATGAAGTGTATAAGGTGTGTTATATATATCATATTATCTACGAGTATATCTGGTTGATTTTTATAGGGCTTAGCCTAGGAAACGCAGTGAACTAGCTGGACGTTGATCCCTGACCGTACCCGTTTTACCTTGACCCCCCTTTGATCCCGGCTAAACGATAGAACCCCTGTTGGGCTTGCAGGAAAAGGGAAAGGAAAGTAATATGATATGGACTTACGATGGATGATGAGGTGCTGCGGATGCCCTCGACAGCGCTGCCGGAACACTTAAATCTTCTTCAATTGCACTGGAGAACTCACTTATAAAATCCAAGCACACAACACACACTGCCTTGATTGTTTTATTAAGTTTTAATTAGTTTGAAAGACGGCTGATGCGTCGGTTGCGCACACGTTGTACGAAGTGTTGTTTTGACTTCCGCCGCATAGAGGGCGCGGATGTAGGAAAAGGTAGATTTGGAGGAAAGAATTAATGCAAGCCGCATTGCCAATTTAGCGACTTTGTCGCATTTTAACATGAAAAGCGACATTTTATTTCGATTTAACGACTAAAATAATTTGGCGACATTTCTGGCGCTTTTTCTAACTTGATAAACATTTTTTTAAATATAATAATATTCGAAATGATTTAATTTAGGTCACTTGTTTCTGGGGTATCATCGTAAAGTTAAGAGCCTGTTTTTTTCGTTAACTTCTGGCTAGTGCGCTTTATCACTTTATACTACTAATCTGCTGAATCTCATCCCGATCTGAATCCGAGACCCTATTTAGTAAGACTTTTTGTAATATAGTAATAGTAGATTTATAAATTTACGACCTTGTCAGGGGGCAATAATTAGGTTTGAATAAAGTATATTTATTTATGTTCTGATTTAAGACTTATTTTAATTACATAAAACGTACAATATTAATAATATAGAGTATGAACATTACTTTTATAAAAAATGTAGTTATTGAAAGTCATTAGTAATTACACGAGATACTTATCGGGGTAGCCCAAAAAGGGGAGCTCGTTTCAATCAAAATCAAAAGTTCTTTATTTTAAATAGGCCTTTGCAGGCTCTTATGAAACGTCTAGTTGCACGGTTCCAAAAAGTGGGTCTCATGGAGAAGAACCGGCAAGAAACTCCATGGACACTCTTTTCAACAATGGTTTAGCTTACAAAGACTCGGTTACAATAGTAATAATCGGCTGAGAAGTTTATATAATGTAAGGTATACAGAGATTATATACAATGCAAAAGACAATTGAGTTTTTACTATTAGTGTAAAATGAGATACACACACTTGCACAGCGCAAGTTGCCAGGGAAGCCGCACATGCAGAGATGAATTAGCGCCATACATCTTTATCGTCAACATAGTCTTGGATTTTATAATATGCTTTTTTAATTAGGATTCCTTTGATGTTTCCTTTGATATTCCTTTAGGTTTACACGAATAAAGAATAAAATAACTAAATTTTTGATTTTTTTTCTTCATATCAAACAAAGTTTCATCATCTAGCGATATCTAGCGAGTTTTGAACCTTCTGTCTAGCGACATTTGCTTCAATTGAGTTGGCAACACTGAGCCGCAACAATATCTCTATCTATCATCAAGGAAGGACAAGAGATGGCGGGAAAGCCACTGAACTCGAAATATTATGAGGTGATTTCCCGACTGTGTTATAATATTTCGAAAAACCGGCCAATTCCTTTATGTACGTTTCCTGACAAAAATAGTTATTATTATCAATATTTGACATTTATGCATTTAGTATCTTGAAATTGTGTTTACTCGATACTATTTGACATTTTATTGTTTCATTGTAATTATGTTTGTTTTTATTATTCACTGTCTGTACCCGACATGCGTTACAATGCGATGTAAAGTAAAAAGTGAGCTTCGCGGATGTAGAACTCACCAAATTTTCATTATAATCGGATGAATAGTTTAGTAGTGCATAGAGTGCATACATACAGCATTGATGTTTTTTACTTCCCGTCCGACAATCCCCGCTGGAGGAGACCGCGCAACGTCTTAAGCGACCCCGACGACTAAGGCTGGACACAGGCTCCAAGCCACTCGCGACAACATATAGTACATAGTTAATTACACTACTCAACACTAAAAAAATATCTGAATATCGTTTCATATTGAGATTGACTAATATTAACTATCTGTAGGCATTTTATTTTGATATCACGTCTAGAAGAGGAGAAATGGTACTTTTAACTTTTTGATCTAAGTTTGGGTTTTGAAGCGGGAGTATTTCGAAAATAGGATTGGTTTACAAACAAAACATACTTTAATAGTTAGTTTAATTGTTGAACTTCAAAATGTCACGTACGTGTGTTAACAGTCCTAACTTGTTTTGTTATATTTGTGGCGAATTTACGTCAAAATCGAAAAAAAAAACACTTACTGACCTGATTAAACGATGTTACTTAGCCTATTTTGACCGTGATGTGAGAAATCAAGATAAGGCGTGGGTCCCTAAAGTCTGCTGTCTAAGGTGTTATACGAATCTGAACGGTTGGTGCAATGGAACAGTAAAAAAAATGCTATTTGCTACGCCGCGCCGATGGTATGGACTGAACCAACGAATCATGCCGTGGATTGCTATTTCTGTTTATTTATATGATATTCGTAGGTCCGGAAATAAAGAAGTTGATTAAAGATTCCTCTTTTACACCTACCCTTAACCATACTGAAAAACAAGCATGGAAAGGTTTCATTGACGTGACAAAAAATTTCCTTGGTAACAACAAATCTGCTGACTTTCGCAAAAGAATAAAACTGAGGTTGGACTGCTACCATAAAATGGGATGCAATATGTCATTAAAACTACATTTCCTTCATTCACATTTGGACTTTTTCCCCGAAAATATGGGTTCAGTTAGCGATGAACACGGGGAACGCTTTCATCAAGATGTAGCTGCAATTGAAAAACGTTTTCAAGGAAGATGGGAGCCTGCTATGCTCGCAGATTACTGTTGGAGCCTTGTTAGAGACACTCCAGGATCTCATTACAAGAGGAAAGCCAGCTGCACTAAGAAAGCTCCGCCTTTTCAGTCAAAAAATCAATAAAATATAACGAGAAAGCTTGACTTTGTAAGAAAATCATGGTATTCACTTATTACGTTTATCTTGAAAATGAGATGTGATAGAAAAACCTCATTTACATATTTCTATTAGGTCAATAGCAAGGTATAATAATCACATAGTAGGATCTCAGATAAAATAAAAAGTTTGAAATTTGTTGAGTAGTGTTACTTAAAGATGTCATGTGGAACATGGTGTAATGGTTGCAGCTCCTTACAAACATTTTGTAAAACAATAAACTTGGCGATTAAAAAGAGTGGCGGACAGTTTATTGCCAGTTCTTCTCGTCCGCTCTACGCCCTTGATTTGAGAACTGGCAGTTAATGTAAAATTAGAAGCATTTAATATGTATTTTTTATTGACGTTCATAAGTGTACATTATGTTACCTAAATGAATAAATGATTTTGAATTTGAACAACACACCACACATCCGACACCGCCCTCGCCGGCGAAGGCGTGGACCCTTGCTCCGCGTACCTCTCACCCGGGTGAGTATCCGTCCCGCTCCTCAAGCGCTCTCCCAATCTGTAACGGTCCAAGCCTAGGACGCAGCCCCCCACGGGGCGCCCTTGGTCTAGTTGCAGACCAAAAAAAGTCCGGATAGTTTTAAAGGCCATATGTGCCAAAAACAATAGTGTTCTTTCGAAAAAAAAAGCATTGATTTTTATTAATACAGAAGATGATTTGCATTGTATTTTCTTTTATTCCTGTGTTGTTATTCTTGTTTTTGTACGAAATGAATATAGGAACGAAATTAAATTCTATCCGCATAAACCGTCAAATAACGATCAAGTGAATTGGTATCTATGGATTTCCAAATGCTGGAAAAACAATAGATCGACAGAATCATTGATTAAATTATTATCATTAATTTCCTGTAAATGAAGAATTGCCCCTTCAACTCTTCATATGATTAATTTATTAGTCTACTAGCGACGCGCCCCGGCTTCACACGGGTGCAATGTAGATGTACTATACACAAAACATAGCCTATGTTACTCGCTGATAATGTAGCTTTCTATTGGTGAAAGAATTTTCAAAATCGGTCCGGTAGTTTTTGAGTTTATTCATAACATACAAAAATTCAAAAATACAAATCTTTCCTCTTAATAATAATATATATTAGTATTAGTAATATTATATATTAGTATAGACTAGTATAGAAGTATAGATATAAATTAATCACATCAGAGTTAGGTAAATCATTATATAGAGATAATTTTTAAAACATTTGTAAAAGTTGGCTTTTGATTTAATTTATGATCAACAGGACTACGTTTCTTTTCTTTGCAGAAGTCAGATTTGTTGTTAATAGATCTTCCAACGCAGGCTTTTCTAATGGGGAAGATCCAAGACTAATGTGAATCTCATCAATTATTTCATTTGTACCTCGCCTATTTTCAATGTAAGGATAATAATATATATCTAATAAGATATGCTACTCATCTTTGGAGCTTCGGTAGGTGACTCTACCTCGGAATCATGTATTTAGCATAACGGGGTAAGTGTGCACATTCGCACTGCGCTCAGTTACCCCGAATGACTCTACTGCTATCACTTAGAGCAGGGGTTCCCAAACTTATTTTGTCTACTGCTCACTTTGAGAATAATTATTTTTTAGCACCCCCATATTTTCACCTACTTAAAAACCACTATAACTTCAAATTAAATTAATTAATTATTGTGAGCTGTATCTATCTCCGCTAGAGTTAACGTGACAAACATAATCGATTCTTAAATAAAAACTAATGTGAAGGATGGATCTGATGCTGTTTAATAAGTTTGTTTTTGGGTCTCTTACGCTGCAGACCTAAAGGAGGGCGCCCCTTTAGGTTTGCTGCGCCCACAAGGGGGCATTATCGCCCACTTTGGGAAAGGCTGACTTAGAGTAATATGATTACAGGAATTCTTGACGATAGAAAGAGATCAAGATATACACGATGTCCACTACCACTACCGCTGTCAGGTTATCTCTATAGTAAAAATACTGCTCTTAGAGATCATGCAATTAGTAAAACTAATGGCCGAATTCACGAACGCTTATCAACATTGAGGTGTACTTAAAAGTATCTCTAACTCTCATTGCGAAGGTAAAATGAAAGACAGAAACATTTTAAGAAGCCTTCAAATTTTGATTATGGTTACAGTATTCCGCGGTAAGTAGTTAAAAACCAGGAAACTCCTCACTCAGAAATAACACAGCTTGAGTAAACTTTAATAAAAATAACTGTGACATTTATTGTACAATTTAACCACTAGGTAATCCCAGGATCCAGCTACGAGAACAGTAAAACTGATATTTTTATAGGTCAATTTTGTTGATATGAAGTGTGCGATATCATCATACGTTATATCAACTTTACCTATGGGAAAACACATGTTATGGAATATTTCGAAATACTGTTAAAAACACAAATATTATCATGTATATACTCTATATTATCATGTATGTATTTATAGACTTACAAAAACTAATTGGTTACTTAGTTATAATCTGTTTCTTTTAATAAAGATTTTTAACGTGACACAAATTATCATTTCTCTCTTTCTTTACAAATAATTTTCAAAAATGGAACTTACACTGTCTAATTCAGATTTGGCACAATTGAAAGCCGTGATCGTGGCTTCCGCCAATCGACATAGATGTCGAAGCCACACGTTTTTGAATTATGGTTTCATCAGAATGGGATAGATTTATGAATAATGGACCAAAGGAGTGCTTTATATTGAATAAAGTTAAAATATTTTTTAGTTTGAGTTTTGAAAATAGAACTTGCCGCAATCTGTGGCGAATGAAACCTCTCTCGCGGCGTAGGCTTCGCTGTCCTCTTTGGAGAAAAATTAGAAGATGTTTTATATTATGTGGTCAATGATAACTGATGGTAAAAATTTCAATTTGTTTATTTATTATATTATTGTAAATACTTTTATTAAATGTTTTTAATATTCCTTGCAATGGTTTACATTCAAATAGCAGGCATAGCCTCCAAAACTCTATACTTATCCAACACACGTACATTTGTATGATATTTACTAAAAGTTCCAAGAATTGTTTCTACCTCATTATATTTTAACCACAAATTAGTTTCAACTGAATTAAATTGCGTCTTATATACAAACAACACACATAAGTACCTAATTTAACCTTAACGTTTTCGTACCTATTTATTTAAGATTTTTTTATAAATTAAATATAAGCAATACTTTAAGATGCTCGCAGTAAAAAGATCGACAGCGCATCATTGAGTGATGTTCTATGGCTCAGGTATCACCTACCATCCAGAAAATTATCGTCTATTGATATACATATCGTTAAAATTGGCATTTTCTTTCATATAACGACATTCGGTCATCTGTTATTTATATAAACGTGATATTCAACTGATAGATTATCTCTAGTTCTTGTATAAGTATATTCTCTCCAAAATATAGATTATGATTCTTATATAAAACTTTCATATTATGATTGATGTCTAAGTGACAGTTAACATTTCCCGCTATCTATTCACAAAAAATTGAAACGTCAAAGTTTTAAATATAAAATTGATAACGTTAATTAAAATTTATAAAAAATAGATTAGGTAGTGGAAAATTACCGCTTGTAATACAGTTATGAATCTAGAATACATAGTACATACATAATAAAAGGAAAAAAAAGAATTGGTATTTAATTTATACCATTTTTTTCACTACCATTAAATAATACATTTTTTTTGTTTATTTTAATATGTCTGTACTATTAAATATAAAGTGGAAAGGATTAAATACATACATATATTTTAGTTACCTACATAGCGCTTTTAAAACCTTAAAAAATAGAATTTCGTCTTGCAGAGTATCCTTGCTCTTGAGTCGAACGACAACCAAATAAATTTAATAACGTATTCAATAATACTTTGTTTTTGTAGAGTAATAATTACAATATTCATAATAGCGTGTTGCCTATATTTTTGGACATTAAATAGGTGAAAAATACGTACTCGAATCATATATACTCGTATTATTATTAGCTATTCTTGTTTTAAATGACGACACCCTTTCCTTTGGTAAATATTTTGTGAAATACTCGATAAATTCAAAAGTGTGCGATCACGATTATATAATTTAAAACCGTACCTTTTCCGTTCGTTTCCAACAAAATTATTATTAAGAATTAAAATAATATGTTTCATAAAATATGTAATGATTTAAGAAACTACAAGGCCAGATATATTTATAGCTTTACTTGCGGTTTATTTTTAAATACGAATACAAAAGAATGTACTAGAATACATTGTATTTTTATTTCATTAATTTATCCTCCGTTTCCTTCTTGAACTAAATTTATATATTATAATTATTATTAAGCGATGTAGCGTGCTCAACAGGGACTGAATACCGGTTAATTTACTATGGGAGTTATACCGCTATAATAAAGGTTTTTGTTAATATTCTTTCGTTTTTATTCATATTTGCTGAAAACAATGTAGTAAGTTAAGTGAGTATTACTCTTTAAAACTAATATCATGGTATCTCAGTCAGACACGTATTTTGGAAAATCAACATTAACCGGTTTCAGTCCCTGGTGCTCAATACTTAAAATATTATATTTAGTTTGGAGTCTAGCTGGTGTTTTAAGGTCTGTGATACAGAGTAAATCCTTCTTTGCGATAAAATATTTGTGTATAGTACATCTAAATTGCACCCGTGTGAAGCCGGGGCGCGTTGATGATTACGTTATCATATAAGTTTTATATAAACACGTATTACGTTAAAGCCGGCAAGCCGGGCTTTTGGGCTTGTATGGTGGTCCCGCCACTGCAACCAAATGCTATTATTAAACGATTGGTTAGAACTTAGAGTAGCACTTAACTCTTCATATAAGCTCGAAATACCATCTCGACTCTCTTTATATAAACTCATGTTATATCCCACCCAAAAAAAATATAATATATGTATAATTGTATATATGTAGTATGAATGAATATAAATTTAAAAGGCATAATTGCATTAGTGATAAAAATAATTTTATAAATCAATTTATTGTCATAAATTCCAATGAAGGCCTTGAAGTCCTTGTTTGTAGAGTGGTCCAAGGGAAAATGGTCATTCGTTTAACAAGTTCTATGGAAGTGATGATTCATAAAGAAAACCACTGACACTGACCGAATTTTAAGTGTTAATAATAATAATCAAATACCTAGAGTTTACGTAAAATAATACATACAGAATATCCTATTTAAATCATGAATTTGTTTATCATTTATTTCTTATGAATGACGATTCTATAATAGATTTATTTGTAAGTTTTTTAAAATAACTTAGATTCGTGTCATTTTGTAAAATATACGTAGTATTAAATAACTTGAATACAAAGTTGGATAATTTAGCTTATATTGTAGAT
This sequence comes from Anthocharis cardamines, assembly GCA_905404175.1. Taxonomy (NCBI): domain Eukaryota; kingdom Metazoa; phylum Arthropoda; class Insecta; order Lepidoptera; family Pieridae; genus Anthocharis; species Anthocharis cardamines. The sequence goes on from FR989964.1 coordinate 8,201,314, forward strand.
AAAACATTTATCAATTCTGTATTATATTAAATATATTAGTCGAAGCATCCCTTTAATTTATAAATTTTTATATATAAAATTCTCGTGTCACAGTTTTCGTTGCCATACTCCTCCGAAACGGCTTGACCGATTTTGATGAAATTTTTTGTGCTTATCCGGTATCTATGAGAATCGGCCAACATCTATTTTTCATCCCCCTAAATGTTAGGGGTAGTCCACCCCTAAATTTTTTTTTTATTTTTTAGACAAAATTTTTAATTTCTATTTTTTTATGATACAACATACAAAAATACATACAACCCCTGCTTTTTTTGTCAAAAAATCTAGACCCGTGCGAAGCCGGGGCGGGTTGCTAGTTTTTATATAACCTCCCTGGAACATTATATTATATTGTAATTATTTATAAGATGAACCGCAAGAACGGAAAGAATTCATTGCATAAAATGATTCATCAATCATCATGTTTTTAAAACTATTCCATACATTATATAATAATTGTACCTTTCACAAATTCGCAAAATAAATTCTTAAATTTGTTTATTGAATAAAATAACATATGACTGAGTGCATTATATTTGGATTGTATTTTATTTTATGACGTAAGTGCCCAATCAATAGGGTTTTTACAGAGCGATTCGATTTTCGAAGTACATATTCGTAAAGGAATAAAATAGAGAATGGCTTTGATGAAAATCTTTCAATTATTGTATGTAAGGTATTCATGAATTGTAAGTAGAACTGCATAAAACTTACAATCCATGAATACCTTAAAAACCAGAATTCATAAATAAATATATATTTTAAGATTAATTCTGGTTTTTTAAGTATACAGACCGGTATGTGTAACCGGTAAATTATGTCCGTAGTAGTCTGCGAACACAGAAAACCGTAGTAGTGAATTTTTTTGGGAGGAATATCGAAATTCCGACCGGGTAACCTTTAGGCATAAAAATAGGACTGTGTGTGTATAATGTAAATACAGGGTCTTTGTGTTTATACTCACCCTCCAAACATCCTGTGTATTTTTTAAATAATAATTTACTTATTTTTTTTGCGTAGAAATTTTTTAAGACATTTTAAACTATGAACAATAATATAATCTCCATGTCGCGTAATTATTATTATTACCTTTTTTACCCCTCTATAAGACAATTATACTAAATAAAATAAGATTCAATAAAATAAATACCAACAGTGACCAACACTCGTTTTTAGAATGTTCTTTATATGTATACTTACTTGTAATACATTTTATTACTGGTTTTTATTATCTCAATATATATAATGTAATAAGTAACGGTTTTTTAGTTCAAAACTGTCGCAATACAAAGATTTTTAAATGCATGTATTGTTGACTTCCGAAATGTTATTGTTAAGCGTACGCAAGGTGCATATACTAGTTTTGGTTAAAATCTTTAAATTTCTGACAATTTCGAAGTAAATTTTGCAATCAATAGAATATTCAGGTTACGTTCGAATATCGCATTCAGAATACGTAGATATTTTGAGGAAATTACAACTCATTATGGTAATGACGGTAGGTAATAATGGTGTCGGCTTTAATGTTATAATTAAAGTTATTTAAAATTATTCATTAATAAAAATACATTTAAATAAAATAATTTTTAACGTGATTTATTGATTATTTTATTTATACCGTTTCCGATGCTATTCAGCAAGGACCGAATACCGGTTAATTTACTATGGGAGTTATACCGGTATAATAAAGGTTTTTGTTAATATTCTATCGTTTTTATTCATATTGCGCGCTTCGGTCTCAGTCTATGGATTTCCGAATGCTCGAAGTAACAATTAGGTTGACAGCGCATCATTGACTGATGTTCTGTGGCTAAGGTATCACCTACCAGCAAGTGAACCTCATGCTCGTCTGTCGAAATCTGACATTAAAAAAAAAGAATAGTTACTCGTAAATAGTTCGTGCTTTGGCCTCTTTTAGTACCTACTGCGAACAGTCGGCGCTGTGGTAATATTACTAGTGGAAAATATCCATTCTTGTACGTACCAATTTCTTGCTCACTTCTCAGCATAACGCTGATAAATCTACATTCTACATATATACAATATATGTATTATTATATTTATAAAAATCTCGTGTCACGGAAACACAAACATGTGGTCGCAATCCTCCGTAACGGCGCGATCGATTTTTATGAATTGTTTACGTACATTTGGCATATTTCATATATACGAGTATGTAATATTACATGCATTTAAGATTTTTTTTTTTCTACTTTTTTGTCAAAACATAATTCTCTTCATCGTTCATTCATCTTCATGGTCTCATTTTCTTCATATATCCGTTCGAAGCCGGGGGTAGATTGCTAGTGTATTATATCTGGATTACTCCAGGCAATCCGTCTACAACCGACCAATGCGAAAGTAGCCTTATTAGTATGGAATAATACGTGTTAATGATCTTATTTCAATGCCTCAATTGTTATTTTAATTAGTATTTCAATACAAAACCAATTAGTTATCCACTAAATAACATCCGTTTCGTGCATATATTAACAAAATCTATTTTACACTTGAACGCTTGCTTGGAATTTATTGAAAAATTGCTAATTTCAATTGCAACAGATTCAGAATAAATTGCGAATTAATAGAAAAATCATGTATTTCATATTTATTGTTGAGTGATTTGGTATTGGATGGTAATTTACAATTGCACTAGTTACGTAGCTGTAACCCAGCTAACCCGGACACATTAACATTCCATAGTTTCCCATTACATCTAAAGATAAGCCTACCACTGTAACAATAGTTATAAGACTCTTTGCTCTGTATTTTTAACTTGAATTAAATCAGTCATGTATTAACACTTGGATGGAGCAGTAGCTCCGAAGTTTTATTTTAAAAACTCTTCTGCCATCGCTCCCAATAAAACTCACTTATAAATAATTTATTAAATGGACGGTGTTAAGCAATAGTGTCAACCCACATGGTTGCCATTTTGAGAAAATTGAGTTTGAAGTTTTAATCAGGTTTTATAATTTTTTTTTTAAAATAACTGTTAAATAATATATTTTTTTGTAATTATTATTATTAGACTAAATATATGTCGTTTTTCTTGGTAGCAATCAAAGTAATTGAATTTAATGCATTTTTATTAAACTAGCTTCTGCCCGCGACTTCGTCTGCGTAGAATTAGTACTACGGGTAGCTTATATTATCCAAGCAATTTTTCAATCTCCTCCCTTTTTTTTTTTGTTTCGCATAAATTATAGCCTAAACCGATGTTGAGATAACTGCTAGTTAATCTTTATTAATCTGTGACATTTTTATACATATATTATGTGAATATTATGAATTATATTAATCTATAAATGAACACTTATGCTATACAGCCACGTTGACATTTATTTCTTTAAACGTTTGTCTACTATTTTTTGAATTGTTATCAGTATAAAATGGAAAATTCGCGATAAGAATATTATTATTTTAATCGATGTTGTTCACTTAAAAACATCGTCCCTGAAAATGGTTAATATAAAAAAATCAGGGTTTTAAATTATATTAACATCTATATATATATATAAAATAAAGTTGTGTTAGTTACACCATTTATAACTCAAGAACGGCTGCACCGATTTTAATGATCTGTTATTTGTTGGATGTCCCGAATAACAGAATAACTATTAAAATATCTTAAAAATACAGGAAAAAATTATGTGCAGATAATTTTAAAATAAATTAGGTTCGGAACTCCGCCATCTTACGAATTTGACGGTTCACGTCACGCATATTACGAGTATATTTGTATACGCAATAATTGATGTCCACTGCTAATCTATATAATAGAAGTGGGAAGATAGCATATATTGGTAGCTAGAAATATTTTTTATGTTTGACGGGCTCGTTGGCGCCTACCGCATCGATGGGTCGTTGGTTCGAATCCCACCGGGACGAGTTTATAATTTTCTGTAAGCATGTTTTCCCCACATCTGGTAACTTTGAGCATTAATCGGGTGAGAGGAATATCGGAAAAACCGTGAAGTGCATATTGCGCGTTTCGGTTTCAGTCGATGGATTTCCGAATGCTCGAAGTAAAAAGTAGATCGACAGCGCATCATTGACTGATCTGACTATCACCTACCGTCAAGTGAACCTCATCTATCGATATCTGACATAAAAAAAAGTTTTGGATCCAACATTCTGGCAGGTCTGTCGGGTTCGCTAGTTTAGTATAAAACACACGCATACTGTAATTATGTCTTGGAAATCTAACTATCCGCAAACACATCAAATAATATCCTTATTTCCAACCTCAAGGCTCTCATTTGTTTAATAAAGAATTGTATTTTTAGACTCCAAGCGGCCTCGACTGTCTGGCCTACAGACATTGACACCTGTGCGTTCATAAATGTTTATGCCCATGTTCTCCTTACATAATGCGCTCAATTGAAGATGTGAGAATCAGTGGCGGGACCATAAGGCAAGCCCGGCTTGTCCTATATTAATATAACCATAAAAAAAAGAATTATATATAAGTCATTTATATATAACTTACTAGCAAAACGGCTTAGCACGGGTGCAATGTAAATGTATACGAAAAATGTTACTCGCTGATAATGTAGATTCCTATTGGTAAAATAATTTTTAAAATCGATCGAGTAGTTTTTGAGCTAAATCGTAACAAACAAATCTTTCCTCTTTATAATATGAGTTAAGATATGATTACGTTAGTAAGTATTCAAACACGTATTACGTTAAAGCTTTTAGGTTTCTAAGGTGGTCCCGCCACTGATGGGAATTTAAAATTACGTTTTAGTTTCCTTAGTCGTTAAGAGAAATCGTATTTGCAAAAAATATATATACCTACGTAAATTAATCCGTTATTTTCCTATTATAAGGATTTGTATACACTTATAATACGTTGTTTCTACATGGTATCCTATACGAGTCGTTGTATGAGAAATTACTTATTTGAATTTGCATACAAATGACACATTTCGACGAATTCTTTCTCGCAAGTCGTTCGTACTAGGCCCTCAGATACATTTTTATAGCGATGAGATATACCTACCAACTTGCCAAATCCAATACCAGGTCTTCCAAGTACGAGTCCGTAAAATACCAGGGTCGAAAACGAGGTTTTTTAAATGCTAGAACTATATTTCTAGCGCTCTTAACCCAGGTCCCATGAATTCACTGTTCTTTATTCAACCAAATGCCAACAGAAGTAGGTACTTACTCGTTTACTCTAACTACTATGGTGTGAGTATTTCTGGATAGGTACTATGTATAATATATGTAAATATTGTAGTATTCACTTTAAACCAGATCTAACAAGTGTACTGTTTACACTGCTCTATTTCTTGTAATTAACTCCCAGATCTGTCTAGTTATCGACTGCATATTTTACGTATTTACTACTAGCAATTGCCCCCCCTAACCCCTTGTGGGTTGAATTTCGTAAAATCCGTTCTTAGCTGACCTCTACTCGGCGACCTACCATATTTCAAGTCGCTATGCCTTATGGTTCCAGATATATCGTGATGAGTGACTATATAGGTGGAAATCTCTTTTATATATATAAGATTTATAGATTTAAGATTTATACTATAGTCCCGATCTATGTCAATAGTCCCGATCTAGTACTCCCTTAATCAGTGGCGGATTGACACATTTCCAAAGTATAGGCTATTAACCCCCCCGTCTACAACTGTCTATCTAAATTAATATATTTTTGACGGACTCGTTGGCGCGGTCGGTAGAACACCTGCCGTGCGCATCGATGGGTCGTGGGTTCGTATCCCACCGGGACCACATGTTTATAATTTTCTGTAAGCATGTTTTCCCCACGTCTGGTAACTTCGGGCATTGATCGGGTGGGAGGAATATTCCGACCGGGTAACGAACCACCGTTCATAGATGGAAAAACCGTGAAGTGCATAATGCGCGTTTCGGTTTCAGTCTATGGATTTCCGAATGCTCGAAGTAAAAATTAGGTCGACAGCGCATCATTGACTGATGTTCTGTGGCTGAGGTATCACCTATCATCAAGTGAACCTCATGCTCGTCTGTCGATATCTGACATAAAAAAAAATGTATAGATTCTGATTTCGGAAGATTCGGGGCAGCAAACTCGGTGTTTTGCTATATAATATAGAAGTTTTTATATACAGTTAAATGTACAATGAAAGGGAAGAAGGAAAGTCATCGGCAAGATCTCAGCAAGACATGATGTTTTAGATAATTATTTTTGATTTCTATAAGACATGTTAAAAGAAAATCGGTCCCCTTTGCCACCAGCCTGCTGGTAAATCCGACACTGCCGACACTTAATTATTTCTTCTGAAGTGCAACGTCTCCTAATACATATTTCTATTGTGGTGACTGGTCGGACTTGAATTCGTGTATGCGGTGATATTAGTTATGTCGACTATGTGTTTGCGTGTTGTTCCCACGTTAATGTAAGTGCGTGCTCCTATTTCACCACGCCTACTGCTGATAGAGGACAATCCTTCATATTTTGTTGTATTCGTTTATTTTTTATTATTATAATTCATTAAGAATAAGAATTATTTATTTGTCAAAAACATGGTACAATAGTTGGTAATATCTTCTAGCGATCACATGTTTTGCCAGTAATTAGGCATACAAATTTTATTGATTTACACAATATAATAATCAATTACATCATACCGGTCGCCGTATTGTAGTATGTCTGAAAAACTCTTTGAAGTCATAGAAGCTAAACAGAATTAGCCATTTTTTCAGTTGGCCTCTAAAAACATTGAGTGGCTTATCCCTTAAAGTCTTAGGCAAGTGGTTAAAAATCCTAATCATTGTCATCAATCCGCTTTTATAATATAACGCAGTTTTGCAACGAGGTATAGTAAGTAGGTTAGGATCTCTTAATGGAATACAACAGATATCTCATTACTTCAATATGTCATGTGGAGCATACAGTACAGCTCCTAACAAACATTTTGTAAAACCAAACACTTGGCGATTAAAAAGAGTGGCGGAGAGTTTATTGCCAGTTCTTCTCGTCCGTTCTACGCCCTTGATTTGAGAACTGGCAGTAAATGTAAAATTAGAAGGATTTAATTTTTATTTTTTATTGACGTTCTTAAGTGTACATTGTGTGTACAAATGAAGAAATGATTTTTGAATTTGAATTTATTATTATAATTTAATCGCTCTACCCTCCATATATTTTTACATTCGGTTTTTGACTCTGATTAATTAAATCAATTTGTCGTCGTTTAATATATTATTAATCAAATTGAAATACGTCACTCGACTGTTAATTTGTTAGCTTCTGTTGAATAATCAACTACCAAGATCATTGTTTTGTTGCATTTTATAAATGTCAATAAAACCTATGTTTCATCAGGATTTTTTTCCAAGTGTTGAACAGTTAGATGTAATAAAAAGTTAAAAATGTAATAAAAAAAATTGTTTACCGTACAACGATGCTCTTATTTTACTTTTTTTCCAAGAAACAAAGGTTTTTAAATGCAAATTAGTTAATTAGTCAATTTTATTTAAATGCCAACAACAATTCACAGTAATTTATAATATCAGACCTCTGAACGAAATACTATCCAGAACTACTATCTAAATATAATATCCAGAGGTGCAAGAGAAATAAGATATATTTAAGTTTTAGTGGGTCCGACACAAATGAGTATGCACTGTGCCCCGTGACAAAATAACTCAGTTTTCATTATAAACTGTTTGGGGGCGTCCATAAATTACGTGAGGTGTTTAAGGGGGGGAGGGGGTCGAGTCAAATCTCATCTAATCTTACGTTGGAGAGAGGGGGGGTCTTGGCAAATATCACGCAATTTTTTTTCTGATTGTAACAAAAAATATATACTATTTTGGTCCATTTAATCCAGATTGTATACATGTAAAAAAAAAATCTTTTTACAATAACAATCCAACGCGCTTACGTAAGAAACCCACATTTTGAAAAATCTGACGTGAGATTGGGGGTTGGGGGAGGGGGTTGAATAAAATTTCACGACATCTCACCAGGGGGGAGGGAGGGACAGAAAATTTAAAAAAAAACCTCACGTAATTTATGGACGCCCCCTTTATTTTAAGTTTAACTAAAATCAGTGACGGATTTACACATTTTCGGCGTATAGGCTATCAAAATTTTGCCGCCCTAGCCTCTATAAATGTAAGTTCCTAAATTTTCTAAAATACAATGATAGGAATTGTCTTGTAAGTACAATTCTCAGTAAGTCTTACTCTTAGACTATACTCTGTAAGGTACAGAAGACTGTCTTAAAAGTAAGAAAAGTAAGACTTGATTTCTATAAGATAGCTAAAAGTATCCTCGCCGCCCCTATAATCTTCCGCCCTAAGCTGAAGCCTACTCAGCCTGCTGGTAAATCCGACACTGACTAAAATGATTAACTCGAAATACAACATATCGGTAGGTACGGAAAAAAGAATCGCTGCAAAAACGGAAAACGAATGTACAGACATTGTATTTTTAATTGTCTTATTATATAAGGCAATAAACGGTAGGTACAATTATTGAACATTATTTTGAAATTATATAAGTTATATTAACAAAGGTAAAAAATATGAGAACATTATAATACATATTTAGATACGATAAGAACATTAAGGAAGTAACAATAACAAGATTTTCGATACTATAATAATTTATTTTATTTATAAGCATGCAATATATTTAGCTACAGTTAACAGACAAAGTTATCGTGCTGCAAATTTAGCCTATTTTATTAACGTTTTTCTCAAAGATCTCGATGCGATATGATAATGAGCGCGGCGGGGTTAGAACGCAAGTCACAAAACGACTCGACCGATCGTCTCGCTTCACTGTGATTGGTCTAGAGACTCTCTACACCAATCACAATGAAGCGTAGAGAGTCTCTAGACCAATCACAATGAAGCGAGACGACCAGTCGAATCGTTTTGCGACTTGCGTTCTAACCCCGCTGGTACGTCTTTGTTTATTTTACACGAGAATTATTTATATGTAAATTCTAGAAATAGTCATATGCCATCAAGAACATAAATTGTAAAAAAATCAAGTCTTGCAACTCAGTTCTTCTATCGTAAAAAGTTGTGAGATCCATATAATACCAAGTCGGTCAATTTATTCAGTCTTTACTTAAGGATCCTTCTGTCTTAAGTTATTACGTAATTAGCTAACCTAACAAAATCAATCATATTCATAGATGGAAAAACCGTGAAGTGCATATTGCGCGTTTCGGTTTCAGTCTATGGATTTCCGAATGCTCGAAGTAAAAATTAGGTCGACAGCGCTTCGTTGACTGATGTTCTGTGGCTGAGGTATTACCTAACATCAAGTGAACCTCATGCTCGTATGTCGATATCTGAAATAAAAAAAAAAAAAATCTTCTAGTGACCATATCAATATCAATATTAAAAATCTTTGATGTTTAAAATAAATAGATTGACTCAGCCATCGCATGAAAACCCAATGTATCTTTTTTTTTAGTAAAACCTCTATGTATATCACAATTCACAAGTAATACATTTATTACATTAGATTGTTTAGTGCTAAAAATGGGGGGCACCATCAGCAGCAAGGCCATAATCAGCGCAGGCTACCGGGGGGTATATTTGATAAGGGTTGTTCACCAAATATATCACATCAATGTGTCAAAAGTCGATAACATTTGGTGCGTCATGTTAGGATTCGTAGACAAAATATCTCGATCGTCAAATATCTCTATTTTTGACATAAGAAGTCTAGTATTAAGTGCAACCATGTTTCACCGGGAAGACATAAAGAGATAATCGATTAAAACACGAGAAAACGTCGAGAAAATTTTGTCGTAGCGGTCATGCTAGGCCGGCAAGACTGGTTATATGTAGCTAGGAGTGTGCGTTAATTCAACAAACAGCTTTTTTAAACCGCTTATCTAATGTTAAGGAATTAACTGCTTTTCGTTTACCACAAAACCCGTTAAATCATTAGCTTTGTCATAAAACTATGTATTTCCGAACCGTATTACCGATTAGCTCAAGGAACATTCAACGTGCAGTCGCTAACATCATCCGGAATAGTTTATTTATTTAACGCAAAACCAGTTGAATTTATTAACTGTATTACTGCAAACCAGTTAATAACGTTTACTGCTTTTTAACAGGTTATCAGTTTGTAATTAACAGTTTCGTTTCGTTAATACAAAAACCGTCAACGACCCACCTCTAGTTATAGCCCACCTGTCTCCGAACATTCTAGGCGATGTATGACAAGGACGGTATATGCGAGAGAGATAGGAGATAGATCGTTCAGGACAGTGTATGACAAGGACGGAATATTATACGCAAAAGTGAGGATAGAAGTTTCTGGACAGCCTACGACAAGACCGGTAACCGGATACGGTGTAAAACTTCCAGAAAGGTACGCGCAAATAGCACGAGAGTGATCATTCCCTAGAAACTTCCAACGAACATGCGCGTGCGCGATAATTGCGTGTATGTTCTAGACATAGGTGATAACAGGTCAAACATGATATCTGTTATTTTTACTCAATAATAACAAATGTAAATATCTGTTATTAAATAACAGTCTGTTATTCGGATACTAAAGGAATTACAGATAATACGATAAAAAGGAGTGACATTTCAAGGTGATTTCCTTCCTGTGAAACGTCCAATTGTATTTTTTTGGATTACTAACCAAAACAATACACCTAGGTGCATCTCATTTTAATCACACGACAATCATAGATGTTTAACTGAGACAGGTAACAATCACAGTTGTTATGTAACGGCTTGGCTGTAACTAGTATTTGTTGAACAGTTGTTATTTAGTATTGCATGACATTTTCAATAACAAAATAGGTATATCACAACCGCATTTGAATATTTTTTTTATGTTAGACATCGACAGACGAGCATGAGGGTCACTTGATGATAGGTGATACTTCAGCCACAGAACATCTGTCAATGATGCGCTGTTGATCTACTTTTTTTACTTTGAGTATTCGGAAACCGAAACGCGCAATGTGCACTTCACGGTTTTTCCATCTATGAACGGTGATTCGTTATCCGGTCGGAATTTTGATATTCCTCCCACCCGATCAATGCCCGAAGTTACCAGACGTGGGGAAATCATATTTACAGAAAATTATTAACATGTTGTCCCGGAGAGATTCGAACCCACGACCCATCGATGCGCACGGCAGGTGTTCTACTGAACGCGCCAACGAGCCTGTCACGATCATTGACTGATGTTCTGTGACTGAGGTATCACCTACCATCAAGTGAACCTCATGCTCGTCTGTCGATATCTGACATAAAAAAAAATTGAGACAGCGATTTGACTCGCCTTAGAAAATAGTATGCTGTATGAGCATAAACAGCAAACCTTTGGTTGGTTTGGTATTTTCCAATCCACTGCAATACCGAGATGAAGGGTCAATGAACTGTGTGTTTTAAATCCAAAGTAATAAATAACATATTTCAAAGATTAAATTAAAACATTTAACTATTATAAACAAAGATTGTACGCCCTAGTAATGAGACCTTTAAGCCAAGTCTTATTTTCATGCTCTATTTTTCACTTATTCATTTTCGTTTTTCAGTACAATTTCACGTTTTCTCCCGTCCCGCCGTTCTAACTATTGCAGAAAAACTATTTCTATTAGACTGTCTCTTTGATACTTTGTGGTTAAAACGTTTATTATTTAACTTCGTTTGTGGCTTTAGGTGATTACAAAATTAATTTAAGTATAATTACTAAAGTTTGTTTTATGTGTTTTTCCTCGCAATAAAATAGCAAATTCTAATTCATTATGTGATAAATCTGTCCAATTCATTGGATGCTAGTACCTAAACTATTCTGTCCAAAACGAATGGTTAATGGAAATTTAAATTCCGAATAACATTAGATTTGAAATTCTATGTCTTTAAAATTAGGCAGAAATTTTATTTTTTATTTTCAGTGAAATAAAATAAAATTTATTTGCCGCGCTTTTCCAGTTTCAACTTTCGATAAATGTTTCGTGGCAACCAGATTTGAACTGCAACTTAGGGGATCTTTATTGATTCAGAGCTTTAAAATGAAGGATTGCAAGGGGTCCTAGTTCAAACTATAGCACCCAAAAATCGAAAAAATAACGTTCGTAGTTATTGGGCAAAGAAAATTCTAAAATTACTCTTTGTACTTTTTGAAAGACATTTAGAACTTTTTCAATTATTTTCTGGGACTAAATGTAAATACTAAATAGGCTAAAGTTTTTTTTATATAGGTCATTGATAAAGATCCCACTTCTTGGTGAGCGTTGGTAATACGTTTAGCATGAATAGAAGAATTGGGAAGACCCAAGCAGAAAGTAATAATCCTTAGCGGTTCTTGTAATAATTGTTTATAATAAACGACAGGAAATTGAAAATCCTGAAATTAATAATATTAAAATTCTGGAACAATATGTACACGCAACTATCGCGCACGCAATGTTCGCTGGAAGTTTCTACGTAATGATCACTCCCGCGCTACTCGTGTGCGTCTTTCTGGAAGTTTCATAGCGTATCCGTTCTTGTCGTAGACTATCCAGAAACTTCTGTGCTCTCTTTTGCGCACAATATTCCGTCCTTGTGTGTTTTACTGTTTCTTATTTATATTCAATTTGGAAAAAAAAACATGCCTTTGTCAATTTTTTTTTTCGAAAATAAGGTTTTTGCCCAATATTGTCAAGAAAATAATATCTCACGTACATATATAGACTGCATTAAAATCACACTAACGAACTAATAACATGTCAGTTAGTTAGTTCTGCTGTATGCGTGATTCAATGATATGCACTCTGCGTTGATTTTTGATTTCGATTCCTAAAAAATCCATCGATAAAAGAAAAAAAATTAAATTTCATGTAAATCGGCCTACCTCGTGAGATATATCGTGGATACCGATTTTGAAAAAGGTATTTCCAGAAAAACGCGTAGTGGGGTATAGGTATATAGTAGCTAAAGTGTAATTTATTACGTCGAAATAACAGAATAATCGATGTTCAGCACAAAACAACAATCCTTTCGTAACAATCCGTCTGCCTCTAAAATTTTAGAATCCGTCGAAAACGAAAAATCGATATTTCGAAAATTCTAACCCCTTAAAACAGTAAGGCGACGTTACCATCAAGTCTCCTCCACATTTATGTCTGAATCCTGTATACGCGATATCCGTAGATAGAATTACCGTGATATGTGCCAAAATAAGTCATTTTCACTACCTTTTCACAAAATAATATAATTATTTTATAAAAACTAATTTAAAAAAAAGAGTTTGTTATTTTATGTCATTGATAACAGAGGAAGCGTGAGGTTCACTCGGTGGTTAGTGACACCTCAGCCACAGAACATTAATCAAAGACGACCTATTTTTTTACCTCGAGCATGTGGAAAATATGATTTTATGGAAAATGATATACTAAAGGAACCCACCTAAGTCCTATACAACCGACGACGTACAATCGGGCGGATATGAAAGGACGCGAGGGGCGCGTTCAGTGCTATAGCAGCTTTTATATAAAAGAAGCGCGATTTCGCAACCATTCCAATTTCAAATCTTGCCGCGAACCCGTCAGGGGCACGTTACAGAAACTGCAATTTACGCGCGAAAAGTGACATCTCGTAAATAATAATTTTCTTTTTTTATTTGTACTTGTATAAACTCCTTTCTAAATATGGCTGTTACGAGTGCCAGGAACATTGTGAATTTGCAGGAGAAAGGACATTTCGAGCATGAAAATGAACGGATTACTGAAAAATATACGGTAAGTCGAAATAAAAATATTTTTTAAAGAATATAAACTAAACCTGATAAAATCGCGCAAATAATTTAACGACTTCACAGACACAAATCTTTAACATTTTATATCTTACGTTCTAATTTAATTTCCTAATGCAATAATTATTGTGTAGGAAGTTGCAATTTTTGAAGTAAAAATGCAGGAAAACGCTAATAAAATAACCATATTGTTAATGATAAGGTGCATAAACTGTGAAACATGATTTCGATCTAAATTTAAATTGAAAACACAATTTGCGCCAAATATTTCGCACATTGTATGAAAAGGAAAACAAAATAATGTTTTTTATGTTTATTTTCAAATTGAATTGAATTGGATTATACCGTTTGAGACATTTATTTCTTAAAACAATAACTATTAAATTAAATATTTTTTACATTCGGAAACTTATCACATTATACAAAGATAAATCTATAACAATATTATACATTTTTTTTATATATAGTATGTAAAAGGAGACGTGAATAAATGACTGATTTTAAGATAGTCTGATGAAAATACCATAAAAAACATCTTCCTTCTCTTTATTGGTTTCGAATTGAACTAAATTATTCGATAACGATTTGGATCAATACTCATAAAAAAGTTAGCTTAGCAAAATGTCTTATCGATTTAAAAAAGTTAATGAGAATGCAAATTTATTTTTAATTTAAAGTATTTTACAGATACCCTATATTATTTTAATAATTATGACAGAAATGTCTTTATGTGCTATTGCGATTGCGATAGTAATAATTATTACGATGAACTTTCAGTGCTAATAAAATAGATAATGACTAAATATAAAATAAATAATGACTAAAGTATAAAAATAAATTTATTTTATTATTTTAATAATTATAATCGTTTGAGAAGCATATTCATTCACAGCTAAATTTCTGCAAGACCATGCGTTTAATGGGGGTTATAACAAAAACAGGTCAAGATTTAAAAAAAAGTCTAAACAATGGCTAATCCACTCTTGCATGATACGTCGAATGGTCACGGGTTCAATCCCCACCGGATAACATCGATATTTCTATAAGATTTTATTAAATACTGATGACAAACGGGTAGGAGGGATTGTGAAATTACGTCCGAATAATAAAATCACAATTTATACAAAAATAGGTAGACAGCGTATCATTGATTGATATCCCGAGCCTAAAGTGTATTCAAGTGAGCCTTCTGTAGTTAGTGAAGTCTATTAAAAAAAAACACCTAAACCTTAGACTTAGGAGATTTTTTATGTCTTAACTGTTAAGGATTTTAATGAATATTAAAATTGACAACTTCATTTAGGTAAATTTAAAAATATAGTGTCGCCCGCCTAAAAAATCAATTTTTCCGGGCCATCCCGTTGGGAGGTTTTTTATTTGGTTCGATATAGCATTCGCACTTTGCATGATTAAAATTTGCTTCAGGCAAGCATTGTGACGAATTTATAAAGATCTAGACGAATGATAATTTTGTGAACGTTATTCACGCTACGTATAGAGAAATAATGTATGTAAATATCATTGCAAAATTAGTCGATTTTTACTTCTAACAAGGATTTAGCACCGTAGGTCTGGCTTTGAATTCTGGAGCATTAGGCAAATTGTTCCGGTTGAACAGGGAATAAAAAAAAAAAAAATAAAAAAAAAATAAAGACTGTTAAAAATATATATATGCCCCATTAGGACATCACTAAAGAGTAATCGATGAATCGACTATTTATAAATACTGCAATTCTTTGAGTTTATCATAGTTTTGATAAGCTGTTGTAAACATTGCATCTGTAAAATAAACAGCATACTAAAAACCTTGCCCTCAAATATATGTATAATATATACATATATATTATTGTAGTCTCGTACATAGTAGTGTAATATGACTTAACACGTTCATATACAATTGATACTTTCTATTTGCGTATATTGGCAATGCACCAGTTACTATTAGTGCAACGCATATAGCTATCTATCTATAAACCTTGACTTGTTATATTAACTAGCTTGTAGGTATTTGATAACGAAATATTGGTAGCAGTTATTGATATCTTTATATATCGATATGTAGCTAAGCTATTAAAAGATGTCAAGATATAGCCATCGGGCTATAAGCCAAAAAGAGTAATTTTTGGCCAAATAGACTTATTATCTTTTTTTGGCGTTTATCTGCGTCATTTGGTCTAAGTTTCATGAATCTTAGAAAAAAATATTTTCGCTCAAATAATTTATATCTTTTTTTTTGTTTCTACCAAACTTTTAATTACTTTCCCGTAAAAATTTGAAATATCGGTTATCCCTTTTTGGTCGTTAGCCATCGATTTTTTTATTTCTTACTACACTCGTAACACGAAACAAAAAAATTATCTCAAAGAAGTTATTCACTGTTACATTATAGGTACCATTGTTTCCAAATTTTAGAGGTGACCCTAGGGGGACTGCGTTTGATATTAAAGGGGGCGCAAGATTTAAAAAAAATAAGCCTTGCACTAGGGTAGCCTTGGAAGTTTAAAAATATGTATTAACTATCACTTAAAGTAGGTATTAGTATAATTTTATAGCTAAGTGGACGCAAGGCTTAATTTTTATCGTCTATCGCGACATAAATTTGGAAACATTATATTAGACTAAAACTAAAAAAAAAACACCTCATTCATCTCAAAATAACTCTACTCTAGACTCGAGTCTAAAATTACTCTGCTGCCAGCTTTTGCGATACCGTGGATCAACAATCAATACGAAGTTTTAAATACGCAATTCAGACATCTTAATGAAGATAATTCGTAGTTTTTAGGATAACGGCTGGTGTATTTTAGTATTCGCATCGCATAAGTACGGCCGTGATAAGTCCTAAAGGCCACAGATATACAAGTTAATTCAATGCATTACGATTTTATCCGAGCTAACGTCGTGACAATGGCCTAGGAATGCTGTATATTCAGACTGTTACGTTTTATAAGTAATTCTTCTCGGAACATTGTGTAAATCTAGTTCCGGTTGCGATTAAAATGGGAATTTCGAAGGATGTGTTCTAAATTTAAAAAAAATATATTATTGTGTCGGTAAATCAGGGATTTTGTTGGTTCACTTGGTTGAATATCGATGGTGGCTTCTAGTTTGGCGGATTTTAGTTGGTGAAATTTGAATTTAGAAGTGCGTGTTCTAAATTTAAAAAATATATTAATGTGTTCAGGGATATTGTTGGTCACAAATCGGTGGTAGGTTCTAGTTTGAAATAGATATTCGATGTTTTAGTTGTTTTAATATGAATGTTATATTTAACACATATAATTAGTTATATACGCTTACTTAAATGACCTTTGCCAAGACATAGTAAACAAATGTCACTTGCCTCCTCCTAACTGTTTTAATTCCTGACACAAAATTCCACCACCAGATATCGCGCGCCATGGTAAATCTACCTTAGTTACATCGAAACTTCGATTAGGGAAAGACGTAGGGAAAATTATGAAAATGTCATCCCGGCGACATTCAAATCGACCAATCGAAACTCAAGGTCTCACAAACTCAATCTCATCACACATGAGTTAGATATTTCAAATGTACCACACATGGGCATTCGTTGCTCTATTCAAGACTGCAGCTATAATAATTAACATTACAATAACATCGGCTACATTTTCATGACTCGCGCCTGATGTATTGTTTTTCCCCGATGAAGAATTAGATGAGACGTGACTTATCAGTCAATATTACTGAATATTCTCACGTACTTAAAAACATTCAAAGGAACTTTTAATGTAACAAGCCTTACAGCCTCAATTGTACAAAATAGGTTTAATATTTTTTTTATGTCAGATATCGACAGTCGAGCATGACAGGATTACTTGATACCTCAGCCACAGACATCAATAATGCGCTGTCGACCTAATTTTTACTTCGAGTAGACTGAAACCGAAACCTATGAACGGTGGTTCGGACGGAGTCGTTTGATCGGTCCGGAATTTCCAACAACCCGTTCAATGTCTGAAGTGACCAGACGTGGGGAAGACATGTTTACAGAAAATTATAAACATGTCGTCCCGGTGGGATTCGAACCCACGACCCATCGATGCGCACGGCAGGCTGGCCTTCAGCCACGCGCATCAACACCGATTGAGTAATGGCCAAATTCTCGAACGCTAATCAACATTGAGATGTACTTATTATTAAAGTATATTATTATTAAAGTATATCTAACCCTTTCATTACGAAGGTAAAATGAAAGACAGATACATTTTAAGAAGCCCTCAAATTTTGATAATCGTTTCAGTATTCCGCGGTAAGAAAGCTAATATCCGTATCCGCGGATCTTGACACTAAATGTCCGTATTCGATACACAACTGGGTTCAATCTAAAACAATAATGAACCAATATAATCTGCCACATCCTATACTAAATCTACTTATGAAACAAAGCTATGATTTTATGCGATGTAAGCGTGTTTTAATTAACATTATTATCACTTAGTGTTGATGCATAGCGATAACATTACATAATAAGATAAACATGCATAATTATGTAAACTACGCTATATAACTTTGAAGCTATTATTGGACTATATAAACGAAATTAATATTTTTGATTGCTTTTCTATCAAATTATGTAGTATGTCATACTCGAAATAAACCTTTTTTTTTCTATTATTAAGTTGGGGTTAGCTATACCTGAAGCATTTAATATACGAAGTTCATATACCTTATATCAGCTATTTTCATAGTATTATGTCATATGGTGTTATTTTGTGGGGTAATGCAGCTGATATTAAATCGATATTTGTAGTGCAAAAGCGGGCTATAAGAGCGATCTGCGGATTATCCCCACGGGAGTCAGTTCGAAGCAAGTTTAAAGAATTAAATATTTTGACTTTGGCAAGTCAATACATTTATGAGAATATTTTATATGTGCGGAAAAATATAGATATCTTTCAAAAGAATAGTAGCTTCCACAATTATAGTACTCGTAATAAAGACAAAATTAGTGCACCAACCACAAGGCTGCATAAAACGAGTAATTCTTTCCAAGGCAATTGTATACGTTTTTTCAACAAAATCCCTAGTGAGATACAAGTGTTGTCAATAAATAAATTTAAATCGTACGTTAAAGTAAAACTACTTGCTAAGGCCTATTATAACATAAATGAATATTTAAACGATCCTAGTGCTTGGATATGATTTGCTCCAGTATAGAGGTAACGCGACTGAATCTCTCGGCTGCAATTCCAGACTCGGGGGCGATCGTCAACATCCACGACCTTTTTAATGTAAAGTGGGAGCAAACCGTGATCCATGTAGTACTAATTTATTTCAGAATAATTAATATTATTATTGTTTTTTTATGTAGCCAAGTTCACATTTCAAGGATCGTCATGCTCGCTTAAATGTCATTGCTTGTGGCGGCGTCCATGCGTCGGGTTGTCTCTCTCCCTAAAATATGGCGAGGGGGTCGATGGCTGGCCATGCGTCATACTCGTGAACGGGTGCTACTTGTGGTGACTGGTCGAACTTGAATTCGTGTATGCGGTGATATTAGTTATTTCGTCTATGTATTTGCGTGTTGTTCCCACGAGAATGTAAGTGAGTGCTCCTACTTCACCATACATTCTGCTGATAGAGGACAAATCTTTGTTTTTATTTTTTTCGTTTATATATACTCGTATATTTTTTCGATTATTATAGTTAATTACTTAAAGATGTCATGTGGAACATGGTGTAATGGTTGCAGCTCCTTACAAAACATTTGTAAAACAAAAACTTGGCGATTAAAAAAGAGTGGCGGCGAGTTTCTTGCCAGTTCTTCTCGTCCGCTCTACGCCCTTGATTTGTGAACTGGCAGTAAATGTAAAACTAGAAGCATTTAATATGTATTTTTTATTGACGTTCATAAGTGTACATTGTGTTACCTAAATGAATAAATGATTTTTGAATTTGAATTTGAATTTATAGATAACAAAATAAGCGAAAAATGCTTATTTTATTAGGTACTAGCAATTGCCCCCGCAACCCCCCTTGTGGGTTGAATTTCGTAAAATCCGTTCTTAGCTGACCTCTACTCGGCGAAAGGAATATTCCTACCATATTTCAAGTCGCTACGCCTTATGGTTCCAGAGATATCGTGATGAGTGACTATATAGGTGGAAATCTCTTTTATATATATAGATTAAGTCTATTTAATTAGTAATATCTAATATATAAAATTCTCGTGTCACAGTTTTCGTTGCCATACTCCTCCGAAACGGCTCGACCGATTCTTACCTAATTTTATATGCGTATTCAGTAGGTCTGAGAATCGGACAACATCCATCCATTTTTCATCCCCCTAAGTGATAAGGGTTGTTCACCCTTAAAATTTTTTTTTTAATTTTTGGACGAATTTTTTTGTTTTTATTTTTTTATAATGTGGCATTAAAAAATACATACAACCCCTGCTTTTTTTGTCAAAAAATATAGACCCGTGCGAAGCCGGGGCAGGTCGCTAGTTATCTATATATATATATAAAAGAAAGTTGTGTTAGTTACACCATTTATAATTCAAGAACGGTTGCACTGATTTCAATGATCTCTTTTTTGTTGGATTCGTCTATATCCCGAATAAGATAATAGCTATTAAAATATTGGAAAAAATCAGGAAAAAAATATATGCAGAAAATTAATTATAAAATAAATTAGGTTCGGAACTCCGCCATCTTGACAGCTCACGTCATGCATGCTTAGCTTTTTTGGAATAACAGATGTCTATTGCCTATTAGACATTACATAAAAAAGTGGTCATATTCCAATCTAAGAATAATTGTATAATTTCGAAGCCAATATTTTGGCAGAACAACGTCTGCGGGGTCCACTAGTATTTTATAGAATGCGTTAACCTCTACCGTAAATCTCAAGACTTTTTTAAGAAACGAGTGAATTCCTCATTTAGTATTAGTAATCCTCTATTCCATGGGACAGAAAATTTTTTGTCTCTTTCGGTGATAATTTTTCTTTATAGGCAAGCAGTATTTTATACCCTGACCGAAACTTTTTTTGTTTCCCTGAGTCTCGAACTCGCTGCTAAAAGTAAAGCGCATACCACTGAATTATTGTAGCACCAAAACATTCCAGACTTACTGATGATTTTCTAAACATTCCAGACATATTGATGATATGATCAGCATGATATAAGTCTATATGAAACATGATAGGTTTTCCGGTTTTCATGATCATGGAGGGTTCGGGCCGGATATTGCTGATATAATTAAAATAAACAAGAATAAGTAAAAAAATGACAAAGTGCGAGTCGGACTCGCGCACGAAGGGTTCCGTACCATTATCTATAAAACGATAAAAATCATGTTTGTTGTATGGGACTGGGAGCCCCCCTTAAATATTAATTTTATTTTAATTTAATTATTTATTTTTAAAGTGAATAATATAACTAAATATTCTGTGAATATTTCAAGCGTTTACCTGTTGCTGTTATCAATATCGAGCAAAAATGAGCAAAAAAATAACGTGGGAAAGACTTGCTTACAATTATAATTAATCATGTCGTCCCGGTGGGATTTGAACCCACGACCCATCGATGCGCACGGCAGGCGTTCTACCGAACGCGCCAACGAGGCCGTCAAAGTGCAGTTAATATTCAGTTCCTTTATGATTACAAAAATGTGTTACGGCATATTTTATTAGTTTAAACAGCTTAATAATTGCAATACTTGTCGACCGTGACTACATTTGTGGGTTCTTGATCGTTCGCAGTCTGCATAAAGTGCGTTTCATTGTTGTGTAACCACTATTAAATAATTACAACGGAAATTTATAAGTTAGATTAGTTGAAATGTGATCTAATCTATACTAACGTTATAAAGGGAAAAGATTTGTATGTTTGTATCGAATAAACTCAAAAACTACTGGACCTATTTTAAAAATTCTTAATTTAAACATTTCCGAAAAAAAATCACACCAGAAGTTTTGAATATATATGTGAAAACGCACAATTTTGTTTAAATAAAAAATCGATGGCCGGAAAATTATCCAAAACTTCATAATATTAATACTCCTATTGGATACCGCACCGCACCGCATTTACGAGTATTTTTTATTTTTATATTATGGGTTTGTGTTTTTAAAAAGAACCTCTCTACGAGTAAAGGCCTCATCCAACTTACTCAATTTTCCTCTGTCCAGTCCGCCTAGCTCATGCTTGATGGATGACCATCAAGAGATATCTCGCAGGGGAGAGAAGACAACTTTGATAGACAAGATATCTCGATCGAAAAATATCTCTACTTTGACATTAGAAGTCGAGTTTTAAGTGTGTCATGTTAGACACGGAAGACATAAAGAGATAATCGATTAAAATGAGAGAAAATGGCCGACAGAATTTTGTCGTGGCTGACATACTGAGCTGTTTTCATCCGTCTTCGCCAAACTTTTTTATTTCGTCTGCTCATATCTCTAAGGGTGTGCCATTCTTGCTTTTATCTCAAGAGTCGCTATCCTTATATATGTATTGTTAAATAAAGAGGAAAGACATAAATAAAACAAGTGTATCAATTTGAAGTCTGACTTGAACACGTTGTATTTTGTCATGTATTTCCCATAATAATTTATACGTGCCATATATTCAATATAGAACCTACTTCGTGACTGTAATGTGGTTACATTAATGATATCGGACATCGTGAGCTTCGAGCACAATAGGTGACAATAAATATAACATAATTGTTATTTATCTGTTATAATTTAGTATGAATAGATTGATTGTGGTGCAATACTTTTCATACTATATAAATAAGTACAATATTTAGGTTGTAAGCTCGCTAAAAACTAAAATAAAGAAGAGAAATTTATCCATCTCACAATATGCGATATTGTACCAAATATACATAGACCCAACTGCGAACAATGAAAGGTTAATATTAATTAATATAAAAATAATAATTAAGTAAATACTTTACTTTTTTATTATTTAAAAGTAAATACTTTATTATATACAAAAATAGAAATAGCCTCGTTAATTGTGTCAAAATAATTGGGTATCTTGCCAAAATATTATTGATTTAAACCTACTTTTTGGTTCTGAATTACTAGTTTTACTACAAAATTTAATTAGCTCTACACTTTGGAGCTGTTAATTGATATATTATTAGCTGCCCTCGAATAATATTATTCGTAGTTTGCTGACCAAGCATTTACTTTTTGCTTAAATATTGCCCAGATACCAGATAAGAGTATCATAGATAGATAGATAGATAAATTATTTATTATACAAAAGAATAATATACATAAAGTGCTTAAAACTAACCTAGTTTTACACACACACACACACACATATGAAAATTATATGAAAGTTCTTCAAAAATCTTCCACGTATTAATTTTCAAAGTAAATATTAAGTTCATTTTATTATATTTTGAGGGGCGTTTTGGCTTCGTGTTCGATTTATAGACCAGATCGACTTCTGTTTTTTTTATTTTATTTTAAAATGATCTGAATGACTTTCAGATGAACCAAAGTTTGACTGACTATAAACAAATCAGAATGGAAGAAATCTTCTTTCGAACCATTATCCCACGAACTGGTGAAATACCGTCCAGTAATATTAAACTCTAATATTCTGTGTAATGGGGAATTTACGTCTGGAAACAATAAATAATAAAATGTTATCTAGTAAAACGTATAATTCATGCCATCACTCTTATAATAGAAGTTTGATTGCTTGTTTGTTTGTCTCTTGAACTACTGAATCGATTTGGACAATTCATTCAGTAAAATAAAACAAAACAAATAAGAAAATTCGGAAGCTTTAGCGCCATTCGCTGACAAAAGATATTCTTCTATAATATCTAAGTACAACTTCTCTATAGATTAAAAAGCAGTGCAAAAAGCTCTTATTTTTTATTCTGTGAAGACTTGCTCACAAATATTTTATTCCACTCATACTGCAAATATATAAATGCGTAGGATACAATCACTATGGTCTATGGATTTCCGAATGCTCGAAGTAAAAATTGGGTCGACAGCGCATCATTGACTGATGTTCTGTGGCTGGGGTGTCACCTACCATCAAGTGAACCTCATGCTCGTCTGTCGATTTCTGACATAAAAAAAAAATGTAACTTGATCCGGTGTCTCAGATTTGGACTGAGTTCGTCAGTTAGAAGGTTCAGATGGGTCTAGAGATGCAAATCTTTTCTAAACTTATAAAAAAAATTAATCTCTTTTTTTTAAGTTTAGCCAAACCCGATTCACTGCAAAATCATTATAATATTTTGCTTACTAACATAAGCTCTTCTGAACGAGAATAAAAAGGCCTTTATGGTCGACATTTACGTTACAAGTTCTTTTTTTTTTTTAATTTTCGACGTGTATTTCTATTTACTAGTTCTAAGAATCGGCGCAAATTAGATAGTGTCAAATAATTAATTATTGACCGCACACCGCGAAGTGAATCGAAAGGCGAACATCGAACTTGGACCTTGGTAGTGATCGTGAACAAGGTCCGCTTACTCGACAATTCTGTTTAATTACATGCCTTCTCGTCTTTTTATCATAATATCCGTCAAAAGGGTATAGCCTAGTTTTTTCTATTCAGGTAATTTTTTTTTCTTAATTTTGGGCTTGAAAAGACAATCTATACTGGCTGTTCTGGGAATGGGTTGTCTTTGTCTATACTAAAATAATAAAGAGGAAAGATTTGTATTTTTGATTTTTTGTATTTTTGTATGTTATTAATAAACTCAAACTACTGAACCGATTTTAAAAATTCTTTCACCAATAGAAAGCTACATAGGCTATTTTTTGTATATAGTACATCTACATTGCGTGTGAAGCCGGGGCGTTGCTAGTTTTAGATATAGTAACATGCCCCGGGTTGACACGGGTGCAATATAATAGAACTATACACAAAAAAAAACTCGCTGATAATGTACTAAATTTACACCAGAGACCCAAGCAAGAACAAATATCAAGAAAGTATTCCTATCGTCAATCAGTCATTTTTATGAAAAATTATTTGAAATTGCATACAAACGATAGAAATATTATACAAATACTTTATCTCAAGTTGTTCGTACTTCGACCTCTTATATGCTATTCAACTTTAACAGCAACTCTTCGCACAGCATCGGTCTCGAGGTCATTGCTTAGATATTAGCTCTACAGGTTAGTCGATTTCAATGAGAAATCAAGAAATTGCTAATAATGAAAATTCGAATTCAAGAGTTTATTCTGTCGGAAGTTGAGTAGATCGTATCTCATGTCACGAGTGAACACGGTAGTGTGTACCGGAACTAATTCTCAAAGATCTGTATTGTATTTAACATTGTTGCTAGATCATTTAAGATTTTATATGCACAGTATATCTTTATATATATAATTCTTCTGTGAGTGTGTATGTCACTGAACTTCTCTCAAACGACTGGACCGATTTTGATGAAATTTTTTGTGTGTGTTCAAGGGGATCTGGGAATGGTTTAGACAAAAAAGTTTGAAATTTTCAAATTAAAGACGTATGTGACAGGACAACGTCTGTCGGGTCCGCTAGTCTATATATATAAAAATGAATTGCTGTTCGTTAGTCTCACTAAAACTCGAGAACGGCTGAACGGATTTATCTTATCTTAGTCTTGAAATGTTCGTGGAGGTCTAGGGAAGGTTTAAAAGGCGAGAAAAAATCGAATAATTTCCGGGAAAACCCTAAAAACAGCCCTTTTCTATTTCCCATACAAACGTTTTCTAGAGTCAATTTAATTATATAATTGCAAAGCCAAGATTGTGGCAGAACAACGTCTGCGGGGTCCACTAGTTAAATGCCGTTATTAAACCATAAACTTGTAGATCATAATTTTTCCTTTCATAAACAATTTGGCGTGAAACTTGAATGTGATATTTGATATCTTGAAACTGAATCCGTAATTTAACACTTAATAATATCGTATATTTAAATAATAAATAACAAATCTTAGCTCATATCTTAAAGTAAAAGTATAATATCATTATAAGTACCAATCATTTCATAGAATCAATATTAATGTATGGTAATTTTTATATATTACTTCTTGCATATTTTTATTTTGTTTTACATATTTTTTAATCCTTGAGTAGTGTAATTAATAATAAATTAATAATTGATCTGTTGCTTATTATATTAAGAGAATGGTGAAGTGACGATATTGTTTAGACGGCGAGTTACCAGGCAATATATCGGAGCCTTTCACTTCGATCAATATTAAATAAAATAAGGACTATTAACAAGAAAATTGATTAATAATAATCAACAAATAATCTGAATTTTTAAAGATAACGGTAATTCTTTATTTAAACATGTATGTTAAGGTATTAATAAAAGCATTTTTTTCATGATAAGAGAAACAAAAAAGGGAATTTCAATTCTTCCGCAAAACCATTTTTAGTACAATCGCGGTTAATTTTAACGATTATATCATATTAATTATATTTTGACAATCTATTATTATTCTTTAGTTATTGTTGATTATGACGTTATTAATTCTAGTTAATAAAATGTCATAATAAATAGTACCTGAGAATGTTAATTAAATGTAACTGTAAACACTTAATATGACCCAGACCCACAGAAACATGTATATATTTTATAGTTATTTTTACTACTGAATGTCAAAACCGCTTTTATTATTAAAAGCGACAGTCATACATGCAAAACATTACGCATTATTCAGTAACTATCGAAGGTCAAAATGGTTTGATGTATCCCTACGATTCATACATATAAGAGAATATGAAGACATCTAGTGGTATACTATACTATGTAAAGAACACAGCTAAAAAATACTAAACGAGTGAGAAAATTGTTGAAAAAGATGTGACACAGTATATAATTGACAGATGTCAAGCTATTTACCGCGCTTTTCTCTGTCAATTGCTATTCTCTTTGTTGGAACCACAGAAAAAGAAAAATTCTGTTCTGTGGTTGGCACTAAATCATGGGTATTCGGTATCTGAAACAAAAAATGTCATATTATTGTGCACCAATAATACCTATAATTTCATGTCGAATACTTACAATTTGTACTCATAAATTCATGTCATTAATATAAAAAGACCAAGTTTTTGGCGCTCATTATCACACGCAAAATTTTAAAGTGTATTTATTACGGGAAGTAAAAAAATGTGCATATATTAAAGGAATAACGAACGAATAGTAAATATAAATCTTGAAAGTGAGCTTTAATACATTAAGAAAAAACTTACATTCATTTTGCTTACGAATCATATCCAACGTGCAAAATTGAATCGCTTAAAAAGTAAGTTTCGCGGTCAAGGACGACCTGTCTTCAATAAAAATACCGTATCGTAAAAAAATACGATAAACACAAACTGTCTTAAATCATAAACAACTTTTTGCTGCAATTTAACATAATTATTAGATTATTTGACTATATTGTAACCCGGAACAACTAGTATTTTCTTAAAATTGCATAGAAAAAACTTAATCTGAATTCCAGACGTATTATTAATGTATAAGTTAAAAGAACTAGTAATATCTAAAGTTATTACTGGTTCTTCTGGTTTCACTAGTTGTATAGTGTATACTCACAAATGATTACGATATTGAAAAAAATTTCAATTTTTCTAACCGACTTTATTTGATAAAGTGAGATGAGATATTAATTTAACTCCGCTACTGATAAAAGGTATTTAGTTTGGCTTTTTTATAGGATTGTATTTTTTGTTATATAGTGAATTCCCGGGTCCCTTAGACAGGCATGGGCAGACCCATTTCTGTGTCTGTTTCAATAATTATTATATTACAAGCAAGTAGGTGATCAGCCTTATGTGCCCTGCCCAACAGAAACAATTTTTTTTTTAATCTTGTTTTCCCGGAATTCGAATCGAGGACCTTCAGTGACTGAGCCATGGAGGCAGTTTTTTGTATAGTGAATAGATAGTATAAAAATAACTTTCTGTTTCATGCCAGCTCTCGGCAGAAGCATCTTTCCATACCGGTGGTATCTTTACCAGTGGTATCTTTACCGGTGGTATCTTTACAATTCGAGTCATTCATGCGTATAGTGTATGCGAATAAAACTGCATCTTTCGTAACAGTACGATATGCGCAACAATGTAATGGAGACATTTCCTGTACCACAATAACGTTAATTTTTAAATACCCACTTATTTGCATGTCAACAATACGATTGCTTTTACAATACATTAATTTATCAACGTAAAACTGATTGATTGATGATTATTATTTATATATGTATAGAGATGTCAATGTAGTAAAATGAATAGAATTATAGTTTGATGTCGAATAAATATAATTTCCATAAAGCGACTGCTAAGCTCAGTAGTAATATAAATAGTTATAATTATTGTTTAAAAAACAAATTGTTGAGCGACTCTATCAACCAACCTATCTATCACCAATTTTACACAAATGTTTCTTTCCGCCTTTATGTACAATAATAATTAAAAAGATAGATAAGTAGCATAAATAAATAATTTATATAAGTATATCTCAAAGCTTTTATCTTAACATCTTTTTAAGATTATTGTATTTAAGAACTTTGCAAAAGAGATCGATTTCTAAACACACTATTACATTTAGATGCCACAGCCGTAAAATAGTTTAAATGAATAACTCAAGCTATTTTAAACTACTTTATCTATTATTTTTGATGATAAAATGAAAGGGCTTGGTTCATTTCCCTTACTGAAGTTACTGATGAAGAACCTCGGTGACTGCTACTGAACTGCCAAGTGATTGCCTTTTGTAAATTAATAATTATAATAAGTTCTTACGGCTGAACTATATTACCTGAAATTACTTCAGTAAATGGTATTGGAACTCTGAGTCAAGAAGAACTAGTTTGAAGAGGTCCTAGGGCCTTAAGGTGCACCTTGATGATTGCGACACAAACTCAGACCATGAGAACTAGGTGTGAGGAACTGGGGATTGTTAAATATGATGTTTCTGGGACTCGGTTGCGTAAATTATTTAATAATATTGATAAATATAACAATGGTCCACTGTTACTGCGTATTTTAGCTTAAAACTTTGTTAGCATTTTTATACTAAATGATAACATGCCAAGTGTATGAAAAGTAATCTTCTAGTAGGTACTATTTATTAGGTAATCAGTAGTTTGACGGGCTCATTAACGCGTTCGGTAGAACACCTGTCGTGCACATCGATGAGTGGTGGGTTCGAATCCCAAAGAGACGACTTGATAATAACTTGATAATTTTCTGTAAGCATGTCTTCCCCACGTCTAGTAACTTCGGGCATTGAACGGGTGGGAAGAATATCGAAATTCCGACCGGGTAAAGATAATTTCCGAATGCTCGAAGTAAAAAGTACTGATGTTCTGAAGCCTAGGTGTCACCTATCATCAAGTAAACCTCATGCTCGTCTGTCGATATCGAACATTAAAAAAAAGTTTTTATGTTAGATACCGACAGACAAGCGTGTGGCTCACTTGATGGTACCTCAGCCACAACATCAGTCAATAATGCACTGTCGACCTATGTTTTACTTTAAGTATTTGGAAACAGGCTGAAACCAAATGAGTTTCGTTTCGTTACGATATCTTTTTCAAATATTATTTTTATCAAAATCCTAAATTAGTTCTAACAATAAAAACAAACATTATATGCAACTAAGTGCAACTCAAAATTACAACAAATTAAATAATAAAATGCAAGGTTTTTGTCAATTATATTTAAAGGACTCCTTACAAAATAACTTTAGTGTTATATCCAAGGTTACATAGGAGTAATATACATACAATACTTAAGATTGTATAGATGATAAGACTACTCAGGTACTTTCAAACTAAATTGTCTTGGGAACGGATTTGGACCTTAAAGTCCAATATAAACCTTATCTCTCAAGTCCACGAGTTCAAAATTAGTTAAACATTAAAATCCTTATTCACAAACATATAAAACTTGGAATAATCGAGATCTATTCTGTTTCTTTCGTTCTTAAGTCATTTAGTATTCGATAGAGTGAGACAAAATATATTAAATATTTCAAGCTTATACCATATTTATGAATAAGACCGTAGGTATTTAAAACCACAGTAATTGTATTAAGTCGATGTAAACTGATCTAATTCTCCAAATAGTCTGGTTGACCTGAAACTGTCGGACTGAGGTGTAATTTGTTCTCTTGTGGTATTATTAAGAATATATAAAACACTAGCGATCCGCCCCGGCTTCGCACGGGTGCAATGTGGATATAGGTAATTTACAAAAAATAAGCCTTAGCCTATGTTACTCGTTGATAATTTAACTTTCTATTGGTGAAATAATTTTTAGAATCGGTTGAGTAATTTTTAAGTTAAATCGTAACAAACAAAAAAATCGACAAACAAACGTTTGCTGGAAACCATTCGAAACGTTGGCTTCGGGATAAATAATAAATCGCGTTTTAGTCCGATAAAATATTTTAACGAAACTGTGTTGCGTGTAAAAAAAATTAAGATTAATATTTATTTTGGATATTATTATAAAAAAATTCCAAAACCTAACCTAACCTAACCTATGATCCATCGAATACTTTGTGATGTGGTCACAAAGTATTTGATGGAATAGATAGCGCATCATTGACTGATGAACTAGGGTTCGGGCATAACATATCACCTACCATCAAGTGAACCTCATGCTCGCCTTACAAGTCAACTTTACTCGTTAAACCTTTCTAAATGTGACTTGTTAATAAAGTTTTTAAAGTAAATATTAAATAATATATTACCCTATACTATTTCTCATGGGAAGTACTAATTAATAACAATTAACTTCATACATATCTGAACGATTGACATAACTTGACAATCAAACCAATTACAAGGAATAATATTAACATAATTTGCCTCTGTTGACAATAATTAATATCTTATAGGCCACATATTTACATCTCAATTTAACAATCATGATTGATAACGTAAGTAAAAATTATCCTGTACGTATAAGGAGCAAGACCAAGGGTCAATTGTAAGCATGATGCTTTTAACGCCGTAGGTACTGGGTTCGAATCCCGTAGAAACAAGATTAAAAATAATTCGGTCGAGCGGGGCAAAAGACTGATCACCTATTTGATTATAAATAAAAATGATCTGTGAAACAGACACAGAAATGTGGCCTGTCTTGAATCACTATAGTATTTTTAACAAAACCACTGTTCATAGATGGAAAAACCGTGAAGTGCATATTGCGCGTTTCGGTTTCAGTCTATGGATTTCCGAATGCTCGAAGTAAAAAGGAGGTCGACAGCGCATCATTGACTGATGTTTTGTGGTTCCTCAAGTGAACCTCATGCTCGTCTGTCGCTGTATAACATAAAAAACGCATTAATTAAATTTTCATCTATAAATAAATAAAATAAAGCCTTTATTTTTTTTTTAAATAATACAACTAAATCTCATCTTATAAACAATAAACTACTTAGCCTATAGTCTTCCTAAATATAACAATATTTGTTTCTTTTTAAACTATAGGAGAATAATAATATATTTTTATAGAATGAAAGCCTCTTCCATGTCTCCAACGTTCTCTATCCATAGCGTTTTTCTTCCAATATTCTCCCGCGATGAGTTTATTTTCCTTTTACCAATTTATTTTAAATGTATCTTCATCTATAGAGTATAGAATTATCGTTGTTAATAACAGCTGTCAACTCAGTATAAGTAAATGCAATCCTGACCTACACCAACTTTAAAGTCCTTAGAAACACGTTCTACGCCTAACATAATATTCTGTCGGTTAAATAACGTTGTTTATGATTAGTTTAATATGTTGTTTTAATGAAGAACTAGATATTAATTGAGGACAAGGAATGACTACATCTTTGAAATGAGTTTAATGTTTTGTATTGAATATCATGTTACAGGGAGTGACGTTATCTTCCCATCGTCTTATTTTCAATGTGGTCATACCTTCAGTTTTGTTCAGACCGTTTTAAGGTGCTTTATTAATGTATCGTATATTCTTTTGGAAATGTGTCGCCTTTTTTCATGTAAGTTCAGATCGTATGGAAAAAACAATGTTAGCGAAATTATATTTTTTTTTCTACTAACATTCACATGCCTATTGAAAGAAACACTACATACATAGTTTACGAAATTTCTCAATCGTTTTCTTATATACTTCAGACTTTAAGCAAATCGTAAGTTACCATAAATACTCAGTTACTTAAATCTAATATATCTTTATTGTGCGGATATCGTTGTGTTAATAAAAAAATTAAAAATATCTCTAAAATTTGAAATTTTTAAAATACAGCAAGCAAACATCGTGTATTTATTTATTCAGTAACGGCAAAACCCTACTAAAAATTACAATGTAAAACAAAAAATAAATATAGAAAAGAATAGCATAACATTACATTTAACATTCATTCAGATCTTTCACAAAACATCAAACATACAGAAAATACATAGTTCCTTCCATCCATCCGCATAGTTACCAAAATATACATATTTTTATTCGAAAATGGTTTTATTTGACGTTAATATAAAATGTTTCCTGTAATTTTGCACGTTTATTTACAAAAAAAAATAATATATTGAACATCCTACTAAATCTTGTGTTCGTGACTATGTTGCATTGAGTAAAATTGAATATTATTCCTTATCTGTAAATATACATATATGTTTGACTAATCACCATGAAAATTGGCACGTATGTATACGGTTTTTTTTCATTAAGAAGGTTTTAATGCTATTCGCTTTCTTAACTCGCCACTAGTCAGCTAGTTTTTATAAAAAAATATGTAAAACTAAATATAATATTTTTGGAACGTGATGAAGTTTATTTTAACCCCGTACTATTTGCAGTTGGCGGATAAATTGCCGGCTCAACTCAAAGAGCTGAATCTTCGGCCGAGAAGCCTTTCGAAGCCTTCCTACACCCTTCGGAAGCTTACAACTAGTGACAAAGAACCCGTTATTGACTTTCTTAGAAGGTAAGCATTAAATATATTCCTTATACTCTTTTATTAAACCAAATGACACAGCATAAGTTATCATATTTTTAAATTTACATATGTAAAAGTATTACATTACACAAGCCGAAAAATAATACTTTTATAGTTCTTATTTTAATGAATAATGAACAATATCAACATTGAAAAGCAATTTTTATCGTATGTTGTATGTTGGATACTTGTAAAACCAGCTAAAAAAATGTACATAACGGTCAATGAATATTTTGACTTGAATGAACTGTTGACAACCAATCGGTCACTTTCAATTCTCTATGTGCGTGTTATGGGTAGAATTTGCAAATGAAACGATGGTCATCGTATTTTTATCACACATTATATTGTTGATTCGTTGATTTGAGCTGTGCCTTTGTGCCTGGTTTGACATTATCAAACCAAAAATATATTATGTATATAAGATTCCGAATATACTAAAGACAGATATATTAGTTAGGCTTTAACTTTTAAAAAAAAAAGCCTTTATTACACACTAATATTTGTAATTTTTATGTATTTTCGTTTGCCCATCGCATAAGAAACGAAGTATCCGACATATCTGGAAAATTCTGAACGTACGGCACTCTGAACACTACAATCATTGGGATCTTTAAAAATAAATGCAGATCAAAACAGGTTTCAGGTATATGCTATTAATAAAACACCTTGAAATCAAAGACATATTTCTATACCAGATTCTTCTTCCGCGACGAGCCTCTGAATCTTACCATCAACCTCTTGGAGACGCCTGAGTCCCGCTGCTTTGAGCTGGAGGACTACGCGGCCAGTACGCTTCAGGATGGAGTGTCCGTTGCCGTGGTAGATGAGCATGGACAGTTTGTCGGCATGGTCATCAATGGCATCGCCAACAAAGAGGTGAGATCTATTGTATCTTTTTTTTTTTTTTGTATCATTGAATATAATACAACCTAAATGGACTCGATCACGCGTTGGGTAGTATACCTACTATGTATATGTGTACCTGTGGGTTTCCATTTCGAAAGCCGCCAGGAAAAAATGTTTATAATTTTCTATAACTTATGTTTTACCTACGTCTGGTCCCTTTGGGCATTAAACTGGTGGGAAGAATATCGATATTCTGAACGGGTAACGAACCCTATCTAATATCTATTAACATAGATGAAAAACTATGCAGTTTCCAATTTTAGAAGTAAAAATTAGTTCGACAGCGCATTATTGACTGATGTTCTGTGGCTACGATATAACCTACCATCAAGTGAACCTCAAGGTTGTCTGTCAATAATTTATACATACAAAAAGTCAATGTGTCACTTACTGGAAATTTTTTGTACGAATTTCAATAACCTTTTTAATTTAAATTGTTTTGAAAATATTAACAGCACAATTTAAGTATAAGAAAACATACCATGCTTTGATTTATTGTGAATTTTTAAAATGAGTATGGAATAACCTGAACTATTTAGGTACAGGAAATAGTATGTTTGCGCCGGGTACTTATGCAATATTGTCTATTTTGTTTTAAATACATATTATGGCCAATTTTGAAAGATAACATCATTCTTCTATTTGCTACGGATATCAGTTAAATATTGAAACCGGGTATTAAAAAGCCTTAGACGTGACCTATAAATTTCACCGTCTTGGGCATGAATCCTTTAGTTCGGGGATATAGTCATTAGTCATATTATTATAGTG
The DNA here is from genome assembly GCA_905404175.1 of Anthocharis cardamines. Taxonomy (NCBI): domain Eukaryota; kingdom Metazoa; phylum Arthropoda; class Insecta; order Lepidoptera; family Pieridae; genus Anthocharis; species Anthocharis cardamines. The sequence goes on from FR989964.1 coordinate 8,235,705, forward strand.
AAGAGAAGTTGAAACGTACTTATAATAATCGGTTATGGCATAGCAATGATATGGTCATTAACCTGTAAAGGTTACGGAAGCTTAGCGATTGATAGACATAACCCTGAACTTAATCTGTCATGTACGAATTTCATGACACGTGCGCCAAATCAAAACTAGCATTGCGATAAATAACAAACTTCCGGTCAGGTGTTAACGGCGATACTTACGCGACACTCGCACTGAATTTTAATTAGTCTCGGCATGACTCGTGTTATTACTTTCATTGCAAAAATCAACGTACAATTGCATAAGTGACGGGCTCGTTGGCGCGTTCGGTAGAACACCTGCCGTGCGCATCGATGGGTCGTGGGTTCGAATCCCACCGGGACGACATGTTTATAATTTTCTGTAAGCATGCTTTCCCAACGTCTGGTAACTTCGGGCATTGATCGGGTGGGAGGAATATCGAAATTCCGACCGAGTAACGAACCACCGTTCATAGATGGAAAAACCGAAGTGCACATTGCGCGTTTCGATTTCAGTATATGTATTTCCAAATGATCGAAGTAAAAAGTAGGTCGACAATGTATTAGATAGGTTAGGATAGGTAACTTGAAAAAGCAGTAAGTAAACAACTTTTCCTTTGATTTTTTTTTTGTTGTTTTACCTTTAGGTACCTACTGCGCTTTATACAAACATAATTTTAGGTATTGTTCTTAAATATTTAAAAAATCGTTTCAGAAAATGCAAACATGACCACTAATAGAGAGAATCTTTGTCAAAGATTGAAGCTTGAAATAAGGTTACTTTTATTCCGGAGATATTCCAATGATTCCCACACAATGATATTCGAGTCAAAGTGTATTTAATAAATTGTTTTTGTTCCAAATAATACTAATATACAAAAAAATTACCGAAGCTTCGAACTCTAAGACTTTTCCTGTATAAAACTTACCTCAATATGCTATAGGTAAAAATGGCCTTCAGTAAATAAAAAGTTTAGTTAAGCTTATCAGTCAGCTGTACCTATGTACTATTATTACGGAATGTAGCTGTAGATCTGAGCGAATTGTCTTTGAAGAGAGATTCTGATTACAAAGTTCCATAACCTTATAAGGATCTTGAAGTATTCTCATCTCAGAAATCGAATTTCAAATGGAGACCGGGCATTGAACGCATTATTCTTCAATAATAGAAATTTTCAGCGAATATTTGGTAAATTTTCGCTTCAAGGTTTTTTCCTCTTTATTTGCGAGGACAATGTAGATGACAGAAAACCGATAAGATTAGGAAGGAAAGAGCCGTTCGCTCCATTTTGGAGGTGATTGATCTCAGAATACAAATAAATTTGTTTAGACAAATAAAGTACCTTTTATTGTAACATTTTAACCTTTAACTTATCCTTTGGATTTTTTATTAAAGCCTAACAATTAAAGGTACCTAATTTGATTTTTTAATACCGTCCAGTTCCTATATTAAGCAACTAGTCATAGACACGTTACCAATTTGAAACTCCCTAGTGGGGACATGTTTTTGTGCCTTTGTCACACAACACTTATCTTTACAGGCCAGTAATTCAAACAGACATCAGTCTTTTCCGAACCTTTTTTATTTCTTATATCCTCTTCTGCATTTTTCTTGTCCATCTAAAAGGCATATTTTTTTATTGATATACACAATGTTGCTTAGGCCACTAGGCAGGTATTTCTTATCCTTCTAATATGTTGAGTGAACAAACGGGCGCAACATTTAAAATATCATGTCATGTTGTCTGCTCTGTATTAAAAAAGATCTGATACACGAGACTTTTTACTTTTCAAATGTCTATATAATTTCAATTCAACAACGTCAAACAATTAATTCATAATAATTAAAACCAATCTACTGCAATTAATATCCGCCTTTCAAATAATATTTATATTTTTAAATGTCAATCTTACACTACATACTTATTACGTTCATGAATTAATCATGTTCTTTAAATAAAAACACTAAACGGATTAAAAACCGATCTATTTATTAATATATTCCGACTTTTCAGCTAGAAGCGTTTGCTTTTGTGATCTATCCCGACTTTACAGCTTTTACTTTTGTGATCTATCCCGTCTTTAAAGCTAGAAGCTTTTGTGATCTATCCCGACTGTACAGCTAAAAGCTTTTACTTTTGTCATCTATCCCGTCTTTACTGCTCGAAGCTTTTGTGATTCATCCCGACTTTACAGCTTTTACATTTGTGATCTATTCCTACTGTACACCTAGAAGCTTTTGTGATTTATTCCGACTTTACAGCTTTGCTTTTGTGACCTATCTAGATTTTACAACTAGAAACGTTTGCTTTTGTGATCTATCAAGACTTTTTAGCTACAAGATTTTGCTTTTGTGATCTATCCCGTCTTTACAGTTAGAAGCTTTTGTTCTCTATCCAGACTTTACAGCTAGAAGATTTTCCTTTTATGGTTTAAAATTAGTCTTTATTAGAACGCTATTTGATTTGCGTTCTGGAATATGTGACCGAAAGGTATCATTTGACTGAACTGAAATATCATAAAATCTGTAAAATCTATTGATACAAGTATTCTTGCTGTATTTATTTTGATGATGGAAATGCTAACCAACTACGTTGTTTTTAAATACTGGATCCCAGGTGTGGGAGAATGGAGATCCTTTAATATCCGATAGGTACTCGCGTTAACCAAAGACAACATCTATATTCAACCATTTTAATATTATGTATGATAGAGTAATATTAAAAAAAAAATTTTGAATATGAATTTATTATAAAAAATGCATTGTTACTATTCAGATGGTAAGAGTACTAAACCCTCCTTGACCTCTATAATAATATCTTTTTGACCTTATTGTACAATCATTTAACAATTAAATTTCGGTCATTTACGTTTAAATCCTACCGGTATGACATGTTCTTGGTATTATATTCATAATAATTATCACCCCATCCTTGACACGGTAAGTTTCAAGGCCGGGAAAATGAGAGAAAATTATTTTTGCGCCCATAATATATTGATAATTGGAATTCTTAATTACCCGGAAGTGATAGCTTTTATTACAAGGATTTTGTTTTTTTGTTTTTGAAGGGAAATACCCTTTTTGAATTAACTTAAGATGCAGATACTTATATTTTAAATTAGTTCACTCTACAATACATTGTTGTTGGATTGGAATGCATGCATGGAAGAATTTATTTGTCTTCCCGGGATGATAGTATTTTCTGTGAGAATCCTACTTATCTCTATACCAAATTCTGTTAACATGTGGTCAGTTCTGTTAAAAGGGGAACAGACGGACGTGTATTCATAATATTCGTTCGTTATGCATCTTATTATGGGTTTTAAAATATTTAAAACCATGCAATACGTTTATAAGAACTAAAAGGTTATTATGTTAACTCTCTACTTTGTCGTAATATATAAGACTAGCAATACGGCGCGGCTTCGCACGGGTACAATGTAGATGTAACATACACAAAAAATATATAACATAAGTTACTCGCTGATAGTAGTAGTAGTTGTAGTTCAATTTATGAAAAGAATTTTGAAAATCGGTCGAGTAGTTTTTGAGTTAAATCGTAACAAACAAACAAATCTTTCATCTTAGATGATACGTATATATAAGAAGATGTACGCGTAATTTCTAATAGTAGGAAATTCTAGTGGACTTAAGAGTTCGGTTAGAAAAAAAAATGACATGATTGTAATTTTCTATACGTCTGGTAACTTCGGGTATTGAACGGTCCCACCCGAACATGTTCCCCACGTCAGGTAACTTCGGGCATTGAACGGGTGGGAGGAATATCGAAATTCTGACCGAGTAACGAACCACCGTTCTTAGATAGAAAAACTGTGAAGTGCATATTGCACGTTTCGGTTTCAGTCTATGGATTTCTGAACGCTCGAAGTAAAAAGTAGGTCGACAGCGCATCATTGACTGATGTTCTGTGAACCACATGCTCGTCTGTCGATATCTAACATAAAAAAAAAACAATTGTGTGCATGTTTGCTTTTCTGCCTACCCGTATAGGAAAGAGGCGTGAAATATACGTATTAATTTTAACGTACAGAGGCATTATTAACAGACATATTTCCTTTTTCAGGAAGTCGATTATACTGATAAGTCAGATGAGTGTCCTCACCCCAAGTTCAAGAAGATTCTGAAGTTGCTGGGTCACTTAGACCGAGAAGCGAAGATCTGGGACAAGCTGCCAGCCACCTGTGACAAAGTGCTGGAGATCAGGATAGCATCCACGCACTCCGACTGGAGGGGCAGGGGTCTGATGAGGGTGCTTTGTGAGGAATCAGAGTAAGTTTTAACTACATAACATACATATTTGTTAACGCACCTGCAAGCCCTCTGGTATTGCGGATGTCTATGGGCGGCGGTGATCACTTACCATCACGTGAGCCGCCTGCCTTTTTTTTTATAAAAAAAAACATATAAGACTGCTACCGTGCCTAAATGGTACTTGCGTTGCGTTCAGAACCGGAGGGTTCAAATTTCGGGGACAAAAAATTAAAAAAAAAAAGTTCGGGCAAAGCACATAAGGCTGATCACTTATGTAATTAAAAGGTCGCAACGCATCTGCAAGCCCGTTGCGGATGTTTGTGAGCGGTGGTGATGACTTACCATCAGATCAGCCTACGCTAAGCTATTTTATGCTTGCCCTATCCTGACAAAGGCTTCCTACAAAATAATTCGTTCCTTTCTTATTAGAGCTATCCTTGACCAACTTTCATTTACTAAAATAACATAATTATATAATCAGGGCAAGAGGTCTGAACTGATACATAATCATCTCTCATCTTCATCAGAAGACAATATCAGTTTATTATATTTATATAAATATAGACGATATACGTTTATATCTTACAAATCATATTTTTTAGTGATGTTTAACTAAGCGTTCATTGTTTGATCATTTTGTAATGAAGCATGTTCTTTGCAACATGCAACAATGTAGTTATGTACTAGGAAATAATAAAAGCTACTTAGTCCATATTACTAGTAGTGTGACAAAAAAACTGATTGCCTACAAAAACCTTGAATGTTTAAAAAAAATTGCGTAGCCAATCTAAAACTAAATTGATTGGGATATAATCTGCCGACGAATGTACCTAAATACATGATGGTGCAAATTGTATTTATATGTATTTTATAGCTGCACATTGTTTTAAGCCATGTAAGAAAAAATAAGGAAATGGATAAACTTATGTGTGACAATAAACCGAATACAATATATCTAACCACATAATTACGACTTAAGTGATTTTAAGCAGTGCTTATATATTATAGACAAACATGTTCTACATCTTGCATTTGAATGAATGAATGGAATTTATTCATCCCACTAGGACTATGTCTGCCGTCATAATCAACGTTCTCAACCATTGACATAGAGAATGAGAAAGAGACTGAGCGTCTATTCAGCTGTAAAGTAGAAAAGTGTGAGAGAGAGACAATTTCGTGCGAGTATTGCTGTGTCTATTCTCTGTGATCATAACGAAATGGCCTTTTGAGATTATTGATATTTTGTAAATATCTTTCACGTCCTTCAGCTTTGAGACAGAAAATATATAATTAGTGTTTTTTATTCAAATTGAAGGAATGAGCTATATTATCTATCAGAAGTACGTGAAATTAAAAAATATATTTTTTTCTATTTGCCGTTAATCTGCAAAACTAAAAAAAATACGAAAGATATATGTATAATACAGATACAGACTGTTATACATAGTTTATAATCTGTGCTAGATATTCAGAACAATACCATTTAATCACACTATGACTTATATAGCACTGCATTCCTCTATATTTTTTTACTCTTAAGGAAGTAAGGTAGCCGTTAGCCTTAATAAAATGCGCTCATAAAAGTTAATAGTGACAACAGATAATATGTCATTATTGATTTGATTTTCTTTGAGTAATATGCAGCAGTCAGTGAAGCGGAAGGAATGTAACAATGAGATACAAAGACATAGGAAGACTAGAAATTGAATAAAATATATATTTAAATATAAAATATACACCGGATTAAAACGCGATTTATTATTTATATTGTTTAAATTATTTATCCCGACGCGACGTTTCGGATGCTTTTCAGCAACCGTGGTCACGGGTAGATAGAAAGATGAAGTTTTAATCCGGTATACAATATTTTATTTAAATGTGTGATACTCGCGTTAATAAAAGACAATATTAAAATGTATATGATAACTTTTTATACGAGCCAAACGAACCAAATAGCTTGTCTTCTAAAAAAAATTAGTCACGAGTTGTGACTAAGTGAAAAAATAATAATATTTTATTTATGCGTGAAAACTTTCAAGTCTCCCCAAGACTTGTCTTATTATTTGAAGTTCTCAAAAAAAAATTCAAACTGTCCTATTTTTTTTTGTTATACAAAATTAAGTGCTTATACTTCCCAACCCCTTATTCCACTCAACTTGTACACACGATAATATTATTATTTGATACATCTATACTTATAAAGAGGAAAGATTTGTTTCTTTGTTTGTAACGATTTAAAAAAGTCTTTCACCGTTAGAAAGCTATGTACAACTTCACTGACTAACATTCATATTCATTTCCAGAAATAATTAGGGATCCCTACTAAAACTTGAATAATGTAACCCAAGATGTAAAAATGGTTGTAGGGAGTAATCTCTGGATCTAATTCTTTCACCAATAGAAATCTAAATTAGTACATCTACATTGCACAGAAGTAGGGAGTCGAGTCAAGCTCAAAATTTGTCTGAGGTCGATGTGTTTATATAAATCAATCATTATATTATGTATGACATGTATAATGTATATTAGTGATTAGCATAATAATTGCAGGGCGAGTGACAGGTTGCTCGTTATGATGATAATATGATGATATGTACATTGTACATACTCAGGTTATGCGATGTTGCTAGCTATTGTTACCAGGATCCATTGTGTTGTCAACATTTTAGTGAATGTTTAAGAAAACGTGAAGTTCTAATGTCGGGATAATTGGTAGTGATACCTGCCGAGTGTTACGATAGCTCACGGGTTCGATACCAACCAATCGAATTTTATTGTCTTTTATTAACGCGAGTATCACACATTTAAATAAAATACTGTATACCGGATTAAAACGCTGTGATACTCGCGTTAATAAAAGACAATATTTTGTGCACCAGTACGGACTAGAAAATGCTAATAAAATTCGACGGTTAGAATACAAGAAGACCAGTCTCCCGCGACCACGGTTGCTGAAAAGCATCCGAAACGTCGGGATAAATAATTTAAATAATAAATCGCGTTTTAATCCGGTATACAGTATTTTATTTAAAAACAATCGAATTTTGTAATTATGGTATCATAATGCTTTTCTCGTCTTTGAGAATTTAACAGAAGATTCCTACGTCGATCTCGATCACCTACCATTTCGCCTTTTCAAATCTGCCTCAATATGTATATTTTAATATGGTCTTAATAATCTGTTACATAAGTTAGATATGTATTATTTTCCTGCTGGACCATTTTGACCGTAACCTTCCTAGCATGATCATCAAGAGATATCTCCCGGACGAGTAAAGACAAACTGAGATATAAGATATCTCGATATTTTATATGTATCTCGACATCGACAACTTTGATAGACAAAATATCTAGATCGACAAATTTATCTACTTTTGACATTAGAAGTCGAGTTTTAATTGTGTCATGTTAGACCCGGAACAAATAAAGAGATAATCGATTAAAACACGAGAAAATGGACGACAAAATTTTGTCGCAGTTCTTATGCTAGCCCGGCTGAACTCAACAAACAAAACTAAGCAACCGCAAACAGCAAATGAAACCACAATATTAAACCACGAACTGAATATAATATGTCTGAACACTATCTCATTTAATACTTGAATACCTTTCTTAATCAATTTGACCTTAGATCCATTTTAAAATCTATTAGCGCAACAAAAAACAGTCATTACTTAGTATAAAACAATAGCAAAAACTAAAATCTAATTTCATTTCATTTAAATGACATGTATTACTTCACGGAATCACTAGAGATTAGGAAGTACCTATAGCATATATTATGTATGTATAATATATATATTTTAAATATTCCAAAAAATATATCTTCTAATTATAATATTCTTTGAATAAAAAAATGGTTTTTCTTAATAACATAATTATAAATAACATAATATATAATACTAAATGATATACAATCAGGGTTGCCACCCAGGTTTTCAGGATTTGTCCTTGTTTCATGGAAGTGCCCTGGCAATTTCTTAAAACTTTAAGAAGACTGACTCTACTTCTTAAGAATAGTAAATTTAGTAAATCTATATATAGGTATACTAAATCTAGTGTCACGGTGTTTGTGGGCGCACTCCTCCGAAACGGCTCGACCGATTTTTATGAAACTTATGTATAATTGGTAGATACGAGAATAGGTCGTTAAGTACATTTTATACCATTAGGTTATTAGAATGTCCGAGATATTTTTTGACAAAAAAATATTAAGTCTCATTTTCTTCATTACTATACACGTAGGAAGCCGGATAGAGCAGCTAGTCTAATATATAAAATTCTCGTGTCACAGTTTTCGTTGCCATACTCCTCCGAAACGGCTCGACCGATTCTTACCAAATTTTATACGCGTATTCAGTAGGTCTGAGAATCGGCTACTATCTATTTTTCATAACCTTAAGTGATAAGGGTTGTTCACCCTTAATTTTTTTTTTTTTTTTGACGTTTTTTTTGTTTTTATTTTTTTATTATGTGGCATTAAAAAATACATACAACCCCTGCTTTTTTTGTCAAAAAATCTTGACCCGTGCGAAGCCGGGGCGGGTCGCTAGTAATAGATAAATATTAAATAAAACTGTTTTTATTACACTACGTATTAAAAAAAAACACCGTTGTCATTTCCGTGTTGTAAGTTCTAAAATACGGGAGTTCTCACACTTCTTGTCTTGGTTGCCAGATTTTAGAGATGGCAACCTTATATTCAATAGGTTTTAATCAACATTTAAGTGTTGGTATTAAAGTAATTCTAGGTCCTAGTCAAGTTTAGGCCAAGGCACGCTTACGTTGGTCACTTACTTGATTTAATTAACGATAATTCATAGGTCAAGTTTATAAATCCGTGCCGAGTTTTTCTATGGTGTTAATGAAACAATTAAAACAAGTTTACCTTCGCGTTATTGTCAAAGGGATTTTTTTTAATGTTAGGTATCGACTATCGTCAGACGAACAAGAATTTCACTTGATGGTATGTGATACCTCAGCCACAGAATATCAGTCAATGATGCGCTATCGACCTACTTTTTACTTCGAGCATTCGGAAATCCATAGACTGAGACCGAAACGCGCAATGTGCACTTCATGGTTTTTCCATGTATGAATAGTAGTTCGTTACTTGGTCGGAATTTATTTTCAAATTCATCTTTATTTTAAAATGTTCAAGAAAGTAAATCAACAAAATATTATAATTCTGTAAGAATACTAAGAATAGTAGAAGTATAATTTAACAACTGGATTAGAAAGAGAAGTATGTATTAGTATTCCTATATTCGACGGGCTCGTTGGCGCGTTTGGTAGAACATCTGTCGTGCGCTCCGATGGTTCACGGGTTCGAATCCCATCGGAACATGTTCATAATTTTCTGTAAGCATGTCTTCCCCACTTCTGGTAAATTCGGGAATTTAACTAGGGAGGAATATCGCAATTCCGACTGGGCTACGAACCACCGTTCATAGATGGAAAAAACGTGAAGTGCTCATTCTGCGTTTCGGTCTTAGTCTATGCAATTCCGAATTCTCGAAGTAAAAATTACTGGTTGACAGCGCATCATTGACTGATGTTCTGTGGCTGAGGTATCATCAAGTGAACCATACTCGTCTGTCGATATCTAATAAAAAATACATTTCTCATGCATTGACACAGAGTAATATTAGATTTTCTCTACAGAATCAAAACGCTTCACGAATAACGCTTGAAGTGAGCGTTTTAAGCGCCGAGTGACATTTAGCCTAAGTAGTTCAAATTCATAACACGATATTAACACAATCAACTTAGACAAGTTTTTTATTTATTACTTGCTTCCTAAATTAAGTTGTTGGAGCACAATGAATTATATAATCGAGGTGAACTTCTAGGCACGCTTAGGTCTGAAGTCATAATTACTAATCAATCATGTGTGATCTATTTCAGTCATACACGGAACCAATTATAACACGATATTAGTGATGTGCCGGATATCCGTATCTGTATCCGCGGATATCCGAGGGAGAAGAAAGATCTGTATCCGTTATTTTTTTGGCAGATCTTTTACGAGTCTTTTACCTTATTCATTTTTAATATATATATGAAGTTCTATACATGTATGTATAGAGGTGATTAGGTAGCAATGAAAATATATTAAATTCCAATCAGCCTATTTTTTATTTCTTAAAATCAAATATTTTGCAAACTAAATATAATATTCATGGTCTTCGGATAATCCATATTCCTTTACGGCACATCAATACACGATACATATCGTAATCTTGTTCTATGACTCATTAATATTTTTTTACTTGAATATAACAAGAACAAGGTCTAATAATTAAGTAAATTAGACTAAGTCTCGTTGTATTTCTCACATGGTAACCTAATGCACAATACCTACCACTATGCGCAGAATGTGTCACTGAAATGAAAAGATATGTATATATCTTTTCGTCACCGTGAACTATATCACTCTTTTAGTTCAGTAGTTCAGTCTAGTTCAGTTGCTCACTATTACCGGTGTGTACTGTTGAACTAAAATGTCTCATATCATTTCTCTGTATCACTGGGAGTTAGAATCAGAGTGAGTGAAACAGAAAATTATTTCAGTACAACGGAGCTCGAGCGTGAGAAGTGATCACAACATAACGCGCTCGTGCTAAATCGTGTTTTGTCGGGAAAGTTCGGTTCCACCTATTCTGCGTCGTTCGCAGAATTAGTGAACTAACTGAACTACTGAACTAGATGAATTGTAACTGAACTAGAGAAAGAAGGATAGATATAAATGAACTAGTCCAATTGAAGGATTCATTCGTGAACGACACATGGCTATACCACAATATCAAACGTTCTTTGAGTAGCAATTTAGCCTACAATATTTTATTTTTTACTAGCTGATGCCAGCGACTTCATTCGCGTAGGCTTCATCTTAAGCTGAGCTTTTGAGCAAGGTTTCTTCATATGATATAATATTCATATCCACTATTCCACGAATACATATTGAAAGTGGCGAAATAATAAAACTATTTCATTTCCATATCAAACTGTTATTGACTTTTCTTTCCGACAACAAATTTGGATGAAACAAAGCCTATATGTTGGTTTTATGTTTGTGGAAATTGCATGAAAATCTTCGGAGATTAGCCCATACAAACAGAAAAACCAAAAATTTTAAAAATCTGGGTTTTTTCTATTTCCCTTCTTACATTCCCCTGACTCGGTTTTTAGCATTTTTTTTCTATGTACAGACATTTTACTTCTACAGATTTATTATATTATGTATAGCTGACATTTAAAAATATTCCTCTTAAGCATTATAATTAATATGTCTTATTATTACTTGCCTCATTTACTGATCCTTCAACCCGGATATAATGTGATAAAAATATAATGCAGTAAGTACGTACGTAGCTATGTTATTAAACAATAACAAATATAAAATAACATGCAATTAAACTAATAACACAAAATAGTATAAACATGAGTGACATGCTAATGATCGAATGACATAACCGTCTGTAATGTCATCTCAATAAATCATCTTTTCCGTATAGAAACACAGTATTTACAATAGTAGGGCTTAACTCTCCATAGGTTAATTTAATATTTAAATTAGCAACACGCCCCGACTTTGCACGGGTGCAATGTCTAGCCTATGTCACTCGCTGATAATGTCGCTTTCTATTGGTGAAAGAATTTTTAAAATAGGTCATGTACTTTTTGAGTTACATCGTAACAAACAAACAAATCTTTCGTCCTTATAGCATTAAGTATAGATATAAATAAAAGATTGTATACCGGATTAAAACGCGATTTATTATTTATATTGTTTAAATTATTTATCTGTCTCCCCGCGACCACGGTTGCTGAAAAGCATCCGAAACGTCGGGATAAATAATTTAAACAATACAAATAATAAATCGCGTTTTAATCCGGTATACAGTATTTTATTTAAATGTGTGATACTCGCGTTAATAAAAGACAATATTAAGTATAGATAGGTACAACCGTTTGGCTGCATACCTAAAAATAAGGTATAAGTAGTTTAATATTTAAAAATATTAACTTATTATATAGATTAAATTAGTTATGTTTTTATTTCAGACGGTTAGCAAAAGAGATCGGCGCAGGCGCCATGCGTATGGACACGACATCCGCTTTCTCAGCCGCGGCCGCTGAACGCCTAAACTACAAGAGCGTCTACAGCGTCCTGTACGCGGACATACCTTACGCCCCCCACCCCGACCCCCCACATGTCGAAGCTAGAGTCTATATCAAACAACTGCAATGAAGGTATATTTATTGATTCTGATTTACAGAGGTGGATTTCCACCAAGGCATCGGGGTAAAGACAGAGAATTTGAGACTCATCCTATCTTAGATTCCCTAATAAGAGCCCTCTGCTCCCTGGACTACGCATTCGCCACGAGATTGCGATAGTGTCCTACCGCGGAGAGAAGAATTTTTTTTTTTATAGACTAGGGGGCAAACGGGCAGGTGGCTCACGTGATAGTAAATGATCACCACCGACCATAGACATCCGCAACACCAACAGGGCCGACCTTAAACGATACTTTGTAACGACACTTCAACCACAGGTTAGATTTTATCTATGGATGACGACCAATTTTTTTCTATTCAAATTCAAAATCATTTATTCATTTAGGTAACACAATGTACACTTATGGACGTCATTAAAAATATATACCTATAATATATTAAATGCATCTAATTTTACATTTACTGCCAGTTCTCAAATCAAGGGCGTAGAGCGGACGAGATGAACTGGCAATAAACTTTTTAATCGCCAAGTTTGTATTTCGAGCTGCGAAAATCCAATGACTTCTGCCAAATTGCATACCAGATGAAATTCTAATAGATAATGATGCAGCATTCGATGATGCAGACCATTAGACTTATCTTCTAATAAGAAAGCATTATGGATAGGTTGCATAAAAAATAATTGCATTTAAATAATCGTACGACCTAATCCTATCTTTTGTTTGCAGGTACTTTCTACAGAACAACTGTTTTCAGTTAAATTCAGCTATTTCTTTCTTAAATAGCACTTGTAACCTACTTATCATTTAGTATCAAGTCATTATCCCCATTATTTAATAATGTAAAGTTCGTAATCACAAAATAGTATATATTAACACTCTTACTGCTATACATATATGACACTAGTTTTTAGTGCACAATGGGCCGCCACGACCCCATGCCTGATAAAGTTAAGAATAGCCATGACTTTGAAAAATTGAGGCATGGCGCCGGTAGATCCCAAAGCAGGAAGAGTGTTAAGAAAATAGAAACTAATTTATTTGTAAATCTCTGTAATTTTGCATCAATACAAACGTCTATAGCGAATTCATAGATATTATTGCCGATGCAAACGCGCAACAACGCGCATAAAAATGTATCGTTTCTTTAAAAAATCCGTGTGTAACTGCCCTAAATCTTATGTCAAGTTCTTATTTATTGTTTCATGAAACATTACGCCTTACATTTTAAACTGCTCAAATTCAGTTTTGTATTTCATTAAAATTAACATGTTTGAGAAAATGTATAAAGCCATAGAATACAATTTGGTTTAGCATCAATATGCAGCTATTAACTTACTATATTATGAATTAATGGGAATTATATTATCACTAACTACCTTTCAACCATCGTGTTTAGTATATATTTGATTTGCTATTTAGTATTATTTAAATACTGTTGGCAGAACTTCATACTTCTTATAAAATTGGTTGGGATAAAGGTTTTAAAAAGCTCTAAGGCGTGACTCAGGATTGAATCTGTAGGACCTAGTACTGTCAGTGTCAAACCATTTTTCTCTATGGAAAATTGAAGTTTTGACAGTTGACATTGATTTGAGTCACCTCTTAGAAATACGGGTATTTATTTTATTTAGTTTTTTTTATTAAAACTACTTTTTAGATTCATCAATCACATCGGCGATTTTAAAACGGAAATTCTATTTTTAAAATATCGAAAGCGCCCGCCAAAAATTTCGGAAATGTGACAGTTAGAAGAACTTTTATTTTAAGGCTGTGTTATTATTTCCCTTTTGGTTATTAAATAACTATGGAGGGTAGAGACAAGGAGGAATATCTGATATGGGGCTTTACTTTCAAAAGTGTCCATGATAAGCTGTTAGATTATAGTTCCAAAACCAACTAAGAACTTTAAAAGGCGCTGATGACCACGATGTGATTGGCGATTATTAATGAAGTGAAGTATGCCAAACGGAAACAGTAAAGTACAGAAGTAGTTGTACTGAATAGAGTAGTTTAAAAAAATAAAGTAAATGAGTATGCAATTGAAAACTTCATTATTCAAAAGAATTCTGAAATTTTTAAAATTATTGTTATATATTTAATCAATGTAAGAAATTACTATACTTTACAACAAAAATTTTTGAAAGTCGTTACGGACCGGATATATATCTTTCTTCGTTTCATTCTGTCCTACTCTAACAGTTTTAGGCGCTTTCTTTCAAATACAGTCATTAGCTTACAGCAGCGCCACCTTAATTTCACATGACTTTATGGACACTTTTTATATACAGAGAAATTCCTCCTGGCCTCTACCCTCCATATAAATAACATTAGATTAGACTAAGTTAATCATTTTCAGTGATTCATTAGGTATTATATAGCTCCTAAATAAATAAAATAGCAATTAAATTGTGATGTGTATTAAATAAGTGTATAAAAAACAAAATCGACATGAATTGATATCTAGTTTTAGTTTAGTTGTTCCTTTAATTTTTAAACGTTTAGTCAAAAATAGTGAAGCTAAATACGTATATTCTAATCGTCAATTGTTGACAAAGTCAAAATTTTTATTGTGAAACAATTTATTTGTATTAAAAAAGTAGTATTGTACTAATAGTTAAAATAAATAAACATTATAAATGTGGATTGTCTTTTTATTTTCCTGTAATTTATGTTAATGTTAACTTATTAGTTCAATTCATACATTGAAACCGAAACGCGCAATATGCACTTCTCAGTTTTTTCATCTATGGACAGTGGTTCGTTACCCGGTCGGAATTTCGATATTCCTCCCACCCGCTCAATGCCCGAAGTTACCAGACGTGGGGAAGACATGCTTACAGAAAATTATAAACATGTGGTGGGATTCCAACCCACGATCCATCGTTGCGCCCGGTAGGTGTTCTACCGAACGAGCCTGTCAAAATAGTATACGTCATGATTAGTCACTTGCTTAGTTTAACTCGTGGGCATCTTCCATAGAAAAGATGGAATATTTTCCTCGATAAATAGATGGTTAAATAATAAAAATAATAAACTGAAATACTTTCACATTTATACGTATATCATTAGAAGAATGGATGTCAGAACCGATGGAAATCGAAACGATGACCCTTGGATGCAAAGTAAATATATTTCGAAGACTTTAGATACAATAAATATTGTATCGCAGAAACGTCTCGCATGGTATACGGTCAATATTCTAAACAGGCGTCTAGCATTCGATTTCTGTAACTCCTTATAAAATAAGATGGCAATAACTGTTAGATTGACGCATCAGATTCACCATTCTCAGTTTGAAATGATAATAATCAGGCTGTTTGAAATTAAAAACACCCAAATTTAAAAAACCGATCCACCGTACTCAATCTATAACTGTCAATATAACAATATACAAAAAAGATGTCTCGCTCGCAATAAAACTTTTTTATAGTGTCTATAACTTGACGTTATAACTCAATAAAAATCTCAGTCAAAAATCAAAGTAAAAATTATCTGTATTTTTTATTCGATATCAATTGATTTATCTCTCTCTCTCTCTCTCTCTTATACTACTGGCAGATGTTAATCTTTCTTCCAAGTTCTTCGAGCTTGGACCTTTGTACAAACAGGCATGACGAAGCAGCTAATAATACGTCAACCACGACGGATAAAAGAAAAAAGACAAAAGAGACAAGCATATAATCACAGAACTGAAGTATTTTTCCCTGTTCTGTGCATATAATCAACAGTGGCGGCGTAAGGCGTGGGCGACGTGGGCCACCGCCTACGACCTCGCGACCCAGGGGGCCTCGCGCCCCGAAAATTTATGAATTACTTAAAAGCCGCGAAAGTGCGAAAAAAAAAAATTTCCAAAAAAAAAAAACTCTTTTGCGCTCAATCATATCTATATTGCGCAAATCAATAACCAATGAGCCTGTTAAAATTTATCATTGAGGAAATATCTTACGTAATACTTTATAGATAATTCCATTGAGTGCATGTCCGTAGTTTAAACAATTAAGAATTTGATATTTTATACATATTTTAAAAGATAACAAGTAGGTGCTTATCATTATATCAAAGAGTTTTGTCTTTTGTTTTTTATATTTTTAGTATTATTATAATTAAGTACGGGAAATTATAAGTCAAGCCACAAAATTATTTATTGGCCACGTGATCAAACTTCTAATTTTATAACTAAGCAACGGGAAAATTACATAGCTTCTAATAAACTAATTCATCTTTTTTACAACGCCATCTAAAAAGGACTACCACCTAGGTTAGGTTATGTTGGCATGGTGACCACCGCGCACGAGTCGAGCTAGCGTAGCGAGCGGTGCCGCGGCAGCGGCCGACGAGTGCCAGAACCAGAAACCAATTTTTACTTGGCATCTTTAGAGTGGATTAGGGGCCGTCCATTAATCACGTGAGGTCGTTTTTCTCATTTTTTGACCCCCCCTCCCCCCTGATGATATTTGGTGAGGTTTGGGACCACTCCCCCCCCCTCCCCCTGGATCACGTGTATTTTTTTGGAAGTCTATGTAAAGGCTATTTTTGACTGGAAAAAAATATTTAACAAATGGCGTTTTGATTCGAAAAACATTTATATGTATTTGCAATAAAATTAATGAATAATTAATTAATTAATTAATAAATTTTCGCGCCGTTCAAAATTTCGGTTCATAAATAGCGCTTTTTGAGAAAAAATAAATAAAATTAATACACGTGATGTCTAACGAGACCCCCCCCCTCCCCCCTTGTGATGTTTCGTGATGTTTTCCGTACCCCCTCCCCCCCCCCTTTTGAGCCTCACGTGATTAATGGACGGCCCCTTACATAGAAGATAACTAGTGGCTAAGCTAGTTTTATTTAGATGCTCGTTAATTGTGGCTGATTTAGTAATTTAGAAGGCAACATAATTTTTTAGAGGCGAATAATGCTATTAAAAAGAAGCCTGTTTAATTAGTACCCATTAAGTACCTACTTCAAGATGTGGAATATTGTGTAATGGTTGCAGCTCCTTACAATCATTTTGTAAAACAAAAAAATTGGCGATTAAAAAGAGTGGGGAGAGTTTATTGTCAGTTCTTCTCGTCCGTTCTACGCCCTTGGTTTGAAAACTGGCAGTTAAATGGTAATTTAAAATGAGAAGCATTTAATTTTTTTTTGACATTCATAAGTGTACATTGTCTTACCTAATAAATGATCATTTCTTTTGATTGTAATTTTGGTACTACAATAATTTAATTTTAAATGTGAAACACAACACTTTCACTTCAACACGCATCGTAGGAGACGATTTTTACTAGGGATGATAATATGTCATATGGATATGAAATTTAGGATGTGGATACAGATACGGATATAGGAATTATATCATACCAGTTTCACATACGGTTATGGATATGAAATTATTTCGGATTATCCATCAGCTTCGGTTACGGATATTAGATATTGTAACGTAATCCCACAATAACTGAGGGCCTAGCACGAACGACTATCGAGAAAGTATTCGAATCTTCGGTCTGTCAGATGAATGAGAAATCATTTGAAATTTCATACAAATGACAGCTCGACGATAAGAATACTTTTTCGCAAGTTGTTCGTGCTAGGCCATCTCAGTTATTTATGACTAAACAATAGAAATAATAATACAAGCGACGGCTAGTATTATTCCGGCGTCAGGATGTGACGACCCCATCGCCCGCTGGTGGAATAACCTTTGTGACAGAGATTATTCCACCAGTGCAGTCAGTCAACCTTAGTGGTAGTGCCATGCTGTACTCCTTACAGCCGAATGGGCCGGCACGACCGGGGAAATACCACTCTCTCACTTGACACCGACGTGAAGTAACGGCATTGCTGTTGCGTTTCGTTCGGTCTGTGAGAGTCCCGGAGGCCCACCCCCCCCCCCCCCCAACACACACACACACATATGGCAGCACAAATTACGGTTATACTACCCCAGGAGGGTACCACGTGCCGTAGCCGTGGAGAATCCCTCTCTGGACGTCCACGCTCAGGACCCTCTGCATCGCCTGAGAGTGGACGCCCAGGCTGCCCTTCGTATTCTGGGAGGGGCGATATTGTGCTCGAATCTCATACATCTGCTCGGGGCAAACGGAGCAAGAAACAAAAGGCATCTCCTGTCACGCTTAACGTGGACTTTTGCAACATCAGGGGACTTCATTCCAACTTGAACGCCGTCCACTACCACCTTGAGACGGCGAAGCCTGCCCTGCTCTTTCTAACTGAGACACAGATATCCTCTCCGGCTGATACCTCTTACCTCTCCTACCCGGGGTACAAATTGGAACATTCCTTTGTACCACGGGCTGGAGTGTGCGTCTACGCTAGGGATGATATCTGTTCTCGTCGCCTCAGCAGCCTTGAAGGTAGGGACCTCTCCATCCTCTGGTTACGCGTAGATAGCGACGACCATCCGCGCATCTATGCGTGCCTATATAGGTCCCATAGCGGTAATGCCGAAACTGACCGACTCGTTGAGCACATCCAAATGGCTACAGACTCCGTGCTACAGCAGATCCCAACCGTAGAGATCGTGATTCTTGGCGACTTCAACGCCCACCACGCCGAATGGCTTGGATCACGTACCACCGATCATGCGGGTAGGTCTGTTCACGATTTCGCCTTGGCATATGATCTCACGCAACTGGTTACCTCGCCTACGCGAATCCCAGATGTTGAGGATCATACACCTTCCCTGTTGGACCTTCTGCTGACCTCTCATCCGGACAACTACTCGGTTTCCGTCGAGCCTCCTCTTGGTTCGTCGGACCACTGTCTGATCCGGAGTACAGTGCCGGTGACGCGCCTAACACGGCCCCGCTTTGCGGGCTGCCGCCGCGTGTGGCACTACAGGTCAGCGGATTGGGACGGGATGCGCTCTTTCTTCGCGTCCTACCCCTGGGGGCAAATTTGCTTCTCGCCGGATGATCCAGACGTCATTGCTGACTCTGTCACTGATGTGGTGCTTCAGGGTATGGAACTTTTCATTCCTTACTCTTCGGTGCCTATCGGCGGCAAGTCCCAGCCTTGGTTTGGTCGCCCCTGCAAAACGGCATCGCGCCGAAAGCGGGAGAGCTATCAAGCCTGGGTTAATGCATCAGCGTCTCGTGATTTAAACACCAGCGCACTTAAAAAGGAGTATAATTTTGCCTCTAGGTCCTTCAAAAGAGCTATTGACAAGGCAAAATCGGAGCACATCGGCAGAATTGGCGAGAAATTAGTCCGCCTTCCTTCGGGAACACGTGCGTTCTGGTCTCTCGCTAAGGCTGTCTTAGGGAACTTCTGTCAGCCTTCCCTTCCACCCCTGCACAGGGACGATGACTCGTTGGCCCATGCCGCGAAAGAGAAAGCCGATCTTCTGGGCTCTCTTTTCGCGTCCAACTCGACCCTGGATGATCAAGGAAAGCAACCACCGGCTATCTTGCGGTGTGATACCAACATGCCGGAGGTTAAATTCCGGCAAAGTGCAGTGCGTAAAGCACTTCTTTCCTTGGACATTCATAAGTCGAGTGGGCCCGATGGCATCCCTCCGATCGTGTTGCGGACATGTGCTCCAGAGTTGGCACCGGTTCTAACGCGTCTTTTTCGGCATTCTTACTCATCAGGCGTCGTCCCGAATTCTTGGAAGACTGCTTTGGTGCATCCGATCCCTAAAAAAGGCGACCGCTCTGATCCGTCCAACTACAGACCTATAGCGATTACCTCCTTGTTCTCCAAAGTAATGGAGTCCATTATTAACTGCCAGCTCCTGCGGTACCTAGAGGAACATCAGCTAATCAGCGACCACCAATACGGTTTCCGTCGGGGTCGCTCAGCCGGTGATCTTTTGGCTTACCTGACACATCGATGGGCGGAGGCAGTTGAGAGCAAGGGGGAGGCGTTGGCAGCTAGTTTGGACATAGCGAAGGCCTTTGATCGGGTGTGGCACAAGGCGCTTCTTTCGAAGCTCCCTTCCTATGGGCTTCCTGAGAAATTATGCAATTGGGTCACCAGCTTCCTGGCAGATCGGAGCATTAAGGTCGTTGTCGACGGTGCATGCTCGGACTCCAAATCTGTCAATGCTGGTGTTCCACAAGGCTGTGTGCTATCTCCCACTCTGTTTCTTCTGCATATCAATGATATGCTGCAGATTAGCGGCATTCATTGCTATGCGGACGACAGCACAGGAGATGCCTCATACTCCGGCCGTGCCAACATTTCTCGGGAAAACGTCGACGAGTGCCGAAACAGACTTGTGTCTGAAGTCGAGTCTTTGTTAACCAAAGTCTCGGAGTGGGGCCGACTTAACTTAGTCCAATTCAACCCCAAGAAGACACAAGTCTGCGCGTTTACCGCTAAAAAGTCACCATTCGTCGTATCTCCTCATTTCGAGAGTACTCCTCTGACTGCCGCAGCTAGTATTGGAATACTTGGTGTGGACATATCGAGCGACGTTCAGTTTCGGGGTCATCTGGAAGGGAAGGCCAAATTGGCCTCTAAAAAGCTTGGTGTGCTCAATAAGGCGAAGCAATACTTCATGCCGGCCCATCGCCTGCAACTTTATAAGGCGCAAATTCGGCCACACATGGAGTATTGTTCTCACCTTTGGGCGGGGGCTCCCCAGTACCAGCTCCTTCCATTTGACCGCATCCAACGTAGAGCGGCTCGAATCGTCGATGATCAGGCTCATTCCGATCGGCTCGACCCTTTGGCGCTGCGTAGAGATGTAGGCTCGCTCTGCATCTTCTATCGCATTTATCACGGGGAATGCTCGGAGGAATTGTTCGGTTTAATCCCGGCCGCTGAATTTCGCCATCGGACATCGCGTCAAAAATACCACGCATACCATCTTGATGTCTGGAAGTCCACAACTGCGCGATTCTTGAGACACTTCTTGCCCCGCACAACCACTCTGTGGAATCAGCTTTCGCCGGCGGTTTTTCCGAACCGATACGACTTGGAAACCTTCAAGAAGCGAGCCTACATCTTTCTTAAAGGCCGGCAACGCACCTGCAAGCCTTCTGGTGTTGCGGATGTCTATGGGCGGCGGTGATCACTTACCATCACGTGAGCCGTCTGCCCGTTTGCCCCCTATACTAAAAAAAAAAAAAAAAAAAAAAAAAAAAAATAGTATAAAACTTTTATAGAGGATTCGGTTACTGGTACTGGATAGATTTTTATATTGTATATCCAATAGTTTTGGTTACGGTTACGGAGCTCCGTAACATTCCAGATTTTTACATGTTATATCTGGATATAACATGTAAAAGAACATAAAAAATCTTATCATTTAACTATAAGTACTTAAGTATTGTATTTTGAACAACATTTTACCTATATACCTGAACTGAAGTAAACGATGGGTGGTAGTAAATGAGAATAATACAGTAGTCTAAGTTCCGTAACGAGACAATTGAATAAAATTGATGCAAAATAGGTCTAATCATTTTCGGGGAAATATTTTCAGATTAAGTTTCAATATCCTGTTGTAATTCAATAAATAATTGGCGTACGATTGTCCATCCAAAAGATTATCCTTACAAATTGTATCCTAGAATCGTTTCAGCGATTTAATCGAAATGTAACAGACAGATCGACGGATCCGACGTATACTTTATACAAGTGCAAAATCGCAACTTTCCGAGAGCGATTCAAATATTCTTAAGCTTAATAGGTTTTTGTGACAAGCTTTAGAATCTCTCTCTCTGAGAAAGTTGCGATTTTGGTATACGTAGGAGTTAGGACTCGTCGAGATAGAGTTCCTTCATATTTAAATAGTTAAAAAAGTATGGGCAATGGGCATTGATAGCTTTTGTTATCTCCGCTATATATATACATATATAACACACAATGTAAATATATATTTTCGCTACCAATACCAGTCGATCGTGTTTGCCACACGACGCGCTCGTGCTATTAGTTTTTTGTTCAAACTCACACAAACGTGTGTTTAAAAGGTATGTAAAACAATATTATTGAAATTTGTATATGTATTGTTGTTCTTCATTCATTATATAAATTTCATTTTATGAAAGATATTTTTTTCTTGTAACTGCGTTAATATGATACGTAAATATTATTTTAAAAACTAATTAAATATACAAACATTTTAAACACGTTCTAAGATCTTTAAGAACATAAGGAAAATAGTGTTTGCTTTTGTATTCAGATTTAATGCTGCCGGCCTAGCATGACCGCCACGAGATATCTCGCGGACGAGTGAAGACAAATTAAGATATCTAGATATATTATATCTCGACATCGACAGTTCTGATAGAAAAGATATCTTGATCAACAAATATATCTATTATTGATATTAAAAGTCGAGATTTAAGTGTAATTGTCATGTCAGACCCGGAAGCAATAAAGAGATAATCGATTTTTGTCGCGGTTGTCATGCTAGCCCGGCTGATGGGATATTTCGGCACACGATGCTATAGCATGTAATCCTACATACAATATTCAGTCTAAATATTTAAAATTTGATAAAATCGTCAACAGATAAAAAAATATTTTATACGAGTTTTCATATCACAATATGGTTTTTGAGAATTTCAGGTTGAATTCCGTATTACAGGTTGAAATTGACATCAAATAGAAAGTAGAAAATAGTAAAATGACAGACTTTTCTATTCAACGCATAGAAGAAGCGGACACAGAAGACGTTATGAGATTATTAAGAAGGTAACAGTTGTTATGTAATTGGTTGTATCTGTATCAATATGCTACCTGATAAGGTTTTCGGGCAGTTTAATAATCGATTACATCTGGTATCTCATCGATACAATATTTCTGTTATTCATATTATTCTGTATATTTAATTGATTTATTATTATATAATTATTTTTTTATTATTTAGTAATTATTCGTCTGCTTGTTTTGCCCGTTAAAAAAATCTACTTTTTTCACTTTTGTCAATAAATTGACTGTGAAAAAATTACGTATGCAATTTGGTTTCGAAATAAATTAGTTTTCATTTAATTTCAAATTGAAACAAAAAATGTAGTAATGTTTTATCTAATTATTACAACTTTTAGAACTATCCAGGCGAAACTATTACATAAAACTTTCATCTGTTTAAAAAAATACTCAAAACCAGACACGACTATATGTTTTAGAATACGAGTATCAAGTTACCAATATTGTATAGGTACACATCTGTAAAGTCCAAGATTATTTATTTCAGAACGTTTTTTATCCGCGAGCCGCTAAATCAAAAAATTGGATATTGCAAATCGGAGAACGATGACTGTCCAGATATGGATAGCTTCTGCAGATACTGCTTACCTGGGATATCATTCAAAGCCACAGACGCTGAGGGGAATATAATTGGGGTGCTCATTAATGGAGTTAGTGCTGTGAACAACGTAAGTCGTAAAATCTGCACATACATTCCAAATTGGCAGTATTGCAGGTTTTAGTTTATTTACAAAGGCTTGCCACTGTATTTAAAAGTTACGATTTGCCTCTACACCTGCAACTTTCTGTTATTTAATGAACAGAGTACATAGTAACTAAGTTTTATTTAAGTTGAATCATCACATCACATGTACTGCCTATTATATACATTGACAGACTCTGTCTTTAATGATTATTAAAGACAGAGTACACGTAAATTATAATTAATTCAAAAACACGTGCCTTTAACACGTATTATCTGTACTTACAGCCAGTAGACTACCCTACTTTGATAAAAAATTGCATAAGCCCAAAGTTCCGGACGATCCTACAAATGTTAGATATACGAGAAAGTGGTGCTCAATTGGGCACAAAATATCCTGATGACAAAGAACTCTTTGAAGTGAAACTCGCGGCAACAGACGAAAAATGGGGGAAAAAGGGAGTCATGGCCAGGCTTTTGGAGGAAACTGAGTGAGTGTTTAATTTAATTTCGTCTTATAAAGAAAATTCTACATCTAAATCCTTAATCTTATTCTATCTTGTTCCAATGGGAAAAAGGCATCAAATATATACATTTAGGTACGAGTATATAATAATTTGTACAGGTATTAGGGGAGGGGAGGGCATCTCTTCGAACAACTTTTTTTTCGAGGTTTTACCTATACCTTACTTTTACTGTACTTTCTACAAACATTGTTGATTATATTGTTGTAGGTGAATCTCCCAAATCTTGAAATGTTATTCGTTCATAAAGGAAATTAAGTTGCTTTTTATTAAACGTAAAGTTGTTTACCTTATTATAACATAATATTGTATTAAAATATATATAATATTGTATTAATTTAATAAATAACCTAAACACGATGAAGGCGCGTTAATTTGAGAAAATATTAGATTTTTAAGATTTTGACTTGGATTGAAGTAAAATCAGTTCTTCAAACATTTTTTTTTATCACTCATTTTTATTGGATGTGGTTTCATTATCATCCTTCCAAAAGAGAAGAGTCGTCCATAGGGGCAGATCTCGACAAACACTTGTAGTAATTATTTTTGTATTGTAGGATTAAACTCTTTGTTTTTTATTGTATAATATGTCGTTTTTAATGTATTAAAGTTGATGACCCTGTGTTGTCGATACTTGCTATAGGGTAATCAGTTTGGTAAGAATATGTAATAAAATTCTTCTTTGTTGAAAAAAAAAATATTTATAAAGGTTTTAGTAACCTTGGTAATGACAAAATACACCCAAAAAATGTACCTATACAAGATGGAAATAAGTTTTTTTGTGTCTTATATTAATATCCTTACATAATAACTAATCTAATCGTAAGATATGTACTTGTATCTCATCGCAGTCACATCTCTGATAAGGGGTAAATATGTGTTTCGGAAAGTTAAATCAAAAAATTTTATATCTGTCTATCTAAGGCGGTACAGCCCCAGACGGGGGCGGCATTTCACCGGTAACGGTAAAAAAATTACTTCCTTCAACGTTCTTTTTTTAATTTTATTCAGTCAGTATATGACCTTAATAACAGAGTTTCTCTTTAGGTTTATTCAATAAGAGTACCATTTTCACCACGCCCCAATGTTTTATATTTTTTTTAAATATAAATGTTTTATAATCAATTGCAAAAATAAGGGGGCGACAAATATGGGATCCGCACCGGGTGCTAGTTACCTATGGTACGCCACTGTACAGTGCACAAAACGTCGTCCAGCACAGCACCAAAAAAAAAAGTTATAAATACATTTTAATTATCTCTATCGCCAAGTCTCTTAATAGAAGACTCGGCTTTTTTTGACTCATCTTGTAAAATTATTATGTTGCGATGATGTAGCAAATTTATTTCTACAACATTTACTTATCAAACAGGATAAGTTTGAAGTTACAACAGTTTTCCTTTGTAATATTTCCTTGTTTATAGCGAACTTCCTAAAAAGGTATTTCATTTACTAAGAAATGTTGCAAATACGACACTTTTATTAAATTATTTTTAACAAAATTGATTCCAATAAAGTACTTTATCTATCAATCAGAATTAATATTTAGGTACTAAATATAGATAAGATATTACAACTTACAAGTGGATACTGCTAAGAATATGGAGTACACCCATTGACATCTAAGTATAGTACACCCTGTTTTCCAATTACACATTTATATTCTTTTTTATTTTATTTTTATTTCCATCCACTTTAGAAGTCATAGGTATAATCTGTGTCTTATAATTGTAGATATTATAAGTCCATTGAATAAAACATCGATTTAAATACCTTTTATCGGATTAGAAAGCGATTATTATTAAGCTGAAGTGTTGGTTTGGTTAAATCTCAGTAACTACTGATTCAAATTGAAAAAATATATTTTAATTATGGATACTTAGTCCATTTATGGTGGAGAGCTGTATAGATATAGCCCATAGCTTTCCTCGATAGATGGACGCATGCTACGACCAATAGAAACGAAGAATCAATTAAAAATTTGCGAAAAAACGGGGAAAATTTATTCATTTTGAGAGTTTCCGTTGTGTGCGCTGTACGTTTCAAATGCTGCAAACGTGGTCACAGATGGACTGAAAGGTGACAGCTGTCTGATTTGAATTTTCACAAAGTTGTAATTTGAAACGTCCACGTCGGAATAAATATATCGTGTTTTATTTCTCTAAAATTATTTTTTGAATTTTGTGTGATACTCGCGATAATAAAAGACAATATTAACTTGATTAAAATTACAGAAAAGCAGCAAGGGAACTGGGTCTCAGAATTATGCGTATTGACACGTCAAGCGCTTACTCCGCGAAAGCAGCGGAAAAAATAGGCTTCAAATGCATCTACCAGCGAGCCTATACGGACATCACCATGAACGGAGAGCCGATGATTGTGCCGGACCCACCGCATATATTTGATAAAGTTTTTATCAAAGAACTATTTTAATATATTCATTAAACTGTCTGAGACATTGTGAATATGACTTATCTTATTCGTCGTGATCGTAGAACAACGGCGGATCTGAGGGCCTAGCACGAACAACTTGCGAAAAAGTATTCGTATCGTCGAGCTGTCATTTGTATGAAATTTCAAATGATTTATCATATATCTGACAGATGTACGATTCGAATACTTTTTCGATAGTCGCTCGTGCTAGGCCCTCTGATACACGGCTATTTAACAGGAGAGCGTTTTAAAGATGGACATGTCATTTTTGTACATAATTAAAACACGGCTAATCTGTTCGGGTTCCATCTCGGCATTATTATAATATTATAATGTATAATAATTATCACTGTGAGGAGACGACATAGTACAATGTAGGAAAACACACGTGTCCGTTGAATAACCATAGCCGTTATATCAGACAGTAACTTGATAATAAAACTAAAATCTGAAATATGAGAAACGTTGTTATACGATCACGATGCTCTTAGCATTATTGTATTGTGACTTTTTTTTTTATAATTTTAAGAATTTTTGTTAATGAAAGTTCAAGTTTTAATTGAAAATAAAAATAAATATTTTTTTTAACCTTAAATGAATAAAGGTAAAAATCACCAGTGGCGTGCCAGTCGTAAGCCATGCGTTGATTAAAACAAATAAGCGCATTACAATAAGTCTCAGAGTACGCTTTTCTTAGTGAAAGTGAAGACAAAACAAATGTTGAAACACTGCTCGTTAAGAGTTAAAACTTGTTTTTAGCACATATTATATGAATTTCTTCTCGCAAAAAGTATATTTTAAAGTTCCCTCAGGTAGACTGTGTTAGTCTTAATTTCGTAGTAGATAATTTTCTACCTAAAACATTGACGTTTAATACTATGTCAGTAACCTAAACTGAACTTTGCATATAACGCTATTATCAAGATAGTTAATACGCTTTTATATTTTAGTTTCGCTTACAAAATTGTCAAATCCCTAATAAAATATTGTACAAAATAAAAATAATTTTTAATTTATCTTTTGTTTGTATTACGTCCAATTATGCTTTATACTAGAAGTAAATTCCCGTGGGGCATGGGGCAGACCCACTCCTGTGTCTGTTTCACTGATCATCCATGGACATCTGCAACACCGGAGGACTTGCAGGTGCGTTGCCCTTCCTGACTGAAACATTTTTTTATCTTATTCCTCCGAGATTCAAATCCTTGCCCTCCATTTCTTAAGGCACCGCTTGCCACTTACTATTGCTTTATACGCCCACTTTTATTAAATTCGAAGTAAGTTTATTGCAAGAAATATCAAGAAGAATTTTTCCCAATTTTGTATTCAATAAAACTAACATTTCATTTCATCATTTTATTTACATAATTAATAAAATATTTACAAAAATAAATTGAGGTAGTAACCACAAAATCTTTATGTACTTTTCTAAATTTTGTTTGTCTATTTTTTTTAGATTTATTTACATTTTTCCTTGAACTACTGTTAAATGAGGCCTTTTGCGTTTCATTGATTTATTATGTTAATATGAATTATACAAAGAGCCATTGAAATTTTTAAATTACCGTAAAATGCAGACAATAATATCTTAAGAAATACAAATTCTATATTTTGTGTTTTCGTGATATTTTAAAAAATATAGTCAAATAGTAAAAATATATGTTTCCCTCGTTAAAATTATTAAACATTACTTGATACTCTCTCAGAATAAATTAAACATTCAACAGTAGTCACTAGCTATAATTTCCTATTACAATAAATTATTTATATTTTTCGTTAGCGAGCGCCTGCCCCAGTGAAGCGGTGGCGACGGCCGGACTTGCAGAACTTACAATTTTTTCTAACAACGCCTGGGTTTGCATCTGTTGGGAAAACGACAATATTCTTCATGTCAAACTAGCGGACCCGATATACGTTGTCTTGCAAGAATGTTGGCTTAATTTTTAAAATTCTAAGCCTTGCGGCTTCGCCAATATATATGTAGGATACTACAATGGCGGATTTACATATTTCCAAGGTGTAGGCTATTGACTACCTGTCTATTCTTAAATTAATATAACACATATAATAGATTTCGATTACTGGTTCGGGGCGACGAACTAGGTATTTTGCTATAGGATATACAAGTTTGTCATTTCGTTGAATGACATCATAAAAACGTTCTACAGAATTCTTTTTGATTTCCATAAGACACGTAAGAATAAAATTGGTCCCCAAATTTGCCGTCCCTAAAATTTGCCGCCACTGCTCTAGCCTAGCATAAATGATCAAGCATGCGCTGTCTACCTATTTGTTATTAAGATGTTCGTAAGCAAAAACAAGCACTATACGATTGTTCCATTTATGAACGGTTCTTAACGTATAGAATTTCGATATTCCACATCATTCTAATGCTTGAAGTAAGACGTATTAATATAATATTCATTAAAAATATATATAAGAACCGCTAGGAATCGAACCGCGATCATATATAGCATTATAATGCTAGTGATATTAAAACACTTTTAGAATATTCATGACAAACAATATTCTACGAAAGTAGTAACATTAATTTTCTGTGAAATTTCCTTGAGAATTTAAATATATATTTTCATTGAAATATTAAAAATAGTTTCCGAATGGTATCAAATCAAAGCTTCAATTTAAAAAAAAGCCATTTTTATGTTTTTTTATATCGAGGAAATATGACTCAATAATGTTTTGAGCAATAGGTTTTTATATGGTTTCTTCATGTTTATGAGGTTTTTTTCAACTTCAGAGATTATATATTTAGCTTTCATAAACCACTTTTACTTTCATATTCAATCGCGAAATACAAGCCCTTCACATTGTAATTGTAGATTTTGATGGTTATGATTATAAACAGTGCGTATTATATAGTGTATATTAGTATGGATAATTAACAATAACAGATTAAATCATACCTCATTTGTCTTTCCTTGTGCTTTTGCTCTAACTTTATCTAATTCTTCGGCTAGCATCATTGATTTCTCCTGAGTTCTTCTACGATGAATCAAGTAAGACTGTCTGGAAAGCAAAAATAATAATAAATAAAACACAGACTGTACTTAATAAAAAAATATTTAATTATTATTAAAAAGAAATTCATGATTAGGTATAAGTTGCGAGGAGTTAACAAGTAGATTTCTACCAGCTTTTCTTTATGTCGACCGGCTCGTTGGCACGTTCGGTAGAACCCCTGCCGTGCGCATCGATGGGTCGTGGGTTCGAATCCTACCGGGACGACATGTATATAATTTTCTATAACAATATCT
This sequence comes from Anthocharis cardamines, assembly GCA_905404175.1. Taxonomy (NCBI): domain Eukaryota; kingdom Metazoa; phylum Arthropoda; class Insecta; order Lepidoptera; family Pieridae; genus Anthocharis; species Anthocharis cardamines. The sequence continues at coordinate 8,265,835 of FR989964.1, forward strand.
TCCTCACGTCTGGTAACTTCGGGCACTGAACGGGTGGGATGAATATCGAAATTCCGACCGGGTAACGAATCACCGTTCACAGATGGAAGACCCGTGAAGTGCATATTGCGAGTTTTGGCTTCAGTCTATGGATTTCCGAATGCTTTTTTCACATTGTATGAAAGTTCAAAAGCATTGTTTGTTTTTTGGAACGGCATACCTTTTAAAAATGTTCACCCTTCTTCACTGATATACAAATTATTTACTACATATAATTCGTCATGATCGTAGAATAACGACGGTTCTGATTTTTTACGATTTTAGTTTTATTGTATAAAAATCTTTACAAAAATGTCAATTCTCAACAGAACAAACAAAAAATTGGAGTTTGATAAAAACAATCAAGTTATTGCCTAGAATACCAGCGGTTCTGTTTTTTCAACGCAGTACAAAAACGGGTATTATACCTTCATTGTACTACGTCGTCCCCTCGGCCTCCCCCCACGGTAATCCGTATAAAATTAATACTAAAAAGACACCAAACATAATATTGCCGAGTTTGAACACGAAAAGATTAGCCGTGTTTTATATAAAAATAAGTCGGGTTTTCCTTCCTGACGCTATAACTCCAGAACGCACGAACCGATTTCCACGGTTTTGCATTCGTTGGAAAGGTCTCGGGCTCCGTGAGCAAAGAAAATTCAGGAAAAATTCAACAGAAAAGTGGCAGAACAACGTCTGCGGGGTCCACTAGTTATGCATAAAAAACGACTTATCAATCTTTAAAACGCTCTCCTGTAAAGTAGCCGTTTTGCAGATCCGCCGTTGTTCTACGATCATGACGAATTGTATGTTGTATGAAAAATGTTAAGAAAATGTAAAATAAAATTCTATTAATTCACAATACCTTATAACAATAACTTGTAATATTGTTCCAATCATTACTACAGTGAAACATAGCAATATAATTGCAAGATTTGGTAGTTTCTTCACTCCTTTAAATCCATAGTAGTCTGTTTTTTTGTCATTTGTGTTGGCTTTTGGTGGGTCATAGTTATATGCTGGATTTTTTCTTATACTAAAAATGAAAAAGTAATGGTCAAACATGTTCAATGTAAAAAAAAATTAACAACAGTAATCCAGCAACAAGAGTTTTTCAGACATACTACGATACGGTGACCGGTGTGGTGTAATTTATTATTATATTGTGTATAAATCAATAACATTTGTATGCCTAATTACTGGCAAAACATGTGAACGCTAGAAGATATTTCAAATGACCAACTATTGTACCATGTATTTGACAAATAAATAATTCTTATTCTTGTCAATTTCCTTGGTTTTGCAGAGAAACATATATACATATGTATATGTTACCACCAAAAACATTCAGAACATGTGTGTATGTGTGGTCATAAAAATGATAGCCACAACACAAATTTCGCTGTGTTCTTCCTTCAACAACGCGTCATTAGCGCTTTAATAAAAGTCATACGACGAATTTCGCGATGTGGATATATTGCAGTAACACTGCATTGTGACTTGTGAGATGTATTTCGCTCAACAAGCATTTAAGGTGTTTAGGGATAAAATATATAATTCCTTCAACACACAAGAGATCTACGAGAATTGAGAACTGTATTTGAATACATAGTAAATGTTTTAAGTAATAGTAGTTTAAAGCAGGGACTGAATACCGGTTAATTAACTATGGGAGTTATACCGGTATAATAAAGGTTTTTGTTAATATTCTTTCATTTTTATTCATATTTACTGGAAAAAGTTACTGTGGTAAGTTTAGTGTGTATTACTCTTTAAAACTAATATCATGGTATCTCAGTCAGACACGTATTTTGGAAAATAAAAATTAATCGGTTTCAGTCCCTGGTTTAAAGTAAAAAGACTTTAAACTTAATAAATATTTAATTGATATGAATAAACATTTTTTATTTAACTCTTGTTACAGAAATGAGCAAGAATGACAACTCAGGAATTTTAAGAGTACTTTTTATTTATATTTTTAGAAGTCACTTTCCACATTATCTTTATTATTCGTAGTGAGGTTTTGTATACAGATTTGACCTACCTTTATTGATAATTATGTACACTGTAATTGTTCATTGCTATTATCATTAAATGAAGTATAATAATAGTTACTATTGGCAATTTGTATATTTTTCCATATTTATTAACCTCCAGGATAGTATTAACACGTAAGCTAATGGAGTATTCATACATAATATGTTTATTTTGATTATTTCTTAATTAGCAAGTAGTTCATGAAATGCATAGCCACAAATTGAGAAAGTTTGCACTGTCAATTTGTGAATTCTAAAGTTTTTAAAATACCATATTATCTAATAAAAGTCCTTGGATTACTTAGGTACAGTAGCATTTATACTCAGTCAAACTACAAAGACTGATAAGGTACATATAAAGATAAAATATATTAGTTTAACAAATGAAGATGCACATGTATGTTAAACTTTAGACTTTTCTACTAAAAATAATTGATCTCAGAGTCATAGAGTTAACTACATTTTTTTGTTTAATAAGTTTCTATGTATAATAATATTTTTTTTTGTTTGTTTAATAAGTATATCGTCACTGCGCCTGACAAGTTCCATTTGTGATTTTTGTATAGTTTTGGGAAACAACGAAAAACATATTATTGATTCACATATGGAGTTTTTCTTAACGGTCAAAACACAAATGGAATATATCACAAAAAGGATTTTAGTAACACGAAGATTATTTTTTGTGCAAGAACCAAAAATAAAAAAAAATGCACATATGGATTTTGGCAGGCGCAATGACGATATTTAATTTTATTCTGTATTTTTTTTTTTTTTTGTATATCAAGGGTGCAGGAATATTTTTGAATGCAAACTTACTTGTATGAAGTATGTGTCCTATAAACATATGATGCACTTTGTGCTCCGACATCCATAACCTGGTCATATTGAGCTCTACTGCTTGGCTTGCCCAAAATATTGTATGCTTCAACAATCTTCACAAACTGTTCTTGTGCCTTTACATCTTTGTTTTTGTCTGGGTGGTACTAAAACAGAAAAAAAAACAGTTGTATCTTTGATCTCAGTTAGCTAAATTTTAATTAATTCTTAATAAATTGAATAGTATATGACTTCTTAATCAAAATAGCATAAATAAACCTAAGAATATTGAAATGGCAATCAACATTGATATTCTATTGTCAGCTAATGAGTGACTTTAATGTTGATAAGCATTTGGGAATTCGATATTCTGCCTTAAAAGTGAAGAAAACTATAGTGAAGGGCAAAGTTGGATAACTAGGAGAAAGTAACACCCAAAGACCTCTTATATGGATATGTGGATGAATCCAGAAGCAGCTTAATTAAAGATAATTTACCTCTTTGCTCATTTGAATAAACGCATCTTTTATTTCCTTATCCGAACAATTCTTGCGCAAGTTGAGGACGTCGTAGTGAGATTTTCTACTTTGACTGAAATATGAAATTAAGAAACATCAATTGGATATAATATAAATTCTGTTTTTTAAAACCAATGAAGTACGAACCTGTATAAACGTACAAGAGTGCATATTGATTTAAAATGGTAATTACGTCTTAAAAAATACATAACGATTTTGTAAATCTAAAAGAACTAAACCATTTTTGTTGTTATTTTGAGATTGACATTTTTTATTTTTTTGGGTTCTAAGCTTCACCGTCAGTTGTCAACAGTCAATGTCACTCAGTGACTCATGGCAGAAATTTTACTTGACTTAAGCACAGAGCATAATAAATTACGAAGGTTTCAACACAGATATCAGATCAACAACAAATATTTGTATCACAAGCGTCAAATAAATCTTTATAATACACTGAGTACTATATCGATGATCAAACATTCTTTAGTACAGCAATGATAATGAATTATTAATATTATATTATATACATATAATTTTAATATTATTTTCAACACCATCTTGGTAATTTAATAGTAACGACTAACGAGATTGTCACGCGTCATAAGTATATATAAAGTAGGTACCTTATTGCTAATTTTCATTATCATCAGGGTACCTATATATTTTATGTATTCAGTATTGTATATTATACATATGCGATTAATAAGCGATTAATAAAAATTTGGCATACATTTAATCTTAGGATTATGAGATGCTTACTTTGTGTGTGTGTTTTTTTTAAGGTCGACAGACGTGCATGAGGTTCACTTGATGGTAGATGATACCTCAGCTACAGAACATCTCTCAATGATGCGCTGTCGACCTACTTTTTACTTCGAATTCGGAAATCCATAGACTGAAACCGAAACGCGCAATATGCACTTTACTTCACGCATTGACATATTGTGTATTGTTAATCAAGACTTCACGGTTTTTCCATCTATGAACGGTGGTTCGTTACCCGGTTGCAATTTCGATATTCCTCCCACCCATTCAGTGCCCGAGGTTATCAGAAAATTATAAGCATGTCGACGACCCATCGATGCGCACGGCAGGTATTCTACCGAACGCGCCAACGAGCCAGTCAAATTGTTGACCGTGTTTTTCACTAATAATTGTCAAAATTGGCAAAAAAAAACTATTTTAATTTATACCTATTGATGTAAACACATACTTCAAAGCTATTATTATTTTAAGCTTAATCACTCAAGTCTCAACTAAAGGAAAAACTCTAGGTCTGAAACTTGTTTCACCAACTCCAATATTTCTTACTAATCAACCAACTACATCAGTACATCATTACTATATAGACTGAGCAAAGACATTTATCATTGTATTTTGATCTGAAGTCTCAACTTACAGTGATTAGTCTAGCAGATAATGTCATCAACTGGTTAGGTTTTTTGTATTAACTACTGATTCTACTGAACGATTTCACTACCTCAAACAAATAAATAATACCAAAAACACCAAATCATAATCACTAAACATTTATCTTTGTACTATCCTGGTAGAAGTCGCGGAACGAACCGTTTTTGAACTCTTATTATCCCGCTATTTTAGGTAATTCCGCATACTACAAATGTTATGTAATAATATAATACATATACAAATGTTTTTATATTAGGGGATGGTATTTATTGAGTGATTAAGAAATGATATTATTTTCTTTATTTAGTTTATTTTCTGTTGATTCACGATTACATAAATTAAAAGAAAGTATGAACTCTATCAGACTCTATTACAATTCGATAATCTATACAATTCGATATTTAATTTATTTCACATCTTGAATCTTGTTTTCTTTAATGGGGATATTTTAATAATTATAGGTATATACAGGGTGGAAAGAATCAATGGGCCCTGGAGGGAAACCACTTTAAATCCTTAAGATAGAATATTTTACTTAAAGGAAACATTCCTTTATTTTTAAAAAGAAACAAAACTGCATTCAAAGATTTTCTAAAAAAACTTGTCTCACCCGGAAATCGAACCAGCTAAAAATTCAAAATTTAATCATTCGCTATTTTATTCCACTAATCGATAGAATCAACGTTCAGGATAAAATCTCTCTAATAAACATTGGGTCTTAGAAATAAAACAGATCATGAAATCTAACATTTATTTTATTTTATCATAAGTTCTAATATGAAGGACACGTAAACTGACAGAAAATTATTACCTAGCTAGCTAGACATTGATAGTTGATACTCGAACTATTTAAAATCACAATAATGTTATCTAACTTATAAGTTATTTGAAAACACTAATAATTCTACTTGCACCGTCTTGTTGAAAAATGATGTTATTACAATAGAAGGTTTAATTTATTTTGGTTAAAAATCTAATATTTCAATGTATTTTGCAGTATTCAGATCCTTCGAAAACGTGCACCAAAACAACCAGTCAGGCCAGGAACTCTGGCTTATTTTTACTGGGGCCATGTATAAATGTTATTTACAAAAGTCTTATACCGTGAGACCGTAGAAGAGCTAAGGGTTGAAAATGGTAGAAAATGTTATTAGGAGAACACACCACAACACTTTATTGAAGGCTAAACGAGGTGAATTTCAAAAAAGACTTTTGTAAATCCGGAACGAGGGACCTTTAAAAAAACTTATTTCGAACAATTTACTATCAGTTAAATTATTAAAGTGTAACAAGTAGTAATTTTAAATAATTCAAGTATCATGACCTGATAGGTAATCATTTTTTTCATGTTTAAATGTCCTTCATATTAGAACTGATCATAAAATAAAATAAATGTTAGATTTCATGATCTGTTTTATTTCTAAGACCCAATGTTTATGAGAGATATTTCATCCTGAACGTTGATTCTATCTATTAGTGGAATAAAATAGCGAATGTTTAAATTTTGAATTTTTAGCTGGTTCGATTTCCGGGTGAGACAAACTAATTTTAGAAAATATTTGAATGCAGTTTTGTTTCTTTTTAAAAATAAAGGAATGTTTCCTTTAAGTAAAATAATCTATCTTAAGGATTTAAAGTGGTTTCCCTCCAGGGCCCATTGATTCTTTCCACCCTGTACATATAATTCCCGCAAATCGGTGTAACGGCAGACAAGACCCAAAAAGAGATAGGTACTCCAATATCAAAACAATATTCATTTAGATTTTGTGAAAGATATTTTTTTCAACTCAAAATTTAACTTACTAAAAGACACTATTTATATAGTGTAACTTAGTCCCAGATTAAATTATTAGTCTAAGGACGGGAAAATGAAATGGAAAGGCTCGAGTAGACCTTCGGGATTCTTAAAAAATGTCCTGTGATTATAATGAAATCACAATTTAAACGTGCAGGGTTAAATTACATTTTCAGAAAAAAAAATCTTTCCTATCATGAATTTCTAAAATACGAGATTTATATTTACAGCAGAAGTATAATAACATTATATTCACAGTAGGAGCTATTTTTTTTTTAAAATATTAATGCAATAAACCGTTTTCGATGACATAATAGTATCACAACATACATAAAGCGCAGCTCTAACAGCGCTTGCTTGCTGTGTATAACTTGTGCAATGAAAAGTCAGCAGCGCTGACCGCTGACTGAACAAAATTCAGTATTCGCGCGGTAAACTGCGCGGGTGGACGTATTATGCGAGAGTCGGCTAGCAGGATGGCCGAACTCGAATTCGAGGCGCCGCTCGCCCAAATCGAAGACGCAGATGATTGCCTTTCCACAGCGGACTTTCCGCAGAAGACTATCAATGGCAATGACATACGCCTAAACAACATCAAGAATCTCAAAAGTGAAATTGTCAAAATGAAATCTGACTCCAACAAAATAAACGATAATGACGAACCGAAACCGGTGAAGTGTAAACAGGACAAAATGCAAAACGGTGAGGGGGATAATTTCACGGAGACTTTCTCTGGATCGCTTGAGGATCTGGTGAATACGTTCGATGAGAAGATAACCAAGTGCTTCGGTAACTACGAAGAAAGCGTCGAAAAGCTTGCGCCGGTGCAGGTTCGCTCCCAGGAGGAAATAATGAACGAATGCCAGTAAGTATTCATTATTAATTATCAAAAGAACAATAACTCATGAGAGTACTAAGTAATCACTATGAAGTGATATCATCATTTAGTCATATTTGTAAACAGAATTCTTATCGGTGCCATAGTCTGTATTTATTCAAATGTAAGTATTGAATTACCTACATAATAATTGTGTACATATAAACATAAGGGCGGTTTCTGCGCATGGCTTTCGGAGTAGCGGCATCGATCGACGTTCGCTTGGGGCACCCACCCCCGTTGGTGAGGGGTGGGTTGGGTCAGGGGTGGCATGACGCATCGTTCCACCCTGCTTTGTTCCCATTTCGAGTTCATCGAAATGTCGCACTCGACCAGACGCCAATCTCTATGACAGATTCGAGTCAACGCAGAACCCAATTACCCACATTTGTTTCACAGTTATCAGTACGTGCTAGAAATTACTATGACCTTATTACAAAATTTAATAAGTAGTATTTATGAATTCTTCGTTCGATTTAAATATGTTCTACAGAAGATTTCCCTGTTTTAATAACAATCATTGAGGTTCAAAATGTTTTTCAAGTGGTTGACATTACATAATTTTCACGCACAGTCGTGTCTTACTTAAAATATAAGGTCTCAAAACATTTCTTTTTCCGATACGAACCAAAAATGCAATAACTCTGATAATAAATTAATATAATATTTACTTTTCTCCTCAAGAAACTTTAGAAAGGTACGATGTAAACCTATCTATAGAACCACAGATGTAAAATCTATGTAAAGAATACTAGAAATTCTAACATTTCTCGTAGACTTTTCTCCAAAGAGTGGGCTCGTTAAACAACAACTGAGAGAGCTCAAACACAATTGTCTGCCTCTCACCGTATCCCCATTGTTTTGTGAAGATAAAGTAAAAAAAAAAGAAGAAAAACCTGCCTTTATTTTTGTAATTTACGCGATCCACCTCATTATAATGTGGGAAATTCATTATGACTGTTTGTATTGGATTCGTAAAATCACATGCATATATTGTATGCGAACTTGATATTAAATTCCCATAACCATTCCGAGATAATAATCATTTTGCTAGGTGACTTCGCTCAGTCATACACAAAGCTTCATTCAGTCATGACACCAAATATTTTGGAAGCGCTCCAGACGACCTACATGCCTGGATGTCGGGATAACCAACTAATCGAATGATTTTCAAACAGATGAAGAATCTCTCTTCATTTAACCCTTTAAAATCCAATTAACCTACTTCACCGATCAAATACGCAAAATAATGTTTTAGTGTAATTATTTCGAGAATCGTGAGATTTTATTGTGGTTACCGGCTTACTTAGCGACGCGGTCACTACGCCAAAAAGTTAAATGCAATTTTCTTCTTATTTCTGAGCGCTATAAATGCATTTTACAAATTAAAACGGGTAATAAATTGTTAATGTTTATGTACTTAACATGAATAGCACATAAGGTACGGAGCTAACCCTCATTGCCCTCTAACCTTTGAATCAACTTTGAGTACAGCGTTTTACTTATATATTTTCTATGGGATAGATTTGTAAAGGGTCCATTGAATAGTAGAGTTAAAAACATTTTGTATAGAAGTTTTGACCTGAAGCTGATTAATACAATCTAGTAGAGGTATTATGTATGATGTATCTAAGCTTTCCATACTCCGTTATTTATTTAATTAATATGATTATTAAGTTAATTTATTTAGTCTTTTATAATTTTTGATAATTTTAATAACTAGCAACGCGCCCCGGCTTCACACGGGTGCAATGTAGATGTAGCTTTCTATTGGTGAAAGAAATTTCAAAATCGGTCCAGTAGTTTTTGAGTTTATTCATAACATACAAAATACAAATCTTTCCTCTTTATAATATTATAAGTATAGATATTTCGAAAATAATTAATTATATATTTTTCTCTCATGTAAACAACCTCGCCAAACTAAATGCGCGCCGCATCAAAGTCGCAGTGCGGAGTCAGCTTAAAAAAAAGAATCTTAAAAATTGCATTTATGCATTCTGCTTCCCTTCTTTTATCACCCCTTTTAATTTCTGGTAAAAATATTAAGTGAAGCGTAATTTCGATCCTACTCTTTTATTTAATATAATATTTTATTTAATATATAATATTAATTATAATATACGTACACAAAATATTTGAAAAAGGAGCAACCGGTACCTAAACAGGTGCTCGTACATTGATTTCTCTGTGATTCGCTCACTGAACACATGTTGCAGCAGATGTTCAGCCACCTTGGATACAATATTCAATACCTACCTTGCCACCTTGCCGAATATTGAATAATCTATCTGGCTTGCAAATAACCCTCATCATCGACTTATGATAAATATCTAATTGTAATTTGTATTTGGTGAATCGATAACTATATCCGGTTTAAATGCAACATCCGAAACTTTGAGAAACATTACGTCTGTAGCTGCTGATTATTTGTGCATCAATTAGGTATAAACTTATTTATTCAACACAAAAACACGCTTAGATTATACTTATCTGTATGCCACAGAAAAAAGTCTACTAAAATTAGCCTTAAGCTTATGCAATCATACAAAATATACATTTCTTTCACCTAATTATTTGTGTAGCTATATTTTATTTTATTTATTATGTCTTTGGCTGTGAGCAGCAACTGGGATGCTATTCTTGGTACCATGTTCCCATAAAAAAATTTAAAAAGACCACAGATTAAAGCAACCAGAATTTTCTCTGTAATATAAATAAATCCCTTAAAGATTTAATAATCTAGTCAAGATAACCTTTTACATCTATTTACGTAATCATATTAAAATATTTCTTGTAAAAAATATGAAATCTAAATGAGATCATATACATTCTCCGTTTCATTTAGTATTCATGGTGGTTTTCGCATTATCATCAAGACATCGAGCGTGGCACACGACGCACGTCCGCCGTCGTGCACCTCATAATGAATACTAACTAAGTAACTAGAACTACCATTTACCAATATTTATAAGTACTTATTTTTTATATAGAGCCATTTGGAAATTGCAAAATATGAAACTTATATTTGAATTTCGAATCATAATAAAACCTCAGTCAATACATAAGATCACAACAAAGTACCTTACTCCAGACTGTATTATGATGAAGGGTATATTTACCGGCGTACATTTGAAAACCAACCCTTAAAACATCCCTCCGTGAAATACTTCAAATGAACGTCTGTTTATATAATACACTTTAAATATTAAAAAGTATTTCAGATTTATATCTTAAGCATAACTACCTAGCTAGCCAGTGTCGGATTTACCAGCAGGCTGAGTACTGAGTAGGCTTCAGCCTAGGGCGGCACATTTTAGGGGCGGCAAATTTGAGGATACTTTTAGCTATCTTATAGAAATCAAGTCTAACTTTTCTTACTTTTAAGACAGTCTTCTGTACCTTACAGAGTATAGTCTAAAAGTAAGACTTACTGAGAATTGTACTAACAAGACAATTCCTATCATTGTATTTTAGAAAATTTAGGAACTCTATAAATATAGAGGTTAGGGCGGCAAAATTTTGATAGCCTATACGCCGAAAATGTGTAAATCCGCCACTGTAGCTAGCTAAAGCAGGCTTTCTTTAATTTTATTCGAACTTAAGGTCCCCTCGAATGCTAGTCATTTCGATGAAGAAGATATTTTGTATTATTATTTCTTCTCAAACTCCAGAAAATCCTCCAACACTAAATAAATGTCTTTATTCTATTTAAGAGCTAAACACCACTGTAAATGACGCTTGAGCATGTTGAATGTTTTATGTGTTTTTACACATTTAAAAACATTTATACCAAAACATCTTTAGAATGCCTATCGCAATATTTAACCTGGTACTTGTTAATCATTATTGCGTGTAACCTGTGACCTTAGCTTGCGTCAATAAAATTGATTTCGTAACCGCCTCGTCTTAGTTTTCACAGTTAAATATATTTATATACTTACCGCTCGCGTGTTAAAATCGATCATTATCGTTTAATTGGTCTGGCCTTCCTGAATATTGCCACTTTCTAAAACATTTGAGTGATAAATTAGCTTGTTTATTAAAAGTGAAATTTTTGCCGGTTGCCTAACTTTGATAATATTTTATTTATACACATACATTACAAAACGAGGTTTATTAATACGATATAACCATATTTAAAAAAATGTAAGCAACAAGTGGTAAATTAGGCTCTTGAAAAAAAGGGTAAAAAAAACTGAATTCACCGTATAAAATTATGCGGACTGCTGTTTTAAAATCAATTTGCAAGCTTATCAATTCCACAACGGATGCCCCAGATACTGTTGTCACAAATTAGCAGACATGCAGCTTGCGATTTGCATAATTACATTCCAAGTAAATTTTGCATATTTTCTTCCTTCTTCTTGAAATGAATAAAGAGGTTAAGGCTCAGTCGTACTCCCGAGTCCCGTAGAGTTCCCGTACTATAAATGTTTTGAGTTTCCTGTGAGTATGTCTGATGTAAGTTTTCCTGTAAACTTGGTTCATTCCATTTTATATTACCAAATTGTTTGCTCTTTAGTTTCGGGGATAAACGGTGTCTGCTATATATTAGTTTTTGTCAAACTTGGCATATTAAAAGTAAAAAAAAAATACTCGTATTTGTTGTAACCAGCTCCATCACATTGCACTTGGCATATATTATTTTTAATATTAATTATAAACAAGAATTTGTTTACGAACACATGATAAGATCATTAAATTCCGTTTCAGCCATACAGCATTTCTTATCTTGAAGTTTCTGAGAAAATAGTCTCGTCATACCGACACTCGAATCCTTTCTTCTTCTTCCCTTTTCTTTTTTCATCGGATCTACGGAATTTTTAATATAAAGACAATTGAAAATCTATTCGTATCTCTCAAATATAAAATGTAACATACATACATCTATTTCACATCACTTTCCTCCCACTGAGGTAGGCAGAGATCAAGTTTCTTATCAACGACAAACAGTCTGTTAAATTAATTAATTAAACAAATTATTATTTCTGTAGAAGCATCGTGAGTAAAATACGACCTCTTTAAAATGGGTCCCGGAATAAGACATCTTCTTGAGTATTATTAATCTGACTGACTGAGAGGTTTGATACGTGATCTGAGCTGCGCTCTGGAATACGGACCTTCTTTGAGACAACCAACTCCCCTCTTCAATAAAATATCGAACTAAATCGAATAAGAAGTTTGTATTGGCTTCATGCGGGTCTGAGGCGAACGACCTCTATTTCGCAAAGACTCGCCCACTTATGAGATAATTGCACCCTCATATATGTCTCTTCGTGCACGATATACACAGATAATTTACCAAATAAAAACATTTTAGAACTTGATATGAAACAATATTAGTGAAGTGTTGGGTTTGACTATCTATTGCAAGGGTTGAACAAGGCATTCCTTTGGAGAATCAAACTACGGAGAAAAACGACGGAGAATAATCAACGGGATATCAAGCTACCGTGCATAGATAAAAAAACTCGTGTGTTTTCCGATTTATGTTAATTTCAAAATTCTTAAATTACTTAAAAATAAAATCGAAAAAGGGGCCATAAAAAGGTTGATAAGTTGTAACTGAGTGACGATGGTCTTTGATATCTCTTTATATGATAGAAAATTAAGTGTAATAAACTTTATAAGCAAACGTACTCCTATCTAAAAGGCTGGCGATTCACTCGCGACTCTAATATTGTTGTTGCTTATAGACACCAAGAGTCTCGCAAGCTCGTTTGACTACCGATACAAAAATACTTCATGGAAGGCTACGAAATAAAGGAATTTCCCGATTAGAATAACAAAACTTGTTAACGTAACCATAAACTTTATTACGACAATCTTGTCATTAGAAAGCTAATGTTAATAGTAGAGTTGTAGGTGGGCCATTTAATTAACATTTATTTTGTTCATATTAGAAGAAAAAAGGGTGTTTCTAACTGAGAAATTTTTTGCGGGAGGTTAAAATCGATTTAATTTAAAGGCTCTGGTTCAATATTAGGTAATTATGTTTTGTCTTATAATTTTTTTCTAAAAGATTCATACATTTTATATGTAATAAATAAAGCGTAGAGTTATTTCAAATTAATAAATACCTTTGGGAATATTTACAAGGTATTTTTATAGCATATTTTATCGAATCATATAGTTTCTTTGTCTTCCTTGAACGATTCTTTCTTTGTTCCGGATCGTTGTCCAACAATGAATGGACAATTACATCAAATGCTTTACGGGATTTTTAAGGTACAGAGTTGCATTGTTAACAGTTCTTTAAAAGAAGTCTTTTTATGCAATATTATTCACAACTGCTCTGGTTTTTTGGACAACACTATGTATTGTCTTTAATACATTGAATGATGTCCACATGATTGGCTCCAAGTATAAAAACCAACCATTAGGGCTCGTTGGCGCGTTGGGTCGTGGGATAGAATCCCACCGGGACGACATGTTTATAATTTTATCTGTCAGCAGCTGCTTCCGTCTACTTTCGGGCATTTACCGGGTGGGAGGATATTGAAATTTCGACCGGGTAACGAACTGCCGTTCATAGATGGAAAAGCCGTAAAGTGCATATTACGCATTTCGGTTTCAGTCAGATTTTCGAATGCTCGAAGTATAAAATAGGTCGACAGCGCTTCATTATCTGATGTTCTGTAGCTGGGGTATCACCTACCATCAAGTGAATCACATGCTCGCCTGACAATGTCTAACATAAAAAAAAGGATCTTATCACCTTATTATAAATTGACCGCCACCGCCATCTGGAGGCTTCCGGTTCGACACCGGAGAAAACAGATTAAAAAAATTGATTCGATCAGACAGGTCACAGAAGGTTGATCACCTAATTGCCTGTAAAGAAAAATTATCAGTGAAACTCAGAAATGTATCTGCTCCGCCCACAAGGGATTCGGAAATTCACTTATCTCATTACTTATCCTAAAACAAACGTAAGTATCGACATCTATCGATACAATTACAATTTTTCGATAAGGCATTTTGTAAGTTGAGGATTAAGTGACTTAAATGAAACTGCGTGGGTGACTAACAAAATTTTGTTTGAATTTAATGATTACTTGATCGAATCACCGCGATAATTGAATTATAAGCCAACAGCTTGACCGCTTAACTCTGTTTTAAATAGATTTGTTTACACTAAGAATTACACTATTAATTTTTAATATTATTAATGCATAGTTTTTATGTCTAGAATTGGTTCCCGAGTCCCCTAGTATGACATGGGGCAGACCCATTTATGTTCTGTTTCACTGATAATTTTTCTTTACAGGCGTTCTGTGCCCTGCCCGACCGAATATTTTTTTTAAAATCTTACATCCCCGGGATTCGAACCCAGGTAGTACGGTGCTAAAAGCATCGCGCTTACCAATCAGCCACGGAGGCGGTTTATAGAATTGGTTTAGTAGTATTAATAAATATATTAGGCCTTGCAGATTCATAAGTAGACAAATCTGTATATGGTATATTTTTTAGTGACGAGGAGTACTACAAACCGGTACAAACGGATTCCTACCAGCTTCCCTCTATATTTTATTGAACCCAATAACTAATCTATTAACAAACTAAATATATTGAAGGTGGTACCTTTCGTTTTACTTTACCTCACACTGTATGAAAGTTCGAAGACAGGTGTGGCCCTTTTTGGGCTTACATTTTGAAAATTTACACCCTTCGCCACTTTGATAGTTGCCAGTTGAATGTTATTTATTAATTATCCTTATTGCTGAATTTGAAGACCCTTCGTATAACCGAAGTCTTTTGAAAGTACTTATATTAGGTTATAGTAAACAAACTTGCTTTTTTCCACAGAGTTAAATAATTTATGAAAAAAGTTGAAAGTTATCGTTTCCCCCAGTGGTTTCCTAACATTTAGAGTCAATTCTATAAAGGCGTGGTAATAATTACATGGTCGAGTAAGCCAATGTATTAACAGCTTTCGGTAATGGTTGAATTTTGAATACAATCCAGTGATCGATGAATAGGCTCTGGTTAACATTAATGTTTTAACCAGACATTTCAATACTCATTATACGCTTTTTAAGTTCACTTATGACTCAATTGAACTATGTTGATTATGTTATACCATAGAGTACAAAAACCTAGTTTACTATTGGGTAGATTGAATATAAATTCCCGTTTCAGAATAAAATTTTTTTTTTGCATTGCTATGGTATCTTTCACTTACCTACTCCTGTTACCTAAAGGTAGTCTGGAAGAGGTTGCTATTCTAGCACCTCTTTTCATGCGAATACATCCCATTTCTATTATGGGTACAATAAAGTTGTTAAATTAATAAAAAATAAATATTGTCCTAAACTGTTATTAGGTATATTTGTCAAAAGCTAATTTGTTTTACCATTTACGTACGGACAACTTTTAAAAACGTCATAAATTCCAAAAACGATTATACAATGGGAAGGACGTCTATTCTAGCTTTGTTTTATCCATTATCCTTATCAATGGCGGCGTAAGACCTAAATTTTATGTGGGCAAGATTCATTTTGCGAGGCCCTCTGCCAGCGAAAAAAAGGCTTTTTTTGCAAAATTTTTTGGTGCGTTCGCGCTTTTAAGTACGTAATGCATAAATTTTCGGGGCGCGAGGCCCCCTGGGCCGCAAGGCCGTAGGCGGTGGCCCACGTCGCCTACGCCTTACGCCGCCACTGATCCTTATGTTTTATTATGACTATAATATATTTTAGTGCACACTTTGTAACCGACTACGTAATGCCATCAAAAACATAAATTGTAAAAAAAGCCAAGTCTTGCAACTCAGTTCTTCTATCGTAAAAAGTTGTGAGATCCATATAATACCAAGTCGGTCAATTTATTCAGTCTCTACTGAAGGATCCTTCTGTCTTAAGTAATTACATGATAAGCTAACCTAACAATATCTTATAGTGATCGTATCAATGCCAATATTAAAAATCTTTGATGTTTAAAATAAATAGATTGGCTCGGCTATCGCATGAAATCACAATGTATCTTTTTTTATTTTATTAAAAACATAATGTATCTCACAAGTAATACATATTATATTAAATTAGATTGTTTAGTGCGATTGCCAAGTCAATCTATTTATTTTAAACATCAAAGATTTTTAATATTGGCATTGATACGATCACTATAAGATATTGTTAGGTTAGCTTATCATGTAATTACTTAAGACAGAAGGATCCTTCAGTAGAGACTGAATAAATTGACCGACTTGGTATTATATGGATCTCACAACTTTTTACGATAGAAGAACTGAGTTGCAAGACTTGGCTTTTTTTACAATTTATGTTTTTGATGGCATCTCATTTCTTTTTGTAGATAGTCCTTTTCTTAGTTTATTTGGATAAGAATTAATACAAAGCTATGGATAACATAGTCTGATTTTGATCGGCATTTTTATCAACTTTTTAATGTAAAAAAGTAGTTATAGTGACATAACTACAATAGTTGGACATATGGTCTCGTGAAGTTTTTTGTAGATTTTGATATGTTCTATAATATTGTAGAACGTTTTTTTGTTCTATCATCAATACTTTCCGCAGCACATGCGGTGAAAGACATTTTATGGCTAATTTTTTTACACCTTGGGTTGTTTTTAGTAGGGATTTCTAAGGATCTCTATTTTTCTAGTAATAAATACCCTATGTTACTCAGTGATAATGTAGCTTTCTAACGGTAAAAGAATTTTTAAAATCGGTCCAGTAGTTTTTAAGTTATTCATTACATACAGAAATACAAAAAAAAATTGTATATCTAGAAAACTGGACCGAAATTTCAAAATATTGTAGTTTTTCCTTATAGACTAAACACTAATTGTATTCTAAATTTCAAGTTTCTATGTCTGCTAGAAGTGCCTTAGAGTTTTGATGATCGGTCAGTCAGTGAGTGAGTGACAAATTATCAAACTTTGACTAGTTATAATTCTTAAACTACTGGTTCAAACAGAATGATATTTGAAATATACCGAGTTTATACAATGTCTGCTTAGTGACTGATTTCAGGAATCTAGTTTTATCCACAACGAAGTTATAGGGGGTCGAAAATGGCCCGAACTACTTCGAGAAAAGGATAGTACGGCCGTGCCACTTTTTGCTCGACTTGGCGGGGGCACTACCGTGCCCCCAGAACTTGGCGGGGGCACTACCGTGCCCCCAGATATCAAGCTTCAACCAGACGTTCATATGACGTGTGACACATCGCGGCCATATGTCGCGGTTTCCTTGAAATTACTCACATACTAATATACCCACAAAGTACTAAAGCACTTACGAAGATTTCTTTATTATTCAGTACAGTGTCTTTGTTTGTTTGTAAAAACAGGATGGATATGATATATTTTGTTCATAGAAAATTTATAGAATATTATATAATTATTTTTTATGTCAGATATCTACAGACGAGCATGAGGTTCACTTGATGGTAGGTGACAGCCACAGAACATCAGGCAATGATGCGCTGTCGACCTAATTTTTACTTCGAGCATTCGGAAATCCATAGACTGAAACCGAAACGCGCAATGTGCACTTCACGGGTTTTCCATCTATGATCGGTGGTTCCATACCTGGTCGGAATTTCGATATTCCTCCCACCCGATCAATGCCCGAAGTTACCTGATGTGGGGAAGACGTGTTTACAGAAAACTATAAACATGTCCCGGGTGGGATTCGAACCCACGACCCATCGATGCGAACGGCAGGTGTTCTACCGAACGCGCCAACGAGCCCGTGACTATAAGGACGCTTAAACATTTCACACGTTATATTCAAATTGAGAATGACGTAGCAAAATGCAAGATTGAAGAATCAGTGCACAATTGGTTTCAACAGTTGTTTATACGAATGAATCATTTTGATGTTTTACAATCATCAAATGATAAATAGATCTGTCCTATTTATACTAGCTGGAACTTGTTAACATTTTGACGGTCTCGTTGGTGCGTTTGATAGAACACCTGCCGTGAGATGGCAAAACCGTGAAGTGCACATTACGCGTTTCGATTTCAGTCTATGGAATATGGATATCCGAATGTTCGAAGTAAAAAGTAGGTTGATACCGCATCATTGACTCACGTTCTGTGGTATCACCTACTATCGAGTGAACCTAATGCTCGTCTATGGAATTCCAACATTAAACGTTTTTTTATTAATTTATTTTACGTAACGTTTGAATAAAAACATGTATTTATGGGCCCCCATATCTCAGTTACAAGAAAACCCAGATAGAAAGTTACATATATACACTACAGCTACAACATAACCTAACATAATATAACATAGCATAGTTTGCTGTTCTATAATAGCAATAAGCCATACTAACTTTTCATTGGAAACCTATAATTATTCCAGTAGTTGAAATGTATTTCTCCTTTCCAAATGCGATCGTAAAACGTCACTTAATGGACAGTTTATTTATTCAAAGCCGAACGTAATCACTAAATAGGGTCGTACATCATTCTCCACGGCTTTTTCTAATCGATCGGGCTTGCCCCATCCCTGTTATCGAAGCAATAATTCTTTTAACAAGTAATATTTTAAAAACGAAACTGCTTAGTGAGAAATGCGCTACACACGGGTCAAATGTTGACCTTACATCAATCTAAAATAGATTGGACTGACTTGAGGTGAGGTGTATTTGAACTTGTAAATAATACTTACGTTATCTAGACCTTTTTAACCCACGCATTCTTGACTTCGATAATATAACTGTGTCTGTCTGAGTTGGTCTTGGCGTATGTGGTTCTGTGGTCGAGACGTCGTCCGCAAACTCATGCGTCGGGTTCGATTCCCAGGTCGATGGTTGGTTTTTCAAATCATTTATCGATCGGAGTTTAAGATTGGTGAATGTTAGTGAAGACGGCACGTTAGGTGGAAGACATATTTGAGGGGGTTATTCTGAGCGTAAACTTATTGTTTTTACCTCCGTAGAATGCGCAAGCGACCCCGTGAAGCCCAACACGGCTAGACCTGTCAGTTAATGGAAGGGTTTAGTGGGTATAGATCGGGGGATCGGGAGAGAGCTGGGTAGCTCTCTGACTAGCAGAGAATCTAGGAGTAGACTCGAGTCCAACAGATTGCATTCCCCTCATCCTTGTCTATATTAAACCCTAAAAAATATTTTATTTGCGCAGTAACTGAAATAATACACCAACGTATTGAGTTACATAGGTGGGACACTTTATATTCATAATAATTATATCGATGATATCATTTTGAAACCTGTTCTTCCCAATATTCAAATCCACACCTGCAATGTAGATCATTGAAGTGTTTTAAATTTGGAAACTTAACGACATTGTTTTTTTGGCTTCAAAATATCTATTTGGTCTTTATCTATACCACCTTTGTCGCTTGTAAAACCGCATGTGTTCTCGAGATCTTTTAGAATATTTTACTGTATTTTTTGAGGACAACATTGTCTAATTGTAAACAGTTGATTTATTGATCCCAACTCATAGAGTAAACTATGTATAGTCCTAACGATTCCAATGGTTTGTTTCTTGATTGATGCCATTTGCTCTGTAAGTGTTTATAGATTGTTATGTTATGTCTCTTCTCTATTTCTTCATAGTATTTAAAATTAAAGAAAATATTCACGTATGTCAGGTCGATAGCTTTAGAGATTTTTTCCGGAAAGGAAGGAAGTTGATATATATGTACATTTAATACAAAACTATTAAATGTACATATATATAATAGTTGTTTATAAATACGCCCGCAACACGTTTATTCGCGATATTAACGTCATCCCATCTGGATTGTTTGTATGACTCCGTGGATGACTAAACACTTATATACCAGCCGCTTCAATTAGAAACATTTAATCACTCATTGTTTTAATAATGGTTCAAGTGATAATGCAGCAAAAAAAAATCCACAGATAAAAATGGATTATGAACTACGTTCAGAAATTGATCTGATGAATAGGCCAATGATGATGATGGTAATCTCTATACTTATTCGATTTATTCGCTTTCGTGTCAAGAAGTGTGGTCAGTCCCTATGGAACTCGCAGCAACACAATCGATAGCATCGATTTTGTAGTAAATTTTTTCACTGACTCACCATGCAGAAACTTTGCAGAAATGGTTTTAGATTCGGGGATAATAAAGCAAAATCTGTTGCTTAACGTAAGACGCTGTATATTTATCAGACGCTCATAACCTTGCCAAAACAAACTCTTTCAAGGACGACGACCGACGGGCTTTCATCCGGCTTTATCAAAAGACCCTCCCACTCAGCCACCCTACGTATACTCAAGCTCAAGTTTTAAAGACAAAAAGTTCTAAGAAATGATTTATGGCCTCAAAGCGCTATCAACCATACCAGTCGCTAGACTTAATTTAAAACGCCTCGCATATATCGCAACATTTCTGCTCATCCCCAGGACTTAGGATTAGCCACGCAATATATTACGTCCCTTTCTCTCTTGCAAACCGTACGATTCGAAGATGCCTCTCTAACTTAAAGCTTTCAACCTCAAGAGACCATTTAGATATGGTTGGCTTGTCCTATCTTTGTACGAGAAGCCAACTGCATATTTCGTCGTAAAAGGAACTTATATTTATGCATATCTGAATTTCTATTAATACAACGAAGACGTCAGCTTAAAGTAACTTTGCTAATCGCCTTTCCCGAAATAGTTTGGAATTTCTCGGATGGCATTCGGTTCTGATAGATTTTGCTGAATAAAATATATTTTATGGGATTCAAATTATTGACAAGTAGCGATTCACCCCGGCATCGCACGGGTGCAATGTAGATGTAATATACACAAAAAAATATGTGACTCGCTGATAATGTAGCTTTCTATATTGGTGAAATAATTTTTTAAATCGTAACAAACAAATAAATTTTTCCCCTTTATAATATCAGTATAGATAAGTACAAGTAAATCCAATTAATAATAACACTATTGCAACTAATTTGAATGGAATAGTTTTCGAGCATTCAAAGAGATTTTTTTCAAAAGTAAATAGGATCCGCATTATTGATTGATATCATCTTTTTCACGTCAATTTTAAAACTTAAGGGACAAAAATATAATATAGATATACAAAGAATATCGCCATAATTAATATTTGTGATGTGTTATTCTTTGGATATCTTTGGAAATGTTTGTCCGTAAACTTTTAAAATTAAGTTATTTAAATCCTAAGATTTTCTAAACTCGATTTTTTATATGGTTTAGAAGATCTAAGCATTCAAATGGAGACAGAACTAGCTTCCGTGTATACTACATAATGTAATGATGTGGATATAGAGAGTGGCAACAAGTCACCGACCACCGTTATTAACAGCGCTTATCAGAATAAATCTTTAATATTTTAATCGAAGAAGTCGCTTGCGGGCACATTCTGTTACATAATCGTACGTTAGTAATTAAAAATATTATTACGGTGTTGTGGTCAATGTAATTGCTAGATACCGCAGCGCGGATTTAATTATTTTATTGTACATGAAGAATAAACAGCAGAATATAGTGATATTCTTCCTATCCGGTGCACTCTTGACAGAGCGGTCGTGATCGCTATGAAGTAGTGGTAATAGAAGGGGCAGATGTGATGCGCTTCACGACGTTTCGCCATCGTTGCCTATTAGAGGTCATCCTGCTGCACTGATTGAGTGAGTCTCCTACGGCAGACTTGATTTGGTCAGTCCAACGCGTAGGTGACCTTCCGCGCGGCCTAGTGCCTTCCACCTTCCCCTGGACGACAAGGCGTTCTATGGACTGATCACCACGCCGAGATGTTAACGATGTTAGTGATATTAACAGTATAGAAACTACAGCTCTATAGCTACATTATCAGCGAGTAACATAGTAAAAGCTATCTTTTTCTTATAGAATTGAGGTTATGATAAAAAATAAAAAAGTTAATAAGTTGTTACATAAATAGAATAGCGCTTAAAATACTAAAATAACATAAGTACATAACAAATTACTGTGAGAATAAAAGCAATGCAAAGAACATTGTACCAAAAAAACAGAATACAGTACAAAAAAATTATAACGGTCACTAATCCTTCGTATGTAAAGAATTATGTAGATTTTTTAAAATATTTCGTCTCTTTATGAATAACTCATTGTGTAAAACAAAAAATGTACCTACTTACAACTATTAGTAGAATTTAAATTTAAAAAAATATTGTAAATATTTATAGTTAAAAATATTTAAACTTTCTCTGAATCACACAATCGCGAGAAATCACACGAATCGATCATTATTATTACTTAATTTTTAGACATATATGGTACGTAAATTTACTTACGAGTAAATTAAAATCCTTGACTGAAATGACGTAATTTACATCTTGAAACCTTTAGTAAGAAGAAAGCACGGCTCGATCAGACCGGATCGTACTTTGGAAACCGGTTTGACCAGAGTCGATCCTGGCTGCATTGCCCCCAACTACATGAATAATTTTTGGACTGTAAAAACTTTGCAACTGGAACAAAACGATTGACCATTCGTGGAACCATTTAGAATTCGTCGCCTAACTTTATTTTGACTTTTAAAACGCGCAAAATAAAGGGGAAAGAGGCTACAGTACAATTTACATATCTCGTGTCAAGATTTATTTGAAATACAATTTAGTGAGTTCAACTTTGGGTTTTATATCATTACTAGCAACATGCCCCGGCTTCGCACGGGTGCAATGTAGATGTACTATACACAAAAACCCTATGTTACTTGCTGATAATGTAGCTAATAATTTTAAATTTTTAAAATTTGTACAGTAGTTTTTGAGTTGAATCGTAACAAACAAACAAATCTTTCCTCTTTATAATATTAGTTTAGATGTGATCTTTAAAATAACTTTAAGCATTTATGGAGGTAATCATTATAAATCTTTTATCAAAAAATCTGTATTTCATTCGGTTCAGCTATATTTAGTCGTTGGCTATAAAAATGTAACAGTCAGAATTTCCCATTTATAAACTGTTTATTTTATTATATTCCAATGGATTTTTCTAGAAACAAATTATATTATATGGCATGCTTCTGCCATATAATGTCAACATAATAACATTTTTATTTATATACGTAAAACAAACTTCGTTTACATTTCTATTACCATAAACTATCGACTATTTACATTAAATTATTCAACAATTCAATATCAATAGTATTAAGCAACTCAACAGTGTAATATAAATATGATTGCCTCATAATCTCATATTGTATAAATTAGACTTACTTTACACGTGAACTATTTAGAGATTAATAGTACATAATAAAGGTATTCTTAGTAAAACATAAACTACCCCTTTGGAAACTTAATTTTTTTTTTATGTCAGATATCGACAGACGAGCATGAGGTTCACTTGATATAGACTGAAACCGAAACGCGCAATATGCACTTCACGGTTTTTCCATCTATGAACGGTGGTTCGTTACCCGGTCGGAATTTAGATATTCCTCCCACCCGATCAATGCCAGAAGATACCAGACGTGGGGAAAACATGCTTACAGAAAGTTATAAGCATGTGCTCCCGGTGGGATTCGAACCCACGACCCATCGATGCGCACGGCAGGTGTTCTACCGAACGCGCCAACGGGCCCGTCAAACTTTTGACATTTTGGACTTAATAAGGTAAATACATTTGCAGTAAGTTGCATTAAGTTTAACCTAACCTCTTAGATTATTTATATGACATATAAATAATCAAAGCCTAACCTATTGTTACATATGACAGTAAACAAATCGTTGGTTCAAAAGTAAAAGTCACTAAGTGACATTTTGAATAAAGATCAATTTTGCTACTATTACTCATGTTAAGAGTAAACCTACGGTTAGAATGAAGAAATAATTACGTATTCTGGTCCATAACTAAACTATGAAGCGCACTTATTAATTTGTTCTTATAAAATAAGGAGTAGTAGCAACATTTATTTCTATTCAAAATTACACTTAGTGAGTACCTTTGAACCAAGAAATGTTATCTATCACTGCAACAAAATTTAAACAACATAAACGCTTCTATGAAGATTAAAAATAAGTACGTTTGTGTAGGAGATAATCTTGAACATTAATTCTTTGCCATCACGTGCTTTGAAGAAGCCAAATAAAAGTAATCTTATCCAATCACGTAAATCGTAAGTACCTTTGTTGTGCATGTCCATCTATGTGAAGTGACAGAGGATACTGAAGAAATTATTCTCAAAAAAAGTTTATGGAAATAAAAACTTGCCTAATACATTACGCATACTGTACATATAAAGTGCAAGCAACACGCCCCGACTTCACACGGGTGCAATGTAGATGTTTACCCATCATAAAAAAGTATTTAACTAAATATGCTTGAGTTACATAGTAAAATGTCAGTAAAATTTTGTTAGCAATCTGTTAGAGCTGTCAAAGTAATTAACAGCTGCAGTAACCACGAAAGAGAAAGCTTAGGTATTGAAAAGCAGCTCTTTATTATTATAGAATTCAGTCCAGAAACTACACTCTTTCTATCGAAAAACAGTTGATTGGAGTATAAACTGCTGTTTGACGTACGGAATTTTTAAATATGAAATTTGCATTGTATGAAGAATTGTTGTTCGAAAAGAATTAGATAAAATAATTATACTTGTTACACCTCTCAAATTGTTTATGTTTAAATGTATTTACATCTGAGAGAATGTAGGTTTTGTTAAGTACCCAAAGATTACGCAACATTGACCAAATAAAACCTTTTTGCGTTTATTGGATTGGATCAGGAAAGTAAGTAATTAACATTAGAAAGTCTTACGTATTGCAAATTGCAATTAGAGGTATTAAATCATGGTTTATCAATAATGTCGCAAATAGTTTGCTATCGGTTAGTTATAGAGTTGAATGAACAAAACTTTGGCTTTGACACTTTTTAAATACGTCAAAGCCACAGAAATATTGTGCTAATCATTTAAAAAAAGGAATCTTAAAACATTACCAATGATGTTCGGTCTTCTTAAATGGGAGCAGCGACTACAATATACGCACCTATCTTATTATTAATAATATTTCCATTTTCTATCAAAATAAATTAATTATCTAAACATCTTCCCACGCAATTCGTGAACTTTTTCACATTGTTATTTCTTTCGCAAAACGTATGGCCGAGGTCACTGGCCCTTTAGCCGGCGATAAAATCCATTTGTTCTACTTTTATTTTCTTTGTTTCTTACGATAACTTTATCTGGGAGTACTAAAACCTAGGTTATTCTGAATTTACTACTACGGGAATCGTAATATATTATTTATAAAATGATGTTATTTTTATAATACATAACAATGTATTAATTATTATATTTGATAATTGTTTTACGCGCAGTGTCTATTTATTTCCATAGTATCGACTTATGAAGTATTCCTGTGAAAAAAATAGTCGGAAATAATGGTAGAATCATAATGTCGCATTCAAATTACCCTTACACTACACATCTTATTACTTAATACTCATTAACATATCAATACTTATTATGAAAATCTTAAATCAGAGTACATTGGTAGGTCATTACAGCATACATTTTTGTACTGATTAACTATCACAATATCATGATGTTAATGTAAATACTTTTACCACTTATAAAAATGACGTAATATCAGATTATCAATAAAAATGTCGCTCGTTCGCAATGCCACCAGCTCGGCGACATAGGGGCGACCTGAATCCGGTCATC
Source organism: Anthocharis cardamines (assembly GCA_905404175.1). Taxonomy (NCBI): domain Eukaryota; kingdom Metazoa; phylum Arthropoda; class Insecta; order Lepidoptera; family Pieridae; genus Anthocharis; species Anthocharis cardamines. The sequence continues at coordinate 8,291,951 of FR989964.1, forward strand.
GTTCACAAGTGGGACATTGGTGCAGCTATAAAGTCTGCAGTGCGACTATACTTTAATTGCAGATGGATTAAGAGCTGATGAAAAATCATCGAATTGCAGGATTATATCGACGTTGACTATTATAAATTCGAAATGCCTCCTGTATGCGTTTTATAATAACATTCCTGAAAACCTATTGGAATTGGATAAGGCCTATTATACAGTTAATGAGTATCTGGTAGATAAAAACGCGGAGTACCTACTGTAGTTTAGCCGGATAGTTCATGTTAATTTTTGCACAGTTTGTAAAATTCTGATTTTTAAAAAGAATACCGTACCGTAGTTATCCTTTTAAAAATCAGAAGTCTCTAACCGGATCTTCTCGGTAGAGCAACATTTCCTACCGGTGCGGTGGTAGCTTTACAAATTGACGATTCGAAAATACTTGTAAAAGTTTACTTGAATAAAACTACATATATAAGAATTTGAATATTTCAAAGTTAGGTATTTCGTTCTTTCTAAAGTCCATACTCCAAGACATGACTCAAGTTTGAATGTAGTTTTAATAATTAATTTCCAACCCATTTTTTCTCTATAAAAATTCTCTTCTGTTCGAAATAGACTTTGACTTGACTAATGTCTTGGGACTTCGTAATGTCGTCATAGCATAAGTAATATTCAATATGTAGATTATTGTGTATGTTATGATTTCGATTAATATTCATGAAACGATTTCTTATTCCATTTTTAAAAAACTTGTCATAATTTTCGAATACAGTAACGTTAGATTTTAAATGTTCTGATTTCGGCGTCTGTTATTAAAATTATACTTCGTCTCTATGGCTTTGTGGGCGTAGACCTTGTGTAGGCGTGAAAAATTATTGGAATTTGATATGCCTCATTGTTAATGTTTTATTTGAATCAAGTACATTTTTGTTAAATAAAAAAAAATACTTGTGCTGTGAGAACAGCCAACACTTGGCTTGCTAGATAGAGGAAAGGTGTCCTAAATTTGGAAAAGATGATTATGTATATGTATGACTATGCTTCACCGGCTTGCCTGCACGAACCCAATGTAGTTTTTCAAATAGACTAATAAAAAAGTAAATTTTGTCAGTAAAATTTATTTTCCAATAAACTACTAACAACTACTACTCAATTATAGATCATGAACAAAATATTGTATACAAGTAATTACTGTTTTTTGTTTCTAAAGCTGAATTCCCAACTGAAAATTGGAACACATTTTTATATCAGTATACATTTCAACAAAAAGTTTCAGCAAATGTCGCGCATTGTTAAAAATATATTTTTATTTTAACACTGACATAATACCGCTAGTATTATAGATATTTACATTTATCTATATACATATAATAAAAGAGTAGGATCGAAATTACGCTTCACTAAATATTTTTACCAGAAATTAAGAGGGGTGATAAAAGAAGGGTAGCAGAATGCATAAATGCAATTTTTAAGATTCTTGTCTGTCTGTCTGTCTGTCTGTCTGTCTGTCTGTTTGTTCACGCTAATCTCCGAAGATACTGAACCGATTTTAATGCAATTTACACAAATATATTAAGGAAAGCCCGGGGCAACATATAGGCTTTGTTTCATCGAAATCGGTTATCGGAAAGAAATGTTATCATCATTTAAATATTATTTTAAAGGCACCATATCACCAAATTTCAATGGAAACTGACTCGCGTTGAACTTTTTCGAATTGTCAGATGTCAATCACAGTCTGATATGTAAATGAAATAGTTTGATTATTTCGCCATTTTCAATATGTATTCGTAGAATAGTGGATAGAATAGTGGATATGCAGTCCTATAGCTTTTGATGCGAGTTCGAATCTGAAGTTGAAATGAAAGAAATATTTTTTTGTATTTATTTATTTATTTTTTGAAAGAACTATATTATAACAAAAATAGAAAACGTATTATTGAAATATTATATGAAAAAGGATTTCTTATGAGATCATTTATTTCATCTTTTCATCAATCCTTTCTCTTAAACAGAATTACGATTATTCGACATTGCTTTTTTGCTTCCGTATCTTAAGAGGTTTCCGCATTTAGCACCGGAAACCCGGGCAGGAATCCCGGGAATTTTAAAAAAATGTCCGAAAATGAAAATGATCAATTAAATGAACGCACGCATCTATTTAAGACAGAAAATGCATTGAATCCAATCTTCGATTGAACTATGATTAGTAGAAAAAAGACATATATCTGGATTTTGGTCACGTAAAATTTAATTAATATGAATCTCCCTAAAGTCAGGTTAATTATTTCAACTATTGAATTTCAAATAATCCTTCGAACCCCATTTTTTTTTTTTTTTTTTTTTTTTTTTTTTTTTTTTTTTTTTTTTTTCGAGGGGAATGCGTTTGCGCACTGGGTACCCCCCCGCGAGATATTATGCGGGAGGAGTGTGGGACTCAACCTCACCCGGTGCCGGGTGAGCAATACCCACTAAACCCCTCTACACCCTCAGGTCTCGCCGTCTTGGGGCCCACGGGATAACTTTCGTATTCAATCCGGGACCCCGGCGATTTGCCACAGCTGGCACCAACAGATTGGAGTTACGGGAGCGTCAGGAGATGAGCATATCTTCTCCTGCGCTCTCCCCTCCTTCTGGCCCTCACTGTGCCCGGTAAAGCGGCGCACTCTCTCCGTCGTTCTGCGATCTCCTTCTGCAGCATTATTTGCTCGCAAAAGGAGACCACCGCGTTCCACGCGTCTGCACTGCTCACCATCTCGCGTACAACGGCGGGCAGAGCAAGATCGACACCGATCACCGACGTCAAGTCGTGTCGGTGTCTAGACCACCTGGAGCAGTCCGCCAGAGTGTGCTGTGCCGTATCCTCTTCATCACCACACTCATGACACGTTGGCGTCTGCTCCCTCCTAGCGACCCTGTGCAGGTATTGACCGAAACAACCATGTCCCGTCAATACCTGCACCACTCGGTAGGTAAGAGCCCCTCTGTCACGTCCGACCCAATCACTGAGGACTGGGCAGACCGCCTCTATTACTCGACGACCTGTTTGTGACTCCACTAGGTCGTCTCTCCATCTCTCCAAGAGAACCTCCTGAGCTCGCCACCTGATTCTCCTCACTTCATCTATGGCTGCTTGTCCCTCTATTCTTCTCTCCGCCCGAAAACGGTAGACAGCAGCAAGTACTTCTGCTTCCCGTTCCCAGGGCGGAGTGCCAGCCAGAACACAAGCTGCAGCGAAGGAGACAGTTCGGTAACATCGAGTCGCCCTTACCGCGATGACTCTTTGGGGCCTGCGTAAACACCTTCTATTGATCGGCGTTAGTGCCCCCTCCCAGATAGGTGCTCCATACACGGCCATACTGCGGACAACGCCGCAGTACAGCTTTCTGACGCTCTGGTCGGGGCCACCTATATTTGGAAGCAGGCGCCCGAGCGCACCCGCTGCCGCCACCAATCTAGATCCAAGTGCCCTGAAATGGGCCTCGAATGACCATCTGCCATCCAGTATGAGCCCCAGATACTTCATGCTGGGGCGCACCGAGACGTCAACGCCGTCAATGCTTATGGCCCCGCCTGGGGGAACCCCCCGCCGTGGTCCATGGAAGATAATGGCCTCCGTCTTATTAAGGGCCACTCTAAGCCCGAGTGCCCTTATCCTGCTGACCACCAAGGTGGTTCCAATGGAGGCGAGCCTCGCCACCTCCTCATAGGTCACCCCCTGGGCTACGACTAGGGTGTCATCGGCGTAGCACAGGACGCGTAGTCCACGAAGAAGTGCGCCCCTGAGCACCCAGTCGTACCCGATATTCCATAGGAGGGGACCTAAAACTGAGCCCTGTGGGACTCCACATTCCATGGAATGCCGAACTTTCGCCCCTGTGGCATCAGAGTACACAACAAAACGCTGAGCCAAGTAGCTGCCCACGAGGCGCCTAAGATAGGCCGGCACCTCATGGAAGCGAAGTGCCTCCACAATGACGCCAAATGGTAGACTGTTGAAAGCATTGGCAATATCAAGAGATACCGCCAATGCTTTTCCCCCACTTGAGACCACCTCTGAGGTATGCATCTTCAGGACCGAGATCGCATCGATCGTTGATCTCCCAGCCCTGAAACCATATTGGACCTCCGACAAATCTGGCCCCACTTCAGCCAGATGTTGGTTAATGCGCAGGGCGGCTATCTTCTCCAGCATCTTACCGACCTCATCCAAGAGGACTATTGGCCGGTAAGCTGAGGGAGAGTCAGGCGGACGTACGGAGTAGTTCGTAATGTCGTCATAGCATAAGTAATATTCAATATGTAGATTATTGTGTATGTTATGATTTCGATTAATATTCATGAAACGATTTCTTATTCCATTTTTAAAAAACTTGTCATAATTTTCGAATACAGTAACGTTAGATTTTAAATGTTCTGATTTCGGCGTCTGTTATTAAAATTATACTTCGTCTCTATGGCTTTGTGGGCGTAGACCTTGTGTAGGCGTGAAAAATTATTGGAATTTGATATGCCTCATTGTTAATGTTTTATTTGAATCAAGTACATTTTTGTTAAATAAAAAAAAATACTTGTGCTGTGAGAACAGCCAACACTTGGCTTGCTAGATAGAGGAAAGGTGTCCTAAATTTGGAAAAGATGATTATGTATATGTATGACTATGCTTCACCGGCTTGCCTGCACGAACCCAATGTAGTTTTTCAAATAGACTAATAAAAAAGTAAATTTTGTCAGTAAAATTTATTTTCCAATAAACTACTAACAACTACTACTCAATTATAGATCATGAACAAAATATTGTATACAAGTAATTACTGTTTTTTGTTTCTAAAGCTGAATTCCCAACTGAAAATTGGAACACATTTTTATATCAGTATACATTTCAACAAAAAGTTTCAGCAAATGTCGCGCATTGTTAAAAATATATTTTTATTTTAACACTGACATAATACCGCTAGTATTATAGATATTTACATTTATCTATATACATATAATAAAAGAGTAGGATCGAAATTACGCTTCACTAAATATTTTTACCAGAAATTAAGAGGGGTGATAAAAGAAGGGTAGCAGAATGCATAAATGCAATTTTTAAGATTCTTGTCTGTCTGTCTGTCTGTCTGTCTGTCTGTCTGTTTGTTCACGCTAATCTCCGAAGATACTGAACCGATTTTAATGCAATTTACACAAATATATTAAGGAAAGCCCGGGGCAACATATAGGCTTTGTTTCATCGAAATCGGTTATCGGAAAGAAATGTTATCATCATTTAAATATTATTTTAAAGGCACCATATCACCAAATTTCAATGGAAACTGACTCGCGTTGAACTTTTTCGAATTGTCAGATGTCAATCACAGTCTGATATGTAAATGAAATAGTTTGATTATTTCGCCATTTTCAATATGTATTCGTAGAATAGTGGATAGAATAGTGGATATGCAGTCCTATAGCTTTTGATGCGAGTTCGAATCTGAAGTTGAAATGAAAGAAATATTTTTTTGTATTTATTTATTTATTTTTTGAAAGAACTATATTATAACAAAAATAGAAAACGTATTATTGAAATATTATATGAAAAAGGATTTCTTATGAGATCATTTATTTCATCTTTTCATCAATCCTTTCTCTTAAACAGAATTACGATTATTCGACATTGCTTTTTTGCTTCCGTATCTTAAGAGGTTTCCGCATTTAGCACCGGAAACCCGGGCAGGAATCCCGGGAATTTTAAAAAAATGTCCGAAAATGAAAATGATCAATTAAATGAACGCACGCATCTATTTAAGACAGAAAATGCATTGAATCCAATCTTCGATTGAACTATGATTAGTAGAAAAAAGACATATATCTGGATTTTGGTCACGTAAAATTTAATTAATATGAATCTCCCTAAAGTCAGGTTAATTATTTCAACTATTGAATTTCAAATAATCCTTCGAACCCCATTTTTTTTTTTTTTTTTTTTTTTTTTTTTTTTTTTTTTTTTTTTTTCGAGGGGAATGCGTTTGCGCACTGGGTACCCCCCCGCGAGATATTATGCGGGAGGAGTGTGGGACTCAACCTCACCCGGTGCCGGGTGAGCAATACCCACTAAACCCCTCTACACCCTCAGGTCTCGCCGTCTTGGGGCCCACGGGATAACTTTCGTATTCAATCCGGGACCCCGGCGATTTGCCACAGCTGGCACCAACAGATTGGAGTTACGGGAGCGTCAGGAGATGAGCATATCTTCTCCTGCGCTCTCCCCTCCTTCTGGCCCTCACTGTGCCCGGTAAAGCGGCGCACTCTCTCCGTCGTTCTGCGATCTCCTTCTGCAGCATTATTTGCTCGCAAAAGGAGACCACCGCGTTCCACGCGTCTGCACTGCTCACCATCTCGCGTACAACGGCGGGCAGAGCAAGATCGACACCGATCACCGACGTCAAGTCGTGTCGGTGTCTAGACCACCTGGAGCAGTCCGCCAGAGTGTGCTGTGCCGTATCCTCTTCATCACCACACTCATGACACGTTGGCGTCTGCTCCCTCCTAGCGACCCTGTGCAGGTATTGACCGAAACAACCATGTCCCGTCAATACCTGCACCACTCGGTAGGTAAGAGCCCCTCTGTCACGTCCGACCCAATCACTGAGGACTGGGCAGACCGCCTCTATTACTCGACGACCTGTTTGTGACTCCACTAGGTCGTCTCTCCATCTCTCCAAGAGAACCTCCTGAGCTCGCCACCTGATTCTCCTCACTTCATCTATGGCTGCTTGTCCCTCTATTCTTCTCTCCGCCCGAAAACGGTAGACAGCAGCAAGTACTTCTGCTTCCCGTTCCCAGGGCGGAGTGCCAGCCAGAACACAAGCTGCAGCGAAGGAGACAGTTCGGTAACATCGAGTCGCCCTTACCGCGATGACTCTTTGGGGCCTGCGTAAACACCTTCTATTGATCGGCGTTAGTGCCCCCTCCCAGATAGGTGCTCCATACACGGCCATACTGCGGACAACGCCGCAGTACAGCTTTCTGACGCTCTGGTCGGGGCCACCTATATTTGGAAGCAGGCGCCCGAGCGCACCCGCTGCCGCCACCAATCTAGATCCAAGTGCCCTGAAATGGGCCTCGAATGACCATCTGCCATCCAGTATGAGCCCCAGATACTTCATGCTGGGGCGCACCGAGACGTCAACGCCGTCAATGCTTATGGCCCCGCCTGGGGGAACCCCCCGCCGTGGTCCATGGAAGATAATGGCCTCCGTCTTATTAAGGGCCACTCTAAGCCCGAGTGCCCTTATCCTGCTGACCACCAAGGTGGTTCCAATGGAGGCGAGCCTCGCCACCTCCTCATAGGTCACCCCCTGGGCTACGACTAGGGTGTCATCGGCGTAGCACAGGACGCGTAGTCCACGAAGAAGTGCGCCCCTGAGCACCCAGTCGTACCCGATATTCCATAGGAGGGGACCTAAAACTGAGCCCTGTGGGACTCCACATTCCATGGAATGCCGAACTTTCGCCCCTGTGGCATCAGAGTACACAACAAAACGCTGAGCCAAGTAGCTGCCCACGAGGCGCCTAAGATAGGCCGGCACCTCATGGAAGCGAAGTGCCTCCACAATGACGCCAAATGGTAGACTGTTGAAAGCATTGGCAATATCAAGAGATACCGCCAATGCTTTTCCCCCACTTGAGACCACCTCTGAGGTATGCATCTTCAGGACCGAGATCGCATCGATCGTTGATCTCCCAGCCCTGAAACCATATTGGACCTCCGACAAATCTGGCCCCACTTCAGCCAGATGTTGGTTAATGCGCAGGGCGGCTATCTTCTCCAGCATCTTACCGACCTCATCCAAGAGGACTATTGGCCGGTAAGCTGAGGGAGAGTCAGGCGGACGGCCAACCTTACGCAGAAGACACAAACGGCCTTCTTTCCATTGCTTTGGGAACTGTCCTGCATGAAGACATTTGTTGAACAATTCCCGTAACTCGCCTTCCATATGTGTCAGCGCTATTGCCAAGACTCGACCCGGCACTCCGTCTGGGCCAGGCGCCTTTCTCTTGGATTTGAGGCGATCTATGACCTCCTCCATCTCCCCATCTGTAACCAGTGGGGCCTCCTCTTCTTCTTCCTCCACGTCAGCACTGGCCGCCATTCGGGGGACTGACACATTGGGAGCCGCAGGAAACAGTTCCGATACTACCATAGACACGAAGTCCGGCTGAAGGATTTCCGTTAGTGGGGGCCCCAGAGCCTGAAGCTTGTTCCGGGCAGAGCGATAAGGGCGCCCCCACGGATCCCTGTTTAGACCCTCCAAAATTTCTTCTCGGGCCCTCCCCTTCGCCTCGCTAATTGCAAGTTGGAGGGCCTTCTTGCATTCAGCATAAGCAACACGGAGTGTCTCCTCCTCCACTGGATTCCGAAATCTTCTCCGCCGGCAACGACGATACGCCCTTCTAGCAACATTGCTGGTTTGCCGCAGGTCTGCAATTTGCTGACTCCACCAGTATGTGGATCGCCGTACATGGTGGCGCCCCACCCTCGGCATCGCCGCATCACAAATCGCCGTCAACGCAAGCTGGAAATTTGCCGCACCCTCATTAACGCTCCCGGGTCTTGGACCCGGAGAGCACCATGTGTGCACGATGGCTGCCTCTTCTGCCAGGTCGCGGTCGAGGGAACTGAGTGCCCACCGTGGAAAAACCTGCCGAGCACTTGAAAGGTAACTAGTGCGCAGTCCTTGGGATGCAGAAACCTCGAACCTGATATACAGATGGTCCGAAAGGGTTTCCGCATCCTCCACCACCCTCCAATTATGGATCATGTGCGCTGACGAAGACGAGGCAAGTGTTACATCCACCCTTGACTCGCCCTGCGGCCGCACGCACGTAGGCATAGTCCCCTCATTCATTAAGGTGAATCCAATCTCCGCAATCCATTCCTCTAGAGCCTCACCTCTGGAGGTGGTGCAAGTATCCCCCCAGGACCTGGATCGGGCATTGAGGTCCCCCATTAATATAAGCGGTAAGGGTCTGACCCGTTGCACCGCTTGGCCAAGACTGATGAGGAAGGCCTCGAAGTCTACCATCGGTTTGTTGGGGGAGAAATAGGTGCCAATCACAGCCCATCTTCCCCATTCCGCTACCACAAATCCTGCTCCCCTATCTTTGCAGACTAGCGGGATGCTGCCAGGCCGAACAACGATGGCTACGTCTCCGTTTACATCACCTAACCAATGTGGCTGTGGAGCTACAAAGTAGGGCTCCGCAGCAACACCAATATCGATATTCCACTCCGCCATGGACTGGAGCATAAGGTCCTGAGCCGCGGCGCAGTGGTTGATATTCCCTTGAAGGAAGCTGATAATTGACCTACTAGACATCATTCGGACATATGAGCTACCTCTAGAACCACTTGGCGGGGCGTTCCAGCCAAAACAGCCGCCCTCGACTTCAATGATGGGGGATTACACATTCTCCCCCCCATAAAATGACCTGCCGCCTTTCCAGCATCCCTGCACACAGCACAGCACACACTAGCTGTGCACGTCGCAGCCTTGTGCCCCTCGCTCCCGCACCTAAAACACAGATTACTGCGGTCAACATTTGAAGGGCACCTCGCTCTCGTGTGGGACACACCTTGGCAGCGGTAGCACCGCATAGGGCGTGCCTCCAGTACCCGAACTTGGGCTGAGCTCCAGCCCACCAGAAGACGACCCTCTGCCACCTTCTTCGCAGCGGCAACAGGACACTGCACGAAGAGCGTGCCATGCCCATCGTTACCCCTGCGAATAATGCCCGGTTTTATTAGCCCCAGCTCACACCCTCCTTTAATTGCTAGCGCGGAAACAACCTCCTCAACTGTCACAGAGTCGTCCAGGCCACCGATCCGGAGGTCTGCCCTCTTCACCGGCCTGTCGACATTCGCCACTTCTGCTAGGACACCACGGAGTTTTTCAGCTAACTGGTCGGCCTTGTCTCCGCACTGCGCGCCCGCCAGTTCAATAATGCGGGCCCCCGTCGCCGCTTGGCGGATCTTAATCTGGCTTATCCCCAGATCCGCCAATACCACATTAGCCTTTGCCTTAGCAATAACCGTCGCGTAGGTTGCCCCCTGCTCCAACGCTTCCTTTTGCAGCGTAATTACCACTGCAGCTGAGCTGGGAGTGGTAAGCTTGGGGGCTTTCGACGCAGCACCCTTAGGCACCGACTTAACTACTGGATTGTTCGGGGTTCCTTGAACCATCTGCTTTGGCTGTTTCGACTGGGAAGGCCGAGATGCCACTACAGTGGATGCAGTAGAAGGGATGGACTTCTTTCCTACCCCCTTACTCTTCCCCCTCCCAACTACCGTGGCCCAGGAACCCTCAGGCTGGACCTTAACCTGGGGCTGGGCTGAGGAATTAACGACAGGGGCTTTCCCCTTGTTTACCGACATTGTAGATGGCACTGGTGCTTCAACAACTGCACTGGACTGAGCCCCTGAGAGGCCCAGCTTAGCCTTGCTGGAGGAGGATGCCAGAGGCGGGCGCATGATTTTCGCCGGAAGCAGGTGATTCTCAAACCCCGCCATCTTAGCGTCTATCATCTCTCCTACTGTTTTTATAACGCTGCCTTGAAACTCTTCAGACAGAGCCCGTAGGGCTTCCCTCTCCAAGTGGCCAGCCGCGGGGAGAGAAGCTGATAATGCTGCAGTCTTCTCCGAAAACTCCCGACGGATGGCCTTCAGCTCTGCTTCCAAATCCGCAATACGAGCCCTCATGCGAGTGTTATCTACCTGGAGTCGGCGGGTTTCTCCTGTCACTGATCGACTAGAGAGACTCTCCACCATCTCCCGGAGGTCTTTAGCGGAAACCTTTAAATCCCGCACAAAATCCCCTTTCAAATTGCCCGATTTAAGGGCAATTTCTACAATTCTTTCAGTCCTCTTTGTTGCCCTCTCTTTAATCTCCGGAGCGCCAAGCGACTCCAGGTCTTCATCCAAAATGCCACCAACAGCTACAGGCAAGACAGGTTCCTTACGGAGTGTCTTACTTCGCAACTGTTTTTCGAAAGCAGCTTCCGCGGCTTCCATTTTGGCCGCCTCAAACACCTTTTTGGCTTTCGCCAACCCCACCGTGTGGCCCAAGGCCTTCTTTTTATTTTTTGGGCTCGCCTTACGGGTGACCCTATCTTCTGTTTCCGTGTCCGAGGTCGACGACAAACCTGTCTCAGAGCGCCCGACAGACTGGGGCACTTTGAAAAAAGATCTTTTCCGCGAACCGCCTACAAAAACACTTGAATCTGAGCCACTCTCCATGACCACAACAACACAAAAATTAATTGAAAAGAAAAATTATTTGAAATTAAAAATTAAAATCACAATCCCCCAATGTGTTATATACAATAGCTTTTACAGGTCAGAATATATACTATAGTGTACATAAACACACATACACACACACACACCTTATATATATAATTATATACTAAATATACATACACACCCTAAAGCTAAAGACTTAAACTAAGACTTAACTAAAACTTAGAGCCAAATTTAAAATAAAAAGTCTTTATCCACAAACAAGATTTTTCCGCTGCAACTTTTGAACCCGACGGTCGATTTTAACGATTTAAAAATCGCCTGCACCAGCACGCCAAGCGAAGGTCAAAAGCGCCACACACGCCGACACGTAACTCACAGGAACGCCGCTGCAGACGAAGAGGCACACCAAAAAATCTCTCGGAGCCAGTTCTTCGGAACCTCTCCAGATATCGAACGAACAAAGCACCGCTGGCTCAATCTCGCCGAGACAAATCCAACGATGGCTCACTCAACACCGCAGACCACCAAGGAGCCGCCCGAGATCCGGGTACAACCGGGCAGTCTTCCAAGGCTGTATCTTCGGAACCACGCAATGGATCAACACGATCAAACCGATTTTATCTCTGGCTCGATGAAAACTCCGTGTTTAAGTCATTATTAAACCACCAAGGCACAGGCAAGAGCGCCACAAAAATTTTTTCACTTTGACAGCTTCTATATTTCGAGATAAAATCTCAGCACCGCGTCCTATCGCCACTCCAGTGTCACTACCACACACTACACAATAACCAACATCCTTTAACAGGTACAACACCACGGGAAACCCATTTTATCCCACAAAAACGATTTTAAAGATAGAGTTATCCGTAAATCGATGCTATCACTTGACATCCGTCAAAACAGTCATCCTTCGAACCCCAATCTCAACCACCATTAAACATGTCGATAACATGATGCAAAAGAAACCGTCAATGGCTAATTTGATAGCTCTTTCCCAAAAGAAATCACCAAGTACAGAGGGTGGAGGAGGATATGTCATTTGAAGAAAGCTTGCTCAAAAGCTCAGCTTAAAGTGAACCCCACGCGAACGAAGTCGCGGGCATCAGCTAGTATAGGTAATAAAAACCTAATTTATTAGAAGAACTGACTTGACTGTTAAGTTATTTATGTTATTTATTTTATTTTATTTTTTGCGTCTGAGGCGCAAACTATTGTGGTCTCTGGCAGAATGACCAGCGCTGTGGAACTCATCTGCTTCACAGCATAATGCTGAGCCAGGGCCAATTACAACCACAACACACACACATTTACACAATTTAAAAATTGTACCTTGATTTGATGTTTTTTGTTATTATTTTGTGATTCTGTGTGTGTGTTTCGTTCGTAATAAATGCTATGTCTATGTCTAAGTTTACCTGAGTAGGAATGTACAACACATACATACATGTTGCTCTTAAATTGATTAATATGTAAGAAACATCCACATCACTATGCCTTATTATATGGAAGAAAAATTATAAAATTTCAAAGTTGTAATCGTCATGCATTTTAGTAAACAATCTGTTTTGTACATTCCATTAGAATTAAATTAAACATATCAGAAGTTGCCCAAACCCATTAGAAATAAAGACACAGTTTACCTCGTTTTATTGGTATTTGTTCGAACATAGTTGCATAATGTGAGTAGGCGGTTTGAAGACGTCTGAAGGCGAGGACGTATGCTAATGCGTTGTATTGACATGTGGCCTAAGATTGTAATGAATTATATTAACTTTTACTCTCAATGATTTTTTAATGGTCACTTAACTTTCGCTTTTAATTTACTAGATATTTTTTGGAAAAAAAACGTGAATAATTATAAATAGCTTTATCTTAACATTGTATCCAAATTTTTAACAGTATTATATATGCTGTATATTTATCATATATAATATTTTTCTAAGCATATTTTTACACTATATGGATATCGTCTATACTTGAGAATTATTATAATATCTTCATCTGAATAATGTTCCATCACACCCTTTGCAAAATAAGTTATACCATATTCAGAAATACAAATAAACATTTTTATATTTTTTTTAATTGACTTTATAAACTAATCTCAATATACAGCATATAAAAAGGCTTATTAATCTTTTTGAAATCTCTTAAAGAATTAAGTCAATTAGACGGCTTTTTACCATCCAATTACTCTCGATCGAGTGATAAAAAATAAGAATGATCTTCAAGAAACCGGAGTCGTTTATCACGGCGCGGCGTGTGGCGAGGTGCCGTACATTGGGGCAGTCAAACCGCTTCCTATCTATAAATTAATATAAAGTAAACTAAACAAAAAGTGAGAAGACGCTGGCGGATGGTGTTTAGTTACTTAAAAATATGTCTAAACAAAAAACACGTTCTTTACTTCTAAGGTGCACCATAGACACGATATATTATATAGTATGGGTTTTCAGCAACTGTATCATGGCTCATCATCCACAACTCCGTGAAATGCGATTGTTGAATATTTCCTTCCCTTTTCCTTATATCTAAAAATTGGAATGCTATAGAGGTAGAATAGCTACTAATTTATATCTAGACACGTAATAGCGTGTCAAGCCAAGTTCGAGAAAAAATAATTGGAGAGCAGGACTGTGTGTTGACACCTTCATAACTCATATTATATTTTCACACTGTATCTCTATAGTGTGTATTCTCTAGACATTTGAAAAAACAGGCCAAAAAATTATAAAATATTAATAAAATCCAATTCACGTCTTGGAAAACGCACCAAAGTTTCAAGATTGGTGTATGTTTGTTGATATTTTATTAAACAACAAGGCAGCGGGGTGGAATTATTTACTGCTTACTTCCGAATAGCAACTTTCGCATATCCTAAATGTAACGTGTGTAGGGCTACTCTAGCAGGCTAAAATAGCCTGCACTCTTCCCGTCCCTGACTTCTAACACTTGCACATTAAGGTTACGCCCAATATTAGAACTTTTTATTAAGGAAGTGGGTTAGTCTGCCTACCTGCCTACGATCGCTTTGTGTTCTGTACCTGCTTTAGATAAAAAAATAAACACCTCTATTTATAAAACTATGAACCGCTTCGGAACCTCTACTACTTGTGTTAACGTTAGTTAACTAGATATAAACGAGGTATTTCAATTATTAAAAATATACACCGAAGTTCTTAATATAATATGTCAACTAATAAACATCAAATTGTAACTACAATTAGTGACATTATTCTTACCGTTACGCTGCGATTACAGTACCTGCTACCTATAATATACATATTTCGCAACTTCAGAATTGAAGTAACCTAATCCAAAAGTGTTATATTTTGGTAAACGCTTAAAATATCATCTTAGTTTTGGACAATTCTCAGTTTTGCGATTATAATTTATAATATAGTAATTTTAAAAAGTGATTGACCGTCCGTCCATTTAGTGTCGACTGTTTTTTTTTGGTTGCACGTAATTTAGAATCTGTGACATCTTCTTAAATATTAATTTGAATAATATAGTAAAACAATCAATTTTAATCTGCTTTAAAGTTTAAATACCCAATGTAACTAAATCACTGTTACTATGCGTCAATCGTAGTGACTTTTTTTACAGAATTGTAACTTTAGGTATAATACATAATAATTTGTTTAATAATTTACACAGACCGTATACTGTACCGGATTAAGTTCTGAAATGAATCCAAACTAATTAGTGTAGCTAAAAACTGGATCTCACTTATTAGTATGCGCGGGCGTCGACACCATAGATGCGTTCACACATTTTAGAGAACTATCTGCAGACCTATTCGCGGTGGCCCAATTCACTCGCATCGTGACAAATAAAAAACTAAAACTCAAGCAGACTGATATAAAATTCTAATTTTGAATCTCCCCCGCGGCTCGTATTCTAAAATGATAGACACAGTGACAGGATGTAAGTTTTCAGTCATTTCAAATATTAAATACTTTTCTAATTCTTGTGTTTTTAACTTACTAAGCATAGTATACCTTCAAGAACACTGCTATGCGCCGCCAAGAAACAAGTGTCTAAATCCATTGCCTTGCTGAATGGCTAGGCTGATTCGTTGGGCAAAATAGGTACTAGCTGGAATCCCCATACTTAGGTCATTAACCTGTTTTTTTTTATGTCAGTAATCGACAGACAAGTATGAGGTTCACTTGATGGTAGGCCTCAGCCACAGAACATCAGCGAAACGATCTACCGAACGCGCCAACGAGCCCGTCAAATGTTGTTTTGTTGTTTAATATTAAATATCTATAATTAATCTATACTAATATTATAAAGAGGAAAGATTTGTATTTTTGTATGTATTGAATAAACTTAAAAACTACTGGACCGATTTCAAAAATTCTTTCACCAATAGAAAGCTACATTATCGCTGAGTAACATAGGCTATATTTATTACTAGAAAAAAATAGAGATCCTTAGAATTTCCTACTAAAACCAACCCGAGGTGTAAAAAAAATTGCCAAAAAATGTTGTTCGTCGCATGCGCTGCGAAAAGTATTGATGATAGAACAAAATAAAGTTCTACAATATTATAGAACATATAAATATCTACAAAAAACTTCGCGAGACCATATGTCTAACTATTGTAGTTATGTTACTATAACTACTTTTGTACATTTTAAAAGTTGATAGAAATGCCGATCAAAATCAGACCCTGCTATCCATACCTCTGTATTAATTCTTATCCAAATAAATTATTTCATATTTAAGACTGTTTCAATACCTGTTGATTACTTTTTGAAATATTGAAATCGGACATTCCATTCAAAAGATATTACGAAATTAAAAATATCAATGTAAACAAAAAATACACTCCGTCCGCTTCGCACCGCTGTTGCTCCACGCAGGGCATCTAGCAATACGGCGAGGGGTAGTACTATGTAATTTTTTCAATTTGTGGGGTTTTGTTACGATTTAACTCAAAAACTACTCAACCGATTTTAAAAATCCTTTCACTAATAGAAAGCTATATTATCAGCGAGTAACATAGGCTTTGCTTTTTTTTTCATCTATTTGCACCCGTGCGAAGCCGGGGCGTTTTGCTAGTTAAATTATATAATAGCTTATAAGTTTTAACCATAACAACTAAAAATACTGGCTTCAGTCCACAGAATAGTGTTGTATTATGGTTAAATTACTACGGCAACCGTGATCGATATCGCATCCAATACGCTCGACCTTGTTTTGTTTGAAATATACCTACTGAAATATTCATGCTGTTCACCATATTATTATAAGACAAAAACAGATGTTCATGTATTTTTTCGTTTGTATAGCCATTGTATGAAATCGTAGTTGACGGGATCGTTGGCGCGTTAGGTGCAATACGATGAGTTGCAAGTTCGATGTTTTTAGGTAGCAATGAAAAAAAAATCTAGTGGATAATGATGATCTACTACCGAAAAACGCATGTAGTATCTCAACTTTAGCTTAGCGGGATACTTTTATAATCAATAGCTGTTTTAATTGTTCATTAAACACATTTGTATATGTATTTGTTTCTTTGCGGCTCTTCTCGATATAATTAACATACCAAACTAGTGGTAGCGTTTATAATTTATATAAATAAATACTTTTAGAAGTTTACTTGAATAATATTTTTAATAATTGACGGGCGCGTTTGATAGAACACCTACCGTACGCTTCGAAGGGTCGCGGGTTCATATCCCGCCGATACGACATGTTCATAATTTTCTTTAAGTATGTCTTCCACACGTCTGGCCACTTTGGGTATTGAATGGGTGGGAGAAATATTGAAATTCCGACTGGGTAACCATTCACAGATGGAAAAACCGTGAAGTGCACATTGCACTTTTCCGTCTCAGTCTATGGATTTCCGAATGCACAAAATAAAACGTAGAACGCTGTTCATGTAAGGACCTCAGAAAAGTAATTGTATGGATTATTATGAATCTAGAATTTGCAATAAGAACTCTAGTCTAATAATTGAAAGTTCAAAAAGGGGTCTTGGATACACTGACATCCGTTCATTGTTTCTGACTTCAGACATTGTTTCACTGCTTACAAAAGAAAGAACTTAATAATATATATTTATATAGTAGATTTTGCATAAGGTTATTTATTATAGTTTCGTAGTTTTATTACATCACGGAGATCACGGAATTACAAATGCTTTCTCATCAATGCAATGCTTTCATACACGCTCATTTCATCGGTTTTTAGTACCTTTAGATGAAGCGAATCTGGCATTACTTTGGCCAAAATCTTTGAACTTTGATTAGTTAATGGCGTCAGTTTGCAAACTGTACTCTTGATATCGATATTTAAAACGGTTTTCGATATCGATATGCACACGTGTATCGGTTACATAACCGATTCTAAAAAAACGAAAACGCCCATATTTACAGTAACGAAGTCTCTACAATCGCTAATCTACAATAAAATTATCAGAACAATAATAAATGACAGCACAGTTAATTTACCGTTTTCACCGTTTTCCTCAGATTTGTCACGTCATTATAAAAACTGTAACGTCATCAAAAGTAATAATACTATAAGCCGGTCGGCCGGTATTACGTTATTATTTATAACCACGGTTATTACCAGATCTTAGTTATTGGATGTCGTTACTATTTCTGCCGGCACAGTTCCAAAACCTGTTGCTAGTGTTGAACTTAACCTCATTTCTTATCGTTTAACAATTATTATTATAATAACATTCTTATCTCTACTGTTTGAGAAATTTAAATAACGATAATTCTGCCAAACAAATCAAGGAAAAGCAAATGTATTAGTTATTTTATCATTATTATTTTGATTTTTAATTGTGGTTATATTGGACATAAGTAATAATATAACATAAATTAACTAGATTTTTCCTTAACAAAAATCGCTGGATTATGCATTTATGGGGTGTTACACCATAACTTTTCGATCGCCTACGTGGCTCAATGGTATTCGCGTTGCACTTAGTAATGGAAGTCCCTGGTTCGAATTCCATGTAAAAATCTTTTTTTTAGATCGGACAGAGCAGTCAACATTTACCTATCACCTACTTGCCTGTGAATAAAAAAATCAGTAAGACAGACGGAAATGTGTTTGCCTAAGGGACCTAGGAAATTCCCTATGCCCCTAAACTTTAGGCAAGTTAATTCGTGATGTATCACTGATAAATAGACGCTACAATAACGCTATATGTACATTGTACATGTAAGAAAGCCGCTAACATACTCGTAGCTCGATAATAGCTAGCGGTATTTTTTATACTCACAAGAACTGGCTTTGTGTTAGCCGCGTTCCTTTTACGGTGAACGATGAGTGTCTTCAACAGATTACTGTGGTCAAAATCCAGTCAAGGCGAGATTCCTCGAACTGAAACCGGGAGCTGAGGTCGTTTCTTTTACCCTGTAGAGTCTAGACTTTACCCTGTTTGATTTTTATATCAGTTATAGTAATGATGATAGTCTGCAATGTCGGTATTAGTTAAGAGATTTTTGTATTGAAACTCACGTTGAAAAAGTTATACAGAATATATAAGTTTTAGGTAGTAATAAAATTGTGATTGTGAGTTATTCATAATAATATTTTAAATAATATAATTTAACTACCTAGTAATTTAATTTCATCAACGGTACTCGGTTAAATAAATACCTATGATAAAAGGGGGAAAATAGACAGATAGATTTTTAATAGAATTATTAAAAATACTTAACAAGTTAAATACACATGTACAGCATATTTTTCTCGCATTGTCTCAAAACTCAAAATACGTATAATATCCCGATTATATAAGAAAAAATGCAAAAATATGATTGTGAACTATCCAGAATATTAAAATGGCCACATCTCTCAGTATAATGAAAAGTCAACATGTATGTAATGGCTAACCTTTTATAGTCATCTTGAATATTCATCTCAAGCGTGGGATGTTGAAACGAATGAGGATGACCTTTGCGAACCTTTAACTAATGTTTTAATAAGGCAATGTATGTATAAGCAATCTGAATCGGAGTCCAGAAAAAATGATATTATAGAAATATTGTTTATTCTGAGAAAGAAAATAAATCGGTTGTAGATTCGTTGGAGAAGTAGAAATTCTCTTTCATTATATCGTGACATTTTCAAAATGTTTTAACTATCCAAAGTTTTTATTAGAACTAACCCTTTATTTTTCTCAAACCTAATTTGTTTTAAAAGTCTACATCACACTATAAATTGACTTTTATATTCACACTAAATGTATGTATTAGCAAGCAAGTAGCAAGCGTGTTTTTTATATAGTAGGCAGACATGAGGAATTAACAACTAAAATTAACATTTATTCGATCTCTAGACATAGCATATATTATGTATGTCAATTGTATATTTTGACTATTTACTAATCGTCTAAAGACTATAAAGGAAACCCTATAATACAAAATGATAATAATAAAAATCTCATAGACAATTTAAAAAAAAATGAAAGCAAAATACATACATTTATATTCTTTTTTTATTGAAATGCAATATAAAATATTGTACCCCACTTTATTAAAATCTCTGATGATAAAATATATGGTCGTTTTATATAGTATCACGTCATACTAGATAATTATCATAGCTATAAGTATGAATAAGTTACACTTTTGCAAAACCCAAAGCATTAAGTGCATACATTCATATGTCCATTTTCTAGAATCTGGTTTTATTATCTTTATATCTCAAGAAAAATAGCCAGCGGAACGGTACTATGACCATATTTATAAAGAAGTAAGATTTCACTCATGTTTTTAGAGCCCACCATTTTTGTATTTTGACGACTACGCGCTTCAAACCATTTCCTTACACACGCTTAGAGTCTTAGACGATTCATTTTTATTGCGTGTGTCAATAAGCTTACTTGTGTTGCTTATGTCTTTGGAATTTGATAAAAATAAGAGTGATTTTTCTGCAGGAAGAATAACAGCTTTTGATATTTATCAGGTAAGTGAAGTTTTCACGGGCTTGTTGGCACGTTTGGTAGATCACCTACCTCGCGCACCGATGGGTCGCGGGTGCGATCCCGCCGGGATGTCATGCTTATAATTTTCTATATACATGTCTTCCCCACGTCTGGTCACTTCGGGCACTAAACGGGGGGGAGGGGGGTAGGAATATCGAAATTACAATCGGATAACGACGTACCTCCGTTCATAGATGGAAAAAACAACATACAATCGAATTGAGAACTGTCCTCCTTTTTTAAACCATGAAGTACACATTGCGCGTTTCGGTCTAAGTCTATGGATTTCCGAAAATAGGTCGACAGCGCGATAGAACGACAGTCAATGATTGACTGATGTTCTGTGTCTGGGGTATCACCGTATCACCTACCATCAAGAATCATGCACCTCATGCTCGTCTGTCGAATAATATAAAAAAATGGCTCCAAATCATAGTATGTCAATACTCCAATTGAACGAAAGTAAATTTAGAACGAAATAATTTTAAAAAAAATTGAGTATAAAACTCTTCTATTACATATTATACAATATGAAGGATCTGTGAATCTTAATACTTTGCAATAAATAAACGTAACATCGCATTCATTATGTACGATCAGTCGTAAGTTTTTTTTAGACTCTTGGAAAAGACAGTCTCTGGATACAGAGTATCTAAGTAAGGATATACAAGGTTCCTTAAAAGCCTCAGAAATCCGGTATTTTAAATCAGCACTTATTAATTATTTATAATTAGTATTTATTGGTAAAGTAATAATAGGCACTTATTAAAGTATTTTCTGAAGATATGTTTATGAATTATAAAGTTTCTTTAGATATATTATCGTACAATCACAGCTATAAATGTTTACCGAAAGTGCAATCATATCATAAAGTAAATAAAATATGTAATCCAACAATCAATGCATTTCAATTGATAAAATACTTTAATATTACTACTGAAATATATTGAAAGTAGTTTTATTAACTTTATTTTATTTCACAGTTTCGTGTTTTAGTAGTTATTCCATTTAAATGTATCATACTCTCGTTAAAAAAAGACAATATTAAATTAGAACCGCCTTGGTCAATTTTTTTATATTTTATGGTCAATGCCACGGCCCACGGTAGACCAAAACATTATTTCTAAAACCAATGCCCAATGATACTTTAAACCATGTTGAGATTTTACCGCCAGCCTTTGCCTCTGTTGCGTAATTAATGACACAAACAGAGTG
Organism: Anthocharis cardamines; assembly: GCA_905404175.1. Classification (NCBI taxonomy): domain Eukaryota; kingdom Metazoa; phylum Arthropoda; class Insecta; order Lepidoptera; family Pieridae; genus Anthocharis; species Anthocharis cardamines. The sequence goes on from FR989964.1 coordinate 8,313,403, forward strand.
CTGTCATATGTTTTTAATGCCATAGATAAAAACAGCATTGTTTGTGAAACAAAATACGAACGTAGCTGAAGAACAGATACCGCAAGCGACCTAGTCATTAATAATTATAATTATATAGTGTATAACAGTGAGTGAGATGGTGTTTTTTCTTTCTTTGGTCAAGAACAACTTTCCCACTATTAAGTATTGATACTATGGTGTGATTTTGTATGTATATTTTTTATCTTGATACGGTCTTTACCCATATAAAGTAGGTCACATGATCATAATATGGAGCGTAACTTTATATTATATGCGTGTTATGTCGGTAATTATCGATAAGCCAATTTCTTAATGCTTAAAAGGTCAGAATTTATCAACGACCACTAATGATTACGGAATACTTTAACAACATATTAAAGAGATGATTAATAATTATAATTAACATTGAAATAATTTTTGATTTATTAAAATTCGATCTTTCCATTGTGTCCTAACACGATATTTCAAACAACAGGGAGAAGGGACATTTCACTTTAAAAAAAGGAATGATGTCACGAATTAATGACTTCCTTAGTATTAACATATTATGTCACTTTTTCTTGACATATTGAGTATCATTTTGACTAAACATATTATATTATAAAAGAATACATATTCACTTTTTAATTATATTTTGACTCGTACTTAACTAGAGCCTGTTGGATATCTATGACTTTGAAAAATAAATAAGTACTGGTTGAAACTTCTTTATTACTGAATCTGAATAAACAGATAACTCAATTTCGAAATAAATGCCAGACAGGTAATTTTTTCTCATAACAGCAGAATAGAAATATATATTAATACATGCTGTTTAAAAAAAATATCACAAAAAGAAATCAAAGCGTGATGTTTTTTAAAGCGGTAAGTATCAAGCGTGACTCCTAGTTCCTTTAATAAACCTCACATGTCATACATGGTAGTTATATAAAATGACATTCCTCAATTGAGCTGTGACGCGTTGAGATCACAAATTGGCGCCAATTTGAGTCTCCGGCCTCCGGCTGACTCACAATCATCACACTAAATTGTCCAGGGAATATGGAAATCTGCTTCGTACATTGGCGTAATTAATTACGTTTTAAGTGGCAGTTTTTGCGAAGCTGTTAAGGCAATACCCATCTATCAAATTGGTAATATCTGTTATATTAAATTTTAATATAGGCCAATCTATTTTGACAGTGGTAACCCTCTTTCGCAAGGTTATCTAAAAGGATACCAGTGAATTACCAACGCGGCAGATGACATGCTGTCCTGCGGTTTCCCCAGTAACGTTTGGATAAGACAAGACAATTTGCGGTTTTCTTTCATAGACTGTGACAGCAAATGGATAAGGCAACGATGTCTCCCGGGTTAAGTGATGGGTCCGCTATAATAACATACATATTATATGTACATGTGTGTTTGGGGAAGTGTAAATGCGACGCAAAAACTTACGTTTCATAGTGGAGAACGCAATACAGTACCATGTATAATTTTACAATGTGCCTGGTACTGAAACCTTATTGACCTTGGTGCTTACGATTATTCTATGATTACGTGGGTTTCATATTTAGTAGATAGAAGTAGTAGGATTAAACTTGTATAACATTCAATAATGTTATATGTCGAACGATATTTTGTGGTACATAGGAAGTTGTAGATTGATGTATGTTACTAATCATCGAAAGTAGGACCGTATAATAAGGTTATAGCACATTGCACTTACGTGATTAAGCTTCGTCTGGCCATATCAAGTTGAACCCGTTTGATATCGTGTTTTAATCCTATTACTCACAAAGTCCGAACTGTGTACTTTTTGCAAATGTCACTAAGAAATATATTCAGCATAATTATGTTATTAGATACACATGCTTATCATATAAAAGAATGTGCTTACTATAGCTATCAAAAGTTTGTATTCTTTCTTTGGAAGTTTGTATCCTATTGGAACTTGGAAGGGGAGATAAACTATTTTATATGGTACTACAACTTAGTTTTTCCCTTTTAAACTTCTTAAATGATAATAGTCGTTACGAAATCTTTCCTTTTAATTAAAAATTATACATTTCTCTTTGTTTTTAAATACTTGAGCAGACATAACTAACACAAAATGCAATAGCTTTATGACATTGTATGAGGGTTGCAGATTTTGAAATCGATTATTCTGATTTTTTAACACAACAGTCGTTTCAAGGTCATTTAAATACACGTATATTTGTGAACTTAAACTAACTTATTTATGAATTAGAATCCAAAACCAACGAAAATTTATTATTTATAAATCTGTAATCCTGAGTCCAAAGGTCAGTCTCCGTATCGGAGACCTTGCACTGCAAATAATGTAATTGGGAAGAACGGCGCAATTACTGCTTCCCCACGTCAGCTGTAAATGTGCTGGGAATTGTGGGACAAACTGTTGATATTAATATTGTATTTCTATTATGCCGTTATAAGGAAAAATGATCTGTCGGGCATTTATTTCGAAATTGAGCTATCTGTTTATTCAGAATCAGGTAATAAAGAAGTATCAACCAACCTTATTTCTTTTTTAAATTCGTAGATATCTCCTTTTTCCTTATTCAGAATGGTTTTCTGGTGTTTCGGGCGATGATAAGTGCAATACCCCACAATTAAAATGGACTTATCCAGTCAGTTACATGGTGAATTGAACTATTCTTTGCCCATTTGATATCGTATCAAAATACGTTTAATATGTTAAAATATCAAGCTTCTATTTACTAATTTAGTTAAATGGTTTTATTCTACTTGTCGGCAATTGCAGCCGTATAATAATTTCGTCCATAAACTAAGATTCCTCCAGATTCTTCCATTGAGTATTATTCTTCTTAAACCTTTGGTTAAAATCCTTCCACTGTCTCATTTGTATGCCTCCTGTTTCATTTTTCACGAGATCATGATAGTACTATTTAGGATAAATCAACTTTGGTTGATATAACTACATACATTGACTACCCTAAAGTACCTTCTTATTTTTCAGCTAATATTCAACACGTTCTTGTTAATTACGGGTCAAATTATAATTAGAATGTGAATACTGAACCCCCTAGTAGGCTTGGGGCAGACAAATTTCTGTGTCTGTTTTATAAAAAAAATAGTATTTACTTTTTTTATACATGCAAATATGACCAGTCTTCTGTGCCCTATTCTGTTTGATAACATGCTCTCTGCATCTCTCTTCCCTGAAAATTATGACTTCTTCTATCTTTAGTCTTTTCAAGGTGAGTTTAAATAGGCATCTTCCAGAATGTCGTAATTTATCACCTTGACCGCATCACCCTTTGCCTTCTTGGGACAAGAACTATCTATATACGAGTATCTACGTATTCTCTCTGTAAAATTATTTTTATTGATTAATCTGTAAACCTTGTAATTGGCGTTTTGTTGTATAAATTAATTTGTTAATCTCCAGTAAGCTGTAAGGTTTTCGAAATAAATAAATAAATAATTAGGTATTAAAAGAGATATAAGTAGAAGATACCATAATTTATTCCTTATTTAAAATAACGTAATATCCCAAAAAAGTTCAATTTACTACTAAATCTTTCTTTATCTCACTTAAAGCAGAAAAGGTAAAGTATCGTTAAAGATGAAAGTGGATGGCGTTTTTTTCTCTTGACTATAAATACACTTCGAATAGCTGTGTCAGCTTTAGATAATCTATTTAAGAGATCAGACAACTTTCAAATTAACCGAGACGGTAATCTTAGGAAACGGCCGTTACTGACTTTGATTGTATATAATTCTGAGTTAAGGGCTGTTTTATATTCTGTCAGCAGAGTTATAGTTGAACTGTAATAGTTCAGCTTAGTTTAATATATTATATACAACATATTTAAGATCATTGTCTATTGAATACCGGGTTATTACTGAATATTATTACTAGATAATTATAACATGGAAGTTAGAAGAAGTTTGTATGGGTGCTATGTAGATGTACTTTACACCAAAAACTAGTGAAACTTTTTATTGGTGAAAGAATTATTATTAGTAATTACCATTAGTTTATTAGTTCGTTCGTTACAAACATAAAAAAATACAAATATTCCCTCTTTATAATATTAGTAATTAGTATACTGATGTTTTTATCTAAATATGTGATTTCTTTGTTACAGAATGTGGTGGACAATAACTGGGAACTTCGGAAATATTCTACCGATAGACTGGACAAAATCTTTCTCCCGAAAAATGCACATTCCTACTTTAAATCTAAGTGATAAAAAGGTACTTAATATGCTATATATTTGAATCAAAATCCAAATATAATTGATAAGGATTGCATATTTCAATATATCTGTTTAAAAATATTATAATTTGAATATTGTTTTTAATATTTTGGAAAATATTATTTCATTCACCAATAGTTGTTTAATTTTTGTTCTTAATATTATGTAATTGTTATTCTAAATGGCACATTTCATTTTGGGTAAATTAAATAAAAAATTAAAAGTATTTTGATTCAGAGGTATGCAAAGCCGTAAAAAGTTTTTATGTAAAAAATAATGCAGAGTTCCTGAAATAGAGTGTCTACTTCCAGCCTATGATTCACGGCTGAACTCATTTTGCGGCGTAATTTTGTCTAAGGTCACTCGCGTGACTGCAAGTCTGTGGGCCTCATATAATATAGCTACATACATATTCAAAGCACGGCTCCCATTTCACGTTGTTTTAATAAATAAATTTAATAAGTCACCGATTCACCGTAATATCATAAAATAGGTAGTCTCTTTGACTATATTGATAATTCCTCGCTCATAATTTTTTTTATGTCAGATATCGACAGACGAGCATGAGGTTCACTTGATGGTAGGATACGTCAGCCACAGAACATCAGTCGCTGTCGACCTAATTTTTACTTCGAGCCTTCGGAAATCCATAGACTGAAACCGAAACGCGCAATGTGCACTATACGGTTTTTCCACCTATGAACGGTCGGAATTTAAATATTCATCCCACCTGATCAATGTCCGAAGTTACCAGACGTGGGGAAAACATGCTGACAGCAAAATTATAAACATGTCGTCCCGGTGGGATTCGAACCCACGACCCATCGATGCGCACGGCAGGTGTTCTACCGAACGCGCCAACGAGCCCGTCAAATGGCTTTCACCGGAACAAAACACGTCTAATTCATATTAATCTCATAGTTTGTAGCAAGCGTGATCACTCGACACTGAGGCCCGTATTCCAAGATAATACTCATGTAGAAATCTACTTTTGAGAGCTGTCAAAATGTAAAATTTAAAAAAAAATGATTTGACAAGTCTCAAAACTAGATTCAAGCCTGATTCACGTTTTGGAATATGGACCGATACTGTAAAGCACTCTATTTCCATTTCAACGAAAATCTTGTTTGACCCTCCCGCTTTCGTGGTATTCTGTGATCATATTAGGACTAAATATTATTATTTATTATTATATCATATTAAGCGAAAGTGGTATGTAAGGATCGGAGCATATGGAATTCCGTGATCTCTGCCTACCCCAATGGGAAAGAGGCGTGATGTATATGTATGTATGTATGTATATTAGGACTACCTATGTTTCCAGAGCGCAATGACCCCGGACGATGAGATCCACAGTTCGGAGGACGAGGCGGTCGCGTCCGACCTGGACATGCACGCGCTTATCCTGGGCGGTCTGCATCAAGACCATGAGTGTCCCGTTAAAACTGCTGATGAGGTAACTGCTTACCATCTATTTTGCTATTATGATATTTAGTCGCACATTTTAAAGGAATTGAAGATAGCGTTAAGTATGAGAATACATAATTATAAAAATAACTAGCTGACCCGGCAATCGTTGCTTTGCCATGTAAATAATTTCTAAAAATCAGGGGTTGGTGAAAAAAAAAGGTAAAAATTTAGGGTTGTACATATGTATTTTTAATGCCACATTATAAAAAAATAAAAACAAAAAAATTCGTCCAAAAATTAAAAAAAATTTTAGGGGTGGATTACCCTTAACATTTAGGGGGATGAAAAATAGATGTTGATCGAATATCCACCCTGGCCGATATGCACGCTAAGGATGACGAAAATCGGTCGAGCCGTTTCGGAGGAGTTCGGTCCCGCACACCGTGACACGAGAATTTTATATATTAGATATTGTTGTAACGCAATAAAACTAATCGACCCATGAAGCTGCTCGCACTCGAAAAATCGAGTTAATGACGACGGGTCCCAAGAACAAAATCGTATCTCTGAAATCGTTTATTTGCAGATACGATTTTGTTCTTAGGACCCGTCGATGTATAATTTTATTAAAGAGAGCCTTCTAATCTTTAAAAAATTGTTTTCATCAATCATTTAATTTTAGAATGTATGCTGGCAGATAAGTTGAATGATTAAACCTTAGTCACGTCTTCGAATACGGTTAAAGAATACCCACCTAAAACTCGATGCAAACATCCAAAAAAATTCCAAAGAATATACCACCTCTTGAGCTTGCAAGGGCAAAACTTTCTTTATATTGTTACATTTATTAGTTTATTGGTCTACAAAACTTAATGTTACATAATACTCATAACTAGGAGAAATGGAAAATAGTATAGTGTATCGTTTTATGAAAACTATTTAGTGTAGTAATAGTTTATTATGATTTTACTATAGGTAATTCAAGAAATAGACGACATGATGCAAGAGACCCCGTCGTCTGAGGGAGACAACATTATCGAGTACAACGAGGCTTTAGAGAAGGGGAAGGAAGTTCTTAACTCGCCCCTTTATGAAGATAGTGAGTATTTTTCTATAGGAATTACCCTTTGGGGACTGTCTGGAGAGTTAGCTACCACTGCAACGTCATATACCTACGTTGTGTCATATTCAAATTACTAAAATAAGTTGAATTTCCTCACCTCACCTGCGCCTCCTTGCACGCTTGACAATATTCATAGGCAAACGGACTTTGTGAGATAGAATATCTATACTAGTTGGCGCGTATTCATAACCATTAAAACCATAGCATACATTTCGATAAGGTCCTTACAACTCCGTACAATTCCACTAGTAAATACAATATAGTTATGGGAATTATTAAAATTATATTATAATCGCAATACTGAGAAAATTCCAAAATTTAGATTATTATAAGTCGAAATCTGTTTGGCTATGGATGTTATTAGGCTGGCAAATATATTTTTTTAAGCGTGCGTAATCTCAAGACCGCACGCACATTACGTATACTAAAACAATGTATCTGTGTACGCTTGACAACATTCATACCCAAATAAACTTCGTGAGATAGAATATCTATAGCAAAAGTCAAGAATTTTGGATTACGCCATTTTAGTTTTGAAGGTGCGACATGTTTCATGTACATACATACTATGTTATCAACGTGTCTAGAACCCTTAGACGGAATGTAGAGAGCGTCTAGACTGTGTAATGTAGAGGCGTTAGTTGGGTTTTGCATTTGATGTTTTAAATTGTCAAGGATCCACTTGTACACGGAAACTGAAGCAGCTTCTAGCGAGACATAGATTTTTTACTACATCATGGGTGGTGTAAAATACTGGCTTGTAAGCTGTAGTTATGCGAATGAACTGAAAGCTAACTTAAGCTTGTTGTGAAGTTCCATTTTTTTGATCACATTTATATAAATTTTATGAGGATTTGAAGGCACTCTTTAAAATTGAGTAGTAATTTAGAATCAATGCATTTCTAATAGTTAATTTCCAAAGCTTTTAATAAATTGAAATAATTTTGAAACTATAACGGCCTTATAAACGTAGTATAAGCTTGATATAGTTTTTTTATTCTTTTGTTCTGGAGTCTTTTTATATTCAATAGAGCGGGACAAAACATATTTTAACTATATCAAGCTTAGACTACGTTTATAAGTAAGACCGTAATAGTATAATGTCTGAATATTTTATACGAATGTCCTTTTCCGTATTTTTTTTTTAAAATTACTGCACAATCACATACTTCTTTACCTAAGCCGCCTTTTGTGCCTTGAATTTCTTTTACTCTAAGTCCTGTTAATGTATTCTTGGTTCAGAAAAGTTGTAAATATACAGCAAGCTTATAACATTAGTGAGCGTAACTAATCGTCTCAGCTAGCGCGGTACGTGACCATGCAGCTTGTAATGAGATGAACAATACGTATTCGGGTCAAAAGTATCAATCACCTGCGTTCACGACTCACTCGTTCACTCGGTCGTAAATGTTGTGTGATTTATTGACGGTTCCATGGCTCAGAGGAATACAGGTTGCGTAGCACCGATTTGAATCCCGGAGATATTAGAATTAAAACATAATATTGTCTTTTATTAACGCGAGTATCACACATTTAAATAAATTACTGTATACCGCATTAAAACGCGATTTATTATTTATATTGTTTAAATTACAGACAGGACCCTCTCCCCGCGACCACGGTTGCTGAAAAGCATCCGAAACGTCGGGATAAATAATTTAAACAATATAAATAATAAATCGCGTTTTAATCCGGTATACAGTATTTTATTTAAATGAATTAAATCATGTAAGGCAGGGCTAGAAGATTATTTGCGTGTAAAGAAAAATCATCGGTGAGCCACAAAACTTTGTCAACTCATCCCTCAAAAATGTCGCTTACACTAACAACGAAAGTAAATACATAAAATATTGTAATGTTACAATATTATCATCAACTATGTGAATATAATTAACTAGCAACGCGCCCCGGCTTCACACGGGTGCAATGTAGATATACTATACAAAAAATAGCCCACGTATATTATGTTACTCGCTAACAAAGATGTGAAAGAATTTTTAAAATCGGTCCAATAGTTTTTACAAATCTTTCCTCTTTATAATATTATTAGTAATTAGTATATTAGTATAGATAATCCCTAGTCGTGTTATGGATTATTACTGAAGTAACATAGTATTCAATTTGCAATCCTTAGTAGCAGTAGGAGGTAGTTGGTAGTATTGATAGAGGTCAGCCAATTTGATAACTAAATTAAAGTCAAGTCAAATTGGTTCCGATTATTGGATGGGACTAATTTTAAAACAGTGGAAAGTTTTACTTGCTATAAATTAAAAAATAAACTTATATAGAAAATTTGTAAGATTACGGGCTTATTGTATATTGACGGGCTCGTTGGCGCGTTCGGTAGAACACCTGCCGTGCGCATCGATGGGTCGTGGGTTCGATTCCCACCGGGAGCACATGCTTATAATTTTCTGTAAGCATGTTTTCCCCACGTCTGGTAACTTCGGGCATTGATCGGGTGGGAGGAATATCTAAATTCCGACCGGGTAACGAACCACCGTTCATAAATGGAAAAGCCGTGAAGTGCATATTGCGCGTTTCGGTTTCAGTCTATGGATTTCCGAATGCTCGAAGTAAAAAATTAGGTCGACAGCGCATCATTGACTGATGTTCTATGGCTGAGGTATCACCTACCACCACGTGAACCTCATGCTCGTCTGTCGATATCTGACATAAAAAAATAAAAAAAAAGATTTTAAGGGCCACTGTACACTGTCGGTCATTGATATTATATTTATGATGAAACTGATATCCTTACGAAACTACCTAACTTCTTGATCAGCAGTTCTTTAATCGTACGTAATATGACTCGATTTTATTTCTTCGAATTTGATATTCCACTCATGCACTTGTGTCATGATTTTATACCACAGATAATAATTGTTTGTTTGTAGGCATTGTGTTGACTGATATTTTATTAAGAGTGCGAGAAAATTACTCATTTTGATAAGAATTTATAGTAACAAAGTCGTTTTAATACGATGTGCCCGAGTGTTGCATTTGTCTAATGCTCGAAACGTTGGGATAAATAATATAATAAATAAAATAAATATATAAATCACGTTTTCCAGTAAAAAATATTTTATTTAAATGTGTGATACTCGCGTTCATAAAATACAAATATTTTTTATTAATTTAGATTGTCGAGCTTTAGATCAAACATTATTTCAAAATATAGATGAATACATTCGACTGTTGATAATTTGACATTCGTTAATTTGAATCTTTAAAGGCTGGCAACGCACCTGCAAGCCCTCTGGTGTTGCGGATGTCTATGGGCGGCGGTGATCACTTACCATCACGTGAGCCGCCTGCCAGTTTGCCCCCTATACTATAAAAAAAATCTTTCGATGAATTTTACGTTCCCTTGGAAAATACTCGATAAATATTAATTGGTCCCTTTTTCACTTCAAATAATCTTTAAAATCCGTTTAGTAGTACTAGGTATTATTTTACACTCAACAAACAAACGAGCAAATAATTAACTTTATGCAGGTGCAAAATAATTATTAAAATAATTCTATTGTCGATTTCTCTTGATAATTTGAATCTCTCGATAATTTAAATTTTTTTTCTCGATGATAAAAAACCCTCTTGAGTTTCAATTTTCGAGAGTCGACTATATATCATTTAAATTTAAATAATTGTTGATCTTTTAAGAACTACTTGTTCCTATATCATGTAATGCTACATCGGCTGAATATAAAGCCGATGTAGTATTACAGTGATACCTTCCCACATACAAATGACCTATCGTATTACGTGTCCATAATTTAATATACGTCTAACAATAAGTTCAAAAAGGCTTTACCACGTTTTTAAAACTACGCAATAATTATAGCTTTGAAGCGTCGCCTTTTGGGCCTTGGATCTTTGATAAAATAAACGGGCAATATTTTATTTACCTTTTTTTTGTGTTTGTATATGCAATATATGACTGCAATACAGTGTCCGGCAACATTTCCATCAATACCAGCCAGTCTATGCAATATTGCAGTAAAATATGGCGCAGAAGCAGCTTTAAATACAGATCGTCAGTAAAAAAGCAAAACTGCCAAATAGCCAAAATTATACTTGTGAGAAATTAGGTTAAAAATAACTTTAAAGAAAAGCATATAATTATCATATATTTTTCATCTGATTTATTTATTTATGAATAATAACGTTATTAAAATACTTTCATCTACCTCTATATTAAATGAAATAAAGTAGTGACAAATTGGCGCTCTTGCGTTTTTAGTAGGTTTGCCTTTCCACTAACGATACGTAAAGTACTTTTTAATCGTCAATAGGCTCTGAATGTTACAACTTACTGAAATTGGAAACTCGCGAAACATTTTACAATCGGTTTTTATTTTCCCCACCTTATACATTGTTTATTCTTCCAGAACTACGCCACCTATCCCTCGCCCAACTTAACGAGATATTCATGGAGCTTGAGGTGTTAATCCGAGAGTTTTCTGAGACTCTGATAGCGGAGCTGGCTCACCGCGACGAGCTCGAGTACGAGAAGGAGTTGAAGAACACTTTCATATCACTGCTGCTGGCTGTCCAGAACAAGCGTCGTCAGTTCCATGTTGAGAAGAAGAAGAGGACTAGTTCCCAACGTTCGCCTGCACTCAGTCTTACCAACTCTTCTGAACCTAAGGTATATTTTTGTTTTCATTGATTTTGTACGTTAATTTTTTTTCAATTTCGGCAAATTAGGCACTTGGTGGAAAGTGTTACTTCCATTTATGAGACACTACCGAAACACCAACGAACTGACGGGCTCGTTAGCGCATTCGGTAGAACACCTGCCGTGAGCATCGATGGGTCGTGCGTTCGAATCACACCGGGACGACATGATTATAATTTGCAGCATGTCTTCCCCACGTCTAGTAACTTCGGGTATTGAACGGGTGGGAGGAATATTGAAATTCTGACCGGGTAACGAACCACCGTTCATAGATGGAAAAACCGTAAAGTGCATATTGTGCGATTCGGTTTCAGTCTACGTATTTCCGAATACTCGAAGTAAAAGGAAGGTCGACAGGGCATCATTGACTGATGTTCTGTGGCTGATCTACCATCAAGTGAACCTCATGCTCGTCTGACGATATCTAACATAAAAAAACACATAAATCATTCACGGCTTTTCCATATGACTGTTGTTATGAACGAACCTGAAAGAGTACGCTCTTTTTGTTAGATATCGACAGATGAGCGTACGATCTCTTGTATACCTACATAATTTAATATATTCTAACAACTAACACCTCACACCCAAGACATTAATCAATGATGTGCTGCCGTTTAACTTTAAGCATTCGAAAATCCACAGACTGAACTCGAAACGCACAATTGCATAATGTGCGTACTTCATGCCTTTTTGATTAATGAATGGTGGTTCGTTATCCAGACGAAATGTCCAAAATGACGAGACGAAGAGAATAGGGAAAAATAAGTTTACAGAAAATGATAAGCATTTCAAATTCAGCGGGATTAGAATAGAAGATTAACACGTTCACGCCGGCGCGTACCACCGGTGGCTCGCACTAGACTGTCCCATCGGGCGGCGCGTACCACCGGTGGCTCGCACTAGACTGTCCCATCGGGCGGCGCGTACCACCGGTGGCTCGCACTAGACTGTCTCATCGGGCGGCGTGTACCACCGGTGGCTCGCACTACACTCTCATAGGGCGCGCCGCCAGATGAAGCGCTTCATTAATATGATCGCCGCCTCACAGCAAAACTAGTGAAAATCAGCCCCGGCGTGAACGTGTTAAGGCAGTTGTACCATTTTGATCTAATTTAATGGTTTGTTTCAGTATTTAACTACAGTCATACCGTTCCACTTGCACCACGGGCCGCCTGACAACCAAACGCTTCAAGTTCTCATTAAGAGTGAGTGATTCATATCTATCTAGACTAATATTATAAAGAGAAAGATTTGTTTGTTACGATTTAACTCAAAAACTACTGGACCGATTTAAAAATTCTTTCACCAAAAGGAAACTACATTATCAGACATAGGCTAATTTTTGTGTATAGTATATCCTCATTGCACCCGTGCGAACCGGGGAGTGTTACTAGTCAATTATATATTTCGTTGAATCAGTTTATACTTTTTTAAGTTTTGTTAGTATAATAACAAAACAAAATCAAGTGGTCACATTTTTAAAGGCCGGCAATGCATCCTCAAGACCTGTCCGTTTGCCTCTTCTAATTAAAAAAAACAAACTTCCTTTACATGTAAACATGTTACCAAATCTCGGTGCTCGACCAGCTCTCGAATGCCTCTGTTCTTACCCCTCCTATAGCCTTCCGATTTATTAAACAGTTTTATAGTATGGTGACGCCGTTGGTTATCGCCATTAATTCTGTGGTCAATAGAGCTATTTATATTATACAATTATTGTCGATCCTAAATCTTAATGTCACTTCATATTTTATCATTTCTTTTTAATAATAAATTGTTTATTTGTCATCAAAATACATTAATAAAAAGCATTTGAGCAGCCTTTTAAGTACGTAATAAATACTTGTGTCAGGATGCTCAGCTCTTCCATCCCAAAAAAAAAACTAAATTTATTGTCTTTTAAATAATATTAAATGATATTTTACCTATATTAATTAATATACCCAAATCAGCAGTAGCTAATACAATTATATAATTTCAGTTCTGAAGGCGATCAATGAGGACAGCCCCACGGTACCCACACTCCTCACAGACTATATTCTAAAAGTTTTATGCCCTACTTAAATTGACACCGATTTTTAGCAAATAAAAAAATTAACACAGCTACGCAGTTTACATATTTAATTCAATATTATATACAAAATTAATGTTATTAAAGCCACAGACTGCATTTTAAGTATAGTCTGTGGCGTCTGACTTCAAAAAATTTAATAAAAATATATATAATGTTCTCTGAATATGTAAACTTATGTATAGTTGTGTATTTTATATTAATTATTAACTAACCTCTACCAGTCTAACAAATTATCGAATACATTTGATTATTTCATCATAATAGATAATTACCAATCATGCATACACTTTATTAGTGATTTGAATATTATATTTTAAAATTTTGTCCTTATGAATTGTGTCAATATTATTTTTCTTAAAATTATATATTTTAAAATCGTATTTACAAATTATTTAAAAATAAGTTTTATCTCTTTGTAGATTAAGAATTTGAATAATAAATGGCAACGTCTCTGTGTGTATGTGTGCGTTTTGGCTCGTAATATTGCCATATACAATGCGTTAGTTATTTGGAATCATTTTAACATATATTTTTTTGCATAAATGAACTGTGATATCGTATGATAGATTTTTAATTAATGCTTCCTTTGTAGATTTTAATATGTTATTCTATTTAAGTTGATCGATCCTGAATAATTTATTTAATAAGTACGTGTTTAGTTCTTTCAGCTCATTAAATCGATTTTATTGTACATATAAACAACGGAATTGTCGTCTTTTATTAACGCGAGTATCACACATTTAAATAAAATACTGTATACCGGATTAAAACGCGATTTATTATTTATATTGTTTAAATTATTTATCCCTACGTTTCGGATGCTTTTCAGCAACCGTGGTCGCGGGAGACCGGTCCAGTCTCCCGCGACCACGGTTGCTGAAAAGCATCCGAAACGTCGGGATAAATAATTTAAATAATAAATCGCGTTTTAATCCGGTATACAGTATTTTATTTAAACGGAATTGTCGTTTATGAAGTTTAAATTACGAAATAACTAATAAGTAACGTGGTGCGATGACGCTTGTAAATACACTATACCTATAGTTCTGTAGATATCATTCTTTAATATTGTGTTTGTCTGTAAAATATTTTGTTGAATATCTGTGCCTGAGACACAAATGACCGAAGAGCAAACGTTAAATGAAATATGATAAGCCTTTTTCTTCGTCTGGATTCGAGAATTGATAGGTTGGGAGGTTCCTTCTGAGTAATGAACAACGATTTATACCTGATCTTGAAGTGAAATAGATTTCAAAGTGATTGATGTAAAAATTAAGACGATTGCACATCATTAATTTGATCTTCTGAGCAGAGCACCTATGATAAAAAAAATCCATTAAAGATCTAATAGTAGAATCGAAGCCATCGACTCTTAATTTATTACGAGAGTCGGTGACAGAGCGAGACAAGGTCACACATAATGTGTAGCGCCGTCTCGTTCCCTCATCAAGTTATCTCTAAAAGCCGCGCTAATCTAACCCCATATTTAAAGTAACGAAACGTTTGAGAAACGCTTTATTTGATTAACTTTTGACAATTCGGTCGTTCATATTTACGTGTATTTGTGGACTTGATAAATGGCGGCTATACTAGCATTTATTACCGTTGTTGAGTAAAAATCTGACTCTTTGGTTCTCTTATATTAGGACACAATTGATATGTTATAAAATAAAGATGTTTCTGATATATTATTGGATAAAGTTAACATATACATAATTATTTGTTAGACACATATTCGATTCAAAGAGGCATGTACAATATTTTTGAATAAATTCTAAAAATATCTATAAAAACGTTTGTGTGGTGCCTAAAAATGATATTTGGCTAATTTTTATTGTAAGTTAGATTTTCAGAAAAGATGTTGATGAAAAATTAACTCTTTACAAATGCACTATATTTATACATTAGGTTAATGCTTATTTCTAGTCTCAACAATTTTTAGTCATAATTTTGTTAATACTAAAATATGTTTCTATACTTTGCTAATACATTTCATAGAAATCTATAATATTATTAAGTACAGGTTCATCCACAGTTGATAATATTATACCTACTCTATTTAGTTTGACATTGCGTAGATTTTTATAGATAAGGCAAAATATTTACCTTAATAAACATGTATTAAATTTACTAATTGACAACCCATTGAGTTCCGACGAATTTGATATTATAAAAGTTATATAAGCGAAGTATAGAATAAAAATTAATTGATATTATATAAGACATTGTAATTATAAGAGCTCTTTGGAGTAAATATTGACTTTAATTGTAAAAAATTAGGAAGCTTTCATCGCACATTTGAATTAGTAGCAACACCATTTGTTGTCTGTAATCTATGTATGGCCGTAATAAATGTCGTGTTCTATACTCTGGATAATATTTTTGAACCTCGAGTAAACTCCTCACAAAAACCCGTTGCGCGCTGTCAGCTTGAATTCGTTCATACATTTCAATAATCAAAATAAGACAATAATTTGTAATACATTAAGAGCGGTCAGTAGTAAGCTTAAAAATTAAGTTTTTACAACATAGGCCAGGTTTGCAAATGTCACTAAGGGCTGTGATATTTGCATCGTACTGCGATATGTCTTCTGTAAATGGCTCACTCGAATTATATTGTTGATATTTGAAGTTAAACGTGGTGGCTCAGGTTTGAGAAAGAAGTCTTTGTCTTTCTGTTACAATAAATATACAATAAATTACATATAAATGCAAGTCGTGCATACATATCAAAAGATCTGTGACTATGCAAAAAGATTGCCCTTTCTAACCTGAAACTAGTAATATATCGAAGCTTGCAAAACTGACAGCGCGCAGCAGTTCTATAATCTATGCACTGGCCAATGGAATCGTTGGCGGCCATTAAATTATTTGTGGACGCGTTGTACCTGGTCAAAATAAAAGAGCTTGAAAAATATTTATGACTTTTATTTATTTCCTGCGTTTGTATCCTCTTTATTGTAGATAATAAAGAAAGAAAGAAAAATAATTACTAATCTAACACGATTCCCGTGACGTTGCTTATCCAAGGTAGATGACGTTGAACTCTCGTAAACACTGAAGGTAAATTGTTATTGCATCCACTAGCATCGATGAATGTCGCAACTCCAATCTGTAATATAATATAATATATGTATAGACTATATATTATATAGAAAAATTATCTTCCGCAATAAAGGACTCAAGAATACCTATATATTATGTATTTTAGCGCCAAAATATAAACTAATTTAAATGACAAAAATAATCCCTATTTCCTACCCATTATTTTTAAACCTTGCAACACTGCAACGGCCGCTGTAGGCATATTGGACTACGGCGCCATCTTGTTCGTTTCATATCGTACCAAATCGTTCCGGTTCGAATCACCGCACAAGCAACAACAAGAACACGCAACGTGTTCTCAACAATTTTAATAACATCCAGACAATTAAGTTGTTTGTAATAACAACCAAAGGGCGCGCGCCCCCGCGAGTGTTGAAGACGAGAAAAGTGACTGTGCAAGGACTGAGTGCTGCAGGAGAAGATTTGCAGGTATTGTGTCCCTTCTTCCTATCCAGTGGCGGCGTAAGGCGTGGGCGACGTGGGCCACCGCCTACGGCCTCGCGACCCAGAGGGCCTCGCGCCCTGAAAATTACGCCGCCACTGTTCCTATCCATTCCCGTCCTGTCCTTCATCCTTCGCCCTTGTTTCCACACACTCCGCATACAGTCCATTTTTTAAAATTAGAAGATAATATAATATCAGAAAAGGGCTTACTAAAATGTCTTCTTCGGTAACATGATATTCTATTGTGAGTGGACCCCCGTTGTCTCCCTGAAAATGTAATCGAAAATTTTAAACAATATTATCAAACATCAATCTCTATAGCGGTTGGAAGTTTAATTTTTCTGTCTACCCTTATTGTTTGAAATAATAGAAACTTGTAAACGAAACATAGCATTACATTGCCTTTACTCTTTAGGGTCTTTACACTTTTATGAGTCTACTTTTTTGCAAGTATTCTGCCGTCATAAAGTTATCTATATAATTCGAATCAGCAAATACTTATTATACATTACTTTTTTTCTCTGATTCAAACTTAACTTAGAAACACAGTATTGCAATCGGCATATCACTGCATATTATAAAACAGTCATTAGCTGCGTCTATCTGTCTGTATGTTCGTGATAAACTCAAAAACTACTGAACGGATTTTCATTCGGTTTCTTCCAATAGATAGAGTAATTTATGAGTGATCACAAAAAATATACGCGCGCGAATTCGACCTTACGACGGACAAAACATGTAGGCATAATATGCTCTACAACCCGTACGAAATGGCGCTATTGGAATGTAATATTATGTAAATTATATACCGCTCGTAAAATTTACCTTGCAAGTGCCAGATGATGAGCTGAGCCCGCACACAATGTTGGGAGGGAGCTGGTTGAACAAAGTAGAGTTACAGAATTCGTTTGTTATCACCGTCATCGTCTTCTGTCGAAGAGTCGGGGATATGAATGTTACCTCTGCAATAATTGTTCTCTGTTTCTATTCGGGATTTTTTATAAAAAATAGATACTGATATTATCCGCCTCCGTGGCTCAGTCACCGGTGGCCCTGGGTTCGAATCAGTGGCGTAGTTAGGTGGAGAACGGCCCCGGTGCAAAGAAATAATCGCAATCATAATATTGTCTTTTATTAACGCGAGTATCACACATTTAAATAAAATACTGTATACCGGATTAAAACGCGATTTATTATTTAAATTATTTATCCCGACGTTTCGGATGCTTTTCAGCAACCGTGGTCGCGGGAGACAGTGTCGCGGGGATAAATAATTTAAATAATAAATCGCGTTTTAATCCGGTATACAGTATTTTATTTAAATAATCGCAATCCCCTCCGACAATTTTTTCCAGTAACTACACAAAATTAATTGCAAATGATTACTAATCAAGGGCGTATGGAAGCGGCGTTATAAATTCTCATTCAAAATCTTGAAAAAAATTAAAATTCTTCTGAGAATTTTTCTAGCTTCAAGAGCTGCCTCTCCCTCTTTCCAAAGCTCAGGGGGCCCTCTCAGCTTCAGGCTAGGCTCCAGCCCTAGTGCACTGCACCACTTTGCCCTATGATAGCTATGCCACTGGTTCGAATCCCGGGGAAACAAGATTTAAAAAAAGTCGGTCGGGCAGGGCATAGAAGGTGGATCACCTACTTGCCTGTAAAGATAAATGATCGGTGAAACAAACACAGAAATGGGTCAGCCCCATGCCCCACTAGGGGACTCGGGAATTCACTTTTATACTTTGATATTAGATAAGACAAACGAATAATCTGTTTGTATTAGATACAACAAGTGTAAATTCGCTTTATAAATCTTATTTTTTATAGAGGGGGAAGCTCCTTATTTCCACAGGACGAGAAGAAAAACCTTTACATGAAAGGTTTACCTTCTCGTCCACCTCCCAGTGGGGTCGAGCATTGTTTGCTTGTCAGACAGCCTTATGACCCCTACCTATTAAACCCCCTCTTGACACAAATATTTAGCCGGCGAAAACTCTATTTAACCTTGTTAACTGTGATCATTTTCTATCGCGACCTTTTTGTTTTAAATTTTATATGAGAATTGTACCTACTTAATAATAATAAATACCTGGAGCAGCGATACCCCATCCAGAGGCGATGCTGGCCGCGCCAGCGAAGTTATTGTCCGATATAGCCAGGTAAGGTAGGCGTATAACTTTAATGGTATCTAAAAGAAGTTAATTTATACTGACAGACTTACAATACAAATATTTTTACACAATATTAAGAAAATCATATAATAAGCTACTAAAATTTAGTTTCAGTATTTAATGATGATTAATATTTTTTATTCAAAAAGTGATACGGTTGCAACAAAACGTCTAGCGTCTATACTACATATAACAACATGACACTGAGATCTCGTTATTTTGCTATTTCACATGCTACACTTTACAACTTAACATTAGAAAGGCTTTCTAGATAGACCTAGAAGTAGTCTAGAAGAGATCGCTAAGAGCGATAAGGCCGCCTATTGTACTGTTTATATTTAAGTTATATTTTCTAAGAATTTTATTATTGTTATATTTATATATCCAAGTACAATAAAGAGTTCTAAATAAATAAATAAATAATAGTCTACCTATAGTATTTATAAAGAATCCTTACCCGTGATCTGCACGACATTGGCGAGTCTTAAAAGTGCAATATCGTTGGAGAAACTTATTGCATCCCATTCAGGATGGATCACAATTTCTTCCACGTTCAGGATGCGACGGCCGTTCTCATATCGGTCGTATAGTGAATACGCGCCTAAGATCGCCTAGTTCAAAAATCATTATTAATATAAAATTTTAATACAGCTAAAAATACACTGAGATATAAATTAAAATCAAATATATGATTATAAAAGTTCAAAATGTTATTGCCTTGGAGGCAAAGCCAATTTGATAGAACTCATGAATTTATTAGTGCCATTTTGGCATTATCAGTGTTTAATTTGGAAATTAGTTTAAATTAGTATTTAATAGGATCAAGTAGTAAAAAAAATACATTTTAACCAGAATATTTTATATATTTAACTAGCGGACCCGACAGACGTTGTCCTGTCTACACGTCTTTAATTTGAAAATTTCAAACTTTTTTGTGAATCTAAACCATTCCCAGATCCCCTTGAACACACACAAAAAAATTCATCAAAATCGGTCCAGTCGTTTGAGAGAAGTTCAGTGACATACACACTCAAAGAAGAATTATATATATAAAGATTAGGAACGAATAAGTACCTGAACATTGTCTACTTTCTGATCATCATGGAAGCAGCAATGAGCGGCTGTAATGACCCACTGCGGGTCTATCAGAGAACCACCGCAGAAACCCAGTTGACCGGTAGTTCCAACGCGCAGGTACAACGCTACCTTGATGTTAAAATATAAAAAAATACAAATAACCTCACCTTTTTTATATTAATTGTTCAATACAGTAAAGTACTTTGTGATAACTATTCAATTATTGTACTCGTATATACGAATAGATGTCAGAAAACAAAATATTTGATTTCAATATCAAACATCACATTTACATGTACATATATGTTCAAAATAAATCCCTTGAATTTGATTTACCTAGTTAACATAATTAGCTACTATAAACCTCTAGCAAAATAACAATAAAACAAATAAATTTTTCCCGGGGAAAAAATAAAATAAAATGTTTCAGTCGGACAAGGCTTAGGAAAGTGATCACCGTTGTCTGTATCACTGGTCATTTATCTTTATTTTACTGTAAAGAAAAAGTATCAGTGAAACAGACACAGTGCGTCCCATGTCCCGCTAAAAGGTTTCAGGAATTCATATTGAAATATCAAAAAATACAGTCGAAGGTGCATCGAATATTTAAGATAAAAACAACATGGTAAATTTTTATTTCTTGACACAAACATTAATTGTTTTATAGTACAAGAATCGAATTTGCGATAATACCTCTATTGTTATTGCAAACTTAAACGTCATATCAGTAATTATTCGGTTAAAATACTTGAGATAAAATTTATTATTATTTCAGCATGATATCCGTTCTAAATATTCAGCTACATACCTGGAAAGGCCTCGAATTTCGTTCACTTTGTTCGCCACCCATTATCCTTGTACTAATTGAAGAGGAACTTATTGTGAAAAGTCCTAGTATTAACAAAAACCCCCACATTTTCACTTCAAATGGCACTTTTGATAGTGTTGTTAGATTTCAACTGTGTGAAAGTATACTTTTTATTTATCTCAATATCAGATGAACTTATCTATTTTTATCTTGACGGGAAATATAATATGATGTGACCCAATAAGTATCATCGCAGAAATTACTTCAAGTACATATTTTGATAAGGAATTAATACAAAAAATATTTTTTGAGATTACTTTGAACCGAAAAAAGAATTTAAACGCGATCTTTTCTGTTAAGCAACCAAAAATAAAATGTTACTTTATACTGAAAATAATATTTTATATATCACCTATTAGATTTGATCGCTTTCGTTGCGTTGCTTTTCGCCGGGTTCGAGTCACGGGAAAATCAAATAAAAACATATAATAGATTCAATAGGGTATAGAAGACCCGAGTAGTCTTTATTCTACTCATTTTTTCTTAATATCATGTAATATAATACTAGCTATACCCGGCATGCTTTGCAATGCCAGGTTTTTTTTTTTTGGGCCAGGAACCTTCGCCAGCATATGTAAAACGACTCACCAAAGTTTCGTAATAATCGGATGAATAGTTACGAGTGCATAGAGGACAAACATACATTGACCTTATGTTTTTTTTTACAGATGTAATTTATTAAAAAAAATACAATAAAACACCAAACTATTTGAAAACATCGTTTATTATATTTCCTCAAAAAAGTAAAATTTAAAAATAAAATATTTAAACGTAGTAATACATGCGACGGTGCGTCGGGCGACGCGCGCGCACGCCATCTATACAATATTACGTAAAGAACTAAAAATGTGTGATCGTAACATCTAATTATAGGGTGAAAATACGTATCATTATCATAAGGAAGAAATTACAATTTGTGAAATAATGGCAGTTTAATAATCATTAAGAAATAATACGTTACTCTTAGAAGCACATGAGGCGAAGCATACTTACAAGTTAACTATAAGACAACACCCCGACGTCGCTCACCCTTCGCTCGACTAACCTAGTCTATATGAAATAAATCTATTATGAAACCGATATAAATATTTGCGGCCAGCTTGTCAACGACGTCGGTGTGTTCAAAGAAGACACTTTATTATTGAAAATTATTCCTAACAGGGACTGAATACCGGTTAATTTACTATGGGAGTTATACCGGTATAATAAAGGTTTTTGTTGATATTCTTTCGTTTTTCTTCATATTTACTGAAAAAAGTAAGTTAGCGTTACTCTTTAAAACTAATATCATGGTATCTTAGTAAGACACGTATTTTGTAAAATAAAAATTAACCGGTTTCAGTCCCTGATTCCTAACACTTAGATCGCTCACGTATCACGCTATATTAGCGTTTCCGTCTAGCTGTCAAATGATAAAACGACGTCACTGGTAAAGGATTACTGATAAATGCGGTTACAATCCATTCTAGCTATAGTCAAATGCGATTTCATTCCGTCATTGATAAATAATTATTGGTCAGTTATTCTAATAAAAATCTAGAATTTTCAGTTAGCTGATAATTTAATCGAACGACATACATTTCTAGTTCAAATGAATATACATTTATATATTAAATTTTAATATAATATCGATATATAAATAAATTATATATATATATTTATCATCTGAGTTTTACACTAGAGGTCGTCTATGAATAAATATACGTCGTATTTAGAATTTTTATAACATGTCTCATTTAAAATAGTTAAATTCACAACAATTACACGAAAGGGGGGTGGGATCATGCATACTCGGATCTCGATCGTTCGGCGCCGAACCGAACAATAAATACCAGACGAAGGCAAACAATTCAAACACTCAAATACCGAACAGTCTTAAATAACGTATTTTTGTACGCAACAAAATAATAACAATTTGTATGACAGCCGTCTTGGGGCCACTCGACACGATTTCTTCATTAGCAAAGCTTACTGCAGCAAGCGTCGTGAGAAATATGCAACGTCCCGGATGCGTACGCGGGCGTGCGGGCGTGCGGGCGTGGTCACGGACGTGGTCACGGGCGTGGCCGCGTGCCCGCACTGAGTACGGGGGGACGAGTGCGTAATGAGAAACAAGTGATGCTGGCTACGGGCGGCTGTCTGATGCTCCGACACTGCTTAGCTGTTAAACAAACATATATTATTTTAACAACGAATTCATTTATGATTTTTATAATCTACTAATATAATATTATAAAGAGGAAAGATTTGTTTGTGACGATTTAACTCAAAAACTACTTTCACCAATAGAAAGTTACATTATCAACGATTAAAATAGGATTTTTTTTCTTCTTTTATGTCAGATATCGACAGACGAGCACTTGATGGTAGGTGATACCTCAACCACAGAACATCAGTCAATGATGCGCTGTCGACCTAATTTTTACTTCGAGCATTGGGAAATCCATAGACTGAAACCGAAACGCGCAATATGCACTTCACGGCTTTTCCATCTATGAACGGTGGTTCGTTACCCGGTCGGTATTTAGATATTCCTCCCACCCGATCAATGCCCGAATTTACCAGACGTGGGGAAAACATGCTTACAGAAAATTATAAGCATGTGCTCCCGGTGGGATTCGACCCACGACCCATCGTTGCGCACGGCAGGTGTTCTACCGAGCGCGCCAACGAGCCCGTCAGATTTTATTTTAGTACTACATTGCACCCGTGCGAAGCCGATACAGATCGCTATAATATATAAATTCCCGCCCATGCTCGATTAATTTTAAGTTATAAAAAACATCAACCAATTAATATATAGACAACTCATTTAATCGTTTTCATTTCCCAAAAAGTTAGGCCACGGCTTTATAAGTCGCAAACAATTGTATAACATATTTAATATTTTAGAGAAACAAAGTTAATCTTAAATCTATGTCAGAATAAAGCAGCATGCAAACATATTATACACATCGCATACAAAGACAAACCATATAGTTGTTTAAAAACATCAAAACGTTTAAAGCCAAAGAAGCTGAATGTTGGTTCTATTACAATTATTTGTTAAATAGTGTTATGTGCTATAGTCCGCGCGGAAGTGCTAGTCTCCGCCTGAGGTATGTGAGCGGTGAGACGGGGGAGGGCGCGTATTTTCAAGACACGCTCGAGATATATGAGAACAGATAAATCTCCGGATAACTATGTTAGAAACTGTCTTAATTAATGTTACGGGTAAATTATAAAATTATATTTTCTATTTCCGGGCTAAGCAATGCACACACTTAAAAGTGTTAATTTAATTTTATTATTAACGGTACAAAACAGTTTTAAAAACAAATTAACATTTTTCAATAAGTATTCAGGTTTCCGTGAAGATGAAAAGTTTGTAATTTCCGATGTTTGCAGACTCGAATTTCATTTTCTAAATAACATTTTCACTTGTCGTGGTATTGGCGGACCCATCATATGATATTTAACCCATGTGTGTTTGGAATAAACTGACGCGAACAAATAAGTCGTGTAACCGTTGCGGCGGTCGACGGCAGACTGAGTCAGCTTGACGTGTGTAAATACCCCCCGCCCTGCCGCTCACATACCGCAGGAGGAGACTAGCACTTGCGCGTACACTATAGGAGCATATTTACGTATATCGTGAACCTGATGACTTCTGGACTGCAAATACTCAAAGGATAGATTTTAAGCTTGTGAGGGTCATGCACAGTGCCTCTATATCAAGAACCAAGTTATACTTATTTCATTAAAAAATAGTGAATGTTATTGCACTTTTTGTCATAAACCTCCTCATATAGTTTTCAAATAGTAATCTCGTCTCGATTATATATAAAGATTACTTTTTTCTAGAGTTTTCTGCCCCACGATATTTAATGGCTTGTTCGCACTACTAGCTACAACATACCTACCTACTTAGTAATTTAGTGACTAAAGTACAAGCTTCTACAAAAAAGCCGTTCGCAGTACAGTACATAAATGGATATTTATCAGAAGAACATACTGCAACGTAATAAACTACAATAAATAAGCTGATAAATCTTATGGTTATAGCTATTTAAGAAGACCACGTCTTTCGAAATTGTCGAAGAAGAAATTGGTGTGACGAAGAAAAAAAATGTTTTTTTTGGGTGCGGAAATGGATAGCAGAGAGCATTATCAGCTCAAATTAAGTTTAATTAATAACTTGTGTTGTGGATATTAGGTAACGAATAAATAGACGTAAGAAATATATTAACTTCAACGAAACGACACTATCGCTCGCGGCAACTAATGAACTAGACTCAAACGATGCGTTCAGACTTTACTAGCGGTGAGCGAGTGAGTGGCGCGTGGTGGCGCTACTCACCCGATGAAAATTGAACAAAATGGATCGACTCGACTAAATCTAACATTTATAAAACAAAGTCGGGTTAGTTACACCATTTTAAACTCAAGAATGGGTGCACCGATTTTAACGATATCTTATTTTTGGATTCGTCTATGTCTCGAATAACAGAATAACTATTAAAATATCGGAAAAAATCAAGTAAAATATATATGCAAAAATCATTCGCAATTGAAAGCTTTTTTGTAATAATTGATGTCCACTGCAAATCTGTATTATAAAATTGGGAAAATAGCATATTCAAATCTAGAAATACTTTTTTATTTTGAAGTCAACATTCTGACAGAACAACGTCTGTCGGATCCGCTAGTTACTTACTAATCGATTAAATTTTAATTGTTCAGTCACGATTTGCCACTAAACAGTCGACTAAATGACTAGCCTAGTGCGAACAAGCCTTGAATATCAGTGTGCCTATCCACGAATGTGAGTGTGCGTCCGCCCCGAAGCGCATCGCGGCCGCCGAGTCACAAGTGTACCGAGACAGCGTGAGGCATGCTACGGCGAGAGGAGGTAGGAGAGCGTGGCCACTGACTTCTTCTTGAGCGTGAAGAAGGAGCGCCGCTTGGGCTCGGCGTGGGTCGGCGCGGGCAGCGTGTGCGAGCGCGGCGCGGGCGCGGCCGTGCGCGCGCGCAGCGCCTCCACCCAGCCCGCCATCTCCGCCTCGTCGTGCGCCTGCAGCAGGAACTCCGCGCCGTTCGACAGTCTGCAACGTTATTATCATCAATATATATGTATAATAAAACTGTTGAGGTTGAATGTCTGTACGTAGAAAAAAAATGTTAAAAATCGCGTAAGAAGAGAAACAGAACAAACCCAAATTTTCTTTTAACTTTTTATTTCTCTGTTTAACTGTTTGTACGGGCTAATCTTCGAAGATACTGAACCGATTTTCATGCAATTTTATTAACACAAATACTAAGCAAACCCCGGGACAACGTATAGGCTTTGTTTCATCGAAATCAGTTGTCGGAAAGAAAAGTTATCATCATTTAAAGATTATTTTATTATATCAACACATTGCAATGCAAACTGACTCGCGTCGAACTTTTTCGAATTGTCAGATGTTAATAACAGTTACATATTATGTAAAGGAAATAGTTTTAACATTTCGCCGCTTTCAATATTATGTATTCGTTGAATAGTAGATATGAATATATCATACGAAGAAACCTTGCTCAAAACCTCAGCCACGGCTGTGTCACCGATAATCCTGACTCGGTGACCCATTTCCTGCACTGCACAGGAACTCTCTAATGTTAAACATAATTACTGTACTTTATTTTATTTTTTTAAGTGTATCCTGTGAGTGTTTTGTGAAATAAATGTTTTTCTTTCTTTCTGTTGCTATCCGCAGCGTTACCTGAGCCGGAAGACGTGCTTCTTCTTGGTGTAGTTGGCGGCCTGCTCGACGACGGCGCCGTTCAGGTCGAGGGGCGGCTCCCCGCGCCAGGGCTGCTCGGGCGCCGCCTTGTACGCCTTCGCGTCCTTGTAGAACGACATGCGGCCGTCCTTCGCCACCACGTACACCTTGTCCCACGATCTGAACACATACATACATTATAAATATCTATTTTTTTATAGAATAGGGGGCAAACGGGCAGGTAGCTACCCTACCGTCGCGTTCCAAATATTCACAAAAGTTAGGTTGGCACGCTATTTTTACTACATTACAGGACCGCGCGGGTCAGCTAATTCATCTAAATGTAGTAAAAAACGGACCGTCGGCCTTCAGCGGCAAGTCGAATTGAGGCGTGTCGTGTCGGTCACCGTTGTCCGACATGGCGACTAACGTGTTAAGGAACGTATAGGCTCTTTTCTTGAATGTTCCAAAGTCGTATCAGTTCGGAAAAACCGCCGGCGAAAGCGTAATAAATGCTATAGAAATTGCAGAGCGAGAAAACGCCTTTCATGACTCGTCAGTTTCCGTTTAGTGACGGTTTGATTTTCAAAGTGCGATATGCTACGATCCTTGCATACCCCATTCACTGCTTCCACTATCATCAACGCTATTATACACGCTCATCGGTTTCGAGTACTTTTGACTTGGCCTTTTTGAAGAACGTTCCCGATCTGATCAAAGTACGTTCGCCCAGGCCGACCACTCGACTCTTTTACTCACACTAGATTAATTAATTTGTTTCCCTTCATTTATCCATCAATTCTAGTGTTCTGAAAACATCATTGTTTGTGTTCGTTATCATTTAACGAGATTACTATCCTAATGCATCGTATGCTGAAAGCTCAGAGACTGAATCCGAGAAAGAATATATTGGAAATTGGAGATACAGCAGTAAATGTGACAGAAAAATTGAGGCCAATTGAGAACTACTACTGTTTTATTATGAGGGTGCTAAGTAAAAATAGCCGTATTATGGCACTGTATGTATAAATTTTAGAGCACCCAATACCTTTGTTTTTTTTCAAAATAGTAAACATACACGATACCCTTAAAGAAAACTTAGAACATCACTATAAGTGTAAAGGACGATTCATCTCACCTGTTGGAAGCACGTTTGGCAGCCGACTCCCACTCGTGCTTACGGACCAACATGCCCTCAACGCCTTCGTCCTCGCCTCCTGGACTAGCGCCCTCTGCACATCATCACATCAAGTATTATGGAAATGTTTAACAGCTTATAAAACCCTGAAATTTTCTAAACAATAATCGTCAATATGTTTTCAGTTTTGGTTTAAAATTGGTGTCATGAAAACATAATGACCATGACTAACCACCGCACTCATAGTCGTCAAAATAATGCTTAAAGTTGCTATCTCTGTTCATTGAATAACGATGAAAAGAGACATGTATAATTAAGTAAGCGACTATGAAAACGGCGGGACTTAATACTATGTCTAATGCTAAAGATCACGTATGGTTTGATACGACACTATGAATGTGAACCTACTCAAATAAAAGTCTGTTTTCTGGATATTATTTAATTACAGTATACACGAAGAGTAAATATTCGAATTGCATGCGCTCGACAAACAAAACAGCACACAAAGCATTCGTTGCAGACACTGATATACATAACAATACGTCGTTAATGCACTGTTGTGGATGAACACTGACTTTTTTAAATCATCATGAAGATGATAGAGACCATCTTCATAGTTAACTTATACTTCTTAGGAAATTATACTTCATGTGACGAGACTTTTTAGGTAGTTAGTTTCATCCAACACAGTCAACACTACAACGGGTACCTTCATCATCGCTGTGGTGAGTTCCAGTGAGAAGTTTCTTAGCGGCTTTCCAACGGAAGCTTCGGAACGGCGACTTGCTGCGCGACCGAGACTTCACCTTACCGGAAGTCGACGGCGTGGCCGGTGTCGAACTCGTTCCGGGAGCTATGCCGGTGATGAGGAAGGGCGGGGAGAAACGGGACAGCAGTAACAGATTTTTGGACGGAAAATCGGATAGATGGTAATGATTACAAAGAATTTGGTGCAAAGAACGATTTTAAAGAAGTTGCAGAAGGTAGAAGAATGATCGATATCAAGGACAAGGAATAAATGGGTATGATGAAGGAGGGGGAAAAAAACAAAAACAAAACGTAATTCAAAGCAACATAAAAACAAAACTGCGTCGCAGCAAAGTAAAACAAAAGCAATTACATGCTCACTAAGTGAGAATGTTTAAAATTAACAAATACACCAGTTTACACCAGAAAACACAGATTATGTTAGTGTGGATTCATGCTCTAATTGGACGTATATCCATGAAAAGGATCTAACCCACACAGCTAGTTTTAACATATTCAAGTTTTTTAAATTAAATATCCCGTCAAACAAGTGGGGCGGTACAAAATGCAAACATTTGGCTTCTACATTTTGCTAAGGCTGTTTTCGTAATGTGTATTTGACATTAGGGCCTTTTTGGTATACTTAAGTCATTTTGAGCAAAGTTGTGGATTGGATCCTTTTCATGGATAGCCAATTAAGATTCATTAGTCATCACTTTCTACTTTTATTAATAACTAATTAATTACTACCATTTAATGTTGTTTCTACGTTCATTATTGATTCAAACATCTGAGATGAGTATAAAAACTATCTCGATAGTGAAATTAAAATTTAAAAAAAAACTTATGATCTAACATCACAGATATTAAGACTAATTTATCGAGAAATATATTATTAGGGACACTTACAAGATTATAATTTAAGATGTATTATATGATTCTTTGTTTGTAAGATTCCGAATCGACGTTAGATTTGAAAAACGAAATTAAATATTCTTTTGAGTAAAAATTTTAAAAATTGTACTTATATCAATATGTTCCAATCGTTTCAATCTGCAATAACAACAACCAACCGCTCCATTATATGTAATTTGAATCAATAAAAGAACGGCTCAGTTAATTCAGACTACGTGTTATACTCACTGGAGAGGCGTGCGGGTTTAACGGGTGTCTGTTTCGACGTGGACGGGCGGGGCGGAGTCTCCAGCCGGTCCGCGGGGAGCGCGGGCGAGGGCTCGGGGGCGGGGGTTGGGCTAGGCGCCTCTGCATGCGTACATCTACGTGCTAGTTACGTCTACGCTACGTGCATACATGCGACGTTATGCCGAACATGCGCATTATTACGTATGTGTTTACTTTCATTCCTTTCCAATAATATATTGTATAAAATCTTTGTTTTAGATATTATATTGTTTACGTCTTCGGAATCAGTTCACACATATGTAATAAAATATATAATAATCGTGCTTAACACATAATAATAATATTAATATATTTTCCTACTCCCTGCCTAACGTAAATACTCATATTTTGTAAATTAAGATAGGATTTTAAACCATATTAAAATAGACATACAGCATTATAAATGATTATATTAAGCAATATAAGTATAAGCAGTAATATATTTTGTTCCAACAAAAAGTTTAATATATGATAACATAAATAGCAGCTAAAAAAGGCGGTGCATATAATAAAATAGCGAAAGTAGATGCAGATACAAAATATATGATACCTACCTTATTGAAGACAGCTTCGATAGTTGATAGACACAGCACAATAAGGTATTTAGCTAATTAAACAATTTAGATATGAAAAGATAGAAGGGCAGAAAGAGTATCAAACCATCACCGTGATTAGCGTGAACAATGAGGAGTAGAATATATGACATATGTAAGTTGCATGATGTATGGACGCTTTTTACTATTTATATCAATATTAAAACAATTATTATGTACCTTTCACATACATCATTACAACTCTTACGTGAAGAAAGTATAAATCAAGTGAATGCGATAAACGTCACAGTAAAACTTCTATTAATAAAAGAGATTCGAATACTGTGCATAGGAATGTATATAATAAATACCGTAGGGCGAAGCAGTTGTGCGTTATTTGAATACCTTACATAAAATACGTCATAATTACAATACGATGAAAAGAGTCTGTATATAGAACACTTCAAATATACGATACTGTGCAGTACTAAACAATATTGTGCCACTAACTCCACCCCAACTACAGGACCGAACTACCCCGACTGCGTTATTAGAGCGCACTATAAGGGCCGACCCTCAATATAGTGCCGTTCACGGTTCATTGTCGGTCTGATCTCGATCTGATATAATATTATCAAGAAATATGTGTGTGCATTAATACTATACGTAACAGTCAAGTTTCGCTCGAATCCCGTTATGATGAGTTTCGAAGAAACTTTGTTTGAGAGAGATCGAACTTATCACATGTTTTTCGTCATCGTTAATAAAAAGGGGATTTAGAGTGTAATATTCTTCTTTCTTTTTTCATCCACATTCTTATCATTTCTTTATGTTTTCTTCTAATCTTGATTCTTCATCAATAATAAGAGCTATAATAGCTAAATTTTCAATCGAAGAGTTCAAAGACATTTTTTAACCGTAAATAGGTACTACAATATTTTTATAATGTTAATAACTATTTTACGATCAAAATACATCGAACTTTGATTATTATTGACGACTCAAGACTGAATCGTAAACTGAGTCAGATTGTATAATGTGAACATTATACGATTTTACCAAACCGTGATCGGACTGAAAACGAACTATGAACGGCATTATAGTGAGGATCGGCGATAATCCCTCCAAATTGTGGAGGTATCTAGGAAGCTCATGCGTAAACTAGACCGCGCGTGTGTCGGTAGTAAAGCGCTCGTTACCTGGCTGGGAATGCGGTCGCTCTTGGGCCTTCTCAGCCGCTTTAGTGGATGTTCTCCTTACGACTACGCGTGTGCATGTGTGGACAACACATTTTTAAGTAACGGCCTCATGGTTTACGCATAACCCGGCTGGCGAAATTGAAATGTTCTAGGATATTTGTCCTAACCAAACAACGCGACGAAATGATTAGAAAGTGAAACACGCCCCGGCTTCGCACGGGTGCAATGCAAATGTAGTTTTTTCAATAAAAATTACTCGTTGTCGTCTAATGTTTTTCTATTGGTTAAATAATTTTAAAAAGCGGTTCAGGTTATCTGGATTTCTCTGATCGGATCGGATCGGATCTCTGGAGATTACCCCCTACAACCCCACAAACTTTATCTCTTTATAGATAAGATTTAATTTTTATGATCATAAATACAATTTCTATCAAAGAATACTTTTTATTATAAAAGCATAGACAAATTACTTTAATTTACGTTCGAAATCGTTTTTCAGTCGACTATTATCTAAACATTTCAATTTCGCCTGCAAGTCGAGTAAGCGAATGGAACAAAGTAATAAACTTGACACGTAAAGCTGCAAGCGACGCCATTCTCTGGGCTAGATCGCAGTGCAAACGTGCTAAGTTGTATGAATCAAATTATTCCCTCATATCGTATCGTATAATCAGTGTTATTGGTCTCGGAAGCATTCCACCAGTTACTCGGTGAAAGTTAGTAGGTTCGTTCCGTACCCCTTGTAGTAGATATAGTCGAAAATATAACTACATACTAGGGGCATCAATAGATAGATAGATGTCGTTGTGCGGATAGATCACATGCGTGCTTAGAATGCAATCCGTGATTTTGTGTTAATTTTTTAAACATGTGTTTTCTTTTTAATATCTGACTGTATTTTTTTCTCCATAATAACTATTGTCTAATTTTAACTGTATTAATATTTATAAACTGAATTATTTGATATCTTAGGCTATTATAATTTTTAGTCGTTATTGATGTAAATTTTGTGGGTTGAATATATTTTGCTGCATTTTTTAAATACAAAAATATTATCAACCCAAAAAAAATGCAAACCTTTGTATACCGCTGACTGACTATATCATATATCCCTTAGAAGTCAAAACAATAAAAGCCGACTTTATACAATTGGGATGTAAAGGGTTCAAAATTACTACCATAACAATAAAGACAAACAAATCCTTTAAAATCTTGTGAAAACTAAAGTTTTGTGCCTTATAAAAAATTACCATTCAACATAACAGTATATGAAACTTTCAAACATTCGATTCGCTTACGGATATATCAGAGAGCGGTAGGAGTACATACATAGGTCGATGTGGATAAAGGTGCACGCCCACTTACCGGGTTGGTCCGGCTCGGGCGAGGCGGCGCGGTCGACCGCGTCCTGAGCAGCAGCAGCGGCCGCCGCGGCTTCCGCTGCTTCCCGCTCCTGTCGCTCGCGTTCCGCTGCTGCTGCCGCCTCTTCACGACGTTTTATTTCTTTCACCTCGAACTGTAATATACCATATTGAGTGAGTACCTTTATTTGCGCAAAACAACATGTTTGAGCTGAAATGCTATTGGTGTTAGAATGAATGGGCTCAGCCATGAGCCATCCGAGCTTTAATTAGTCAAATCGCACATAATATATTGGAAATAACAATAGGCTTATTTGTAAATTGATTAAGGCCGTAATAATATTTTGTAACTATAAAATATTCTGTAAGGATTTTCACCGACGCTAGATGATCTACATATATACGTAAAAATCAATGGATGTTTGTCCACTGCATAGCTTAAACTATTTATTAGATTATGATGAAACTTTGGGGAGTTGTTACATACATGCATACGCCCGCGAATGTTCCTGGCCGAAAAAATAAAAAGAACTCGCGCTGCAGAACATCAAGTTTTATACCGTCCCCTTTAGGTGACATTGTAACGCATGCCTTGGTATAGCTAATAAATTAAAAAAAAATGGATATTGGTATAAAAAGGCATATTCTATATTATTATGAAGATACATATATAGAAAGAAGCAAAGCACAACAGAGCTTTAGCGCATGCGTAAACCAACAAGCGCACTTACACCGTACATATAGTTATAATACCATATATCGTTCGAGGAAAGGAAATCTTCAGCTTGTGATAGCAAGAAGAGAGAATTACACAGAGTTAATGCTTTAGTACTCGTCAAGCCTTTGTACTTAGATTCACTGTCTGAAGATTTTCTCATAGACAACCTTCGTAGGACATTCTTTATACCTTTCCCATTTTTATTATCCACATTGTTGGTATTTTCACTATGTGCATTTCCCGATGTAGATGGAGTGACATCAGGCTTAAGCGACGAAATATTTGGAACAACGTTTAACAAAGCCAGTCTTTCCCAAAGTATAAAATCAATGCAAGACAGTTTTGTATTTGAATGCAAATTATCATTGTATCCAGAGGAAAGATTTATTGCATCAGAATGTGATCGATCCAAAGGCAATTTCGGTGACTTAGGAGGACTGCTATTTTCTGATATAGTTGATAGACTATTATTTGAGACCATGCTCCACACATTGGTATAATTCTTAACTTCTTTCTTTTGAGAATAGTTTATGTTGAGGTTCCTAGGCTGATATTCATCTGGGTGCTTATGATAATCCGTCCTCAATATGACTTCATTATCAACTTCTTCACTATCATTGGTATCAGGCAAAAGATTTTGGAGTTTATGTCGGGAAATAGGGGCCGAATGATAAGTGAAAGATTCATCGCACTTTTCCTCAGATTGTTTATGTTGCGACAGATTTTCTGCATTCAGTTGAAGCTAATATAGGAAAAAGTGATTAAAATAAAACCTATGATAAAGAATGAATCAATATAGCAATCTTGAAAAACCAATGCAAAAAATTTAACTGAAAATAAGCTCGACTTAAGCTTCAAGCGCATGCATATATAACAACTACACTTACACCATCCAAATAGTCATAGTACCATGCACCGGCTGGGAAAAGGAGACTACGGGTTTGTGATAGCAAGAGGAGAGAAGAGGAAAGAGGAACGGACTTTACTTCCTTGCCTAAATCATTGATAGCTTTATTACTACTCGTCAGACCCGGTAGCGACAGCACGGCAACATCGCTCTTATTCTCATTGTTAGAAGATCGTTTTCTCAGTAATAGTCTGCGTATTAGATTCTTTATGCTTCCTGATATGGAGGAAATACTTTTACGTTTGAGTAATGAAACATTTGGAAAAACGTTGAGATAAGCTAGTCTTTCCCACAGTATAAAATCGATGCAGGCTAATTTCTCGTTCGGGTTTGGATTTTCATTGGTGTACTCGAAGAAAATCGAGCTGAATATTTCGGCGGCTAAAGGTGTTTTTAAGGGTGACAAAGGTGTTAAAGGCGCACTACTCGTGTCGGATCCCGTCGATAGATTGTCGTTTCCAACTACGTTCCATAAATACGAATCATTTTTAAGGATTTTCTTTTGGTAATCACCTAAGTTTCTGAGCCTATATTTTTCGGGAAGCTGAAGGTTTTCGGAATTTAAAATTATTTCATGGACAACTTGTCCTACAGGGATTTCATTTTTAGGGATAACGAGATTTTCGATATGCGGCTTTTTACGGATTTCAGGAGCGGGGTAGTAAATGAAAGAGGATTCATCACATTTTTCCCAAGGTTGTGCACTGGGCCATAGTGTCGCTGCATTCAGTTCAAGCTAGTAGTGATAAGAGATTATGATATTAAAAGAAAATTAAAAACCAAACCAAGAAAGTGCAAGTACAGGCATTTACTATGTACATTTAACACCTAAGTGAATGAAATATGATATATATTAAACCACTGAAAAACTTTCAAGGAATATGACACGTATTTTATTATACTATAGGGAAAAAGACGTATAATTTTCGCAACTGAACAATATTTAAACTATTGGTCAAATTCCTTGAAAATTTTCACAACAAGAAAATATATCGCCCATATAAGTCATAGGAAATTACATATCGCACCTAGAAAATAGAACTGACACTAAACGAAATATGTGTTATTTGGGCAATCCCGTTTAAAGTTATTTCGTATAAGTTAATGAGTTCGAAAGTTAGTGACACTTGCGCCTTCTAGCGGCATAAAGTTGAAGTTGTTTCTGCATTTTGAAGACGAACAATAATCTCACAAGATGGCGTTGTTAGTTGAACATCGTCAGTTACGGATTTTCAAGTTGCGATATATCGTCAACATAAATAGTCATAATTCGAAACAAACAAGAAAATAGATATATCGTGCATATAAAAGTCATAGGAAAATATCTTGTATTGTCCATATAAGTCATAGGAATATATTATATCATCCATATAAGTCATAGGAATATATTATACCATCCATATAATTCATAGGAATATATTATATCGTCCATATAAGTCATAGGGAACATATTATATCGTCCATATAAGTCATAGGAATATATTACATCGTCCATATAAGTCATAGGGAACATATTATATCGTCCATATAAGTCATAGGAATATATTATTGTGGCGGCGGCGGAGTCATAGGAATATATTATTGTGGCTTGTGGCGGCGTCCATGCGTCGGGTTGTCTCTCTCCCTAAAATATGGCGAGGGGGTCGATGGCTGGCCATGCGTCATACTCGTGAACGGGTGCTACTTGTGGTGACTGGTCGAACTTGAATTCGTGTATGCGGTGATATTAGTTATTTCGTCTATGTATTTGCGTGTTGTTCCCACGAGAATGTAAGTGAGTGCTCCTATTTCACCATACATTCTGCTGATAGAGGACAAATCTTTGTTTTTATTTATTTTTATTTTTTCGTTTATATATATAT
Organism: Anthocharis cardamines; assembly: GCA_905404175.1. Classification (NCBI taxonomy): domain Eukaryota; kingdom Metazoa; phylum Arthropoda; class Insecta; order Lepidoptera; family Pieridae; genus Anthocharis; species Anthocharis cardamines. Next base: position 8,349,994 of record FR989964.1, read on the forward strand.
ATTTTTCGATTATTATAGTTAATTACTTAAAGATGTCATGTGGAACATGGTGTAATGGTTGCAGCTCCTTACAAAACATTTGTAAAACAAAAACTTGGCGATTAAAATAGAGTGGCGGCGAGTTTCTTGCCAGGTCTTCTCGTCCGCTCTACGCCCTTGATTTGAGAACTGGCAGTAAATGTAAAACTAGAAGCATTTAATATGTATTTTTTATTGACGTTCATAAGTGTACATTGTGTTACCTAAATGAATAAATGATTTTTGAATTTGAATTTTGAATTTGAATTAAATCATCCATATAAGTCATAGGAACATATTATATCATCCATATAAGTCATAGGAATATATTATATCGTCCATATAAATCACGGGTATACATACGGTGGTGAGCCTCTGCAGCGCGCTGAAGCGGTCCTCCTGCGCGGCGGCCGACTTCTCGAAGGCCTCGTGCTTCTTGATGAGGCTCTCCACCTCGTCGATGGTGTGCCCCAGCTCCTGCGACATCAGGTACGGCTCCTGCGCGATCAGCCACGCCTCCGCCACGGCCGCGTCGCGCGCGAACTGGTACACCTCCAGGACTGCACGATGGGGACATTACAACCAAGTTATATTATGATGTTTTAATATTTTCTTTTATTAAAGCGAAATTCACACATTTAAATAAATGATATAGTGATAATAGATATAGCGATTTATAGATCAAAAGGTAATCGAGTAATGGTAATCGACGGGTTATGTCGAACTTCCGCAACCGGACTCCAAAAAAGTCAATAGGTCTCGGGCCTCCAAAGAGGAACTCTCGAGGTGCGTCTACGATATCTTATGTTTTTTTTTTATGTTAGATATCGACAGACAAGCATGAGGTTCACTTGATGGTAGGTGATACCTCAGCCACAGAACATCAATCAACGATGCGCTGTCGACCCCATTTTTACTTCGAGCATTCGGAAACCCATAAACTGAAACCGAAACGCGCAATGTGCACTTGACGGTGGTTTGTTACCCGGTCGAAATTTCGATATTCCTCCCACCCGATCGATGCCCGAAGTTACCAGACGTGGGGAAAACATGCTAACAGAAAATTATAAACATGTCGTCCCGGTGGGATTCACGACCCGTCGATGCGCACGGCAGGTGTTCTACCGAACGCGCCAAGGAGCCCGTCAAAACAAACGCCCGTGTGTGTGTATGTATGTATGTCTACTCACTGAGCTGCAGGTTCTCCCAGCGCTCCTCCCAGCGGCGCAGCAGCGCGTTCCGCTGGTCGGTGAGCGTGTGCAGCTTGTCGCGGATGTCGGCGGACGCGTAGTGCTGCCGCGCCAGCAGCTCGCGGCCCAGCGCTATGTGTATGTCTACTCACTGAGCTGCAGGTTCTCCCAGCGCTCCTCCCAGCGGCGCAGCAGCGCGTTCCGCTGGTCGGTGAGCGTGTGCAGCTTGTCGCGGATGTCGGCGGACGCGTAGTGCTGCCGCGCCAGCAGCTCGCGGCCCAGCGCTATGTGTATGTCTACTCACTGAGCTGCAGGTTCTCCCAGCGCTCCTCCCAGCGGCGCAGCAGCGCGTTCCGCTGGTCGGTGAGCGTGTGCAGCTTGTCGCGGATGTCGGCGGACGCGTAGTGCTGCCGCGCCAGCAGCTCGCGGCCCAGCGCTATGTGTATGTCTACTCACTGAGCTGCAGGTTCTCCCAGCGCTCCTCCCAGCGGCGCAGCAGCGCGTTCCGCTGGTCGGTGAGCGTGTGCAGCTTGTCGCGGATGTCGGCGGACGCGTAGTGCTGCCGCGCCAGCAGCTCGCGGCCCAGCGCTATGTGTATGTCTACTCACTGAGCTGCAGGTTCTCCCAGCGCTCCTCCCAGCGGCGCAGCAGCGCGTTCCGCTGGTCGGTGAGCGTGTGCAGCTTGTCGCGGATGTCGGCGGACGCGTAGTGCTGCCGCGCCAGCAGCTCGCGGCCCAGCGCTATGCACGCGGCGAAGTTCTCCTCGCGCGCCTCGATCTCCGCCTTCAGCGACTGGTGGTTGTTCATCAGCAGCTCCACGCCGCTTACGTCTCTGTGGAAATCGCTCTTCGTTTATGGTTTGAGATCTTTGTTTAATCCGAATAGATTACAAAAATCGCTTACGAGAAATAACAATATAAATTAAAATGTTCAGTCAGTTTAGCTGTTGTTATATATTGCTACTTAATACAAAATATTTAAAAAGGTAAATGTTTTGTTTTGTTTCAACAACCAAAAGGCGTAAATGCTCTTCGTATCTTAATAACACTATACTAATATTATAAAGAGGAAAGATTTGTATTGTTGTATGTTATGAATAAACTCAAAAACTACTGGACCGATTTTGAAAATTCTTTCACCAATAGAAAGCTACATTATCAGCGAGTAACATATGCTATGTTTTGTGTATAGTACATCTACATTGCACCCGTGTGACGCCGGGGCGCGTTGCTTGTAATTAATAAAGATACGGGTTAGTTAAAAAAATCAAATTTTGGAATACAAGCGATATGCAATCGGAACGCACTTGGGCTTCTCGCCGGTGTTCATGGAGCGCACGACGTCGTCCATCCAGACGGCGAGCGTGCGCACCTGGCTCAGGAACCGGTACAGCTGGTCCGCGTCGGCCAGCTTGCCGCGGCGCGCCTCGCACGCGGCCTGCAGCGCCGCCCACGCGTCCGCCACCTCGCCCGCGCGCCGCGTGATCTCCGCCGCCTTCTCGCCCGCGTACGACGCGCCCAGCCGCGAGCACTCCGCGTTTATGGCTTCCACCTGTTTATCAAGTATAGTGGTTCAGTGGAAAGCGCGATGCGATGCGTGTGTTCGAATCCCGGTAAAACACGATTTAAGAAGAAAATGTTTCGGTCTGGCAGGACACAGAAGGCTGATCACATACTACTCGTTTGTAACGAATAAACTCAAAAACTACAGGACCGATTTTAACACCCTTAGCGCCAAGCCATATGAGAGTATACTTTCATTATGTTTACCGTTTGTATCTTTTTAAAACGTCATAAAATCATATATTTTAGACCTCGCCCTTTTATCAGTTCTTTTCCGCGATCTACAGCCGTGTGACATATTTTAGATCCACAATGCTTTTTGCAATAAGGGGATGTGTATATTTTTCAATACACAACTTCTATACAAATGTGGCAGATTGTATGAAATTTCAACCGATTTCTACTTCGATCAACAATATACTAGATATCGGGTCGACGCAAAAAATCCGTGCCGGTAAATATCGGCTCACTTGAAATGTGAGAGTCTATTTTGTTTAGTTCTCTTCAAGCACGGCCAATATTAAGACGTTTCACAATGACACAGTTTGTCTTCAAATTTGCGAAAATAATTTCCGAAAAAACAATTTTACGGACGGAGTCTTATTTTTGGTTAGTACATATAAAATAAGATATATTTTAAGCTTTCAAACTAACAAATAATTGAAAATTTGAACAAAATTATCTGTTTTAAATGAACGCTACAAATGTTTGGCCAAGGTTGGCCAACACATGCGCTAACTATTGTGTAACAGAATAGTGGATGCATGGAGTAGATTAGTACTAAAATAATTCTTACTATCTAAGGATAAGCATCCGTAGTAATATTATAAATGCGAAAGTGATTTTTTTTGTTTGTTACGGTTTCACGCTAAAACGGAAAAGAAAATATTCCAATCTGTATATATTCGGAACATTTTGCGGATATTATTATTTAACATACGAATTACTATTTATATAAAACATTATATTATTGTTTATCAAATATATTATAGTTTTTGTACCCTACTAGATACATGATAATTTACACATTGGTGTTTCATAAACTATACTAATAATACCAAAGTCTTCGAAGTTAGTCAAGTGTGTATGTATAATACATAGATATGTATATATATATATTTTGGTAACTAATAAAATCATATTTCAACTTCACTCTTTTCTTTGTTCCCATTGAGCAGTGTCATTTTTTCAAAATTTGACAAGGAACGAGGCTTAAATAATCGGTACACTTTTTTCGTGAATTTTGTATGCGACCTGAAGTCTATTTAATACTATGTCAATGGATTTCTACAAATGATAGTTCAACAAGTTGTTCGGGCTTGAGCCTCACAACCAAGCCCAACATCAGGGCTAGTGCGGCAGTCGATTCCTGTAAAATGAACAAATGGCACCAATAATGAGACCTGATGCTGCAGCGTGGACAGGTCCTGCATGAAGTTGTGGTGCTTCCTCTGCAGCGCGGACACGGAGAGCGCGTCGCGGCCCAGCTCGTCGCTGACGCCGCGCGCCTTCTCGTTGACGCGCTGCAGCGTGTCCTTGCAGTCGTGGAAGTACTTGTGCAGCTCGCGGGACGCCGCCAACATCTGGTTATTGTTTTATATACAATCATTTTTCGGTAAATAACATCGTTATATTACAATAGAAAAAAAAATTAAACGCCAAAAAATTTCAAACCGATGCGGGCATTTTAAACGCCCGCCAAATTCGCGGGCTTTGTTAATAGACTCAAGCAGAAACATCTAATAACTACGCACTACCGCATTAACAGTTACTGGCATAGACATTTACGTCATATTCGCTCTGACCAATGGTGTGTCTTTTCAAATATTTGAATTTGCCAGTTTATTTGCACTTTTAAAAAAAAATATTTTTTTGCTCAAAACTGAGATCGTAATAAAAATACTGATGGAAGCGTAATTCTAAACTTTATTAAAAATGCATATTCCCTATCAAATCGCATCAGTAAATAAGTAAGGCTTCATTGAAAAATTAATTTTAGGTATTTAACATGGTCACCACCAATGATGCGCTATCAACCAAATGTTTACATTGAGCATGAGGAAAATCCAAAGATTGTGAGTAATCAGACGCGTGGATAACATGTTCTGTTTTAATCTGATCCACAACACATCCGAGGGCAAGGGGCCAACGAGCCTGTTAAATAATTAGTTGTTTAAGTTTTATTTGTAAAACGAATGTTTGAGCAATTTTAATTATATAGTAGTTAACTTACACGAACAATATTATATGTAACAAGTTACAATTACAGTTTCTTGAGATAAATATGGACTTGTGTGACACATTCGTGTGATCTCTCAATATCCTATCATCCAGATATACAAAATAAGGCCACTTAAATATCTTTTGGATATTATTATAATTTGTGGTAATCATAATTTAATATAGTCATACTGTAATTATAATATAGTCTTGCCTTGGAAATATAACACTTGGCCAACTTTTATAAAAAAAAATATCATCATTATTCTGTATAAAGTATGCAGTCACCTGTGTCCTAGTATCGATGAGCTCCAGCAAGTCTTGCCAGGTCTCCTTAAGACCTTCCTTCCACTGCGCGATCGTGGCGTTGTCGGAGTGTCCCATAGCGATCATCTGGTCTGCAATACGCTCGGCTGTCGCGACACGCTCCGAACCCACTGACTGCGTCTCGCGAGCGAACTCCTTGAAGCGCTCCCACAGAAGCTATAAAGAAAATAAAAATCAGCAAAAAAACGGGGCATTAAAATCCATAATATCGTTAGAAAATACCAGTTTGAAAGGTTGGCATTTAAATAAAATACTGTATACCGGATTAAAACGCGATTTATTGTTTAAAATATTTATCCCGACGTTTCGGATGCTTTTCAGCAACCGTGGTCGCGGGAGACTGAAAGATGACAGTTGTCTTATATTTGAAATGTCACAAAGTTGCCATATTTAATTCAATTAAATTAAAAAATAATCTATTAATTTAGGTAACACAATGTACATCTATGAACGTCAATAAAAAATAATACATATTAAATTACTAATATTACTAATATTAAATGCTTCTAATTTTACATTTACTACCAGTTCACAAATCAAGGGCGTAGAGCGGACGAGAAGAACTGGCAAGAAACTCGCCGCCACTCTTTTTAATCGCCAAGTTTTTGTTTTACAATTATTACATATTAACGCCATCTATTCCTACGGAGTTGATATTTACTGTAATTTTCTATATTATGACAATATTGACTAACGGTGTCCTCTTGTTTTTTAGTATGTTTGATTTGGGGCTTTAGATTTTTAATAACTGGATCCCAGGTGTTGGAAAGTCTCAAACCATCTTCTCTATTGAAGTTAGGATGTTTTTTAATTTCAATAGCCTCACGTACTAGTCTGGGAAAGAATCTACTTTCTTTAGCAAGGATTTTTGGTTGGTCGAAACGTATGTAATGGTTTGGTTTATCCAGAGTGTGTTCACATACTGCTGATTTAGAGTGACGTCTATTTTTGATATCCGCAATGTGTTCCTTAAGTCGGTTTGAAATGCTACGTTTAGTTTGCCCAATGTAGGATAAACCACAGTCACAATCCAGTTTATATACACCTGAATCTTGCAAAGGAATATTACTTTTTATTGGTCTCAAGAACTGTTGAATCTTCTTGTGTGGCTTGAAAACTGTATTAATAGAAGCTCGTTTTAAGATTCTTCCAATCCTGTCTGTAACACCCTTCACATAAGGCAGGTAGGCTGGTTGACGTTGTACTGTTTGTGGTTTATTCCTGTTTCTGTGATGCTGTGGAGGCACCCGCAGTTTGTTGTCACGGAGTACTCGCTTAACATGCTGCAGTTCCCCGTTGAGGTGGGCAGCATCACAGAGGCGGTGGGCTCTCTGAAACAAACATACACCGATAGAAGAGAGTTGGCAAGGGTGGTGGTGGGAATCACCATTGAGGTACTTATTGATTCCCACCACCACCCTTGCCAACTCTCTTCTGTCGGTGTATGTTTGTTTCAGAGAGCCCACCGCCTCTGTGATGCTGCCCACCTCAACGGGGAACTGCAGCATGTTAAGCGAGTACTCCGTGACAACAAGCTGCGGGTGCCTCCACAGCATCACAGAAACAGGAATAAACCACAAACAGTACAACGTCAACCAGCCTACCTGCCTTATGTGAAGGGTGTTACAGACAGGATTGGAAGAATCTTAAAACGAGCTTCTATTAATACAGTTTTCAAGCCACACAAGAAGATTCAACAGTTCTTGAGACCAATAAAAAGTAATATTCCTTTGCAAGATTCAGGTGTATATAAACTGGATTGTGACTGTGGTTTATCCTACATTGGGCAAACTAAACGTAGCATTTCAAACCGACTTAAGGAACACATTGCGGATATCAAAAATAGACGTCACTCTAAATCAGCAGTATGTGAACACACTCTGGATAAACCAAACCATTACATACGTTTCGACCAACCAAAAATCCTTGCTTAAGAAAGTAGATTCTTTCCCAGACTAGTACGTGAGGCTATTGAAATTAAAAAACATCCTAACTTCAATAGAGAAGATGGTTTGAGACTTTCCAACACCTGGGATCCAGTTATTAAAAATCTAAAGCCCCAAATCAAACATACTAAAAAACAAGAGGACACCGTTAGTCAATATTGTCATAATATAGAAAATTACAGTAAATATCAACTCCGTAGGAATAGATGGCGTTAATATGTAATAATTGTAAAACAAAACTTGGCGATTAAAAAGAGTGGCGGCGAGTTTCTTGCCAGTTCTTCTCGTCCGCTCTACGCCCTTGATTTGTGAACTGGTAGTAAATGTAAAATTAGAAGCATTTAATATTAGTAATATTAGTAATTTAATATGTATTATTTTTTATTGACGTTCATAGATGTACATTGTGTTACCTAAATTAATAGATTATTTTTTAATTTAATTGAATTAAATATGGCAACTTTGTGACATTTCAAATATAAGACAACTGTCATCTTTCAGTCTCCCGCGACCACGGTTGCTGAAAAGCATCCGAAACGTCGGGATAAATATTTTAAACAATAAATCGCGTTTTAATCCGGTATACAGTATTTTATTTAAATGTGTGATACTCGCGTTAATAAAAGACAATATTAGGTTGGCATTTGTTCACGAAAACGTCATTTCTGGAAGTGAACGGGCCAGAGAGGGGCAGGCGACTCTCGACTGGTCGACAATCAAAGCCACACGCAATTACATATTAGTTCTATTCAAACTGTAATACTGATATATAACAATATAAGTTTCTATATAAACTATATTTTAATTAAAGTATCCAACTAATATTGGAACACATTATAAAGTGATTGGTAATGAATAAAGCTATCCCATGTCCCAGTGGATGATGCTAATTTTCATGACGTTTGGATAGTCTTGTAATTTATCGTCGATTATGTATGTACAAAAAGCACACGCTTTATTAATATTAAACGCTTAATATTTTATTACACAATAGATGGGGAGCAATTAATGTAAAAAAAATAACAGGGCAACAAAAAATATTTGGCATTTTATCAAAGTATATTATAAGTTTTTGAAAATACACTATCGGGTTAATAAAATTTCTATACTTGTTACTGCAGAAATCCAGAAATTTAAGATGGTGGCCAAATTTCGAAATAACGCCACTTCACATAAAAGGTAGGTAATAGGTATATATTAAAATTTTTAAGGCCGGCAAGTCCTCTGGTGTTGCAGATGTTCATGGGCGGTGGTGTTCACTTTCCATCTTCCGGCCTAGCATGACAACCGCGACAAAATTTTGTCGACCGTTTTCTCGTGTTTTAATCGATAATCCCTTTATTTCTTTCGGGTCTAACATGACAATTACACTTAAAACTCGACTTTTAATATCAAAAATAGATATTACATCTTAGTTTGTCTTCTCTCGTCCGCGACATATGTCGTGGCGGTCATGCTAGGCCGGCAGGTGAGCCGTTTGCCTCCTGTACTATAAAAAAAAAATATATATATAATACTCACAGTGACGTGTTCATAGTCCTGCCCAAGCTCCTGCGAGCTGGCGACCAGCTCGCGCTCCGTGATCCACTGCTCCAGGTCGTCCACCTCGCGCGACAGCTGGAACAGCCGCAGCGCCTCGTCCAGCTTGGCTCTCCGCTCGCCGGCCAGGTCCTTGAGACCCGCGTACAGCTTATCCACTTGCGACTGTTTCACGGAGATTTGCTCGCTGTTTGAAACATTTTTGATTTAAAAAAAAACACAATAAATATATATTTTTTAAAAAATGTTCAGCGTTGGTTCTTAACGAGCACCTAAATTGGTGCTTTTTTAAGAGGCTTTTATAAGTGTCATCATTTAATCTATAATAATATTGTAAAGTGGAAAGATGTGTTACGATTTAACTCAAAACTACTGGACCGATTTTAAAAATTCTTTCACCAATAGAAAGCTACATTATCATATCGTCGTTGCGCCTGCCAAATTCCATATGTGCATTTTTTGGATTTTTTGTTTTTGCACAAAAAATAGTCTTAGTTTTATTCTCTATGTGTTACTAAAATCCTTTTTGTGATATTCGAACTGGAAAGGAGTTTAACTAATTCCATATGTGTTTTGATCGTTAAGAAAAACTCCGTATGTGAGACAATAATACGTTTTTCGTTGTTTCCCAAAACTATACAAAAATGCACATATGGAATTTGGCAGGCGCAACGACGATATAAGAATTTTTAAAATCGGTCCAGTAGTTTTTGAAGTTAAATCGTAACAAACAAATCTTTCCTCTTTATAACATTACTATAGAAGGCGGCCGTCCACATATGAAAGGTTAAGGAAACTAGTTAGTAATTCAAAAAACAGATAAAACATTACAAGCCGGACCTAAGAGGGTGCTCCTCGCCGGTCAGCTGTCGGACGGTCTCGCCCAGCTGCCGGATGGTGTCCGCGTAGTCGTCCACCGCCTGCTCCAGGATCTCGTGCTTCTTGATGAGGTTCTGCGCGGAGATCTCGTCCTTGCCGCGGTCCTCCACCATCATGTACAGCTCCTGCTCGCTCATCCAGGCCTCCGCCTCGTTGGCGTCGAACAGGTACTGGTGCGCCTTGCCCCATTGAGACAGGTTGTTCTTGCGTTGTTCGATGGCATCTAGGGATGGATAATGGATATATGACAAATCATTATAAAATACTAGCTGACCCGGCAATCGTTGTTTTGCCATGTAAATAATTTCTATAAAGCAGGGGTTGGTGATGAAAAGTAAAAATTTAGGGTTGTATGTATTTTTTAATGCCACATTATAACAAAAAAAAAAAAAAAAAAAAAAGTTTCGTCCAAAAATTAAAAAAAAAATTTAGGGGTGGATTACCCTTAACATTTAGGGGGATGAAAAATAGATGTTGTCCGATTCTCAGACCTACCCAATATGCACACAAAATTTCATGAGAATCGGGAAAGCCGTTTCGGAGGAGTTTAACCACAAACACCGCGACACGAGAATTTTATATATTAGATGGCAAATATTAAATTAAAAAAAATATGTTTATTTCTTGATTTTTACAATAAAAATACATACCCCTGGAATATTCCATTTTTAAAAAATATATTAAAACTAAAATTCGATTATTAAGTTTTTTTCACTCTGATAAAAAAATGAAATATTATTTTTATCAATGTGTTTTTTTTGCCTTTGACTTTAAACGACTCATATTATTATTCATAGAACTGAAAATGTGTGTATGAATCCAGAGTCAAATCCTGAGGTGTGGGGCCGACAGATTTATGTGTTTGTTTCTCTAATAATTTTTCTTTACAGGAAATTAAATGTTAAATCTTCTGTATGCCGCCCGATCGAAACCATTTGCTTTTTCATCTAGTTTCCCCGGCTAGTAGTATAGCTGGTGCACTTAAAATATAGTGAAAAAAAAACTTCTTATTAACTTTTTTATATTTAGAAAAGCTTACCTTTAAGTTCTCGCCACCGCGCGGTGAGCTCTTCAATAAGCCTCTTGAATTCATCTGAATCTTCATGACCTTCGTCGATCAGTTTCTGGCCATTGGAAATAACCGTTAAAATCCTTGGCTCATGGTTATCTGTCTCGGTCTTGAGGGACTGGTTCTTCTTCTGCAACATCTGTACGTTGAAAAGAGAATTGCCATAGTCCGTGCTGGTAGCTAAAGGCATTTTTTCGTGAATCCATAATTTCTCATCCTCAATATCGCGACGGAATTGGAAGGCTTCCTTCTTCTTCGCCAGTTGTCTTTGACGCTCAAGCAGAGGTGCTTTGAGTTGCTCGAACCTGTGTTCCACAGACTTCTTCTTTTCTTTGATCTCCTCCATCTTATCGGGCACGGTCTTTTGCAGGTATTCCGCCTGAGTTTCGAGTTCGGTGACCTGTCTCGCTTTGACCGCCATCTGAGTCTCGATCATCTGTTGTTTCTGCATGAGAATGTTCACAGATGCCAGATCAGTGCCCGTGTCGGTATTTTCGATCTGTTTCTCCAGCTCGTTCATCCACGAGTCGATGTCGTCACAAGTCTGATGGAGGAGGACCTCACGATTCGCGTCGAAGAGACGTTCACCTTTATCCTTGGTTGTTGTTTGGAGGTTTTCAAATTGATCTTGTAGTTCGTGCATTTTCGGCGAAATGATTTCGACAAACTCGGGTTTTTGTTTCATGAGTTCTTCGGCCGCGTTCTGTACGGCGAATAGTCTTTCTTTGTTCGCCGCGATTTCCGCCTCGAAGGCTTGATGGCGGGTCCACTTGGAATGGATGGTCTTCGCGGACCGGTAGGTGTCGTCCTGGGCCGTGACGTTCTTCTCCTGCACCCACTCGGCGAGCTCGTCGCAGTCCTGCAGGAACTGGTGCAGCTGCAGCTGGTCCTGCAGCTTGTCCATCTGCTCGATCGCCTTCTCTCTGTTGGCGTCTCGCCGGGCGCGGATGCTCTCGGCCTTGCGTTGTATCTTGTCTGCGTCGAAGTGTCTCTCCTCCACAAGTCGGTTGGCGAATTGTACCACAGAGTTGATCTTGTCGTCATTAGCTTCCATAGTGGTTAGGAAGGCTTCGTGTTCCTTGATCATGTTTTCGGCTTGTTCCAAGTTCGCCGGTGGTTCTGTCTTTGCTAGCCTGTAAGAATATATTATTTTATAGAACAGATTCATTTATAGCATTGCAACAACTGATACAAAAAGTATAAGTTTCCGCGCATGTTTTTGTTTTGTAAAATTTCAAAATCACTATCAGATCACTACCGGAATGGTCTAAAGAACTTTACATCTATAGGCATTCAACAACATGAGAATCCGTCTAGTGCAGAATATACCTGTGCTCCTGGTGCGCGAGCAGCACCTCCGCCTGCCGCGCGTCCCGCTGCAGCAGCTGCAGCTCCAGCGACTGCGCCAGCAGCTGCTGCCGGTTCTCCCACATCTGCTGCAGCTCAGCCCAGCCCTCGCGCAGCGCTTTCAGCCGCTCGCGGAGGAACATGTACTGCGGGTCGTCTGCTGTTGACGGCTCCTGAACATACGATACAAAATTCAATGTCATAATCATATCTATACTAATAATATTATAAAGAGGAAAGATTTGTATTTTTGGATTTTTGTATGTTATGAATAAACTCAAAAACTACTGGACCAATTTTAAAAATTCTTTCACCAATAGAAAGCTACATTATCAACGAGTAAAATAGGATATTTTTTGTGTATATTGTGTACATCTACATTGCACCCGTGTGAAGCCGGGGCGCGTTGCTAGTCTTACATAAAATAATATTACTTCCAATATTTAATTTTATAGTTACATAATATTTATAACAAGAAGAAGTTACGAGTATGTAACTAATATAATCAAAAAAGGAACTCACGGCAGTAATCTTCTCTCCGTACTCCATCATCTTGGCGTACTCGTCCTTGTAGTTGTCGATCTCCTCCTTGATGGTCTGGTGCTGGGACAGTAGCTTCTCCGCCTCGGGAAGACTCGATGGAATGTCTACAGAAAAAGTTACTTTTTAGTAATTTTTTATTTTTGGTATCGACAGACTAGCATGAGGTTCACTTGATGGTAGGTGATACCCCGGCCACAGTACATCATTCAATGTCGCACGCGCAATGTGCACTTCATGGTGATTCCATCTATGAACGGTGGTTCGTTACTCGGTCGGAATTTCGATATTCCTTTCACGTGGGGAACACATATTTACAGAAAATTAAAAACAAAGCCGCGACCCATCGAAGAGGAAGGTGTTCTACCAAACGCTCCAAAGAGCCCGTCATCTTATTTTCTCAAACGGAATATAACTCTTATGCAAATATTTTGTAGCCACTCGAGATATTTAACTGTTCCTCGGTGAGGTTTAAACAAGAGTCTGCATAATCAGAGGATATAATATGAGACTGAGTTAAGTTATATTTGTAGTAATAGGAAGCAAATAATTTAACACATTTTAGCTACCTTTTGACACCTAACAACTGTATTATGAAAAAATCATTATTAATTTTACGTAAACATAATATTTTCTTACCTTCTGAAGCAACATCGGTCTGGGTCTTGGTAAGCCAGGCCTGGAAGTGGTCCACGGAGCGCAGGAACCGGTGCAGATCGCCGGCCTCTTCCAGCTTCGAATCGCGCTCTTTGAGCTAAACAAAACACAATTTATGTTAAAATACAATTTATTTACTTTTTTTTTCATGATTCAAAAAACTTTCTCCCAAGTTGTCCACGCTTGGGCTCCACTCTTGTTTCAGATATTCGTGTCCGAGTACTGTAGTAGGTAAAATAGTTGTCACTTTTAAATAAAATGCTTTATACCGGATTAAAACGCGATTTATTATTTATATTGTTTAAATTATTTATCTCGACGATTCGGATGCTTTTTAGTAACCGTGGTCACGGGGAGACAGAAAGATGACAGTTGTCTGTTTTTGAAATGTTACAAAGTTGCCATATTAACGCTATCTATTCTTACGGAGTTGATATTTACTATAATTTTCTATATTCTGACAATATTGACTAACGCGTTTTAATTCGGTATACAGTATTTTATTTAAAAGTGACAACTATTTTACCTGGTAAAGTACTCGGACACGAATATCTGAACCAATAGTCCTTGATCTTTTTTGAATAGAACACTACTGGTAATAATAAAAACTCTCAGAGGACGCGTAAATCTATCTAGAATAGACAATTAGTATGTACTAATATTGTCTTTTATTAACGCGAGTATCACACATTGTATACAACAATATAAACAATAAATCGCGTTTTAATCCGGTATACAGTATTTTATTTAAATAGTATGTACTAATTGTCTATTCTAGATAGATATTCTTCGACATGTTCGTTCGTGCCCGCGCGACAACGATGTCAACTGACAACTCACCATCTGCGTCAGCTGGTCCCAGTTGTCGGTGATGGTGACGACCCGCTCGCGTATGAGCCGCGCCTCCTCCGGGTGCTCGTCCTCGATGGCGCTCGCCTCGTTCTCCAGCGAGGTGATGCGCGCCTGGATGGCGGCCAGGTCGCGCTCCATGCCCGACAGGCGGCGCTGGAGAGTCATTACACCTGTGGAGCGATGGAAGAGTACAGAGATCTTTTTTTTTTTTTAGTTCATAAAAATGTATTAAAATAAACACTTTACAGTTTGTATGTGTATTATTTACAAAGTAAGCATCCTAAAAAATTATAAATGTGAAACTTTGTGAGAATGTTTGTATGTTTGTTAATCTTTCACGCAAAAACTTCTGAACGGATTTTGATGAAACTTTACAATATTATTTTTTATTCATCAGAATAATATTTATGCTATAAAATTGGCCATAAAACGAAGTGTGTAAGTGGTGTGTTTCTGCATTCTCGATTATTACCGTATACCATAATATACCGTATTTACAGTCTAATACCTAACTCTACTACCACTGAGAGATTAATATGTAAATGATATATTGTATTATCTAGTCGCGATCAGCATATTAAAATAGTAAGGAGATTGATATATGATCTGGATATATATATAGTCATTAAGTTGATATCGAATGCCGATATCCTTATACTCTTTCGATCTTACTTATAAACGAAGTATAAGCTAGATATATTATAGTTAAAATATGTTTTTATTCTCTTCATACACTATAAATAGTATTTTTTTATGTAAAAGTTGCTATCAAATGTATTTGATTTGAATGATTTTTAATCCCCTGCTCAGCGAATTGCCAGTTATACTACGATCCTATATTTTGCTTAGACGCTGTTATCATAAAAAATACTAATAAAATCTGACCATTCAGATCCATCTCCAGATTGTCTGTCTGTTGAAGGATACGTTTCTTATCCTCGATCCAGGAGACGGTCTCGCGGCACTCGATGTAGAACGTCTGCACTCCCTGAGCGGACTTTAACTCGTCCTTCTTTGCCTCCGCCTAGAAAACGTACGAGTATATGTACGTAGGGAATGTATATTTTAAAAAAGTTCGAAAAAGACCATGTCCTAATGGAGCATGGTTTCCATGGTCAATTTCTTTAGGTCCCCAGTGGCCAGGGAGGTAGACTCAGTGGGCATAAAAAAAAAACGACGGGCTCGATGGCGCATTCGGTAGAACACCTGCCGTGTGCATCGATAGGTACAATATTCTGTATTGATAGGTTACAAATTTCTGTAAGCATGTTTACCCCACGTCTGGTAACTTCAGATAACCGACCGGGTAACGAACCTCCATTCATAGATAGAAAAACATGAAGTTCAGTCTGTGGATTTCCGAATGCACAAAGTATAAAGTCCGTCGGGAGCGCATCATTGACCGATGCTCTGTGGCTGAGGTATCACCTACCATCAGGGGAACCTCATGCTCGTCTGTCGATATCTAACATAAAAAAAAGAAAAATTATAAATAAAAAAAAAAAAAGAAAAAGCTACCTTCTCCCGCAGCGTGCTCCAGGCCTGGTTGAGCTGCGCCTGCCGCTCCTGTATGCGCGGCGCCTCCGGGTGCTCCACGTGCACCAGCTGTCGCGCCAGCTGGTTCACGACGGCCACGCGCGACGCGTTGGCGTTCATCTCCTTGTCGAAGCCGTCGTATCTGGGGAGGGAGGGGGGAAGTTTATTAGGACCAAATTTTAAATCAGAGGGCCTAGCATGACAACCGCGACAAAATTTTGTCGACCGTTTTCTCGTGTTTTAATAGATTATCGCTATATTTCTTTCGGGTCTTACATGACAATTACACTTAAAACTCGACTTTTAATATCAAAAAGAGATATTTTTGTCGATCGAGACATCTTTTCTATCAAAATTGTCGATGTCGACATATTATATTATATCGAGATATCTTACATCTTAATTTGTCTTCTCTCGTCCGCGACATATCTCGTTACAATAAGGCTTAATACAAAACCTGAAAGACTGATATGAAATTGACGTATTGAGAGTATGACGGTATCTCGCTCCACATACAGAACGGCTACCAAGATTTGCCAATACCTGTGCTTCATAATCTCCACGTCATCGATGTCTTTAGGTGGGTGCATGGTGTCCAGCATCCTGTCTTTCTCAGCGATCCATTGGTCTGCAGCATCCGCCTCGGCCAACAGCTTGTGCAGAGAAAGGGCGTCGAGGAGTCTCTGCTTGCGGAGACGCGCCAGCTCCGACAGCTCGTTGAGACGGGCGTCCATCGCACCGAGACGTTCGCGGACCTCAGCGCTGCTTGCGTCTTCGGGGCTGAGTTCGCTTGCCTGATGGTCACGTAATCATTATTATACAAAAATATATTACAGTTAATATTGTCTTTTATTAACGCGAGTATCACACATTTAAATAAAATACTGTATACCGCATTAAAACGCGATTTATTTATATGGTTCCATTGGGACAGACAGCTGTCTGCCCGTGACCACGGTTGCTGAAAAGCATCCGAAACGTCGGGATAAATAATTTAAGCAATATCTATCTATATATATAAAAGAGATTTCCACCTATATAGTCACTCATCACGATATCTCTGGAACTATAAGGCGTAGCGACTTGAAATATGGTAGGAATATTCCTTTCGCCGAGTAGAGGTCAGCTAAGAACGGATTTTACGAAATTCAACACACAAGGGGGGTTGCGGGGGCAATTGCTAGTAAATAATAAATCGCGTTTTAACCCGGTATACAGTATTTTATTTAAACAGTTACAATTGGTAGAAGTATAAAATTGTAGGACCCAAGCGCATCATTGACTGATGTTCTGTAACTGATGTATCACCTACCATCAAGTGAACCTCATGCTCGTCTATCGATATCTTACTTTTAAAAAAAAAAAAAAAAAAAGAGTTTTATTACAAAGAAAGCTATTGGGTAAAATTTTCTGCAGCTAGCATGATGACATTCAAATAATATTTAACTCGAACTTTGGAAGATGTTACAGTAACTACAACGTTTTAAAAATTATAAGTTTACGCAAAAGTAATAAAAACACCGCACTTGGAAATAATACAGTCTAAAGAATTTACATTAAAAACACTTAAATAACTAACATAAATTAAATATTATATCAAAATTATTCTAAAATAATTATTTCATTTATTTTTTTATTTAAGTCTAAACAAACACACCTGTTGTTTTAGTTGTTGGATAACATTAGCGTAGTGCTTGAGCTCATCTGTGACGTCCTTGTGTTTCTTCAGCAAGCTCTGCACTTGAGCCTCGTCCACACCGGTGTCTTCAGACGACACCAATCTGTATGAAATGGATTTCAATAACAATTTATTATTTTATGCATTTACTTATTAAAAATGCCGATCGAAACAATCGTTTCGACAATTCAGTTTGAATGATAATAATTCAAATTATTATCAATTTGAAATCCAAAATTGCGCACTGTTTGATGGCAATACGCTACTGCCGCATATCACATTTTTAACAATACAATATAATATAATATTTAGTTACTTTATGAAACAAACTAAAATAAAAATTAAACTTTAATAATTTCGTACCGTATATACAGGTAGAATGGTTAGAAAAACTTGTCAAACATGTAAGTAAACCAACTTAAAAAATACATTTGTATATCAGAGAAAGGAATGATTTACATATTTCAAAATTTTGCCTTATAACCATATGTATTACACACATCTTAATAATATATAAATCTCCTGTCACGATGTTTGTCCGCGATGGACTCCTAAACTACTTAACCGATTTTATATTAAATTGGCACACAGTGAGTCGTCTGGTCCAACTTAAGAGATAGGATAGCTTAGAATTTTTGACCATCTACATTGCACCCGTGCGAAGCCGGGGTGGATCGCTAGTATTAAATAAAATCAGTAAAGCATCTGGCTCGAAGGACCTGTTGACGAAAATTCAAAATTATATACTATCTATAAAACAAAGTCCTAAAACATTTAAATAAAATACTGTATACCGGATTAAAACGCGATTTATTGCTTAAATTATTTATCCCGACGTTTCGGATGCTTTTCAGCAACCGTGGTCGCGGGAGACTGGAAGACTCGTCTTACGAGAAGAACTGGCAAGAAACTCGCCGCCACTCTTTCGTCCGCTCTACGCCCTTGATTTGTGAACTGGTAGTAAATGTAAAATTAGAAGCATTTAATATTAGTAATATTAGTAATTTAATATGTATTATTTTTTATTGACGTTCATAGATGTACATTGTGTTACCTAAATTAATAGATTATTTTTTAATTTAATTGAATTAAATATGGCAACTTTGTGACATTTCAAATATAAGACAACTGTCATCTTTCAGTCTCCCGCGACCACGGTTGCTGAAAAGCATCCGAAACGTCGGGATAAATAATTTAAGCAATAAATCGCGTTTTAATCCGGTATACAGTATTTTATTTAAATGTGTGATACTCGCGTTAATAAAAGACAATAATAAAGTCCTAAAACAGTTTGCGCATTATGGTAACTCACCGCAAAGTATCAAGCATCCAGGCGTCGATGTCATCCGCGTCGGCGAACAGCTGGTGGTAGCGCACCGCCGCGTCCAGCCGGTTGTTCCGCAGGGACACCACGTCGAGCAGGTGGTTCCATTGGGACAAGATGTCTCTGAGACGCTCCTGCAACGTGCAAATATTTTTAGCATACCTTAGCAGTAAGCCTTGCTAAATATATTTATTTTTAACCGACTTCAAAAAAGGAGGAGGTTCTCAATTCGTCTGTATGTTGCTTATTTTATTTTGGTATGTTTGTTACGCGATAACTCCGCAAGTTATGGATGGATTTGGATTATTCTTTTTTTGTTTGGACTCTGGACACTGACTCCAAAAATAACTGTTAATAAATAATGATTTGAAGTAATTAAAATATTTTTTTTTACTTTTTAGTTGAAGTTTGTACATACTATATGTAGAGTAGTTTTGAAGTCGGTTTTTGTTTTTTGCTTAAAAATAATTTATTTATTTATTTATTTTTAACGGCGTTTGTTGCAACATCTACAATCTGAGCCTACAATACAAAGTACGAAGAATTTAATGATTCTGAATACCCCTATCAAAGTTTCTCTAAGAGCTAAGTATTATTATACATATATAGCCAGTCAGTCATTTTTCTCGATTAGGCCTTGAAAGACAGATAGACACATTACATTGGATAAGGATAGGATTATATAAGTGTAGCGCGCACTTTCGGTCACCCGTACACCCCGCCAGGCCTGGAATTTTCCGTTATGCCGGCGCCGCCTGCGCGGCGCGAGTTACTATAAAACAGTCGGCCGAGAGGCATCCAAGTGGTTAGACGCGTCGTAGTCTTCCCCGTGCGCCGAGCCGCGTATGCGCGTTACGTACAAAATTCGTAGTTTCCTTGTCACCCACGACCTTTTACCATCTCCACCTTAGGGACGCATAAGCGTCACCTTATATTGGCGCCCAGCTTAGTGGCCAGGGAAATCACAGTTCAATCACGTACGTATCGAGTATGCCGAGACGGTTACGCAAGGACGCGAAGACCGTTGACGACATGGAGAACGTCGAGAATAGCGACGTAGACACCGTTGACAGCGAAGATGACGTCACAGAAAAAAGACCAGCTCCTTCATCAACCCCCGCGACTTCTTACATCACTATGACGCAAGATCAACTCGAAAACGTTATCGCTACTATAACCAGGACACAGGCAGAAAGTAACCGTCTCCTGATCGAGGGCCTGATGAGCAGGAACCAGCCTGCACCAACCTCGCCGGCGAGTAGTGATGAGACCAACAGGATTACACCGGGAAGTTACTGTGAACCCAGATCTGGAAACTTTTCTAAGTGTACTGCACGCTTCGACGGCTTAACCCGAGATGCAGACCGACTAGAGGCTTTCATCGATGAAATTCAAACCTACAAGGAATGTGCGAACGTGACCGATGCACACGCACTGCGAGGTTTGCCGATGCTGCTAGTGGACGACGCTGGCGTGTGGTGGCGCAGCGTAAAGCACAGCGTTACGACGTGGAACGAGGCCATACAACGCTTACGTGGCATGTACGGAGTGCCACGCCCACCATATAAAATATGGAGAGACATTTTTTCGTGCGAACAAAGTGAGACCGACCGTGCGGACGTTTTCGTTAATAAAATTTGTGCGCGTTTCGCGAAGTTACCGTATGTGATAGAAGAATGTATGAAACTCGACATAGTGTATGGTTTATTGCATAGAAAAATAAAAAAGCGCATATGTCGCGACACGGTACACGGGTTAGAACAACTACTTCTAAAAGTAAGGTTAGTGGAAGAGGCGCTGGCGGAGGTGAGTAGTTTTAATAATAACAACACTTCCAACTTAAGTAACCGCGTTGATACATCCTTTCCTTTAACTCATAAAAATGTTAACCCTTCAAATGCCGTATGGGGTCAGAGTAACACTCAGCGTCCCGCGACGGGGCAAGTTGGGACTATGTCTATTACTGAAGGGGGGCAAGTTGCACCATCGCATACACTAGCTTCACAGCCAAGTTCGTATTCTAAGCGCACCCGTCCTAAATGCTCTTTTTGTAAAATGTTCGGTCACACCGCGAATGATTGTCGTAAACTAAAGAATAATGAAAGTAAAAAGGAGACGTCTGAGCTCCGTTGCTACGGATGTGGTCAGTTGGGGGTGATTAGGGCTAAATGTCTAAACTGCAGGGAGATGTCAACTTCCTCAGAATTACACAGCGCGCGTATAGGTGATACGGAAACCCGCCCAATAGTGCGAATTATGATTAAGGGTCAACATAGAGTGGCGATTTTAGATACAGGTTCAACCCATTCTATAGCAAGCAGAGATCTATATAATCTTCTAATGGACATAGGCGTTGAGTTCACGGCAACACAGCGCGCCGTATCCCTCGCTGACGGTTCGCAAAAGGTAAGGACCGCACTATCGTGTACTACAGCTGTTAACTTGAATGGACGTCACTCACCTGTTTCCTTCTTAGTGTTTCCCAATGCTGACAGCCAGACGCTTCTTGGACAAGACTTCATAGCACGAGCAGGTATATTGCTCGATCTCCAACATGGGTGTTGGCATTTTTCTGACTTACCTGAGCAGAAGTTTTCTTTTGTACGCCCCTACAGCCTGACACAAACAGACGATACAGAGCTGATGCAGATGGACGTTACCAGCCTCTCACTCAGAGGAGACGAAGGATCGAAACTTACTCCGGCTCAGCGAATACAGTTAAACCAGTTCATAGTTGATAGAACTGAGCGCTTCGCCACTGAAGGTCCAGCTACAACTTATGCTAAACATTATATCAAGGTTGGCGAGAGGCAGGAGCCAACTGCTTCACCACCCTATAGGATGACACAAGGTAAGAGAGAATTACTGAACGGCGAGCTTGATAAACTTCTACGTACAGATATCATCGAAGAGTGCGAGTCACCTTGGGCTGCTAACGTGGTTTTGGTCTCGAAAAAAGACGGTGGAGTTCGTTTGTGTGTAGACTACCGCAAGCTTAACGCCGTGACCGAACCAGACCGGTACCCGCTCCCACGCATAGAAGATGTACTTCACGCGGCGAAAACGACAAACTACATGACGACACTCGACCTGCACTCAGGTTACTTTCAGGTAAGTGTTGCAGAGGAAGACCGTGACAAGACAGCCTTCATTACACCTTCTGGTACCTTTAGGTTTAAAAGGATGCCCATGGGCCTTCGAAACTCTGGAGCCACGTTTCAACGGCTAATCGATCGTTTCAAATCGAACTTATTCGTCCCAACGCCGTCTGGAACAGGAGCTATAGGTAACAATGAAGAGTTTGGTGCGAACACTCGAGGTAGTAGACCCGTTATCATCTTAGGTTACTTAGACGATATCATTATCTTGTCGAAAAGCTATGATGAACACATGGAAGACCTGCAAGTTGTTTTTGATAGATTGGAGAAGTTCAACCTTCGAATAAACCGGAAGAAAAGTTGCTTCGCGCGCGATAAGGTAAAGTTTTTAGGGCATATTATTGTTCCTGGTGGCCTACAAGTAGACCCAGAGAAGACATCGGCCATTGCCGATATGCCTACCCCGAAGAATGAGAGACAGTTGAAGGGTTTCTTGGCGACGTCTAGTTGGTTCCGACGATTTGTGCCTAACTATGCTTCTGTTGCGAAACCGCTGACCGAACTTCTTAAGAAGAATAGCTCCTGGAGGTGGAACGAAGAACAGCAAACAGCTTTCGAACATATAAAACGACTTCTAGTAAGTGCACCTATTCTTCGTCAAGCGGAAGAGTCAGAACCTTTCACGCTGAGAACAGATAGCAGTGGTTATTGTCTCGGAGCAGTCCTGATGCAGGGGGAGGGCCCTGACGAGAGACCAGTGGAGTACGCTAGCAGACTTCTTGCGCCCGCTGAGCGAAACTATACGACTACTGAGAGAGAAGCCCTTGCCGTCGTTTGGGCGGTTACTAAGTTTAGAGGATATATAGAAGGGTCAGAAGTGATCGTGAAGACCGATCATCAGCCTTTACGCTGGCTAATGAGCTTGAAATCACCAAGTGGGAGACTTGCGAGGTGGGCTCTGACTCTTCAAGCCTATAACCTACAAATCCAATACACACCAGGTAAGGTGAACGTCATTGCAGACTCGCTAAGTCGTCCCGCTTGCTGCGAAGGCGATGTAGGCAGCTGCGAGGTATGTCTGATCTCTGTCGACATACCACAGAGAACGCCCGTCGATGTACGCGAGAACCAACTCAAAGATCCCGAACTAAAGAACATCGTCGAGGGTTTGGAATCAGCCGACGATTCGTTCAGGGGGAGAGGTTGGTCAGACCGCGGATATTTGATCTGTGATGGAATTTTATATAGATGCATGCCCGAGTCGGATGAAGACTCCGCATGTCTCGTGGTACCAGCGCATGAGAGGAAGAGCATCCTAGAAGAGCTACATGACGCCCCAACAGCCGGACATCTCGGAGTAGAACGTACTCTAAGCCGTATCAGGTCAAGGTACTTTTGGCCTGGTATGAGATCATTCGTTACGGAATATATTAAAAATTGCGTAGCTTGCCAGAGATTTAAGGTAGATAACAGGAAACCTGCAGGATTATTACAGACGCCAGCAACGACAAGGAGGTTTGAAGTGTTATCCGTAGATCTGTTCGGACCCCTGCCAAAAACACCAGGAGGTAAGAAATGGATTCTTATAGCCGAGGATGTATGTTCACAGTGGATAGAACTCTTCGCCCTAGAAGCCGCTACCAGCAAGGAATGTGCCGAAGTATTGATTAGCGAGGTATTCTTGAGGTTCGGAGTCCCGCGCAGAATGATCAGTGATAACGGCGTGCAATTTGTCGCTGAAATTATGCAACAAGTCTGTCACGTCATGGGTATCAAACAGTCACTGACCCCATTGTACCATCCAGAGGCGAACCCCGTTGAACGGAAGAATCGAGACTTAAAGCCACAACTGTCGATACTTGTAGGTAAAGATCACGCATCCTGGGATATACATCTCGCAGCTATAAGGTTTGCAATGAATTCCGCCGTAACGGTAGGTACAGGTTTTTCGCCAGCGTATCTCACTTTCGGTCGAGAGCTCCGCGCACCTTCAGACGTTGTAGGAGATATGAAGAAAATCGTGGATAACGATAATTTCGTGGCTAATATCACACCTTACCTTCGTAAGTTAGCATCAGCGCTTGCAGACGCTCGAGACGTGCATGAGCACGCTCAGTTAGTGCAAAAGAAATACGCAGATGAAGGCCGACGCCCGGCACCAAGCTACAAGGTAGGAGACCTCGTGTTGGTTAAAACTCAAGGGCTGAACGATGTAGGGCGGGGTCAAACAGTAAAGTTTATACCCCGAAGAGATGGGCCTTACCCGATACACGCAATTATTAGTCCTACAAGTTACGAAGTGAGGATTGAGGAAGGGCAAGTGGCCCGTTATCACTCGTCCCAACTGACCCCATTCGTAGGTGAGTTGCAACCGCCAATTAGGGGTAAACGAGGAAGAGGTAGACCTAAAAAGTACTAACCCTCGTGCGGGGCGCTTTTGAGGGTTAGAGGGGGAGGATGTAGCGCGCACTTTCGGTCACCCGTACACCCCGCCAGGCCTGGAATTTTCCGTTATGCCGGCGCCGCCTGCGCGGCGCGAGTTACTATAAAACAGTCGGCCGAGAGGCATCCAAGTGGTTAGACGCGTCGTAGTCTTCCCCGTGCGCCGAGCCGCGTATGCGCGTTACGTACAAAATTCGTAGTTTCCTTGTCACCCACGACCTTTTACCATCTCCACCTTAGGGACGCATAAGCGTCACCTTATATAAGTAATTTGTTACGTACCTGTATTCTATCGGCTCCAAAGTGTCCCTGGGAGACAAGCTCGTCTCCAACAGCCGCCACATCCATGAGTTGCGGCTCGTGCGCAGCAACGTCCGCTTCTAACGCCTTGTGCTTCGATATCAGCAGATACACTGGAAATTATGACAGTTTCCATTTTATTGGTGACAATGTACATAGTTAATAAAAAAATTAAATAAAAAAAGCTTTATTTATCCCTTTACAGTTTATAGTATAGTATTAGTATTGTTAGTATGTTTATTTTAGATTATATTAGCATATTTTTAATTATGATTGATTTATTTTTTTAAATATTTTAATCTATATATAGTTAATAGTTGAGTCAAACATCTTTTCAAACCACCAAACATCACTGAAGTCTAAGAATTTCGTAGCTTCGAACATTCATGCTTCCGTACTTTTTACTGTGCTTTTTATTTTCACTCTCAAAACTCTTTTTAGCCTATTTACCTATATCGTTTATCTTTGCCAATTCTGTCCTATAACTTTGATAGTAACTCACCGGTGGTAAGA
This sequence comes from Anthocharis cardamines, assembly GCA_905404175.1. Taxonomy (NCBI): domain Eukaryota; kingdom Metazoa; phylum Arthropoda; class Insecta; order Lepidoptera; family Pieridae; genus Anthocharis; species Anthocharis cardamines. Next base: position 8,375,031 of record FR989964.1, read on the forward strand.
TCATGTCCAATGTCATCAACGGAGACGATCTGCTCTTTCTCCTTGATCCAGTTCTCTTCGTCAGCCATGTCCCAGTAGAACTGCCACAGCTTACGGCTATCTTCCAGACGCTTCCTACATCACAAATGAAAAAGTTATTTTCTTTGTTGAATCTGGATTTAATCTAGGGAGAGCGTGGGACAACCAGTGATCATGTTTTTTTAAAGATTTATCGCACATTTGGGAACAAAGAGTCACTTCTGCAGAAGAGCATTTTTAATTTTTTTGACGTTACCAATCACATGAAATAATGTAACGTCCCCCAGCTCCCGCATAACGATGTTATTCATGCGATTGTCCCCATTATTAATGTGTACGTAATGTCGAATATCGCGGCTTTTTCTACATATTTCAGTAGTTTTGCAAAAACTTGACCCTTTGTTCCCAAAGATGCGATTTATAAAATTAATTCAGAAACGAAATCTGTACACGCTCATCTCGTAAATAACTAAACGAATTTTTATGCAGTTTTCATCAGATAAAGCTTATTCTGGAGCAACATATGGGCATTGTATCTAAATCTAATATTGGAAAGAAATATTAAATCAATCACCTTCTCTCAACAGCCAGATGTACTAGTTCAGCGTATGCGTTCTCGAGCTGTTGGATGCGTTCCACCGTGATGGCGGGGTCGCACGGCCGGTAGCCACCCTCCTCCTGTTCGAGGAACCTTTGTGATTGACCCACAACGACCTGTGCAAATGAAAACAAATTATTTAATAGAGTGTTTATTGATAATACCATAACAAAGCTAAGGGATGTACAGAAGTACACCTGATGAAAAAATGGAATCCTTATAGGTTTGTTGGTGTAAGACTTATCAACTGTCTGATGCAGAGTTACAGCTTATTTTATGCAACTAATAAATTTGAAATTTATTAAAGTTTATATACAGAGTTCGATGACCTTATACAAATTAGCTTTGGAAGTAAAAGAAAATATATTAATAATCTTTAAAATTAAGTATAACTATGAAAATACAGAGCCTTACGGAAATAATATGTATTTGGTATTGTACCTATTATAACAAGTTATTAAAGTCCTCTCTTCAACAATTAATGTGTTTGATTTCTAATGCAACCACAATAGGGAATATGCATGCATTTTTTTTATATTTTTTATCGACTTGTTACATCATTTTACCCTAATAAAAAATATAAATACTCTTGGCAATGTCCAAATTATTTTTTAAAATTACTTTGAAAACATCGATAAAATTTGATCTGTTTAAACGCGGCCATATTTCGCGGGCTTTGGATGATATCACATTACACGCTCAGTGACGGATAGAGTGAGGTAACTATGGTAACCAGTGTTTGACGCCATCTTCGATGTCAATGGACGCCATTGATAAATCGCTGCCGATAAATGACAGAATGTGTAAGGTGACGTCACGTTTTGTTTCGACCAATGGTGATGCGTTTTGCAAACTTGAATTTCTCTCCCTTATTTTACACATTTTAATTAATATTTTTTGCAATTAAACACGAACTAAATAAGAAAATAATTGTTTAGGCATAATATCTGGGCCATAAGGATTCAAGGGAAAAAATATCAAGTAAATTTAAACAACATGCATATTCCCTATTACTTTGGTGATAGACCACCACAACACTGACCTTGACTCGTTCGCCCAGTACGTTGATATCGGCTTCCACGAGCGCGTGCTTCTGCAGCAGGTCCTCCACTCCCATCAGGTGCTTGCCGTAGTCGTCCGTCAGCAGGCGCATCTTGATCTCCTCCATGGAGTCCAGGATGTAGAGCATTTCCTATAAGAAAATTCGATATTAGTAATCTTATAAAAAAAAAACTTACCATCCGTCCGGTGCAATGTAGATGCACTATATACAAAAAAAAGTCTGGCTGATAATGTAGCTTTCTATCGGTGAATTGTTTTTTTTAAATCGGTGGAGTAGTTTTTGAGTTAAACCGTAACAAACAAACAAATCTTTCCTCTTTATAATATTAGTATAGAAACTATATTTATCTGTAAACAAATTAAAATCTAAACAGAATCGAAATTGACAATTAATTGGAATATTTCTACAAAAAGCTTTTGTTAAATTTTTATTTAATGTATCACTATTACATTTTTTTTACATAATATATATCAAGTCAGTCACTCGAGTCAGTATAGTACATATAGTTGTAAAATGCTCCTCTGAAAATCAGTGTAGCAATTATAATTGCTGTATCCCTTAGTTTTCACTTTTTATATTGTCTATGTATTCTCTACACCTTACAAGTGAGCCGAACGCTTGTCAATGTATGACAAAAAAATCGTTAAACAAAGGAGGTATCGTGCTTGCTGATTATGATGCAGAGTGGTACAGACCTGGAAGTTTTGTTGCAGCTGCAGACTCAGTTCGAGGCGGGCGCGGCGCGCTCGCAGCAGTTCCAGCAGATAGGCCCACAGGCGCAGTACGTTGTCGCGACGGGCGCACACACGCTCTATGTCGTGATACCTAACAAATTATTTCATTTTTCATTATAATGATGGCAAACTTGACAAAAATAATATTTTCATTTATTTATGCAACTAGACGTTTCATAAGAGCCTGCAAAGGCCTATTTGTAATAAAAAACTTATGATTTGATATGATTGACCTCACAGTATACTTACTGAAAAGTTGTATACCTTATTTAACTTAAGAGGCCCAAAATGTCAATAACAACTCAGATTTTATGAATTTCAGCAGCTATGAATGCCTCATCCCTTTCTCAGCTTAGCTCCTAAATAATTCAATATACCTCAGTCATTTCATTCAAATAAACCTCGATTCTCCTAACACAGTTTCATAGCTGGTTCTTATCTCACTTCATTAAGACATGTACTTTAAAATGGTAAAATAATACAAAGAAAAAAAGGGTTCGTTGGCGCTTTTGAAAGAACATCTACTTTGCGCTCTGATGAGTCGCAGGTTCGAATCACTTCTGGCATTAAACGTCTAGGAGGAATATCGAATAAAAAAAAGGGTTTCTCTGTAAAAAAACGCGCAATGTGCACTTCACGGTTTTTCCATCTATGAACGGTGATGACCCGGTCGGAATTTCGATATTCCTCCCACCCGATTAATGCCCGAAGTTACCAGACGTGGGGAAAACATGCTTACAGAAAATTTCCTCCCGGTGGGATTCGAATCCACGACCCATCGATGCGCACGGCTCTACCGAACACGCCAACGAGCCCGTTAATCTGAGTGGTGATCACGAACAACTATCGAAAAACTATTCGTATCGTCGAACTGTCATTTGTATGAATATCAAATGATTTTTCATACAACAGACAGTTTGACGATTCGAATACTTTTTCGATAGTCGTTCGTGCTAGGCCCTCTGTCTAACAGCACGCAACACCCACCGCTCCGCCTGCAGCTCCCCGCAGACCGCGACGACCGCCTGCACGCGCTCCTCGTACGCGAAGATGTCCGTCTCGATGGCCTCGTGCTTCTTGGCGGCCGCCTCCACCGCCGTCAGGTCGAACCCGAAGTTGTCCTGGCTCACGAGGCGCTGGTTCTCCGACAGCCATGTCTCGCGCATTTGGGCTTTGCGGTTGAATCTGTGTATAATATTATTTAGATAATTAATTAAAAATGAATTAACATTTCAGGACATAAAAATTGTTTTCATTTTGCGATTCATCTATATAAATATTATATAGAGGAGAGACCTATTTTAAAAATACTTTCACCAATAGAAAGCTACATTATCAGTGAGTAATAAAGGCTATTTTTTTTGTATAGAACATCTACATCGCACCCGTGCGAAGCCGGGGCAGATCGCCAGTTCACTATAAAATTATGATAATATTTTAATAATTTATTTATATGATTACATTTCCAGGCTCCACCAAGCAGGTCTTTGTTTTTAAACAGATTGCAACCAACGCTGTATTAATGTTTTTTTTCGAATGTCTGTATAATATTTTACATTTTTTTTTTATATCTACTTTCTTCTCAAAATATTTGACGACTATTTTTTTATATCTATAAACGGAATCATCACCACCACCATCTGCAACACCAACCCCAGTTGCAGCTTAAAATATATGTATCATCAAACAAACCTCTTCTTGCCCGAAAGGAAAGAAAAAGAAGGGAACATAATTTTTTTTTTGGGGTCGGCGCAGTATGTTCTCTTTTTCCATTCTCTTCTTTCACTCGCCACACGTCTCAAACACATATCATTCTTCACACAGTCAATCCATGTTTTTTTGGCCTCCTACCTATACCCTATACTTTCAAACACCCAATTTAAAAAAAAACCTGAACACCGACCTGGCAGCCAGCTGTTCCAGCTTCTCCTGCCTGATGAGCTCCTCCCGCAGGGCCAGCTCGCGCTCGTGCTCGGACTTCTCGAGCCGCTCCCAGGCGCGGTTGATGTCGTGTATCATGCGGCCCTCGCGCGGCGTGTACGGCTTCTGGTTCGCGGCGCGCATGCGCGACTGCAGGGTGAACAGCAACACCTCCAAGTTGCCCTTCTCCACGAACCTATAAGAGATAATGTTATATTATGGCTCATTATCGGCGATTACAGACGATTACGCGCGAGCACGATTGTGTAGAGGGCATACTCGGCTGTACTCGTCCATCATCGCCACCCGTCGGTTTTTCGGGCATCAAAGGGAATCGGCTGGTGGTTGCGTTGACGTGTCCACATGATCGCCGCCCATTCATTCACCATCGGACAGTGAAGCGATGCATTTGCATCTTTCTTTAAAAAATTGCTGTTATTTACCCACTTTAGTGAATCTTCATCATAATTATATACTTGTATCTTTCCAGGGACAAAACGACCTGTAGCACGGATGTGTAGTCTAGAGCGACGCACTGAGCGCAATAGCTATTCGCACAAGCAGCGAGTACCTACCCAGTCACACACAGCGAATGAATCTATTCGCAGCGAATAATCTGACACATACAGCGAATACTCGCAGCGATTAGTCGCTGTGTTTGACTGAAGTGATCATATTCATTTCAAACAACTGTTTACTGTCAGTTTGCCCGTGACCACGCTTGCTTAGCCAACGATTAGTTTCAATTAAAGGGAATTTAAAAGATAAAATTCATTTTTTTAAATTATTGAAAATATTCAATGGTTCACCACTATTAATAAGTTAATATGATTCTAAGTTTTTATTAACACCAATTTACGTTGAGAAACGAACAAGCAAAGCAATTTCATCATGTATTAAAAATAATTCATACTAGTGAATTATTTTTATTATATAATAAAATATATAATATAAAGCACATAGTGATGAAATAGAGCATGTACTTTGGGGCCATGAATAATTCAGATATATAAAATAGTAAAAACACTGCTAATTCTGTTGTATCAAGAATTAACACAGAGTAATCAATACGATTGGCAACATTTAAGAAACTTCAGTTCAATTGTAAGTTTAAAGAAATTGATATTATTATCACATTACATACATAGTATATAAGTTTTATTTTACATATTTTAATTATAAAGTATTTATTATATGCGCCAAAATTTATTTGAGAAACTATTAATTTAAAAAAAACATGACGCTTTTATAAAGAAAACATGACGCAAAACTCACTTAGGTGGTTTCTCAACAGTGCGGTAATTAGAGAACTGTAAGAGCTGCTGTCTCACTCCCTCCAACGAGTTCGCGAATGTTCTGTCTCCGAGCGCCTCAATAGTACGCTCGATCCATTGCAGGAGGTCACTAAAATAAAAATATATTGATGAATAGTTTAAACAATTAACGAATCAAATAATGGCAAATAGAGCATTAACTATCTTACAAATACACTATGTATAGAAAAATGATTTAATTAATTAAACATCCAAATGAAGAGGATCTATTTCCATCCCCAATTTTAATCCTATAAAATTCAAATAAGACAACAGTAATATCTAATCTTTTCAGTTATAATTTCTTTTTTATAATATCAATAGCTTTTTTATTGTATATATGTATGTAAAATAACTAAAAATAAACACTTTTTCTACGACGATTTTGTGTGTACAATATCTTCAAAATCATAATACAACAAGTCGAAACATGAATAGAGAATAAATGATTAAACCTAAATTTTAAAAGGTCTTTTTGAAACCATCTTGTTTAGCAACACATCTCAAAAAGCTTAAGCAAATTCCCTCACCTAGTGAGCGTCTCGTATTCATTCATCATCTTCTCATTCTCCATAGCGATGCCGACCACCTTGCCGATACGTTTCCCCTGCACTGTCTCCTGCTTCATCTTGCTGAAGTAGTGGTAGTACGTCACCACGTATGTAATTATGGACTTCTCATCGGGATGTTCCACCGCGATATCTGAAAAACAACTCGTCATATTATTTGAACTATATATTTTAATGTTAGGCTTAATACATTTATTATATTTTTTTTATCACTCAATGAAGTTTTACGACACACAAATAAACAGACTATATGAGTTATTTTGATAGGTCCATCTGGTAAATGTTCTGCCAAGATTTAGAACTATATTATGTTATCAAAGTGGGCGATAGCTCCGCCCTGAATACCTCTTGTGATCCTCTAGCTCCTTAGACTGCTTCAATGAACAATCGCTATTTTCCACTTTGAGATTAGACTAATGTAAAATAGTAAAGGATCACCAGAGAGTTAAATAAGTCACCAAAATTTATGAAGAAATAGTGCCACTAAAATTCTTTGCTACTCAAGAAAAGTAAAATATCGGATAGCAATATTATCTTACTTTTGAAAGTGGATGAGTATAGGGGAAGAGGAAGGCCAAAAAAAACCATGGATTGACTGTGTGAAGAATGATTTGTGACTGATGATATGGCGAGTGAAAAAATAGAATGGAAAAAGTGAATATACTGCGCCGACTCCAAATAAAAAAATGGGAACGGCAGGAAGAAGAACATTATCGCACATACCTTCAGCATCCAACAGCTTAGTGAGTCCGAGCTTCTCTTCAGCAACATTGAAGGCGTTATTCAAGTTGTGCATCGGGTTGCTTCTGTGCAGTTTCTCGAACTGTATCAGGTCTGGTCTGTGCTTGTGTATGATCGCATTGAAGGCGAGACCGTCACGCCACGAGGTGGTGAAGTTTCGGACGTTCACGTTGTTATAGCCGGCTGTCTTCATCTGACACCAGAGGAGCAGAGCGTCCTTGGCCGATTTGGTCTCTTTGTTGTCCGTCTCTTCAATTGTAATGTCTTGGATCTATGGCAATATATTTTGTTAGGTATACAATTTAGGATTTACTCATTACTCTATTAAGTACTGGTAAGTGTAGCCTTGAGTAAGGCCAATAGCATTAAAAGAAATACGAAGGCTCGTCTTCACATGTAAAAGAGCACTATTTCAGAAAATCAGCAAACTTTAAATGGATTAATTAACTAAATTATTTAAATAATTTAGTTAATTAATCCATTTAAAGTTTGGTAAGACTTTTATATATTACTTTCTAGCTCATACACGAAAATAATATATCTAATATATTGGTTATTTATGGTGATAAAAACTACAGAATAACCATTGGTTGCGGTTTGCAGTAAATCATGTCCTTCCTACAATTAGATCGATTTGTCTGTGAAAACATAACAGACATAAAAATATTCGCAATCTTAACGATATTATGGAAATACCTGGAATCGTAGAATAATGGTCCATATGAGACCCAAGTTGAGTCTAGGGTTTCCATCCACGATATCATGGGAGCCCATGTTTTCCAGATGTACTCGTTGTTCCCGCAAGAACTGTAGCGCTTTGTCTACGTTCTCTAGACAATGGATACGCATTTTGCCTTTTGTTGGTCGGGGCTGGAGGAAAAAAAGCAATTAATACAATGGTAGTCACTGAATTACATTATTGTTACTTTATTATAAAAAAATACAGTTTATGTGATTCGGAAAACTTATAATTTCTTAATTATAAGTTTTCCGTATCAGAGGAAAAAGCAAAATTTCAACCAACATAATATGCAGGAACAGAATAAAAAGTATACTTTTTACAAAATTATAAATCATAAGTAAATAATGTGATTTTGGTAAAAATTGTATACATTGCTTTTGTATGACGTAGCGTTAAGGATGTGATACGAAGAAAAGAACATATTACTATTCATTCTAAAATAACAATTCTTAAGAATGAAGCAGGTCCATGGACTCACCAATCTCTCTCCGGAAAGAACCTCCAGCAGTTTGATGAGCATCTTGCCATCCCGCATATCCACGTAGAGGTCGCCGATGCGGCAACCCACGCGCACCAAGTGTGAGTTCACCCATTTCTGGAACGTCTTCTTTTGTACGCTCTCTCGTTCGTCTGGAATTAAAAACTTTTAGATTACTACAAGACTAGGAGCATTATAAAACAAATTTCAACTTTGATTACGGAGAACCAGAGTTTTGAGGAAAAATACAATAATATTGTGCATTGATGGGAAAAATAATTAACCATGTAATGGAAATTCGATATTTAACGTTTACGAAATGAGGAATGACGACCGGAATCATTATGAAAATGTGGTTTTGACATATTAGACTATTCATAACATGAACGAACTGACACTTGAATCTCTAATCAATGGAAGAGAAAAGCATGAACAAGTGATCTTATTATGAAATAAAAACAAATAGTGAACGTTAACACATTAACCGCCAGTGGGGCAGGCCGGGGCGAGGGCATCTGAGCCTTGCCCTCGAAGGTCCGGAGCCGTCCGGAGCAGCCAGCGACATAGCACCAACTCACTGCGCTTGTATCGAGTTTAGAAAACGATATTGTTCGTAACATAAGACGATCGTATGTCGACTCACAAGCGGAACTAGAGCGGAATGAACTTATGCAGAAATACCAATTCAATTTATTTATTATTGTGCTTTGAAAGTCAGAAAAACACCAGTACAAAATAGAAAACCATTGCCTAAATGGATCAGTATCCAAACGAAAAATAACACCACTTTGAACCGCGCCCTTGGCACGATACCAATATCCTTAAACTGTAATTCCATCACTAAGCACAACTCAAATCACTATTACGAACCTCTGAGTTCTAACACAACTTTATCATAATAAAGCTCTAGGCCAGGGACTTCTATGTCAATGCCTCTCTTAATGAGATCGTAGCACTCCGTCGATGTCATATCACCAACACAGACTGAACTCCGAGACGAAAGACCGGTAGCAATTAGAGCGACAAAATCCAACCAACTACTGGACAAGGATATTCGATACGCACGCTCCAGATGTCGTCAACACCGGTTTAATGAACTACAGATAAATCAGTATTGTAATGCCTCTATTATATCCCGAATTCATATTATTATTATAGAGATTCTTAGAAATCGAAACCGTAAAAGGTGACGAAGTGGCGTCTCAACTTGTACCTACTTTCGTACAGATAATAAACCGAGGTATTTTTATCAGATACTCGTAACTCTCAAATAACTGATAAACCTCCCTAGTTCTTAAGAATGCGCGTTGATGAATTATTATTGTGTTGACCAAATGTTTAGTATACATGCTTTTCATAGGGAAAAAGGAAATCGTTGTATATGTGATAAACCATATACCTACCTACATATATATTAACATAAATTGTTTTCAAATCAATATTGCATAACGTATGAATTTAAATGTTTTAATGTAGCGTGTACTGTTGTATTACACTGAATCTGAAGTTACAATATAATTTTCTTAGTACTTAATACGATATAATAATATATTGCTGTAATCGAACTCTTTTATCAGTCACCTACAACCGTATCAATATTATCACAATAGGATATCGTAATAGTAACACTATATGAAGAAATACAAATTCAAAAAGGCAGAGACAAGTAGAATTATTTTTAAAAATAACAAAATAAAACATTTCAATACCATTTCCAAACTTGCCTGACGTACTATGTAGTAGCAGATTATTGCTATTGATTATGTTGCTAAAATAATAATACAAGTACATAAAAATATTGAACACCATCAAAGACGAAACTATAAAAAGTAAGTAAAAAATGTTTCTAAGACATAAAAATATGTGGAAATGCGTGTATAAGTGTGAATATGAAAACGAAGGGTCCGATTTCAACACAGCTCGTTTTGGGAAGAAGACTTTGAAGTGCATAGCAATAAAATTCAGTTTTATGGTTTGATTATAAGTAATTAAGAAGTAACTCCCCCGTCAAATAAGCCGCCCATCTGTCGTTTGGTTGACGCAATAATCGCATGTAAACATTAAGTAATAAAAACAGCTACTAAAACTTGAAGCTTATTTGTATGCTTCAGGTTTTTATTAAACTACGCCCTATATATATGTATATAGTAATGTGCAATATATTAATGATATCACAAAAAAAAACAAAGTAATAACTCGCGGACTAATTACTTGGTCTCAATCAAAGCTCTGTACTCTAAATACTAAAGGGTGATTTAACCAAGACAAGAAGTATTATTTTTATTCTAAAACGTACAATGCGGGTTTTGTTCTCATTAAAGATTCTTTGTGTGGGATTAATGTAAATCAAAGTTTAAAAACATTTCATTCACAACAATCAGTCACGTCGGAGTTTCAAATAAATATATTCTAGAAAGAGATTAAAGTGTTCGGTGCACACACACACAACGTATGTGAAGGTACAACTATTGCATTTTCACGAACAAGAGTTTGAAAATTGTTTAGAAATTTAGAACCGGAAGTTCTAAAGAAGAATGAAAAAGCTCATAAAAGCACAGGTTCACAGTAAAGCTTTCGCATTTATTATCCAAATATTAAAGGAGCGTGTTAATAATACAATTTTAATAATACCTGCAAGCGCCTTGATGCGCGATCGTTCGAAAAGCCTTGACGAAGAGTTGCCGCCATCGTACTCGATCTCATCGATGATCTCTTGCCCGTGGCCGATGGACGGGTCCCATCGGGACACCGATATATCGGTCGTCATCGCGACCTAGTTCACCTCACCGCGCCACAATCACTCCTGAAAACAAATACATCAATATTAGAATATAATATTAAAACAGATTTACGCTAGCGTAGCGCGTGATACCAGGGACTGAAACCGGTTAATTTTTATTTTCCAAAATACGTGTCTGACTGAGATACCATGATATCAGTTTTGAAGAGTAAACTTACCACAGTAATTATTTTCAGTAAATATTAATAAAAACGAAGGAATATTAACAAAAACCTGTATTATACCGGTAAAACTCCCATAGTAAAATAACCGGTATTCAGTCCTTGCGGGATACGATTCGTCAATGCCGTATTAAGACAGTCCTATGAAAGGATGAGGTAGCATTAGTCCCGGAGGTCTGAGGTAGGCTCCACACTCCCCGCGTCCTTATACTGTCCGACGCAGGGATGTGTGAAGGTATTTCTACCTCTAATAAAAACAGCACGATTCCATGAGCATAGCCGATATGGTCACATGAAAAATATATAATGAATGAAATCCCATGAGAATGCTCCATCACCAAATACACTTAGGAATTTGTCTAATATGATATGTCTAAGACGGTCACGGTAAAAGTATTTAAATGAAATAGAGACATTGCTAATGAAATATTAGTAGGCTTTATAATAAACATCTTGCTTAGAGTAACTAATGCTTTAATTTTTGATTACAGTTAAAAGCAGTAGAAAAGTAACTTTCAGGAGGCTTTGGTAGAATTAAAAGCAAACACTAGGGCAAATCTACTTCTAGTACTTGAAATATAAACATTGCGGTTCTATCCTAATCTTACGAAGGTAAAGCAGTATCTAAACGAAATATTAATAACTGTGATATAAAGAAGGAATTGACACATACAGCCATGTTGAAGAAAGTCCACCGAAAAAAGGTTGAGTCTGAACTATAGTGTCTCTTTCTTCTTTTCAAATTGGAAGTATGCAAATATAGCGATACTAAAAACGTACGTTATTACAGTTCCTTATTTTTAAATCTTTAACCTATTTACTGGTGATACTGATAAACGGTATAGATAACATCATAACAAATATTGTATAAATGACAAATTACAACTGGAATAACTATACATAGTATCTAATAATAATATTCAATATTAAATGACAATGACGAAGGTCGACTCTGACTAACATTTGATTCGATTTACCTTGGTAGCACTAGACACAACAAAATCTAAATATCCGCGCGCATCGACTAAAATCTGACTGCAGTAACTTTAACGTTACAGAGTCACATAAAAACTGCATACATTCAAGTACTTTCATATTTTCGCTTTAAAAATGACGTCATTCTGATAAGATTAGATACTAGTTATTCGAGTCTCTTATCGTGTATTTGCTGATTTGAGAACAATTAAATAAAAATTTCTGAACAGAATGATCAAATAAGGTTAAGCAATATCTCAGAACTCTTACGCAGCTATTGTTAACAGTACTGTTATAATAGACGCTTGTTTAGTGTGAAGTGTTTTAATTGCATTTTCGAAATTAAGACGAATTGCACTAGAGTGTCATCTTAGCAACTAAAACCTACAAGTATAAAATATTTAAATCCTTTTGTTAAGGTATCCATCAGCACAACTTAAATAAAAAAAAATCATACTAGTTTTTCTGTGATCAAAAATAAACTATTTATTTTAACCTAACCTTACCTACTAGTTACTAATAATACAGACACATCCACACTTTAGAATATTTAAAATAATAACTTAAAATTTCAAGCATAAGATCGATTTCTCTTTCATTTCAGTTTTTCTTGCTAAGGGGCACGTTGGAGTTAAGGACTCTTGAAATATGCATGTCAGCAGTTGCTTTGTTACCATTATGATAGATTGAGTATCATTAACAACTCTAGCTAAGACTGTCTAATTGGCAAGTCTACTTATTCGTTTTTTTCTCGACTATAGTACAATCATACGCTTTATAGATTATAGCTGATGCCCTCGACTTCGTTCGAGTGGGCTTCATAAATGATATAACTTTTCGACAACCGATTTCGATGAAACAAAGCTTATATGTTGGGAACTCTTTAATTTTCCGGGATGAATGTATCTAAAATGTTGACCGGAGATATAAGGTTCCACCATGCAAAATTTTATGTAAATCAGTTAACCAGTTTCGGAGATTAGCCTTTACAAACAGACAAACTGATTTGAAATAGACTCTTCTTACATCCCCTGACTCGATTTTAAGCATTTTTTTTCTATGTACCGTCATTCGACTCCTACAGTTTTATTATAGATATTATGTATAGATTAAACGCCTTACTCACTAAACTACGCCTAAGGCCGGTTTGAATAGCAATTAATTAGTTTTAAAAAGATTTGAATGCCGTATAAGTTACAGGTGCTGCATGCAAGTGATAAAACAACTGAACTTTCTTCTATAATAATCGATTCGTAGTCAAAAATCTATGAGTCATATAGATACTATTTGGGCGGTATTTTGTTTTAAACTCCCAATGTGTCTATGGTTAGCTCATCTCTGACCTTCTTTAACAATAGTTCCACTATTTTGTTGAAGGTTATCGTATTGACCAACCGTAAATATCCGTTGTACAATTATTCTAATCTATTTCTATTAGGGCTCGTGTTTTTGTTCGAACTATCCGACTACTCGGATATGTATGATACCGGGTATCCGTGAGACTGAAACTTCAAATCCGGATAGTTCGGGTATCCGTTTAGTTCGCGTACCCGAGTAGTTCGGATAGCCGGATAGCTCGGGTGCTCGAGTAGTTCGGATATCTCGATGCAGTCCAAAACATGCCAAAATGTCTAACGTAATTGACCACTTAATTCCCAGGATATCTTGAAAATATCATCTCAAGCTTTCGTATGTACTTTTATTTAGATACCTAACTGCTAAGATTAAATAAAAACTGTATTAAGTCTGAGTCTTACTGTTTCGTATTGATTCTTTAAGCCGTTCGAAAAATACAAAGAACTATCTATGTACATAAACTGTTAATTAGCTACCAAATAGCTTCAAAATCTCCCGTACCTATTAATCGTAGGTTCATATTCAAAATACAGTCTACTACGTACTTCAAAAATAACAACAAATATTTGCATAGAAAAACGAACTGTAAACTCATACAAATAATCAGCACAATCGAATAAGCAAAAAATAATCTTTAAGTTATAAAATACTCGCATAGGAAAACGATCCGCAATTTCTTAGAAATAAGGAGCACAATCGTATTTACAAAAAAATCTTTAAAGTAAAAAATACTTGCATAGGAAATGGAACCGTAATAATTTAAAAATAAGGTGTATTTTATACTTTAAAGTATTTTCAGTGAATGCCGCCGTCGACCGTTATGATGTCCTTGTAACGATACTGTTGACAAAAATATAATAGAATAGAGAAAAATAAAATAATCTAAAAAATTTATAGCTTTATTTTACCGTCTGAACAATCGAAAAATTTGTTTAAAATTAGTTATTTAGTAACCGACTTCTTTGGGCGCGATTTTGACCCACTTTAAACGGCCAGATTTCGTTCAAACTTTGTAGATTTATCGAGGACCGATGACAATACACTAATTTGATAAAATTATTCCATTTTTTCAATTTGCAAATTATGATTTTTGTTAATTTATCTGCAGACGCGATGCCATCTATGCGACGATACGCGCTACTAGATGGCGCTGTGACTAGAAATTGATATTAAGCGGCATTTAAAACACTGCGTTGTATAAACTATCGGTCACGCCACGCGCATTCTGGCTACTGTCACAAGGTGGCGCTGTACTTAATACTATATTATTCCATAAACTTAATTTTAATTTTAATAGTTTTAAATTAAAAAAACAAGCTATTATAAATTAACCATACTAAAAAGTAGAAAATAAATAATAGTTTAAAAAAAACTAAAAAACCGAACTAATAAGCTAATAAAATATTTATAACTATTGACACCATGCACTCCACGCTTTTTTTAAATAAAATATATTTTAAATTTAAATTTATTTTCTATTTTTTAGTTCGGTTTTTTATAAAAAGCGTGTTTTTTAGTTTTTTTTTAAATTTTCATCAATCTCCTTATTACTATTTCAATATTCTGATCGCGGCTATATTCATCTCTCATCATTTACATATTAATCTCTCAGTGGTAGTAGAGTTAGGTATTAGACTGTAAATACGGTATATGGTATACGGTAATGGTTGTTAAATTAATTTTAATTAAAATAAATCTTAAATAAACGAAATCACCTCTAATTAATCTTATTGATCGAAAATGCAGAAACACGTTGTTATAATTTTGGTCAATTTTATAGCTTAAATAATATTCTGATGAATACAAAATAATACTGTAAAGTTTCATCAAATTCCGTTCAGAAGTTTTTGCGTGAAAGATTAACAAACACACATTCTCACAAAGTTTCACATTTATAATATAATATTATTATATTATCTTTTAGGATAAATACACATAATATATACAATAATACACATACAAACTACTGTGATTAACTGTAAATTGCTTATTTTAATACATTTTTATAAACTACGTTTTTTGTTTCTAAAACTACCACCATCCCTCTCATGATACCCTGGTTACTTTGAAATCTTTGACTGTACGGGATTTTTTTTCTAATCATATGTAAATGATTCCAATAAATATACGTATAGTAAATATATTAATAGATTTGGTTGGACTTCCTTGCGAACTTTCACCCCTTATTTCATCCCCACATAGTTGGAAATTTCAAAAATGCAAGAACACATATTTATTTATATCTTATCAAGTGCCTAAATACAACGTTTCATGGTATCATCTTCGATATTTAACGAACTTCCATACAATTTTTCATCCCCTATTTCAACCCCTCCAAGCCTATATTCGCGATAAAAAGTCTATGTCTTTTCCCAACCTCTAGTCTACTTCTGTACCAAATTTCAACAAAATCGGCTCAGTGGTTTAGGCGTGAAAGCGTAACAGACAGACAGACAGACAGAGTTATTTTCGCATTTATAATATTATATTAGTAGGGAAGTAGGTATATCTCTTTATTTACAAAAATGTAGGAACGACTACAAAATTCAAAACAAACGATACTATTGAAAAAGGCTAAAAAACAATATACACCGCTCGCTATGGATGCGCATAATCAAAGTAACGCGCGATCATTGTCCGCAATGGATAGCCTCACTGCGAAACACACTGCCACAGTTCTTTCATTGCTTTGCGGTGATTCACTTTTGTATATTCTAATAGTGTTGTGCTCGATAGGACAATTATTTTATGTGTAATAATGTGATTGAACACTTTCTTTGGCTTATATAAAGTTTCTATACAGGTTCATTTTAAAAATAAGAAAAAATCAATTTTATATAATATTATTACCTTAAAATATCTCGTGCATGATTTGGTAATCTCAAAAAGATACTTTTAGGTTTCCCAAACAACCACGGCTACTAAATTCAAATTCACGCGTTTAAGTCACGTAGTGTCATTATTCATATTCATAAAACTAAATAAAAAAATTTTTTTTAGTATAATTATGATTTATAATAAACCATTTTGATTTTGCATTTTAGTGAGACTTACTTGTTTATAAAAAAAAATGTTGCAATTAAATAAATAATACACCGTTCTTAAAAGAAAACAAATTACTTAAATAATAAATTGGTACTGCATATTTTAATTTTGTTATAACATTTACTTAAAAATTCACTTACCACGTATGTTACATTAATTATTTATGTTTTATTTTATTTTTAAATTTATTCCATTTATAAAATTTGTTTTTCATAACTGTAAATAAACAAATATTACATAAATTTATTTTAATACGCGGATACAAATTATCGACAAAAATATCGATAACATTTATTCATACCACCACTACGTACGTGTTTTATTTGCTTTTGTACAGCACACACGCGACGCGGACGCTACTTATCTATATGTGGACCAATGACAGGACTGCGTAAGAGGTTGCGTATGTGTGCAAATGCTTGTGTTTATTTGATATGCGCGTGTAGTAAAATCATCAAGAAAGGGAGAGTGGCGACACTGGTTCCCATACGAATAATGCGTGATGGTCATTCTAACATTTTTATCTGTTCTGTGGTTTTTTCCGTATTATAGGTGTCAAAAAGGTTTACAATAATTCGCCTTAATAAGCAATTTGTGTGTGCATATTTATTTATCATTTTAATTAATGTTATGTTTTTAAATAGACTTGTTTTAGACAGATTTTTAAAGACAAAAAATATGGAATATATTTTATTGAACGATGAATAAACTTTATTTCATAGAAGAGGTTTTTATAAAAAAATTAAAGAGAGCGCAAACAGTTTGATTGTTTATTGCTAAAAATAACTATGGTTTTAGATAAATAAAATACAATCCCTTTTATGTAAGTAATGTAATGTTAGCAAAAGTATAACTTATCGATATCCATAACTATCGATAGGTATTTTCACATCCCTATGGTATGGCCTTCACGGCCGCTCGCGGCGTCCTTTGTGTTGACGCGGTATGTTTTGACTAAAATCGGCTTCCTTTGAAAAAAGCACGCGCGAAGTCGGTTTAATACAAAGGTGATATTATATCAAATGTATCAATGTCGGTTGCCTTAGTCAATTGCTTGTTTGCCGCGCTTGCATATGACGCTGCGCTCTCTCCGTATTATACCGGTACGCGTCTCGAGAATTAAGTTAGATAAGTGTTTTGTTAATAGTTTTAATTTAGTATCTAGTTGTGAAATTTTAGTTTTTTTATGACCGCACTGGACTATTTTCTGTGGGGTTATGGTATTTGACCGTGAATGTGATAGTGACGAGGAAATAAAAAAGAAGATTGTTAATGCATTTAACAAGCTACATACCTACGCACGAATTGTATTACAGAATAGAAAGAAGTTAGTCAGGTTAGGCAACGTCAGTATTTTATCGTAGTATTTCGTATTTCTGTTGGAATTAATTTTAAGGTGAATCTTAACGCAATACCTACGTATTTTCTACGTGTATATATGAAACTAGTATGTTTCATACATACATAAAAATATATAATTACTCGAACTGTTTGAAGAGCTCGGGGAGTTCGGGTAATTCGTAAATTTAGGTACTCGGGTACGCGAACTGTTCGAACAGTTCGGGCGGCCGGGCTTGAAGTGTCGAATGAGACGGGTCCGAGCAGTCCGGGTAGGTCGAACAGGCGAAAAAGTGGTAGCTCTAATTTCTATATACAATTATATATAGAAATAGATTAGAATAAAGTTTTGTACGAGTCATTTGAAAAGCTCAACTAAGTTTGTACTAAGTACCTATTTTATCTTTTTGACTGGATTAAACAAAAAACTACAAAATATTAGAGTCAGAGGTATAATTTAATTTAGTTTTTTGTGGTATAACTACATTCGTGTGAATTTGTCATATTCTCATAATAAGACTTTTAAATATTATCTCATGAGAAATCACATCAACGTTGTTTGCGAAAAAGATCGGACCATACAAGTATGCAACCAATTATTTAAAATTTGACTTTAACATCAGACTTAGAAACTTCTGGAACAATCAGTCTCATGTAAATTATTCTCCTTAAACTGAATAAGATATTTAAACTTTACCCAGCGTATTTCTTTTTCGGGTGGCCCAGTTATGAAGTAATATAAACACGAAGTTCAGCAACGCTCTAAGTATATTTACTATAATAGGATTATGAGTAACTAAAGATGACTCATGTAATGACTACTAGCTAATACTACTACTATATTATGCATACTTGAAACTTGCATAACGTAACTTATTACACCGTTAATTAGTTTATGCTAATATCTTACTTCTTACTAATATTATAAATGCGAAAGTTTGTGAGGATGGATGGATGGATGTTTGTTACTCTTTCACGCAAAAACTACCGAACGGATTTCGATGAAACTTTACAGTAATATAGCTTATATATCAGAATAACACACAGGCTATAATTTATAAACAGTTTTTGTATATTGGCCATAATATAACGATAAGTATCAAGTAACTCGGAAAAACTCCTTCCTTCTAAGGGCTATCTTGGCGTGCGCTGCCTAAACGGTTGGAGTTACAAGAATATAATATATCATGGGATTGTTTGTTTTAAATACCTAGTTCTAAATAAAAGTCCGCGATAGCATATATCTACCTTTTATGTGGAAGCCAATATATCCTAAACTATGAGCCATAAATACATTTAAATTTGATTCATTTTTTCAATTGCAATTTTTAGAGTATTTAGCTAATTCTTATCAAAATTGATACATTGATAGCTTTCAGTATTTAATATAGATGAACTTTGTCTTTTATACCAAGTAATTTGGACGAACGGTTTAAAAAATATCATGATATTATTGACTTGAGTGCAGCGTCATTAAGCGGAGATTGATTAAAAAACAGCTCGGTTCAAAAATAAGCTACCCGTAGTACTAACTACTAATTCTACGCAGACGAAGTCGCGGGCAGAAGCTAGTATCTAAATAAAACGCTTAGTGAGGTGAAGATCTTCTCTTGACGATCGCAGTAGTATCACTACATAATAACAAGATAGATATAATTAAAATGAGAAGTTGATATTGTAGATAGGTTTATCGTCTAAGATTGAAAGTATCGAACAAAGCGAATAGGCACAATAGGCGCAGTGGGAGGTCATTCACCCGCCACAAGCAGACAAGGCGTCGTCAATACCATAGAGTTCCATAGTAATTAATAAACTTTATGCAGGATACAGAGCATTTTTTGAAACAAAGAGTATAATTAAGCTTCCGGTCAAAGTATTTTTAAATCGCGATGTTTTAACCCACTAAACTATCATGACTGATGAAGAATTACAATTTTACATATAAATTCGAGTAGCTTTTGCTCCAACTGCAAAGTTTATCTCCTGTTATTATAACGTTTAGTTCGCAAGTTCCTTAAATATTCATGTAGAAGGAAATATTAAATAAAGTTATGCTGAGCGGGCTTTGTAATGCTGATGAGAAGCACTATCAACTTATAATAAGAAAGGACTACTGAATACTGTAGTTTGTGACAGTTTTTGATTAATTATATAGGGCAATTTAATAAACACTTATTTTATGAAAATAATTTTTTAAAGATGTACCTAATACTTATCGTTAGTGTTGACTACATACTTTAACAAAATAAATGAAAAACATTTGAACGAACAACTTGTAAGGATTAACTTAATAATTTCCCTTCGCACCTTTGATCTTTTCACTCTAAGTTCTCTTTTTAGTATTTAGTATATAGGGCATAATATGTGCTTACGAGTAATTATGATGTCAAGATTTTCAATTAAACCCTATATCTAGAAATTAATTCTAAAGAGTTCTTATTCCACTGTTCATAGAGAGCAAGTTTAAATGACATAATATCTGGATTTAAAAATTCTGAAGATAGAATATAGAATTCTATTTCTCTATAACTGAATGTATAGAAACCACACGAAAGTTTCTACCTCTGAAATATTCAAAATACTAAATTGGGATCGTTTTCTAATCAAAAATGACAAAAAAGTCTGAGGCGCATGGTGATCTGGAATACGTTAGTCACATTAATTAATGAAGAAATATATATCATTTGCGAGGAATCCTAAAAAGCCGATTTCTATCGGCTTTCCTTTATAACCTAATGCCTAATCTACTTACAAACATATCGCCGCCGCCGCTATGGATTCCTGAATACTCGACGTAAAATATAGATATATAGCAGAAGCCAAAAGAGCACAACATGCTGCGGAATTTAATACTGTACGAGGATGACCCACAGTAAAGCGAAAGGTATCCACCACCTTCACTGTTTTTAGTTTGTAAGTAGATTAGGCATTAGGTTATAAAGGAAAGCCGATAGAAATCGGCTTTTTAGGATTCCTCGCAAATGATATATATTTCTTCATTAATTAATGTGACTAACGTATTCCAGATCACCATGCGCCTCAGACTTTAATGTCATTTTTGATTAGAAAACGATCCCAATTTAGTATTTTGAATATTTCAGAGGTAGAAACTTTCGTGTGGTTTCTATACATTCAGTTATAGAGAAATAGAATTCTATATTCTATCTTCAGAATTTTTAAATCCAGACAACTCCCCTTCGTTTAAATGAGTAGACCGCACGATACCTCCATGAAGGGGTCCATTATAATCGAGTACTACATGCATATATAAATACCACACAGTATACAATCTAATATACTCATTGAAACAAACAATTTTAACGGCTAATTCCATTGTAATAAAGGTTGAAATTGAACGCATCTTCGTAACAGTTCCACAAGGAGACAAGACATTCCGGTTCGGAAGTGGGATGTCCTAATTCCGGCGACTGTAGCACTATCTAGACTAGATTGAATGGAAGATTGATGACTGAGGCCTATCCTACATTATAATGACTTGGATAGTTATAATGCAATTATAAAAAGCTTATGTTATCAAACTATAAAATTACTGATTTAACTTTAACGACAATTAAAGCAACTGCCGTTATAGCAGCAATAATTAGAAAACTAGTAAATAAAATAGACCGAAAACCTCGGAACTTGTTTAGAATTTTACGCCATTTAAGTAAAACATTAGTCCTCATTAAGCTCGAGTCACGATTACGTGTAATCTTTTCCATTTCACGTTTACTTTTGATTAAGGTAGCGTAATAAGAGAAGTACAGTTATTTCACTGGAATTGGTTAATGCACCATGAAAGCAAAGCATGAAAATTTAAACCGTATTTCATCACAAGAAGATTCATTTTGTCTCGGACCGAGAGTCTTGAAATTCTTAACGCGTTCCTCATCGGACTAAAACGTAAACTTCGTAATTTTAGACGACGGACGCTATTTCCTGAATTCAAAAACCATAGAGGTGAAGAGGGAGGAATCATATTTATAAATAAAAAAAAAATACGGACTAGTATTTAATCACGATCAGATGAAACAAAAGCTGGCAAACAATCATAATCAACGTAACGTAAATAGTATGTGCGTATTGCATTGAAAATCACAGGAAATGGTGTGATTTTAATCACGATCACAGAAGTGTAAAGGCGCGTATATCAATGGGTTAGAGTGCATTTTAAGAGCTCTCGAATAACTGTATCCAACACTATCGCTAGTTTATTCAAGCCCCGTCACAGTACACCGCGTGCCACTAAATTCCTGTGTTTTTAACCGTACTCCAAAGCTTTTGTTTTGTTTGTTTCCATAATCAGCCTGCAGCTATTATTCTACAGAGTGCATTTTTGTGAGACTCCTTTCTTTGTAATGGATTTTTAACAACATCGTGCCTGGTTTCCGGTGTCTAGACAGATTGTAAGGTATCTTATCGGAAACCTAATATTCAAAATTACTTTTGTGTTTTGTAAGATGAGATAAAAAATCAATCAGTGCAGTAAATATTATGCAACAAAGGTATGAAAAAATAAGCGTCATCTCGATTTTTATTAACCTTACTCAATGTTGACACCGGTCATATCTAAATATAGTCATTAACTCAGCACCAGTGAACTAGACTCACCGTCACGCAAACATAGCAGATGCGTATATTTAAATTCTTATTTTTTGATAAAACAACAAGAATTTAAATATCAAAAATATATTATACTAAGAAAACGCCCCTGCTCCACACGGGTCCAATGCAGATGTGCTATACACAAAAAATAGCCTATATTACTCGCTGATAATGTAGCTTTATCTGTGTGAAATAATTTTTGAAATCGGTCCAGTTGTTTTTGAGTTTATTCATTACAAACATACAAATCTCTATTTTTTTATAATATTAACGTAGATATACACGCCTTATACGTATGAGAAATAAAAATTTTGAACGAGTAACGAACTATTCAGAGATGGAAATATATTGAAATGCATTTTGAGTATTTCGGTTACAGCCTTGCTGCAGCCATTTCCGGTTGCTCGAATTTAAAAAGTAGGTCGACAGTGCATATGTCATTGATGTTCAGTGGCTGAAGTACCATAAAGTGAGTCCACGCTTTTTTGTCGATATCTAACATTAAAAAACAATTGTAACCCACTGCAGGTATCTTAAAACTAATTTCAAATTTATTGTATTTACTAATTGTCAAATACATCATATTTTATTTTAACCAGAACAAACAAACGGAGGAGCAAAATTAGCGGACGACCTGACAGGTACTTCCCATGTTAGCGCGGACGGATCCATTAACCCAAATATAGACCGCGCCCGAAGCCTTGTGTGGCTTCACTGGCACATAATATATATCTCTTTTCCACCTATTCACATACCTTGAGTTAGATAAGGACAGGTTACTACTAAATACGTCAAAGCAATGGTCATCGCTCTAACTACTTTATGAAGCCTAAGTAAATTATTGAAGCTTATCACGAGCGTATTTCTATAAATAAATTGACTTATATCATAGTTATCAGCAGGTAAGTAGCAATAATAAATATTAAATATGTTTATAAAAAATATTTAATCTTTTTATATTACTTAGTTGAAACCTATTCACTCTCGCCTTGAAGACATCAAGGTGTCAATAACTTTAAGCAACAACAATAGTTTTTATTTATAATTAATCAAATGCAAGAACTGCAGCAATAAAGCGTTCCCCTCTGCTGTGAAGCATGGCCACGTGTTACACATAGTGATAATAAACAAAACATTTTGGTCCGAAATGTGATGATTAACAGAAACAAAAGAGCGTATCGATTGTACTGTGAATTTAATAAATGTAATAAAATCGTTCGGTCCTAGAGTTTCTAATCCTTGAACTCTACATAATTGTAGAGCAGTGGTAGCCAACTGTCTACATGTTTTAAAACTCTACATATTATGTATTTATTTTAAATTTTTAAAATTAAAATTTGGCATTTTAATTAATCTAAAATATCTGTACAATTCTGTTCATTTTTAAATATTTCCTTATAATAGCGTCTCATGATTATAAATTTATAATATTTTTTTTCTCTGAGGTAACTACTTGATAGTTTTATTTATGTGCATGATATTTGCGTATAACCTGAAGCTCTTATTTTTAAATTCGCGTAGGTACATTCAGCGTGAATTGCTCAAAACGAGGCCAATGAATCTCACTCAGACGTTTTTAATGGTGAAGCCATAGCGAAGTTGCGCGTGACTGAGAAGAGCTCAATACCATTTATTTCACATAATCACGCCTGCATCTAAAACTATTGAATATTTCAATGGCATAGGAGAAAAGAGATAGCGTTTTTTTATACATAGTACCGTAACTTCTCAATAACTCTAATAAAATATAGCCGTAATCTTCAAGTCACTTTCGGACAATTTCCGTCGTCACACAAATACCGATAACCCAAACGCCAATAATAGACAATGACTACGTTTGATTGCCCTAAAATTAGCCGGACACGTCATGCATTACTTATTTAAATTACCCTATTGCCTGTCATTCAATTCCCTTACTATTCCGTCACTGATATTACGGTTGCACCATCATCGCAGCGAGAGTCAATGAGATTGCGCGTGGGTGTCGGCACTGAACTTTACTAGAGCAGGATGAGTCTAATTTGTTGCCAACCACGTAATCATCCATGTACTCCATGTGAATTAATGGCGCCCAGCGGTGGAGGTCATTTTATCATCCCACCTGAATAGACCAAGTACATAATATGTAAGCAATAATTTAGAATTAAATAATTTATTTTCACATAATATGGTTGACTAAAAATAAAAATATTTTTTAATAATAAAATTTATACATATTTTTTTTAGTTTTGAACTATTCAATTTCATCGAAATAATCGAAATTATTTACAGAACATATAAACGTCTAAATTAATATTAGATGCGACTCATAGAAATAACGCTGTATTACTATAGTAAATATTTAAGGTTTGATTACATTCAGTTATAAGGAGAAAACAGCAAACCTCTTATGGTCACAATATTTCTCAACACACTATGTTTTAAACATTTCCACAGAGTCATTCGTGCAGAGCTGAACACTTCATCACTTGAGAAAATACTGTCAAATCAAGCATGAAGATTGAAGACATTTCGAGTCATTGAATTACTATTCTATTATAACGATGAGTAGAAAGGGCTGAGATTTAAAAGTCCACTTGGCGTTGTAGCAAGTAATAATGAAGCGATGTTATGACATAAGCATGATGACGTCATTGGGCGTCGTCAGCTCGCCGGCAACAGTGGCGAAGGCCGATTCTGTTTGCAAGTCTGACCGGTTTTTACGACTGCACTTCGACAAGCAGCTTCGAATCTAGCACGCGATATATCTTACCACTGTATCGCAACTAAGATAACACGCTATAAACTTTTCATACACGGTACAAGCGAATTACTTTCATTTGATATCGCAGTATTAACGGGAATCTATCAGAATCTAGTAACGGTTTAAAAACAGCCGTACTAGAGAGAAATAAATGTAATTAAAATAAAACTTGCGATACTGTAATCAAACATGATAAGAAAGTTTGTGATAAGAGATAAAATGTACTTAACAAAACCCTCAGTAACCAATTTTTTGTATCACTATAAGCACATACCAAGTAATCACTAGGAGGACTATGCAATCTAGCCCTATCTATTTCTATAGTAAACTAACTAAATTATATATTATTCTTACGAAGGTAGACACTTTTCTTCTTCACTTTCTTGCATAGAACTAAACTTTTTCACCGTAAGGAATTAGGAAAATATTAACATTTCGCTCTTCAATTTCTTGTACGTTTAAAAAGAAAATTACCATCCTTGTGTAACTACGTATTAAATTATTACATTATTTACATAATCAAAATACACCATATGAAGTTTCTCAAGTAGAAATTGGCATCATTCCCATTCCAAGGGCAATTAAATCCAATTTTTCTGCAATGCACAGAACTGCCACGCCCCATACAAGATCGCCGCGTCTGATGACGCTATCGCTTTATTTAGGTCAATATAACTCATGCCCATAATAATTATGAAAAGCAAACAATTTGCAATATGTGTCGGGATTTCAATACATCAACATATACTAACAACATTCCTTAAACTATCCAAACTGTTTTGACGGGCTCGCTGACGTGTTCGGTAGAACACCTGCCGTGCGCATCGATGGGTCGTGGGTTCGAATCCCACCGGGACGACATGTTTATAATTTTCTGTAAGCATGTTTTCACATCTAGTAACTTCGGGCATTGAATGGGTAGGAGGAATATCGAAATTCCAACCGCATAGCGAGCCACCGTTCATAGATGGAAAAACCGTGAAGTGCATATTGCGCGTTTCGGTTTCAGTCTATGGATTTCCGAATGCTCGAAGTAATAAGTAGGTCGACAGCGCATCATTGACTGATGTTCTGTGGCTGAGGTATCACCTACCATCAAGGGTACCTCGTGCTCGTCTGTCGATGATTAACATAAAACAAAAACTGTGACACTATGTGCTTATGGGATAAGAGTTCGTAAATATAACAATAAATACATTATAAACGAATAACACAGCGGTATAATGAATCAGTCAATGTAACACATGTTCTCTACAAAACCAAATGTTATCAAACGAGCATTAAATTACTAACAAATAGTATTCACACATACTCGTACATATAAATAAAAAAACATAGCCTCCAATTTTCGTAACAAGATCTTAAAACTAATACGTTCAATTACTACGTGTTACTCAGCTGCCAATCAGTAATAGCTGAATAAATAGGTTATTGTGCGACAACGGTTTATGTTAACGCCGTATGAATAATTCACCAGGCTAGACAGCACAGTGAAATCCTTTGCAGTAAATGCATTTTGATTCATAATTCATTTTGACTGCATGCTTGTTTAATATAATAAAGGGGAAAACGGGCAGGTGATTACCTCCGCCCATAGACAGCTGTTACCAGAGGGATTGCAGGTACGTTTCCGGTCTTTAATTTCTTATTTGATCTAATCGGAATTTCATGTTAGATACCGACAGACGAGCGTGAGGTTCACTTGATGGTAGGTGATACCTCAGCCACAGATCAGTCAATGATGTGCTGTGAACCCATGTTTTATGACGATCATTCGGAAAATACATACATTGAAACCGTAACGCGCAACATGCACTTCACGGTTACCTAGTCAGAATATTCTTCTCACTCGCTTAGTGCCTAAAGACGTATGAAAACCAGGTTTATAGAAAATTATAAACATGTTGTCTCGCCGGGATTCGTACCGCAATCGGATCGAAACGCAAGCCCTACGAGCCCGTTTAACTAATAACTACTAAAATAATACCTTTCTATATCCTTTCCCTAATCAGTTGAAAGAGTTCAATCCATTACATTATTTACCTTAACCTCTCATGATAATCATGATGTCACAATATATTTTTTTCACAGATATTTACGATAGTTAAGATTTCAAGTCTGTATTCGGTTTAATCGTAAATTTTCAATTAACGCGGTATTTCTAAAACCTTGTGTTTCAGTTACGGTATTGTGTTTTAGGAGGCAATTACTTTAGATACTATTTCTCAATCTCATCTTCTCTTTTAAAGTTTGGATGAAAAACAATATAATTCCCTTGAGATGATTTTAGGTTGATTGAAGCATATACATATATGGTTTGGGTTTTTTAAAGTGTTCAACATACTGCTTAGTAAAAATAGCGTTTGAATCCGGGAAAAGTTATTTTAAATATGTGATATTCTCTTATGACTTGTCTGCATTCTGCATTACCCTATTACATATAATTTTAAGTTTTGAGATTAAGCTATTTTCAGTTTAAGAAGTCTTGTTATGACGTGCTCTACTAATCTTCTATGAGCCCAAAAGGATTTTGGAAAGAGTAGCTTATTTAAATAAAATACTGTATACCGGATTAAAACGCGATTTATTATTTATATTGTTTAAATTATTTATCCCGACGTTTCGTCATCTTTCAGTCTCCCGCGACCACAGTTGCTGAAAAGCATCCGAAACGTCGGGATAAATAATTTAAACAATATAAATAATAAATCGCGTTTTAATCCGGTATACAGTATTTTATTTAAATGTGTGATACTCGCGTTAATAAAAGACAATATTAAAAGTAGCTTAATCATAGCGATATAGCAGATATAATTAAACTTATTTTAATCAAAGATAACGGATCTTTGTACGGAAGCTTACTAAGGTAATCGTAAGAATAAACAAGCGTCATTGTGCCTATTCCAAGTCTTACGTAACAGTTCCTTAGAAACAAATGTAAAGTAACTTCGAGAGGGCATCCAAAGCCCCACTTGATTGCCACAATTGCTGTCCAACAACCGGTAAATAACAAATTATTCTGTCAAATTGAATGCTCAGTTAGTTTCTGAAAATGTTGTCGAAATACAGCAAACGCTAGTAATACTCTAATCTGTGGTGAATGATTGACTTATATATTGTAAGAAGAATTTGTACGAAACTTGATTCTTCAAAGGTTTGATATATTTTAGACCTGGATTATTATTTTTATTACAGGCATTTCGGAATCCCATTGTACTGTGTATTTTGAAAAATAAGCAAAAAAACTTGTAAGTTATATTAATTTGATATGTTTAAAAAAAATGTCTAATGAACTCGCAACAAACTAATAGACAAATCATTCATACAATTAAGAATTAACGAAGCGAATAAAACACTATATACTCGACGTACACGTTACGAAATTCTGCTAATAATAACAATTAACTGAAATTACACTCGTGAGAAAAGATACATAAAAAATTACCGTCAACCAGTTATACGCAAACATATTGAGTACGTCGATTAAACTATTGGATAATACACCGCATAAAAATCTTTCTATTAGGTGTACAGAAGGCGGTTACGTGAGCCAGCGACTGCAAGACATGAACTGGATTCGAGTTCATTGACTCCTATAGAGCAGGATTCAGGACTCGACCACCGGAATATTAAATTTATTCCAACCACTCCGATACTTGATATACTCGATCACCAAATATATTGTACCTTTAGAATAAAAGTGACGAGGCTCGTAATATTCGCAAATTTTTTTTTCATAGTATGGTCTAAAACGGAGAAATGGACCAGAATACTCGACCAGGCCAAGGACAAATGGCTGTAGCGCCTTAGATAAAATATGGTCTAAACCACTTTTTAACTAATAAAACAATATTGATCTTACATTAAATCGGGAAAATTACGAAATTAACCACTTATAAAAAAAATAATTGTCCAATATTTAGATTATATTTTAATAAGAGTTTAACAAAAATTAAAAAGAGAAAATGGTTTGGACTTCAATTCGTACATATCGCTCGATTATGACTAAACCAATGTATTTGCCGATATTTATAACTACCTAAAATATATGTTTATAATACAGCTGATAATATTACTCAATACAACTACATGTGATATTTGTAATACACTTAAAGGTCAAACGGCAAACAGTAACCGTTGGAACAAAGGTCGTCTACAATCGTAAGGCATCACTGCTTCCAATATTCAGTAAATATCAATATAGTTATTAAATCTAGGTCAGGTTAACATAGAAACCAATTAACAAAGGTAGACTATTAGAAAAAAAGATATTATAAGTAATCTCCGTATTGACATCAATAGACGCTTGAATAGCTATAATATTGTCTGTAGTATTAAGGTTACTATTAACTACTGCTCAGTAGTTAAGCACTATCTCTGATTAGCACAATTAGTTCGGTTTTCAGTTAGAATACTCTAAAAGCTGGACTTTAACGGCGCTATTTTTAAACGAGTTCAAAAAAATGATGGTCTCAATTCGATTGTATTTTTTTGTATGTATGTTACGCGATATCCTTCAATTTTGAACCGATTTTCGATTTTTTATGGAACTTTTATTTAATTTTAGGATTTTCCAAATTGTGGACGTTTTTTGCAAAAAGTACAGAATTTTTAATAACATTTTTAGTTTACCGAAAGGAGACTAGAATAGTAGTTGAATAAATCATAATCTCAGCCATATTCTATGTAAATATATCTTCCGCCTTTCCAAAGAAATATTCGACGTAAATTACTAAATAATATTTTAGCACATAAAGACAAAAAGTACAGTCAATATCATCAAAAAGTAGCTTTAAAAATTTAATGTTCACGATTCATGGAGTTCCAATACATTTAAAAACTACATATTAATCGTGCGTTCTAAATGTTGTACGAAGAGTTTATTTACGCAAAAAAGAGATATACGTTTGAAATGAATATGGGTAGGTTAAGCTGACATGGAAGGATATTACAATATAGTCATTTAAAATTACACGAAGTACATAAAATAAAAACGACTCCATTTCAAAGGTTTTTTGAGAACAAATAATATAAACTGTTCGATGTTTTTAATGGTGAAAGCTTTTTAAACAACTTGTATTTAAAAGTTGAAAATAAGCTGAGTACGTATTTGTAGATCAGTGTTATCGAAATCTGTGAGAAAGCATTTTGTTCGTTTGTATTTTATGCGCATAGATTGAGTGGCTGATTTACTATGAATTAATTTGTACAATTCCACTTGATCTCAAGTGCTATGCTGCTGCTGTCTGTTACAATTCTTCAATGGAATTTCATCCAATCATAGTTATATTACAGCAAGAAAAGACACATTAGAGGGAAACAAAAAACATACGCGTCGTCTTCTTTTCCATTTTTGAAAGTCGTAATAAGAAAACAAAGCTACTAAATTTATCAACACTAAACATTTATTATTATAATAATCGTTTTCTATATATAAATAACTACAAAAACGAATGAACTATTTGAAAGGAACTATCAAATAGCCTAAATGTGCGTCGAGTAACAATGGTTCTTTATACCGCAGCTTCACAAGAATTCTTTGGGCTTTCTCTACTTGCTTGACCCTTTTGTTAGCGCAATTAACGTGCTGGGTTACTCAACCGTGAAAGGGCCGCGATTTGGCCATTCGAATTCCAAATTATCTTCAAATAAAAATGAATGAAAAATTTATGCTTTCTATTTCAAAAATGTAAGAAATACTTCGGCATGGTCTCATTATTATTTGTATATATTAAAAAACTAGCTGATGCCAGCGACTTCGTTCGCGTGGGCTGAAGCCCACGAATGAAGATGAATCTTAAGCTCAGTATTTGAGCAAAAAAAGTGGCGAAATAATCAAACTATTTCATTTCCATATCAATTTCTGATAATTCGAAAAAATTCGACGCGAGTCAGTTTTCATTGCAATTTGTTGATATGGTGCCTTTAAATAATCTTTAAATTGTGATAACTTTTCTTTCCGACAACCGATTTCAATGCAAAGCCTATTATGTTGCCCCGGGCTTTGCTTAATATATTTGTGTAAATTGCATGAAAATCGGTTCAGTATCTTCGGAGATTAGCCCGTACAAACAGACAGAGAAATAAAAAATTAAAAAAAACCGAGTCTGTTCTATTTCTCTTCTTACATCCCCCTGACTCGGTTTTTAGCATTTATTTTGTATGTACAGACATTTGACCTCTACAGTTTTATTATATGTATAATAGATTACAGCTTTTGTTGACTTTGGTTATGTACTTATTCGTATAGGTGTCCAATACGTATGTAATAAATACTAACTACAGTGACGCTTCCGTTCGTCTGGTAACCTAAAGGTCTTTATAGTCTTAACTATATTTTTAGACCATAATTAATATCTTTTTATTTTTTAGTTACTATTATTGTAGATTATATAGTTACTTTTGAATAATGTTAATGTTTTCTATCAAAGATTTCAATATATATCTTTGTTCTTGAAATCAATATCAATTTCAATGTAGGAATAAAGACATTTTTATTATGTCACAGTCGTTTGGGTCAATTACTAGGTCAAATACGGAGCGAGAGATAAATTCTACACCGAAATTGTTACATGTATTGTACTTATCCATACATACAATTTGTATATAAAAATTGAAACATTTATAACTGGCAATTAATATTATATAATAGTTTATTCGCGACCGATATTTTTTTTATCGAGTAAGAATAGCTCTTTTGAATCTAGATTTCTCCCTGACAACTAGCAATATTATGAGTTTATTGCCTATTTCAAAGTGAATAGGCAGAATAAGCAACATTTATAACCTGCGTGGTTGTTAATTCGATTTTAGTATACAATTTAAGACATAATCACAATAATAACACATATGAGAACCAAAGATTACGAAATCACTCCACTCGCATTCTTCAGACGCTAAACTCGAATTCTAAATGACGTCTGTAGATGTTTCGGAGATAAATATAAATGAACTCTATTGAATTAGAACCATCCTCGCTACTATGAATGACCTGAATCCATAGTTTGCTTAATAAGTACGAGCAATAAGTATAAGTAACACTTTAGTATTAGATTCATATTTTTCATAGTCTACTAAAGAAAATTAAGCGTTTTAATATTACTATACAGTCCCTATTAATTTAAAATGAAATAAAAAATCGTGCGGATATTGCAGTTCAGTAAACGACTACATTATAACTAGCTTTTGGATAAGTCAACTTTGGTCAAACCACTCCAAAGCTGGTTTCCCGAGCAAGTAAAATGCGAAATTTATTCGATAAGTTTACAGGCCACTTTTGAACCCGTATCCATTTTCCAATGTAACAGGTTGTGACGTGTTTAAGGTATCTAATATAAAAGAGAGCACACAAAATTGCTATTCGACTCTACATAATATATATTGTCTAGAGTCTAATAGAAAATTCTTTGAATTACCGCAATACAGTAATTATTTTACACTTATAAAAAATCGATTGAAGCAAAAAGTCGTTTTACATAGAGACAATTGAAATTGTTTTCTGAAGAACACGTAAATGTTGTAAGAAAACATTACTCAGCATCTTAGCGGTAGCAAGCCTCTTAAACCGGTTACAGTAACGGACGCCAAAAATAAAAAGTACAAAGTAATGACGCTAGATATAAACAATATTGAAAAACGTTCGTGTGATTCGCTGTGGGAGATTCACATCTTGAATGAGAGAAGACTCCGCTATTCAGATACTTTATAATACGAATTTTAGAGAACTCTACATTTTATTTCAGAGCCCTTTATGAATACATTCTGAAAATTCCTTGTACGAAAAAAAGTCCTATAGGAAATGACATTTTTCTACTAGCACAGGGTACACAGGATTAGGATAAGTTTGCACAGGCTTTACAATACCTTAAGAACAACTGCTTAAGAATCTAAAAGGTTTCTTTTAATGTACTTAACGTAAAGTAACAATTTCCAATTCGAACTGCTAAGTCTACATTTCAGAAAGGATTTGCTTTTAATATAATGTACTTTAAATTGCAAATGATATATAATTACTGAATTGTTAAAAATATCGTCACTCATTACATGTCAAGCAGTAGAAGCTTCCACACCAGGTCAAATTAATTGACCCCAAGATTGGTCTCGGAATGCATGCCTACCAGACGAAACATGGTTAGATACTAAAAATCCAATTTATCTGTGTACTCCTCCGCGCCTGCTCCCTATAACTCAATTCCCAGTTTTCTAGGTCACCTGGGCGTGGGGAAAAGCCTAACCTGTCAACTAACTGTTTAATTTAGACATGGGTAACTCAGCGAAATTCCCTGCGCCAACTCAGCAACTCAGGCGCAGTGTAGTGTGTCGGCTCCTTGAGTCAACTCAAATGTGCGCCACGACGCAGTAAAAATGGGACGCGCAAAGCGAGCAGTGAAACCTCCGAAACGCACGCAACCCCACGCTCATAGTTCACTCAGTGAGTGGGTACTGCGCCGTGCGCCAACACATTATAAATGTGTGAGCTGACTCACCCTGCGCACTGAAGCGTGCCGGCGCAATTGCGCGGCGCAGCGCAGTGTTACCCATGTCTAGTTTAATTCGTCATTTTGAGCTGGCATTATTCTTGGATTAAGTGGTACATTTTCATTTATTTTTCCTAAGGAGAATAATTTAGATTTATGTGAAATCTTCTTGTTTTAACCCTTTAACACGCAAAACAAAAAATCATTATTTCACTTCTATTATAAATAAAAAATCGTTTTAATAACATGTAGACACAGGATTTTTTTCTTTCGAATGTTGAGTACTTTCAACATTACTTGTTAAAGTATTAATGTCATTAAGTGCTTATAAGTTTTACCTCTACTATTAAGCATAGAAGAGTTTTAATTGAATTTATATTTTATATAATCGTTCGCTAGCTTTTGTCACACGTAAATTTAAAAATAAAGTAGCTTTCCAAACTTACAGTAGGTATTCAGACATTCAAATTAACGTAGTTATAGCACGACACGTCAAATTATTGATTTGGTATGATAATTAGGATTATATCAAATCTAGGGTCCAAATACCTACCAGAAGACGCGAAGACTATCTCATGTCAAATCCAAAACACGGAATCACTACACTATATTTTGGGAAATCGAGGCACTAAACACGAGCGGCGCACAATTTCGGTCGCTGTTTCTGCGGAGTAAACTGGCAGCCGTATCGATCCGGACTCCCGGCGCCGTTCGTCCGCATATCCCTATTGCACGCACGCCCCTCCCACTTATTTACCCCCATCCTACAGAGCTGTTAGCCGTCACCCGTCAGTCGTCACCCTAGGACATTGAAATTATCCTTCAAACTTAGTGTCGCGTAGTCATCAAAACTTAATAACGAATAAAATAATGGAACCTTTTTCGAATTTCTCACACAATATGACGCATGAAACATATATTTGCTCAAAAGCTAAATGATAACTTTGTAAGTTATATATGAACGTGTTTTTTTTAATTAATTTTTAGTAAATAATACGCTAATAAGTTTATATATGTATTTTTCACTAATTAATAATTATATGTTTATTGTAAATAATAAAATATAAATTACTTTAAAACTAATAAAAAATATAATATGTAGCAAAAAGTATTATCTCTACATAATATTTGCTTGAAGATTTTGAGTCAAGGTAGCAAAAGTACAATAGTTATTATATTACCTTGACTTATGACTTATCCATTTACATAAAATAACTTATTTAAGTAACTAAATCCTAAAATTAGAAAGCTACTTATTAATGAATAATATATTATTTAATAAGATTATTTATGTGTATTCAATATATGTATGTCTATATACAATTAAACTTTATTAAATCAATGAATCCCAAGAACGAAATCATTTTTCTTTTGTTTTATTAAATTGTGAGGGGCTCTCTCCCAATGGTTGTAAAGGGGCCTACTGAAAATCAGTGTTGTGACATTGATGCGCCACAGCGTATGCTGAGTGGAGCTCCTATTTGACAAGAGACAGTCAAGAGACAGTACACATATTTTAAAATTATTTCAATTATAATTAGCGTTAAATAGTTTTAAAATATTAATGTACTGTTAATTGGGTGTTAAATAAATACATTTCATTAAAATATTTCACAAAATTCATCTTATATTGAGTAAATAGTTGATCATTATCATTTTCGCAGAACTTCTAAGCTTCATACTGTAATTAGATGATTTAAGAGATACAATTCTGTTCTCAGGACCCATCTAAATAGTAGTAAACTTTTAAAAAGTATTTCAGTGGCAGAATTATTATTAGGTGATACCAGCTATTGTCAGATCTTAAAATAATTATTGACTTCTCATCGAGTTTTAAAATAATTAATTATGCATGCCACACAAGCTGTGTTGCCATTATAATACCAATGCACTATGCAGTCAGAAATCTTGAAATATATTCTATATTCAATTGATGCATCCTCAACTCAAACAATTGATAACTAGACCATAGCCAATTTGAATATAAATAAACTTAAGATTACTAATTACATAATCCATTCTAAATGATATTAAAAATATGATAACACATAACTGTCTCATATAAAATGAGTACTCTCTTTTCTATTGAAAAACTACTAAACAGTTTTCCATAGAACAAAATGGTGTGGTGAAAGAAGACGATGGTGGTGATCTAACATATTAAGCTGATAGGAAACTGTATGTTTGTCGATGATTGGAAGCACTGATAATAAGAAGCTCACATCTTAATTTGAGGATTATAAAGTTGTAGGCAATTGACCAACATATAATATTATACTATCACTACACACTATATGAGTCGTATAGGCGTATCTGACTTATGGCTGATTGTTAGCAATTTAAAAAAAAAACATTTTTCTACTTTATTTTTATATTAGGTGTCATTCATTGCATGTTTAAGGTATCTATTAATATTAACAATTAAAGATAAAACCAAATATATAAAAAAACATAACAGTCTAAACAACAAGAACTTATTTTTTTTTTGGAGATTGCCAGACCAAAAATGTCAGATAGCCGCCTTTGATTCTATACGACTCATATAATATAATGCAGCCTTACTGGGCAACAAGCTACAGCCTTTCCTTCCAAGTGATTTAATTTCCAATAAAAGATAATTTTAAAATGAAATATTAAGCACCTATATGTTAATAATAAGGGTATATTATTTTTTGTAAAATTTAATAATACACAACAATCTGGAATTCATTTATGCAACCTGTGCCTACCTACATAATGTTACTGCACAAAATTCTAGGCACACTCATTGAATGACATCATTCATACAGAATTTGAGTCTCCAACCTTGATAAAAATTTGCACTTAACACTACATAATGTGATGTGTTTCTCATGGCTGTTGATGTTATAGTGCTTATATTCGTACTTGAAATCTCTTCATAAAGAATTAGACTTGTATTCTAAGATGTGACTCAGGTTTGAATTTAGTTTAGAGTTATCAAACTATGTTTTCTCTATACATAATTAGTTTTGATAATTGACAGTTCCAATTTCCCAAAAGAATTTGACATGAGTAATGTCTTGGAATAGCGACAAGCAACTTAAAATTAATTTTGAAATTTGGAATTTGAATAATTCCTTAAATTAATTTTAAAACATATACTACTTACTGCGTAAAAAATTGTATGGGTTCCAATTGTCAACATATTCCAGATCTTGCAAAATAATTAAGTGCAAGGTGTAATGCATTATAAATACTGTGGCAACATGATAGTGACACTTCATTTAACATTATCAGTATCCACTTGAATAAAGTGAAATATACACTTATCTTTTTATATGTATTATATTTTTCTGTGTGTTTGAATATCACAGAACTCCTCCTAAGCTGGACTGATTTTGAAGATATTGTATGTGTGTTGAGTTGGATTGGTTAGGTTCACAATTGGACCCAGTTTATTATTTTGAGGTCAATTTTTGGGCTAGACAATATCTGTTGGGTCATTATAATTAAATATTAACATGACATCATGAATTCAACATAAAACTGATTAGTAAGACTTCCTTAGAAAAATTATAATATTATAACAGTTGAAAAAGCTTCAGTTGTCTTGTGTTTTATTCTTATTAGAACATATTAAATACATAGTACTACAATTTTACTACCTAGCTAACAACACAGCCTATTTTTTTTAATATTAGAGAAGGGAAATGGCCAGGTGGCTCATCTGATGATAAGTTATTACTGACAGACATGGACATAATATGCAGCACCAGAGATTTTGAGAATATGCTGCCTTCAAGATAATGTGTTCTGTGGTTAATAAAATACACTTTTATTTGTTATTAAATAATATTTATATTATTAGTTGTATATTATTGCCTTAATATAACATTGCTTATGCTCCCAATAGAACTAGATAGAGATTAATTTATTTGGTTTGTTTAAAAAATAAGTAAATATCTACAAATAATATATCCAGGTTATCTAGGTGTGGTATAATTATCATTCACCAATCGATAAGATGTCCAATATTTGTAATAAATACCTGCTATCTAACACCAAATAAGTACATGTAATAATAATTATGCAATTCTCGGTAAAAACCAAGATTTTCCAGCCATTAAATACTATATTGTGAGTAATACTAATTTGTAAAGTTTTCCATTACTATGAGCTTTTAGTACGTTCGTCGAAACTCGAAATAAAATGCGATTTACGAATGACACAATTGTTGTAGGTACCTACTTGAAGTTTGAACCTAACAATATTTCGCTACGAAATAGCTATATTCTAATACAAAAGCAAACAATTCAACAACATACCCACTAAATTAAATCCAGGAATGTTTTCCTTACAGCTGTTTCAGAATTCTGTTCACAGAAATACCGCTAGCACTTTCAGGCTTCTCGGAAACCCAGGTCAAATAGATCACAAACAACAGTTTTTACCGGCTTTATGTTTAACTTTCATAACCATAACCCAATCACGTATATTCATTCAACATCACTTTTCAGTTTTCACACAGAATTCTTTCAATTTATCATCCGTGAATACGAGTACGAACACGGCTTCGAAAGCAAGGCAAAAGATTGTCCGTCGCGTAGCATCACCTTACCGCCCATATCATAGATTATGAAACTTGAAAGTGTAGAACTAGACATGGGTAACACTGCGCTGCGCCGCGCAATTGCGCCGGCACGCTTCAGTGCGCAGGGTGAGTCAGCTCACACATTCATAATGTGTTGGCGCACGGCGCAGTACCCACTCACTGAGTGAACTATGAGCGTGGGGTTGCGTGCGTTTCGGCGGTTTCACTGCTCGCTGTGCGCGTCCCATTTTTACTGCGTCGTGGCGCAATTTTGAGTTAACTCAAGGAGCCGACACACTACACTGCGCCTGAGTTGCTGAGTTCGCGCAGGGAATTTCGCTGAGTTACCCATGTCTATGTAGAACATTCATCGAATATAAGGCACTACACACAGATGACAATTTATTTTACGTAGTTATAAAACGAATTTGAAGCATCCTTGGTTTTCCTATCATTCATTCCTATCACCTACAAGAGTTATGTGATAAAACATAAATGTAATAATATTATTATCATAATATTGATCTATTTATGCAACTATAAAAATTATTAAGAACATAAGTGGAAAATGTATTTTGATCAGTTATGGTTATAATATTATGGTAAAAGTAGATGGAACAGATTTTTTTCCCGGTTGATTATATAGCTCTTAATAATTTTTATATTATTATAGTTTAACAGTTTAAAAAAATATATATTATAAATTTATTCACACGAACAAATAAAAAAATAGCTCTCTGCATGTTTGAAATATAAAAAAAAAATAGCATTGAAGAAATTTTATTTCTCATAGATATTTTCTTTTAGGGCGGTCAACTTAAGGGTGATCATTTGTTTAATTAATTATAAATATATAAAAGACGAACAAACAATTTTTACATTCGAACATTAACCAACAAACGACGAACAAAAAATTAAAAATAAAAAAATCCGAAAATAAAAAAAAAAGTGGGGCCAAATTCAGTGAGCCAATTTCACAAAACATGCCAATAAGAAAAAGTAACTGAGCTGTGACTTACCCTATCTACTTTCTTGATTACATTCTTTGAACCGGATGATGTCATACACCGGCATAGAATTAAGAGCAAAAAAATATAGAACACACTAGTCTATGCTTATTTCTTATCGCTGTCAATCTAAGCCCGCGTACACACTTTTATACTAGTATCATTTAAATCATCTCGCCCAAACGAAAATATAATAACGTTAAAAAAATAAGCCTAATTTTTACAATATAAAAATAAATGTAAATCGTCGTCTCACGAGCCGTTAACTTTCTTATGTAGCGCTATCTAGTGACGAGTTGATAAAATCGTTGAGTCTTTAAATGTATGAGTAATTATAGTTATTAGTTTATAGATGGCGCTATAAACTAATTACTACCTAATACCTCCTTATATTTTTTCATTATCTCAGGATAAAAAAGAACTTTAAAATCCAGGGTTATCCCTAGTTTTAACAATTCGGAAATAACGATTAGAATAGAGCTGTCACTATAACAGCTCCTTCCACAGTCCCTTCTATAACAACATTGGTAGTAAAAATAAAAAAAAGGTAAGTTTCTTACTTATTTTATTAAAAATAATATAAAAGTATATCCAGTAAATAATAATAATTTTTCCATCAAATATTTTATAATTGTTGTATCACAATGAAATAAGTTTAAATTAATAATTCGAGGAAGAGCTAATGTTTTATTTTAATTTATAATAATATTAACTAGTTATTTAATTATGTTCTACATAATATTATCTGTGTTATCCTCAAACTAGGTTTTGTTAACTTAATTAACCCTCACCCATGATATTTCTATCAACCCTCATACAAAAGCACTTCCTCAAAAAATATTTAAGTTGGTTCCTTATAAGATAATTCTATAAATAATTAAAAGTAAGTGATATGAATTTAATTGTTAACATTATAGGATAATGTATATATATGTATATGGATACAGTCTTTTGTTTTGTTAACTAATAAGAGTAGTTGTATTTTGAAACTTTTTTGTAAAGGCCCGTATTCTAACACGTTACTAAAGTCTTCTTGAGAACTGTCAAAATGTCATACAGAATTTTTTTTTTGACAAGTCTCAAAAAAAAAAAGTATCAGGTAACAAGTTTGAATACCGACTCAAGAAGTCAAGAGCACATCGTATTTTAAAATGTATTTCTATGATGTTTATATACGTATTATGGCCTAGTACTCAAACGCTAATCTATCATTCTATAAATATGATAAAATATAGGAATTTAATGCCTCATTATAGATTGTCGATTCAATTTTCGGCCAATAAGCCTCTTTTATGAGTTACAAAGCACTTGATAAAGTATATAAAAATATTTTTAAATATGTAAAAAAAAGTATTGCCAATACATATAGCACAAATAAATAAAAATATTTACAGAGTTTATAGTCATCAGATTAGTATTTTTAAAATGTGGTCTGGAAACAAACTAAACGTTATCTAATAATAAAAAAACAGCACTATATCTTGCTTATGTAAACAAAAAAGACAATATGGATTTTTTATTTTTTTTCTATATTTTTATGTTTGTAATGTTAATAATAATTATCAATTCAGTTAGAAATCAACTATCTAAGTTGATCGCATGAATCGCCTGCTTATTAAGTGGTGGGATTAAATACTATAATTAATATTTAATAGTGACACAGGGCTTTTTCTCTAAATTTGAATAACCTATGTACATAAGGGCCGACGCCCATATGGCATTATCGCCATTGCATGCGTTGAAATAAGATCAAAAAATAATTTATACAATAAATAATCTCTCAAAGTATTGTAGCGACGCAGGTATTGTGTTGATAAATTTCATTTAATTCGTCTAATTTGTGCCGGCCCTTATAAATTATTTTTTGAAAATTACAAGAACTTACTGCTACATTAAAAGGGTCTAGGATATGGCCAGTTATTGCTTGATGAAGAATGATGGTCCATATACGGACTATCCGTTAGAAGTAGCTTACTGCCGCTCAACCCAGAACTAGAGCTCTCGCTTGAGAATACACTCTTACTTCCAGTATAGAAAGACAGAGATGTATGCGCTGGTTCACGGCCAGTTCGTCGTCTCGCTCGTATTAATGACGCGAATGCTACAGCTATAGCACATAGGAAAATAACTCCTAATACGCAGAATGCAAGAGCCATTTTGCCAGGTGAAAGGCATATTGTTTTGTCGCCTGGAGAAAATCCACGTAAGAATTCTTCTTCACCATCTATTCTTCTGGACCCTGAAAGCAAGAGGAAATGAAATGGATATGTAATTTAATATAGTAACATGTGTACATAAACCTATTTTTAAGTAGCAGGTACGCAAATGATTTTTTTTTTATATCTTTGAGCTTAGCTTTATTGAGTATAAATTATTAAGAAATAATTTTAAATATATATCTCTTTCTTTTTTCGTAATTTTATTTATTGAAACCTCCAAAAGCTTCTGTAGTCAAAAGCTCTATAAAATGATTTATTTTTGAACTGAAGAAATTTACGTAATGTATAATTATATAAGTGTATAATTTTTAGAAATATACACTACTAGTATAACGCCCCGGCTTCGCACGGGTGCAATGTTATCTACTATATAAAAATTTTACTCGCTGATAATGTAGCTTTCTATTAGTGAAATAATTTTTAAAATGGGTCCAGTAGTTTTTGAGTTTAATCGTAACAAACAAATCTTTCCTCTTTATGAAATTAGTATAGATATAACTTCCGTTACCTCGAATTGACGCTTCATCTTCCAACTCTATATTGGGCGCCAGAACTTCTATGCTGTTATATACTTCAAGCCGATCTATAACATTACCCTTAGCCTCCTTGTCCAAGCGAGCCTTCCTCACCAAACCTTCTTTCGTTCTGTGAGGCTTCATCAGCGCTTTGCAATCAATATCTGGACACGGTCCTTTACATAGTTCTATTCCACACGATAAATGTAGCTTGGCCCTATCAGGGAATTTGAAAGCGGCAAAAGTAGTGATCGCATGCTGGTAAGTCATTAAGTTCTTTAACATAAATTCTGGATCGGTTTTAGCTATTTTTAGATTATTATTTTCTTCTCTATTTCTGTCCGTATCAGCTGGTTCTAGATCGTTGAAGTCAATTTCGGATCCTTTATTCCTGTGGCGATGTAATGACGGCTTGTTGAAGATAGTCTCGTCTATGGGACAGCCGGCTTCGTCAAGCAGTTTTTGAGATGCTTCTCCCAAGCCGTCGTGGGCTACGCAGTTTGTTACTCGGAGACCTACTCCAACTGAAAATAAAGGTTATTATTTATGAAAGAGTCGAAAAGAGTTATGCACTTGAATTTAGCTCACGGTGAATTATTAGACACAGACCTAAAAAGGTTTCTGTAGTTATCAGTTATCGCACCTTGGAAAACAAACGAAAACTGTGTTATTTGGGAAACCCTGAAATCGTAACCTGTACGAGTTCCTAATAATAACAGCGACACTTGTGCCATCTAGCGGCATAAAGTTGACCTTTTGAAGACGAACAATCATCTCACAAGATGGCGTTTATAGTTGAAAACCGTCAATTTTCGTTCAGTGACGGTTAGATTTTCAAGGTGTGATATGTCTTTGGATATTATTACTACGTTAGCTGTTTTTATACGAGTATATCATAGTTATATTATCCCCGTCGTTGATTACCGCCGCGTCAAATGCTTAAAGGAAGTTTTTTTTAAATTTCGTTTAAGACCAGTAGTAAGTATTACGTACC
Organism: Anthocharis cardamines; assembly: GCA_905404175.1. Taxonomy (NCBI): domain Eukaryota; kingdom Metazoa; phylum Arthropoda; class Insecta; order Lepidoptera; family Pieridae; genus Anthocharis; species Anthocharis cardamines. Next base: position 8,417,994 of record FR989964.1, read on the forward strand.
AGGTAGAGTGCATTGGATGAGAAGTCTGGTAGGCTGACCAACTTCGACGGTAGCGGGTTCTGAGCCAGCAATGGTCGGTGCGAGGTCCATCCAAGCACGGGCCGATTCCAGCAACCACTCCCTCTGTTCTAACTCCACTGGATTGTCCCAACCTTGGCGATTACGGCCCATTCTAAAATTTTGAAAACATCTCTATACATGGTACACATTTACATAAATTATTATTGACTAAATCTGTGCAGTATGACATAATGAATACATAGGTATGCTGTTTTTGGTCAATGTACATACATTGACAAAATAACATTTTTTAATAATTGATATTTCCATACTCCAATTGAAGTATCAGTTGAAACTTTTTTAAATAATAACGAAAATAAATAAGTAACTCGTGTTCCCTTATTAAAATCTGGGGGCACGGCAGTGCCCCCGCCAAGTCGAGCAAAAAGCGGCACGGCCGTACTATCCTTTTCTCGAAATAGTTTACTCATTAGATAAAGATTTCAAGAGGTGTTCTTTTTATTTTTATTTTACCTTACTTTTTTCCCGTCAGAAGCACTCATTTCCCGTAACTTAGATGTTATGACACCTTCCAACACCGAGCTATTGATTCGGACTGCACGCGGCTGTAATTTACATCTGAAAATTATATAATAATAATATCTGTAAGCATGTTTTCCCCACGTCTGGTAACTTCGGGTATTGATCGGGTGGGAGGAATATCTAAATTCCGGCCGGGTAATGAACCACGATGGAAAAACCGTGAAGTGCATATTGCGCGTTTCGTTTTCAGTCTATGGATTTCCGAATGCTGGAAGTAAAATTAGGTCGACAGCGCATCATTGACTGATGTTCTGTAGCTGAGGTATCACCTACCATCAAGTGAATCTCATGCTCGTCTGTCGATATCTAACATAAAAAAAAACATGTACAAGCATATCGCTTCGTTTTTACTCAAAAATACCTTATTTACCTGACAATTATCTCCTGATCTGTGGATTGCTGGAGTTTTCTGTCCATCTGCACTACCAGTTCCACGTTGTAATAGAGATCCTCTTCATCATCAGGCTCGTTGACCGTCGTGTTCAGTGTGGATGTTCTGACCCCACACGCGTTGGATGGTAGATGTAAAGAGACCGTCTTTTGTTTCTGCCCTGTAATGCAATATTATTAAGGTTTATGATGTTTATTATTCCTCGAAGATTACCTACAGTTAATTCACGTATGATCACTTAATATAATATTTAATTAATTTAATTTAATTTTATTTTTTTTTTTATTTATTTTTTTTTATTTTTTTTTTTTATTTTTTTTTTTTTCGTGCTCTTCTAACGATACAGGCAGTGAGGATAGCTTTCACAGTACGACGAGTCTGCCATCTCTGAACGATTTTCTTACAAATAGTTTCTCTGGTAATTCGAAAAGTTTTAATATCGTACATATCAATGCACAGAGCATTCCGGCACACTATCCCGACTTACTAACTTCGTTTGAGGCGATCAATCATCTACATGCTATCCTTATTTCTGAGTCCTGGCTCAAACCATGTTTACCTTCCACCTCGTATTCATTACCGGGTTTCGTTCTGATAAGAAATGACCGTATGGGTAGAAGTGGCGGCGGAGTTGCGATTTATCTTCGTTCACAAATACCATATTCTATTGTTAGCAAATCACCACAGCCTCCATCAGCTGATAGTGCAGAACATCTTTTAATTGAAGTCACCTTGTCTCACTCCAAAATGCTTTTAGGTGTTTTTTATAGTCCTTCGCTTTTGATAAATTATTTCCCTTCTCTGGACACTCTTCTGGACAATTTTGCGCCATTGTATGAACACTGTGTCTTAATGGGAGATTTCAACACATGCTTGTTGAAAAAAGACTCTCGGTCAAGAAAACTACTCACTACAATTAACTCACATAATCTCCATCTTCTTCCTCTAAATCCAACCCACTGCTCTCCTAACTGTTCACCATCCCTTCTTGACCTTATGTTTATTTCTTCTCCTCATAATGTCCATAAACATGGTCAGTTCCCTGCCGACGTTTTCTCTAACCATGATCTTCTTTTCTTGACTTACAAAGTCCGCCCACCAAAATTAAAACCCAAACTAGTTGTAAGACGTAATTTTTCCGGGATGAATACTGACAGACTACTTGAAGACGCTTCTAATATTGATTGGTCTAATGTATTCACGGCATCATCTATTAATGATAAATTAAATATATTTAATTCCCTTATCACAAAACTCTACGACACTCATGCACCACTCAAAACAGTAAAACTAAAGCATCTACCTACACCATGGCTTACAGAAGAAATCAAAGTTCTAATTAAAGAAAAAGCTCGTGCTAAGGCTCGGTATAGGGCACTCAAGAGTGAAGAAAGTCTAATGAAATACCATAAGATACGAAATCGTTGCAGTACACGCTGTAGGGATGCACAGCAACGTTATGTGCATGCCTCTGTTGAGAATGGTGACACATCTAAAGTATGGAGATTTTTAAAATCATTAGGGATAGGTAAGCAACGCAATGATTCCATCTCAACTAATATAAATATTGAACATCTTAATCAGCATTTTTCACGAACCAATATGGCATTTGACCTAAATTATAAACAAAAAACATTAAAATCACTCTCAGAAATTCCATCGCCAAATCACCCACCTTTTATCTTTGATCAATTTGATGAAATTTCAGTAAGAAGGAACATTATATCCATTTCATCGAATGCGGTTGGTAGCGACTGCATTGGTCGTTATATGGTCATGCCCATCCTTGACACTGTAATTCCTGTCCTAACTCATATCCTCAATCATTCCATTACGACCTGTACTTTTCCTGATTTGTGGAAAGAATCTTTCATTATACCTCTTCCTAAGAAAAATAATCCATCTATGTTTACCGATTACCGTCCTATTTCCATACTACCTTACCTTTCCAAAATTCTAGAAAAATTGGTGTATCAACAACTTGAAATTTTCCTAAATACACACAATTTATTCAATCCTTATCAATCCGGTTTCCGTCCCGGCCATAGTACGACCACAGCTCTCGTTAAAATAACGGATGATATTCGGCTAGGAATGGATGATAAAAAAGTCACAGTCCTAACGTTGCTAGATTTTACAAATGCATTTAATACCGTAGATTTCGACATACTCTTAGGCATGCTAAAATCTATCAATATTTCTGCGACGGCTATCGATTGGTTCCATAGCTACCTTTATGGGCGCCGTCAAAGAATTCGATTGGAGGATTCTATGTCGTCATGGTGCGATATATTTTCGGGCGTTCCTCAAGGGGGAGTCTTGTCACCTCTGCTTTTCTCTCTTTTCATTGACTCCATCTCATACAATTTAAAATCGCGCTACAATATGTATGCCGACGACGTACAGATATACACTCAATCCACTCTTGACGATTTACCTGAGGCTATTCAGAAGACAAATCAGGACCTAGACAATATTGTAAAATGGAGCTCGTATCATGGTTTGCAGATTAATCCTATAAAGACACAAGCCATTATAATTGGAAGTCCATCTCTTATCGCAAGAGTGAATTGGGTTAATCTACCTCCTATTTATGTTGCAGGAACACTCATACCTTTCAGCGATCATGTTAAAAGCTTAGGAATTTTTATCGATCAGACCCTATCATGGACTCACCAGATCCAGGAACTGAGTAAAAAGATATTTGCTGCTGCTGGTTCACTCAGGCGCTTAAGAAACTTTCTTCCTCTTCCAACCAGAATCTCACTTACGAAATCTCTTCTCCTTCCTCTATTAGATTATGCGGACGTTACTTATGTTAATCTCACCGAAGAACAATTAAATAGACTTGAGCGACTACAAAATTTCTGCATACGTTTTATTTTCGGCCTCAAGAAATTTGATCACATCACACAGTTTCGTTCAAAACTTAAGTGGCTACCTATCCGCCTTCGCCGGGATGCTCACATCCTACACCACCTCTATCGCGTACTCTTCAACCCTAAAACGCCTCACTACCTAAAGGAGAGATTTGAGTTCAGAGATTATCATGACAGACCTGTAAGATCTACGGAGCTCTTACGTCTTGAATTGCCAAAGCACCAGACTACATATTACGAGCAGTCATTTACGGTCCAGGCAATCAAGCTTTGGAATGCTCTACCACTTGCCCTGAAGAAAGCTCAAAGTTTAGTTGTATTTAAGAATATGCTTTCGGATTATCTTTTCTCTATAAATAATTTGTAATAGTATGTGTATATGTGTATGTATTTGTATGTGTATGTATAGTTGGATAATATGCGTGTATGTATTATAATTCAGGTTTTCTTATTATTAGTATTACTTTTTTTTATTTATTTATTTGCACTACCCATTTCTACTCTTTTGTCTCACTTGTACCATATGGTTGCCTGGAAGAAATCGCTACTTAGCGATAAGGCCGCCAGTTGTACTTTTCCTGTGTGTTTCTATGTTTGTATATTTCTGTATTTTTAGTGCAATAAAGTTTTAAATAATAATAATAATAATAATAATATTGAGGTATAAATGATTACATAGCGAGTATTAAAAGTAGGTAGTAGGAAAGAAACAATCAAAAACTTTGAATTTGACTTTTATATTAAAAGTTTTGTTTTAGTAAAACAATCATCAAAGGTTTCAGTCTATGGATTTCCGAATGCTCGAAGTAAAAATTAGGTCGACAGCGCATCATTGACTGATGTTCTGTGGCTGAGGTATCACCTACCATCAAGTGAACCTCATGCTCGTCTGTCGATATCTGACATAAAAAAAAAAAAAAAAAATATAATAAATTTGAGATTTAATTAAATCTGTTCATTTAATGGAGATAATACCTGCCGGAACCGTGAAGGTTCTTTGAAAGTACGAGTATACTTAGGTTTAGATATGATATCTCGAAAATAAATATTACAATCAAAAAGAGAAATAATTCTTATGAGCCGCTGACACTAACCTATAAAAGTTTTAAAAATCCATTACAAACCTTGAACTCGGCATTCCCTAGAGAAGTCTTTACTGAATATAAGTCCCTTAAAAGGCTGTTCCATCGAGACGTGGATATTGATGGAGCTTTTATCACAGCTTGTGGAGACGTCCACCACACGGTTTGGATCGGCATATCCTCGTTGGAACATCAGGAACGCTAGGAGCAACGCACACCACATATTGGTGCGCTCTGAGGACAAAATGAAACCTTTTATTATTTTCACTCTAGTATCGTAAAAACGTAAATTTTCTATGCAGGATATATACTTTGTGCTAGTACTTTTGGAACTACTTTACATACATGGTAAAACCGTAAGGTCCTTGTTGCATGTTTCTCTTTCAGAATTCCGAATGCTCGAAGTGAAACATAGGTCGATAGGCCGATAGCGCATTAATTAGCGCAAAAAGAAATCATCAATCATCAATTTTACGTGGCTGAGGTATCATCTACCATCGAGTGAGCCCTCATGCTTGTCAAAACTCACGTCTCACGCACTTCCTTTTTTGTTTGAAAAAAGACGATGATATTATAATAACATGATATATGTAAATAATTAATCTTACAGTCACGGCTTGTGAACAAAAACGGGAACTATACGTGTAGGATATGGCGTCTAGGTTAACGGCTAGTCTCTAGTAATTAATGCATTATAATATCTAAAGATTTGGCCAAGAGTGGTCAACTACCTTAATATATAAGGTTTAAATAAAAAGTTGAATGTTGATAGAGATCTAAGCTGCGCGAGGCCTTATTTACTGGCAAGATATACGATTTAATTGTCTTACAAACGTTTTAATCGAAGTGGGCTATCTCTGTATTTGCAAAGAACAGTTTAGCGCACTTTATACCAACTCTGTACCAGATTGGCGGGTTGGTACAATGGTACCAATGAGTCACGGGTTCGATCCCCACTGCGTTTATAAAAAAAACTGATTTCTATAAGTATCGAGTAAATTATAGCTTTAAACGGGTAGGAAGAATATTCCGCCCGGGTCACGAATGCTCATTCATAGATGAAAACCTGTGGAGTATACATTTAGTTTTTCTTTTTCAGTCTTTGAACTTCCGCTGATGCTCATGCTAATCTATCGACTATGATATAAATGAAATATATTTTAATTTAGCTCTGGTTTGGACTTTGAACTGACGACTGTCTTTTTTTCATATAGGTTTATAGAACATTAAGTGAAAAAAACATTAGGGACAGATCATTTTAATCTAGAAGGGAGTAACCAGACAACAAGCTATTTTTTCCGTTTAGAATTTAGAAGAACAAATCACCTTAAGTTTTCGCAAACCACAAAAGAGTTTATCTACTTCTCAAATAACTTTCTGAACTGAACACTTACCATTTGACCGTTATAGAAATACACAAAACCCTATGTTTCAATTAGGTGAGTGAAAGCTATAAAAGCTTTGCGTGCGTCCCGATTCTACTGACCGAAATACATAATGACTTTCCAATCCTAAAAGATATAGATAGGTGACCTCTTCGTGAAATAGATGAACTCTAAGTAAAGGAATGGACGGGTTGTTCGGAATGCAGTTGATGATTTATCTAAGCTACATCTACGGTATGGAACGTTCCGATGTCCTTATAGAGTCATCAGTGAACGCGGCTTTAAGCAAAGCATATCGAGAGTGATTTTAGATAAGTGTTGAGATGCTATCTGCTTATGGTATGTAACATTATGCATAACGCTGTTGATCAATATTCTAACAAAGTTTTACTTTCTTATTATATTTATTATTAAATTATACGAAAAAACACAGAAGAGATGGATTTTATAGTCCGTATTTTCAATTTAAAAAAATGGTACTTTTTATTTTAAAATATCACAGTATTAACTTAGGTTTTCCTAAATCCATATATCTAAAGTGGTTTCTTGGAAAAAAAATCGGATCCTCTATTTAGGTATTTCTGTATCTAATTCACTGGTTACATATTCTTCTTTTTCTGTTTCTTGCGCGATCGAAACATTTTTTATCTTTTAACTCATAATTCAAATCTCAGACGTAATACGCATATGATGCGAGGCGGATGAGAAACTTCCTCATAATTGGTCTATTATGGAAATTGTTTTATTACCCTTATATTTGGTTTATTATCTACGTACAGAATATTATCGAATTACGAAGTATGAAGTTGGAGTAATCCTTATAATTTTCACCTCGCGGCCTATCATTATCTGCGTTAGGCCACGGCTGTAAGTTCATTGGCATCCAATTTTGTAATAACCAATTTCTTATACGCTGTTAGATGATTCTATACTAAGGGGTAAGAAGTAAGAACATAACAAAGAAAAACATTTGAATTAGAAATATGGTGGTGTACTTGGCCCATTGAATAAAACTTTCTGTTCTGTTGGGTCGCGTGTTCACATCCCACCGAGTTTAATATGAATTTTTAAGATTCTATAAACATGTCGATGTTCGACTATCAAGTGGGTGAGAGGATTATTGGAATTCGACCCAACAATCATAGGTGGAAAAACCTTAAAGTAAAAAATAGGACCGCGAATCATTGATTGATGTTCTGCGGCTATATAAAACATAGACAAAGTAGCTCTACTTTGTCTATGTTTTATAATATTGTTCGTCTACACAGGGGATGATAAGTGACTCTAGTATTCTATATTGAAAGAAAGTATTCTATTCTAGTATTCTGTATTGAAAAAAAGTAAATGTACGTAGGTACTAAAAATCGGCAATTAATATTGTCTTTTATTAACGCGAGTATCACACATTTAAATAAAATACTGTATACCGGATTAAAACGCGATTTATTATTTAAATTATTTATCCCGACGTTTCGGATGCTTTTCAGCAACCGTGGTCGCGGGAAACGTCGGGATAAATAATTTAAATAATAAATCGCGTTTTAATCCGGTATACAGTATTTTATTTAAATCGGCAATTAATTTGCAACTTTTCTCTAATTAATCTTTCTGGCAATTAATCTCTAAAAAAAAAACAACAAAAGTCTAGATATTAACTAATTATGGCATATACATTGCATATACCCCTAAGAATATTATAATACTGCGATTGTTACAAGGATAAATAATAAAAACTTTTAAACATTTGGAATGTTTTATCGTAATTTATAGTAGGTTGTGTGGCAAATTGAATATGACACGAATAATCATAATAAAAAAATATTCATCATTTTGTATTTTAGTCATTAGCCTAAATTGTTGTAAACCGTTACGAGTCGTGTTTTCGTCAACATCGTTTTTGCAAATTATTGTTTAGATTTCACTGAGATTACGTATAAGTAGGAATACTAACTTTACTCATAGCCGTAGCTTTATAAGGTTTATGGGTGAATGTTCAAATATTTCCTGCCTTTCTCCGAGGTATAAGGCATCTTCATTATTCAATAGAAAAAATTAGGCTATCAGAACGCGATAATCAGAAATTCGTATTTATGCTACCTAATTAGATTTTAGGAAGATTTTTTTAAATAGATTATAATATTATTGGAGTTATTAAAACTACGGCATGGAGGTGCAAAACATTTAATAAAATTATTAACAGCTTATTTAGATTGTTTTTTTAACCATAAAAGGACAGTTCTTCTGTATTCAAAAATATTCTTTTTTTTCTCAATATCCTACAAGGACGGCGAAGGAGGTTTTATTCGCCACAGATTATAGTGACGTTATCAAATGGTACGTATTTATTTACATTTGTATGTGTTATGGTAACACTAATTTATATGAATTAATCTTAGATTATTTATTAAATAATCAAAGGAATTAATTTTAGATGTATTTTTGGAATTTTATTTATTTATGCAGAAGAACGGCAAAAACATTACTACAATTGCAATGTAAATACAAAAAAATAAAACAAGAATAAAAATAACATTAATATTAAGGTATATTTAACAACATTCATTCAGATATACCTACTATAATATATAATATTATAAATAAGACGAGTCTGTACCTAATTAAAAACATGTTACCTTACCAACCTTCTGGTTTCTTTTTTATAACAAATTAAAGTATTTTAAATAAACAGTATAGGTAGGTACATATCAAACGATTATTCTACATTTTTAGAGTACCTACTATGACACTTTATTAAACTTTCAGTGAAGTTTTATCTAACCATAATGTACCTGAATAAGGATTAAGGAATACACATAAATTTCAGTACGTAGCTAGTTTATTGGCACGAAGTAAGAACAATGATAGCTCGCGTGAGATGTCATTGATGTGGGCGTCCTCAATATAACAAGCCCATGGTAAACTTTAATTGGCGTAATCGCCGATAAATAATCTTATAGGCGAATGTAATGTAAAGTGCTTAATCTTGTCTATAAAGAACAAAAAGAAGGACCTTACAAAGGCTCGAAGGTATCGTGTTTAACGTGTTTGTTTGTTGAGACTCTGATTTACTTTTAAATGAGGAATTCCTCATTTTAGTCATAATGTTTTGCTTTTAGATATTTTAGTATACATGCAACCGTAAATTGATCTCATGACCGGTTTAGCACCGGAGGTCCTGGGTTCGAATCCCGGGGAAACAAGATAAAAAAAAATGTTTCGGTCGGGCAGGGCACAGAAGGCAGATCATCTATTTGCCTGTAAAGAAAAATGACCAGTGAAACAGACACGGAAATGGGTCTGCCCCATGCCCTACTTGGGAACTCGGGAATTCACTTATGTGACCGTAAATATTATTCATACTTTGAGATGAGAAATATCTAAGTCATCATCACTATCAATTTTATTTGGAGATTTTTTTCCCAATTTGACATTGGTTTTGATAGATTCGTTGGTATAATAGTTTGTACCCATGGATCACCGGTTCGATTCACATTTGGTAAGAAATGTTTTTAACAAATATGGACTCGAACTCGATCCATTGACTGGAAATGAATTTATAGTGATATAAACGAAAACTTCCCTAACTAGGGCCATGTCTTATCGAACTCTTTAAAAATATCAAATAAAAAAACCTGCCTCCTATTTGCCTCCAGTGATCTCAGATTGGACGCTTATGTTAGTTAATTAGCCTAATAATTTAGTGAGATATTGCAGTCATTGTTCTTACTATCAAGTCACATGAAGAGATTGGAGAAAATTTAGTTTTTTTTTTTTAGAAAAAGAAATGTGTGGCCGCTATTCTAGGTATCTAGTAGGCCCTGAGTTATTACCGACGCGTATCAAATTTAAAAAATCACCGATAAAAGCTGGTTCCTCGGAGTGGTTGTGGGAAAACCTAATCGTAAATTGTCTATGCGTTTAATACTTTATAACAAACATAATGAAATCATAGATATTAAAGAGAAATAAACTTATAACATTATTGTAGATCACACTAGTTTTCCCACAAGCATCGCGATATATCTACATAATGTTTCAGCATTGAACAATTACAGCACCCCATTATAATATTTATTATTATGCAATAAAAGTTACTATAGCGTGAATATATATTCGCTAATGTGTTAACAAATTCTCACAGGCATTGTGTGGAGATTTCTTCTGAGACAGTAGTCGCTTCCATGAGTTTCACCTTTTTACAGCACTTTGCTGGAATGGTTTACTTCTTATGACAACCGTAGAAAATTACTGATTGTCGCTGATTTTACAATGATTTCCAAGTACATGCATGATAGATGTATATAAGATAAAAAACTATAAAATTGAACGTAGTTATTATAATGTGCAACATTGTGCGTGATAAGAGAAATTTAAATGCGATTGAAGATCTTATAGCATTTAGAGTTATCAAAATTAAGCGTACAGTCACACAATTTAAATAAGAACGATAGCTAATTCATCTGAGGGGTGAGCACGAACAAGTATCGAAAGAGTATTCGTATCGTCGAAATGTCATTTGTATGAAATTTCAAATCATTTCCCATACAACTGACAGTTTGACGATTCGAATACTTTGTCGATAGTCGTTCGTGCTAGGCCTGCATTGCAGTGTCGAATCCCACCAGCCCGCCTAGCACGACCGCCAAGAGATATCTCGTGGACGAGTGAAGACAAACTAAGATATAAAATATCTCGATTATTTTGATAGACAAGATATTATCTAGATCGACAAATATCTTTAGTTTTAACATTAGAAGTCTAGTTTTAAGGGTAAGTGTCATGTTAGACCCGGAATACATATAGAGATAATCGATTAAAACACGAGATAACTGTGGACAAAATTTTGTCGCGGTTGTCATGCTAGGCCGGTTGGTCTTAAAGGTTAACAATTTGCTCTTCATAAATTCTATTAAGTTTGAACTTTGAAATATTCATGAAAATATTTAATAATAATAAAACATGTTGAAAATTAGAAATTGTCGTCTATGCTATCTTGGAATGCGAAGAAATATCCAATAAATGGGCATAAGTCTTTGTTATCGAGAGGTCCGACAAACCTGTAAAGGGTTATATTGTAGTTTAGCATTATACTGTAGTTTAGGTCCGTGTTTTGTGGTGCGTGATTAGGTAGTTGGTTTGGGTTAACTACGAAAATAATAATAACATGAAATACAGCATACAGAAAAAAACGAACAATAATAACTAGCATTAAAATACATTCTAATAAATATTTTTAGGCTATTATATGTTTAAGTTTTCCAAAATATGTATATTGCAGCTTTGTGGCAGTGTTAACTGTTACCTACCGGCGACAATTTGTCACACCACTGATGTGTAGCGCAAAATAGACTATCTTGGTTTTAATTTTGATGGATGAACCCCATAACTAATACGCCTGGAGACCGGCATGTTGTATCCCAAGCGTATGTATTTAGCCCAGTAACACGTAAAGGCAAAGCTATGAGATTATCGAAGCAACTGGAACGCGAAGCCCGTCGTCGGAAAGACAAACAGTTACATTTTCCGTTAGTCACTAACAAGCTACGGCCTTGCTTCTGGGAAAATTCTTCATAAATGTAGGAGAGACTTGATATTAATTAAAGTTGTATATACTGTATACTAATTATCAATGTTTAAAAGAAACAAACACAACTACTTGTCCTAAGTATAAAAAGATTTCAACGCGTTCATATATGTATAAGGTATTAATGCATTTGGTGTATACAAGTGTGAATTTTCATAGATTTAAGAACTATACTTATGTCACTCGTTTTCATTTCCCATGGAGAAACCTTTCAGTTTTAGCTTATCAAATAAATTAATCTTTTAGCTGCTGTTTATCTTGTGTAAGTAAGAACACGGCGCAGTATGAACTAATACCTACACTTTTATTAAAATTAGTGGCTCCATTGAAATATTTAAAAAGATTCGTAAAACGTATAAAAAATAAGGCTTATTATATAGATTATATAGATCGTATTTACATAACAATTAATTATCTGAACCTCAGAACATTCATATAACATTGTTAGCTACGAGTAAGGTTTAAAGGCCATACGGTATACATACACGGTAGGCTCGTTAGATGGATTGACAGTTAAAACAAGCAATTACATAAACTCATCATGTTTGAATGGGAGTCAGACAGTTACATGGTCCGTTACATATGAGGTAATAAGAAATGGCGACCTTGTTATGTATGACTAGTACAAGGATGGGATTGTCGTTTTAATACTAAGTCTTCTTCGATCAGGAGAGTGAATGGATAGGAATCCATTCTGTTGCTGATTTTAATGTGCGGATGTACAAATAACCAAGAAGCAACAACTTTAAAAATTATGTTTTTATGTATCAGACGAGCTTTGAGGTTCAAATGATGGTAGGCACCTCAGCCACAGTACATCTTTTTACTTTGGGCGTTTGGAAATTCGTAAACTGAAACCGACCACGCAACGTGCATTTCGCGGTTCTTCCATTTATGAACGGCGATTCTTTACCCGGTCGACAAATATTTATGACAGCCGCGGTATTTAAAATCTAGTCTCTAATATGTTTCTAGTTTTTAAAAGTTTTGATGTTACCAATATCTACGTAACAATATTCATGATTTTTTTGAGTAAACATAGTAAAAAATGTGAACGGAAAAGTCTACATGTTTTACATACATAATAATACACAGAGAGTACCTATTCTTTCTTTTTTTAAATTCCAGATATGAATATGAGAGCGTTATAAACCACAGACAAAGAAGGATGTACTGTCAAGTGTCAACCAATATAAGTTTGCTTGTTCAGAATGAGAAATAAAAGTACAGTGAAAACAAATGAAAAAATTACAAAAAACAAATATCTTTAGTTCCCTTACTTCTCAAGGTTGTTGTATGTGATGATGAGGGGCGTACGGGCTGTCATACCTGATGGAATGGAAACTGGAAAGTGATAAAGTGCTCATACATATCAGCAACAGCAGAGGACTTACAGGTGCGTTTCCGGCCGGCAGTTTTAATAAAATAATAGGCTCTTTTTTTTTAAAGTTCCTAAGTTGTATCAGTTAAGAAATATCATTTTAGTATAAGTACTTGTTGGTCTTGACTCAATTAAACTGTTAACAATTTGAGTGAAGACGTTAATACAACACATAAATAATTGAATTACTCGGTCGCTGGTAATGAAACTCGAAAGATACGTATATAATAGCGATACTGAGCAGGTTTCAACTCAAAAGTTCACACGGAACTAGTTGAATAGAACCACAATTCTGTGGCTTTATGAGAATACGACATGACATAGACATTGCATTAAGAACGCATTAGCCTGTGAGGTTTTACTACAAATCTTATAGATTGTGGCCTATTATTAGCAAACTATATTTTACTAGCGATGCGCCCCGGCTTCGCACGGGCAGTAGAGCATATTATGCCTACAGAGGGCCTAGAACGAACATAAGTGGATAAGGATTAATACTGTATCCGTCTAAATGGCTTTCCAATTATACACATTACAACATTGTACGTGACCATTTTTTTAGAAGATAGAACGGGTATAATAAGGTAATCTTAAAATATAGATATTTTCCATCGTGACTTTTCCGACACTTCAAAATATCTTCTTATTAATTTATCGAGTCAAATTTTGTTTTGACATAGAGTCGTGTACATTATTACGCGTATTAGTCATGAAGTTGTATTTCTTTTAAATGTATCTAGTAAATAAATATCGGTCAAGTTGACCGTTAGTCAAAGATTAATGAATTAGAGTATGGAAGCATAGTTATCGTCTGTTTGCAAGATCATCATTAGTTGTTAAAGCGACACAAAGAGATGTTTTCAATCGTCACGGTTTGATTTTATTCGCTTAATGTTTACTGTTAGATTCGGTTATTTTTTTACCGAAAAAGCTTGTAAGTTATGAAGTTAATTGAAAAACTTGTAATTAATATGAACTCACCATATTTTTGTATCTTATTAATGTAATTGTGTTTGGAGTTTTAGTTTCTTTAATTGTAATAGCCAAATAGAAGAGGTGAATGAATACCGACTTACGATTCTTCATCTATTTCCCTGATTATTAAGAAAACATAAAATATGAAATCTTTTATCAGTAACTACAACTATAGTCCAAACTCTTTTAAGTCTGATCTAATTTACCCCAATGTAATACAAAAAAAATATTTTAGGGCGCGGAGTTTTAAAACTGGGTGGACAGTTTTAGTTGAATATAAATCGCTTGAAACGATCGATAAAATGTTATTTCGTATGGGAATTAATCACTGCAGTATTGTATGTGTGATGGCCGTTATAATGGGCGCGTGGTGAAGATGGTTGACGTAAGGCTGGAACACATGTGAATAGCCCGTAACGCTTTCACTCTCACGCAGCCTTTGATAGTTATCTAACTCTAAGATGTAACGACAGTTATAATATTTATTTTCAGCCTCTTGTCTATCGAGGATATATAATTTGCATATTATTTAAGTTATAGTTATCTAATAGGCTTAGCATAATCATTTTCTAACCTTTTTTTATTGATACATTGTTCTGTCTTACCGTAAAAACGGATAAAGAAACGATAAGAAAAACATATTAGAGATTTGAAAAATGAAAAACACTTGCTTTGTTGTCACCTTTTATATGGTAAGCATTGAATAACGACTTTTTGGAAATGAAATATAAAATTCCGAAATCCAGCTTTGTGACAGTTAATATTTTATATCAAAAGGATTTTTGAAATTGGAATAGAAAATTCCGAGATCCACACGGAACAACTAACAAGACGCGGGAGTTATTCATGATTACATCTGGGGGCACGGCAGTGCCCCCGCCAAGTCGAGTAACACGCGGCACGGCCGTAGTTTATAAAATGAACAGTGTTCAACTAAGATAAACTATACTAATATAAACTTAACTAATAACGAAAAGTAAAGTTAAAGAGTCCTTTGTATTTTTATTGTCAAGTGGTAAGTATCTATTCTTATAAGTACCTATTATATTATATGATAGCTGGCAAAAGTACCGATATTTGATATTTAAGAATTTAAATTTGTCTCTTATATTTAAATTTATTGTATTTAAAGTATGCAAATTAATGATGCTAATATACCTACGGTTAGATAACACGAAGTTTAATGCAAATGCATTATATAAAGAGAATGTAATGATAATATTATAATACGTTTCAGTAATATAATATGGTTAGTTAATATTCATTTTCATTATATATTTTTGTTGATTACATAACCAGGAAGTATATAATAACAAATCTTTCATCTTCCATTGCTGTATAAATTTTTATATTCTTACGAGTTTATTTAATATTTGGATTATTGTAAGTAGAAACGAAGAAATAAAACAGGATTTACTTAGTCTATAGCCCTACCGTTTCTTTGTTTAATTAATAATTAACTTTTTCTATATTTTTTTTAATTATTGTTTTACTTTTATAATAAAAAAACCTTACGTCAAACGAAGCACCAAATCTGTAGAATTATTTGCAGAGATAATGGAAGAAGCTGGCTGGAGACAGTGAAATATTACGCTATTGTTTAATTTAAAAGAGTTTCATAATTAGAGACAATTTAAGATCTGTAGGAGAGCTAAAGGCTTGTTAAGTATTATAAATAAGTATGTACTTTTTTATTTATATCGGTATAATATCTCATGTCATCCAAGCCAGTGCATTCGCAGAAATTAATCACATACCACATATTATTAAAACCTAAACAGGCCGCTTACTTCCGAAACTAAGTCAATTTTGATTTCGAACTCGATCTTGAATAACGACAATATCATCAAGTCAAAACGTTTAATGTTAACCCTTTGACTCGATTTAGCAATGTCAGTAAAATTGAGGAGTAAGAACATCTCGATTGTTATCGAGAAATTCTATCGACATTAGTTCAATTTTGGGCTACGACTTGATCGTGCGCATTGGTTCATTGTTCAAGTGTAAGAATTATGTTTTCTTTCGAATCGTACTCGATTGATTTTAAACTCGAACCTATTAGGAGTAATTATCTATTGGTGACATTTAAAGAAAGCTTAAAATTAAAATACTGCCATGGAACCGATAACCTCCGCTTGTGTTACACGATGTTAGAGCGATGCAGCACCGTTTTTTAGTGGTCCCCTGGTGTTTGATATCTAATGTTAGAGTATCGATAGTTCGTAAACACTTGAAAAAAATGAATATTTAATTAATGAAATTATTTTTCGCTCATATGGAAGCTTCTCACGATCTCTTAGAGCGGAATTTTATACAGAGCCTAGCACGAACAACTTGCGAAAAAGTATTCGTATCGTTGAGCTGTCATTTGTATGAAATTTTAAATGATTTCTCATACAACTGAGAGATGGACTTCTTTACAAAAGAATGTGACAGCGAGATAGTTTTTATACAGCTCTATTTCGTTCTTGCTGCAATAAAACATATTGCAGTAAGGCCTCAGTTGCTTCTCCTCTCAAGAAAGCCATAAAATTCAATAACTCTACTTTCTAGAACGAAAAAACTCGGATACATTAATTGAAACAGTACGAACGGTGTAGATCCCGCTACGTCGCATAATTATAACACTTTACATCCTCATCACGTGCGAATATAATGTCTACAAAAATGTATCAAACACGGTGCGAATATGACACTTATAATAAGTGCTTAGATATTAAATTAGCTTGGCTGTTGTAACAGGATCGATCAGTATGGTCTCCTCGTGTCGACCCCTTGTGCCTGTGACCCAGAGAACCTTGACTTGTGAAAGCGAGGTAAGGAAATGTAATGCTTCAAAACAGGGATGATACTTAAGCAAATATATTGTTTATACTTTCCTTCCGGTGAAATTATCCATACCTTATATTGAAATGATGTATCGGAAGAAATTGGTAAACGCCAGCCTAAGAATATCGGTAAAAATATGCCTTCAATGTATTTTTTTATGCCAGACGATTTGCACATATCATAATTTAATGTTTTTTTGTGTCAGGTTCCTGATTATGAAAGAATTGTTTAATTTTGTGTCTCTATCCAAGCAAGGAGCAATAAGCTAACTGGAGATGAGTGATCTTATGCTGCCGTTTATCCAGGAATAATAATTTAATTTTTCCACAAATCGTGAGATACAACTAGGTTAATAATTATATTTAATATACTATTTCATCGTCACAAGAAAATAACAAATCTTAGTACATCACCTGTTTATGTTATTCTACTATTCTACTATTATAAATAGGAAATATTTGTATGTTTGTACCGAATAAACTTAAAAATTACTGGAACGATTTTAAAAATTCTGTCACCAATCTACATTATCAGCGAGTAACACGGGTTATTTTGTGTATTAGTAGTACACCTACATTACATCCGTGCGAAGCCGGGGCGTGTTGCTAGTACAGGCATAAAGGAGTCTCTTATCTCATATTTAATTAGACCATCCGACTACCAAAGGCAGCAATTACGTAGTTTTTATTATCTGTTCAAGATCAATGGACCCTTTTTCTAGGGCACATTTACCGTTAGCTGGCCGTGACCGAATCGAACGATGACTTGTTATATCTACGACCTTAACAATGTTACACCGAAGAATTTGTTTTAGAAAATAGAATATCATATGTTCCTAACTGGAAATTTATATGATAATAGCGTGTGATAGCGGAAGCATATTTTTCACTCATAAATTTTATTAATATTATAATAACTTCCTTACAATCATTAAATATTATAATGCTACACGAAGGCAATATGCGTGTAATATTTGGCTTCATTTTACTATACAAGATACTCAAAACAGAAAATCATTTATATTATGAATTTATCAACTTGTAAGTTTAACTATTTAAAAATTGCTTAAAACATTGTCTTTTGTGTCATTACAGAATACTTCGTTAATTTTGCTATACATAGTTAAAGTTAATTATATGCCTTACGATTATTATAATTATATGTATAGGTACCAGTTAATGTATGTAAAACCATAACAATCACCACTGAACTCTAAACAGTACAATGTAATATGATTAAGAGTTACAACACACAGTCTTACAGTAAAGATGATTTCACAACAATAAAAAATCTATATATATAAAAGAGATTCCCACCTATATAGATACTCATCACGATATCTCTGGAACCATAAGGCGTAGCAACTTGAAATATGGTAGGAATATTCCTTTCGCCGAGTAGAGGTCAGCTAAGAACGGATTTTACGAAATTCAACCCACAAGGGGGGTTGCGGGGGCAATTGCTAGTATAAAATAAATGTTAAATGGGTACCGCTGAAAATCAGTGCTGTCTCACAGCTTTAGCTGATAATCAGAGGCGATAAACCATTTTCTGCACCTTGTTACTATTATTATATCTACTAGCAACACGCTCCGGCTTCGCACGGGTGCAATGTAGATGTAATTTACACAAAAAATAGCCTATGTTAGTCGCTGATAATGTAGCTTTTTATTGGTGAAAGAATTTTTAATTTTTTAATATCGGTCGAGTAGTTTTTGAGTTAAATCGTAACAAATAAACAAACAAAATATCTTTCCTCTTTATAACATTAGTGTAGATATGATTGTGTTTTTTATACTTAATTTTTTTGTCCTTTAAGTGTTTTTTTAATGTTTTTTTTTCCATTTTTAAGTATTTTTCTGTCAACTGTCATTTACAACTTGAAGAAAACCTGATGTGTGTCACATGCTGGCCGTTAAGAGATGACGGGAACTTGCACTGTACGGTATCTAATGGCATGTGAACACTTATGTATTCATCATTTCTTCAAAGTCCCGTAGACATACAATAAAAGGCGCATTTACTTTACCTCATAAATTCATTATTATGATGATACTAGTAATGCGCCGTTACTTTGCTTATATGAACAGGGACAAAGCATTCATTAAGAATGCAGATCTGTAAAGCAAATTTCATCAGAATTAGCAGTAAAAACGTCATATTTAGTTTTTAGATTAAGTATTATTTGTGATCGTAATATAATAGTATAGACATATAATTTTATAATACAGGAAAAATAGAAAAAATACATTAATTATATTATTTATAAGAGAAGGTAAACATAAATGTTATGCACTTTAATACTTTCTTTATAAAATTATTACTTACATAACTTTTAAAACAATCTTTCACTTACAAAGAAAGTGCTTCATTTTATGTATTCTGTAATGTGTTTGAGACATTTTATCATTATCCGGTATAATAAAATATGAACGTTTCTCAGAAGATTATTCAAGTTCAGAGATCTTAATGTTTTTATTAAAAAACTATTTTAGTAATATTAATTTATAACTTACAACTAGGATTCTTAATAACTGACAATCATATTCAATATTAACAACAAACAAAAAAAATCAAAATTAAATCAATAAGCTTAGCATCTGTTTACATTTAAATTTGAAACTAATTTTATGTTATTAGTAAATAAAAGAAAGTATGTACATACGTCATATTATATAGGTACCTAAATCTTTTTCCCGCCGTAAATAAAAAAAAATTATCTGTGGTTAATTCAGCAGTGTCGAGTTGCACAGATTATATCGTAGTTATTACAATATTATATGAATGAAAATGTATTTATGGCTTTACTTAGGTTTGCGTCTGTGAACTTGAGGGAGTGCTTACTGTTTACCGTTATTTGTAGTAAGTACTCAGGCACGCCTAGGTGCCTCGAAACTTTAACCATTCACTTGCAGTTAAGGTTGCCAACTTTTAAATAAATATAGTACTTTTAGGGTCTGTAGATGGTGAAAAATAATATACGCACATCTTTTAGAAATATTATTTTATTGCTAATTTGAACATTACGTGTCTAAGTGTTTTGGTGATAAAGATCCCACAGATTCAACATTTACAACTAACATTTAAAATAGACACACATATGTGATGAGTAAAAGAAAACTTTAAAGTAAAGCAATTCGAATTTCGCTCGTACTCTTGGACCTATCAGGAAATGTCAAATGATGGCGTAGAACTAGAAGGCTGCGTACAATAAAGTATGATAGTTTTGCTTACTTTTTTTATAATGGCGCCCCTAATAATAGTTGGATAATATTTTAAATTCTTAAACATCGTACTTGCAATAAACATTATTTAGCAATTTGTCTAAGTCTTGTTTCGATTATAAGGATGCTATTTTCAATACTCAAATGCCATATATTTTAATGTCCATTTATTAAATCGTTCAGTGACACTTTAAAATTACTTTTGCAAATGAGTGATTTATATCCTACTCTAATTCAAACTCAAATTTATTTAAAAATATATTACTTGAAGTGAAAGATTTTGCAAGACTTTTAAGGTAAACACTTGGAAATTATTTGCAATTAATTATTATACTATTAATTAAAGCATACATAAATCTTTAGTTCGACCTGATATGCACATTTGCATGCACGGACAAGCGCGTGGGTGCATCGCAATTTATAATTAAACTTTAACGCTAATTGTTTTAATTAGAACAAGAATGATAATAGTTAATAATTACAACCGTTTAAATAAAATACTGTATACCGGATTAAAACGCGATTTATTATTTAAATTATTTATCCCGACGCGGTTTCGGATGCTTTTCAGCAACCGTGGTCGCGGGAGACTGAAAGATGACAGTTGTCTTATATTTGAAATGTCACAAAGTTGCCATATTTAATTCAATTAAATTAAAAAATATAATCTAATTATTTAGGTAACACAATGTACACCTATGAACGTGAATAAAAAATAATACATATTAAATTACTAATATTACTAAAACAAGAGGACACCGTTAGTCAATATTGTCATAATATAGAAAATTACAGTAAATATCAACTCCGTAGGAATAGATGGCGTTAATATGTAAGATTGTAAAACAAAAACTTGGCGATTAAAAAGAGTGGCGGCGAGTTTCTTGCCAGTTCTTCTCGTCCGCTCTACGCCCTTGATTTGTGAACTGGGGGCCTAGCACGAACGACTATCGACATCGAATTCGAATCGTCAAATGTCAATTGTATGAGAAATTTCATACAAATGACAGTCGACGATACGAATACTCTTTCGATACTTGTTCGTGCTCACCCCTCTGGTAGTAAATGTAAAATTCGAAGCATTTAATATTAGTAATATTAGTAATTTAATATGTATTATTTTTTATTCACGTTCATAGGTGTACATTGTGTTACCTAAATTAATAGTTTTTTTTTTTTTTTAATTTAATTTAATTGAATTAAATATGGCAACTTTGTGACATTTCAAATATAAGACAACTGTCATCTTTCAGTCTCCCGCGACCACGGTTGCTGAAAAGCATCCGAAACCTCGGGATAAATAATTTAAATAATAAATCGCGTTTTAATCCGGTATACAGTATTTTATTTAAATGTGTGATACTCGCGTTAATAAAAGACAAATTACAACCGTTCCTACTATTTCAATACGTCCATTCAAACTTTTAAATTTTATAATAAACAAACTGAAAAACTATAGTAGTAGTAGTAGTAAATACTTTATTGCACACAAAAATACAGTAAAAAACTTAAAATAGACTTAAAATAATAAAAGTAGACGAAAAAAGTAAACATAGAATAATCAGCATTAGATATGTGTACAGAAGGCGGTCTTATAGCTATGACAGCTATTTCTTCCAGACAACCCGTGAAGGAGGAAATGCTGAATAAATAGAAACAATAAGGTGGTGCAATACAAATAAAGAGAACAATAAAATAAATATTAAAAATTATATTAATGAATGTCAAAAAATATCAGCGTAACATATTAAAAAAATGAAATAATAATAAGAAAAAGGCAATTTAAAGTGACAGATAATACGTTTTCACTATACTAAGTATATAGCAATAAATAATATGTTGAATACTCAGATTAATCTTTTTTTATTTAATCTGAGGTTGAATATTGTAAGTTTTAAAATAATCAAAGTCTAAAATTAATAATTAAGCACTAATTTTACTGCAATAACAATTCACATACTCATACAACAGCTGTCTGTATTAAGAGTGCCACTGCGACGGATGTATAAAATATATTTGCGGTAAATATAACGTTTAATGTAGCAATAAATAGCTTAAGCAGGGCAGTTCCCGTTACTCACGCCCTAGGTAATATTAAACTCACGCCCAAGCCATAGATTGATTTGATGCTAGATAGATGTTCGAAACTGCCAGTATATACTATATATAAAATTCTCGTCTAATATATAAAATTCTCGTGTCACAGTTTTCGTTGCCATACTCCTCCGAAACGGCTCGACCGATTCTTACCAAATTTTATATGCGTATTCAGTAGGTCTGAGAATCGGCTACTATCTATTTTTCATACCCCTAAGTGATAAGGGTTGTTCACCCTTAAAAATTTTTTTTTTATTGTTGGACGATTTTTTTTGTTTTTATTTTTTTATTATGTGGCATTAAAAAATACATACAACCCCTGCTTTTTTTGTCAAAAAATCTGGACCCGTGCGAAGCCGGGGCGGGTCGCTAGTACTATATATGTATATACTAGATAAGCCTCAGATCCAGAAATTCTTTATAATCTGAGAGATAATAAACAACAAAGTCAAACTATTTATTGAACTTAGCCCATAGACTAAGTTTTTTGACATCTGTCATATCATAACCGTTTTCCCTCGTTTTTATATTCATATTATAATTAAATACTAGCCAACACCATCACCTATCGACCATTTTCCTATGGCTTCTCTCTTTGGAGGGCCAAACACCCTGTAATTCCCATTTGCATCAACATAATATAACAGTTTTTTTCCTTTAAATATACATTTTTATATTATAACAAAAACATTTACATATAAGGTAACGCCAAGACGAGTAGATATATAATATTGCTTGCGCTGTAAAAAAGTTATCAGATCTTATGAAGAGCCAAGCTCAAGTTTTCTACAAGCCCTACACCTTAATAATAATCTCTATTGACATTATATCCTGAAAATTTTAACTCTAGCACTATGGACCAAAATTATAAGGGTACAAAAATACGACGAAACGCTTTGAGAAAAGGTAGGTAGTGCCCTGCGCTTCCGTTGTCTCGTCTTGGCGGGGGCACCACCGTGCCCGCAGATACATGCACTTTCTTATAAAAATAATAAAGCGCTACAAAAATCACTAAGTTAGAGAATTGAATATTGGTGGTCTATAATAACTTAGGTTTTCAGCCCGGAAAGCTACAATTAGGTATAAGAAAAATAACGCCAAACTTAGGTATGAAACGTTTAAAAATGTAATATCTACTTTCCTTTAATACCACAATCTATACACAAATACGACATTTAGAATTTGGTATACTATTATTTTTAATTTATGACTTCATCTGAGAATGTATTTCATAATTTATGTGTTTGACGGTGAATATTTTATCGTACACAATGAGGCTATTAACGTTGCGTTCGCGTGATATAATCCGCGGAAGTGAGGCCTACGGCGCTCCACAACTCGGCCGGAGCCATAGTCAAGTGCAATCAACCTGAACTTCATTGTTCAACAGATAGGTATGCGAATCTATAACCAATGAAATAGCTATATAACTTTACTTTCAAGAAATATTTTTGTAGTATGGAAAAGGAATGTAAGAACTATTTGTTACTAGAGTCAGAGTTTAGTATTAAGTAAGATATAAAAACGAAGAAAAACCTATAATAAGATAGCAGGTTTGTAAAAAAAAACCAACCCAATAACTATTGAATCAAATTAATTATGTACGTTTCAAAATCTATATATATAAAAGAGATTCCCACCTATATAGTCACTCATCACGATATCTCTGGAACCATAAGGCGACTTGAATATGGTAGGAATATTCCTTTCGCCGAGTAGAGGTCAGCTAAGAACGGATTTTACGAAATTCAACCCACAAGGGGGGTTGCGGGGGCAATTGCTAGTATGAAATATAATTATTAATGATCAAGGGTAATGGAATTCAAATATTTAAATATCGAACGAATAAATAGCAATACATCAATGTGTCCATAATAAACGTTCACGTATTTGTTACTATTACCGCGCTTTTCTCTACGAGTACATTCCAGTTCATGTTGTTTGGTTTTGTTGGATCCACGACTGAGATAGTTGCAAATAAATAGACAGGAAAGCTTGGGATATCTTACAATGGCTATACAATACATTGCTACCGATATTGGGTTAGATAGGGAATTAGAGATAGAAAAGCGAGTTCGTTTTACAGAGTGCAAAAGTCATCCTCGAAACAAAAAAACAATAAAGAACACTAGAACGACCTATCAAAACGGATTTTGAAATTTTTTAAGTAAACTCGAGTATCAGACATTTCTTTTATATTATTTTTACGAATGACAACCTTGCTTACTGTAAAGCACTCGAAACGTCCGTAATAAATAAATCGATTTTAATTCCTAAAGAGTTACTTATTTCCTCTAACTATGTTAAATGTGTATTTCTTTTACTCTTTTCCATAATTAATTAATTCCAAATAATTGTTATGAGACTATTAAAATTCCATTTCAAATTGGAAATAATTACATTGACCGGTTATTCTATATATATTATTATTTTATTTTATGTAGGTATGTGTGTTATGATCTAATTTACTTTGCTTTCACAATTATAATTTATTGATATAAAATTACTTCCTTTGGAGATCAAACAAGTTTTGAGCTTAGGTAGCAATCGAAATTGAAGATTTTATTACTAATTTTGTTTGACATAAATAATATATCTTGTAGGTATATTTTGGTTTGAATATCGACTATAAAATAGTGCATAAATGTAAGCGTATATGTATGTACGCATATATAGCTTTGTGGATATATTGGATTTTAACTTAATAATTTTTTTTTACCTTTTGAAAATATGTAGGTACGTATAACTTTCAAAAACATTCTTGATTCCTGATTATTTAAAATCCTCTAAAAATATTTTATTAAATAATCAAGAAAACATGCTTTATTGCATTCTGTTAAAACGAGAATAATATAGGTACTTAATAATAGAAATACTATCAAAATAATAACACACTAACTTATACGCAAAACAGATAGGTTAGACATAGATAATATGATCATTGATTATAAACTCAAAAAATACACTTACTAACTACAAAAAACTGAAAAATAAAATTAGGCCGACCGACTCTAAAAATCTTCGATCAATGCTAAAAATAATTTATAAATATTAAACAGATATATAAGTATCAATAAATAATCAAAGGATAATATGATATGACGTCAGACGTATGCGCATTCTATGTACTATAGAGTATAGAAGATTCCAATAGTAGCAACGATTTCAAAGCGCTCAATACTGACGCATTCCAACGAGTAAGCTTCAAGATCGCGGGCAAACGACCACCGTTACTTACGCAGCGGTAACCGCGTGCTTTACAATAAAATCAACAACTTGAAGGAATCCAACTAGAGACTCGACTGGCGCAATTTGTATCAAATTAGTAATCGTAAATTTTTATGCTTTTTATACGGCTATGTTGTTACTGGAGAGCCCTGTGTACTTTTTGCAATAAATTCTATTTCAAAAGCTTTATTTAGCTTTTTCTCTCATGGTGGCATGGAATCATCTATACTAGTATATACTTATATAGGTACTATGTTTTAAAGAGGAAAGATTTTTTTTTTGTTACTAAAAACTATTCGCCGATTTTAAAAATTATTTCTATTTTTTTGTGTACATTACATCTACACTGCATCTCTGTGAAGCCGAGGCGAATCGCTAGTATCTTATAAAGTTCAATAACTTATTTCTCGATATTAAATTGAGCTGAAATTTTATATTTGCGATTGACAACTTTATCGAGCTCGTGGAATGAAAAAATACAACTCTACTGAGGTTAAGCTCGTTTTTGTCATGTTAAATATTTGGCTGCTAATGTTTGCTGTCATAGGATGGCTGCTTTGTTTATAAAAGATTGTTTTAATTTTTTTTAAATATTAGTTTATTCTAATAGAAACGACACAATCCTTGGTTATTATGAAGGTACATGAATTTTTGCGGCCCTTAAATCGTCCGTGCAGAACGATGGAAATCGTAAATAATGATTAATATAGGTTTTTAATTATGTAAGCTCTTGTTTTGTTTTATTTCATTTTATCTGTAACTATTTAACTATGGGTGTTTTACCTGAAATAAAGAATTATTATTATTATTAAATAAAAAACAGTTTTATTTTTAAACTTTTTTTTATTCAACTCATCGACCGCAGTCCAATTTTAGCACAAGTTACCTATTTTTAAAAGCGGGGTGAAATTATGAGAATACACGGAATTAAATTATTAACACGGAACTATAAAGTTCTCAGTTGCTCAGATACATGCTTGTTAGGTTTAGCATCGAAGGTACCATGTTCGAATCCCAGATTAATTGGCTAAGATAATGAAGACTGGTCATTTGTAAATAAACTGTGATCTGTGAAATATGCACAGAAATATACAGCCTCAGGTCAGCATATACATATATTAATTCATTAATCTGATAAATAATTTTAAATTAAATAAACAAGATTTATCTGCAAATCACAAGATTGAAATATAAAGATCGCGTCGCGTATTTCCTGCAAACACCGTCTCAGTAATCAATTAATCAGTGATCGACACGCAATGCTAGTAACTACAAATGTTTTAAAATATTTATTTTTATGTGCAGGCAAGGATTTTAATCGTTACAAGGATATTGCATTGATTAGTTATGGAATAAAATAACAAATTCTTTGACAGTTTGCACGTCAAAATTGAATTGAATTGCCGATTAAAGAAGAAAATTGTTATATTCTCATGTAGGTACCTAATATACGATAAATCAGAAGCCTACAAAGAAAATCTTTGGAAAACTGAAAGTAAAATTCGTGCGCAGAAGTGCCCGTATCTATTGTAATAACTTACACTAAATAGTTACCACTCATAAGATTGCACGTCATTGAGATTCAATTCAATGGTTGTATTAAGTTTAGTATAAGACAATTATTTTTTGTAACTTAAAATATTATTAAAAAATATATTTTTGTTAAATATAAGCTGGGATTTATATAATTTAGATTATATTGTATAATCCAAAGTTCGACATTTTATTACCTTTTTGATTTTAGACATCGACAGACGAGCATGAGGTTCACTTGATGGTAGGTGGTACCTCAGTCACAAAACATCAGTATTCGGAAATCCTGAGACTGAAACGTGTAATGTGCTCTTCACCATTTTTCCATCTATGAACGGCGGAATTTCGATATTCCCACCCATTTAATACCCGAAGTGACTAGATGTGGAAGACATGCTTATAGAAAATTATAAACATATCGTCCCGGTGGGATTTGAACCCGCGACCTATCGATGCACAACGCACGCGCCAATGAGTGAAAGACAGGAAAACAATCGGAAGACAATACTAGTTAAATAGTATAATCACCTGAGTTACGTAAGTTATAAATAATAGCTATAATTAATTTTACGAAAAGGATTATTTCATATCGTCATGTCAAATTAGCTTGCGTAATAGGAAAGTGGGCGTCCAAGCGCGACGACACTGCGCTTCTGTATTTCCTTTATAAGGAAATCGAAGTCTCAACAACACTGTTACGACATTTCAAACGTAATTTAATTTTTTACACAACATGATGAATGCTTTCTTCCTATCCTTCTAGACATAACAGTCTGATATTATTTATTAACGTAAAATACAAAATTAAAATGTTGAATTAATAAATTCTGCCTTTTTTTGTCAAAATAAAGTATTCTTTGTTAGTGATGTGATTTCCTTTATTATTATTGTATTTACTTGGTTTCTATCAAGTTTATATCTATCATTCATTTCGTCAGAAATGTTTTTGCATAAATGGGTCGAACAAATTATATCAAAGAGAATCTAAGAAAAATTGTTTTCCATTGTTAACATCAAAATATACATTATAAAAAACCTTCCTACAATATCTTCAAAATAAAAGACAATTTAGAGTAAAGGAATTAAAAGAAAAACACAAATATGGAATAAAAACACACTACGTGACAGAAATAAAATAAAATCGCATAAAACCAATTTCAATAGAATTTGGTAAGCTAATTGGAATTTTCAACAAAACATGAAGACATAGGAGATTAACCTATAGAAAGTGTAATTTTACTTCTTACGACTTACAACGCATATTGATGTAACAGAAAACATTACTATTTGTCAATGTCCGAGATGTTAACATTTTCAGTAATTGCCACAGAACAGAAGAAGTACTTGTTCCGTGGTAATTGCTTATTGATTGATAAACGACACCTGACGAAGTTTCGATAGGTTAAACATACAATGATGTCTTTACATTATGTTTGGGTAAGTAAGTTTATTAAGTATTAACATAACAAGAACTTCGCTGAAACGTACTCATTTACACAAGGTATTATAATATTATCATTGTTTTTATTTTGTAACTTGTTTCTGTGTTAGTATTTAGCAACAGCGTTTAACAATTTTAACTGCCTTAGTAATCGTAATTGATGCATTTCTTTATGCTTTGATGTTCATATTGAAACCATTAATATGTAATTTTTATTTACCTATAGGTCGATATGGTTATGGAAGTATGTAGATATATGTTAACCGCCTCTGTGGGATAGTGGTAAGCGAGTTGCGTTTAGCACCGGAAGTCGCAGCTTCGATTCACGGGTAAAAATATTTAAAAATCGTTTGTGTCGAACAGAGTACTACGGCTGATTATCTACTTCCCTGTAACGAAAATGGGTTAGTGAGAGACACAGAAGTATGTCTGCACCATCAGTGGCGGATTTATCAATAAGTTGAGTAGGCTTGCGCCTAGAGCGGTAGATTTTAACGGCGGCTAATTTGGAGATTATTTTTTTTTATCTTTCCGATAATCATCGGGAAAGTCTGCCCTCCTCCCATTTGTTGTAAATACCATAGTACAACAAAATTATATATTTTATAGTGAAGCTGAAATATCGCTGCCTTCGATCAGTAGGTAATCGGTCTCTGTATATTAAAAGTTGAGCAAGGGCAGCAAAAATTCAACAGCCTTGGAAATTTGTGAATCCGCCGCTGTACACCATGCTCCACTAGAGGTATCCGGAATTCAATTTAAAAAAAAATATTCAGACCTTATATGGAATCTAATTTGATGGACCATTTAATTTTAAAATTACAGTAACATGAACACAACATATTACATTTGTCGACTCCTATTTAACATTCATAATTTTTAAATTCTTGTACTACAACTATTCCTCTTATATTGGAACACGACCTTCAGACGAATACAAGAAAAATATCGTAACACATCCATTTTTCTTTGTCTGTAATTCGAGACGCGTACAAAAGTGAACGTAACATGTCTCTGTAACCAAAAACTAACATTATCAGTCAATACATTTTACGAGTATTACTTAACGGTGACCCGGCTTTGTCACGTTTTCTTAAAATGTGTAATTGGACTGAATAAATAGCTATACGCTTATTTACCTAGTACTATTGTATTTACTAACCTGAGGCAAAAGCGCTAACGAATTGCGATCAATTTGTTAGTTGTGTAAGAATTTCTCATACAAATGATAGATCGAAGAAACTTGACGGGCTCGTTGGAGCGTTTGGTAGAACGAGTCTGGACCTTACGCACCGATGGGTTGTGGGTTCGAATCCCACCGAGACACGCTTATTATTTTCTATAAGCATGTCTTCCCCACGTCTGGTAACTTCGGGCGTTAAACGGATGGAAGGAATATCGAAATTCCGACCGAGTAGCAATACCACCTTTCCTTGATGGAAAAACTGTGTTTCGGTCGAAAGCGTATCATTGACAGATTGTCTGTGGCTGGGGTATCACCTACCATCAAGAGAACCTCTCGTCAGTCAATATCTAAAATAAAAAAAATCTTTCTCGCGATTCCCTGTAAGTTTTATTGGATTTATTTTTTGTTTATAAGTGATAATGCTAGCGATACTTCAACAAGTCGAACCCGATACAACTTTTGTAACATCTCAAAAAGAAGAGTTAAAACCCTGACTGGTTAAATTCTTTTGACTTCAAACAAAACAACTTCGCAATCCTGATTGTAACTTGTTATACCATTATTTGTTTAACACGATCCTATATATCACTTGTTTCGTAACATACAATGATCCACAATGGTGCTATACAATGGTCAACAGAATACGCCGGATCTTTTGCAAGTGGATAGAACCAGAGATCTGAGCTGGCTCATTTTTTATACCATACTAGTGGACCTGACAGACGTAGTCCTACACAAACGTTGGCTACAAAAAAATCATATTTTATTATTATTACAAAGTCACACAACCTTTATACATACAAATAACTATACACATACTTTAAGGCCAATAATAGACTTTTACTGCTTAAATGTTCCTAAAATCCTATGCCATCTTCCTGATCTAATAATGAATGTAAAACAACTCAAACATTTACGTAGAAATTCATCAAAATCGGTCCAGCAGTTGAGGAGGAGCTCATTGACATACACGCTTAAAAAATAGATAAATTATATTCTAAGTAAGTTTTTTTTATTTATCAGAACATGTTTGTAAGGTTGTTTCAGCTAGTTTTGTAGGTATCTTGTTGTTGCTTAGTTCAGCGCAAACCGGTGGAGGTGTACTATACCTACTACCATCATAAGGAAAACATGTACCTATCAGACATTGAATTTATGAGTACATTTCGAATTAGGAGAAAACTGCATTCATCACTATTTTTTAATTATTGCAATTACACAAATATTGTTAATATATTTGTACTTTTCTTTGCAAACAGAATGACTATCACAGCCATAAAATGATATTGTTACCTGCTAGAAACTCCTACAACCTATCCAAGAACAGAATACTCCCGCATGAACCAATATAATTTTATTAGTTATCGGTTACGGCGTTATTATGCAAGCGGAAATGGACATGATAATCTCTGCCGGTTTTATGGTGTAAGTAATTATTATGCTATTTGCAATTATAAATAGACCTGGGAAAAATACCCCTGAACATTTGCGCCCGAGGAAATCTTAAGATGCAAAGTGTAATGGACACCAATTTGTTGTATTTGAAGTTAGCGGAAGGGCAACGCGCTTAGCGGGTTTACTATCAACTTACTGCTAATCTTGGTTGCGAACAATCATTATTTCTAAATTGCCTTCCTGTAATTGCTAGGAGGCTTTTGTTAAATGTTTTATACCTGCACAGGTCAGTGGGCGGTAAGCGAGTGGGTAATTTTATATTATCTACTTTAAGTATACTTAATAATTCCGTTTTACACGATAAAGAGACTTGGCATGAATTAATCTACCTTAGTAGATCAATAGTATGTGTGTTTCAGTGAAACAGATACAGAGATGTGTCAGTCCCATGATTTTTAAATATTAAATGTATAGATTTTTACTTTTATATATTAGATAGACTTTTAAAAAGCTAAAATGGAAGTGGGCTGGTCATATTTCACGCATATGCGACGGAAGATGGATAAGAAAGGTTAAAGTATGGAGGGGTCCAAGAGGGATAAGAAATAGGGGACGACTAGCAGAACAATGGGAAATGGAAATTAAACACATCGCCGGAAGAAAAAAGCTATGGATAGAGTACAGTGGAGAGAGACATTAATATGTAGAGCCTTCACTCTACATATTAATGTCTGCTATTATACAAATTTTCATACACAAATGTAATTACACAATGCCAGGACTTACCAGTAAAATATTGTACTAATTGTACGGAAGCATAAAATTTCTATTCGATTCACGAAAATTAAAGAATTTGAAACGTGAAGTTTCCTCTTCCTGTATCTAGTCTAAGGTGAATAACAAACGATCATGTTCCTATCATTAAATTCTCCGATGGAACGGAACGAGACGTGTACCACGTATCTAATGTCTTATTGCTTGCAAAATTGATCGAATAATAGAAAACACCGCATAATTTTATTTAGTAATTTATGCAATCAAGAATTATAGAAGAGGAATAGACAAGTGGGCGAGGAAAATGGCCGCCCATGAATTACATTAGTTCTTTTTTAAGATAGTAAATCATAATCTTCACATTATGGTGCATATGTTAATGGCAGACTTAATTAAATAAATAGATAATATAGGTATACGATCTTTTAAAATCAACCTCAAAATAAAAGTTTGCTTTGTAAAACCAATATTAATATAAATGGCGAAGGGTAAAAATTGCGAAATTTCGGACTTCACAGTGTGAGGATGACCCAAAGTAAAGCGAAAGGTATCCACCACATTCACTATTTTTAGTTTATCAGTAGATTGACGGACTCGTTGGCGCGTTTGGTAGAACACCTGCCGTACGCACCTATGGGTCGTGGGTTCGAATCTCACCGGGACGACATGTTTATAATTACAAAAAAAAGGTGTCAAAAAAAATAAGGACAAACTAATGACCTAGCGGTATGAAAAATACTTTACCACCTATTCTCATACCTACTAAATATACATAATAATTTCATAAAAATCGGTCGCGCCGTTTCGGAGGAGTGCGACCTCAAACACGGGATTTTTATTTATATAGATTTTTATTACTCGAGTTTTAATGTATGAATATATTTTCATTTTTTGTATCAGATGTTTCTAAATAAAATAATTGTTAGTGCTTTTACTTAATTCCTGGGCTAGAACGTTAAATTCACATTAGAGATTCTGTGACTTAATTTTATCTCGGTCACGATGTGCTATTGTGCAAACACAATTTAATTTTAACTAAATTCTTCACAAAAATTATTTGGTACTTAGTGTAGTACTTTAGTAAAAGATTTGAACATTCAAACCGTTAGTACTTTCGAATATATTGCGTATACTTTTCCTTTCATTTAGATTTGAATTTAAAATCTTAGTATATACTACATAATATATATTTTTAAGAAATATTTTTTTACAAAAATAGGGAGGTACTTACTAAAAATAAACAATATTTTTAGTACTAGAATATATGTAGTAGTATTTTTGCAGTTGGTGTCGGTGACTATAGATGGGTGAATTTCTGTGTTCTTGTGTTTATTTCATGATGTTTACAGACAGTTTTTATATTTTATCTCCGGTACTCGTAACCATAACCATCAGTGCTAAATGCAACTTGCCTAACCACTGAACGACGAAAGCGGTTGGCGCACATTAAATCGACTCGAAAAATAATACGTATAATAAACTGATTTAACTAAGAACTATTAGTCTAAGAATCTACTTGAAGCTATCGCACTTTATCTAACTTTTAACTGAGTGATCATTTTGTAGTATAAAAAATAAGCAGCTCGTAATTCCATTCATATAATGTCTAAGTATTTTTTTAACTTACCACTACTTAATTTATATCTAAAATCCACACCAATCGTTGTACTTTTTACTGTACTAATTGAAACATCACAATTATTTATTTAGTTTTAAAAAATATCGCACTTTATTACGTGAAACTCATTTTCCCGCGTGTATAAACTATTGACTTAGAAGGTATCCACGTTCACTACACCGCGCGCTCTACGAGATACTAACTTATAAGTTACAAGTCTAAGCATAAAGCAACTGGTAAAGCCCGAAGCCGTAAGAAACCGCAACTGGCGATATTGAAATGAATTTCCATTGTTCCAAATGAATGCAGAGGCAGGTAACTCCTTTAAATAAATAAAATTAGTTACCTACTTTATAGGTTCCATAATAAATTATTGATAATGTGATATACTTTCTGGAAATCATAAGATGTCGGGTGTATGTATTACTGTATTTATAGATGACGGGCTCGTTGGCGCGTTTGGTAGAACACCTGCCTGCATCGATGGGTCGTGCGTTCGAATCCCACCGGGAGCACATGCTTATAATTTTTTATAAACATGTTTTCCCCACGTCTGGTAACTTCGGGCATTGAACGGGTGGGAGGAATATCGAAATTCCGACCGGGTAACGAACCAGCGTTCATAGATGGAAAAACCGTGAAGTGCATATTGCACGTTTCGGTTTCAATCTATGGATTTCCAAATGCTCGAAGTAAAAGTAGGTTGACAGCACATCATTGACTGACCATCAAGTGAACCTCATGCTCGTCTGTCGATACAACATAAAAAGTAGAGTCAGTGCCATAACTAGGGCGGTCCCCAGGCTGTGCCTGGCGCAGAAATGACCACAGTTTTCCGAGTTCGCAGTAAGGTATGTAACGCTCATTTTTGGAGATATTTACCACTATCGCAAATCACAATGAACTTAGGTACTCATCAATGTAGTCTTTAAGCATAATCCACATTCGTCTTAGACCAGTTAATTATATATCAAATATCGACGATACCTACACTACGTGATGAATTTCTCAATGATGCACTGTTTTCAGAACAGCTAAGCCGAACTGGCAATCTCCTCGTATTTATTATCGTATAGCTTACATACCATACTACCTATTCATAGAAAAGCCATGTATTTCTTTTAGTATTTTGTTTATAAAGCAATCCACTTTCCTGCTTCTAGGTGACTATCTTATAGTGTGGAAATGGTTGGTGATCAGTTTGTGAACTTGAGGGTTGTTTGACGCCCGGAAGGGTTGATAACATAAACATTGGTGTAAGTTTGAAACCTGTGCAGAAGGCACGTAAGGTGGAAAAACTAACACTAGTGGTGAGTCAACAAGTTTGACTAAAAATTCGTCCCGCGGACTCCTCCCATGTTGAGCATGGGAAGGATGCACAAGCGGGACGAGGAGGCCGTTTGGCCTGACCGCCGGGTGCTCGCGGCAGTACGCTATCGCGATCCCGTGGGCCCCATTATGGCGGCTTGAGGGGTGAGGGGATTTTTTTTTTTAGGTGACTATCTTATGTTACTAGGTTTAATAAAAATCGAATAGTTTAAAAACAGTTTCATCTATATTTCACCACATAACAAAAGTTTCTAATAAGGACATCATCAATAGAACTAAGTGAATAATTCACAATTATCAGGAACCATACTCCTAAATGTTACCCTGAAGTACAATGCAAATACCGAATCAATTTAACCTAAACCATAGCAAATTAAACATGACTTTTTAAAAAACAACATAATACCAATAATAAGTCAAAGTCTTTCTTTAATACCACCAAATATTTAAATTTCAGTCGAGTTTCGCTTATTTTCTAATAAAAATTTATACTTAATATTTAAAAGCTTTACATATCCCATCGCTATTTGAGAATTTAGGGTTCCATAACTACAAAAGCCTCTTGAATATCGTCTTTTATTAACGCGAGTATCACACATTTAAATAAAATACTGTATACCGGATTAAAACGCGATTTATTATTTATATTGTTTAAATTATTAATCCCGACGTTTCTGACGATCTGTCTCCCCGCGACCACGGTTGCTGAAAAGCATCCGAAACGTCGGGATAAATAATTTAAACAATATAAATAATAAATCGCGTTTTAATCCGGTATACAGTATTTTATTTAAACTCTTGAATATCACCAATTATATAAAAAACGAAGGTTTAAACTAAATTTTACACACCTAAAACTATTGATATTGCATGCCATCATGTTTGTAATCATCACAATTGGTAGACAGTTGAGCCTCTAAACGTATTTCTTCTCATACACCTTATAAGATGAATCTATACAAAAATATATATTTGATGACTATATATTTTTTCCACTTCTTCCTCTGAAAAGAAATTTATTGTGTGCCTGAGCGAAATCGCATTATTTTTTAACATCCAGGTACATCTATACATGATGTCATAATATAATATGTAGTTATGGAACCTTCCTCTACGTGTAATCCACGTAAAGCCTATTTAAATTTAAAAAACTAGTAATTGCAATACTGCGAAAATTTCAATTTCAATTTGCCCTACAAATTAAATAAAATATTTTTCACAAATAACTCGTTATTTATAAATTCCATTCCAATAGCAACACTTTGTTATTACAATAATAAGTTTAGTTTAGTACATCTATAAAGATTTGACATAAAATATTTAATAATATGATTCTGACTGTGATAACAATCAATAGAATAATACAATTCAGAATTTCACATGACATTTTTTATAAGCGGTGGTCAAACTAGATATCCAGTTAAACTTTTCTTTGATATGTAAGAATAAACAATATTACTCATACAATTCTAAATGTCCTCACATACATCATAGGTTTTTTTAAGTAACAAACCTTTTATATCAACATAATGATTTATGTAAGTATCCTTTATAATCATTATATGAAATATTAAAATCATTAATAATTACTAATGTTGTACCTTTATCTGTGTTTTTATAAATGCAATGGTTACTTTTTTGAAAATTTATATTATATTATCTTACAAAATTCAGTCTAATAAGAAAAAAAACTATAATTTAAATAAAATCCCCGATAATATAGTAATATTCTTTGAAAGATAGAATTTACATCAATATATCTGAGAACGCAACTTAAATTCATTCACATCACACCCAAAACCTGCTTAGTATTACTATAAGAGATTTATGTTTCTTCAATGTTAGGATTTTCTGAGAACAGTTGGTGGTCATTATAGGTACGAAGGTATTTCTTTGTGAAGTAGTATAAAATTAAGCCCCACTTCATCATCATAAAAGACCAAACTAGTCTAATGACGATACTGGATTTGATTGGAAGAATATCTGTAAAAAAATAACCTTAATAAAAATATGATTGATATTAATTATTTACTATATTTTAATATTGAAATACTCAACACTCTAATTGGTCTGAAATTGGTAGCCTTTAGGAGGGAGAAATATTAAACTTCAATGTTCCCTAAAAATTCCACAATTGTCCATCTTGCCAGTTAAGATAGAAATTCTATCAGTGGTAACACTACAGAATGCTGTTTTATGTGTTGGTATAGAAAAGTAGTGAGTGTAATTAGTGTATTCAGGTAAAACTCTGACATGAAAAACGTCATTGAACTTCAATATGTTAAGCACCATTACTTGAAGTAAATACAATTTTGTCATAAGGGTTTTAAGTAACAGCATGGGGAGGCATAGTTCCCTATTGCTGTAGCTATTCATTAACTCTTTAATATACATCACTGTGCAGATGCCAGAAATGAGTATCTCGATACAATGGGTACAAATTATAAGTTATTAATTGAAACATTTGTTATCAGCAGGAATATTCGGTAGTTGATTGTGTTTAAGCTTTTCATTAATTTTAATGTCTTTTGATTTATTATTGCATCCATATTTATTTGATATTATTGTTATGAATTTGATATGTAAACACTTATATCACATAGATTTTTTATTATTAATATATAAAGAGGTGACCTAAGAATCTAGCTGAAAATAGACAAATATATTTTTTCCTACAAACAAAACATGAATTACATTTTATATTTATTTCTTTAATATCTTCTGAGTTCAATTGTGTTTGGGCCCAAAACTTTTAAAGTTACTTAAGGAAATAAAGTACCTGCTTTGTAGTAAATCTCCAGAAATACATAGAATAGAGTTAATGCCATTCCAGACAAAAATCCAACCATTCCAAAATCTCCAATGTACTGCAGAGCCTTTCTTGAGAAGTTGACATGTAAGGACTCTCTTAGATAGTGGCAGTGAAGCATCATGGCTAAAGAGGCGTGAAGACCTAAGGAATACATAAAAAACACGAATTAAGAAAAAAAAAACTAGTAACTACAACACAAAACATTTTATCTTGTTAGAAATATCATTTTCATTGAGAATGTAGAATTTAAAAGCAAAAATACGGACCTGCATCAGGACTAAGCATATCTGGAGAAACACTTTAGGATGCCTGAATATTAAATTATAAAAGAAGTAATAGACTTACAAGACAATAACGCCCACATTCCAGCCTCAATATTTGCGTAAACGATGCAAAAACATATAAAAGCCGACAAACCAAAGAATGCACCTAGAGCGCTCAGCGCTATGTGTATTTTAGTGCGTAACATTTCCGTAATTTACTAAATAATAGAAAATGAAAAAGCGTTGTATTGTGTATCTTAAAAAGAAAACAAACAAGTAATATTCGCGAGATGGAATGAAAATTCCCTCAGCAGACAACACAAGAATCGTCATTGTCATTTGTCATTCGTCAACTCACAAGTGTCAAATACGATGAATGACATTTGTCAAAAGTCGGCAATTTGCACAGAATAGTAAATTCTATGTAGTTTTCTAGTTTTCTGTTCCGTGTACACCTGCATACACAGATTAGTGAGAAGATTAGTTATCTTAGTAGCCACCCAAGCATGATGGTAACCCATGTTACCTCCAATGGGTACTAGAAAACCCTTTAATACCAACTTTTACTGTCGTTAAATAACTTTTGTACTATTGGTCCGCCATTTATGAAAGTAGAAGAAGCGAAAGTGGTATGTAAGGATCGGAGCATATGGAATTCCGTGATATCTGCCTTCCCCAATGGGAAAGAGGCGTGATGTATATGTATGTATGGTCCGCCATCTTGAATTTCGTAATCAGACCCGAAAAACCTCCGAACCCAATCGAATATAAAGAAAAATGTATGCTTCTATGTACCACACTAGTTTCTGACATGAGGCGGATAGAAACGTTAATGGTGCTTCATTTATTAAATACTATATTTGGGTGGTTCTCTCGTTCTACTTGTTGGGTTTAAATGGGTCGCCAGTTTGAATCCCGCCGGGTCT
This sequence comes from Anthocharis cardamines, assembly GCA_905404175.1. NCBI lineage: Eukaryota > Metazoa > Arthropoda > Insecta > Lepidoptera > Pieridae > Anthocharis > Anthocharis cardamines. Next base: position 8,456,929 of record FR989964.1, read on the forward strand.
GAAATGTAGATTTTACTGACTTTGCCATCACAAAAAATGTTAAATCAAACTAAATAGAAGGTGCTCTTTGAAGGTTTTATAAAATAATAAGTCTTGTTAAACTTGTTTTAGTATTATTATAATAATTAAACTTAATATCCAACTACCTAAAAATAAATCACCAAATATTAACATTTATCCATCTTGCCTTAATTTATTAAATAATAGTTACTTTCTGGTTTTAGAAAATGTACATAAGGAATTGTATATACAAGTAAAAAATGACTCTTTAAACAACCTTTAAATATCTTTGATAACTAACAAAATTGTAATAAAAATTAAAATACTTCTTTCGATACTCATTAAAATTTAGAAGACTTTCTCATTGCACTTAATAATTATTGAATTAACACATTACTTATACTTAATAAAGATTTCCTATTAAAAATATACTTTTAGTGTTATTTGAAGATAACAAGAATAATTTTAAATGTTAAAACATAAAATAAAATCTTTACTATAAAATAAGAAAAAAGCCACTATGGCTTTAAAAGTTTTAAATAGTTAGGTCGTAGTTTACTAAGAATATTGGCATCTGTTTCTGATATTCTGTGAATTCTGAGGTGGCTTTTCATGTTGCCTCTTTGAGCGTAGCCTCGTCCACAAATGGGACATTTAAATGGAGTTTCTCCTGTATGTAAACGCATATGCTCTTTCAGATAATCTTCATGGAAGAAACTAGTCTGGCATACTGTACAAACTGCTGGCCTATAACCTGAAAAATTATTTAAAGTAATGTTAGTTATATTATATACATAATTTATAGAAATTTATATTATTAAACTTCAAGAGGTCGCGCGTAACCGAAAAGAAGTCCGGACTAAATTTAGGGATTTGAAATAACAAATAATTAAGTAATTATTTACTTTTTATAGCTATATTTCGGTCAGGATAGTATTTAAATAAAAGAAAAACATATGTACGAAATATTTGTGATGAAAAAATTCGAAGATATAAACAAAATCTTAACTGTTGAACTTTGCACGACCGCTTAAGTGTTAAAAACAAACTCCATACCTGTATGAGCAGATCTCTCATGAACTATGACGGACTTTTTGCACTTAAAAACTTTATCACAAAGTTTACATGGATATTGCTTCTTGACTTTTAAATGTTTATTATGGACATTTCTAATATGGCTTGAGAGTTCACCTTTAAATGCAAAACCACGCTCACATGTTGAACATATAAATGTTTTTTCATTTTGATGGCATCTCTTTATGTGTCTATTTAAATAATAATCTGAACATAATATTTGTGGACACTGCGGACATTTACTTGCTTTTTGAAAATGGACTTTCCTTTTATGTAAAGCAAGTCTGTCTTGCCTCTTAAATGTCATTCCACAAAGATCACATAATTTTGGTGCAATTTCCTTTTTGATTTTTACTTTCGGTAGTTTAATTTGTACTCTCTTTTGTTTTGCAACTGGTTGTGGTTTTTCTCTTTTTACAGGTAACAATATCTTTTTAGGTCGTATGCTGTAAGGAAATAATAATTATACATATTTGTAAGATAAATACTTAGTCACAACAATGTTTGAAATTAACAAAAAATTACCACCATGTGTCACCAATCCATAGAAATTCACCCTCTAATATTGATGATGCTATTTTATTAGTACTTGTTACATTACTTTTATTCAATGGTTTAATCTTATTAGCTCTAATTCTAGCTTTAGTTTTCAGTTTTGGTTTACTTTCAGATATTGGCTGTTTAAAATCAAATTTTTTTAAATCACTAAGTAATTCATCATCACTGCTTTCGATTTTTATGTTTTCTGGTTTAATTTCCACTTCAATTTGTCCATTGCAATCGTCTTCACTATAATTAATTTGTTCTAGCTTCACTAATAAATTATTTTGTAGTATATTGCATGTGTCCTTAAACTTTGTGATAAATCTGTATATATCCCCCAACATGTCTTTGCAATCTGTGCAGATGTTTCGTGGATATCCATCTATATCTGCTATCTACAAAAATACATATAGCTATAGAAACATTAAACAAGATTTTTATTTGTAGTAAAGTCTAGAGGTGGACAAAGCAATTGTAGGCAGTGGCTGTGCTTAAGGTTGAACAAGTCGCGGGCTCGAACTCACTGGTGGGCGTCGCCAAAAAGCATGCTATTCTCCCGCACCACACCGGGGCAGTCATTATTAAGTGAGATGCACGATAATTCATAGTAAAAGGGGCGTCTAAAAAAATACGAAAAAGCCTTTGGAAAATCGAGTTTTATGAAAAAACCACTGCATAAATCAATTACAAATAAAAGTTATTGTATTCTTCGATAATCGTGTTTTGTTTGTAGCGACTTTGTTTTGAAAATTTGATACTTCTTTTATTACTAATTTAAGCCCAAAGTTGTGTTAAAAAATGGCAATAAAAACGAATCTTTGGTAGCTCGTAACTTTTTAATGGTTTTTTATTTTACCATTCTGTTTCTGCACAGACAAAATTAATAATGAGACAAAACGATATCATGTATAACTTTGCATATACGGTGCTAAATAGTGGAGTAATACCCAACCGAAATTTCTATGGAAAAAATGTCGACTAGTTTCACCTTAAGAAGCCTTTATTTACTAGTTTCTTGTTCAAGATTTGTAATGGGAAATAGATAATTATTAACCTTTTCATGTAATTTTTCTGTGAATTACCATACTGATTTTACTTACCGTTTCGTGAAGACAAAATTCAAGTTTTTTCAGTATATCATTGTTTTCATCATCAAGGTTTTCAAACAAGGGCAGTTGAGCTCCACTTTCGAGACATATTCTACACAAATTCAATGGCATGATAACCATAACATGTACAATGCCTACTTATTATATCCTAATGCAGGCTAACGAAATCCCTGTTGCAACGTGAACACTTATTTTAAAAATGACTATTTTAGAATGTGTATTATTAATTTGAAACTAAACTAGTTATGAGATTGTGTTGTAAGTTATATATATTATTATTATTTAGCACCAACTGTATTAATTTTTAATTTTTCAGCTGTTTCGTGAAAAATTATAAAAACAAATTTTCTTTTTATTTTGATTGTCAACAATCAACATTCAAATGTCACTCAGATTAAGTACCTAATTTTTTTTTTTTTTTTTTTTTTTTTTTGCCCATAGGGCAGGCTAAAGTCTTTCGACCATACCGCCTTGTCTTATGTTATTTTTTCCCTTTTATCTCTCCTTATATTTTATGTCTTACGTTTCTTATCCTTTATATGTATCGTAATATAGTACTTCTTCTTTTAATTAATGACGACCCCCGTCAAAGACGGAATCTTCCAATAACCAGTATTTTTCGTAATATAAGTAGTTATTATCATATCTTTATTTCCACGCGGCCATAAGTCTGACGTATGTCATTTAATTTTAAAATCTCAGTTAAATACATTTTGTTCAATCCGATTTTACATACGTATCGTACGTACAATTCTTTATTTATTACTACCCAACAAGGAGTAGAAAAGGCACATTTCCATTTACAAATCCCGTTATCTTGTCCGTCAGGACTCCCGAAGAGTGGTGACGGAGAATCTAATTTAAAAATTCTGAAAAAACTTATTTACTAGAAAAAATATATTTACAGCTTTAATATTATAATTAACTTATTAACCTATTATTTTACTACTGTAACAAAGAGTACATAAATATAATTTTAAATATCGTTAACAGTTTCAATAACAAATCTGTACAAAAATATAAAAGTTGAGGCATTTTTAAGTAACTCCTGAATGCAATGCGGGATACTTTCAACTTTATTGTAAATTTTTAAAAGCCCATCAGACAACACAAGGCGCTGAATGTTGAAAGACGAACACTCAAAGAAGATATGATGTAGTGATTGTACTTTTGATGATTGACAATAGACACAATATGGAGAATCAACCATTTTAATACGATGAAGATGGTAATTTAAACGACAATGACCAAAACGCATGCGAGAAATAGTTGTATAAAATTTCTTGTTTGTGAATATTTTGTGCTTGCAAAACCAAGGTGTAGAATTTATTTGGACATCGAGACCGGCGAACCAAGTTCCTTTGTTTTGAACGTTTGTGCAATAATATGAATGTTTTCCCCATGCTTGGCACATCCGCTGTTTGATTAAACTAATTGCATCTGTATAAGGAATACGAATACTAATATTAATAGGAGAATCTCCTGACTTTACAATTTGTTTAGCCAAGTAATCAACATGTTCGTTACCTTGAACACCAATGTGCGAAGGCACCCACACAAAATTAATTATTACATTTAAATGACTTAGTTCAACCCATAACTGTTTTATTAAGAATATAACATAATTAGTATGAGCATTTAGATGATTATTTGCTAAATTTTGTAGAACACTCATACTATCACTTACAACAACCCATTTTGTGTGCTCTCTATAGCAATTCTCAATATGTTTCAAAGCACTTAAGATAGCGACAGCTTCCGCTGTGAATATACTTGCATCTTTATTGATTTTCTGACCTATGCCTACTTTTGAGGAAGGCTCATAAATAGCAAAAGACACGGATTCACTGTTTTTGGATCCATCAGTATAAATAAATTTATGATCTAACCATTCTGATAGCATTGCATTTACTTCTTCTTTTGAAAATAAATCTTCTTTATTCTTTATAACTATATTAATTGCTGGAAATTTACCACTATAAGAACCCTCGTAACATGGCAAGACATGCTTAGATTGATGAATGTTTGTATTTTCTATATAATCAGTGAAATTTTGAAGACCTTGCAGCATATAAAATGATTTAACATTTGAATGAGATGCAGAGTGTAACAAATTGATCAAAAATGGATTACCACATACACTATAAAGTTTAAGTAAGAATTTTTCTTTTAAATAGTTGAATCGAATGGCTAACGGTGGGATATTACATTCAATCTGCAATGCGTTAATAGGAGTACTTCTGAAAGCTCCTGTTATTAGACGTAAACATTTGTTTTGCAAAAGATCTAAACTATTTACAACACTAGTATCTGCAGCGAAACAATAAAAACCATACTCAAAATGACTACGAACTAATGATTTGTACAACAACAACAGAATTTTAGGATCAGCGCCCCAGTATGAACCTGAAAGAGATTTTAAGATGTTATAGGCTTTATTTGCTTTAGTTATTATGTGCTTAGCGTAACTATTCCAAGTTAACTTATGAGTAAAAATAACTCCCAAAAATTTTACTTCAAGCGAGACCGGCAAAGAATAATAATTGTATAGTATGGTAGGCATGTCACGCGATTGTTTGCCAAATACAATGACTTTAGACTTAGATGGATTCACATTAAGATCAAGGTAAGTAAAATATTTGTACAGATTTGTTAAAGCATTGTTAATAATTTGGACTACTTCCGACTGATTTTTCCCTGATGTGTATATAACTAAATCATCTGCAAACTGAAGATTTTTAACTTGGGATCCTAGGATTATATTTAGTCTATGAATGTACAATATAAATAAAAGTGGGGATAGTATCCCTCCTTGACATACTCCTTTGAATGAAAGTCTAGGACCATAAAGATGTCTATTTAATTTAACAAATACTTCCCTATTGGTTAAGAATTTTTTTACCCAATTTGTAAATTGTGCAGGAATTCCCAACAATAATAATTCATGACAAAGAATATCTATATTAACACTGTTAAATGCACCTGCTACATCAAAAAATACAGCTACCAGATTTTTACGATCCGACAAAGAGTTACGAACATCAAGCTGTAGTTGACAAATACTTTCCCTGGCAGAAAATTTTCTACGAAAACCAAATTGATTGGAAGGTAATATGTTGTTATTTTCTACATAAAACTCTAATCGTTGTTTTAACAATTGTTCAAATAATTTACCAACACAGGAAGTAAGTGCTATGGGCCGATAAGAATCGGGACAAAACTTAGGCTTGTCTGGTTTTAAAATTGGTATAAGACAATCCTTTTTCCATTCTTCTGGTATAATGTTTTTATCCCACATTAAATTCAGTATATTTAGAAATGATTCTAAACTGGCAATGCTAATTTTTTTAAGTAGAATATAGGGTATTCCATCAAGACCATAAGCAGTATCTCTTCTTGAGGTTATGGCTGATATTAATTCATTAATTGTGAAAGGACTGACAAGAAACCTATTACTGGAGTTAATGTTGTTATTATTGTGATTTGACATAGTGTTTGATACATAGTCTGGTGTGTACTTCTGCAAAAAATCTAATATCCATGTATCATTGTCACAATTATTGGAAATATATGTTTTGTTGTATTTACGCATGATTTCCATATGACAGATATTGGTGTATTCCTATTAAAAGTTTCACATAGAGAAAACCAACTTTTTTGTCTTTCTGATTTTATGACAAGCTTTTTTACAGCTCTAAGTCTTTTAAAATGAATATAGTTTTCTTCTTTTGGATCATTTTTAAAATTTAAATATGCAGTTTTGAAGTTTAATACAGCTTCAGTACACTTTTGATTCCACCAAGGGAGAGGGGACTTTTTACCTTTATTCTTAAAAAGAGAACAATCAATGGTATTACTGGTAGGTTTGCGGTTTGAACTATTTGCAATAGAATTAGAAGCAGCTTTGTGTAAAATTGTACAAAAATGTAAATATGAATCAAGAGGATTTAATCTATCTATTTTTAGATCAACTAACAAATCATCAACCTGGTTGCTATATTTCTGCCAATTAACTAACTTATAGTTGGGATAGAGAGGCAAATGCATAGCATTAGAACAATTTCCCCCATTCAAATTATTGTTATGATTTTCACTAATTACTACTTTTATTAAAACAGGAATATGATAACTACTACCAAGAGGACTATCGTTTACACTCCATTCACAATTACATGCAAGAGATGAAGAGACCAATGTCAGGTCAAGAGCATTGGGACGCCATGTTGTAGAACCTACAGTTGTTGGTTGACCACTATTGAGCAAAACTAAGTTGTTTTCATCGAAGACATCTAAAAGTTTACGTCCTCGTGGAGTGTCATAGTTACATCCCCAAGAAGTATGATGTGCATTAAAATCACCAGCAAATATGAAAGGTTGAGGAATAGACCTCAATAATTGCTCAAATTTATCTTTATTGAAGACAGGAACTGAGTTTAAAGGACTATAAAAACTTACTATATATAAGTATTTGTTGTGAACTGCTATTTTAATGCATATATTTTGTAATGAATTATCAAAATATGTGTCAATTTTTGTATAATTTATGTTTTTATGAATTATAATTGCGACTCCATTATGTATGTTACCGCAATCATTCCTTTCTATGTTGTAATTACTTATTTTAAAAGTTTGTTCAGGCCTAAGCCATGTTTCACTAATTATAGCTATATCAATATTATGTGTATAGAGGAAATTAATTAATATATGTTTATTACTGTTGAGGCTTTGAGCATTCCACTGAATGATATTTAAATATGACAAATCCATTATGAGGCAGATGGGAACTTGTTACTTAAGGTAGATTTTAATACTTCTTTAATTGATGTTGTATTTACTGGTATATCTTTATTACTGACTATTTTAATAATTGTTTCGACTAAAGTGTTGATAAATGTGTTAGATTTCATTAAATTGTTTATTTGTACTTCTAAGGTTCGAGCAGAAAGAGCTGGAAAAGCATTTGGATTAAATAATTCAGAATAGTTTACACTCTTTGTTTTAATTTTGTTTTCTTCAATTTTTTGTTTTTTCAAAGGACACTGAATGGAGATGGCGATATGGTTACCGTTACAATTGACACATTTTGCATTTTGTGAATCGGTTAGGCAGTTCTTAAAGTTATGGTTTAATGTGCATATTGAGCAAACCTCAGAGTTGCGACAAAATTTAGCTATGTGTCCATATTTCATACATTTGAGGCATTGCTTAACTGGAGGGATATACTTTTTAACCTCGTGACGCCAAGAATCTAAATAAACATATTCTGGAAGGATGGGGGAGGCAAAGGTAACTGCAACTGTTTGTGTAGGAGCATAGGTTATTGCTCCGTTGTCACCCCTGACTCTGCGCATGAAACGCCTTACTTGTACCACATTTTTCGAGCTGCCTATCAGACCAAAAATTTCCTTATTAGACATATCGCTTGGCACTGAAGTGAGAACTCCAGTAACTTCGGTACCTCCAGCTGGTATTGTGGCTATTAATGTAAGATGATCTAATAATTTCTTATTTTGAATAAACATATTAGCATTATTTGGTAAATCAAAAGTTATACCGACTTTATATTTGTTGATGGAGCGCAAATGCATAACTCCAGACACACCATGTTCCCGAATGCCCTTAGACAAGGCCATACGATCCCTGTCGTTGAATACTTTGCCTTCCTCCTTATGTGCTAAGAACACAACCAAGTCCTTTTGCGGAATATCTTCGGGATACTTGCGGACATATCCTTTAACTTTATAAGTTAAGTACTTGTCCGCATTATCCAATTCTCCAGAATCTGAGTCCGAAGAGTACCCGATCCGTGGGTCTGGTGGATTTTCTTTCCACCGTCTCTTTTTGGTCATTTTATTTATTTTGGACTAAACCTTTATTAGTAGAACCTTAGTAACGTATTTGAAATAGAACAAAAGTAGAGAAAATATTTTTAAAAATTAATTTTAAAAAGAGCGCGCCTTTACTTATTGATGACTTTCCCGCCTCCTCAACAACAGTCTTAAGTACCTAAAATGTCAAGTAGTAATAGACAACAACAAGATTTTTTTTATAATCAAGACAGGCACGGTCATATTAGACCTCATAGTTATTATAATATTTATTAGAATTGATCTACACAATTAGAAGCGACTTATTATTTCACTATTTAACTTTTTACTAAAGCCTTTTGAAGTATTTCTTTTCATAAGAATTATAAAATAATAATAAAAAATATATCCCACCTTTCAGAGCGAGATCACAAGACCAGACATAGACAAGATTTATTATCGAGCTGTCTTCTGTCATCAGCCATCAGGTGATTGGGAGTGCGTTTGTAGAAAATACTAAGCTATTTTTTGTATAAATCAAAAAAATAAAAGAAAATGTCTGCAAAGGATAGATTAGCAATTTTCCCGTCCCGGGGGTAAGTTTCGTTGAATTCATTGATAATGTAATAGTCTTTATATCTGCTGTGTACTGTGATATTATAAAAGAAAACGACCTATTTGCTAACTAATCTTGTGATGGGGTTCATTTTAGTGCTCAAATGTTAATGAAGAGTCGTCTGGCTGGAGCTCAAAAGGGTCATGGACTTCTCAAGAAAAAAGCTGATGCCTTGCAAGTGAGGTTCCGTATGATATTGAGCAAAATTATCGAGGTATGTATTTTTTAAACTTTTCCACTTTTTTAGCATCAGTATCAGTAAATAATAATATAATACCAAAATCAAACCTGTATAAAATATTGTTTTTTTATTAATAAAAGAATATATAATATTATAATATATGATTATGACAATTGATTCATTGATCTGTACAGGAACAAAAATCCCTTGTAAAGTTAAAACTACAGTACCTACATATTTTTAAATCTGTAACTATAATGTTTCTAGACTAAAACCTTGATGGGAGAAGTTATGAAGGAAGCAGCATTTTCACTGGCAGAGGCTAAATTCACAACTGGTGACTTCAATCAGGTTGTCCTGCAGAATGTTACTAAAGCTCAGATCAAAATCCGTTCTAAGAAGGATAATGTTGCTGGTAAGGTTTAGAATTATTATTGCTATAAATAACTTTTCAATATATACATGTTATGTACATTCACATATAATCTAGTACTAATTTATTTATTTCTTGAATTTATATAGAAGAACAAAAAAAAGAAAGAATAAGTAATATCAAAAGAAAATATTTGTTTCTTTATTAAGATAGTTGCATAAATGAACTATTACCTAAATACTTATATTTCATAATATCATTTTATTTTTATAAACATCATTTTTGGGCCTTAGTATTTCATCCAGCTCTTTGTGATTATGAATTCAGAAAATAAAACATTATATAAACTTATTAAAATTGTGAATTTTTAAGAATTTGTTAATTTGATAAAAATTGCTTTATAAACTGAAATATTCTAAAACCTAGACAAATACTATTCTTGACACACTTATATTTGTACAATCAAGTCTAGTCCACACCTCCACATGTACTAATAGAGAGTTATTTTGAATACAATAGATTTTTAAATCAGAAGTTACACTGATCATAAAAAATAATACTTACGGTGATGTAATACAACAATTTCGTGAATTGACTTCAAGTAGAAGTGGTTTAAGAAACCTAAAAACCTATGGAACTCAAAACATGATTGAGTCAAATTTCCTCAATAAAAAATATACTTATATTGAAAATTGTCAATTTGTTAAAATTTAAGGTAAGTAATCAATACCATTCGTTAACTATTGTAAATATGTCAATTTAAAATTTACAACTATAGAGGTCGTATTTTTAAAAAAACTTATTTTTCTTAAAAATGAAATAATTGTATAAATATGTATTTTTTCGTGTCAGTCGGCTATGGAGCCTTGTTCAGAGCAGCTGTAGCATACAAATTTTGTCCAACTTCCCCCTCCATAAAATCACATTTACACCGTTGCTTTACTTGCTAATTACCTGGATTTTATTAATTATATAAACTAACAATAAACGATTTTTTTTCAAAGAAAAATATGTAGGGAACAGTAAAATGCAACAAGGATCTTAGCACAACATAAGTAAGTAAGTAAGTAAATACTTTATTGCACACAAAAATACAGTAAAAAACTTAAAATAGACTTAAAATAATAAAAGTAGACGAAAAAAGTAAACATAGAATAATCAGCATTAGATATGTGTACAGAAGGCGGTCTTATAGCTATGACAGCTATTTCTTCCAGACAACCCGTACCAACATAATGGGGTCCAACGAACAAAATCAGAATGTTAGCTATGGTATTACATCTACATTTTCTCTTCCAGGTGTTACACTCCCAATCTTTGAGTCCTACCAAGATGGTTCAGACACTTATGAGCTGGCGGGTCTGGCCCGAGGAGGACAGCAGTTGGCAAAGCTCAAGAAGAATTTCCAGAGTGCTGTAAAGCTTCTGGTCGAATTGGCGTCGCTTCAGACCTCTTTTGTGACCCTTGATGAGGTGATCAAGGTCACCAACAGGCGTGTAAACGCTATTGAGCATGGTGAGTGAGTTATTTTGATTTAAATATTATAAAGTAAATAAAAAAAGGTAAAAATAACAGTGTGTCTATATCGTAAAAAGGGATTGGATATTTTTAATTTAATCATTGGTAATCTCCTACTGTATAAACTTAAGGGAATGTCTGGAAAGTGGAAGTTAACATAAAGTGAATTCCCCAGTCTCCTAGTGGGGCATGGACATTTTGTTATCCTGGGGTTCGAACCCGGGATCTCCGATGCTAAACGTATCGCGCTTACCACTGCGCTACGGATTAATGAAGAAGGAGAAAAATAAATAAATGAACTAACATTTCAACACCAGGTACATATTAACACTATGCTAACTTGAAAAAGTATATTTCCGCCAAATACAGATTAAAGAAAAATTGTGATTACTTTTTAATAGAAGAAGGAGAAAAATAAATAATTACTTTTAGACACTGCTCTAATTTTACGAACTAACATTTGGACACCAGCAATTAACACTATGGTAACATGAAAAAGTATAAAAATTGTGATTACTTTTTGATTGTCTTAATAATTTAAAAGTTTTCTTTTTTTATATAACTTTATATAACTTTATTTAACTTGGCGTTTTATATAACTTTACAAGTTAGCGTAGTATTAATTGTGTCGATTTAACGAATTAAACCTAGAAAATACCATACGCCCTTTGTTGTGGAAACCATCGATATTATAATTATAAGACCATATATTATAACCATACATAATATAGCATAATATTATTATAATATCTTTTATAGTTTCATATAAAATGGTTTTCAGTAATTATTCCGCGTTTGGAAGCGACATTGGCCTACATTATTTCTGAGCTAGATGAGGTAGAGCGTGAGGAGTTCTATCGGCTCAAGAAAATCCAAGACAAGAAAAAGATCATCAAGGACAAAGCTGAGGCTGTGAGTAGTTTTTTCTCTTAATTTTTCATACAAATTTTATTTCTAGTGGGGCAGGTACAGAGCACAAACAAGGTTATATGGTTTTCCCGGGTCAATCCCAGTTTATTTCTTTTATTTTACCTTTTCTTGTGGCGATCTATCCCAACTTTTTGAATTAATACACTTGCTGATTTTAACAAAACACACAGAACGCTACTACTAGACAGATTGAGAAATACACAAGTTGGGCGTTGGTTTCGGTGAAGTATTTAGCTTTATTTTTTTTCTTTCTTCATGATTTTACATTGTCTTGTATCTTTAAACTTGCTCACACTTCAAATCCTCACACGGAACATATTTCACTACGTCATTCAAAAAGTAAAAACACTAAAATGAACCGCGCACGTAGTTACTTGCTTAAACTAAAACAAATAATCATAACAGACTTGAAGTTGCAACATACTGCTCTTTCAATTTGGCACTAACTTCACCTGGGTTATATATTCGCTGGATTTGTTTTCTTGCAAGCCCCATAACAAGCCAACATGCCAGAGAGAGAAAAAAATATCACACGACCGAAATTTTACAAACGACACGAATGAAATTTCGGTCGTGACGTTTTGACGTGTGACGATTATTAAAAATCGCGGATATCGTTCGATGATTACTCGTAAGATGGCGCAAATATACATAATTAATTAAAATATTGTGTTTCTATTAATATATTATTCCATTCCATGTACGGTTGCATTAATAGGGCAAGCCGGGGTTTTGGGCTTGTATGATGGTCCCGCCACTGGTATGTTACTGGTATGTCGTAATGGTATGTTGTTAAGGTTATTAACAAATATATCTTTTTAGAAAAAAGCTGCAATGAAGGCCGCCGGCACAGACGTACGCGACATCGCAAATCTTCTGGACGAAGGTGACGAAGATTTGCTCTTCTAATATCCCTTACACAACTTATAGCCATTCAGTAGAAACAGAGCTGGCGGTTGGCGCCAACATTTGATCCAATGCTAAACGTTTGATCAATTGTTTGTTACAATATTGCGCAGGTTTTGATGAGTTCATGAAATATAATGTTATTCTGTACATACCTATATAATTGTTATTGCTTCGGTGTTGTTTAGGTATGTATGGCTCCTGTCTAGGTGTCTTGTATGTAAGCATTCCAAGTGAACGTTAGTTTTTACTCTGGTTGTATTTTTAATCAATTGGATATTTATTTGATTCATATGATTCTCACAGATAAAAAAGCCGAAACATTCTTAAGAATTTCATGGTAATTATAATTTTTGTCTGTGGGAATGTTTTTCCCCATTCTTGGTTAAGTAAAGTTGGCAAGATCGCATAAATCAGTATAAGTACACCGACTAGTATTTTTGTTGTTTGATAGATATTTTAAGTAAGAGATCATGTAAATACAAAGTTTGTGATGCGATATATTATGAATTATAATTATTATTGATTGACAGTTGTATTTTATTTTAGATCCCGAAACCAATGAGACTACTTTTACCGATACCTTTGTTGGCATCCTGAAATGCGGAACGAACATTCTTAAAACGGACATAAATCCGTTAATATAATTGGATTTATGTCAGTTTTAATTAAATAAATAAATACTATATACAATTCCGTATATCCACACACTATTAAAAACCAGAGGGTGCCGATTTGAATATTTGGATTACTGGATTGTATAGATAAAATCAGAATAAATAAAGCATATAATATCCATTATCCATATAGTTTTAAAATAATCCTTAATCTAAATAAGTCTTTTTTGTGCAACTTAATATGTGGGGGAGGCGCGGGCGGAGTCTGCCGGATTATTGGACGTGTCGGTCTATGGAAGTGCCGGATTAGTGAGAGTCTGCTGTATATGTAATTTTTAGGTACGATTGTGCAGTCATAAGATTTTCTTCATGAACTACCTTTCTATCGCAAAGACAAGAACATAAAGTAAAAAATGTATTCCACGCCTAAATGGGTCGATAAAAACGCTTTTAAGTAAAATGCTACTGGACTCACTAAAAAAAACTACTACATTAAGCGGTAATCATATTTAAAGAGGATATTACTCTGTTTATAATTTTATTTGTTAATGAATAGGTGTACAATAAAACATCTACAAAGACTATGTTAACTCAATATCATCCAGATGAAATTGTATCTTATGATTTTACGAACATTATATAAGTATTACGTAAACACACAAGATACCAATAACCAAAACATAAACACTTAAATTTCCCAAAACCGGAACTATTGCTGACTTGGTGACAGGAAATATCGATTGCCACGTTTATGCAACAAACCAAATTCAACAGCACATCTCAAAATCGTCGCGATAGGCTTGCCACTTCTACTTGAATAATCAATCTTGTAATGCTTTTTTAGAAAGCTTATCAGTCGTTGTGATGTTAGACCCTCCTTGGCGGGCATTTTGTGGAATGCCCAAAGCACTATTGCAGCGGGGACGGATTTTCGTAGACCGTATTTCCTTCTTCTAAGCGTCGGTATTGAATTACAAGGACGTGTTTCCAAGCTTAAAGAGGAAACTGAGCTGATAACTGATTTCATTTTTGTATTGTTTTCTATTTACAAAGGATTTAACGCACTTATTTTTTTTAGGTTTTTAATTTGACATCACGCTATAATGTGGCGTCGTCCATACTGAAGCTGTTATAGTCTATGAATCTAAATAAAAAAGTTTTATATCTCATTATTAATATAAAATAAATAACTAGTGCATTTCCCTCAAGACGTTAGAACCAAACAGAATTATCTGAGTCGCGAAGCTCTGGGATGATAATTTTCATTAATAATAAGTACTTCAAAACTAATTAGTTCATAGTTGATTAAGGTAGATCTACATGAACTTCGCATTAAAGTTTGCTCTGTGAAATCGACTTATGAGAAACATTTAAGAATTGATTTTTTGTTAGATACTCTATAATATTAATGTTAAAATTAATTTAGAAACTAAAATTGTAGTTTGTGAATCAGTGGTCGATCATACGATTATAAGTATTATATTACCTATAATATAGTACTGTGTATTGATACAACTAGTCGATCGACTAGTCGTGCCATCGGTCTAGTTAAACGAAACGAACGAAAGGAACGAATCCGGAGGGGTGAATTATTGCGAGTTCATTTACAATGACACAGGGTACACTCTGTGCGATGAATGTGGAACAAGCTTTGTGCCTTTTATGGATATGCTGGGAGGAAATTCTCTTATGTTTTCGTCGTATGGTATTTCATTTGAGCGTGAGATGAGAGAATTATGATAAACTATGTTTTCGTAGTTATTTCGTAGCATTTTTTTTATTAATTGTCCTGTTCGAAAAAAAATATTGTAGGTAACGATTATGGCAAAAGATTTCCGTGTTCCAAATTCCAATTCTAGAAAGTTTGTATACCTACAGCTGTAACCTGGCGCTATTTACATGTGGAATAAAGAGTCGCTGGTTCACACAAATTATCGGTTCGATAAAAATCGCCGATCTTATCGGGTTTTCTGCTATTATTATTAGACAACAATCCTACTCGTGTTATTATCTGTGGTGGTAATTTTTTTGTATTTCATACTGATATAGATAATATTTGGAGAAACCCAACATTTTTGTCGGATCGCATTTATCTGCATAAGCAAAAAAAGAACAGGAGAACAATGTTTCGAGCGTTTATTTGCGTTACATTAGATAGCTACATATTTGACGTTCATTCATCTCGAAATCCCGAAATCAATTGAGCGGTCATGATTTCATAAATCGCTAACAAGTAGCCATGTATTTATAGGTAGGTTCACGATAAGACTGCGCCTAATCAGATAAAACTAGGTTGGGAATGGAGTGATAAGAATTTTGAATTATTTACTACGTAGCACTAGCTCAGTTGGCGTGTTTGTTTGAACATCTTGCGCTCCGATGGGTCGCGGGTTAGAATCCCGCCGGAACGACATATTTATAATTTTCTATAAGCCTGTCTTCCAAACGGGTGGGAGGAATATCGAAATTCCGATCGGGTAACGAACCACCGTTCATAGAGGGAAGAACCACGAATTATATACTGCGCGTTTCCGAATGATCGAAGTAAAAAGTAGGTTGACAGCGCATAAATGATTGATGTTCTGTAGCAAGGGTATCACCTATCATCAAGTGAAACTCATGCTCATCTGTCGTTATCTAACATAAAAAATTCTTGTGAAAATCGGTTCAGCCATTTCGAAGCTCTGTCATATTAGAAATAGTATCATCTTAATTTATTATAAGGCTAGTAAACGCCCCCAATCGAATTACGATTCCTTCGGGAGCTGACAACTCTTAAAATAGCGTAGTATCAGGGGCGTAGGTACCCTTATACCCTTCATAGGTCTTGTATCAAAATTTGGTGGTACCCTTCCTCCTACCTGCGAAGAAGTTCAAATAGAAGGTAAATCGCTTACATGGGTTCGGGGCCCCTGTAGCTAGGGGCCCTGTATCTTTGAAACGGCTAATATGGCAATAGCTATGCTCCTGCGTAGAATATATTAATCTAATAATAAAATAGCGGTAGACCGCACCTCGACATTTAAGTCTTTGATCAGCCTACGAGCTACCTACGTACGTATGAAAATCAAAGCATCCACAATGTCAAGTAAGACCTTTAAACTTTATAACGTTCACCTCATTGCCTGCTAGCCACTTGAACTTTGAACTTATTTATTTCGCTTTGAAATTAATACGCTCCTATAGTCATCAAATTACCCTCGGTACTCGCGTACATTTTTTATTTGTTTTCTTTAAAACCTTAAATACGTGATAATCAATTATTCTATTAAATAGCCGGCAATGCATCTGCAAACATTTACCCTTTGGCCTTTACTATTGTTCACTGACTGTGTGTTTCGCCCCTTGTACTCAATAGATTATCAAATGAGGAAACATAATGCGCAAATCAAGGATTATTCATTATTTTATACCACAGTGGACAGACAAGCATAAAGCTCACTTGGCGGGAGATACCTTGCCACTAATGCGCTGTTGACCTATTTTATTTTTCGGAAATCTATAGAACTGAAACCGAAACGCAATATACCTACATTACACGGTTTTTTACATCTCTAAATGGTGTTTCGTGATGCGAACGCAATTTCAATATTCTTCTCACCAGTAATTATTAGACGTAGGGACTAAAACTTATAGAAATGAGAAAAGGTATTTAATCATTATGTTAGACTCGCTGGGGATTCCACCCTTGACCTATCGCTTACAAGTCAAGCGTTGAACCATTGTATCAACGAGCCCGTAAAAAACAATAATAAAAATTAGATATTAAATTGAATGATTCCCTGTTTTACTTCTAATTAGACACTCTTCAGTCCGATTGTTGCTGTAGATAGGGACTGCTAACCTTCTCCTATGTAACAGCACATAAATGATTTTGCCCCTGTACCATGAAGGGATAGAGCAATACACATACTACAAATTAAAACTGCTACGTCGTAGCTCCGACGTAGACCTAATTAAATGCTATTTTAATCGACTATAGCCTTGGCTGACTGCGCGAAGGGCAGAATGTGAACGAACGAAATGATTGAATACTAATTTAATTTTGAGCGTGACCTACGAGCTACGGGAGATATTACTATATTATATTTTTTTACTACAGTTAAGTATATCATATAAAGGTATTTAGTTATCTGTAGTTTATATTGTTTAAAAACTGCTCAAAACCTTATAAATAAGTATTAGTTATATCACGCTTAGTCGTAAAATTTTTTTTTAAATCTTAATACAGATTGCTTAAATATAAAAAATATCTTATTAACTACATAATTATTTATATTGTCATTGTATAAGGAAGGAGCTGACTTCTTTAACACAGGATCTCCTAGATAAGAAGCCAGAGCCACATTTAATACTGTACACGAAAAAAAAATGGTTAATAAATTTTTTTATTATTATTAGATATAAAATGTCTTAGTCGAAGTTGGAAACAAAACAACCCTTATATGTGTCAATTAAAAATTTTTTATCTAACTTCCTAGTTCTCAATATTATATCCAACTTTTTTTTGATGGGGCAATATTTGATTCGACAGCGTTTATAAAGCAAGCACTGTACTAAATACTATATCAAGAACAATAATTCAAATGCCAATGGTAACTTAATTGGGTAAATCGATTTATTCTTTATATTGTTGTCTGCACGGGTGTCAGAATTCTCGGAAGGTGCACGCTGATTTTTTCTTGATTCTTTTTTAATAGCGCTACGTATTTCGCGGTATTTTTAAAAATTGAATATGCACTTTTTTATAGGTGCGCTATAAATTTAAGTTAAGCTCTTAACAGCTATAATAAATGTTGTGATATGAAAGATGCTTATATTTTTGTAGTAGAAAATACGAGTATTATAAACAAACGTGCAAACGTACATGGATCTCATCTGATAAGTAATTTAAGCCATTCATGGACATATGCACCAACGGCTTGATAGCGAGTAATTGGCATTATAAAATGAAAAATAACTAAAAAGAACATTACTTAATATGTAATGTTCTTTTTTTATGTCAGATATCGACAGACGAGCATGAGGTTCACTTGATGGTAGGTGATACTTCAGCCACAGAACATCAGTCAATGATGCGCTGTCGACCTCATTTTTACTTCGAGCATTCGGAAATCCATAGACTGAAATCGAAACGCGCAATCGAAACATGCTTACAGACAATTATAAACATGTGCTCCCGGTGGGATTCGAACCCACGACCCATCGATGCGCACGGCAGGTGTTCTACCGAACGCGCCAATGAGCCCGTCAAAATTTCCGATGCTAGGTATGGTAGTTGTTCTCACAACCAAATCAATCAATGTATATACTTTGCTTGTTTAAAAATGATATTATAACACTGTATTATGTTGTTATACAAGTTTAATTGGAATAAACATTTCAGCTATAGAGTTATCAAACAAAAGCCCTTGAAAATTGGTTCTTTGAATTAGAGCTAGCCGGAGATTTCGAAACATTCCGCTAATCCAACGTAGTTTCAAATCTAGCGGTGAAACCCTTTATTCAAATGTTGCGAATTCCATTTAGATTTTTCATTTAGCTGTCTTAAAATTTGTAAAAGGATTTCAATCACGTAAAATTTCCAGGTAAAAATTTAGGTGTATAATAATTATTTACGAAATAGATAAACAGTAGCGAATTTACCAGCAGGCTGAGTAGGCTTGAGCCAAGGGTGGCAGATTTTAGGGGCGGCAAATTTGGGGACCAATTTTGTTTTTACATGTCTTATAGAAATAAAAAAAAAACTGTAAAACGTTTTTATGCTAACTTACAGAGATTTTGAGTTTTCCCCCTCTTTTTCATTGTATCATACATTCAACCGTTTTTCAAACTTGTATATCCTATAGCAAAACACCCAGTTCGCCGCCCCGAACCAGTAATCGGACTCTATATAATATAATATTAACAATAGACTATTGTAGAGAGGGGGTATTTAAATGTGTAAATCCGTCACTGTAAATAGATTAGACCTTTATTTACCATGTAAGAATGATATCTAGTTTAACAATTAATACAATTAATATAATACATACAAATTTAATTCATATTTGTTTTTGAAAAGCTAAAGATAACTTCGTTCAGAAAAGCTACGAAATGACCAGATTGTTCATTCAGCTTCGGTCTATGGATTCCCGAAAGCTTCGAAGTAAGTATAACAAATAGGTCAATTTTGCATCGTTGGCTTCATTTTTCTTCCTATGACTCAGGAAAGGGTTCGTCGATAGCTGAAAAAAAAACATTTTTCTATTTACATTTATATTTGATAAGTGTAGCCTAAGTCCTATTTAAATGCGAAAATAATTTTTGCCTGTCGATTTCCTTTGCAAGGTTTTCACTGCTGAATCGATTTTGATGAAATGTGGTATAGAGAAAAATTGAAATACAAAAAAAAATTAAAAAATATAAAACAAAAGGTTTAAATTAAAGCTTCTGACTTTTTTGCTGCAAACCACACGCCTTAGTACTAGAGCAGTCGGGGAGGGGAGTTAAAGGCGGGGGTGGGGTGATTTGAGTGTTGTTCCCTGTAAACGTCACGAGTGATCATCGTTTGAAACGTAACTCCAGATAGGTTTCAAGCAAACCCGCTATAAAAAATGAATTTACTCGCTAATGTATTGTTAAGTGATGCGATATTTTGCCACATTATGACGTTTTGCTAGTATTTGGTGTTAACGTGTATTATAATATTTTGTAGCGACAGCCATGCCTTCAGCTACCAAAAACTTATATTCATTTTTTAAAAATAGAATAAACTTCTTAATGTTACCTAATTTAATCTAAGGTACTCTGTGGCGAAAAAGGCGGCTATTTTTTAATTTTTTAAATTGATCTTTACTTATTAATACGAAAATCCATTGCTTTTTTAAAAATATTTTTTTTTTAATTCACCGCGGTTGGACTTAACACTATTATTAATTTATATTTATTGAAATTTTTAACACTATTCTTAATTAAAATTTATTTTCTTTTTTTTAGTTCAGTTTTCTATAAAAAGCGTGTTTTTTAGTTTTTTTAAACTATTATTTAATACAATGCCTGCTTGGTTACTGAAAATCAGATTTCTAGTTTTATCCACAACGAAGTTATAGGGAGTCGAAAATGACCCGAACTACTTCGAGAAAAGGATAGTACGGCCGTGCCGCTTTTTGCTTGACTTGGCGGGGGCACTGCCGTGCCCCCAGAGCCGTGCCCCCAGATACTAATATTATAAAGAGGAAAGATTTGTATTTTTGTATGTTATGAATAAACTCAAAAACTACTGGACCGATTTTGAAAATTCTTTCACCAATAGAAAGCTACATTATCAGCGAGTATAGTACATCAACATTGCACCCGTGTGAAGCCGGGGCGCGTTGCTAGTTGACAATATTTTAGGAGTGCCACATAGTATTATTTTTTAGAGGCCGTAGCTTGTCATATTGTGCCTGTTTGCGCATATCAGTTTTTGTATATGAAATATTGATCACAGGACTACTTTAAACCAGGGACTGAAGCCGGTTAATTTTTATTTTCCAAAATACGTGTCTGACTGAGATACCATGATATACGTTTTAAAGATACACACAAAACTAACCATAGTAATTTTTTTCAGTAAATATGAATAAAAACGAAAGAATATTAACAAAAACCATTATTATACCGGTATAACTCCCTTAGTAAATTAACCGGTATTCAGTCAAAATGTTAAAAATGAACACATAGCAGATTTTGGTTTGACAACGACGATATACAATATACATTTCACTGATTTTCCATGTATGGACGGTGGTTCGTTACTCGGTCAGAATTTCGATATTCCTCCTATCCATTTAATGCCCGAAGTGACCGGACGTGGGGAAGACATGCTCAACATGAATTCTATGGGAAGTTTCAATTAAAACCTACATGTATTAGAGAAGACACAGAAATCCATTAGCATAAAGGAATTGCGTGCGCGATTATAACGATTACTTACTTACTGTCCTGAAACATGAAACGGCTGACCTAAATTAAAATTACGTTTGACTTATTTTCCTATGAGGTTTTCCTATAAATCGTTTGAAATCCTGTTGAAATTATATTATTATTATAATTTTAAGCATCTTCCCCACGTCTGGTAACTCCATATTCCAGTCGAAATTCCGTGAAGTGCACATTGCGCGTTTCACTTGTGTCTTTTAAATCCTTATATTTATGATAATCATTAGTTTTATTATTTTTTAAATATTTTTTATAATTTTATTTTATATTGTTATAGTACCTTATTTCATTTCAAATTATTTAAGCAAATATTATGCAATTTTATGAAATTCATAAGATGTAGAAAATTGTGACGACACATTATCTCAAATAATCTATTACATGTCGCTTTTTGGCGCATTTGGTCGTCCCGATGAGTCGTGGTTTCGAATCCCATCGGGACGACTAAACGCGCCAAAAAGCCCGTTTCGAGAGCGTTCAGTCCATATTAAATATTGTCAAAAACACATCATATTAATATTAATCTGTGTTTTTCCTTTCAAACTATAATACATATTTTCGTTTTTTTTTGTATGTTGAAAAAAAACAATAATCTTATTTTCAATTTCCTATATTTATAAAGGTTTTCAAGCCAATTTCGCCTTTCCGAACGATTCTAAATTGAGTCCCTGTAGCGCGGTTTCCCTTCTTTAAATTAATTTTTGATCCATACTCGGAAAACTTGATTATAAAAGTTTCTGAATTAGTGTAGACATTGCTTTTTAAGAGCATATTATTTAAAACCCTGTGATTTCGGTTATTTTTTTATGAAAAGAAGAGCGTTGAAGTAGAATCATGAAATTTGGCATGAAGCATCCACCACAATTAAAAAGTTATTGTCTATGAACAGTTGTTAAGTACCTAAACATTCATTTGATATTCCTCCTAAGATTTGAAGTTAATAGATGCAGAGCAAAAAGTTATCACGCTGGGAATCGATGAGTCGATCTATCAAAAACAATACCAGAGAAATTATAAATAATTTTATGAACTAAAGCCTTTTATTGACCGTGCAATCTAATATATAAAATTCTCGTGTCACAGTTTTCGTTGCCTTACTCCTCCGAAACGGCTTGACCGTTTTTTACCAAATTTTATATGCGTATTCAGTAGGTCTGAGAATCGGCTACTATCTACCCTTTTTCATACCCCTAAGTGATAAGGGTTGTTCACCCTTAAATTTTTTTTTTAATTTTTGGACGAATTTTTTTGTTTTATTTTTTTATAATGTGGCATTAAAAAATACATACAACCCCTGCTTTTTTTGTCAAAAAATCTAGACCCGTGCGAAGCCGGGGCGGGTCGCTAGTAATAATATAATAAGTTTTAACATTTGAATTCCGATATGTTTACGGCACATGTGTCGCCCTAAGGTTTTTTCACTAGACGCGCGTCGATAGTATCGAAACTAATACGGGGGCTAAATTGCATCTGTGGTAGAAGATAGGGCTACCAATTTTTATATGATTTTAGTATATTTCACTAAATGATTCTTCTGTGTACCGAAACAAAAATTTGTATCCACTGTTTAATAATAATAGATTTTAATAATATTTATTCTTACTTCGGTAGTAGTCTATGTATGTACGTGTATTTTACAACTAGGAACTATGGGAACTATTTTCTATTTATAATAACCTCGATTTACCAAAAATGCTCTGCGACAGCCCTAGTAACGCAACTCAACCCAGTTGACCAACTAGTTGAACAATTTGTTAGACTCGACGTCTAGTCAGTAAGAGCAAAAACTATTTCATGACTTTATGGAAGTCCATGTATATTATTAATTGTTGGCTTCCATTGTAATATAAATGAAACTATTATAATAATAATAATAATAACATCTTTATTTGACACTCACATAAACATTTGACAAAACACAACTTACAAATTAAAAGAAAAATATTATATAAGGTTAAATATTTAATAACTAAACTATTCTTAAAGAAATGCTGCAGTGTGGTGTCAAATGGTACTCCACTCAGTATAAGCTGTGGCCATGATGGACACAGCACTGATTTTCAGTGGGCCCCATGCAACTGCTGGAGAAACAGTAACCTATTATAAAATACATATTATATTATTTCTATATATTTAAAATATAATTACAGTAGTATAAATTATATGTAATAATATACAAATACACTTTCAATTTCCTGTTTATTTATTCATTGGAATATCTACTTATATAGTGCAACTAAGGAACACCCACCTGTTTCTGCAATAATTCCTTTTTAAAATTAAACTTAAAGCTTGAAATTGACTGGATGTTACGGATTGGAGGAGGCAAGTTGTTCCAACATTTAGTTGCACTACGAGGGTGAATCAAAAAATTCTTGGAATCAATATTAAAAAATGCAAAGATTTAAATAATAATATTTTATTTTTCTACATAATCTCCCTCCAATGCAATGCATTTAGAATAACGCGTTTCTAACTTCCTTATTCCTTGTGAAAAAAAATTATTTTCTTGACTCTCGAAAAAGTCCTCTACGGCAGCTATAACCGCGTCATTATCGTGAAATTTTGTTCCACGAATTTCCTCTTTTAATTTTGGAAATAAGTGAAAATCACTTGGGGCTAAGTCCGGAGAATATGGTGGGTGGTCAAGGAGATTGAAGCCAGCACAGCGGATTGCGTTGAGCGCAACATCCGATCGATGAGCAGGAGCGTTATCTTGAAGGAACAACACGCCCAACGACAGTTTTCCACGACGTTTTTTTTTAATCGCTTCACGCACTTTCGGGATTAAATTTGCATAATAGGGTCCAGTAATCGTCTGGCCTTTTGGCATGTAATCAATAAAAAGGATTCCTTCACTATCCCAGAACACAGAGGCCATAACTTTGCCAGCGGTAGGAGCAACTCGAAATTTCTTGATGGGTGGAGAGGATGGTCGTTTCCAAGACATGCTTTGTCTTTTAGTTTCAGGATCAAAATGGTGGACCCACGTTTCATCCATGGTGACAAGACGACGGCAAAAATTATCCGAATCACGCTGGAACATTTCGAGATTACGCTTGGAAATTTCCAAACGTCGCTTTTTGTTTTCGTCGGTTAACATTCGTGGCACCCATCTTGCAGACACTTTTTTGAACCCCAGTTAATCAATTAAAATGGATTGAACGCTACCAAAAGATATCTTTAGGATCTCAGCTATATGTTTTATAGTCATTCTTCTGTCTTCCAAAACCAGATTCTCAACCTTTTTGACATTTTCTTCTGTAACGGAGGTTGAAGGCCGCCCAGAAAGCGGGTCATCTTTACAGCTTGATCTACCTCTTTTAAATTCAGCCACCCAGTACGCAACCGTAGAATAGGGTACAGCATCACCCCCTAATGTCTGCTGAATGTCCAAAAAAATTTCCTTCGTAGACATTTTTTTCAAACTGAGATATTTTATCACCGCTCGTAACTCACTTTTATCCATAATTTTGACTTTTTAGCAACTCGTTGCACAAAAAAATTTATTACATGCGAACGAACTGACAAAAACAAGTGACAGTCTGCATAAATATAGTGTGATAGACACTCTTTAATTTGAATATCGAACTTGATCCAAAAAGGTTTCATATATATGCACTTCTAAGAACTTTTTGATTCACCCTGGTATACTTGAAGCTACCCCGGAACGCCGACATCTTAACATTTTTAATCCTCCTTTAACATATCAATATCTATAATGTGTGACTTAGCCGTCAAATTATTAATAAAAAAAACAAATGATTGTAAAAATGGTTGTACCGGTTGTAGTGTTTATATTAACTATTATTCATAGATGCAACTGATTATCATGTACATTTTTTTTATAAATGTAAATATTTTTAGGGAGTTCTAAATGAGGAAGCTACTGGTAATTAATACATTGTGAAAAATTAATTAATTTGAATGAAAAACATTAATTTTCTATGTCAAGGCCATTCGTTACACACAATATACACAAGTAACCACAATTGTATCTCTCGGCGTCAAAAGATGGCGCTGGTATCGTCTCTAGAAGATTTTATCCATTAATTTATCTTGTCTGACAAATTGCTTGATGGGCTTGCTAATACAACTCTATTTGTTTGAAAGCTTGTAAGAGTGGTTTAAATTGAATAATTTTATCAAACTTTTGCTTTCTTAAATTACGTAAGTACTGTAGAGACTATTAAAGCTCTACAAAATTTCATTCTTGTTACATAATGCTTTAATCTATATCTATATTAATATTATCAAGAGGAATGATCTGTTTGTTTGTTATGATTTAACTCAAAAACTACTCGACCGATTTTAATTTTTTTTTTTTTGTGTACATCTACGTTGCACCCGTGCGAAGCCGGGGCGGATCGATAGTAACATATAAATTTAAAAGTAAAAATGTTCTAATAAGATACCTGATTGTCCACTAAAATTCTTTCTCTGTATATATCCATACTAATATTATAAAGAGGTAGTTTGTAGGTTTGTGAGTTTGTTTGTAGGAAGTAATCTCTGTTACTACTGACTGATTTTGAAAAAAAAACTTTCGCTAGTAGAAAGCTATATTATTCCTGAGTGCCACGGACTATATGTGTGATTTATAATATTTTTAATATGAAATTAGTAAAATTCTTTAGTAGTTCTATACAAATGTCCGCAGCACTACCAAACCTCCAAATAACCTCTTTTGTGTATTAAATATATAAACGAAAGATATTTGGTGCCCCGGACTTTTGTTAAAAGTAAAAGAAAAAGGATATGGTGATAAATAGGTTTAGATATATTTTTCATACACAACACGGCACTTTATATATCAATTAATGAATTTGTCATCAAGGAAATTTTATTTGTCCAGCGAAGTGGTCACGGTTCAGCTAGTTTTTTAATGAGATATATGTAGAATTCGATTATAGAAAGCTTTCTTTGGAATTATTGAATCGATTATTCACTAATAGAAAGCTACATCCTCGATTAACATACATACATAATATATTATACCTATCTTGATAAGATTTATTTTAAAAATATTTCTATAAAAAGTTCTTATAATCTTATAACCCTTATTTTTAAAAGTGAAGTATAAGTCTTTATTTGTTGGCTAGGGATTGCCAGTATTTATGTAAGAGTTTAATCAAAATAAGCTTGCTTATTTTGTCCACCTCAAACATATTGCATACTCTGTTAAAGTAGTCTGCAGCAGACAGATAAAAACGGAGTGCCATCAAGGGCTTCCATTTTTGCTTTATTGGATCTAACGTGAAGGTATAAAAAGGTTCCAAAGCCCACACTTTCCTTGTTAACTCTCATATGGTGATTGAAAAGATGTTAAACCAAGGTTTTTGTCCTTTTGGTAGTGTCATCCACACGTAACTTATGTACCTAGTTTGACGTATAAAAATAAAATCGTTATTTTTTTTTAAAAAGACAAGAAAAGTCCTTGTTTATACATATATATATATAATATATATGGACAAAATTTAAATTAATAATATAAACGAGATATATAGGAAGGTATTTTCTATAATCGATAAACAACATTTTCTAATAGTAATAACTACACCACTACTAACAAGAAATGTTGAGAAGAATGCTCTCAACCGTGACCATCGGGCCACTGAAAAAAAAAACGGATAAGGGAAAATAACCCTTAACCCTTAAATACTAAAGCTTAAAGTAATGTTTATCACGCAGGCCCTTTCAACTGAGGTAATAATAAAATAAGAGATTACATCTTCGCGTAAGCAACAATAGGGCTCCCACTTATTTTATTAGGGTCGACGTTTTATGCGAAAATAAATTATATACATAAGGTTTGAGGGCGTAATTTGCCGTGGCAGTTCGGAAGATTTGGCTTAACAAAGTTGAATTATTGTGATAGGCAATCGGCGCGTTTTAGTGTTTACCAAGTGACACCTGTGCGATA
Organism: Anthocharis cardamines; assembly: GCA_905404175.1. NCBI lineage: Eukaryota > Metazoa > Arthropoda > Insecta > Lepidoptera > Pieridae > Anthocharis > Anthocharis cardamines. The sequence continues at coordinate 8,484,488 of FR989964.1, forward strand.
AGTGATAGTACTTAAATACTAATGTTTGTTTGTAATCACTACAATTATTGTATTATACACTACTAGCAGCGAAACCCGGCGTTGCTCGGGTTAAAATACATCGAATGTTTAATGGTATAAGAAATATTTAAGGATCCATTTTCTAAGGTAGATAAATATTTTAGATTTCTATCTTAAATAATAAGACACTTATTCGACCATTTAGCATACGGTGTAAAGTATCTTCAAGTTGTAGGCATCTTGGAAGTTTCTAGACCATTTTAGAAATTTTTAGAATTTTCCAGATCATTGAGGATCAATTTCACCGATTGCACACATTTTGGAACTTTCTAGATCTTTCCAGAAGCGTCTAAAAAATTCTAAATCGATTACAACAATTGAAACCATTTTAGAACTTTCAAGATCATTTCAGACATTTTTAGAACTTTCTAGATTATTTCGGATCAATTTCATCGATTGCACACATTTTGGAACTTTCTAGATCTTTCCAGAAGCTTTCTACAACATTATAAATCGATTACAACAATTGAAACCATTTTAAAACTTTCGAGATCATTTCAGAAATTTTTAGAATTTTCTAGATTGATTTTATCAGCTGCACACGTTCTGGAACTTTTTAGATCATTTCCGAGATTTTCAGAATTTTACGGAAGATTACATTAGTTAGAAAAGGACAGATATATATTATTACTCCCTTATGCACACCTAGAGACTATTGGGTATTTGCCATCCCAAGGGGAAGTTGATCAAAGTAGCGTATGATAGAAAAAACCGTGGACACACGTACGAACATTAGCATTTTATATAATATATTAAGATTTAAACAAGTGGATATTATCAAGTTTTCATTTGACGTTAATGACAGGTAACTTGCAAAATAATGCCTTTAGGAATGGAAGTTTCTTCGAGAACTTTGCGTTACGGCTAATTTATTCATTTTATTATGCTTTGTTAACGCAAGTAATACACATTTAAATGAAAAATCTCTTCATTTTCGTAGTTTGACCGTGTCATGCTTACTGTAAATCATTCGAATTGTCAGGATATTTAAGACGTAATGAATAAATACGGTTTCGTTAAAATTTTCATTGTTCAAAACAATATACACATTTAAAACAATTGTCTATTACATTTATATCGCTAAACAGCTCAACAAATTTTGATGAAATTATGCATGGAGAAATCATTAAATCTGATTAAGGATAATATTTTATTTTCAACGTACTATTCATCGATTTTGCCTAGAATATGTCAAATTTTATATGCCTTTCTGGGTAGAAAAATAATATTAAGAGGTCTTTGGAATACACCCACTCCAAAATAATTACGTCAGATTATCGAATCTCAAAAGCTCCTTTCTCACTTGACCCCGTTATATTTCAATAATAATAAAGTTAAAAATTAAGAGAACCTTACTGTTAAGTAGTTCTTTTAGAATTATAATTTATATGAAGACAATTTAGAATATTTGCATGCTATACATTTTTAAATAGCAAAACATGCGCACTGTATAAAGTATTTTTTTAACAGCTGTATACCATGTTTTAAAGCAAATAAATGAAATTATTATTATTATTATATATACCTAATTGGGGAGCAAATTAAAGCAAAATTAAAGTCATCCATAGTTGATCTGTAAACAGAGACAGATAGTAAATCGTTTCTCTAATAAGAGTAGGAGTATAGAGTAACTTAATAAGGGTCTAACAAATAATTCATTAATTCACATAACGTTTTCCCCTCATCTCCCTACACCCTTCGACGCCGCCCTCCCGGGCCGGTACACGGGCGAGATTGTACTTATACCATTTTACACGGAGTCCATAAATTGATTGAAAATGCTTATGAAAAACAATATTTTTAAGCGATTACAGACCGCTTTCTATTGTATATATATCGTATTGGCGTTTCTTGGTGCCTTTGTATACATTAATTCAAAGTAATAAAAAAAATGCGATTAGAATTTTGCTTTTTACTTTTAGTTAGTGAAAGCGTTTGTTTAATGTTAACGCTGAGGTATTTTGAATTTTTTCCGTCAAACAATCGCTCTTAGAGTGCGTTAAATAATTCGATAATAACTTTTTCCTTATAAAAATACATAAATTGTATTATATTTAATGTACTAAATATACATAGATTAATCTACATTTAATACCGCTTTGGTTGTTAGTTTTCTTATGGAAAAATATTGTAAAACAACCTATTGACCAAGACAAAAAAAATACCTATTATATTATTTCGGACCACCTCCGTAGTCCAGTGGCAAACGCGATGAGTTTAGCACCAGAGGTCCTGGGTTCGAATCCCGGGGAAACAAGATTTAAAAAAATGTTTCAGTCGATCTGTATATAAAGAAAAATTATCGACGATATATTCATAAAAATGGGACTGCTCTATGCCCCACCAGAGGTCTCGGGTATTCACTTTCTTAAATTATAGTTTTCAAAAAAATAGCATTCTCTAAAAAAACACATTCTAATCGATTCAGTCGTTTGTACCTAATTAAGAATAACGTATTTTAAATAATAGTCTAAGCTAGTGGGCCCGACAGACAACAACGGAATACAAAATAAAAACTGTATTCTGAGAATAATTATTACAACAAGCGTTCCTGACTTGATCTGTCAATTGTAAAAGATGGCGGAGTTGCGAACCTATCTAATTTATTTTTATATCAGACTATTGTATAATAATGTCTTTTATTAACGCAAGTATCACACATTTAAATAAAATACTTTATATTGGCTTAAAACGCGATTTATTATTTATCCCTACGTTTCGGATGTTTCTGCCCCGTGACTACCTACTCTATATTTTATTATATTTGTGCCGAGTTTCATCCAAGCCCGTTCAGAGATTTAAGTGTAATTAAGTAACATCAAACATTGACGAAATTGATATGCAAATTTCGCTTTAATGTTTATCAAATAAATAAGCAAATCATAAAGTTTAGTTTTATGACCCACAAGTATTCCTCACAAGAATAGCTTTATTGAATATTCCCCGCACTTTCATATAAGTTTGTGGAGGTATCATAAATATTTATCGTGCCTAGTACTTTATATACTTTTCTCTTCAACAGGAACTTAAAAATATATTATATTACGAGGTTTTTGGAAGAATTTCTCTTCAGTTAATTTTACAGTAGGCCATGCATTTTATCATAAATATTTGATGCAGAGAGCAGTGATGATAACTTGCTATGCATTTCTATTATATCCTTTTAAAAGCACTTCCCACGAAAGTTATCGTCGTTCAGCAATTTCGAAGATCTTTCGGGACTAACTAATAAACTACAAAATACGCCTGCTTCGTTTTTTTTTTTTTTTTTTTTTAGTGTCAGATATCGACAGACGAGCATGAGGTTCACTTGAAGGTAGGTGATACCTCAGCCACAGAACATCAGTCAACGATGCGCTGTCGACCTAATTTTTACTTCGAGCATTCGGAAATCCATAGACTGAAACCGAAACGCGCAATATGCACTTCACGGTTTTTCCGTCTATGAACGGTGGTTCGTTACCCGGTCGGAATTTAGATATTCCTCCCACCCGATCAATGCCCGAAGTTACCAGACGTAGGGAAAACATGCTTCTAGAAAATTATAAGCATGTGCTCCCGGTGGGATTCGAACCCACGACCCATCGATGCGCATGGCAGGTGTTCTACCGAACGCGCCAACGAGCCCGTCGTTTTATGCATCACACCGTGCCTATCTGAAAGTATAATCTGTTATTTTCAAATTACTTTCTTCTTTCAACGATATTATTTAATGTTTTATCGTTTTCCAAATTCGGTATATTACTATTATATTCTTTTCAAACGGAATGAAACAAAATTCTCTCTGTTTAAACAGGTAGAAAACGGAATCAGAGTCTTCTTTTTCTTCCTGTTTCACATTTTATTGGGGGATCGGCACAGTATGTTTTCTTTTTTCAATCTCTTCTTTGACTCGTAAACGGATAAAAGCATTGTTATACATATAAAATAGTTTCAGTGATTTGAATAGCTATCAAAGTGAAAACTATGTAGGACAAATTCATAAACACTACCTACCAGAGCGGTACAAATGACAGCTTTCGAGACTTTAATAAAAACCGTTTTCATTTTTCTTGAACTTACTACACTTTTCTATAATATGTAGAAAAAAAGAATAAAAGCCGTGCAGTAAGATCGAGATAAATGAAGTTTTTTTTATTAGTCTCAAAAGCGGTCATTTAACTGCTCTGGTAGGTTTAGTGTTGAAAATATACAAACAAATCCCTAAATTAAGTTCGCTCTGAAGCGCAACAAGGCAACGTCTCTATCACATGTAATCTTTCATTCTCAGCTTTACTATGCATACCTAGTACGGTTATATACACTATCCCTTTTTTGATTTTTATTCGGGAATTAATAGGACTGTTAATATTCTAAAATACCTAATTTAAAAAATTTAAATAAAATACTGTATACCGGATTAAAACGCGACCACGGTTACTGAAAAGCATCCGAAACGTCGAGATAAATAATTTAAACAATATAAATAATAAATCGCGTATTAATCCGGTATACAGTATTTTATTTAAATGTGTGATACTCGCGTTAACACTTTGCCTGCTGAAAACACACCGTATGTGTTTTTACGGTCGAATCGAGTATGCGTATTTAACACGCATGCGTGTTCGAAATAAATCGGGTCTGCCAGTGCGGTAAACACGTTTGCGTGTTATTTATATCGAGTTGCCGATACGTGTTTTTACGTTGTTTTCGTGTTTTAAGTCGCATGGCTGTAAAATAGTATTTTGGTTAGCAGTAAAAGTGTTAATAAAAGACAATATTATAATTTAAAAAAGGTTTTATGTTGCAGAAATTTTCACTTTAACTGAGAAATTATTGTTAACTTGGTTTTACACACTGGCACACGATTATAAAGAAACTGATAAACATAATAATATTAGAATTGTAAATACGAGTATATGGGTATATGGTGGTTTGCTATTCAATTGCACTTAAATGGCGGCACGGATTTGGATGAAACATAGCCCACACCTTTACACACACATTGAAAAATGTAGGCCCATATAGGTCTAGTCGCGGCTAAAAGGAAAACACGAAATTTTAATTTAAAGAAAAAAAATCATTCAAATAAAATATTTATTAAAAAGTAGGTACATATGATATTTTACTGACAACAATACAAAAGTGAATGTTCTACTTTTACCTATATGAGGCGTACAATCTTGTCTGCCTCATTAGGTAGGTATCAAAAAAGCTATGACGTATTTTCCGAGCAGGTATTATCCAACATAATATGACATATTATATAGAGACAACCTTTAATACTTTGATTTATCTAAAATCTTTGCTTTGCCATTGTTTAATTCGGTAGTAATACGTCGTGTCGACACAGCTCTGAATACTATTGAAATAAAACAAAAAAGCATCGTAACGGATACGAGACGAGAGAAGAATGCACCCGATACTCGTGACTCATTTCATCATTGGCCACCTCTTAGAATATCATCACCAATATAGCTTGACCCATAAAGGACTCAAAACGCACTAGCTTTTAGAGAAGAATGACTCTCAATACGGCCCAAGACATTTTGGTTATTTTGAACGCTTTACCAACACAACTTTATCGTCAAGATAGCAAGTTTTACATTTATTGAAACGAAATTAAATCTTATTCAGTCGTGTTAAAGACTATATTCTTTGATACAGTTTAGTGGAGAGCGTTTCGGTGTTTGTTTATTTACAGCAGAAGTTAAATCTAAATTCCTGTTAAGATCTTTGGCATATTATTGTTCTTTGATTTTTAAGACGGTTAAGGGCCTACATCCAAAATAAATTGTTTCATTAAAGGCGTGGCTAAGCCGCTGCGGTTGGGGAGCACCCCCGCTAGCGAACTTCGCGACAACGTACTCGCGCGGTTACTAGAACATAGAAACCGTGGAGGTGGTTATTGTAACTGATACATTTTCTAATAAATATTATTGTTATATTTTATATGACGTTTGTAAAATTTAACAATTACTGTTGTTATAAAAATTATACTGTTCGTAGTAGTAGCAGTATTAATATGAAAGTTTGTTTTTATCTTGTGGATATTTCTCAAAACGTTATTTTTTGGCTTTATACAAAAAGTAATAAAGTTTTTCAGAACTTCACAATATAAGAAATCACGGTTGTGGTAGTGTATGTGATAAGTGATAATTACACACTAAATATTTGTATAGTAGTATGAGTATTTATTAAATAAAAGTGAATCTCATACAACATTATTAATATTTTTTTTTTTATGAAAGTAAAATCTAACGAATTTTCAAAAAAAAATGTTATTTAGTCCTGCGAGGTTGCTGGTGTTTTACAAATTATCCTGTATATTTTCGTCCACTTATAATCTTACTATTGGATATTAATTTACCTTTCTGTTTTCGAATATTTTGTGTTTGTTTTTAAGAGTTGCATTTCTGTACAAAAATTCCTTAAAATAAGAAGAAAAAACATTTATTTAAAATACACACACAAATAAAAAGAAATTGAAAACAAAATTAAAAAAAAAAATTGTATGTGTGGTATCTAAAAAGAGAGCCACTCAGCATGTGTTCCAACACAGATGTGTTGCAACGCTGATCTTCTGTAGCCCCACGTGACACACTACCTCAAGGTTGACACCTCGCCTAATAGAATTAAAATTATGTTATTAAACTACAACTAAATTAAATTTAAAAACAAGTAAAGACATATGGTTTATAAAAAGTGATGATAAAACAAACAAAAAACAATAAAAAATAAAACAAACAAAAGGCTCCTAGTCTCCTGTTCAAAGAGTGTGTGTTGTGTTCAACAACTAAGGCTGGAATACTGGCTTCATTGTTCATTAAAAAGATATCCTTTCATTTTTAATTTAAACGTAATTAATGACAAGGAAGCTTTAAAGGGTGGTGGTATATTATTCCAGCACTTAGTTGCGTTATAACTAAAACTGCCCCTGAAAGCAGCAGTGTGATGCCGACTAAAAGACAGGAGACCGTATAGGGCCGCTCTGGTGTGGTACAAGGTGTACGTATCACTCAACCAGTTCAGCTTTTTATATAAATACGTGGGAGCCTTCGATGTGACCACATTGAAAAGCTGAGCTGCGAAGTGCAGGCGTCTTCTATTTTCCATATTTAAAACTTTAGATTTCAACAAAAACGGAAAATAAGATTTCTGCTGCTAATTTTTTCAACTATTTATGATGCATATGCCCGAGATTCTATAATTGTCGCATAAGTACTACTTTCATCATCAGCTATGAATTTATTTGGGTCTGAAAAATTTCCTATCGCATACTTCAATCAACTAGTGAAAGTATTATAATTTATGACAAAATAAATTGTATCTATGACTTTTTTTCTATTGCTTACTTGTATTTTTGTATGTATAGAATAAACTTAAAAACTACTGGACCGATCAAAATTTCTTTCACTAACTACATTATCGCTGAGTAACATAGGCTATATCTATTATTAGAAAAAAATAGAGATCCTTAGAAATTCCTACTAAAACCAACCTGAGGTGTGAAAAAATTTGATAAAAAATATTGTTCGTCGCATGCGCTGCGGAAAGTATTGATGATAGAACAAAAGAAAGTTCTACAGTATTATAGAATATATAAATATTTACAAAAAACTTCGCGAGACCATATGTCTAAGGGGCCGTCCATTAATCACGTGAGGTCGTTTTTCTCATTTTTTGACCCCCCCCCCCCTCCCCCCTGATGATATTTGGTGAGGTTTGGGACCACTCCCCCCCCCTCCCCCTGGATCACGTGTATTTTTTTGGAAGTCTATGTAAAGGCTATTTTTGACTGGAAAAAAATATTTAACAAATGGCGTTTTGATTCGAAAAACATTTATATGTATTTGCAATAAAATTAATGAATAATTAATAAATTTTCGCGCCGTTCAAAATTTCGGTTCATAAATAGCGCTTTTTGACAAAAAATAAATAAAATTAATACACGTGATGTCTAACGAGACCCCCCCCTCCTCCCTCGTGATGTTTCGTGATGTTTTCCGTACCCCCTCCCCCCCTTTTGAGCCTCACGTGATTAATGGACGGCCCCTAACTATTGTAGTTATGTTACTACAACTACATTTTAAAAGTTGATAGAAATGCCGATCAAAATCAGACGATGCTATCCATAACTTTGTATTAATTCTTATCCTAATAAATTCGTATTTAAGACTGTTTCAATTCCTGTTGCTTACTTTTTGAAATATTGAAATCGGACATTCCATTCAAAAGATATTACGAAATTAAAAATATCAATATAAACAAAAAATACACGCCATCGCGCCGGTGCTCCACGCAGCGCATCGAGCAAATTTTAAAAATTCTTTCACCAATATAATGCTATATTATCAGTAAGTAACAAAGGCTTTGCTTTTTTCATCTACATTGCACCCGTGCGAAGCCGGGGCGTTTTGCTAGTATTATCTTTATTACATACATACATACATACCTACCTGCATACTTTCATACACACCTACATACATACATTTATACATACTTAAATATATAAATATAATTATGTATGTTAAATAACAGGCAGACACATATCAAAAGTCCCTCACCTTTATCTATTGGTAGATTTTATTTATAATTTTTGCAAGTGACACAAGAAAATAATGTAAGTTAAACTTACATTATTTTCTTGTGTCAGACTTTGAAATTAGTTAAGATTGATTTTAAAATCAATCTTAACTAATTTCAAAGTCTGGAACAGAAGCTAAATTTATAAGTAACGGCGCCTCCATTACACTTTGTTCACTTTGACTAGACTGGATACGGTCAAGTTGACAAGATGTATTTTCTCTGTAATTTTAGTTTACGCTTTAGTAATAATTTTTGTTTGATTTAAAAAAAAATACATATATGTACTTATTTTATTATTTTTCTGATATGCATCTCGTTGGTTCAGACATTTACGTTTACTACAATTCCTTTAGTTCTGTTTGTTGTCCATGTTACAAACTTACTAAATATATACACTATTATTATAATAAACATAAAAATGAATGTTAATTATAACAAAATATTATATACTAGCAACGCGCCCCGGCTTCACACAGGTGCAATGTAGATGTACTATATATAAAAAATATGTTACTCGCTGATTATGTAGCTTTCCATTGGTGAAATATTTTTTAAAATCGGTCCAGTAGTTTTTGAGTTTATTCATAATATACAAATCTTTCTTCTTTATAATATTAGTATAGATTATAATACAGCGAAATTTACGTTATGATAATGTGAACTGGGAATAACGAGTACACGTCCTTCCTCATCAAAGATCACGGCAGACTGAATGAGCGATGGCAAAAAGGAAAAGTAATTATAAATCGTAACCGAGTAAAAGGGATAGCAAGTTCACGCGCATCCCAGAATTAAACAATATAAGCGCCATATGACGTTTCTTCAATTTGTGTGAATATTAAGAAATAATATAACAATATTTTCTAATGATTCACTTTTATATTAGAATACAATTCTAAGGAACAAAAAATTTCGTTCCGATATAGCACCGTTTTGCAGTAGAATTAAAAAAATAATTGCGTAAGGGTCTACTTTGAAAATTTTTTCTATCGAGAAAATTGACTTTAATTGTGTTTTGGCTTTAGTCATACAATTAGTAATATAATCAAAAATAACATATTAAAAAACTAGATCTGTAACCAAAGCATTCATTCAGAAATATTTCGCCAAAAAAGAGCGTTTTTTTGATTGTATCGCCTTAAATTAGCGGTTAAATAGAAGTGATCAGGTTATTACAAGGTCTTAATATGTGACCTTAATAGATTATAAAATAATTTTATTGATACAAAGGAATTCCTTTTTAAAGTTTTATTTGTTACTATGTATATATAATTGTATTTATAAGGTCTACAATATACCTTTAAAGTAATTTAAAAGGAAAAAATGAATTATGATTTGTTCTAAGGAGTCAAATAATTTTTAATTAAATATTGAACGGTTTTTTTTAAAGATTTTATGGCCTGGTAACAACGGTTTAATTTACAATAGTCATAATCACATAAAATTAAAACAAAATGTCAAAAATACATAACAACTTTTTTTAAATATCAAGCGAACTATTTTTAACCAATTTATTAAGCTTACACAATATGTATAAAAAAAATGTACAGATTAAACTAAGAATTGTATTTACGAATTCTAAAATAACACACAATAAAAACATTTTTCGTAATTAGAACACAATTCATTTACAATAATAATATGTTTTAGCAAATGTGGCATGTTGATGGTTTAATCTGTGGTGCGGATTTAATATTGACAATTTGACATCACAAGCATCATGAGTCGTAGGTCAGTGAACCCGCATTGCAGTAATGCCATGACCACTCATGGGGACATGCAGGGTGCTTTTATTTACGACAAAGAAAAACAAAATATATGTACATATTTTATTCTATTATTTTTCTCACACTGCTAACATTTATAAATTCATTTTTTAAAATGTAGTGGGTTTTATTCTTAGATTATAGTGTGTATTTAAATTTTAAACAAAGGTTTTATCCATATTATTCTATTGAGAAAAATAAACAATCGTACCTAATTGTAATTTTTAACAACTTGTGTAATGATTATTTATAATATTATGTCTTTAATTAAAAGTTTTCGCTTTTCATAAACTTTATAAATATCGCGTTTCTAACACTGGTTTTTTTATGTTAAATATCGACAGACGAAATGAGGTTTACTTGTACGATGGTAGGTGATATCCCCAGCCATAGAATATCAGTTAATGATGCGCTGTCGATCTATTAATATATATTACTTTATAGCATCATATTATTATTAATAAGAATTTAAATTTAATCATCAATAATTAGTTTACATATTTTATTGACTTAGTACCTATTAATAAAGCCACCACTAAAATATTTGGTTATGTTAAGCAAAATCTACACTATTGTTATATATTTGTTACTTACATAACGTTTTGGTAAAACACACCTTTACTTAATCTTAGTTTCTGGAGTCCTAGTTATTTACACAGGATTTGTTTACGTTTCAAATAATGTTCATATTTGTTAATATTTGAACAAAACTTACTGAAAAAACAATAGTAGGTACATTATATTGTATTTACCAGTTGAGATCGCATTCATTAGATTGACTTTCTTTAGTTTTGTAATGGATATATTTAAATTAATTAAATGTGGATTAAATACCATTTAACGCGCTTTATAATGTTTGGAAGCCAAATAAGTTATATAAGTTAAATTAATAAAAAAATACTCTACAAGCAAAGTGTCAGTTAATATTTTAAAATAAAAAACAAGAGTGTAACTTTCTCTAAAGCAATTTGACATTTACGCGCCAAAAAGCTATAATCTGTCCCGTATGTCCACCCTTCTTATGTTTCTATGGGGTATCGATTATTCCCCCGCGCGTCGCACCCCCGCAGCCCCGCGCCGCCGCATCGCATCCGCGCTCAGCGAACCTCACCTAGCTAGCGTCCCACTCCGAACTCACCGACTTCCAAACAGTAATTTTGCGCTTAACTTATTTTTGAAAGAACTCTTTATATTTATGCGGTCTTAGTGGCCTAGTACAAAAAGTTTTGTGAGAAAGTGGTTTATGCTAGAAAAAAAGGCAAACTGAGCTTAAATTGAAAAATATACAGTAATTTAATTAGACACGATGGTTTTGACTAACTTTTTAAATGATTTATTGTTCTGATCCTTTTTTTAGAATATTATGTAGAGTTTAAAAAAAATATATAATTTAATAATTAGTTTTATGACTTAATTTAATTAAATACAAATTAACTAGCTCTATATTTAGAACAAGTAACACGCCCCGGCTTCGCCCGGCGGCCAGCCATGCCATGTAGACCTAATTTATTTTAAAACTAGCAAAACGCCTCAGCTTCACACGGGTGCAATGCAGGTGTACTATATATACATAAAAAAGCCTATGTTACTCGCTGATAATGTAACTTTCTATTGGTAAAATAATTTTTAAAATCGGTCGAGTAGTATTTGAGTTAAATCGTTACAAACAAACAAATCTTTCCTCTTATAATATTAGTATAGACAGAATCTCAAAGAGATTTAAGTTTAACTAATTTTGTTTCAATATTAGCGAAGTATTACAAAGAAGCGAAATTCATCAACAATAACCATTTATAACATGCATCTCCTCTTACATACTCATACGACACTGTCGACACTATCCAATAATAAACGTAATCTAATATAATATTAAATTCTCAGTAAGTCTGAGAATCGGCTACTATCTATCTTTCAAACCCTTAAGTGATACCGCAATTATTATTTTTTTTTATTATGTGGCATTATACATACAACCCTATATTTTCACTCTTCTATTACCAACCCCTGCTATTTTTTGTCAAAAAATCTAGACCCGTGCGAAGCCGGGGCGGGTCGCTAGTAAAAAATATAAAATAATTAAGATTTCATATTTCATGAATTGCTTTACAATTTAGGCATATCATATTAATATATTATATATCTAACTCAAAAGTTATATCGAATTTGAAGAAATGAATTCACAGGAAAATTATTCTCTTCAAAACAGTAAAGTTATTAAATTAAAGGCCACGACAGTACAATCATAATTATAAATGTTGAATAATAACAAGTTTCTTTTCTTAACATAACGCCAACTTTGTAACAAGAAAAATTAATTGTTACAAATCAAAAATGTTCTTTAGAAGAGGACAATGAAAAACTTCGTTTTTATACCAGTAGACGTTGCGAAGTGAATCCGTTTACACCTCGTTTGTGTATGTAGTTCTAATATACTACTACTAGTTTCAAACTTGCAGTTATCTATTACTTTTAATAAACTGGGAAATATTTAGGCGTTAGTTCGGTCTTTAAATCAGCTAATGACTAATCTACACTAATATTATAAAGAGGAAAGATTTGTATTTTGTAACGAATAAACTCAAAAACCACTGGACCGATTATAAAAATTATTTCACATATTATAGAAAGCTTCATTATCAGCGAGAAATATAGGCTTTTTTGTGTACATAATATAATATGTAGTACACCTGCCGGCCTAGTATGACAAGCGCGACAAAATTTTGTCTACCGTAATTTTCTCGTGTTTCAATCGACTATCGCTTTATTTCTTTCGGGTCTAATATGACAATTATACTTAAAACTCGACTTTTAATATCAAAAATAGATACATTTGTCGATCGAGATATCTTTTCTATCAAAATTGTCGATGTCGAGACATAATATATCGAGATATTTAACATCTTAGTTTGTCTTCTCTCGCGCGAGATATATCTCGTGGCGGTCATGCTGGCCCGGCTGCATTGCACCCGTGTGAAGCTGAGGCGTTTTGCTAGTTTTAAAATATATTAGGTTCGGAACTCCGCCTTTATCCACACTTGACAACTCACGTCACGCACGCTTATAGTTTTTTTTTGTAATAATTGATGTCAACTGGAAATCTATATAAGTGGGAAAATAGCATTTTTTTTTGAAGGCAAGATTCCGGCAGGACAACGTCTGTCAGGTCCACTGGTCTTGCTGTATAATATTGTTAACTGTTTAAATGATATTGGAACAGCACTAAGTGTACAATAAATCTTATTAAAACACAGGACTTATGAAGTTAAAATAATTAGCAGATGATAAAAATGGTACATTTACCATTTCTAATATTTTAACTACAAATATTCGGAATCCCGCAGACTGTATCCGCAACGCGTAATCGGTACGGTTTTCCCATCTATGAAAGATGTTTCATTACCTGAAAGGAAATTCGATATAACTCCATTCGTAGCGTACACAACATGTTTATACTAAATTATACACTGTAGAGATTGAAGCTTGAATAGCACCACACGTAAATGTTTTAGACAAGCTGTATAATTAGAAACCCTAAAACTATTTGAAATAAAATTATACGAAACGCTTCGATAAAAGGTAGGTAGTGCCATGCGCTTTCGTTGTCCCTGACAGTGAGAAAAAAAAAAGTTGAAAGTGAATTCCCGTATTAGGGAATGGGGCAAACCCATGTCTGTGTCTGTTTCAGTGATAATTTTTCTATAAAGGCAAGTAGGTGATCAGCCTTTTGTACCCTGCCCCACCGAAACATTTTTTTTATCTTGTTTCCCCGGGATTCAAATCCAGGACCTCCAGTACTAATTGCTTTGCGCTTACCATTGAGCCACGAAAGCGGTCAGATATACAAATAATATATCACATCGAAGATGTTAATTACAACAAAATGTAATATTTCAATATTAGGTTTTAGCATTATAATATATAATATAATATGGAATATTTTATTTAGATAACATTTATGTTATTAATCCTAGTCAAGTGGATAATATACAATAATTTAAATGAATGATTGTTCTATACATGAAGTCGGATGAAAAATCTTTCGATGACTTCAATTCAAATAATGCAATGGTGCAATCATTTACGTGATTTACTACAACAATATTGATCTCAAATAGATCTGTTTATTGCTCCGATTTGACGGATTAAATTTGGGCGTGAGTAACGAAAATAGTGAATTTGGGCGCTGATTCAGTCGCAACTGAAGCGAGATAACTCGCGGATATTAAATGTTGATATGAACTGTCGGTGTACTGGTATATTGGCATGTTATCCCGTGGGCCCCAACAAGGTGAAACTTGGGGTCACCAAAAGGGGGTTTAGTGGTATATGCCTCCAGTCTCTCTGATTAGTAGTGTCAACGGAAGGTTACATCCTTACACTCTCCCAGCATTGCACTGCCCGCCCGTGACAGAGATTAAAATACCCTGGTTGTCTTTTCCCCACGGTGGAAAGGACCATTGCCCCCTCTCTAAAAATACTACAGTATATCGAAATATCCGGAGAATAAAATTATTTAATATCTTCTTTTTTTCTACGAAAAGATCTATCCAGTATCCAGTGGAGATTAGCTTAACTGCTGGATGTCGCACCAGCTACATTGTAAATACATAAGGAAGGGTAAAATGCCCGTGCGAGGTTTTGATTTATTGTAATTCCCATGTATGTTTGGTAGTTATAGAAGATCTAAACGGCACGTGATTTTGGTTCCTCCAATAATAATAACATGTGTCTTAGCGGGGTTAGGTAAAAGTCCTTTTTCATATTTTCATAATAGAACAAACGTTTATTAGACAGATTTGATTCTGAATATTGATCCTTTCGAGTAGTGGAATAAAATAGCGAATGTTTACTTTTCGAATTTTTAGCTGGTTCAATTTCAGGGGGAGGCGAGCGAATTTTAGAAAATCTTTGAATGCAGTTTTGTTTCTTTTTAAAAATAAAGGAATGTTTCCTTTAACCAAAATAATCTACCTTAAGGATTTAAAGTGGTTTTCCTCCAGGGCCCATTGATACCTTTCCACCCTGTATATTATTATATAATTTATTTTCGTTCAAAACAAAAGCAACATCGCAAGTCATAACTATAATATATTCCGACCGGGTAACGAACCACCGTTCATAGACGTTTTGACGGGCTCGTTGGCGCGTTCGGTAGAGCACCTGCCGTGCGCATCGATGGGTCGTGGGTTCGAATCCCACCAGGAGCACATGCTTATATTTTCTGAAAGCATGTTTTCCCCACGTCTGGTAACTTCGGGCATTGATCAGGTGGGAGGAATATCTAAATTCCGACCGGGTAACGAACCACCGTTCATAGATGGAAAAACCGTGAAGTGCATATTGCGCGTTTCGGTTTCAGTCTATGGATTTCCGAATGCTCGAAGTAAAAATTAGGTCGACAGCGCATCATTGACTGATGTTCTGTGGCTGAGATATCAGTTATCACCTACCATCAAGTGAACCTCATGCTCGTCTGTCGATATCTGACATTAAAAAAAAAAATAGATGGAAAAACCGTGAAGTGCACATTGCGCGTTTCGGTTTCAGTCTATGGATTTCCGAATGCTCGAAGTAAAAATTAGGTCGACAGCGCATCATTGACTGATGTTCTGTGGCTGAGGTATCACCTACCATCAAGTGAACCTCATGCTCGTCTGTCGATATCTGACATAAAAAAAAAATTACAATTTATATTTCCGTTATTGATGTTTTGGTATTGCTTTAATGAATAACTATAGTAAACATAACTGAAAAATGAAAATGATAAAATGAATAAGTGAAAAATAGTGCACGAAATTACCTAAGACTTACGCCATAAAAGTATCTTGTCGCTGTTATTGGTCTTAAGTAAAAATTACCATCCTGGGTCCAACACTTGCGCATACCATGTAATCGCCGAGCCTCCTTAAATATTACCCTTCTATGAGTGAGAAACTCAGCAATTGAAACACATAGTAGGTAGTAGTAGAGAAAATGTTCCATTGACCTCATTTAGTTCTCCAGCAATTAATTGTAAGTTTTCTTATTTTTATAAATAAAATATAAGATACAAATTTTGAAATTATGGTATGCTTATTATTTATTCTCGTTTAAAGTAAGAACCCTGGTTATTTGTACACCAAACTAGATTGGAGATGTGAAAGTAGAAACCCTGTCCGATTAATAATTACAAATGCAGCATTTTATAGTAGCTTTAAACATGCTGCCACAAAATACTGGAACAACATTCTTTCACCAGTCAAATCCTTAGCAAGTAAGTTTAGAAAACTTTCTTTCTAATTCTTCTTGATGCTCAGAAGGAAGAGTGGATTTTACTTAGAGTTTTAAGTCTACGGTAGTTTTCTAGTTTTTATTATTACAGTATTTTGTGTGAGAAGTAATGCATAATATGAATAGTAGAATCTCACTAATCCGGCACCATTCGATTAAAACCAGAGGGTACCAGTTTATTGGAATGTTCGGGTTACTGGATTGTATAGACAATATTATAATAAATAAAATAAAGCATTTCATAAAGGGAATACAATGTATTTGTCTTCATGTTATACCGGTAACATAACTCAGGGCTGTATAACAACAATTTGACTTCAATTAAGTGATATATAAAAGCTAAGAATATGGTGGCTGAAGTTAAAAAAATGTATTACAGTCCGTTACATCGTTTTAAAATAATCCTTAATCGGGGTCTGTTTATATGCAACTTGTTTTTTTTTTACTATGACCTTGTTTAAGCACCTTTTCTTGCATTTTTCGAAAAATTATAATATCTTAAGACGATACACCGTTTTCTTCAGCCCATGTTATGCAGGTTTTGAAATAATTTAATACTGTATCTGGTTTTACTTTTACAGTTGTAGTAGTTTGTGGAAGATCAGATCAGACCAGAACAGACCACTCTCGTCTGCATTATTGATTTGGTCAGGAAGAAGACCCAGTTCCTCTACTTTGTCTTTAAAATGCTGGATTGCTACAGATTCGTCGCTTGACAATTTTTCACCCGATATGGTTAACAGACGGATACCAAATCGCCTTTTAAATTTGTCTAGCCACCCATCACTGGCACGAAAATTATCTTTTTTGGTAATTTGTTTATAAAATTCAATTGCTTTTGCTTTCAGAATTTCTCCAGTTACATGAATATGTTTAGAACGCTCTTGAATAAACCACATGTAGAGAGCGTTTTCCATCTTTGGACAGTTACCAACTTTTAAAGTTTTACGCTTCCCTGGTCCAGATTCCATCGTATTCACACGGTCCACTATCAATTGTTTTTTTTTCTTAAGATCGTGTATAGTAGCACGCCCAACTCCATATTCTCTTGCCAATTTGCACATGTTGTCTCCACTATCTAACTTATTTAAAATGTCCATTTTATCTTTCAAAGCTAGAGTCTTGTGTTTCCGTTTACTTGACATTTTTAACTACAGTCCGTTTTTCTAAGGATGTAAACAAACCCACTCAATACGAAAATCACGTTTTACAGCTGTTTAACATATTATACTTAGATGCACATGATCGTCCGTATATTAAGTAAAACATACTTTTAGTTGGTTTTAAACTATAAACTGCTTCGAATTTATTATTTAAACACATATATTTACGTAAGAAGTTGTATTGTTATTAACAACAGAAAATAGTAGGTACATAAGTAGTAAGTACAGACTACAGATAAAGCATAAAGGAAATTTGACATTTCAACTTGTATTTCTTTATGGATGTAGTAGAGATGTGTAGTCAATGAATTTAGAAGCGGTGAATGAATGAACGATAAATCATTTAGCAGTATAAAATTACTCAACATATTGATAATAATTTTTAATTCATTCATTCATTTATACTTCATGTTATTCAATATTGTATTAAATTTCTAATTAAAGCCAATCAATAAACATTATTTATTAATTACGAATTTGGTATGTTCGTTTACAACTTATTTTTTCTATTTATTTGATTAAAAAGTAAGTTACACTAATTTGAGACTCATTTATAATTAAAATAATAAATTAGTTATGATAAAAAAGGGATTTTGGTAAGTTTAGCTCAAAATTCGTTTAATGAAATCGTTCACTACATGTTAGATACGTTCGTTCATCAATTTCTTGTACATTTTGCAACACTAAACTCTATTGTCTGTGGTTATAAGTACGTTATATTTGTTTACAAGACTTGTAAGAAAAAACAGACTGTTCACTGTACACTCTCACTTGAAAACAGTAGGTTGAACATGAACGCACTTGAACGCGATGGGTTTTGATTTTAGACTGCTTGACGAGGACGGACTATGGAGCGCATACGCGGTGCGCGGCGAGGGAGGGGCGAGGTAGGCGCGGGCAGAGGGGGCTGGATTATAGGACGTGTCGGTTTATTGAATGGCCGGATTAGTGAGTCTACATAAACACAAATACATTGCATTCTCTTTATAAAATGCTTTATTTTATTTCTTATGAATTTTTCTATACAATCCAGTAATCCGAACATTCCAATAATCCGGCACCCTCTGGTTTTCAATAAGGCCGGATTAGTGAGATTCGTTTGTAATTGAAACATTAATGGAAAATATTTGAGTTTTTTTAATAATCTTATGTTCATTTTATTTTTATCATTTGTATGAAAGTTTGTTTTACCGGAAAATAATGAAATGAATATTTTTTTTATATTTGTAATGCTTAAAACCTAAAATAATATAATTATTATAAACAAATCAGTGGTAATCCTTTCGTTTCTATAAGTTGCAGTCTTAAATCCTATCTGACATGTTTGAAATTTTCTCTTAAAACATTCCCTACGTCTGGCCACTTCAGGCATAAAACAGATCGAAATTTCACCGTTCATAGATGAAAAGGTCTGATAGAGATTGACCTTTTCGATTTTGCTATGGATTTCCGTATTATCGAAGTAAAAAAAAATAGATCAACAGAAACCTACTGATTGTTCCGTGGCTGCGGTGTCCTACCATCAAGTGAGCATCACCCAGCTTTATGTAAGTATGTTTGTCCTCTACGCAATCTTAAACTATTCATCCGATTATGATGAAACTTTGGTGAGTTGTTCTGCGTACGTCCACGACGGACCTTCCTGGGGCCTCCAAAAGAGAGACTGGAATAAAATCTTTTGAATTCCGACGAGTAAACATTAGTAAACAACTTTTTCTTTTATTTTTTTGGCTGTTGTACCTTTACTTACTGTCTAAAAAAATGATTTTATTGTTCTTAAATATAAAAAAAAACATATTATTTTGGAAATAATTTGGGGCTAAATTGACTGGGCTGACACTTCTAAATCCAGCCCTGAGTCCTGGCCAAGAATTATTTTTTAATTTTCATGACATTGCATTGCAATTTACAATAACAGCTGATTCATATAGTCTATACTCATATTGTAAAGAGGTTAAGTTTGTGACGTCCGCGTCGTAGGGACTAATCTCTGGATCTACTGAACTGATTTTTAAAATATTTCACCAATAGAAAGCTACATTATCAGCGAGCAACATAGGCATATTTTTTGTGTATGGTACTTTTACCCCTGCGAAGCCGGGGCGTGTTGCTTGTCTTATCTTATCTTACTAATATTATAAAGAGGAAAGATTTGTATTTTTGTATGTTTGTATGTTATGAATAAACTCAAAAACTACTGGACTGATTTTAAAAATTCTTTTACCAATGGAAATCTACATTATCAGCGAGTAACATAGGCTTAACAATAACATTTTTTGTGTATATTGCACCCGTGTGACGCCGGGGCGCGTTGCTAGTGTTGGTATAAAGTAATTGGCACGCAGTCGTAGTCCAAGTTCAACACAAGTAATAAATATCTCAAGGCAGATTATATTTCAAGTGGACTGTCGAACAGTTGCTTTGCAATTCTGATAAGGGCGGGTCAATGTCTTGTTACCGTTTGACACACATTCCAGACTACGGTTTGTAGGAAGTTTCAAAACATACATTTATGTAGTTTTTAACCACGGAACAAGAAAAAATAAGTGGAAGTGCGAACAGTGGCGGCGTAAGACCTAAATTTTATAAGGGCAAGATTCATTTTGCGGGGACCTCTGCCAGCGCAAAACATTTTTTTGCCGCGTTCGTGGTTTTTAAGTTTTGCATAAATTTTCGGGGTGCGAGGCCCCATGGGTCGCGAGGCCGTAGGCGATGGCCCACGTCGCCCACGCCTTACGCCGCCACTGAGTGCGAAGTAGGCGTGGTACGCGTGTCACAATTATTAAGCATGGTGACTCTTAAACGATCACAGTCAGCTAAAATCATCCTTATATCTATCACATACAGTTATTATTTTAGTAATTATATATTAGTTTGTATTAATATTACAAAACGTCGTATATACTATGTGCGCTAAGACAAATTAACCGTTATCGCAAAGCACTAAGATATATTATAAATTATAGGTGAGTTTTGACTTTTGAGTTAAATAAAAAAGCATGGTGGCGCTTAATCGATCACAGTCAGCTAAAATCAACCTTATTTATTAATATATCTTCATAAAGTTTAGTTTAGTAATTAATAATTATATATTACTTTGTTTTAATATTACAAAACGTCATATGCGCTAAGCTAAGTTAAATTGTAGGACCAGTGTGACTTAGCTAGTTTTGAGTTAAATAAAAACAACGAATTGAAAAAATATTGTAACTGTGTGCAGTGTTAAATACTCCATCCATTTGTGTGAATTTAGCGACAGTCGATCCGGTACAAATTATGACACATCCCACTTCTACTTACTTCTTCTGTTCTGTGTTTTTAACAATAAGGACTTCGAATCGTAGGCACGAAGGGCATCCATATTTCTAATAGAGTTGTGACGTCACACTATAACGGTCTATTGAGATTTGAAATAGGCTGATGATACAATACCATATATTTATCAAATGCCTTAATAAAATAAAAATAAAAACAATGAATCGTGCGCAGGAGATTCTTTGAAGTTGTTAAAATTTCATCAAAATTGGTTCAGTAGTTTAGAGTAAATGTGACATTGTTATGTGCAAATAAACACCCATTTACTTTTGTATATTTTTTGAGCGAACAAACATTGTACAGGTTTATTGATTTTCTAGTGTTTGTCCCACGACAACTATACAGTGTAAATACTAAATACTTATTTCGACTCGCACTTGGCTGATTTTCGGATTTTCAGTGACCAGAACCTTTTTCAGGGCTGGATCCGACTATTATTACAGTGTTTCAATATTTTGTGCTTTTGGCATTTGAACTGTCTCTGAAAAATTGATTTAAATCTTAAGGTTGACTCATAATAATACGTTATTTTCTCCAATTCAATATTATCCTATTCAAATGAAATTGATATCGTGCGAATATCATTAGTTTTCTATAAGCATATTATCACATATGGCTACTTTGAGAATAAAAAGAACGTATGTATGATTTGTCTTTACACACTTGTAAAATTTTGATTTTATTTATTGTAGTAACAAGTACAAAAATACTTGCAAAAGTTTATTTATATTTTAATTTCACGTGAGGAACATTTCATTTTAGAGTGATGGAGTAAAAATATATTAAAACCTGTTTTTGAAAGTGTCAAAAAAATAACAATTAACTCACAAAATTGTTCCACTGAATAATATAGTACAATTACGTTGCACAATTTTATGTAGCTCGAATAAGATATTTTCACTTTGCTTGCAGAATGAAGCGAGTCTTGCTTGCTTTTACCGAGTCTTAGCCAACATTAAATAATATAGTAGTTGCTTTTTTGAGCAATTCTTTATCCTATGTCGATAACAAGATGGCAATGGTCGATAAAGAGGCATTAATCACTTGATGGTTGTAGTCAAACAATGATGCGCTGTCGACCTATTTTTTAGTGCCATAATTTGGAAATCGATATTCATAAACCGAAACGCGTAATTAGTAATTACACATCACAATTTTTCCAACCAAAACTATTATTTGGAATTTTGTTATTAATCTGACCTAGAAAAGAATCTTTATATATTTAATTCTTCTGTGAGTGTGTATGTCACTGAACTTCTCTCAAACGACTGGACCGATTTTGATGAAATTTTTTGTGTGTGTTCAAGGGGATCTGGGAATGGTTTAGATTCACAATTTTGTCCGCTGGACAATGTTTTTTTAATTAATTTTTAATTATTATATAATTTCGAAGCCAAAATTGTGGCAGAACAACGTCTGCGGGGTCCACTAGTATTTATATAAAATTAAATACACGTTTAAAACTGTCGGAATTCGAACCCACTATCCGTTGGAACGAAAGGTGGGTACAACATACTCTGTGTCAGACTGCGTTGTCACTTACCATCAAACCTAGCACAAACAAGTTGCGGGAAAATATTGATATTGTCAATTGGTCATTTGTTTGTCATACTATAGAAATATAGAACTACATATATATAGAAAGTTCTAGGCCCTGGTGAGAAACAACCACTAAAGTTTAAAAATCAATAACTATCCATCCTGGCAAAGTCCAGCCATAATGTTGCCATACCATTATCTTGATATTCGGGACAGAAAATCCAACAAATATCATTAAAATCGGTCCAGCCGTTCTTTAGTTATAAAGGTGTAACTAACTTGACTTTTTTTTATATAGGTACTAATATAGAAATAAAATGTTCTTTTTTGTAATATAATCGTAACTAAACGTATTGTAACTAATTATATAGAGGTACTAATAAGTTTTGCAATGAAGCTGTCTTCGAATATCGTCATCTAATACGTACAGTTCTTAATCTCATAAAGTGTTTCATTTTATCGATGCAAGTCTTGTTTTATGCTGTAGTTTTTAAAGGTCAGGGTTTTGTTGTGATAATGTAATATGACAAGAATGTAGCTTAGTTTTGACCGTAAAAATTACGTTAAATTCACTCCAATTCTTTCCATTTGTAAAAGTGGTTATATTTTCAGCCTTACTAGGTTTCGGCTGCGGATTCTTATGCAGCCGGCCTAGCATGACAACCGCGACAAAATTTTGTCGACCGTTTTCTCGTGTTTTAATCGATTATCGCTTTATTTCTTTCGAGTCTAACATGACAATTACACTTAAAACTCGACTTTTAATATCAAAAATAGATATATTTGTCGATCGAGATATCTTTTCTATCAAAATTGTCGGTGTCGAGATATAATACATCTCAATATCTTACATCTTAGTTTGTCTTCTCTCGTCCGAGACATATCTCGTGGCGGTCATGGTCATGCTAGGCCGGCATGTGATCATACTGATTTACTTGGATGAATATTGTCTACTTTCTTCGTTAGTGCTCAAGCTTACTTGTCGATTTAAGAGCGTAGTTTCTCTTGATTTTCTTTAATTCTATATTATTTTTAGTACCTACCTATAAAACATAGAAGAGAGGTTCTGTGTTGCTACTCATATAGTGTTAGATATAAATTACACACTTTAAAGGTTGGCAATGTACCTGCAATTCCTGTGTAAAATTAGAACAATTTAAAATTTTATTTTATTGACGTTTTATGTGTACATTATATATACTTAATGAATAAATGATTTGATTTGATCTGGTGTTGCGCATCTTCAGCCCATAAACAAGCGGTGATCACTTACCATCACATATTAAGTCACCTGCCCGTTTGCTCCCTATTCTATAAAAAAAAGTTTATAAGATGTTAGAAGGGTGGAATTAATTTATTGACTCTTTCACAGACAAAACTGTTCAACACCAAATAAATAAATAATATACAGGATTGTGTATACTGTGTAATGTAAAGATGTATAAGAAATAAAAAGAGAACACAAATTATTAGATTTATAATTTGTTGCTCTAACAGCTTGATAATTTTAATTAGGTATTCTTTTGAGAGATTCGTCCTGGCTGAAGGTTTCGATTAAAACGTTTTACATCTCACTTGCCGCGGGTAATTAAATGAAGTAATGTCTTCACGGAAGATTAATGAATTAAATATTTTAATAATATATTATTTATATATACAAATAAATAAATTAGATTTAAGTTGTTTTCTAAACATCAAATTAAAATGCGATTTTTATTCATCCCGATATATCAATTGTTTTATTACAGGGGTAATCAAGAGCTACCGGCCTAGCATGACAAGCGCGATATAATTTTGTCGACCGTTTTCTCATGTTTTAATCGATTATCGCTATATTTCTTTCGGGTCTAACATGACAATTACACTTAAAACTCGACTTTTAATATCAAAAATAGATATATTTGTCGATCGAGATATCTTTTCTATCAAAATTGTCGGTGTCGAGATATAATACATCTCAATATCTTACATCTTAGTTTGTCTTCTCTCGTCCGAGACATTTCTCGTGGCGGTCATCCTAGGCCGGCATGTGATCATACTGATTTACTTGGATGAATATTGTCTACTTTCTTCGTTAGTGCTCAAGCTTACTTATCGATTTAAGAGCGTAGTTTCTCTTGATTTGATTTTCTTTAATTCTATATTATTTTTAGTACCTATAGAACATAGAAGAGAGGTTCTATGTTGCTACTCATATAGTGTTAGATATAAATTACACACTTTAAAGGTCGGCAATGTACCTGCAAGTCCTGTGTAAAATTAGAACCATTTAAAATTTTATTTTTATTGACGTTTTAAGTGTACATTATATATACTTAATGAATAAATGATTTGATTTGATCTGGTGTTGCGCATGTTTAGCCCATAAACAAGCGGTGATCACTTACCATCACGTAAGTCACCTGCGCGTTTGCTCCCTTTTCTATAAAAAAAAGTTTATAAGATGTTAGAAGGGTGGAATTAATGCATTGATTCTTTCGCAGACAAAACTGTTCAACACCAAATAAATAAATAATATACAGGATTGTGTATACTGTGTAATGTAAAGATGTATAAGAAATAAAAAGAGAACACAAATTATTAGATTTATAATTTGTTGCTCTAACAGCTTGATAATTTTAATTAGGTATTCTTTTGAGAGATTCGTCCTGGCTTTAAAAAAATATGAAGGTTTCGATTAAAACGTTTTACATCTCACTTGCCGCGGGTAATTAAATGAAGTAATGTCTTCACGGAAGATTCATGAATTAAATATTTTAATAATATAGATATTATTAATAAATACAAATAACTCAATAAGATTTAAGTTGTTTTCTAAACATCAGATTAAAATGCGATTTTTATTCATCCCGATATCTCAATTGTTTTATTACAGGGGTAATCACTGGTAATCAAGAGCAGGTAGGTGACAGCTGTCTGAATTGGATTTGCAACACTAACGCCATCTAGTTCTACGGAGTTGTTACTTACTGTAATTCTCCGCATAATGCCGAAAGTAGCTAAGCGTGTTTTGGTTCATTTTGGTATGACATGGAATTTAAAATTTTTTATTATTACATCCTAAGTAATACCCACTGGAGAGTCTCAGTTATAGTAATTAAAATATGATGTTTTTTTTAACAATACGTTGTTTGACGCTTGTTTTTGAGTAAGTAGTTAGCTTAGATTAATAATTGGTAGAAATTATTCTTGGTAAATATTCTAAGGTAGTTAGTTAATGAATGCGATGGTATTGTTAAATAACGAGAAATAAACATTATTTTATTTGAAAAACAGTTTTTAAAGACACAAATTACTGGAATAGTTTGTTTATTTTATAAGCTTAAAACTTACTTCATTCAAATGTCCTTACAGTTCCAAATTTGTATTTTATTGTTCAATTGAATGGTGGGTGTAGAGATAGGAAAAAGGAAGATAGCCTCGTTGTATTGTAACTTGTCGTCATTGAAATTCGTGATACGTACAAAACTGTATAAATAAATACTTGTTTTTAACAAATATGTATCCAATTACTTACGTATAAAGGTTAAAACAATCTTATACATACATACATAGTATATGTATTTATCAGTGGCGGGACCACCATACAAGCCCAAAAGCCCGGCTTGCGCTATAAATGTAAGCACAAAAAGAAAAATAATAATGCCCTTAACGTAATTATAAAAGTCATATATGTATAACTTATATGATTACGTAATTATATAACTTATGTAAGTCGCAAAGCCTTTGGGTTTGTATGGTGGTTTCGCCACTGGTATTTATGTATGTATATCATTTTTAGGAGAGATCATTCCCTAACATTTTATTAGTAAGTTAAAAACTGAAACCAATATTATAAGTAGATTACCTAATACTTCTTTACAAATATATCTCAAAAATAAGATAAAAATATTTTTATATTCACCAAAAATCGCGAAACGAATATTCTTTCATCAAAGTATTGAAATCAATTTTGAATGAAATTCATCTATCAGTAAATAAGCGTTCACAGATATTCGTATTACAAAGGCAACATATTTTATTTCGTGCAAAACACTCGGAATTATTCCTTTGCTAGCGAAATGTTCAACTCGTCGCTCGATCGATCGCTCGACCAGTTTACTTTGTGCTTTGCGGCCTCTACACGTGGCTACTATAAGATGAACCCTCCTTTCTCGAGCGATGTTTATATAAACAGATATTAGACTGGATTAACTTGGAGTAAAGCAGATCATTTAAAGTTGGATGTACGGTAAACGTAAGATTTTAGGAAAATTAACTCTTAGGGCCACTTCAATCTACACATTAAGGGGATTACAATTATCTTTTGACCGTTATGTGATAAAGATGGTCCTGTCGCAGTGTGGTTTCTCTCACAGAGTTTAGAACCTTAGAATTATCGCTTTTCGAAGACCTCTTGAATGTTCCTTAAGTAATTACTGTTTGTATAAATGTTTTACGTTTGTGTTAACTAGTTTAGCTATTATAGTTTCTTATATTAAACTAGCAATCCGCCCCGGCTTCGCATGGGTGCAATTACTATACACAAAAAAAGCTTAGCGTAGCCTTCTATTTGTGAAATAATTTTTAAAATCGGTCGAGTAGTTTTAGAATTAAATCGTAAAAAACAGACAAACAAAAAAATAATAGATATAGATAGTATAGAATATAGATAAACGACTTACTATTGAAAGTAAGGAATGTAGCTGGAATAGATTTTTAATTATAGTAATATAATATATTATACCATAGTAACAGCAATTGGACAACGAACTATTCGTTTTTCTTATTCAGACTTTTTGGAGCTATGCCCATAGATCTATTAAATAATGATATATTGAAAGTAAGGGAGCTTTAATATAACAACAGTCATTTTCAAGGGCGACGTGAACGGAAATCGAACCCCGGACAGTGGGGTCGGCAAACATCCGCGGTCACTCACCCCACAGGAGATGGTAACGTTAGGGGTTACATTAGAGGATACTTCGTGCAACAATTTCCTTTCTTACTATTATTAATAGACATGTTATCAATATTTATTTATTTTATTTAAACGTTACAAAATTACAATAAAGCCTTGGCATGGCAATTACACTAATACTACAATAAATATCACTCATGAAAGTTAACTAAAACCTGTTTAAATGTTTTTTTAGGAACAAAAATGTTGGCTTTGTATTTAATATAACGTTTAACTTAATCTAAATAGTATATACCAATATATACTAAACTAGCATTTACACTAAAATTAGCCTTTGTTACTAGCTGATGGTGAAATTGCTATTCGTGAAAGATTTTCTTTTAAATGAGTACAGAAGTGTTTAAGTTTATTCGTTACAAACTTTCAATAATAAAAATCTTTCCTCTTTATAATTTTAGTGTAGATATATAAACTAAGTTCGTATTTGTATATTTTTTTGTTTTTAAGAAGCTGCTTGCGGGCGCTTCTCCCTAGAACTAACATTCCAAGAGTTACCACTGTTATAGATAATCGACGATTTAAAAGCGCTTCTAAAAATTTATATGAATAAAGTCATATTAATATGTTATTATATTATATTAACGTATTCGCTTGCGATTACTGTATCAAGTTATTGTAATATCCAAGTCTCTAATGTGACGGATGCTGCGGAATAATTTTTTAAGGTCCTTGGGGCTTTGAGGCTCCCCTAATATCTTATCAAATGAAAGCTAACAATGAATCTATAGCTATTTCAATACAATACCATGTGCTCGCCTACAGAAAAAAAAAACATACATCCACGTTTTTTTCCTATTGCGATAGGTAGAGATCATAGGATTCTATTTCCTTTTTCGAATTTAGTATTTTTTTTTAATTATTAGAATTAAGCTCAAGGTATAATTTGTTAGTTCTACTTTTGTACAGAAGATTATTGTTACGATTATTTTATAATAAGTATTTATATTGTCATTGGTGTAATTAACCGGTTAAAAGTAAAAGGTGGATGTAAGGTTGCGTAAAGGTCACCTAAGGTCACCAGGTCTACACCTAAAAAAGGTATTTGTAGGTTTTTGAATATTTGCTAGTATATGTAAGTGAATTCCCCGAGTTCCCTTGTAGCGCATGGGTCAGACATATTTCTGTGTCTGTTTCACTGATATTTTTTATTTCACAGGCAGACATGTGCTGTAAGTTCAGACTTAAATTTGGTTTACTTTGGGCCCAAATTCCACTTTCCAAATGAAGAAAGACTTTTGAAGATGACTCTTCTATGCCTGGTCCAACCGATTTTATTTTTATTTTGTTTTTATAGGTTTCAATGACAAACGAAATACGTATAACACAATCACACCGGTCGACGCTATTTTGTCAATCATTATTAGTTTGGCTTATTTTGCTGTGAAAGTGTGAAATTACTTGTTACTTGTATTATAATATTCTAAATGATTGATTTAATTAAATACTAAAAATCTAATAGATTATTGTAGGTATACATAAAAGAACTATATGACTATAGCTGGCTACAGACAGATGTCGTAAAAATTAGCAATAAATATGATATAATGAAGCAATGACATCCGGCTATCATAAAAACAAAGCTGTTTGAAAATCAACACGATATGAAATGCAAAACGAGAACTTCGTACTGACGACATATGATTGTTGCATTTGTGAAGTGCAATGCATTGCTGCATTAATGCGCAGCATAAAATAAATATTTTTCATATAACGAGCAATGTAATTGGATCAACTACGAAATTGCAAATTCTATTTCGCATGCGCTTCGGTCGTCTCGAGGGCGTACGGTAGCATAATGGTAATAATGAAATAAGTAACTAGCATATTTTATAGACACTGATCCTTATTGCCTAGGCATAAGTCCCAAAGTGGATTGTAGTTAAAATGTTAATAGTATTGTTTATGGTGCGAAGCATTGCGGCGGTTGGCGTTCGTCCGCATTCGGGCGTCGCCGCTCGTCGCGCACGTGCGCTTGTTGCTTTGAGGGGTGATATACGGCTTTTCTAGCATGTGCTGTTAACTCACACGTAGACAATCTAAAACTTTTACAAGATATATAGAGGAATACTGAAACGGTAATCTAAATTGAGAGCTAATTAAAATGTTTCTGTCTCTCTCAAAATGTATGTTAATGAAAGTGACAGCAATACTTTCAAGCAAATCTCAATGTTGATTAGCGTTTGAGTATTGACCTTTAGAATTCTAATCATTACAATATTGAGATTCCATTAAATACTGTTAATTGAACAAAAAAGATGTAATGGAATGAAATACATACATAGATCACACGGGAGAGCTAATTGGAATAACAATTGCCATAATATATTAGATTTTATGCTTCAAAAATTACCAAATCAAACAAATTTTTTGTCTATAATACGAATTATTATGATTATTCCTAACACGATTATATTATATGATATAGTTTTTTAATCACAAGAGATGAATCATAATTAGTTTTAGTACTCTACCTGTGACTCTACCTTTGCCTAATAATACAATAGACGAATATAATATGACTTTTTTATCATCTATACTAATATTATAAAGAGGAAAGATTTGTTTTTTTGTTAAGATTTAACTCAACACCTACTCTACCAATTTTAAAAATTATTTCCCCAGTAGAAAGCTAAATTTATCAGCGAGTAACATACGCATATTTCTTTTTTGTATAGTACATCTACATTGCACCCTTGCGAAACCATGGTGGATCGCTAATAAGTAATATTATTGTTTACTTATTCCTTTTATCTAAGGAAGTTTCTAAAACAAACGAATACACGGAGACCAGGTTGACATATTTTAAAATAACATAAAACTCATAAATATTGAATATTAACATATAACAATAAAATAATCATATTGGCAATAATATACCAATTAAACCATAGTAAAACTGCAATTAAAATGAATGAGTCAGCTGTCAGCCATCGCTAGGCAAGGGACTCTTGCCTTTTGTCTTTTTAACTCTGATTGTTTTCTTTATTAGTAAATAGTAAATAAACAAGCACGAAACACGTCTTTTATGCACAGGCCTCACCACAATATTCTAGAGCAGTAGTATTGCTGTATTTAACATAGAATGTGACGGATATAATTTCTATAGCACCGTCTCGTTCTGTTGAAGACTCCTTCCGGCCTAGCATGACAACCACGACAAAATTTTGTCGACCGTTTTCTAGTGTTTTAATCGATTATCTCTTTATGTCTTCCGGATCTAACATGACACACTTAAAACTCGACTTCTAATGTCAGAAGTAGAGATATTTGTCGATCAAGATATCTTGTCTATCAAAGTTGTCGATGTCCAGATACAATATACCTATCTAAGTATATCTTCACTCGTCACACCGTCAAAACACCTAGAATAAAAGATTAGCGCGTACTAGAGAGCTTTTATTTATGATTAGTACGGGTGCAATGTAGAATACACAAAAAATATCCTGATAATGTAGCTTTCTATCGGCGAATTTTTAAAATCGGTCCAGTAGTTTTGGAGTAAAATTGTAACAAACAAACAAATAAATATTTCCTCTTTATAATATTAGTATAGATATGAAATCTACAGCCTTTAAAATTGGCGTAGCTATCACAGGGCAAGGTGGCACAGTGTATCAGGGCTCTGAAAGTCCGAAGGCCCCCGAGGCTTTGAAGACAGGGAAACAGTGAGCTATCGATTTTTTTTATATTTCTCTTTTTTTATATATATTTAATTGTTTTAAAAGTATGTCTCTGTTTTCAAAAGCAACTCGTATCGCATACCGGTAACGCAACCTACACTTTGTTAGCATGCTACCGTTATTGTGGATGCAGAGATGATTTCATTCCTTGTGAAAGGCGTACAGCACTCACAAATTGTAATACGAATATTCGGAGTGCCCATATTATGCCTTCTTTGAATACAATAAAGAATATTTTCCTTTGTACTTATAACGACCTATTGTAAAACGCGATTATGTAGTGTTTTGTTTAACCTTAGCTGTAATAATATTATATATTCGGAGATTATGGTGAGATAGTAAATAAATTATTTATTTATGTATATTCAGTACCTATTTGATGTAAATTGTGAATTGAATGTAGATATCCACTAATTTTATAAATGTGAATGTTTTGTGATGATGTATGAATGGATGTTTGTTACTCTTTTACGCATAAACTACTGATTGGATTTTTATGAAACTTTATAGAATTATTGTTTATATATCAGAATAACATATATGCAAAACTTATAACGATATTGAGTTCATTGACCTAATATGAAGTAAGACGGAAAAAATCCTGCTATCTGAGAGACGGAAGATAGTTTTGAAATCTGTTGTTTCAAGAATTTTGTTTGTTACGTCTTAATTAAATAAAGAGGTATAATATCCTAATGTTAGTACTATGATATAAAATAAAAGGTTAAATGACTTTCCCTATCAAAGTAAAATAACGTCGCTGCGCCTGACAAGTTCCATTTGTGATTTTTGTATAGTTTTGGGATACAACGAAAAACGAATTATTGATTCACATACGGAGCTTTTCTTACGGGTCAAAACACATATGGATTTAGTTAAACTCGTGTCCAGTTCGAATATCACAAAAATGATTTTAGTAACACATAGAGAATAAAACGAAGATTATTTTTTGTGCAAAAACCAAAAATCAAAAAAAAAATCACATATGGAATTTGGCAGGCGCAACGACGATAAAATGTCTAGAGACCAGCACAGAAGTTATAGACACTAAATAGTGCGTTTCACCCCATACATCAGTTTGAGGGGCACTCACCGGGTAATCTACACTAATACATCAGTTAATATAGGCAAAAGGTTTTGCCAAAGTTATTTATCATAATATCGCACAACATACAAATAATGACCTCCCTCCCACAACACAAGCGAGGTGAATCAATCAATTCAAGGTCTGCTTCCCAGTAAAAGGTACGACCATTTTATACGCTTCTATGGCGAATTCTCGTATTGCTGGCATCGGAGGCCATGCTATACTGGTGACTACACACATATTAGATGATTAATACTGGTTCCAGCAAAATTGCATTTTGTTTTCTGTTTGCATATACCTATTATCAGGAAAAGTATCATTAATTTTCCCTTTTATATACAATGTTGTTCTTTAAATAAACTATCATTATAATGTTTTATGATAATGAAATCGGAATCACATCAGTGAAACCCCGAAGTAATTATTTCATTGATATGTATGACATGAATTTTTTATATTGCATTAAATCTGTTCAATCATAAATTCACCAATAAAAAAGTAATTTTACCAATAGTTTTTTACGTCAGTTAAATTTTATAGATGGGAAATGGTATTCAGCCCTCTCTCGTGATACTGGTATTATAATGTAAAATAGTCTAGGCTCTCGTCAGTCAGAACTCACGCTTTGACTACAGCATGAGTACAAAACAAAGCTTATGTGTTGATATCTGTGTCAGTTATTACGCGCAATAAATCCGTTATATGCATATGTAACTTTTGTGGAAAATTTGTCCCATCGCCACAGATTACAAGTAAACAGTAGTGATATTCCTAATATAATTGTTTTAGTCATAAACTTAGTAGAAGTTTGGACCAGTTTAGTTATGACACAGGTAGCTGGGACATCTATTTTGTTTGTTAAATAAAAATTTAAAAAGTTAGTTTCGTGGAAATCTACAGTTTTAAGTTTTTTAAATAGGTACTTATAACATGAGCTTGATCTTAATATACGAGAATGAAAAAAATTTCAACTTCATAGTATCATTTAGGAAATATAAGTAAAGAAGTAATAGAGACTATATGCTTAATAATAAAGTAACAGTAATTTTTGTAATTACATATGCTTCCCGTGAACTATGCATCTGTTGTTGGGTATAGGCCTATTTACTTTGCATATGCTATCGTTATGAATTTGCAAGGGCTCATTCGAATGATTTTACAATTAGATCGTTTTTAAATGTAATTTCAATAATTTTTCTATAGAAAGACATACATAATATAATTGCTTATGAATTTGAATTTTGAATGCTAAGGAATCATTACATTGATGTGATAAATGTCATTTAGTGACGTTAATTTAAAAAAAAAATCCCGAGTAACGTACGTAAGTTATATATATAAAGTCCTTGCGTAAGACATAATTAAGGAGAGATATAAGGAAAATACAACATAAGACTAGGCGGTATGGTCGAAATACTTTAGCCTGCCCGCATTTAACGCATTTTTAGTAAAAAAATCGAATGACAAGTGCTTTTAAAATCACAAAACACTCGTTAAAATATTTCAAGCTGTCAATGATCAGCCTACAGGCTTAAGAATGTCTGGGTCGTTGAGTTGTGGGAAGGGGGCAGATTTCAACTTTTTATCAGGGGTACTTCACCCGTTAACCTCTGAATATTTATACTAGGTCCAACCCTTCTCTCGTGAGACATAGACCTTTGCGTGCTGTAATCTGGTCTTGAAATAATGAATTAGTTTTGTAGACGCTTAATGTATTGGCTACTAGATGGCGGTAGCGATTGAACTGATTCT
Organism: Anthocharis cardamines; assembly: GCA_905404175.1. Lineage (NCBI taxonomy): Eukaryota > Metazoa > Arthropoda > Insecta > Lepidoptera > Pieridae > Anthocharis > Anthocharis cardamines. Next base: position 8,518,648 of record FR989964.1, read on the forward strand.
TTTTAAGAGAATTAATGTAAGTACCTGTAGTTTTTCCAATAAATCCTTTAAAAGAATTGTTTCTTTTTTGTAATAGAATCATGCGATCGTATCATATGAGGCAGATCTTAATTATGTGACTTAAAAATAATTTAAAACTCACGTTAAATAAAATAAAGGGGGGAAATCATTTTAAATGTTTTATAAAAGGTTATTTAGTTATAGGTGTAATGGTATAAAGGTATAAAATATTACAGGTATAAAGGATTTACAAATGAAGTTATATTTAAATATCTTATGATAATTTTGTCTATAAAAAAAAAAGTCTATGTAAAATCTGAAACGGAGAAAATACACAAATTTCCTTATGACGGGAGAATATACAACGAATCAATTGAATATTTTATTTCCTCAATAGGTAAACAAAATACATTTCAAAAATTCAATTACAAATATGTCAAATATGTACAACAAATACAATACATAATAAAATTAAATAATTGCGAACAAATCACAGCAAACAATCGCAGTCGTAAATAAATCTATCTACTGATATCATTTGAATTAAGAATCCAGGGTATATGAAAATTAGTGATGTGCCTGAAATCCGTATTCGTATTCGCGGATATTCGAGGGAGACGAAAGATCCGTATTCGTTTCTTTTTGGCGGATCTTTTAGAGATATGTATTAATTTTTAACGATCCGGCACATCACTAATGGAATAATCAAATACGTACGAGTAGCATCATTTCACAATATCTAACGCGTTAAATAGTGCTTCTGAACGTTATTTATACCGCACCTGGCGCCTTCTCACCTGTTGTTACCTTCTTGATTTAATTTATAACCTTATATGATAAGAATTTAATTGTGCGTCTACTAATGCGATAGTTATTTGTTTAGGCGCCATTCTATTAAGGCATGTTTTAAGAATATTATATTGGATATACTGAAATTAAATATAATTTTATTCAAATAAACTTGTAAAAGCTCCAGGACTCGGAACCGGTTAATTTTTATTTTCCAAAATACATGTTTGACTGAGATATCATGATATTAGTTTTAAAGAGTCATACACACTAAACGAACCACACTAATTTTTTTAGTAAATATAACTAAAAACAAAAGAATATTAACAAAAACCTATATTATTTCGGTTAAGCTCCCATAGTAAATTAACCGGTTTCCAAGCCCTAAAAAGCTCTTTTAATCGTTATTTTAAAGCTGCTATAGCTCTGCAAAGTACAGAGAACTGCCGTCAAGAAACTCGATAATCAATAACTTTATTCAACAACTAGCGAGCCGCCCCGGCTTCGCACGGGTACAACATAGATGTACTATACAAAAAAAATGTTTGCTATTGTTACTCACAGATATTGTAGCCTTCTATTGGTGAAAGAATGTTTAAAAACGGTTTAGTAGATTTTGAGTTAAATAGTAACAAACAAATATTGCCTCTTTATTATTTTAAAATAATAATAGTTAAGTATAGATTGAGAATAAACTTTTTGTTTTATTATCATTAAATCTAATATCGATAAATGCAATAACTATTTACAGTTTAGGCCAGTGGTCGGCAAAGTGCGGCTCCAGAGCTGCATGTGGCTCTTTGGTTCCTTAAGTGCGGCTAGGCACAAATATCCACGGAAGGCGCAATAATATTTTCATTTAAAAAAAAACTATTTTTTAAGTATGAATTTTAGTTTTATTTAGTGCAATAAAAGTTTACTGAATAAGCAGATTTGGCTCCCAATTTTTTTTCAAAATTGTTGTATTGTCATATTTGGCTCTCTGGATAATAAGTTTGCCGACCACTGGTTTAGGCAAAACATTATTCAATAGATCAATAATTTGATTTAGAATTAATGCAGCTTTAATTAAAATACATTTATAAATGACGGGAATGTGCAGCAAAAAGTACTACCTGAATTTTGAGGCCGTGACGTTGACCCATCATACCTTAGGGTAGCTGCAAACACGGTAATATTGTCTTTAATTCACGCGAGTATCAAAAATTTAAGTGGAAAAATATTTTAACGGATTAAAACAGCCAGCCACGTGACCATTACTAAATCTATTTATGTAGTAATAATCAAAAACATGTTTAGAAAAAGTAATTTCATTAAATTTAAATTTTTGTAAAAGTTATTTCATTTAAATGCAAACACGGTGTGTATAGCCAAGTGGCCAAGGAAGTCTTTGGCCCTGAGTGGTTACGTTACAAAGTCTTAGAACACAAGGATACCATTCGCATTTTAGTCTAAGACCCTGATTCCAAGGCGTGACTGAGGTTGTTATATATTTTTAATACCTAAAAAAAATTCTTAGTAAAAAATTGTCTCAAGAATAGAATTTGACTTGAGTTATGTCTTGGAATAAGGGCTTTAATTGAGCAAGACTATTAAACAGACACAGAAATGATGTAAAAATATTTATATATATATATGTTTTTTTTTTAAATTTTATATTTATCTTTTATTTATTTTTTTATAATAAGTTAGTTAAGTAAGGTAATATAGATACTAAAAGAGTCACAAGGGGGTGACTGAAAACCAGCGCTGTGTCTATCGGCTGAAGCTGAGTCACCGCTCTTGTGAACGGCCACATAGCTGTTGCTTAGTTTAATATGTTTTTTAGCTTTATTAGTTTGTCTTTTTGATATTATTTATAATAATATATTATGTGGAAGCCAAATAATCTTTCATTTCATTTCAAATGAGTCTCCTCTATGCCCTATTACGGAACAGGAAATTATTCTTAATTACTTCAAGTGATTCTGATCCTTTATACTTAATGGTATATATAAGTGAACGGGTTTTCGCATTGCTCTACTATCTAGTGTGCTTTGATGTTTTGATTAACAGATGGAAGTGTCAAAAAAAGTGACAAATTGTCTACATCAGTGCGTGTATGTGTTTTGTTTTCTGTTCTTGAAACCAGCTTCCAAATACTAAAAATCAGAGTCATATGATATTATGCTAGGTTCCTTTCCTTTTCGAGGCGGTACTTATTTATATTTGTTTAATTTTTATGTTTTTCTTACTAACGTATCATTTTGTTGAGAAATTTGGAATTGTTATTTAGTTCCTTAATTTTCAATAGCTAGTGTGTGCGGTGAACCTTACGAGGCTTATGCATAGCAGCGACAAAATTTAAGTTTCATCTGATTTTAAATTCAAATTCGACTCTAACATTAAAGTTATTATTAGAACGTGTCATGGGTTCGATCCCTATTGGAGACGTAGACAAACTGTTCACATCTGATCTGATAAATAATATCTATGTAATATGAACATTTTCTGTATTTATTTTATTTATTTAAAACATTTCGTGATTTGAAAGTTATCGCTGTGTTCATAGATTTATGTAAAATTCTAATCCAAGAATTATTAAATTATGGTTAGAAATTAAATAGAATTTAAAAAGTATCAATTATCTTACTGCCTCCAACTCAGTGTTAAGCGCTTTGGGTTTCAGGTCCTAGATTCGATTCCCGGGGAAACAATTGAAAATATTGTTTCGGTCGGGCAGGGCACAGAAGGTTGATCATCTACTTGCCTGTGAAGAAATATGATCAGTGAAACAGACACAGAAATGTGTCTACCCCATGCCCCACTAGGGGCTTTGGGAATTCACTACTTAATGAGTATCTCTGTCTGAAACTTGAAAGCCAAACTAATTTTCAAACAATTTATCACGTGCATTGTTTTTGCTAAACGGTCTCCGTGAGTCCGTTTAGTAAAAAAAGTTACGTTTGATCTCCATACAAAACTTTTTTGTTGTATGTTAAACATCAGAAATCGATTTTTTTAACCGTATCTACCACAGAACAGAAGAAGTAAGATATCTACAAAATCAATAGTAATCGATTTTCACATCTGACAATAATAAAAGGGACAGGCGAAATGTCTGCCCCATACTTTATAAGGGAACACTAGAAATCACAGTTAAACGGAGTTGAGTCCAGTTGAAGTTAAACCGAAGCTACTCATCAAAAAGTAATTACACTATAATAAATACTCGCGGGAGTTGCGCGGTAAGTTTTCTAGTTAGCACTTACTTGGTCGTGTTGGCAACACTTTACAAGAACTTTTCTATATTGTGTCATCGTAGAAACATCGTTCACCTGTTTTGACCACCTTTACATATAACTTAACTGGGGTCGTAACAAAATCTCTTATATCGGAATACTGAAATAATTAAAATTGAGGGCTTCTCAAAATGTATCTGTCCTTCATTTTATGTATGTCAATGAAAGGGACAACAATACTTTCAAATACATCTCAATGCTGACTAGTGTTTGAATAGGTAGTAGCCCCGAAGGCCAAGACGTAACTTAAGTCTAAATCTTTTCTTAACAGACAAACTGTCAAATAGATAAAAATGTTTGACAAGTCTCAAAGATACCTGAGTTATGACTTAGAAAACGGACCTTAGAGCAGCATTATTGTAACCTTATTTTTTGAGGGAACGTGATAGCCAGATAGCGTTGTCTCCGTCTATCATCAGACATTCCTGCAATTGCTTTCAGAGATGGCGCCTGTTATGATTCTTATTAAAGAAGTCGTATTGTATAACACCGCATTTATGATCCGTATTTGAAGATAGTTTTCAATATCAGATACCGACAAAAAAGTGTTAGGCATATTGATGACTGATACATTGTCGACATATATTTTTATAACATATATAACATAATATATCAATTACGTTAATCAGTTCTGTGGCGTCAAAGATGGGATAATCAATAAAATCGATTTTACACTAATAGGCTATAAGTAAGAAAAGTAGGGATTCTTGCATATACAGAGTATCTAGTATGCATACTACAACTTTATCTGATACTACAGTTTCAAGAGCCAAGATCACAAGAGACCTAGAGTAATGTTATTTTATATTATAGCTATCAAATTACCTAAGAAACTCTTTCAAACTCAGATAACCAAATAAGGATATTAATGTAAAGTAGCCCGTGAAGTAGCCCCTTCATAACTCATATTACAGGAAAGATTGCTTGTTTAAGGTTATGTTATATGATTTATTATCTTGCCAACTTCGGAGGGCGGCTGTTCTAGGACACATTTATCATCAACGATGTGAGAAAATAATAATAATAAGGCGGTGTTAATCGCTTACCATCAGGTATACCTGTGTGTAGATTTGCCTCCAATAATATTTTTATTTTTTTAAATAATAATACCTACGTGATAAGTATGTACTTAAAACTATTTTTCTTGTTGTAAAAATTAAAGTGATTAAAGTTGTGAGTTTAATTCAATTTTAAACTTAACCTCTGATTAATCTGAATTTCGGTATACCCATGTATTTATATGCGCGGCAGCGGCCGACGGGTGCCAGAACCGAATCCTACTCATTTCTCTCATTACTCATATACCACAAAAGTTTATCCAACTTAACTAATAGCTTACAACTTCATATTTATTGGGTTTAAGCACTGGATAAGTTATGATTATATAGCTTCACTTTAGTTTCCTTAAAATATGAAATCTCTAATATATAAAATTCTCGTGTCACAGTTTTCGTTGCCATACTCCTCCGAAACGGCTTGACCGATTTTGATGAAATTTTTTGTGCTTATCCGGTATCTATAGGAATCGGCCAACATCTATTTTTCATCCCCCTAAATGTTAGGGGTAGTCCACCCCTAAATTTTTTTTTTTAATTTTTGGACGATTTTTTTTGTTTTTATTTTTTTATAATATGGCATTAAAAAATACATACAACCCCTGCTTTTTTTGTCAAAAAATCTTGACCCATGCGAAGCCGGGGCGGGTCGCTAGTGTAATATAATATTTTAGTCAGATGAGGCGCAGTTGGTTTATTACTAACTTATCTGTATATATAATTTATTATATAATGATAATAATTAGAATAGAATAAAAAATATTCTATTGTAATAGAACCAGTTAGTAATTAACATTTGTCACATAGTACGTATTATTATTATTATTTTTTATTTGTTTATTTAAGGTCGCCTTATAACATCAAGGTCTTTGACGACCACATACAAATCAGCTACATATCAAAATTTTACGCAAAACAAAATTACATTTCTTACATAAATATGAACTATAGTTACTTATAACAATGTTATAAGTAACAGTTTCAACAAAAAAAACTAATAATAATTGAAGGAAAAAGTATAAGCTGGTCTAGCTCCTCTTAGCTAAACCAAATTATACATGTCTATAGCTTTAAGAAATTTTATTGTTTGTAGACATCCATCCTGATTAAGACAATCTTTTAAATTATTTGGTAATTTACAAAGCATTCTTTCACGCTGATATGATACACAATTAACTAATAGATGTGATATGGTTAAGTCCAGTGCACACGTATTATTTTTGTTTATGCGCCTTCCGTTCAAAATATCTGTTACGATTAAAAGACTATTACCGAGGTACGTGACATCTTGCACTCTTATTTTTATTCGTTTTGTACAATGGGGTTGCTAAAAAGGGGTTGCAATGTACTCGGAGTCCCAGACACCAGTATATATCGGTAGGTATTTAGAAGTCTATAATATTATAACAATTCAGACGAAGTAACCGGTATCCTAAGACGTTTTGCATCTTATTTTAGTTATGGCAACTCCTATAAAAGATTTCCAAGAGGTTAGTCAAGTCGAAACTTATTCTGACAACTATCAAAAAATGATTTGACAAAAACCTACTATTGTTTGTTACGCGAGTATCACATTATTATTTATCCCGACGTTTAGGGTGCTTTTCAGCAACCGTGGTCACGTTAGACTGAAAGGTGACAGTTGTCTGATTTGAAATATCACGAATATTAACGCCATCTATTCCTACGGAGTTGATATTTACTGTAATTTTATATATTGTGGCAATATTGACTAACAGCGTCCTCTTGTTTTTTAGTTTTCTTAGGGTTTTAGATTAAATAATAAATCGCGTTTTAATCTGTTATAAAGTATTTCATACTCGTATAAATGGTTTGAAAATGTTAAAAGTAGATTCAAGCCTGAGTTATTCATTGGCATATGCGCCTATAGAACTGCCTTGGTTATCGATACTCGATAGTAGTAGAGTTACTCTAGAGATAGTAACTTGTACTTTTCTGCATGACTGTTTAATTTTTCCTATCACACATCGATGATACCTCTGATGTAATGGAACACCTCAACTACGAGATAATGGAATTCACAAGGGTAAGGGTAATACGTATATTATGTTAAGTTTATAGGTTAAATGTATAAATATATTATTACTAGCCGTCCCCGCCCGCCCGCTTCGCTAGGCGAATTGTAAAGGATAGACGAGTATGAACTATCCACATAAATTTGAAAAAAAATGGTAAAGGGTTGATGGAATTCAAAAAATAAATAGCCTAAAACCTTCTACAATTAATTCCGCGTCGAATGGTCATGGTATCATGCCGATCGGTCCAGTAGTTTTCAAGTTTATCGATAACAAAGAAAAAAAAAGTTGCTTATATATATATAGATTTAAAGTGTGTGTTTAAAATGACATAGGATTAAGTTGAATATAAAATTAAGTTATAATAGTTAGTGTAGTTCGTTTAAGCATTCCTATCGCATTAGGCATATGTACCTGTAAAGGTAGGAATAGATTACAATAAATAAATAGATATATACAGAATGCCTCGTTCTTTTTGATAAAACGCGTTGTTTGCACTATATGCCCTTTACTTTACAACCACTGGTTCGTTCCTGAGACCACCCACATAATTGTGCTAGGAATGAAACCTGCGACCTTCCACTGTAAATATGTTATTTTAACCATTGTCCCGACCCCAGCAATCATTGTTCCGAGCCTATCAATTTTGTATGAGAACTTACGTTTTCTATGTTTTTTAAAAAGTGTAAAGCCGTGGTATGATCTTGCCAGGACCTGTATTAATCTATTCTCTCTCATTGCCCTATATTAATCTGAATTTGTTTATTTATCAATTCTTTTATATAACTTAAGACAAACAAATTTATTTTTATTTTACCTTGGCTTTTAATATCAACTTTTAATTAATTTTGGTATTGATTTTCATAATAATCCACGTGACAATAACACGTGGTCAACTGTTAAGTTTTTTGACACTCGAAGCTCCAGCAAACAATTTTTTTCAACTGCTGTGAAACAACAATGATTCTCTCATCACCACGTAATTAACACGACATTATCGGAATCCAAACAATAAAGTAATTACAAAAACTAAACTCTCTTTCGATAAACATAAAACTTACTTAACCAAACAGGGGAAACCTTAGCAAAACCTTACGGAGAAGGTGCTTAAATATAAACTTTATATATAATGGAACAGAGTTCAAAATTTATTGACAGGTATATAGACGATTGCCAGAAACACACAGGCCGATGCCACCAACACATGTTGGCGCAGAGTATCCAGTGTGATTGACCTACCTCGCCTCGCTGACGTCATACTGAGAATACGGCGCGTTTAATGTCTGCAAGTGAATGCTAAGGTCTCCCAACGTTGGTTTTAGTTATACGAGCCTGGGGGTACGAGAAGGGAATCAATGAACTCGGCTGAGTCGACCGACAAAAGGACGTTTCGCTTGGCAGGTAATTAACTTAATATCTATCCCTTTTTTAGGCTCGAGGAGTAGCAACTAAATCGTTTGATACATCACAAACGGTTTGGACAAGTGTTTAACTTTATAGCTTTGTCTTGGAACTTGATCAATGTTTGACGCCGATTATTATGAATACCGCGTGGATTCGTTGATAAGGTAACCCTATATCTTGTTTCTTTCTTATATTATGTTTTATTTAAGAGTACAAGTTCTTTAATAGTTCGAAATTTGAATTTGTTTTAATTATAATTATAGCCTAGAATTTAAAGATTTGCGAAAATGTACCTTTCGACTGATGCTTTGGTTTTATGAGACCCCATGGTTAAAAACACCCTTTGATGGGATGTAAGACTAATATGACTAAGAATTAATATTGAATAAGTACCTATTAGTAATATGTATAAATATCTAAGTATCATGAATTAACTAATATTGTCTTTTATTAACGCGAGTATCACACATTTAAATAAAATACTGTATACCGGATTAAGACGCTATTTATGATTTATATTTAGAAACTTCGGGATAAATAATTTAAACAATATCACTACATAGTATAAAACAAAGTCGCTTTCTCTGTCCCTTTGTATGCTTAAATCTTTGAAACTACGCAACGGATTTTGATGCGGTTTTTTTAAATAGATAGAGTGATTGAAGAGGAAGGTTTATATGTATAATAATAACAGTTTTTCTGTAGTGTATTTAGTATCAGCATTGCACCGGTGCGAAGCCGGGGCGGGTCGCTAGTAAATAATTAATCACGTTTTAATCCGGTATACAGTATTTTATTTAAATGAATTAACTAATTATTGAGAATCTTTATGTAAATACAGATAGATGTAATAAAATAAAAATGTATATTTGTCACGGATGAAAGCCTATGTGTTATTCTGTGGTATCTTCTCGCTCGGTACTAACATTAAATACATCCCAAAAGACCTTATCTCTAAAACCAAACATATCCTTTGTATTTTTTGTGAGATATTTTTTTCTTACTTGTTAACTTTGAATAAATATGTCAATTGTAACACAGAGAAATATCAAAACAAAGGAGCATCCTGTTTTATCCCAAGGGAATGCATCGGATCTATGGCTGGCCTTAATCCAGTTTATAGTGTGCTAAAATTCATAAAAATCATAGTAGTTTAGTTTAGGTGTGATTAGCTAACAAACATAAAACTACTCAAATGTATTACATATAATATAAATATTTAGTGTGAATTCACGAGCAGTAGTCTCGGATGTACCGATTTTCTGTAGTTTTGGCAATGTCATCATGTCATGAACCGTACTATATAGAAAATAGTGGGAAATATTAGATGAAGTGTATAATTTTAGATGAAACAGTAAACATATTTAAATAAAATAACCGTTTACCGATTTAAAACGCGTTTTATTATTTATCCCGACGTTTCGAGTGCTTTTCAGCACGCAGACCACGCAGTTTGAAAGGTGACAGCTGTCTGATTTGAATTTTCACAAAGTTGCCATATTTATCGCGTCTGCCGCGACCACGGATGCTGAAAAGCATCCGAAATGGCAAATTAATATAAATAATAAATCGTGTATAATCCGTTATAAAGTATTTTATTTAAATATGTGACACTCGCGTTAATAAAAGAAAATATTAAAGTTACCATACTAACGCCATCTGTTCTTACGGAGTTGATATTTACTGTAATTTTCTTTATTATGGCAATATTGACTAACGGTGTCTTGCTGCAGACGTCGAGATAAATAATGTAAATAATAAATAGCGTATTAATCCAACAGTAATTGAGTGAATAAGAGACAATAGGTATTACAATAAAAATAAGCAGATTTTTTAGATAACGACGAAGTATCATGAAGTCGATAGTCGGTAAGGCTGCAATTTTTCCAAGTTTCAATCTTTCCCCACGTCTTTATAGGTCAAATGCAGAAGGCTCTATGTAGAGCGATTTCTATTCTTTGTTTTTGTGGATATTGCGAAGGCTTGGATTGCATTGAGACTTTTGGAGGACTAAGTCAGTTTTATTATACAGTGAAATGTTATTATAATACTCGTAATTTTCATTAAATATCTAATAAAAAAATAGAGACAGAATGACAAAGTTTTTCCGGTAAAAGAAGGGCCAAAGAACACGTGCGCATTTTATACAATAAAATAGTTTTTAGATAATTTATTAATTTCGATTCGATTTTGGCTCTAGTTAAAATATTAATTTATTTAAGTATATTTATTTATATAATTATATAACCTATAGCGATATTATAAAATAATATTTGAAAGTGACACAGAAAAAAAAACATCAAAAATAATATTAAAAAATAACGACTGTTGAGATACTCCACAGCTGACATCCAAGGGTCAGAAGTGTATGCAGAATCTTGCATTTACAAACTATAGGTAGACCTGCATGGGGCTTGCCAACAAGAGAAAGTTAAGGTAATATTACTATAATCTATATATATAAAAGAGATTTCCACCTATATAGTCACTCATCACGATATCTCTGGAACCATAAGGCGTAGCGACTTGAAATATAGGTTATAGGTAGGAATATTCCTTTCGCCGAGTAGAGGTCAGCTAAGAACGGATTTTACGAAATTCAACCCACAAGGGGGGTTGCGGGGGCAATTGCTAGTATATTACTATCTCACGAAGTCCGTGACGTGACGTGAGTGACGGGCTCGTTGGCGCGTTTGGTAGAACACCTGCCGTGCGCATCGATGGGTCGTGGGTTCGAATCCCACCGGGAGCACATGCTTATAATTTTCTGTAAGCATGTTTTCCCCACGTCTGGTAACTTCGGGCATTAATCGGGTGGGAGGAATATCTAAATTCCGACCGGGTAACGAACCACCGTTCATAGATGGAAAAACCGTGAAGTGCATATTGCGCGTTTCGGTTTCAGTCTATGGATTTCCGAATGCTCGAAGTAAAAATTAGGTCGACAGCGCATCATTGACTGATGTCCTGTGGCTGAGGAATCACCTATCATCAAGTGAACCTCATGCTCGTCTGTCGATATCTGACAAAAAAAAAAAAAAAAAGTCCGTTTGGCTATGAATGTCAGGTGTTCACATACCTATAGCCCCTATAGGTACATATTTTTATAGTGCGTAATCTCGGAAGCGCACGCTACTAAAACTATGTATATACACTTACCTTGGAATTACCATTGTATATCCTAATATTATAAGCAAGGAGACATTATTTGATACGTTTGAATTTAACGCAATAGTCCTAAAAAAGCTCTACTGAATTTCTGTATCCACTGTACTGTATTTTTTATATCCGTATTCATTTTGGTCTATTAGAAGCATTAAAACCAAAAAATAATTAAATTTAACATATGTGATGTACTTACAACTAACTAGTCAGTAACCAAATATTTGTAATTATTCATTTAAAATAACGATAATTTATTATTTGTATGGATTCTTATCGAATTAATGACAGTAACGTACAAAATAACATTATGACAAGCTATTGCTAGTAGACTCGAAAATATATGATGTGTAGTCAGGGTTTCTACCTGCCCAAGTATCTGAGGTCAGTTCCGGTGCGAGTCTGTCCTCTATTGTCCATAAAACTATGCACAACCTCACCCTAGTTCGTTTTTGTATATGTTTTTATAACAAAATCACGCCTGTGTGATTCGCCCTTTCTTTGCTAACAAGGACAGTAACCTGTAGGTCTACACCAAAATCGAATGACACGAACGAAACGAAAGAACAACCAATTTCGTATTTTATTTTATTATGAAAACATTTTCAATTCTATTTACGATTATACTTATGATCATAGTAATGTCAAACGAAATACATAATGTTTAATTGCGAACGACGGATCGATCATCAGATTCGTAATAGGAAAATGTACGATCCGTCAGCTGAAACTTCGGTTTTTGTTTTGGATTACCAAGGCCTCCTGAGTCGAAAAAATTAGGTGCATATCAAAGTATAAACGCTAAAAAAATAGCGGCAGAAACGCATGTTTAAGAGATGAAAATGATATCGGAAAAATCGTTATTATTTTAACTTATAAACCAAAATATATATGGCACAAGTTTTAACTTTTATTAACGTATAGTTTAAGTTTCATCAAAATAGAATAAATAGTTTAGGAGAGCAAAGAGGACAAAAATATATATTTTTATTAATTATATAGATTTCCAAAATGCACAATCACTTTCATCAGCTTTTCCCTCTATGGTACATTTCGCAGAGGGTTTCGATAATACTCCATGACTAGAATTCAGACGGGGTAAAAAAAATATAGTTTTTTTGTAAGCGCTAGGACTATGGAATTAATGATTTAATTTTAAAAAAATATTACTCTAATAGAAACCTACTCCTTGACTAATATTACCTATATATTTTGAGACGCGCTTTTTGTTCGAAATCTCAATATTTGTAAAGATTCGAAAGAAAAGTCTGTTTTATCGTCGTGTGCTAATCAAATAAATTTACGTGATTGTAATATTTTAATAACTGTTTATATCAAGAAATAAAAACTCTTTAAAATATCCATTATATATCTGTGTTTTTCTAGATTTTGTAGGCGTTTGAGTGGGATTTCTCTCTATAACAAAATTAGCCGTAATAGGTATGAACCTACATATTTTACTTCATCATTGTTCACTTCACGTATCGAGACATAAATTTTCCAGTATATCAGTGTGGGAACCGGTTCCCGCTTTTATTTTGTGCCGAAAATTATACGCGCAAAAATGGCTTTCGAATACCTACATACTTCGACGTAGGTGAGTTTATTCTCTCAACAAGGTGAAAATAGGATAAAATCTCTAGCAAAAACATATTGAAATTATTAAAAACAATATCTTGTTGTATATTTTTATAGGTCTAGAGCAGAAGCTACTACCATGACCACATACATATACATAATATTGTCTTTTATTAACGCGAGTATCACACATTTAAATAAAATACTGTATACCGGATTAAAACGCGATTTATTATTTATATTGTTTAAATTATTTATCCCGACGTTAATAGATTATTTTTTAATTTAATTGAATTAAATATGGCAACTTTGTGACATTTCAAATATCAGACAACTGTCATCTTTCTGTCTTCCTGCGACCACGGTTGCTGTAAAGCATCCGAAACGTCGGGATAAATAATTTAAACAATATAAATAATAAATCGCGTTTTAATCCGGTATACAGTATTTTATTTAAACATACATATACATTTATTCATACAAAACATACGTACTAATATATAGAAAAGCCGTTTTCAGATTGTCTGTTTTGGCTTCAGTCTGCATCACGGATGTACCTCACAGCCTCTGCATCTATATGTGGCATAAAAATCTACATAATATACTTATTATATCTACATATATAATTTTAATGTATGTCACTGAATTCCTCTTCAACCACTTGACAGATTTTGATGATTTTTTTTGAATTTGAGGTGTTGAATTTAAATTCACAATCGAACTCGGTAGGTGGCGTCAACGTTCCGGCAAGACGTATGTATTTATTAAAAAAAAAAACTATAAATTAATATTATAATACGTACCCGTTTTAATTTGAACTACTATTCCTTGGGTAATATGCATTATATTTTCGCTCGGTGGATATTATACAATCATTAAGATATGTGAAAGGTGTCCCAAATACGGAATGACATTGAGTAATAGTATACTGACCTTTAAGAATACACGTCTGGCGGAAAATCCTACTTATTCTTTCTAATATAATATATATATATTTTAGGACACACATGAAACTTCCTTCAGCATTTTACGCTACAATTATTCTACTTTTTATCCATACTGAGACATCATGTCTCTAACACGGATCAAGTCCATGGCCTTTTTGTAACACAAAAGGGCTAGTCTTTATACAATACAGTCTAAATTGTCTTACTAGACGTGTCTTAATTCGAAATTCTCGAATTCTATTCGTGTCGATAATTCTTTTTTATAAAGGTTTATGTTTAATGGTTTGAAAGTGTGTTTAGGCCGTTCTATGAAATTTTGATTAAGGTGACATTAATTATAAAGCTAGACAACTTTAGGGCCAGTGTTTCTCTTATACATCTATATACAAATGAATGTGATCAAGTATATAAAACTCGCACTACAGCCTCAGTGGTATAGCGCTTGCTCAAATAGTGTTGGCATGAATATAAGATGAATTCTTATCAGTCTTGTTACCTGTCACTTGACACTGACATACAGGTAGACGTGTGAATGACAATTGACTATAATTTGGCGGCAATTAAAAGACAATCAAAGCAGAAAACGACCGCACTAACACCTGAGGGCGAGATGTTTTTAATTATCGAAAGCAAACATTCCGGAATCTGTTATGGGTCTTCATAAATGTAAATTGAAGGCGCATCCCGTTTAGTAGGCGCCTCCCTGTAGCCCCCTCCGCGTCTCCCCTCCCCACCCCCTCTCCCATAAAATGAGGCCGAGTCGGCGAACGCACAACTAACATAAAGGCTTTTGCTTGAACGTTACTATAGAATTTTTGTGTGAGTTAAATGACAAATTGTTTCGTTAATCTGTCAAATAGGTACACTGTGTCTAATTAATTTTAGACCTCTTGTATATTAAAGCTACGGTTCCGAAAAATATTGGTTTTTATGCTATGTTTAACGACAAAGGCAAGGCAACAAACTTGATGGAAGGAGATATTAGGTATCACAGCAGGTTTTAGTCACTGTCGATTAGTCACTTTAATTTTTACTTCGAAATTCAAATTATGCACTAACAAATAGATATATTTCCGATATAACAAATAGTCTTTTCAGATCTCTAACCAAATCTATACATATTGAGACACATATTGAGATTGCAACATGGCCAACACACACGAATAAACAAAAAAAAAACACACAAACAAACGCTCTTTTATACTATTGGTAAATATGTGGATTTAGACATAGACATAGACATAACATTTATTACTAACGAAACACACACACAGAAACACACAGACTAATAATAATAATAATAAAAAAGAAAAATAACAAAAAACAAAAAAAAATATGGAAAAAAGGGAACAAGGTACATTTTAAGTGTGTAGTGTGTGTGTGTTGTGGTTGTAATTGGCCCTGGCTCAGCATTATGCTCTCGTTCATTCAGATTTCATCTCGTTATACATAGAAACACTGACAAAAAACCTTTTATCACTATAAACACATACTCTTTTTATCGAACAAATTTCCCCTACATTTCCTTTGAGCCGTTATCAGTACGGAATACCAATGCGCCATGTACTAATAAAATATTTACATCAGACAAAGGAGTGGGCATTAATATGAGACGATTTACCCAAGGCTTGATGGTTATTCGCCTTTTATTGCTTTGATATAAATGTTATTAATACAATATATTCATAATAAGCATCTGATTAAACATATTAAACTCTGAACAACCACTTATATGAAAAACTTAACTGACCATTCCACCACTGAGGTATAGAAGAGTTTATACATCATTATTGCAATTATAATTGAATAAAAGTTATACTTTGACGGGTTCGTTGGAGCGCACCGATGGGTCGCTGCTTCGAATCCCGCCGCAATTTTTTATAAGCATGTAACTTCGGGCATCAAACGAGTGATTTCAATGTCGAATTTCCGAACGAACCACCGCTCACGGAAAAACCGTGAAATGCACATTTCGCGTTTCGGTCTCAGTCTATGGATTACCAAAGAATTGAAAAAAAAGTTGGTCGACAGTGCATCATTGACTATTGTTCTGAGGCTGAGGTATCACCTACCATCAAGAGAACCTCATGCTCGTCTGTCGATATCTAACATAAAAAAAACATACCTATGTCAGTTCCAGTCAGATTGCGAGGTCTATTCAGGAGAGAGAGAGAGAGAGGATATATCTAATGCAAAATAAGCATTTACTGTGATTCCCTGCATCGATTACATCCTATAAGCATATTGTAGAGACAGAAAGAAATACACATAAGACTCAACCCGAAATTATATTCGAATATTGCATAAAATGTAACTGTGTTCATTGACCTTCAAGAATGTTGAGGCAAAAAACTAGTTCTAGCGGTTCTATGCGAAATTGGGCAAAAATAACGTCAATTATTTTTTAAAAACTTATTATTTTAACAGCACGTTTGCCGCAGTATTTTAAGTAATAGACTTTACGCCTTCTTAAAATTTATAGGGAAAAATACGTTTTTATAATAAAATGCCTGAAAACTTATATCGATTTCCTTTGTCTAAATTTTAGGTAGCAGTTTAAAAATCTATTGTATTATGCCTATTACACAGTTAATGTACATATATACAAAAACATAGAGCTGAGCGGGACAGTTCCGTTATTATTATACAAATATCCCTGCAGCTCCCTTTCACCATCGGACGGCCAGACACAGAGTGGGATTTCACCCTTATATGGTGGATGGTACGCCTCCTCCTTTATCCTCCGAACCGCCAAGGAATGGAACTCTCTCCATGGGTATGTCTTTCCCGATTCTTACAATCTTGACGTCTTCAAAGCCAGAGTGAATAGGCTTCTTCTAAGTAAGCATGCCCCCATTTAGATCGTATCCGCGCTTACCATCAGGCAGGATTGCGGTCAAATGCTTACTTATTCTTCATAAAAAAAATAAAAAATTATGTAGTCAATTTTGTATGCAATATAAATTGCAATATACATTTTTAAAAAAGTTACTACTAAATTTTTTGCCTCTTCTTCTTCGTAGAAGCAACATTCCGAACCTGTGGTAGCTAAATGACGATTCGAAAATACTTGTAACAGTTACTTGAATAAAATTATATTTGAATCGAATTCGATGCTGCACTGACAATTTTTCGTGTGTGATATTTTGTTTTGGAACTGATGCTTGTATCCATTATTTATGTTCACTTGATGATAGGTGATACCTTAGTCACAGAACATCAGTCAACGATGCGCTGTCGACCTATTTTTTACATGGAGCATTCGGAAATCCATTCAGTTACCCGGTTAAACGTTACCCGGTCGGAATTTCGATATTCCTTCCACCCGATCAATGCCCGAAGTTACCAAACGTGGGGAAAACATGCTCACAGAAAACTATAAACATGTTGTCCCGGTGGGATTCAAACCCACGACCCATCGATGCACACGGCAGGTGTTCTACCAAACGCGCCAACGAGCCCGTCAAAATGTATGTTATGTATGTTTTTATGCTACTTAGTAAGTGCCTTTGATGATGGGTATGCAAGAGTGACCTTAAAGAAATATCTCATTTTGTCATCAACAAATTAACAATCCATTTTTACTTACATTTTATATTATTATTGTGTCATAAGTTCTGCATACTAATCTGAAATACATCACTATCTATATCTTCAGAGTTTTTAATATCCTATATATGTTAAGGCTTGATATTGACTTAACGGTAAATGTCGGTTTCTTTCTTTCCGCGCCACTATACCTTAAGAAAAGACGTGACGGCAATAGAACTCGCTACTTAACCACTGCACCAACGCAACCGTCTCTAAAGTTGTTTAACTGAAAGATAAACTCTGTTTGAAGGGTATTTTTACATACATCAGCTAAAATGCAATATATATAGATAGCAAGTAAGAACTGTAGACAAACTAAAAGGTATTCTATATTTAGAATGTTGAGCAAATGGGTTGTCATCTAATGGAAAGTGATTACCGCACCCCATGAGCAGATGTCGTTAGTGTGTTATCGGACTTTAAAGAAGCAATACGCTTTTTCTTGAAGGTCCCTAAGTCATATCGGTTCGGAAAGCACACATAAATCTTCTATATACGTATATAAAACAAAGTCGTGTGAGTTATACGATTTATAACTCAATAAAGGCTGCACTGATTTTAATGATATCGTATTTGTTGTATTCGTCTATGAACCGAATAACCATTGAAATATCGGAAAAATTCAGGAATAAAAAAACAAGCAATAAATAAGCATTGATGAAAGTAGAAGAAGCGAAAGTGATATGTAAGGATCGGAGCATATGGAATTTCGTGATCTCTGCCTACCCCAATGGGAAAGAGGCATGATGTATATGTATGTATGTATGTATAAAAAACAGAACCTTAATTTTAAAATAAATTAAGTTTCGGAACTCCGCCATGTTTTTCTATTGACAGCAAGCACGCAAGCTTATAGCTTATTTGTAAAATTGATGTCTGCTTATAGAAGTGGGGAAATGACATAATATTCAAATTTAGTAATATTTATTTTTTTATTTTAGAAGACAACATTCTGACAGAACAGTCTGTCAGGTCCTGTAATAAACTGTCTCACGCTTTGATTTTAATATTGTAAATTGCGGACCCGACAGACGTTGTCCTGCCAGAATGAATTGAATCCAATTCAAAAATAAAACAATTTTTTTAGATTTGAATATGCTATTTTCCCACTTCAAATAAGTATATAGATTTGCAGTGGACATCAAATATTACAAATAAACTATAAGCGTGATTGACGTGAGCTGTCAATTTTGGAAGATGACGGAGTTCCGAACCTAATTTATTTTAAATTCGTGAATATATTTTTCTGATATTTTTCCGATATTTTAATAGTTAATCTGTTATTCGGTATCAGTGGGGTGCCTAGGGTTTGAATGCAGGGCAAGCCCAAAAACTGGACTCCTAAAAAATTGTACAATTTTTTATATTTTATCTTACCTTTTTTGTGGTGAACCCCCCCATCCTTGTTGTATTAATAAACGATTTTAATAAAACACACAGAAGGTATTACTACTAGACAAAAAATTACACATTTAAGCTCTATTTCAATTTATGATTGAAATAGTGAATGAGGCTACTGAATGAATTATGTTATTTAGAATTTTATTTGATAAATAACTAGGTGCCGATTTGCCACTTTGTTGATGTTGCATATTATGTTGTTCTAAAACAATGTCATACTTTGAAAGTAATGAAACCAATTCCGAAAAATTACCCCTGTTAAATGAATTTTTACATACATCGTGGCCTCTAAATAACAATTGTTGTTGAGCTAGCTAACCTTCGAAAAATAATGCGATTATGGTCAACATGGGAGTTATGATTAGTAATTTCAATTAATAGCTGACGATATAAAGATTATGCTGAGATAATGAAGTTTCAATTCGTTTTTTACCAAAATTACAAAAATAAATTACAGAATTCAAATGTTTTTGAGAATTCTGATGTTTTTTAAAGCTCCAGATAAATTAATTAAAACGTAATAACCAGATGTATTCAAAACGTTTTTGTCATAAGAAAAAAATATGCAACACCAACAATATAGTTTATTTGTATCTGAACAACCAACAATCCATTTATTATTATAAACTGACCTGAAATTCCTTTTATGACCTTTAATCGTTTGTGAAATACACAAGTTGGGCGTTGGTTTTGACGAAGTAAGTAGCTTTAATATTTGTTGAAATGTTAAAGATTTTACTTTATCTTGCTGCTTTAAAACTTGCACACACATCAAATCCTCACACGGAACACATTCCACTACGTTATTACTCATAATAAATAATAATAAAAACAAAACAAAACTAAAATGCACCGCGTACGTTATCACTCACTCAACTAAAGCAAAAAACAATCATAACAAACTTGAAATAACACTCAACTCTTTCAATTTGGCACTAACTTCACACCGAAAGCCTGGGTTACGTTCTCCATACAATCGCTAGATTTGTTTATATAATTTTATAGCTTTTTATCTTGAGTTTTGTATGAAAAATTTGTCAGAAAGGCATTCCAATCCACAACCCAATATGCCAGAAAGAGAAAGAAAACGACCGAACACGACGACGCGACGAGTTGAAGCGAAACGTTTCCGCTTGAGCTCGTCGCAATTCGCAAGATATCTAGTATCGCGTGATGCATAATATTTAATATTGTGGGAGTCGATTCAACGCTTCTCGTAAGATGGCGCAAATATAAATATAATTTCGATATAGTTGTGCATAAAATTATTAATTCAAATATTTTTTTGTTTCAATTGATATGTTATATAATTACGATAAGGGCATTCTTTTTTTCTTTCAATTGTTGAATTAATAGGGCAAGCCGGGCTTTTGGGCTTGTATGGTAGGCCCGCCACTGTTCGGTATATAAACGAATCCAACAAATAAGATACCATAAAAATCAGTTCAACTGTTCTTAAGTTTAATGGTAATTGGTATAACATATTTTATATTATACGAACAGGCGACAAATTGACAAGGAAATTATGACCGAAACTATACGACGACTTACTTAACTGGGGTTGTTTATAGAGTTTTTTTTTTTTTTTTTTTTTTTTTTTTTTTTATATCAGAGCGGACAACAGAGCAGGTGGGTTACCTGATGGTAAGTAATCACCACCGCCCATGGACATCCGTGACTCAAGGGTCTTAGATGCGTTGTCGGCCTTTTAAAAATTTATAGGCTCGTTTTTTAAAAGTAACGAGGTCGTAATCGGATGGAAACACTGATGCTGGTAGTTCATTCCACAGTTTAGTTGTACGTGGAATGAAGTTGCGCGTGAACCGTATCGTGCTCGACTTCCATTCATCGAGGTGATGAAGGTGATACAACTGTTTGTGACGGGTAGTGCGATGATGGAAGTCGGCAGCTGGGATGATGTCAAATACTTCGTTAGAACACTCCCCGTTGTAGATGCGGTAAAAAACGCTCAGGGATGAGACGTCTCTCCTAAGAGCTAATGGATCAAGCCGTTCGGTAAGGTCTCGGTCACCAACGATTCGAGATGCCCTTTTTTGTATGCGGTCAAACGGAGACAATTGGTACTGGGGCGCTCCAGCCCAAAGGTGGGAACAATATTCCATATGTGGCCGTACTTGCGCTTTATATAGCTGCAACCGGTGGGCCGGTGTGAAATATTGTCTCGCCTTGTTGAGCACTCCGAGCTTTTTTGAGGCCAATTGGGCCTTAGCGTCCAGATGACCGCGAAATTGGACATCACTCGAGATGTTGAGACCGAGGATTCCGATACAGGGCTTGGTATTTAAAGGAGTATTCTGAAATGTAGGTGTAGCGCCGAATGGGTCCTTTTTTGTGGAGAAAGCACAGACTTGCGTTTTGGAGGGGTTGAAGTGGACAAGATTTTGTCGGCCCCACGTCGAAACTTTCTCAAGGCACAATTCAATTTCCGACACAAGTTTTAGACGGCACTTATTAGTTTCGTCCCCGGTCATTCTTGCACGGCCGGAATAAAGGGCATCACCAGTACTGTCATCTGCATAACAATGAATGCCACCGATTCCTAGCATGTCATTGATATGCAGAAGAAACAGTGTAGGCGAAAGCACACAGCCCTGGGGAACGCCAGCATTCACAGTGAGAGAGTTTGAGCAGAATCCGTCGACTACAACTTTGATACTCCTCTCAGACAGGAAGCTAGAAACCCAAGTGCAGAAACGTTCAGAGAGTCCATAGGATGGTAGCTTCGAAAGAAGGCCCCTGTGCCACACACGATCGAAGGCTTTGGCTACATCTAAACTGACTGCCAAGGCCTCTCCCTTGCTTTCAACAGCTTGCGCCCAACGATGGGTCAAGTAAACTAAAAGATCACCAGCTGAACGACCATGACGAAAGCCATACTGACGATCATTGATCAACTGGTGATCCTCTAGGTACTTTAAGAGCTGTTTATTTATGATACTTTCCATCACTTTAGAAAGCAGGGAGGTTATGGCAATTGGCCTGTAGTTAGAGGGTTCAGAGCGTTCGCCTTTTTTTGGAATCGGGTGCACAATAGCGGTTTTCCAGGAAGCTGGGACGATACCAGTAGAGTATGAGTGGTTGTACAGGCGCGCGAGGACCGGTGCTATCTCGGGTGCACACGTTTTTAGGACAATGGCAGGAATACCATCAGGCCCACTGGACTTGTGTGTATCGAGGGAAAAAAGTGCCTTTCGAACGGAGTCATGTGAGAACTTCACGTCAGGCATAGAGGATTCACACCGCGAGATGGAAGGCGGGGTGTTCCCCTCATCGTCCAAGGTTGAATTTTCTGCAAAGAGATTGCATAAAATATTGGCTTTCTCTTCAGAAGAGTGTGCAAGAGAGCCATCTTCTTTGCGAAGAGGTGGAAAAGATGATCGACAAAAGTTTCCTTGGATAGCCTTAGCCAGAGACCAAAAGGCGCGAGATCCAGAAGGAAACTGCGTTAGCCTATGTCCAATCATACCAATAAAGTCATTTTTTGCCGCTAATATTTCCTTCTTGTAGGATCTGTAAGGAGGAGTTACTGTAAGTCCTTTAAATCAGAACCTGTTTGCGGCTTTGAGATAAAAAAATAGCCTAGATTTTAATCAGGCCTACCGCTTGACTCTATTATAGAGTTTGAAAACCATCAATTTTAATTAGAACGACTACGAGCTTTGAAAGCGCGTTTTAAACACATACATGTTATAATAAGTTATAACATGTAATATAGTTGCAAACACTTGTAAAATAGTTAGTGTTCTACAAAATATGTTTCTTCCTCATCTGCACTAATATTATAAAGAGAAAAGATTTGTAATTTTTGTTTGTAACGTATAAACTTAAAAACTACTGGACTGATTTTAAAAATTCTTTCACCAATAGGAAGCTACATTACCAGCGAGTAACTTATTTTTTGTGTATAGCGCAATGTATATGTTACACCCGTGTGAAACCAGGATGTGTTGCTAGTAATAAATAAAGAAGGTAGATGTTCAATTGAAATATTTTATTATGATTTTGTTTCCTCGGGATTCAAATCCGGGACCTCCGGTACTAAACACACATATCACTAGACCACGGAGGCTCTTATCAAAATGCTTATTAATTTATAACTAGAAGATGACCGCGGCATCGCTTACATAAATTTACATCATTGTAAAATGACCAATCGCTAGTGCCTTAATGCAAATAAGTAAAACCAAAATATTCCTAAATTTCTTCCTATTTTTTTATTCCTTTAAAAAATAACACAATAATTAAGTACAGTCACAATAACTATATAATAGAACTTATACATTAAAATAATAGAAGTAAAATAAATCGAAATACAATATTAATAACCAGTGTAAGTATATAAGTATATTATATTCAATTCAATTCAAAATAATTTATTCATTTAGGTAACACAATGTAGGTTTTTTTTTATGTCAGATATCGACGGACGAGCATGAGGTTCACTTGATGGTAGGTTACCTAATTCGGGGTCGACCTAATTTTTACTTCGAGCATTCGGAAATCCATAGACTGAAACCGAAACGCGCAATGTGCACTTCACGGCTTTTCCATCTATGAACGGTGGTTCGTTACCCGGTCGGAATTTAGATATTCCTCCCACCCGATCAATGCCCGAAGTTACCAGACGTGGGGAAAACATGCTTACAGAAAATTATAAGCATGTGCTCCCGGTGGGATTCGAACCCACGACCCATCGATGCGCACGGCATCTACCGAACGCGCCAAAGAGCCCGTCAAAAAAATATATATATAGGTACACTTATGAACGTCAATAAAAAAAATTATATATAGTCCATACAACATTTATCGGGGAGTCTAGATGTGTTTCTTGAATCCAAATTTAAATGTATTTGACTTTCTCCGACGAACTGTACTTTAAAATGACAATTTTGTATTAGAATTGTTCACATTATAAATGCTTGATTCAGGTTATTGCGAAATACACCTTGATAGCATAATTCCGTCTCCTAATATAATTGATCATTTGGCATCTGGTGGTTCAGTGGCGCACCTGCAAGAGATCCGGATTCAATATCCGGTTAGGACAAATATACGTTCCGGCCGGGAGATTTACTTTTTATTTTATTCGCTTCGCTCGGTCTCATTTTTATTTTGCCGTTTTAATCAAGGCGCCCGCCTTTTTTGACTCTCAACCTACTGCCCACTTCACGATATTATAGCTTTTATTACATATATGCTGGTGTGCCTAGATATAATATTAAAGTATTCTTAGTAACATTTTCTGTTGAGTTGGTTACCGTAAAGTATAAAAATTATTTATTAAAGTATTAAGAATTTTTAATAGTTTTGTAGTCCATACTTTTTATATTATCGACAAAATTTTTGGCAATTTTTTTTAAATAAATTCGATCATGAAAAATTATGTAGAGTTGGGAATGCGTTTGTAATTATGTAGAGACATTAACATTTACATAGAGTCACATAAATTGTATTAAAATTGAATAAATGTGAAATGTGTCTATGTAGTACATAGTATGTACAAGAAATGTATGTTGAATATGAATAATTCTGATTCATTTTAGCTATCAATATAAGTGTGGGTTGGCAAAAAATCCTGTAATCCCTAAAGCTTAAACAGTAATGATCTTAATTGGTAAACAAAGCCTATATTTTTGTATCAAGGGATGGAGGCTGCCGCCTGCCAGTCAGTTGGCACGGGTCTGAGCAGGTAGGAACAAATAATTAATGCCCCCCAGCTTCGACTGCGGTTTGGACGGTTAGGCACACGCCATGATATCAGATTTAACGCGTATAAGATTACGCCGCGCTATTAGTCGAGATTCTCAGATTTTTGGAATTTGCTTTTGAAATCTGTTTCAACATGATCATCTACTGTGGTTATCTTGTGTTTTGATTGAATATCAAGCACAACGTTTTAACCACAGAGTTTAAGGTAAGTAGAATGCACACAACACACAGGTACATGTTTTAATATCAAATTTAATCGGATTTTGATTTTTTTAGACAACATTCTGGACATTCACTTGCTCATTAACATACATCTTCTATAATTAAACATATAAAGAGAAAATATTTGTTTGTTTGTTACGATTTAACTCAAAAGCTCCTGGACCGTGAATGAAGCTGAAGCTACATTAATAGCTAGTAACATAGGCTATTTTTTGTGTACATCAACACTGCACACGTGCGAGTCTGTGGCGTGTTACTAGATACATAGTAATATGATTATTATTTACGAATTTATCAATGAATTCCTACTTATCCAACGGACATTTTGATATTTATTTTATGTGTTTCAGTGAATCCCTTTATGGTATAGACTTGACTAGACATTCTCATTAATTGGATTGGTGGCGCTGCGATTGGTTTTTCTTTTGGAAGCCAATGTTCGGACAACTCTATCGTCTGTCGGCGCGGCTAGTATCTTGTAAATTATTGACTGTGTGTATCAGAATGGAATTTATAAACGGAAATAAATTTAAAAAGGATTCCCAAAAAATATTATGTCAATAAATACTCATTTTCAGATTTCAATTTGTTATTAGTGACAATCTTCATTTCATTTTAAAAATAGAATCAAAGCTGACTTTTAAACATGTGATATTTATATTTTCACAGTATGAAAAGACTAAAATCTTACTGAATTCGGAGGGTCATGAAAGCGGAATAAACAAGCTTGCGAATATAATATTGATGAAGACTATGCATAATCCTGGCAAAGATGACATCTAAAACTTAAATTCATGTCACGTTTTACAATGAATTTTTATATGTTGTTACTTTGTTTGTTTTCATTAACTACAAAATACAACAATCATGTTATTGATAAATATCGAATTTCAAACCACAACGTGTAAAATGAAAATAATAAAGCGGCAACATTCTGTATTAGTAGCGATATTGATCAGCTGTGGCTTGGCTCTATCACGCACAGTTATTTGGACAAATTCCCTTGATAGTACAGTCTACTTATAATATTATACCAAAGCTACTATGACGTTAACTTCAAACAGATATTCAGCTTAGAAGGAATGCCAAGCTCTCCTGTGTTTAGGATGCTGTGGCTATTGTAATTACTGGGTGAGTGAGACAGTGAGGTGGAATAACTGAAGTTTTGAGGTCAGACTGGAACACGGTGTATCGATTTAATAATTTTGATTAATCATGACGCCAAGGAGCACAATTGTTTTACACTAATCAACTGATTAAAATCTCACAGGACACTAAACAACGCCCTAGGTGTGATATTATAAGCTTATGAACAGATGAAAGGTCATTTGTCGTATACATTTAAAAAAAAATACACCTCAGCTTTTTACCACATACCTACCAATAAGCTAGACTACGATGCTCATCTCATCGTATATAAATATGTATTTCTAAAAGGACCACCGTTCATAAATGGTAAAACGTGAAGTGCATATTGTGTGTTTCGGTCTATGACTTTCTGAATGTTCGAAGTAAAATCAAGTCTACAGCGCATCATTGACTGACATACTATAGTCGAGAACCTACCACCAATTGGAAGTCAATATAATACAATGATATTAAAAACCAACAGCATAATAAAATTAGCCAAAATATTAAGTACGGTAGAGTTGACATGCGATATTTCCTCGCGTCGAATAAATTGGGGTTTGCATTGATGCGCCATAGAGAGGGTTGTATTG
The DNA here is from genome assembly GCA_905404175.1 of Anthocharis cardamines. Classification (NCBI taxonomy): domain Eukaryota; kingdom Metazoa; phylum Arthropoda; class Insecta; order Lepidoptera; family Pieridae; genus Anthocharis; species Anthocharis cardamines. Next base: position 8,545,565 of record FR989964.1, read on the forward strand.
TACAATGGTATGAAATTTGAGGGTCACGCCCTTCGCTTGTGCACTTACAATCCGCATTAAGTGTGAGATAAATACAAATGATTTCAAGTCATTTCCAATGCGCTTAAACTATGCTAGATTGCTTGTATATGTTTGGTAAAACCTTTACGTTACTTACGTTCGGAGTTATCATTAATTTCGTAAATCTTACTATGAAAACCAAATGATGAACCTAGCAAATCACAGGATTGACATATTTTTATCGTTTTTCAAATTTCAATCTGCCATATTGGATCCGCCATCTTGAATTTTGGAAATTTGATAAGACATTCATCCAAGGTATATCCATTTTCATCATATTTGCACTATTTCGCGAATTTTTATCCGCCATTTTTAATTTGGAAATTTGTCATGAGCGACCCCAAAAACCCCCAAGTAATGAATTTCAAACCGATTGGACTGAAGGAAAAATGATAAAGGGTTAATGAAGAGGTGGTAATTGACTGTAAGCTCACCTGGTATACGTGGTTATAGGTGACTAAGGCCCAGTAATACCAGTAGGTAATAACAGGAGTCGTGTTACTGGTCTTTGAGATATGAGAATAATAACGCTTTGGAGTGTCCAAGTTTTTTGAATTTTTTGAACAAATACAAAGATGATGGATTATGAAATGGAGTCCTTACTGTGATTGGATAGTAAATGAGTCGTGTGGTGTTAGTAATGTATGTACGCAAGAAGTTATGGATATTATGCCAGTTTTAAAAGAATTAAAATAGGACAGAAAATTAAGTTTGAACTTCGGTATTAATTAGCATGTGTGGTACTTGTTTTACGTTTCAATAGGTCACGGGATCGAATCCGGGTTGTCATGTTTATAATTTTTGTAAACATGTTTGTCTGGGCACTTCGATATTTATATGAATGGAGGAATATTGAAATTCCGTTTGAATGACGAACCACGATTCGTAGGTGAAGTGCAGAATTTTGTTTGAATTTTCGCATATTCAAACTATTCCATTAAAAAATCAAAACATATAAAACTATATTAAACATAAAAGTAGGTACTTTTATGGAACGAGACCACTCAACTTGTAGTACACTACGTTAGAACGATACAGCGCGGATTTTCAGTGGTCCCCATGACAGAAAACATGTAGTATATGTATAATTTGCAGTGGCAGGACCGCCATACAAGCCCAAAAGCCCGGCTTGCCCTATAATGTAACCATAAAAAAAGTCCTTAACGTAATAATTATATAATTCGTATATAACTTATATGATTACGTAATTATTTGAATTATAAACACGTATTACGTTAAAGTCGGCAAGCTGGGCTTTTGGGCTTGTATGGTGGTCCCACCACTGATAATATGTATATATTATTTCTGTTATTTAATCCAATAAAGTGTAAATAAATAAATAACTGATGATTAATATCACAAAAAAGCTTTACCTAAATTTTAATTCGTGGAACTTCATCCATGCAGGCGATATCTCGAAAAAAGTAGAGCTAAAGAATTAGTTCTATTTTTTTTTATTGTTTATTCATAAATAGTTTAACAAAATACTATAAATATTAACGCTAGTGTAATAAGTGTATCGTATACACGCGTCGCGTCACCCGTCGCAAGGTTGCTGTTTGAGGTCGAGCGAGCTTTCATGCCCTAAATATTGTATTGCTATATTATATAACAATTTACAATAGCTTCACCACTATGAGTAACCTAAAGAAGTTTTTCAGCAATTCTAATAAATCATGATTCATTACTATATTTTTTTGAAAAACTTATTATTTTTTTTTAATACCACGAATATAGTACCTACTGCGCTGTGTTGATTTTAGCCTATTAGTATGAATATTAGTACATAACACAGTTTCACGTGAAAATAATTCCGAAAAACGTTCATGCAAAAAAAGATAGAACTTCCACGAACTCGACAATTTTGCTAAGAAGTATGACGGAAAGTTGTCTTTATAAAACTTGTTCTATTTAGTTCTTATTATTAATATGCAGACAAAAAAAATACTTACCAGTAGCGGGACCACCATACAAGCCCAAATGCCTGTTTTTCTTTATTAATGCTTTGAAAAGAAAAATAATAATTTCATTAGTCATGTATAACTTATACGATTACATAATTATATATTATTTACATAATTATTATATACATAGTCACGTATTATATTAAAATCGGCAAGACGGGCTTTTGGGCTTGGTAGTCCCGCCAGTGTACCTTACCAGTAAAATTAGAAAACAAGAGTGCTTTACAAACAGATCAAAATTAACTCTGTTAATTTAAAATTGGATAAATAAACTTCTGTTATTTTAAAATTGGATAAATGTTGTCTTGTTTTACTTAAACTACGCAAATGATAGTTGTTTTCATCAAAATTTTAAAATAAAAAAATCCCAGATGTTTATTGTAAATGTTTAAATTATATAAAAAATAGAGGATTAATATTAACTTTATTATATAATAATATTATTTCGACTTGTTTTGTAACAAGTCGAAAATAATATTCTTCGTTCATAAACAGTTAACATCTTGTAAGCCGCTTAAATGAACGATTACATTGATTACTAGTATATTAATTAATATTATTATTGTTTTCTTATGTAGCCAAGTTCACATTTCAAGGATCGTCATGCTCGCTTAAATGTCATTGCTTGTGGCGGCGTCCATGCGTCGGGTTGTCTCTCTCCCTAAAATATGGCGAGGGGGTCGATGGCTGGCCATGCGTCATACTCGTGAACGGGTGCTACTTGTGGTGACTGGTCGAACTTGAATTCGTGTATGCGGTGATATTAGTTATTTCGTCTATGTATTTGCGTGTTGTTCCCACGAGAATGTAAGTGAGTGCTCCTATTTCACCATACATTCTGCTGATAGAGGACAAATCTTTGTTTTTATTTATTTTTATTTTTTCGTTTATATATATATTTTTCGATTATTATAGTTAATTACTTAAAGATGTCCTGTGGAACATGGTGTAATGGTTGCAGCTCCTTACAAAACATTTGTAAAACAAAAACTTGGCGATTAAAAAAGAGTGGCGGCGAGTTTCTTGCCAGTTCTTCTCGTCCGTTCTACGCCCTTGATTTGAGAACTGGCAGTAAATGTAAAACTAGAAGCATTTAATATGTATTTTTTATTGACGTTCATAAGTGTACATTGTGTTACCTAAATGAATAAATGATTTTTGAATTTGAATTTTGATTTGAATTTTGACTAGTGATTGGAGAAGTAGCACTCAGCATCAAAAAATCATCGATTTTCGGTAGACAAATTTATTGTAAAGATACATAGTTGTTTGTTCGTGTGATTGTAGAATCCCTGCTTATTTTAGTTAGTTTATTAAAGAAGATCATCATATCATCACCATAAAACTGAATCTGTAAGGAAGTGTTTTGACATTTACTTAACTCAAATACCTTAAATATTTAAATGAATTCCCGAAATATTGAATACAGTTATATTCTAACGGCCTTATTCATAAACGTATTATAAGCTTGATATAGTTAAAATATGTTTTGTCTCACTCTATCGAATGTAAAAAGACTATAGAATGAAAGAAACAAAACATATTTTAACAATATCAAAGCTATATAATAATACGTTTATGAATAAGGCCCTAAAAGGAATAACCTGTATGCCACGTATGACGTAATGTGTTTGATTTAGGCGAGGAACCTTCGCGGGTGTATGCAGAACAACTCACCAAAGTTTCATCATATTCGGATGAGTATTTTAGGAGTGTATAGAGGACATATATACATAGATTTTTATTATTTAGAATTTTAAATTTTAACAATATATAGTAATAAGATAAATAAGTACATAATAAACTTTATAAAATATTTGACAACAAGCGTTAGATCACTATGACTACGCAAGGGGATGAGAAATTAACATATTCAAAGTATTTTGCTCTTTATGAGATAAATATAAATGATTGCATTATTTGCCTCAGAAAGTAATGACGGCCATATTATTGCTTTTGTCTTCCTATACAGAGTAACAGTAATTATATGGTATACAATCATAATTATTACAAGTTTAAATATAAAATCAGTATTTAAAAAATCATACCATAAAAAAAATGTGACCAAAAAATCACACTATTAAACGAAAACTATAGAATCATAATTATTAAATGTCAGTTTTCGTCAATAATCGTCAATTTTAAAAGTCAATTGTCAAATGCTGGTTCGAAAAGTTTCTGGATGCTTCTACCGGGTAGAGTCAGCAAAACTAGATAGATACTCTTTTTATTGCTTTAACAACTTCTCAAATAGAATTGATTAATACGAATAAACTAAATGAATTTCGGATGTAAGTTTTATATTTATTACTAGCTGAGTGGCGAGTTATAACAAAATGAATAAAAACCTTCTCCATGAAAAAATACATATATGTATGTAGGTACGTGCCAATTTTCATGGTAATCGGTTATATCCGGTTTTCAAGGCTACTTCGGTCAAAGACAATAGTGTCAATTCGAAAAAAATTCAACTAGCCAATTGCGAGTCAGACTCGCGCGCCCAAGGTTCCGTACCAACTTTTATTTAAGTAAGTAAAGATTTTCGCAATAAAAAGTACAAATTTACGTTCGGATTTCTTCCTTTACTTGTGCTACATGGCATTTCTTAATGCCAAATTTCTTCTATCAAATCATTGTAGGTCAACGGGAAGTATCCTATAGGCTTTGATTCCCTTGCGATTGTCAAAATATACATACAGCATAAACGGGACATTAAAGGCCATATCTTTTGATTGCGTCGATTTAGAAGTTAGATCTTTCGCTGCTACGAGGGATTGCAGAGCTGGGTACCTATTTGAATTTTAATCTAAAAATTAGATAACTATCGATAAAAAAAAAAGTCGGACGTACAACTAAGTGATCCTATAAGGGTTGCGTTATTGGTACGAAGTACGGAACCCTAAAAATGGTGATCGGTCAAACCACACCGTTGAAGTTAATATACACATAAATTAATTCAAATTCAAACTCATTTAGGTAACACAATGTACACTTATGAGCGTCAATAAAAAAATACATATTAAATGCTTCTGATTTTACATTTACTGTCAGTTCTCAAATCAAGGGCGTAGAACGGACGAGAAGAACTGGCAATAAACTCTCCGCCTCTCTTTTTAATCGCCAAGTTTTTTGTTTAACGAAATGTTTGTAAGGAGTTGCAACCAATTAAGCGTATTATCATCTTATAATGAAAGTGTTGAGTTTGACTTTTTGGTACTTCTAAAATCGAGTTAGAATCAATTAAATAAGCAAGCTTTGACTCCCGGAAGTCGATAAGCGGGTTCCGAATGAATGCTCCAGTGGCCAACTGTTTTATGGGAACAATAAAACTATATTCAATGTCATATTACTAGTCTATATTTATATATATATACTTATATTATATTTATATACTTAATACTTAATAATATTATAAAGAGGAAAGATTTGTATTTTTGTATGTTATGAATAAACTCAAAAACTACTGGACTGATCTTAAAAATTCTTTCACCAATAGAATGCTACATTATCAGCGAGTAACATAGGCATATTGCACGCGTGTGAAGCCCGGGCGCGTTGCTAGTATTAAATAATTGAAGAACGATATTCACTTGCTTGAATATTGACATAGTAAATATATGCCCAATAATATTAGCGCTACATATTTTCTTTTGATCCCCTCCGTGGCTCATTAGTATGCTCGTTGGGTTTAGAACTTGAGGTCCCAGGATCGAATTTAAGGGAAATGAGTTCAAAAACTTGTTTCGATCATGACAGAGAAGGCTGATGACCAGATTGCCTGTAAATACCGTAGGAGACTCGGGAATTCACTTATAGTAATGTTAACTTTAAAGGCCGCTAACGCAACTGCGAATTCAGATGTCTACTTATAACCTCCGGTATTCGCTTTACATCAGGTGAGCCAACAAACCTAAACAAAATAAAAAATATTTTTAACCAAAAAAGAAACCGACTTCAAAACTACAATTCTACACATAGTATGTACAAACTTCAACTAAAAAGTAAAAAATAATATTTTAATTACTTCAAAGCATTATTTCTTAACGGTTATTTTTGAAGTCGGTGCCAGAATGGGAACCACCTCTGAAATATCCCCTATCAAACAAAAAAATAATCATCCAAATCCATCCATAACTTGCGGAGTTATCTCGTAACACATAGGCGAATTGAGAACCTCCTCCTTTTTTGAAGTCGGTTACGAAATATTTAAAAAAAATTCTTTACACTGGATTAAAACGCGATTTATTATTTATATTATTTATCCCGACATTTCCGATGGTCACCAGACTGAACAGCTGTTTTAAATATCACAAAGTTTCTATTACATTAACGCCATCTATTCCTACGGAGTTGATATTTACAGTAATTTTCTATATTATAGCAATATTGATTAAAAATTAACAATTCAAATCTATTCAGACAATTTAGACGTTTACCTACCAAGTAAGGTATGGTCCGAAGTAAATGCCACAATTCCTGAGTTTGGTTTCGTGTTTAAAATATAATTTAAAATTCCATTCAGGTAGATCAGTAAGCATCCCAACGTGCCACTATCGTGCACTGTTCTCGGATTTTTTATCTCCGTCAGAAGTAGTCAGAACTGTGGAATCAGCTGTCGCGTGCGGTATCCGAACCGGTTTCGCTTAGGTTAGGCTTAGGTAGAGTTCGAGACAATCTTTGTCAAAGCTGGGCAACGCAACCGTAATTCTTGACTCCTGTGCGACAGACATATGTCTACACGATATAGATAGCGTACCTCGATCTAAAAAGAAATAGTATATAAATAAATAAGAATCACTTGTATCTGTGAGATTCTGAAACAAACAAAAATAAATTTTACGCAACAAACGTTAGTAATCTTGTTGGTCATTGAGATCAAAAAGATAGAGAAAGAAAGAAGTGAACAATGCTCCAATAGCAAGTCGTGTAGATTTACATGTCTCCTGCCCGCCTAGCATGACCATCAAGAGATATTTCGCGGACGAAGGAAGACAAACTTAAATATAAGATATCGAGATATATTATTTCTCGACATCGACAATTTTGATAGACAAGATATCTCGGTCGACAAATATAACTATTTTTTACATTAGAAGTCGACTTTTAAGTGCAAGTGTCATGTTAGACCCGGAAGTCATAAAGAACTATCGATTGAAACACAAAAAAAACGACAAAATTTTGCCGTGATTGTCATGCTAGGCCGGCTGGACGAGAATCAGGGCGGTTGTTGCAATGCGGCCAAGTCTATGCGTCATCAAAAAAATTGGTTGTTCTTTTTTTAAGATTTTAAAAATTATTTAAACATTTAAAAAAGGAACAAAATAATTAAAAGAATATCGGAATTAGAAAATTGTTCAAAACATAATAGTTTAATTATTTTTGACAATTAACTTCAAGACAACTAACTTCATGCAACCTCAATTAAAATTCTTTGAAGTACATCGTACATCCAACAGCAATCCCAGAGCGTAATAAGCCTGACAACAATGCTTTTAGTCATTTTAATTTTAATTTATAAATTAAGCGGACATCTTTATGAACATTATAATTGCTATCATCATGTTTAAACAACACTATTTTATTTAAAATGAACGTATGCGGGAAATAACAGTATAAATGCTAGACAAGTTTTTAGTCGACGAACCGTAGCGACCAGTTGAAATCGTCAGAGCGCGCCAATCTGAGCCGCACACCTGATGATATATTGATTAATTGCCTCTAGAAATGGATACTTTACTATTAAAAAGTAAAGCACAGATTTATTAAGGTGAGTTCCGGATAAAATAGCCTTGAGCATCATGGCACCTCTTACGTCAAACAGAACATCGATTTTTTTTTAGTTGATAAAATTTTAAATAACAAGTAGGATTTGCACGAGTAAGCACGTTTTGCATACTAAAAGGCCTTAAACCGATTTGCCTTATTAAAAAAATTTGCTGTAACTTATACGCCCATTCAAACGGCTGTGAGGCTATTACAAGAAAATAAAAAACAGTTAAGTCAAAAAAATACACTTAGTCGAGCCGGTCACCAATTATTCGAACTTATCCGTGTTACCATCGTATAAAACTTAATATTTTAATATTATTTATTTTTATTTAACAACTTTATTGCTTACAATAGTTAATATTTATGAGAATATACAGCTTTTTTGCTTAGATGGGTTTCAAAAAACCATAAATGTCGATGTTAATTTGAAAATTAATATGGATGATGGTCTCCCCAGCGTTGAATTCAGGAAATTCTGAACTCTGAAGCTTTTGTACACAAATATTAGCAACTCGCGTCTATATGAAAACCTCTTAAGCTGCTTTAAAATAAAATATATGCAATAACTGGGATATGAATATCTACTTATGGAGAATATTATTGTTGTACATCATGTCCACGTATACTCAACTGTTTAGTTAGAGCACGCTGACATTGACACATTAGCGTTTTTAAACCTAAGTTTCGAACTGAAAACTAATCGTATATAAGATTAAAATAAAATTTACCCTTATAATTATTTAATAATTCAATTGTATAACACTTTTTTTCTTAATTTAATTGTCTTTAAATTCATTTTAAAAGAGTATTAAAATTTCGTAGTTTAGGTACACTAGTAACACTAATAATTAAAAACAATCATACGACCAAAAATATCCTTTCCTTATAAACTATTTAATTATAATTTAGTATATGGGACAAATCTTAAATAGACCTATTTAAATAAAATGCTTTATAAAGAAATAAAACGCGATTTATTATTTATGCCGACGAGGTAACAGGCAGTCTGGAAAGCATCCGAAAAATCGGCATAAATAAATAATATAAATAATAAATCGCGATTTAATCCATTATAAAGTATTTTATATAAATGTGTGATACTCGCGTTAATAAAAGACTATAATAGCCCTATTTACTTAGTTTAACTTTAACCTTAAAATTTAACCGTTCGTTCAGATGTACAGGCTAAATGGACCACCTACGCGCACAGAATTATGACTTGTGAACTACAAACTAGTAAGTACAATAAGAAAAACCGGCTGCTGTTATACACTATCCACTGACCCGTACCCTTGGGGCATTATCTAGTCATTCTATTTCATTCAAGCGTTGAATAGAGAAGAATGAATATTAGCTCGTCCTTATGTTTGATTGAAAGAATTGATTCGGAATGTCGAGTTGCCTTGTGAAAGTGTCGTAATTGCGGTCACCGGCCACTGCACCATATCCACGTAGATATTTTGTTGGAAAGTTTATTTAGTTACTATGTAGAGAGGATATAATCCGTTACAGTACTTTTTGTTATAAAACCGGTTTTCACTCTTTAGATGTTATAACATGAACATTTTTTTACCTAAAAATGCGTATAAAACTTTAAACTCTACATAATATAATTATTATGTAGAGTTTAAAGTTTTTGTTATGTAGAGTTTGAATTAAATAGAGTTTTTTTTTTAGATATTACACTTATAATGATTCATAATTGTATTAATAGCACTAATTAATATTTAGACTGCGTTAAACACAAAATACATACATTAGGTTACCTGTAATATTTAGTTAAACCTATTCTTAATTAAGATATTCTATCTTACTTTATTACGATCTATCTATAATAATATAAGGATGTATAAATAAAACAAGCACGTGTATGCATCCTTCACCTGTTAGAAAGCATTTTTTTTTTCTTTAGTGAGGCGACTAGCCAGCTGTAGGCTTACTTAGTCGTAGTTATGTATTAGAATAGACTTAATGTTAAAATCATAAAGATATAGTATATACATTATAATCTACAAAACAAAACTGGCTTAATTATGTTACAGATAATTCGATCATCATTTCAGAATAATTACGCGTGCTACATTTGCTGAAACAAGCAAAATTTGAAGAAGTAGCCTAAGAAATAACTTGTTAAAACAAGGTTTGTTTTATAATTTTGACAAGCGCATTAATGCTTAACGACTACCATATTGCGCTTCATTCATCTGTCGTAACGATGCAAGTAGCCGAATCGCTTCAGTTCGGTACAGCCACATTACGTTCACACGGGGTTCATTCCACCATGGTAACGTCACAACGATTTCAGGGCAAAACGGTCAGGGCTGTCAGCTATACTGTTTTTTGCGCTTGTTTCATAGGTCTGTGAAAAGAATCAATACAAGCGTAGATTACATTATGATTATTTATTTATAGCAGAAACAAAAATATGGTTTTTTTTTTACATATCTACCTTTTATTAATTATTACTTTCAAATAAGGAATGCGATTTGGTAATTTCTTAGTCAAATTAAACAAACTCTTCTACATAATATTTATTAAAATGAGAGCCAAAATATCTGTTTGTAATTTTTTCTCCGCATATTCCTCAATAAGTCACACAATATGTCAGCCCTAAAGACGCTACTCACGCTGCGCTCGCGTCACGAGTAAGAAAGAGAGAGTATGTCTGATAGTGCACAGGTGTGCGCGCAGGCAACCATCAGCTGTTCAGTCGCTCGTGCCCGCTGGCCGTTTCTTGAATGCCGCGTGCATAGCGGGCTTAACTCGGGCAGTCTTTGTCGATAAACGCTTGTGGATAGACGCGGGAACGTCACGTCTCGCCGCCTTTCCACTCGACGATTCCCGCGCACTCGACTCGACTATTTACATGTGTTAGTGTGTGCATGTTGTGTCGTGACACTGAAGGCGATCGCTCGCTCTTTGTCTAATTAGCAGGTAGGCACTTCAGCTTTTCGACCGGATACATTTTATGATCTATACAATTGTTTGCAATATTAAAAATACACTGTTACTTGAGTATTACAAGTAATCAAGAAACAAAGGCTCTATCTAACGATAAAAAGACCCAAAACAGGTTTCCTGTGGAAAGGCATCTGGCACGCACTAATTGAACGCATCAACTCAACTGACGTTAGTAATTATTATGAGTCTAAATTGGTAGTTTAATTTGTATGCGGAGACTTATTTCTTCTTGTGTTACCTTACCTACTTAGTAGTATTTATTAAGACTTTTGATCTACTGCTTTATAACGTACTGTGAAGTACTATACGAATATTATTTTGAATTAAATTAAATTTCTTCAAATTGTATGAACAAAGAAGTTTTTTAACTACTTTGTTTTGGATAAAACTGTATAAATAATGAAATCATAATATTAAATTAACATAAACACAAAATAAATACGAAAACATGCCTAAAATGTGATCTTCTAACTTTTTAATAATCTCATCGTGATTGATAAGAGGTAGTTGAGACGCGGGGTGTCGGGAGGGGGCTACAAAGGAAGGGGGAACGGGAAGGGGTATTCGTGACGGTGGTGACGTAACCAATTGCTATGCGATTATTAAAACAAGAAATTATTATAGATTCCCAAACTTTCTCCTTTAAATAAAAAGAACAGTGTTACATGAAGCTTTTTATATTTATAAATTAGTTTTAGTTAGATATTTGCATTCCTAATTCAAATGTATTATGAGGTGGTGGATATTCAGGTGCTCTAAATTATTTCTCAAGAAAAGCGAACATTACTTTACTGAATATTTGTTTCAAATTGAATAAGGTTAGCGACATTTATAATCATTATAAAGATATGTGGATTTATACGTAGGTACGTAAGATAAACCACATATAGAGTCGAAATAATGTAGAGTCGAAAGAGGAGACAATATAACTGAAGTTTCATTGCTCTGCTCTAATTTATAAGTGACTCATCCCACACGCAAACAAGCATTTAATTTGGATTTATATATAAGATCGGAAAATAACATGTGAGAACTAAAATAAACTGAACGATTTAACTTTCAAACCTTAAAACTTTGGTTAAAGAGTATTGTTTGTTGCACAGAGATTACTATATTTAACATAGTACTGGAACTTAAAAAATATAATAGGTACAATAATATTTGTACTAAAATTAACTCGACAAATAATATTTAACTCTTCCATTAAAAATGTTTGCTTAAAATAATCCTAGAAATCATAACAATAATATAAGATTTGTGACCTTAAATATCTTCTAACAACTTAACACATATTGGCACATTATTTGAAATTAGAAATAGTCCTCTTATCTTGTAAATCATGTAATGGTCATAATGACCAGCGGTCGAGTAGTGAACGAGTTTTGTAGGTAAAGCAATGTGAACGTTTTTGTTATAATATAAGGTCAAAATCTGTTTGCAGCCAAATCTTTATTGTTAACACATTCCTGTTATGTTGCTAAATGAACGTTGGAAAATTTATCTTTTATTGAAAGTTTATGAATCTTCGGAACAATTTAAAAATGTAATGACGTGTGTCTTTAGTTTAGAGACCTTTTGTTTATTTTTTTTATAAATCATTTAAATCTTTAGTTAGTACATCTATATTTTTAGTTCTAAATATCTTTACAATTGCAGTAGTTTTCACAAATTTATTATAACAATGGTTACTACACTACTCATTTCATTGGTTTGCGGCTTTGATTGGTTTTCGGATTATCCTTAGTTTAAACTCAACGGCGACCTCTTCGAGTAGATACTATATTTCTGGTCTGGGTGGATTATCAAAATCGTAACCGTATTCAACAAATAACCATACATTTCGAACTTCTGTATGCACATCATTGATTGATATCTTGTTGCTATGGTGTCACTATAAAGAGAAAAGGATACGAACGAGGATACGTTTGATATTTGGGACAACAAAAAAAATTGTCTCGCCCTTGATTTTGCTATTTTAATTAATTGATTAATTTTACAGTGTTCAATAAGTATAATTTTTGATAAAATAGCGAACAAAGAAGCTTAACAATCATAGCAAAAACAAGTGATACCCTACCAGACGTTGTCCTGCCAGAATGTTGGTTTCAAAATTAGAATAAATTTCAAGATTTAAATATGCTATTTTTTCACTTCTATATTATAATGTCTAATATATCACTGATTTGCAGTGGGCATCAATTATAACAAAGCTAAAAGCTAAGTAAGCATTCGTTACGTGAGCTATCATTTTTGGAAGATGACGCAATTCCGAAATTAATTTATTTTAAAATTAATATTCAGTATTTTTTTTAATTATTCCGATATTTTGTTATTCGGGACATAACAAACATCATTAAAATCGGTGCAGTCATTCTTAAGTTGTAAATGGTGTAACTAACATGACTTTGAATGAATCATTTATACTAAATAATTTCATCTAGTCAGTAATTATTATTATTGCAATAAAATAAAGATATTCTTCCAAGACAGCAATTCGTGAGCTATTTTGCTCATTATAGATTAGGTTTGGCCATGACTTACAAACCGAGGTTTTTACGCGTAAATATTTTTATTTAGTTATTTACGTTTTACGGTAGTCTGTGACTAATAATATTGAGAAAATAATATTATTTAATTATAAGAGATTCTATGAACTAAGAATATGAGTAGGCTGTTTGCAGTCTACACTGTAGGTTGTCTTATCTCTACATAGTAGGTATAAAACAAACGCTTAGATATTTTAAACTACGCAATGGATTTTAATGCGGATTTCATCAATAGATAAAGTGGTTCAAGAGGAAGGTTTATACTTGTGGTATTGTTCAAGGTGTCGGTGTGTTGAGAGCTTTCATCAAAAATGCTATCTTATTCTTTTCGTTTTAAGAATTAACAGCATAACAGTGACCTAATTTTATATAACAATAAAACGTTTATTGAAAATTTGAAAGAAATTACATTTGATTTATTTAGTTTTTTTCTAAGAATCTTAAACTGCATTTAAAGAATATATCAAGATTTATTTTGTTTTAATTTTTTAAATATTTTAAATCTATTCGTATTCATTTATATTTATACACTTTTGGAATAATTAAAAATGTAATAAATTGTATATAAATAGACATAATTATTGTTATGATAAGTTCACGGGCCTCTTATCGGTTATTTCTTAAAGATAATTGCAAAAAAAAACCAATGCTATATGTAATGACATATAAAAGTAACATTTATAAATGCATTCGTATAGTTGTCATTATAGTATATTAAGTTGTTAACATTATTTCAATTAAATTTCTTTTGATTTATTAGGTATTTTCTTTAATACCTCATATCATATGATGCTCGCTTCTTATAAATATTACTACTTATTGTGCAATATTGAAGTTTTAAAATCAGATCAAACTTCCCATCTGTATGCGACAAATACCTTTACTACGTAATAGCTTGAGCTATTTTGATTTGACATTGAATACACTTTAAAATCAGCTTAAATACCATGTATGTAAAAATGAAATTCCCAGTGACAACACAGATAAACGAAATAGTCCAGAATTGTTTGATGAAAGCTTATTATCCAGCCAAAATGACCGTGTGTGATAATTGTTTGTATATCAATGTTTCCGTTGCTGCGGTCACTAAATACGTAGTAGATCGTATGATAATACCATTATTTTATTTGCAAATAAGATTTTTCTTAATCATTCGTTTCGAAGACTAAAGGTTTTTTAAGTTGTTTGTAATTTTGATTATTTTAAATATTACTAAAATGTTAAAATAATGTTCATTCATTGATGGAAAAACCGTGAAGTGCGCGTTTCGGTTTCATTCTATGGATTTCCGAATGCTCGAAGTAAAAAGTAGGTTGACAGCGCAACATTGACTGATGTTCTGTCCCTGAGGTACCACCTACCATCAAGTGAACCTCATACTCGTCTGTCGATATCTAACATAAAAAATAATGTTCTTTACCTAATATATTCCTAAAATATTACGCATATAAAATGAAAGGTTTAAGCAACTTAGATAAAACAATGCAACAAAAGGAAGATCATTGATATTCTTCAAATCAATGTCAAATTATATTTCCTTAAATGGAAATTGTTATTCTGTGTTCTCTTGACATTCTCTGGGATAGCTCCTTCATGAATTGCTTGAGGGAGTACTAGGGCATGAGGCAGACATATTATGTTTGTATCAGTTTAACTGAACATTATCCTCTACAGACAAGTAGGTGAACGATATTGTGTCTTGCTCGACCAAAATTTATTTTTTAATTCTTATACGGTATTATTAATAACCCAGCGCGCTTACTACTAAGACACAAAGACAGTCATACTAATTGCTAATAATAATAAATAATAACACTATGAAATAATTCAGTAAAATAACAATTATTATTCCTTATATAACAGTGCCTTAGATATGTACATATTTAGTAGAAAAAAATTGAGTTTTTAAATAGTAATCCAAATTCCAAAGCAATCGTAGTTGAAAATATCTGGATCACATTGATTCATTCAAACTTTTTATTTCAAATTTCATACATTTCTATAGCAGCATAGTGTAAAGTTATATGCTATTATTATTGAGAAACAGATTTTAAACTACCATAAGAAGACCATTTACAAATTAAACAAAGTTTATTTATACATAAACGTAATCAAACATGCAACGTAACGATAATAACGACCTGTCGGTCGCCCCGCACACAATATCGTCTCATTCCCAAAACCATTGCCGTAAAGCGAAAACTTTTCAAAGCCAAATCGGCCGACTTGTTATGCAACTCGTCGAGGAAGCGAACTGGTGTACGTGAGAGCTGAGTTTCAAGTTGTTGACACTAGATGGCGATAGAAGCAGATGCTCTACATTATTATTTAAATTTTTTTCATACTTTGGAATAATAATTAAGTAGTTATTATTTTGTATCATTTATAATTACTGAAAAATAAAACTTATATAAATCTCTAATTAACTAGGCATTAAAAATATTGTTTGACCTCATTATAATATTTCCACATAGACATTTTTAAGTGTCTTTGTTTGTAGAAGTAGGTTTTTAAGCCTTCGTAGACGATATTAGCAGTTTGTTACATAATTGAGTATACTGCCGCAAATGAGATTATTCGCTAGTGGCCAATACGTAACAACTAGTCTTACAGCGTATCATCGCATAAATTATACTTGAACTATATTCAAAAGTGGTTTTTCTCATATTTTGTATATAATATATTAGGGATTTGTTATATATATATATATATATATATATATATATATATAACAAATCCCTATATATATATATATATATATCGTGGCTTTGTTTTCATGAAAAATTGGGTCATTTAATTCAAAAAGGACAATTTTTTTCATAATTAATGTCATCCAAAACTGAGGCCAGCAGTGTTATTAGTACGACAATCAGCTATTCCCATTTTTAATGCTAGTATGGATAGTGTATTCATAGCCTATATTTTTTCTTCAGACTACTTTAATAATTGTTTATCTGCACTCATTTAATCTCATACAATATCATCAAAGTCTCCAAAAGTAGACGAAAAAGTCACTACGATTTTTGGATATAAATTTTATTTGAAATAATTAAGTACCTACTACATAAAATAATTATTTCAAATAAAAACCAAGTATTTCAAAGAAAAGTATTATCGAATATTCAGCGACTTTCTTGATTCGAACAGGCATTTTCAGCCTATTGTTTTGTTGTACGTTATCGCATAACTAGCAATTTGTTTTTAATAGCTTCTGCTGTTTGAAAGAGCTAGAGTTTACGTTCATTGAAAACTAAAAACTATTATTTTTACATTCAATTGCAAGTTGTAGTATTTAACTGAAACTCATTAACTGATGATACATTACTGGTTTACGTGGAACTCAAAGTAACATAGAACAAACAAATCCGGCAGGTTAAGAGATCCTCTTCAATATTCTGTGCGCATTAATTAATGTTTCGAAAATATTATTCATATTTCTGAGAACTCTTACTTTGATCGAGTTTGAAATTCAAGTTGTCAATTTATAAACTAGCGTTTGCTCACGACTTTGCTTCTATCGACAAAATTGGAGTTTTTCTCGGAATAAAAAATATCCATTTTTAGGATTCGAATTCGAAATAGAGTACCGAATGTTATCAACATTTGTTAAAGGCATAAAACGTTAATAGGCTATAGTTATTTGAGTAAATACACATAAAATTAATCGTCTCACTCACAATGGGAATATTTTACGCAAAGGATTCTTAGTGCTCCGTTGTTTGAACTTTATAAAAAATCCAACTTCTGGCTAATACGAGACTTAAACAGCTGGTAGGAATATCATTAATTTCGTCCGCGTAATGAGTAACTGTTTATAGTTAGAAAAGCTGAAAAATATAATAATATCTATCTTCAAGTTTAACTCAAAACTAAATTATTATTTTAGGATCATACCGGCACTGTTACCAAGTCAAAAAATAAATATTCATAGTTGAAATTGAGGTTTTCAAAGAAACCTACTATAATAACATCTGCTCTTAAATAATCAAGAGCCTATTTTTAAAACGTCTGGTATTTTCGAGCTGAGGAATAAATTTAATTTTTCATCAATAACTATTTAAGGAAAATAACATTGCATCTCAAAGTATGTGATCGCAATCAAAGTATTATTAGGCCCGCGTTTATAGGAAGCGCAGTGCGACCTCCATGACGTCACTCTGGAGGCCACTCCGCCAACACAGCTCTCTCCAGTCACGCCAAGCGCTTGTTACCGACCGTACTACGACAGTTACTGAGACTCCCGAGTATTACCGATATCAACCGAGTTCTGCATGATCGGTGAAGTGATATGAAATATCTTAATTTATTTAGATTATAACATTGTCTTATCATCTTTTCATTTAATTCTCTAAACATTTTACGGACTCGTTGGCATGTTGGGTATACCTACCCTACGTTCCGATGGTTCACGGGTTCGACCCTCGCCGAGACATTTTAATTTTCTGTAAACACCGAGAATACCTCTACGTCTGGTAACTTAAGATGTCTGTATTTCCGAATGCTCGATATAAAACAATAAGTAGACAGCGCATCATCAATATTGAAAGATCATACACAACTTAGGTTACAACAGATTTTATCCAGCGATTAAAAGCTTACCATATCATATTTCAATTTTCTTTAGGAGAATGGAAATCTTAAAGTATACTTTGTAATACGTAAGCTTTTAGTTGAAAGTGTTTTTTTAATCGTTTTATATTAATTTTTGATAGATTTGGTGACTCTACATTATTACATAAAGCTCTACAATAACGTGATATTTTATTTATAAGTACTAAATACTTTTTATACATCATATATTTTAGAGAAAATATTCACAAAATATGTGTAAAAAATAACTAAAACCTTAAACTAGAGCTATAAATACAATTTTATCATCGAATAGTCGAAAAATATTCACGAATTGACCATGAATTCACGCGACATTTAGATCTGGTTTATAATGATCCTATTTGGTACAAATATGGAGTGACTTAGCTTGCATTATATACATATATTTTATCAATCTCAATAAAATAATATTATGTAAAGACTAAAAAATCTAAAGATCATTTAATTGAGCAGAAAATGAAGCACTTTTTCTTAGCTTTATGCTTAGTTGATTGTTTAAAAGGCTTTTTGATTTTAAATTTACTTTCCATATAAATAGCCAATACATTTTTTTATGTTAGGTATCGATAGACGAGCACAAGGGTCACTTGATGATATGTGATACCCCAGCCACAGAACATAAATCAATGATGCGCTGTTGACCTTATTTTACTTCGAGCATTCAGAAATACATAGATTGATACCGAAACACGCAATGCGCTTTTTTGTCTAGCTACATATACATTGCACTCGTGCGAAGGCGAGTCGGATCGCTAGTATGTATTTAACATATTATACTATATGTTTAGTTCTCATATAATAATCCTTATTCTTGAAAAATCTGTTGATTTTCTTTATAAAGACTTCCTTTTCTTTAAGTATACACGCAGTCAAGTTTTTTATGAATATATTCAAATAAAATTAGTCAAAGTTATGATCAAATAAGTTAGGCCATAGACACACGCACTTTTCAATTTGTTGTACAAGTTTGCAATAAATGCTGTAAAATATTAAACCTTGTAATATATTGAACTATAGAAACGGATTAACTCCGTAGATCGGAGACTTAATATTTTGAAATCCGACCTTCTACGATTGTTTTTAATCGCGCAATATGTATTGAACTAAAATATCGCTGAAGTAATGAACTAGATATATTATTAACTGGCTCTTCTATTTCTGGTTTAAATTTTATTCTTCTAACAGTAGAAAAAATTCAGTGACAAAAAAACTTGGACTCAGAAGTCAGAACAAATATTAAATCTATTAAAAGCCATTTGACTAATTATAATATTCATAATTATATTGACGCTGTTAATATATTTTTAACATTATAATTGACCGAAGGTCGCACAATCGCGTCGTCCATAAACAACTTCCTCTCAATATACATAGTTACGCATATATTGTCAAGTCGCATATGTATCTAAAAAACATTTTTGTAAGTAAGTAACTTAAAAGTAAGGAGGAATATTAGGTCTTACAACGGTAACCCATCCATACACTGGTCAGATCAGACGTGGCTTAACCACAGAACATATAATATAATTTATTCACGATAAGCAGTCGCAACATGCGCGCAGTCGTGCGAGTGTAGGTATAACGTATACTGTATATTATATAGGGTTGCCACTTCTTTATTAAAAATAAAAAAATCTTGTTTGTCCTATTTGATAAATAATTACATACTAGTATTTTGAAACGAATATAATTTGTGAAATGTTGAGCTATTTTTGTTTGATATTATTATTTTAGTGGACTGTATTTTAGAAGATGTTATTTGGAAGTATTAAATATATCTTAAATTAACTTAAATATGCTAGGCAGAGACGACGGACATTATTAGTAGCGTAAGGGACTTACCGGGAAGCTTATTAATTCTCGCTCGTAGACCGGCGCCGGAATATACTGGATATTATTGTTCAGCTCACTTATTGATATGACACAGCCTGGTGTCTGACTCCAGCTAGGGAGCCTCAAGGTTCACACAAAATGTAAATTTAAACAGTAATAGAATCCACAAGCATGTGTGGTGCGATCACTCGATACGTTCTTGCGCGAAGCAATGACAAGCGGCGCAAGCGCTCCCGGTGGTAGGCACGCGAACTAATTGTCCATCGAGCCGCCTCGCATAAATAATATTTAATATTTATGGCAATATTAAACATATTCCCCCCCGCTGGCAAATTTAAAAGAAATTTCCAGATGTACAAAAAAAAAAAAAGATAAATGTTTGAATCACGGGGAAGGTACTTAAGTGACAGCAAAGGTCACGAACAACAATAAAAAATGTATTGAATTAGTAACAGCTTGGTTACAAGGGTAATAGCAAGATTACAAAAGGTAACAGCGAGGTTACAAAGGGTAACAGCGAGGTTACAAAGGGTAACAGCGAGGTTACAAAAGAATTTAAACTAATTTTTGTCTATTGGTAAAGGACATAACTTAACGGCTGGACGTTTTATGATTCCCGATTCCGTACGTATTGTCGCTACACGGATAACACCATCCGAACCAGGATGAACATTTATAACGCGCCCTAATCGCCAGTATAAAGGTTTACTTATATCGTCTTTAATAACTACTAAATCACCGATAGCTAATTTTCCGCGATTTTGTGCCCATTTAGTACGTTGTATTAATGAATTTAAATAATCATGGTGCCATCGTCGCCAGAAATCATTATGTAAGCGTTGCAAATGATGCCATCGGTTCGTTAAAGTTAATTTAGTGTCTGGGATTACAGGCAACCGTGTAAGAGGTTCCAGCGTCAAGAAATGACCAGGCGTCAAAACAGACAAATCATTAGGATCAGTGCTCACCGCACATAGTGGGCGAGAATTGAGCACTGCTTCGATTTGAACTACAAGTGTTTGTAATTCTTCAAGAGTGAGAATTTGTGACCCAATCACCCGATTTAGGTGGGTCTTGAAAGATTTAACCCCAGCTTCTGCGAGACCCGAGAAATGTGGACCCGAAGGGGGATGTGTGTTAAATGAGATATACTCTTTAGAAGCTGCTTCTTCCATCCAGGAAGATAACTCACGATAAGCACCAACAAAGTTGGTACCACAGTCACTAAAAATGTGACTACATCGACCTCGACGGGCTATAAAGCGCCGGAGGGCGGCAATAAAAGCGTCTGATGAAAGATCAGAAGCAATTTCAAAATGTAATGCCTTAGTGGCAAAACATACGAAAATACAAAGATAAACTTTCTGCGAACGAGCTCCACGTCGTCGTTTACCAATAATGACATTGAAAGGGCCTGCATAGTCGCAGCCGACTGTAGCAAAGGCCTTTACGCCTGAGACTCGATTCACAGGTAATTGACCCATAACAGGTTGAATTGATGTAGGATTCACTCTAAAGCAGCGAACACATCTATGAAGAGATCTTTTAATAGCTCTACGAGCTGAAAGAATCCAAAAACGTTGATTAATTAAGAATTGGACAGCTTGTGGCCCAGGATGCATGTTCGAAGCATGCACATCCTCGATTATAAGATCGGTTAACCGATGGTTATTGGGTAAGAGAACTGGATGTCTTGCGTCATAAGTAAGTGGCGCATTATGGAGACGTCCTCCTACACGTAAAATTGAATCTTCATCTAAGTATGGACTTAGTTTCCTCATAGGCTTCGATAAGCATTTACCTTTAATCAAATTATCAATTTCTTCTGAAAAAGTATTACGTTGAGTAAGTGACACAAGCAGGTTAAGCGCTGAGTCCATGTCAGACTCAGTGATGGCTCCCTTGTTGCATGGGATTTTCCGAGCCGATTGAATGAATCGTTGTGCATACACCCCTACTCGCTGAATCTTCTTCAGGGAAGAAAATCGGAATAGTAGGTGCATAATTCCATCATCATTTGAAGAGGTAGTAATTAAAGCTGATTGTTTTTGCTCCTCTTCAGCTGATAACATCGACTTTGATGGAATGTCTTGCACAGTTGGCCAAAATTCTTGTGACTTTAACAACCACGCAGGGCCGTTAAACCACAATGGATGCTTGATGAGCTGGTTTGGTAATAATCCACGCGAAACACAATCAGCAGGATTCGTTTTGGTGTCCACATACCTCCACGTAGTATTTAGTAATTTATGTTGGATTCGACTGACTCGATTGGCTACGAATGTCTTCCACCTTGATGGAGATGATTTAATCCAAGCCAAGGTAATCATGGAGTCGGACCATGTGTAAATATCATGAGAAATGAGAAGAGGTGCAAGTGAATCAATCACAAAACACATTAGATCAACTAACAGCACAGAAGCAGAGAGCTCAAGGCGTGGCAGAGTGCATCGCTTAATGGGAGCAACTCTGGACTTGGCAGCGATAAGGTGAACTCGAACAGATGAATCTGGGAGTTCATACCTCAGATAAATTGCAGCGCCATATCCAGCCTCTGACGCATCTCCGAATCCATGGAGTTGATAGTTTATGGCAGCCGAATTAGTAATATGACGAGAAATTTTTAAATTTGATAAGTTAGGAAGCTCGTCCTTGTATTGATTCCAAAGCGCAATAATTTCTTCGGAGGGTTGTTCGTCCCAATCCAGACCATGAAGCCACAGTTTCTGGACTAGGCACTTAGCAAAGAAAGTTAAAGGTGCTATCAGACCTAGAGGATCGAAGATTCGTGCTAAATCTGATAATATGTTCCGCTTTGAGCAAGGTCTATCGATTGAATTGACGTTGTAAATAAATTTATCAGTGACGGGATCCCAACGCAAGCCTAATATTTTAATAAAACTGTCTTGATCTAAATCACATGTTTGAGATTTCGACAGACAGTGTTCTAAAGGTAAATTTTGTAACAGTTGTGGTTCGTTACTCGCCCACTTCCTTAACTCAAAACCACCCCTGGCCATAATGTCGATCAGCTGTTGTTGTAGTGTGAGTGCTTCTTGTAGAGAATCCGCTCCACAAGGAAGGTCATCAATATAGATATCCCGTTCCAAAACAGCAGCTGCTAGAGGATATGATGCACCTTCGTCCTTTACAAGTTGTTGAATAACTCTGAGGGCTAAAAAGGGTGAGGAAGATACACCATACGTAACTGTATGAAGTTGGTATTCTTCGACAGGGTCGGAGGTGTCAAATCGCCAAAGGATGCGTTGGAGATGATGATGTTTATTGCTAATTTTAATCTGTCGGTACATTTGCCGAATATCAGAGGTAAATACCACATTATGTAAACGGAAACGCGTAAGTACCGCTGATATATCTTTTTGGAGCTTACGCCCAATCAACTGTAATTTATTAAGAGACTTGCCATCGGCATCAGTGGCCGAAGCATCAAAGACCACCCGCAGACGCGTCGATGTGCTATTGTTATTGATAATTGAATGATGAGGTATGTAATATGCGTCTGGACGGAGTGTGTCCTCTTGCGGAACTTTCGACATATGACCAGAGTCAAGATAATCTTTCATAAAGTCTGAGTATGCTTTATGAAGATGTGGATTTCGTTTAAGTCGATTTTCACAAGCGTAAAATCTTCTTAAAGCTATTGAACGCATGCCCTTGAACTTAGGAGCGTTCTCAATTAAAGGAAGTTCAACAATGTAACGACCTTGGTTGTCTCGGGTATGGGTCTCCAGAAAGATGTTTTCACAAACGTTATCCTCTGGGGACGAAACTAAAGGAGAAGAAATGTCTTCTACTTCCCATAACTTTTGTATTATCGATGTTAAATGTTGATTGGATACGGCTAAGCAAGAGCTGACTTGCAAAGGTCCATTGTCAATAGGAACAGAACCCATAAGAACCCAACCAAAAATGGTATGGAGTGCCATGGGAGTTGAATCAGTTGCGGGTATAGAGCCCGAAAGCAATAAAGACGGCCACAGTTCGGCCCCCACTAAAGCATCCACTGCACTGGGCACGTGATGTGTGGGATCAGCAAGCTTGATATCCTTAAACAGCTTCCATGATGAATTGTCAATCTTAGAAGAGGGCATGTCACTACATATTTTTGGAATAACAATGGCATCGAAGGCTATTGTATCCACAGAAGAGCCACATGGACGAATGGCACAATGCACTTTTCCAAGATCGAGCACTTCGTTATTATTAAGGCCAAAGACTGGCACTCCACTTTTACCCTTCGAAAGACCCAGTCGCTTAACACAAGCGTCCGTTATGAAATTAGCTTGGCTACCGGAGTCGAGCAAAATACGAATTGTTTGATAATTACCCCAGTTATCCTGCACCTCAACCATAGCCGTCGACAATAAAACTGTTTTACTTGAAAGAGTATTCGCTAACACGTTGACAAAAGGTTCATTAGAAGGTTCTGAACGCGATGAATTGGCAGTAGGTTCAGAGTGCAGAGGAGCAGTCGAAGATTTCGAAGGAAAATGGAGTAAAGTGTGGTGGCGATGACCGCAAGAACGACAAGTACTTTTTGAAGTACATGAACGAATCGAATGATTGCTACGAAGGCAGTTCACACACCAGCGTCTGGCTTTGACAGTTTCGAACCGCTTGGGGATTGACAAAGCCTGAAAGCCTGGACAGTAACTGATGAAGTGAGAACCCGAGCAATAGGTACACATTGTATTTGTAGAAATGAGTGTTGTGTGATATGTTTGTTTAGTAGATTTAGTAACAACCGGCTTATTGGCGGTAGTACTCTTAGGTAATCGACTAGGTGTAGAAGGTGATGACTCGAAAGAATTTGAAGATCGTTCCCAAGCTTGACAATATTTAAGCAAAAATGATTTTAAAGAATTAAATGTTGGTATATCTACCGATGACACTGACATCTCGAACTCCTTACGAGTAGATGCGTGTAGCTTAGTTAAAAGCATATGAAAAAGAATGAAATCCCACTGCTCAACAGGCAAGTCAAGATTTTTGAGAATAGCTAGATTCTCCGATACTATATCTAAAAGTTGTCGCAATGATGCGGCATTGTTTGTAGCAAGCTTGGAATTGACTATAGATTCCCAGGATAGGAAAGCGAGGTGACGTTTGTTTTCGTATCTATTTATAAGTGTTTGATAAGCTTCTTCATAATTAGAATCGGATATCGGAAACGATTTTATTAAATTTAATGCAGCGCCCTCTAGTGACGAGATGAGGTAACTAAATTTTTCTATATTTGAAAGTGATGAATTTTTGTGTATTAAAGTATCGAAAAGGTCTTTGAAAGGCATAAAGTTTTTATAATTTCCATCGAAATGTTTTAATTCGATTTTAGGCAATTTTACCCGTGCATGAGCATTGCTGCGCGGTTGAGATTCCTGTGCATCAGAAATGTCTAATTGTGAAACATTACCACAAACTTTGTGATGAATTTCCATGATTTCAAAATAAATCTCATCGAATTCCTGACGCACACAATCAGCCTCGTCAAAACCGCCCGTATCCCCAGCATCTAAGAGAGTGAGTATTTTTAAGTGACACTCTTCGAACCTCTCTTGCATTTGTGGAAGTCGCTCACACCAAACGGCAAGTCGGTCTCGTAACCCATGATCATCAATTGCCCGTTTCGCCAAATTATAGGCATCGTTTAAGCGTTTGACAATAACACGTCGCTGAAAGTCAGCTGACTTATCCATATTAATAATATTATACGATACGAAACCTCGATAAAAACAAATAAGTAAAAATGTTTATAAATAGTAAAATTAAATCTTCAAAAAATGCAATATATAATTATCACCCTACACTGACGAATATTTATTATATAAACTTATATATATTTATTGCGCTTAATGGGCAAATAAGAATATATAATATTAAAAACGATTATAATCGATCAATCGATTAATCGATTATATTGATGCAACGAAAATACGCACTAGTAAAAGTTAATAAACTGAACGCGTTTATGATCCAGCCGCTATAGTAATGTAAAACTACCGTGCGAACTCGCTGCGTGTTCGCCACGCCTAACTGTTATTGGTTAAGTTATCAATATTACGAAATACTTAATTTGACTGATGTTATGTATTTTCAGAATATTCTCATAGGAATGAGGTACGAATATACAAATCCGTGATCGAATGGACCAAAAGAAATGTTTGATATTATTATTTTAGTGGACTGTATTTTAGAAGATGTTATTTGGAAGTATTAAATATATCTTAAATTAACTTAAATATGCTAGGCAGAGACGACGGACATTATTAGTAGCGTAAGGGACTTACCGGGAAGCTTATTAATTCTCGCTCGTAGACCGGCGCCGGAATATACTGGATATTATTGTTCAGCTCACTTATTGATATGACACAGCCTGGTGTCTGACTCCAGCTAGGGAGCCTCAAGGTTCACACAAAATGTAAATTTAAACAGTAATAGAATCCACAAGCATGTGTGGTGCGATCACTCGATACGTTCTTGCGCGAAGCAATGACAAGCGGCGCAAGCGCTCCCGGTGGTAGGCACGCGAACTAATTGTCCATCGAGCCGCCTCGCATAAATAATATTTAATATTTATGGCAATATTAAACAATTTTAGTTTTGTATCTAGTTGTAATACATTTTGCGTATGATATATTTCTTACATACAGTAATTCTTTATTTCTTTCATAGCAGATATTGTATTTAATTTATTACAAATTAAAATATTACATTTTATGTTATAGTTGACAACCCTATCTGTATAGTGTATAGGTATTACGTGGTCTGACTGGACTATTTGACTACACACTACCGTTAACTTATAATTTTATACGTTTAAGGTGTATCGTTAATTGAACCTTTGTTTAATCTGTTTACACGTTAGATGGCCATAAAAATAAAACACAGTGCAATATTGCAAATTAACAATTACCTATGTATTTACATAATCTATATTTATACCTACTAATATAATAAAGAGGAATGATTTGTATTTTTATATGCTATGAATAAACTCAAAAAGTACTGGACCGATTTTAAAAAATCTTTAGCAATATTATTATCAGCATGCATAACATTTGGGGACAGACTAGCATTACAACCACGACAAAATTTTGTCGACCGTTTTCTCGTGTTTTAATCGATTATCTCTTTATGTCTTCCGGGACTAACATGACAAAATGTCAAAAGTAGAGATACCATATTTTTTATTTTTTTATAAATTACGATGAAGAAGTGGAAGTCCCTTTCCCCGTTTCCCAAAATACTAAATCTCTACGTGTCGGACTTGAATTCGTGTATGCGGTGATATTAGTTATTTCGACTATGTATTTGCGTGTTGTTCCCACGAGAATGTAAGTGCGTGCTCTTATTTCACCATACCTACTGCTGATAGAGGACAAACCTATGTTTTTTATTCGTTTATTTTTTATTATTATAATTCATTACTTCAAGATGTCATGTGGAACATGGTGTAATGGTTGCCGATCCTTACAAATATTTTGTGAAACAAAAAACGTGGCGATAAAAAAGAGGGGCGGAGAGTTTATTGCCAGTTCTTCTCGTCCGTTCTACGCCCTTGATTTGAGAACTGGCAGTAAATGTAAAATTAGAAGCATTTGTATAAGCTGTCCTCAGCATTTATTATTGTTCAAAACTTACCACAATCAGTCAATATTAGCTTTAAAATTGGTCTGGCTACGCGGGTACATTATCTCGAAAATTATTATTATCTATAATATATATGTAAATATACGCAAGCTACCTCCCGTTTACCCATACTGACACGGATATCAAGAATTCTTGTCTACAGTATGACGTCACAGCTACAAAATTCTTCCTTAACGACAGCTTGATAAAACAGTAGAAGCCATTTGTCTAAACTCCTGGAATTTTCTGGATACGAGTAACACAACGAAGAATTCACACAAAATATCTCTAAAAATCTTTGACAGTTTTATGTATTTTAAAAGTAATTTTTTTGTGGTAGTAAATACACATTTCTGTGTCGTCTATAGAAACAAGTTATAACTTCCGAGTCGGGTAACTATCAACTTATTGAGATAGGTGAAGTACCTACTACCTACCTACGTTACGCAAGTACCTAATCGTAAAAATCTTTGATATTGAAATTTGAACCAAATTCGTGCTATTGATAATAATTATTACTCATATTTATAGCTAGGTTTTTCCGTGATTTTTTCGTAGCAGTATTGAGAATTTTCCCAGAGTAAAAGCAAAGTATGGCACTATCAAATATCTTTTTTATGTCAGTGAGAGACGAGCACGAGGTTCAACTGATGGACGTTGATACCCCAGCCACAGTCAATAATAAGCCAGACACACATCAGTCAATGATGTGCTGTCGACCTATTTTTTATTTAGAGCATTCGGAAGTCTGAAACAGAAACAATATGCACTTCACAGTTTTTCCATCTATGCACGATGCAGATGGTTCGAGATCCGGTCGGAATTTCAATATTCCTCCCACACGTTTAATTTCCGAAGTGACCAGACGTAGGAAAGAAATGTTTACAGAAATTATAAACATGTTGCCCCGGCGGTTTTCGAATCCGTGACGCATCAGAATGCAAGGCAGATGTCCATCAAAAATGATGCTTGCTAAAAGTCATCATTCCTTAGTCTAATTAACCATGCAAAACGGATAAACAAATAAACGTTATTTCACATTTATCATACTATGTATTATCTTTTAAGGACGTAGTATTATTTATCTCAAAGAAAGATAAAGAAGTGTACTTCCTCTTTAAACTATCTCTCTCAAATTTTATCAAAAATGTTTGAGTTATTCAATGGTTCAAGAGTATATAACAGTTACTTTCATATTGATTGGAGTTGCGACACTCATACACAAGAGGTACTTATAGTACGCAGTATGACGTTACAACAGTCGTTGTAATATCCTTGAATTGATTCATTGAAGCTTCGGTAAACTGCTAAAGGGAAAATGAATATTAAAATCATTGTTGGAATTAAGGAAATTATAATACTAAAGAGGTACAATAACCACGAAAGAATTATATATGTACTCGTAACAGTTTAAGGTAAAACTATAACTATAATATATAAGGTAAATAAAACTTATGTATTGACGATTTCACACTTAAAATCGATAGAAACTGATTTCACAGAGGTGAACCTAGCAAAATCTTAATTTTCAGAATGAAGTTATACGTTTTTTTTCCTTTACATTTTACCATTTTGCTACTTACAATATTGTTCTATTATTGACCATTTAAATTTTATTGAATTTGAATATGAAAAAAAAAATTAATATGAAAGAGGATGGGTCTATACCCAATACCCAATACCCCTATGGGAAGAGGGAGACTAGAAAAACATGGATTGACTGTGTGAAGAATGATATGGGTTTGAGAGGTGTGACTGATGATATGGCGAGTGAAAGGAGAGAATGGCAAAAATAAAAAAAGGGAACAGGCCAGGAAAAAGAAAAAGAAGTCCGGGTACGGAGCAGTCAGAACAGCATCCTGAAATCTGTCACAGATGACCTATCGCCTATTACGAGACACTTTGTGCGTACACTCTGTGAATCAGACCGACTAGTATATCCGTAGACTTCTTCATAAGTTTTTTAGTTTTAATAAATATACTAAAACTAGTGTGCAAGTTTTCTAATAACAAAATTGATATTCTAATTAAATTAATTAATAATAAAAAATATAAAAAATAAGCTTAGCTATGTTGTAAAGAATTAAATTATCACGATCGCAACTCTCCGTGAACTACTTCGCTGCAAGTATTGGTTTGGAGTGAAAGTGAAATGCAACTACGATGTAAACTGTCGTGAATATAAAGCAATGCTCTTTAAGTTAAATTGAGAGGTGAACTTCAGTAGAATAAAGTATTGTTACTATCAGGTAGAAACAATAACAGGTCCGGACCATACTAATATTATGAATTCGGGAATCTCTGTTAAAAAAGAAAAAAAAACTGACTATACCCTCGAATGGATTTTTATGAAAAATGACTTGCGTAGTAAAAGATTTTGTAGAATAAGTACCCTTGGAATAAGATAATACATACATACATATACATTCTCTTTCCCATTGGGGTAGGCAGAGATCACGGAATTCCATATCCTCCGACCCTTGCATACCGCTTTCGCTTCTTCCACTTTCATCAATGCTTTCATAAGATAATACAAATGAATAAAACGTCTATCAGTTTTTTTGTTTTATAGTAACGCAACGTCAAAATTCATTTATTTTATTTTATATCAGCGTGGAATATGAAATTACAATGATGCATAATTAATAGGGTGACATGTTAGAGAAAACGTCTATTCTAAAATCATTGCTTAGTCAGTTAAACATACAGATATTCGCCATTGAAGGAAATAAAGAAATAAAAGTTATTCGTTATAGAAGTTTCATTTTTTATTTATTGCAGCCGGCGACTCGAGCCTCGGTTGAGAATCCGACATCTCGCGAATATCATCGTAGTTTTGACCTACTTTAATTTTAGATTCTTAATATAATGTTGCCATTAAAAAAATATATTATTATTGTTTATTTTTCAAAAGGCACTGATTACATTTTATTGTACATTTAATTTAATACATATGGCTTTTTCTTTTATGATTATCGAAGTATATGTCAAATGCGCTTATAACTTGATGACACGTGACATATTAGCTTACACACAAAGAAAAAGAAAAAGATTTATGAAACTGGTGTGAGTGGTAGAGTCGGGAGCGGTCGACCTAGGCGAACGTACCTCGATCAGATCGGGGACGTTCTGCAAAAGGGCCAGGTCAAAAGTACTCGTAACCGACGAGTGTGTATGAAAGTGTAGGTGCATACATATATACTTACCATCGTAAATAGTCAAGTTTACCATTATATCTTTACCTTGCACTACATACCAGATTACCGTTATACCTGCGCAGCCAATATACCAGGCTACTTCAATACCTCATTACCTTTACCTCACAGACATCAAACTGATGTCTGCTACAATTACTCAGGAGGAAAAATAAGAGAACACCAACATATTTATTTCATCATCAAGCTGACGTCTATCATCATAGAAACGGAGAAGCAGACAGTTCTGAAAAGAACTATTTTTCGTAACTGTACGTGCGAGGATCTGCGATGCAAGACTCAGCGAGCGCAGGCTGCAGGAGGTACCCCGACGGTGCAGTGAGGAGCGACCCGTTCGACGCGCGGACTCGGATTGAACTCGCGGCGCGACGCGCGCGAGCTCTAGCTCGCGATATGCAATGTGAGGCCGCCGCGGGATGTGTGCCGTATTTATAACAATAGCGGGCGCGGACAAGTTTGAACAAGTTTCCACCTCGCACACGCACGCGATGTGGCGTGATCTGAATCCACCAATCAGATCAACTTATTTTTACCAACTTGCTTTTATATGCTATATTATTGTACCATTTTTATTGTTTATTATTAATCATTTTTATTGTAAATATATTCATTCATTCATTAATTCCTTCACATTAATACCTTCTGATCAAGAGTTTTATTTGCTACCTACGATCGATACAACCCCTCTCTACAGTGGTGACCCCGAACGAACAACAATAAGGAAGAATCTCTGCCTGAGAACAATAATAAGGAAGAATCTCTGCCCGGCAAGAAAGAAGCCTGCTACTCTGCCTAAGAAAAATAAAGCAAGAAGCCTGCTACTCTGTTTCTTCACTATGGCCGAAGAAAATCAAGTTGCCGCCGTTTCCCTAGCGCTGCGAATTCCACCGTTCTGGCGTGACAAAACAGAATCCTGGTTCTACTGTTTCGAAGCCGCCACCGCCGAATCCAACCGAACGCAGCAACAACTCGCTCAACTTGTAATTTCTCAGCTAGAGAGGCCCGACATCGATCACATCAGCGATATTTTGAAGAAACTTCGTGCTGAATCAGACCCGTACGACAAAATCAAGAAGCGTCTAATCTCTGTATACGAAGACAGCGAAAATCGTCAGCTACAGAGACTGCTATCTGAACTAGAACTAGGCGACCAACGACCTAGTCACCTACTACGGCGCATGCGTGACCTCGCCGGAGACTGCGTACCCGAGAAGACCCTACGAATGCTTTGGCTCAACCACCTACCAGCCCACGTTAGAAGCGTACTCGTAGTCAGCGACACAATCTCGAAGACTACAGCACTCGACGATCTCGCATTACTCGCCGACAAGATGCACGAACAAAGCCACGAAGTAGTAGCAGTATCTCCATCATGTCATCAACCGCAATCATCAACCTCAAACGTCGACACTGAATATCTACTGAAGAAAATAGAAAAACTTTCACTCGAAATCACCGAATTAAAATCAAATTCTTCATCTCCGTATCATCGTAACAGCCGTCGTAATTTCAACCGCTACCGCAGTTCATCGCGTCATCGATCATCATCACGATCACAATCACAATCAAGATCTCCGTACTGCTACTATCATCGCCGTTTCGGAAAAGAAGCCAGAAAATGTACGACGCCGTGTTCATTCATCAAGAATAATAACAACACGCAAGATTTAAATTAAATCGAACGTTGGCTGCGGCGGAATCCAGCGTTCACGAAAAGTCATACCGCCTATTCGTCACCGACAAGAAGACGAAACTCACTTTTTTGGTCGACACCGGTGCTAATATATCGGTCATACCGAAGAAGAAAGGCTCAACATGCGAACCACTCCCATTCCAACTTTACGCCGCCAACAACACAATTATACCTACATATGGGGAGAAAACACTCGAACTCGATCTCAATCTTCGACGTCCATACAAGTGGAAATTCATCGTAGCTGCAGTATCCAAGCCTATCATCGGTGCGGATTTCTTAAAGCATCACAACCTCATAGTCGATCTTCAAAATCAACGTTTAATCGACGGATTAACCAATCTGAAAATCAACGTACCTGCATTTTCAACAAGTATTCCTACTATAAGAAGCATCGACAAACAACAAACATATCACAACATTTTAGAAGAATTTCCCGGCATAACAAGAATAACCTCAATGAAGCTAAACTCAAAACATAACGTCGAACATTTCATCGAAACAACTGGTCAACCTATATACTGCCGAGCAAGACCTATTCCACCACATCGATACGAACAAGTGAAAAAAGAATTCGAAAACATGATCCAACAAGGCCTATGCAGACCAAGCAAGAGCCCATGGTCATCACCACTTCACGTCGTACCGAAGAAGAATGGTGATATCCGAGTCTGTGGAGACTATCGTCGTCTGAACGCAATCACAAAACCCGACCGATATCCCATACCACGCATCAAGGATTTCACCTACCAACTAGCCGGCAAGACTATATTCAGTGTAGTCGATTTAAATCGCGCATATCAACAAATATGTAATAATGAAAAAGACATAGAAAAGACAGCCATCATCACACCATTCGGATTATTCGAATTTCCTCGAATGTGTCCTGGACTCAAGAACGCAGGACAGACATTCCAACGATTCATCCATGAAGTACTGCGAGGACTCGATTTCGTATTTTCATTCGTCGACGATCTGCTCTTAGCCTCTGAAAGCGAAACGCAGCATCGTGAACATCTACGCATCGTATTTCGAAGACTAGAAGAATACGGAATCACAATCAATCCCGCAAAATGCGTATTTGGAAAAGAAGAAGTCAAATTCCTAGGCTATATCGTATCGAAACACGGAATCAAACCGCCTACCGAGAAAATTCAAGCAATCTCAGATTTTCCGAAGCCTACAACCGTCGAGGAACTCCGGAGATTCCTCGGAATGCTTAATTTTTATCGCGAAAACATTAAAAACGCTGCCTTAGTTCAACATACATATCTTCACAACACAAAGAAAAAAGACAAAACAAAAATCGAGTGGACCCCGGAGGCAACGCAAGCATTCGAATCCTGTAAAGAAAGCATCAAAAACGCCGCTTTACTCACTCATCCCGTGCACAAAGCTCCGTTAGCTATTTTTAGCGACGCATCCGACAAAGCAGCAGGAGCCGTACTTCAACAATATGTCGAAAACCATTGGCAACCACTAGGCTACTTCTCGAAAAAATTCTCCGACGCGCAAATCAAGTACAGTACCTACGACAGAGAATTACTTGCGATCTACATGGCAATGAAGCACTTCAGAAAACTTTATGAAGGACGTGAATTAATTATCTTCACCGACCACAAACCGCTCACATTCGCTCTTACGAAGACTCCTTCACCTTCAGAAACACCAAGAAGAACAAGACAGCTATTATTTATCAGCGAATTCACCACCGACATACGACATATCAGCGGAAGTCAAAACATAGTCGCCGACGCACTCAGCCGTATAGAAGAAATTAATTTACCTACAACATTAAATTATCAAGAGATCGCACAAGCTCAAGAAAACGATACTACAATTCAAGAACTCAAAAATCAAGATAATATCACATTGAAGTATATAAACATACCTAACACCGATATCAAGTTATATTGCGAAACCTCAACTTCAAATATTCGTCCATACCTACCGCTACAATATAGAAAACTTGCATTCAACGCAGTTCATAACATAAGTCATCCCGGTGTACGCGCAACGCGTAAAATATTATCTACAAAATACTTTTGGCCTTCAATTAACATCGACGCGGGCGCATGGGCGAAGCAATGTCTATCATGTCAACGAAGCAAAATACAACGCCATTCATCGAGCGCAATAGGAATTTTCCCGCCAAGCGAGCGATTCCAAACCATACATATAGACATAGTTGGACCGCTCACTACTACAGCGAAAGGACATCGGTACTTAGTAACAATAATAGATCGACACACAAGATGGCCCGAAGCAATACCTACTAGCGAAATAACATCTGACGTCATCGCCCGAGTAGTCTACGAACACTGGATATCTCGTTTCGGCGTTCCTAAAACACTAATATCCGACCAAGGTCGCCAGTTCGAATCCCATCTGTTCCAGTCACTAATGAAAATTATGGGAATAGAAAAATCTCGTACTACGCCCTATCATCCACAGTCAAATGGCATCGTCGAGCGCTGGCATCGTTCATTGAAACAAGCGCTGAAAGCCAGACTACAAGGAAAAAATAACTGGGACGAAGAATTACCTACAGTTTTACTTGGACTTCGCGCTGCGATGCGAAGTGACAACGGATTAAGCACCGCCGAACTTACCTACGGATACAACTTACGACTACCCGGAGATTTCTTCAATGAAACTGTGACACATCGAACCTTGGACAACTCATTCGTCGATCAACTACGAAAATCAATCAACTCACTCAAACCTCAAGTACCTACGCAACCACATAGCAACAATAGACCTATCTTCATTCATCAAGATCTTCATACTTGCAAGAAAGTATTCATACGCACAGATTCATCAAGAAAACCCTTAGAACAACCATATACCGGTCCATTTGAAGTTATAGAACGCAAAGAGAAATATTTCGTAATAAAAGTCAACGACCGTATATCTACTATATCTATAGATCGCCTTAAGCCAGCGTACATCGTCTCAGAAGAAAATGAAGCAAGTCCAAACGACCGCACAGAAAAATCGACCGTATTACTACGCAGCGAAGACACAAATTCGAACGAGCGCGAAACTAGGTCAAGAGCAACGACTCGTCACGCTTCAGTGAACACAACTCGCACGCACACAAGCTTAGTGTCTACAAGGACACGTGCCGGCCGCAATATTAAACTGCCGGTACGCTTCGCTTGAGGGGGAGTTATGTAGGTGCATACATATATACTTACCATCGTAAATAGTCAAGTTTACCATTATATCTTTACCTTGCACTACATACCAGATTACCGTTATACCTGCGCAGCCAATATACCAGGCTACTTCAATACCTCATTACCTTTACCTCACAGACATCAAACTGATGTCTGCTACAATTACCCAGGAGGAAAAATAAGAGAACACCAACATATTTATTTCATCATCAAGCTGACGTCTATCATCATAGAAACGGAGAAGCAGACAGTTCTGAAAAGAACTATTTTTCGTAACTGTACGTGCGAGGATCTGCGATGCAAGACTCAGCGAGCGCAGGCTGCAGGAGGTACCCCGACGGTGCAGTGAGGAGCGACCCGTTCGACGCGCGGACTCGGATTGAACTCGCGGCGCGACGCGCGCGAGCTCTAGCTCGCGATATGCAATGTGAGGCCGCCGCGGGATGTGTGCCGTATTTATAACAATAGCGGGCGCGGACAAGTTTGAACAAGTTTCCACCTCGCACACGCACGCGATGTGGCGTGATCTGAATCCACCAATCAGATCAACTTATTTTTACCAACTTGCTTTTATATGCTATATTATTGTACCATTTTTATTGTTTATTATTAATCATTTTTATTGTAAATATATTCCTAGTAGGCACTGCCAAGGGGAGCAGGTACTCCAACTGCTCTCTAGCGACCAGGTGTAATCAGGGTCCACTGTTGGACGGGTCCCATCGCACATCTGTAGGGGTTCCCGCCAAGTTCCCCCCCTACGGGCCGGTTAGGTTGCGATACCTCACCTCTCGCTATCACCAGCGAGAGACACATTTACACACTACATTTTACAGACTGTAGCTTAGGTACTCACACACTGTAGGTGTTAGGTACACAACCGCTCCTACTGGCTTCCAGTATGGAGTGGGAAAATTCCCCGATCTCGTCGTCTATGGACATCGACGACATGCGCAGGTTCCTGAGGTTCTTTGAACTTCGGCACCCTGAGTCCTTTAAGGAGTTCTTAAGCTCCAAAAATCCGCGTTCCGCGTCTCGACCGGCGTTACGTACGCCTCCGCGCTCGCCGACACCGTCGCGTTCATCCCGCTCGTCGTCGCGTTCGTCGGTCCGAACCGACTCACCGAACCCCGCGCCGCGTTCCGTCGCCGCAGTTATCGCGCCTCAAGCGCAATTAGAATCAATCGCCGCGCCGTCCACCGCGATCGCCGCCGTCTCACGCGAAAACGTCTCGCGCCCTCCTTCTCGTGCCGACTCCGAAATGTCGGCATACAGCGCGGCCTCAGAGGCACCTAATTCAGAGCCGGAGAGCTCAAGCGACGGTTTCGAAACCGTCACCGGACGCAAGAAGAAGCGTTCGGCGAAAGGCGGACCGCCCGCAAAACGCGCGCAAATAGACGCGGCCCCTCTGGTCGAAGAGCCCATTCCCACGGAAGTCATCCGTGAAATCCCCGCGGAGAAACCAAAAACTCCTCCCCCCGTTTACATTAGGGACAAGGCATGTTGGCCTGCCCTATCGAAGTTCTTGGACTCGAAGTCCATTCAGTTTAAAGCCCAAACAACAAGGGACAATATTAGGGTTCAAGTATACACCCCAGCCCATCACAGGCTACTTACAGCCCATCTCCGCGCCGAAAATATAGGCGGTCACTCTTTCCCGCTCCCGGACGAGCGCGTCCTTCGAGTTGTAATACGCGGCATCCCTAAGGAGCTCGAACCCGAGCTCGTTTTAACAGACCTCCGCGAACAGGATCTGCCTGTAAAAGAGGTCTTTAGAATGATCAATCGGACCAACAAACAGCCGTACGACATGGTTCTAGCGGTTTTAGAACTCTCCCCTAGAGGAAAGAAAGTTTTTAACTTGCGCGAGTGCTGCAAGCTCACTGGGCTCAAAATCGAGACCCCGAATAAACATTCGTTCACGAGACAGTGTCACCGCTGTCAATTGTACGGACACGC
Organism: Anthocharis cardamines; assembly: GCA_905404175.1. NCBI lineage: Eukaryota > Metazoa > Arthropoda > Insecta > Lepidoptera > Pieridae > Anthocharis > Anthocharis cardamines. The sequence goes on from FR989964.1 coordinate 8,583,008, forward strand.
CGCGCGAAACTGTTTCGCGAAAGAAAGGTGCGTTAAGTGCCTAGGCGATCATGGGACCGCTGCCTGTGAAAGGCCTTCTCCCTGTGCCGAACCACCCGCTTGCGTGCTGTGCGGGGAAACTGGGCATCCCGCGAATTACCGCGGTTGTACCAGGGCCCCCAAACCACACAAGAGGCCGGTAAGGCGCGGGGGGGCGGCTCGTCCTGGGCAGCGTCCCAAGGTTGTCGAGGAAACTTTCATACCCGCACCTCCACCCACCCACAACGCTTGGAGTAAACCACTCCAAGCCACCAACAAACCCCCTATCCCAGAGGCATCTCAGCCTCCTTCCACCCAGACAATAGGTCCTCAGCCTCTAATGGCTACTCCGGTTTTACCACCGGTCCCTCTTCCGAGCCCTCCGGCTCAGCCTACGAAGGTAACTCGGCCTGTCCAGGCTAAACAGTTACCTACAAAACCAAACACGCCCCACGAGGGACTCGCGACGGACCTTTCCGCCGCGTTGTACCTCGTAAAAGACTTCATTCAGGTACTCAACGTGCCCGAACTTATCGCTTTCGCGCAAAAATTACGCGAAAGCGCTTCTGACCCCCAACTGCGAGTAAACGCAGCATTCGAGCACGCCAACCTAATCGCATCAATCTGGCAGTATCAATTACCCAACACAACGCAATAGATACAGCCACGTGTAGGCTCAAGACAAGATCTTTGTCCTTAGTGACATTCAACGCTAACGGCTTAAAACGACAGATTGACTTAGTAAAGGACTTTGTGACGAGACACCCGGTCGATATCATGCTAGTGCAGGAAACTTTCCTCAAACCTAGCGTTCGAACTCCGCGACTAGCGAATTATAACACTGTAAGAAGTGACCGTGACGGCCGGCTCGGTGGCACGGTTATTTATTACAGACGCGCACTGCACTGCATGCCTATCGACCCGCCTACGCTTACTAACTTAGAATGCTCAGTAGTCAGGGTGGCTATGACCGGTCATCAGCCCGTCATAATCGCCTCGGTCTACCTCTCACCCACTAAGAGAGTTTTGGAGAGCGATCTCAGGGCCCTGTTTGCTATGGGAGACTCGGTCATTCTGGCCGGCGACTTCAATAGCAAACACTGGAACTGGAATAGCTCTGCCAACAACCTTAACGGTAACATACTAGACCGACTACAAGACGTACTTAATTTCCAAGTAATAGCTCCCCTTTATCCGACTCACTTCAGTAATATGAGCCTCTCCCGCGGAAACGTACTCGACGTGGCGATTCTAAGGAACGTTACTCTCCAGTTACGCTCTATAGAAACGTTACATGAACTTGACTCTGACCACCGACCCGTTCTTATAGAATTAGGCCCCCCAGACTGCTTACAAAGACGATACAAGACTATAGTTGACTGGCAAAAGTTAGATGAGGCCCTCAAGCCCATCGACTCGCCTGAGCTAGAGTCTATACCGGAACGACTTGACTCGACGGACCAAGCGTTAGCTGCGGTCTCCTCAGTCACCAGACATATCCAGTCCAAAGTTGAATGCGCGTCCAGGTTGATTCCCGATGATTTTAACCAACGTTGGGAACTTCCTCCGGACGCCAGACAACTACTGACTGAGAAGAACGCAGCTACTCGCGCCTATGACAACGCACCCTCAGACGACAACCGTAGAACGCTTCGTGCCTTACAACGAGAGGTTAAGGCACGTATGCGGGAACTACGTAACGAACGATGGGACCGTTTAACCAGCGAACTTTCACCCTCGCACACGGCCTATTGGTCGCTTGCGAGGAGTCTCAAATCAGAAACGGTCGCGATCATGCCTCCGCTCAAACGGCCCAATCAGACTGACGCTTTTGACGATGCCGACAAAGCCGAATGCTTAGCCCAAAAACTAGAGGAGCAATGCACTCCATATCTAGTTAACACTGACCCAGTTCACGTAGAAACGATCGACCGCGAAGTCGATCGTCGTATTGCACTCCCCGTTTCAGACGAGCCCTTACCACCCACCTCCGTAGACGAAGTGCAGGCTTTGATCAAGGCTTCCCTACCTAGGAAATCCCCAGGTCCTGACACCATCTCGAACAGGGTCCTCAGATCCCTTCCTCCCCAATTGATATGTCTACTTGTGACCATTTTCAATTCCCTCCTTGTCAACTGCGCCTTTCCGACACAGTGGAAGGAGGCAATTGTGATTGGTATCCACAAGCCGGGCAAACCCCGTAACGATCCCAATAGCTATCGACCCATAAGCCTTCTCAATACACTGTGTAAGTTGTATGAGAAGCTAATTAAAAAGCGTCTCTGGGACACTGTCGTCGACAAAGGCCTTCTGCCTGACGAACAGTTTGGTTTCAGACGAGCGCACTCCTGTGTCCATCAAGTCCACCGCATAACGGAACACATCCTTTCCGGCTTAAATAGAAATAGATCCATTCCTACGGGCGCCCTCTTCTTCGATATAGCGAAAGCGTTTGACAAGGTCTGGCACAACGGCTTAATTTTCAAGCTTTACCAACTTAACGTGCCAGACAGACTCGTGCGTATCATACACGATTTCTTGTCAAACCGCTCCTTTCGCTATCGCGTAGAAGGATCGCTCTCCTCTCCCCGTAGTATACGGGCCGGAGTCCCCCAGGGCTCTGTCCTGTCTCCCCTCCTGTTTTCGTTATTCACTAGCGATATTCCTAAAACGCCTAAAGTGCACATTGCGCTTTTCGCGGACGACACTGCCCTATTCACTTCCCACCGGGATAAAAGGATCATCACAGCGCTTCTCCAGACTGCAACCACCCGCCTCGGTGAGTGGTTCCAGAAATGGGGAATCCAAGTCAACCCGGAAAAGAGTGCGTCAGTACTCTTTGCTCGTGGTCCTCCCGGTAATCCCAGAAACCCATATACTAAGGCCAAATTCCTAATAGACCGAGAGATTCAACTCTACGGTAGATCCATTCCCTGGCAGAAATCAGCCAAATACCTAGGTGTTACCCTTGATCGTAGCCTGACCTTCAACAAACACGTTAGAATGGTCCGTAAAAAGGCCTCCTTTGTCCTATCCAGACTCCGTACCCTTTTAGACTCCAAAAATAAAATGTCCCTGAGGCATAAAGTGACACTCTATAAGGCATGCATTCGACCATGCATGACCTATTCGAGTGTTGCCTTTGCTCATATCGCCCCTTCCAATATCCACAAATTACAGTCGGTCCAGAACCGGTTCATTCGAATCGCTACTGGAGCACCGTATTATGTGCGAAATGTCGATCTCCACCACGATCTGGAGCTACCCACTATAGCCCAATGGATGAAGTTAGCGTCGAAACGTTACTTCGACAAGGCTATAAACCACCCCAACCCGTTGGTTCGCAATGCAATCAACTATTACCCCTATCCCGATAAGGCTCTCTGGAGAAGACCCAGACACGTTTTAGAGGATCCTGACGATCCTATCACAGTAGCCAATGCTAGATTAGACTCCGCCCGGGCGGACATTTCACCCCAGACCCGCGTACAGCGCCTTCGACGGCGAAGGCGAGGACCCTTGTTCCGCGCATCCCTCACACGGGTGAGCTACCGTCCAGCCCTTCAGGCTCCCTCCCCTCCTACGGCAGCCCAAGCCGAGGTACGTGTCTCGCAGGAGACGCCCTTAGGCGTGTCGTAGCAAAACCCCTAATTTCAAGGCTGAGCCACAGTGCTCGCCAATCTTGTCCGCGTTGAGCTGCCGAGGCCACTAGGGCCAGCAGCGAGATACCATACAAAAAAAAAAAAAAAAAAAAAAAGTAAATATATTCATTCATTCATTAATTCCTTCACATTAATACCTTCTGATCAAGAGTTTTATTTGCTACCTACGATCGATACAACCCCTCTCTACAAAAGCATTGATGAAAGTAGAAGAAGCGAAAGTGGTATACGTAAGGATCGGAGCATATGGAATTCCGTGATCTCTGCCTACCCCAATGGGAAAGAGGCGTGATATATATGTATGTATGTTAATAAAGCTGAAGTATAAGTATAAATACGATTATATTGCACTTATGAACAGCTAAAGTGTTTCGCCAATCTTTATACGATAACCTTATTTTGTGATAAAGTAATTTTACTTTTTTGTTTCAGGTAATTATGTTAACGACGTAATAAAGTAATTGTATAAACTAATTTGGCGTTCTGGTAAGTATGTATAATATACGTATTATTTCCACTTCTACTCTTAACAACGTGATCTTACTAACAAACAAAAATATATTATATTAAAATATCGCAAACACTAAATTCGCAGTTTCTGTGACATTGCGTCATTCTTAAACTCCCACATTGAACAAATTAATTTTTAAAACACTTTTCTAGAAAAGAGAGTATTCTGATGTTTCGAGAAATAGAGATTTATAAAGTCAGAATTTTAACCTATTCAAATAAAACAAGTTTTTATGAAAATACCAATCACCAATGTGTTTAACATTCTACATTCAATTTATAAATAGTGACATCAAAATAGATGAGACCTACATTTTATAAGATTTTTGTTAGAGTAATTTAATAACGTGATATTGTCAAAATAAGCACATATCAATAGTTTAATTTGACTGCAACGGTAAATATTTATCTAATTAACAGAATAATAATTTGAAATCAGATTAAAACAAATAAAAATCTGTCTCTAAGTTAAAAGGAAGGCAAGGCCAGACACGATGACATCACTCAATACTCCGACCAGAGATACTCCATTGTGAATAAGGCAATCGTTTTGTTGATATTTAATAATTTTATAAATTATATTTAATATGATTCACATTGCGAAGAACCTAAAACCTAAAGAAGAAATTAAACTAGTGATAAAGTGCAAAGATTTTTTTTTGCAACGCAATGAGTTTATTTGAAAATGAATCGGCAAGTACTCTTAAAATATGTAATTAGAAATTTAGATAAGTTCAAAATTTATTTATATCACTCATTTGAATATTTTCGACCTAAAAGCTAACAGAAATATCTAGGTACCTAAAAGTATTATACACAAGTAGGTAGGAATATAATAAAAAAACCTGAATATATTAGTGTTTGGTGGTTTTTGACGAACCAACTGACGTAACTTTAACAAGATTGGATTATCTATTCTATTTTTTAAAATAGTAAAAATCCTTCCTTAGTATATATAGAGCGCTTCTAACTTAAGTTCATCTTCTAAGTTTTTTTCGAAGTATGGAAGTATGGAATTTCTCCATTGGCCCTATTGGCCTTTACAGCTTAACGCGTACGTGTGTGGCGAGCACAGTGGCTCAGGCGTCAAATTTTGAGGTTTTGCTACGACACAACTAAGGGCGTCTCCCGCGAGACATTTACCTCGGCTTGGGCGGCCGTTAGAGGGGATGAACGGTAGCTCACGGTAGGGACGCGCGTAACAAAGATTTTTACCTTCGCCGGCGAAAGCACAGGGGGCCTAGCACGAACGACTATCGACAAAGTATTCGAATCGTCAAACTGTCAGTTGTATGAAAAATCATTTGAAATTTCATTCAAATGACAGTTCCACGATACGAATACTGTTTCGATACTTGTTCGAGCTCACCCCTCTTATCTATCCGAAGTTTTTATCAATGCGTTAATAAGTCTTGTAGGTCGTTTCTATTTTAAAATATTATACTACCAGACCCGTGCCCACTTCACTGGACAAATTTTATCTTAATAAAATTTCCTTGATGACAGTCATTCATTTCTATATATAGACTGATGCGTTATGTATGAAAAATACATCTAAATATCACATATCTTTTTTAATTTTTAACATAAGTCACGACATATCTATCTTTTATACATTATACAATAGAGGTTTTTAAAAGATAGATATGTATATATTAGGTATGTAGTGCCGAGTACCTTTGTAGAGAACTACTAGAAAACGTTACATTCACCTATATTAAAACGTTTAGTCAGCGACATTGACAAATATTGTTAATTCACATAAAGTATTCGGTATTAATCACAATCTGCCTTTGTCGCTCAATAATATGTTTCTACTGGTGAAAGAATTTAAAAAATCAGTTCAGTAGTTCCAGAGATGACTTCCTACAAACAAACTTACATACTTTACCTATTTATAATATTACTATAGATATATAATTATTTTGGTATAATTCAGAGGCCCATAGTCAATTCATAGTCCCGTTCGTTCAGGTAAAACTAAGTGTAACAAAAGTGTCACTACTATTCTTTGCTAGTTTAATAATATTCTCACACTGTGGTATATTATTCTTATATGTTGCTATATTTTTATAGAGACACATTGTAAGTAACAGATTTACGCATGTTCTAGTTCAATTGCCATTACCGCTATAAGTGCGGTAATTTTACCTCGACGCACACTTTCTCTAGTTTCTGTTACGACTCTTGATCTATTATATGGCAATATGTATAATCATGCGTTTTGTGACAATACGGAATTAATCTTTTGACTTTTTAGTATGGGTTTTCACATACTATTGTTTTTACCGCAAGTGTAAATGACCTTTTAAAGTTTTTAATTCAAACAGCTGTCAGTTTTCTGTTTGCCCATGACCACACTGCAAAGCACACGAAACGTCGTGATAAATCATATTATAATTAAATATTATTAAAAAAATCAATAGTTTTAATATTTTTCCTTTATATTTTCTCGTGTTCATGCAAAGCGAGAATTAGAGGTTTATTGACATACATAATATATATATATATATATATATATATAATAAGAGATAGAAACATGTTAAGTAGCTCTAGTCAAATATTACCGTTCCAGTATTTCGCTCTTAGTCACATAAAAATTTAATAAAAAAAAAACAAAAAATATCTCTGTTCATCTTATGTTCCAACGTCATTTTGTTTACTCTCTATTAGTAAAACTCTTATTATTTTGAATTTTTTTAAATGTCTTAAGGAATTTTTATATGAAAACATGGAATGACTGTGTGAAGAATATGTGTTTGAGAGGTGTGACTGACGATATGGCGGGTGAAAGAAGAGAATGGAAAAGAGAACATACTGCGCTGACCTCAAATAAAACAGAAAGGGAACAGGGCAGGAAGAAGATGTTGTTAACAAGTTACAAAATTATTAATACGTTTAAGTCTTTTATAACCTGTTATAACCGTTTACCGTTTATATGTAGTTAAATCATATAGTGTAGGTGTTTTATTTCAGTAAGCATGTTAAACACTCGCAGTTATGAAACTTTAAATATAGTATCTTTGGACAACCAAATGTTTATAAATGCCCGAAGGCGAGTTTTGTTTAGACTGTAAAATACATAAATATTAAATACATTTAAAGTTTTAAACGACATTCAAATTACTTGTTTTACAACCGATTCAGGTATGCTAATATCTAACTATTTGTCGTTGAGACGAGCTTGACATCGAGTAAGGCTGTTGACTGATTGATTTTACTTAGCCGACAACCGTCCAAGGACTTTTCTTCTTCTTCCTGCCCTGTTCCCCTTTTTTTGGGGTCGGCGCAGTATGTTCTCTTTTTCCATTCTCTCCTATCACTCGCCATATCATCAGTCACACCTTTCAAAAACATATTCTTCACACAGTCAATCCATGTTTTTTTTTTGGCCTCCCTATTCCCCTATATCCATCCACTTTCATATCCAAGGACGTATTTGTATCACAAAAAAATACACCGACCTACGTCCATTCGCTCCGTGGGACGTTTGAATGACTAAAGAATACTACATATTTTTCCTATGATATCTAACTATACAAACTGAGAGGTACTTGAAAAATAGCGCTATTCGTAGATCATATTATCCTGGTTTATAGGCATTAGCTCAGGCGGTACTGTGTTCAACAGAAAATGAAATAAAAGACTTTTCGATATGTCTGTAAGCCTTTTTTTTAGATACACTAAGTTTTCCATATGTCATCTGACAATAGGTTACTTTAATATTTTCGACTAGCTGATGCCAGCGACTTCGTTCGCGTGGGCTTCATCTTAAGCTGAGCTTTTGAGCAAGGTTTCTTCATATGATTCATATCCACTATTTCACGAATACATATTAAAAAGTGGCGAAATAATCAAATTATTTCGTTTACATATCAAACTTTTATTGACATCTGATAATTCGAAAAAGTTCGACGCGAGTCAGTTTGCATATTAGCAATTTGTTGATATGGTGCCTTGAATAAGATTTCTATGAAACAAATCCTATATATTGCCCCGAGCTTTGCTTAATATATTTGTGTGAAAATGAAATATAATTAATTAAAAAAAAACTGAGTTTGTTCTCTTTCTCTTCTTACATCCCCCTGACTCGGTTTTTAGTATTTTTCTTCTATGTACAGGCTTTTGACCTCTACAGTTTTATTATATGTAGTATAGATTTGAAAAATCAGCTATTTTGTTTCTTAAGTTAAAAAGGCTGCAACGCCACGAACTATGTATAATGTATATCTATTATATTGAAGCAGCAATAAACATTTTATTTTGATCACGAGTGACACCGCGATGGTTGGTAAAGAATAATTTCATAATATTAGATTGAATGTATATTTAAAATGTGCCAACTGTTGCATAATTTACTTTAAATTTCAACTAACTCCGGAAAATGGCAATGATTTTAAAACTTTTACTTTTAGACCGGAATGCAACTAGTAATTGACGTTAACTTTCTAAAGTATACTATTTTAACGTTCTTTAGAAATTTTGACGTCAAAATGAAGAATAAACCTTTGTTTTACCACTATTGATCATAGTGAAGTGCCGTTAGTCCCATTAATTTTCATTTAATGTTAAATATCAGTTTGTTTTTTTTATGTTAGATATCGACAGACGAGCATGAGGTTCACTTGATGGTAGGTGATACCTCAGCCACAGAACATCAATCAATGATGCGCTGTCGACCTACTTTTTACTTCGAGTAATTTACATTTTAGTAACTTGTTTCGAGGTGAAATATTTGAGGCTGGCGTCACTTTACTAAGGACGCACCGACCGTAATGTTGTCGGATATTTTGTACCTCAAAAAAAATGACCTTTTTTTTCGAAATAATTTATATACATATTCAGAATCAGTAAAATAGGTGTATCTACTATTATTTTTACTTCCTCGTTTAAAATTTAACGTAGAATCGTCCTTTTTACTCTCTAGTCATACGATACATGAACGACTATCAAATTCAAAATTAAATGTCATATAACTTCTGATACAACTAACAGATCGACGATTCGAATACTTTCTCGCAAGTTGTTCATGCCCTCGGATTGCTGTTATAATTGAGCATCACCTATTTATTTCTTATATAAAAAATGAAGTATTAGAATCTATGAAGAAACATTTCCTCATTAACATTGACACTATTCGGCCGTAATTAAGAGCATTCTCTACGTAAATGATATTTCTCAAGCGTCCTTGCCTCGTGTCGGTAACTCACGCACACAATGAACACTCGCGAGCGATCGCTAAACTCTGTATCGAGTGCATTACTGTTTTACTACATACCTCATACACGGAACGTTAAGTTCTGAATATTGTATGTTTATTTGGACAGAACATTGCGTGATTCCGTCGCAGGGGACTGACGATCAACGGCCTACAATATACTTTAGAAGTGGGTCGACCGCAAGTAGCAGTTAGCAATTAAATGACTTTTATACCTACCTAGTTATTGTCTTGCATTTGATTCGTGACGTACTAAATTAATTGTGTGGAATCGTGTAGTGAGGTATGATGGTATGAATATAAAGTTGAAATGGACAGAGAATTGATTTCAAGAGGCACTCTGGATTTTTTTGTTACATAATTATTCATAGACAATGCTGTGTTCTGAAGGAGGTTTGTGTAATCGTTGATTCAATATAATTTTTACTGACTTTTAGCTTCCCTATCCTCAAACATGTCATTTTTCATTAGACTTTTGGTTGTTTATAAAATAAATATTCACAAGAATAATTGTAAAAGTACTAGGTCTTTCTATAATAAAAAGTCCTGCCAAAATAAGCTTCAGGGAAAATTCTACAATAAATACATCCAAGTTTCGAAATTCGAATTTAACCGCGAAGCTTATTGCCGTTTTTTGTGTACTTTAATTAGTAGTTTTGCTTTAGTCTATGATTATAGAAAATATTGGTTATGCTTTTTGGCGATAATGTATGACGCATTATTAATTAGGGGAAGCCCGGGCAAGACGCATATGTTAAGGAAAAGTGTTAAATATAACTACAATACGATAATAAATAGAACTGTTTTATACTTTTATTTGGTACTATGTTTAATAATCTTTAAAAAATAATATTTAAAATTATAAAACTTAATCAATTTCTATATTAATTATGAGCATTAACAAAAAGTATCAATTATCCGTTTTGCCCGACCCCCCCGGGCAAAAAGGATATGTTGATATACTTTAGAATAGTCTTCACATTCATCACAGAAGTAGCTGCCAACTCCTATATAAGGTGTGCCGTCTTCATGCGCCTAATTTTTGCACTGATTTCCTCCCGAAGTCAACTTCACGTGTCTCTGCAAAGTTGTAAACGAAATTCCAAACTTTTTTGCGGTCAGATTGATTGTCCATCATCTTTTACATTGCTTACTTCTCTGTTTAATGATTTACTCTTGTGTTTATCATTTAACACTATCTAAAACAAAGTAGGCATATATCTGTTACTTAAGACTCAAATCGGTCAAACGGATACCTATTCATTTTGCCCATATCCGTTTTGCCCAAAACTTCAAAATTAGAAACAAGTCAAGATGTGAATTGTTGTTAGTAGGTAAATCAAAAGTAACAATCACAATGTATACTTAACTAAACATATAATTGAATAAATAAAACTTATTCATAGATAACTGGTTGGTTATACAAAAAGTTGGTATACAAACCTTCACAAAAATCGTAAGAAAACTATGAAAATGTTTTTTTTTAATCTCCTCAACAGATGCACTCGCGCAATGTTTTGGTTGAACTGTCATGGCATAGCCGGCCACATGGGTCATGACTTGAGAAATTAAAAATAACTCCATATATAATAGATTTTTGGAAAAATCGATTATTCTTCTTACCCACACTATGCTTGTTGCCCGGGCTTCCCCTATAAATGTTCTCAAGTTGTGTTCTTGACACATTTCAGAAAGCGTGAGATCATTTCGCAATGTACACCAACTACGGACCTATCAATGTTTATTTGTTTATAAGAACATATATTATACATATTAGTTACTTAACACTTGAATAGAGAGAAAAACACTTGAATAGAGAGCAAAGAGAGAAAGGGAAGCTTCTAAGTTCCTTTTTCTAAAGCTTTTATATTGTTCTAACTGACTTACCAATAAAGTAGACGGTTATTAATTATGCGATTGATGTTTTGTGTTATAACCGACATAAAATATATACCTACTTATATTTTTTTGTTTAGGTTTGGTTGTCAGTATGATAAAAACATTCGTAAATCGACAATGTCAAAAAAATCACTTTCATTTTTCTTACTTTTATGGAAAAAATAAAGGTATATAAAAATATAGTAAATATATAAAAGGGGAAATGTGCTAAGATTTTCATAAATTTAGTCACATTAAATACGTATGATGTATATAAGTATGATGAAATGGGATTCCTCAGTTTCGGGATTGTAGCTAATCGAGACAATTTAACTATTGTTATAGGTACAAATTAATTTATGTTTTCATTTGATTGAGAGATTTTTAAAAGGAGTAACCTAGTTGCTTGCCGGCTCTTATCGCTAGAAGCAACATTGTGCAACTTTAAAAATTGACGATTCGGAAATACTTGTAAAAGTTTACTTGAATAATATTATATTTGAATTTGAATTATAAGTGCAATGTCTTACAGCGATAATATTGCTTTACAATATTAGATTTCAAATATTACTTTGATTCAGAACATGACTTTCCATCACTTCTTGCCATATTTCAGAGTATAATTGATAATGATTATTAAAAGTTAATATAAGCGATATGGTCCTTATCACACTAAGATAACACGTTGCGATATTCTTAGTACTTCGCTTTAGTATTAGTATTTCGTTATTTAGTGTAGCTCTTTGTTTTCTTATAAAAGAAAGGGTAAAAAAATATTATACTGCGTAGAACACGACATTGCACTGTTCATGAGGACGGTATGTGGTGAAATAATGAGTTCTCCAAAAACATCGTGGATGATATGAAAATTCGTAAGGCGTGGAGTGGGGTGGGAGCGGGGGTTGTAGCCACCCCTCGACCCGCGGTATGAATAACAAAATCAAAGCCAAATAGGTGTTCTTGCTTGTTTAAGAGATTATAGTACGGATTATATCGTTTTATGTTCAATTTCATTACACTGTCAATGGTTGTTTGATTTATAAATGTAGGATTACCAGGCTTCCGATTGAATTGTGATATTAAGACCTGGATGGATAGCCATAAGACTAGACTGTACTAGATTACATTAAAATTAATTCAGCGCTTTAGTCATGAAACGTTATTTAAATAAAAACAAATTACATCCGTGATATTATAGGAAATCAGTTAGTATCTGTACAAAGCGATAGTATTAAAATATCGATGAATAAATATAGTAATAAACTGCGTTATACAATAGTACAGCATAATTATAATAAATAATAATAATATAAATTAATTATGCGTTTTTACACAGAAATCTAATATAGAGTTCAGCCATGCACTACTGTAGAATACTGCCATGCGACTCGAAGTACTGGAAGTTCTTTCATAAGTTATTTCGCGGTATAAGAACCAGTTTAAATCTCTAATATTATGCCAATGTACCGATATAAATTTTTTATTCGACAATTGTATACTATCTGTATTAAAAGTTGTTAAAATTTTAAGTGGCGAATTGTCACAGTTTATCTAAGTCTCCTGTAAAATTGAGAAAATGTAGATACGTCGATCTCTTGACTCTTACACCGCGATTTAATAATCCGAATGCTCGAAGTAGGTCGACAGCGCATCATTGACTGATGTTCTGTGGCTGAGGTATCACCTACCATCAAGTGCACCTCATGCTCATCTGTCGATAAATTGTCTGTCATTAAAAAAATAATAGTCCCTGTAGTAGCACCATATCGTATATTTATATCCATATATTAATTACATAGTTACATAATATTAAGTATGAATTACAGAACAAAGCTTTGTTGCCAAAGTCTGTTTTAATTAAATCTGCTAAACATTTTCTAGACGAAATCATTTAAGTAAACAACCCTATTCTAATTTCTATCGTATTCGATTCGGAAAGGGGCATAAGACATAATTAATCGAGCAACTTCTGTCACTACCCCGGCACTTTCTAGTCGGAGGGCAGGCTTCCCTTATTTGAACTAAATTACATGTATTCATTCAATTCTACACCTTGTCCTAACGCAATAAGACCTAAATCTCCTTACAGCGTTTGCGATTGTATAATTGTAAGGGATTGTGGTTATTAATTGTCGAAAATCATACATTTAAAGTGTTTTGTTACGTATTGATTTTATAGTTATTGGTACTACTTTTTACTAGAAATCGCGGTGTTACTTGCAACCAAATTAAGTGGTTAAGTATAATTAATAAAACTGAATCTCCAGAGTGAGCACCGCTGAAAATCAGTGCTGTGACAGACAGTTGTCACTGAGTCGGTGTCCCATTTCCTGCATTGCAAATGTTACCTTTATTTTTTTATAGCATCACGCCCCAGCTTCGCACGGGTGCAATGTAACTATACACAAAAAAAATCGATCGAGTTTTGAGTTAAATCGTAACAAACAAACAAACAAATCTTTCCTCTTTATAATATGAGTATAGATATATAGTTTATTTATCTTTCTGTTTTTCGTTCTTTTTTTTTTAATAAATTCCCGATATATGTTTTCTTCTTCAATAAAAGTGGAAACGCCTCACAGACTCTTTCATATACTAATATTATTTGAGTACATATCGCACGCTGCTAAAGTGACCAAACTCGCGTTCATATCGAGGATACAGTGCTGAACCAAATAAGTATGAAGTTGTAACTTAAATTCAATTCTAAAAAAAATACCTAAGAAATTCATATAATATCGCCTACCTCAAATAATAATAATTAATATTTATGATGAATATATCATATTCTATATATAATAAATTGTTTTTTATGTCAGATGTCGACAGACGAGCATGAGGTTCACTTGGTGTGATGATGACTCTAAGCCACAGAACATCAGTAAATGATGCGCTGTCGACCCAATTTTTACTTCGAGCATTCGGAAATCTATAGACTGAAACCGAAACGCGCAATGTGCACTTCACGGTTTTTCCATCTACTATTTTAAAATTAAAATTGAATAGGTAACTAAACATTATTTTTATGTTTTCACACTCTACCATGAATATATTTAGTTTTACATATAATCCTTAAAAACAAAGGAACTCTTAACCTCTCTTCTCCTCCTCTTACTTTCCGTTACATTTTAAACACATTAATGCATACATACATTCTCAATCGGCGGTAGCTTATACAATTGAGTGTTTGTAAAAGTTTACTTAAATAATGTCTCTCCCAAATTACATCAAAACGGAAGCAGCGGTTATACAATTTAAACGCTACAAACAGAATAAAAACTTTTCTCGGATATCAATTGGGATTTTATTTAAATGTGTGATACTCGTGTTAATAAAAGACAGTATTAATTTCCACTTTTTAACATGTTTGTTAAGCTAAGTTGAATCTAAACATTCCTTTTTAGTTGATTATAGTTATTCGTAGTTGTTTATATTTATTATCGTGTATGTAAAATATAATAATCTTTAATTATTATTTTATCGATACATTAGGTAATATTCAGTGTCTTATTTCAATGTTTGATAAATAGCCCCTATAATTTGTATGATAATATTTTGTGCGGTACAATCGGCCATACTGATTAGATAAAACGAATGTTAAATAAACCATGGCGATAATGGCTGTGGCATCCGTCCAACACATGCCTAATCCTAATACGACTTGCAAATTGTCATGGACAGTCTAGAATCTAGACTCTAGTATCGCTTTCTTAACTCTACATACAATTTTCTGTATGTATGTAAAATCGCAGGAAGGTATTTTTTGCATCGAGCTAAGAAACAAATTCATAAAAATCGGTCGAGCCGATTCGGAGGGATGCGACCACAAACACTGTGACACGAGATTTATATAATCCTAGCAACGCGCCCCGGCTTCACACGGGTGTAATGTACTTTACACAAAAAGCCTATGTTACTCGCTGAAAATGTAGCTTTCTATTGGTGAAAGAATTTTTAAAATCGGTCCAGTAATTTTTGAGTTAATTCATAACATACAAAAATCCAAAATTACAAATCTTTCCTCTTTACAATATTATTAGTATAGATATACCTATATGTATAGGACTTAAATTCTTGATTTTTCGTGTCCGACACAGCACCAAACGTGTTGGCTGACAAAATAGACACCCAGATAGTGAGACATTTATAATAATTAAAAAAATATATTTTGTACTAACTTTGCATTATAATTATTAAATAATAAATACATCACGTCTCTTTGCCATCGGGGTAGGGGTAGATATCAAGGAATTCCAAATGCTCCGATCCTTGCATACCACTATATATTATTATTAATAATCCTAGTGCACGAATTAGATATGTTTCGCAAACTTGGGTCACGGTTCGATTTCCCAACAGCTCTGACATATTTATACATTTTAATATCATATTATTTTCCCTACTTTTATAAGTAGGGACAATAGCATCCGTCGCCGAAACGGGTTTGTTATAAAAGACTTTTCTCAAAATTTATTTGTAATTGTATGCAAATTACACTCACAGGCATGAATCACAGCATATTCTGAAAGAAACAAGATAGTATAGTTCTTACTCTTTTCTGATAGCTTTTCGTTGTATTAGCATAACATTGCATTTTATTTATGACTCTATAAAATTTAAATAAGCTGAAGTTGGATTTTCTAGACGTTAAAATTCAGTCAAGGCAAGGCAATCCATGACACCTTGGCTCTTGTTGAAAATGATAAGAGAAGCATACTTACGATATTACGCGTAAGTTTCTTAAGTAAATTAACTCTACATTCTTTAAATAGACAAGGAATATGAAATATGAAAATATTAAATAGGTATTTGAACGAATAAAAAACATTTGAAAGTAATTTGAAACAATGAAACGATTTAAATAAAATACTGTATACCGGATTAAAACGCGATTTATTAATAAATCGCGTTTTAATCCGGTATACAGTATTTTATTTAAATGTGTGATACTCGCGTTAATAAAAGACAATATAATGAAACGATTTTTTTTTTCAGATCTAATATGACCTTCAAGGATAAAAGTACTCTTTGCTATGTGATTGATATTGAAAAAAATAAAAACCGGTAATCATCGATTGCTATTAAAGAATCTTGTATCATTAACTATCACATCTGTCTATACAACTCCAAAAGTTTGCATGGAATTTGTATCGTTTCGAAACTTAAATGTATCTATTCGTAGAAGAACATGGCTTCATTCCATTCCCGGTTCCATCCTTGCATTGAACCGCTACGTAGGGCTACCAACTCTCATCTAAATTAAAATATACAATCATTTATATTTATTTATTTATTTATTTATTTAACTCTTTATTAATAACCTTAGACTATAATACAAACATAAAATAACTTAAAAAACTAATCTTAATTAAGGCATTAAAGGCGGCCTTATTGCTTATTAGCAATTTCTTCCAGGCAACCCTTATCTGGATAAAGCGAAAGAGAAAAATAATAATAATAGAAGAGTAGGTGTGGGATATAGGATATATATAAAAAGTTTAAATAATATAAATGTCTACATGAATCTAAAATACTATTTATAAACAGTAAGGAAAATTAATTATAACCTATAATATATGAGGAAAAAAATACAAATTAATTCGGGCCGTACTCAATTGAAAGAAAATATTCATTAATAAGTTTTTTAAATATAGCCAGATTCTGTGCCAACCGAATATTATTGGGTAAAGAGTTCCACAGCCGAATCGCAGTGGCAGCATACGACTGTCCATAGTAAACAGTTTGCTGAGGAACAACACGCAAAGTAAGTCTATCAGTGGATCGCAGCGAATGCGCATCACAATTAAGAAATTGAAATTTTTCTTTTAAATAAGGAGGAGTCTTGGGATCGAATAGGATTTTATAGAGGAGATGTAGTATGTGAGAATCCCGGCGAAGTCGAATGGGAAGCCACTTGAGATTTTTGCGAAATTCAGAGATATGATCGTATTTACGGAGACCAAATACGAACCTTATACAGAAATTTTGGAGACGCTCAAGTTTATTTAACTGCTCTTCTGAAAGATCTGGAAAGGAAACATCAGCATAATCTAGGAGAGGATGTAAAAGAGATTGGGCAAGCATAATTTTTGTTGGAATTGGCAGAAAGTGAGAGAGGCGCCTCAGTGAACTCGATGTAGCATACATTTTACTACTGACTTCCTGTATCTGTTTCGTCCAAGACAACGTTGAATCTAAGTATACACCCAGGTTTTTGACAGAATTACTAAAAGGAATCACAACGCCATCAATTATAATAGAACTCAAGCAGGTCCAGTCAATTCGGGAGATAAAATGAGGGCTACCAATTATTATAACCTGACTTTTTTTAGGATTGATAGTAAGGCCATAATATTTACTCCAATTCACTATGGCATCCAAATCTGCATTAGTGTTGGATATAGCAATAGGGAGATCTTCCAGAGTTGCTTGAGAGTATATTTGTAAATCGTCGGCATACATATGGTAGAGCGAAGATAGAGAATTAGTGATAGAATTAATAAAAAGAGCAAATAAAAGAGGAGACAACACACCACCCTGAGGAACGCCGGCAGCAACAGAACACCATGACGAGTGTTATATAAAAATAGATAAATTGCACTGAATTATTGAAAAACCGAAGCATGTATGAAAGCATTGACAAGTGAAAGAAGTGAAAGTGGTATGCAAGGAGCATATGAAATTCCGTGATTTCTGCCTACCCTCATGGGAAAGAGGCGTAATGTATGTATAGAAATGTTGAAACTACAGATAAGTCCATACTATGAATTGAAGCAATTACAATGTATTTAATGATTAACAAGCAAATAGTCATTAAATAACTTTCAAATGCCATATTATATCATTAATAATAATAATTCTTCAAACAATTATCTAAGAACCAATTATTCGCGATTGAAAACACCGACAAAACAATCCTTAGCAACCAAGGATTAATTATTAATCCTTAGATTAATTAAGATAATGATACTGCGCTTTATCTCTACTTTTTCGTCCTACGGTCTTTGCAGCCTTTTTGTATCTAACCTAACCAGGTTCTTTCACCTGTGAGTACAAACATAAATTGTCTTCATAGTTGGTTTACCGGTAGCTAAAATCAGACTTTTTCCAATAGTCTTACCGATAGTACAACCTTTTCGTCAGTGAATGAAACATTTTACTAATATATAATTTTTCTTAACACTTTATTGTAGTTGACAACCCTACGCTTAGCTACAGTGAACATTCTCACGCACTACACGATATTAGACTCTACTTCATTCAAATAACGGTGTTAAGTTTTAATGAGCGTGCTTTATCGTGGTTGAGGTGCGCATCGAAAACGCACCAATCTATTTTTAAAATCAGTCAATGCGGTGACCGAAGTGGGGCATGTGTATCTTAAACAATTATGGAACAGTTATCGTGATATTGAGGCGTGGCACCGCATTCCAGGGATCAAATAGACGTTGTTTTCCCATTATTTTGATCTAGTTATAGGTATATAATAATAATAATAATAATAATGTATTGTAAAATTAGAAGCTTTTAATATGTATTTTTTTATTGACGTAAAAGTATAAGACGTATACATTGTGTTACCTAAATGAATAAATGATTTTTGAATTTGAATATAAATATAAAAACATTATTATTAGATTCAGTAAAAAAATATGAAGATCAAATTGTTAACGTTTGTAAGTTTAGATTAAGTTTTATTTTTGTATATGTTAAGGAAATAAAAGTCTTTTTATTTTATTTATTTTATAATAGGTAAATATGTAACTGGGAGTACGTTGACAAGTTTTCAGTAACGGACATGTCATAGAAACTATTTAAAAATATGTATACCCAATAGATATGTAATGTTATTTACGGAAACATACATACGGTTATCTTTCGCTTTGATAATATTTCTGTCTTAACATATTATTAGGTAACATAACAGACGCAATCTGGAGCATAAAAATAGGGAGCAATTGGTAGCTTTACTCATTATAGCTAAAAACGTCGAATTTTAAAAGAAAACCAATTAATATTTTTTCAGGTTGTATCATTGATACTATACTTAAGTCAACATAGTAAAATCAAGACAAACAAAAAGCGTCATTTTAGACTTAGGTAGTTACAAAAATGCCAAAATATTTTTCATAATATAATATACAACAAATTAACACATAATTCTAAATGAAAACAGCATACAAATCGAATGAAAATTGCATTGAGAAGAATTAAGTGACCGAATATACACACGAGGATAGCGACTTTTATGTCATTACGTTAGATATATTGATCAAATTATTCCCATATAAGTATTAATTCAATTTAAATCAAGTCCCTTTTTCTTCGGTAATGTTATTAATGAAAGTGTCATTAGATTATTACATTTACTAAAGAAAACCTCGACAACACAAAAAATTAATTATTAATTAGCATTATTACGTGGTTATGTAAATTTTAATACATAATAAGTCATATTTTTTAACATATGTACGTATACGATCGAAGTAATATACGCTTTCTCCACGTGCAGATCGTTGAAGCGTGGGTAATCTAGCTTGCCTTGCCTACAATATCTGTAATTCCATTGTTTTCTTTTCCCGCCACTTTTTATGGTATTACAAACCATCGATTATTGATTTTGTAACTGTATGTTTGAGCGATACTTGCTGTTGTATAAGTGACTTAGTGCATTCTAAATTCAAAAAATAATAAGGAGCTTTTTTAAAAAGCTTAAAATTGGAACCTTCATTCGTAGATCAATGATAACCAATCATATCACAATATATGTTATCGTCATAAGTTATCGTTGTTTGATATAAATGATAAAAGAATGTAAGACGCTTAACATTGCTAACAACTTGAAAACTTGTTTGGTTACAACGAATTGACAAAGTATCGTCTACCTAACCGGACTTCAGAAGCGTTACCGCCAATCACGTGGAGACGAGATTTTAAAAACAAAAATTGCAGTGCGTTGTTCAGTCGAAGCTTGTATTGGCATTATTAAAGTCAAGAAGGGTTACAGCTACATTCACGGGTGAGTCGGCGTACATCGTATGCTGGACCGTTATGCGACCATGTAAACCGGGCTTAATGACTTACTGCACAACGCAACGAAGAATTTGCGGCCGCGAGTTTGCGCGGGAAGTGATTCCAATTTCAAAAGTTGACAACTGATGTCAAAAGGTTCACAGATTAAATTAGTGACAAGAATTAATTAATTTTTTTTGACATTGTAATTTAGATGACACTATTATGAATTAGTCCAACAAAATATCTGCGCAATAAAACGATGATAAGTTTAGTTAGCTCTCAGCGCCAGCGGGAGTGTTGTGGAGCGGCACATTAATAATAAATCACCAGATAGAGTAACTATTTTGTAATCTATCGATGTGAGTGGAATTTCCATTTATTGGATAAGAAGTATTACGGTTTGGTCTTCTTTTTCTGATCAAGGAGAATCGAAAGGTGAACCTGGTAATTTTTTTTTGTAACGGGAATCTCAAGAAATCGATGTCTTACATTTCTTATTGTGGTAGACTAATTTTGCACTTATTCGCTTCAGTCTTCACAGATAGCCAATTATAGATATCATAGACAATATAGAGCAGCAAAATGTGTTTTTAATCAGCAATTAAACGCGTTCTAATTAATAACACGGAAGATATTGATGTAATCGTAATGTTACGTTAAAAAAAACGCACTGTACTAGGGAAAGTGACGCGCTAAGATCGTGAAAGGTACTTGCTAGAACCATTATATTTCGATCCATCCATTGCTCGGTGCTATCGAGAAATACCAGCTTTGCGTTCGCCGTGCCAATTTGTCGCAGCTCTTGATATATTGGACGGTTACTTACGACACAGAGCATGGAATTCGAGCTACTTTCGCGTAATCTGTGCGAACTATGAGCCTCAAATATGAACTGATTTATGTAGTAATCAGGTTACAAAGAGATTGACATAGAGGATCATAATATTGTTGAAACTTCATAAATGTTAGGTATAGATATGACAGAAAATATAACTATGTATTTTAAAAACGACTTTTTCCTTTATTTTGCACTCTACATACCGTTTCTAAAAATGGCATTTGGTCATATGATTATTTCAGAAAAAAAATCCTTTTAATAAATCTAGATTAAAAGTCTCTTTTAGCTATTTTATTGCAACTTGATTTTATTTCGAGGAGAATGTATATTTATTTGGTCAATACCGTCAGGAATTTTAAAAGTAATTCAGGAGGTTTAAAATATTAATTTTTACAAAATATATATTTTAAAGGGAACTCAAACAGAGTAAGTAAAACCTTTATCCTTCAAGCTGCTTCCTTCATAAATGATTTGATTTCAATTTATAATAAAATACTACCAATCGTTTTGAAAAACTGACAAGAATTCTCTACATAACAAAATAATATTTACTTCCTTTTCAGCTATTTATATTAACTCTTAGTTAAATTATAAAAAACATTTTTAAGCATAAGAATCACTCGTAAATGAAATCTAATAACTTTAGAGTTACAAAAATAGGCGTTCTTAATGTTAGTCAGTGCTCATACCATCAAACGTAAGAGTATTAAGGCTAAGTCATAAATACCCGTGTTTATTTACCTACCAGTTTACGCTTAATGAAATATACTCAGATTAACAGTCTCCGGGAAATTAATATTGAATTGAATCGCGTAAATCCTATCCACCTGTCCCAGCTATCCTTACCATCTTTGCGATATAGCCTTCTTTACTACCAATTCGCAAATGTGACTATATCTCCCGACTCATCACTCGATCGGTCTAAACTCCTCGCTCCGGACAAAGAAATCAGATTGAAATCGGAACACGCGTCCGCCGACAAGTTCATCGATTAGTTAATCGACCAAGTTGCCCAACCCGTCGGTCGATTCCAACTGTCGCTCGAATCTACATTGCTGTTTCATTTACGGTGTCGAAGATAATTAGGCACTGTTAAATTTGTTGTAATAGCGCCCTTTCTGGCGATTTTTTTGATTGTTCATTGTTGCCAAGATTGTTGGTAATACTGTTGATTGCTTGCTTATTTGTAGTATTTAAGTTGAAATAATTATTTTTTAACGTTACCGCATACACAAATAATGACTTGATATAACATAATTATACATTTAGTTTAACTTTAACGTGTATGTAAGTATTTACGGATATATTACGGATATCAGAAATAAAGACTGACATGTTTTAAAGTTTCCGTACTCCGTACCAAAAACGGAATTCTTATAGTACTTCGTTGTCCGTTTGTCTGTCTGTCAAGACCCTTTTTCTCAGGAAAAAATAAAACCTTTTTGTTTTATAATAAACTATTAATATAAGCCCAAGTTTTGGATAACGTAAAATAAACCTATTTATGAATGAAATGAAACGATATTTATTTGTGACAAACTAAAACACATAGGAAGACATTTTAAAAACGAAAGTGTCACAAAAATTTTACTGGCTGTTAACAACCAGCGCTGATGTTACTTTTTGATTTACTAACCCCAGTGCCACTTGAGTTCTTAAAATTCTCTTATATTATATAGTAGAAAATAATATCAATATAATATGAATACACTAAACTCTATTATCTAGTCTTATTACTATTATTTGTAATTCATAATGTGGTTTTGAACAACTTTAGAAAAATATGAAATTTACTAGTAACTTACTTCAATATGTATTCCATCATTGGATCCTATATCAATTAAATTGGCTTTCATGTATTCATTTGTTTGCCCATCGTCTTATTCACAATATGAAAATGACCACTTAAAACTAAAAAAGATACCAAGTTTGTTATACTATTTTTCAGACAGACCCAAAGCGCAGTCACTGAACTCAGCGAGTTTCGTCTGGCGCGTTTTATCCAGACTGGGCACATTACACCCACGTTTTGAAGGAAACTTTAGATTGAGCTGATAACATTTAACTAAATTATTTCGTTTACAAGGACAAGTCTTGGATTGTTGAGTGGTCACGTCACAAACATGTTTCAAGATTGAGCCAATACGATTGTAAGACTATTAGAGTAATAGCGTAACTTCCTTAGGATTTAATTTGTTTCCATTACAAATTTCATCAAAATTGATTGAGCTACATAGCCGATAGACAAAGTTAAGTCCGCATTTATCATTTTAGTATGGACGTTACACGCCATCATTCAGCACGAGTCACTAATTGCCTGCGATGATACTATAATATTGATAACTGTTTAGTGCTGTTATAAATATTCTATCTCACGAAGTCCGCTTGGTTATGAATGTTGTCAGGCGTGCATATAGATTCTTTTAGTGTGCGTAATCTCGGGAGCGCTCAGTTATCATTACGCACACTAAAACAATGTATATGTGGACGCCTGACAACATTAATAGAGAAACGGACTTCATGAGATAGTATATCTATACTTCATCTTCGAAGTTTACGTAAATCTGAATTCTTTATGTGTTTTTTTGCAATTTCTGTGACAAAACACAAACAGTAACGTTTATAATGTCAATTTAAATACTTATAGTGTTGTAATTTGTGCCGCTCATGAAACGATACATGAAAAAATAAAAAAGGCTCTTGTGAAGCCTCTCAGGCGAGCTCATGCCGTGGGCTGGGTTTTCGCTAGCTGGGTCAATGACCTTTCGTTTCGTCCTCAAATAGAGGTTCACAGTTTCATGAATCACTTCACCGAAACTAATTCATTGGGAAATTAGTACTGTTATGATGAAAATTTCAACTTTTTTTTAAATTAGCTACACTACAGTATTGTGTGGTTGTAGGCAGCAAAAGGTTTTTTGTTAATCTTCGGTAATATAACAAAAATAGAGGCACAAATTGATTTTTTGCCTATGTTGAAAATTTGAACTTATTTGAAAAATGATTTCATTGTTAAAAAGGTACATAGATTTTTCATATCGAGTTTATAGAGTTCGAAATTTAAATGTTAATGAAGTACGATAAGATAAGAAACACCTTTATTTAAATACACCACACACTACAAATTATGTTAAAGAAGTCAGAGGAAAATGCTTGGCGTCTTTATTTTAGTGCACCGGTTGAACAGTTGATCTATGTATGAAAAAGTCCGCGACTATTATTATATTTTTTATAATAAACCGCTATAAAAGCTTCTATTTGGCCGCTAGTAACTGGGAATTATTAGTGCTAGATAACACTGTTGGTCTAGCATGAACAACTTTTGTTTATTAGTAAACAAGTATTCTTATTGTCTGTAATTTGAATGCAATTTCAAATTTTTCATTCAACTGAATGACGACTTTCTCGCAAGTCGTTCTTGCTGTGCCCTCTGGTTTCTTATGAATAACTTAAGACTTGACGGGCTGGTTGGCGCGTTCGTGGGTTCGAATCCCAACGGGACGACATGATTATAATTTTCTGTGTGGGGAACCACGTCTGGTAACTTCGGGTATTGAACGGGTAGGAAATCGTAATTCAGACTGAGTTACGAACCTCCGATCATAGATGGAAAAACCGTGAAGTGCATATTGCGCATGCATCATTGACTGATGTTCTGTTGCTGAGGTATCACCAACCATCAAGTGCACCTCATGCTCGTCTGTCGATATCTAACCAATAAAATGGAGTTACGGAAGCGTCAGGCATATCTTAACTGCGGCGAAGCCGGAAGGTAAATTTTCGCATGTTCACAAAAGATATCCGAAAATCAGACATCCATCCAGAATTTAACTCTATTTTTGTTTGATACTAATATGATTTTACCCATTTTTAAGGGCAAATTGGCACACCAGAGTTCTACTCTGACGGCCTTATTCTTAAACGCATTATAATCTTGATATATTTAGTTAAAATATGTTTAGTCTCGCTCTATCGATTATAAAAAGACTATAGAACGAAAGAAACAAAAAATATTTTAACTACATCAAGCTTATAATACGTTTATAAATAAGGGGGTTAGCCTTTAAATCATCCAAAGTATATAAAACGGGTTTGTCAATTTTTCGGGTCAAAAGCATACTGTGCAGAATAACATTCGTATTAGTACAAATTAGCTTGTGCGTACCCGGTTTTACTCAAGGATGCCACTCTAACTCACTGTTATAAGACCTTGTACACAGTGTTCGAGTTACAACAGGTTTGTCTTTAATTGTTTGACAAATCTTGATACGACGATGTTCTAGATGCTTTTCATTTATTAAAGCTTTGATTTTACACTCATAAGTAACGAGAGATTTTAATAAATTAAATGTTTTTGTAAAAATCAATTCGATTCATGTTAACATAACCGTAATATAAATTATAAGCTAGTACACACGACATGTCCTAGCTTAATAAGTTAGACATAATGAAATGAGTACTCAGCCTAACCCTTAAGTCTAGTCAAACCGTGTGCTACGACAATTTTGTTCGTGTTATTTACTTTCTTTTCTCTGTATTTTCATTCGTAACAAACACCTAATACTATGAACATTCTATTACTTCCATATTACTTACGTCTAACACATCTTCTGTCTGTATGTGTTAGAAAATATCCCAAAATGAAATACAACAATTTCTATCCATTGCGTATTAATCTTATTATTTAAACTAATATTGTAAAGAAGAAATATTTGTATTTTTTTATGTTATGATTAAACTCAAAATGCTTTCACCATTAGAAAACTACATTATCAGCGATTAACATAGTCTATTTTATGTGTATAGTATATCTACATTGCACCCGTGTGAAGCCGTAGCGCAGCTGTTATTATATATTTCTAATTAAAAGGTGGAATATTTATATTATACAGTTCATATACCTAGTATATTTTGGTTTCTAGATAAAGAGCTTCAAATATTACATCTGTGGTGATGTGAGAGTGCTGAGCTGTGTGCGTTACAAATAACTTGACGGGTTCTTTGGCGCGTTCGGTGCGCATCGATGGGTCGTGGGTTCGAATCCCACCGGGACCACATGTTTATAATTTTCTGTAAGCGTGTTGTCCCTACGTCTATTAACTTCGAGCATTGATCGGTTGGGAGGAATATCGAAATTCCGACCGGGTAACGAACCACCGTTCATAGATGAATAAACCGTGAAGTGCACATTGCGCGTTTCGGTTTCAGTCTATGGATTTCCGAATGCTCGAAGTAAAAAATAAGTCGACAGCGTATCATTGACTGTTGTTCTGTGGGCTGTGGCTTAGGTATCACCTACCATCAAGTGAACCTCATGCTCGTCTGTCGATATCTAACATAAAAAAAAACTATATAATTTAAATTAATCATACACGGTACCTCCTCAAACGTCCGCAGAGTTAATGATTTCAGTACAAAGCGATAAAATCACCTTTTTAATTACGACTTTACTTTTGGTTTTTACGAAGACAGCTGGCAGATGTCATTGACTCTTGGCGTGTTCCCAATGACATTGATCACAGAAATATTTTGTCATCGGTGGTTAAGCGACTCTTAACATAAGTGAACATTTTATAATAATTAGAGTAACTATAGGGATATTTTTTAATATGTCTTTATGCCGATTAATTATTACAATTATAATTTACCAATAGTATAGTAGTATGTTTTAAAAGTTAAATAACTTACATCAATTATTTAAAACAAAACTAAAATATCTTATCTATACTGTCAATACTAATATTATAAAGAGGAAAGATTTGTATTTTTGTATGTTATGAATAAACTCAAAAACTACAGGACCGATTTTAAAAATTATTTCACGGATAGAAAGCTACATTATCAGCGAGTAACATAGGCTTTATTGTGTATAATCCATCTACATTGCACCCCTGTGAAGCCGGGGCGCGTTGCTAGTCTTATATAAAACTCTTAAATAAAAAGAAAAATACTAGTCAGTGCTTTTTTGGCTTAATTTCAACTAAGCTAAAAGGCGTTCGAACCAAAACCCTAAGAATATATTTCCTATCTTTACTAGATAGATAGATAGACTTTATTAGTTAGATTAGACATTAACAAAATATAAATAATCTCAAGTCCCTTACGAACAATGCCCCCTTCGGATTCGCACCGCGTCTGTAGAGAGAATGCAGATAGAGTAAATGTATGCGATACGAATTATAGCAATGCGGTTTTCTACTCGATTCGATGTAGCTATGGCGTTGGCTTTTCAAATCCTTATACACAGTGGCGGATTTACACATTTCCAAGGCGTAGGCTATTAACTCCCCCCCCCCCCCCCAACCCCTCTACAATTGTCTATTCTTAAATTAATTATAGAGTCCGATTACTGGTTCGGGGCGGCGAACTGGGTGTTTTGCTATAGGATATACAAGTTTAATATTTCGTTGAATGACAACATTAAAACGTTCTACAGAATAATGTATTTTTGATTTCCATAAGACATTTAAATAAAATACTGTATACCGGATTAAAACTGTCATCTTTCTGTCTCCCCGCGACCACGGTTGCTGAAAAGTTTCCGAAACGTCGGGATAAATATAAATAATAAATCGCGTTTTAATCCGGTATACAGTATTTTATTTAAATGTGTGATACTCGCGTTAATAAAAGACAATATTCCATAAGACACGTAAAAATAAAATCGGTCCCCTTTGCCGCCCCTAAAATCTGCCGCCCTAGGCTCAAGCCTACTCAGCCTGCTGGTAAATCTGCCACTGCTTCACAAAACTTCAGCAATTAATCAAGGTACAAACAGATGACTTTAATGGTGAGGTTATACCTATACGAAACCAGTTTATTTGGTCATCGACCTATGTTATGTCCTAAAAAACAGCCCTATCGCAATTAGTATGAAAAGGATACGAGCGTTTCCAATTTAGGCGCCATTTATAGCGTTGGTGAGCAAAAAAACAGTATATTGTCCTCTATCAACTTTGAATACTAATCACATGTAAATATAATCGAATGTTTTGGAAACGGGAAAAAGACATAAACCTGATGTATAGGTATAAAGTGATGTAAATGTATAAAATGAAATTATAGTTCGAAAACAAAAACATATCAAACAATTTCAGATTATTTTAATAATAGTTTTTTTTTTTCAATGAAATTGTCTATGGAATTAAAATAAACAGATTTTTGAAACAGTAGAGAGTATCGAGTATTTAGTACGTAAAGGTTAATGATACATTCATAAAGTGAGGCAGACATATTTCTATGTCTGTTTTATTGATCTTTTTCTTTACAGCTACTTAGCTCAACACGACTACTTAGTCGTGTAGCTAAAAAAAATATATTTTCAATAAAAACGGATAATTTTCAAGCAGACACTATTAAATTAAAAATTAAATAACAGCGATAAAGCATAATTACTATTGCTCGTCACGTGCTTACTACCTGACACGTGATCAAACATGGTAACTGAGTTTATTGGTTTTAGTTTTTGATTAATCTAAATAAACGCTTTGATGATTCTAACCAAAAATTGTCTGTGGTATATAACAAATAAGATTTAAATATTAAAATAATAGCTTATTACAAAGGTTTTATTTTTTATAAAATATATCTATACTTTGTGGCGATTCAAACGACAGATCACATACAACCAGAAAATCATAAGCACATTTGAATTTGGAAAACGAATCAAGTTAACAGACGTAAAAAGTTGATGGGACTGTCACTTTTTTTCAATAATCGAGAACTGACCGAAGCCGACTGCGTCCGCTAGGCGCTAACCGCTTATCGGCGTCGACCTCTCGACTATTTTCGACAACGCTCGGTAAACTTCGGAGTGAGTCGTTTAGCTCTAGTTTCTTTGTTCCGGAAGAATGCGACGCTACTATTTCTTTTATTAACACAAATTGTTAAAATAAACAAACAACTTATTTGTAAAAGCGAAAATAATTCGGTACTAATAACATTCTAAACGATTAGTGAGTTTTTAACATTAATTATTTCTTACAATTTACTAATTATCCAAAAGTTTTAATTTATAACTCGTAACTGTGATGTTAAAAAACAAAAGGAATATTATTAGTATTTTAGATATTGATAACTCTGACATCTATCATAATTTTCAATGTTTGCTTTATCTAACTGCATAATCAATATTTTTATTAGATAATAATTTGATACTGATACGAAGTGTTCCTCTTTAAAACAATAAACATGAAATCGGATATTCATTTTTCGAATATTTTACGTATATATAATATTCCTAAATATACTTTAAATAATAAGTAGAAAATATATTTAATTATATCTTTGACGTCATTAGTTTTTTAATATATTAAACATTATTTAATCTTTATTTAGGATAAGTACAATGCGATTTCGCTCATATTTAGGTAAAACAATAAGAATATATGTACTATTCTCTTATCGCTTATTCAATATTTCCGTCAATGGTTATTGGGTTAAAAACTACTTCAGAGATGACAAAGCATTCTTTAATTTTTTTCTGCTTTTTAAAGTTTACCAATATCAGTCAATTTTTACTTTTACACATTATTTTGCAATATTACTAAATAAAGTATTATAATATAAAAAATATAGATAAGTTAATGTACATGTAATGATGACCGTATAATCGGTTCATTGTTGAAAAACAATCCAAGATCAACTGCATATTGTTTGTCTTACGGAAATTTCCAAACAAAACATAACGACACGCCTGTAAAACGAGTTTCAAGAGAATAATTTAAGTATTTTATTAACATGCATTGGATTTTACAACGGTACATGAAAATCGTAAAACAAAGACTGGATAATTATTAATTATTTAAAACTAGCAACGCGCCCCGGCTTCACACAGGTGCAATATTGATTGATACACAATAGCCTATGTTACTCGCTGATAATGTAGCTTTCTATTGATGAAATGTTGTTTTAAATCGATCCATTACTTTTTGAGTTTATTTATACCATATAAAAATACAAAAATTCAAAAATACAAATCCTTCCTCTTTATAATATTAGTATAGATATAGATAAGTGCTTGTAATATTTTCTCTATGTTTATAATATTCTCTGACGTAATATTTATCAGAAATCGTCAGAAACGACGACTGCTTTATTCGGTGATAACAGTTAATCCAAGAAAAATATAGCCCGAGTTACTTCAACCTACAACGCTATCGGTCGTTGTCATGTGTTTGCGGAGATTTTTAAATTTTAACATTACCTTGAAATTATGCTCTCGTCTAAATATTTTTATAAACATATTTAAGGAATTTAATTTATGTCAGTTAAGTTGTATTTGGTAATTTTATAAAATTATATTACCAAAATTGTAAGCAAAGGATGATATTTTGTAAGCAATGAACCACACTCATATTAATTTATATATAAGATATAATATAGATAAGAAGCAAGATTTGGATTTATGTAGGTATGTTATGAATAAACTCAAAAACTACTGGACCGATTTTAAAAATTATTTCGCCAATAGAAAGCTACATTATCATTTATCAGCGAGTAACATAGTGTGTATTGTTCATCTACATTGTACCAGTGTGCTAGTGTTTTATATTATATTTCTTAACACTAGTGTAAATTATACTATTTCAAGAAAGGAAATTCACATCCGGTAAAAGCTATTTAATTTCCAATATTTTTTCAAATTCCAATTTTTAACACTTCTAACAATTCCTAATTTCATATAGGTAATATGATAAAAACTTAAGATGAATTACTATCATCTTTATTAAAAGCACGGAATAGATAAAAAAGGTATTTTTTATGTATTCCGTGATTAAAAGCATCGATTTAACAAGTGGAATGAGACGACAGAGTAAATATGGGTCGGCTGGTTTACGTGTAAATTCGCTCTGAGTGAACGTACGCATTTCAAAGCAGGTAATGAATAACAATATATTGTGCCACACAACTCATCACTGATATTTTATGATTAAATTGTATAACATCGATTGCAATTACGTTATATTGATGATAAAACTAATATTACATGCGCATTAAGACTATTTCAAGTTGTTCGAATCGCTCTGATTTTTTAATAGCAATTATATAATAGTGAAGAATGCAGTTGTGACGTAGACTGGTGTGACGCCTAAATACAGGAGGCTTACTACCGACAACTTCGAGTTCACAATGACATTACTTAATCGTATCGTAGTTTCAAAATTAACGACAAGTATTTGTCTGTGACGTAAATACTTTCGATGACGTAATTATTCGTAAGTCGATTTTGATTTACAACACGAATTGTAACTTTGAGATAGAGTTTTAATCAAAAGGAGTTCGCTTTAAAACATAGTCGAATCAATTTCGGGATTACAGAAACGGTTCGATCGCGACTGGTGTGATTGTCGCTCATTGCCTCAGTAGCACGGGCTGCGGAAGTCACGGAGAACGGTGCTTCGGCCTTGCGGCTCGGCCGCGCGCCGAAGGTGAAAGTCTTGGCGCGCAATTATTAAACCTCGACCCGACATCCTCTTTTATTCGGGTTAACTAGTTAGAACACGTAGTCTTGAATTTAAAAAAAAATCAAACAGTGTTCTAAAATCCTCGTCCTGCTTAATTATCAGTAAGTCATTAGCAAATGTGATGACAATAGGCGTATTTTCCAAATGAATTTGTTACTCATTCATAAACAAATTGGTTCGCGTAATCTTACCTGCTTCCAGTGTGTGAACCCAACGTCTCAGTTTGTTAAATATTTTTGAAATAATATAGTTTATTATTGCTCTGAGCAATGTAGTGCACCTTCACGCATGATTGAATATGGCAATTCGAGGGTCGGGCAGCTGCTTGTCAATGTTTGGCTCCTATTCAAATTAAACTCTATTGTTACATGTAACAGAGAAAATTACGCCGACTAATGGTTTTAATCTTAATCGTCTTAATCTTAAAGAATTAAAAATATCTTCATTCTTGAAGCGTATGAGTAAAATAAAAACATTTTTCTTCGATTCACTTTAATTCTAAAATCTTTTGCACAACGATCATATTTTCTTATAATTCATTCTACGATCTATTTGATGAAGACTCAAACGTAAATTTTATATGTATAAGTTGTAAAACAAAAATCAATTAACTACATTACGTAGTTGTGTCATGGCCATCGGCCATAGTCTTAAATATTTTGCAACTTGAGATTTGAGGAACAGTAAAACTAGTATGGTACATATAAAAATTATCAAATACGTGAATTTCAAGCAGGATAATGAGGTATCCTTTGCTAGAAGGGTCGTGGTGAGCCCTGCGCGCCCTCTTTATCACAAGTCCCTACAGCAGTGACGCGACTCAGTTTGGCGCGAGAGCCCAACGCGGAGGCACGCTTCGCTTTACATTTAGTTATGTAGCGGCTGTTTGTACAAGTGCTAAGTTGATCGTTTTATGTGATACAGCTTGTTGAGGTTGGCATTATGTTTAAACTAAGCGCTCCATTTTTGAATAGTTAACTGAACTGTGAAATTTGGTTACCTTAATTGGACTTTTGTGATTTGTTTCTGGAATTATAAAGGTAATTAGACATTAAATTTATTAAATAGATTTAAATTTTAATAATAATTGCGCAGTTATGTTTCTTTTTTTTTATAAAATTATTTTTGTCTGAAACATACGCATTGAATTTTATTATATCGTTAATTAACATTTATTTAATAATTTGAATGGTTTCTTTTTGGGACGTTTACGAGTTCTAACAGAAAAATACATAATGTTTATGCTGTTTATTATAAAATTAAATTAATAATGTTTAAAATTGTATTAGACTTTCTTATTATGAAAAAAAATCTTAACAATAATAATTTTCTCTACATAAATAACTGGTGGCAGATCTACCTGACTGGCCTTTTTGTTCCGATGCTGCTATCTCTCTCATACAAAGGAGGATAAAAAGAGATAGACTGTGTTCTCATTTCGAAATTTCAGAGTTCGTGATACTGCGTCAACATTGTGCCTACAATTTTTCAATGCTTAATTTATTATTACTTTTATTATAATTACATACCTAGTACCTCAAATCATTTTGTATTTAAAGATTAGTTATTATTCGTTTATCTTTCTATGTCTAAACAACATTATACTACTAAATCGGTATGTAAAATTAAAGGCAGGTTTTTTCTTTACCATTGTTTTTTTTTGTTACTTAAAGAAAAATAATTTCCATTAAGTCTTAAATAAAAGTAGGTATACACTCAGTTTCTTTTGTAGATTGCGAAATTATTTTATTATTAAAAAACGCAAAAAATAATAGATGGTAGCCAATTTCTATATAAAATTTCTGTCACTGTTGAGAAAATTATAATAATTAAATAAGTCTTACGGATTCTATGAAATCGGAAATATACTAAAGTTATCACACGTACTAAAACTTTGAAAGTAAATTCATGCGAAACACGAGTTTCTATATAAATATAATCATTATTAATAATGAAATTATGAGCGTCTTTCCATTAACAATTGTATCAAATGTTAAATTGGGTAATTATTCTATCAGAACCCTGATCACACTTAGCGCTTAGACCTCATATAACGGTTCAGTGTATTAAAAAAGTTAATTCCAAACTAGTTCTAAAACTGCTGCGGTATCCAGAAATGCATTACAATCTCAATAAAACTACCACGTATTAAGAAAATGGCGGCCGCGTATCACAGAGCGATTGTATTTTTGTGTCATCAACTTTCAGTTTCTAATCTTCATAACAGTTTATTCAATTATTATAAACAATTATAGAATTGCAAAATATTAATAGTGATTTATTTTATCGCAAAATACCTACCATGTCACTCGCGCAAATTTCAAATTTTAATTAAAAAATAAAAATATTTTTAATAATATACAAAAAAAATTATACAAACGAGCAATGCTATTACATACACAATATGTTACTCATACATACATTCGCGTGCAATGAACCTTTTATTCAGCCGCCATACATAATTTTTAATTTTCTTACATTTTCATTCCCAAATACATGTTAAAATTTGTTATGCCTAAATGTTATCAAAATTAATTGTACTCTAAATTAAGAAAAGTAAAGCTTTCGATTAGTGAAGGATTTTTTCAAGGTGATTTAGTAATTGCATACAAATAAAATGAGAACAGAATATCCTAAAGGTTTTACTCAAACAAAATTTAACAAGATCTTAGAAATAAGTATGTATTTAAATAAAATACTGTATACCGGATTAAAACGCGATTTATTATTTATATTGTTTAAATTATTTATCCCGACGTTTCGGATGCTTTTCAGCAACCGTGGTCGCGGGAGACTGTAATAATAATAAATCGCGTTTTAATCCGGTATACAGTATTTTATTTAAATGTGTGATACTCGCGTTAATAAAAGACAATAATAAGTATGTAATTTATATATATTTTATTTCTTCTACCACTGAATATCAGTAAAGCTCCTTTTAGTTCAAGCCATATCATGATTTATTTTAATAAATGATGTATGCATTTAATAAATTATAAAAGTTGCAAAAATATCCTTTACTCATTCATTTAAATTCGTCTACTTAAAAGTGTCCATTAATGACGATATTTTAGTAAGGACAATAATTGTCCACGATAAAGCTAGTAACACAGTCAATACAGTCACGCAGGCAACACCATTACTTCTGATTTATTCGTCTTGCAACCATTCCATTGTCTACTGAAAAGCACTCACTTTGTACATTATCTATAATATACCAGCAACGTACATCGTGTATTGTATGGAAATTTTGATTAGCTCTTGTGATAAATTACTTGCTATTGGGTTTTTATACCCGCTGTGGACAGTTAGGTTTTATAACGGAATGCCGCGGCCGTCCTGTTTTAAAGCAACGAGTAAAAGATATGGACAAAACGATTCAAAAACTCCTATTCCATACTTTTGTTCGTTTTTCTCCATTTTAAACAAAGTCAGAACCGACTATCTGTCTCCTCTCATTAAAATATAATAAAAAATAAATATTATAATTTAACATTAAAACTCATTAAGAAAATCAACCACTCGAAAATCCAAAAAGCACCACTGATATCATGTAAAATAATAACATAATTTAAACAAGAACAATATATAATATATATACGAAAATATTTAAAAAACATAAATAATGAATTACCTATTCTTAAATGTTCATAACATAGTTAAAGTGTGGTTGAGTTTAATTATTACTAATGTTATATTAACTCTATTATTCTTGATTAGTATAATTTCCTTTCTAATTTCTAATCTAATTATGAAAGGAACCTATGAGTTCATAATCAGGAAAAATAAGAACCTGTCACCAATAATTTCATAAGAATAAAAACGAGAATCCGAAAAGTATCCATAATCTTTGCAAGATATTCTACATGTACTATATTATATTACGTAACAAGCGATCCGGCCCCAGCTTCACGGGTTTTTCTCGCTGATAATGTAGCTTTCTATTGGTGAAAGAATTTTTAAAATCGGTCCAGTAGTTTTTGAGTTAAATCGTAACAAACAAACAAATCCTTCCTCTTTATAATATTAGTATAGATTTCGGATTAGAAAAAGTTCATATTTGTTTTATTATGAAATGATTCTTAATTCGCTCGATTATCATACCGTCATTCAGAACACGTGCATGATCTATATTTGCATTCATCTCTTAATATAGTTAAATTGTATAATCTGGATATATCATTCGCTTATATTGTTAGTCTATTACACAACGCATATTATCACGGCTGATAAAGTACTTCAAATCAGCCTTGAAGGTATTGTTTTCGTTTTCATAGTGTCTGTCCGTGCAAATACACGGTGTAGGTAAATTTTAATAATTGTCAATACACTCGGATTTTATAATCTTAAGTAAGAATAAAGAGTTTTCTAAACATTTTACGTACTTAATTATATTGTTCTTATAATTTTCTTCCTTTATAAGTATTATGCAGTACATATAGTACTTACATATTATGTGTATCAAAATTATTAAGAAATATAAATGACGAATACTCGACGCCTACATTCCGTGATCAATCGTTTACATGGCTCTTGTTACAAGAATGTGCTAATAGGTACATTATAGGGGCCTATAGGGGTTAAATCTTATTTGCAAAAATACAGAGAAAGTTCATTTTTGTCTAATTAAATAATATAAATGTCATTCCTACGCATTATTTCAATACTGCAGTTTTTTGCCATTAAATCATATTTTTTGTATATTACTAAAGTTTATACGAATACAGGCGTCTTCGTCCCAGCGTCGCACGATATCAATTTACTCGTACTTATTGTAGTGTCATTTATATTTAAAAAACTCTGTTCGATCGAATAACTACCGAATTTTTCTAGACATAAGTATTAATATTGAATTGAAGAAAAAAACTGCACAGATAAGCTAATAATTAAAATTTTTGCATACTAAAATAAATGGATGGAGATAGAAAAATGTCATCCCGGACTTTTAGAATGCTTTTTGAAGAACTACAATTTAATTTTGGAGATACATACAAACAATTACTTATTAGAAAACATGTATTTGTCTCTACTATAAGAAAGCTTAATTATTAGAATACAGTATCTATACACATAATATAATATGTACTTACCTCTCAAGAATGAATCTAAGAATGTATGAATTATGAAACAGTAAAAACCGTATCAAAATCTGGATCTTGGTTTAGAATTAAGCGGAAAACATACTGTATAAGTAGGTACTAATTGCAGTGTAAAAATATATTAAATATAAACGTCAAATGTCACTAACTTTTTTTGTACTAAATTCATTAAATGCCTTTTGGTCTTATAAAACAGTTGTTTCTCATCAATAGTTATATTATAAAACTTTATAATATTAACATATTTTATCATACAGATTAATCACATTTTGTTGTAGAATAAAATATTGAAATAAAAAAATCATATTTTGATTATAATTAATCATAAAAGTATGAATTTGTACAAATCCCAAGTATCAAAAGAGTGTGATTAACAAATCGCACTGCGGAAGTTTAGTCGAAAACCGATAAAGAATACATTGCTTCTACAAAATTCGGATGCGAGGGTCGTCAGGTCGTTGTACCTTTTAAACGAACCACTTTTTAACAATAACTACATCGCAAGGTACTTATTTAATCCAAACTTTAAATAATTACCATATGTTCCTAATTTGTTTGCACTTTCATGACTCTGATTACGCCAAGGAAATTTAATTTTTATGAAATTTAAAGTAATGCATGAACAGCAACATAATGGTTATATAATTTATTATTTATTTGTTATGTATATATGTTCATACATTAATTATTTCTAAGTATTATAAGTTAATTGAATTTGCTTATATTCTCTCAACTGGGCTTCTAATTACATTCGTTTGTTGCATGAAATTTCTTAAGAGGATATGTTGAGAAAAATGCGTTTTTTCTATTACGTGTAACTTGTTCAGGCCGTGGATTTTATTGATATGAAATTTTGGAATTTGTTTTTTGACTATATTTCGCAGTGTCGCTCAAAAGGAAAACATGTTTCAATGAAATTTTCTCGATAGAAAATAAATGTGAAGTTATGTCTATTTTTACACTTTTTTGGATCCCAAGGCATAACGGCAAAGAGTTATTTAATTTAATTTATTTTAAAGGGTGTAGAATAAATGTCTAAGATTCCTCAAAACCGTTTTTTAATCAAATAAAGTATTATGAAGTTATGAAATGAATTAGTTTTGGCACATACGTTGTTTTATTCCGAGTGCGTTCAAGCTACAGCTATCTCTCTTTTTTTACATGTCTCAAGTAAATATTTCAATCTCGCTCGCTCACATTCAATAGAGCGATTTGTCGGCCTGCGAGCCTCATCGAAATAGGCCCTTAATAACTTTATATGGTCAGACGTGAAATATAGAAAATTAAACGTGTTGCTTATAATATTTGAAAATATATACCCACGGTTGCAAAGTTTGCAAATGAAAGGGTTCATTTATACTTGATCGTAGGGTGCTACTTTACGAGACAAATCAATGATGCGCTGTCAACCTTTTTTAATTCGAGAACTCGGACTAGTTTCTTAACTATTAGGTATAGATTCGGAACAGAGTTGGGGTTTTATCCAAATCATACTAATTCATACTAAGTTGCTCCTTATATAAAAACCACGATGACATGATGTAGAGAAACTTTGACTCAAATAACTAGTTCATATTGTTGACAATATAACTTTTACAAACTCTGTGATTGTGTTGCAATTTTACTGTTATGCTATCTCACATCATACTAACATGAAGCAATTTGTATTACTGTAGGCAGATAGAAGGACAAACTTATTGAAATTATTAACTCTCATCTCAGAACTACCTAAATCGTAATCTTAAATGTGTGATTTGTTTTGAATCTGGAACAGTTATAATCCATGATATTGAAGTTTTTGGGATCCATATTCGTTCTTCGTTCGAAGGAGAAAAGAAAGTGCAGGTAGCTCTAAGAAGGCAAGATTTATTATAACATGGGGTCGGCAGCACGCTCGAGTGTCGCGTATAAAAAAACAAAAAACTCGTCTCAACTAACTCAGAATACGCTTTATTAGTCAATATGAGTCTCTATCAGCTATTTCATTGTAGTCTCGCCCCGCAAAATTGGATTCGATCGTATTTGCTTTCTTACTTTAAATTTTTATAGATTGGTTGAAATTGTATAATTTACTTAGAAACAAGGCAAACGGCCATTTTAAAATAAAAAAACACGTAAAATGTTACATCTTTTCGATAATACGATTAAGAGCACGCGTCGTACTAATTCTAGCTTTACATAAAATTTACTTATTATAAGTTAGCATAATTAACAGACTTCATTTGGGGCCCAAACTAAGCAAGGAAGCCCAAGAATATTAAAGTTTTTCGTCTACTTTTCATTGCACATATATAATTTATGTTCTTTTTATTCCCTGGTTAAAAGTTTGTTACCCATTATGTAGAGAAACCGCAAGTTAATTAGAACCTTAAGTAATCTTGGTGCGTCTTATTATTCTAAACTGGTTCCGAAGCTGACTTTTGTTCCTATTGTTAAGTTTCTGTTTCATTTTTTAAATCTTATGCTTTAGACTTAGCTGTATTGATTAAGAAACTGCGACAAACTCAAGTGCATTCTGTTTTAAGGCTAGTGTTGCGTAATATGCTTCATAGCTACGTTGTAGTAGATATTAAAACATGAGCAAATGCTTCTCTAGCGATATACTTATAATTTCATGTATATCGAACACAGCGAATCATTGCTATTAAAAGATCTGATTATAATGATTTTGTTTTTCACGAGATGTTGAATGATTTGTAGCATTTAATCAGTTATTGATGCGTTGTTCAATATAAGAAGATTGTTATATTTTTTAACAATAAATAAAAAATATTTTAATAAAGTATGTAATACTATGTACCTATGTACTTTATTAAAAAATATTTTAAAATTTAATATGTAACAATAATTACTATTAACGTAATCTTACCAATGTATTGATGATTTCTTATGACGCAAAACGTCATTTTCCCTTAAATTTCCAACGCAATACATAACACAATAGACTCTTATTAATTCTGTTGCTAACGCTTGATCCGGTTTGGAACTTGAAATTCTACTTAAAAGCTGTGATATTCAAACTGATCTAAACTTGACTTAATTGAAATTATGACAGTTTATAGTTTAGGGTTTCATTTGATTGATTTTTCCTGGCAAATAGATAGTTACCGTTTTAAGCTTTGTGTCGTAAACAAATAGAACGAGTCATTACAGTCAATATCGTCTAAATGACGGTTCATAGCTACGTCACCCGTTTCCTCCCAGCGGCCAGCACGTACGTAGCCGTACACGGGTGACGCAATTGGCTTTTTCAATGTCTTATCTGCAGTGAGGTATACTGTCATTTACCGAGTGATCGTCGCGCTGCGCACACGCGCCGGTCGAAGCGCTATTTTTGTTCCATTTGTGCCTTCATACACTCACCACTGTCGAGGACGAAGTGACGAATTGCGCGCTCACAGTGCCAGTGTTCCGAGCTTTGTTTTTATAATCGATTTCTTTAAATTGTGATCTGGTTATCATAATAATGTTTATGTCCGGATTTCTCATCTTCTCTCCTGAAATATCAGCGAGGTGGGTGCTGTTAAAAATATTTATAGGTCGCATATTCAATACGGGCTGAATCTCATGACTACTTATATGATTTTGAACTATATCAATGCGTATGTTATTGACCTGTATATTTTCAGTGGTATTGTTCTTTGACCTAGTACTTGTAATTCATCATATTAAAATGAAATGCATAAAGAGAACAAGTAAATGTTACCCAAGATATTCAATCTTTTATTTTCCGTAAACATATGAACTTTTAATAAATATCGTATATTAGAAAAATGAATTGTTAAATTAGATGTGAACGTCATTCCATTTTGGGAATTACGTCTACGTGAAGCAGTGCTAATTAGTTCGTGTTATTGTTACAGAATGACTCCGCAAGAGGAGCGAGAGAGCGCTCGCGGCGCCGAGATCGCGGACGCCTTCGAGGACGACATGTTTGGCCCTCCGCGCACCGAGCCCGCGGCCGCGCGCCCCAAACTCTCCATGATCTCAGCGCGACTACGCGCTAATGAGGAACGCAAGCGAGTCATCGAAATATGCTCCCAAAAACTAGAAAACATCGAAGATCCCGCTCGTGACCTCCGTCGTTCTGTCTGCATCAACAACACATACTGCCGACTTAGCGAGGAAGCGCGCAGAGAGAAGGAAGCCAGGAGGCGACGCGCCAGGGAGGAGTGCGACGATTCCTGGATCGGCAAGAAAGCCCGTCGCGCCGTCGAAGATGAATGTTTGGCCCTTCTCGACGCCATACCGGAACTCGGCGACGCGAATCTCGGTTGCGCTCAGCTCGCGCGACAAATGCCCCGACAGGACGTCCTGCTACCCCCCGGCCTGCTGACGGTTCTGGACTCATGACCGCGCCGCTCTGCGCACCTACACACACCGCTGTAATGCCAGCGCCCGAGTGAAGCATGCTCGCGGGAGGTTACGCCGTTCGAGTCGCTGACCGAGTTACCGGACGCGTTGTGAACTAGCCCGCCGTGGAACGCAATCCACTCGACGCGGAC
Organism: Anthocharis cardamines; assembly: GCA_905404175.1. Taxonomy (NCBI): domain Eukaryota; kingdom Metazoa; phylum Arthropoda; class Insecta; order Lepidoptera; family Pieridae; genus Anthocharis; species Anthocharis cardamines. Next base: position 8,624,217 of record FR989964.1, read on the forward strand.
GTCTCACACCGCACCTGACCGCTGGACATCACGTTGATAGAATTCGCGTTATTCAAAACGGACTGTCGAGGTTTAGCCAATTCTATTTTATTTAAGACGAGTACTTACATTTTTAGCGCGTTATATTATTTAGTGAAAGTTGCTCAGTCGCTGCCGATGGGCGCGGTCCAATAAGTGTTCGACGACCATTTTTTTCTTTCATTGGAGAACTGCTGCTATGTGACGCTGAAGTGAAGATGAAGTATAGTGAAGAAGTTGGAGGGATTGTTTCGGAGTTTTAGATTTAAGTCATAATTAATGTTACATTATTGTACTATAAATAGTTTAATACGTATAGAATATTATAATTATGATAAGTGATAGTGCAAAGCAACTGGGGACGGTTACGCATGATTAAGAACTGTTCCATTGTTTCGTTCTTTTAGTATTATGTGCTGCCTCGAGTGAGATTAAGGTAAATTAGGAGGCGCTACGTGTACAAGTTTAAAGAGTCAGTAGAAAATGCTTGAAACAAATAGTCCGATAAACTTTGAAAGTAAAAGCTGAGTGCTATGCGCTATGGAGCGTGCGAGCGAGACCGCACGCATATTAAGAAACCCGGTATCTGACATTACGTATATGACATGTTCGTAACAAAGGAAAAAATACTTTATACAATATGACGTGAGGTTCTCGGCGGCGCTGATGGCCGTATGTGACCTTACTCGCGTAGATAAGTAAGCCAAACATTGGACCAAACCTTGGATCAAATGCATTTTACAAGTCTGATTCATATTAATTTTATTTGAAGTGTTTTGTTTGACGCTGGACTTTATTTTATTTTGTATATTTTGTTCTTATGTTACCTTATCCATCTATTTACGCTTCGTTACCATTTTAGAAGAATTGCTTGTTTATTGGATCATTGCGTACTTATTGTTTAGTATATTTTTAACTGTATTGTGTCATTGTTAATTTATTTTAGGCGAATGATTTAGTTGAAAATGTAACGGTATTGCTAACTAGTTGTGCAATAGACTCGTTCGAACGTTGTGCAATGGATGAGGAAAGTGAAGTTTGTATTGAAATCTTAATTGTCGCAAAATAAATTGGTAAAAGCCCATTTCGCCCCTCTGAATAGTAAATAGGTACCTGTAGGAACTGGTACGTCGGGAGGAGACGGGTGGGTTGGGTGACTCGGGTGGTAGAGGGTGGGGTTGGGCGAAGCGAACCGTTCCCAGCACTCCTGTGATATTAGCCTAGCCTGTATGTCGTATTTGTGCTAGTTTCCCATCATTTTTTCGAATGCGCTATGTATAAACGCTTCAAGAAATTAATTACCAAAATCGGCAATTTTATACGGATAGCCCGGTTTTATAATATTCAATCGTAGTATGTTAAGACGATTTTACCGTGTTAAATATAATATGTAGACTTTTGTATCAAGTTTGTATAATAAGAGTGCTTACATCAAACTGTCGCCCATCACAGTATTCGATTAAACACGACGAAAGTAAAAGGGATCACAGAAAGTGTAACTTGTTGGCAATTTCCGAAGTGGTTTTCTATCTCGTCTCTTATTGCTTTTATGCAAACGTCAGAGCGAGACGAACATAGCGTCAACTTAATCTTGAATAAAGATTCGCTTGTTCGATAGTAATAATCATTGAAACGGTACCAAATGTATTTTTAAAAATCAGAAAAACGCACATGTATATTGTAAATTATTGTTGTAGTTTGTAATCTACAAGATTAGTTACAAAGAATGTCAATAAAGATATTGTTATGTCATAGTATTACTGTCGTCTCTTTTGTTCCTAAGTGCCTTGATTATTTTATTATAGAGAAACATTATTTCTTTGATTAACAAACAAAACCAGCATTATTTAATGACAGGCACAGGTCATTGTCCAAATTGTAATGACTCATTTAATTGAAATAAAGCTATTGCTTTACAAATTTATAAAATTAAATTATGTAAATAAAAATCTTTAATTCTCATTCGTTTTGTTTTTCACATCCTTTCACTGAAATAAAATAAACCTAAGTGTTGGTAACAAACAACTACAGTTTTATAAAATTACATAAAAACTATGTAATTGACGCAGATTGAAGTTGATTGTAAAGGAAAAGAGACGATGTTAAATATTATAATGTGAAGGTTAGTATAATCAGGAAAACGTTACGACATTGAAATGAAGAAATATTCAGATTTTTTTATCTTCATACAACTTTTAAACAAAAAAAAGAACATTTTCATTACTGACATTATTTATAAAACTTACTTTGCAAAGTATTTAATAATTTTATTTAGAAAATATGGTGAAGTAGGTATAATAATTATGCTAGCTCAATTGTAAGTGCAACGAATCTTCAAATTATATTTATAAACCATCAACGAAAGCTAAAATGCTTATTAGGGACATTAATTGTGTTTTAAGAATTAAATTATTTTGCTAACGTGATTTAATCCCAAATAATCTTTGGAATTTAGGAAATAAATAACTACCTATCTTGAATTTTTTTCTCAACCGAAAACAGGTAAAATTCAGACCGAAAGCAGGTTCCGATAATAATCAAATTTTGCTATGTAAAAAATATAATAATGAAATTTAACTATAACTAGAGAAATAAATAGAAATAAGACTTAATATAGTGTACTATAAAAATGATAAATTCCTTTCCTACTTTCAAATTTCATACCGTTGATCGTTTTGTCTTTCAAAACTAAATTAATGCAATATTTAAATAATATAGTTTATAAATTGCAATAATGCATAACAAATCGAAATTGAAGGGTCGCTTTTGCAAACAAATCTTACCAATGCATTCAAAAATTGCATTTAAAAAAATTGAAATATTGAAATACACCGCGCCGTGTTCGTAGCATATTCCGTAGATAGGCTAGTGCTGGCTAGTGGCTACTAATTAACCCATCGCGTCGTGACTACGCCTTGACAGATTATTAACTAACTGTCAAACATTATTCATAATTGCAATTTGTGTGAAATTGCAGTCAAAATGAACATATAGAAGTAGAGGTTAACGATTTGTATCGGAATGACCTTAAACTTCGATTAAAAAACCTAAAATCAAGTCTACATAAAAAATAAAGTGTAATTACGATACCAGAAGTTAATACGATTGAATTATATTCAGATATAAATACTATAAAATAAGATTTTTCTTATATTCATATAACAGGTTTGGTTACAAAAAGATATTTAGTGAGAAGTATAACACTGTCGACGAGAGGAATACTTACAAAATGAACTTGTGCTAAGGTTTGTAGCGCCATCTAGATAAAATATTGGAAACTACCATAACTGGTTGTCATATTTCTGTAACATATTCAGAATAATGAGATATTGAAGTAATAATACCACAGATACAATTCATATCAAGGAACCTACTTATCTACATACATATATTATATTTAATCTAATTTAAAAACATTAATAAAATTAAAGTAAAACCTTTCGAGTTAACTAACTTTAAGCGTAATAAATTCTTGAATGAAAGAATACATAAACTAAGCATGGACCTAAAAAAAAGAGCGGACAGAACGTCGCTAAGAAATATTTGAAGCACCACAATGGCGGCGGCGAACTATTGTGTGTGACTGTCTAAATTATTGCCAGATAGAAAAAAATTACCCAATTTTAAGACTTTATAACTTGGCTTTTATTATAAATAACAAAAAGGCAACGAATGCTCTATAATCTAATTGATTTTATATAAATGAGCACTTTTAAAATAAATGATGTATTTTTTGTTTAATCTTTATATTCATTATTGCGTTCGTATTATTTATAAATGAACTGCATTCAAGCTCAAGGTAACATGATAAATATTTTTTAACTTTTATTTAATACTCAATAAAATTTGGTATACCTAAATAATATTTGATCTTCCGGTTTAGATATTTGTCTTTTTTGACAATTGCCTTTTATATATATTGATCTCCTAATAAATACAATTTGATCTATATTATAATTAAAGTTTAAAAAATATTCGATCAATCTAAATATTTTTGGTAAATATTTTTAATGAAAAAATATCTTTATTTATAATATTATAATAAATTTACACGGGCTAACTGCTAAGTACATTAAGATAAAAATAATTTAACTTCTACGTTTAAGGTAATTTGCAAATATAAATTACTGTTTGGTTGCGTTTTGCTAAATTATATTGAAGTATAAACGAGAATTATGGTGAATAAATAACTTGCTTACTTATGAAAGGTGATTCCCTGACTTTCTTTAATGGAACCATTATGGTTTCTACAACTTTTCACCACGTAGAACGGCATCTTTTATTTTTCGTCATATAACATCACGCGCAGGCGGTTGGGAGCGTAATGGCGAGCGATCGGCTTCCTATGGTGTGAATGTGTGCGTGCCGGCGTGTTTGTATTAGCGAGCTGGCTTCCTAGGGGTGCTTCAGTTATTGTAACGAGAGGTGGTGTCCGCTCTTTTTTTTAGGTCCATGAAACTAAGAATGATTATAACATTTAAATATTTATTATTTTTTTCATGTAACACCTTCGTGCACCATATTTAAGAAAATAAAATATGTAGTTTATGTAACCATATACCTAATTAAGTATAAAATGACGGCCACTATTGAAAGATAAATATCAAAAATCTGTACAAATGAGAATATCGGCAAAATTTCCATTATTTTTAAAAATCCCAGTTTAGGTGAATTATCAGTGAATAGAAAATTATATGACATCGATTTCAGTCAAATATTTTTTCATATTTTGAAATAGGTTTCTGTTTATTATTTTTTTCTGAACTTTGAGGTGTTACATATGTAACCCTATTCAATTATTAACTATTTAAAATCAAAATAGAAGCTCACGTATTGTTTTACTTGCGTCACCCTCCAATACATTATCTTATCTCGTCATTATTACTTGAGTCTTGATAATTTCAACAAACCAATATTATGGAGCAACTTACTATAGTCATATAAACATTTAAAAAATAATCAACATTTTCTAATCTTTTAAACCTGATAGAAAGCTGTGATTTTTAATTTGAGAATTAAAGGGAAGTAAGCAAAAAATTATAATGTAGGTATTATGTAATAAGTGGATTAGAGCCAGAATTCTGTAAGTATTATTGTAATCATCGTTTTATAATTGTGTTAAGATGTACATTACTAATTTTAATGTTATTTTTGTGGTGTTTAATAATTAAATAAGCTGTTACAATAAACCTCTTAGGAGAGCGATCGCAGTGGAATATAGTGTGTTGGCTGCATGTAATAGTTGTAGTAAATACAAATTGGGATACTTCTAAATCCATACTCAACTATGGATACATGAATACGTACACACACTAGGGTGACAACTTGTACCAATACCTATCGCTATCGTTACAAGTTTGAGAGATTACTTTTCCCAATTCAGCCTTTTAGATTTATGCGAAAATGTTGATGTTTTTTTATCTAAATCTAATAAATAGTGATAATATAGTGTTATGATATGAATAAAATGTAACGAGAAGAGGTTTAAGCATGGATGTGGATGGAAGTAGGGGTAGAGACCTAGGAAAATATGAATGGATTACATGAAGGATTATATGTAGGTAGGTACGTGAAAGGTGTGAATGAGATAATGGCTGATAGAAGCAAATGACAGGAAAATACGTGTTCTACCGACTCCACATAGGAAGAAGAAGAAAAATATATCCTTGTTGCGTTGCTCATGATTCTGCCGGCCTAGCATTACCGCCACGAGATATGTCGCGGACGAGAGAAGACAAACTAAGATGTAAGATATGGAGATATATTAGGTATATCTCGACATCGACAATTTTGATAGAAAAGATATCTCGATCGACAAATAAAAGTCGAGTTTTAAGTGTAATTGTCATGTTAGACCCGGAAGAAATAAAGAGAAAATCGATTAAAACACGAGAAAAATGTCGACAAAATTTTGTCGCGGTTCTCATGCTAGGCCAGCTGGTCACAACATAACTACATAATAAAATACATACCTACTATATGAATCGCAATGAAATAGGTTTCTGTTTAATTTGAGCAACTCTAACTATAACAAGTAAACAGTAAAGTCCCTCTAGACAACCTTCAGATCGAGCGAAATATTACAGAACTAAACGAAATTATTCTCAAACTAATCACGTTAAAATCAGTAATTTCAATTATTAGCAACCCGTAGCAATAACTTAAATATGTTATGCGATTCGGAAAATCAATTTACAACGCAAACCATTACATTAATTCACATATCGTTCAATACTTAGCGGCGGCCATTTTATCTAGATCTGTCACGGCGGAAGCTTAGTATTAAATGACATTATGGAATGAATTTTGAATGGCGTATAAGGGGTCATGATTTAGTGGTGTAAAATAAAAGTAACCCTCGTGATAAATACAATGCTTTGCGAAGGGCTAGGGGGTATGCCCTTATGGCGACTAAGATGCGGAGAAGGGAATAGTGTTTGCAATCACTGGTTGGATATAGATACAACCTTTATCACAGAAATAGATTGTACTGTAAAATTTCTCATACCTGGTTTCAGAGATGTGCTATCAATTAATGCTTGCAGTTTTCTATCTCTGTCTAATGAATCAGAATAGACAGAGACAGAAGTAGATAATAAGTAATGTCAAAGTACCGTAAGGAATACATTAAAATATAGTTTGTATAAATTGAGACGATAGTTGGTGCATAGGTTTTGCGTGTTGATATGTTTCGGGTTTGTTTCCCGCTGGATCTGATATGTATTCTCTTTAGTTTAGCTGTGACAACGCCCACTTGGAACATTTGAAAGGTCAGTTTAAAAATAAGTATAATTTTAGTAATACGCGTTTAATACCTACATTGAAAGTATTTTTTTATTTGTTTATAGGTTAGTCGCGTAAATAAAAGACTATTGTATGAAAATTATTTGCTCTAAGTCTGGCATCTTAAGGATTGAACGGAAAAATATGGTTTCCGTCCGTGAAACGTCGATGATAGATGTCCGATCGCTTATTAATAAATGGAAAACCCGATAATTGAAAATTGCGCGTTTCATTTTAAGCCTGCAGACGAGGGTCGGGTACCTTGCGTTCCGATGGGTTACGGGTTGGATTCCCGCCGGAACATTATATTCTATAAACATGTTTTCCCTGGTCTGGTCACTATGGTATTAAACTGGCGGGATATCGAATTTCCAACCGGGTTCAGTAATCAGAAGTTCATCGATGGTATTCAAATATTTAACAAAAAATGACTCCAAAACTACCTACCTACCTATATGTACAAACTTAAACTAAAAATTAAAAAAAATATTTTAATTACATCAAGGACAATCAATAAAATTATTGATACTTATTTATTTATTTAATATTTATATTTACATAGTTATTTTGAAGTTGGTCGGCCGCCGCTCTGTACCGTTCGAAATTTTGTTGCAAAGGCAGGATTAACATCCTTCTTGGCTGGAAATTTATGAACTATCAAACAAAAAAGAATTATCGAAATCCATGCATCATTGGTGGAATGTCCAAACAAACATACAAAAAAAACACAGTCGAACTGAGAAACTTCTCCTTTTTTTGGAATCGATTAAGAAGTACTAAATTCGCGTTATGGATTTCCGAATGATCTTAATAAAAGACGTCTTTACAGTGGATAATTGATCGATGGTCTGTAACAATAGTTAAAACCCACTATCATCACGCAAACATCTTATATAAACACATATTTAACTAATAGTACTAATTAGTACAGCATAGGTATACAGTGAAACCTTAGTAGGTATAATGAAACCCCCGAGAACAAATGCATAGAAATCTTCTAGAACTGGCCGTAAAAGTTAATACAAAATATACATACATACATATATATCACGCCTCTTTCCCATTGGGGTAGGCAGAGGTCACGGAATTCCATATGCTCCGATCCTTATATAACACTTTCGCTTCTTCCACTTTCATGCAAAATATACCTTTAGATTACCCATAATTTTTGTAAAACACAAATATATAATAACTTTTAATAATTGCAAAACAGAAATAAAAAGAACATATCGATTTTTGTTACCCTTTACCCTTTTAAGTATTAATTTATCAATCTGTCAATCTATCTAACAATTCATGTCTCGATAGATTCAGACACTTTCAGTTCATCGTAAGACAATCCAGGGATTCCAACTGTCATAACAAATTAACGTTTGGTTTGTAAAGTTCCTATAAAGGCTAGATAACTTTGCTAATATGAGTCTTAGACGATCCTAACCTCTCTATTATAAAAAAACCTTATTGTAAAAAAATTACTTTTCTATAAGCATATCTTCCTCACGTCTGGTCACTTCAAGCATTAAACGGTCGGGAAGAATATCGAAATTCCAACGAAATATTCATAGATGGAAAAACCGTTAAGTGCACATGGCGCTTTTCGGTCTCAGAATTCATAAAATCTAAAATTTGGCTCTTATATATTGCAAACTTAATAAATAAATATATTCAAGGTCATGCGCATCGACACGGAATAAGCAAGAAAGTTAAGATCCGTATCCACGGATATACATTTTTATTGATCCGGCACAACACTGGTTTGAACCATACAACCAAGTTCACTCACATTATCATTTATCATAGCAAGTATTAAAACATATTTAACGATGTACAAATTCTAAGGGAAATACGTTAACTAAAGATAATCTGTTTTCCTCATACCAAAACCCAGTTTTAATCTTATGTGAACATGAATACGCTGCCTAATCCCTTTGAGATATAACAAAACAATGTAATATGGGTATTAGGTACATGTTTTTTCGCTTCAAACTTTGACAAACGAAAGTGCCTAGTGTGTGCGTAAACTACTGCCCGCCTTGCATGAGCATCAAGAGATATCTCGCGGGCGAGTGAAGACGAACTAATACATGTATAAGATATCTCGACTTCGAAATCTTAGATAGACAAGATATCTCGATCGACAAATATCTCTACTTTTGATATTAGACGTCGAGTTTGAAGTGTAAGAGTCATGTTAGACGCGGAAGACATACAGAGATAATCGATTAAACACAAGAAAACGGTCGACAAAATTTTGTCGTGGTTGTCATGCTAGGACGGCACTAGTAGTTAGTAGACTTCACTTGATACTTACTTTCCCTCGATACTACTCCATACGGCGACAGGTGAGAACAGACATTAGATAGTAATTATATGGACAGAATTTCGCTATAATAATTAATTAATAGAAAAAAACGAATCGTCGATCCAAAATCTCAAGGCCGGCCAGTATGTTAACGCCATCTGTCGACAGTAAAAACAACCACAAGAGTGGGCTTCATGGCAGTGACGTTGCGGCTTCAGTCATATTTATTTTATTTATTTGGCGATGGCTACAGAAGACAGTACAATATAAGTCAAAGTTTCAGAACATAGGTGCGGAGTCTTACTGTCCTCCTTTATTACGACTGCAGTGCGTGTTTACATGCATTTTAATTATGGCTCTCACTAATTGCACATTATCATTAAATTATCATAATAATAATTTATATCGTCATCATAATATTATTTAAAAAAGAGCAAAGAAAAATTAATAAATAATAGTAATTAAAAATAACATTACCTAGAGGATTGCGCACAAGATGGCGCAGGAGACTTGAGTGCATTTTTAATTAATATACCTACAATATTTATTTAATTTTATTTTTTTATGTTAGATATCGACAGACGAGCATGAGTTTCACATGATGGTAGGTGATACCTCAGCCACAGAACATCAGTCAATGATGCGATGTCGACCTATGTTTTCCTTCGAACATTCGGAAATCCATACATTGAAACAGACACGCGCAATAAGCATTTCACGGGTTTTCATCTATGAACGTTGGTTCGTTACCCGGCCGGATTCGTTATTTCTCCTACCCGTTCAATGCCCGAAGTTACCAGACGTGCGGAAATTATAAGTAAAATATTTTAGTGCCAGTTCCTTAACACTAATACTCATTTCATTTACGAAGAAGAACTTTGATTTTCGGATTTTCCTACAGGAAATAACATTTTAAAAATTGACAGTGTGGGTGGAAAGTAAAGCCGCTGTCTATCGAAATGTAAGGCATGTGCCCTACCTATTGCCCTTAACGTGCTCTTCAAAAATATTGGACCATAATACTGGGGTCGAAGTAATCTCTTAAAGCAATACTACAGGAGTAGGTACTGCACAAAGCAATCCAGGATGTACATTGCTGTTACGTTTCTTCGTAATGTAAAGTGGTAATAATCGTGATACCAAAGAAATTAATATATTAATTATTTTTGGACATACACACCCGCAATCAATTGACTCTTACAAACATTTAAAAAACTATAATATTATGTTTTCCATAGTTTTGTTTTTCTTTTTTTGTTTAAGTAGTAAAAACAAACTATAACTAAAAATCAATATAATATAAAGTTATCAATTTAAAGCTTGTCTGTTTGTGTTTAGAATGTGATAATCCATTTTGTTTAGGCTCCATTTCATTTTACTTTGACATCGTTCTGTGCACAATATGGAAAACTTATAATATCGCATTATTTTCGAATACGAGTTCGACCGTGGCACCAGCGCTGCAGAAACAGCTCGAAGGATTAATGATATGTACGGCGACACCACTTTAAAAGAAAATATGGTTCCTTTTTGGTTCCAAAGCTTTCGTTCTGGAAATTTTGACCTCCAGAACAAACCTAGTGGACGGCCGGAGACCCTCGTTGTCAAAGAGAAATTGAAGGTGATTGTGGAAGCGGATCCGTCTCAAACTACGTCGAAGTTAGCTAGAGGCTGCGATGTGAGTGATAAAACCATTTTGAATTATTTGAAATAAATTGAAAAGTGAAAAAGCTTGAAAAAATGTTCGGAGTCGAGCAAAATGCTCGGCAAAATGTTCGGCAAAATGCTCGGAAAATGTTCGGTGTCGAGCAAAATGCTCGGCAAATGTTCGGTGTCATAGTGTTAATATAATTAATTATTCACTTTAAAAATACTTAATTAAATTAAAATAAAAGAAATATTTAAGGGGGACTTTCATACAACAAACGTAATTTTTGTTGCTGTTTTTATATAATGGTACGGAACCCTTCGTGCACGAGTTCGACTCGCACTTTATGTTTTACGGTGAATTTTCAAAAAATGGTTTACGTAATACCTACTTGAATGCGCCCTTATCAGTTTTTTGGAGAGCTATATTGCAAGTGTCTCACAGAACGGGGTAAGATAGTATAGGGGGCTAAACTTATCTTGTTCAACCAGAATTCGTTGGCTTCGCAAAACATTTAAAATAAGTTTTATAATTTATAAAGGTTATTCGATCGTAATAACTTATGACGTCACCAAAAAGCATTTCGATTACGGAAGTATGTACAGTTTAAGTAGTTATTGGCTAAGTATGTGTCTGATAACCACGAACTTGTCTTAATTAGAGCCTTGACTTTTGATCGTAATAAATTTAATGTTATGCACATAATAATATAATAAATATTGTCTTTAAATCTTATCAAAGGCCTTCCAATGGATCTTTTCTTATCAGCGATGGAACCAAGCAAGACTTGTCTCGGAAGAACATCAGCAGCTTTTCCGATACGAATATCAATATCGGCATTAAGCGGGAGATTATATATTATAGGCTCGCCTAATAATAATTATGTAGATAATACATAACATAGTTGATACAAATCATTTACCTGTAAAATGATACTTGTCAGTGACATTTGGAATCTGGCTGCGTTGTTTTCTCAAAACTGAACTCGCTGTTCCTTACTTTACTATTGTAAATTGATGGAAACTACTAATTTCAAGGATAGCGGGTGATTTGAAATTACAGCTAAGTACCGAAATTTCATTTGTGCCACACATTAATATTATCTATCAAATAGCCTCGATTCTAGATTTATATTCAACAATTATGGCTAAAGTTGAAGTTTTGCGCAGTAATTCTATCTTAAATTTAATTATCAATACTGTTTATTATATTTAAGTGTTAAAATAATATAAAAAAGACAACCATTGGTACAAACCGGCTATACGAAACTAGGACAACTATTGGTCGTATCTAGAGAGAAATTCCAAAAGAAACAACAGAAAAAATCGAAGAGGTCACTGGCACCTTATGCTTTTATTATATAGGTAACTAGTGGACCCAACAGACGCTGTCCTGGAAGAATGTTTGAAAGAAAGAAAGAAAAATCATTTATTTAAAATACACACACAAAAAGAAATTGAAAACAAAATTAAACAAAAATAAAATAAAAATGTATGTGTGGTATCTAAAAAGGGAGCCACTCAGCATGAGTTCCAACACAGATGTGTTGCAACGCTGATCTTCCGTGGCCCCACGTGACACACGACCTCAAGGGTGACACCTCGCCCAATAGAATTAAAATTATGTTATTAAACTACAACTAAACTAAATTTAAAAATAAGTACAGACATATGGTTTATAAAAAGTGATGATAAAACAAACAATAAAAAAAATAAAATAATAAGTAAATAAAAAATAAATAAAACAAACAAAAAGCTCCTAGTCTCCGGTTCAAGGAGTGTGTGTTGTGTTCAACAACTAAGGCTGGAATGGCTGGAATAATGGCTTCGTTGTTCATTAAAAAGATATCCTTTCATTTTTAATTTAAACGTAATTAATGACAAGGAAGCTTTAAAAGGTGGTGGTATATTATTCCAGCACTTAGTTGCGTTATAACTAAAACTACCTCTGAATGCAGCAGTGTGATGGCGACTAAAAGACAGGAGACCGTATAGGGCCGCTCTGGTGTGGTACAAGGTGTTCGTATCGCTCAACCAGTTCAGTTTTTTATATAGATACTTGGGGGCCTTATATGTTACCACATTGAAAAGCAGAGCTGCGAAGTGCAGGCGTCTTCTATTTTCCATATTTAGAACTTTAGATTTAAGCAAAAACGGACTGATGTGACCTCGTGGAGGAATGTCCCAACAATACCTCGCGCAAGCATTTTGGACCCGCTGGATTGCGTCCCTCGAGCGAGCCAGAAGTCTAGGCCCGTATACAATATCGCCATAGTTGAATTTGGAGAGTATTAGAGTCTCACAAAGTTTAATACGCAAAGTTTCATTTATATAAGGTCTGATCCGGTATAAAACCTTCAATCTATAAAAACAATTGGATATTGTGGTATTGATATATTTTTCAAATCTGAGATTCTCATCAAAGAGAATACCCAGATTTCGAGCTTCTTGAACCCGTTCAATCACCTCATTATCTATTACAATATCCAAATTGTTATTGAGGACTTTATTGACAAGATTTGGTGTACCTAAGACCATATATTTGGTTTTAGTGGCATTGAGCACCAAAGAGTTACATGAGGACCATTCAAATACACGAGAAAGGTCCGAATTTATCAAGGAAATGGTATCAAGAGTATTTAAAGGGTCAAAAGAGATATAAAGTTGAATATCGTCTGCATACATCTGGATATTGCAGTGCTCAATGTTCGTCATGATGTCGGATATATACAAGATAAATAATAAAGGACCAAGGATCGAGCCCTGAGGAACTCCACGCGTGATAGCACAGCAGCTTGAAAATTCGGTTGAATTTTGTTTCAAAAATAAAAATAAATATTTCTAGATTTGAATATGCTTTTTTTTCCCACTTCTATTCTATAATGTCTTGTAAGTCACTGATTTGCAGTGAACATCAATTATTACAAAAAAAGCTGTGTGCGTGACGTGAGTTGTCAATTGCGTAAGATGGCGGAGGTCCGAAAATAATTAATTTTCTGTATATTAATTTTTCCGATATTTTAATAGTTATTCTGTTATTCGGGAGTATACGAATCCAGGAAATAGGATATGGGATAGGGATGAGAGGGAAATCGATTCGAACTACAAAAAATACTGCTGCGAAGTATGATGGTTTCATTACAAATTAACGTGATAAAAATTTAAGGTCAAGGCCTGAAAACGCAAAGAGAAGGCTATTTTACCTATAGTTACAAAATATATTCAAATATTGTACATATGTATATTACTAATAATTCAGTTTCAATTTGGTATATTCATCTATATATATAAAAGAGATTCCCACCTATATATTGACTCATCGCGATATCTCTGGAACCATAAGGCGTAGCGACTTGAAATATGGTAGGAATATTCCTTTCGCCGAGTAGAGGTCAGCTAAGAACGGATTTTACGAATATCCACCCACAAGGGGGGTTGCGGGGGCAATTGCTAGTATTATATATAATTATTTCATTTCAATAACTTTCATTCATTCAATGATATTCAATTCTATTTCAACACACAAGCATAGGCTAGTGATATATAAGGCTTTCGGTTCAACCATGTTACAATAATTACAAAAACAAATCATCTTCCTGCCCTGTTCCCTTTTTTTTATATGGGGTCGGCGCAATATGTTTTTTTTCATTCTCTCCTTTCACTCGCCATATCATCAGTCACACCTCTGAAGCACATTCTACTCACAGTCAATCCATGTTTTTTTGGCCTCCCTCTTCCCCTATACCCATCCACTGAATATAAATAAACAAAATAAAACGCTTTGATAACCCTTTATTTATGAAAAAAAATAATACTGTGTTTACATTTATATGACTAATGCTAATTTTACTTCATGATGATCAATTGCAAGATGACTGTGTCACAAAAATATCTCATTGAATTCTCCATTGAAAGCTCCATTTATCAGGACGCCTGCTTGCACTATCCTTTCCCAACGTTTCTAATACGGTCAGTTTCTTGGACAAGAGTTATTTATAAATAATTTCTAGCATGAATGTGTGCTGCATAATAATTAATAATATATATATGTTAGACATCAATTAGTTGTAGTTTTGAACAGCTATTGCTATCTGTTGGTAGGTTGATACATTATTAAATCATGAACTTTGTTCTCATATGTTACAACTCACAGCGTTATGATGTAGATGTTTTTGAATATATTTCATAGATGTCACTTTAATAATAAATTGAACTCAAAGTGTTTAAATGTTGATAGATGGCGTTATCAAATAGGATTACAAGAGGTTGGGGCTTACCCTATAGCAGTGTTTCCCAAAGTGGGTGAAAACGCCCCCTTGTGGGCGTTGCAGGTCTAAAGGGGGACCCAAAAAGAAAACGGGGACGTTGTGCAGAGGCTTGGGGGGATTTGTAATTTCATCTAGCTAGGAGGACTCTTACTTTAGTAATTCACTATACAGTGCTCCAGATACAGTAATTTACCTTTCATTTGTTGTATATAGCATATTATACAATGATAATGTCACAGAACTTATATTTTTTGTTGGTCTTTATAAATTTCATGTCTATGGTATATTATACTATGCCTTTCTGGATTGCTGAACCGATTAATAAAATTAGAAAGTTCGTAACAAATATTTTTTTGTATTTTTCTGATGTCCTTTATAAGCTAAATAAACTTTTATGTACTTTTTTGCCACCTACCTCAAAAAAAATATTTTTGGCACAATAAGGGTTCTATAAAAGTCAATTCTGTTCAAGTTTTGATATATCGTTTTTAAGGTGGGTTTTTGTGTTGAACTGAACAAAATGTTTAATTTATCAAAAAAAGTTTAATTTTCTAAGTACTTGTACCTAAAATTGACCGAAGATTCTGCTTTTTTTGGCAAGAGTCTGCTACGTTTTACATTTCCCACCTCCAAGAAAAGCTGCTCAAAATATATAAATAAACTCATAATGGGAATCTTGTCCAGATCCTTAGCTTACCAATCATAAGGACCCAATGTCTAGATGGAAAGCATAATTTCGCTCATCTTGTAGTGATAAACACTCGAGAAAGCGTTGTGAAAATTCCGAACCAAATTTCGGTCGAAGTTCGCCCGAATTTTTAATTTTTACCGAATGTTTGTCCGAACTTCGTATTCAGTTCAAACCACATTCGGCCTATCTCTAATATATATATAGTCTCAACCATTTTATATATATTATACATTTTATATTATTATATATATATTTAATACCAAACTTAAAATACGCCCTCTCCCTTCATAAGACGCACACTTGTTCGGTTGCTATTCGATAAAAAACGTAAGACATCGTGTCATGTGAAAGAATACAATGAATGAAATGAATTAAAGATACAGAGCTAAACTATGTGTATGACAAAGGACGAATTGGTGAGCGTCCATACATACTTTACTTTAACATTAATTAATTACGTAATAATGCCTAAGTACATACCCCAAATGTTCGGCGAATATGCGTCCGTGTGGTGTGTCAATCAGTATTATTATAATAAAGGGAGGGCGCCCTTAAGTAGATAATTTTAATTATACAACTCAAATATAATATAAAAAGGGAATCTTGAAAAATATACGTCACCACAGCAGCAACCAGAACATTCTTCTCCATATACGAATATAAGTCTATTACACGCACTATCACACGATTATTAAATATTGATCGTTTATCGACCGAACACAATATTAAACACTTATAATATCGCGGCGTTATTAAGCGACCGAAACTTCCATAAGAAGCGCTTTCCACACTTATTAAGACACACGAGCACGCCTAAATCCAACCAGGTTAGGAACATTACAGTGTCAAATAACTCGGAGACTGTCAGAAGTATATCGCGTATCTACCCTCAAAATTATAATTTATAAATAATGTTTTATTCCGAACACTATGCGCCACTGCCGAAATGTATTCGAATGTATTCGGTTTGTTTGACAAGTCCGTTGAGTATTATATTGAACATATAAACGGTGTACATTTTTTTGCAGTATAAAAGATTCACCATCAGACATTCACCCTACCTATATGTCGTATCTACGTACCTACGTAACGTTCGCATAATATGCTCTACTACCCGTGCGAAGCCAGGATGGTTCGCAAGTATAAAATAAAATTATCATCTGATTATTACGAAACTGCTATTCCAAGTTCCAGTGTTTGCCGGGTTAAGTATAATATAATAATTGAATAAAACTCTAGTTGAATTAATGACAATTTTTATTAAATTAATTAATGATAAAAAGCGACACGTTCTTACCTACCAGTTTAAATATAATATAACTAGGTTAAATAGATTTATGTCTATATCTGTTAATTAATAAGTGAATCGTGTTTTGTTACAAGCTTTTGGGACTATTCGGTGATATACACAGTACTTCTTCCTCAATAAAAACAAATTAATATTTGCTGTTTGTGTATGGCCATTGACCATATTAATTCAGAAGTCTTAGATGACTCTTGGAGAAGAAAGATTTGAAGAGGTTATAAAGGCTGGCGCCTAATAACAACACTAATTTTATATTTCTATTTAATGATTTAATTTGAACTTCGAACTCACAATCAAATGCAGCACGGAAAACACAAAAATATCCAAACCATTTATTATGTCTTAAAAGTACGTGAAACAGTAGTTAGGATTTACATAATTAAGGTTCAACTACGTACATCGATTGCTATTGACGAACACCCAATAATATTTAACATCGAATGGACACAATAATTTTTAAATACCGACAAAAGACAGATGATTTTGAGCAAAGAGTTATGTTAGAAAAATAAGTGGTCGGTTTGTCACTTAGTATTTAGTAAAAATACAGCGGTTATTTGATGCGGGAATAAACTTACGTTACAGTGAGTTTTATCTTACGTAAATGCCGTAAAAGCAACGGGCCACGCCAATTCAATTCTTTCTCTTTGTAGTGCGCTACTAACGCCATCTGTTATCGGCCTTCTTAATACCGTAGTTTAGAAACGCGCCACAAAGAAACAGAAACAAATGAAGCGCCAAAACGCTTCTGATATGACTTCCTTATGTAGTAACGTCACTACGCCCGTAAACAAATAGAGTTCGTGTATATAAATTAGCTTATGTAACAAATAAGCTTAAATGTATATAATACTGAGGCAGAATTACATCTTAACTACGGCGTAACATTAAGTGTGGTACGTGGGAATAGACACGAGCGCAAGCCCTTACATTAAACGGACGAATGCGATATATAATAATATTTTGCTTTATATCTATGTATCTGACGCTAAAACATCTATAATATAATGTATTTTTTTTTTGTACATCTACTTATACAATAACCATACATACACCCACTAAGCTTTACTGCTTCGCCGTTGCCGAGTACTCAAATGATCCAACCGATGGAAGTCAAAGATGGCACCAAAAGACATTAATTTCTTTTCATCAAAGTGAATTTTGGTATTGATGTATTTTTGCAAGGATTTGAGTACACGGCGCTTATCTACCGGGAACTAAAAGTATTGTCCCGCGGGCAAACGACGGAAAAATAGAGGAGTAACAAAGGTTTCTTAGGAGATACTTAGAGATATAAAAGATAGATCCACAATGACTAGAAGTAGACTAGAAGGCCGAGTAAAGCGTTCGCCCGCGCCGGCTTTGCCGCCCGTTCCTTCGCTAAGTACACAATAATTATTAAAATATATTTTCGCATTTTATTACATAAAATTCACGTTATGTTCTACCTACTTTAGAAAAGGAAAGCGGGCTTTAAGAGTAAGTAATAAGGTTCGAATTTGTACGCGGAGTATATAAACTGCGTACATGGACGTTTATTCGACACGCTCAAGAAATAACATTCATCCAGAAAAGTGCAAGGAGTCAAAAGAGTTAATCAAAACTGAGATCATTATTTAATATCAATAAATTAAATTTAAGTTGCGTGTGAGTTAATGGATGTTATCTTTTAAGCTACTGCCTCAAAACTTAATTTAAAAACTTGCCTACAAGGTGACACTTAAAACTCTAGAACACTAGACAAAAACTTAACCCTAATCTTAGAAGGTAAATAAATAAATAATTTGGTGCAAACATAAATTAACATATATAAAACAATTATATTATTTATTGAAGTATTGTTTGACTGACAGCGAAATATCGCAAAAAATATGTTGACTAATCACACAAGCTTTTATAAATAAACCACCAGGCTCGCAGAGGGAATAAGTAGGTACATACGTTATAGGATCACACATTCATTCCATAAAGAATTAATTTAAAGGACATAGATAAAAGGGAGAGGGCCATAACCCAGAAATTGTAAGGACGCAAGCACACACCACAAGTTTATACGATAAGTTTATAATTTGCAAAAAAGTGCTAGATGGCGTTGTAATAAAAACAATAATTTATTTCATCTTTCGAAAGACAAAGGAAGACAAGCCTGATGGTTGTGGAGGGGGGAGACAATTTACTCCTTAACTTCAAAGTATTTATAAGTGGGATTCTCGTATCCATTTATTTGCATGTTAGCAACGTGCCGCTCTTCAGGGGTAGGAGCAACTGCGCCAGTTTGTTCAACCTGCAGACAAAAATAATAATTATGACAACTTTGTATATTATGTAAGTCCTAGCTCTGAATTTTGCCGATCTCCAAGGAGTGCTATACAATAATTAAAGGGTATAACACTATACACATTCTTTTGTCCTGTCTGAAAAAGTTTGACATCCAAAATAAATAACTAAAGATCCATTTACCCGATGCCATTTTCATGTACCTACATAAATAATAAAATAAAACAAAGAAAATAATAATAAATAAAATAATATTTATTTATTTTATTATTAATGCACATAAAGCTTGTACACCTCAAAGCGACAAACAGCTCTTCTAGTCCTCACACAGTTCCTTACTCTGTTCTTCATGTGTTTTATGTGATTTTCATTAGTTATTTATTGTTATATATTTAAATTTTTGGTATTGTGTTGTATTCTATATAAAATATTTATTTCCAGGTCTTTCAATTCGAATTAGTTTATATAGCTTTTATTATTACTATATTGTATTTTTTTACTATCTTCTGCCACACTGGGGACTACTGAAAATCAGCGTCAGAGCTTATGCTCTGACATATGCTGAGTACCTCCCCTTTTCTTGGAGGCACTTCTTACTATATTTATTAATTGTTAGTTTATATTTTAAGTTGTATTATTTATGATGTACTTTTACTTACTTCTGTGCCGTATTTCATTTCATTTATTTCAAGATTACCTGAACAAATCCCTGTGCAGACGGGGCGCGGTCGCGACGGCGCGCTACGGCGAGTGCTATTGCCCCAGCTGCTGCTAATGCTGCACCGCCGACACAGAGAGCGGGGTACAAAGCACCGGAACCGCCGCTGCTGGGGTTTGCACCTCGGACAGTGTAGCCCTGAAAACCGAATACACTCTCGGTCAAAAGTATTAGGCACCCCATGAAAATGCAATAATGCATGTTTATTAAATGAACAATGAATAAATGCTTATCTTAGATGAAATGATGATTAACTAGAATAGTAAGCGGCATATTATTATTAGTCATTATACACCGGTATATTGAAATTTTTTTATTATTATTTTTAGTAGCTGTACTTTTTAATGCCCAAAATAAAGTTAAAGTGTAAAAACAAAAAAAAACGTATATTATTGTTAATTAATATCTTACAAACGTAATATTGTCTTTTATTAACGCGAGTATCACACATTTAAATAAAATACTGTATACCGGATTAAAACGCGGTTTAATCCGGTATACAGTATTTTATTTAAATCTTACAAACGTCTTGCAGTGCCAATAATGCATACATAAATGCAGTAAGGCATGGGTTGCATTTTAAATTTATTTATAAGTATTAAAATTACTAACAAGTTAAAAATTTGTACACATTGGTCATTGTTGTCTTGATTAAATTATTATTAAAATCAAATGCAACATACCGGTTGTGTATGTTGTAGTTCATGCTTTAGGGCGTGGGCGGGCGGCGGAGGCGCGCGTTCCTCAGCTTGTTCCAACGCAGCACGAAGACCCTCACCTTCAGTCTTAAAAAATAAGAAAATTTTAATCAACACCTGTGTGGCTAAAGAAAAGGCAGATGCTCAGTTTGTGCTGAAAGCCAATTTTGACTACAGCGCCGATCTGCCTGGATAACAGTTGGAGTGCAAGAAAACACTAAAATATATTTAAAAAAGTTAAAAGAGCCTTAAAAAAAATAATTAATTAATGGTATAAAATGGATATGGATGTATGTATACTGCAAGAAGAATCATTGTTTAAAATGTATTCAAGTGATGTGTTCTCATATCATCTAAAATTCCATAGCTTATTTATTCCTTAATGTAGCCAAGTCTTCTGCTGTTCAAACGCGTATGGGCGCCAATTAATCACTTAAAATTAGCTGAACCACCTGTCCGTTTGTCCCCTATTCTATAAAATGTAGTAATATTACCACTAAGCATATTTTCAAGGTCTTAACATAATCACAATGTGCTTAAGAGCAATTTCGTACCTCGCCAGTAGATCGCCGACTTGAGGTTTCTCCGATTTCGCCAGTCTCAGTTTCAGCTTCTGGGGCCTCAGTCATGGTGCTTGTTATTATTTCCTGTAAAGGATTTTTTATATGTAATTAATTTCTTAAAAATAATTCAATGAAGGTATGAATATTACTTCAGCGTCAGAAACACGGCGCAGGTATACAGGTGTTTTTTTATGTTAGATATCGACAGACGAGCATGAGGTTCACTTGATAGTAGGTGATACCTCACAGAACATCAGTCAATGATGCGCTGTCGACCTACTTTTTACTTCGAGCATTCGGAAATCCATAGACTGAAACCGAAACGCGCAATTTCCATCTATGTGGTTCGTTACCCAGTCGGAATTCCTCCCACCCAATCAATGCCCGAAGTTAGCAAACGTAGGGAAAACATGCTTACAGAAAACTATAAACATGGGGTTTTTATATTAACATTTTTATATATTAACATTATTTCACATGTTAATTAATTGGTGGGATTCGAACCCACGACCCATCGATGCGCACGGCAGGTGTTCTACCGAACGTGCCAACGAGCCCGTCAAAAATTATTCCTGAGCGGTGATATTAGTAGTAATTAATATCACCGCATACACGAATTCAAGTCCGACCAGTCACCACAAGTAGCACCCGTTCACGAGTACGACGCATGGCCAGCCATCGGCATATTACTCTGTATAAGTCCTAGCTATGGTATTTTCTTTTGCGATGTACTTACAGTAGTGGTTGTCTCCTGAGTGAAGGCCGCGCGGGTGGTGAGGTCGTGTACAGATACCGAGGAAGGCGAAGGCGAGGCGGAGGGTGGCGCGGGGGAGGGAGTGGTGGCCGGGGTGGTAGTGTCCTCCGTGTCACTCACTTCGCTGGCTTCATCGTCGGTTTCTTCACTCTCCTTTACACCATTGGAAGTCTGAATTTTTTAATTTTTTTTTTATTAATTAATAGGAAGGCGTTGGCCCGCTATCCCACCTGGTGGAAAGTGCAGATGCGGGCTACGATGGTAAATCACGTCTACCTATGAGATGCCTATTAATTTTTTTCTTGAAAAGAACAAAATATATACGTCAGTGAGGCTTATGGATTTAGCAAAAGATTATCTTAAACTTGCCCACGGCTTTGTACAAACGTAGACCCACAAAATTAGCGAATTTTCATATCAACTTCAACCAATTCTTTTAGAATGTGTTCTGTTCCTTTACACCTTGGATACATAGAGCAACACGGGCCACTGGTTCGCCGGTGGCCCGTGTTGCTCTATGCCTTGGATATAATGAACGAACCTTTTATAGCTGTTACTTAGGTTATAGTTTTATCTGCTTATAAAACGACTAGGTATATCAAACTACTGTAAAATTTTTAAGTTACTTTCAGATAGTTTGGGATGCACATAGATAACAAGTTTCAGAAGGAACAGACATTTCTAAGCATATATTAAACTAGCGGTACGCCCCAGCTTCGCACGGGTGCAATACTGCAATGTACGTAGATTTACTATACACAAAAAATAGCCTATGTTACTCGCTGATACAAACAAATATTTCCTCTTTAGCCTCAAACCTGGCTTCACACAGTTATAATAAAGAATATGACACCAAATCAATTTTTTGAATTTCAAATCAAAAAATAGAAAAAACATGTCCGAATGGAGGGACACTATTCTCATACCTACCTATACCTAATATACCTATTACCTATATATAAAAAATGTCATAAAAATCGTTTTGTAGGAGTGCGACCATGAACACCATGACACGAGATTATAATATACTAGCAACGCGCCCCGGCTTCACACGGGTGCAATTTAGATGTACTATACACAAAACATAGCCTATGTTACTCGCTGATAATGTAGCTTTCTATTGGTGAAAGAATTCAAAATCGGTCCAGTTGTTTTTGAGTTTATTCATAACATACAAAAATACAAATCTTTCCTCTTTATACATAATATTACTATAGATTATGTTAAACAAGTACCTTAGCCCGTTCGTTTTCAATGTCCTGCCTCTGTCGTGTGCGCTCTTCCCTCTTAGCGTTCAGTTGTTCGCGTGCAGCCTGTTCTCTTTGAACTTCAGCTTCAATGCGGTCCAGCAAGAGTTCTTCAGCTTCCGGGGTCATCGACATTAGAGAGACGGCCATATCGTCCTTGGATTGCATTGACTGTAAAATAAATGGCAAATTAATAGTACTCTATGAGTATTCAGTATATGAAAGATCTGTGTACGAAATCTATATTTTCATGTTTTTATTAGAATTTAAGGTTAAACAGTTTCCTTGAGATTTAAATATCAGTAAGAATATATGCGTGAAGAAAGTATCGTGTTCGTCGCCTTTTTATGATTTAGCCGTAAGATTAATATAGCAAATAAAAATGATATATTTAAATAAAATACTGTATACCGGATTAAAACGCGATTTATTATTTAAATTATTTATCCCGACGTTTCGGATGCTTTTCAGCAACCGCGTTTTAATCCGGTATACAGTATTTTATTTAAATGTGTGATACTCGCGTTAATAAAAGACAATAAAAATGATATATTTTCATTTTGGTTTCCCGAAATTCAAGCTCAGGCTCAACATTTCAAAACTCAATGCACGTAAAAATAATTATATAATTAGAATGGGGCAGGGGTGATCTGTGGAATGGGGGTATAGTTTATTGGTCTATAGATTTTTTATATTTAGTTATACATATATTAATTTATTATTTACATCTTTGGCGAGGAAATTCATAAACTACCAAATCATATTATTGAAAAAATACTTATGAGTGCGTATGTGTCCAATATATACAGTTGTGGTCATATAATTAAGAACGCTTACATGAAGACAACATTTTTTACAAATAGCCTCGCAGAACATAACGCATTTACGTTCTTTTATTTTTTATGGTATTGCAAAATATTGCCATACTATTTGTACATTAATTATGCACATGAGTAATTTAAAAAAAAAAACAGATATGTTTTATAGAGTACATAATGTAGTACCTGAACGTAGGTCGTACCCCTACTGGCTGGTCATATAATTAAGAACGCTGAATAATTTTATAGATTTTTGAAATTTTAATAAAAAAAACTTTTGTTCTTGGTCACCTTTAGTATAACTTTGGAACCATTAATTGTTGCAAAAATAATAAATCGTGCTTATTTCCTATAAAACAATGGGAAAAATTAAAGTTGTGATAGGTCTAGAATAAGATAGTTATAATAAAACTTCGTGAGAACAACTGGTCGTATAAAAAAATAGCAGACCATCTTCAGTGCTCAAATACCATGGTTTTTCATGCTGTTAAGCATTTAGAACATATGAAACTATTTCAAATAAACCGCGTTGGTTTAAAAAGAAGAAGACATCTCCTCGCGGGGATAGAAAGATAGTTCGTTTGGCCAAGCAGTTTCCATTTAAAGGGTCCAATGAAATAAAAAAAAGATTTTTTTGGCGAAAGCAACCTCTCGGCAACCTCGACACGCACGGTACGAAGGCGTTTGGTAGAAGAAAGTTTGTTCGGAAGGATAGCGCGGAAGATACTCACGTTGACATCGCGCCTTAGACATGCTCGTCTTGAATTTGCAATAAGATATGAGAACTGGACAGTCAGACAATGGAAAAATGTCCTTTTCTCTGATGAAACTAAAACAAATAGGGTTTTCTGTGATACAACCAATGCGTCATACGCCCTTCGAATAAAGCATTTGACCCTCAGTTCAGAAAAGTAACGTTGAAGCATGCCGGTGCACACGTGATTTGGGGGTGCTTTTCTGGCCATGGAGTCGGACCTGTTAGGCTCATAGAAGGAAACACGGATCAATTCCAGTACAAAACTATACCAGAGTAAGCAATGTTACCCTATGTTGAGGACGTTCTTCCTGTCATTTGGACATTTCAGCACGACGATGACCCTAAGCATACTGCACACAGTAAAGGAATTCCTCGACTCACAATTTGTTTTTGTCTTAGAGTGGTCATCTTATAGTCCGGATTTTAATCCAATTGAGAACATTTAGTGTTAGGTTAAGAAAAGGGTATCAAATAGGCAATGTAGCAGTTTAAGAGAACTATACGCGGAATTTTTTAGAAGAATGGAACTCTATTTCTGTTGAAAAATTTCAAAAAATGAGAGTCAATCATGTCGATATCAAAAGCTGTGTATATGCTACTAATTATCATTAATTTTAGGCTTAAAAGGTATTCATTTGCCCTCTGTATCGCAAGTGATCCTTTATAATGTAATTTCAATAACTAAAATTTAATTTGATACAATTTTATCGAATAGCTTATGGGTCGTTCTTAATTATTTGTCCAGTTTCGTTTCTATGTAAATTTTTACTATTTTTATTAAATGTACATAAGTCAAAAAATCTGCATGTTTCTTATATCTTTTTTCGTAATTTAGTGAGCTTTTTTCATGTGCTTTTTCCGTAATTCAACAAATATCTTCTGGGTAGTATCTAAAACAAAAATATTACACGTTTGATAAGAAATTCTCTGAAACTAAAAATCGTTCTTAATTATATGACCACAACTGTATATGTATATATATAGACATAACTGTATGCAGGAAGGTTTAAGAATTCTGAATTCATATACCTGTACATAATCTTCAATAGCAGTTCCAATGCTGGCGTAGAGGTGTGGACGACGACGTAAAGCAGACAGGGCGCGTTGAAGAGCGCGGTCAGCATCCTAATAGGAA
Source organism: Anthocharis cardamines (assembly GCA_905404175.1). Lineage (NCBI taxonomy): Eukaryota > Metazoa > Arthropoda > Insecta > Lepidoptera > Pieridae > Anthocharis > Anthocharis cardamines. The sequence goes on from FR989964.1 coordinate 8,650,199, forward strand.
TAAAAGAATAACATATGTTTAGGACAAAACAAGGTTACGAATATGTTCACAGTGTTTTAAAGAACGGCAAAATGTGATTGCATTTTCGATTCTAGATCAATACAATTTTAGACATTTTTAGATTCTACCTACATATTAGAGTTTTACCTGCTATTATTTTTATTGTATTATTATATCTCTATAATAATTATTTTTAATTTTAACTTCTGTATTTATTTTATATTCAAATTTTGTAGAATTTGTAGAATGCAATTATTATAAAATTTAAAATTATATGGCCGTAATACCTGTAATCTGTCAGCGGCACTGGCTCTTTCCGCAGCAGCTGCTTCTTTTCCAGCTGACGCAGCACGTCTCCACGCAGCCAAAGCTCCACTCCGCTCAGCAGCAAGTGCACGGACGAGTCGTTGAAGGCATTTCTGGACTCGGTGGGCCTAAATTTAAAGATAATATTTTTATTTCGTAAAAAAAGTAGTTTTTTTAGAAAACAAAACTGAATTTAAGTGCTTAAAGGTGAACGTGATTCTAGCTACGAAGGCAAAGTGACGTGAAGTTTTCTCTGAATACAAATATAAGCAGTCTAACCGCCGAATACTGAAACCAAAACTTGAGGACTTCTTAAAATGTTTCTGTCTTTCATTTTATCTTCGTAATGAAAGGGTTAGATATACTTTTAAGTACACCTTAATGTTGATTAGCGTTCGAGAATTCGGCCATAAACCGATTACAAGAAGTGAACTCTTATAAAACCAAACCAATACAATGAAAAAATATGCCGTTGTCTAAGCAGAGATAAAATAATATATTATTTCACTTAAGTTTTACATTCTATTAAATTTTAAGTTTTTTTGACTTAAGTCTGGTGAGTATAACAGCAAGAGTGCAGCGCTAAATGCAAACAATATTTGTGACATATAAGTATTATAAAAAAGGATTCTGATATTTTACATTTGGTGGTGTATCGCGAAGCGAGCGAGTGTAGCAAGCCAGGGCAGTTCTGCGCCGCTGAGCGAGGTGAGCCAACACGCGCTGTTGGTGTAGCGCAGCCAGCCGACGTCGTTCAGAAACACCTTCTTCTTCCAACGACTGTCGAATACAATTTAACACTAGATTGCCCAAAGAAGTCATTTTGACTGCTTTTCAATTTCACTTTGACTGTTAGTCCCAAAATACTATTTTACAGCCGTGCGACTTGCGACAAAACTCGTATACGTGTTACGATTGGAATTCGCCAAATATGTTAGCTGCCTTCGTGTTAAAAACGCATACTCGCTTCGGCCGTAAAAACACATAGGTACGTTGTGTTTCAGCAGGCAAAGTGTTAAATAAAAAGTATCTATATTTATGATACAATTTATTAGATGTTTTTATTTGCTGGTTTGTTTGACTTTATATACACCATATGAATAATGCATGTTAATAGTTAGATTCAACTTCCTCCCCTCTCTAAATCCGATAATATGTATTTGTTATACTTATATTGCCCGAAATTTCAGTCTTTCTAGTGTTAAACTAAGCCTGTGTTTCCTTCAGTACAGTGCGATGTTGGAATTAAAAATGCTAACAATAAATGAAACTGCAGTTATAGGACTCATTTTTAAGCAATCATATTTTATTGTTGCCGTTTTGTTGGATTATCTCTTAAAATAAAGTAGTACTGCATCCAGATCATGGTACAGATTTTGCTATGCTTTAGTTTCCATTTTAAAGCATTCGGGGATTCATCCACCGATGCAATAATATGCAATCTTAAGGCTATGAACGCGTCTTTTTTTTTTTCGTGGGGAAATCGTCAATGATCCCGCTACTCCGGGGGGAGCAACGGGTTCGTTAACGTTCGTCAACTTTCAAAAATTCTAGTGATGTCGATTGAATATACGGGTTATCAATAAATGCTTCATATCTGAATCAATAAGATATATTGTATGTTTCGATTTCGATTTCAATTTGTACCTGAATGTTTGATTGGAACTTGGTAGTCATGCGTTGTCGGAATGTCTGGGCGGCTTCGGGATCGGACGCCATCATCTGTTGGTAGCGGTCTTCCAATTCAGACCATTCGCGCATTACCTTTGTGATCTGTGAGGAAAACTACCACTATTATAATAATCTGCGACAACAGATAATGTATGTAGGTAACAAATAAGTCATAATTTTTACGGGCTCGTTGGTGCGTTCGGTAGAACAACTGCCGTGCGCATCGATGGGTCATGGGTTCAAATCCCACCGGAGCGACATGCTTATAATTTTCTGCAAGCACCTCTTCCCCACGTCTGGTAACTTCAGGCATTGAACAAGTGGGATGGATATCAAAATTCCTACTGGGTAACGAACCACCGTACATAGATAGAAAAACCATGAAATTCATATTGCGCGTTTCGGTTTCAGTCCATAGATTTCTGAATGCTCGAAGTAAAAAGTAGGTTAACAGCGGATAACGGATGTTCTGTGGCTGAGGTATCACCTACCATCAAGTGAACCTCATGCTCGTCTGTCGATATCTAACATGAAAAATATGAAGCTGATAAATGTATATTTAATACTAGTATAGATGTAATTGATGACAAAATTCACAAGTAATAGTAAATTCGTCATCAGAACCATCCTCAGAAAAATCCACTTACCTTTTCACGATGGGTTTCCTCGAGTCTCTGTTGGGCGTCCTTGTAGCTTTGGTGCTCAGTCCGAGGATCGAAATGAGAGAAGTAAGGATCAGATGTAGCCGTGGAAGCCTGTAACATTAACAAAAGCTCAATAAACAATTACGAACGTATATCAAAAAATGAAAGCGGATAAACAAAGGATAGATAGTATTCATAGAGGTAAATAATGTAGAACATTGAGGTGGATAAACTCACAAGTCTACTTTCAAATTTATAGTGTAGTGTTTATATTTAAATGATTAGAATTATATTTATAATTATTATATTAATTATTCATCTTAACACACACAGTTATACAATATACTTATACGATCACACAGACATACAATACACTGTCTTTGCTCTTTGGTGCACCACGTCAGTAACATTTGAGCCGTGAGCGAGAATGGACGTGTGTTGTGCGTGCCGAGCCTGTGCTACACCATACCGTTAGACACAGACAGCAAAATAGTATATTTAATATAGTAAATCTAATAAAATACGTACAGCAGTGGTCGTTGTCGTAGTGGTGGTTGAAGGGGTAGTTGTCGATGGTGCAGAGGAAGATTCCGGTTGAGGCCAGGCTGAATCGTCGCCATCAGTGTAATCATCGTCTTCAGCATCGTCATCACGAGATAAGTCAACGTCTTCATCTTCGTCCATATCTGTGGGATAAATAAAACATTTTTGATTGAATTCCTATTCACCTAAAGTTTCCCATAACTATATTCCCAATATTGCCTAAATTTAGAAATGCACGATATGGAAATAACTGATGGAATAATGGAATTTAAATTCAGTCATCTTTGCTGTTAATGCTTAAAACATGAATAGAAAATAAGTAGATCGGTATTCAATACCATCATCCGCGTCATCGTCGTCATCATCATCGCTTAAGTTAAGAGTGTCATCATCATCTTCAGCCAGAGCATCTTCATCATCAAGCAACTCATCATCACGTTCATCCATCGCGGCAGACGCGGCGAGCATCTCTTCACCACCGGGGCTTACTGGTACACCAACTTCCATAGGCTTGTGCATTTTTACGTTTTCTGTAATAATGATATAAATTATTTAAAAAAAAATGAAAACTACAACAACAAGAAAATCTATTGCCGAATATTAATCAACATTAAGTTGTACTTAAAAGTATTTAACTGTATTTAAAACTAAAAATCCTAATTATATAATATTGGACTACAAATCCAACAGATAGCTGCTGGCCTAGCATGACAAGCGCGATAAAATTATGTCTACCGTTTTCTCGTGTTTCAATCGACTATCGCTTTATTTATTTCGGGTCTAACATGACAATTACACTTAAAACTCGACTTTTAATATCAAAAATAGATACATTTGTCGATTGAGATATCTTTTCTATCAAAATTGTCGATGTCGAGATATAATATAACGAGATATCTAACGTCTTAGTTTGTCTTCTCTCGTCCGCGACATATCTCGTAGCGGACATGCTAGCCCGGCAGCATCTCTGTGTTAATTTATTTCTGTGATATCAAGTTGTTTTTGCTCAGACCTCTCATTATAATGTGACTGTTTTGATTATTATCTCAACGGTTTTCTTTTTTTTCAAATCGATAAATTACCGTGAGACTCACTTGAGGGTGATAAAGCTACACATAAATTAATTATTTATTTTTCATAACTTTTCTATCGATTGATGTTCCGAAGAAATTTTGATATTTACCCTATTTCAATAAAAAGGTAAATTACCCTTAAAGTGTTTTGGGCAGCAAACGAATTCAACGCCAGAGAACAAGCTGATTCCACAAGGCAGGAGCATAGCGAAGGTGCGCAGGCGCAATCCGCGCTGTGCGCAGGCGCGGCCCGCGGTCGCATTCCACCTGGAGAATTGCCAGCAGCGGCTCTGGTTGTGGATATGGTCGAACAGACAGCTCTCAGGAACCAGCAGCGCATCCGATTGGAATGGACCTTCTGCCGCCAAACGATCTTTGCAGTTAACGGGAAACTGATGTTTTATCTTGTAGTTTAATTATGTATACGTATTAAAATTTAACAGTACAAAGGGTGAAAAAAATAGGTCCATCAATTTAATCTATTACTAGATATTTCTAGTGATTTAAAATGTTGGAATATTGGTTAAAATTACCTTAATATTTCTTTAAGTAAACACTATCTAGATATGCGTATATCAATTTTTAAACTTTTATATTTTTTATAATTGACAGCTAGGATTTACACATTTACTAAATTAAGGCAGATGTATGGTAAAATAGAAACCGTGTCTAAAGCATTTTTAACCCAAAACAACATTTAAATACTGACTGGTAGTACATAATAGTGTTTTAAAGATTTCCTTAGCAAGACTGTAAATAAAACTATGCTATGGTTTTGTTTATTTATAAATGTATGTTGTTTCATGATGAGGGAGTACGAAAGCATTGATTCATGAAAGTGGAATGAGCGAAAGTAGTTTGCAAGTGGTGATACCTAATGGGAAAGAGGCGTTCAATATGCATGTATGGTTTTAGTTAGACTCAAAGAACTTCGTTAATAAAGATAAGTAATAGAAGATAAGAAAGATGTAGATGTTAATTTGGTTAAGAACTCATCTACCTAATGAAACATTAACCTCGCAAGTCCTGGGTTTGTAACTTACTTTATTATTTCCTATCCTAATTCTTAACTGTCCTATTTTGTCCAAAAAAGTGTTTAGTGCATAAATGTAATAAGTAGTACTGAACGAATCTAACACTCGACATTTCTTTTTTCGGGTTGCTTGAAGAGATCGCTGAGAGCGATAAGGTCGCCCATTGAATTTAATTTATATGTCTAAGGATTTTATTATTATTGCAATAAAGAGTTCTAAATAAATAAATACACACATGGTAACAGAAAAAGTACGAACAGAATCGTTATTCATAGATACATACCAAGACAGCGGAAAGGCTTGACCCATCTAGTAACTTTGCATTTAGCAGCATTGCCAGTACCCAGCTTGCACCAGTTGCTAACCTTCACATAGTGGGATGCTTCTACTATGTTCGTGATGTCGTGGCTTGGATATACCTATTAAATTAAATTAAAATAAAAAAAATCAATCATAGTGTGATTTGCTAGACTTTATTTGTGATCAGGTTTTGGTCGATAGCGCATCATTGACTGATGTTCTGTGGCTAAGGTATCATCTACCATCAAGTGAACCTCATGCTCCTATGTCGATATCTAACATTTTATGTCTGGCGTAGCATAAATACTTTTCTGTTTCCAGTTTACTATTACGCGCTCAGATTAAATATAAAACAGAGATAACGCGAAGTCGGTTTTTTCTATTCCACCAATCACTTTTTAAAATTAAAATAGCTACACCAGCTTTGAATATGATATTTTCAAATATGATAACTGTGCTTATTTATAAGAAACTTTATTAATAATGATATTCATCTCATTTGTTGGTACTTATTTGTTTTTTGTTTTCAATTTATTCGTTAAACATAATCAGATACCTACATAGTTAAGTTAAAGTAATAAGCTTTTGAGTAACAACTCAAATTTTGCTGATTTATGCGCACACACTTATCCCCACCACTGCATAAGTGTACGCATTTTGACTACCTATGTATTTTTAAATTCAAATAATTTATGCCACTTCCCTTCCCACTGAGCCACGGAGGCAGTCTTATTACAGACCGGTTAATATAAATCAAAAACATATATCTATCCTTTCGTATGATATGATATCATATCGGAGGAAGGCGTCCCCTCCCGGAGACTTACAAAGGAGATGACGTAATCCCTACCTTCTTGCAGTAATCAAGTATTTCCATCTTGTCCTTCAGGCAGTTGTGGGGTTTGGTAGTGAGGTCAGGGGTCCACCGGCCCGCAGCAGACATGTACTGGGGATGGTAAGACGCGCCGGCTTCGCACAGCACCGCCACTTGCGGTTCGGCGCTGTTAGTTGTCTGTAACAAACAAGTATTTGCTTAAACAAGTTAGTATGGAAGTTTGCTCTTGGAGAGTGAATTATTTGACACCTTTCTAGACACGCATTTACCAGTCATTTTAAACCGACTTCAAAAAAGGAGGAGGTTCTCAATTCGTCTGTATGTTGCTTTTATTTTATTTACGCGATAACTCCGCAAGTTAAGGATGGATTTGGATGATTCTTTTAAATAAAATACTGTATACCGGATTAAAACGCGATTTATTATTTAAATTATTTATCCCGACGTTTCGGATGCTTTTCAGCAACCGTGGTCACGGGAGACTGAAAGATGACAGTTGTCTTATATTTGAAATGTCACAAAGTTGCCATATTTAATTCAATTAAATTAAAAAATAATAATTTAATTAAAAATATTATCAAAATATTTTTTAATTTAATTGAATTAAATATGGCAACTTTGTGACATTTCAAATATAAGACAACTGTCATCTTTCAGTCTCCCGTGACCACGGTTGCTGAAAAGCATCCGAAACGTCGGGATAAATAATTTAAATAATAAATCGCGTTTTAATCCGGTATACAGTATTTTATTTAAATGTGTGATACTCGCGTTAATAAAAGACAATATTATGGATGATTCTTTTTTGTTTGGTAGGGGATATTTAAGAGGTGGTCCTATATATTAATAAAATGTAAAAAATAATACATTAATTACTTCAAAGCATTATTTATTAACAGTCGGTGCCAGTCAAGAAGGAGTTTAAGTTTGTACATACTATATATAGTTGTAGTTTTGAATTCGGTTTTTAAAACATTCGGTTCGGCTTAAAAATAAACACATAGAATAGAATTGGCCGGTCCAGCTAAAATAAATATACATGATTTAGTGCTATGAAGGAGCACTTTACAAGAACAGGTACAACAGTAATCAATTTCAATATCAGAAAAATGTCTGGCTAAAGTAAGACAAATAATGTTCCAATAGCGTGTTGTACTGTCTAGACGTCTAGACGTCGTGGATGTGTTCTTATTTTGCTTCTAAGATATTGTACGATCAGACATCTAGCTCAGAAGAAAGTGAGCTCGTTGGCGAGTTCGGTAGAACACCTGCCGTGTGCACCGATGGGTCGTGGGGTCGAATCCCAACAGGACGATATGTTTATAATTTCCTGTAAGCATGCCTTCCCCACGTCTGGTAACGGGCATTGATCTGGTGGGAGTCATATCGAAATTCCGACCGGGTAACCACCGTTCATAGATGGAAAACCGTGAAGAGCATATTGCGCGTTTCAGATTCAGTCTATAGATTTCCAAATGCTCCAAATAAAAAGTTGGTTCACAGCGCATTATTGACAGATGTGTCTGAGGTTTCATCTACCAACAAGTGGACCTCATGATCGTCTGTCGATATCTAACATAAAAAAAAACATTGGACTGTGTACGTATCTCTGATCATTTATAGGATAAAACTTAGTGAATTCCTGGTTCCTCTAATGGCTAAAGAAAACATGTTAATGTAATAATTACCCTTACTTTATGTTTACCCAGAGCACATTGTAAATGTTCTGGTTAAAAATATAAAAGCTTTACATTGTGAATATAATCAACGTTCAATAACCCGTAAGCCCTCCATGCATTTTCCATCACGTTCCATTAGTAAACAGTACTTGTTTATACTTCGATCGATAAAACTCTATGCATGTGGCTTGTTATATTTTAACAAAAGAGTACTCAAAGCTTTTGGGATGGGCCAACTTATACTGCGATAAATAAGCTTTTTAAATATAAAGTACTTTTTAAATAATATATAATATTGAGGATAGATTTAAGAGTAGCTTCAATTGTTCATGTATTATTTAAAGTACAACAGGTTTCTGATTTGCCTCTAAACAATGGCAGACAAATACTTAGTTAGTGTGTTAGTATCTAGATAAATAGTTATATCAAACATGATAATTTAGTACTCATTAAAGGGAGCGAAATATGCAGTGTTATGCTTCAAAGTACTACTATTAAACAAGACACTTCTCATCATATTTGAAGACCTTTATAAAAAGTTTTAATATAAAATAAATGTGTAATAAAAAACAATGCGTATAACCGCAACCCACGTCCCGAAACTGAGATATCTGCTTGAAAAACAGCGGCAGTAAAAACAATTTACTTTTAGTGTGCAAGCAAACAGTTTGAGAGAAGGTAGCACTCGGCGTAAACAGTTGTCGTTTATTTAGGTCCGGTAACTTTGTTTAACGTCTCGTTGCTACAAAACCTTTAATGTGTCCATTTATCGTCCCTTTTCTATTACATCGTTACTTATAGGTGCTGTAAAGTATATTGGTTGACTGGCGTTGGTATTGCTTGAGAGAATCTTCGGTATTGAAGACGTGAATTCGCTTTGACCGCTATGGGTAGCGGGAATCTTAAAATTACTAAGAAGCCGATAGGATCAAATCTATACACGACAATTCGTATATAATGTCTATTGGTCAATCACAAATAAGGTAACTTTGAAAAACGAATTCTAATTTGAATTTAGTCAAAAAATAATTTAATTGTTTAGCATACTCTAGATTATTAACAATTCACTGTTTTCAACAGGGTAAATGATATACTGGTAAGTAACTTATTGGATATAGTGTTAAAATTTGATAGACTTTCAAATTTCAATACGTAAAGTATGCAAAGAAACTTCTAAATAAACCACCTACTCATCAAAATCATTTAAACATAATAATAGCATACACACATTTAAATGAAGTTATTATGTTTAAATGATTTTAAATATCGAATATCTAAACTTAATCAACACCTCGCAACTCCAAACCTCGAATACAGATCAAGACAATTGTAATGAACTTACATTCATTCACTTATATTTTGCAATTTCATTGCAAATTCTATTCATTTAAAGTGATTAGTAGTATTTTATAATTATTTCAAATGTCAATGCGCTGCACCGCTCTATCGTGGTGTAGCACAAGCTGAGCTCTCCTTCCATGACAACACAATAGTCATTTTAATTTTATCTGAAGTAGTGTTACGGATAAATAAGTTTGAATTTGATTTATTCTTTTTTTATGTTAGATATCGACAGACGAGCATGAGGTTCACTTGATGGTAGATGATACCTCAGCCACAGAACATCAGTCAATGTTGCGCTGTGATGCGATTACTTTTTACTTCGAGCATTCGGAAATCTATAGACTGAAACCGAAACGCGTAATATGCATCTATCTATCAACGGTAGTTCGTTACCCAGTCAGACTTTAGATATTTCTCCCACCCGTTTAATGCCTGAAGTTACCAGTCGTGGGGAAGACGTGATTTACAGAAAATTCATGTCGTCCCGGTGGGATTTGAACCCACGTTGTTCTACCGAAGGCGCCAGCGAGCCCATTTTCAAACATATATCATCTGTAAAACAACACCATTCTCCCCTGGCAGTTCTATAAAATCAAAATATCACACAACAGTCGTATTATGGGTGTTGTCGGTCACTTATTTCAACAAGGGAAAAGGGGATGTTAAATTGTGTTTGTGTGTGACAGCGACAAACCCTAACCATTCAGTAAAAATAATTTGAGAAGGGACTTTTGTATAACTGAACATTAATCAAGCGTATTTGTGAAATTTAATGAAACGGATATTCGCTTAGCGTTTCAAAACTGGACAAATCATAATTAATTACTGTCAGAGACAAATTCAAGTTTCGACGGAATTTCGTAGTTTTTCTTTTTCTTACTTTATTATTATACATTTTTGTATAGAGACCACAGTGGTGGTATTTTAACGATAGTAAAACGAAGAATTCACCTGGAATTTTTAATTTAAAACGTTTAATGTTCAATAACCTTTATATTCTATTAAATGGGGTTTCAATTACGTATATAAATATATACGTATACTGGTAGTAATAAAGCTTATACATTTTTTTTTTATTATTCATTAATTTATTATCATCTGTCACATTTACATTTTGGAAGTGTTATCTCTCTTAAGCTAGCTTAACATGGTCGGTGATATCGCTGACGGACGCGGACGAGCTCGCACGACGCACCGTGGGAAGGGTCTCGTCCGTGTGTGGCGGTGCGCCGGTATCCGTCGCGAGGCGGTAACTTCAAAGGTGCGGTGAAAGAAGCTGAGTGCAATTGCAAACCGTTCTTGAACAGGAATATATTTTCGCTTTTGGTATCATTCCTTGATATAACTGGACCAATTTTATTCAGAAAGTATTCGAAATCACTTGAAATCTCTTTCACTTTGCATTTTGAAATGAAGCTATCAAAAGATCTACACAGACCGACACGCGCCGTTGGAAGAGCCCTGTCTGTGTGCGTTTCCGTCCGTGGTCGTCGGCTGTCCGTGATCATCCGTAGAATTGCGGACCGTGGGAAGCCAGCTTTAAAAAGAGAACAGGGCAGGAAGAATAAGAATCTCTTTAGTGTATGCTCTACGACATTGCATTTGGACTACGTACAATTCTATATATATAAAAGAAAGTTGTGTTAGTTACACCATTTATAACTCAAGAACGGTTGCACTGATTTCAATGATCTCTTTTTTGTTAGATTCGTCTATATCCCTAATAAGATAATAGCTATTAAAATATTGGAAAATTTCAGGAAAAAATATATGCAGAAAATTAATTTTAATAAATATATGTACATAGAAGTGGGTGGGTTTTTTTTTACCATCTGACAGGACAACGTCTGTTGGGTCAACTAGTACAATATAAACTTTGTTGTACCTATACGAATATTTTTCTGTTAAACTATACATTTTCATATTTTCAAAGAATTCACTGATGTCCCGTAGCAGCAATAATTCTCACGATCACCAGCCATCCGGAATGTATCAAGTGCATTTGCCAACTCATCTCGACAACGCGCGCTCCACCGCCTCGCCCGGGCTAACTTCTTGTTATTTCACAGTTAATTACAGACTTTTCACTTAGTTATTTCAATTTTCTATTTCCTTTTGGCTAATTAACTTCGAGCGTACTCGCTTGAAATTGCCAGTCGTGTTTTTATATTTTCCTCGAGGATGGAAGTAATTTAATTAGGTATCTGTGATGAACTAAAAGTTTAAGATAGAGTGCTGTTTACAATTTAGTGAAATACACGTTTATATCGTTATACTAGCAACGCGCCTGGATTCACACGGGTGCAATGTAGATGTACTATACACAAAAATATCACGTTACTCGCTGATAATAATTAATATACATAGCTTTCTATAGGTGAAAGAATTTTTAAAATCAGTCCAGTAAATTTTGAGTTTCTTTGTAATATTACCATAGATATAGATTAACTTGGTAAATGCTGACAATATAGAGTACTCCTTTAAAATCAGTGCATAGCACAATGATAAAGAAATCTACTTGTATGGGAATAAGTATGAAGAATTATTTTTGTTGAATACGGAAAGCTGCCGTGCGCTCCGATGGGACGTGGGTTCGAATCCCACCGGGATTATATGTTTATAATTTTCTATAAGCATGTCTCCTCCACATCTGGAAACTTCGGGCATTAAACGGGTGGGAGGAATATCTAAATTCCGACCGGGTAACGAACCACCGTTTATAGATGGAAAAACCGTGAAGCGAATATTGCGCGTTTCGGTATCCAGTCTATGGATTTCCGAATGCTCGAAGTAAAAATTAGGTCGACAGCACATCATTGAGTGATGTTCTGTGGCTGATATATCACCTACCATCAATTGAACTTCATCCTCGTCAGTCGATAGATATAACATAAAAAATAATTAATGTAAAGTTATTAGTTTTTGATGTACTCATTAACTAAAACTAGATTGCATAAATCCTAAGCAACCCATGTTTGATTCTAAGTGCAAGATGAAATATATTTGTATAGACAACCCATTTCTCGGTTTCAAATCTAAAACATCGTTTCAACTAAAGCTAAGCAAGCAATTAGCTTTGAATCCCACGTCAGGGCAAACTCGTAAGGCATTAGTTATGCGGTACTAGGGCACGTTTACAAGTTGCCTCGTTAGCTACTCCCGGGAAGTTTGTCAAGTCTGTCTGAGACGAGTCTTAATGTGCCAGCATCTAGTTTGGCATCCAATATTGGCAAGAGCTTTAAGTAAGAGAGAATTTGGAGACATTCACAAAGGACCACGAAGGTTTTCATTGAAGGAAGATTTTCATTGAAATGCTATCGTCACGATTATTCTTAGTTCTAACTCTTGATTAGATGAACCGTATAATCAGTAGTTGTGGTATTTATTTATAAACACTTTATATACATATATAACTACATAATATAATGAAGGAAATATATATTTTTTATAAAAGACTAATTTAATATTGGTAGTATTACTAAACTCTTTTTTATGAAGAGGACTCCCCACGACTTTGGGCGAACATATTTCATACCTATAAAGCTGCCGAAGTATCCGCTAAATTATAGGAAAATTCAAAAGTAGTGTTTAGAATAACATATATTTATATTGAAAACAGACAAACATCAATTCACACTTGACGTAATAACGAAATTGAAAACACTAACTAGTGATATGATTAAATAATTTATGTTAATTTTTTATACAAACCTATAGCAATCACAGAAGTGAATAGACAAAAATCTCAATTCGAACCTCACTCAAAATTCTTCCTAAGTATATAAAAATGTCGTCACCTTTCGGCCCCCAAGTGGAATGGATACTCTTTGACTTGGGGAGAGTTTAAGTGCAAATTGTAGTAAGGGGAGCGAAAATATACGAGTATTCTAAAATACCGCTATGTTACAAGATTAAAAAAAAATCTTCTAATCGAAGTGTCATTCGATTAAGGAAGAAGTTCTTCTATCATTATCAAAATGGCAGATAGAGTTGTATGTTGGAGGAAGTGTAAAATATGGTGTAAGTCAATGTTACTCGATTACTATGAACACACGTATATCTGTCTAGCAACACGCCCCGGCTTCGCACGGGTTCAATGTAGATGTACTATACACAAAAATATTACTCGCTGATAATAATGTATGTAGCTTTCCAATGGTGAATTTTAAAATCGGTCCAGTAGTTTTAATTTTATTCGTTACAAAGATAAAAAAATATATATATATTTCCTCTTTATAATATTAGTGTAGATGTTGATATCTAGACAGAACATTGTTCTTCCTTTTGTCCCTCTTAAATGGCTACAATACAAGTACAAAACCGGAATAATACAACTGAGATCTTCAAAAATTGAGTACTAGTGTTTTTGGATAGGAAATCATTCATGGAAGAGCAATGGAATAAATTCATAACGCATGAAATATAATTCTTGTTTTATTTTCGTCACCATGACAAAATAAGGAATACAGGTGAGTCAGCAAATTGAATCTATCAATATTCGATACGAAACACGTGCTCCGTGCTCGGGACTCCCTCGCCGAAGGGAAATTTACTTTGTTTCGAATACTGTGAGTGATACGATTGGGGATTATTTTTATTTCTTCAGGTTCAAATATTCAGTAACAAATCCATGCATCCAGAGTGTTTCATTGTTGTAGGAAATAGAGGAGTTTCGAATTGTGTTGTAGGAAGATACGATGCGACAAAATATTGTTTGTGAGATTTTCTTTTTCGTCTATTACGCCACGCAATTTTATCTTTTATTTTAGTTAATACTTTATAATATAGTTAAGGCTGAATATAAAGCTTTCCTATATATACATCTTAATATATAATATATAAATCTCCTGTCACATGTTTGTCCGCGATGGACTCCTAAACTACCGAACCGATTTTTATCAAATTTTGTAAGCATTTGTAATTTGGTCCAACTTGGGAGATAGGGTAGTTTTTATCTCAATTATTGATCTCAATATTTGTTATTGCAAATTAAATATATTAGGTTCGGAACTCCGCCATCTTGACAGCTCACGTCATGCATTCTTACTTCTTAGCTTTTTTGGAATAACAGATGTCCACTGCAAATCAGTGACATATCAGACAATTATATAAAAAGTGGGCAAATGGGCATATTCAAATTTAAGAATAATTGTATAATTTCGAAGCCAACATTGTGGCAGAACAACGTCTGCCGGGTCCACTAGTATTTATATATAAGGCTGCTTCAAAAATCAGACATCAAAACAACATGTCTAGAACATAAAATGTCTCACTCTGTCTTCTTACTTACTTTGAGTAACTATTAAAGTTCTTTTGACACGTAAAATCCTTCACCACTTTGACATTACAATTTATGTTCCTTCTCCTTAATGGAAAAGCTCTCGTTGAAAATGGCAGATGCGCAATTCACAAATATATACGTACATACATGCATTTCCTGAGTTCGACAGCCGAGGCAATGGGAGCGTATATTACTGAGCATGAACATACAAATATGTCGCGTAAGCTCTCCTGTATTGGAATATATTGAAGTTTAAAGTAGATAGCAACACGCCCCGGCTTCGCACGGGTGCAATGTAGATTTAAGGCCGACAACGCATCTGAGACTTTCGTGTCGTAGATGTCCATGGGCGGTGGTGATTACTTACCATCAGGTAACCCACCTGCTCGGTTGTCTGCTCTGAAATAAAAAAAAAAAAAAAAAATGTACTATACACAAAAAAGTCTATATAACCTAATCATATGAAAAATCTTTATTTTTTTGGAAGTTTGGTCATATTTAATAAAAATAATATCAAGCTTATTTTTATTACTAACTAGCAACGTGCCCCGGCTTCACAAGGGTGCAGTGTAGATGTACTATACATAAAAAACCTATGTTACTCGCTAATAATGTAGCTTTCTATTGTTGAAATAATTTTTAAAATCGGTCCAGTAGTTTTCGAGTTTATTCATAACATACAAAAATACAAATCTTTCCTATTTATAATATTAAATAAAATAAATAGTAATATTATAGAGTATAGATATAGATATCATTTTTTTATTAACAAGACATGTCAGCCCAATAGTAACATAAAACAATGTTAAGTTTATTAATTAGTACGTACTAAATAGAGCAATAAATATCAATCACTTCCCATAAATAACGATAATAAATCTTACTTATTAGAAAGATTAAAGACCTGCGTAATCGATATTAATCACGGCTTGTTGACATCTATAAAATACACGGCTTTTTGAGATAAATTGCCGTACTTAATGGTCAACTAGCCACACTGAGTGTTGCCAGACTCAACGAGGCAGCCATAAATTTTGCTTTATAATTAAGTTATGCCTCAACTGGGATACGTTTTTGATAGCTTGATTTATCTATACTAATATTATAAAGAGGAATAAAGAGGAAAGATTTGTATTTTTGAATTTTTGTATGTTATGAATAAACTCAAAAACGACTGAACTGATTTTAAAAATTCTTTCACCAATGGAAAGCTACTTTATCGTCAAGTAATAGGCTATTTTTTGTGTATAGTACATCTACATTGCACCCGTGTGAAGCCGGTGCGCGTTGCTAGTATTGTATAATTTGTTTTGAAAAGACTCGTAATTAAAATACATAGTGGCATTTGGCTTACGTGTAGTCACGAAAACATGCCGTATTATTGAGAATATGTTATAATTAAACGGATTTTAGCGCGATTTATTATTTATGCCCATGTTTCGGATGCTTTTCAGCAACCGTGGTCACGGCAGAATGAAAGATGACAGTTGTCTGATTTGAAATATCGCAAAGTTATAAAGTGTTTTATTTAAATGTGCGATACTCGCGTTTATAATTGACAATAATAAGATTTAGGATTTTTTTATTTGTATTAAGATATTACTGTTAGTAATAAGGCCGCCTTTTGTACAAACTCTTATCAAACTTCTTTTTGTTTTTAATTTCTGGTGTAAAATAAATTATGTTTCATTCATTCATAGTTACGAGTATATAATCCATAAATAATATTTAGATACATTATGTTTCTAAATATTACAAAACTATTTATTTATAGTTAGTAGAAAAAAATTAAATAAAATACTGTATACCGGATTAAAACGCGATTTATTATTTATATTGTTAAAATTATTTATCCCGACGTTTTGGATGCTTTTCAGCAACCGTGGTCGCGGGGAGACAGTATTTTATTTAAATGTGTGATACTCGCGTTAATAAAAGACAATATTTAGTAGAAAAAATGTTGAACAAGAGTTTTTCATACATACAATTTAGCACTTTAATCCCTTTTATCTAATTTTTCCAAAGAACAGAAGTTATAAATTGTAGTTATACAATTGATAAAGTAAGCAAAAGAGGTTAGAATCTTGATAAATGTTAAATCAAAATATGGCGCATTTGATAGAACACCTGCAGTGCGCATCGATGGGTGGTGGGTTCGAATCCCACCGGGACGACATATTTATAATTTTCTGTGAGCATGTGTTTTCCACGTCTGGCAACGTCGGGTATTGGGTGGGAGGAATATAAAAATGCCGACAGGATAACGAACCATCGTTCATCGATGGAAAAACCGTGAAGTGCATATTGCGCGTTTCGGTTTCAGTCTATGGATTTCCGAATGCTAGAAGTAAAAAGTACGTCCACACTGCATCATCGACTGATGTTCTGTAGGTATCACCTACCATCAAGAGAACCTCATGCTCGTCTGTCGATATCTAACATAAAAAAAAACAATAATGTACAAAAAACAATAGATAATTCAAGGACACGTGTAGTCTTCAAAGTGATAGAACATTGTCACATCATCTTGCAAAGCGTTCCACACGTCTTCATGCGACCTCTTTATGTAAATGTATGTAGATACCATACTTCACATAACTACTTGTTTTGAGATCGTAACGTAACATTGTTACAGCCAGCTAGGGCTGTCAATTGCCATTAATAAATAAGTGAAATATATTTTTTAAATATGGTATTATTTATATATCCTGATTAGTTGTACCTGACATATGTTCCAATGCCATTTGAAGTAAAAAAGTGTTGTTTTTTTTGTTAGGAACCTTCGCTGGCGTATGTAGAACAACTCATCAGTTTTATCATAATCGGATTATAAGTTTAGGAGTGCAAAGAGGACAAACATACATTGATTTTTATTTGTATAGGTTTTATACTGAAGTCATAGTGAGAGAATTTATAAGTTTACTGTATTGGTTATTTTCAAGTCATCTATAAACAGTAATATCATATTGTTCATAACAACAGCAACTAAATAATATACGTTTTTACAGTAATTTTTTTTAGATTATTCTTGGACCAAAAAATACTATTAACACATTTTTTAAATTATCCATAATTTAAATAAACACAATGTTACGTATAGTGAAAACTGAAATATATATCAAAAGTGTAGGTACCTTTTTGTATTAATTCTTTAATAAAATCTACAAGTTCATCAAAATCGATGTTAAAAATATATAACAGGCATTTCCATTATTGTGTATGTAAAATACCGTAGTAGGTACATTGCAGCATTTACATAGTGACCACGGGAATGCATGAAATCCATTCACGGATGGATAACAGGAATGTAGATCAATAGTAACTATACACCTACGCTAATTAATTGATAGATTAATTATACCTACATATACTGATATCGATCAGTTTAATCCGTATATAATAAAATTGCATACATTTCGTCATTATCGAACAACGACGGTTCTGATATTTTACGATTTTAGTTTTATTGTATAAAAGTCTTTAAAATAATGTCAATAACAGAACAAACAAAAATTTGGAGTTTGTTAAAAACAATCAAGTTATTGCCTAGAATACCAACGGTTCTGCTTTTTCAACGCAGTACAAAAACGCGTATTATACCTTCGTTGTACTACGTCGTCTCCTCGGCCTCCCCCCACGGTAATCAGTATAAAATTAATATTAAGACACCAAACATAATATTGCCGAGTTTGAACCCGAATAGATTAGCCGTAACTAAATGAACACCAGACTTTAGAAATGTCACCAGTTTTCAAAGATATATCAATTCCTTTATATAGACAAATTTTTATCATCACATCGCAGTATTTTTCTAAATGAAAGGTCAAATCTCAACTAATTAAAAGCAACACCAGAATAGCAGCAGTGTTACCAGTATTGAAAATCCGCAAAGGTTGGAAATGCCGTTTCAATAGCTAGCGACCAACAGCCCTGAATAAATAGCTGGTAGCTAAGTTTCGTGCACTGAAGCACCCTTACAACCTTGCCGCGTCGCCACTTTTTACTTCACTTTTACTACTTTCAAGGGGAAATTAAAATGAGCTCAGTCTCACAGTGTTCAGCTTTTTGTTACGACTTTGTTGTCAATTTGTGTTTTCCTAACTTTTCCATATGAGTAAAATGAGATTGTTGGAATTTCCACTCACATGTTTTAAAGACATTTTCTTTGAAAACAACTACATTTTAAGAAGAAAATGGTATTATGAGCCACAATTAGTGTTACCATTTCCTCACTTTATTTTTCCAATTTGAAAGAATTTAGTATGGTTTTGAAACATTATCAGACGTACAGTTTAAAACAGACTTAAAATGAGTCTGAAATATTAGTCATATGTAATATTCACGCTAGCGAAAACTGAGTTAATTTAAATTCTAAATTTAAACTATTAAAAAAAATTAACAGCTTAATTGTTTTAGGTCAGGATATTTATATAGCTCAAAATATCTAGACGCGTCGTTGGAGGTCTATTACCAAAATTTCGGAGCGAAACGAAAGAACAACCATTGATTTATCTAAGGTTTGTTTTGACAGATTGACAACTGTTTTTGGACATTGACTGTCAATATTGTCATAATATAGAAAATTACAGTAAATGTCAACTCCGTAGGAATAGATGGCGTTAATATGGCAACTTTGTGACATTTCAAAAATCAGACAACTGTCATCTTTCTGTCTGTCCGTGACCACGGTTGCTGAAAAGCATCCAAAACGTTGGGATAAATAATTTAAACAATATAAATAATAAATCGCGTTTTATTCCGGTATACAGTATTTTATTTAAATGTGTGATACTCGCGTTAATAAAAGACAATATTAATATGTATTTTCTCCCTATAGTTAAAATGGCTCCAAATTCGGTCTTATCTCCTACGAAATTTACCAGTAAAGGAATAAAATTGTATCGTTCGATATATAGACTGATACTCGATAAATGTCTTCAATTTCCGAAAGTTGCACTAGATTCAATAAACAGCTCAAATTTCACCAATGGATTCGTAAAGTTATAAGACGAAAAGCCAGCGCCTTGACGTAGACCATTTGTCCTTGTTGGAACGAAGAAAGCCAATATTAACATAATATTGTATCAAGTAGGTAGGTTATATTCAATAAGGCTCAGTTCGGGTAAAATAGAGATGATTTTAAAAGGTTTCTCCGCTAAACATCCTTTGATAACGTCTAGACAAGATGTTTACTCCTCTTTGAAAGTCGATAAACTTGTTTTAATATCAGTGGGAGGTATGAAATGGAGGCTGAATATAAGCTACGGTAAATGGACTAAGCTTACTGAACGGTTTTCTTCAGAAATTCGATGACGAATATTTCGAGATTTTATTACAATTAAGCAATGGCTGCTGTGGTCAGTAAATGGGAGCTCAGCCGTTTGAAGGTTTTACTGGCTTTTGGACACCTTCTTTGAGTTTAGGAGATAAACTCTAGAAATAAAAAAAAAATTATATGTACGTATGTATATATAAAAAATAGGGGATAAACTGGCAATCGGCTCACTTAATGGTAAGTGCTTAAATGCAACAGCAGACTCGTAGACTTATTGCGAAGCCTTTAAGAAGTAATTAGGTTCCTTTAGTTCCGTAAGTTCCTAAGTCTTAAGCCAACTGGTTCCACAGAGTAGTTATGCGATGTCAAAAATTTCTAAGAAAAAGGACAGATTTCCAGACACCATAAACTATTTTATTAATGTGAACAATATTTTTATACATTATACAATATTATATAAGGTACACACTGATGTTATATTAGTTGAAAAATAATCAAGACTTGTTTCTCGAATCATATATTAGAACACACTACAAACATTATGTCACATGTACATTCTATATTATACAAACATAGAGGCGTTTTAATATCTATTTATATAATGAGTGCAATTTTCCGTGACTATTGGCGAATACAAAAACGTTTTCCTTTTTTTAGTATGGATGTAGTCGAAACTAACAAAATTTCAAGACAAATAAATACATTCGTACTTATTGACTGTTAGTTTCAATTACGTTATAATAATGATCTTAAAAGAAAATCATAATAACATTTCACTTTATATCAAATTATTTAATCTTAACGTGTTTAAGCACGCCAAAATACAATTTGTACTAACAGAAATGGTGTTATAACGACTATTTTATTTACTTGATATTAAGATTAGAGTTTTTTAAATTATTTATCAACGTCGTCGTTACTACTTTGCTAAAGGACTGCCCTCTATACTGTATCATACCATCACCATGCTAAGAACGTGTCAAACAAATAAGTAATAATATTTGTATTGAGTAAGTAGCGATCCGCCCACGGGTGCAATATAGATGTACTAAAAAAAACAAAAAAAGAGTCGTTATATTTGCTATGTTTAATTTCTTCTTCGAGAATTCAGAAATCCAAAGATTTCAGCCAAAACCCATAATCTTCCTTTATGTTAGACTAGTGAACCGGCCCGGCTTTGCATGGATGGATGGAGATGTAGGTACTATACACAAAAAAATGTTACTCGCTGATAATGTAGCTTTCTATTGGTGAAATAATTTTTAAAATCGGTCGAGTAGTTTATGAGTTAAATCGTAACAAACATACAAACAAATCTTTCCTCTTTATAATGAATGAATGAATGAATACTTTATTGCACAAAAAAATATAATTAATTTTACATATCTTATTGAACTAAACATAAAATAAAGCATTGTGCAAGGGGCTTATAAATGTAGTATAGATAAAAAAGCGACTTGGTTTCATACAATTTGTCTATTTTAAGCATTATTTCAAGTACGAATCTACATATAATGGTCTTTAATTTGATCATAAGCTATTATATGGGGCTATTAGGTTATGTCAAAGGCATACTGAAGTGTAATTATTGGAAAGCGGATGGAAACGTAATTGAGTTTTGCGGACACTGTTCCATTAGCTGTAAAAATATTGAATTGCATCGGTTGAGCTAGGCTACGGCTATGATACAAATGGGCGTGGGAACAATGGGGAATTTAGGAATAATATGGCTACCGAATCTTTATATGTATATTAAAATCTCGTATCACGGTGTTTATGGTCGTACTCCTCCGAAGCGGATCGATCGATTTTTATGTTTTTTTATGTATATTTGATCGTCAAGTATATTTCATACTTCTTATTACTGAAAAAACAAACAGGTTTCTTCTTAAAAACCATAGAACAAGAAGAGTTTGTTAAACTGAAGCATATTATATAGTTATATGTACTCGCAATACGTCCCGGCTTCGCACGAATGATTTGTAGATGTATTATTCATAAAAAACTCTATGTCACTCGCTGATAATATAGATTACTATCGGTGAAAGAATTTTTAAAATCGGACCAGTTGTTTTGAGTTACAAACATACAAATATAAAAATCACTCATCTTTATAATATTAGCATAGATAAGGTATTTGAGATAAGAGTGACCACTAATAAGGAACAGAAATTGAATCAAACTATGTAAACACATAGTCATATGACAGAGTTTCATGACCGATTAGTTTTTGAATTTATCAACATCAAGGCGAAAACTCTTAAGTTAATTATAAGTTTGGATAGTAGGTTTATTTTATGACTTAGGCGGTTCATAATAAACTAAAAGGTATAAACTAATTAAATGCAAATAAAACCTTACAAGGTAAAAAATAAAAAAATACATTATTAAGTTATGCCAAAAATCTCTTTGGGGTCTAAATAATATCTGTATCGGAATTTCGTTATTTTTGTATTAATCGTTAAGGGTGATTTTTACAAATGCCTCCTCATGGAGTTAAATTGTGATAAACCCGGACTAAGCCGGGACCGGAGATTGAGCTTATATTAAACTAGTAACACGCCAAGGCTTCGCACGGGTGTAATGTAAATGTACCTTAAACAAAAAAAAAAAAATCGGTTTAGTAGATCCATAGATTACCCCCTACAACCTCACAAACTTTACCTCTTTATAATATTAGTATAGATAGTACAGATAAAGTTATTTACATGGTTTAAGCACTATCAAGTTAAAAGCTCTTAAACACTAGAGACTACTCTGATCTAGGTACGTAATAAAGCGTAAAGTTGGATCATTTAGGGCAGGCTGTAGTCGTTTGCAGTTCCATAGAATAGGTCATTAAAGTTATATTATACAATAAAGAGATTGTAATTTCCTTATTGCCGCCTCAACAGTATGCGGAATGCTTTGAGCACCAGCTTCGAGGTACGATTCACGGTTAGACAATGTTTTTTTTAGTATAATATTTTTAATAAATATTCTAAGCACTAAAATACTATATATGTATATACTATACTATAAAATCGTTTCCTAATCAAGAGTCGATCAAAAGCATTTACTTTTTTATGTGATATCGATAATCGGCTGTACATTTTATGGTAATTTACATATTAAGGAAAATGATGGTTTATGAATGCAATATTCGTTTGCACTTCACGCTTTTCATTTCTATTTGTGAATGCTGAACGGAACGTTTGGCTGATGGAATTTCATTTCCCAACGATTTCAGAGAAATGGCTAGATGTAGAGACTTCATAAAATGGAATCAAATCTATAAAAAATGCCTTAATAATACCCTGTTCACGTATATAATTTAGTTTACCCTTTGGCTATTGGAAGTCCTGGGTTCAAATCCTGGGGAAACAAGCACCTACTTGCCTAAAGAAAACTTATCGGTGTAACGGACACATAAATATGTCTATCCAGTGGGTATATGACAGACCTATTTATGTGTCCGTTTCTCGGGGACTCGGGAAATCGCTTATTTTTATTTATTTAAATACTTTCTGCCGTAACTTTATATGGCCAAAAACGAAGAGGAATTAAGGTGAAAAAAGGCATTGGTGAGGAATTGGGTGGACTCATTTTTGTATCTGTTTCACTGATCTTTTTTCTTAACAGGCAAGGCACTTCATCAGTCTTCGTTGCCCTGCCCGACTAAAACAATTCTTTTTAATACTGTATCCGGTACAAAACGCGTCGCGTTGACCAAAAGTCAAAATGAAAAAGTTGAGCGTAAAAGTTGAAAAATATATGAAAACTAACGTAAAAACTTAAAAAATATCCCATCCAGTACAATTATGAAGGATCGTATGTCTCCTTAACGCGCTTACCGTTAAATTAATTTGTCGTTCAAAGTTCAACCTTTCTACGGTGCACAGATAATTAATATCTATAGAATGGCCCTGACATCCCTACCCTTGCAGCCGTATTTGTGCGTGACGTGAAGCGTATTGATTTTGTATGCGCGCGCAGCGACACCCTCGGTACGGTGGGGGCAGGGGGCAAATAGCTATTCGAATTTCGATTTTTATAGACCCGTTCTGTAAGGTTAATATGATGTGTCAGCTACAAGAAACGGACATTATAATTTGGAATTGTTCCCTTAAGTTTCTCTGAGATTTCTTTTAAGGTTCTTTTTAATATCTTTCGTATAATATAGATTGCCAACGTTTATGTGATACACAATATAGGTATTGAACGTATTATTTTTTATGTCAGATATCGACAGACGAGCATGAGGTTCACTTGATGGTAGGTGATACCCCAGCCACAAAATATGCGCTATGCGCTAATATGCGCAAAATATATCAATGATGCGCTTAACCTAATTTTGACTTCGAGCATTCGGAAATATGCACTTCACGGTTTTTCCATCGCGGTGTTTCGTTACCCGGTCGGAATTTCGAAATTCCTCCCACCCGATCAATGCACGAAGTTACCAGACGTGGGGAAGACATGCTAACAGAAAATTATAAACATGTCGTCTCGGTGGGATTCGAACCCACAACCCATCGATGCGCACGGCAAGTGTTCTACCGAACGCGCCAACGAGCCCGCAATATTTTCATAATAAATAGATACAAAGTTAAGTTGAAAAATTTAAATAAACCTAACAACAAATTATTGTCATAATCCATTCTAATTCTAACCGAGTATTTCATATAATTCAAGAAAGGGCTCCTTGTGTAGTCTGATACATACAAAGTGTCAAAATAAGTAACGGCTTTGTTGCGTATCCCTTAAATAGTCTCCCGTCACTCCAGGCAATCATCGAGGCAAAAACTCGTCTTTTAACTCAATGGATTCTAAAGGATTCAGTGACACGTGAAATGTTCTGTCATAAGTGTGATAATATTTACACTGAGGAGAGAATAAAGGCGTTATACGTACAATATAAAGCTCGGGCGAATATAAGGTTCAGTATTTGCTGAACTAAACAAAGGGTTAATAAATCAGCCTCATCAATCTCGCCTTAATAGTCTGAATCAGCAGCGTAAATAAATATTTATTTTTATTACTTAGAAATACAAATAATTATTTCCCGTATTTTTATAATTTCAATCGTTTATTAAATTATGGGCTCGTTGGCGCGTTCGGTGGAACACCTGCCGTGCGCCGTGTGCGATTGGTCGTGGGTTCGAATCCCACCGGGATTACATGTTTATAATTTTCTGTAAGCATGTTTTCCCCACGTCTGGTAATTTCGGGCATTGATCGGGTGGGAGTAATATCGAAATTCCGACCAGGTAACGAACCACCGTTCCAGATGAAAAAACCGTGAAGTGCACATTGCGCGTTTCGGTTTCAGTTTATGGATTTCCGAAAGCTCAAAGTAAATAGTTGATCGACAGCGCATCATTGACTGATGTTCTATGGCTGGGGTATCACCTACCATCAAGTGAACCTTATGCTCGTCTGACGATATCTAACATAAAAAATAAAAAGACGGTTATTTCAATAATTAATTATGATGAATAAATTCCGTTTCACGGAACTAAAAGCCTGACTATAGAAAGGCTCCTGTATAATTCACACAGCCTTTCGTTTCAGAATAACCAATTCCACTTTACCTTTATCGCGTGAAGCAGAAAGTTTTAGGTTAATACATTTTAAAATGGATGAGATTTGTTTTATGTATCAAAGTGTAATGTGAGAGCATCAACGTGAATTGAAATTCAAGCTCGGGGAACGCTTCAAAGTAACACTATTTTTACTGCACAATTTACAATTACTTCGAATAAAAAAAGCGTGAATTTTGAAGCGTGAAAGAGTAACAAACATCCTCAAAAACTTTCGCATTTCAATAATAAATATTCACAGGTATTCATAAATACATATTACTTCTTAATTAACTAAGTTTTGGAATTAACAAGTACATAGATTACTTGTACTTTTATGATACCTAAAATTGACAGGTTTATTTTTGCCGTCATCATTGAGGCAATTAGAAACCTTAATTTAGGTCGTTTGGAAACTAATATTGAACTAAAGAATGGAGACCGAAAAGTATATATTTGGATCGGTAAAGAACAGCCATTTAGCGATTTGAATGTTTAATCAGTACTGAAACCAAAACTTTCTTCTAGAACCTTAAAATTCTTCTAAATTTGTTTGAAATCTCGAAATTTCTCGAAATCTTTTTTCTTTGAATTCTAAAGAAAACTTTCAACTTTCTTTGTTTATTGTATAAATCATTCAATTCATGAGATGAGTAAAATTAAATTAGCCTAGCAAGGATTTTAGCATATTATAGAAAGCCTACTCATCAAATATTTGTATGTTTGTAATTAAATTAGTCTAGCTTAATATAACTTCGGAAAAACTTGATCAAAACCGGTATCTAGGAATCGAACTGTTACGGGAACTCTGAAAATAAAACCGCTTTTCAATTTCTGACAAATAGTTAAATGAAACGTTTTTTTAATCAGTAAATATCTCTATTTAAATGGCAAAGTAATAAATACCTACTTAATATGCTAAAATCAAATATCAATTTCAAAGTAAACCGTTCATTAAATAGCGATTCATAGAACGTTTTTTAGGTTAGTGAGTAACCAACCAGCGGAACTTTTTAATTTATTTGGAAAAAGTGGAATTTATCAGCGAGCTATCACTTGAATGTTTGCAGAGCCTTAACGCGGATAGTGATTGCTTGTGCCAATATATTTGCGCTTAATTGAAACATTTTCACCTGCCGTGAAAATGCAGCTGCGTTTAAACACTAAAATGTTTATTTTTCTATCATAAATAATGTACACATATGTTTGAAACTAGGGTTAAGACCCATATATGCCGCCTGACTCGAACATGATCAATGACTTTCGATTCTTCTTCCGAATTTTGAATATTGTACATACATACATATATATCAGTGGTGGGACCACCATACAAGCACACAAGCCCGGCTCTTCCTTTTAATGCAACCATTAAAAGAAGGGCGGGAAGAGTGCCGAAATGTATGTACATATATTCCAAGAGGTTTAAGTAAAGAATATATTTTATCATAAAGTTTTTTGTTATTTATTTCTTTGTTTGAGACTTGTAAGGATTTTTTTCTTTGTTCTATATCTTATTTTTTCTTTTTCTTAACACCTATACAAGTAATTTCTGAGTATTCTGTAATGACAGTTCGTTTCTTTTAATTCCTTCATATAAAACCTCTATATAAATTCGAAAGTCAGTTATACTTTACGGTCATTTTGAATTAGGAATCCATTTTTACGTTAAAACTTTCTTTTTTAATTTCACTTTTAAGAGCTTCTTTATTAATTCAAACGTTAGTTGACAGTCATTTTGAAATAAGAATCAGTCCTGACTTAAAAAGAAAATCTCGAGTTGTTGTCATTTTGTTGACATTTCACAACAGTTGAAATTTTGAAACAAAATATTTTTTAATTGGATCTTTGAAAGTGTTTTTATTATTAATATACTTTATTGTCCCGAAATAACGTTAAAATGTCTTGAAAACGTAAACTCTTGATATTTGAAGATTTATACCAATTGCCAATATCTGGAATAACAGATCAAATACTCAAATAGAATCCAATCAAAAGTTCGCTAACTTGTTTTAATTAAGCCGATTGAGTTCTGATTATGCAATAACATGGATATACGAGTACATTAATCACTTGGATAACTACAATTACGTTAAACTGTTTTTTTTAGGCAAACGGTCCGGTGGCTCACGTGATGGTGAATGATCACCGCCGCCCATAGACATCCGTATTCAATGATTATATATTTTTTAAAGAACACATATCATAGTTAAGTTAATACATACATTCATATATTAAAGGCCTCTCTCCCATTGGGATAGGTAGTTATATGTATATTTACCCTTAGTCGATTAA
Organism: Anthocharis cardamines; assembly: GCA_905404175.1. Lineage (NCBI taxonomy): Eukaryota > Metazoa > Arthropoda > Insecta > Lepidoptera > Pieridae > Anthocharis > Anthocharis cardamines. The sequence goes on from FR989964.1 coordinate 8,678,037, forward strand.
AATAAATAAAGTTAAAGTTGAAAGAGTATTAGTTAAAATAATTCTATCAAGACCAAGGGAAGACTGTGACATTGTGGGACTAAAGGTTTAAAATTACTTGGGCCTACCTAATTAAGGGGTTCCCCAACTTATTGTTAGTACCTACTCGATAAATAGGCGTAATAAAAAAAATGTGATTCAGCTATTAACTATGTAGAAAATCACAGGGTTGTCAACGTTTTGATATTTAAAAAAATAATTGTCAATATTGTCTCTTGTCTTGAATGAGGGCAGGTTGGGGCCCCCATATCCGTGGGGCTCTGAGCTACATCCCAAAAAGTCCTTATATGGATCCGCCCATAACCAAGACCAAGCCATAAATAGATTTGACTTTTAAATCAGGGATTTTCTGTAAGAAATTGTAGTCACTATTCCATTGGAATTTAAATTTCAAATAAAAATATGTAAGCTATGAAAATAATGATGTATTCATACAAGAAACTAGGAGTTTGAGAACAAACTTCCCACAGACCAAGCATAAATTTAAAGTATCTTTAAAAATGTATAAAGTTTGAAAAGTTTTCTGTTTAAAAATAATATTGATGGTGTTTTGCTTGGAAGAAATAAAGGATAGGATAGAATATACATACATGGAAGTAACAAATATACATAAATCCAGACAGCAACGGTTGGAGTGACAGTGCTTATAGCTTATTAAGTTAATATAAATTAATTTATAAAGTAAATACGTCAATAAAGTATAATTTTAAAGTGTATAAAGTACAAAGTATAAGTGTGAGTGTTTTCAGCGAGAATCAGACAAGAATAGTGTAAATATAAACATCGAATAAAAACATCCGATGTCAACCGCAACCGCTTCTTAGTGCAAGTCATACTGATTATTATTATTGGAGTGAATGCCTATATGTCATACTACTGCTTGAGGAATTGCATATTTTGGATTTACCAACACGTAAAGTACTGTTTTTATTACTTATATATACATAACAATTTAAGAATAAACTTTTATAAAAATCCCGTGTCGCCATCTTGTGGAATAAATACGAATCAGATCAACGTTAATTAGACTGTCGATAGGATTCTGTATTGACAATATGGCAAACAAGTGCGAAATGTGTAGCAAGTATTACAGCTCAATAGATGGCGTTAAGTGTGCGAAATGTAATGGCACTCACCACAAGCAATGCTCTGTTTGGAATTCTACCAGTCAGTTATGGCAGTGTAAGAAATGTAAAAGTGGACCTATGAAATCTTCTGACATTGCCCGCAATCGTTCTTCACCTAATGCTTCCGATAATACGTCTGAGGATGAGCGAGTGCAATGGAACGTCGACGTTGTTCAAGAAATGAAACTTTTAAGAGTTGAAATATCCAGTTTTAGGAACGAAGTAGCGCGCCTTTCAACATATATCAACGATTTTAACGTAAGACTAGCTGGGGCAGAGGAGAGAATAACTTGTCTAGAACAGCAAGTTACAGAAAAATCACCCCCGATGGACAGCTCTGAACTGATCGATAATCTGGAAAAGCGTTTAAATGAATGTGAACAGGAAAACCTGATGAATGACGTGGAATTTGCCTGTATTCCGGAGAGCAGTGGTGAAAACCCAACGCACCTAGTCATGACGCTTGCGAATAAAGTCGGTATACAGCTGGAGGAGCGAGACATAATAGGCGCCAGGCGTGCGGGACCGAACCGCACCGGTAACTCGGGCGAGGTAGACGCGGAGGGAGGGAGTGTGACACAGAGCGGCCGACCGCGCGCTATTGTCGTTCGGCTTGCGCGCCGATCGCTACGTGATGGTCTGATACGAGCTGCGAGGGTTCGACGTAGTGCGGACACGTCAGGCACGGGTATAGGAACGGAAATTCATAGATTTTATATTAATGAGCGACTCACACGTACCAATCGACATCTTTTTTTCCTTGCTCGTAAGGAATCAAGTGCACATAATTGGCGTTTTGTTTGGACAAAGGGGGGGCGTGTATATGTAAGACAAGATACAAAATCTCCTTTCTTTTGTATTCAATCAGAGAGAGATTTAAATAAGATTTTTGGTGCTTGAAAAGTTTGTCCACAAATATATCCAAATATGATGTTAAGTTTTTTAGAAATAAATCTAAATTGGCAAATGTTATAACTGTGAAACGAAACTCATACTTGTTAATATTTTATTTAAAATCCTTGAGAATTAGGTGTTATTTTATGTTTATTTCTTGTTGTTTTAAATATTGTTTAGCTATTAAGACTTTTATGATACGGCATGTAAGTTACATTATTTTAGAAATAGGTTATATTAATTTTTGTGTTTCTATATTAAACTTTATTTATTACTTATGTTTTTGGTATGTATGTAATTGCAGTGTGGTGTATCTAGTAAAAAAATGTAAATGGTGCATAGTAAAAGAACATCTTTTGAGTATTTTAAAAGAAATTAATAGTATTTACATGAAAAAATTTGAAATAGGTTATATTAATTTTTGTGTTTCTTTATTATATTTTATTTATTACTTGTATTTTTGGTATGTATGTTGCATAGTAGTGTATCTAGTAAAAAATAAATGTGAATGGTACATAATAGAAGTACACCTTTTAAATGTAATATTTAATGATCATAATAGAATCTACATAATACAATATCAGTTACCATACAGCTGTAAAACTTATATAGTTTTCTTTTCATTGGGATCCCTGGAACAGTTTTGTAAACATTTACTCATAATATTTAAATTAAACATAAATTATGGTTAGGTCTAGGAAGAAAAATTTTAAGGTTGGATTTCTGAATCCAGGGTCCCTTGGTACAAGACACGAAGAATTTGCAGTTGCGATGGAATGCCATGACGTAGATATTATGGCGATCAACGAGACTTGGCTGCATGAAGGGGAAGATGGTCGCGCCCCCTTAGTCCCCGGTTATCGTTTAAGGCATGTACCACGTCCCAAAGGTGTTCGTCTGCGCGGAGGTGGGGTCGGGTTTTACATAAGGCATGGCTTAACAGCACAGACACTTTCTCATCCTGCTTCTTCTCAGGTTGAACAATTTTGGATAAAATTATCATTAAGAGGTAAAAATGTAGTCATTGGTACGGCGTATCGACCACCGTGGATGAATGTGGACGTATTCCTGGATGCGCTTACTGACTCACTATGTTCGTTCATATGGTGTGATGGGGTCATTCTTCTCGGAGATTTCAATATTAACGCCCTAAATAGAAACCATGGCAATACCATTAAACTATTTAATTTCCTACAAAGAATGAATTTAGTACAACACGTGACAGAGGCTACTCACTTCACGAATAACAGTGAGACATTGTTAGATTTAATTTGCACCAATATGCCAGTGAATAATATTTGCATAGACTTTATCAAGGCTTTAAGTAATCATGCATTTATTGAATGTAGTTTATGTATTGCCAGAGAAAAACCTGCACCCAAATGGGTCACCTATAGACCAATTAAAGACATCGATATAGATTTTTTTAATGACTTTATAAATAATTTGAACATAAATAATAGTATAGCTTGCCATGAAAATGTGAATGAATTGGTCACAGAGTTTACGAATCTTATTATAAATATTTTTGACTTATTTGCTCCTATAAAAACAATTTATATTAAGGATAAGGGTTATCCATGGGTAACATATAATATTAAACTTATGATGAAAGAACGTAACGATGCACATATGAAAGCGAAAATTACGAGACATCAAAGCCACATTGATTTTTATAAGGATATAAAAAATTACGTTCACAAAGCTATAATGAAGGAAAAAAGCATTTATTTTGATCGCCACTTTAACTCCAAAATGAATAGACCACGGGAATTGTGGAGACACATAAGGGAACACGTTCGCATAAAACAAAGAAAAGAATCCCTTTTGCCCCCTCATCTTAATGATCCAGATAAAATAAATGCTTTCTTTCTACAAGTGCCTGGAGAAAATCAAGTGCCTTTATCTGCATTAAACTATTTTAAACACAATCGCTTTGGACATGAAAAATTTTGTTTTAAATACGTGGAAGAGGATATGGTACTGAAAGTCTTCCGGGGGCTTAAATCCCATGCAACTGGAGTCGATGGAATTTCTTTAGGAATGTTAGAACTTACAATCATGAAAATGTTGCCAATTATAACACATATAATTAACTTATCATTTAAAACTAGTACTTTTCCAACACTATGGCAACATGCTGTTGTGCGACCACTGGAAAAAATTACCAATCCTAATGAGTTTAAAGATCTTCGACCAGTCAGTGTGCTTCCATGTTTGTCCAAAATAATAGAGAAAATAGTGCAACGACAGGTAATAGACTTTCTGGAGTTGAACAATATATTGCCGGAACTTCAGTCTGGGTTTCGAAGAAAAAAGAGCACCACAACAGCATTAATGGATGTATTAGATAACATATTAACAGCTCAAGATAGTGGTAAAGGAACCATTCTAGTACTGTTGGATTACTCGCGTGCTTTCGACACTTTAAATATACAACTTCTCTTATCAAAATTACTTTTCTATGGGTTTAGTGATGAAACTGTGGCATGGTTTAAAAGTTACTTAGGAAAGCGTAGCCAAACAGTTGAAATCACATCTGGGGGTGGAAAAACATGGCGGTCACAATGTAGCGATGTGACTAGAGGTGTGCCCCAGGGATCCATTCTAGGACCTCTACTTTTCATTTTATATACTGCAGATATTATTCACAACATAAGCCATAGTCACTACCACATTTTTGCGGATGATATCCAGTTATATATTACGTTTCACCCAGATGAGACAAGGGAAGCAGTTGAGAAATTAAATAGTGACCTCGTTAGAATAGCCAGTTGGTCTAAAGATAATACACTAGTCCTAAACCCGGATAAAACTAAATTTTTAATTCTTGGAACACCACAACTAGTTTCCAAGATAGAAAAACATAATCCAGTAATTAAAATAGACAGTAAATTGATAGAACGTGTTAAAGAAGCTCGGAATTTAGGTGTCATATTTGATGAAGGCCTGAACTTTGAAAAACATATAAATACAATCATAGCAAACTGTTTTTATAGGTTAAAAGTCCTTTATCAAATTAGACATAGTTTATCGGTTGAACTTCGCCAAAAATTGTGTGAAACATTAGTGCTATCGAAATTTAATTATGCCGATACTGTCTATGGACAATGTTTACTTCAGCGCACCAAGAAAGCAATTCAACGCGTTCAGAACGCTTGCGCTCGATACTGTTGGAGGATACCCCCAAGAGCACATGTAACGCCGTTTCTTAATGAGGCCAAAGTCCTTAAAATGGATAACCGTCGGCAGCTACATTTTGCGGCGTTGCTTTTTGGAGTGGTAAAGACAAAACAGCCAGGGTATCTCTATGACAAGCTTTCGTGGGTAAAAGACACCAATGCATCATACAATACTAGAGGTTCCCTATTTATGTTAAATATTGTCAAAATCTATCGAACGTCGGCGTTCCGGGGTAGCTTCAAGTATAGTGCAACTAAATGTTGGAACAACTTGCCTCCTCCAATCCGTAACATCCAGTCCATTTCAAGCTTTAAGTTTAATTTTAAAAAGGAATTATTGCAGAAACAGGTGGGTGTTCCTTAGTTGCACTATATAAGTAGATATTCCAATGAATAAATAAACTGGAAATTGAAAGTGTATTTGTATATTATTACATATAATTTATACTACTGTAATTATATTTTAAATATATAGAAATAATATAATATGTATTTTATAATAGGTTACTGTTTCTCCAGCAGTTGCATGGGGCCCACTGAAAATCAGTGCTGTGTCCATCATGGCCACAGCTAATACTGAGTGGAGTCCCATTTGACACCACACTGCAGCATTTCTTTAAGAATAGTTTAGTTATTAAATATTTAACCTTATATAATATTTTTCTTTTAATTTGTAAGTTGTGTTTTGTCAAATGTTTGTGTGAGTGTCAAATAAAGATGTTATTATTATTATTATTATTATTATTATTATATAAATTTAGGCTTTTGTCTAACAGAACAGAATGAAGAGAAAAATTGTCGATTTTTTTTTTGAACGTTCGGAAACTCATAGTCTGAAACTGAAACAAGTAATATGGATTCCACAGTAATTCCCCGGTCTGAATTTTATGTGGGAGAAAGCTCAGAAAATATTCCTCGTTTAAAGCATGAGTTGTCCAGACGGAGGGACTTTATTTACAGAAAATAATATACATGTCGTTCCGGCGGAGTTATAGCAAGCAATAGAAAGATAAGAAAGCAAAAATGTTTTTATAAATGAAAGCAAAAATGTTTTTATAAATGAAACCAAATAGATCTATACAAAAAAATACTGATTATAATTTGCTATTTTATTTAATATAAAAACCGATGTCGAAACGTCATATTATACCTAATAATAAAAAAAAACACCGCCTTTTTTATTAAGCATAACATCAATATAATTTTAGCCATAATAAGTGAATATTCACCAGTGAACTGCAATTTTATATAAAATCTAATTTAGATAATAGCTGTGTGCACTGGTCACCTTACTTAGCTTGTCCACGGCCTCATATTTCAATTATAACAACCCGTATTCAACGCTACAGGGAATACTGTGACACTCAAAATTTAATTAAACCCATCTCCGAAGACTCGCTTCAAGATTTCACAAGTTTCATCTAAGAGTACGCTTAATTCTATTTTAACGCAATTAGGCGCTTTCAACGCTTTAAAGCCCTCGGAAAATGTCAGTGGAAAACATATTATGTAAGCAGTTATATAAAGAACGGTGAAATGGGATTGAGCGCTGAAAGCGGGAAATTGTCAATTTCTACTGCAGACGACCATCGTCCGTCGTCAACAATGAATTGATTATGGAAAAACTTTCATCATTTAAGGCGTTACCGTGTTTTGAATGTTTTGGAATGAGAGGAACAAATAAAACAAGAGTATATAGCAATAATATGCAAGTATGTTTCTGAATTAAATAAAGCACCGTAGTAGAACTAATAGGTACCCATATGTATGATATTATGTTAGAACTGTTGTTCGGAGTGGGAAGACAGTTCTTCAACAGAGGATTTACTCTTAGCAATTTTGAATTGATTTTCCCTTATTGCTCACTTGAAGATAGGTTATTCAGTCAAAGGACATCAGATATTTATATGCTGTAAATATTTTTTGGAAAGCGATAAGTGGAATCTATATACACTTTACTCTGACGGGGTATTTCTCCGTCGGAATAGCGTTTTAAATAATACTTTCGCCAGTGGCCAGACGGAAAAAAACATATTTTCAAATCTTTGACTATCTTCGACGTTCTCCATGCTTTTGAAGAAACACACCTAAGTATAAGATACACCAAAACAAGAAATCTTTACAAGAATTATTAAAGCGCCATCTATTGTTCAATCGATGCAAACTAAATATAACCATAATAATACTATAAACAGACCCTTGTCTCCATACACCGCAATGCAGATACCTATATCCGTATCTCGAAGAATTGGCACGTGAGCCGCATCGCGAATACCTTCACCCCATTACGAGACCCATAACCGTATCTATCGAGGCTCTTGCTATCTAAATTATTTCTGCAGATCGAATTGATAGCCCCAACTAGTTACGGGATTAAATTGTTTGTTGATAAAACGAATAAGAAATACATAGCTTATGTTTTGTGTAACAATCTCGAAATACCCACTCATATTATACATATATACGTACTACATTGGGAAGTTTTAATATCGTGTGCATATTTTGATATACTTATTATTATTCTTTGAACAAAATATATTGGACACGTATATTTAACAGAATTTTTAGGTTTATAGTTACTAGTACTTTCGAAAGTTAAGCGATAAAAAATAAATTTAATTTTAATACGCTTTTGATCGCTGTACATACGCCACATATTCAAAGACCTTAAGGTTGCACAAGTCGCGGGCTCGAACTCACTGGTGGGCGTCGCCAAAAAGAATGCTATTCTCCCGCACCGCACCGGGGCAGTCATTATTAAGTGAGATGCACGATAATTCATAGTAAAAGGGGCGTCTAAAAAAATACGAAAAAGCCTTTGGAAAATCGAGTTTTATGAAAAAACCACTGCATAAATCAATTACAAATAAAAGTTATTGTATTCTTCGATAATCGTGCTTTGTTTGTAGCGACTTTGTTTTGAAAATTTGATACTTCTTTTATTACTAATTTAAGCCCAAACTTGTGTTAAAAAATGGCAATAAAATGAATCTTTGGTAGCTCGTAACTTTTTAATGGTTTTTTATTTTACCATTCTGTTTCCGTACAGACAAAATTAATAATGAGACAAAACGATATCATGTTTAACTTTGCATGTACGGTGCTAAAAAGTGGAGTAATACCCCCCCGAAATTTCTATGGAAAAAATGTCGACTAGTGTCACCTTAAGGTGTGAAATATATCTCAATTGTTATTATTATATTTTAAGAGCTTAGGACCTAGAAACATTCAAAGAGCCGCGAACCCCGGCGGCTTTTTATTCTATCATAATCCGTGAGCGGCGTTGTAAATAATAATTACCATGTTTTTTTATTTTGTACAATGGATGACAAAGTTTCAAAAATATTTTAGTGATGATTATAAAAATACCACTACTACAGGCGATCTAACTAAAGGTATACCTTTGCCTGATCCATGCATAATAAGTAAAAAAAAAATATCATTCAACATTAAATTCGTAAGTTAATTCTGTCCCCCTTAACGAAACACGAAAGCTGCCAACTCACTTAGTCATTATACATTTATCATGGGGACAAATAGCGTAATGAGTCAGCAAATTAACCGTTACAGCTAATAACAGTGAATCACGCGTTCAGAGCTGTGCACTCCACACCGATCGATATTGTCTAGAGTCTAGACGTTTATATAAACATACAGAAAGAAGGAAATACAATAGACCCATTGATTATAGCGGACTTGTCATGAAAATTAAGGTTTTAACAACTTACCTAAAGTATCACACATTTAAATATACGACTGTATACCGGTTAAACGCGATTTATTATTTGTATTTATACCAACGTTTCGGATGCTTTTCAGCAACCGTGGTCACGGGCAAATTGAAAGGTGATAGCTGACTTACTTGAAATATCACAAAGTTGCCGTATTCATTAATAATATCGCATTTTAATCCGATATAAAGGATTTTATTTAAACTTACCTAAATCTCTAAAATATGATATATATATATATATAAAGACCAATTAAAAAAAAATATTAATACAATATAGCTTTTATGCACTCCGATACTGCAGTAAGAATCTTTGTAAAATTGTAAAAGATCAAGTCAAATTTTTTTACGCTTATTACAGACACAATATGCGATCGCATTATTCATTTGTCAACCATAACCAATGTTTTTGGAAATATGCTCAGAGATCTTTTTTTATTTAATCTGAGGAAATATGTATATAAATATTTCAGATTCTAATTATTCTTAAACATGAATGAGCAAATGTTTTCGGACAACCTAGCATACTGAATTAACGAACGAATTTGAAAATAAAGAATTGAGTTCGTTAATATACTAAATAATCTGTGAAGTGATATGGAATCATCACATAAATTCAACTATCAAACTCTTCTTGAACATATAATTTTACTCTATCAGGCGGTAATTAGTCTTGATAGTATCTGATATCTAAGCAACGCTGTGGGCGAACTGGATAAGAATGATCACTTTTAATAGTATTTATATGTTAATTTTAGAATATTAAAGTTTTATTCCCACTAAAAAGTTATAATTGTCATCCGAAACATTATGCACCCCTTGACTGTTCGTGTCGTAATGTATGCATCTTAAATGAGTTTTTATATCTAAGGGAGTTTTGTAGGGGGTAGATAAGATTATTTATACTAATATTATAAAGCAGAAAGATTTGTTTGCTTGCGTGTATGTTTGTTACGATTTAACTCAAAAACTACTAGACCAATTTTAAAAATTCTTTCACCAATATAAAGCTACATTATCAGCGAGTAACAAATATATTGTATGTGTATATGTGTATTGTGTATAGTACATCTACATACATTGCACATAGGCACATAGGATATAAGTAAAAAAGAAGTGGTCTACTATACTATACTACATAAAACTACTGTCATAGAGTAATTAGCGAATTTTGTGCCGACTCTTCTCGGTATATGCAACATTCCAAACTGGTGAGCTTTTAACTTTGACTATTCAAAAATGCTTGTAAATTGTAAAGTTTAATTGAATAAAATTATATTTGAATTTGAATATTTAAAGTAAATATAGGGCAAGGACACATTTGAATGCGGCCTTTCATTCTGCTAGTTGATAGTGCCTTTGAATAAAGTAAGCCTTTTTATGTTATAAAAATATCCATTTATAATTCGAAAATTTTATATTTTTTTTCTATAAATACCGAAGCAATGTAATGACATCCGAAATGTTTTATTAGTTAATTTTCATATAAATACTGATTTTATAAATTACATTTAAGTTTGTTGCTATAAAAGTTGATAATAAAGACACTGCTACGACTCCGCTTGAATCTCAACTTCCACTCCATAATATAGCCCCTTAGAAGTTTTCTTTCAACAATCCTTCCCTTTTGAGCCTATTGTCCTAGAGTAGATACCTCCTGTCTCAAGTTTTTGAACCAAGAAACTTCGCGTTGAAATATAAGTTACTCAACCAAATATTTTTCTTTTTACATGAGATGTAAGCAGTAATATTTTATTAATATACGTAAAATGGTAGTATAGAAAAATTAACCAAATTAACGTATTTATTGCGATAATAAAACAACTCATTACAAGTTATGACAATATGCCATATGCTGTCGCCAGGCTTCGATATTATATTTTGGTCTAGACTCGAGGGGAATAACTGTTGTTCTGGTTATTACTTTGACTTGCACGTCCTACAAGAAGTATGATCATGATACCATAGTGGTATTGTTTCTTATTAATTACTTATACTATTTACTTACAACAATTAAATAATAATACTAAGTTCGCAAGATTTTTCTAAGTTATTTTCAATGGGCGAAGATCCAATACGATTTGTGTATGTTTCATTTGTATTTTTCAGGAAATTAAGTGTTTTTGCAGACTCTGCCTTTCGAGGAAAATAATAACAAGTTATTTATTATTTTCATCGAAACCAACATTTTTAACAACGAACTGGTACTAAGCGGCAAACGTATTTTTGAAGATAAACGATGCGACGAAATAAGCAATGCTACGGCGTATGTCTACGAATGTGCTACGCGTAACTACGTAGATCTTTTTATTATTTGTGGTAGGTACTTTACGAAGATAAACGCAATAAGCGATGCTACCGCGTAAGTCTACGAAAGTGCTACGCGTAACTACGTAGTTTCCTCTCTCCTTTGATATACTACATTTATGTATAACATGAGTCTCATGTTAAAACATTGTCTCAGTGGATCAAAACATAGTTGACTGGTCACCTTTTCCCTGTTAAAAAAAATACTTTTATATCATAATGAAAAAGAAGACTCTTTTTCATATTATGTTATAAAACTATTTTTCTATACCACTAAGTGGCACGGAATTGAAGTATCAAGTCTAAAACCTAGTTACGAAATTCACCAATATACCTTTATATCTAGTTAATTATATGATCACTACTATGAAGTCATAATAAACTCGTGCAAACATTCTATTTCAGTCTCATTGGCGTCACAGTGAGCAGAAAAGGTAAGGGTGTATTTACGAAGCCATCCATCTAATCATTACAGCGAATAGCCTCTCGTTTCTGTAATCACCGACCGTTTCCCACGCGAGCCTACACATTGAGCGCAGGGTAAATGTTTTTGTACTAGTTTATTACGCTAAATTCGAGCATTATTAAATGAAGCATTTGTTGGTTATTTTGCTGTAAAATTTCATGTCACAGTAAATTGCTTTTGAATTCAGCCGGTTTATTGTAGTCATGTAGACTAGAGATTCTTTGTTTGCCAAGAATAGCTACAATGTTCTATTGTCAATATAAATTTATTCTTATAGCCTTAGAAACATGAGTCGTAGCTGCACATTTCGCACTTTGAAAACAAAAGTGACACTGCCAATTTTTTATAAACGTATTTTTGTTCTAAAAACGCCACTTTAATTGAATTATTCAGAGTACTTTAAATTTAAATAGCCTAGATTGTTAAGTATTATGAGTTTTTAATATTGATTACGAACCTCTACAATATCACTGACTTCAAATAGCCATATTAAAAAATATTAACATTTGCATAATGTCATTTTTGTTTTCAAAGTGCGATTTGTTGATTTTTTTACTATAAATAATGTTCGCATTTGTCAGCTTTTTCCCTTGATGGAAAGTGATAATGTGTGCTTCAACTGAAAATCATTCTCATTTCTGAATAGAAAAAAGTGACTTCCCGTGTCCCCTAGTGGGGCATGGGGTAGACCCATTTCTGTGTGTTTCACTGATCATTTTTCTTTACAGGCAATTAGGTGATCAAGCTTATGTGCCCTTCACGACCGAATCATTTTAAATTTTGTTTCCCCGGGATTCGAACCCAGGACCTCCGGTGCTAAACGCGTCGCGCTTACCACTGAGCCACAGAAACGGTACATACAGAATAGAAATAGAACAATATTCCAGTTTTTTATAAATCGAATATGGATTTTAGAATCAAAACTAAATCTATGGAATTGACATCAAGAATTTTTATATCAATTCTATTTAATATCAATCAACGTTGAAATAGAATTAAACTGTACTTTATTTTGTATTGGAATATTCTATGTCTCTGATATTCTGTCCAATCTAAATATGCTCGCTACGCAGACAAATTAAGCCACTAATCCGTTTTCCGTGAAAGAAGATAAAATCAACAAACTAACGAACACAATTATGGAGCTAATTGTAAACTACGAACAGGCTTGGTTCGATTATCGATTAATTAACGTAATATTATATCCCCTTATAGCAAGCTCACGGGTTACAATAGTCGATCATAATATGAGGTCATTTGCTGACGTCATCGAGTGGTTTTGGCAAGCTATTGTTGGAGGTTATAGCTTCATAAACTTTAATCAGTCAGCCTTCTAAGCGGATTCCCGAGTCAGGCATGTGTCGGTTTCATTTTTAGGAATCCGTACTCCGTACCAAAAACGGAATCCTTGTAGGATCACTTCATTGTCCGTCTGTCTGTCTATATGTCTGTCAAGATAATTTTACTCAGGAGGTATCGAGGTTGAAATTAATATCAAATACTTAGGTCTGAAATCCCTTGCAGCTGTGAAAAATCAAACTTCTAAGTCAACGCAATCAAAAGTTACGGCCTTTTATGCTCCGTTTACGCCGCATATTTTGACACTCGCAAGGGAATCAAAACCTATAGGGTACTTCCCGTTGACCTAGAATCATGAAAGGCATGAAGTAATGTCACGTAGCAGTAGTTCAGGAACAAATCCAAAAACCGTAAATAGTTTTTTTTTTGTTGGGAAAATCTAAACTAAAAGTTTGTACGGAACTCTCAGTGCGCGACTCACACTTCGCCAGGTTTTTTATTTAGAAGTAAGCAGGTAATCAATCTTACCTGCCGTATCTGAATGAAACGATTAATTTTATTTTTATTTCGTAGGGATTCAATCCCGCCCATTAATATCGGTAAGTAAAAATATTACAGAAATGTATTCGGAAGTCTCAGAAATTATTGTACTAATTAAGTATGGTAGTATCAAGGTAGATACTCTAGGGTTGTCTTTGTTCTGTGTTACTTGAAGCTGGGAATATTCCGTTATTGAAACTAGAAAGCAGGTAAACCGTTACCACTTAATTACTTAGTGTCGTGTATGGCTTCATCCCCAACCTTATGCTTTGTATGCGTGGAAATATATGTATGTTAGAAGGCAATTTTGCAACAATATATAGAAATTCAAAGCCAAAGTAATGATTGAATATTCTCATAGGCAGCTAAGTAAATGTGTGTATTTTCTTCACAAGATTTCCCATAAATAATATGCATAACATGTTAAAAAGACATATATACAGTATACACATTATATATATGTCATATTTGTTACGTTTTCATAAAATTTTTTTTGTTCAATTTTGGTGTTGAAAATAATGTATTATTTTTGGGTACTATATATTTCTTGAACAGTATATAGTAGGTACTATGCAGTCTCCAAATATAGTACAATACTTTATACATATTATATGTAGTACGATTGGCAACCCTAGGCTCACCTGATGGAAAGGGAACACCACCAATCATGAACATCCGCAACACCAGAGGAATTGCAGATGAGTTGCCTTTTAGGTAGGAGTGGGCGCTCTTTTTGAAGGTCGCCAAATCATAAAATAAAAAAAATATAATATTGTTCAGAATAATAAATATTGTTCAGAATAATAAAAAAAATATAATATTGTCTTTTATTAACGCGAGTATCACACATTTAAATAAAATACTGTATACCGGATTAAAAATCTATATAAATATCAACTCCGTAGGAATAGATGGCGTTAATATGTAAGGATTGTAAAACAAAAACTTGGCGATTAAAAAGAGTGGCGGCGAGTTTCTTGCCAGTTCTTCTCGTCCGCTCTATGCCCTTGATTTGTGAACTGGTAGTAAATGTAAAATTAGAAGCATTTAATATTAGTAATATTAGTAATTTAATATGTATTATTTTGTTACCTAAATTAATAGATTATTTTTGAATTTAATTGAATTAAATATGGCAACTTTGTGACATTTCAAATACCAGACAACTGTCATCTTTCTGTCTCCCCGCGACCACGGTTGCTGTAAAGCATCCGAAACGTCGGGATAAATAATTTAAACAATATAAATAATAAATCGCGTTTTAATCCGGTATACAGTATTTTATTTATAAAAAAAATATGTTCAGGGAGTTTCAGTTCCAGTGTACGAATTCAAGCAGTGTTTATATTTTCTAGAGACACTTCGAAATGAAAGTTCTTGAAAGATATTGCGGTCTCTTTGCAAGAGATTAAGAGCATACTTTGCTGAATAGTAACTTTTATGTAAATAAATTGCTTTTGAGATTTTCGCTTTGATGTCACAAGATTCTAATTTAACCTTAATCATTAAAGCTAAGCTCTCGTTGAATTCACTATTCCCTAGAAACTGTTTGGAGAGATTCTATTTACCATATTTGTACATTCATTCATTTTTAAGGCCACTTTGACCGAAAAAAAATACTAAATTGAAACAATAGTGTCAATTCAAAAAAAAATTAGAATATTTCATAGCAAAATTATTTCCTGAAGAACAAGAGTATAATTTAGTTCCTAATGGTCAAACTTAATAAAAATAGGTCGGTATCGAATCATTGATGCCTAGCATGACCATTAAGAAATATCTCGCGGACGAGTGATACATACTAGGTTATAAGCTATCTCGATATATTATATCTCGACATTAGAAGTCGAGTTTTAAGTATTTGTCATGTTAGACCCGGAAGACATAAAGAGATAATCGATGAAAACACGAGAAAACGGTCGACAAAATTTTGTCGTGGTTGCCATGCTAGGCGAACAGTTGATATTCTCCGGCTGATATGACTTTAAACCGTAAAAGATTAACCATTATAGATCGTTGATTGGTCTGGATGCTACTATTGCATACCCCTGGTGTTCCACTAGTTTTCTTTTTGGAATAGGGGAATGCGGGGCTGTAAGTGCCGATTTTGACAAATCCCTAAATAAATCGGAAAATATGAATGCTACCTTTAATATGTCTAGTCTATCTGAGGTTAAATTTATTCTAGATTTAAAATATATACACAATTTTAGTGGTTTTTTAATAGTTTTATTTAGAGAATTAAATTTGTAAGCAGCGGTCGCAAGGCACAACCAACCCCTCGCTGGGGCAAGTTGTGCCGCAGCTGAGGTTGGTTGTGCCGTTTGTAATGTTTGGCCTTTTACACGGATTTTGGAATAAAAAATCCGTAACATTCGTTAGCTGATATTAATTATTTAATAACATCAACATTTTATAAGCTTTAGTAGTTTATTTACTAAACATCATTGAAGAAAACAACAACCTGTTATTCTTCTATTTGATACTGAAATTATCTTCTAAATTAATATTTTTTAAATATTTTTATGTAAATGAGATCTGTTAGACAGAGTTATTAAAACTATTTTCCAGCCCAAGAAGGTAGAATGCTTGGACACTAAATTGCATACCAGTGTGTGACACACTGGTATACAAGTTGTCTTACTTCTTCAGGTAGAAGTTCGAATGAGATAGATGGGCTTTTTCAGATATGAAGTCATGTCAATGACGTCTCTTGTTCCTCATTAAATATCAGTCTTGATTTTTATCAAACCATAGGAGTGAGTCCACTCTTTATTATCTTGACAGCCCTTTGTAAAAAATCCTGGGAAGTGGTTCGCCCTTGTGTTTTTCTCTTGTATATTCTCATACTATCAAATGAAACAATATAGGTTATTAAAGGTTAGCTGGGGGTTGTTTGTACCGCGGCACAATTGACCCCGATTGAACGGCACTTTTTACCCCGTTTCAAATATGTTAACTTTTTAACATATGCCAAAAAAACAGCCTGTATAAGGCGTTAAAATTGCATAAATTATTATTTTTGGATAAATTATAAACACATTAATAAAATTCCCATATTCGTAACGCCAAAAATGCTTACTTGAGACCAAAAAGTATACAAGACAAAATATTTACTCACTCGATGCTGGAGGATCATAACATACACTTCCACTGAGTCCGCCTCTCTGGCGCAACTGAAATGACCGCCGCACATGCGCTATAGTACCAGAGCGACGGACATAATACGAACATATAGCTATCTCTTTTTGTTTTTTAGTTATTTGCATCGGAACAACTTACCCCCGGCACTTTCAGCCCCGCCTTCCCCTAACACAATAATTTTGGGCTTTTAAGGCTAAGCTAACCAGACTTCGAGGGTGATTTTTTTTCGACTAGAATTATTTTTTTCTGATCGGTGGACTAGACCAAGGATGCCCTAGCTTGGAACGCCGCAGATTGTAACGTGCTTGAGGAGCGGGACGGATTCATATCCGTCAGGTTCCGCCAGTCATAAAACCTATATAATCCATGTCAATCACACTAAAAGATACTGTTACTTAAAGAATACAGAAAGTACCAACTCCCTAGAAATAGATGGCGTTGGTGTAGCTTTGTGAAATTCGAAATTCTAATTCAGATAGCTGTCACCTTTCAGCTTGCCGCGCTTGTTGATAATATAATCACTGAAACGTCGTTGTGTTGATTTTTATTATTTTTTAGCTTTAGAATCACTGAATCTATAGCATATACATACTATAACATATATATAAGTGAAATAAAGCAAAATCTTATTTCTATTATTTGATAAAAACCAATTTAACGGTTAGTTTTTGAGGTTATGTATACAATGGCTTTTAAATAAAACAGTGCAAACCGTTTAAATTGGCACGGACGGCTGAACGAAGTAGAAAATAACAAAAAAGAAAGCACTGGACGAAGCGAAATTTTTCAATCGACGGGTTTTGTCTCGAATACCGATTTATTGCTTCCGTCTTTTTTACGGTTTTGAATGCATATGCCATTTTTTTAATTGCCAGTTCATATTTTCATCTAAATTCTTATCTGAAGAACCATAGTCAGCTTTAGAAAATTTTAAATAAGGAAATTTGGTAAACATAAAGATAACATTTTTCAACTGTACCTACTTCTATACTACCTAATAATTATTATAAAGAGGAAAGATTTATTTGTTTACTACGATTAAACTCGAAAACTAATCTACCGATTTTAAGTAACATAAGGCTATTTTATTATTTATTTTTTGTATACATTGCACCCGGGCGAAGCCGGGGCGGAACGCTAGTTTAATATATATTACCTAAATACAGTGGGATTCCTGACATATTATATTGTAGACCTGCGTTATATTCCTATGAAACGGTACGACTCATCCTTTTATCTTCCGAACCGCCATGGAATGCAATTCTCTACCTGGGTTCTTCCCGATAACTTAAAAGCTAGAGTGAATAGGCTTCTTCTATTTAGACCGCTTACTTAATTTTTATAAAAAAGTACATAAAGGCGGTCTATTAAAAATATATATAATATAGTAGCGGACCCTACAGACGCCCTGACAGAACGTGATCTTCATAAAATCAAATTAAATATTTCTCATAACCTATTGCATCACCATCTACAGGATTCAATTATTATCTTGAGAACCTACCATACCCAAACACAAAAAAAATCATCAAAATTGGTCATCAATATGGGAGGAGTTCAGTGGCCTGCACACGTACAGAAAAAATTTATATATAAAGATTTTACTACTAATAAGAATTAACGCGAAAACGCTTTCACAATACCCACACACGCATTAATTATAATTGAAAAGGTCTAGAATAAAGGATGGACTAGAGAAAGTTATATAGATATTCTTTATTTCATGAAAACACTCTAGTTGTTCTATGCTAGTGAAATCGCGGGATTTTTAGTTACTGTGCTATTAGCATCTGTGCTGTAATTGGAAATCCAATCGCAGTCACGAACACAGTCTATATTTGATTGAAATGTCCGATGTCTCTGTAGTTCGATACTCTACAATTTTGCAGATTCAAGTAGTCACGGGATGATGACAATCGGTATTCCATTTTCAAATTTATTTTCGAATATCCCTTGATAAATTTAAAAAGGTAAAGGTATTTTTTAGGTTTTGATCTTTCTCTCGATAGATTCGCCGTTATTCACATATCATATAAGGTACAGTGGAGTACTGTAGTATATAAAACTATATTACTAATTGCTAAAATAAAAAATAAATTTATTTTACTTGATAGACTGAAACTAAAACACGCACTATGTGCTTTACGTTTTCTCCATTTAAGAACGGTGGTTCTTTACCGATATTCCGCCAACCTATTTCACGCTCATAAGTCTAGTTAAGAAAACGTGTGTACTGAAAATGATAAGTATGACCAGCCGGGGTTCGAAACAGCGACCCATCAGAATCCAGGATAACTACCCAACAAAAGCGACAGAATTAAGTTGATGTAATCGTACTGTTTTATTTGCTTGAATTATTATATGAGTATATTTTATTTTTTTAAACAAATTTAAAATGAGGATGAAAAATTAATTTCACAAAGACCCATGGGTGTTCTAATTTAATATAGCTTGCTGTGAAATTTAATTAATTTAAAAGTCAACTCTTCCTGAGTGAATTTTAAAAATATAATTTTTATACGCTTGATTAGTATTCGGGAAACATTTTCTTGTTACGTGAGTTAATTTAATTACAACGGTCAACAAAAATCCTAAATAACATATTTTTATATAAATTCTATGGTCAGTAAATAAGTCATTAATTAATTTTTCTAGATACATCAAATAAATTCAATGAATTGATAATTAATGTATGTAGGTATTTTTTGTATATAACTCTCAATGATTTGTTAAAAAGAAAAGAACTATCAACTCATTCATACATATGATATTTTATATAGGATTAATCAGCTTTGGTTGCTGACTGTACTAGTCCCTAACGTGTACTTTGTATGGATTTAATTATACGTAATTATTTCATTTTACAAATTCTCACTTTTTATTTTCCAGTATTGATCAACTTTCAGTCCGTGAACACGGTTGCCGAAATGTCGGGATAAATATTATTATAACAAAGTATTGTACTTAAGAGTATTGATCAAATCAAATATGCATAGAATATTTGGTTCGGAAAACGATTCCCAAATCGCTCATAACGGAGCACTGAGGACTCAATCAGAATTAGAAATTAGATGTAAGTTTTCAGAGAACAAAGTAAATGAAGTCCGTACTAAAACATGTATAATTGATTAACTATTTACCTAACATAAGCAATATAGAGAAACATAAATATAACGCCTTTATTATTCCGATCCCAATACTAATATACTCGTAACTAGTATTATTTCCTAAAGCTTTCAGGATTTACTTACGTGGTACCTACTGCATCCAATATTTCTGTGGTCTAGTCATAACACAGAGACAGAAATGATAATTATAATTATGATTATTATCATTTTAATAGTATAGAAGTAGAGTCTTTCTTATACGAGTATATACAATTTATATAAAATAAAAATATTGATTTTATTAATATATTATATTTCTCTCTCATTAATTTATTATTGGTATATCTCTATAAATATATTTTGTATATGTGTGTATAAAATAGTGTCAAAAATAGCCTAGAAGAATCACTATGGAGTGATAAGCCCGCCATTTGCACCAAATGCTATGGTGTAAATTAGTATTTAAGTTATATTTTGTTAATGGGATGTCAAAAAAATGTTATAAATAAATTATAACAACGCAAAATGTAATATCTTCTGGGAGCCAAAGTACTCAGTTTACGTCAGTTCGAGTTTATTTTATTCTTTTGTTTCTACTTCAAGTCAAACCTAAGCTGAGGGTTGACATCTCAGTTAATCCTTTTGAAATTTCATTCAGCACTTTATTCAAATATTTATTTATCAAAATATAAAGGTACAAATAACCTACTTCAGGCTCTTTGGTACTTGGGTTATACACCTTGCGTTCCGATAAATTGATTGATTCCGGTTCATATTTTCTGTAAATTTGTCTTCACTATGTCACATCGGGGATTAAATAGGTGGTAGAAATATCGAAATTCTAACCGGATAACGAACCACCGTTCATAGATGGAAAAACTGTGAGGTCCTCACACTTAAATAGAAAACCTACATACATATAATTCTTTTTAATTTTTTAGTGAAATATTTATGATACTTAATTCTAAGTTCATCATTTAGGCATAAAAAGCACACCTCAATGAACTGCGTAGATACAATAAAGGTGGAATTGGAATCAATAATACTGATTGGGGTGTATTCTATTACAAACCGGCGATAGGGTAAACGTCCCAATACACTCCTCGAGCTCACTCACCTGAAACAGAAGGACAATATGTCATTTACCTTGTTATTGAGTTCATAGAGAGGGAGGAAATATGTTGATCGATAAGGACATTTGGTAGAAAAAATATTAAATGCACTTCTCGAATGCCTGGCTCACCAACATTCAGGAAATCACTTTCTTAGATGTAACTGCCTTTATTTGATAATTAAAAATGATACTAAAAAGTTGGCACCATTAGGAGGCCAATATTCGACGAGCTCAATTCCTAATACTTTCAAAAACTTTTATTTCAGCATTTACTTTTTTATAATCTTTCGTCTTTGTTTTTTACTTATTGACACTTGCATTGCCTGTCTTTCCATCTTTCCTTGATCTTTTCGATAAGTGATACGTTGTCTATAATATAATATTTTTTATGTATAGTTTTAGTATATTATGATTTGTTTTTAATTAGGATTGATCTACTTTGTAACTGTAAAAAAAAAAAAAAAAAAACAATATTGTTTGAAGGAGCACAGTTATATAATAGTTTACCAATAGAAATAATAGAATGTGATAATAAGAATATTTACAAAACTAAACTTAAAAATTATATTAGTAGTAATTTTAAATAGTAAGTCAGAATGTAATTAATAAGGAAAACTTTTGTATCTCATTTTAAGTGAACTACATGTTCTTATGAGAAATAAATTCTTTAAACCTAACTCTATACTCTTTTTAATTCTTTATTTTTATATTCATTCTTGATACACCTTCTTTGCTAATTTATACATTTTTCCTTTTCAGAATTTTGTCTGGAAGAATTCGCATATAAGGCCTCTTGCACAGTGTTTAGCTTTGGTTTTGATTTATTTGTATGATTGTATTTTGTGTATAATGAAGTATATTCTATTCTAGTTTATCCTATTCTGAGTATTACTCAAAAAATAACAGCACTAGACTAGCTCCATAAAGTACTTCATGTGGAAATACTTCAACGTTATGAAGTTATTAAGCGTTCAGTCTATACTATTGTCCATGAACTAATACCCTTAAAGTTCTCTGCATGAATCACGCAACCGCAAAGCCCTCCAACTAACATATTAAAGTGAATCGATAATTTAACACGGTGACCCTAAGCCGAGGTTTCTCAAAGTGGGATATATAGCGTCCCCTTGTCCTCTTCAAGGTTCGGTTCGCGCACAGAAAATGTTGGCCATTGAAGCGATCTAGGGAGCTAGTGACTCAACACTTTCAACCTAGCGCCCCTTCGTGCTTAAGAGGCTTTTGTAGTCGGTAGCGTAAACTTTGAGAAACTATAAATAAAACTATTATACCCTTCAATTTAAATATAATTTAAGTTATACCAATTATTCTAAGGCCCATAAACCACCTTTAAATTATGTATTCTTAAGAACTATCATAATGTATTTCTACAGAGTGAAAATAGTTTGCCAAATGCTAGAATAATACCTGAGTCACTTCTTGGAATAAGGGTTAGAAAGAAAATATTATTTTGGATCTGTGTGAATTCTAACTATATAGTCGACAGAATAATACATTATACAGCGTTGCTTAGTATCATAAAAATACGAGTAATGCCAATAAAATAAAAAGTGAATTACCGAGTCCCCTAGTGGGGCATGGCATGACCCATTTCTGTCTGTTTCACTGATCATTTTTCTTTACAGACAAGTAGGTGACCAGCCTTCTGTGCCCTGCCTGACTGAAACATTTTTTTAAAAATGTTATTGGGATTCAAACCCGGAGGGGTAAACGCATTGTGCTGACCACTGAGCCACAGAGGTGGTTCAAATACTTTTTTTTTATGTCAGATATCGACAGACGAGCATGAGGTTCACTTGATGGTAGGTGATACCACAGCCACAGATCATCAGTCAATGATGCGCTGTCGACCTAATTTTTACTTCGAGCATTCGGAAGACTGAAACCGAAACGTGCAATGTGCACTTCACGGTTTTTCCATCTATGAACGGTGGTTCGTTACCCGGTCGGAATTTCTATATTCCTCCCACCCGATCAATGCCCGAAGTTACCAGACGTGGAGAAAACATGTTTACAGAAAACTATAAACATGTTGTCCCGGGTGGGATTCGAACCCACGACCCATCGATGCGAACGGCAGGTGTTCTACCGAACGCGCCAACGAGCCCGTCAAATATAATACTTTAGTATATATATAATATTGTATTATACGTATTAACATATTTTTTAATTTACAGAATACATATATTTAAATTAAAGTACCTACATATTATTAATAATTACATCTGAACGCTTAATTAAGCCGAGTTAAGTGAATATTTCTCGAGCTAATGAATTCTCTGAATGCCCTTGTGAGCTCATAACTTGGAACAGTATTTTCACTCCTTTACATGTTAGGGTTGGCATTTTAACACTCTTAATATCAATAGTTTTATTCAAGCCAAGCCACAGGCTGCCCCCAAAAGCGGTTTGACAAAAATAGACGTGGCCCTAGGTAATAATAAATGCGGCCACAACGATGGATCTTGTGGCAACACAAATGCTACAAGTGCTGCAAATTCAATTAGTATTATATAAGTTACACAGTTGCATTTTTAACAATTTTCTTTTTATTTTATACTAGCGACCCGCCCCGGCTTCGCACGGGCCTATATTTTTTGACAAAAAAAGCAGGGGTTGTATATATTTTTTAATGCCACATTCTAAAAAAAAATAAAAACAAAACATTTCGTCCAAAAATTAAAAAAAAAAATTTAAGGGTGAACAACCCTTATCACTTAGGGGGATGAAAAATAGATGTTGTCCGATTCTCAGACCTACTGAATACGCATATAAAATTTGGTAAGAATCGGTCGAGCCGTTTCGGAGGAGTATGGCAACGAAAACTGTGACACGAGAATTTTATATATCAGATTGATATAAAAATATATAGAAATCTAAATTGGCAACCCTAGGCATACATTGAGGAGTATAGTCCCTTTATACGTCCGTCCTAACGAGTTAGTTACTGAGCACTCCACAGAAACATTACTTTTACTTACACCAGTGAAATGAGACATGAGAAATTTATGTCATTATCACGAACACAGTATCTCCTATCCAGTATATCCTATTTTTATTTTAGCAACCAGTGAAAAAGATAAAATTATTTGTTACATTAAACTGTAAAGTGGAGTAGAATCAACTAAGTAACCTTGGTATTAATTACTAGCTACACGCCCCTTCATCGCACGCGTGCAATGTAGATGTATCCTATTTACACAAAAATAGCCTACCTATCTTACTCGCTGATGGGTAATTCTCGCATTTCGTGCAAATTGAAAGAATTTGTGAGAAAAAAATAGAATTTATTATTTTCAGTGCCATTGCATAGCTACTTGAAAAATAAACTACCTATTTGAGTATTATTAAATTATACCTAAAATTGGCAAAAAATGGGCTTTATAATTTTTTCGTAGATATGGTAATGAGGAAAGAAATTTGGTAATGATATGAGGGACAATGGTAATGAGAAAATACTATTGGTAATGAGAATGTAAATAAAAAATGTAATTAAAATTCGTTTTTCTTTTAATAACAATTATATAAGTACTTCAATTGAGTTTTATTCACTTAATAGTTTCATTCAAAAGTAATTTCACAATCAATCGTGTAACAAAAAACTTTCAAAATACTTTAAAAGATATGGAATCCTACGTAATAGTCAATACTCATAATCAAACTCTACATTATTAATTAATAAAACTCTCACAAGTTCTGTTCAAGCATCTTTCATTATAGACGTCACAGCATAAATCTATTCTATCGCCATCAGCAATAAAGCACATATTTTAAATGGCTCCTTATGAATCTAGAACAGAAATCAGAATTAAAACACAATTTTTGTACCGATTCAACTTACAGTATTTTAGTTGCGAAATCTATAATTTCCTACTGACACAGAAAAAAAAATTGCTGACGAGATAAGTACATAAATTCCTGTCAAAACAATGGCACGCAAGCCATTGGTTCGTCATCACTGATCTAGAACAAGTAAAATCTGTTGTTACATTAATCTTCATTACCATCATTTTATGATCATTACCATTTTTCAAATAGCTGATGGTAAATCATGGTAATGAAAGTAATGGTAATGATATTCTAGCAGTTTTTTAAAAATACTCCGTAAATAACTGTAAAATGTTAAGCATTAAGATCATAAACTACATAAACTCGAAGGTTATTATGTTAACATTCACCATATATCAAAACAAAAATTACTCTATATCTCAAAATAGCACTAATGGTAATGAAAAAAAAACTTACCACGCATAATATTCTCACCTTCATCGTTCTTTATCAACAAACTGCAAGACGCTAGACCCGGTCTCTGTTCACTGGTCGATTGGGCGAGAATCACGTAAAGGGGAAAGGGGTAGAGAACATCATGTGCGCGTTCAAACAGGATAATTTTTTTACTTCGAGTTCAGCTGACGGTAATGATTATTTTTTTTGGTCAAACTTATTTCATCAGAGCAATTGTAAATAACAAATAGTAAAAGATTTTTTATTGCTTCATATGTATTTTATTCATAACAAAACAATAATACATAGTAATGCACCAATTTTTTGTGTTATTAGCTTTCAACTACCAAAAATCGATTTCTGACCAGTGTTGGTAATGATATTTAGGCGTATATTTTATTTATATATATTTTTCAAAGTACCTGGCATTATTATTTTCCAGTGGCAGATATACATATGCAACATACCTAGAATATAAAAAATATTTGGTAACTTAGGCTTACTTAGTTTAGCTTTTATTCTTACTGACACGTGTTTTGCACGAAACGGTAGAATTACCCATAATGTAGCTTTGTATTTGAGAAAGAATTTTTAAAATCGGTTTAGTAGATCCAGAGATTACCCCCTACAACGTCACAAACTTTGCCTCTATAATATTAGTATAGATGTCGTTAAAAGAGTAGGCAACTATAGTCTCTTACCGGCTCTCCTTGATAGAAGCGATCTATTATTTTGGTAGCCAGTTAAAAATCAAATTTCCAATAGACATAAACACATCAAATTTTACTTGAATATTGAGATTTGAAACTCAAAAAAGTATTAATACATTTATAAAATAGAGAGAGAGAGAGTTTATTTACTGCACAAACAACAACAAATTAACAAAGATTACTTACAAAACTAAACTTAACAAGTAAACAATAAAATAAAATAAAAAAATGAATAAAACAGTTTGTGTTTGGCAGTTAAAAGGCCGCAGTCTCAGCATTGTGTGGTAAGCTTCAGCCTCACGGCAGAAACTTACCACGCTGATTTTCAGCTGCAGCCTCAGTCACGCCACGGACTATCAATAATTATTCAATTTTTTTATAATAATTCACTTAATGGTAAAAGCGAAAGAAATAACTGTCTTTATTAATAGAAAATGATTTTCATCGAAGTTAATATTCATATAACTTAAGATATACTAATATTCAAACTTAAGCTTATCTTTCTCAATCTGGAACAAGAAATTATTCCTAGTTCCCTCAAGCACTGCCCTAAAACAAACGAACGCTCAACTCGGCCCGTTATTCAAAAGTTGAAAACTAATTCAAATATAGCGTCGTAATGGCTAATTGTAAATCTCACCTATTTTATGAAAGTCTTATCCCACTGAATCTCTAGGAAATATATTTTTGTGAAATATTTCTCGTGTTAAAATGAGATTTTTAGACTTCATTCTATAATTAGGTTGCATTGCCGTACAAAAAAGTTACTTGTAAGCAGGGACTGAAACCGTTTAATTTTTATATTTCAAAATGCGTGTCCGACCGATACCATGATATTAGTTAGAGTAATACACACTAAACTTACCACAATAATTCAGTAAATATGAATAAAAATGAAAGTATATTAACAAAAACCTTTATTATACCGGTATATCTCCCATAGTAAATTAACCGAGTCCTTGCTTATAAGTGTTAAGTATTTTAACAAATACTTCTTAAAGAATCTATATGGCAACAAAATACTAAACAGTAAACACATTCTTATGCTCTATATGGCAATCCATTAGAAGAACCCAAGGAGAACATAAAAATCTCTTACAAAACCCTGAAGGCAAGATAAGACGTAATGCAGCATTCATGGGTGATACAAAGCGCGTCCGAGCTAACAATTGTTTTTTATCTATGGAGAATTGTAGCTTGAGGCTAGCAACATTTGACTCAGGGAAAATGTATTACCGTCGTTTAATGCGCTGTTTATATGGTTTCATTTAGCTAAATAAGTTAGTGAGAATCATGACACGTTATTTTGTGGGAAATCTTTGTATCAGCGAAATATGTATGTATATAAAAAAAAATTATTGAGAAGTATATTACTGCCGTCGTAATAAAGAACGCAGTATTTGACAAAATATGAATTTTCCTTTTTTTTTTTTATTTAAATTTAAAAATAAGTGCGAATTGTACATAGACATTATTTTAACTAAATCTAAATACAATTTCTTAATAAATATTAACTTCAACTGTATTTTTTAATAAAAAATCCGTTTTACCGTGCTTTAAAAGAAACCGCCATTTTGCAAGTACTGCGTTTACCCGTACGACGGCAGATTACGTTTGTATATGAAAGGTATAGGGGGTTGGGGCTCATATCAAATCCCAATCCAATGAAATTTGACCCAAATAATATTATATAATTGTCAGAGATTGTGATCTGTGGCATGACGTTTGAGTTGTCAAATGTAAGTTGTCAATGTCAAGTATCAGTCAGTTGGCGTTAGACATGGGTAACACTGTGCTGCGCCGCGCAATTGCGTCGGCACGCTTCACTGCGCAGGGTGAGTCAGCTCACATATTCATAATGTCTTAGGGCACGGCGCAGTACCCACTCACTGAGTGAACTATGAGCGTGGCGTTTCGTGCGTTTCGGAGGTTTCACTGCTCGCTTTGCGCGTCCCTTTTTGTTGCGTCGTGACGCAATTTTGAGTTGACTAAAGGAGCCGACGCACTATACTGCGCCTGATTGCAGAGTTGGCGCGGGGAATTTCGCTGAGTTACCCATGTCTAGTTGGCGTTGATCATTTCATTCGAGCTAGACAAATGAGCTAGAGATGCTCTCGAAACTGCGCCCGCGCCAGGTGTGCGCACTGAGTGATAAGGAAGGTAATGGAGGATAGTGAATACGAACACGTAGATGCCAAATCCGTCTGAATCTCCGGCATATTTATACTTTTATATACATATGTAATTATACTGCAAAAATCATCTACAACTTACAAGATAGTACAAAATTGGTAAAATTTTATTTTACTGGGATACCTACCTATGAGGATATATAAATTCGCTAAATTGCAACGGCGTTTGACCGATCACCATGAAAATTGGTACGTACGTATCTATATGTATTTTTCACGGAGAAGGATTTTATGCTATCCGCTTTGTTTTAAATCGCTACCGAGCTACTTTGAATATAAATTGGATATTCATATCGTAATTCACAATGGTGGTAAAAGTACAGTGATTGAAAATATATAAGTTTGCTATACTAGTCATTTACGTCTTGCAATAATTAACTGATACAAAACGACGTAATAAATATGCATAAATATATATTATAATATATAACTACTAATACGCCCCGGCTTCGCCCGGGTGCAAAGTAGATGTACTTTACATAATGCCTATGTTACTCGCTGATAATATAGTAGCTTTCTATTGATTATTTTAAGAATTTTGAAAATCTATCCAGTAGTTTTTGAGTTAATTCGTAACAAACAAACAAACAAATCTTTCCTATTTATAATATTAGTGTAGATAGGTAACCGATACAAATGATAAAACTGATATTTAAATTAAAGAGAATTCAAAATAAAGTTAGTAAAATTTCAGTAATGAACTCCAATAAAACCAAACAGGTTCCATTGAAATCATAATTAAACCAATTATTCAAAGCGATAATTATGTCAACTGACTCGATCACTACTCAATTAAAAAATAAAAACATAAAGAGAACACAGGCATTCGATATTGAATCATCATTATTTAATAAATACTAGAGATGCGCCGAGTACTCGTTTATTACTCGGTACTCGGCGAACTCGGCGTTATTTTCAATACTCGTACTCGGCCGAGTAACTCTGTACAATTAACGACTACTCGGTAAATATAAAGTGTTTGAGTTGAACAAGGGGCTTAGTAGTGAAAACAAAATTTCAAGTATAAGTGAGCATTTATTTAATCATAAAAATATAATCAGTTGTTTAATATACTAATCGCAAGTAATCACACAGAAATTCAAGAAATTCTGCCCATTCAGCTAATATAATATTCTACTTCTATTAATGGACACATTTATTCAATAGTAAAAAGACAATAATTAGTATTTGTAATTTAACAAAGGCAAGCTATGGTGCAGGAATACTAAGCTTTCTGCCCGTTCCGGTAACAGTCTATTCCTCTTCTCCTCATAAACATTACCTGCCTCGGAAAATAATCTTTCGCTATACACAGTGCTGGCGGGCGCACTTAGAAACACTCTTGCTAAATATGCCAAGAGTGTATATCGTGTTTTGTGTCTTGCCCACCATTCGAATGGACTCTGGTCTCGTGGTAACAAACTTTCATTGACGTATCGATCAAGTTCTAGAGCGATGGGACTTTTTGGATCTTCACGTTGCGGTGGCTTGGTAGAAGCTAGTTCGTCGTAGCAACTCCAAAAAGCTCCATGAGCGTCTTGTGAAGGTCTTGATATGTTAAGGTTCAATTCATTTTCGTCACTGCTATTGGAACTGTCCAAAGCTTCAGTTCTTCTAATGGATTCTAAAAATAGCATGTTCCTAACCTACTGAACCGAGTAACTCGGCCGAGTACTCGGTTTCATAAACTTAAAACCGAGTTATACTCGGTACTCGGTTACTCGGTAAAACTAGTACTCGGCGCATCTCTAATAAATACCGTAAACGAAACGCCGCATAAATGATTTCACTAATTGCTTGGAAATCACTTGACGTGATTGAAGGAAACACAGCATTCTGCCTTATTTATTCGTTTTAATTACTTTTTGTCTGTCAAATTCAAAGAATTTATAAGCAAGAATTTAGTTATAAAATCTATATAATATATGCTTTTTCTTTTAATTACTTCACATTCTGCCTGTAAATTAGGTGCGAAATTTTTTGGTAGTTTACTGTCCCATTACTGAACAATAGGGAATATGCATGTATTTTTTTTATATTTCAATTTATACATCATTATAACTTAGTAAAAATTAAATGCTATTGATTATTTTTTATATAAGTTAAAACTCGACTTCTAATGTCAAAGGTAGATAAATTTGTCGACCGAGATAGCTTGTCTATCAAAGTTGTCGATGTCGAGATATACCTTATATGTATATCGAGATATCGTATATTATCTTAGTTTGTCTTCACTCGTCCGCGATATTGTATCTCTTGATGGGCATACTAGGCGGGCAGTATTTGTTTATTTAAGTGCTACAATTATCTTATACAGGTTATTGAATTAAATAAGCTTTATAATGAGAGAAATGTTCAAGTTTTCCCGCAAACATTTGAATGTTTATACTTGAATACATATTTTCTTACCACGGCTTTGGGAAATAGAGTTTAACGAACTGGCAATCGCGCAAATTAACTCGCGTTATATAAACATAAAATATATAAAACATATTCAATGTTAGAGCAATATTATTCTATTCCAATTTTAACTGATAAAACCGGCAAATAGATTATTTTAATATTAAGCTATAGTATAGTACTCATGGGTGGGAGAAAAACCGAAATTCCTATCCGATAACGAATCACCATTCATAGGAAAAACCGTGAAGTGCTGAGGTGTATATATCGTTGTGAACCTCACGATTACTGGTATAAAACAATATTAAGTGGTAGGAAGAGTATGGAAGATAATATATACATTAAAATGAGTGTTTAAAACATTTGCATTGTAACTTCAGTAAACAGTTTAAAACCCCACCTCAATCCGATGCATTTAAATACTCTTCTGAAATCCTTTTTAAAGTCGTGAAGCCGTTTCTGGAACTTACTAAGCCACTTTCAACTTCAGCTCGGGTTAAGAAGTTTGCTACAATACTGTCTGTCGCCGTGTCCCAGCTAAATTATGGCTAGATTTAAAATGGCTTTTAAATACACTGAATGGTTAAAGATTGGAAAAGCAGCAATATCTATTTACGAAGTGCGAAAAAATACGACTCTGATGAATTTATTTACAACCCAGTCTAGCTACGGGAGAAAAGTAAGTGTGCGAGTAAGTGAGTATATGAGTGAGTGAACGAGAGTGATTGAGTGAGAGTGAGTAAGAAAAAAGTAGTTATTTATTAATTGTAAAAAAAAAGAAGTGAATCAAACTTAATAAATAAAATAATAATAATGTTTGACATTCAAACCGTGGAATACTTAAACCATAATCAAAACTGAGGATCTCAAAATGTATCAGTCTTTCACTTTCGTATGTTAATATTATTATAGCCGAATTTTCGAACGCTAATCAATCCACTTAAGAACTTCATTAGTATATGACATATCGTATAGTATATCTCAACATATTATGTAGTTTCTATGTTATGTGCAAGTTAACTATGAACTAATATCCAGAGTGAGCTGACACAGCATTATTTCGTCGTGATATTGCTACACTGTTATCCACCAAAACGCGTGTGTTCTCGTAAATTGCGTATTCATGTTACCATACAATTATCACATATACGACAGTAATTCTATTTATTTTCATGAATTAGGAGCTGAACTAATTATGATGAACTTGGAATATAGAAAGCTTCGCCAGGCGAAAGACACAGTACTTTTATTCATTAATTACACATTCCACTTTTCTATATGAGCGAAGCCGCGTTCAAAACTTTGTGGGTATAAGTCTGATATGAAGTAATATACACCTACTAAAATCGATACAATTTTGTTAATAATAAAACCCTTTCTAAAATTGAGTCAACTCTTCATAGGTATTCAGATTATTCTAAATCTTTCCATTTCAAATTTCAATTATTATTTTAATGAATCCAGTATATTAATTGAATATTTGGCTTCGAAATTCAAAAGTATTAAATTTAAATGATACGAAAAAAAACCATATAAATATAAATAAAGAAAGAAGTCTCTAAACTCTGGCGAAACTAATTAAAAACTGCCTCCAAAAGCCAATATCGTTTTCTAATCAAAAAACATAGCAACCCGACATTATAGGATCGGCGGAAGCCAAAAAGTTTCATTAGTGGAAGCGCCCGAGCCTTTGTCGTCTAAAAACAAAGATCAGAAAGCGTGTTCTACTTTTTCTTTCAGATGCTAAAAAAGAGGGCTGGTAAAGAGTTGTTATAGTCATAATGAAGCCGTACAATGCTCGAAAATTGTCTACATTATGCATATTGTGTATAATGCCGGTATAGAAAATGCACTACAGAAAATATTTTAGGAAGTGCATACAATTACGGTTTTCCCCAGACGTTGACTGCGGCTTGAATATTAATGTGAGTGAAAATACTGCCTTCAATTTCTTACTATTGTAAACGAAAAGGGGTTATTTTTACAGGCTCATTGGCGCATTGGCATTTCGATGGATCGCGAGTTCTTTTATAATTTTCTGTTAACACTTTTTCTTAACGTTTAGTGTGGTCATTTCGGACACTAAACGAATAGGCGGGATATTAAAATTCCGAATAGTTAGATACCACCATTCATAGAAGGAAAAACCGTGATGTGTCTTATCTGTTGTTCGTGATGTCTTCCGTGCTCGCCTTACGGCGGCACCGGGAGCCCCGTTCTTCCTGTCTTATCTGTTGTGCAGTTCGGTTTCAGCCTATATAGTTAAATTATTCAAAGAAAACAAATAATAAATAGCCTGGATTTGAATATATATAACAGATTAAATTTCAATTAATCCTTCACAACTTGAATACAAATCTTAACAGTAACAAACTTATGTAATATGCATCGAGGCCATTCATTTCGCCGAATAGTTTAGTGTAAATAGTCATACATAGTCAATGTCTTGGGTCAGGCCACAAACTGGAACCTTTTAGTTGATCAATGTTTAACTAGTTTGAGCTTTAATATAAATAATGAATTTATTTATATTAATCCAACAATTCCAATACTAAATAGCTTGTTTTGGACGTTCTTCAAAAGGGCCAGGTCAAAGGTACTCGTAACCGAAGAGTATGTACATATGAAAGCATTGATGAAAGTAGAAGAAGCGATAGTGGTATGTAAGAATCGGAGCATATGGAATTCCGTAATCTCTGCCTACCCCAAGGGGAAAGAGGCGTGATGTATGTATGTATGTATGTTGTTTGATGTACTTGATCTGCTAATTCCAAGTTCTAGACTTTAATATATGTATTAGCTATTCCTATAACAATGGCTTAGACAAATCCACTTTCTTTCGTCTATAAGATAGAATTCAGTAAAAATGCTTAAGTAATTATTTATAATAGCTACGTTACTCGTCTCTTTTACAAACCCGAATGAAATTCATCAATGTATATTCTATACTAATATTATAAAGTGGTAAAGTTTGTGAGGTTGTAGGGGGTAATCTCTGGATGTGATGAACCGATTTTAAAAATTCTTTCACCAATAGAAAGTTAAAAATCTGCGAGTAACATATGCATAGGAGTTTTTTGTGTATAGTGCGAAGCCTGGACGTGTTGCTAGTGTAGAAATAAAAGAAGAAAATAGAATACAGTATTGTGTAAAGTGTGGTACGTTTTTTTAATTCTATAACGCAAATTAATACTGTTGTATGGGATCTAGCTGATATGAGAAACAGGAAACAAGTTTTTTTCTGTAACAGTCGTTTGTTTCCCATTTATCTTGTCATTTTTTCACCATAGAGAATGCTAATTGCCGTTGTAATGGACCCATTAACGCGCTTGCCAAACTAACTTGTAGACAAACTTGCAAACGTTGCCAAGTAAAAAAAGTTTGTTGAATTGCCAGCATTTTTTAACTACTTTGTAACTTTAATAGTACTCAGTTATTCGTAGCTTTTAATAATACTGGTATACAAGCAATAAAAAAACCCGAACCGTGAATTGGTACTTAATTCTTTAGTTTTATTACTGAGGGTTTTAGGTAACCTTATACGGTAATCGGCGGGTTCGAACCTGCGACCCATCGAAGTAAAAAGTAGGTTGACAGCGCATCATTGACTGATATTTTGTGGCTGGGGTATCACCCTCCATCAAGTTAACCTCATGCTCGTCTGTCGTTTTCAAAAATAAAAATTACAAATCGTCGACTCAAGAGCCTCAGATGGGTTGTTGGCCTTAAAGTCATAACATTTGACGTCATTGTGAAGTTCTAAAAAGTTAACAGTTTACATAATTCTTTAAAAAGGTTTCTTAAATCAAACTCCTTAAAGTAAACAAGCTTCTCAAACAAAGAAGCTTCGGAGAAATTTTAATTATGTTATGAAGTTATTAAAAGAATTTTGAAGGGCTACATTAAATTTAGAAGTCTGAACGCCTTCATTGTTCGACAGTACTTGTATTGCATTTGTCGAAATTATACAGCCTCTTGACATTTTGTTCCGGTTAACGTTATTTAAATGTGTGATACTCGTTAATAATAGACGCGTTAAAGATTTTATATTCTTTGAAATAAACTATATCTTTGTGAGTCTCATACTAGTACTATAATAGGTGCCAAGATAAATAGTATAGCATACTAAGGTCCAATTCAAATATACGATTTACCAATAAACAGAAAAAAAAGACTAACAAAAACCAAAACTATTTTCGGAAGATGACTCTATCAAAGAAATACGAGTACATGTTTTGCCTCACTGATAAACGAATAAGAATTCCTAATCTCATTCATTTATATAGATTTCTAAAACAAATGACAGTCAAACCTTTAAAAAATGCGTGGAAAGGAATCGCCCTATTAGCCAACTAAAATACCTAGGCTGATAAATTATGGCTAAAGGTTGTTACCCTCTTTCACCGAGGGTGACTCAGAGCCCAACACGTTCCCTATACAAGTCAAGTTAGCGGGTACAAATAAAATGGTATTTGTATTGATTTAGTTTCGTCTCCCTGATCCCTCTGTCGCGCTTCAAAGGGTCGCCATATTGCCCCCTCGAGGCTAAGGTTGGACGATTTCGGAGACATGGAAATTTACACCCTTTCTTATCTTACTGTTTATTTGAATAATTTAAGGCTCTATCCAAATATCTTTATTAACTTAAAATAAAGATCAGTATATTTTTTTCTCTGATTGACATTTAGTTTTCGGTCTGAATAAACCGTTGACTGATATAAATATTATATCTCACGAAGTCCGTTTGGCTATGAATGTTGTCAGGCGTGCACATATACAATTTTTTGAGTGTGATTCATAGCCAAACGGATTTCGTAGAATAGAATATATTCTATAGTAATATACAACAGTTAAACACAAATGCTGAAATTTCTAGTCTTTTTAATTTCTAATGACATCACGTAAAATTACTAATGAAATATGTTTTTTTTATATAATATAGAGTTTACTTCTTTTGCCCTAGTGCGATCTTTATATTATGTAGCTGACGAACGAGCATAGGGATCAATTCACGGTAGATCATACCTCAGACACAGAACATCAGTCAATGATGAACTGTCGACCTATGTATTACTTTCGGAAATCCATAGACAGAGTTTACGCGATACACACTTTACGGCTTTTCCAGGTCGGAAAGTCATGAAAAATGTGTGAATTTCTTCTCAAAAATAGTTTAAATGTCTAACCTATCTCTGTTCTTTAGTTAGTATTTTTACAAATACTATACTCAATACACAAATCAAATTATAATGAATTCAAAACGGAAAATGTGCGATTTACAACTGGAGCTGACACCCTCACAGTCCCGCGCCAACCCTTGCTTGTATAAATCATTTACAGCTTTGATTTCGACAGCAACTAATTGACTCATTACCATAACTACAAATATTTTCTTGAGACAAATTAGATTTATGACCAAACAAATACAAGTGTGTTAATGACCTTATATTAATGTTAACATTCCAATGTAAGGGAAATAAGGATATGAAGGACAGGAATGGATGGGAAGATAGGACACAATACATGCAACTTTCTCCTGGAGCAATCAGTTCTTGTACTGTCACCTCTTTTGATTTCTATACTCGCGGGGTGCGCGCCCTTTGTTTGCTAAGAAAAAAACATATTTTATATTATCGAGATTTTTGTGCACACGTAGTGTTCCTCGTGCGGTAATTCAAATTGGACAATTTGTAAAAAAAAGGATTTTACAAGAGGCGAGCATGATGCTTATATGATTATCCATCCATGATATAATAATCAATGATATTATATGGCTGATAACATTAACGCACACAACAGATGTACATACAATTAGATTTCATATTCAAAATTCAAAATTCAAAATTATTTTATTTCTTCTTAACATTGTACACTAAATTTATACAGGGTTTAGAGTATCCTTTTAAGTGAAAATCACCTGTCACAGGATACTCTGCTCTTCCGTAACAAATATGGTTTTATATATTGTGCATAAAGATACTGTGATATATCTTTATATACATATTTGTGATGCTGTGTTGATTCATAAATAATGAGAATAAAAATCGTGGACAACTCGTTGTCCCTTTTTACCTTGAAATCGCTTAAATACTTTTTTATTAAAGCGACCAAAGCTTTGATGATTATCACCTGACTTGTAGTAACAAGTTAGTAAGTAAAGTTTAGTTTAGTAAAACTTCATAATAGTAAATAGATACGGTATTGCATATTTTAATTTCAATCAAAACCACCGAATATCGACTTGATTAATCCTTCAATACGGTTGCTTTGTTTCACATAGAACTACAACGAAACAATCAATCAACTGATAGAATAAAACAGAAAATAATACGCAATAAAAATCGTGGACCGTACTCAAAAGGGACATTCACATTTATTTGAGACAAAAAGGCTCACAGTTAAAAGTTTATGATCGTCATAAAAGGCCGATCGTCGCCTGTTCGATCGTTCGATCGGTGATACGATCGGCAACAAAGCTTTCTATAATTTACTTTATATCAAACTACAGTTACAATTTCAGTGATTGCAAATATTCTCGATTCATACAATCCACGCTGTTAACGTTTTTTATTTTACTTTTGTATTATACCTGTTTAATTAACATATGTCAGTACATTGCGTTAATCCCCGGACGTCCAGAGTTCGAGTCCCGGATAAAAAAGATAAAAACAGTTTCAGCTGAACTGACTTAATAATAGTAGAATTCTTACAGCTTTACCCTAAATTATAATTGGAATGGATTAGCTACCCTCTAGAACCTGCATGACCTCTACTACTATGGCACTACATCCACATTTAATACGCATGTATTTTATCGTATCTTTATCTTCAAATATAATAGATTTTGAATGTACTTATCCCTTACTTCGACCTACTAGAGCACAAAACTAATTTTGATCAACTTTTTCTTAGTGGATGCTTACGTCATAAAATTATCCTTCTTTCCAAATTTCATACAATCTCTTATAATTTCGTCATGTCAATTAATCAGTCACTAATTAGGTATGTTTTTCCCTTGTAATGATATTTGATTAAATCGTTGAAAAGTTATTTCATACACACAAAGATGTAGAAGAATCTAGTACTGACATATATTTTGCTTTATGGCGTATTACTTTGATGATAATCACTCAATAAAACCAGCGGTCATTCACCTTTTACGGCAACTGAATTTAAGGAACAGACAATAAAGCATTTTCTATCATAATGTAAATTTCTGGAAACTTTTCAGACATTACTAAAGTGCCGTTATTTTATTATAAACAATTACAATTAAATAAAAGATCTAGTTCAAGTACTGAAAATGTAACGAAGCACAAAAATGAAGACGGAAAAATGATTACATCCGTAAGTATGCACAAGTACCATTTCTACAACGAGAATACGCTGAAGAATAAAAGTAACATAAAATATTTCCGCTTGATTTTCCGCCAACATCCGCTGTAAATATAAGCACGTAATCGCGGAAGGAATCCCTCAGTTCTCAAAAACATGACGTCGTAAAACCAAGAGGACAAGAAAAACTGAATATCCTCATACATTATTTTCATGGCCGAAACGCGGGCTTCATATCCCTTGTCTTATGTTGCGTGAAAACTGCTTCACGCCTTCAGAATTTGCGCTTACATGTTTATACCATAATCTAGATTATCTTTATATCACTATTATGTTATTTTATTTATATATATGTTATATACCTACTTTTATTAATAGTGTTGACTTCTATAGTAAACTTATCTTTTCAGATAGGTCGCGGGTACCTTTCCCGCCGTGCCTGCTTATAATTTTCCTAAATCATGCTTTCCATACGTCTAACCATTCGAGCATTTACAGGTGGGAGGAATATATATAATAAGGTTCGAAATCCCTCTGGTGTTGCGAATGTCTATGGACGGTGGTGATCACTTACCATCACGTGAGACACCTGGAATAAAGAAAATTCCGACCCGGTATAGACAAATTTAAGCGGATATTTTGCGTTTCGGTTTCAGTCTGTTTTCCGAAAATGAGTCGATAACGCAACGTAAATTGATTCGTATGGCGGTGGTATATACTATATACCACCCAGTGAGCGTCTATCGAGTGAGTCGATATCTAACATAAAAATATATTATAAAAGTACCATTTTGGAATTCAGAAACTTCAATGATACTTTCTTACCCGCCCTTCAAAACATAATCTCTTGACAGCGGCATAAAGAATTTCTTTGAAACTTCTTGAAACTTAATTAAAAATTCTTTCGTATCTGCGGTCACTCCAACTTACCTGTAACAAAAGAAAAAATCATGAGATAAGAAACCATTAATAAGGGGACAGCGAAAGTTTAATTAACAATTATTAATATTATTAAACAATAAAGACAACTTTTATTTTATTTACCAAAAAACATATTTTTCATTTTATATACGCATTATGATTTTACAAGACTCAACGAAAATTTCATTAACTTTCTTTTTTTAACTAAGTACTTATTCAAGTACACTTAAGGCTTAATAAACAGTTTATTTCTATGGTATATATCTATATTCTATACCAAGATAGTTTCCTTATACTCTTGTTTCATTGTCTCTATCATATATAAAAAATTGACCTCCGTGGCTCTATGGTAAACGCTTAGCGCCGAAGGTCCTGGATTCGAATCCCGGGGAAACATGATAAAAAATGTTTCAGCCGGGTACTGAAGGCTGATTAACTCCTTGGCGGTAAAGACAAATGATCAGTGAAACAGACACAGAAATGGGTCTGCGCCATGCCTCACGAGGGAACTTGAAAATTCACAATTACTTTACCAAAAAATAATCATAAAAATACTCAACAAAACCATCTTATATGAATACGAAATGAAATCAAATCAGGCAAATTATTGATGAATCCTTGACATCAATCACAGCTTTTGATTCGTATAAATTTATTCAGAGGCAATTTTAACAAAACATCGTTGAAGGGAACTCGCTGTGGAATATTCCACCTCGGATAAAACTTCGGGGAACTGCGCCACGCGGATGAAGAAAATGAGTTTATAATACAGGAAAATTGCAGAATCTTGCTTTTCAAACAAGACGTACGGAGAACGCTTTGCATCCTGATACCCAATTATATTTAAGACGAAAATAATGGGCCTTACAATGAAACGATAAATGTAAAACAATTTTTTTTTGTATGGAATCTCCCTGTTGGCCTTATTGGCATGGATAGCTTAATGCGGTCGTGAGTGGCGAGCACTGTGGCTCAGCCTTGAAATTTTGGGGAATTGCTACGACACGCCTAAGGACGTCTCCTGCGAGACACGTACCTCGGGCCTCGGCTTGGGCTGCCGTAGGAGGGGAGTGAGCCTGAAGGGCTGGACGGTAACTCCTGGGTGAGAGGTACGTGGTACAAGGGTACTCGCCTTCGCGTTGATGAGTCTGCGCAGGTGGAGTGCACACCAAAAATCATACCTAGGTATATACTCTACTTATAGTATTAATATCAGATATTTGATCTCCTATTTGAGTAATAATATCAGATTTTTCCCATTTTTAGAATACTCAAATTTTGCTAAATCTACTTTTATTCAAAGAAATAAAAAATAATATCTGCCTTCTGCGTACACAGGATGTTATTCGGTCGCGCGCCGATCTGCCTTACAATAATTATTAACATTTTGACATAAAAAGTACTTATGTTAGTTTAAAATTCTATCAGGGTTCAATCAATACCAAATGCTTCGATCAACAATATACCAAAATTGGTTCGGCGGTTGGTCCTGACAACGTAACTGCCAAACAAAGTTACTTTCCTATTTAGAGGTAAGTATATTTTATAAGTAATAATAAATAAGTAATGCGGAAATAAAACAATTACAAAATTACTATCGATAAAGTTCATTATAATAATGATCTCAGTGCTTACAGTATGCTTACAGTATTCACGCAATCATCTCATGTTTCAACCA
Organism: Anthocharis cardamines; assembly: GCA_905404175.1. Lineage (NCBI taxonomy): Eukaryota > Metazoa > Arthropoda > Insecta > Lepidoptera > Pieridae > Anthocharis > Anthocharis cardamines. The sequence goes on from FR989964.1 coordinate 8,718,464, forward strand.
TTAGCGATGCACGTCATTAGTGTGTTTGCAAGCCTTTATATGCTAGTCTACGCTTTCAGTGTTGTAAAACTCTAATTTTGATTTCCTACTACACGTTTAAGTTTTACTAATTTATATATTTCAATAAAATACATTACACCGGATTAAAATGGATCAGATTTATATTTCAAATCAAACAGCTGTCAACTTTCAATCTACCCTTGACCACGGTTGCTGGAAAACATCCGAAACGCCGTGATAAATAATATAAAGAATAAATTGAGTTTTAATCCGGTATAAAGTATTTTATATAACATGTAATATGCGCGTACTGTAAACTTCGATAAATAATAAAGTTCGTACAAACTTTAATTGATCCTATAATGGCTGATGTTGTAAATCAAAAATTAATAATGATATTGTCTTGTCATTAGCGATCAATATGGAGACAGAAATAAAAATAAAATTATTTGAAAATTATTATTTTATTTTATTTTTTAAACGGTACTTTTAACGAATTTGCGTGTCAATAAATAATTTAAAAATAAAGAAAATTTCAAAACAAGTCATACTCATAAATATCTTGACAGAAATAAAATACATACGTATACTCGTATAAGCTCCTCCATTGACGCTATTCGCGCTAATTAATGACACAATCTTATCATTCGGCTTTTTAAATAGCAAAAGCAAATTAGGTTGTAAATTTGGCTGGTAAAATCTCTCAAGAAGATTCTCCAAGTTAAAAATGGAACCATTCCCAAGAGCACAGACCTCCTTGTTTCAAAAGTTACGACCGTATAAACATAAACCACGACTTTTAACTTAATGTTCTGTATTAAGGCTACTTTACTCTTTATCTTTTAATGTTGCTCAAAAATTTACCTTAATGCAACATCTTAGGAAACATTATTGAACGTCGAAAAGATTTATCGGCGTGATCGATTACAAATTGTTTCATTACAAACCTAATTACGGTGGCTCCTGAAGATCTTTATGCTGGCCCATAAGAAACACTTTGTCAATAGAATATCAACTTAAATGCTAGTACATACGGTTGATTTTACGTTAATTTGCGGTTAATCAAAGGTACTCAGGTTGAATATTATAAATCTTTGTAAGGGAAAATGCCATTTTACTAGACCGGATAAGAGGCATTCTGTCAACTAATTATGAACAATGACTTGGTCTTATTTTCAGACAGGACTTAAAAATATATTTAATTAAGACTCGGGAACACAAGATAAAAAAGTACTTGCATGTTAAACTCTTAAAAAAAAAAAAAAAATATTAAAAAAAAAAAAAAAAAAAAAATGATCAATGAATTTCATGATTCTAGGTCATCGGGAAGTACTCTATAGGTTTTGATTCCCTTGCGAGTGTAAAATATGCGGCATAAACGGAGCATAAAAGGCCATATCTTTTGATTGCGTCGACTTAGAAGTTTGATTTCACTGCTGTAAGGGATTGCAGACCTGAGTATTTGACAGAAATTTCAACTTGATTTCACAATTGAACGCGTTCCTGAGAAAAAGGGTCTTGTCAGAAAAACAGACGGACAACGAAGTAGTCCTTTAAGGGTTCCGTTTTTGGTACAGAGTACTGAACCCTAAAAAAATATCATTTGCGCTTTAGCCTTTATGTATATATTGTCCATCATTGACCACTCTGTGTGAAAGAAAAAATGAGACTAGCCACTCGCCCCGGCTATACACGGGTGCAATGTAGATGTACAAAACATAGCCTATGTTACTCGCTGATGATGAGGCATTCTATTAGTGAAATAATTTTTAAAATCTATCCAGGAGTTTTTGAGTTTATTCATAACATACAAAAATACAAATCTTTCGTCTTTATATGTAATACTAGCAGCGCGCCCCGGCTTCACAAGGGTGCAAAGTAGATGTACTATACATACAAATAGCCTATGTTACTCGCTGATAATGAAGCTTTCTATTGGTGAAATAATTTTTAAAATTGACAATTATTTTTCTGATTCAAATTTATTTTCTATTCCCTAATATATAGCCACTATATTAAACTATTAATAATAACGTTAATCTAATAAACAGTACATTACAATGCGACGCATATTTTTACCTTACCTTCCACTTCACACAAAATAGAAAATAGAAAAAATACAATAAAACATTGTAGTATGTTCTAAAGTAATCGTGTTTAGCTTCGTAATTTTCACCTAAAAACCTGCGAGTCCGCCTTTTCGATTCTTCGAGACTCAACAATGACATTACCAGCAGGTGAACTTTTTTCAAAGTTAAAATATATGTTAAAGACCTTTGGAATAGAATTACATATTTATTCAATTTATATAAAAGCCCGAGTCGCGGTTTGATTTTCAATGAGGCCTCTTTTCATGCATTTATCATTTTGAAAGGAAAGTTACTCATAATTGGATTCCTGTTGCGGAGTCTACGTTCTTCTTTAGACTTTTTGGCTTTTACCTTTAATATATGGTGATTCTATACTTATCAATGACTACTAAACAAGAGTGTCTTCTATTAGAATTTAGCTAATTATGTTTATAGGAAATAGATCTTTGCTGACTCTATTTGCGGAATGTAACGATTAGCCCTAGAAACTCTTTTTCTATTGTGGAAAGGGAGTTTCATATTATTCGTTGAGCTAAAATATTCTCCGAGTGTCCTGTGGTTATGAGAGAACGCGAGTTTTTAAATACTCTACCAGTCTAGGATAAGCATCAAGAGATATCTCGCGGACGAGTGTAGACTGTAGACAAACTAAGATATTAGATATCTCGACATCGACAACTTTGATAGACAATATATATCGATCGTCAAATATCTTTTGACATTAGAAGTCGATTTTAAGTGACCCGGAAGACATAAAGAGATAATCGATTAAAACACGATAAAACGGACGACAAAATTTTGTCGTAGTCATGCTATGGGGATTATTTGTAAGTTTTGTGACATCTGCCAGCCACTGTAGCGCTTGTACTAACTACGCGAAACCATGAAGACTCAATGACATCCAATTTGTGACAAAAACCTGTTAAAACCTAAACATTGTTTTCAAGTTATAGTAGCAAACAGACGATATCTAAATAGCCCCTAAGTATCTCCATGACAGTAATTAAATGTTATTTACCTGATTATTTTGGTCATATACTTAAAATAACGTTGAAGGTTTAACAAAAGTAATTCACGTTAGGGGTCGAATAGGAATTCTGGAGTTAAGGGTAAATTGCAAAAGTTTCGAGACCTTCGAACGATATCAATTTGTTCTGTTTAAACACGTTGATAAGCTGACGGGGGTTTAAAGCTGTTTATATTTGTTTAATTCTATGCTTACGCAATGCTCAATTACAGAAGCCATTAATATTTAAAGAAATGTTAATAATATAATATAAATGCAAGAAAGTTTTTAAAAAGGTGATGGTGAGCTTGGAGGCAAGTAATTTATTTCCTTCTTTTGATGACCCATGGTGGCTATCCTAAGTACAAGAAAGAGAAATCGTATATGTCGTATACATAATAATTAATAATATGAAAAACCACTCATAAAATGCCTTTAGTATTAAAAGGGGTTTGTTGGCGCATTGGGTGGTCCAACTTGCCTTGCGTTCCCACATATCTATATATTATCAAATAATCTACAATTTTCTGTAAACATATTTTCCCTATCTAGTCACGTTACCCATATAAATGGAAAAACCGTGAAGTCCAGTTAACAAAATATAGGTCAACAACACGTCGTTGATTTATGTCCTATGGTATATCTATCGTCAAATTAACCTTATAAAAAAAACTACATCTTCTGTTAGAAATTACGTCAGTTTGCAAAATATAAAAATATTGTGTTTTATACAAGTGATATAAATCTATATATGTATATATAAAAATGAATTGCTGTTCGTAGTCTCACTAAAACTCGAGAACGACTGAACGGATTTATCTTATCTTAGTCTTGAAATGTTCGTGGAGGTCTAGGGAAGGTTTAAAAGGCGAGAAAAGTCGAATAATTTCCGGGAAAACCCTAAAAATAGCCGTTTTCTATTTCCCATACAAAGTCAATTTAATTATATAATTTCGAAGCCAAAATTCCAACGTCTGCGGGGTCCACTAGTAATTTATTAAATATTAAATAAGTAATGAATAACCAATCGTCTTATTACTGACTGAATATTTTGAAAGCTTTCTCGTTGACACCAAAGCAACAGTGAATAAAGAATGCAAAGCAATATACTTTATTATCCATTCTATTTCAATAGAGCTCATTTCCTATCTACAGTTTCGTTTTCAAGTCTTTGTTTATCTTATCAATGGAACAGAAATTCATGAAATCAAATAACTAATTATAGTCTAGCAAAGCAACCCTTTTTTTTACAATTAACGTTATTTTAACATTTAGTTAATTAAGCTACAAAAACGAGTAACAAAATGTGTTAATAGAACAAAATAACAAAATTCACCCAATTAAATCAAGAGTAGAACTAACAAGCTTTTCCTTTCAACGTCTATTCATTGAAAGCTGACCTCGTTTTAAACAAACTCCTATCGGTACTTTATTCAAATTGTTACCATTGAAACTCTGCGCCCCCATTTTGTTATCAAATCTTATACATAATATGTATAATTTTTTTTTTCCTGACGATAGACAGTTGTTTGACTACTATCCCACACGATTTGAAAACAAGAGTCAGTATAACAGTCATTATTCAAGTTACTAGTACAAATCGTTCACAATATTTTTTTTAGTTTAGAAGCCAATATTCTGACAGTACAACGTCTGAGGGGTGAGCATTAACAATTATCGAAAAGGTATTCGAATCGTCGATCTGTCAGTTGTATGAGAAATCATTTGAAACTTCATACAAATGACAGCTCGACGATACGAATACTTTTTCGATAGTTGTTCGTGCTCACCCCTCTGGTGGATCCGCTAGTAATACCATAAATAAAAGTCTTATCACGATGATGATTGTGTTAAAGTACAACGTATCGTAGTATTAAATCGTCTCTCTCAGACTAACTTAAAGCAATATTTATTAAGACTAACGGGGTTAAATTACATACTGTGATTCCTCTGTTTAGTTTGGCCCAGTTTCGCTTTCAAGTATTATAGTACTTCGCTCAAAATATGAAGTTAGAACGTTAGTTGGTAGAAACGGTAGGTTGGTAGTGAGGCTCATAGTGCTTAATTTTTTTATAATCGTCTAAGCAATACGTAGATAATTTCTTAATTTTTTAGGTTTAAACTTTACAGCATCATATCATAATGTTTTTTTTTCTATACAAATAATGTGCTTCTGATGGACTTTTTGCTGTTGCCATGTGCTTTTGACACGCGGTATCAATCAATCAAGGGTTCGATCTTCGTCGAGGATAATATTTTATATATTTCTATATAAAAATATTACGTCTGTCTTTGATCAATAAACTGAAATATAATCAAGAAATAAAAATAACTGAATAAAGGAGGAATATCAACATTACATTAAACTAAAAAAAAACGTTTAGAGATGGAAGTACAGACTTTATTTTATGGAATTCTAGTAGCTCGAAGTTTTTTTTATGTTAGATATCGACAGTCGAGCTGAGGTTCACTTGATGGTAGGTTACGTCACGTCAGCCCCAGAACATCGGTCAATGATGAGCTGTCGACCTACTTTTTACTTCGAGAATTCGGCAATCCATAGACTGAAACCGAAACGTGCAATATGCACTTCACAGTTTTTACATCTATGAACGGTGGTTCGTTACCCGACCGGAATTACGATATTTCTCCCACCCGTTCAATACCCGAAGTTACCAGACGTGGAGAAGACATGCTTACAGAAAATTATAAACATGTCGTCCCGATGGAATTCGAACCCACGACCCATCGATACGCACGGCAGGTGTTCTACCGAATGCGCCAACGAGCCCGTCAAAATATGTGTCAGTAAATATACCTATTTATTCTCTGAAATTATTTAATATGTTACATAAATGAGGAAGTCAAAAGCAAGGATGTTAATCGTAATTACAATTCAGTGCTAAATAATTCTTTAACCCTTCATCCATTCATGTATATTGTCAACTCAGCTTTCATACCATTCCAATACTCGAAAAACTTTTTATCAATGTCATTCGGATTTTATTTTTATTTGCATCCAGTTTATAATTGGAAGTGTGAAATCGATATGAATAATTGATTTATTTCGGTGACCAATCTAACCTGGATAAATAAGTAAAATAAATATGAATATACAATGATGATTCGATACACAATCAAACAATATAATCCGATCTTATTACAAAAATTACAAAATTACTTTAGTTTAATTTTAATATTGCTAGGATATATAGGTTTCACAAAGATGACATCGAAATAGACCAGAGAAGAATGTTTGTAAATCTTACGCGTTTACTCTGACTTTTTTAATATTGAATAGTATATTTATAACTTTGATTTTTTTTTATATGTCATGGTTGATGTTTTATTAACAATTATTAATATAATATATATATATTATATCCATATTATTAATACGAACGTACTTACGTTGTATCTACAATGAAGACGTTTGCTTGACATTACCAAACTATTGGAATGAATTATAGAGAAAGATTTAGGTAGAACCTATAATACCTAAAGTAAGGAAATCATAACCCCGAAAAAATGTTAATAAATATATTATTTTTGTTGAAGAAAAAAAGTAGACAATGCCAATCATTAAATTTCGATAATAATAGTTTTTGTGAAGAAGACTCTATTATTAATTCAATATATAAGTAATTATTTATCATAATAGATAACTTGCATTTCATCGACTCCTGCACCTCATTTTTATGTATTTTCGTTATCAGTCATGAGTCTTGAAAACGTCGAAAAAAGTCGTTTATTCACTTCATCAAATATATCTTAAATATTTTTCACCTGAAAATATTCGCAATAAAACACCTAAAAACGCAACACTCGCTCGTATTGAACAAATATCCCGAAAAGTCAACAACACATTTATGTAAATATCTAAATAACGTCAATATTTCCCTCGTTTTCGATAGCAAATACAATCCGTTGCCTAAAATAAATTGGTTTCGGAAAGTTGAACCCTTTTTTGTATCCCATATGATTTATTTTTGATCGTATAAGGAAACTGCCGAGCTGGCTTATGAGATTGTAAAGCTTCAACAATTTATATAAAAATTACTAGTTCGATCTTTTACATTTTTATAGCTTTAAAAGTGCTTAGATAAACTTTCAGATATTTTAGTGAGCCTGAATATTTCTAACTGCTTTAGTACAGTGATAATGTAGCTTTCTATTGGTGAAATTTTTGAAATCTAGTAGCTTTAAAGTTCATTTTGCATGTAATGACATGTTAAATGATTTTTTTAATAGCCTCATAACTTTCACAAAACGCGATAATTTTTGGGACCACTACGTAATTAAATTCTAGTAACATTAGTACTATCAAATTCACATAAAACAAATATCAAATAATTTCAATATTTTTTGTCATTTTAAGATAGCCGAATTTCGAAATTTCGTGAAAATTACCCACATGCAAAAATACAAATCTTTCTTAATAATATTAGTATAGATTTCACTTAGTGAATTTTATATTTGAACCAACGAAATTAAGCTTAGGAATTATTAATCTTATGATTCGCACACTTGCATACAGGAAAAAAGAACATACCTATTTGACGATGTTTAAAAATAGGAACAAGGCTAATGTTCTGATAAACCTCTTTATACTTTATAGTGCTATAAATAAGGTGACTTCCTACGCACAGCCCACGCTATAGTAAGATTACAAGTGCGATACAAAACGATATGCTTGAGTGGGTAGCGATCCAGCCTGATTGGTGGGAGGGGTCTGGATTCATGATCGTACCCTTCATTATGATCACAATATATTTGTGAGTAGAAATTAAATGGAACTCACTGGTATCTCAATAATCATATTCTCATGTGCTTCTATTATAAATGAATTATTTATCTTGCAACCGTGGGATACGGCTACCTACTATTTCCGATGGGATATAAAGATAAATATCATCACTTAATATTACTTCATAGTAGGTAATACCTCATCCACAAAACACCAATCAATGATGCGCTGTCGATCTATGTATTACTTCGAGTCTTTATCGATCAAAGTCACGTCTTTTCCATCTACTAACAATGCATTGTTACCATATAACCCATTATACCCGCCTGTTTAGTATCCGAACTCCGAAGTGACCATACGGAGAAACGATGGGATTCGAACCCGCAACTCATGGGATCGCAAGGCAGGTGCGCTACCCAACGCTTCAACGATCCTGTCAATGTATCTTATTGAAAAAATCTATTTCCGCTTTTTTTGTACCTACCTGTTATTGTAGTAAACTTGTTAATACTCTATAATTATCATTAAAGTACCAACGTAAACTGGTATATATAAATCTTGAATAATTCATAAAAAAGGCTATAACAAAGGTTGAATTACAGCTACTCAGTCACGTCCCACGATTCATTACCGATGTAGAAGACACACTGAATTCATTTATCTTTTAGACGAGATAAGACCAAATTGCCTCCCAACTGAATTAAAACAAAAAAGAAATTGGATGCGGGATATAATTATTTATTATTCTAAATGCTATTCATGAATTCATACAAAAATAAAATTAAACTTTAAATGGATTAAAGTGAGTGGTTATAGAAGGTCTGCCCGTAGCATTGAAATATATTAAAAATATTATCTTTTTAAATGTATAATCACAAAATATGTATCTCGTACTAGCGGATCCGACAAACCTTGTACTGCCTGCTGAATGTTGGCTTCAAAAATAAAAAATAAAATGTAAATTTCAATATCCTATTTTCTCACGTCTTCTATAATTCAATTCAAACCATTTATTCATTTAGGTAACATAATGTACACTTATGAACGCCAATAAAAATAAAAAAATAATAATTTAAATGCTTCTAATTTTACATTTACTGCCAGTTCTCAAATCAAGGCCGTAGAACGGACGAGAAGAACTGGCAATAAACTCTATCTATAATGTAAGACATCAATAATAATTATTATTACAAAAAAGCTATAAGCGTTCGTGACGTGAACTGTCAATTGCGGAAGATGGCGGAGTTCCGAACCTATATATTTTTATATAACGTTTCTGCATATTATTACTCCTCAATAACTATTAAAATACGGGAAAATGTCATTCGAGACATATACGAATAAAACAAATAAGATATCATATAAATCGGTGCAACCGTTCTTGAGTTATAATTGGTGTAAGTGTAACTAACACGATTTTGTTTTATATATAAAAATATATATAATATAGATAAATCGTGTGTAAATGTTTCAAATGTTCATTTAAGTCAACTTTTATCTAGTGATCTCATAAATAACAAATTGATTCAAAACGCTGATCGTAATGTATCTACGACTTCAAAGAAACAATCAAGAAACTCGTAACATCAAATATTAATTGCAGCATACGAATGAGTTCTAAAGATATTTGTCTACGGAAGCTTCAATATAGAGATATTCAAAGTTCAGCGAATATCGATTTGAACTCGTAATATGTACTTGGGTCACGAACTCAAATGCATACTGATCTTTGGTTTGAATATAGATGGACTAATTTTCATGTTATTGAGTAACAATGAGTTAGATAACCATTCTGGGGCTACAGCCCACACACTTCACATATTCTGTTCATGTTATTTAATTCAGATTGGATAGGAAAATACCACAGAACAGGGAAAAATAAGTCTGTTCTGTGGAAAATACATTTTTAAGTAGGTACCAATTCTTTTCACTACTAATCAATCAATTCAAAAGTAATCGGTTATTTTGCATACACTTGATATGAAACTAAATCGATCTTTACTTACACGTATATATGTATATTTGGTATTTCTCTCATTCATCGGTCGTTTTGATAAAATCTTTTATCCGTGAAAACTTATAAATGGCCTTCTGTATAATATACATATATGTATACTATTTAATTATTTTTCTGTGATAAATAAATAAAAAAATAAACAAAGTAGTTTTACTAAGTATTTATAGGTTAGGTTAATTTTAAAATCTTGGGATATGGGTGGGTTTTAAGGAATAAAACGTTACTGAATTAGGCTACTTAGTGGGTGAAACATAATGATATCTGGATACTTAGGTATGGAAAAGTTTATCTTTCCATCTTAGGCCCGTTAATCCCAGTTTTAATACTTGTAATTTTTTCTATAGTAATTTGACGCTTTATCAGTTCTCAAGAATAGATTTCAACTCGAGTAAAGAAAACACAATACTACTATACAAAGAAACCAGGGAAGTTACGGAGCTTCGATTTCGGTTCCGAAAAGTCGGAACTTCCGATTGATTTTGCACTTCCGATTCCGATTTCGGTTCCGATAAATTTGAATCGGAAGCTATAATCGGAGGTCGAAGCACATCGGCGAGGGCCGACAATTAACTTCTGTGGAAAATTTAAGAAAATTAGTTTATTTTTATATATCACACCCAGGAAGGTGTTTACTTTTTTGAACTGATATGAATGAAACTGAAAATAATGTTTGTATTTTTTTTTATTATACATCTCTCTTTTGTGTCTGCCTCCGATTCCGGTTTCGGTTCCGATTCCGGTTCCGATAAACCAAATATAAAAACTCCGATTCCGAATTCGGTTCCGGTAAAACAACTTCCGTTACATCCCTAAAAGAAACGTACTAACTCCATAATTCTTTAATTAATGCCCATAACAATTTTTTTCGTAATCGCGAAATTAATTCAATTCTGTAAAACACTACAATAACAATCTCATTACAGTTTTCACTCAACGGTATAACAAAGGCGAAAACAATTTACCTGACTCCGAATATCTTTTATCACGTACACGTAGAGGCATTTTTATACGTCCAAGGGTTATAAAGATAATTAAGTTTCGGCGCCGGGAAAAATGCGCGCGGCATTCGAGAGAGTTTTAATAAACCCCTACAGCTGAGAGGTGAACTCGAAGCACGGATGAGTGAGAAAAATGTTCTATGAGTTTTATCTATTTAGGTACTAGCGATCCGCCGTGTGCAATACATGTAGATGTACTATACATAAAATATGCTATGCTATGCAGATGCCTATGTTACTAGCTGATTATGTGGCTTTCTATTGGAGAAAGAATTTTACATTTCAAATAATTTTTAATCTTCCTTAACATCATTCTGAATGCGTAAGTGATAATATTATCTTATGAGATCGTTAGTTCTGTATCCGACTGAAACAATTTATTTTAAACTTCCGCGTTTAGAATCCGACATCCACGATAAAAACGCATTACTATCTTCTTTCTTTTAATTTATTAAAAATCATTCATAATTAATTATATCTGGTGACATTAAATCAAACCTCCTTGACTGTACCTATACCAAAACAGTTGCAGTGGCTCAAATTGGATTCTCCCTTTAATACTTCAATTTCTTTCTTTTAAACTTGTGCCTTACCCTTTTCCCTTCTCTTTTCTTAAATTTCCAATAAAAATCACAACTAAGCGATAAGGTCGCCTACTTTTCCATAAAGATTTGTTTTTTAATTTATTTTTGTGGTTTGACAGTATACTGCAATCAAGTATTTAAACATAAACTTTGTTATCTAGGAACAGGTATTTATTTGATTACATCGACTACTTCATTATAGCAAACTTTGATCAGAACCTACTTTGATTTCTTGGAAATCCTATCCTACTTGAATTCTTCGAAAGCTGAGGAGTAAATACGATTGGCGTCTGATTTATCGGTGAAAATAGTTTTCCGGAAGTGCGAACTAGTCAATGAACTCGGCTTTATTAGGATTACTGAACACTTAGAAGCTCAGCTTTGAAAGAAATTCTTTTAACTAAAAGTATACTCGGATGAACCTCGAGTAGTTTGTTAGAATTTTCATTTAAGTAGTTATCTGTATAATTTATTTATATGTATAATATATATCCAGTAGCGGGACCAATAAGCCCAAAATCCCGGCTTGCCGGCTTTAACGTAATAAGTTTTTATATATTACTTATATAATTATGTAATATATAAACTTGCATTTTTCTTACGGTTGCATTAATAAGGCAAGCCGGGCTTTTGGGCTTATAAGGTGGTTCGGCCACCTGGTATATCTAAAAAATGTATATAATATGCTAATTGAACATTTTTTTATAGAGGAAAATATTTGTTTAATATCAAGAGTAATTTCCATAGATGTGTGCATATAATATTTAAATTAATTAATTGCTTTAATTGTCGAGCGAGAATTACATAGACAGCCCACAAATAGTTCATGGTATAGAACCAATTGCAATTCCGTTATCAAGCGATTTATTAATAAATAGCACTTTATTGCAAATAAAAAACTAGAAGCTGAAATGCTAGATTTATTAGCTCCAAACTGGACAGGTCATAGACCATAGATTTATTGCGACAGGCTGGATAGAACTGACAGCTGTCTACTGCGACCATAAACAAAATAGATATGCCTCGTTGAATAGTCGTTTGCGGTCAACGATGATGACATTAAAAGGGCTATCTATTTTTAAAAAGTGTTTTGATGTAGATTCAGTTTAGCTATGGAATTTTCGCTTTTAAGAACGATCAATTTAAAGGTATTCATATTGTCATTTCTATGAAAAATCATTATAAATTGCATTCAAAGTACAAGCATGTTAAAATTAGTATCCTGCATCCAAGAGTCTTTTTGGTTAATTTTAGATGTAGAAAGCAATATCTGAAGCTATGGAAACTACAACGGATACTCTTTGACTAATAGAAAACTACAATATCCTTAAACAAGCTTAATTTATTATTATAACAGCTTTAAGATTCAAATTTGGCCGTGAGTTACTAGTAATATGAGTATGTAAAGTAAAGCAATATGCTTTAAAGCATGAGTTCCAACAACCATAATATTTAATAGCAAAAGTCTAGACTGACTCATAAAATACAAGTTATATAAAATTAATCCCAACATATCACCGCTGTTGTTATATCTAAAATAAGTAGGTATAATATTCATAAATATGTATTATATATAATAAACACGAAAGTATATGCGTTAAATGTTACAAAAGCACAAAGTTAAATTAAAAAGAATACTTCAACTAAAAACAGAATATAAATAAAAAGCATGTGTCAGTGTGAACAGGAAACAGGCACAGAGTATAAACTTGGCGAAATAGGCGTGTAGCGAAAAACATTCGGAAAAATTCGAAAAATGCCTGTTTAAAAAATCGCGTTGAACTGCACTCGCGCTAAATACCTTGTGAAAAATTATACAAACCTTCTTGAATGCAAACATTTTTAACGTGACTTTGGACACTTTAAGGCTTAGTTACAATTTTATGTATTTAAATGAGTGTAATCCGGTGTTTACTCGGAAGTTCCAATGTTTTGTTTTGAAAATATTGCTCTTAAAGCTTTTTATTCGAAATGTATCTTTTTACATATTTATCTTTTCATTTAAGAGCTTATTTTAAAAGGTATCTCGGTGAAAATATATCTAACAAAACTTTATACATATTGCGGCAACACTTGATAATCTAAATATTTTTTATCGTAGTTTCTGTTGAGTTTTAAAGATGGTCTTAAGCTGTTTTTTTTAGGTTAAAAACATTTTAAAGTGACATACGTGGAGTGTTTGTAGTAAAAGCTCAAATGATGTACGTGTAATTTGCTCATCTAGCAAATTAAAAAAAATGTTATTTAAGGAGTTTATTTTTAATATTGGACTATTTTTATCAGTACTTCGGTTTTTATTTCGATTGTCTTGTTTTATTATGATGCAAAAAATTATGTTTATTTATCAGTCCTTCACGGAAAAACGGAGGAACAGATCATCAGGAGTCTTTGAAAAAAATACTTATTTGTAAGCCTGAATCAAATTAAAGAAGACACTCAAATTATAGACATAAACTGCGGGCAGAAGCTATTGCGCTATGACTCCAGGGTCGGAGTGTTCGTTCACACGGATACATAGCAGCGCTGCGGTGGCAGGGAAAAGAACTATTCTTACCCCAGAGAAACCGTGCTAAGCGCGCCCATAAGCCCTGCGCTTCCATGTAAATCTATTATCATGAAAGATAAATTGTCACGAATTATTTTATTCAGGCCATACCACAAGCCTTCACGACCATTTTTCATTCCACTGTTTATATTTAACAAGCTGAAAAGGCTTCGGTTCAAAGTAACGAAGTCACACTTTGCGTCAAAGATAAACTCTGCAAGGAAAGTGTCCTTGAGATAAGTCGCGGATCGTGGCATAATTTATAAGTGACAAGCTACTAATAATAATTTCAGTGACACGTTCAAAATACCCTCACTGAATTATTTATGAGAAACATTTTATTTTGTCACTCCTAAGTCAGTTAATGATACTTTTACTATAGCAGAAGAGCCTTTAATTTATAGGACTATCAGGAAATATAGAAATTATTGATGAGAGGAAGAGCTTTTCCAAGGGGTTGTTTTGGAAGGTAAGCAAAAAGCTTTATTGGCCGCGATGTTTAGTTTAAGAGAATTTTTAAATAAGCTGAAGCATTCGAAGGCTTCTTTTAGAAAGCCGCATTGCACCACAACCCACTGGTGGCCCAGGCCACTGACTACTTCCCATCCGACAATCCCCGCTGGAGGAGACCGCGTAACGTCTTAAACGACCCCGACGACGACCTACCTAAGGCCGTATACAAGCTCCAAGTCACTCGCGACAACGACACACCATACACCCGTCACCAACCTCGCCGGCCTTTGCCTCTACCTCTCACCCGGGTGAGAATCCCTGATCCTCAAGCGTCCTTTCAATCTGCGGCGGTCCACGCCAAGGTCATTGCTCCCGTGAAGCGCTCACAAGTATCAAAAATAAGGAGCGAACCCAAAAATACTAAATTAAAATGAATAACTTTCTAAACCAGAATACGTCCGCTAATATTACGAATTGATTCCCTTAACTCTTTCTTTCATATCACTAACAAATTGGAATTAATTAAGAAATGCGCCACCGCGTCTTCCCCTGTTGCCGTCTCGCAGCATCTTCTTAATGAACATAATCTTAATCAGGTTGGCCTCTTCGCTTGTAAATATTTAATAAAAGCTAAAAGTGCCGCTTTAATAGCTTAATTGTTGAAATAATTATATTCTTAGTTTGTTTTCTCGTTAAAATTTTCAGTGGAATAAATTTTTGCGTCGTTATGAAGGCTTTTGTTGATGTAAATTGGGAAAGCGTAGTGCCGGCCAGAAGAGTTATTACGCGCCAGTTTATTGCGATTATTTGCTGCTGTTTTAAATGAAAAATTAAGCGTTATGTGTACTTGAAGCGCTCATTGTAATCAGACTGAATTGTCTGATAATGATGACTTAATTTAAATTTAAATACGTACCGATAGTCTGCTTCAGTAAGTTGTTAAAAAAATCTCTATCTATCCACAACGTCTTATATGACAGATAGCGCCTTAATAAGAACCACAAATATTTTAATTGTGTTTAGTTTAATATTTCTGCTTTCATTATTTACTTGTGTGTGATTTTAGGAACATCTACCTACCTAATTGTCCAATTTTAACGTAAGTCTTATATGACTATCAGAGAAAATTTGCTAAATTATTATCAGAGCATATACATAAGTAGTCTATAATTCAATACTATTTCATTTATGTAAGAGGTCGACAGCCGAGTATGAGGTTGACTTGATGGTAGGTGATACCCCAGCCACCGAACATCAGTCAGTGATGCGCTGTCAACTGCGCTGTACTTTTACTTCGAGCATTCGGAAATCCATAGACTGAAACGGAAACCTATGAAAGGTGGTTGGCTACCCGGTTGGAATTTTGATATTCCTCCCATCCGATTAATGCCCGATTGAACAGACGTAGGTGTTCTACCAAAAGCGCCAACGAGCGCCCGTCAAATATTTTTATTTAATAAGATACTTTACTTTCAACACAGTTCATAATCAATTTTTGTATATTTATAACCTCATATTATTTCTATTTTATATTTATTTATTTAAATAAAACAGACAGGAGTAAACACATAATATACTATACTTATATGTATTAGAGTATTCTTAATTCAAAATTGTTCCCTCTACGTCTCACTATATAAAAGCCCTCACTCAGTGCGAGAAGCATAGACCAATACATGTATACCAGCTCCAGATAGACTTCAATATTTCGCCCTAGTAATTTCATATAGCTTCGCTTTGATACTAAAGTCCCCCGCGTCAAACTAGGTTTCATATATTCCATGTATTCAGTATGCCAGGGTCACTCAAGATACCAAAGTGTTCATTAATGAGAGCTTTGGGCACGACCCGACGTGGGTAAGTGAATTTACTATATAAAACTTTCTCTAGGGCCTTAGTATCTGGGTCAGAAATAATTTAACGCTTAGAGAGACTTCACTATGACGCTTTGCGTGTGCTTTTACGTATGAGAAATTAATGTGTAGCGCGGCTAACGTACACCTAAGCTTTTTCATGTTATTTTTTAGAATGATTCCAAATTTTTGCGATTCAAAATGTTGTTCTTAACTTTTTCATTTATTCTTAACACGAATTTTAATTAAGTTCTATGAAAGTTTTTACTGAAAAGAAGTCATATATAATACTTAATATTTCGCACGGGTGCAATGTAGATGCAATATACAAAACAAAGCCTACTCGCTGATAATGTAACTTTCCATTGGTGAAAGAATTTTTAAAATCGGTCAATTGGTTTTTTAATTAAATCGTAACAAACAAACAAATCTTTCCTCTTTATAATATTAGTATAGATATAGATTTATTATACATAGATTAGGAGATAATATCATGAACAAAATTTTATAATATAAAAAAATGAAATAAGAGTCGCAATGCGATTGTAAATGTATATAATGTGTTGTTAACTCTAAATCATAAACAGTTGAGCTTGAAATATATTAAAACTTGTTCGTATTCTAGCGAAACAAAGTTCGAAGTACAATATTAAACTTTATGAAATTACGATACCCAATGCATAAAATAATACTCAAGAGATATGGTACGGAAGTGTGTGACAACATTTGTGTCATGTAACGTAATCTTTGTGTATTTTCCTTCTTGAAATCTTTTCATAAAATATTATAAATATTTAAGTTTGTGAGGGTATTTATTATTATTTCAGAGAGAGATATTTATTCGTCGTAACACATAACAAATTATTATATTTCACGCAAAACTAGAGAACGGATTTTGATGAAACTTTACAGTAACATTGTTTATACATCAGAATAACATATAGGCTATTATGTATAACGATATTAAGTTTATTGGCCAAAAAAGTGTCAAGTAAGTTGGAAAAAAACAATTGGTGGGATAGGAGAGTATTGCAGTAAGTAAAAAAAGGACCAATAACAGATACCTAGTAATCGAAGTCTGCGCGGTAGAAGCTAGTCTTTTTATAAAAAAATTGTGTGTGTGTACCAGAGTACACAGGTAAGAAGTGAAACTTCTTTTATCATTGTTCTTAATATTACATTAAATTCTTTACGTCACTATACTAAACTTTGATAAAAAAGCAACATGGCGCGTAACCGAAAAACGTGACGATTTTTTTTTACACTGCTACAAAATTTCTCCCATACGTCGATAAAGAAGTTTCACTTCAAAGATGGCGCGTAACGGAAAAATGTGACGCGTAACGAAAAAATGGTACACTAAATTTTTTTCCAACCCCGATAAAGTAGTTCCACTTCAAAAAGTGTTCAATGTTGTCCATTTTCTATTTGCAACCAGTGACCATTTTCGATCGATAAAACATTATAGAGATACGTTTCTTATGGAAGGGGCTATTGTGTTTTCAGTAACTGTTGTAGTGTACCTATGGCTAAATTATCTTATGGCTCAAGTCTGCTCCACAACAGCCAGGGCCCGCCCTAGATGTCATGTGGAACATGGTGTAATGTTCACAGCTCCTTACAAACATTTTGTAAAACAAAAAACTTGGCGATTAAAAAGAGTGGCGGCGAGTTTATTGCCAGTTCTTCTCGTCCGTTCTACGCCCTCGATTTGAGAACTGGCAGTAAATGTAAAATTAGAATATTTCATATGTATTTTTTTATTGACGTTCATAAGAGTACATTGTATAACCTAAATTAATATATGAACTTTGAATTTCGGATGGCAGAACCCATTTACGCCCTTGGTCTTAAAAATATTCCTAATAAATAAATAGTATTTTAAAATGAAAAAAAAATTATATGTTTTAGTGTGTTATTGGTTTAATAGTGTATTGAGAGTGCGAACGTGAAGAGGGTATGAGAGTAGTCGATTTAGTATTTTTTTACGGAATATCCATACAGTTCTACGCAAAATCTAAATGAACATCTAATCTAAAACTTTTAAGTCCCTTTTGAGGTTTTAATGAAAGCAAAACGTCATCGTGACGCTGGGAAGATAAGGGACGATAATGTCGCCATAATTGAATTGCAAAGTGCTGAGTCGGCGCTCTAGAGGTTTCGGCTACTAGAATATTTAGTTTATTAGCTCGTTGAGGAATAAATTATGGTAACTCTGTAAGGTTATGGGACTGATAATAAGACTTGCTTTTATATTTTATGTAATGATATTGATAGGCAAGCGCGAGCTTTTATTGGTGGAGACCTCAGCACATCAATACATTAGTCAACGATGTGCTGTCGTCCTATTTTCTACTTCAAAACTGAACCGCGCACCAGACGTAGTGAACAACATGTTTACAGGAAAATTATAAACATGTCATCATGGCGAGATTCGAATCCGCGACCCATCGGAACGTAAGTTAAGTGTACTGGCCAACGCGGCAAACACCTTTTAAATCAGTTTAGGAGACGAAAATTCAGCATAATTATCAGCAATGACACATCCGATGACATTCCGAGTCTAAATACATTAAAATATGCTTTTTAACATAGAAAATCCATATAAGAATAAAAAATCAAAATAAAACATAATTTAAAATACGAGAGAAAAATCAACAGTGTACTTCGGTCGTGGTTTCATTAAAGCGAACATACAGTTGAAATTAAACAAAACATTTCTGTATAAATGGCAATTTCCAGTAAAATGCTTTATATGTGAAACAAAACGCGAACATTGCGAAACATCTCACCTTGTGAAATACCGCGGAAACCTTGTTATTACGTTGCGATAAACTTGCTCCAATTAAAAAGAAAAGCCGGCAGAAATATAAAATGAAAACAGCTACGTTAATTTATCGTAACTTCTCGCGTAGTGTTTGATCATTAAATAAGTTTTAAAATGAACTTTTACGATAAATAATAGCGACATGAGAGTGCTTGTTTTAATTTTTTTGCAATGTCACGTGTTGGCGTTGAATACGCTGGTACTGAGTTTGAGGATTAAAACATGTTAAGATTTCGGAAAAAATATTATGTAGGTAATCCTTTTCAGATCAGTGACAATAAGAAAAAGCAAAATCTATACAAAGAACTACTATAATAAAAAGTGTAAAAATGACATTTTGGACAAAGGAGTTTTTAATACCACGTAAAGTATTTTTTTTTGTGCCAGCTACATTTGCGAGCGTATGCAGTTTCATCATAATCGGATGAATAGTTTAGGAGTGCATAGTGGACAAACTTTTATTACTATTTTTTTATTTATATAGATCATACTTCATCTTCAGCGCCCACTTTCTTTTTCAAATTTTATAATTCATACTGGTAGCCTGGAAGAGATCGCTGAATTGTAGCGATTAGGCCGTCTTTTGCACTTTGTGACAAGTTCTTTATGTAATTAGGGTTGTATCCTCTTTATTATTCCTTGTAGATTACGTTTAATCACATATGAAAAGTGATATTTTAAATACATATTAATTATCTCATAGCAAGTACTATAAAACAAAAAAATAATTCGATAAACGTATAAATAAAAGCTTACATATACCCCGAAAAATGTTCAAACGTTACAATATTATGTAAATTTCAATCTGACCCGGGATAATTAGTAGCTGTTCCCAAATCTCCATAAAGAAAAAGTACTTCAAACTGAGGTGCCGATCTAATTTTTCTATGAAAATATCAGGGAAGCCTTTGATATTAAATATTCATGAAGAGAGAATAGGAGTGGGAAATAATTCAGTATTCATAGCCCACAAAGGTCGGAACGCGGAAACTATTCATACAATTGTGCGTTCTCATTCTGGAGGAATATTTTTTCTATTAACTTCATATTAAATATTATGGAATACTAGCTGTGGATGACGACGAAGTACGTCTTCGTTTCTGCAATTTGATTTGGTATTTCGTCTTTGGATGATAGTTCAAATGCCTATAGATATATACGATATACGTTGGTATATAACATCTAAGCAACAGGCTCCTCTCGCTCGAATTCTTCGCGAATATAATAAGATGAACGATATTGATTCAGAGCTTGATATATTCGGTAGCGGGCTGGTCAAATTTAAAGAAAGTGTTGTTAAGCACTTAGCAGGTAGAGGTACTCTATCTGCATTAGTCAAATAAGAATTTCCTTTTTTTTTTTCTCTAATTATCAAGTTTAATTTATCATTTGTACTAACATTTTTATTTCTTGTTTTTTTTTTTTTGTGTAGCTTAAGTAGATATAATTTTTTTTTTTATTTTTTTTTTAATTGTTTCCTTTTCAAAAGCAACTAGGGAGTATTTTTTTGTAATTCTTATGTTCACCATAATTGTCATATATTTTAGAACAACAAATTGTAACTTAAATTGTAGAAAATTGTATTATATATGATGTGGTGTACTTTAATAAATAAATAAATAAATAAATAAATAAGCAAGATCAATATTCCGCAATCGTATTTATTCTATTATCGATAAACGCGATATTATTTATCCCGACTTTTCGAATACTTTTCAGTAAGCGTGGTCACAGGCAGACTAAAACGTGACAGTTGTCTGATTTGAATTTTCGCAAAAGTTTCAGAAAATTCCTACGGAGTTGATATTTGCTGTAATTTCTATGGCAATCTTGACTAATAGTGTCCTCTTGTTTTTTAGTATGTTTGACTTGGGGTTTTAGAATTTTTAATATTGGATCCCGGGTGTTGAATAATCTTAAACCAACTTTCCTATTGAAGTTAGGCTTTTTTTAATTTCATTAGGATCGCGTTTCATCCTATCCGTTGAATAGTGAGTATCCAAACTTTAAATATAGCATATTAATATTCACCACGTTTCTATATAATACTCTATCATAACAAAAACCCTTGAATCTCAAGGTACTGCCACTACACTCTTGCGAACAAACCAAACAACGACTATTTTAATATTTACTTTAAAGTATCTACTAAAATATATTGCAACAAACATTCTGTTTAATAGAATACAAAGAGTATTACGGAAAGCTGACCCGTTGTCTGCTCTGTTTGAATTCAGTCTTTTGTCCCCCTTTCTCGTATAAAAGCCTTTTTGAGCTTCGTACTTTAGGAGTTCAACGATAAAATATTAATACCCATTTTTTTCTACCAAACCCTAAATGTCAGATTTATCATTTTAGGTTAGGGGTAGGTTTAAGGGATATCGCTTAAGTAATCCTACTTAGGTGGTTGTTAAGGTGACTTTTGTGAAAATGGGTATAAGGCTCGTGTTTTATGTTAAAGAAATTGTTTTATATAAATATATCTCCGAGTCACCTAGTGGACTTTGTGGGAGATATATTTTTGTATCTGTTTCACTGACAATTTTTCTTTATCGACAAGTAAGTGATCAATTTTCTGGGAAATTACAAATAATTGCAACATTTTGCATTTAGCATGTAATTTCATCCCACACATTTAGCAGCAACATATAACATCATCTACCTACCTAGTCTCATGCGCATCTGTCGATTGCGATCTTTAGTATAAAAAAGTCACCGATCTATAAAAAAGTCACCATATTAAATCGCGAGTTACCCGTTAACCCCAGCTAAAAACAAAATGTGTAACAATAAATTTGGGGATGTCCCTACATTCAATTTATTGCTACATCTCTTCTCCTATTGGAGGTTGGAGTGCATTATGGGAAATTCACCCTGGACACTGCAGGAACAGAGACATTGTCACCTGTAACCTCTGACACTGCCTCTGTAGTTAGGGAGAACTTAATCCATTTACCGCCGTGTTCCTGTGTGTCATGAATTTTAAAATTTAATGTCCTGTTATTTCTAAATTTAATTTCAATAGAGAGAGCTCTGTCTTTCATAGAGAGACAGAGCATTTAATCTGAGGTCTCCGAAGTACAATTCATCAATTAAGCTTGTCAAAGTTTATGCAATGTTACTATAAAGCTGTGTACACAATCGCTACGTGTTGGTTTGGGCTAGGCTGTTTGTTATGCAAATTGATCTATTTCCTCTATTTACCAACAGTCTGTTGCTCTCTATTACATACACATTGTTGTATATCAAGAAAGGACATAATATTTGTTCTACTCTGTGGTACTCACTTGTACTACGCATTTATCGTTCTATCAGACTATCTGTCAAATTATTTATTTTCTAAACACACGTTCGATATATTTTGAAGTAACCAAACATTTTCATAGTAAATTACAAACTTGTACCTAGCGCATTGATAGTAATTTACCTCCTTTAAAATTGCGATTTTATTAATTGAAACCTACATCAATTGAACAAATTTTTCAGTTATTTTCACGGTAACAGGAGGTGTTCATGGAAACGTTTATTACAATTTAAAGATACTGACTGTTCTCGATTAAAAAAATATGTACCTAATCAATAATCATCTATTGGTATTATATAATACGATATCTTCAAATACCACATGAATCGGTAATAATAATTGTACAAAATACGTTTGTTAACGTTAAAAACATTTACTTACATAAGTAGAATCCCAAACTCAAGGAGCAAACAAAACGACCCCCATAACTCACTCAATTAAAGATCCGTAACGAGCGCTTGATTTATACCCCAACACGACCTATTTTATCCCAAAAACACGTGATACCTTTATGTTAAATATCGACAGAGGAAAATTAGACGTACTTGGTGGTAAGTGCTGAGATATTTCTTATCTTGTTTATTTGAATATCCATAAACTACAACAGAAACGCGAAATATGAACTTCACGGTTTTCCCATCCATGAACGGTGCTTCGTTACCAGGTATGTTGCTATAATCTTCTATAGTCTGTTTAATACCCAAATTGGTCAAATTAAGGGAAAACATTAAAAACATGCCACGGCGGGCTTCGAACGCGCAACCCATCAATCAACCCACCAACCCGTGTACAATCCAACGCGCCATAAAGCCTGGGTTGAATGTCAATAGATCTAATTACAATAAGCTATTTTGATATTTTACAGGGCGATGTTATCGCTTAGCGATAAAGCCCTTTAATAAATGAATTAAAAATATATTATATATTTTTATATTTCTCTTACTTCATAATAAATTTATCAAAAACGAAGTGTGTTTCGTGAGATATATAGGTACACTTATTATCATATTTTATGTTGAGATTAAAATTATTATTATTATTTTTTTTATCGAAATAACTTCTTACATCTTCATTAGCTGTTGTCTTTACATAGTATTAAAAATTATCATCATCTTTAGATATTTTCCTTCTCTCTTTATTGATACTCAACTTTTATTGATATACTAGCGACCCGCCCCGGCTTCGCACGGGTCAAGATTTTTTAACAAAAAAAGCCGGGGTTGTATGTATTTTTTAATGCCACATTATAAAAAAATAAAAACAAAAAAAATCGTCCAAAAATTAAAAAAAAAATTTTAGAGGTGGATTACCCTTAACATTTAGGGGGATGAAAAATAGATGTTGTCCGATTCTCAGACCTACCCAATATGCACACAAAATTTCATGAGAATCGGTCAAGCCGTTTCGGAGGAGTATGGCAACGAAAACTGTGACACGAGAATTTTATATATTAGATGTAGCTTATTCCTTCTGGTTCTTTAACCTTTACTGTATTTGGGCACTGTAGGTCTGTGTACTATAATATATAAAATAAGATTTTATAAATAACGTTTGGTAAAATGACAGCTTGTGCAAAAATAAAATAAATAACCTTTTAAATATCTAGATAATTTCTGCAAACCGGCTTGAACTAGACAGGTCGTTAGGCGAGCGATCGGCACGTGATTTATATCCGGATCGAATCAGTCAAGTAATATCCGTCCTGATTTACCCGGGTAGCGATCATGTGAGCGTATATAGGAAATTACTCTCATATATTTCAGTTACAACAATAATCCGCTTTATATTTTTGACATCGATAACTTGATTTAATTGGGATTTGATTAGATAATTGTTTTTTTTAGTCAATATGACTTGCTTTATACGATTATTTTAATAGATCTTCACAATACCTATTTATTATATTTTTATAACACGTTCTTATTCTTCTTCCTGCCCTGTTCCCTTTTTTTCTGGGTCGGCGCAGTATCTTCTCTTTTTCCATCCTCTTCTTTTATTTACATATCATCAGTCACACCTCTCAAACACATAACATTCTTCACACAGTCAATCCATGTTTTTTTCGCCTCCCTCTTCCCTTATACCCATCCACTTTTATATTCAAAACTTTTTTAGATAAATTTTTTTTTCATCTCTCCTCATAACATGCCAAGCTAAACGATTACCTTTTATTTTTATAGCACGTTATTACTCCATAATAATTTTAATAGAAATATATTTATTTAATATTGCTAGTCAGTTATATATAATTTTGTAAGTTCTTTTAGTGTTAAATTACTCATTTGGAAAAGTATGAATACCAAATTGGCAAAATTAGATTGCCAAAGATATGTTTTTTTGACAGAAAGATAAAAATATAAACTTCCGTAAACCTAAGTTCAACGAACCCATGCTAGTTACAGAATATAACATAAAACCCTGACTCAGAAAAGCACTATACTGATAGACATTAATCAAGAATTTTATTATATTTCAGAAGCTGTTACATCCTTTTTATTGCAGACTCACTGCAGATGGAAATAATGGTTGAGATTTTAATAAATCTGGAAATAATTTCAAACTGCATAAGTGCATAGCGTTCTGCCACGACTTGATTTATGATATTCCCGTTTTGCCCAGCAGTATTACTCGCATATTTAACCCATTACCGAAAGGGGCCATTCATTATTATAGCATTCCGTGTCTGTGGTTTAATTTTATTAAAATAATTAAATTTTTTTTTTAAAAACTCATTTGAAAAAATAAATTTATATCGTTTATATCCATATATTTTGTGTGTTACTAGTATCATCTTATAATAACCTAAAATTTATTGTAATGATTTCTAAACTTTGCATATTATGACAATATCAGATTGCAGGCTTTGAGAAAGAATAAGGTTTTGTTCTTACTCAAAGAATTTCTCTTTCTCTCTTTTTATATTAACTATAGCTCATATATTATAAGGTTTTAATAGTAGTGTACGTAACAGCATTTACTTCAGACGGACCATTTTTTGTGACATCTATGGCAGAGCCTCTCACTACAGTAGAGGCTTCTTCAGTCACAGAAAGCATTGCAAAAACAAGTTTTATGACCTTCATTTGGAGATACTGCTTTAAAAATAACTAGAGGACCTAGCACGAACAACTTCAATGTCAATCTGTCATTTGCATGAAACTTCAACTAATTTGACATATGCTTACAACTGACAGATTGACCACTGTCTACTGATACGAATAATTTCTCGTAATTCATCGTTGCCTGAGGCTCTGATACAAACTAAAATACCGAAGAGAGATTGTACGTAAAAATACCACTGAATAAATAATTACTTCGATGATGACGTGTGCTTAGACTTTGTTTTGCACAGTCACGCCCACGTTTTACGACAAGCATAAAACATCCATCTCGGAAATGACACTGCTATGAGATTCATATTATATCCTACGAACACATTCGGTAGCCGGATATACCATACATTGCTAAAACCATAATGAAAGCTTTATATTTAATATACCTAATCATGGTACCTCTTCAATGTGATTCAAATATACGTGACTAAAACTATCTTTGATGTAGCTGATTATCTCTACTATATAAAAATAAGTCGGGTTTTCCTTCCTGACGCTATAACTCCAGAACGCACGAACCGATTTCCACGGTTTTGCATTCGTTGGAAAGGTCTCGGGCTCCGTGAGGTTTATAGCAAAGAAAATCCAGGAAAAAAAATCAACAGAAAAGCGGGAAAATCTTTTTTCTTTAAGAATAATTATATAATTTCGAAGCCAAAATTGTGGCAAAACAACGTCTGCGGGGTCCACTAGTTATTTATAAATTAAATGTAATTTCAAAAATCATCTTATAAATGTATGTTTTGTAAAATGATTTTGTGCAACTATGCAAATTGAAATTGAAATATACTATTGGTATGTATTGGCTTATAATCAATAAATAACAAAACAAGCCATCCATTTTACGTGAGTATGAACCGATCCACCTAGAAGAATTTAATTAAATGCTGACTTCAAATACTTGGCTAAAAATATCCTATTTAAAATATTATTTAAATCCACTTAATTAAAAATATGTACATATTTTTGCAAAGACTTCTACGTATCCAGTAATTTAATTACGTGCATCTTATTTTAATTGAAATTCCTGCATTGATATTCCTTTGAGGCCGTCCGGTTGGTTCTAAATAGTTAGAGGTAATATTTTGCACAGGTTGGTATAATTACATTAATATATCTGAATGAATTTCTTTTAAAAATACTAGTGTGTACTCCTGTAAAAATATCAATCATTTATTACTTACAAAATTGTCTCCTTAGTTTTTTTCACACACGAAAAGTACAAGATACAATAAAATTCTATCGGCCTTTAAATAAAATACTGTATACCGGATTAAAACGCGATTTATTATTTAAATTATTTATCCCGACGTTTTAATCCGGTATACAGTATTTTATTTAAATGTGTGATACTCGCGTTAATAAAAGACAATATTCTATCGGCCTTATTCATAAACGTAACATAAGCTTGATATAGTTAAAATATGTTTTGTTTCTTTCGCTCTGTAGTTTTTGTATATTCAATAGAGCGAGACAAATCATATTTTAACTATATCAAGCTTATAATAAGTACGTTTATGAATAAGGCCGTATGTATATATAATATTTTTTTAAAGAGAATTGATGACACCATAGTACGCAACAATGTTACCCCCCATTCTTGAATATTAATGCTAGCCATTTTTCCAACAAACATCTTACTTATCTAAGTAATGTCGCCCGCGGGATCAAGCAACGCTAACAATGTAGGTTTCACGCAAATTAAATGACTTTGTCTCTTCGTTAGCTAAATACTCGGCTTTGATTACTTTTTGTACAAACGAATGAGGTTAGTGTGTACTTTCGTCTACAGAATATTTGGCTTTCATCTTATGACGCCATCTTGAATTGCGGGAATGTCACATTAGTCTAATTAACAATTTTACTTGTTTGCTTATGACTTCAACTATAACATAAAATTTGGCTTAGCTCCCTGTTACATGTAAGCATATAATATCATTCTTATTTATTAAAAAATATGTTATTTACCGTACCTAAAATTGAAAAAGCGTATTATTGTGATGTGCATATATTATGGGCTTCATTTTAAGTTTAGCTTACAAGCAAGCTGTTTGAATGAAGATAACTATTCTAGTGGACATCCGATTTTGATGAATGATTGATATTGTTTTTTTTTTGTTGCCCTAGAGTCAATCTATGTATGTGTCATGAAGTGATAATCTGTATCTTCAGAGATAAGCGACTAGCATGAACAAACAGACAAACAAAAACGTTCAACATGATTTTCTTTCTATACCGTTCCCCTTTATTCGATATTTCCCTCTCTATTTCTGGTAAAAAGTTTCAATGTAAAGAAATGGTTTACTGTTTTATTACAATATGTATAGATGTGTGTGTTTTATGTGCAAACTCAACATATCAATATAAAAAAGCTCAACATATCAAGTTACGTATTTTAATTCAATGTGCATTCATCAAAGGCATTCAATCCGATATAATTGACATGTAAACAATACAAATGAGTTTTCCATTTGATTGAACACTCATATTTATAATTTAGTTCGAACGAGATATGCATATTGCATATATATAACGTATAACTATATTATAATAGTCTATTGTTGAAAATAACGAGCTCGTTGGCACGTTCGGTAGAACACCTGCCGTTCGCATCGATGGGTCGTGGGTTCGAATCCCACCGGGACGACATGTTAATTTTTCTGTAAGCATGTCTTCTCCACGTCTGGTAACTTCGGGCATTGAACGGGTGGAAGGAATATCGAAATTCCGACCGGGTAACGAACAACCGTAATCCGCTGTAACATGAATTTAAAAAAAAATCCCTGGCCCGGATCGCATCAATCCTTCCAATATCCCCTTTAAATTATAAACAGAGTTCAAAAAAGCAGAAGGACCTTTATGCTGTATAATGTACCATATACAACGGAGAGAATGAGGAGAATAGGAAGGCCTAAAATATGGTTTGCTTGTTAAAAGATTGCTGAAAGAAATTACGTATCGCGCAAATAAAAGAGGACAGGGGAAGATAATTTAATAAAAAAATAAAAATATATATGAATCTAAAATATAACAAAATTGAAGCTTGAATTCTAATTTTCTCTGACAATTTCCCTCGGGCTAGGATTTGTTCAATACAGCATCTGGTAATCTAGATTGCCGCTCTCCCAACCGGAAGTGAGCTTGAGATTTCTATTTACTCACTAGAGTCATACAGTAGCAGTTCGCCTTCCAGAGAAAATTACGGGTTTATGCCGTTTTTTGAAAGTCCTACGCTATATTGACCGTATTAAGTTTATTTTTTAAATACAGTTTTTTCTATCGTAGAAGTTTAATGTATGAGATTTCGAAGATTCGGTGGTTCAGTCAAATACAAAAGAAAATTCAAATAAACTATAAAGTGATACAGCTTAATCAAGCTAAGTCTAACAATTGCAATCCCAGATGTATCAAATTCTCTCTAAAACCACGTTTTTTGGTTAGATTTTAGCATTGTACTTAAATTAAAAAAATGAATGAAATTGATATCTCCAGTGGTGGCAAACTATTTCCAAATACAGAAAGATTTTGCCACATACTCGTATATGAATTGTCAAACTAGGCCAACACAGTAATTCTGTTAAAACTTTGTGTTCTACATATGAGGGTATGTATCTGGAGGGTTGCCAGGACAACCGGTGTTCAAACGTTAGCTGAGCTCGCCTCGCAAATTTTATTTGCGACAAAGCAACCAAATCTAACTGCAAAAAGTCCTACCGGAGGAAAGACTCAAATTGTGGCACAATAATGTAATGCAATAGTAGATGGAAAGTATAAAGTAGAAGGGCATTTATTATTTAGAACAGAAAGGTAAATACAGTTTGTGCTTACAAATGTATTGCCTATAATATTTTGCGTGGCAACACCCGTCAAAAATTAATTATTATTCCTTATTTAAAATGTTACGGAGTTATTTTAATTCTCAGAACTGAAAGCGAACAATGACACAATAAAATCTAATTTTATATTTCACCACAAAACAGAACTCATAAATCCTGAAAGAGACATAAAAATTACATTTAACGCGGCGAGACGATTCTGAATACCATTTTTCTCTACTTATTGACTACGTTTCCGACTAGCGGAAATGAGTTTCCCCCCTCTGCTGGGGGAGGAAAGCAGGACAAGCAAACCAACCTTATTATTAGACCGTCGAAAACTCCATTTAAACCTTTTCTAAGTCGACCATTACTATAACAATAATTTTACATTAATAATACATCACATAACGAGATTGGATTGCTATTTTTGTGATATTTCGGTTTTTATTTTTGTGTAAAGTAATTTATATGATGATTCTATTTAATAACTAGCGACCCACCCCGGTTTCGCATGAAAATATAAACGAAGAGAAAAAGTATTTTCGATAAAAGCTCTCAGTCGGTTTCTTCCGACATCTTGAATAATTATTATCATCATATTTTAACAAATTAACACAAAACAATTTTAAACTATGCATATAAAGCTTGCTTTTGACCAACCACTCTATCTATTGATGAAAATCGCATTAAAATCCGTTGCGTAGAGATAGAGAGTAGAGATAACAGATCTAAGCATACATATGGCGGAAAGTGACTTTGTACTATATAGAGAAATGTAATGAGAAATGAAAATTATACTATGTAGAGAAATCCCTTCAATAAACATAAAGCATTAAAAAGAATTAAAAAATATCATATGACTCATATCACACTTTAATTTATGCCTTTGTTTGTGCATAAATGGCGCCTTCTTTTTGGACTTAGCAAAATTAAAAGTGTACCTTGGATTGGTGCCAGTCGCATTCGATCCAAAGCCAAATCGAGATAGAATTGCCTTTTGCGACTTATTGGAGAGAGCAAACAACTAGCCTTTATAAACGATATTTGAGGTCAAACCCATTATTCACAGGCGAAGACTAAGCCCATGATATATTGCGTTCTATCACGAGAGCATACACTT
Source organism: Anthocharis cardamines (assembly GCA_905404175.1). Classification (NCBI taxonomy): domain Eukaryota; kingdom Metazoa; phylum Arthropoda; class Insecta; order Lepidoptera; family Pieridae; genus Anthocharis; species Anthocharis cardamines. Next base: position 8,748,939 of record FR989964.1, read on the forward strand.
GAAAACTTTAGTAAAATGCCAGTAAACCTTAGACTATACTTGAATGGACAATCAAGGTGGCAGGTACCAGGCGCTCAGAATGTAGAAGGAGATATGGCGATGAGGAGACACAAAACGCTAGTACGCCTTGAACCCTTGAGTCGCGTGTCGTTGAGGGCCGGCAGTGATTAGAGCACGCTAACAAAGCGCAAAGGGCCCTTAACCCACATGCTCCGTTCCACAGGAGCGCCAGCAACACTCCTAGATACTTCTGCAATCCGGGTGTACAACGTTCGGTGGCTAAAATAGGTGATCGTGAACTATGTAGTGCATAGGTATAGGTATGATACGCACTTGCATATTAAGTATTTTATATAGAGGGCATTGCAGAAACCATATGTAAATTGCGATAATTTTTAACACTAAACCTACCAGACCGCGCAAATGATTACTTTGCATGCAATGCATGAATTTTTCTATAATATATAGCTATATATGTTCAAGAAAAATGAAAACCTAGAATTAAACCATTTTTATTAAAGTCTTGAAGACGGTCATTTGAACGCTCGGTAGGTTTAGTGTTAAAAAATATATAGAAAGGAGGAATTGTGTATCATTTTCCATTCGGAGAATATTTAAATAGGTAGGTTTAAAATCCACATCTACGTAGAATATACGTGGTTTTGAGGAAAAATGAATAGATTTACAGATCGCTCCAGACGTTCCGGTATATGATGTGGGACCGGTCGTAATATAAACGACGCCACATAAAATTGTAGATGCGGTAAATAAAACAAGAGACAATGTAACAAAAAGCAGCTGTAGATTTTTCAGATAAAGCCGCGAAGCTGGCGCGACAAAATTCAGTTTTATTTCACAAAAGTGTAGTGCTTGTGAGTGCTTTTATGGCATCTGGAAACGACAATAAAATGGCTTTTAATAAAACGGTACTCTGAGTAACCGGTACGGGAATTCAGTTCGCAAATATTCAGCTGAGAGCTAAGAATTTTTGCTTCCATTGATTTCCTTATCTTATACGAAAATCAATATTCCCGGGAATCCAGAAGTTCGTCGGGTCGACAAGCAATAAAGAGGTTATCTTCGCTCGTTTACGCCAAAACGGAAGTGTGATATGCGTCGTGTTCAGCAGTAAAGCGGCGCGGGCTTGGAGGGGACATTACGCCAAATGTCTCCGTAATTACACGCTAACTTGGAAGGTGCGAGCGACTTTGTGCTCGTAATTTGTTACTAAACTTAATATTCCCTTGACAAGATAAATTTATTAAGGAGCACTGACAAGCGTTTCGTAACGAAGTACGGGAGTAAACGACTTTTGGAATACTTTATAGCGCTAATATTGATTTTAACGTCCAAAAATTAAAATTGTGCTATGTGTGATTATCTCCCGATACAAGTATCCTATTAGCACCGTTTGTATGTCCATCATCGTCCCTTCTTTTTAAGCAACGGCAATCAAAATCAAGTAATTAAAAGTGTCTCTACTACGTTTTACTGACAAACTAGTTTTTAAGCTTATACCTAAGATTTAAATTAATTGAAAATAATTAAACTATGATATTCTGCCGATCTTTTCAGTTTCAAAAAAAATTATATAATAATAATTTGATTTATTAGAAAACAATATTTTAACAAGATTTATATTTCTTGTAATCGATAAAAGACACCAGTTTGCTTTGATGATAAGTTGATTAATGAATTTTATTAAACATGAGAAAATCTATTGTCTTCTATGCTTTCACGTTTAAACTTCTAAACTGATTTTTGACGAAAAAATAATTGTTTTTTTTTTTTTTCTTTAACTTTTTCAAAACAATAGAATTTATGTGGAGGGCAGTATACAATACATAGTAGTTATATGTTTCAACTAAACAACAGAATCCTGCAAGAATGTCCATTAGAAAATCTTCATGAATCCTATTATTATTAATTATTTTTATTCCCGACTCTATGTAGCGTAATTTCAACTATTATATTCCTTTGAATACGCTCTCTATCTAGGACATTTCTCAGTCCATTAGAGACAGACTCGAATCACTTCGCCAGCAGATTGGTTAGCATCCATCAATAGTGAGTGCTCAGATGGCTGGTAATGCACACATTAAAGTTTAATAATGCCATTATAGGAACGCGACGGTGAATGAACTTAGAGCCCTTCAAAGTACCAAGTCAACTGGGTACTTGCAAGTTTCCCCAGTGGAAATCTTTTTCATCTTATTCAACTTTTGTTAGCGCGAATTTTACTTATTCTCTAGTTATTTGAATACGAGATATAATAAACATAGAAAAAAGGATATAATTTCTTTGAAATAACTACACAAAAGTAAGCATTTTGTAAAATTTTACAAAATTTTTATGAACTGTTTTCAGTACATAGAACATGGACCTAAAAAAAAGAGCGGACAGAACGTCGCGAAGAAATATTTGAAGCACCACAATGGCGGCGGCGAACTATGTGTGAGTGTCTAAATTATTGCCAGATGGAAAAAAATTACCCATTTTTAAGGTGTGGTGACCTCGGAACTTGGATTTTATTATAAATAACTAAAAGGCAACGTAATACTCTAAAATCTAATTGATTTTATATAAATGAGCACTTTTAAAATAAATGATGTATTTTTTGTTTAATCTTTATATTCATTATTGTGTTTGTATTATTTATAAATGAACTACATTCAAGCTCAAGGTAACATGATAATAATTTTTAACTTTTATTTATACTCAATAAAATTTGGTATACCTAAATAATATTTGATCTTCTTATTTAGATATTTGTCTATTTTGACAATTGATGGTTTTTATATCAAGTGTGCCTTTTAATATTGATCTCCTAATAAATACAATTTGATCTATGTTATAATTAAAGTTTAAAAAAAATTCGATCAATTTATAAATATTTTTGGTAAATATTTTTAATGAAAAAATATCTTTATTTATAATATTATAATAAATTTACACGGTGCTAAGTACATTAAGATAAAAATAATTTAACTCCTACGTTTAAGGTAATTTGCAAATTTAAATTACTGACAACACTGTTTGGTTGCGTTTCGCTAAATTGTATTGAAGTATAAACGAGAATTATGGTGAATAAATAACTTCCTTACTTATGAAAGGTGATTCCCTGACTTTCTTTAATGGAACCATTATGGTTTCTACAACTTTTCATCACGTAGAACGGCATCTTTTATTTTTCGTCATATAACATCACGCGCAGGCGGTTGGGAGCGTAATGGCGAGCGATCGGCTTCCTATGGTGTGAATGTGTGCGTGCCGGCGTGTTTGTATTAGCGAGCTGGCTTCCTAGGGGTGCTTCAGTTATTGTAACGAGAGGTGGTGTCCGCTCTTTTTTTTAGGTCCATGACATAGAAGTAATAATTTTTCATGTATGTAATTTATTCTCTCTACAATATTATTTTACAATTCCAATAATGATTTAGACTTTAGATTATGGATTTTGTAATTAGAATTGTGTATTTCATTCAAATAAATAATTTTAATAAACTCGATATATCAAAACTAATATTATATGTAAAGAGGAAAGATTTGTTTGTTTGTTACGATTTAACTCAAAAACTACTATTTTAAAAAATCTCTCATCAAAAAGCAAAATTTTCAGCGAGTAACGTAGGTTATTTTGTGTATAATACTATATACTACATTGCACCCGTACGAAGCCGGGGCGTTTTGCTAATATATTATATAAGCTGAATTCTCGAATCCTCTAGTTGGAATAATAAAAATCTGCCGACAGCGCATCATTAATTGATGACCTGTGACCGAGACATCAATTACTATCAAGTGATTCAGCCTGTCCGTCTATCTGTCAATATCTGACACGAAACTCAAATTAAGAACTACCAAAACCCGGACTTTTAAAATGTCAGGCATTATTGAAGTCCAAACTTTGAAAATCTCTTTAAAAACCTTTACATTTAAAAAATAGTAACTCAACATTCAAAAACTTATCAACGTACCTAAATGTAAATAAAACAGAATAAACGCGAATTTGTGAATGTAATTCAGTACAAAATTTCTAGAGCGAAAAATTAATGCTTTCTATTTAATAAGCTTCAATGATACTTCTCTATTGAAAGACGTTGAAACGGCTTCCCTTCATGAAATGTCATGAAACGTTCCGCAAAATGTCATTACTGGAGCACGATATTGAAATCTGTCGGGTAAAAAATGAACACGGAAAATAACTATAAGTTCCTCGCGATACGAGTTCGAGAATTTTTCTTCTCGTCCATTTTTAGAGGCGAGTGGAATTCACCGCCGTTCTTGTATCGTTTTGTGAAATGTCTTTCTACAATTTTATATCCATGAATATTGTCTTCATTGAATATTATTTCATAAAACTAAGACAATTTATTGAGTTATCAACATTCAACATAATATATGTACATATCTTCTTCTTCCTGCCCTGTTCCCTTTTTTATTTGGGGTCGGCGCAGTATGTTCTCTTTTTCCATTCTCTCCTTACACTCGCTATATCATCAGTCACACCTCTCAACACACATCATTCTTTACACAGTCAATCCATTTCATTTTGGCCTCCCTCTTCCCGTATAGCACTACTCCACAAAAAATAACGTTATTTAAAAAACATCAGCGTTCTCACAGCAAACACGAATAGCGACTTCAATAATAATTATAAATATTGTAACAGTATTTGATAACACTTTATTTAATTTGAATACCAAGACTTTTTACTAATGATGCTCGCACGTATATCTCTTAAAGAATAACATGAAACGTGCTAGAAAATGAAAAATTAATATCGTCGTGACTCACATAAAGAATTATGAGAAAACTGGTGCAGGAACATTGAAAGACATTACTGAATAGCGGTACGTAGCTCAGCGGTTCACTCCGGTGACTCTCTATGGCACTAAATATTGACGAATCGCTCAACTGATTATCCCTCAAGCTTTTGTTCAAGGCTATGATGGAGTTTCGGAGTTATGTTAGATATTGCGTAGATATGTAAGCTTACGTTTGGCTACTGCTACTTGAAATATTCAAAATCTTTTATATTATCTTATAAACTATTTGACAAAATCTATATTGCTTTCTTCAACTTCTAGTTCCTTTCTGTCGGAGGTTGGACAACATCATGGCGATTTTCACTTTAGATACTGCAGGGCGGAATAGGTACGTTGTAATCACCTGGAACCAATTTCTTAGGTTTTTTAGCCAGGAATGTCTCCTTCTTCTGACACTGATTATTGCAGCATATATTGCTTTATTTAGCTTTATTAAAAATACACTTTGACTCGATTAAGATCCATATCTTAAAATACATAATATACTCTATATTTTATTCGCAAAAGGGTGGTGGTTTCAATAATTCTTACGTACGATAAATAAATAAGAGTTCCAGACACTATTGATTTAAACTGTACATTACCAATTAGTTAATCTATTCAAATAAGGATCAAATATATTAAACATAATAGATAAATATATAAGGAATTTGTTAATACAGTACAATGATTAAAATAGGACTCCACAGAAATTCTCAGTACAGTTCCAAGAATCTGTTGAATAATAAAATGGGTAAGATACAAATAGTATTCAACATCAGTTCCAAGTAAATAATAGATACAAATAACTGACCCTAAATATTGAATTATAAATCCGAAAACAGATGATTTGCTGGACCTTTAATTCTCCGTAAATACATAATAACTTCATATCACAAAAAAGAACGTAATCTAAAAGCTTTAAAATGACTATTTTGGGATTCGATTTTCCGGTTCGCTTACGATAGCAATAATTGCTTGTGACAGAGTTGACACATGACCAGACATGTAAAGTGGAATCAGCCCTAGTGTAGTCGGTTATGACATGTGTTTAAGCGATCAAACATGATGATGAGGGTCATTCTATTGAGGATCATTTGTATTACTGGTCCACTGAATAGTCTAAATTATAGCTATGAGTCTAAAAACAGATTAACGCCCTTTTATAGGGGGGAAGAATACACTAAGGCAGCGTATTCTTAGATAGTTAAGCTAACGATTTAAAAAATCCAGTTTTTTAAACCTCCTTATGTGTTGGTAATCGAGAAATAAGAATGAGGCTTATTTAATGGTAGAATATCAGTCTCTATTTTTAAACTTCGAGAATGCAACTTAAGGTGATCCAATAGTATGTGTGGCTGTGTGTGAGTTTCCGATACCTCTTGTGTAGTATGGAGCACACATAAATGTGCCTGTTTCAATGTTTATTTTTATTCAAAGACAAATAGATGATTGAAATTCTGTGCCATAGCCAACCGATTTTTTATTTCCCCAGGATTCAAACCTTGAACCTGCGGTGATAACCGCAATGCGTCAACTCAGCCAATCAAAGGACACCCAAGAAATAGCGAAAAAATCCAGTGACAAAGCATCGATAAGCATTTATGTATTATTTGATAGATCTTTACAGAGCATATATTAATTTTAATTAGAGATAGCTTGTATGTAAAAAAAAACTTATAATTGCGTCATAGATGCGTAAAAGACGGTAGTTTATTTTGTTAAAAAAAGTATTCATCTCTGTTTGTTAAATTATTTTAAGATGTATACTTCAACCAATAACAGGGGAGAAAATGTAATTTTTAAGCTACAAAAATTTATATTAGGGAGCAAAGTAAACAAGAAATAGAACGTGGAAAGTAAATTATTCAACGTCAATTCACCCTTGAACCCTGAAATTCATTTTTATCCAAGAAAATCCCGTGGATTAATTTTGCTTAGAGAGCTTATCGTTGTTTTATATAATACTTTAAAAAAATATAAAATCCATACGGACATTATAAATGCAAAGTTTCTACGTAATCTATACTTCTATATTATATTATTTTATATTATAAAGAGGAAAGATTTGTATTTTTGTATTTTTGAATTTTTGTATGTTATGAAAAAACTGAAAAACTACTGGACCAATTGTGAAAATTCTTTCACCAATATAAAGCTACATTATCAGCGAGTAACATAGGCTATATTTTGTGTATAGTACATCTACATTGCACCCGTGTGAAGCCGGGGTGCGTTGCTAGTCATTTATAATTCTACTGGAAGCATTGTATGAGGTACTGCAATTTAAATAGAAGAAAAAAGGATAATAAATAGAACTTGTAATCAAATTTTCGAAAATGGAACGTTCGTTCTAATATTGTGACATAACGACATTTTAAAAGTATTTGTGACGACTAAAAACTCCTTCACCGTCCTCTTTGGTGTTTGAAAAATTAGAAAAAGGTTTTTTTTTTAATTTCAAATGTCGAGATAGAATTTTAATTATGTTACGTTTAACCAGCAAAATGAGTGCCAAAGTAGATTTTAAATACGACAATAATAATTTTATGTCCCTATTGATTCTGCACGTATGATATTAGAATTGAATTTGTACGTATGATATTAGTTTTTACAGTAGCTTATTAAGGATAACATAGTATTTTAATAACGCGCGATTTATGTATTATATTAAACTTACTACGTTTCGAGAGCAAACCTGGTCACGGGCAGGCTGAAAAGTGACAGCTGTCTAAATTTAAATTTCACAATAGTTTATCCTTGATTTTTTCTCTATATTATTATCTATATATATATATCTATGGCCATACTAGCTAACAGTGAGCAGATTGTTCTCTTCCTGAAAATCACTCGAAACGTCGGGATATTCAGATTTTTAATCCAGTAATATTTATTTCATTTAAATAGTTTAATAATATCGAGCGCAATGGAGTACATAAAACTATAATAATGTATATGATCTGATTGTTTAGGGACAAATAGAGCAGAATGATTTTGCGCTCCATTGGTCGCTACTGGGGCAATTAGTAGCGAGTGATACGAGTGTGTGGAGTTGTGAGATTAATTAACGCTATAGAATGTGTTTTAATTGGACTTATTAATTGACGAATGTGAAAGCTCATATTGATGAGCTTAGAACACAGCAGTCTTATAACTAAACCCTTTATAAAATTGTTTTATCATTACTAAAAGGGAAATGATTCATTTAGGAACTACAATGTTTGTAAAGGAAATTGATATGTTTCATATATCGAATTTAAAACTGAACTTAACTTAAACTACACTATCATATTAAAAGCTTAAAGTTTAGACTTGAATGTACAAGTTTAGTTGTTTGTATATATTTTACGAAAGCAATACTTATAATATTTGAATTAAGTAGCCGTTATTGTCCTCAAAATCTGTTTAAATTTATATGTTTTAATTTTTTGGTAGACAAAAGGAAGAATATCTTTAAAATATTTACGAGTATATATTTCGATTTAGGTAGGTATTTATTACAATTGCGAATTGAATTAACAGGCTCGTTAGCGTTTTCGGTAGAATGCAGTGCTCATCGATGGGTCGTGGGTTCGAATCCCACCGGGACGACATGTTTATAATTTTCTGTATATACGTCTTCCCTACGTCTGGTCACTTCAAGCATTGAACGGGTGGGAGGAATATCGAAATTCCAACTATGTAACGAACCACCGTTCATAGTTTCATACATGGAAAAACCTTGAAGTTCATATTGCGCGTTTCGGTTTCAGTCTATGATCTCCGATTGCTCGAAGTAAAATGTAGGTCGACAGCACATCACTGACTAATGTTCTGTGGCTGAGGTATCATTTTAGAGTAATTTGAAGTTGATTTTTTTTAATTTATAGTAAAAATGTGACTTACAAAAATAAATACATTACTTTGAACTTATTGGACAAGCAATATACAAAAAATAGCTTGTTACTCGCTTATAATGTAGCTTTCTATTGGTGAAAGAATTTTTCAAATCGGTCGAGTAGTTTTTGAGTTAAATCGTAACAAACAAAAAATCTATTCTCTTTAGTATAGATATGTGGAAAAGATAAAATAAACCGCAAGTATAGCTGTTAGAGACGTCACATAGAATGAGACTATCGTCTGTAAAAGGCATGTTTTTATCAACATTGCAATAGCACCGTGAGAAAACGTTTCAAATACTGTAGTACTACGACTGTTCACAAACGAGTAGTAAAGAACTGAGTTTTTATAGTTACCGTACGTATTTTATGTGGTTGGTCTAGGATATTTAATTAATATTAGTTTGAGTTAATAGAAAACGATTGAATTAATGGGACATGTAACAAATATATCTCATTTTCCATGTCAAAAAAGTATTATTTATTATACTTAAAATATTGGCAGACAGATCACTTGTTGGTGATACCTCAGTTATAGAACCTCATATTGACCATAATTACTGACTTACTTATTTTTACAATTAGTTTTCAGTATAGTATCGACTGAAATCAAAATGCGAAATCAAACAAAAATGCATTTATAAAATGCGAACATAATTTTGAAATTTATCTCAGCCTAATAATGATCAGAAGAAAAGAAAAACACGATTATAGAAAATTATGATTTTGAACTCGTGACCTATTATTTACAATTCTAGTTAGATACACCATCTGTCACGCCATCAAGCCCGTCATATTTTTCAGTTCTACTCTTTTCAATATTTCCATTCCTTCGTAATTTTTCTTTTGTTTTTTACAATTGAATGAACAATTATGTAAAAGTGACTATTTGAAACACTTCATATTTATTGTGATGCATATTTTGAAGTCTGCTTTGCACTTATTATTTTGTTTTACCTTGTCCGATCGTTTTTTTTTATTTTGTTTCCCGTGGACTCGAACCCGTGACATCCGGTGCAAAACGTTACACGCATACCACTGAGCCACGGTGGCTTTATCTATAACATCAAGCTCAACAACGACTTTATTTAGTAGGTATATCAAGCTCAACTACATAAATTCGCTATTATATAATTTAGTTCAACTAATGAAGATTTCATATTAGTTAGCTTTTAATAAGTAAGCACATGTGAGGTAGAAACGTGACAAAATCCACCAATCAGTAAATTGGAACATTGTATACAAACTAAACTAACAAAGCTAACTTGTGGTACTTCTCACACAGTAACGTAACGAGTTACATAGCATTACTTTAATTTGGTGGTAGGTATACAGTTTAAATTAGATTCGATTTTTGTACATACATTTTGTTATGTTTAAAAAATTCGAAGAAGTGACATTTCTGAAAAGGCCAAATCTATACTTCTATATCTATACTAATACTAATATACTAATACTAATAATATTATAAAGAGGAAAGATTTGTATTTTTGAATTTTTGTATGTTCTGAATAAACTCAAAAACTACTGGACTGATTTTGAAAATTCTTTCACCAATAGAAAGCTACATTATCAGCGAGTAGCATAGGCCATGTTTTGTGTATAGTATATATACATTGCACCCGTGTGAAGCCGGGGCGCGTTGCTAGTAAGAGATAAAAGAAAATCTGTCATTATCTAAAGTTACACTGAAATTAGTGTTGAGCTTCTATTTTAAAAATATAGAATCAGTGCGTAACACTAAAAAGATAATTAGAGTATATGGGAATTTCATAAAATTTTGAGTTAAAATCTTACTCTCACTTAAAAATGATACTCAGATACACCGACGGAACCGAAATCTCTATCAATTAGTTATAAATTGGAATTGCTAATAAATCGATAAGTTGATATGATTCGTGAATATTTCTGCCATATTTATCGTAGAATTTTGAATATCGAACTCCTTAATTGTCATAAGTCTTAACCCCCTTATCGATCAATTCGCCAATGTACTAATTGTATCTATGGATGTTGAAAAAAGCGTTGGATTCGTACCGACATTTGCCGTTCCGTGGGAAACTAATCGATACTAGCAGGTCTCGTGACTCAGAAGGACAAGGACATGTGTATAAAAACCTTCACCGTTTCACTTGAAGGACTTCTTTTTGTACTTACCTCGTATCAATAAAGAAAGGGAGTCGATTTCTTGTATATGTAATGTTTACGGGGATAAGTAAAATAATTTTTGCGCAATTGCACAGTAAAATCAGTATTGTACCTAGTTATATTTTTACGTCATTGTAAAGTCGCAATCCATATAGATAATTATAAATACGAAATAAACCTTTTCTATCTGTCAATTTTTCTCGGCCAATCCAATTTTGATAAAATTTGATGTAGAGCTCAGACACTAAGTTCCTAGCATCAGGAAGGAATGTACCATTTTTTACTCTTTATGTCACGAAATCATTAGTAATTGTTCTATCGCATGAGATCTGTGACAAAATTTTATTATAGATGTACTAAAAATATATATAAAAATATCCTATGTTACTCGCCTTTCCTCTTTATATTATTAGTTTAGATTAAAACATTAAATATTTATTTAAATTCAACTCCATATGAAATATAATTAAAATCTGTTCAGCATTAGCCATAAAAAACCAACAAAAATCTGAAATTCAATCCAATTTGAAATCTAAATACATGCGCGAGAACCCGGCCTTTAAAAACCAATTATATTTTTTAAACCAATTAATTTCGAACTCATTGTTAATTTCGAATTCGTCAATCTTTGGTATATAAAAGCGTGCTTTGGATCATGTTCCCGGCAAGAAGTTAACATAAGCTTACTATATACTAAGATACTCGTCTGATGAACAAGCTACCCTCCATTTTAATAAATGGAATAAAACCAAACAATATTAACAATAAACTTAAGTCTTATCTATTAACTAATTTAAATAATTATTTTAAGGATGCACCTATCTAGTTACGATTATTTTAAAATAATTTTATAATATTTAACTATATTGTAATAACTAAAACTCAATCTGTTTACGTGAAGATTCTCAATACCGTTGCACGGTAAACCTTAGTGGTTTTTTATATAGGGGGCAAACGGGCAGACGGCTCACGTGATGGTAAGTGATCACCGCCACCCATAGACATCCACAACACCAGAAGGCTTGCAGGTGCGTTGCCGGCCTTTAAGAAAGATGTAGGCTCGCTTCTTGAAGGTTTCCAAGTCGTATCGGTTCGGAAAAACCGCCGGCGAAAGCTGATTCCACAGAGTGGTTGTGCAGGGCAAGAAGTGTCTCAGGAATCGCGCAGTTGGAATAATAATGGATAAATTAATAATGTGAATGTATTTTTTTCTTTAATCAATAAATATATTAAAAAAAAAAAAAAATATATTAGAATTATATTATTCTAAGATTTCTAGCTGCACTTGTAAGTTGTACTAGTTGACTAGAGATTTTAATTTCGCGCTTGCTTTGGCGATCTTCCAACTTGTGCAAATAGGCTTTTGCATAAAGAGAGGCTGATTCATATTTTGTAAGATAGTTTTCTAGAATAAAGGGGCTTTAGATGATGATTAAATCATGCTCGTGCTAGGGTATATCAGCGGTTTCGCTCGTATGATTTTTTTTTCCGGAATAAAAAGTAATACATAACATTACTCTCTTATCACTTAACTGTTTTTGAATAAGTTTTTTTATAAACAATCATTAATAGTCCATTACTTCCCAAAATTTGTTACTTATTAGCGACACTATATTGTCTTTTATTAACGCGAGTATCACACATTTAAATAAAATACGGTATACCGGATTAAAACGCGATTTATTATGTATATTGTTTAAATTATTTATCCCGACTTTTCGGATGCTTTTCAGCTTTTCATCCGAAACATCGGGATAAATAATTTTAACAATATAAATAATAAATCGCGTTTTAATTCGGTATACAGTATTTTATTTAAATATTAGCGACACTATCAAATGGTTTAAGAATGCAGTGTACTGTTTTTTTCAAAGTCAATAGGTTCGATACCTGGCTAGATATATTGATTTTTCAAAAATCCGATGATGCAGTTCTAGTTGACATCACAATCAGGCCTGAGACTCCCTTGAGTACTTTGCGCTAGTCCTCTTAGTTTCGGATTAGGGCAAGCACGCTTGCTTGAAAAATTCACCTGTATTATTTGAAAACCTTACTTTATATTTTTACATATCTTCTACGTCTTTCTTTGCTTAACAGCCCTCATTAACGATTTACGACATCCACATTCTTCAGACTTGAAGTTTTAATATTCTTAGCAGACAGTTAGGAAACAAAAGCGTCCAAGAAGCCATTGTAAAAAAGCTATTGTGCAGAAAACTACGACATCAGCGAAACGTAGCGTGTAGAAAACTTAAAATAGTATTCCCGCATCTCAACTTCTTACTCTATATATCTTGTATGTATCCCGTATCTTGGAGAACAGAGCGTACTTGCCAAACAAAAGACTACATGCAACTTCCCTGAGGGTAGTTGGATAATACTTGAAGCTGTAAAACCAGCGTTTCCGTATTGAATTTTTCGAAAGACTCAGAAGCTGTACGTTATAGTATATATGTATGTACAATGTACATGTTGTTGGTGTAATCATAGATTATATTTAAAGTAGTTCAACTTTATTTAACCACAAAATAATCTTTGTATTTATATGATTAAAAATATTTCAATGGCTAAAAAGGGTTAAGCGACATTTTGGCAAAACAGATTTATTTTCTTATTTTTATGGTGATTTGGTCAAGTTTCATGAATCTACGACAAACTTCTTGTCGCTCATATATTTATATCATTTTTTTTTTCGTTTATATTTTAACTTAATGGTGGTTATCTCTTTGTGGCTTTTGTCCATGGAATGTTAATGTAATTTTTGTACTTATTTGTTACCCTAACTTTACATTGTAATTTATATTTAAACAAATTTTACCTAATATATTATGTATCATTTATTCTATTAATTTGTATCAAAATCGCTGTTTTGTTTCCTAAATCCATTAACTGCCAATTGATATATGCACAAAGGTTGTGTAACAGTGTAATTATATTCAAAGTATATCTTTCAAATTCAAATGTCAATGTCAAATTATGTCAGCTTTATGCTGCTAGCAAGGACAAAAATAATAAAGTCCTTGGCTGCTAGATAGCGGAAGTGCTACCATGTCACTATTATAAACTCGTACTTAACAGTTCAGGATTTCCCAAAAAACACATTTTTTTGTTTAGTGTCAGTTTCGATTTCAACCTGTTTTTAACAGCCCGCCTAAATTAACATTTCTTTTAAACATTACCTACCAATTTAACATATTGATTATTATAGGTATATCTTCAATTTTGTTTATAAGAATATCAAGTGTGAAAATAATTAAACAAGAAATATATATCTATATATATCTACATATATTATGTGCAGGTGCAGAAACTCAACCACGTATTATAAATCACTCAAATTACACGATAACCCTCGCATTTTCGCCAACACACGTGAGTAATATCCGTAATAGGACCCGCGAGTGTTCTTAACTAAATTGAGCGGCATGATGCATCAAATCGTAGCTACACGGCGAAACTGGGGTAAAATTTAGTGAAAGCTTTGATATGGCTTATTATTTATACGTTGCCAAATGGCAAGAAGAAAGGAATTGTTTCATACAATTTCAAATATTTTTTTGCGTTTTGGTCCACATTTCTACTGATAAATAATTAAGCTTATCAGTGGATTCAAAATAGCGCTATAAGATTGTTACTATAAATTGATTGTCTGTTTTAAAACAATTTTTTTTTAAATTGACCAATATCCGGTTTCTTTATTCATCAAAAAAATGTCAAAAAGATTATCTAATACTTATCATAAAGAAAAAAGATTAGTTTGTTTGTTACTAATTAGGTTTCAAAAACAACTCGACCGATTTTAATAAACTAAACTATTAAACCAATAGAAATCTACATTATCAGCGAGTTACAGGTTATTTCACCCGTGTGAAGCCGGGGCGGATCGCTAGTTTTTAATAAAATACATTTCGCAACAATTGATTTTTCATCCTCACCGTAATTAAGTATAGTTTCACAATCTTATTTTGCTATAAAATAATTAAGTTTCCGTTAAAATCATAAAAGTTTTTATTTCGCTATACATGTGTTTACTGGTATTTTATCTTAGTAAGGAAAATTCTAATTAAATTGCAACAAAAATATCTAGCTTATTTCATCTCATTTTACAAACATGAAGATAAATATCAGACCATTTTCTCTCGTAGTGCGCAAAATAGCGTTTCTTTTTCTGTATAAGTCTCATAAATCGTGAACATTTTTTTCTTATAATTTCCTTCTGCCTCGCGAAAGTTTTCACGAAAATTGAAAATATTATTCTTCTTAGAATAGGCCAATTTCATTTCTTTGACTACAAATTGTTAATGGATGATAAAACATACTCGAAACATTAAGAACTCAAATTACTTACCTACTTTGAAATTCATAATTATTGTTCGGAATTTTTATGTCAAGTTTCTTTCTGCATCAAGTGTTTTATTGGCTTTGACTGCCTTTAACTTTTGTCTATGTAATAAGTTTAAGATGACAATTATGATACTTTCATTCTAAATATTTTCATTCGTTTTCTGTTAGAAAAACGTTCCCCTTTGCATTATTTTAGATAACAACGAACGTCGTCGCCGGTGGTCGGCCTCCGTGGCTCAACGGCGTAATGCGTTTAGCACCGGAGGTCCGAATTCGAATCTCGGGGAAATAATATTTTTTTAATGTTAGATATCGACAGATGAGCATGATACCTCACTTGATGGTTGGTGATACCTCAGCCACAGAACATCAGTCAATGATGCGCTGTCGACCTACATTTTACTTCGACCATTCGGAAACCCATAGACTGAAACCGAAACGCGCAATGTGCACTTCACGGTTTTTCTATCTAGGAATGGTGGTTGCCAATGCCCGAAGTGACCATACGTGGGGAAAACATGCTTACGGAAAATTATAAACATGTCGTGATGGGATTCGAAACCACGACCCATTGATGCGCACGGCAGGTGTTCTACGGAACGCGCCATCAAAGATAAAAAAAATGTTTCGATCGGATAGGGCACAGAAGGCCAATCCCCTAAATGCCTGTAAAAAGAAATGATCAGTTAAACAGACACAGAAGTGGGTCTGCCCCAATAGGGACACGGAAATTCACTTTCTATCGATGATGCGCTGTCAACCTATTTTTTATTATTTTGAAATATCGTAGTTTGCACGTAAAACCACTTATTACTTCTAAGAAAGGTTGGATGGAGCTTCAATATTCATAGCAGCTCATGATATTTATAATAAATGCGAAAGTCTGTTAGATTGTCACTGCTAAAACACTGAAATTACATTGATAAAATTTTGTATAGATATAATTTGTTGGCATAGAACAGTATACGTGAGCCAACTCTAGTAA
Organism: Anthocharis cardamines; assembly: GCA_905404175.1. Lineage (NCBI taxonomy): Eukaryota > Metazoa > Arthropoda > Insecta > Lepidoptera > Pieridae > Anthocharis > Anthocharis cardamines. Next base: position 8,765,099 of record FR989964.1, read on the forward strand.
TTCAATTGAATAAAGCCTACTTATTTTCAAAATATCCTATTTTAACGATTTATTTAATATTTATAACACAAAATAGCAATAATATGAAGGTTAAACCTTTTATTCATGTTATTCGAAGGTATAGCTGAATACTGAATACACAATTATCGATAATTCTCGTGAATACGACTCAACACAGTCCAATGAACGTCAGTGGGTGTACACTCGAGCGAATATTCGGTGTTCATAATTGCATAACACTCCATTATAGACGGAGATATTTGTTTTCGATGTATAACAATGATTTATCGATTGGGTTAAATAAATAATTTCCCATTTGGATTGGATGAAGCAGACACAATTCTATGTCCGTTTCTTTAAAGGTAAGTAGATGAAGGTTTCTGTGCGCTGAAAGACTGAAACATTTTCTTGGTTTTCGAACCCAGGACTCAGGAATTCATGTAGGCGAACATTTTATTTTATTTTACTAATACTATAGAGAAAAAAAAATTGTTTGTTACGACTTAACTCAAAAACTACTAGACCGATTTTTAAAAAATCTTTCACCAATAGAAAGCTACATTATCAGCGAGTAACATTTGTTTGTGTATAGTACATCTACATTGCACCCGTGCGAAACGGGGCGGATCCCTAGGATAATAATATAATAGGCGCATCATTGTCTTACATAAACTGGTCATTGCGATTCAGCAAAGCTCTACTAGGATATCGAAGTAACTTTTGTGCCACCTTTATGGTAACTAAAAATTTTGATTATATAATAAAATCTAAGAATTCTGTGATAGTTTGTAATCTTAAAGTAAGATTAACTAAACTAAAGAAAATTTAGATTTGTACAAAAACAAATGTAGACACGTGACTTATTTGTGAGAGTGTTAAATTGAATAAAAATCATCTTACCAAAGTTATTCTAAGAGCAGACGCCAAATTAAAACACGCCGCGGGTCAAATCCTACAACCATAATTTATTACCACCAATCTATTAGTTCAAAGTATCCTTAAGGCCTTTCAGTATGTGCTAACTGGTTTTTATGCAGTTTTCTGGGGGTAACTACTTCTTGTTTAAATATATATCAATTAAAAAAATTGATAAAATTTCTACATTATCATGGTAGATTCTTTATTTTTAAACAGTAAAGTTGTATTACTTTACAAGGAAATCACAAAAAAGAAATAATTAATGAAAGTTTATATCTCCTTGTGAGTGTAATCATCGGGTCTAAGTTGGACAAAAAACATACTTAAATAATATAAAATTTTGCCTGTAGGCGTAATTTGACGCAACCCACAAAATTACTTATTCATTCCCTGCTTAAATCACGCAACCCTCGTCTACTATCGATAATCTACATCACGACAGCGTAATGTACTTCGTACATGGCAATAAATAAACATATTCTAGAAGAATCCATACTTTAACCATTATTCTTAATTTGAATTTATATCATCATTTCCGTCAAAATACAGATTATGCGTTGCCAACTGCGTCCATCGAGATTCAGTGGGCGTGACTTGTACAGATAAAGTATGAAATTATTGGCTTGGAGATCTACTATTTCTCAACTTGAAACTAAGAGCATAATATATTATGATATTATCTTTAGTTTTAGTTATTGTTTCAAGTTACGCTAAGTGTCCTATCAAATAAAGATAAATAAAATATTCATTTTTTCAAACTCAACTCAATTCAAACACTTATTCCGAATATAAAGTTAAAAAGACACTTAGGAGAATAAATATATAAAACATGCGCAAAAAGGATATAAGACATATCCGCTATTTTTTTTATTGACGAAATGCCCTCTTTTTAATATGAATGCGAAAAATATTAAACATGAATGATATTCTCGTAGAAGACTGAAAAGTCTAGGCAACAAATTCGTTTAAATTTCAACAGAAATAATTCCATTGCTCTCACTTAATCTCCAGCGTTACCTTAAATTGGATTCCCTTTATTGAGAAACAGGATTATGTTCTGAATGTTGGCTGAAAATCGGATTTTCCTTCCATTTAGTTTTGATAAACGTTGAATGAAAGGCGACAATGCACTTATCTCTGAGGCTGCTCATCTCGAAGCGTTAAAAATATTGCTCTTAAAAGAATTGTATTTTCTTTTGTTATTTCTTTATTGAGCTGTTTTTATGGCTTATATTTTATAAAGCAGCACGTGTAGAATCTAAGCACTATATTACAATCAATATAAGCTGAAGTTGACCATTGGACATTGTTTTTATCTTGTGTTATATTTTTCATTTATTACTTAATTGATACCCAGGTTTCCAATATTAATAACTAAACTATCTCAATGCTTGAAAAATAGGCATCTTATATTATTCTATTCCATGTAAGTAGATTGTTAATTCGGCAGAGTTCTAAAAAATTCAAAATATATATTTTTCTACATATAGGCGTGGACTATTATTAATTATCATTCTTTAATGTATTTATACAATATGTATTTACATATAGACTATTATCATAGTTCAATTTATTTATACAATATGTTTCTACATAAAGTAAAATTTCGTAAACGCATCCATTTTATAACGTATCTGGTTTGTGTAGGGGAGAGAGGGGCTAGTTGTAACATTTTTTCTTTCTTTCGATGTAGTGACTAAACTATTGAGTATTTTCATTTAAAAGTGCTTTTAAATGAGTAATCATTTATTTGAAAATATATTCCCAAAATATTTTTTCCTGAATCTATAATCAATTTTTATTTATAGCACTTTTTGTGGAAAAAGTCGCTTGTTACAACTTACCCCATTTTTGGGGCAAGTTGTAACTAGTACGGGGCAAGTAGTAACGTCATATTAAAGCAACAGGTTACATAATTTAATGCTTCTATTATAAAAACAACAACAAATAATAAGAAAATTGTATTTCTTATAAAGTAATGATGTAAATACTTATCTTTTTCTTTAACAACGATAGTTATCTTAGTATACTTAAGTTAAATAAACTTATTAATAAACTTGCATTTAAAATCGACACAAAACAACATTTTTATAACAATTCTTTATATTTTTGTATTTACTAATCTATGGCAAGCTACGTGAGCTTCAAAAAATAAAAACAAAGAAATCTAACATTATTTTTGGTCAAAACAAAAGTTTAAAGAAATTATCTCAATCAACTAATTTCCCTGACATTCGCTGCTTAACTATTTTAAACAAATGCAAACAGTCAAGCAAGGATTTTTTTTTAAAGCAAATATCTATTTCAGTCTTTATCAAATTCACAATTAATACGTAAGTAAGAAATAGGATCACCTCTTACATAATATTTAACGTGTCACTACAGTTTACAGATCATACATTCGACCCAAACTTCTTTATCTGATTTGCTATATATTATACTTTCTTCTCCGCAAATCAAACACAACTTTTCACCTTCAGAATCTGAGTCTTCATTGAAAACTTTTTTCTTCACTTAATTAATCTTGGTCTTTTCAGATCTATTCGACTTTGCTTTACTTTTGCCATTTCCCGTTTTTTTGTTTTTGCTTTATCTTCTTGTTTCTGTTTTTTATCGTTTTTTGATCAAATTCTTTCTCTGGAGTGTCAGTCAAAACAGCTGACCCTTTGAATTTTGATCTTTGAAGGTGAAAAACTGGTATTTTGGATGCCTGAACGGCCTGGGACGGGTTCAGTGCGTATTTTGTGGGTAAACCCAACAGTAAGAGGAAAAAATTGTTCTTCTTTTTAATGTATATGAATAACGATACATGACACAGCTCAAACAATGCAGCAGCCTCACGATTTTTTTTTGCAATTGTCAATACTTCTAACTTATATTAAATCAATACTTCTAACTAATATTAAATCAATACTTTAACAGTTTCTTCATAGACCTATTGAGACTTTGACGCCCGTTCTGACTACCTTTTGTAATCCCGCATCCTAAAATATAAGAATTAACTGGACAAATAACAACAAACCTGGAAAAGTAATAGCGAATGCAAAATGTGCAGCCTTAGGGTAAGTAGTAACCTGTTACAACTTGCCCCACAATTTTGTTACAACTAGCCCCAACCGAAATTTTTACCAATTATATTTATTAAAAAGAAAGTGATTGGCTTGGGTTATGTGAAAGTACTATCATATGATAGCTTAATAAATGCGTAACAAAAATTAATAGAAACATTTTTCAATTAGACACAGTATGATCTTGTAATCAAATTTTACGAACTAATATTTTTTATATTGCCTAGCAAAAAACAGTACTCCTCCTGAAAAGCGGTCACTGCGCCCTTCCGTACTATATTGGCTGCATTTATGTCATAGGCCCTATCTTAAAGAGCACGTTGAGTTCAAAATCGGAACAAAATATTTGAAACCTACTGAATTATTAAGCTGTTACTACTTACCTCCGTTACAACAAGCCCCTGTCTCCCCTACTGCACTCAGATTGATGTAAACGCAATGGATGTCTATTAATAATGTCAGTTCATCCACCCGTAACGTATAAGGTATGACTTTATTCGGTTATAATGTATGTACTTACTATTAACTCTCATATCTACATAATATCGCGTATAAGATAGCTAAGAGAATGTAAATAATTATTTTTAAAAATATTAATGTATTTAACTCTTAGACCATTAGAATCTTTTTTACAATTAATATCTAATATTTTTTATGCGAAAGTTAAATTTATTTGTTTTCTATGATTTAAATTATTCTCTAAAAAGCTTAAATATTCATCAAGTCTTACGTAATTTTAATAAAGGACTAAGGACTCTTATTCAAACCTCAATCGCATTTCAATGAATTTATTACCGATATATCTGGACTGATGAATACAGAGCAAGGATACTTTTATTAACCATTAGATAGAGTCAAGAGTACTCCATTCCCATCAAGCGCTTTTCATAGAGCTTTAATCAAAATAAATTGGCATACACGCTTCAGAACTGATTTTAAATTAATACATTAAAGTTGTTCCCGAAGCGGGTTCTCGAATCAGCTTAATCTACATCAGGTGCGGACAGGATTGTACGGATACCCTCATTTGCATATCCCGCAGCCCACTTCAAATCTAATAACGATCGCAAAAGGAATATTGCTATTTGTTCCGCTGATTTTAATAATCCATTTTCTAATGAAATTTAAATGTTGAATATAGCCGAAAATAAATACTAGGTATTTTAGGTTTTTTGATTTTCATTATTAAGTACTATTCTCTCTTTTTTGTATAAATATAGCTGTATTAATGTTAGAAGTAGTAGTAAGTAGTATTAAATCTTTTCTTTTATTTGTTTAATTGAAAAATGGAAATAAAAGGCTTTTTTATTTTTAGTTTTTATTTTATTTATTTTTTAAATATTCTTAATTATTTTTAAATTAATTTAAGTTTGTGTTCATTTAATTTTGACTCAGCACATTTAAATTTTCATGATTATATTTATTTTTTATAAGTATAATAATATCGTCGATTCATTATTTAATTGTGTATCTTAGGTACCTGCGTCATAATGCGTATTTTCAATTGATGACGTCACAAGCACTATGTAATTTTATTAACTAAGCTAAGTAGGACTTAATAATTAGTTTCATATTACATAAGTAAAGAAATAATACCCCCAATAAAATTTGTTTCATACATAATCTTTATACCTGGTTTACACAGTCCAGAAGCCTTCTTATTTTTATTATTAGTATATTTTTATTAAGGACAATACATATAGATTATATTAGAGCTCTATTACGCAATCAATTTACCCTTTATAAAGCCAAGTAATCTTCACTACCTAAAAACTTTTATGGCATCGCGGTGTTTTCCGCCGGTCAGTGTAATTTACATATAACGTGAAAACGTTGTTCAATCGATTATGCGGCTATTTCACCTGGCCATAAGCCGCTTCTCGGTACAAGGCATAATCTGAAAATTTTCTTATCTAATCTTACCTGGCTAGCATTGAGGACTTCCAAAAATATGGTAAAAACACTAATAAAAAGCACGGCGCGCGACATTTTTGCGGCCGCGGTGTTGCGTTCCCGTATCCGACTGGTCACAGCTGACGTTTGTACAAGGCGCTTCAAACCTGCGTACTAGTGTATGGCTATGGCAATGTACGCGTACCTAGAAGCTAGCGTATATATCGACCCTCCCAGGAGAGAACGAGACAGTATGTAAAAAGCTACTAGTTAGAAAGAGATGTCCAAGGGAACAGGACGCTTGCGCAGTGCTGTAAAAACGCAATGCATGAGGAGTATGTCCACAGCGAATCACGAAAACTGTCTCCGTCTGCTTCTGTCTGGGTTTCCCGATGATGAGCCATCAGTTTTTTAATGAACCAATACAAGCAAATTTAGATCTTATGTTCTTAGGAATAGAAAAGTGGAAATAGGAAATTATAACCGTATGAAGAAAATGAATCTTTTGTTTTAATTTGGTTTGGGGTTATAGGTGAATCTGGAACATAATAGGAATAATGACTCATAATATACATACATCAATTCTTCCGATGCGGTAGAGAAAGGAATGGAATTTTCTAGAAGATTATACAGTTATGAGATTTTTCTAGGAATGTTAACGTATAGGTACCAAATTCTAAAAATTATAAAACATATAAAATATAAACAAGACTGAATATATTTTACTTTTAATTTATTTAAAAAAGAACCATGTTTATTCCTATTGTTTTTACTAAACGAAACGAAACTTAATTATCACCATGTCGGAAAAACTCGTAAACACTGTTTCGGGACTTATACCATGGATGGATTTTCTATATCTTTTTGACAGACTAATTTCTATAGATTTTTGATTTTTATTGATTGTTCTATGTTGCTTTAAAATTTGGATTTTATCCTATAGGTAGCCTTCAATATCAAACATTTCTTTTGCATTATAGTTTTTAGAGCAAATCTTTTGGCAGTTTGCAGATTTTTATTTACATTTTGTATAAGATGATCAGCGCAACAATTTTGTTTCGTAACTATATGATATCCATCAACTTATTTTTGAATTCGAAACGGATGTTAAATAGATCGTTTCAACTTACATCCACATTTAGTTGAAACGATTAATGCAAAAAGAAATAAGCAATTCACCATCACGAACCTATGAACTACAAGTATACTGAATCACGGATGATACTAAATAAAGACGAAGACTTATCATTGCCACTTTGACCTTTTCATGTTTTGATTATTAACATATTGTTTAATATAATGTGCATGATTCTTATTCAGAGGCTGGATTATATTTATAATTTACCTTTACTTATAAAATGTAATACAATTTGTTGATTTTTAACTTTTAGTAAATACAATACACTATAAATAAAGATAATAGGATATTTTTTTAAATAATTGTGATCTAATACGTATATTATATTATTATATGAAGGCACGAAACACCGATTATAAAATATAAGATTTTGTATTTCAAACATTTTCCACAACTGACTTTAAGTGCTTTAAATCAACACCGTATCGATTCAGTGTATAAACGCGATAATTTGGACTTAGTGGTGCATCTAAATCCATCGGATTTTCTATTGTTCTCGGACAGGCCAAAGATATCTCTACATTTCTCTCAGCTTCATATGGTATTGTCACAATTATTACGTTACCATCCAATCTCCACATCGCATCTCGTGTGCGTAAACCTTCTGGTAGAATTCTTATATCTTTAGCTTCAATACCAGTTTCTAATTTAACATTCACATAAATAGCCCGGTAATAGATTCTAATGTTTGTCGAGTCTTCTATATTGTGTTTAAAATTATATTTAATTTCATAGCCTACGTAGTCATAAACTTCTCTAGCGTCAAATAAATCAGTGCAAAATGTTCTTACTATTTCGTCGTCAGGCTTTAAATCCCGAACGAGGTTTTTAGATGGATCTTCAGTACAACAGCTTTGTTTTATAGGTTTACGATATAAATAAGCGAAACCAAAATCTGGTCTGTCGTTGAACAAATAGTTATATCTGCTTTCGATTAAAACAAATAACGTTAAAAAGAATAGACGATACATCGTCGCAAAACACGGTAACGTACTACAATATAATTTTAAGATGGACAATAATAGTCTTATCATTTGACGAGTATAAATTATTATTCATGCATAGAGTAAAGAAAATGTTAAACTTATTTTTTCGTTCTATTTCTTTGTTAATGATAAATAATTATTCTATTAACTCAATCCTATGAGATCTGTGGCGTAGCTATCATATGGCAAAGTGGTGTAGTGCATCAGGGCCCTGAAGCTGAGAGGGCCCCCTGAGCGTTGGAAAGAGGGGGAGGTAACTCCTTGATCGATACTAATATTATAAAGAGGAAAGATTTGTTTGTTTGTTTGTTACGATTTAATTGTTATTGCGATTTTTTTTTCTCTCTGCACCTTGTCCATCTAGTTACGCCACTGTATGAGATTCTATAATCTCACCTTCGAATTTTCAAAGTTTGACTCTACATAATATAAAGTATCATGTAGAGCAAGGCTGTGAATTAGCTGGAGTATTGCCAATGTGATATAGCTTAAATGAGAGTCGAGCCAAAACAAGACTAGCGCGTGTAACGCCATGAAGTTAAACTAGTTGTATAACGATTGTATATTTGAACTGTATCAGATACTTAATTATTATACAGTTAAAGTTAGTATGGTTATTTAACATGAAATATTCACTCAAATTATTATATTTTTATCCAGGTATGACCAAGGAAATTTTCTAAACATTTTACCATCATAACAACTCTGACTTGACTTCAAAATGATTTTGATAAAAAAATCTATATTATAGGTTAGCTTATTATGTAATTACTTAAGACAGAAGGATCCTTCAGTAGAGACTGAATAAATTGACCGACTTGGTATTATCTCACAACTTTTTACGATAGAAGAACTGAGTTGCAAGACTTGGCTTTTTTTACAATTTATGTTTTTGATGGCTATATAACTAGATCAAAAGTGTGCATTGACAACTATGATTTATGATATTATATGCAAGGACTTTATATCTATACTAATATTATAAAGAGAAAAGATTTGTATTTTTGTATGTTATGAATAAACTCAAATACTACTGTATCGATTTTGAAAATTCTTTCACCAAAGAAAAACATTATCAGCGAGTAACATAGGCTATGTTTTGTGTATAGTACATCTAAATTGCTCCCGTGTGAAGCCGGGGCGCGTTGCTAGTATATTATATATAAAGTCCTTGGATATATGCTTTAACTTAGAATAAACCCTTGGTCCTGGACATTCCCAACAATGGATGGCACCTAAATAAAGCTTTGTAGTAATCTCAGTGACACAGCTCTTGACCCGTTTTCTACATACAAGGCCTTTCGAATACTGCAATGCTGACGTGCCTTTAAAACTATATGAAATTAAACGGAATATGGTAACAAAGTTTATTGCTAATGCTTTTGTACATCGATTTTTAATTAGGTTATATTTTGTTACCCTTTCTCCTTAGATAAAATCTATGCATTTAGAGTTTTAAGTTCTCGTTTTCCTATTTTATTATTTAAGAAAGAGTATTGCAGAGGAGGTTCCTAATTTTTATAATTTTATCTTCTTTGATTGAAATTATTAATATCATGTTAATCTTTGAATATAGTTAAAAAAAACCCAAAAAATCTTAGTAGGTATAAATTCTGACTTATAATTTTAATGCTTTCTATTTAATACTTTGTTGATCGAAGCTTTCTATGTATATTTAACTTATTACGTATAGATTGTATGTTTCTACATGAAGTGCATATTGCGTATTTTAGTTATAGGCTATGGATTTCCGAATGCTCGATGAATAGTTGATTGATGGTCTGTGGCTAAGGTCTCCTTGTGAGCCTCACGTTCGACTATCGATATCTAATATATAAAACCTAGTTGTAGAAATCAAGAGGTACTTCTTCGGTGTTGTAAAGCATGTAAGTGTATTATAGGATATATTTCTTTATTTGTTTTCCCATGGAGCGAGTCAAATGGCTTTTGTGTTTGTGAGCAGATCTCAACACCCGCTTATCTGTTTTTTTTGTGTCTTAATAAACTTTACCAATTTTGTCTATTAAAAAAAACCGAAACTTTGGTAATATTGACTCTGCTCCAATATTCCGCTGCGAAAGTGCGAAGCTTTATGGATAACACTGCGACCACTTAATGATGTTTCATTATTTCCTTGTTGGATATAAGAACATAATTACATAATATGTACTGCCGTCGTAATAAAGAACGCAGTATTTGACAAATTATGAATTTTCCTTTTTTTTAAATTTAAAAATAAGTGCGAATTGTACATACCCTAAGTCGTACCGGTTCCCAAGTCCCCAAGTCGTACCGGTTCGGAAAAATCGCTGGCGACAACTCATTCCACAATGGCGTAGTGCGTGGAAGAAAATTGCGCATAAAGCGCAGTGTAATCTAGACTTAGAAAATAGCACTGTATTATTTTCTATTTTTATTTTTACGAAACATGTTTGTAACAATGTACGATTTGTATATTTTTATTTCACATAATGAAAATAATGAAATAGTGAATAAAAATAATGAATAAAAAAACCATGAGCATTTAAAAAAAAGCTTTTACTGTTTGTTGCGAAAGAACTTCAGTTGTGTGGTCTATAAAAGCTTACTTTTTTTTTGAAATACCGTTTTTTGGCTTATGGCGTCAGTTATGCAAGTTTCTTTTAAGTCACGCCTTTATCTTTTCGTCTTTAATGTTTGCTCATGTTACATAGACATTAAATAGGTGTACATATATTTGAGAACTGGCAGTAAATGTAATATTAGAAGAGAATTTAATATGTATTTTTTTATTGACGTTCATAAGTGTACATTGTGTTACCCAAATGAATAAATGATTTTGAATTTGAATATAGAACATTGACTTTAAAATATAAATCACATAAATTGCACTCGCTGAGCTGGAAGGCGTAGTAAATGGGTATCGGATGCTTTTATTATATGGATAACGGGGATACGAAAATGACCGGCCAAACTTGTACTGTCAATACTGAGCCAAGTCTGACTATTGTAGCTAGTACATACGGCTACCCCTCGGGATTATTCGGCTACGAGAAAATTCATTAAAATCTATCGACTCGACTAAATAATTTACTAACCTACTCGACTAAATTTTTGGTGTTCAGACACGTTTAGCTACTAAATGACTCACTACTAGACTAAAATACTAGCATAGTGCGAACTAGGCATAAGGTTTTGGCTAAATTCTTGTAGTGTTCAACTGACTTTCATTTTATATTCAACTAGCTGACTGGTGGCGAGTTACAATAAAGCGGATAGCATAAATATCTTATTTGTGAAAAAATACATATAAAAGGTTAAAATTATATAGGATATTTTTATGAAAGTATTAAGTTAAATAAGCATCAAATACTTTTCGGTTTTCACAATTTCGCAGAAGCTTTGACGCTGTGACTGATTTGGTATGTACATTGCAAGATTCAAATCCCGGGGTCACAGAAAATTGTCCAAGTGCGAGTTGGACTAGCGCAACGGAGGGTTCCGTACAAACTTTTAGTTAAGTAAAGATATTCCCAATAAAAATAAGCTTTCGGATTTTATCCTTTACTTGTGATACATGACATTGCTTCATGCCAAATTTCATGATTATAAATGCAATTCAAAATATGCGGCATAAATGGAGCATAAAAGGCCGTAACGTTTGATTGCGTTTACTAGTTTGATTTTTTCACTGCTGCAAGGGATTGCAGACCTATTAATTTCATCTTGATACCACATTTTCCTAAAATAAGGTTCTTGACAGACGGACGGACAATGAAGTAATCGTATAAGGGTTCCGTATTTAGAACAGATTACAAAACCAACACAGACTGAAGAAGGATGAAGCCTGAAAATTATCAGAAATATAGACATAAACAATTTCAAACACGACGCTGTAAGAAACCAAGCAATATCTATATATTGCTTGGTTTTTAAAATCAAAATATGATTACGTATGTTTTCAACTCTAAGTAACTGCAGGCTGTCTAGTCTAGAACCTACCAAAAACTCGGGTAAAGGATGTATGGAAGCTTAACTCAACTTCGTTTTCTAAAATGAAAGCGAAGCGTTACAAAACTATAATATAATATAACTATTTTTTACAAAATGTTCTTTAAAAAGGTAAAGAAGAATTAAATAAATAAAAAATTCATGAAATTTATCTTCTCATAGTTTTTTTCACAAAATATGAGCCCAATTCTAAACTATATGATTCTTGATGGATGAGACATGATCATTATACTTGGTTTAGCCATTTAGGCCATTTTCACTTACATTATAAATCTCATCTATATATATAAAAGAGATTCCCACCTATATAGTCACTCATCACGATATCTCTGGAACCATTAGAGCTAAAGACTTGAAATATGGTAGGAATATTCCTTTCGCCGAGTAGAGGTCAGCTAAGAACGGATTTTACGAAATTCAACCCAAAAGGGGGGTTGCGGGGGCAATTGCTAGTAGGTATATATACCACATTTCTTTAATGGTCTTAGTGTCATTACTATCGTATGAATGTCATAATCGTTTGATCTATTACACACCACAGTCGGATAAAAAAAGACGTTTTTTTTTAAATTTCTCTTACTATAAAAAAACCCCAAATAAGATTTCTCAACTACTCGTGCAAATGTCACATCTTATATTTACTTACCTTTAAGTTACACTAACCACTTTACTATACTGGATCGTTGGCAATTGCGTGTGCCGAGTGACGTCACGAACTCTAGCCATGCAGACTTCCTGCAATTCGACGCCTTACGGCTTTATTCGACGCTGCCGATAAAACGATAAGAATTCTATTTAACTATTCTATGATATTCAGATTCCTGGATAAATCTTGTGGCACACATAACAAAGATTTTTGTCAAAGTGATAATATATTTCATACCTAATAAACTTACGATTATTCGTGTAAAATGCCTGAAAACAAAAAAAAAATATTTTTCTTTTTTAAATTTAGTGTTTTTAACATTGTAGATACCTATTTTTATTGCTGTTTGTTTTTATTCATAGATAATATTAAAATATGGATTTCTTAATTATATGTTGAAGGGTGGAATGGAACTTACGAGAGCGTGAGCTTAGCTCTGATTCAATTAGCTTTGGACGTACTGAACCAAATATTTCTAAAAAAATGGTACCTACGTACTTTTCACGGAGGCTTATGTTGAAAAACTTAACTTAGGAATTTCATTAATATCTTGAAAGAAAAAATGCTTGTGAGCAGGCTTTCTAGCTTCAAGAGCTGACTGCTCCCCTCTTTCCAAAGCCTCGTACCTTCGGAGATCTGGTATACGGCATCAAGATTACTACGCCACCGCCAAGGAGCCGTCAATGAAGATTTTTAACGGGTTTCTTGGTACGTTAGGTAGTAACAATAGAGTTATTTCCTATTCACTACACACACTTATCATAAATCAATTCCTTTCTTTTCAGATTGCGAAAGGTCAAAGGCCCAGGGCCGGATTTACAGGAGGCCCTGGGACAGCAAAGGAATGGAGGCCCGCTGGCCCCAAATTATTTTCATGTTAACATTATAATATTTATTCAAAGCACGGTAGGTAAAGGTAACAGCGAATGAAAATATCAAAGGAAAAGTTGTTTACTAGTTTTTACTCGTCGGAAGTTGAAAGATTTTTCCGAATTCTCTAGTGCAAGGCCGTTGTAATTTTTGTTTTTTTTTTTAAGTTTTTATTATATAATGTATTTTAGAATTGTGTACAATAAAGAGTAATATTGAAATTTCGACCGGGCAACGAACCACAGTTCATAGATAGAAATTGTGAACTACGCGTTTCGGTTTTAGTCTACAGATTTCCGAATGCCTGATAAAAAAAAATAGGTCGACAACACATCATTAACTGATATTCTGTGACTATCAAATGAGCCTCTTGGTGTTGTTGATAAAAGAACATCACGATATTGATAACAGTGACAACTGCAAAGTGCATTTCCCTGTTAAATGGTTACTGCTATGTGCCTACATAACGGTATGGAGATAAATTTCACAATAATTGTCTATTATTATTTAATATATAAGTAAGTTTTCCCCCGCCGCGGATTTACCTAAGATTTTTCTATAAAATAATTATTTATGCGAGTAGTGTTTTCTGTAATAAAATTCATTAATATATTATACTCTCATTGTTCAGCTTCATAAAAAAAATCTTTTTATTTTTCTTTCGAAACTCCCGAATCCAAAACTGCCATTAATAACTCTCCCCTGTACTTTATCGCAGGACGGCATTGAGCTCCCCTTCAGAAGGGTGTTATTACGGCATTGGCAAATGTCAGGCTAACCCTGAACGCGATAAGCAAATACATGACTCATTTTGAACAGTGTAAAATTGCAGTTCAAAATCGATGTGTTTTTAATAACAGTATACAAGCCACTTATATGTGTATGTAGCTAGGTATATTCGGTTAGGGGCATTTAAAAATCAATTAATCTTCTAGTAGGTACTGCAAATTGTAATTATGGATGTTAATTTCAACTTAATGGTATGATAATTGAATTAAATATTAAATTCGCAATAAAATATCTTCATGATTAGTTTACAATTTGTAGGTAGCCGTATTATCTACAAGTATCATTATAAGCCACCTCAAATATTCACTATATATCCTAGTTCTTATACAATAAAAATGCATGTTTTATCAAGAAAATAATTTCTAGAAAAGGAGATGTGTTTACATCTGCTACTCTAGAAGGCTCACAGATGCGTTGCCGACTTTTAAGAAATGAATAGGCTCGTTTCTAAAGGTTCCCAAGTTATACCGGAAAAACAGAACAACAGCTGGTTCCACATAAGTTGTGCGAAACTATTTGAGGAGAGCGATATTATCAAGAATGCGGTTTACCCCTTCGTCTTACTAAATTGTATTTACTCAGTAACGTAATAACTGTTATTCGTTTTGATAATCATCAGTCAGTGAGTGAGTCATTAGAATCTGGGTATTTTAGATGTCAATAATATTATACAAATTATAATAGCTATACAATAAGTTGGCATGTTTAATAAGTACTCTATTGACATCATATCTTGAATATTTAGATTTTCTAGCACTGTACAGACCGAAATTAACCTTTTGACCGCCGTCGTCGGCTATGATCGACAGCAAGACAGAAAACAGCTCACAGAAAAATACAAAATAAACCTATTAAGTCATTACTTTACTGTGTTTTATTAATACATCTTAAAAACTGAATCCCCAATCATTACTTTATTGTACAATGCAAAGAAAATTTCATTTTAGTTATTCAAATATTTGATGATAAAAAACAACATAATTAATGTCGATTTTCAGGCTCGGCGTACAGGGCACGGAGATGCCGTTTTGACATGGCGGTCAAAAGGTTAAGAGGATACAAAAATACGATAAAACACTTCGAGAAAAGGTAGGTAGTGCCCTGTGCTTCTGTAGTCACGTCTTGGTGGTGGCACTGCCGTACCCCCGTATATAATGTGAAAGTACTTGAATGAGTACATTAGGCAGTTACACTTACTGTGTAGTTTAAATGTCAGGAAATATTATGCTTATTCTGTACTTGTACAAGTACGTTACTAAGTTACGGAACTACAAGTTAAAATAGTTTAAAAAAAACTAAAAAACACGCTTTTTATAAAAAACCGAACTAAAAAATAGAAAATAAATTTAAATTTAAAATATATTTTATTTTAAAAAAAGCGTGGAGTGCATGGTGTCAATAGTTATAAATATTTTATTAGCACCCCACGCTTTTTTTAAAATAAAATATATTTTAAATTTAAATTTATTTTCAATTTTTTAGTTAAAATAATTTTAAAAGTTGATATATTTCTTTTAATCGATATATTTTTGTTTGGGGGTCATCAATTTACCCATTTTTTGAACTTATTTTTCTCAGTGAATAATTAAGATAAAAATGCGGGATTTTTACTGAAGTATGTATTTCAGTAAAACCTACACGAAAATCGAATAAAAAAAAGGATGTCCGTTTTTGAGGTCTTATTTCACACTGTGCGATAGTTTATACAAATGCCGCTTAATATCAATTTCTAGTCACAGCGAAATCTAGTAGCGCGTATCGTCGCATAGATGACATCGCGTCTGCTGATAAATTAACAAAAATCATAATTTGCAAATTGAAAAATGGAATAATTTTATCAAATTAGTGTATTGTCATCGGTCCTTGAGACGTATGCAAAGTTTCAAGTTAATCAGATGTTTAGAAACCGGTGAAAATCGTGCTCAAAGATTCCGTTACATACATACAACCCAAGCTAATAAAAGCGTGTTAAAAAAAAATCGGTCGGTCAATGCACAGATCTAATCACCTACTTGCCTGTAAAGTAAAATGATCAGTGAAACAGACACAGAAATGTGTCTGCCCCATGCCCCAAAGACACCCGGGAATTCATTTTTACATCCAGCAGTGGATAAATACAATAAAGATAAAAAAGGAAGGAAACACCTATTCTGGAAATTCTGTACTTTAAAATAAAACAAATTCGTGCAATTGTATAAATATTCATTTATTATTCTTACATCATTAAAATACAATTTTCAATAAAAATAATGCTAATGATGTCCATTTGATTCTCTTACGACTAACTGAGCTACTATACAATTCATCAAAGACTTGGTCAAATGAATTTATTAAAACAATTCTGTCAATAAATTTATTATATAATATATACATTTTGTACAAATAAGGAAAAAGCGTTTATTCTTATACAAAATAATACATTTTACTTTTCAATAACTACATTTTTTTCGTAGTGTAGCCTACATTGATTAACTATTACTGTATTTTACATATTTTTGTATAATTTCAAATGTAATAATCCGCTATACGATAATTTGTATATCACAATAATACTCATACATAGAACAATACTAAAAGTTTTCATGAAAATCTTGTGTACAATTAATAAAAATGTAAGTTTTTAATATTATTTACATATTTCGGGGTACAGTTTGTTTGTTAGGTCTATGTATCCTCATTATAATCAAACATTTAGTAGATTCCGCACACTTTGTTCGCGGGAATGGATTCATCTGTTACAAAAAAAAAGTGTATTAGCGTAATATTGTCTTTAGTATAATACTAGTGGTGAGCCAATGAAAAACTGAGGTTCACTTGATGGTAGGTGGTACCACAGAACATCAGTCAATGATGCGCTGTCGACCTACTTTTTACTTTGAGTATTCAGAAATCCATAGACTGAGACCGAAACGCCCAATGTGCACTTCACGGTTTAATGCCCGAAGAGACCAGACGTGGGGAAGACCGACCGGGTAACCATCGTTTCCGAATGTTCGAAGTAAAAGTACTGATGGTCTTTGGCTGGAGTATCACCTACCATCAAGTGAATCTCATGGTCGTCTGTCGATATCTGGACGCTGTTATGCAACAGTGTCAACCCACAAAATGATAAAAATTTAAATTTTTATACCAATCGCTTCCTTATGAGCTGGAGTACATATTTCAAAAGAGATATATATTATTTAAATCGTTTTAATAGCAAAAATATTGAAAAAACTAATGGGCACGAAAATCTAAATTCATTGAACTGAATGCACTAAAATCTAATACTAATAATAATAATTACAAAAAATCTATTATTTCTGTTATTTTTAAAAGCAATTTAGTAAAACCTAATCAAAACTTCAAACTCAATTTTCTCAAAATTGCAACCATGTGGGTTGACAGTTATTGCATAACAGCATCCATCTAACATTAAAAAAACTAGACTATATTTTTCTAACATATTTGTAAATTTACAAAAACGTTCTTACCAATCTTTCTGGGGTACGGCAAGTTCAAACCGTCCATAATTTTGACGAACTCCTCCAGCGGTTTGGTCAGTCTGGGGTTGTATTTCTTCTCTTCTGCCACGGTTGTCGCGGTCTGTCCTTTGTAGTCGTGAGCTGGGTAGAGTATGAAATGGTCGGGCAAAGTGAAGATTCGCTCGTGGACCGACTTGTAGAGGGTTTCCGAGCTGCCTTCTTGAAAGTCTGTTCGACCGCAACCGCGAATTAGCAGAGTGTCGCCGGTGAACGCTAGACACTGGAAGAATATGTATAAATGAAATATCTGAATTAAATATGGGTATGCGTATTGAAACTGTTCAAATGTATCTTTTATGCGTAATAGTATTATCAAATAAACCATATAGCAACTATGACCTTTAACGTATGCTACGACGAACCAGTTCGAAGCTAATATGAATGCATACTGTCTCTCAAATAGAAATAAGAATATAATTTTTGTTTTTTTTTTCAATTTATATTGATGTTTCGATATCAACAAAATTTCAAACATTTTCCAAGTAGGTACAATATAAATATCGTATTCACCTTTCAATAGCATACATAACTACAAACTATTGTATTTAAATAAAATACTGTATACCGCATTTATTATTTAAATGAGTGCAGTTAGGGCAGTGTGCCCGTGACCACGGTTGCTGAAAAGCCTCCGAAACGTCGGGATAAATAATAAATAGCATTTTAATCCGTTATAAAGTATTTTATTTAAATGTGGGATACTCGCGTTAATAAAAGACACAATATTAGATTAATAATTTAAAAAGTATTACCAATTTCGATCACTTATTGATGTCAATAAAATTCAAACATTTTTAAAAGTACAGAATCAATGTTGTATTACACATTTCAATAACAAACATAACTAAGCTATTGTATTACCTGCTCGTGACTTATGTACGTGAAACATCCGTTGGTGTGTCCGGGCGTCGCTGAAGCCAACAGCTGATGGTTCCCGAACCGGACAATATCGCCGTCCTTAAGGTGTATGTCGGCCTTTGCCCCGGACGCCTTGCCGATGACACTTCTTGTACCAGGTAGAAGGGACTTTAATTTCCCCGTACCTGTTATGTGGTCCGCGTGCATGTGGGTGTTCACTGAAAGAGTTTTCTAATTATTTTTTATAGGCGGCAGTGTCCCTAAATGCGTCATTCTTCACATAGTCAATCCATATTTTTCACTTTCAGATTCAAAACTTTTTTAGATATAGGTATGCTTTTCATCTCTCCTACATACTCACCTAATTTTCATTTACTGGCGCTATCATTCAATTTTTTTAAAATTAATTTATAGATATAATAGAAATTAACAAATTTTAAATGATGATATGGCGAGTAAAAGAAGATAATTGAAAAAGAGAATATACTACGCCGAACCCAAATAAAAAAAGGGAACAGGCCAGGAAGAAAAAAAAAATTTAAAAAAATATTCAGTTTATTTCAGAGGGGTAAGCATGAACAAGTATCGAAAGAGTATTCGTATCGTCAAACTATCTTTTGTATGAAGTTTCAAATGATTTTTCATACAACTGACAGTTTGACGATTCGATTACTTTGTCGATAGTCGTTCGTGCTAGGCCCCCTGTTCAAATAATAAGTTCCCAACTTTAAAAGATGTTAAAATTTCAATTACACAAAGTTACAAAATATCAAATTGTCTAACTTGAATGGGTTTAAAATTTACTGATTTTCACAGATAATATATTTCTTCCAAAATAAATTAATTTTCATTGAAATGATTCAGATAACAAAATTCATAGTAATCATAATTATATAACAATAATCAATTCGTTACCAATAACCTTACAACCTTATCACACCTTTTGGTAAAAAAAATTATGCACTCACCGCTATATCTATAGATAAAAAAGATATCTAATTACCTCGACATTACGATTACATCACTAGTATCGCTTATTATCAGATTGTTTCAAGGCACTTAGTAACAAAGTCATAAGACATGAAAATTCGGACATAACCGATAGGTATTTCTAAATCTTCATCCTGTTTATTTATGATAGGTATTATAAGGCAAATAGTTGCAAGGCGGTTGGTTAAAAAATTAAAATTCGTTCTTTAATAAATACATATTCAATTTTTACAGTGCTTAAAGACCGCTATTGGAATGCCTTATTAAATGAGATATAAATACAATCGCAGCTTCTTACAAATATTTAGGAGCGAAAAACATTTTCGTCAAAGCTAAGACGAAAGTTTAAAGTTTACTTCTACCTCATGTTTTTATAATATCGGATTTTATATCTCCAATGGTTCTCCAAACCCACTTTCAAAGAACGAGACTACGATCGCACGCAATATTTAAAAAAATCTCCCTAAACCAGTGGCGTAACATAGCTAACTAGCATCCGGTGCGGTTCCCGAATTTGCCACCACCTTATTTTTGCAATTGATTATTAAAATTTGGGGCTCTTATTGAACTAACCTAAAAAGAAACTCTGTTATTAAGTACGGTGATGTAGTAACAAAAAAATAAAAAAAAAACGTTGAAGGTGGTTGATTTTTTTACCGCTACCTGTGAAATGCCGCCCCCATCAACGTGCCGCCCGGGGCGTACCGCACCCTCCACCCCCCATGCTACGCCACTGTCCCCCATGCTACGCCACAGCCACCCATGCTACGCCACTGCCCCCATGCTACGCTACAGCCCCCCATGCTACGCCACTGCCCCCCATGCTACGCCACTGCCCTAAACATTCACACATCCTCACAAACTTTCTCATTTATGTTACTCCGTCTTACTGGCATAGATGAGTTTGAAGTCCAGTTCCTTGATGAGCGTGGCATCTCTCTCAGCGTGCTCTATTACCGGATCGATGATAACTGCCTCGCGAGTGCTCGTGTCTCCTAGGAGATATGTGTATGTACTGCTGTCCGTGTCGAATAACTGGAAATAATTTTAAAAAAATGATTAGAGCTCGTATTCCGATGCCTTGGATTCCGATGGGTCACGGGTTTGAATCGCATCAGGGTGAAATATATGAAATGTATATATTTTTTTAACATGCCTTCCCCTTTGTCTAGTCACTTCGGGAATAAAATAGGCGGGATGGATGTCATCTCGGAATCGAATCATAGTGGATGGGTGGAAAAGTGTTGAATTTGAGCATAAATTATTTATTATAACATTAGAAAAAAAAGTTACTTCTTTGAGATTGATGACGTCCGCGTTGGTATTGTAGCTACTTAGTTAAATATATTAATAATTTACATAATATAATATGTATTTATTATTGGAGCGGAGTGAGCGAAGCTGTGAGAGAGGACTCAAATAGCATTAGTATCTATGAGCAGATCTCACTTGGCCGATTTGAATATTTTTTTATGTCTAAGCGTTTAGCAAATTGCTGATTCTGTTTCTTTCATTTCTAGCCCCCTCAAAATCGAAACTGGTAATATTAACTCTGCTCCAATATGCCGCTGCGTAGCTTTATGGCTAATATGTTACTGTGTCCGAATTAAAAAAAAATATTCTTTGTTCCTCAAGGGAATTTATGACTTCCTCTTGAGTAAATAAACCTTTTTATCTTGCGGTATTAACAAGTACGATAAACTGGTATTTTTAGCTTTGGTCTTGACAATATTAAGATGAATCTATAGTGCATCTGCAGCAAGATTACATTTGATTTGACATGTTTATCAAATATTGAAGATAAAACTGACAAAAACCTGAAAACAATACATTTAAATGTGATAATAATGTTTATTTCAAAATTGACTCTCAAAGTCAGAAAAGTATGACGTAAATGGAAAGGGTGACTGAAAGCCCATTTACAAGATGCCATTTTCTTGATACATCATTTACATACATGAGCAATAATTGAATTCAATAATTTAAGCGCAATAATTGTCATCCAAGAATTGTAAGCAACTGTTTACACGCGGATATTATGTAGTGTTTACAGTCATAAAAAAAACTTGTATGTCAGATCATGAATGTTACGTGTTATTTAGACCATGCAAGTCATTTTGCTTCAATTTAATTGTATGCAACAGGCAAGAAACTTGCATCGTGTAGATGGGCCTTAACTGATTTATCAATGCAATGCCGAAACTATTCATGAAAAATGTACAATATTTAGGTACTGTAGGCTGGCATGCAATGGAATAAATGTTTTATAAATCGCGGTGGGAGGAATATCGAAATTCCAACCGGGTAACGAACCACCGTTCGTTCATAGATGGAAAAACCGTGAAGTGCATATTGCATGTTTCGGTCTCAGTCTATGGATTTCCGTATGCTCGAAGAAAAAAGTAGGTCGACAGCGCATCATTGACTGAAGATCTGTGGCTGAGGTACCATGAAGTGAGAGACATACTTGTCTGTCAACATCTAAAATTTAAAAAAAACAGACAAGAGTAGAATACTAAATATAATCTTACAAAATACTGAGCTAATTTTTCGTAGAATATTCGTGATGCATTTGAAATAATTTTAATAAAAATTGCGCTACTATTGAAACATCAGCATTACCATATGAAAACTTACTATTAGTCCAATCTCTAATGGAAGGTCCTATCACAATTATTTGGATGACCAACAATCAAGGACGAATTATCGATCTATTTACAGCGAAATATTCGGAAATGTTTAGCTATAGTATTCCGAGTAGCTGCAGTTGAAACGTGCAGTCTTCCTTCACAGTTTTTCCATCTATAGACGATAATTAATTACGCGTACTAAGTCTAGATACTCCTACTTCCATTCAATACTCAGAAGTAGGAGAAAACATATTTGAAAAAAATATAAACGCGGAATACGAAAGGTTTCGAAACCGCGAACCATTGAATCGCTAGGCCACCAAATATCAGGCCAACAATCCCGTCAGTATTAACAACATAAATGAGCAATACAGATTTTTTGCAATCATCAACATAGACACAATGATATTCTGTTAGTTTTTTAGGTAAAATGACCTTTAAAATTGGCGGGTTTTTTAATGTAACCATGTATACATACGTATTATTTATATAATTACAATATCCATTATTCAAGAAAAACTATAGCCATCTCATTATAAAGATCACTATAAAATAATACAACTATATAGGTATATAAGACGATGCAGTGAGAAGAATTGAAAAGGCATGTTGAGTTGGTTGAGGGGTGTAGAGTATGGATGAAATTAGGGAAACAAAAAAAAATATTAATGAATCTGTGACGAGCGTATGAAAGCATTGATGAAAGTGGTACACAAGGATCGAGGATAAGGACCCAATAGGAAAGAGGCGTGATGTATATGTATTATGTATGTATATTGTATATACAATAAAATTATTCAATGTCAATTCTATATGTAATTTGTCCTAGTATTTTACACAATTAATTGATATTAAAATGATCAATTACAATTAAACTAACACCTGTTCTAAAGCCTAAAATTTCACATTAATATACCTACCTATATATAAACAATTTCCTAAAAATAATGTACATACATACATACAATATAATGACCGTCGAAAAATGAGTATGGGTTTATACCTGAATAAATAAATAAATATTATTATTATAAAGAAATAATATATTAGCGTACTAACCTGTCTAAAAAAGAAGTTATGGTTTCGCTCCATTGAAGACATGTTTCTGAACTGACTAGCCTTCGCAAATGAACGAAATGCGTCTGTAAGCTTCAAACAACGGAGCGATGCTCTTATAACCATTCTGAAAAGATAATTTTCGATCGCAATTACGAAACTGCCTAAACCTTTGCACGGTGAACAATTATTTGTGTTATGACAATGCGAATATCGTTTATAATCACTGATTAGGCAAATAAGCGTAGCTTTAATGAAACTATAGATATTCGTCATTGTAGTTATTTAATAAGCGTAATGACGCAAATCTTTATCAATTCATTATATCTTAATCAAGTTATCTGTAGAAATACCTTCATACCTATTATAGGGGCGCGACATTACAACGAGGCGCGCGCGGACAGAATTTTTTGACGAAAAAAGTAACTATTTAAAAAAAAAACTTCCTCTAGTATTTTTTCGGACTATGATGACTAAACTTTAAAAATTTGATTTAACTTACAACTTTTAATAACATACTTATTGGATTTACCACTATACTCTCATTATAACACATATTCTAGCCTCGTAAGGACCAATGGCCTCGGGTTAGTACATAAAAAACAACAGTAGAGATATTTAGGTTCTTAGAAGGTTAAAGGGACATGGGCCTTGAAGGAAGAAGTTTTTTAACTTTAAAATATTTAATATGATGTGAATGTCACAATGCATGGATACTTATCTATTAAAACAATAATTTATTATTTATTTTCAATAAATGTACAATATAATTATTTCTTACCAATATTGCATGCAAATTATAATCCAAATTAGGTTACGTTAGAATACGCGGAACTAAAAAACCAGAAATCTTCGAACAAATTACGAAATCCGCGTCATATATCCTTGAACTACACACAGAACTGCTCATACAATTCAGCTTGATTTTATAGATGCTTGTTTTTTGCTGTTATAATGATACGGCATTTTCTTCAATGCTTTAGTAGTGGGGGCTTCTATGCATGAATCACTCAAAAATGACGGCCTCGTTGGCACGTTCGGTAGAATCGATGGGTCGTGGGTTCGAATCCCACCGGAACCACATGTTTATAATTTTCTGTAAACATGTTTTCCCCACGTCTGGTAACTTCGGGCATTGATTGGGTGGGAGGAATATCTAAATTCCGACCGGGTAACGAACCACCGTTCATAGATGAAAAAACCGTGAAGTGCAAATTGCGCGTTTCGGTTTCAGTTCTATTTCAGTTCGGTTTTTATGAATTTCCGAATGCTCGAAGTAAAAATAAGGTCGACAGCGCATCATTGACTGATGTTCTGTGGCTGAGGTATCACCTACCATCAAGTGAACCTCATGCTCGTCTGTCGATATCTGACATAAAAAAAAAATCTGTTTATTTTCTTCTACCTTGATTCATTTAAATTAAAAAAATAACTGATTAAAACGCAATGTAAATAAATAAAAAATAAAAAAGCCTTTTAATTCCTTATACAACGAAAATTATACAACACAACACAATATATAAATTAAGAATTTGTTATACATATTTCTTAAATTAAATTAAGTTTAAGTACGTAACTAAGTTTTTGTGTTAAGGACCTCTCTACGAGTAAAGGCCTCCTCCAACTTGCTCCATTTCCCTCTGTCCTGGGCTTAGAATATGTAAATCAATATATATATCTTGGGAAACAACTATCTTTCAAAAAATCCAGACATTACGACGAAGTAAACAGACGAGTAAACATAACTTGGAACAAATTTTGGAGTTATAAAGAAATTTTAAAAACAAATTTCCCTATAACTTTAAAAAAGAAGGTTATGGATTCTTGTTTACTCCCATGCCTTTCCTACGGCAGCCAAACATGGATTTTCAATACTTATACTAAGAAAAAAATTGAAACATGTCAAAGAGCAATGGAGAGGAGCATTCTCAATTTAAAACTTAAAGATAGGGTACAAAATAAGATAATAAGAGAAAAGACAAAGGTTATAGATGCTTTGACACACTGTCAAAGATTAAAATGGAAATGGGCTGGCCATACAGCACGTATAAACAACGAAAAATGGACAAAAACGATAACCAGTTGGTCCGGCCCTCCAGGTAAACGTAAAAAAGGCAGACCCCTAGAGAGATGGGCAGACGAAATAAAAAAGATTGGAGGGGACGCTTGGACAATAACAGCCCAGGACAGAGGAAAAACGCAATGTATTCAATATTAATTCGAATGCCTTAGGTACAGCGTGTTCTCGGTACTGACGAGAAAACGATCTGTTTGTCTGAAAACTACTGGACCGATTTTAACAATAATTTCACCAATAGAAAGCTTATCCAACATTATCAGCGAGTAACATAGGCTATTTTTTGTATAGTTCATATATCTTGCACCTGTGCGAAGCCGGGCGTGTTACTATCAGTTATAAAGCAAATACCTTCTTAATGAAATCACATTCTAATAACACTATAATAATAGTACATTCCTTACAATCAGGTGGAAAATCAGTAAGATATCGTCTTAATATAATGATGACATAACTAGGTATTTTTGATAAACTGAAAATGTAATACCATATACATTGTGACTTGAAGATAAACACGTCCTGGATTTAGCATAATTTATATTACTTACAGATTCAGAATATAAATACATAGCCATATATAGGGAAAAATGAACTAGTAAATTGATATAATATTGTGTTTCATTAATGCGAGTATCACACATTTCAATAAAATACTATATACCGGAATAAAACGCGATTACAGTATTTTATTTAAATTAGTATTTTGATATGCAATTCTTTTAAGTTATGACTTTGACCAACTTATTATCTTATAATTTTATTTTTAATAAATATAATATAATTGTAAAATGTATGTTAGTCCATGGCACAACTGAGGTTGTAGCTGAAAATCAGTATTGTAAGTTTCAACCATAAGGGTGAAGCTTACCACACAATGCTAACTTGAAAAAGTATATTTTAAGGCAGAGATTTCAAAGAAAAATTGTATTAACTTTAAGATTATTTAATATAATTAAAAAAATTGCATACTGCATTTTGCGTAAATCTACTTTTTCAAATTACCATTAATTGCTGGTTGGCAACACTCAGGTGACGTTGAGAATTGATTTGACGTACGTATTGACACTCTTCTATGAGAAATGGTCAAAAATATTAACTGAGTGGTACCCCAGGGATGGCAAAAATAATAAAGGTCGACAAACGAAACGTTGGGAAGATAACCTCAAAAGAGTGGCCAGTCCTGAATGGATCAGAATTGCGAAAAGAGACAGAGATAGATGGAAGTCTTTGGAGGAGACCTTTGTCGAAGGACAAGCTGTTGTTGTGAAACTGATTGTCAGTGATAATTCATATACCCACTGTAAATTATAAAAAGTATTGTAAAATTTTGTTAAAACAGCAATAAAGGCTTATATTAATTAATTGCTGGTGTCCATCTAATATTATCAGCCGAATAATTGCTTGTGTTGTGTTAATAGTTCTGGTGATATATTTAATTGAGAGCAAGAGATGTAATATTGCAAGATATTGCAAAGATATGGTATAGTATTGTTCTGGATATTCTGTCCTTCCTCATGAAATTCCACACTTTCAATTGCTCATATATATTATTTATAGAAACTCTACTGTTACATTTATGCTAAGAAATCCATGAAGAAGATTTGTAAAGATAAAAAAATATATTTTATAAACAGTTCTGAAAAAAAAATGTAATATTTTATCAATAGGTGTTGAAACAATGAAGGAAGTTTTGCTTTTTCCAGGTGTTTCTTATCATACTTATCATAATAATGTATATCAAGAAATAAGTTTGAATGTTTAGTGCCATACCATATACAGTAGCATATAGAGGTCACATACATAAAACAACTAATATCCTAAGGATGATGAACAAATCATGACACATTAAAACAAAAATCTGAAAAAACATTATATTTTTATTTATTTTATTTTTTCTTATTACCATCTCTCTTGTAAGTATAGTGTATTTAGTGCATTGTATGATTTATTATTTATTTATCTGTAATATCTAGACACACACACAGTACATTACTGAAAATCAGCCCTCGGGTCTGCTACAATCTAGCTTATGCTGTGTGATGGGTTTGCGTGCATGTTTTTATTTTGTAATTGTTAGTTTAATGTAATTTATAAGTTTTTGTATTGCAAGTAAATATTTTTATTTAAATAAAATACTGTATACCGGATTAAAACGCGATTTATTGTTTAAATTATTTATCCCGACGTTTCGGATGCTTTTCAGCAACCATGGTCGCGGGAGACTGAAAAATGACAGTCTTTTAATATTTTTATTTCTTTCTTTCAAAATCTTTTTCTGTCTGTTAATCTGTTAATTTACTTAAACTGAATACTTGAATACATTGTTTATAGCAAACATTTATTTATATACACATAAAATAACTAATTAAAATAATTATTTATCATGATACTTTAGTTTAACAGCCTCAATAGTTTATTAATTATTTGTGCATTTAGATTTAAAACTTGACTAAACTTACTTGCAAGTAAAGAAAAATATTAAATAGACAACAATGTGAAAATAAATTCTCTAAATGATTATATTATAAATATTGTATGACCCTGTATGAAAAATAAATGTACCTAGAATCAGTTTTCATATCTCATGATATATTATCTTGTTTTGTTACTATGAAAAATATATCAGCAGATAATGCTATGCAATGAGACAATTATATTTCCCTATTATTAATATTACCCTAAAACCCTATGTAAAATAAAGAGACCTGCCTTTAATTACGACACGTTATTATCTTATTGTTAGTGATATCAAAGATGACTTTTATATAAGTTTTGATTATATTATTACTTATACATACCTTGTTTTTTTATTTTCTTTTTGTATTCAGGATAAAACAATATTTTATATTCGTATTCAATTTAAAAAAAGGCAAAATGACTTCTTAAAATGAGAGACACAACCATACCACTCCTTGATGATAAATAGATAGTGATAATTTATCAATAACGCCCAATACATACAGACTTAAATGCATTTCATACGGGTGTTAATTTTCTTTACATATATTTTACGAAGGTCAATTTTTTTTTTTTTTTTTTGCCCATAGGGCAGGCTAAAGTCTTTCGACCATACCGCCTTGTCTTATGTTATTTTTTTTCCCTTTTATCTCTCCTTATTTATGTCTTACGTTTCTTATCCTTTATATGTATCGTAATATAGTACTTCTTCTTTTAATTAATGACGACCCCCGTCAAAGACGGAATCTTCCAATATCCAGTATTTTTCGTAATATAAGTAGTTATTATCATATCTTTATTTCCACGCGGCCATAAGTCTGACGTATGTCATTTAATTTTAAAATCTCAGTTAAATACATTTTGTTCAATCCGATTTTACATACGTATCGTACGTACAATTCTTTATTTATTACTACCCAACAAAGAGTAGAAAAGGCACATTTCCATTTACAAATCCCGTTATCTTGTCCGTCAGGACTCCCGAAGAGTGGTGACGGAGAATCTAATTTAAAAATTCTGAAAAAACTTATTTACTAGAAAAAATATATTTACAGCTTTAATATTATAATTAACTTATTAACCTATTATTTTACTACTGTAACAAAGAGTACATAAATATAATTTTAAATATCGTTAACAGTTTCAATAACAAATCTGTACAAAAATATAAAAGTTGAGGCATTTTTAAGTAACTCCTGAATGCAATGCGGGATACTTTCAACTTTATTGTAAATTTTTAAAAGCCCATCAGACAACACAAGGCGCTGAATGTTGAAAGACGAACACTCAAAGAAGATATGATGTAGTGATTGTACTTTTGATGATTGACAATAGACACAATATGGAGAATCAACCATTTTAATACGATGAAGATGGTAATTTAAACGACAATGACCAAAACGCATGCGAGAAATAGTTGTATAAAATTTCTTGTTTGTGAATATTTTGTGCTTGCAAAACCAAGGTGTAGAATTTATTTGGACATCGAGACCGGCGAACCAAGTTCCTTTGTTTTGAACGTTTGTGCAATAATATGAATGTTTTCCCCATGCTTGGCACATCCGCTGTTTGATTAAACTAATTGCATCTGTATAAGGAATACGAATACTAATATTAATAGGAGAATCTCCTGACTTTACAATTTGTTTAGCCAAGTAATCAACATGTTCGTTACCTTGAACACCAATGTGCGAAGGCACCCACACAAAATTAATTATTACATTTAAATGACTTAGTTCAACCCATAACTGTTTTATTAAGAATATAACATAATTAGTATGAGCATTTAGATGATTATTTGCTAAATTTTGTAGAACACTCATACTATCACTTACAACAACCCATTTTGTGTGCTCTCTATAGCAATTCTCAATATGTTTCAAAGCACTTAAGATAGCGACAGCTTCCGCTGTGAATATACTTGCATCTTTATTGATTTTCTGACCTATGCCTACTTTTGAGGAAGGCTCATAAATAGCAAAAGACACGGATTCACTGTTTTTGGATCCATCAGTATAAATAAATTTATGATCTAACCATTCTGATAGCATTGCATTTACTTCTTCTTTTGAAAATAAATCTTCTTTATTCTTTATAACTATATTAATTGCTGGAAATTTACCACTATAAGAACCCTCGTAACATGGCAAGACATGCTTAGATTGATGAATGTTTGTATTTTCTATAAAATCAGTGAAATTTTGAAGACCTTGCAGCATATAAAATGATTTAACATTTGAATGAGATGCAGAGTGTAACAAATTGATCAAAAATGGATTACCACATACACTATAAAGTTTTAGTAAGAATTTTTCTTTTAAATAGTTGAATCGAATGGCTAACGGTGGGATATTACATTCAATCTGCAATGCGTTAATAGGAGTACTTCTGAAAGCTCCTGTTATTAGACGTAAACATTTGTTTTGCAAAAGATCTAAACTATTTACAACACTAGTATCTGCAGCGAAACAATAAAAACCATACTCAAAATGACTACGAACTAATGATTTGTACAACAACAACAGAATTTTAGGATCAGCGCCCCAGTATGAACCTGAAAGAGATTTTAAGATGTTATAGGCTTTATTTGCTTTAGTTATTATGTGCTTAGCGTAACTATTCCAAGTTAACTTATGAGTAAAAATAACTCCCAAAAATTTTACTTCAAGCGAGACCGGCAAAGAATAATAATTGTATAGTATGGTAGGCATGTCACGCGATTGTTTGCCAAATACAATGACTTTAGACTTAGATGGATTCACATTAAGATCAAGGTAAGTAAAATATTTGTACAGATTTGTTAAAGCATTGTTAATAATTTGAACTACTTCCGACTGATTTTTCCCTGATGTGTATATAACTAAATCATCTGCAAACTGAAGATTTTTAACTTGGGATCCTAGGATTATATTTAATCTATGAATGTACAATATAAATAAAAGTGGGGAAAGTATCCCTCCTTGACATACTCCTTTGAATGAAAGTCTAGGACCATAAAGATGTCTATTTAATTTAACAAATACTTCCCTATTGGTTAAGAATTTTTTTACCCAATTTGTAAATTGTGCAGGAATTCCCAACAATAATAATTCATG
Source organism: Anthocharis cardamines (assembly GCA_905404175.1). Taxonomy (NCBI): domain Eukaryota; kingdom Metazoa; phylum Arthropoda; class Insecta; order Lepidoptera; family Pieridae; genus Anthocharis; species Anthocharis cardamines. Next base: position 8,796,084 of record FR989964.1, read on the forward strand.
ACAAAGAATATCTATATTAACACTGTTAAATGCACCTGCTACATCAAAAAATACAGCTACCAGATTTTTACGATCCGACAAAGAGTTACGAACATCAAGCTGTAGTTGACAAATACTTTCCCTGGCAGAAAATTTTCTACGAAAACCAAATTGATTGGAAGGTAATATGTTGTTATTTTCTACATAAAACTCTAATCGTTGTTTTAACAATTGTTCAAATAATTTACCAACACAGGAAGTAAGTGCTATGGGCCGATAAGAATCGGGACAAAACTTAGGCTTGTCTGGTTTTAAAATTGGTATAAGACAATCCTTTTTCCATTCTTCTGGTATAATGTTTTTATCCCACATTAAATTCAGTATATTTAGAAATGATTCTAAACTGGCAATGCTAATTTTTTTAAGTAGAATATAGGGTATTCCATCAAGACCATAAGCAGTATCTCTTCTTGAGGTTATGGCTGATATTAATTCATTAATTGTGAAAGGACTGACAAGAAACCTATTACTGGAGTTAATGTTGTTATTATTGTGATTTGACATAGTGTTTGATACATAGTCTGGTGTGTACTTCTGCAAAAAATCTAATATCCATGTATCATTGTCACAATTATTGGAAATATATGTTTTGTTGTATTTACGCATGAATTTCCATATGACAGATATTGGTGTATTCCTATTAAAAGTTTCACATAGAGAAAACCAACTTTTTTGTCTTTCTGATTTTATGACAAGCTTTTTTACAGCTCTAAGTCTTTTAAAATGGATATAGTTTTCTTCTTTTGGATCATTTTTAAAATTTAAATATGCAGTTTTGAAGTTTAATACAGCTTCAGTACACTTTTGATTCCACCAAGGGAGAGGGGACTTTTTACCTTTATTCTTAAAAAGAGAACAATCAATGGTATTACTGGTAGGTTTGCGGTTTGAACTATTTGCAATAGAATTAGAAGCAGCTTTGCGTAAAATTGTACAAAAATGTAAATATGAATCAAGAGGATTTAATCTATCTATTTTTAGATCAACTAACAAATCATCAACCTGGTTGCTATATTTCTGCCAATTAACTAACTTATAGTTGGGATAGAGAGGCAAATGCATAGCATTAGAGCAATTTCCCCCATTCAAATTATTGTTATGATTTTCACTAATTACTACTTTTATTAAAACAGGAATATGATAACTACTACCAAGAGGACTATCGTTTACACTCCATTCACAATTACATGCAAGAGATGAAGAGACCAATGTCAGGTCAAGAGCATTGGGACGCCATGTTGTAGAACCTACAGTTGTTGGTTGACCACTATTGAGCAAAACTAAGTTGTTTTCATCGAAGACATCTAAAAGTTTACGTCCTCGTGGAGAGTCATAGTTACATCCCCAAGAAGTATGATGTGCATTAAAATCACCAGCAAATATGAAAGGTTGAGGAATAGACCTCAATAATTGCTCAAATTTATCTTTATTGAAGACAGGAACTGAGTTTAAGGGACTATAAAAACTTACTATATATAAGTATTTGTTGTTAACTGCTATTTTAATGCATATATTTTGTAATGAATTATCAAAATATGTGTCAATTTTTGTATAATTAATGTTTTTATGAATTATAATTGCGACTCCATTATGTATGTTACCGCAATCATTCCTTTCTATGTTGTAATTACTTATTTTAAAAGTTTGTTCAGGCCTAAGCCATGTTTCACTAATTATAGCTATATCAATATTATGTGTATAGAGGAAATTACTAAATATATGTTTATTACTGTTGAGGCTTTGAGCATTCCACTGAATGATATTTAAATATGACAAATCCATTATGAGGCAGATGGGAACTTGTTACTTAAGGTAGATTTTAATACTTCTTTAATTGATGTTGTATTTACTGGTATATCTTTATTACTGACTATTTTAATAATTGTTTCGACTAAAGTGTTGATAAATGTGTTAGATTTCATTAAATTGTTTATTTGTACTTCTAAGGTTCGAGCAGAAAGAGCTGGAAAAGCATTTGGATTAAATAATTCAGAATAGTTTACACTCTTTGTTTTAATTTTGTTTTCTTCAATTTTCTGTTTTTTCAAAGGACACTGAATGGAGATGGCGATATGGTTACCGTTACAATTGACACATTTTGCATTTTGTGAATCGGTTAGGCAGTTCTTAAAGTTATGGTTTAATGTGCATATTGAGCAAACCTCAGAGTTGCGACAAAATTTAGCTATGTGTCCATATTTCATACATTTGAGGCATTGCTTAACTGGAGGGATATACTTTTTAACCTCGTGACGCCAAGAATCTAAATAAACATATTCTGGAAGGATGGGGGAGGCAAAGGTAACTGCAACTGTTTGTGTAGGAGCATAGGTTATTGCTCCGTTGTCACCCCTGACTCTGCGCATGAAACGCCTTACTTGTACCACATTTTTCGAGCTGCCTATCAGACCAAAAATTTCCTTATTAGACATATCGCTTGGCACTGAAGTGAGAACTCCAGTAACTTCGGTACCTCCAGCTGGTATTGTGGCTATTAATGTAAGATGATCTAATAATTTCTTATTTTGAATAAACATATTAGCATTATTTGGTAAATCAAAAGTTATACCGACTTTATATTTGTTGATGGAGCGCAAATGCATAACTCCAGACACACCATGTTCCCGAATGCCCTTAGACAAGGCCATACGATCCCTGTCGTTGAATACTTTGCCTTCCTCCTTATGTGCTAAGAACACAACCAAGTCCTTTTGCGGAATATCTTCGGGATACTTGCGGACATATCCTTTAACTTTATAAGTTAAGTACTTGTCCGCATTATCCAATTCTCCAGAGTCTGAGTCCGAAGAGTACCCGATCCGTGGGTCTGGTGGATTTTCTTTCCACCGTCTCTTTTTGGTCATTTTATTTATTTTTGACTAAACCTTTATTAGTAGAACCTTAGTAACGTATTTGAAATAGAACAAAAGTAGAGAAAATATTTTTAAAAATTAATTTTAAAAAGAGCGCGCCTTTACTTATTGATGACTTTCCCGCCTTTTCTTACGAAGGTCAATTATTTTATTGATAAATTGTACAGCATAATATAAAAAGTTGACAAATGACAACTGACAATAGACATTATTACATTATTATTATGGAGGGTAGAGATAAGGAGGACTATCTCTGTGTATAAAAAGTGTCCGTCGAAATGTGTTAAATTAGGGTGGCGCTACAATCGCATCAGGGTAAATTTTAAAAACCACGCCAAAAGTATGGTTGTTAATTTGTTAGTTAACTTAAAAAATAATAGTAAGGAATCGTTAATAAATATTTTATAGAATATATATTACAACTTTTTACGACACAAATTTTGTCCATGCTACTTGAGTCAAAAATACCATACACTGTTGCGACGCGAGCGCCATTCTGGTAGGTTTTTCAACTTGTCCCCCATATAAGATAGTCCTCCTTGTCTGTACCCTCCATAATTATTATAGCCTAGACCAGAGGTTCCCAAACTTATTTTGTCTACTGCCCACTTTGAGAATAAATTATTTTAAAGCGCCCCCATTTTTTCACCTAATTAAAAATCACAATAACTTCGAATTAAATTTATAAATTATTGTGAGATATAGTATTGGAGATTAAATATTCATTCTAAACGAGACTATTACTATAACCCAATCGATTGACATGTTTTTTTTTATTTATTGAATAAAACAGGACAGATTATAAATGAAGTTCGGGGAGAGAAATATCGAACCGAGTTTGAGCAATCTCTTAATTAATATTAGTTGATGTTCACAAGTTGTAGTCGAGAGTAGAGAGCTCAGTCGGTGTCTAAGAGTATCCTCCTAGCTAGATTTACACATTGCCCCCCAAGCCTCTGCACAACGCCCCCATTTTTGTTGGGTCTCTTACCACCTCTTTAGACCTGCAGCGCCCACAAGGGGGCGTTATCGCCCACTTTGGGAAAGGTGACCGAGACAATTATTGGTTGCTATTCATTAAAAGAAAATAATTAGTTACCGAAAAATGGGGCAAATAAGGACGATTTCAAGATTTTAGTTATACTCTTTTCAATTCCCCGCTAGTTATCGCTGTGAAACTAATGTCAAAACATTATTCTTAATCATATCTCGATGATAGACTGAAAAATACTCTTAATTATATATTTTTATATAAAGCAACGCTAAAATATCGGCCGTCTCAATTTACATTCAAAAATGAAACGAAGAGTCCATAGTCTAGATACTTTAAAAATAAAAAGCTTTTTGTCCCAATTTACACCTGGATCGTACAGTACGTTAATAGATTATTTACACATATTTCAATAGATGGCGTAGGTGTGAATATGTTAGCTGTGACATCGTAACGGGCGATGGCGGCATTCTCTAAGTAAACATGTAATCCGGATTTATTGTTTTGGATCAATAATAAAATTAATAAATTAAGGTAAAGGATGTGTGACACATATAATTTGTTCTAAACTCTAGACTATAATTCATCGAATTAAGTCGATATTAGATTAAACATTGCTACCGGGGAGGAGAGAAACTTTTCTCTCCTCCTAATAAATAAAATATTGAAACTGGCTGAAAATACCCATTTCAAATAGTAAAAGGTATCGCAAATGTCACTATGCACCAACAAAAAACCATTGTCAAAATAGAGTTTTATTATGATGTCCACTTAATTCATTTAACATCAACTATGGAGTAATATTTAAACATTATTAATATTCAGTACCTACATCCGTTACTAGTAACATATTAATGATTAATCCAATATTTACATTTATATAAAAAAAAAGGTGATAAAAGCAAGATATTCAGCAGTGAGTTATAAACTAAATAAAAAGTAGTTCTCACCATAAAAAGAAAGTAGTTCTCACCAAAGTAGTGGTCACTTTGCCTTAAATTTACTTTATGTAGTTTAAAGTTTACTGAGCACTGAGTTTAAGCAACAAATACTTAAATTTTCGGGTACTATATAGGTAGGTACTTTCTATTGATTTTTTATAAACTAATTAAAACGAAACATGACGTCAGGTGACCAAAAATTTACCATAATGAAGTGTAATACACAGTTATTTTACTGTAGGCAAGTTAATTTGGGGTTTAAAACGATAACATTTGATTTAAAACGTTTAAAAATTTGTTTTACATCTATACCTCTACCTCAATAGAGGGGTAAAAAAAATCATCACAGAACACTATAAGGGAAGGTATCACGTGTACATTATATTTTACAGGGAATCTTCCATCAAAGTTTTTCATATAGTTTATCGTTGGCAGGTGAACTAATAAGATTCCTAGTAAATTTGCCACTAACTTTCCGTACAAAAGTCATAATTTACCCGAGTGTGATTTCAATAAGTTTATAGACCTACATTAATTTAAAGTACATAGGTACTTAATATTTGATGATTGGTAATGTAATATACCTTCTAAATATTAAATATTACATATAAATACTATTATAATATAAAATACCTAATATTTAAAGGTTGATTTGAAATTTAATATTATCGTGAGTTGAGTTTGATAAGGTACATATTAGTACCGTATTGATATAAAACTACATGCTGCATGTCACATTCTGATAAACAGACTACGGGCAACCCTAGATTTCGCTCTACAGTCTATGGAAACACTCAAAGCCCATAATATAGGTATTAGGGACAATCTATCAGGGTAACTTAAGCCTTCAATCTAACATTAGCGCACTAGTCATTACTGAGGTACTATCCTTCCAAAAACACTAACAGACTAACTTATAAACCAATAAAGCATTAAGTAGTAAACGCGTAGTAACTTAAAATCCTTCTAAACTGGGCCAAAGTTACCCAGGTTGAATGTACAATATCGTATCTGATATCTCTAATTAGTCTGTGGCTCACACTCACACAGCGGTACACCCAAGTCAGATGCTCACGCTTACGCTCGCTCAGTGTTCAGTAAATATTTTGCTTTAACACATGTGCGATTTATATGTGTGTGCGGAGACTGGTATTGATGTTTGATGTAAACATTCATAATCCACTTCACGTTGAAGCTGAGTTTGTCATTCTTTCACAGAGCGTTTAGAATGGTGTATGAAAATCCATTTTAAGGCGCATTTGATAATGTAAACAGCTGATACATTTGAAATTTAAATGCCAGTGATTGTGTTGAATGAAAAATTTATTGCGACGATTCTCAATTAGTTATTTCTTATAAACAACTCCCTGATATAACTATGACTGCAAGGTGTTTTAGTTGAAAATTACGAGAGTCAACAGTTTACTTCGAGCTTTGAATGTAAGTAAAACAAATATCTAAGTGTTTAGATGTAGAATTAGAATAGTGAAATTGTAGAGCAAAAGGTATTCTGATAAAGAAGTAAGCCTCTTACTTAAAGGCTTCTTTGTTTGTTTATGTTTTGCGTCGTAAAGTTATTTAGTATCTCTAATTACTGAATCATATCTAGCTATTGAGTAGTACAGTTACAATAGTCTAGGACCTAGTATTGGACCCATTAACTAATAATAATAATACTTAAACCATACATGGTTACACCATAATATAACAAACGCTAATATTTTGCTCTAGGTAGAGATAAGTATTACTTCAACATAGAGCGAATATAAAATTGTAAACTTAGTAATATTATTTTTAATATTATAAAACAAAGACATTATCGAGCGTTTGGAGCATTTTCGTACATGGTCATAGTGCACTATAATATAAATATAAAGTATAAACCGCCAAATAGAAGACAAAATACGATTTCGCTATCGATTTTGACATTGACCTAGTTTCCACACTTCCGAAAATTAGTATAATATTTAAAAATATCTGTTTCTTTTAGTTGTATGTTTAATTTTTACGGAATAATATTTTTTTAATACCTACATAGTTATCTTATATATAAAATTTCCTTGTCACAATGTTAGTTACCGTACTCCTCCGAAACGGCTTTACCGATTTTTACTAAATTTATATGCGTATTCAGTAGGCCTGAGAATCGGCTACTATCTATTTTTCATACCCCTAAGTGATAAGGGTTGTTTACCATTAAATTTTTTTTTTAATTTTAGGACGTAATTTTTTGTTTTTATTTTTTTATAATGTCGTATTAAAAAATACATACAACCCTATATTCTTTTACCACCCCTGCTTTTTTGTCAAAAAATCTAGACACGTGCGAAGCCGGGGCGGGTCGCTAGTTTTAATATAATATTATCTAAACTAATATTATAAAGAGGAAAGATTTGTTTGTTTGTTACGATTTAACTCAAAAACTACTGGACCGATTTAATTATTTTTTTTAGCTACAGTACATAATAGGTAGTGCAAAGCCGGGTCATGTTGCTAAATTTTTATATAGGTAGTAAGTATTTAATGATTAATCTTCCTTTTTTATTGAAACCTAAAAGAAATCGCTAAATAAAGTAGTGTCCATAATTGAAATATATATTTTTATAGGTATCGTAATTTCAATAACATTAAACAAGAAATAAAGTTCCTTTCCCGCTTATTTTTATTTGCCATTATTTTATTTTAAAATTAAAGCTCAATAACATACCCGCGACAATTTTTATTACGTTTATTTGTTATGTATAGTGCTAAGTGTCTTAGGATCGCAGTAAGTACCTTCAATGTATATATTTTTTCGAATATAACGTAATAAATGTATATATAGATCTATGTTGGATGAAACTTAAGGAAAATTATCGTGTTACGTAGCTATACTTGAAATATTTTTACTGTCTTTGTGTTTGCTTAGTGGATTTTCTATCTGTTATAACATTATTATGGACACTATCTTATATCTAACTACTTAGATACATAAACAAAGCCGCACGTGCGTAAAATAACCAGTATTTATCGAAAGACGCTGATGACCAAGGTCTCACGATATTATGCCTTAGATAATAATGTGAGGACTGAACTCTAGGATGCGTCAGCTTCTAACAAAGAAAATTTATGTTTTATAATAATTTACAACGTTAGTGGAATTTGATATAAAAATAAGGTCTTTAGCAAAGTTTTATAGAGACTAGTTACACGCCGCGGCGCGCTTTACTCGCTGATAATATTATAGCTTTCTATTGGTGAAAGAATTTTTAAAATCGGTCGAGTAGTTTTTGAGTTAAATCGTAACAAACAAAATGGAAGATTTTTAATGTAAGTTATCGATATTTACATAATACCTGAGATGCAGCCGTGTTAAAGTAGCCTTAAGAGTATCACGGGAAACGATATTAAGAAGGTATTAAATTAGATACAAAATCATCTGATACTGGCCAAGGTTAATTTTGATATAAGAAAAAATAAAACATTTAGAACCTGCTGTGTTAATGAAATTAAATTGTATCGTGACTCCATAATGCTTTGAACAAATAAAACCAAAACCGACCGAAATTTTAAATGAAAATGTATGAAACGCATGGAAATTCATCTCTGAAATGTACCTTTATAATTTATTTTCGGTTTCAATTTCATAAGAAAATGATAACCGAGAAGGGGGCATTCATTAATTACGTTAGGCGTTGAAGGGGGGGGGGGGGGTGTGTGAGTCAAGGCAAACCTCACTCAATCTCACCAAAAAAACAGTGTAAAATTGCGAGAAAATTGGATTAAATTAAGTAAAAAATGTTTCTCCACTTCTCTTAAATACTAGTCTTAACTAGTCTTAGATAAAAAAAAATTATAAGCAATTTTTTTTTAAATAAATTTTAATGTAATGAAGCACTGATCAACTTATATACATGAAGATAATAAAAAACTGAATTGCATATTCCATACAACAATAATTTAAAGTTCAAATAACTACGCAGTTTACTATGTAGAATATTCTGTAGTCGTAAAGTAGTGGCGATAAAAATACAAATTGTATCCGATGTTAGAGGCGAAGGATAGGACAATTCGGTCACGACGTAGGTACTATTCCGTGTTAAAGCTGAATTGTTTTTATTAATACAAGGTCTACTTAGCTTATTTACGCATCATTTTAAATCCTCCTTTACTTTTTTATGTGTTAACTAATCATTCGTTCGTGATAATGCGTTTTTTTAACAGCTCTACCTCTCAGAAGTCTGCTGATTTTTTTACACTTTATTACGATGTTGTTTCTCAGTAAAGTTTTAATTTAACTAATACATATACCTAACTATAATATTTCCAAAAATTTTGAAAAACACGAATACCTAGCATATTTTATTATTATACATAGAGGTATTCGTGTTTTATACTATAGTAACAGTCACGCCCCGGCTTCACACGGATGCAATGTTGATACAAAATATAGACTAGTAACCTATGTTACTCGCTGATAATGTAGGTTTCCATTGGTGAAAGAATTTTTAAAATCGGTCCGATAGTTTTTGAGTTAAACCGTAACAAACAAACAAATCTTTCCTCTTTATAATATTATATAGAATATTATTTTATACCTGAAACTTTTTTTGGGGTTTTATAAGATAAAACAATAGTGAGTTTAGACGGTTTTTACGAAAATTTATTTATAAACTATTATTTTATAAAAGTGTAGGTACAGTTATATTTGGTCTACTCATATATTATATAGAACACATTTACACTTGGTGTGGCGCGAGCGTCAAAATTATTATTAGTGTAATGTATATAATATACTTAGTACTTACTACCTACTTAGTCTAGGAATTCTTGTATTATGTATAATACCAAGCTTGGCGCCCCCTACCGTCGCGCCCAGACGGGGTGTTTTGAGTTCAGACGCCCTTAATACTTCGTCATATCCAGTTATAGTTCGCTGAAGTTATTAATCTAACACTGAATAAATATTTACTACACTCGTGATTGTATTAGAAAAGTATGACGGATATTTAAGTATCAGATAAAATTCAAGTTTATTTTGAAGGGTAAAGGTAGATTCTTTTAAACCTTAATATTTCAGACTTGTAAAACCCATAAAAACTCAATTTAAAATTATAGTTTAATTCTACAGACAGTAAACATAGCTATCAAATTTACGTTTAAACACACAATATTATTTCTTTAACATTAAAGAGACTGACAAGTAAAACCGTACCGTACAGGACGTACTGTAATTATTTTATTTACGTCACAAGAACTTACATTAAAATTCTATAAAATACTAGTGACCCGCCGCGGCTTCGCACGTGTCTAGATTTTTTGACAAAAAAAAGTAGGGGTTGGTAATAGAAGAGTAAAAATATAGGGTTTTATGTATTTTTTAAAGCCACATTATAAAAAATAAAAACAAAAATTATGGTCCAAAAATTAAAGGGTGAACAACCCTTATCACTTAGGGGTATGAAAAATAGATAGTAGTCGATTCTCAGACCTACTGAATACGCATATAAAATAAGGAGGAGGTACGGTAACTAATATTGTGTTTGTGACATGGAAATTTTATATAATAAGATGTTCATTTTTAATTTTTGCGGTATGGTGGATTTTAAGCCAGGTCTAAGATTTTAGATTTATCTGCCAGTATGATTTAACAATTTTTTTTCAGACATGCCTAAAAAACCAATTCCTTCAGAAGAATTTTCTTTCTTATAATTTTATTATACAGTTTATATGATGAAATAATAATAATTCTCTTGAAGTTCTTATTTTCAATTATATTTATGACGCGACGATTTTATTTGCGTGTTCACGACTCACGTAGTCTCAAAGAGAACTTTGAATTAAAGGTTAACGCTTACTATTGCGTAGTACCTTATAGTATTCTTTGCTAGACCTGCGTAGTTTATTTTAAAATTATAACTTTCGATTTCCTTTAACCAGAAAATATTCTTGGTCCCATTTAGTAGATTGAAGTATAATATATTCCGAGACGTATACCATAAATAGGTTCCTTGTACGCCTCGTGATTCGAAATTCAATAAAAAAATCGTACTTTCATTGAAGTTCATCAATTATGAGCCATTTTGGTATTTTTACAACCATTACACCCATTACATAAGATAATATAATAGAAATTTAATTGCTTTAATACTAACGAGTATGTAAGTTTAAATATTACCACAATAACTAGTATGGCTTATTGTCTAAAGGTTTACTATGTACCAAACTATTTACTTGTACTATGTACTTATTAATTAGTTTAGAGCATAAGCTAGAGGCCATTCAAATACCTCTTAAATTTTAAGATCCTTATGCAAACGCGGTGTAAGGTTGGAATAGTTACACTTTTCTTTATTTCTATTCTAATTTAATGTATAAATCGATAGAGCAAAACAAAACTTAGTACGTTAACTTTACACGTATACCCAGTGGCGGGACTACCATAAAAGCCCAAAAGCCCGTCTTGCCGATTTTAACATAATAAGTGTTTATATATTTATATAAATTATATAATTACGTGATTTAAGATCCTCTTTTAATCTTTCCCTCTGTATGCCTTCTCACTCCTCTAAGTTCTTTGACTCCTCTTTTACTGTTAAAGCTATTCGTTTATGGAACTCTTTACCTGTGAAAATCAGAAAGGCTCAAACCATTTCCTGTTTTGATTCTCTTGTTAAAGATTATTATTTATCGCTTAAATTGCCTATTTTTTATTTCATTTTATGTTTCCATTATTATGTTTGTAGTGTTGTTCGTTAATATGTTTTGACAAACAAACTTGTTTAAATATTTAAATTTAATTTTAATTTGTAATTATTGTACTTGTTCTGCACCGCCTTAATTTTTTATGTATACAGCATTTCCTCCATCTCGGGTTGTCTGGAAGAAATAGCTGTCTTAGCTATAAGACCGCCTTCTGTACACTCTCTAACGCTGATTTTTATATTTGTAACTTTTTATTTTGTGTGCAATAAAGTATTTACTTACTTACTTACGTAATCGTATAAGTTATATATGACTAATGACATTATTATATTTCTTTTTAATGCATTAATAAGGCAAAACAGGCGTTTGGGCTTGTGTGATGGTCCCGCCACTGCGTATACCATGTATAAATATACAGAATATAAAGCAAGGTGACGAGGTCCATCTAGCACACTCACTGAGATTAAGATCGGAAACGAATTGAAACTGCTTATTGTTTAGAACAAACGGGTACTTGAATTCGCAACATATTTAGCGATACAATGCATTTTAAATAATACCATCTTGAAGGGCTTGTTAGTGAACAGTTGAACACTGGTTAAAGATTTGCGCTGTAAACCAATGGGGTTAGGTTTCAAATGTTGATATATCAATTTTACTATGCAAAATTAAAAAACGTCTTGACGTCCATAATTATTGTAAACGTATTTTTCCCAATTTCAAGGGAGGAATATCGAAATTCCCTCTGGGTAACAAACCACCGTTTATAGAAAGAAGCCATGAAGTGAAGTTTGCACGCTTGTTTCAGTTTGCATTTCCGAATGCTAGAACTAAAAATACAAATAGGTCAACACCGCATTATTGGTTGATTTCCTGTCCATAATCATCATCGTCTATCAATAATATGATATTTAAAAAAAACAAGTTTTATATTTTTAACACGATTTTGTACTCTAAAACGTAAATTATGATATATATTATTTTTAATTATAGGTTAGTATATCAGTTCCAACACTTGTACTGAGTACACGTATTTCAAGTACATTGTAATATTACGTTATTCAGAGCGTTAAATTAAATAGTGTGTAATACACATTTCATATTTACCAGTAGATGGAACTCTGTGATGGTTTGTGTTTGTGTACAACTGTATTATGTTTATTATTTAATTATAACACTAAACCCTGTTAATATTTCCGCCTCCTCCATACACTTGTCCAGGATAAGTAGTCTCGTGCTATATACTAATATCGGACGAAATCTCAAATTAATCGCTTTTGTAGTTGCTTTATCGTTTGATTCTATATCTATATAAAATATTATTAAAAAACGAAATACAATAAAAACATAATTAAAATAAAATACAACTAAATCAATACAGGAACACGTGTCAAATACATATTCTACATTGGGTATGCCATAGTATGCTATGTTCAGATAACTTTTATAGTTTTAATCTAGTTTTGAGATTTCAAACCATATTTTCTGTATAGAATTTTGAAAGTTTTCAAGAATAGATTTTGACTTGATTAACGTCTTATAATTCGGACCTCAGAATGGTATTGTGTCTGACTCTGAATAATTGAAAATATATTTTTATTATTTCATCTATTCCCATTTAGATAATCTTTCTTTCACGGAAAAACGAAGCAACGGATTGATTGATGAAAGCGAAATATTTCTATTATTATTATTATTAAATCAGGCACAGGCTTATCTGAGATCTAATCTCATTTTTTCTAAGTGGTGCTGTAGTTAATTAATATATAAGACAATAAGACCTTGTCTGCCAAATGATATTCAAATGACCATAATAATTTCGAATGATAAAGGTCACATTAACTTAACTGAACGGGAATTAAAATAAATTGCTAAGTAATAAGTATGACAATCAAAATTAGAGACCTTGGGTGTTCACGATATGACCTCAGGCTGTTGGGCAATACCCTTCTAAAATTCCCTTAACCGAAGCTCACATACAAAAGTTATATCAACTTTCAATAAATCATAATTGTACTTATAAATAAAACTATCTACACTACTGGAAACAATTAAAGGAACAAGAAATTTTCCTAATTTTTTCACCCAAGTTTGTATCAGTGTAATGAGTGAAAAAAATAGGATTTTGATGCTTAATTTTTTTCCAATTCAGAGTTATAATTATAATAACGGTAAGAAGAGTTTGCTTCATAATAATGCAAAAGGAATATGATTTCAAGTTGTTTTAAGATTGATGATTTGTTTGTCTGTGTAACACATGCTAAACTCAAGGTTTCTCTGAATGAATATGATAATTATGTTTTGCTCATCTTAATTATATTACCTCTCTCCGAATCCAGTATGAAATATAAATTCTTTGGTAAAGTGAATTATAGATTCTCACTTCGATTTAGATTTAAAATTTTACGTTCATGAAAACAAAGCCTTTTGACGGGCTCGTTGGCGCATTTGGTAGAGCACCTACCTTGCGCTCCGATCGGTCGTGTGTTCGAATCTCACCGGGACGACAGTTTATAAATTTCTGTAAGCATCTCTTCTCCACATCTGGTCACTTTAGGCATTAAACGAGTGGGAGGAATACCGAAACTCCTATCGTGTAACGACGAATTCATAGAGGGAAAAACCGTGAAGTGCACATTTCGCGTTTCGGCCTCAGTCTTTGGATTCCGAATGCTCGAAGAAAAACTAGGTGGAAAGCGCATCACTGATTGATGTTTTGTGGCTGGGGTATCACGTACCAACAAGTAACCCTCATGCTTGTCTATTGATATCTAACATAAAAATAAAAAAAAAACAAAACAAAACCGAAACAGATGCAGACCTAAATACAATAAAATAAATATAAATATTTCCATAGATTGTCTCAGCGTAAAATTGTAAGTAAAGAATATTACATTGCGTTAGGTTGTAGTAAAAAACACATATTTTAGAAAATAGTAAATAATTTAAATCCCTTCTACTGACCTTGAGAAATATTTCGCTATTGTCACCGCAGTGGTAATTAACAATTATTACTAAACTTGATGATTTCTCAGTAAATTGTTTAGTCCATTTACGTTGCAAAATACTCGATAATAATTATTGAATTCGCTACGTATTATCATTTATGTTGCAATGGAAGTGTATAGTTTCAACACGAATCCGGATGGCTGAATTTGTTTGTACTATCAAACATACGTGTAGTGAAACGATAATTGTGATTTTGTTCCGATAACGCGATTGTTTATAGGTAATGACAATATCCACTTTCCCTAATGTAAACAAATGAATAAATACAGTTTTATAGTAGGTACACTCTAATTTTAAGTTTTTGGTTAGTACTATAACAATACTTATTAGATTTTATTGTTTAATGTTATTAATTAATTTCAAAATTATATAACTTTTAGAAATGTAGAAGTAATTTATTAAAATATCCAACAAATTGAACACTGTATTGTATTGTACAAAACTGAGTTTTGAGTGTTAGTTGTAAAAAAAACTCTTTTAAAAATGTCTCAGACTGTCTACTGTTTTAGTGAATTCCTGGGGCATGGGGCAGATATATTTCTGTGTCTGTTTCACTGATCAATTTTATTTACAGGCAAGTAGGTGATCAGCCTTCTGTGTCCTGTCCGACCGAAACATTTTTTATCTTGTTTAACCGGGATTCGAACCCAGGACCTGCGATAAAACGCATCGCATTTACCACTGAGCTACAGAGGCGGTCGATACTGTTTTAGCCTATCCATTAAGACACATATCTAACGTGAATTTGCCATTGTGTAACATTCATTTCTATTGTCAACAGCTTCAAAATGCCTTCGCTATTAGAAGCGCTCGAGCGGAAGTATGGTGCTAAGGGTGAGGTGAACCCTTCCATAGATGATATGCCTGTAGCTATTTTTGTGCCTAAACGATCTCCGAGACTGAGTGTGCCTACGCTGCTAGTACTCAACGATTGTGATATAGACTGCGCTGGAGACGCAACAGTATTGGCTGATAAGTGCGCTGATGTAGTGGAACTTGATCTAGCAAACAATAAGCTCACCGATTGGAAAGAGGTATGTTGCTACGGAATTTACATATTATTTACCTTCACATAAATGCTATCCGTACAAGTTCAGTGCACTTAATTATTTCGAATGGCGATTAACATTGACAACACAATGGCAATTTTAAAAATGTTCAGTTAATAAGTACAATGCATTCAGGTTTAAGAATGATTCATGGATCTTATTGTATTGTCCAACTGTATTGATCGGTATTTTTAGGTATTCGCGATTCTAGAGCAAGCTCCTCGAGTCAGATTTTTGAATTTGAGCTTCAATCGGCTCTCAGCACAAATTCAAGCGGCTCAAGCGCTTCATCCACGTTGGGACAGTCTAAGCAACCTCGTTCTGAATTCTACATATGTAGGATGGCCGAGTGTGCACGGACTGCTTAAAGCTCTGCCAGCTCTGGAAGAGCTGCATTTGAGTCTCAACGAGTATTCATATGTGGATCTTAGTGGGAAAGAAGTAAATGAGAAGGACCGGTGCGAAGAGTGTTCACGCCTGAGGTGCGATCAGACTGAGCCAGTTCATCAGCAGCTGAAGAAACTTCACTTCTCCGGGAACCCTATCAGCAGCTGGATCGATGTTTCTAAACTCGGCTATGCCTTTCCCAACTTGGAAACCTTTCTAGTGAATGACTGTCATTTAACTACACTGGAACCTGATCCCTGTGAAAAATGTGATGACAGTAATGGGAATAAGAAAAGTCACGACGCTTTCCCGTAAGTGTTTACAAATATTGCTTTCAATGTCAGATATGGTCCGCACTTGACAACTAGCACGCAATGAATAGTCATTGACCCACTGAACTTGTAAATCAAAGCATTGTATAAGGAAGTTTGACTTATCGTATGTTTATCTTTACAGTCGCCTTCGATTTTTAAATCTCAATAACACTGGATTAGCTACATGGGATGAAGTGGATCGACTTGCCAAGTTTCCAGCATTACGAAGTTTAAGAGTACAGGTAAGTTTTGCAGCAATTTTAAACGGCCTTCACCATATCTCGGGATTTTTTAATTAGTGACCTTGCATTAATTAAGTTTTATACTAGAGATTACTCAAATGATGTATTTGCATTTTTATCTTACATCTTTGCGAAATGCATTATTTGCGACTACCTTGATATGATTGTGCATGAAGCATACACACTTTGGAAACTATATTACTGTTTTGTATAAATCTTGCGACCAGGGTGTCCTGTGATTGCATATTTGATTACATGTGCCAATCAGTATTATAGAGCGAGATGTTATATCACCCATCACTATAACCCGCCTGATTTAAAGTGACTGATTCATTCAGAGTAACTAATTAGGCGTTACGCTTTTTATTTTAATCGTATAACACACGGGAGCCCGGGATCATAATATGGGTGAAGGTCTTCTCGATTTAGTGCTGGCCTAGATGGTGCGAGCATTTGCGTAATCTTGACGGAGTAACCCCGAACATTGAAGAATTTCGTCATTATACGACCGGAAAATTTGTAGTTTATTTCATTTGGTTTCTATAGGATTTCCGCAGATAACCTTGACTTGTTTAGAAAAACACAAAACTACAATCAACTCAAAATAACTATAATTGGCAAGAACTTGAAGGACTTATTAACTACTATTTTATTATTATACATTATGTATAATAAATGTTCTTAGGTAGACGAAACAATTCGACTAGTAAACATGATGTTGACCTTGAAAATACGGAAACCTTTCTTTGTTATTCTATATTGGCTTTTATGATATGAGAGTATACTCCAAGAAGATATTTTATATTGGCTTATTATTATTATAATATAAAATTATTGCTAACGATAAGTATGCAATAATCTATACATATTTACATATTATAAAACTGTAGAGGTCGAATGTCTGTACATAGAAAAAAATGCTTAAAACCGAGTCAGGGGGATGTATGAAAAGAAATAGAACAAATCTCGATTTTTATTTTTTTTTGTTACTCTGTCTGCTGTTTGTTTGTACGGGCCAATCTTCGAAACTGATGGACCGATTTACGTGGAATGTTGCATGGTGTCTTAGATACTTTTCATCCCGGAAAATTAAAGAGTTCCCAACATATTGGTTTGGTTTGATCATAATCTGTTATCGAAAAGTTATCATCATTTATAAGGCCACGCGAACAAAGTCACGGGCATCAGCTAGTGAGTAATAAGTCCTCAAAGATTTGCATCTTATCTTTAAGTTTCGTACTTGAATTATGTTATATAAATTAATTATCTACTTGTATAATATATGGGTTTTAGATTTTCGGATTGTATGATTCTTGTCAATAAGGTTTGTTAAACGATGAGATTACGTTACGCTTGGTGAAATTATATGAAAGTGTTGGCCAACGTTTGTTTAAATCTATTCGCTCTGAATACGCAGTTAGTGATGTCACATTGATGTAACGTTATGAAATGGGATTTGTAATTTGTCAGATGATCTTCATAATACAATTTAATATTATTATATGAGATTACTAGTTATGCTTTATTAAACATCAAACATTTAAATAAAATACTGTATACCGGATTAAAACGCGATTCAAACATCCTTCGCATTAAGAAAGTTAACCGCTCCGTCCATGGGTTTCAATTACAAATACAATTACAATTACAATTCAACATAAGTCAAAAAATATCGGAGTTTTTTTTTTTGCATATCTGCTAATTATAGTTTCTATTTTATTCAAATACCTTATCGTCTTTTTCTATCATTTTACGCGTTCGAGGCAGGTACGTACATACATAAGAGTTACGTTTGCTTGTTAACGAGAGGTTCTCAGCTCTCACAATATACGGGAATACTCTTTTGTCATTGTATCTTTTACGCTACATCTTACGCTGGATATTACTTTCAGCTCGACGACTCTGGCAAGAGTGTAGCTTTTCACTCTGAAATATTTTTTAATAAAATCTCTTAGTAGCAATAATATCTCTCGACTTGCGAACGACTTATGAATTGTGAACATAACTTTCATAGAGGCGCAATTTTCGAAAATATAATACAGATGTCAATCTAGGCTGCTGTCAATTTTTCAAGCCCTTAACCCTAGTGAATTTTCTGCATATATTTTATTCCTGATTTTTTCAGATATTTAATAGTTATTATTTTATACTAACTTAACTACTACTATATAATAACGGATCATTATTATCGGTGCAGCCATTCTAGAATTAACTAACACAACTTTGATTATATAATATACATCTTGAAGACACTAACAAAAATATATTTTGTAAAGTACGCGGAAGTAGGAAAATAACCCCAATTTATATGTATTTTAATTCAATATTAAATAATTAGTTACTCCTTTACAAGATTACGGTTAATTTAGGTAATATTTTAAGATAAACCGAACTGAACTTTGATAGTATTATTTTTGTCTTAAAACGGTGTACTGAACCTAAGTGGCTTCTTGTTTGGCAATCTGCGATCCTGGTTTATGTTTCCAGAGGTTATTTTAGGTCTTGTAATCTCTGGTTCAACTTGATTTTGAACATTATTATTGTTACTGAGCAATTTCGCAAAAATCTTAGTTATTGAAATATTAATTTGCCATTTAAAACCCTTTTTTTAATAGGCTATATTTAATAGGAATGTGTTTTTATATTCTTAAGTAAAATTTAAAACACAGCATTTTAAGATTAATCTATAATATGATCTCTTCGAAAGTGAAAGTTCGAAAACTTAACTGTTTGTTAGTACGCCGATATAGTTCAAGTTTATAGGCAAAGTACCTCAGGCATGTTGAAAGCCGGACCTTTTCAATAATTTATGGGGGCATACGACACAGGTGTTCTTTGGTTTCAAACGGAAAATATTGTGCGACTTGGAAACTTTTGTAATAAACTTAAAAACGCTGCAGTATTCTGCTTATTTACTTGGCCTCGACGCGGACGTTAAAATAGTCTTACCGGAGAATACTCGAAACAATATTCAAAATTGAGAACTTCGCAAAATCTTTAATCCCTACATAGTATTTCGCTTTCTCTGTCCCTTTGTATGCTTAAATCTTTGAAACTACGCAACGGATTTTGATGCGGTTTTTTTAAATAGATAGAGTGATTGAAGAGGAAGGTTTATATGTATAATAATAACAGTTTTTCTGTAGTGTATTTAGTATCAGCATTGCACCGGTGCGAAGCCGGGGCGGGTCGCTAGTTTAACATAAAATATTTTTAATTCAGTATTGATTAATAATAATTAGCTATTCAGCCATTACACTAGCAAACGGCTTCCTGGACTATTAACTATTGGTAATATTCAATAATTGCTATGACGCTAATTGCTTAATTAGGATGAAGTTAAATACTTTTTAAATACGTCATTACGTTACATATATGTACGTGACGTCTTAATAATACAGATTGTTGAATATAATGTATGTTACTGTAGCAACCTTTACGTACGATAGAACGAATTATGTGTTCGTCATCATCATAAGTTCAAAGCACTGCAGTCTTCCTTATTATTTAGCACTGCATTTCGTTACTCATTTTATATAATTTGTGGTAATCTCAATTGAATTTTAATTTGTGCAGTGAATGATTTATGCATATTGTCTCCCAAATTATTTTTAATATTACTACTTCAGCGTACCTAAAGTTAAAGTTATCTAAAGGGCGGAAATTAGAGTATGATTAAATTTTGTGTTCGATTTTATTTGTATGGTAATGAGGTTTTTTATCTGACACGTGGGAATAAAGGTGCATAAAATAATATTAACGGTAATTAGCACTAAAACTTCACTTAGCACGTCGAAACTCCAAAATTGGAAACTTGAAATGCATTTATCGTCCATTAGTGATTTTGTGATTCCTTTGTGAAAAGGTTTATTGAATGATTACTTCGAATAATAACTTAATATGAATCACAGAGACCAACGAACGGTCGACTTATGCGCCCACGCAACATTGGAATCGTCCAGTGTCTTCGAAGTTCGAATTTCGTACGACTGATGCAGGTGTACAATACAAAACTATGCCTAAAGCTGTGTATAAGTCATTTTCCGTATTATTATGTATATTCAAAATACATTGTATGGATACTTGATCGTTTATGCTGCCTTTTATTTAGGATAAATATTTGAAAAATATTGAGTACAATATATACAGTAGTGTTAAAGGTCGACAGCATATCTTTGATTGATACACTGAGGCTGCATCACCTACTATCAACTAAGACGCTCGTCTGATAATAATAGATGATATCGCGAAAATATGTGAGTCTAAGAGGAGTTGATAACTATTCGAAAATATATTCGAAACTATTCAAAAATGGAACCTAGACTTTTGTTCATTTCTTGCTCCCATAAATTATTTCATACTGCGCACTACAGTTAAAGTATGTACCTAATTCTTCAATCGTTTTATAGCAGCTGCAGTGGTGTAAGTCGCTAGCACCCATTATGTGTATAGTTAGCAGTTGTACTGACCTAGATCTCCCCCTGTATTAGAATATTACAAGACAGGACCACACGTTTCACATTACGTATTCACCTTTGTCCTACTGACACAGTCAACGGATTAGACGCACTATTGCATTATACTGTGGAAAGAAGGGTATTAAATGTTCGCTCATCAAACGTAAATTAAGTAGAAAAGGACCAAAATCAGATAAAAATCGAAGTCTGCGCGGACAAAGTCGCGGAGAAGCTAGTAATAACAATAAAAGTAATACAATTTATGAAATAACTCTACTTAGCTCTTTCAATAAGCTCTGGCTCCGTCGGATTTGAATAGAGAAAATATTGAGTGAAGCAGCGTACATATACTCTACCCCTTGACCTATGGATTTGAATGTCATCATATACTATGGAGTGTCGAGGGACGAGTGTTTTGTTGGTGTTTATTCGTTGTTTTATCCCGTTTATTTTTTTAAACTTCCTAAAGCTGATAACCGAATTGAGGATAAATAAAACCTATCCTTTTTAATTTTTTTCATTATGGTATTTATCTCATAAAATCCGTGCTTTTTTAAACGTAACGATACAAAAAAGACATACACGACCGTGTTAAAAAATAAATTTAAAAATTCAATATTTCTGCAAATAATAATCAATAACGCCAAAAATCCTTTGGAGGGATATTTTATAATATTAAAACGAAGCTGTGTCAGATCATAATTTGGTTATCAGCTTTCGGAAGTACACCTGGCTTTTGAATAGCGATGTATCATTAGATTCATATTCTCTTCAGACAAGCTAAATAAGAAAATACTAGCAACACGCCCCGGCCTCGCATGGGTGCAATGTAGATGTACAAAAAAAATATGATGAATGCTAATAATGTAGCTTTCTATTGGTGAAAGAATTTTAAAATTGGTCCAGTAGTTTTTGAGTTTATTCGTTAAGAACATACAAAAATACAAATCTTTCTTCGTTATTGCAACACGCCCCGGCTTCGCATGGGTGCAATGTACAAAAAATATGATAATGTAGCTTTCTATTGGTGAAATATTTTTTTAAAATGGTTCAGTAAATCGAGAGATTATCACAACCACATAAACTTTACCTCTTTATAATATTAGTATAGATAAACAAAAATATTCACATCAATGTTTTGATCAATCAAGCTAGATATAATATTATACAGGCTCTTATAGAGTTTCTAGTGTCTCATAAAACTACCTTATTAAATAATATATATATATATATATATATATATATATTATAATATTGGTAAAAGTTTGTATGATTGGCACGACTTAGTTAGTAGTAAGCCTCTTTGTAGTTTGTACCTGCCGAGTGCCAGCCGCAGTGAAGTAAACGCAAATAAGGAAGACATTACTTGCTTTGCCTTTCACGGAGTTTCGTTGCGTTTAATAATAGTAATATCGTGAGATACACGCAGTTGCAGATTGAAAATAAACATTATATCGCCGGTATTAAAACGTGTATAATAAAATACGCAATGATGTTTCATAATATTTATTTCTTATCTATACTAATATTATATAGGAAATTTTGCTTGTTTGTTTGTTACGATTTAACTCAAAAACTACTCGAATAATTTTAAACTAATTATTTGTAAAGAAAGATATGTATAAGATATGTAAGTAGATAAATAAAACCCTAAAATTTAAAAAATGAATGATTTTTTTCGATTTTAAATCATTTCTCATACAGCAGACAGATGGACGATACGAAAACTTTGTCGCAAGTCGTTCGTGCTTGTTCCTCTATTCACTTTTATATATTCGTAGTATGGATTTATAAAACGGCTGCAGTTGATATGAAATCGATAGTGCAGTCAATGATTCAGAACGGATCCGTTACCGCTTGGAACGTAATTAAAATTCAAAAATGGAATTGCATATTTACGCGATTTCACGCAACAAAAACAGGGGTAAGCGTATTCTCTACATGAAAAGTACAGGTGCTTTTTGTTTTAGATATATTGAAATTGGATATATCTTGCAAAGTTATAAGTACATATATACATAATACTATAGTAAATAGTTGCCCATAGTCACAGACAACAAAGACGTGGCATACCTACTTAATATAAAGTCTAGACAGCTTTCTTGCAACGTAGTTATGTTCTTATATTTAAGTAGTACGTCTTGTTATTTTAAAATATGAATGCCCTTGCACAATGATATTTATTGGACCTAGTTCTAAATAACAGTAGATAAGAATTGACGTAAGGTATTTTTTCTAAAAGGCTTAGAAGTGGAACAAAATTTTTGTACACTATAAACTATTGTATATACTAATAATATAAGGAAAAAAGATTTGTTTGTTTGTTTGTTACGATTTAACTCAAAAACTACTCGACCGATTTTAAAGATTCACCGTTAAAAAGCTACATCTTCACTGAGTTCCAGAAATAATTACGGATCCTTACTTAAACTTAAATAATGTTACCCAAGATGTAAAAAAAGCTTGTAGGGAGTAATCTCTGGATCTACTGAACCTATTTTACAAATTCTTTTACAAATAGAAATTAGATTATTTTAATATTTATATGTATATTAATATTTTTTTAATAATACATCTACATTGCAGCCGTGCGAAGCCAAGGCATCTTACTAGTCATTTATATATTTAATACAGTATACGATAATATATTTCGTCCTTCAATTAAACGCGGTAATCACAAATTCCTGAGCCTGATGCATAGCACATACTTACATAGATTGTGAATTTGTTCCGTGTTCCGCTTTCGGGCTAATCTAGAAGGTTGAATAAAAACTTATGTAGGTACACGTAGATAAAATATAGTACGTCAGGAGAAACATTAGTTGTGAATGTGACGCATTTTTAATTCTAGAGCTAATTCTATGAGCACGCGTGGCATAAGCACTCCAAAGTTTATTTTGGTGGCAATTTTGATATTTGCTGCATTGATTTTCCAACTGCATAGTTAATGCTTGAGACCCTATTTTGAAATCAAAAGAAGTGTCCATCTGTAGGTATAGGTATATAAGAGGAGAAACTGGAAATAAAAATTGTATACCTAAAGATACTTAAAAAAGGATGAATTTACACGACGGATTTCCATCCGTTTCTACTTCTACAAGGTTACCCCGCGGGAAAAAGCTATCATACGTATATACATATACGGACACTATAATCATTGTATTTACCAGCTTTTCGTGATATTAATCGATTCTGTGAACTCAATATGACAAGCTCTTTATATTATACAGTAAGTAATCAAAATTCTCTACAGTATTTATATTCATGATATCATCATAATAAAAACGTATCTCACACACTCGAAAACAAATTGTTAATCCGCAAACTATAAAAACACCTTCCCTTTATAGAAAGTAGTCGAAGCCTTGAAAACATGAAAACCTATTCGATCCTTCGTGTCGATATAAGTCCATCGTGTCGATTGTTTTAAATTGTAATTCTTGGTTCATACATGACCAGAGTCGTGACTCTTTAATTCAGTAAACGAGATCTTTGATGACACCTGTTTTGGTATCCTTATATAGATATCCTTTGGTAATACCTTCAAGAATCCTAGAGCGTGAATATTTTTTTAATATAAATTTTAAAAATAAATTTTAAAATAAATGTAATCACCAATACCTTCAAGTATCCTAGAGCGTGAATAGCGATAGTGAGCGAGATTTTTTCAATATACGTTATCCGTTCATTACCATAAAATTCGTATTTTTAAAGTAAATAATGGAAATGTTATATCTATAGGTACTTTAAAATAAGAGATATCTATGTTTTGTGTATAAACCACTTAGTTTCGATATATGCTTGGATGTTAAACGGGGACAACTATAATTTTGAAGGGAAATGAAATACATTTACAAAAATAAACATAAGTATGAACAATAATAAAAACAACTTACAAAAATAAACAAAAACAATTAAGAAATTTACCCCAATGTGACAGAAGACAATGGCAAAAAAATATACAATACTTATATTATAATAATAAAAGCAATAAAATATAACTTTCAACTTCATTAATAATAATCAATAAGAAAAAAACACATATGACAGAACTAGAAGAAAGTGAATTCCTGAGTCCTGAGTGGCGACACATTTCTATGATCCTTTACAGGCAAGTAGGTGATCAGCCTTCTATACCCTGCCCGAGCGAAACAATATTTTTAAATCTTTTTTCCTCGGGAATCGAACCCAGGATCTCCAGTGGCAAACGCATCGCCCTTACCACTGACCCACGGAGGAGGTCACGAAGAGCTATTTGTCAATTTCATAACATACGTCTTTTAAAATATGTGTCACACTTTCCTCAGGGATGGCCGCTATGGGAGCGCGTGGAGTCAACGGAGCACGAGCGTCGACTTCTGCTGGTGGCGAGGTTGCCGCACGTCAGAACGTTGAACGGGGGTGGCGCGGTGCCTCCAGAGGAAAGGGACTCCGCTGAGCGAGCCTTCATCAGATATTACATGGAGAAACCGGAGGCAGACCGGCCTGATCGGTAAGATACGTCTAAATAAAGGTGTAGGGATACGAATATTAACATACCGCTGTAATGGTCACAATTTTTCTTCAAACTTAATGACCATTTACATAATGCCATTTTCTTGTTCATACAACATTGTAAGCAACTGTTTACATTACGTGCTCTTTACAGCAAAAAAAGTATTGGAACAAACATTGAATGATAGCTAAGGTTAAATGTTACGTGTTGTTTAGTAAGTCATGTATTGCTTCAATTTATTTGTATGCAACAGGCAAGAAGTATGCATCGTGTAAATGGGCCTTTATGGTCACAATATTTCTCCAAACTTACTCGGTTATCAATTCTAGAATAAACTTCTAGAATTGATAACCTAATCCTTCTTACCTTCTTACCAATTCTAGAATAAACTTCTAGAATTGAAATCAAATTTCCAAGAACTGATAAGTTGGAGAATCGCAAAGTACAGTGTACACTCGTGTACCCTTTACCCTAATAAATATCTCCACATAGTTGTGGTAAACCATACTGAATTATAAATAACTATCTCTGTTTTCCACTACTAATCGGATGAATAGATTTAAATGAAATTTGGTAGAGGCATACCACTAAGGCTCGTATTCCAAGACGTTGCTCAGGTGTACATTTTGTTTTATTACTAGCCAAAGAAATTGGCTCTTTTTTTTTAAATTTGACAGTTTTCAACAACAGATTTCGACTTGGTCTTCGGTTAATCTTAAGCTGACAAATACGCAACGGTTGCATTATACCTTTCTGCCCATAAAACGAATATCGGTGTTGTATCTAGAGCTATTCGTGTCACAACACAATAGACTTAATTAGCTATCGAATGATTATACGTTGAAGGCTCTTCATAAATGTAAATTGTAGGCGGCGAACGTTGCGAAAATTGAGAAACAGTAATTTATAGGCGAAAAATAACAATGTTTGTGCACATAACATATTTAAGCGGATATCATTTTTAAGGCATTATAATTTATATGAAGTAATTATAAAACAATATTATAAGATAGTAATTTAACCTTCGCGCGACCGGCTTAACCGAAAAGACGTCCGGACGTTTAGGGATTTGAAATAACAAATAATTAAATAATCATTTACTTTTTATAGTTATATTTCGGTCAGGATAGTATTTAAATAAAAGAAAAACATATTTATGAAATATTTGTGAAGATATAAACAAAATCTTAACGTTTGAAATCGGCGCGACCGCTTCAAGGTTAAACAAGATTTTTGAATATCTTGATAGTGAAAACTTTTTATTATGATCCATTAAAGTCGTTTCATTCTCATTTCTCCTTTTTTATATACTTAGTGGGGGGGGGGGCAAACGGAACAGTGACTAACGTGTTGGTAAATGATCACCGTCGCCCAAAGACATCCGCAACAACAGAGGTTTTGCAGGTGTATTGCCGACTTTTAAGGAAAATGTAGGCTCGTTTCTTGAAGGTTCTCAAATTGTATCGGTCCGGAAAATACCATTTGTCGCCTATAACCGGTTGTATTTTTCTATTTATTATTTACCATTATGCTGCAATGTAAGAAATTAACTTACACATTAAAGACTTTTTGTTTTTTTATTAATAACATTCAGACTCCAAAGTAATGTTACTTAATTAGAAACTATTTACTGATAAAAATTGCCTAAGAGAAGATTGCTACCTACAAGTTCGAATGTTTGTGTTATACGTAAAAAACATATTCCTTACTCTTGTGTAATATCTTAATAGGTACATAACTCAGTCGATTTATCGTTCCTACAATTAGTGGAGCGTGGTAAATTAGTAGCCTTTAACTAGGACTCACTTAAGACTAAGTCAGTCGTACTTATTTATTAGACGACGTATGATGATAATCAGAGATATTCTAACCTAGTAATATAATAATATGTGAAAGTGCTTGTTCAGTCGCCTTTTAACCTTATAAACTCTATGGGCGATAGGTTTATTTATGAGTACGTAATATTATAGAAGTATTACTGAAATCAGAAAAGCCCAAACTCTTCAACCTTTCAAAACTGTACTATTTATCACTGTGACAAATTTATTACTTTTTTCCTTGTATTTACTAATTATCTACTGTATGCTTATGTTAAAATTATATGTATATCGATAGCACCACCTACTGTTACCTTTTCAGCTAAATTTATTTCAGATTAGTCAGTACAGGTTGCCTGGAAGAAATCGCTTTTAAGCGATAAGGCCGCCTATTGCTTTTTATGTTTATTTCTATTTATGTTATATTTGATTTTTTGTGGTGTGCAATAAATATATATTTCATTTCAAGTAACGATCAAGAGATTCGCTTGTCTCATAATTGAACAGAAAAAGATATAATCATAACATGTTACAGGTATTGGGAGTTAGTCGGTGTCCACGGCAAGTTGGACCCGCTCGTGTCGGTAGACTTGAGGCCTGAGAAACGAGTCCAGATCACCTTCACCTGCGGCGACACCAGCGAAGTGCGAACTGTTGATGTCTACAGGTTGGTACCTTCTTACCAACTGTGATTCCTCAATTAATATCGTTTGGTGGAACAGAGACGGGTTTACATTCTTCCAAGGTATAGGTTATTAAATTTTTGCCTAGATTATTTTTTATGGATACCAATTTGTTTGTCATACCACTAATTGTAAGAGGGAAGTCATTGGCAAGATGTCTAATAGATTATTCTCTGTAAGAAATAAAAAAACTGCCTTACACAATTTTTTTTCATTTATATAAGTCAGCTAATAGAAAGAAAAACCGGTTCCCAAATTTCGCCCTAGGTCGCCGCTATTAAATTCCATCTAATAAGGCAGCATATTCAAACGGTAATCAAAATGTAAAGTATTGTTGTGACTTTCTATATCACACATGATATGAAAGATAGTGGTGTAGCTAGATGGACAAGGTTCACGGTGCATACAGACAAATCGAATCTTCTCTCTCTCTGAGACTCTCATTTTGAAAAACATAGGTAATTCGCAGGCTTGAAGTTTTCTATCTTCGAGTGCACTACGCCACTGGAAATATAGGATTTATGTTCTCTTTGCCACGTCATTTCTACAGTAAATATTATTTTCAGAACTGTATCAGACTTGAAGTCGCGACTGGAAAGGCTGGCCGGCTTCCCCGCATCCAAGATGAGACTGTTCTACGTGGACCAAGAACTTAGAGACACACAGGTAGTGGTCTTATGATGATGCCTAATTATCGAGACAAAATATTTATATCTTATCCCATATCGTCAATAGTTCATATTTTATACATATTTAGTATTAAAATTAGTTATTTTTTTATACTTTGTTTCTCGAAAATGGCTGAGAGGTACTTTGAAATTCAGGATAGAAGTACGCTTACTGATTATGTATACACTCAGAAATTCATCTCGATTTGAATACCACACACCTTTACCGTCTCCTTGATAGTCACTTCTCTATCTATTATTATTTTCCACTTCCAGGGACCCGAAGAGATGAAATACCCAACGAAGCAGCTATACTCGTACAACATTCGCTCCGGAGACGAAATAATCATCGACTCCAAATTCAAACACTCAATATCCGCCAACTCGACCGCGTGAGGGCGCCGCTACAGATTCAACCCGACTTACAAATCGCGTTTGCATCTAAATTTACGACTCCAAGGGACTTACTCAATAATATGTTATATACTGTAATTTCACTATCCCTATTAATATTGTCGGATGTGGTAATCTATTACAATTTACCTATTTGTTACAATTAAAAAAGAGATTTCTGATTTTTAACATATCCATACATTACCGTATAATTAAATGTATTCAAAAATATAGATTTTTTAAAAATGTTATTTTTAAAAACGATTAGTGAACTAAAATGAAAATGGCACTTAATTCACATCCGACAATTTTAATAGGGATAGACGAATTGTTTTCACAACAGGTTAATACCGTAATGACTGTTCATGATGAATTATCAAATACGGAACGATTAGAATTTAAAAACATCAAATGTGTCTTGAATAATATGTTGTGTTGAAATTGATTGGGTATTCAGTCATTTCATCGTTTATAATAATATTCCCGTGTATTTATTAAATTTGACTAAATCAAGCACGAGGGTCATGGCATGAAATGAAACATTGGGGTGTACTATAAGCACTGAGAGCAGTCTTTTTTATGAAAGAATGTGACAGGGCGATATTTTTATATAGCTCTGTCTCATTCCTTCGTCAAGGATGCAGTAATACTGTTTTAAGAGATGGTGGTAAGTTTTAAGTATTATATACAAACCGGAATTTCAAATTACGCTGCTGCACTGCTACAGAAGTTGTAATTCTAAATTTATACTCATACGATGTACACATGTTTTTAGAAATATATGGCTATTATATGTGCCAAGATATATTTCGGTGTGAATTAAGTTTTGTAAAAATATTTAAGATGGTCGCCAGTTGTATTTTTTTAAATGGGAAGAAAATATTATGTATATTATTTGGTTTTCTGTTTTTTGTAATTTATTAACAGTGCCAATTTTTTTCATTTGTTTCAATTTTTAATGATTGTATTTTCATACTTAATTATCACGAAAAGCAAACACGATTTTATGTGATAATAGATTAAAGAAATTCTAGTCCACTCGTACATTGAAGTGTTCAAAAAATATTATTAACTTTAAAAAGTTGTCGTACATTGTAATGTCCCTTAAAAATAAAATTGTACAGCAATCTCTAAAATATTACTGACAAATATTTTGAAATCGCAATATATAAAATATATTCTAGACCTCAATAGGTTGATATCGAGGTACCTTACCCACTGACAAAATATAGTAGCCATTTTACAATATCTTTCAAGTTAAAAATCTTGGTACATAGTACACTAGGTACTTATAATATTATATATTTACGTTCGTCACAAATACTTTTAAGTTTATATTTACGTTACAAGCTTGGCTTGTATTTTTTTTTATAAAGCACAATTATTTTGATGTCTATATCTTATAAAGTACTACTAGGGTTGCCATTCTAATTAAATATAACCAGAGTTGAATACTCCTTACCAGAACACGGTAAAAAGGAACCAATTTGAAATATTATGTTACAATTCTGTTTATTAAATACAAATAAACAGAGTTGTAACACATCCATAAAGTGGCCATAATTAAAAGTATTTCTTGGTTCCAGTCAACATCATAATACTTGTATACCTTTTCTTTAACATATAATAAGAGGCTGAGTGATACTCTATTTAATGAAACCCAGAGCAGTTTTATACTTTTTTGTATTGCTTGGTTGGCAACCCTGTTACAGACAATTTTCCCTATATACAAACATACTTGTTATATGGGAATAATGTAAAATTCCCGTAAGTGTTAATCATTGCTGTATAGGGCCAAATGCGCCCTTTTTCTTTTTTGCAATAAAGCATCTGTGATATGATATATCTAAAACGTAATGGACAAATATCCAAAAATACATTTTAAATTAATGACAAATTTATTGTCAGTTTTTTTTCAAAACAGCTGCAACTCACAATTAACTTTTTGTAAAAGCTTATTAACAGTGATACTAACTGCCATTTTGAAAAATAAATATACAAGTGTATGTCTACATACAATGTTTTATGTACTAACATACCAGTGGTACCATATTGTATGCATGGGACCGTTTTATACTGTTTTTAAATCCTAACTTGCCTTTATTTCCTGGTAGTTTCAAATTTTAATAGCTTTAGCCTGTACCTGCCACATGAAATTAGTTAAATAGGGCAGTTATATGTAACAGTGTTTTGTTTATTATGAAATAATATTTTTGTTTGTAGATTTAATAGAACATGAAACACTAGCTAAAATAAAAGGAATCAATGAACAATTATTCTTGTTTTATTTTTACACCATCCCCTCCTAAGAAATACTTTTAAACCCTGAATAATCTTCTAAATATAATTTCTTATTATATACAACCATCATAGTATTTTGCACTTGATCTAAAACATAATCATGAACATCATTCCATACATCATTATTCATTTCATGTATTCTTCTCCTAAAAAAATTTAGTAAAATATACAGCTTATCTATATTTTTAATGAAGATCATCTCTTGCATGTAGGTAGTAATCATGTTTATATCACACAGTTTTGGCTTTTGTCCACTATCAAACCAAGCTTGGAGTAAGTCTCGTACTTGGGCCCAGGGTAAACCTAGCAAACCAGATTTTTCTTCTTTCTTTGTCTCACTTTTTATCTCTTCAATTTGAGGTTCTTTTTTATCTTTAACCTCATTAATAACTGCTGGCCCCTGTAAGAATCTATCTAAAATATTTTTTGATGTGGTGTGCTCTGGTTTTGTGTTCTTTGCTGGTCTTCCTCTTTTCTTAGTAGGTGACCGAAAAGATCCAATAATTGGAGACTTTTTAGGAGTAACAGGTTCAGTTTTGGGTGGTGGTTGGTTTTCATTATGTAAATTTAAGCAAAGCTTTTCTTTTTTTACATCTTTTGTTATATTCGTTAAAAACTTACTTATTGCACCTTTAGAAGTTTGTTGTCTTAAATTTAATGACTCTAATTTAGTTACTTGTATTCCGATTCCTCTCATTTCTTTTGGATCTATATTGAGCTTTTTGCACAATAAAATGATTTCTTTATGTATTACCTCAACGTCATTGGTAGCAGTAGCCAATGAGGTAGACCTATTTATGACATCACAAAAACCATGTCCCAGAAACTTTGCTGTTTCTCTTGGAGCTTCTTCAGCTCTCACCATTAGTTTTAAAGTAATGCTCTTTCCCAACACTTTAAACTGTTGCATTCTCGATTGAACTTCTAAAGAAAGCTGTTTAAGAAATTCGTAACATTGATCATTGGTTTCAAAACGAATGCCATAATTAACTTCAGCAGATACAGATTTCCTAATTGTATGGAATGTTAATGGATTTCTATCTCTTCCACGACATTGATCAAAGAGTTGGGCCCCAGTTTTATTTCCCAAGTGTTTTTGTAAAGTTGATAAAGTCAACTTTTGCAGTGAACCACACGTCTGATGACCAAGAGTTTCTAATTTCTGAGATGTTTGTCTACCCACACCTGGTAAATCTTTCAGCTTAATATCAAAAATAAAATCTTCAATAAGGTTTGCAGTTAAAAAGAATTGGCCATTTGGTTTAGCCTGCTTTGTTGCTAGTCTGGCTTGCAGCCGATTTCCACCAAATCCTGTAGAACATGGACATCCAGTCTTTTCTTTTATTTCTTCTCGCAACATTGTTGCAAAATCTTCAGTACTAACATTCAGATTCTTTAAAAGATCTGTGCAGTCTACATACATTTCATCACAAGAAACTGCCTCAATATCTAGCGTGTATTGAGCGATTGTGTTATATAAAGTGTATGCTACTTCTTTGTACCCTTCAAAGTCATAAGGGATTGTTTGAAGCTCTGGACATAACCTTAGAGCTGCTCCCATAAACATTCCATTAGTGATACCTTTAGCTCTGGCTTCATAAGAACAAGAAGCTATTTCACTCATTGAACCAAATTTATCATCTTCATCACCAATATTATCAACTCGACTTGGAATTTCAGTATCTATCATAGAAACACCAGCTGCCTTTGATATTTTTTCTGCCTGCTTTTGTTTGTACAGACCAAATTCTACAGCTCTATTGACTCCTGATCTCTTTGTATGAGACTGACCACCTCTTGAATGGGTAACAGCAATGGGGTGACCTCTCAATTCAGGTCGTTTACGTAAGCCTACAGACACAAAAAAGCAATCCATGTCAATGTGCATAATTATTTTATTGTATTCAAAATTAATTGCGTAACTGCTAAAATTATTCAAAGACTTTATTTTGTCCCGCAAAATAGTGCATGCCGGAAATGTGAAATTGCTTTCTTCCCTCAAATCATTAATATACTGTTTAAAACATGCACCAAGTTGTGAAATATGGTGCAATCTTGAATTATTATAAAATTCTGAAATGAAATTTGGATCTATTGCAGTTTTAGCAGCACTGTTATGTTCATTGTTAGAAATTGAAGTTTGTGGCATACACTGTACAGTACTGATTAAATTGTTTTCAGTAGAGTCACTTTTATGTAACAATTCTTCTTGATGGGTTGACTCAGTTTTAAGTAGAGATTGCTCTTCCTTTATTTCATGTTTACTGTTGATACTAATTTTCATAGCCTTATTGAAATGTAGCCGAGGCTGAGTTCTTTTATTAGTGTAAAGCAAATATTTTTTATAGTCTAGCAGTTGATTTGATGCAATGCTCTCTGTTATCCATTCAGGCTTGACTACATTGCTTAAAGACATTTTTTTTACTTTTGTGTCAGGCAAATTAGAAGCAATGACAAAATCTTCACTTCTTTGATATGTATGATAGATACCGCCGTGTTTAGCCATTAGTTCCTTTAGTTCATCAGCTGTAGGCGTTGTGTAACCATTAACAAAGATACTTACGCCATTAAATATATCAGACTCTTGTTTTTCTTTACAGGCTTTAGAAGAAAATTGATCTTCTAATTTTGATATTTTAGCTTGCATATAACCGCCCCATGCTTCAAATCCACTATCGGGAAATTGTTCATTGCGACGACTCATTATTTTTAATAACTTATATGTATATTTAAATGAGTTTCAACGATAAATTAAATTCATCTTAATAATATTTAAACTGTTATTTATAAACTGTTCACTAGCGTTAACGGTGACTCGTCTCGTCGTCTACAAGTTATATGATTTTAAATGTAATCAGTTGTCCCTACGACGGTAATAATTAATAACTTTGGTTGTTATATCTTATCTTGATATCACATCTTAATTTTAGAAAAATATTTTCCCGGTTTTTAGTGAGTAAAACCATAAACAATAAAACAACATTTATATAAACAAACCTGCTATCTGCGTTCCGAAATCCGAATACTTAGATTTAGAATCTTACAAGAAATATACGAAGCGTAGCCAAAATATCCAAAATCTCAGATTAAGATCCAAAATATATTTGAAGGACGAAATTCATTTTAAAATTTAAATATAGATTATAGTTTTTTAAATGTCGAAATCAAAAGAAATGAGGTAAATCATGCGATTTTATTGAGTAAATGACATGAGTATTGACTATTTATTGAGTATTTAGCGTTGACGGTTAACGTATTTTGTCAAAAGTCGCTTATCGACGTTATATTTCAAATTTAAATTATTATTTGTTTGGATTTTTAATATTGGATAATTCTTTAATATTGATCGACGCTCAATAATTACATTTGAATCATTTACAGTGTTAATATCTAGACAACTTGGTATTATAGAAAAAACTAATTGTTTATTTACGATAATACAACAATTTATAAAAGTTATGTCTTTCGTTGAGGATGGTGTGATCACAGTGCCATGGGTTGGCCAGACATGTTATAAAAATGGCTTGACTGTTGTCGTTCTTTCTGTAAATACTTCCATAGTTGAGAATATATCGGAAGCCTTGATCGACGTGCACAACAGAGGCAATTATCGATGGAAATTGGCTGTTCTACGATGCACAAACTTAGACAATATTATTAGACAGTCTGATGTAACAGGAAGAGTTGGTATAGATTTTATTATAATAGCATTAGATATAAGCAAAATATTTTGTATAGAATGGGTCAAGAAGTTACTAGAGCAAGTTCATCCAGATCTGAGGATACGTCGAGTTGTGTTAGTGAATTCTAGTGGGCTCTCAGTAGATACAATAGCTGTGAACGGCAGTGAAGTTCTTTCTTTCTGTAAAGAGAACATGTTAGATATGATTAACGCTAATACCATGAAAAGAGATGAAGCTGAGTTTTTAGCTCAAAGGTTGTTAAATTATATTGAAGTTTCAGTTGGTAAGTGGACAGGAATTCCTAATTTGAATGTATAGGAAGTGATCATTTTTCAGTGGCATAATTATTGTTTGTAATCTATTTTGTATTATTATTATTAAGATTTTATGGCCTGGTAAAGAGACCTTTAAGCCAAGTCTTATTATTGCACACCAGGGACTGAATACCGGTTAATTTACTATGGGAGTTATACCGGTTTAATAAAGGTTTTTCTTAATATTCTTTCGTTTTTATTCATATTTACTGAAAAAAATTACTGTGGTAAGTCTAATGTGTATTACTCTTTAAAACTAATATCATGGTCTCTCAGTCGGACACGTAAATGAAATGAAAATTAACCGGTTTCAGTTCTTATTGCACACTAAAATAGTGCGTACTTATTGTTTCTGCTTAACATCATATTCTATTAACAAAGCCCGCAAATTTCTAACAAAGGCGTTTGAAATGCCTTTTTTATTTTTTTAAAAAACTTTAAGTCAATATTTTGGCTTATTTTTTTCTATTATACCTATATTATAATGATGTAACCTACCAAATAAAACTATATAAAAATACATCACCTATATTCATTGTTAGATCAAAATGATTTTTTATTAGAAAATATATTATCTATCTATACTATTAATAATCTATACTAATATTATAAAGAGGTTACGATTTGTATTTTTGAATTTTTGTATGTTATGAATAAACTCAAAAACTACTAGACCAATTTTGAAAATTCTTTCACCAATAGAAAGCTACATTACCTATGTTACTCGCTGATAATGTATATAAATATGTTTTGTGTATAGTACATCTACATTGCACCCGTGTGAAGCCGGTGCGCGTTGCTAGTATAATATAAAGAGGAAAGATTTGTATTTTTGAAATGTGTACAGTAGCATGTCACGTCACGTGATGCACTTTCAAAGTATTTGACATTTTATTGAGGCTTGTTTTCCAATGAATTGATTGAATATAATTCAAACTTGATTATTACTAATATTGTCTTTTATTAACGCGAGTATCACACATTTAAATAAAATACTGCATACCGGATTAAAACGCGATTTATTATTTATATTGTTTAAACCGCGACCGCGGTTGCTGAAAAGCATCCAAAACGTCGGGATAAATAATTTAAACAATATAAATAATAAATCGCGTTTTAATCCGGTATACAGTATTTTATCTAAAATTGATTATTACTTTTAGTTGTTTAAGAGATTGTAATTAAGGGAATGTGGATTAATTTCATTATACTGAAATTATGAAAATAAACATGTACATATTTTAAATTATTTATTATTCCTCAATTTTACTACAAAATAATAGGAAGTTTTCTACATTTACCATTATATAATAATATAGTACATATTATGTTATATTGAAATCAATTGGCTTCACATGTGTGCGAAATTTAAGGAAACCCATTGCAGTTTGTCATACTAAAATTAGATTACCAGTAAATAACTTACCAACTAATTCAAATACTGCTCATAAAAAATGTGTATAACTTATAAATATTAAGATAAAATCTAGCATAATATGTAACTAAAACATATAAAATAAAAACAACATTCAGAATGCCATGTATTAGTTATTAAAATTAAACACTTAAATATCCATCACACTGGTAAATACACTGAATCATTTTAAAATATCGTCGCTGCGTCTGACAAGTTCCATTTGTGATTTTTGTATAGTTTTGGGAAACAACGAAAAACATATTATTGATTCACATATGGAGTTTTTCTTAACGGTAAAAAAAACACATATGGAATTAGTTAAACTCGTTTCCAGTTCGAACATCACAAAAAGTATTTTAATAACACATACATAATAAAACGAAGATTATTTTTTGTGCAAAAACCAAAAATCATAAAAATGCACATATGGAATTTGGCAGGCGCAACAACGATATGTAACTATAATAGTTGTCAAATCTAATTAAAGTCACAAGAGTGACTTGATAAAGTAAACGTATACAAAAATGTAAGAATAAGTGATATCACAACTAAACCGCCCATAGTTCGAGCCAAATAAATAGTTCTCATTAAATCACATAATCAGTAAAACCTACTATATATAGAACATTTCCATTGATACTATTTTTTTTAATTTCCGAGAAAATCAATAAGTAATGGAATGAGTTCTATAATTATTTTATTAATGTTCTAAACACAAAATTTTAGGGATACTTAAAAATCAAATCAATAAACCACAAGTTACACACAGTGGCGAGACCACAGCTTGTCGACTTTAACGTATACGTGTTTATATATAACTTATATAATTACCCATATAAGTTATATATGACTAATATAATTACGTTAAGGGCATTATTATTATTCTTTATATGGGCTTGTATGATGGTCCCACCACTGGTTACACAGATCCTGGATGTATTATAATCATAAGACTGAGAGCAAAATAAAAAAGATCTTTATCTTTCCCTAACCGAAGTAATGCTATAAGATTTAATTACGCTATGTAATATATATTACCCCAGTTAAATAATTTATCTCATAAGAAATTGACATGTGGCTAGTTATAGACTTGTGTTTGGAGAAAAGCCATTAAACAAAACACCTTCAATTTTAATATGAGTACTGTCTTGTTAACTATCATACATCCAGGGTCTTAACTTGAATAGTATCTTAATGTGATTTTTAATTCTGAGAATTCAACAAATTGTAAAGAATTTTATCCTTACCTTCGATCATAATTTATACACCTGAAAATAGTTTTCTTATTAAAAATTATAGACAATCATAAGCAAAGTATGAAATAATTGCACAGTTGGTTTAATAAAGAAAATTGTTAAAATGTAACACCACATTGTGTCATTACAGCTACAAACATTTATTATATCTTAACACTAATTTCCTGTACTGGGATATAATTTAATTTAGCAAGCTGATACCTTTACCGAGTTTTTATTTAACATATTGCTAAAAATATACAATTCTGTATTCAAAATCGATGTCTTATAAAAATCAAAAACATCTTTTGTCCATAAGTGGTTCTATTTTAGTGTAGTACCAAGATATGTCTGGCCAGTTATAAAAACTACTAAAAATATTTCATCAGATGGACAATTTAACCTCTTGAATACAGATTTGCAATAATACAAAAAAATCTCGCACAAAATTTGTAAATTAACATTCATAAAAAGCGTACAATGAAAATGCAATTGTTTCTACTAATATTTACAACTAAGCATTCGATATTCATGGAATTTGTTAAATATAACGGAGAATTATAATTAATTTGTTTTCTTAATCAAAACTAGAAAAAGTTGTTTTAAGGCCTGAATCAGTTTTCGTGAGTTGTCTTGCTAAATCACTACACTTGTATGTCATTTCCTTATTATTCAAAAGTCATTATTAGTCAAATGTAACCCAAAAATCCTTTTTATGTAACTCAAAAGTTATTACATCTTTATTCTTGAAACATTCACAAATTAATGTCATTTTTACCACCCGTGGCATAGTATTTCATTGAATACCAGATATCAAAACAAGATTAAAAAATAGTTTTGGTTCAACAGGGCACAGATCAGGATTATGTTTATTGAAACACACAAAAATGTGTCCATCCCATGCCCCACTATAGGACTGAGAAATCTATTTTTATGTGAAAATATTACTATAAAATGTTATATCGCAGATATTTAGCAAGGCACTCAATGCTGTGCCTCAGTACAGAGATATTTAGGCTTTCCGCATAGGCTCTTCCAGAGATTCTTGTGATATGTGCTCGAGTTAATTCTATTTCATGTTTATGTTATTTCAGAACAGCTTTTTATCTCAGAAATATCGCAGACTGAATTATTTGAAAGCAGCATATCTTTTGTAGATCTCAAAAAAAACTAATTTAGTTAAGAGCTATTAAGGTGCCTTATTTGTAAAATTTTCGCGTGACGAATCTTAATGGACCTAAAATTAAATTTTTATAACTTTTTATTTCATAATGAATCCAAAAACCTTGCGCGTTCTAAACCAATTCTGTACACAATCTTAAATTTGAAGAAATAATATAACAGTCATCACAGATACGACCATCTAATCAATATTTTGCATGAGTTTCATCAAACACTTGGGATTGTCAATATCTGTTTAGGATACCATTAGGAACTATCAGATTTGACAATTTATTGTACGGAATTGAGTATTTTCAGTTAACCCTTATTTTTAGTTAAAAAAAATATGTGACAGATGACATTTTTTTAAGTCACTACAATATTATATTTTAGCCTATAATATGTCTTTTATTAACGCGAGTATCACACATTTAAATAAAATACTTTATGACGGATTAAATGAAATAATAAATCGCGTATTAATCCGTTATAAAGTATTTTATTTAAATTATTTTTCTGTCCTTTATGAACTCAAGGGTTAAGGATAGATGGTGATCGTACGTGTGATGTGCCTTTAATGTTAAATTAATGAGATTCATGATATGTGGCGTAGCGCAAGCCCGGCTACACAGTACCGCCCAGTTTGGCCCAGTCCGGCGTAAGTACCAACCCTACGTCCCCTTCAGTTTGCTGCGTAGCACCTTAATATCATTCACTGTACACTTAGTTCAATTTGTTCCAATTTTCTGTAAAGAAAAAAAAAATTACTTCACGCACAACTATTGATTTTAAGTCAACTTTACAAATACGCGATCACCTTACATTCGTGGCCAAATTCTTAATACAATACCATAGGCGCGTAATTTTAACATAGTAAAGCTTGGTGCGGAAAAAAAGATTTCGTAATATCCGTGGATTCACAAATGAAATTGATATTGGTGTTAATGGTGGGAATATATAAATTATAGACCTCTTAGACTCACATATTTTTGCGATGTCATCTATTATTATCAGACGAGCGTCTTACTTGATGATAGGTGTTGTAGCCACAGTGTATCAATCAATTATGTGCTGTCGACCTTTAACACTAATGCACTCAATATTTTTCAAATATTTATCCTAAATAAAAGGCAGTAT
This sequence comes from Anthocharis cardamines, assembly GCA_905404175.1. Classification (NCBI taxonomy): domain Eukaryota; kingdom Metazoa; phylum Arthropoda; class Insecta; order Lepidoptera; family Pieridae; genus Anthocharis; species Anthocharis cardamines. Next base: position 8,836,374 of record FR989964.1, read on the forward strand.
AAACTATCAAGTATCCATTCAACGTATTTTGAATCCTCCTCTTAGGCCCAAATTCCAAGACATGTCTGAGTTTTTAATCTAGTTTTGAGACTTGTCAAACCATTAATCTCTATAGAATTTTAACGGGCTCGTTGGCGCGTTCGAATTTCCGAATACTCGAAGTAAAAATTAGGTCGACAGCGCATCATTGACTGATGTTCTGTGGCTGAGGTATCACCTACCATCAAGTGAACCTTATGCTCGTCTGTCGATATCTGTCATGAAAAAAAAAACATATTGACAGTTCTCAAGAATAGATTACCACTTGAGTGTCGTCTTGGAATACGGGCCTTAGACTCAAGTATTTATGCTATGTCATCTATTAATTTAATCAGACGTCCCCCCGCCCCCCTCACCTAGTCCGAGTCGAGGTTGACGACGTCCTGCGGCGCGGCGCGCGGCGGCTGCCCGGCGGCGTGCAGCGGCGGGCGGCCGCGCGGCCGCGAGCGCTCGCCCAGCATCATCTCGCGCGCGCGCTGGTGCTGCAGCGCCATCGCCACCGGGTCGCGGCTGCCCAGACCGCCCGAGTAGTACTTCGCGCCCATTTGCTGGAATGTTACATGTTCCTTCTTTAAAAAGGCCAGGTCAAGAGTACTCGAAACCGACGAGCATGTATGAAAGCATTGATGTTTTTTTTTAAGATATCGACCGACGAGCATAAGGTTCACTTGATGGTAGGTGATACCTCAGCCACAGAACATCAGTCAACGATGCGCTGTCGACCTAATTTTTACTTGGAGCATTCGGAAATCGATAGACTGAAACCGAAACGCGCAATGTGCACTTCACGGTTTTTCCATCTATGAACGGTGGTTCGTTGCCCGGTCGGAATTTCGTTATTCCTCCCACCCGATCAATGCCCGAAGTTACAGAAGATTATAAGCATGTGCTCCCGGTGCCATCGATGCGCACGGTGTTCTACCGAACACGCCAACGAGCCCGTCATATATAATCATATGACAGGCATAGCATATGGAATTCCGTGACCTCTGCCTACCCCAATGGGAAAGATACCTGATGTATCTATACTAATATAATAAAAAGGAAAGATTTATTTGTTTGTTACGATTTAACGCAAAAACTTCTCGACCGATTTTAAAAATTATTTCACTAACAGAAATATACATTATCAGCGAGTAACATGCGTAGCCGGGGCGGATCGTTAGTATGTGTATATGTATGTATGTTACAGATGATATTCATCGAAGGCAGCGGCATATGAATACATTTTAGACTAGTCAAATCACTATAAGGAGGTGTTCAAGTATTTCGTAACGTCAAAAATTGCGTTACGTTATACTCGAACATCCCCTAACTCTCAAACTCGAAATATTATAAGTAATAAAATGTATAAATCCTATTTTAATGCTTAACACAAAGCTAATTCGTGAAATAACAGAAAATATATCCCAGAGTTGAGTCCAATACGATGATATTGCTCGATACTCACATTTTGCTGCTGCATGAGTTGCTGCAGCCTCATTTGCTGCTGTCGCTGCCACGGGGGCTCGTACTGCAGCCCGCTGCTACCGCCCATGGGCATGCCGCCTCCACCTTTTAACAAAAAAAACATATGTAATTTTCATGAGGATTCCTACTTTAAGAAATTATATTTAACGTAAATATTAAATTATCTGAAACATAGAAAATAGCAATGCTCTTGAACAGTATTTCAAGTTGCAATATTTGGATATTAATTATATTATTATGCAGCTGTTTGAATTTTTTTAATCTATATCATTATGTCATTTTTAATAACCCCGACGCAAAAAGAGGGGTGTTATAAATTTGATGTGTATTGTGTGTCTGTCTGTGGCATCATAGCCCCAAAAGGATAGATCGATTATGCGTTTTTTTTTAAAGCTGACGTGATTGAGATGATTCTTAGCTAGAATTTATTTAAAAAAATCGTTAAAATGATAGGGTAGTTTTATACACTTACCAGGATTCATAACGGCGTTCATCATTCCAGGGTTGACCATCCCCGATTGTGGATATTTGTACATTTCACTCATTTTCTGCATTAGCTGTAGACATAAACAATAATTTTAATTAATTATCCAGTAATATGATAAGATTATCTTAAAATTCATGAGATTAAACTATATTTAACATAAATACAATAAATAAATTTTATTTACATGGAAATAAAAAACTAAATACGACATAAACATGCTTTCCAATATTTATATCGAGAACTTACACCGTAATCATATCCTGCGAACATCTAAACAGAAAAGGTTTATTTCTATCAAATATCAATATCTCGTTCATAACAGTATTAGGAGTTCGAGTTTGTGAACTTAACTTTTATAAAAAAATATTTAATCTAATTTTCATATGCATTTTATTATATAATTTAACTTGACTTCTTTCTTATTTTAAATATTCATTTTACGGAGAGAGTACTCTTCAACTTTACATTAGTACAGATAGCGGCACGAGTCGTGACAACAAATGAACCGTGGTGGGGATTGAGTCATCGTAAGTACACTGTCAGGCAAAATTATTTGGTACCTACATATATTATTTCAATCGGTAATTGAATAAATTACCTTAATTAATTTATTAAATTGTATTAGTCGCCTCTTCAGTTTGTTTATTAAGGTCCATCATGTTTTTCGTAATACCTATTTATTTCATGTAACAAAACACTGAGTAGACCATTTGTCAGGATTGTCTATTTAACATCGAATTCTTTCTGCTCTGCATATTTTGTTTTTAAGGTTCAATCAAATCGGTAACAAAAATACACTAGTTAAAAAGTTGTCACTAAAATTGTTGAAAAGTTGTCACTAAAATCGCACTCAGGTGTACGGTAGTCGAATGATACGCGCGGAACCAATAGACGACGAACATCGACTGCCGAACCAATCAGGTGGAGGGTCTGCGTGGTTAACGTCATATCGACCAATAAAAAGTGTGCTCACGACTCGTGCCGCTAACTGTACACTTGTAACTTTCGTTAAAAAATATTGTAAGGTGTAAGTTTAATTAAAGCTATAATAAAGTATAACATTTTATATGTGGATTGGGATTTATGGGTAAGATTCATAGACAAAAATGTGATATATTAGAGTTAGGGTTAAAGCCCATTTACATGATGCCATTTTCTTACAATACCTACAAGTAGGGCATGCAATTCGGATATTCGGATATTCATATTATTCGGATATTCGCTACATTAACTATTCGAATAGTACCTATATAATTATTCGGTTTTTTTGAACATTTCGAATACCTACTATTCTACATCGTTTTGGTAAATGTATGATTTTTTACTAACCATTCCACCTACAAGTGTTGAAGCTGAACGTGTATTTTCGGCTAATAGGTTTTTTTGTAATCATTTGAGATGTTCATTTAATGACGATACTTTAGACGCCCTCAGTTTCCTACGGTCGTATTTTCGGAACACAACAAAGTATTTTTTTTTTCAACTTATAATTATGTTTAGACGACTTTTTTGAGCACATATTGGTTCCTAATTAAAATGTTTAAGTACTAAAAAGGTTTCTTTTCATTTACACACATTAAATAAAACACAATTCGAAAAATTCGTATTATTCGAATTATTCGAATAATGCTTATTATAGAATTCGAAATATCCGAATACCTACTTCGAACGAATAATGCATGCCCTACCTACAAGATCAATAACACTAGTTTACAAAATTTAAGATTTTTTTTATACCCCGAAAGAAATGTATATAAATATGTTTACCTACCTTCCTTTATCCTAAAAGTGTTAGCAGAAAAATTATATCACGTCTCAATTTCTACCTACAGTCAAATGTTTTTTTTCTACTACCCAACGTTCTGATGACAGTTTATTGTTTATTCATTCGCTTCAAACGACAATTATCTTGTTTCGGATTAATTTAAAATGTCGAGTAGTAAGTCTAAACAAAGTTCTAATTGATTTTGTTATGTTTGTGGACAGTTTATATTTTCAAAAAAGAGAAGACCCGATGTAGATTCATTAAAAAGTGCATATCTTCATCATTTTGGATTTTCTGTTGGAAACCATGATAAAAAGTGGGCCCTCATGTGTTTTGAAAAAGCTGTAGAATCGTCTTACTCCAATGGTCATCAGGAGAAAACGTACACCTTCCATTTGGTTCATAAATGCGGTGGAGATAACCTAGTAATCATGAAAATGATTGTTACTATTGTGTTACAAATATATTGGAATATAATAAAAAAAATAAGGCGAGTATTATATTTACCTAAATTCCATCTGTTACCAAGCCCATTTTGCATTCGAAAGATCTACCACATCCAGTTTGTCCCGGTAATTCGAGTTTAAATATACTAGGTGACAATGAAAGTGATGATGAATTAAAAAGTGAAAATTACAAAGAAATTATTACGGATTTATTGGAAAATTTTAAAAAGCCATAGTAAAAATGTTATTAAATATTATTTTTTTGCATTTGCTCTGAGTTATTTCCCTGAAAACTAAGGAAGTATGAGTGACGAACAAGGGGAACGAGTGTACCAAGATTAAAAGGTTTTTGAAGAACAATATCAAGGATTTTGGGATGAAAACATGTTAGGGGATTACTGTTGATCCATTATAAGAGAAACTGATTCAAATAAATATAAAAAGAAGGAAAAAATTAACCAAATTTATATTTTTTAAAAATTAATAGCAACATTATGTTATCCAGTTAAGTATATAAATATTTCTTAAACCAGACGTGACAGAATTTTTTTATATTTTTTTCTGGATAATACTACCCTAATAAATAATAAATTAACAACTTTCAGCTGGGGTATGAAAACCGTGTAAACTAGTGTAATTTATTCGCAGAAATTGACATTCAAAATTTGTAAGCAACGGTTTACATAAGGATATTATGTGCTATTAACACCAAGAAAAGTATTAAAATAAAACTTGTATAACAGATCAAGAATGTTACATGTAGTTTAGACCATGCAAGTCATTTATTGCTTCAATTCCATTGTACGCAACAAACAAGAAACTTGCATCGAGTAAATGGGCCTTTACTATTAATTTTATTTAAATGTCTTTTGTCTTACTTGCGGGTTAGCGCTGTATATAAGCGGCATCATATCTCTGATCTGGTTCTCCGTGATGGTGGGCGCTTCCTTACGCAGCATCGCCGCCACCGTCGCGTACGCCAACTGCTGCTGCTGCGCCAGCAAACCTGGCACTGGAAATTATTACCATAACTATTAATACTATATTATATCAGCCATCATCTCATACACGTATCATGACACATTTTGACGGGCTCGTTGGCGCGTTCGGTAGAATACTGCGCATCGATGGGTCTCGGATTCGAATCCCACCGGGACGTCATGATTATAATTTTCTGTAAGCATGTCTTCCCCACGTCTGGTAACTTCAGGCATTGATCGAGTGGGAGGAATATCGAAATTCCGACCGGGTAACAAATCACCGTTCATAGATGGAAAAATCGTGATGTGCATATTGCGCAATTTAAGTTTCAGTCTATGAATTTCCGAATGCTCGAAATAAAAATTAGGTCGACAGCGCATCATTTACTGATGTTCTGTGGCTGATCACCTACCATCAAGTGAACCTCATGCTCGTCTGTCGATATCTGACATAAAAAGAAGTTCACCAAGTGACCTATTCCACTGGATGATCGAAATAAAAATTAGTTCGACAGCGCATCATTGACTGATGTTCTGTGGCTGATCACCTACCATCAATTGAACCTCATGCTCGTCTGTCGATATCTGACATAAAAAAAAGTTCACCAAGTGACTTATTCCACTGGATGATCGAAATAAAAATTAGTTCGACAGCGCATCATTGACTAATGTTCTATGGCTGGGGTATCTACCTAATAGGTAGTACCTACCATCAAGTGAACCTCACGCTCGTCTGTATATATCTAACATAAAAAAAGTTCACCAAGTGACCTATTCCACTGGATGCTCGAAATAAAAGTTAGCTCGACAGCGCATTATTGAATGATGTTCTATGGCTGGGGTATCTACCTAATAGGTAGTACCTACCATCAAGTGAACCTCATGCTCGTCTGTCGATATCTGACATAAAAACTGAAACTGTTACTGAAAATAATTGCTAGAAGCGTGACGTACTCATGCCGTTGTGCATCGCGTAGGGCGAGGCGAAGGGCACGGGCGGCGGGCGGGTCTTCTCGTTCTCGAAGTCCTCCCAGGCCGCCTTGCGCTCCTCCTCCGTGAGGGTCTCCTCCTCCTTGTTCTCCAGCAGCGAGTCGTGCTCGTGGTATTTGTATATCTGGAAGATAGATAGTGTTACGTGCTAGCCGCCTGAGCTCTTTGTAAATGTAAATAAAACAGTTTTAATTTAATAATTTTTAAATTTAAAATTGCAAAATGTGTTTGAAGTCACACTAGGGAAGGGGGGGGGTCTAATGGGAGGTCAGATGTCTATGGGAGCAGCACATTCATAAAAAATAAAAATGTGAGTGTGCTTTAGACCATACAACTTTCGCAACAAACAGATTTATTAAAAGTAAATTCACTGACGTATCAGATGAATAAAAGATATAACAACTTTCGTTCGCCTCGGCCGATCACACTTTTCGTAACGCTCCCGTCACGTTTTCACCAGTTTACACCCCAAGCCCAGCGTGCGTATAGAAGTTTTCCTTCACAAATTACCAGTTGTTCGTGTTCCTTGAGCATCTCAGCGAACAGCCTGTCCTTGGGCAAGGGCGGGATGGGCCTCGGCTGCGGCGGCTTGGGCTCGAACTTGTATAACTCGGCGAGGTCGTTCTCCGCGTAGTGCCGGTCTATCTGCTGCTCGTCGATCACCCGCTTCGATATCGCCTGCTTCGTGACTTGACGCTCGTAGATCTTCTCCTCCATTGTACCCTGAAATTGGGTGAGTTTAATCTATTTGCTGCCATTATCCCCATTTGGGACTTTTTACATTTGGGTTAAAAATATCAAATACTAGTGTAGCGACATCTATGATCAGCTACAAGAATCAATACAAAGACGTCTAATCCTGAATCGCGCTATAATATAAATGTTTCTGAGCGTTGAGTAAATATACAACATCTCGACATCAACCACTGGGGCCTTAGGGCCGGCCAGTCAGTGGTTCGACTGGTCGAGGATTCTTTAGGTTGGAGGAAGACCACATCTTCCTTCGTCCACACTAGTAACAAAATTCAAAAATATCATTTATTCATTTAGATAACACAATGTAATATTAAATAATAATGTCAATATAATATACATATATATTAAATGCTTCTTATTTTACATTTACAGCCAGTTCTCAAATCAAGGACATAGAACGAGAAAAACTGGCAATAAACTCTCCGCCACTGTTTTTAATCGCCATTTTTCTTTTTAAAAAATGTTTGTATAGAGCTGCAACCATTACACCATGTCCAACATGACATCTTGAAATAATTAACTATAATTATAAAAGTAGGCATGGTGAAATAGGAGCACGCACTTACATTATCGTGGGAACAACACGCAAACATATAGTCGAAATAACTAATATCTCCAAGTAGCACCCGTTCACGAGTACGATGCATGGTCAGCCATCGGCCCCCTCGCCATATTTAGGTCAACACTGTAATGTCATCTGGTTATTTTGGGACTAAATAACCATATATCAAATACATCTTTCTTACCATAACAAGAAATCTGTAGACATAACATGGTTTCTTCTGCCCAAAACGATACACTCTGAATATACTCTGCACATCGTGAGAGGGGTTCCACGACACGTCGAATATCACCACGCGGTTTGCCGCTACGAGGTTGATGCCGAGACCGCCCGCTCGCGTCGATATCAGGAACAATCTGAATATATTACAAATATAAAAATCTATACTAGTATTAAAAAGAGGAAAGATTTGTTTGTTTGTTACGATTTAACTCAAAAACAACTGGACCGATTTTCAGATTCCATTAAATGGACAGAGAGAAAACAGTGGGTCACTCGAACAGTGTCTAGCGCGGGAATAAATAGTGCCATTCAAAAGGCAATATTTATATTTCTTACCTGGCTCTGGGATTGTCTTCTCTGTTAAAATTCTTGCACCATATCGATCTATTCTCGCACGATGTTGAACCGTCTAATCGGAAATAGTCTACGCCGGGTGACCAAGAACCTAGGGGAAAAATAAATATAGGCCAATTGTACACTAGCAGTAGAGGTCTATTATGTAGTAATATTTGAAGCAGACCCTCGTAATAATAATCTTGATAAATCATAGAATTATTCATAGAAAGTACAATAGCAGCATAATAATATTACAACTGAAAGAATAAATAGAAAATAAAAGCTAATTTGTTTGATAATTATAATAGAAAAGCTAATTTGATTAATTATTAATTGTAATAGTACTAAGGGAAGATCAGCCAGCAAAATGCTGGGTTGGGTCCTATTATAACACTCATTTAAGTATGAATTTAACATTTATTCTTTATATTATCTGTGTTACAATTAAATCATTTCAATTCATTAAAAACATAAAATAGAAATATCACTCACCAACATGTCCCCCCAATTTGTCATCCACCCGCCCTTCTTGCGTAGCTTCGTCTATTTTTCCCAAAAAATGTTCTATCAAATCTAATGAGTATAGTGATTGTGAAAACACCAATCTGAAAACAAATCACATAATATATTATTACTAAATAATATGATGGGCTGGATGAAGTCAAATTATTCTATATATATTAATATTATATTATAACAAATAATCAAGTATTTGGTGAAAAAGTCGTGAGAATCCATGATCATTAGAACTAAAATTACGCAAACACAAATTATTATTATTAAATGTATGAAAATCTCAAAAAATCTAGTATATAATATTGCAATAAGTTATTGTTGCAAATAAACATAAAAAAATAATAATAAATAACAAAAAAAATATATTATTTTTTTTGTTGTTAATACTTCACCGTAATGACAGTTTCTCTTTAGATTATTGTTATTCAATAAGAGTACCATTTTAACCACGGCCCATTTCGGTTTCTGATAATAAGGGGGGTGGCAAATTTGGGATCCGCACCGGGTGCTAGTTACCCAAGCCACTGCAAACCAGGGATTGCATGCCGGTTAATTTACTATGGGAGTTATACTGGTATAATAAAGGTTTTTGTTAATATTCATTCGTTTTTATTCATATTTACTGAAAAAAAAAATTACTGTGGTAAGTTAAGTGTGTATTACTCTTTAAAACTAATATCATGGTATCTCAGTCAGACACGTATTTTAGAAAATAAAAATTAACCGGTTTCAGTCCCTGCTGCAAACTACCCTACAAAAATACACTAACAATTTGTCCCCGATGGCCACGCACTGCCGTATATCGAAGAGGAGAACCACATATCAACCATTTCTGTATACATTGCACCCGTGTAAAGCTGTGACGCGTCGCTAGTGTTGGATAAACTAAAATACACTAACCGTTTGTCCCCGATGGCCTCGTACTGCCGTATATCGAAGAGGAGAACCACATAACAACCATTTGTGTATACATTGCACGCGTGTGAAACCGGGGCGTGTTGCTAGTGTGGGATAAACTAAAATACACTAACAGTTTGTCCCCGATGGCCTCGCACTGCCGCAGTATGTCGAAGAGGAGCACCAGCTTGTGGGAGTTGCGCACGTCGTCCAGCTCCTCCTCGTTCACGAGCGACATCCACCACTCCGTCGGGTTCTCATTCTTCACCTCCACCACTTCTTGCACGTCGTCGTCTTCTACTTCCACTGTACAAATTAACAAGGGGTCATACATAAAGTACGTCACACTATTTTCGTGATTATTTGACCCCTCTCCCCCTAATGTGACGTCAAATATTTTGCAAGGTTCACATAAACACAATATCTAGTTACAGTAAAAAGGCAACATATTGAGGCAAAAAATCTTTAATAATATTTAGAAACTATTATTCTGTAAGAGTATTTAGTATAAAAATTGTTTCAGTGAAAAATAAGAAATAAAATTTTAAAATTTTAAGTCAAAATTAGTATCATCTGAGATTTTTTTTTAAATTTTAGTTTATTTTCATATATTTTTTTCTATAAAACAAATTTATTTCATTTTAGTACAAAAATTGTTTTAGTAAAAAATAAGAAATAAAATTGTAAAATATTAAGTCAAAATTAGTATCTGAGGATTTTTTTTAATGCCGGGGCTAACGCGAATATTTGTGAAACCTTAAGTCTCCATAGGAAATTTTATCAAAATCAATCCAGTATTTTAGTCATAAAAATGTATCAGACAATATTGCTTACCGGGGTTAGCGCGCGTACCGCGACGTGTAGAACGTCCTTTACTCTTCTTGGGCGACTTCTTCTTCTTACTCTTCTTGCGGCTGTCGTCACTCATAACAGATGAATCATCAGTAGACTCTTCTGATGAAGATTCCTATTAAAAATAATTGCTTAATATAACTAAAAACTCTTTTTCATTTGTCAATTTGTACTATATGTATATTTAGTACTAGCACCGCGCCCCGGCTTCACACGGGTGCAATGTAGATGTACTATACACAAAAAATAGACTATGTTACTCGCTGATAATGTAGCTTTCTATTGGTGAAAGAAATTTTAAAATCGGTTAGTTTTTAGGTTTATTCATAACAAACAAAATTATAAAAATCCAAAAAAAAAACCATTCCTCTTTATAATGTTAGTATAGATAGCTTTTTAAATAAAATTTATATACTTGTTACAAGAAAGCCTTACAAATAGAACTTGTATTACCGAGGAAACCTTTAAACTCAGGATGTTAACTCATAAAAACCAAAAGAGATATATAATAGGATAAAAAATCATAGAATAAATAGATACATTATGAAGAAATAAGAAAATAAAATATTTACATCTGGTGTAGAATCATCGTCAATAAAGTCTACTAAGGAACCTTCCGAGTCTTCTTCCTCTCTTTCTCTCTGAAATAGAAAAAAATATATAAATCGCATAAGAAATATAAAGTAAGAAAATACATACTTACTATAAAAAAAAACTAAAAATATACCTTCTTCTGTTGCATAATTTCATATCTCTCTGAATTATATTTAAGAACTAACGGATGCGTCCATATTCGTTGGAGAGACTGGAAATCGGGAAATAAGAATCCTGACGATTTTCCTGGTAAAGGCCTGAAAAATAATCATAAGTCTTACTATTTTTTCTTGGGTTTTCTTCATTTCTTAATAATTATATTAGCTTATTCGTGCGGCAGAAATTATTTTTATTATTCCGAGATGAATAATAAAAGACGTCCAAGAATTGTAAGAAACTAAATGTATATGACAGATCAAGAAGGTTACGTGTTGTTTAGACCATGCAAGTCATTTATTGCTTCAATTTAATTGTATGCTACAGGCGAGAAACTTGCATCGTGTAAATGGGCCTTCAATCTACATTTTTTTTGTTTGTTTTTGAAGCCAACATTCTGTCAGGACAATTTCTGTCGGGTCCGCTAGTTTATAGTATTACTTATTTTAAAGACTTACCTTCGAGAGTAATTATCTAGATAGTGTGTGTAGAGTTTGATTTGAACTTCAGTGAGTGTTATGAAGAGAACATACTCGTGTTTCGGCGGCAAGAATGGTGCCAGTACACCGTAGTCTCGTCTCTGAAAAAAATACAAAATATATGATATAATATCTCATTAAGGAGGCATTTCTTTTAAAGCACATAACATAATACAAATCTAATAATAAATATGGTAACTTCACCAAGCTTGAAACACGCTGTTGAAATTCTCGAGGGTGAATACTTGTCAACATTAACAATTAATAAAGGCTATCAAACAGTCAGTGATTCTGACTTGGCGAAATATAGGCCATATTAATGGATTATAAATAATCTTGTCTTGTAAATAAGCTCAAATTAATTTTACTCCATATGATATATAAAGCTGTAAAATGTTCAGAATTGAAAGTCTAAAATAATGTAACATATCACATGTATATTTGTAAAGCAAAATATTTCTAATCAAGATTTCCTGAATGGTATGATTAATATATTTATTTATTACTCTTTTTTGACACCACATTAACAAAATAGAACTTAAATACTAATATACAGATCGAATATGGTGCAAATGACGGCCTTATCACTATATAGTGATCTCTTCCAGCCGGCCTAGCATGACAACCACGACAAAATTTTGTCGACGTATTCTCGTGTTTTAATCGATAATCTCTTTATTTCTTCCGGGTCTAACATGACAATTACACTTAAAACTCGACTTTTAATATAAAAAATAGATATATTAGTCGATCGAGATATCTTTTCTATCATAATTGTCGATGTCGAGATATAATATATCGAGATATCTTACATCTTAGTTTGTCTTGTCTCGTCCGCGAGATATCTCGCGGCGGTCATGCTAGGCCGGCTGACAACCATTTGTTATACAATTAAAAGAGAAATAATACATTTCGTTTATCAACGTTAATTGCTTAGTTTGTGTCCCATTTCTACTATATTATATATATTTTTTTAAAGTGAGAATAATAACAGAAGTTGTTATTCTATTCAAGAAGCCAATTTTCTTATTATTATTTTTTTTAAATGTCATTATGTTTTAAACAAAAATATTCTAAAATAGTGTTTCTAGTAGTACCTGCACAGCTCCATCAAGCATCGTGTGCAACACGTGCGAGCGTCTCTTCATAATCTTAATGTCATGTTCAGTAGAGTCCGTGTACTGGCCGTTCGTGATGGGGTTCACGAAACGGTTGAGGTACTCGTTGTACTTTCCCAGCAAGTTCGGTTTCACGAATTGTACCATGCAGTAATCTAGAACAATTTAAAAACATTAACCTTTTCATCGCTTGTGTCAAATATTTCCGTGTCGTATTTCTACGACCAAGAACATGTATGTGTTTTTTTGTTCTATTTTCCTGTGAACTGCGTGGTACAACTAAAACGATTATTCAATAGTTCGTAGTCGGGCGCTAGGGGCACGGCAATTGATATTTAGCCAAGCCAAGCGAAATTTTGTCGCTTACGACTTTTAAGCAACTGAGAGGCTCTTTCAGGGTGAGGGGGACAGTCCGTCGGCCGTCAGTCTGTCCTACTACTTTACTGGATGAAAGACATGTCCTGCTTCTATACTCTGAAGGTTATTGGCGTTATCAGGAGCCTTAAGGTGACACTAGTCGAAATTTTTTCCATAGAAATTTCGGGGGGGTATTACTCCACTATACATGCAAAGTTAAACATGATATCGTTTTGTCTCATTATTAATTTTGCCTGTGCGGAAACAGAATAGTAAAATAAAAACCATAAAAAAGTTACGAGCTACCAAAGATTCGTTTTTATTGCCATTTTAACACAACTTTGGGCTTAAATTAGTAATAAAAGAAGTATCAAATTTTCAAAACAAAGTCGGTACCGACAAAGCACGATTATCGAAGAATACAATAACTTTTATTTGAAAATGATTTATGCAGTGGTTTTTTCATAAAACTCGATTTTCCAAGGGCTTTTTCGTATTTTTTTAGACGCCCCTTTTACTATGAATTATCGTGCATCTCACTTAATAATGACTGCCCCGGTGCGGTGCGGGAGAACAGCATGCTTTTTGGCCACGCCCACCAGTGAGTTCGAGCCCGCGACTTGTGCTACCTTAAGGCTAACTTACATTCTTTAAGGTTGTTCTGTAGCGGCGTCCCCGTGAGCACGATCCGACGTAGCGTCTTCACTTTGTTCATCGCCTGCGACAGGCTCGTCTTCTCGTTTTTGAGGAGATGGCCTTCATCACATACTACCAGATCGGGTCCTGTAAATTGGTGTACATATAATTAGAAATTAATTTATTATTATTATTATTTGTCTTGTATGTCACTGTCGCATTAGGTTAACTGTAATGGCAGTGGATGTGAAAAATAAAAAAAATCTTAGACTATTACAATATGCATCTTATTATGAAAGATATTATATTTAATATGTATGTACCATTAATAAGAATTCATGCTTGGAAACCAGTTATATACAAGAAAAAAGCCTTGATCATAATTACCTATAACTTTATTAATACTAGATTTCTTGTTTATTGTCAATTTCCTTGTTAAAAACACAATACAGTATCTGATTCAGATAAAGCTTCTTGAGTTATGTAACCCAATTTTTATATGAAGAGAGTTCGTCTTTCACTGCAAAACGAAACAATGTAATCTTCTTTGCTTCCGTATTGTTGTAGAATGCAGTTTTTTTTTAAGTTTAAAAAAGAAATTTTATATTACTATATTAATTATATGTAATAATATAGTACTAGCAACGCGCCCCGGCATCACTCGGGTGCAATGTACAGATAGCGGCACGAGTCGTGAGCACAGATGAACCGTGGTGGGGATTGAGTCCACTGTCGGTCAAAATTATTTGGCACCTTTATTATTTCAATCGGTAATTGAAAATTACATTAATTAATTGATTAAACTGCAGAGGCGACCCTCTGCAGTTTGTTAATAAAGGTACATCATGTTTTTCGTAATGCGTATTTATTTAATGGAAGAAAACACTGAGAAGATCATTGGTCGGGATTATCTATTTAACATCTAAGATTTTTAAGGTTTAATCAAATCGGTAACAAAAACAACAAAAATACACTAATTAAAAATTTGTCACTAAAATTGCACTCAAGTGTACGATAGTCGAATGATACGCGCGGACCCAATAGACGTCGAGCATCGACTGCCGAACCAATCACGCTCACGTCAGCGTGATTAACGTCATATCGACCAATGAAAAATGTGCTCACGACTCGTGCCGCTATCTGTAGATGTATACACAAAACATATTGTTACCTATGCCTATGTTACTCGCCGATAATGTAGCTTTCTATTGGTGAAAGAATTTTTAAAATCGATCCAGTAGTTTTTGAGTTTATTCATAACATACAAAAACACAAATCTTTCCTCAAAATCATCCGTACCTGGATCGACGAGGGCCTCCTGGAAGTTCTTGAGCATCTTCTTCTTGAACTTCTTGTTGCTGTCGGAGGAGAGGTTGCGGAACATCTCGTAGCCGAGCACGCACACGCCGCCGTGCTGGTACCACTGCGACAGCTGGAAGGCGCGGTCCGAGTTCTGCTTGAACCTGGATAATATTGAAGGGGGGGAGGGGGGGTTAATCATTTTTTAAAGACCATATACAGCTTCAACGCAGTAACGATTTTTTTAAATATTAGACTAGCAACATGCCCCGGTTTTACACTGGTGCAATGTAACTAAACACAAAACATAAATCGCCTATGTAACTCGCCGATAATGTAGCATTCTATTGGTGAAAGAATTTTTAAAATAGGTTGAATAATTTTTGAGTTAAATCGTAACAAACAAATCTTTCCTCTTCATAATATTATTTCAGAATTCAGATTTATAGTACGTTTATAAATAAAACCGTAAAACGATAGTATAATGTAGCTTTCTATTAGTGAAAGAATTAAAATCGGTCAAATAGTTTTTGAGTTAAATCGTAACAAACAAACAATTTTTTCCTCTTTATAATATTAGTTTAGTCATACCAGGTTTATAAGGCCTTAAAACGAAGGTAACCCACCTGGACAGCTCATACACATCCACCTCATAGTCTACTTCGGTGTGCTTCAGCCACATCTTGAACTCGTTAACCCAGTTGAGCACGGTGGACAGCGGGCACACGACCAGCACGCGACTCACGCGCGTGAGGTCGCCGTGAGTGAGTAGCGTGTGAGTGAGGGATACCACCTGTTAACGTGAGTCTTGTGTGAAGGAGACAATTGCAATAATGTTAACCTTTTGAATCATGGTGGACACACGTCACTATCTCGATTTCTTTGAATTTTTACAATTTTATTTTTTTACATTTTCAGGTGTTCGATTTCGTTTTCTGAACTTTTTATTTATAGATTTATTTAGTGATTAAAAAACATAAAAATAAAATACCGGATAAAAAAATCATTTTCCAAGAACCTTTAAAATTGAATAACTTTCAATTTAAAATTATATTCTTATTGGATTTTATCACTATACCCTCGATATGACTATATGATCGTAAAAAATAGAAAAGCATAATGGATTTTTTTTTGGTTTTTGACAGTATTGAAAAAAAAATATATATTTTTTCAATGAAACAGTAACGAATTTTTTAGTGCACTTTTCAAAGCTTTTTGTCTTAAACGTTAACAAATAAAGTGATATTTGTATTTTAAAAAAGTAATAATTACCTGCAACGTTTTCCCGAGCCCCATACAATGCGCCAAGATACAACCGGATCCTTTGCCCTTTTTGATACGTTTCACACTCTCGAAACACGCGTCCCACATGAACTTTATACCATTTGCCTACAAAAAATACCATAAAAATGTATTAGTGTAAAGTTATAGGTACATAGGGCGTGGAAAAAATTGGTTTATTTCCCAAGATTAATATCAATCTGCTAACCCTAAACTATATTAATCATTTCAAATCAATTTTTGCATGAAAAGACAAACTAATAAGAAATTTATTTGCCTATAGTAGGAATATGATTAGATTTTTTTTGCACAGACATTATATAAGACCGGAAAGCGATAAAAGCGAGCCTTTACTCTGGATAATCCTCTCAAAGGCACAGTGGTATGACATTTTGCACCAGAGGTTCAGAGTTCGAATCTGGGGAAACGAGATTTTAAAAAATTGTTTCGGTCGCGACTGACATAATAAAAATAAATGTTATTTCAGGCAATGTCCATAGAAATTTAAATTTTACAATACAATACTTTCTACAAAAACAGTAAAAATTTAAAATAATTATTTTAGAAATATAAAAAAAAACTATTAAAATAAAAATGATTGTAATAAAACTATAGTATTTTGGTATAATTTAAAATGATAAAAATATATACAATAACAATTTTTTATTTAACATTCTGTGTCTGATGAATTTGCAAACATATTGATCACTTACTTATTAATGAAATACAACCAGAAATGTGTCTGTCAAGTACCAAGGGGAGAACATATTATATCATCGACAATACATCGGAAAATATCGTAGAAGTAATTAAATCATTAAATTAACTCGTGGGTATCCTGATAAAAACATTGTTTATAAGGGAGCTTTAGACTATCTATAATCGCCATACACTAACTATCAAGCCCACATCTAATAGATAATGACTCATACCTGATGCGGTTTCAATTTCTTTACTAGGCCCTTGTCCAATTGGATTATCGGCTCCTTGGTTTCGGGATCGAAGTCGAGCACGACTTTGTCTAGAACCACTTCATCTGGTTTACCGGACTCGTCAAATTGCAAGTTGTTGTACTGAAATTTTATTTAAAAAAAAGTTACTTCAAGGTGTAAAGTTATTATCTTGTATACACGATTATAACATATATTATTTATCCCGACGTTTCAAATGCAATTTCGTTTACAGCAAGCGGGAATACTTGCCAGCTGCCTGATTTGAATGTTGCCATACTTACTATTATTTATTTCTACGTGGTATTATGACAAATAATGAATAAATCGCGTAAACCTTGTAATTTCTTCAAAATATTAATGATTTTTTTGGAACGCGCTTAGTATTAGGTTTCGTAATATTAATTAAAACAATATCAATAATGTTCCTGCCAATTTCTCCATTCCATTAAAATAAAAAATTACATGCGAGGTATACAAAAAGAAAATTTTCCTTACCAATTTTTGTCGTTCAGCGATTCGAGCAATTCTTTCCTTCTCTTCGCGAGCTGCTTTCTTTGTTGCCTCTTCTAGTTGATTTTTTCCCATTACCTACCAAAAAATATAAAATATTTTTTATCAATATGGCATAGTGTATTGGGTATGCCATATCATATAAAGAGGTATGTAGCATACCTTTCGTATATTCTTTCTACCATGTTTATTTCGACCTTCATTTTCTGTCTCAGAACCGGAACCTTCGCTGTCATCTATGTTCTTGATTCGACGCCTTTTTTTCTTACTACAAAAACAATTAAATCTAATTAATATAAAATAAACTTTATACATAAATGTTAGTTATAAAAAGTATAAATCTAGTACTTATTAAGTGGGCATCTAAAAGCTCATTTGCCATTTTATATTATTGAGGTATATATACAAAGGTTGTGTAGCAGTATAAAATTATATTCAAATAATGTTTTGTCTTGAAAAGGTCCCAAATGGGGATCATGGCTGCTAATGGGTTAGTAACTGAAGTACTATTGAGCTTTTTTATTACTATAGAATATGATTTTTTTAAATTCTTTATCACTTTTCACAATTTAATACCACTGAAAAACATTTAATTAATTACAAATACGACTGGCTGTTGCTTGTTTCTTACCTCTCTTCATTAGATCCCACAGACGAGTCGCTCTCGCTTCTGTTTTTCTTCCGTTTACTTTTCTTAACTGAATCTAAGCCATCATCTTCCGAATCTTCAAAGTCACTGATTCTCCGATCCTTTCTTCGCGAGGAACCTGCCTCTGAATCCGATGATATTGCGTTTGCTTTGCGACGCTTTGCTTTTAAACTTGAAAAACAAATAAAAGTTGTATGTAAGGGGGAAATGATACCGAAAGTAATAGGAGAATGATATTTTGTCAGTAAAATAGCCATTCTAATCTGAAAATTTGAAATTATATATTAAGAGTCAAAGTTAAAAAAAATCAACAAATCCTTAGTTGAAGAGCCTTTCATATTAATAACGAAAGTGCACATGATACTAGGCAAAACACGTACTGCAACATGTTATAAACTAGCTACTGCTTTATTGTATATTGATATAGTTAGTTTTCTACGTTTACTTTAACGGTAATTTAAAACATAACTTACTTTTCTTCTTCTGAATCGCCTTCCTTATCATCCTGAACATAAACATATTGCACAATTTATATTAACGATAAACATATTTGGTTATTTTTAGACAAAATGGACTTCAAGGTACTTTACCTGGGAGGTTTTATTTTCATTTTGCGATATCGACGAGTCGCTGTCTGCTAATAAATCATCTTTAGCCAAAGTATCGCAATCACCATTCAAGCCTGTCACCGGAATTCTGGGTAGTTCTGTTTGGATAAAATTTTTTGAATTAGAAAAAAAAATTAAAACCTATGGTCGGTCGTAGGCAACGAAGGAGTAGGAACCACAAATTATTTTCCAAATAACGATTACGAACCAAATAAAGAACGAACAAATTTAGAACAATATAAAAACTTAAAACAGCGAAAAAAAGGATCAAAAGAATAGTTGTTTACTTGTCGGTATTTGAAAGTTTTTCCCCTAATTTCGAACCTCTTTATAGGAAATAATCAAATGAATATTGATACAAGCTCATTTATTAACACTAATAAACAGCCTGTAAAATTCACTTCGATGAGTAACGGCCTATATGTCGTAACCGACATTTTTTAGCGAAAGCGAGTTAAATATAGTTCTATTCAGAATGACAATTAAATATATTTAATCTGAGGACAAACTAAATCGAACTGTATATTTAACTCATTTTCGCTAAAAAATATCGCTTACGACATATAGGCCCATCGACTTGCATTTTAAAATAAGACCGATTCAGTCTCTGTAATGTAATGTAAGTCCCCAAACTTTGTCAACTTTAGGTATTTTTTTAATTTTGGAAAATTCATCAACATAAATGTATATATTTGAAAGCTGGCATAGTTATTCTCATGACCGCCTCTGTGTTTCAGTGATCTACGCGCTGAGTTTAGCAACGGATGTTCTGGATTCGAATTCCGAGAAGAATTACTTTAAAACATAATTATTATTTATTTATTTATATAAATAATCTAAGGACTCAAAAAAAGCTTTTCTTCAAAGTAGCAATACCCTAACCCACTTTCATTAACATAGACAAAATTATAGATATTATGATACATACTGAAACCTTTTAAGTAGCTTTCAACTTTGATAAACATTTCTGTATTCCACCGATAGCATATAGCTATAGCTGTAACAATAAGCTCGTAAGACTTGAGTAGCGTCTTACTAGTAAGAGTACTTAGCGTTTAATTCAACCCAAAATCTGTTCTTGGGAACTGTCAAAATGTCAAATATCTATAGAGTAAAAATGGTTTAAAGTCTTAAAACTAGAATTGCTTCTTGGAATACTTATCTTAGTGAAGTAGCAACAAGCGATAGCCTACCTTCTACCTCACAGTCCTCATTGGAGACCTCGGATGCTACATCCGAAGCAGAATCGGGTTGCAATAGCACCTCTTCGCTGATCACCGGCGCTTTCGGCATTTTGGCCATTCTGAATTTGCGCCAACGACTGCGATCTTTTGACCGCCGTCGACGGGATTTTCTTAACGTTTTGAGATTCGTTAACCTGAATTAGTAAACGTCACAAATACAACTTTGCGAAAAAAAATGTGTTTGAATTTCATAAAATATCTCGATTATCATTGGTTTTCTCAGTTAATTTCTCAAAACATTTATTTATTAGCTCTGTCAACGGAGGCCCTAGCACAAACGACTTGCTGCGAGAACTTGTTTACGTTTTACTAATAAGCGAGTGTTAAATGTTTCTTGACTTGGTCTGGGCACGTAGAAAAGATGAATGAAAATAGAGAATCGAAAAAGATTTATGAAGCCGGTGTGAATGGAAGGGTCGGGAGTGGTCAACATTGGCGAACATACCTCGATCAGATCAGGGACATTCTTCAAATGGTCAGGTCTAAGGTACTCGAAACCGACGAGCATGTATGAAAGCATTGATGAAAGTGGAAGAAGCGAAAATGGTATTCAATGATCGAAACCATGATCTCTGCCTATCCCAATGGGTGATGTATATATGTATGTATGTACGTTAAATATTTGAATGACACCGTCAGCTAAACCCAACATAAATATTATAAATTCGGTATTTACATTATGCCTATAATTTATTATATACCAACTAATAGAATATAATCAATAGCTGTAGAGACATAACCACTTGTCTATTACACTTTTATTATAATGACCAAGACAGAAAAAAAAATGAAACTTGTATTTGAAACTAAAAATAACTACTACGAAATCTTATAAGATATATAAAATGATTGATATTCATAAAATCTTCTAGAGTAGAGTGGAATTTTCCAAAACCTTTATGGTTTTTTTTAAACATAGTAAGTATATGTTGATGGATCACTCCATCAATGTTTATTTTAAGTATTTAAAGTGAATCTTAAATTTAATCATCAATTATGTCATCATCAACTTGTTAATAAGAGCAGTACATTGAATTTTCAGATGATTAACTTTTAATCTTTATTGTTCTTACCATGCAAATGTAACATCTCAGTAAAAAATCATTCTAGCACCTTCACCAAACCCATATTTTTACAAACTTAATCAAATATTTCTATGAAACAAATAATATTGTGTTGACCAATGTAAAGAAATTCATAGACTTTCGTGACAACTATGGATACCTATCTTTAACTCAGCACAAAATCACTGCATTAGGAAAGTTTAGAAGCAATATGATGGGAGATAATGATTCCTCTAACCACTTAACACTTTGGCTGCTGAACCGTAAGGCGTAAGTATCAACTGAACGCACCTGGAGCGCTTTGTGCACCGAGTAACACCTTTTTTATTTTTTCGTTAACAACATTCGGATTTGTTTAAGAAAATGAGTAAAAAAATGAACACCTTTTTTAGTTTCATAGGATATTAAAGGATAAATTAGCTTGTTATATTTCTTTTTGGTTATTGACTCATATTTCCCTATATATTTTTATTTTACTAATAGACTAATAGTACTTAATAATATGATTAAATGATAATGGCTTTCTAATGATGCAATAGCTATTTTTTAATTATTATTTACACACAAAGGACAAAACAACCATGCACAGAACCAAATCCCTGTATTCTAATGTTTGCGCATCAGATACCAATGAACGCATTTTTGTTTTTTTTTATTTACCCATTTATGTCTTTATCAGTGTCTTCGCTATTTGAATGTTGACTGCCACTGCTTGATTTACCAATAGAATGATCCATCTGTAATTATCATTTCTTTATGAAAATCTACCATCAGAATACGAGAATTTATTTTTGTTGCTGAGTTTTTAAATAAAAACACAAACTTTAAGATACATTTTAATAAAAAAAACTTCTATCCACAGAGTAACAGAATAATCTTATTTACTAGGAACAGAGACTCTCACATCTCAGTATTTAATATTTTACACCAAAGAACCACTTTCTTGCCACTGAAAAGGATGTAAAATTATATTAATCTATATAACCTATACAACTCAGTAATATTATTGTACTTTGTTGGTAAAATATTAGCTTGTGTAAAAAATTGAAACATTGCAAAAACTAAAATACAGAACTTGAAATGTGAGGATCCTGATACAATAAATGCTAGAATATACATTTAAATATTACTTGTAGTTTGGACACTTAATATTATCAAATATATACATAAAATTATTTTATCCTAACCTTGCTTGAAGTTGAATTCGAATTATCTTCAGGTTGGCTCTCATCTTTTGCTGGTGAGGTTTTCTTTCTATTTGAATGGCTTTTTGAGCTATCTTTGCTCTTTTTACTGTTCAATGAATTGTCAGGGTCAGAAGAGGATGTGGACTTCTTATTGTCCTTAGAATTATCATCAACTTTTAACAGGTCATTCTTTATCTCTTTAAGAACATTTCTGAGATGTTCATCGTCAGTGTCCGAGCTTGATGAGTATGTTAGTAACATTTTTTTAGCATGCATACTCTCCATTATTCTTTTTCGTTTTGATGGAGGAGAATCTACAGGCTGCTGTTTGTCAGGTGTTTTCATACTGTCCAACAGCAAATCACCTTGTTCAGAAATGTCACTTCTTTGTTCTGTACTTATATCAGGCGTTCTTAAAACTCTGTGTGAATCTGTAATGTCACTTACTTCATTATTTGCTTCATTACTTACATTTAATTCTTTTCTTTGACTTTGTCTTTCTGTACTTTTTGATTTTTCATTGTCAACTTTACTTTCTATAGTTTTCTTGTTACTATTTATTGTATTTTCATTTTGAGATGATTCATTGGGATCTGGTGGAATGTCATCACTTTTTACATCAATATTTCTAATAGATCCATTCAAATTATCTTTATCAGAATCTGAATCACAAAGAAGCGATTTTTTTACTATTTCATTCACTTGTCTGATGTCTTCGTCTGTTTGTTCTGAGTCTGATCCGTTTAACAAAGATTTTTTTATTGCAATCATATCTTTTGTGTGGGGAAGGTTTTCCTTATGTGTTATTATAGAGGACTCGTTACCATTTGATTCACAATGACTTGTTTTAGGCATTGTTATTTCACATATAACATGCTCATTTTGAACAATTCTTTTTAAGTTTTGACTCTCCAAATATTTATCAGTCAGCTTGGGTAATCTCGTAATGTTTATGGTAAACTTTTTTGCTTTAAAATCTTTAACCTCTTTTCTTTTTTGTTTCCAGTATTCATCACTTTTATTTTTCATATCAATCCTAGAATCAGAGGTACTTGTTGAAAAGTAACTTTTTTTTGAGTGTCTGTTTTTTGACTCCATCTTACTTTTAGATTCTTTACTGTCAGTATCGTTATTTAATTGGGAAGATGTTAGAGTTGGTATTTTATCTGGTTTTAATAATTTGGTGATACTGACACACTTAATGAAGGATTTTTTAGAAGCATTTGATTCCACACTTTTATCGCTTTCATAATTCTTTGTGTTTGGCTCAGATTGAATTTCATCATTATCATGTTTATTGTCAATACTCTCTCTCTCTGACACAATATTGTTAGCTGCATTTTCAATTGAGGTTTCTTCTTTAGGCTCTTCACTTATTGATTCATTTTGTTCACAACTAGTGTTCAGTGTTTTATCATGTTTAGTTTTGATAGAGTCTTCAGGTTTATTGTTAGAGGTTCTATCTTTCTCTATATTAATATCTGAA
Organism: Anthocharis cardamines; assembly: GCA_905404175.1. NCBI lineage: Eukaryota > Metazoa > Arthropoda > Insecta > Lepidoptera > Pieridae > Anthocharis > Anthocharis cardamines. Next base: position 8,860,313 of record FR989964.1, read on the forward strand.
TCATCTTGTTCACCCTTATTTAGCAATTCAGATTGTTCCTTAATATCTTTGCTTGTCTCATTTTCACCTGAATTATTGTCTACTACATCAATACTTTTAGAGTCGCTTGTTTTAATATTTTGACTGTCTTTATATTTTTTAATAGTTTTTGGTTCTTGGTCACTGCTGCTGTCATCAATATTTATTTTAATGTGTTTAAATTTCTTGGTCTTCCGAGAATATGCTATCCTTGATTCCATGCTTTCATTAGTGTCTTTCTTATCATTATCCACATCTCTTGATGTGCTTCTCTTCCTCAAGTATTTGTCTTCATTCTCACTATATACCACTCTTGAAGAGTCTTGATCTACTTCTTCCCTTTCTTTGTCACTACTGTTGGACACATTATTATCTTGGTTTTCATCAGATATAACAATGCTATTGCTAAACTTTACACTTTTTTTCTTCTTTTGCCTTTCCAAATCATCTTTTTTATCAGAACTTATGTTTGTTGTAGAAATGCTTTTATTACTTGTGTCAATTTCACTTTCACTAACATTGGTTTTTGAATTGTGATTTAGAGCTTTCATCCTTATTCTGTATAACTTACAATCATAAAACACTGGATACCTATCTTGCATTGAAGTTGGCATTACAGAAGCTACTACTTTAGCAGAAGTATAATGTTTGATATTCACTTTATTACGTATTTTCAGCCTCTTGGAGTTATACACAAAATATTCATATTGTGAGATATTTTCTGAGCTAGAACTTTTCCCGCCATTAGTATTTCCTTGTAGTTTCGCGATTTGAGACAAAATGGTTTCGATACTAGCTTCGACAGTCTTGATCGATTTTTTGGATAGTTGGCACAATAGCAAAACCTTGCTTGCAGCCTTCTGTACAGCATGTGTGTTTCTTAATCTATCTTTCCTAATTCTTTTATGTTTCAAAGTCTCAGAACGTTGCCGTAGATTAGTACCAAGCTTTACTAAATATTCCACGGCTCCACACAGTACATCGTTTACAGGCGCCGATTCCGCCATTTCACTTCAATTTCTGTACACTTTAAACAGATGACAAAAAGAATAACTCCTATAACTTATTTACTGAATATCAAATAGTTTATTATGCATTAACATATTAAAATTCATTTAAGTTTTACGAATTCTGCCCAAAAAATCTACTTATGAAAAAAACTTATAAAACCACAGAGAAAAAATCATTTTTAAATTGACGCAAACTACACAGATTCTTACAGCCATTTAATACACTATAATCATATCTTATCTGCCACATAATATAAGTTCGTTATCCCGTTAGAAAAAAATATTTATTGATATTGATCCATTTTGTAGCTCTTTGTTAAATAAATCTTAATTGCAATTCGCAAGATATCTTATACATGTTACCATAGTGAAAAGAGCGCTGTTTAAAGCAAACATTGACGTTAAGGGAACCACCTTCATTTGGTCGGATTATACAAATTGCTGCTCTGCTATACACATGTATAATTATAAACAGCGCCCAGCGGTAATGGCATATATACAAACCATTATATACAATTTTCTTAATTACATACATTTTTATAAGATAAACCAATAAGAAATATGAGTCAATATAATTTCTACCGTAATTTCGTTCATCTGTATAAGAATAAAGTCTTGTTTTAATAAAACAAAAAATTCCGAGTACTTACCAATTTTTTGCACTCACCTTTCATGTAAATGGCTGAACTGGTGTTTTACAGAATTTCCTTTAACAAAAACACATTACACTTGTCTATAGCACATAATATAACATTGATAAAGCGAAATTATATCAAACTAAATACATTTTCACACGATTTCACCGAAAATTCGGCGATTTAGGTAAGACAGCCCAAGTATCCAAAACAGTCATGAAAAAGTCTCATAGACAAACTGGAGCAATATCAATAGACTCCATCGTCATCTATGATCACAGAATATATATATTTTCTTTACGATATATTGATTTTAAAGATGAATAAAATAATAATTATATTATGACCGCTCTCTTATCCTTTTTATTTTGTACTTATTCTCAAAAAAACTATACACTTCAAAGAAAACATGTTGTTGGATACTAACCACTGAATGTGAAAGCAACTAAGAATCCTAATTAATCCACTCTTGTGAATAAAAATTGTACCTAATTGGCTACTTGACAGTTTTCGGAAAAGTATTTAAACATGTGTAAATGTTCATTTTATACCTTCCACAATCATCCTTTTCTTAAAATAAGCGATATTTAATTTTTAAAAAATATTTTATTTTCATTAATTTGAATTTCGCGCGAAAGCTGCCGGTCACGTGACATTTTCGGCAATGATGTCACAACTTACATTTTATATAAACAAAACGAGCTAAGTAAGAATTATTATGTCTAAGCGCATTTGAGAGGAAAGATTAAAAATATTTTTATTAATAGAATTAAAATACTTGGAAAATTTACAACGTACAAGACGTGTGCCGTGTCAATGTGTGGAAATACTACCGTTAAATCTCCTGAAAATTAATTTATACACGTACTTAAATGTTTAAACGTCGAAAGCAGTGGATAAAGTTAGCATTAAATTGTTTAGAACTTGGCGTCTACATTGCAGACAGAGGATTTAAACATATAGAAGAACAATTACTGCAAAAAAGGAAACTAACTCTACTCTTAACTGTAAATTATCAAAACTAACCAGGTAGCAAGTTTAAGGATTCATATTGATATAGATTTTTACAAATTTGCAAGAATCTTCTGTTAAAATCTCATACTATACTTAATAAGAAACTATTAAAATATCTAAATTACTGTGTTGTTATTGCATGTGCAATGATTCCTGTAGTTAATCAGTGATGGTAAATGGAAATTAAAAATACATTATTTATTATGATTCATTTGTTTTTATTTGGTACTGATATGGACAAATTTATTCCAAAAAGCCACTAATTCAGACAATAAGTCTTCTATGTATTTAGCCAAATCTTCAATCAATACTTGGCAATAAATATGTCCGTTATATCATCAATTCGATAATTTATTTTTATTACCGTATCACCATTAAAAATCTCATTAGGAAATGCTGCTATAATATGAACAGGCAGACATACAGATTTTCAGTATTAAATCTGGAGCTCAAATAATTCAATAAGAGCAATTGCGTTGTTTTGTCTTCATAACCATGTTAATGTTTTAGAATTTAGCACTTCTACAATTTTTTATTCATTTCTATGTTATAAAGTATATAATCTCCGTCTTGTATAAGGAATTATTTCTGTTTCCTTTACGGTGTACCCATTTTTTTAATAATATGCACTTCAGAGTATTAGTGCTTGTAGTTTTTATTTTTTCCAATAACATTCAGTGGCAGTGCAACTTGGCTCCTTACTTGTATGAGTGCACATTTAAAAAGCCGCTGCATGTTTGCAGCATCATTGTGAAGATCTAAAATTATAAAAACACTTTTTATGTAAGTAAGCATTTCCTTAATCTTATAACTATTTACACTTTTTATAGCCTAAGAATTATTAATATTATCTGCTTAATAATCTTATCACTATTTATAAATGGTGTATTACTTTGTTTATTCAAGTACTTACATGGAAGTTTTTGTTTTCCATAACTCTGCAGAGCAAAGGCTAGGATAACACTAAGAAATTTGCGACTATAAATTCACTACAATTATACTTTGGATATATTTGCACTAACAGATTTTATATATCCTGGCTCCATTTAATGAAACTTTTCATAAGTTAGCTTCAATAAAAATAATAAAATAACACGATATTAATTATCAGATGTTTTGTTTACATGTAATATGAGTGCTATGACATCATACGATGTTCAATCATGGCAGGGCTGCCGTTTCATTACTTTTAGTCGACAGATAAAAAATTGCAAATTTATTTTGCAAAAATAAAATATTTATAATTTAATTTAATGCAAAAAACATATTGAATAATTATCCTTAACATATAAACTACCATATCCAGTAGATTACATATTTTATTGTTATAACTGTCAAGTAGCCAATTACATTTTTTAGATTGTACCCAATATAATTTTACTACACTTATTTTTATTTACTAAATTTTATACTATATCTCTAAAATAATTATTTTTCTAATTTTTACTTCTGTATTTTTTTTATATTCGATTTAAAGCAGTGTTTTTAAATGTAAAATTTAAATCGCGTAAGTTGTAATTTAAATTATTTACAACCTCATTTTAATCTGGCAATATCCGTTATTGTGCTGATTATTAGAATAGGACTGTTGATATTTTTTAAAATATCGGATTTTCGATATATCGTTATCTTTAAATATATCAATATCGGAGATTGATACATCGAAAAACGACATATTATTAAATAGACTTCGGGTCACATACAAAATTCACGAAAAATGTGTCTCAATTATTTAAGCTATATTATACATACACACTTGACCGACTTTGAAGATTTTGGTATTAATATTATTAGTATAGTAAGTTTATGTCCTACCAAGGTGTACATTATTACTTATCTAGTAGGTTACAAAATAATATATCAACACGAAGCGTAATCGATAATGTTTTTGATAACCAACAATATAATGTTTTATATAAATAGCAATTCGTATATTAAGTAATAATTACCGCAAAATGTTCCGAATATACATATTGGAATCTTTACTTTTCCGTTTTAGCGTGAAAGCGTAACAAACAAACAAACTCATTTTCGCATTAATAATATTAGTGAAGAAGTAATGATTATTTCAGTACAAATCTACTCCATGCATCCACTATTCTGTTACACAAAAGTTTTGCGCATGTGTTGGCCAAGCTTGAAAAACAGGTGTAGTGTTGGTTTAAAATAGATAATTTTGTTCAAATTTGGAATTATTTGTTAGTTTGAAAGCTTAAAATACCTATATCTTATTCTATATGTATTACCGAAAGTAAGACCCCATCCGTAAAATTGCTTTTTACGGGCATTATTTTAGTAACTTTTGAAACACACTGCGTCATTGTGAAACGTGTTAACATTGGCCGTGCTTGAAGCGAACTAAACAAAATAGCGTCTCATATTTCATTTAATCCGCTATTTACCTATTACTATTTACATATTATATTTCATTTTAAGATAATAACCATCTAAACGTCCAGCCCACTTGACTGTTTTCCGGTATTACGTCTAGCCGCACGAGGCTCTTGATCAGCGCGATGCCTCGCAGCTCCATCGAAACAAAAACCTCTATACCTACTAAACCCTAAGGGCTATAATAAAGAAAAAAATCCTACTAGACTATAGATCAAATTTAACCATCTTTTTAAATTGTTAGTTTTAATCTGTGATACTCAAAACGGGGTTAAAAATGTAATTCTAAAAAAAACATTTTCAAAATCGTTTCATCTTTTCAAAATACAAGGCACGATCATTGCATTTTTAAATGAATACATAAAATAATTATTACCCTGTCCTATGATGTATAAATGATTATATTCATAAATTTCTTAGTATGTAAATAAACCGAAACAAAACACCTACTCCTCGTAATTTTAAACAAAAAGATTTAATACATTTCTATTTGAAAAATATATTATTTTGCTTAAAACAAAATGTTATTTGATATTTTCTAGATTACAGTGTAATGAAAGGAATGTAAAATATGTGTAAACAAAACTAAAATTGGCTGACACCATCAGATCGATATTTTTCGAAGGAACAATAGTTTGAAGTTAAAAATAAGCTAGATTTAGCATATAAAACTGTGATATTTTAAAATCATCATAGCCCTAAAACCAATATAACAATGGTTTTAGGGCTTTGATGGGGCTGCCCCGCTTCTGCAGCGCATCGGGGATGTTCGCGGACGCTCGAGTCAATGGCTTTGCTGCCATACTGCGCAAACGAACAGCATCGCTGATGCGCAGGCTGCGGGCCAGCTCCAACAGGTACCTACATCTTATAGCGTGTAGGTTACCTTGCTCCTCCTATTTGATGCACTGGACAAAACTACATTCCTTGGTGTAATAATGATATCTCCGGCTTTGTTCTTTTTATTTTTCTTTTTAATTTATTATTAATTTATATCATTGTGTCATTTAAATTGTTATTAATTGTTTTTTACGCTTAATTATATTTTCTTTGTTTTGTAATTGTATTTCTAAATGTAATGTAATTGTAGATGAATTTGTATTTATGGGTATTTAACCTGAAATAAATGATAATAATAAAGCGCTAAACTTCTTGTTTATTTCTATCTATATAGATATAATTAACAAAACTATAGTATTTACGCAGTGGCGTAGCATAGGTAACTAGCATCCGGTGCGATTCCCATATTTGCCAACCCCTTAGTTTTCTAATTGATTATAAAAAAATTGGGGCTCTTATTGAATAAAACTAGCCTTAAAAGAAACTCTGTTATTACGGTGATGTGGTAACAAAAAAATAAAAATAAAATCGTTGAATGAAGTAATTTTTACCATTACCTGTGCAATGCCGCCCACACCAAAGTGCCGCCCGGGGCGGACCGCGAAGTACAGTAGATTAAGTTTACGATGATTTAGTAGATTAAATAATTTACGAAAAAAAAAATTTAAAAAAAATTTAATTAAAAAAAATATCGACCATCGATACCTACCGATTTCAATATCGAACTATCGATATATCTCCAAAAAAATATTATTGATAAATATAGATATTTCCTCAGATATTTCTAAATAATAATATCTATATATCGATATTTTATCAACAGTCCCAATAATTATTATCTTTATCTCCCTATGTAATAGATAATACTTATACTGAAGACTAAGGATTTTTATTCTGTGATGTGTACACATAATACACTAGTTTTCGACTTTCGTAACAAATAAAATTGGCAACACTGGATGTGGGTTAAGACTTAAGTTTTTAAGATTTGGTTGTGTAATACATAAACTAAAAACTAAATAGTCTAAATACAAGATGATCGCCAGGTATGGAATGCGTAGGAGCGTTGGACTTATTGCCAGATGTTTTAGTGAAGGATCTGGACAAAGTCAAAGTTCTCCGCCACCCGCACCTGCAGAAGTGCCAGGACTGAGCAATGCAGTAATTCACAATACATCTCAACCCGTTGGCCCTGGAGTGGATCCCAATAAAAGTGGACCGTACAAAGTGCCAGAATACTTTTGCTACGATAATATGAGCTTCTTTGAAGCTGAGATTGAGATGGCTAAATATCGTTTGCCGCAACCTTCGGCTGTTACGAAGTAGAAGAGTACATGGAAGTCTCTGTTTTTAATTATTTATTATCTCCTTAAAAATCGTAGGGTAAATAAACTGCAATTGATAATTTTTTTGGGTATTTCATTACATTCGTAATTTCCGAAAATATAAATTTATTTATAAAATCTTCAATTAAAACGATTAAAAATATTCCTTTAATACTCCTCTAAATAAAAGCATCCGGCCCTAAACTAGATCCTCTTTCTGACACACATAGTCCTGTTGACTCAGTGTATATTATTGTAGTCATATCAAGTGAGACCACGGACTGAATAAATAGTTAATTTACTATGGGAGCTTAACCGAAATAATAAATATTTTTGTTAATTTTCTTTTGTTTTTGTCATATTTATTGAAAAAAAATTGTGTAGTAAGTTAGGTGTTTATTATCTTTAATTTATCATGGTATTTCAGCGAGACACATTTAGAAAAAAAAAATAGTAACCAGTTTAAATCCCTGAGACATCCATACTTATATTTTATTCCTATTCAGGGGTCCTATTTAGAGGTGAGGAGGCCTTGTGGCAGTAGAGTGGAGGCTCCCTGGCCCCAAATTATTTTCATGTTTACAGTGTAATCATGTTTGTACAAAGTACAGTAGGTAAAGGTAAAACATCGAAAGAAAAATATCAAAGGAAAAGTTGTTTACTAGCGTTTAATTATCAGAATTTGAAAGATTTTTATTTCAAATTCTCTATTGCCTGGGGCAGTAGGCCCGGCTGCCTTCTCCTAAAGCTGTTCCTTTTGAGTGAATTTCAATAGAACTGAAACAATTCTCATGTTCTCTCATGGTTCAAGTGCGAGTCAGCTATAAAACTAAATTCATGTATTTAACTCACTTTGCATTAAGAACAGTGCAAAGTGATATCTTAACATCAATATTGAAAGCTTAACAAAATAAGATAATCCACACTAACTTTATCCAATTCATAATGATTGTCAATTTAAAGATTTGAAAGTTTGTCATTTAATTGTGTAGTATTTTCTAAATTCAAATATAAATAATAATTCTGGAGTTGGAAGACAATAAAACCAAAATAGTTTTAAACTGTTTATAATCATAATGATTTACATAATTATTTCTATATCTACAACTAAATAACATGAAATGCAGTAAAAGAAAATTAACCCTCATACTTGTACCAAATGCACAATTTTTTTATATAGTAGGACAACTGGAACCACTTATAAAATAGGCTTCATTTTCTGAAAGAGTAGGCACTGGTTCAAGCAATACAGCATACTCTTCCATTGCTTCATGTTACTTCTTCTTAGTAAGTTTTTCCGACAGGTCATCAAAGGAAGGATCCTGGAGATTAATCATCAAGCTGTTGCCAGGTAAGAATACCCTGTTTTGTGACTGAGCGATCATCCGAGAAATGCTTTGAGCTGCTCTGATTTTACGTAATTTTAGATAACCTGGGTTCATACCCATGGATTTTCCCAACATTTCTGCGGCTTCTGCCTCTCCCTCAGCTTGCACAATCTTCTGTTGCTTCTCTTGTTTAGCCCTTTCAACTACAAAAGCGGCTCTTTGAGCTTCTTGTTGTGCTACTTGTTTGGCTTCTACTGCGGCAGTATATTCTTTTCCAAAGCTCAATTCAGTTAAAGAGACGTCATCTAAAATAATGTTGAAATCTGCTGCTCGTTCAACAAGCTCTCGTCTAATGAGCAGTGAAACTTGTTGACGTTGTGTAATTAGCTGAGAAGCATTGAATTTAGCAACTACTGATTTTAAAACCTCATTACATATTGATGGCAACACCTTCTCATCATAATCAGTTCCAAGTTGTCTGTACATGGTTGGAAGGCTATTAGAATCGGGGCGGGAGAGCACTCTAAGGGAAATATTGACCATCTGTAAATCTTTTGATCCTGTAGGGGAAGAAATCTTTCTGGGTCGCGATCTGATGTCATAAATGATTGGGTATTGAAACCACGGTATGCGGAAGTGCAATCCCTCAGTCAAAACGTGATTTTGAATACCTCCTATTCTGTTGAACATAATTGCACGATGACCACCCTCGACAGTAAACAAGGACTGGGAGACGCCATAGGCCGCCGCACCGACTACCGCTGCTACTTTTATTCCAATGCCGAGACCCGGGGGTCCACCTTTCGCGAACTTTCCAGCCATATCATTCAGCTTACTCTGAGCCATTTTTAAAAATAACACTATTAAGGTCCTATACTAAATCAAAATCTATTTTCTGTAACACCTAACCTCTCTTCTCGAAAATCGTACAAAATTGTGCAATGGCTAATGCAATAGATAAAAATTTATAGAATTAAGAACACAGAATATGATCACAGACTATAGAATACATTTATATATACTGTAAAACTATAGATTGCGACAAGGAATTTAGTTTTAAACGTTTTACCTACAACTTTAACTTTATAATTTAAAAAACAAATATCATTTCATAATCTGAGATTTCATAATTCATTGTTATTTCATTTGTCATTTTCTTAATAAATTATAATATTATGTGACTATATCTTGTTTTCTGCCATCTAGTGTAAAAACTTTGGACTATTAAAACTTTTTATTTTGCCAATAGATGTCTCATTTCTTGAAAAATATAATTTTGTTCTTGAATAAGAATAATTAGAACTTTCAAAATATTTTTTAATAATGTCCAAATCACTATTAAACCCTCCAAATGTTTTTTACTTCACTACATTTTAATATGTGTTCATTAATTTAAAACTTGTTAACATAATATTAACTCATTCAATTCAATTTTCATACTTCTGTATGTCCAAGGCGGCAAAGCGCAGTCGTGAAGGCGGTAAAAAAGCGTGGACATTTGAAAAAGCCGGCTGTCAGCTCTGTGGTCGTGCCAAGCCCGGTCCCGGCCCTAAGTTCTAAAGTTTGCTCTTTTCGTGTTAAATGATTTATCTTTATTTAATAATAATAGTTTCATATCCAAAAATATAATAACGACAAGTAGCAAATAATTATGCAACTTCGTAATTTTGTTTATTATAGGGAGTGATAGTGTGAAAAATTTAATTAATATTTTTATCGGTGAGTTTAAGTACATATTTATATTTATAATAATTCTTTCAGTTCTTTATAAAATTTTTAGAAGACTAATAACTGGATTTTTTAACTATTTATTATTTAAACGAACTTATATTAAATAAGTATTTTTATGTCAGTAAGCTTTGTGTCGTTCTGTTTTCTTATAGTAGGTATAAAATATTATATGATAAAATATATATACATGATAAAATAAAAGCCACTAAAGAGTCCTAGATATATATAACATTTAATGGGCATGAAGAGTTTTTGTGTTTTTTTGATGGACTTACATCACGGTACATAATCCTTACTAGGAGTTTCTTTACTGAATGAATATATTTCTTAATAGCTAATAGAATATTTATAAAACAAACAATTTGTAGATAAACACAACACATTAATTAAATAAATAAATTCGACGCAAACTCTGTTCTATCTTCTTCTATATAAAACAAAACAATTATTGTAATTCGGAACACTAGTACCTAACTATATTTCAACTATTAATAATAATTGATCGATAGTTTTAAAATTTGATTCAAAACTAAGTAGGTACCTAATCTCTTGGAATACGTACCTATTAGAGACAATTTGCACATATTTTTAATAATTGCTTAAACATATATGATCCCAGTTACCTATAAGACCGGTCAAAATCTTACAAATTGTATATATATTATAGTTAAATGTTAGATAGAAGGGCAACATCGTTAAATACGAGGTTGGTAGAAGAATCCTTTCTTTGTCAAAAAATATAGTGGCGATGTGTTTGGCTTAACACTAAATCTTTATGAATTGAAAAATACGCTAGCTTACATTTTTAAGCCGATGTTTAGAGTGATTTAGCAAGCGACGGGTAGGATCTTAATTATAAATATCAGAGTTATACTTAGACACTTATTTCCAAATTCTCATAGTAAACAAATTGGCATCATTGACTATGTCCTGTGGCTTTTTTTTATACATAATGGTAAGCAAACGGGCAGGTCACCGCCGCCCATAGACCTCTGCAGTACCAGAGTGCTTTTATGTCTTTTTTTATTTTTTTATGTCAGATATCGACAGACGAGCATGAGGTTCACTTGATGGTAAGTGATACCTCAGCCACAGAACATCAGTCAATGATGCGCTGTCAACCTAACTTTACTTCGAGCATTCGGAAATCCATAGACTGAAACCGAAACGCGCAGTCGCGCAATATGCACTTCACGGTTTTTCCATCTATTTATTATTGCAGGTGCGTTGCCGACCTTTACATCTGAGGTATAATATCAAGTTGTCAATTCAAAATTATTGTAATAATTAATATTATTTTTACGGTATTATTATACCGAAATACCAAATATAAAAGCAGTTAAACAAAATAACAGCGTGCCACCAAAGTGTTTATCCATACGTGCGGCACCTGTCTGTTTCACGTTGCACATATGACAGGCTTTACGTGACCAAATTCTGGTGTGTATTGTGCTATTTTTTCTGCACTATTAGAATGACGGAAGTTTGATTGTGCTCTAACGGCACATTTTTTTTACGTTAGCCATAATTTTGCCGCAGGTATAATGATGTTATAAAATAGAATCATGTATTTCCACACGGGACAAGCTATACAAAATTTCGTCATTCTTAGACAGGTAGCTATTTTCATAATTAGGTACCTATATCATATTAAGTATTGAATTTCTGAGGCCGTAACACGTAGTATTATTGCATCTTACTCTGCTTGAGATCGTTACTGTGCGATAATATATCGTGTATAATATTTTAGTCTCTTTAATATTGCTAATACGGTACAATTCCACATTCAAAATCCACATTACTACATTACCTGTGGGTGTTGAATTCACAATTTTAATAACTTTTGAAAATGTGTTCTAGTCAGCAAATATTGAATCTAAACGGTTCCAGCGCTGGCGAGTTTAAAGTTGATTACGTACGAACCAATTAGTTGAACGGATTCCATGAAAATGCGTCTGCTCTTAGAGGAAAACATTTTCTTCATAAAACAGAATGTTCGCTTCTAATAGAACACTATTCGACTTCAGTTATTCCCAGTCGATGCGAAGGCTTCGGGCATTCCTACCTCTAGACGTTCCAGCATTGGAATTTATATCTAACTTACGAATTACTTTACCTACAGATATGTAGGTAGTTTGGAAAATATGGTAGTTTTTGATATTATCCTGTCTTCTCTTATATAACTAAGACAGCGCACGCAAAGAATGTTGTTCTAAGCGAAATGTTTTAGACTTACTAGACATAAACTGTGATAGCTCATTAAAACATAATATATATACCTAAATATAATTTCATAGCCTAATGACCAAGTACTCAAGAGCTAATAAAAACTTTTTTTTATGTCAGATATTAACAAACGAGCGTTATGTTCACTTGATGGTAGGTGATACCTCAATGCCACATAACATTACTCAATGATGCGCTCTTAGATTATTTATATGTCTAGATAGAGTGTCGCGCTGCAAACGACCTAAAACAAACAATCCATGTCTGTTATAATAGTGTGCGTGACAGCTACGTCTTACACTCGCGATAAGTCATTATGCGTTCCTAGTTGGCGTGAATAATGTTACCAGTTGTGGAAAAATTCATCTCAAAATAGGGAGAAATTAATCAAAGTCGAGAATATATTTTTTCAATTCACAAAAATATGTAGTATGAAAAAATAAATTAATTGGAATAAAACAACAATACTAACAATATTTCGAAGGTCGGAACTCAAGTCATTTTCATTCTTTGCATATAAACGTACCAATTATTATTTTTTAAAACTTCTGGGTCAATTTTGAAGAAAATATATAAAACTATGATTTATGTGGATACATAAAAATAAAATCATAACTTATATGCAAATGCGTTTGAAAAATGTTTTTTAACTTGGAATATATAATATTATTATGTATATTTAAACTCATAACATTTGTTTTAACTCTATTAAAAATAATTATTTTTTTAAAATACATCTTTCTTCGATTGACGATCTGACAATAATTAAAAAAAAATACCTTTTGAGGCCACGTCAGAAACAAAGAAATCCGTTTTGTTTTTTTTTTAAACAAACGAAGGGTAAAAATTATCGTCATTAAACTATAATGAAATACAACATCACACTTATTTTTTAAATTTATTATTATTAATATATATATATTGGCTTTTTCTAAAATTAAATAACAAAATAAACTTGGATTTCATATTTAAAACAATCAAACCAATATCCTCAAAATTTAAAACAACTTCAAAAAAAATATTGTAAGAACGACTTCCAGGTACTAAAAAGTAAAAAATAATTGAACGGGGGGTTTTCATTTACTATAGAGAGATATTTTCATTTTAACTATAATTAGAGTTCATACCTTGACATATTTACTTAATAGATATTCATATTAATTTACTTTTATTTAGTATAAATAATTAAATTAAAAAAAAAAAACAATTACTATTAAACTCCTTTTTTATTTAAAGTCGGTTAAAAACGGCACCCATGTTGACGCTAAATCTATTTCTAATATATTTATGAATTACATACTAGGTCATATTTTTAAGGTATTTTTGGGTTCATAAACTGGCAACACACGCGTCAAACACAAAATGGCAGAAATAAATAATTATTTAATTTCGAAATATTTCAATGGCTTAATTGGCTGGAATTGATACGAAATAATGTTACTTACCGATGATAGGTAACTTTTTTTGTTGTTTTAGATCGTCCTTTGTAATTTCTGCACACTTTAATCACACAAACCGCCATTGTAAACAAGATAATTTTACAAACAAACTCGAGCGTATCCATTGACAGCACAACTGCTACTGAGCGCGGGGAAGGTATAAAGAGTCTAACAGCTGGACACAATATTTTTTGACGCGTTTTCAGCTTCGACTGTCTATCTAGACATATAAATAATCAAAGGATGCGCTGTCGACCAAATTTTTACTTCGAGTATTCGGAAATCTTTAGACCGAAATCGAAACGCGCAATATGCACTTCACGGTTTTTCCTTCTATGATGAGGTGGTTCGTTACCTAGTCGGAATTTTGATATTCTTCAAAATGAAAACAGGCGTTTACCTACATTTAATTATAAAGTAATATATATAAAGTCCTTGGGTGTTGACCGATCACCATGACAGTGACAAATCTTGACGGGCACGTTGGCGCTTTCGGTAGAACACCATTTTGGCGCGTTCGGTAGTACATGTTTATACATATAAAGTCCTTGGTCAACACCTTTTTTAAATAAAATATCGTCGGTTCAAAAGTAAAACTCACTAGGTGTCAATTTGAACAATAATATTTTTTACTTCTATTGCTTATTAAGCGTAAACGTACTAAGTACAAGAACAAAGCACTAATTGCGTGTTGTGGTCCATACAATACATGGTACATACAAAACTATGAAGCGCAATACGCACTTAGTACAATTTTGTTTTTATCATTGACTAGCGACCCGCCCCGGCTTCGCACCGCAATACACTACAGAAAAACTGTTATTATTATACATATAAACCTTCCTCTTGAATCACTCTATCTATTAAAAAAACCGCATCAAAATCCGTTGCGTAGTTTCAAAGATTTAAGCATACAAAGGGACAGAGAAAGCGACTTTGTTTTATACTATGTAGTGATGTACGCTTAAAATAGGTGAAAACAGAATTTTTTTTTGAGTTTTACCTAAATGAAGCAACGATATACAGATTATATACATTTAGTTTCGTTATGACTACCCAATTATGTTGACAGTCTTCGAACATAATAAGTCTAATAGACTTATTCTCGTTGTAAAGTATAACAATCAGTATCATTGTCTTTTATGAAGAGCGTTTTAAGAGTGTCTTTGGCAACGTCGTTAAAACAAAATGAGGAGCTGACGTTTAAAAAGGAGCTTAATTTTAATTAAAATAAGCTTCTAAATATCTCATTACTTGTTTGGGATTTTTTACATTGTTCTCATCAATTTTAGCCTAAGACTATTGATACTTATGAGATATCGGATGTAAATTGAAACGATGCGATTTAACGTGTGAATACACGTCCATATAATAACATTTTAATAATGTAATATTTAAACGTTTAGTGATCAAATAAATGATGCCAAACGGCGATGTATTGTCTTTGGACTCGAAGTCTGAAACAATGTGAACGGTGGCAATATAATAAAGATACAGCCTTGGCCATAAGTATTAGGCACCCCTGATGTTTTAAGTTTTTGAAAGAAATATCAAACCGAAGTAAAATATAACGATTTATAAAGATTTATATAACTATTTATTAATAAAAAAATAATATTTTGTGGGTCTACCCTTTGCCTTTTAAACAGCAGAAATTATTTTTGAAATTGAGCGTACAAATTTCTCACAGTCTTCTATAGTTATTGCGCTCCATTCCAGGCGCAGGCAACGCTGGAGGTCTTCTTTGTTGCTAATCGTGTGACGCCTGACTCTACGCTTTAACAAACCCCAAAAATGCTCAATGGAGTCCAGGTCCGGAGAGTAGGCTGGCCACTTCAAAACTCAATGTCGTTTTCCCGAAACCATGTCATTGTGAGGGCTGATTTGTGACATGGCGCGTTATCCTGCTGGAATTTAACGCCATCAATGTTCGTATCACAAAAAGTCTCGTGAAAGATGGCATCACCGCAGATTCTAGTACATTTATATACTTTGTAGAATTCATTCGTCCCTCGCATATGATCAATTCACCAACTTCAGAGCTCGTCAAGCAGACCCAGATCATTATGCTGCCGCCGCCATGTTTTATGGTCGGTACCACACAATGTGGCTTAAATTCTTCACCTTCCCGGCGACGCACAAACGTCACACCAGGGGTACCGTGTATTCTGTTATAAAGAGAATAACGTGAGTTTCGAAAAAAGTATATTTAAATTTATGTAGGCGATTATTTTCTTATAATTTTACTTAATGATGATAGTTAATTAAATAGATCAACTCACCTCAAACTACGATCCGTCTGACCACACAGCATTGGACCAATCTTCTTCGGTAAAATGTTGATGTTCTAAGACCTATGCATACCGCGCTTTCTTGTTGATCTCCGAGAGCCATGGCTTCTTCCGAGCTTTACAAACTTTCAGGCCAGCTTCTAGAAGTCTTCGGCGAGCAGTTCAATCAGAAATCGTTTTATCAGTCCCAGCTGACAACTCAGCAGCGAGCTCCAAAGAGGTTTTCCTCCTATTTTTTAAAGACTCTCTTAGCAATTGACGGTCCTCACGGTCGGTGGTGATGCGTTTTCGCCTAGTTCTGGGTCTATTTTGATGTGATCTGGTAGCAGTGAATCGCTCAATAGCAAATTGCACTGATCGGCGCGAACATTTCACTGCTTCGGAAATCTTTACTTGGGATTTCCCTTGCCTATGCAGAAGCTGTATCTGCACACGTTGCTCTAATGATAATTCGTTTTTTTTGGGCATCTTACAAAGATATCACTGGAATGTATTGAAAAAAATAATAAAATCGCACTAGATCACTGTATGTATCCACGACGAGTGACGGTAGCGAATTCATGATTAATTTCAAAAATCGTAAAAATTACACACTTTATTGCACCCAGGTGTTTTATTGCTAGATGCGGCTTAGTTCATTATTTTAAGCCTTTTCGGATGCCGACAAAAGGATACGTAAACAATAGATTTGGTTTATTACTATACTTTCCGAACAGTTGCAAAATGTTTAGGGTGCTTAATACTTTTGGCCACGGCTGTAGATACAAAAATATTGTACAGATATCAATAATTACATACATATAACAATTATAAAAAGTATGTAAAAAGTTAAGTGCGTGTTGGAATTTGATTTCTTAAAATACCTATTCCTAAAACGGCATGTTTAATATTTAAGATTTATGGGAAAGAATTTCAACCCCCTTGAAAATCCGAGTTTTGTAAAATTCTTTAAAATTACCAACTGTTCAAAGTTGGAACATCTAAATTTTGACTTTTCTCTATCTAACAGAACGTAATTTTTTTGAATTTGATAAGTAGGTTTTTTTTCAAATCTTTAAGAACATCAGTCTTCATCTGTCAGCTTTACAAAGATGTAGCAATATTACCACAGGTGATAAATTCACATTCACAATGGAATTAGGATTCATGAACATAACCACGTGAAAGCTCTTTGCACTTTGTCTCTATTATTTCAACCAATTCATATCTATTACTAATGTGCATTGATAGGTCTGTTTATATTTTAAAGTGCCGTGCGCATCGGATTATTCACTTGTTCACATTTCACGTGGCTTTAAAATATGCCACGTTTGATTTTATTATTATTGATACAGTGTGTTAATTTTTTCCCGGAGCTTTAGTGGTGATGAAAAAATATGTGAAAGATTCTTGTATAGGTATATTTTTTCTATAGGCATTTGGTTTGTTGGAGCGTTCCGATGAGTCACTGTTCTTGACAACACCTACTCTTCAGTCCGCCTATGCTATCTCGATCGACAAATATCTCGATTTTTGACATTAGAAGTCGAGTTTTAAGTATAAGTGTCATGTTAGACCCGGAAGACATAACCGTTTTAAACGGAGAACGGTCGACAAAATTTTGTCGTGGTTGTCATGCTAGGCCGGCCGAAGGTATGTCTTTCCATCACCATCAACTTATGGTCACTTTGGAGTTCGTACATGAAAGCGGTACGGTAGCAGATATATCCAAATTCCGATCGGGAAACGATCTAGAAATGACGCGTTTCGGATTCAGTCTAATAAATTCCGAATTTTAATAATATCGAATTAAAACTGAAATGAACAACGTATTCATTGATGTATACACTGGTCATGAGACTTTCATCTGATGATTCTTAACATCTGAAATTGCATTAGATAGAATAGATACATAATAAGGTTTACAATTTAGTCCCTCTGCAAAATGTTTCATTGTCTACAAATGGCAAATATCTAAACCGACACAAACTTACATTCAAGGATATTAAATTGTGCGTATTGTCATACTATGACGTCACTCGTCATCTCTGTAGGTCGGTATAATTAACAATCATACATAACTAGCGAGTTAGAAAGGGCGTGCAAACAAATGATTGGAACTTAACATGTTTGTATAACCCTTTTAAAACAATGTTTGAGTAACCTTATTATTTGAATTTGATCGAAGACGTGAATGTTACATATATATTTTTATATAATGATATTTTAAAAGTTTGCTGGACATTGCTTCTTAATGTAAGAGAAGTGCACAAGAAATACATACTTATAATTAATTATGTGTACTAATCTCTTTATTAAGTTTAGATAACATTAATAATAATACATTGTATAGAGTTCTAAGTACTGTATAAAATATAACAAACAGGGACTGGAACCGGTTAATTTTAATTTTCCAAAATAAGTGTCTGACTGAGATACCATGCTACTTTTAAAGAGTAATACACACTAAACTTACCACGGTATTTTTTTTCAGTAACCGAAGAATATTAACAAAAACCTTTATTATACCGGTATAAATCCCATAATAAATTAACCGGTATTCAGTCCCTGATAACAAATATTTAAAAAAATATATGATGAACCCAAAATTACGTAATAATATTTTCTTCTTTTTTCTGATATTTTTCCGTAGTGCATCTGAAATGAAAGAAAACACAACAAGATTAAACGAAAGCTAACTGACTCTACATTTTCGCTTTACTACTCGTAATAAAAATAAGAGGATAGTAACATTAAGACAGCTTATTCATGGCTAAATAGATGCGATTTAGTTTGTTGATAAATTTATATTTAACTAGCAATAGGCCCCAGCTTCACACGAGGGCAATGTAAGATACACATAAATAAATATGCCTAGTTACTCGCTGATAATGTAGCTTTCTATTGGTGAAAGAATTTTTAAAATCGGTTCAGTAGATTCAGAGATTACACCTTAAAATCTCATAAATTTACCAACTTTACCTCTTTATAATATTAGTATAGAGAAAAATCACTACACTTGTATTGTGCACTATAAGCATAATATATGTATTTCGATACCTCCTATGTATAATGAGTCAACCAATAGTTCAGTAATTGTTCAGGAGAGCGATTTGAAAGATAATTTTCAGAATTGGATTTGAAGGATTATAATTTATGGAATTGCGTAATTATGAAGGTTAGATTTTATTGATCTCGAACTAATTCAAAATAAATTAAATATTTTTTTAACAACGATTGAAAGTTCTTGCTTTGGTATAAAATTATTATTAACCGAGATTTAAAATGCATTTATGCATAACAGCAATGATTGTTTATTATTTTTTTCAACACTGATATTAATATCATGGTTTATGATGTACGTATATATAAAAAAACCAATTCTTTTTAGATGACACAGTATACTTAGGAGATATCGATTTATTCACTCTATTAATATCTGAAGCAACAATCTCTTCAAAGTCTGAACACATTTAATTGTATGTTACATGAAATTCTAGAATCTTGATAGTTTCAAGCTTTGTATCCATAAATAATAACTATATATACCTACACATATTAAACATTACTGTACAAAATATCAAAGTGAAACGAAAACACACATACATATATAATATATTATCTACTTCTTGTACTATATTATACGTACCCTAACTGTACGTATTGTAGCTCAGACCTTGTTAAAATGTTAAGATTATCGCGTTGGTAAAACAAGATGATGGTTAAATCTATTTACTTCAATTCTAGGTAAGTATGTATATTATGACTGACCTCGATCAGAATCAGTAAAACATTTGCTAACAGCTTGTTCGCAACAGGCTGGCGTGGGATGTTTAAGGTCGCCTAGATCTCTTTTAGGCTATTTAAATATCATAAATCTAGAGAAAACTCTTGGTTAATCATTTTACGCCCAGGAAGTGTTTAAAAAACTATTAAACGATTCGACGTCACTAAGTCAAGTAGCGTTCTATTAGTGAAATGATTTTTAAAATCGTTTGAGTATTTTTTGAGTTAAATTGTAATAAACAAATATTTCCTCTTTATAATATTACAATTATATAGATATAGATTAAAGCGATGATTGTACATTTAAATGAAAATCTTTTAACTTCTTGACTACTCTTGTATTTAATTGTTGAGTTTTTTTTAAAGTATACGGGGGCAAACGAGCCTAATCTTCACCTGATGGAAAGCGAACACCGTCCTTTGCAATGCCAGAGGATTTGCTGATGCGTTGGCGTCTTTTATAAGTATTATAGTTTTTATCTGTCAAACAAAAGTGTCAATGTTTCTGTTTTTCTGTGAATGAAAAACATGTATCTAAAAAAGTTTTGAATATGAAAGCGGATGGGCATAGGGGAAGAGGGAGGCCAAAAAAAACATGGATTGAATGTGTAAAGAATGATGAGTTTGAGAGGTGTGATATATAACCCAAATAAAAAAAGGGAACAGGGCAGGAAGAAGACGATAGTTTTTATCTGTCAAAGGATTTTCATATATAAATAATATTTATATTCATTTTATGGTAATAAAAACGAAATATTAAAAATTCATTCACGGACGAGCATTACGGTTGAATTGATTACTCACTATGAGATGACAAATATTCTCTGAATATTCAGATTTCGGATTTAAAAATATAAACCAGAAATTTCGCATCGAAAAATGTGGTTGAATAGTTTTCGCGTTTTAAAATTTAGCTGGAAAATGAGTGCAGTTGGGCGATAAGACATAAAAGTATTATGTAATTAAATGCATTCATTTCACCGTGGGCAAGAATTTTAATTTAAAAAACGTCCGTTATGAAACTGGCGGGATTTATTTTAGCAACGAATAAACCTATTTAAACTTTTTCAATTCAACTAGGTATTTCGTGAATTTCTTGATTACTTACTTCGTCGCGTCCGTTTCGTTTAATCACTTTTTGCAAGCGATTTGTCGTTTGGAACTTGTCGAGAGATCTCATTGAAGTGAAGTGCTTTGTTAATGCTTACATAGGATGCTCCGGTGGGACCTCGCCTTCAAAGGGGTCGGATTTCGAGAGAACAATATTGTCTGAAATCTAGGTCATTTGATAAAAAGTTTAAGGAGTCTTTAAGGTCTTCCATACTTTTGTATCGCAGACTTGACAAAATATCAAACTTGTACTTGTGTCCTTTCCATTAAAAATACACAGTGACAGTTTTGACGGGCTCGTTGGCGCGTTCGGTAGAACACCAGCTGCCGTGCACATCGATGGATCGTGGGTTCGAACCCCACCGGGACAACATGTTTATATTTTTCTGTAAGCATCTGGTAACTTCGGACATTGATCGGGTTCTCACCCGAAATTTCGATATTGTCGGAATTCAGATATTCCGACCGGGTTCATAGATGGAAAAACCGTGAAGTGCAACATTGCGCGTTTCAGTTTCAGTCTATGGATTTCCGAATGCTCGAAGTAAAAAGTAGGTTGACAGCGCATCATTGATTGATGTTCTGTGGCTGAGGTATCACCTACCATCAAGTGAACCTCATGCTCATCTGTCGGTATCTAACATAAAAAAAGTGATAGTTTAGAAGCTTTTGAAAGCTTTCTGAAGCTTACTTTGCTAGCTTTGACTATCAAAATGCGATTTTATTCGAATAGGCCTGCACTTTCCGAGGTTAAACCATCGTCTTGTTATTTGCACATTGCTTTAGAACAACTTTTACTTAAATTTCCCTGTGGAAGCCATATTATCCAATTAATATACGTAATATTTTAAAACTAAAAGTACATTATACTCAATCTAAAGGAACACACAGATGAAGTTCCGAGCCAAGTTAATTACTCCAAGGTCTTATCTTAGAATTTATGTTTTTACAGAGCACTTATATAATAGTTAAATTTCCCGTGCGACCACCGAACGGGTAAAGTTTGAGTACGCCATCTCTACAACCACCTATCTGTGAAGTATGAACTATCCTCGTATAATGATGCTGGCTTTATTTTATATTCATATTTTTTTTAAATATCCTTTTTTATTTTTCTTATATTGCATTTTAATTTACTTTACCTGGTTTATGTTTTATATATAATGAGATTGATATAAATATAAAGTAAATAGATAATGAATCTGTAACTGAATGAATGAATTTGCAAACTGCCCGCTGATACGCAAAATGTTCATACAATTCTGTCAAAGTAATAAGTTATAATTCAAAGAAATTCATTGTTCGATTTCCTACGACTTTGTAGGAAGTTTTGTTTTAGAAAAACGTTTTAAATTATTGTAATCTTGCTGTCTTTTGTATTTTTAAACTTTACTTGTGATTCCTATAATAAGTTTACTGAATGTTAAAATTTAATTTATGCCTGGTATTTCTCTGTTTATAAAAGAAGATTCCTTTTATATTTTATTTAGTCATCCATTGACTTTATATGCTACATAGCAAAATATTAAACTGACTGAGATATTTGTTTATAGGATATACATATATTCATTTTCCATTGGTTTTTTTTCAAAATTTGGGAATACTCGATCAATTTTTTAACTGCTAGCTAACGAATTTATCTCATACCTGCATGATTCACATATAATATACGATATATTATGTAAGACTTGATATATTTTTAAAAACCTTGTTTGTTTGTATGAGAAACAATTAAAACGTTCCGTACAGAACGGAATATGTAACTTTGTGCAAACACGACCTCAAAACTCAGAAAAATTCATAGAGAAGATTTTCCGTAAGCTTTTATTTGCTTTCCTAAAAGAAAAAACATTTATTTTGAGCTAGTTGCCGGACTCGGCGTCGTACCGCTATACTAATGACGAAAATGATTTGGTCAATCTCGGTAGGTACTAATAAATGGAATAAAATAGCAATTAAATGATTTCATATAGAGATTAAACATCAAAGTCAAATTTTTGACTTTTACGTAGGAATTTTCAAATATTTTCTTTTTTAAAAAGCTTGTTTTAGTATTACTAAACCATTCTTAAATTATGCGACCACGACGTAATTAATATAAGTTTAAATTATATATATAATTATATAATTATAAAATTTCAACTCAATTTTTGTATTATTTATAAATGTATAAACTGTTCATTGGCATTCGATTATCAGAAATTAAATTGCAAATTATATGAGTAAATGTTAAGAATATAGACAATTAGGACCAAATACAATTTATAACTTTTGTAAAAGTAAAACTCTATGAAGTCATTGTAGATAATATTAGTATAAGATTTTATATAGATTTACTTTGGAACACTAAAACTACATGTACGATTAGGTTTTGATCAATGTTCATAAAGCGCATAAATAAAAAAAAAAGCAATATACGACTTCCAAACTGGTATGCATTAACTACTCGTAGTCATCGAGTCGAGACAGTGCAGTTTTATGCATAATTCAAGCACCATATGCTGCGTTGACCTATATACACTACCCTACTTCTCCACCTTCCTGTATAGTTTTTCAGTTAACTACGTCGTTGTAAATCGTAATAAAAATGTTAGAGAGATCGTTGTTAAACAAACGGTTTCTTGTAACAGCTTATTGAAAGCTCTACATTGCTTTTACTCGATGAAAATAGAATGTTGTTTTTGTTTCTTTTAATTAATTTGCCACAGATTATATTCATACTATTCATTTCACTTTAGTGACACCATAGTAGAATATTTGAATATTTTTCAAAATCAAAATCAAAAGTTTTTTATTTCAAATAGGCCTTTGCAGGCTCTTATGAAACGTCTAGTTGCACGGTTCCAAAAAGTGGGTCCCATGGAGAAGAACCGGCAAGAAAATCCATGGACACTCTTTTCAACAATGGTTTAGCTTACAAAGACTCGGTTACAATAGTAATAATCGGCTGAGAAGTTTTTGTATGGGAAACTAGTGTTGTATAGAGAGCATAAAACTGAGTTGACTCCTCTTTCAAGATAATACTGCCACGGAGATGCCTGTAAATAAATTTGTTTATTTTTTATATTCGTAAATAAGTTTTTAATTTTGTGTGGGTGTTGAAATAAAATTGTCATTCATTCATTAATTAATTCATTTTACATAATAGTAACACGCCTATAGCATAGTCGGCTTCGCACGGGCGCAATGTAGATATACAGTGTACACAAAAAGAAAATCGGTTCTGTAGATCCAGAGATTGTAGGCGTACAACCTCACAAACTTTACCTCTTTTTAATATTAGTATAGATGTATTTTATGTGGGTAGCGGCCATATTAAATCAGCTATCTTATGTTTTGCTATTGACTGTATCGTATTATTGATAACGCCTCCGTAATTCACTGGTATGTTTGATATATTTAGCGCTGAAAGTTCAGTGTTTGAATCCCGATAAAACAAGAAAATAGAAATGTACTAACGGGCAAGCACAGAAAACCTCGATTACTTGCTTGTAAATAAAAATAATTAAGAAAAAAATAGGTAAAATGTGTCTGTCTCATGCCCTTTATGCCACCAATAGAAAGCTACATTATTAGCGTGCGAAGCCGACTAGTCCGTTATAAAGTATTTTATTTAAATATGTGATACTCGCCTTGATAAAAGTCAATATTACCTTAGTATTCTAAAGTAATAGACAGATTTGTTTGGAGACGAATTTAATAGTTTTATTAAAACATTATATTTATCTTCTGCTTTTTACAAGTCTACTTGTTCACTAACTTTTCACGTATTTGTAGTCGTGGAACAACACAAACCACACAGATAAGACAAAAGCACGATAAGGGAACCCACTAAGAAATGTGGCTTATAAAGTGCAAGGTATTTTGCTTCACGTCAAGTGCAGTGTTAGCTAGGTTATGCAGATATAGGTCAGGCTATACGGGCGGGTAGGAAAGGAAATTGTTTTAATAAGGCAGTATTATTTAAATAATGTTCGTGTTTTATTCACTGCAAGA
Organism: Anthocharis cardamines; assembly: GCA_905404175.1. Classification (NCBI taxonomy): domain Eukaryota; kingdom Metazoa; phylum Arthropoda; class Insecta; order Lepidoptera; family Pieridae; genus Anthocharis; species Anthocharis cardamines. Next base: position 8,885,432 of record FR989964.1, read on the forward strand.
ATTTGTAAATTACAATTGTTTTACTTTTATGGAATAGCTCCGCATAGGTATCCGCAATACCATAAGGCTTGCAGGTACGGTGACGGCCTTTAAGATATATAGGCTCGTTACTTGAAAGGCTTCGAAGTCGTTTCGGTTCGCAAAAAACGGCCATCGAGAGCTGGTTTCACAGAGTAGTTGTGCGAGGCACACATTCCCAAGGAATCGTATCGTGGTTTCCTGGTTATCAAAGTTGAGAGTTGTGACGCGAAGTCCGAAGTTGAAATTCAGCAAAAAAATAGTAAAGGAAACGAGAGATGCAGGCAGTAGGTAATATACTCGTAGCTTTTATCTAATTGACATGGTATGCGACTGAATCATACGACTGGTTCTTGCAAACTTACTTATTATAGTAAAACAAAATACAATTCAAATACAAAAATAGAATATAAAAATATTTTATAAAAAAGAAGTTTCATATAATACAAAATAATCTACAATTTTGTACAGATGTTATTATTAAAATTCTTTTTTTTATCAAAAATAAGTTTTACTTTACCTGTAGCTTTTAATGCCATAAGTATATAACTTACTTGAATAACTTACATCAATAACGTTATAAAATATAATAAAATAGCAGTGCTTATCGCGTATTTGTCATTAACCATACTGCTACTTAGCTTTATTGAAGGATTGTTTAAATAAACTACGAAGGGTAATTCAATTTAGTAACGAGTAACGTTCTATATGACGCTAAATGCGATCCTCAAATCAACGGTGGAATTGTGTCAAGAGCTATTTAACTCCGTAATCTCTTATCTGCATTCCCAGGATACTAATTGTATGGCGTGCATCTTGCATGTGTCTCTACCGCTTTAAAAGACCGCCTGTGATTGAACGATAATTTATTTAGTTCATGACTAATGACTCTACATATTGTTGATATGTGAAAGTTATAATCATTTTTTTTTAAATAAATCCTCTAACGAGTATTGATTTTTTGTTTTCTATGTATAAAGTCAATGGTGTTTCGTACAAAAAAACAAAAAAAAAATCATAAATTTGTGAAAATTGTGTTATTGCTAAGATGTAATCTCCAATCGGATTCCACTTGTATTTTCTATTTCTTTATTTGTTTTATAGTATACATATATACATAAGTACAAGAGCAGAAAATGCCTTTTCACAGAGGTAGGTTGCTGAGAGTTTTAGTGGCATTAATTTACTATTGTTAAATGGTCTATATATTCGAATACTCCGGGTACTCGCGGACCCTCAGGGGTCCGCCTACAACAGGTTAAGAAACATAGCTACAATATGCGTTTAGTATAACTCACAAGCAAACACTTATACGGTAATATTCGATGAGAGAGATTTACAGGGATTCTCTACCACATAGATACCGATTGCTCTAGACAATTTACATAAAATGTACTACAGCGCTATTAATTTTTACAAATAGCCTGTAAGGTAGCCGAAGTCTGTACCCTTTCGCGATAACTGCGGCCATTGGGCGTTTTTATGGCTCTCATAAATTCCTTTGGTCTGAAACTGCTCGATTTCGTAGGCTCGCCGAACAATGCTTCATAGTTATATGCGTTTGACATACATCTTGTATTTTATTGGGGAAAACGAAAAATGCGGAAGTGAATACTCACGTGCGTTGGGAGCGTTATCTTATGATACTTTAGGATTTTGATTCTTTTAGTAATGTTACTACAATAGCTAATTTGTAAGCTAAACCATTGTTGAAAAGAGTGTCCATGGAGTTTCTTGCCGGTTCTTCTCCATGAGACCCACTTTTTGGAACCGTGCAACTAGACGTTTCATAAGAGCCTGCAAAGGCCTATTTGAAATAAAAAACTTTTGATTTTGATTGATAATTTAATATTTTTAGACTTGATGCTATGTTGATGATCATTTTTTCATCATGAATGGTAAAATGTAATTAGATATCGGTCGATCGCATGTATACCTACCACGGTATTATAAATGATTTAAAAAAAGTCGCTGTTTATGTGTGTTTGCTTGCTTACTGCTTCTAAACGCCACAATATTTTAATAACAATCTCACGATTATTTAAAGAATTTATAAAAGGTAAACTGTAATTTATTCATGCTAAATTAATAGAACCCTCGCATCGTACAGACAAGTGTGAATCCGTTCCTTGGATTCAGAATAAGCACAGTCACTTACTAAGCAAATACCAGTACAGAAATAACTACAAGCTCGGTGACTCAAGGTGACTCTCAAGGACCACTGCAAGCAAACATATGGAATACTTTTGTATATACAATAACATAGTTTCACGAAGAACAGGGAACAGCCGCGCAGGAGAATATTGCGACACGTACAATCCGGATGTAATATAAACAAAATGTTCGAAAATAAATATATTTAACACGTTGTACGCAACATACGAAGCTCCAGTTAACTGTCCATGAATAATAACTATAGCTGGGCTTCGGGGAATCTATAACGTGGTTAAATTTAACTATGGCGCAAATTACTTGGTGTTCAGATTGTTGAATCACTTTGATGTCACTCAAAATATACCGAAGATTAAATGTTATTTAGCAATTTAAAGAAGAGATATTTATCACATACGTTTTGAGTGAACATCATAAGACGGAATAAATACATACATTAAGTATATTAGTCATCTTCAAGTAGTGAAAAATATTTTTTCTCGATGAAAAATTTGAAGCGAATATTGAGTCGACGTTTTAGGTTGTCGTATTTTTATTTCAATGTACATACATATTTACATATATGGTTCGAGATAGTTCAGAATGAAATAGAATCGCTTAAGTTAAGCGACAATTTAATAGCCCTTTCATTTTATCCCAGTAACCTATTTCAGATCGTAAAACCTAGGGCACACTGGCACAGATTACATCATCCAAGTTTTACGACTGCGCTCCGACCACTTACCTTTTTGGGCTTCGCTATGTAAACACTAAACAGTAATAAGGTGTCAATTTCTGTCAATCCTACACATTATTTTTGTAAGCAAAAATGTGTTACGATGAATTAGCTTGAATTTATTATTTCGAATAATTTCGAGTCTCAACTCTCGAAGTCGATTTAGCAAAGTCAATCTCTAAGGCGATTTAGCAATGTCAAAATTGAAAAACGTTTTTCTATTACTTGAATTGTTCCATTACTGTCGATATAAATGGCAGTGTATTTTTTTAACTTTACACCTATATTTGTTTATGGCCATACAATTAACTTTAGAACTTACAACTCTAAGTTTCATTATAGCTATTGAAGAAAATGTTTAGTGAGTAGTGATAAGATATGATTATATCAATCAAACGTCTTTGTGTTAGAAAAGCAGTTTGCTAAGCTTTATTTTGATACTAGCAACGCGCCCCGGCTTCACAAGGGTGCAATGTAGATGTACTATATACAAAACATAGCCTATGTTACTCGCTGATAATGTAGCTTTCTATTGGTGAAAAAATTTTCAAAATCGCTCCAGTAGTTTTTGAGTTTATTCATAACATACAAAAATACAAAAATTCAAAAATACAAATCTTTCCTCTTTATAATATTATTAGTATATTAGTATCAGTATATTAGTATTAGTATTAGTATTAGTATTAGTATTAGTATTCGTATTCGTATTAGTATTAGTATTAGTATTAGTATTAGTATTAGTATTAGTATTAGTATAGATATAGAAGTGTAGATTTAAAAACAAGTATTTTTATAACACTTCACAATATATAGGTCTGGAATGTCGTAAAATTATTTTCAAATATTATGTGTTGGAGTTAATTGTGCTTGCAATAAAACTAATGATGACTGAACGCGTGGTCAATTCTATTGTCTGCTTAATGTTTTTTAATTTACGATCATTAATATACGTTATTGCATTTCTTTTATAACTCTAAATTCCAGCTTGAGTGCTTTAATAATAGTGAATTGTAATGAAAAATCAAAGATTCCAATATAAAAGCTCTTCAAATAAAAAGCTAAAATATATATTGTACTACCCTCAATGTGAAGACTTTAAGTGAACTTTTCGGACATCGGTTTTGGATATCTTTTGATAAAATGAGAAAGGGGTCACAATCCCATAATAAATGGGAATAGTTAAACATAATTGCTATTCAGACTTACATTTGGACCCGAAATCAACCAGTGGGTGTTAATTGAAGGAGCTATTTGATCTGTAAAAAACGGAGCTTTTTCCCCGTTTCCTATGTTTTAGTCGAAGAATAGCATCAGTATTAGTTACTGATATCCTCAACATTTTTTTGCATTATTGTAGCGAAGCTCCCATAGAAGCGACTCAAATGTCATTTGTCTTTGTGAGAACATCTCAGCGACTGTTTGGCTGATTTGAAAAAAAAATTGTGTCAAACTTTAGCAAATTACTGAGGTTTAGTCGAAGACCGAATTTTCATTTTTGGCCCGCAGATTTTTTTTTAAAAAGGTCGGAGTTTTGATAATGTTAACTGCGCTCCAAAATGCCGTGTTTTTATATGGTTCCAATGTAAATTTCGTGTCTGTTTCTGCCACTTTGTAGGTGCGTACAATTTAATAATCAAAATGTATTTATGACCTGTCGAAAATAATTAACAAAATTGATCACTTAATTTTAAACAATAATTTTACGTCAATGATTCAGTAATATACATTATTGAAAACCGCAGTAATAAGCTTAACCAAGCATTAACTATTATCATTATTCGATTTTCGAGGCAAATAACAATAAATATAATTATGCATTTATTTTAAAAAGTAAAGTAAATTATACACTATCACTAAATACAACTGAGATGGACATAATATTGGACAGAATGAGAATTTTTATTAGTTTTAAAAGTAAAACTTGAGTATGCCAGTGTTAATAGAGTTACAAAGTTCCGGCCATCTAGAAGAGTATGTGGGTTGAAAAATAGGTATGATAGATGTTGTCATCAGTGGAGTTGGAACTGTCACACATAAGTTATTGAGATGGACATTTATGATCTTTACTATAATTGTTTCGTAACTTTCCTTATACGAATTAAAATTTATGAGCCTATGTTTAGTATGTAGGTTGTATTGAATAATGCTTACCATTATAGTTATATATCTCAAGGTTGTATTTAGAAACACATCAAAAAAGCTTCGTGGGTGATTGAAACTACATATACAATATTCATATAAATCTAATTGACATAAGATTATCCTTTATTTTATATTCTAAAGATTCGATTCGAGAAACTACGGAATCTATTAGTATATTCTTTGACTATTTACCTAATAGACAAAGAGTCTAGCATTTTAAGTAAGTACCTATAAAGATATTGCTAATAAAAAAATACTGCAAAAGCTTATTGTGACATTTGTTCCTGAATATAAAATTTACAGTCAATTTAAAAAAACGTTTAACTCATTAAGAATGTAATTACCTTTGATTATATAAATAATCTAAGGTAATTACTATAGATTTATAAAAGGACCTAATGTTACATTAAAAACGTTAACACTTGGCACTATGTCTAAATGTAGGTTCATTTTCATTACGAAAATGTTTGTAACAAATGATTTAAGCGCTCGGAGTTTACCATTTTTCAACGAGTTCTTTATTTTCCGAGTATTGTTATTTATGGGCGTCTGAAAATTGTTGCTGAAAATGAAAATATGACGTCACCCCTTTTACTTTGCACTGCCTAAACAATTAATTATACATAATGGTCATTATCAAGAAAGTTATCTCAGTCTTGGGCTGAAAGTGAGAATGTTTTAAGCGTAGATATTTCGTAGTAAAAAATAATGCCAGCATATAACAAGGCCAAGAATAAAATGCTGAAAAGTTCGGGTCACCAAAGTATCGTTAGAAGCGAGTTTCTTACTAGTTCGAAATACATTTTAGTTTATTCAGTTAACAAATTTATTTTTGCAAATATATCGAGATTTTGGGTTATATTTACGAGGTTCACAAATGACATTTATATTCAGGAGAGACTGCTGTCAAAATATTCATATCCATTCTGGGTGTCTAGACGTTAGGAGATAACGTCAGGAGCAACTGTTACTTGACATATGGAAATATAATTTAAATTCAGTGCTTCGGCTGAAATTCTGCCTATGCGTTATACCATTTTTTTTAACTATTTTCATGTCGCCACTCATAAAAAAGCCAAAGTCTTGTGACTCCTTCCCTTTACATTTTTATATTAATATTTTAAGTAATAGTTTATTTAACTTTCAGACAGGCCATGTTTTTTTTGGACAGATAGCGACCTCTTTTAATAACTTACACAACCCAGGGGTCGTGACCCCTGAGGGGGTTGTTGAAAAACGATGTGAGACTGTAAAGAAAAGATTGATAGGTCTACTGTGAATATTGACTTTTAAAAATCTCTTATATTATCTTTTACCATGAAGCTCTTGTAAAATTTTGAACAAATATAGACCAGACCCAGTATATAGGAGACATTTTTCCAGTCTTATTCTTCTTCTTATTTCTTTGGCCATCGAAGTAGCGGAAAAAGCTAGCTAAATATGTTAAATACACAGCTCTATTAATTTTAAGTATATTGTGAAATTGTATAATTAAAGATTTTTCAGTGGGTAGTTTTTCACTTCTTTGTTATTTTAAGGGTAATATTACAATATTTTGAAACGTACCTAACTATGAAATTATTTAAATTTTATTATCTTATAGAGAATAAGATCTAGTACAAACTCCTTAAAAATAGAAGGCGTTGGTGTGGCAATTTTGTGAAAGTAAAATTCAAAATTCAAACACCTTTTAGTCTGCTCGTAACCACGCACTAGCACTAGCTGTAAATGACTCGAAACGTAGGATTTTTTCATACTACTTGACTACTCGATTTCCTAAAGGGTTGAGATAAATCCACTTATGTCTCTGTCGAACTACTACTGATCATCTACATACTTGCCTGTTAAGAAAAATGTGAAACAGACACAGATATGGTTCTTACCCCACTAGGGGACTCACTCAATTCACTTTACAACCGGGTAAAATATATATTTGCCATACTAATTTTATATTCAAAATGTTTTTTGGCATTCGTTAAATGAATTCTCTGTCTCTATCGCATAATCGCTTCAAAATCCTTTCTAAAGTCGTAGCTATTAAAATTGCAGCCAATAAAGTACCGCTTACGACTTATGGCGCATAATACGCGGTATGACTGGACCGAAGCGTAAATCAGTGTACACGAGAGTACTTGAGCTAACTCATAGCTCAAAATATTTCCAATATTCCATATTTATTTATATTTATATTAATATGTGGTTTTATTGAACAGCAATAAGTCTCGAAACTCACTTCGAGTAATGCGGATAGCGAAAGAGCTTGCCGCGTATTAATTAATGGTTATAACGAAACTTATTTCGAAAAACCAGTATGTACAAAACAAGCATTTCCTTGACTCATAAGTATCTTCATAATAGTCCAACTCTACAACAGATTGTTTGGAACTTTTTACATTATCTCATTCTATATTCAATATTTACTATCTCCGGCTTTTTTCTCAAGTAATTTTTAATTAAGGAAACTGTTTATTTGCATTTTTACCAAGACAATTGCTGTTAGACTGTTGTTAGACGGGATCGTTGGCTGTTTAGGCTGCAAAGGTCTGACATACTTCAAATATTCATAAATATTTTTCCCTATGTTTAGTGCGACGAATATCAAACTTAAAACCGGGTAACGAACCATATTAATAGGCTGAAAGTAGTGAAGGCACTTATAAGGTTAGGTCGACAGCGTATCATTGTTTGAAATCAAGTGAGCTTCACGCACACAAAAGTAACATTAATGTCCTCGTTATTATTAGTAACTTTCATTCATTTAAACCTACATGCTAATGAAAGGGGTATTTCTGATAAGGATGTCCTCGATGGCTGTGGGTAGATAACAACGAAAGTTTAATTAAAGCAATTAAAAAGCGTCACAATGGTGTCTTGTTCAAAATATGGGTCAGCTCAGTTCAGAGGTTATCTTGAACATTTGGGGGCATGTAAGCGTGCTCATATTATTAGGGTTCTAGCAGTGCGCTTATATCCTTATATTTATTTTCTTTTTTGACGCATCAGGGGTTACAGGGTTTATTTTTAAAAACCACTTCGTGTCTTCAATATGCGTGTATATATTTAGAGCCAATGCTTCTGATAGCTTTTAAATTTGGAATTCTTGACAGTTACTCTTTACAAAATCTGTCAAAAGGTAAAACTCCCTGGAACTCAATCGGAATTTCGATATTCCTCCCACCCGATCAATGCCCGAAGTTACCAGACTTGGGGAAAACATGCTTACAGAAAATTATAAACATGTTGTCCCGGTGGGATTCAAAACCCACGACCTATCGATGCGCACGGCAGGTGTTCTACCGAACGCGCCAACGAGCCCGTCAATAAGTTTGCGGTTAGTAAAACTTTTATAGACAAAAAAAATTGTAGTGTTTTAACCGTAGAATAACGGACTGAGAGCTTTTCAAAATAAATCTATCTTTCATTTTACGTACGTAACGAAAGGGTTCAGACAAATATTGTTGTACTACATCACATTCACGTTAAGTGAAGTGATAGAGTTCCGTTTAGACATCGATTCAGCCACTAAACAGTATTTAATCAGACTTCACTTTGAATATCGATTTGAAAACTAAATTATATTAAAATATATCTACCTTAATTAATTATAGAGCTTTCTAATCGGTTAAGAGATGACTATTTTACAAACAAACTCTAGCTCTCTACATTAATGTAGAGTCCTATTTATATAGAATTCTGCGGTTATTGGAGAGTTCAAGGGAATAAACAGATAAATATTACATTTTCTAATGCATCAAATGATTGATATTATTCTATTATTCACTTAAAACATTTAGTCCGTAATATCCATTGCCCAAAATATGCTTCACTTCCTTTTTGTAGTACATAAATTTTTGTAGTACATTTCCACGTTTGTGCCCTAAAATATGGCGCAGCTCCTTACAAACATTTTGTAAAACAAAAAACTTGGAGATTAAAAAGAGTGGCGGAGAGTTTATTGCCAGTTCTTCTCGTCCGCTCTATACCCTTGATTTGAGAACTGGCAGTAAATTTAAAATTAGAAGCATTTAATGTGTATTTTTTATTAACGTTCATAAGTGTACATTGTGTTTCCTAAATGAATAAATGATTTTGAATTTGTGTCATCAGTCGTGTTGACAATATTTCACAAAATATACTGAACCACAACACTACCCTACGTTACGAATTTGGCCATTTAACTTTCAATTACGTCAACTGCGCCGCCCTTTTCATTATAAATGAACGGCATATTGTACGACTGTCCCAAATAAGTCAAAATGAAAACGTAATATTGTGTGTTTATATTTATTTAAAAACTCGACTGTCTAGTTTGTTTCAAACTATGAATTCTCAGAGGCTTCTCAGCTTTTTTTTGTATATAAAAAAATATACACAGAAGGCATTTTTAAATTAAATTTTATACATACTTAAAAAAAAATATATTTTCATTAATTGATTCTCATTTTGGCATAATGGCTTATACCAAAACGTATTTATTTATTTCTTGAAATCATTTGGACGCATTCTGTTCAAATGTTATTTGTAAATAAATATTGCCTATTTCTTAGCATATTTTGGTTAACTGCTCGGTATGAAAAACTTATTCTTCTTCTTCTTCCTGCCCTGTTCCCTTTCTTTTTATTTGGGGTCGGTGCAGTATGTTCTCTTTTTCCATTCTTTCCTTTCACTCGTCATATCATCAGTCACACCTTTCAAACACATATCATTCTTCACACAGTCAATCCATGTCTTTTTTGGCCTCCCTCTTCCCCTATACCCATCCACTTTCATATTTAAAACTTTTTTAGATACATGCAAAAACAAAAAACTATGAAAAAAAAACTATTTTTTTGTATAAAAACCTTATTCATAATACATGTTTGTTTTTTATTTTAAGAACTAAAGATACATTCCAATAATAAGTAAAAAAACACACCCCTTTAATTCTTAGTAACGAAAGTAGGTCATTCTTCATTAGTGTTTTCATAAGTACTTATGGTTTCAGTTAGCAGTTGTCAAAATAAAATCGGCATCCTTTGATGTACCTACATATATTTTTAATGAGATAGTATGAAGTTAAAATTCACGTTGTTATCAATATTTGTTCAATTATGTATTGAGAATAAGGAAATAGTTATTGTATTTTCAGTTACAACCCAGGCATGAATCTAGTTTTAAGTGTTGTTAAAGCATTTTTTCTACATATGATTATTGATACTTCATCTTGGATATCGACATAAGACTTTTTATCGACATAGTGAAGGCTTTTGCTCGTGAAACTGTTGTCGTTCGATCAACGAAAGTTAAAGGATAGATCAAGGATTAATTCAAGAGACTATGTTTACATATGTAATAGTTTTGAACAGAGGTGGACTGTGAGTATAAGAGGCCCTGAATTAATACTACTCGGGGGCCTGCCTAATTAAAGCATTACCATCACCACCACATAGCGCGCTCGGGAAAATAGGCATAAAACTTAATAATTAATAATAATTTTAAACTGGCGGAGATATGTATCGATTAAGCAAGACACATTATTTAAAATCCTCGCTGACGGTTGGTATGATTCGTCTGTAAGGTATTTTCTGAAATAAAACATAGTCACAATATTATCAATTATATTCTATGGAGCCCTATATCCTCGGGTTTCCGAGAAAAATGATAAATGAATTTGAGAAAAAAAAGAAATGATAAAAGCGGAATTTTACTTAACGTTAAGTTATTCAAACAAAAAGCTTTGCGGTGCCATAAAAAATGATTACATGCTTCAGCGTATTAAAAATTTAAATGGTCGAGGAGAACGAGTTTATTTGCAAGCTCGTTTAATTTCATACGATTTGAGGTTTTGCATTGCAAAGTCGGCAGAAAATAAAGAAATTAAAGGTATGTGTATGTATTATTCATTCATACACAATTGTTGGACGTAATTGTGTAATGTACGAGTGTAACTTGACCGACATTGAATTGTATTTTTGGTAACGTCTTGAAGATTTGATAAATCACTTAGTGTCATTTCGATTCTTTTTTTAATTTAATTTTAGGGCTGGGAATCAATGAATTATGTAAACGTAAATACATAAAAAATACATTTAGATACTTTAAAAATTAAGTTTTTCTTTGTCTTCGTGCAATCGCATTTGCACTTATGTGTAAATTGTAGCAAGGCGGATGTCTTATTATCTATACTAATATTATAAAGAGGAAAAATTTGTTTGTTTGTTACGATTTAACCTAAAAACTACTCGACCTATTTTTAAAATTATTTCATCAACAGAAACATTTCACCTGTGCGAATCCGAGGCGGATCTTTAGTAATACAATAAATTAGTAAACATTCTTAGTCAATTCAAAAGATTCTACTTCAAAATCGAAAACAATATTTTTCCTACCATTTTTTATATTATTTTCCGTTTCTTTATAGGTACGTTAATATAGTACCGAAAGTATAATCTGTATTCAAGTTCGATAAAATTCTTTGTAAAACATTTGAAAGAGAAAACAGACCATTTACTTCGATAATCCAATACACTAAAAGTTTTGAAATTTTAATAACTTTCAGCAAGTATTAATGGAGAAAGATAATCAAGACGTCTTCAAAGAGAGCGTTTAATTAAAACAGAATTTTCAATAGTTTACGTTGTTAGTATACTCAACGTCTCGCTCTTACATGTCCTATATCATTGTCTTTTATTAACGCGAGTATCACACATTTAAATAAAATACTGTATACCGGATTAAAACGGGATTTATTATTTATATTGTTTAAATTATTTATCCCGACGTTTCGGATGCTTTTCAGCAACCTGTCTCCACGCAACCACGGTTGCTGAAAAGCATCCGAAACGTCGGGATAAATAATTTAAACAATATAAATAATAAATCGCGTTTTAATTCGGTATACAGTATTTTATTTAAATGTCCTATATCTTAAAAGAAAATACCTAACACTTTCCTATTCTTGTTTTATTTGTGCCTATTTTTCGGAGTCACGTCATCGCGTTTAAGTGATCCATTGACCTGAAGTGGATTGCTTGTAAAAAGTAAACGTGTTTAGATTTCACAAAGCGTGGGTGCAGAGATTTTTCACAAATCTCTCTTCTCATGACTCATGGTTAACGCGGCTGTGTTTGAAATAAAGTACTAAAATCTACTATGATCATTACTCATTTACATTAAAAGCAATGTATAGTTTAGTTGTTTTCATATATTCGTCAGTCTCCTTGTTATCACTCTATTATTCATATTGGAATATGAATGAACTTCTGTAAATATATGTATATCATATAACGTATGATTAATAAAATATCATATATTATACGTAAATCAATACTAATATATGATAAGAGTAAAGATTTGTATTTTTGAATTTTTGTATTTTTGTATATTATGAATAAACTCAAAAACTACTGGACCGTTTTTTTCACTTCTTTCACCAATATAAAGCTACATTATTAGCGAGTAACATAGGCTATTTTTGTGTATAGTACATCTACATTGCACCCATGTGAAGCCGGGGCGCGTTGCTAGTTATTATATTTATATAAAACTAAATTACTATTTACTGCTGTTATTGACATTATGATATTAGTATTTTTGAATCACGTATGTGAATCATATTCAGTTTATTTTATTTTTCAATAAAACTTTGATAAAATACATTAGCGATATAAAAAAACTTTTTCTTTCAGGCTTCTCCGTTAAATCTTGTAAAGCTTTAATGTTTTAGTATTAGTAAATTTTTCCATTATTTCGTACTTAATTTCTTGAATGATTTGTGGGTGAATAATTTAGTAGGTATGTCTTTTATTAACGTGTGTTTCATTTTAAATAAAATTACTTTATTAAATAAAAATTAAAAAGCGATTGTATTATAATATTAAACTTAAACGACTCTTAGCGACTCTTTTAAACTTGCTGAAAAGAATTCGAAACTTCAGGAATATAATTAATAGGTACATTTGAAGCCGGTAAAGTTATTTTATTTAAAGTTTATTTTCTCTATGAAAATAGTAATCTCGTACAAGCCATTTTATGTTATTGCATAAACAAAGTAGATCGAAGCAAGGTGTAATAGGTTTCCTTCCAAGATTGTCATATCTAAGTTATTCTCTTCGCGTCGGATAAAAATACGAAAGTTTCAAATTAAATTCTTGAACAAGCTCCCAGAGGTAGGGAGCAACACCGTATCCTTATTGTATTGGAAAAAACCACCTGCTTGATGTCACTGAGGATTTTCTGTGAATAGCAACACAATTTCTCCTTTAAATTAGATAATGTGGTTAGATATTGCGTGTTGTGTAATTTCGAATTTAGTTTAGTTAACTGCACAAAATATCGAGATGAATTACTTTTATGGACGGTCAATGGTAAGCCAACAGATATGTCGTTTTATCATATTATTATCTATCTATGTATATATGTATATCTAAAATCTCGTGTCTCGCGGTATTTGTGGAGACACTCCTCCAAAACGGCTCGACCGATTGTTATGATTTTTTATGTATATTTTTATGTATATTTTGGAAGGTTTCGTAAATATATTTAATACAATAGGTGATTAGGGTGTCCCTACCTCGAAATTTTTATCCTATTTTTTTGACAAAAAAAAAATACTTTGCCTCCTTTTTGTGCTTTGGTTGGGCAGCTAGTGTCATTATGATATGTATTAAATCTCTTTTTTCCACTGTAATTCAATGATTATTTTGCGGGGGTGCTTATACAAAATACAAAGCTAAACATGAACAACTGTATACAATAAAATTTGATAAAAATAGATAGTTTTCTTCCGGATCATATTTAATGTCTATATAATATACTCGTAGGATATCCAGTCAGATTTTAACAGGAACAAATCATTATGATAGTTACTGAGTTATGATTACACAAGCTCAGCGGGGTTAGAATGCAAGTCACAAAAACGATTTGACTGATCGTCTCGCTTCATTGTGATTGGTCTAGAGACTCTCTACACCAATCACAATGAAGCGACACGATCAGTCAAATCGTTTTTGTGACTTGCGTTCTAACCCCGCTGCACTGTTTAAAGAAATTTGAAAAACAAAGAAATATCTGTAGGGAAATTAAAAAATGATTTACGTTCTGGGTCTTTAAATGAATTACAAACAGCTGTGCTTTTACATAATTGATGAATAATTTTCATTTTAAATATTCTTAATGAATTAATATTAGAGGAGGTGCAACAAAAGTTTTGTTACAAGACGATTCTTTTTATATGACCTGCGCTACGTAATGTGGAAAAAAGGTGATCCAATTTTCATTTCATTGTGGAACGTTAGTAAAAAAAACATGTTACATGAACAAATACAAGCTTATAAGAATGTTTGTTGATACTGGTCAAGGCTGTTGCTTGAGGATCTCCACATTGTTTCTGACGTAAACTGAGAGAAACAATAAGATATGCATGTATGTCGAATTGCACAACACAATACAATTATTGATATTCGTAGGCAGTTTTGATAGATAACTATTTAAAACATTTTTAAGTATCGAAATACGAGCGTATCACTTTGTGGTATCACCCACATAAACAATCAATGATGCGTTGTTGACCTATTTTTTAACTTCAACCATTTTAAACTCATTAGACTTTATATTTAGACAATATATTGACGGTGACCAGCATTAACATATTTATATGTCAATGGAGACCAGGACGATAATTTCGATAGGTTTTCCATCTGTTTAATGACAGACGTAGTATACAGGTTTTCAGAATGTTATAATCATGTTAGACACGGCGGGATTCGAAGCCACGACCTATAGGAACCCAACGCGCTAACTTGAACTAATCCGTCAAAACACAAATATTCCTTTTCTAAATTGTAATTTAGAAAATGGTTCTGTAGATTTTCTTTTTCACTCTGCATAATATGTAGGTTTCACTTCTTGAAATAGGTTAGCAAAATATAACCCCCCTTAAACGTTAGTAATAATCAAAAGAAAATTCAAGATTCATAATGATTGCAAGTCAAAGTTGCAATTCTTACTAGTAAATACTTTATTTGCAGAAGTCCTGTTTGTTCGTTAGACGAACGATTCTGACGAATATTCGCAGTCAGACTGTTCTTTACATTCTTCTTGATTTGGATAGAGTTACGAAATTATAGTCTGGACTATATGTGCGAGTAAATACAGCTTTGGGCAAACTGATCGAATGGAAATTTCGATCTATATAGAAGTTTTAATATCTATAGTTGCTGCAATAACGCGAATATCTGCTACTGTATATACCGTCTTCGTATTATTTCTAACATATAGGTACTGTGTACACTCTTCTATCGTTTAATTGTTATGACAGAAATCAGTTTACGATCCTAGTTGATGATATTATCTTACTCAACATACGAGAAGAATTAGAAAAGTTTTTTTATATTTTTGAAGATGCTATGAGACATTACTATGAGAACAATAAGATAAGACACAGATCAATCAAGGATTATTTTTACGACTTCTGCATCGCGCCAACAAATTGTTCTTATAGACTCGTAAATACAACTTTTTAATATCAACTACTGAGGGTACTTCAGATGTAGGTTACAACTTGTTTATAGCAGTTCATAAATATGTTAGTACTGCTGGGAATTAAACCCAGAATGCAAGATTCGTGTCTTAACCATTGTACTAACCTTACTTATAGTTCGGTGACAGACCTTCCTAAACGTTATTATTGGGAGTTACGGGATAGAACATTAACTTTTTATCAAAAGAGAAAAACGATAAGTCGATAGTTCGGTAATGTTATTTATACTTCATCCCTTCTTGCGAGACTGAGGGATGACGATAAAATTTTACGTCGTTTTTATTGTTTCTTGGTAAGTTATGTGGCTTATATCCCTATTAATATTAAAAATGTGAATGTAAGTTTGTTTGTTACGCTTTCACGCCAAAACTACTTAACCGATTATCATGAATCTTTGTACAGAGGTATTAGAAAGGACACAGGATACTTTTTATTAAAATAATATATTTTTTACGAAGGGTAAAAAAATATATTTTAGCAACAATACACACGTGCGAAGCCGGGGCGTTTTGCTAGTTAGTGTATAAAAATGGATAGTCTAATAACATTTGATGCTTGAATACTTAAGTGTATCATTATTTTTAATTTTGTATCCATGGTTGTGTTTTTGACATACATTTAGCGAAATCCTATAGGTATATTTGGCGGGTGTTCTTAAAAGGTTTTGGAAAGTAATAGCGCAATTACTCTTGGTGTTTAATGGAAACGAAAATAACAGTCTTTGTATCGGGCTGTGTTAAGAGTTCCGAACTGAGGGCCTAGCACGAATGACAATCGAAAATGTATTCGAATCGTCAAATTGTCAGTTGTATGAGAAATCATTTGAAATTTCATACAAAAGACAGTTCGACGATACGAATACTTTTTCGCAAGCTGTTCGTTATAGGCCCTCTGAATGAAGTAAAACATATTTTTAGTAAATACATAGTACAAAATATGTAATGTGCAGTAGTATGGCGTGTGAAAGCATGAGTCGCATATGCCATATGGTCGGTTTATTTACAATAGCGATACCACATCATGCTACTCGTTAACTTTAATAGCGGCTTCAAAATAAACGATAGACATATATCGTAGTTATATTACATAACCACGTCATATTTTTGTTGAACATCACTTTAACATAAAGCACGTTGATAAAATTGACACACTCTTTTGCGATTATATTTAAAAATAATTTTTTTGAATGATAAATATAATTAAATCACTAAAAATACGAGTATAAGTATAAGCCTATGTTAATTTTAAAATATCTTGCTACATATAAGTAAAGGTACAGTTTTGAAAAATAATGTTGTATGTTATGGGTTAAGAAGTTCCAGTTATTACCTTGTACAAACAAACAAACACTTTATTATATTAGTATACTAGCAATACGCCCCGGCTTCACACGGGTGCAGTGTAGACGTAACTATTATACACATTGACATAGTATGATTATACATAACAAATTATTTCCCCGGATTCGAACCTGGGTATTACAGTCTATGTTACGCTGATAATGTATATTGAAAAAATAATTTAAAAAACAGTCGGTAGTTTTTGAGTTAAATCGTAACAAACAAACAAATATTTTCTCTTAATAATATTAGTATAGATATAAAATAATATAGATGACGCGATTTATGTATTTGACGTCTTCTAACCAAGGACTTTATATATATAACAGGACTGAGTACTCGCAGCCTGATAACGAGCCGAGCAGGACGTTTAGTACGGAGGAGGTGTGTCACTTTCTAATAGGGTGACCACAATATTTTTGTTACGCGAGGCTTGTAATTATTATAATATTTGTAATCACAAATCGGGAACAAACCTACAGAAACCAAGATTTCAATAACATTTTGTATGCTAATAAAGGCATACTATATCACATTTATTTAATTTTTTTGGAGGTGTTCACTCTATAATAACCCCATAAAAATGCCTAAAATATAATATAAACAAATCCATTATAATTATTATTAATAACAAAGCTTGGTATGAAAAATAATATATTCTCCTGTAAGTTTACCATCACTAGAATCATTTCACAATTTTAAAAAAGTCTACTTTTTTCATATTTTGTTAAATATTTCTACAACAACTTGGTTTTAGTCCAAAATAAGTATACATATAAACTCCTCAAAACGACGGTATAGTCATGAATAGACTTTTCCATTGGGGGCAGATTGCCTGTGCTTAACCGGCTAGCCACTAGACCCTTATTTTTAAGTATGGATGATATAACAAATTCAAATAAAAGAAACTGTATTCATTGAATTAATTTTTTTCTTAAGTAATTAGATTTTGATTTTGATAGAATATTCTTAAATTGAAATATGAATTACTTAATGCCTTCACTAACTGCAACTTATGGGTTCCTCATTACATTGAACAGGATGTGGAGGGCAAAATAATTTAAGTTTTGTAAAAATAAATGCTTTAGTATCATCAAAACCGTATTTTTGATAGTATTTCTGAATCAGGAATACATTGTTCGACGGGTTGTAACGGGGCCTTAGTCAGTACTCTTATCTGCTTATTTTGTGCCTGCAACAAAATAATAATATAACTTCATGAATTTTATACATTTGCTCAAAAAGTAGACTTTTCTGTGTTTTGCGTGCAGAAAGTTATATTAATATATGTAAGGAGCAACATACAACGGAGCTTTAAGTAATATTTTATGACATCAGAACAACATTTAGCCATATTTTTTCTGGTTTTCATTCTTCGGAAAACTGTCAAAGAAATAAAAATAATAATACGTCATGGCATATGATAACGGACCCTTTTTTCATGTTGGTTAAACAAATTAAATGAATGGCTTTGCACCTTATTTTTTTTATTTGGTTTACATAACTAATAACAATATTACACGCTGATGATAGCAATCGTAGGTATAACAAACGGATCATAAGACACTCCGACCAACTAATCCCGAAATCCCGCATGATATGGTTACCCTATTTGTTATAAATCTAAAATTACCTTTTTTCGGCTTACCTGTAAAATATTATGCTGCAAACATCATAGGATTCACTTTTACAAAATTGTACACAACACTTTTTCAATTGTACACAACCATTTCTTCGAAGAAACCTTACTAAATTACGAAAAATAAATAAAACCAACTATTATGACATTACATCGCATAAATGCAATGACATGCCATGACACATCAGTCATCAAATGATTGATTGACATTGATTAATTTCTATCGCATGACATGTGTTAGAAAGAGCTAAACAGCCTCCGTACTAGATATCTCGCTCGGCTCGTTTTACCTCTGTCAATGTTGGAAGCCAAAATTGAGTCTTAATATCTATACCTTAAGATGTGTTTTTGTAATTTTAAATTTTGGCAGTGCTCAGTCCTGTTATATATATAAAGTCCTTGCTTCTAACTGATTTTATGGGCGCAGATTATAGATTATAGAAGCGATCCGTTTGCAATGATATGAAAATACTTTTTCAGTACCAATAAAGAAGTTTTAAACAATTCTTGTACTATACTCACTGGTACAAAATTTCAATATTTTTAATATTTATTTAAATAGACCTTCCAAGGAAGTCTCAAGCTGCACAATATAGCGAATCCTTAACCCACATAGCTTAATATGATATTAATTACTATTGGCATCTATAATGCACAGTGGGTTTTATATTATAATAATGTTGATGCATATTCATTACAGGATTTGAATATCACTTGGGGATATTCTGCTATATATATCGCTACTTGTTTTGAATTTGACATAACTTTCGATAAATATTTTGAAAGCCTTTATGTGGATTTAAACATGGATTTCCGAATGCTCGAATTAAAAAATAGATTGACAGCGCATCATTTAATGATTTGCTGTGGCTGAGGTGTCACCTACTATCCTCATGTTCGTCTGTCAATATCTAATAGAAAAAAATAATAATAGCATTACCTACTATGTACTAACAACACGCCCAGCATGTGATCGGTTCAGTAGATTCAGATATTATGTTACCTCAACCAACCCTACAACCTCAAAAACATTACCTCTTTATAATATTAGTATAGAATTACCTAATATTAACAATTAGACGAAAACATATTTTTATCCTTAGTTTTATAAGTTTGTAGAATAGTTAATGGTTATTTTTTTCAACGGCTTCTTAGAAACGGTACAAATTACGGAAAATTCATACTAGGGATAGAGCACTTAAAATGTAAATAGTATTCCCTAGAGCACGCATATCGAATTTTAATGTAACTAAATCGTCTCCGATGGCAATACTTCATGACAATTGCCCATTCCGTATTCATAGAGTCGTAGACCACCGACTTTGTGTGATGTCAATTTTCGTAAACTATACAGTTATCCGCCTCTATGGCTTTATGGTTTTCGTAATGTGTTTAGGACTGGAGACCTCCGGATTCAAATCCCATGAAAAAAAATATATCAGCCAAACAGGGCAGATTACCTTGAAAAAATTATCACTTTAAAAGTAATATAATATCATCGCTTAATTTCTAACTCCGCGGATGTCAAAATACGTAACTTTTCAGGAGAGCAAAAAATTTTTCATTTTGCATCAAACAACTGTTTAGAGATATGTTTATTCAGTATACGAATTAAAGAACTGTTTCATTGACGTAAACTCTCGTGTTTGATTGGCCAAACGATACGTCTTGCGATTCCCTATCGAATGACATGCGTAACGTTATTTGTTCAAAATGTGACTTCCGCGGTGTTAGAACTTAAGCGACGATATGTCATTTCCTCATGACTATTTATTTTACGTTATAAGGTAAGTTAAAATCTACTCACTGAATAACAAATTTGGTAATTATTCGGAAGTGGGGCTCCTGCGAAAATGGGGGTAAAAAATTTTTTTTTGTGTTTTTTATGCATAAAGAACATGAGAGAAAATCCAAATCAGATGGTATTATTACTTTATTTAGCTGATTAGATTTAGAAGATCGTGCGGGTAAAATAGATTCAGGTGCTAAGTGTATGTATTGTGCCATTTTTTCTAGAAGGTAATATTAGTTGAAACGCTTGACCCATAAATTGTCCCATGAGCGCAGCTGAAACCGATGATCTCATGTGACGAATTTAGAAGTCAGCTGTTGTTGTGAACGGTTTTGTTTACAAACCGTTCAATAGAATTTGCGGAAAAGATAAACTCATTCTATGAAGTTATGAGAATGAGTATTTTTTAAATATGCTTACATACTAATAGAATCACTTCAATAAACAGTACAATAATACCCCGAACTTACGCGATAGGGACTGGGCGATCACCGCGTAATACGAATTCGCGAAAGTCAGGTATAATTTCACATATATATATTATATATATGTATGTAGGTATGTAGGTACATATAAATCTGAGGGGGCACGGCAGTCGGCACGCCAAGTCGAGCAACAAGTTAAATTATTTTTGATTGGGGCCAGAAGAAAATAATAATTTAGACAAAACAAGTTTAATAAATGATTAGGTATCAAGAGTTGTGTGACGCTCAAACAAAAGACGAATCGACGACATTTGAAAATCGTGTAACTGTCGCGTTAGTTGAGGTATTAAAGTAGATTAATAACTGCTATTAGGGTATTAGATAGACACGTTTCTATATCTGATTCACTGATCATTCTGTTCTTTATCGAATTGATACATTTTTTTACCTTATTTCCCCGGAATCGAACCCGGGTCTTCCAGGCTTAACATGACGCGTATATAACTGAGCTAATAAGGTAGTCTATTTTCGAAGGGTATCTTCATTTTATTTATTACGTTGCGTCTTCGCTTCGCAAATAGATGTACTATACACAAAAATACCTTTTTTACAACTGACAATTAATGTAGCTTTCTATTGGTGAAATAATTTTTAAAATCGGACGAGTAATTTTTGAGTTAAATCGTAACAAACCAAACTATTCTATTTATAATATTAGTATAGATTATATTAAGTACACTTTTCAATTTATTCTAGAGTCTAAATTATATTTTATGATGAAAATATGAATCAAGTATTGCCGTCGAATGTTAATGAACGTTCTTATTAATTACGTTTTGAAAACAGCGTGAAAGCACTCACTTGCAATAACCTTAGCAATTATTCTTTGTGGTTCGTTTTATACATAAAATAAAATATGAATCAAAGAAGCTAAAAGTAGAAAGCTCTTTGTTGTTCGATGCATTTCACTTAGCAGCCCAAAGGTTTCTTTATTTAGAAGAAAAATAATTAATTCATAGTAATTGTTAAATATGATGATCTAAATTTAAATATATTTCGAGTATTATTTATATTACTTATTATAGTAATAGATGTCGTTAAATGGCAACTTTGTGATATTTCAAATCAGACAACTGTCATCTTTCAGTCTGCCGCGACCACGGTTGCTGAAAAGCATCCGAAACATCGGCATAAATAATATAAATAATAAATCGCGCTTTAATCTGTTATAAAGTATTTTATTTAAATGTGTGATACTCGCTTCTGTGAATAAAAGACAATATTATTTTTGATGTTATTGAAATAAAGCAAATATTTCTTGTCATATTTTTTTGTTGTTATTAATATTCAGTTCTCTAAGTCTTTAGTATCATATCGCCTTGCTCTCTCCTCACGTTATATTCAAAAGAATATGTAATAATACTCACACGAAGAAAATTCCTCAAATATTTCAGCTGAAAACCGGACTTCCCGAACGGTTTACGGTAGTTATTTAAACTCTATGCAACACCTGGATGAAATCCAACTCATGCAATTGTAATTTTAGAAATTATCAAACAGTTGGCGTAAGCGTAGTTGTTAAAATTGGTATTTCTCACATACTCTACACGTATGAGTTAGATTATAGATATAATTAGATTAACTTACAAAGCAAGAGACAGTCACGCTTCTGTTTCTATTTTTCATTGTGTATTAGCGTTTAATATATTTTAGTTGTAGGTGTTATTATGTAACAAAAAGTAGAATCGAAATAACGCTTCACGCGGGATAAAAGAAGGGTAGCAGAATATGTAATAAAATATAGATGTTAGTTGTCAGTAATGCATCATATTCATTGGGTGCAGATTACGCGAGTTTTTTTACACATTCGAATTTCAAAATCCAAATCAAAAGTTTTTTATTTCAAATAGGCCTTTGCAGGCTCTTATGAAACGTCTAGTTGCACGGTTCCAAAAAGTGGGTCTCATGGAGAAGAACCGGCAAGAAACTCCATGGACACTCTTTTCTTTTGAATAAGCTGTAAGTTTAATTCTATTATTCCCGATTTGAATAGAAATCCTGTATATTTGGGTGGACCAGAGATAAGCTACCTAAATATTCAGTAGTATTTAAGTCTTAAGATTGTTCTGAGAAAATTAAACTTTAAGTTTAATCCATAAACTTACTCCTAATTTATTGCTGTTAGGGAGGTTCGTTATAATATGGAGATATCGGATCATGGATAGTATTAAGTTCGTGGTGAGTAATTACATTAATACATGACGAGGCTATGTAGACTTTAATCTTCCCTTCCTCATCAAGTAAAGGCTTCATTTTAAAATATTACGATATTTTCTTTGTTTTTTGAACTTTCTTAAGTAATTTAAAAGTATTTTTTTTTATAAATATTAAAAATGATCCAGATATCCGTATCCGTATTCGCGAATATACTAGGGAGAAGAAAGATCCGTTACTTTTTTGGCGGATCATTTATCGTATTAAGTTTCAAATTATTTCTTAAAATCAAATATTTGGCACCTTTAAATTTCAAACTAAATATATTCAAGGTCATGCGCATTGACACCTATTGAGTAATAAAGTTAAGATCTGTATCCGTATCCGCGGATCTTGACACCAAATATCCGTATTCCGATCCGTACCCTCGGATATACATTTTTAACGATTCATATCATAATATATCTAACCAGTTTTTTTTCTGTAAAATATAACTCATGCTCTTCCTATTCTTATACTAATAGGTTTTGACGGGCTCGTTGGCGCGTTCGGTAGAACACCTGCCGTGCGCATCGATGGGTCGTGGGTTCGAATTCCACCGGGACCACATGTTTATAATTTTCTGTAAGCATGTTTTTCAAACAAACAAACAAACAAACAAACAAACAAACTTCTTTATTCAAGCTCCACATATTATGACTTATATCTAATAACCTAACTTAATAACTAATTGTGTGGCAGCTTGAACAGGCGGCGACTCAGCATATGCTGTGCTGCCGACGAAACAACACAGCGCTGATATTCTGTCGCTGCCTAGCAACACTTGTGGCAGACAGTTACACACATTTATACATACACTTATAAACATTAAATCACTTATAATAACTACAATATAAGAATGTATTTTAAATATAATAATATGAAGTTAAAATTTGATTAATAAATACAACTTATGAAATACTTAATTAAATAAACAATAAAATAATAAACAATAAAATTAATGTACTCCGGTTCTTCCCCTAGCGCAACTAAGTTTTCCCACGTCTGGTAACTTCGGGCATTCACCGGGTGGGAGGAATATCTAAATTCCGACCGGGTAACGAACCACCGTTCATAGATGGAAAAACCGTGAAGTACACATTGCGCGTTTCGGTTTCAGTCTATGGATTTCCGAATGCTCGAAGTAAAAATTAGGTCGACAGTGCATCATTGACTGATGTTCTGTGGCTGAGGTATCACCTACCATCAAGTGAACCTCATGCTCGTCTGTCGATATCTGACATAAAAAAAAGGTAGGGTCGATATGATATGTATTTTTCATCGATTTCCCTATATCAGCCGTCATCGCTCTCACACCTTCCAAACCTTCCATTATTCATGCAATCCATCAAATTATTTCTTAATTTTTTCAGTCTGCCTATGACGAAGTTTGCTGAAAAGCACTCGAAACATCGGGATAAATAATATAAATAATAAATCGCATTTTTATCCGGTACTAAGTATTTTATGTGAATATTGGATGTTCGAAAGCTATGCTTTTAAATAATTTCTTTCTACTTCTGACTTTAACGACTATGCATTTATGAAGTTAAAAATCTCCAATCTTCATGAAAAGAAAGAAAATTTCTGTTGACATAGAGTTATATTTTTTAAAAAGTTTTGTAAAGAGTAAATTACAGACTGCTCGGATGAAATTCGAATATCTTTTTGAATTCAGGCTGCAGTGAATTTTTAGCTCGAAAGCTTATTTTATATGGACAAAGTAAATCATTTTAAATGTAGAGTTGGACGGAATTGTTAGTTAAGTACTAGGTCTTAAATGTTTTATGAATTTAAAATATTTATCATTCGTTTATTAATAAAATCGAACACCAACAAAAGGAAACTTTTCTATTTAATAGAATCTGTATATTTTTACTCAACGATGATTTTTACCACAGAAATTGAGTCAACAGCTATTAAATAAAGTAAAATGTCAAAACAATCATACTAAACGATTATACGAATGCTTTATTAATTGTGACTCGTGAGTCACTTGGCGACCCTGCCAGTATATTTAGTTCTTACGTAATTTTATTGTTTCCATTTTATCGCATGATTCAATTTGAGAGGTTTGTTATATTTATACGCACATCTATTTTATTTTTCTGTTCTTTTACAAAAAATATATTAATAGTAGATATCGCTGCGAATTTCGTAGTTCGTACCACCTAACAGTCACTTCAACCGTGTACGCAGCGCACGCAATGGAAAACGCGGAAGCTCTCAAAATGAATATATTTTCCCCGTTTTTGCAACATTTTTCATGTTCCGCTCATATTGGCCTTCCTCCATAAATGGGCTATCAAACACTAAAAAAAAATATTTCGAACCAGTAGTTTCTGAGATTAGCGTATTCAACCAAAACAACTCAGTTTTATAATATTAGTAAAGATTGCTTATTAATAAGCAACCATCAATGATCGCTGAGCTCATAGATAATGCAATTTGAATTCATAGCTTGCACCGAGATCGCCTACATTGACCGAAAGTCGAGCCATAACAGTGGTTCTATTGACGAGTTGTGAATAATTCGATAACGGGATGACTCAAATTATTTCGTAAAGACGCGTCCAGCAGTCTGATTGAATGGCATGATGTCATTGCACACTGAATTAGAAACTATAAACACAGCGTTGCGGTTTATGTTGTCGCCTACACGTGAGTAACGTTTTACAGAATCACACTAGCAATTTTGCTTCTAAATTAAAAACGTTATAGCAGCTACAATATAAAAGGTAGCGCGCACTTTGTAAAGATATACTTAAGAGCAATTTTGTTGTAGCAACACTCGTGTGAAACTGAGAGAGCATTTATTCACTGTTATAAATACCTATATATAGGTATTTTTATGTTAAATATCGACAGACGAGCATGAGGTTCACTGGTAGGTAAACAACTCAATCACAGAACATCAGTCAATGATGCGCTGTCGACCTACTTTACTTCGAGCATTCGGAAATCCATACACCGAAACCGAAACGAGCAATATGCTCTTCACGGTTTTTCCATATATGAACGGTGGTTCGTTACCCGGTCGGAATTTCGATATTCCTCCCACCCGATGTTCATGTTTACAGAAAACTATAAATATGTTGTCCCGGGTGGGATTCGAACTCACGACCCATCGGATTGCACGCCATAGAGCCCGTCAATATAGCTTACAATGAGATTTTTACCTTGTGTATGTATGCTTAGAACATCAAATACCGTAGAGCAGTAGCTACGAGTATATTGTCTATCCTTTATAGGGTTTTTTATTTGTTTCTCCTTTCCACCGTTTCCGTATTATCTTTACAGTTACTCCAATACTTTTATTGTTTCCTTTTTAGTTAACACGCAGTGTGTTACTGTGCTACGAAAGTAATTATTTATTGGAGTGTTTTATGGCTTACGACACATGTATGTTCCGCCCCACTCTGATAAGTGATTATGAGCTTTAATACAGTAGTAAATAGATAGGAAATATAATGTCAATATTATTTAGGACAGTAATTTCATTCCCTTAACGTTATTTAGATTCTTCGGAGAAACAATTAGTAGGTATAACGTTTTCTTCTGTAGACGTTCAAGGATAAAATCACTATAGAATGTATAATTTTATTCTAAGAAATACGGCGAAGATTGAAAAATGTTTTTGTAGAAGATTTTTTTGTAAATAGATGAAAGTGTGCATAGGTGACCATTATCAATAATATTTTATGTCTAAGCAATTTGATAGACAGATAGATATCGAATTTATATTTTTAACCTTCAATATTAAGTGCAATCAATTATAAAACGCTAGACTATGTTACTCGCTAATAATGTAGCTTTCTCTTGGTGACAGGATTATTAAAATCGGTCCAGTAGTTTTTGAGTTAAATCGTAACAAACAAACAAATCTTTCCTCTTTATAGTATTAGTATAGATCAGGGGTCGGCAACCTTTTGCTATAGCAGGGCCACATATGTTGCCAGAGTATCAGTGCTGGCCGCACTTATTTTTATATTTATATGTTCGGGTATGTATTTTTAATATTTGAAATAAAACGCATATATATTAATACAATCATGTCTATTTTAATTGAATTACTATACTAACATAAAAGTAAGAACTAGTGAGATTTTTGCGGCTGCATTTGACTTGCAAGTTTTTTAACGTCTGCTTTCATTTTAGTAGTAGACACGCGTAGAATCGCGTCCAAATGTTCATCCGTTAACCGCGAACAATTCTTATTTTTGCGGTAGTTGAGAATTGAAAAAGTCTGCTCACACAAATATGTACTACCAAACATAGTTATTATCTGCTGAGCAAACTTTTTCAATTCTTTGAAGTTTTCAGAACTCAAACCTCCGTAGAACAGTATCAAGTCAGTGCTTTCCTTAAATGCCGTTTTAAGTGTGCTATTACTTTGCAAATCTACTATGTTCATTTGCAAATTGCTTGGTACCTCACTAATATCAATTGCAAAAGGGTTTTGGAATATTTCCAGGTTAAGGGAGCTCTTTTTAACATCAATATGCTCGATAAACAGTTTCAGTTTCATCTCAAATGACTTAACATCTGAATACATATCGCAAATCAATTTATTTTTTCCCTGCAAGCGTTTGTTGAGCTGATTCAGTTCCTTAGTCAAATCAGTCAAAAAACCAAGATCGATAATCCACTGTTTGTTAGTAAGCTCTTCGACTGGCTTTCCTTTCATCTCCATGAAGTTGCCAATTTCTTTCCTCAAATCAAAAAACCGTTCCAAAACGGCACCTCGACTGAGCCACCTCACTTCACAGTAGTAAACCACGTCACCATGATCAGCTTCCAGATCTTCCAAAAACTTTTGGAACTGACGGTGTGTCAGCCCATTTCTTCTTATAAAATTAACAGTGGATGTTACAGTATCCATTATTTCTTTCCAGGATATAACCTTGGAGCACAATGCCTCTTGATGGACAATACAGTGAAAAATCAATGGCACAGTAGATCCAGAATCTTTCACTTTGCTGATGATTCTCCCAACAACACCTTTGTTTTGACCGCTCATGTTCTTGCCTCCATCGGTAGTGACACTTGTTAACTTTTCCCAGCTTAACTGCAATGAATCCAGAGCTTGTTCCACATGGTGAAATAAATCTTCTCCCGTAGTTGTACCTTTCAAACTGCACATTTTCACAAGCTCTTCGTAAACAGTAAAGTTTTCGTCAATGCCGCGTACAAATATGAGTAGCTGTGCTGTATCCGACACGTCCGTACTTTCATCCATCGCTAAAGAGAAGCAGTCAAAAGACTGCGCCTTATCCCTGAGTTGTTCACACAAATTAGCACCCAAGTCTTCAGTACGTCGGGTGCAAGTTCTCGCAGAGAGACTAAGACTTTCAAACATTTTTTTTTGCTCTGGGCATATTTCTTCTGCGATAGCTAAGACACACTCTTTTACTAATTCACTATCGGTAAACGGACGTCCACTTTTTGCTAGAATCTCTGCTACCCTGTAACTGGCACGAACATTCGATTCGCTGTTGTCTGCCACAACCTTAAATATGTTTTGTTGATTTTGTAATGATGATTTCAAAGTGGAAATTTTCCTTTGTCGTATTTCTCCTTCAAGACAGTCAAATTTAGCTTTGTGCTCAGTGTCGTAATGTCGCTTCAGGTTATATTCCTTTACTACAGAAATACTCTTTTGACAAATCAAGCATAACGGTTTTCCTTTAAACTCGATAAAAAAGTATAATTCTGTCCATAATTTGTTAAAAACTCTTTTTTCTTCTTCTATCTTCCTTTTTCTTGAAGCCATGTTTATATAAATATTCTGTAACAATAATGAAAAAAATTAAATTCGTTGTAAAATTATATGTTCCAGTTAGCACCTACAAATTCAACTCCACATTCAAAAAATAATTAAAACATGACATACTCGTAACTGACTTCATGTCATGTAACTACTATCCACGTCCTTATAACATTTACCCATCAATCTGAAGGTTCACATAAACAATCAGTAAATAAAATAATACAAATTGCTCGCGAGTGCATACAACGTACTTACCTCATACGTCGTGCGTGAGAAGCTATCATCGAAGGGAAGAAAGGTGAAACGAAACGCGTAGCCAGCAACCAGATGAGACGTGAGTTTCCGGCGAATTTCCACAACCGAATGAGGCGATAGCTGCGCGCGGCTGTGATTTTAACTAAAGTCGGTCGCTTTGAATTTTTTCGCCGCCGCACACCTGCGTCTAATCAAAGACTGCCGCCGCCTATTGTCTCAAAGGAGCCGCCCGCCACCGACGGCCAGGTGCAGCGTATAAACGCAAAAAAAATTGCCAAGAATTGAATAAGTACAGCAAATATTTATTTTCGGTAGAAACAATACATAACATAACAGTTCTTAAAAAATGAAATAGGTACATTTTTATCACCCCGCGTGGGAGCGAGCTTTCAAGAATACTCTCATGGCCCAGCAGCATGGCCGTATAAATTCTAGTGATTCTAGTAATATGGCCTATTGCTTTGGTATTTTTTTCTTAAGGACCTGAGGCTTGCGGGCCGCAACGAGATAGAGCACGGGCCGCATGCGGCCCGCGGGCCGCCGGTTGCCGACCCCTGGTATAGATTAACACTTTAGGTGGACAATTGTTTAAAGCTATCACCGGTCGGGATGCTACTTCTCCAGAAAAAGCCGACATGAAACTCGGTAGCTCTTGTCACCATCAAAAAGTTATGTTATATTTTTGATCGGGTGGGAGGAGTATCTTAACTCCGACCGGGTAACGAACCACCGTTCATAGATGGAAATACCGTGAAGTGCATATTGCACGTTTCGGTTTCAGTCTATGGATTTCCGAATGCTCGAAGTAAAAATTAGGTCGACAGTGCATATTTGACTGAACTTCTGTGGCTGAGGTCACCTACCATCAAGTGAACCTCATACTCGTCTGTCGATATCAAACATAAAAAAAAATGTAGTAAGTATTGGACTCGATAAGTCGATAGAGGTTGTCCTGCCAGAATGTTGGATTCATAAATGAGACAAATATTTATAGATTTAGAATATTATATTTTGCCACTTCTAATATATTAATTTGTAATGGACATCTATTATTACAAATTAGCTACAAAGAGTGCGTGATGTGACCTGTCAATTGCGTAGATGACGGAGTTCCGAACCTAATTTATTAATGACTAGCTGATGCCCGCGACTTCGTTCGCGTGGGGTTCACTTTAAGCTGAGCTTTTGAGCAAGCTTTCTTCAAATGACATATCCTCCTCCACCCTCTGTACTTGGTGATTTCTTTTGGGAAAGAGCTATCAAATTAGCCATTGGTTGCTTTTGCATCATGTTATCGACAATCGACATGTTTAATGGTGGTTGAGATTGGGGTTCGAAGGATGATTTGAAATTCAATAGTTGAAATAATTAACCTGACTTTAAAGAAACTTTACGGAGATTCATATTAATTAAATTTTACGTGACCAAAATCCAGATATGTGTCTTTATTCTACTAATCAGAGTTCAATCGAAGATTGGATTCAATGCATTTTCTGTCTTAAATAGATGCGTGCGTTCATTGAATTGGTCATTTTCTTTTTCGGAATTTTTTTTTTAATTCCCGGTATTCCTGCCCGGGTTTCCGGTGCTAAATGCGGAAACTTCTAAGATACGGAAGAATAATCGTAATTCTGTTTAAGAGAAAGGACTAATGAAAAGGTGAAATAAATGATCTCATAAGAACTACTTTATCATATAATATTTCAATTATACGTTTTCTATTTTTTTTATAATATAGTTCTTTCAAAAAATAAATAAATAAATACAAAAAATATTTCTTTCATTTCAACCTCAGATTCGAACTCGCATCAAAAGCTACGCTATGGGACTGCATATCCACTATTCTACGAATACATATTGGAAATGTCGAAATAATCAATCTATTTCATTTACATATCAGACTGTGATTGACATCTGACAATTCGAAAAAGTTCAACGCGAGTCATTTTGCATTGAAATTTGGTGATATGCTGCCTTTAAAATAATATTTAAATGATGATAACTTTTCTTTCCGATAACCGATTTCGATTTGCATTTAAATTGGTTCAGTATCTTCGGAGATTAGCGTGAACAAACAGACAGACAGACAGACAGACAGACAGACAAGAATCTTAAAAATTGCATTTATGCATTCTGCTACCCTTCTTTTATCACCCCTCTTAATTTCTGGTAAAAATATTTAGTGAAGCGTAATTTCGATTCTACTCTTTTATTATATGTATAGATTAACTTTTTCTTGTTTTTTTCTGATATTTTAATAGTTATTCTGTTATTTGGGACAAAGATATATCCCACGAATAAGATATCATTAAAATCGATGTAGCCGTTATTTAGTTATAAATGATGTAACTAACACGATATTGTTTTATATACATAGATAAGAAGTCTAAACTAAAATCGACATTAACTACCTAAACAAATACAATGCTATCGACTTAGCTTGAACGGAATATGTCTGGCATTAAGATAAAAATATAATTTCATAGTAACGGTAATAAAAGAAGAACACTTCAAAATGCCGGTACGCTTGTCTATTCCCGTCATGGTTAAGAAAGCTCTCATAGTTATCTATCTATACATATAATAAAAGAGTAGGATCGAAATTACGCTTCACTAAATATTTTTAGCAGAAATTAAGAGGGGTGATAAAAGAAGGGTAGCAGAATGCATAAATGCAATTTTTAAGATTCTTGTCTGTCTGTCTGTCTGTCCGTCTGTCTGTCTATCTGTCTGTTTGTTCACGCTAATCTCCGAAGATACTGAACCGATTATCGTGCAATTTATACAAATATATTAAGAAAAGCCCGGGGCAACATATAGGCTTTGTTTTATCGAAATCGGTTATCGGAAAGAAAAGTTATCATCATTTAAATATTATTTTAAAGGCACCATATCACCAAATTTCAATGCAAACTGACTCGCGTTGAACTTTTTCGAATTGTCAGATGTCAATCACAGTCTGATATGTAAATGAAATAGTTTGATTATTGCGCCATTTCCAATATATGTATTCGTAGAATAGTGGATATGCAGTCCCATAGCGTAGCTTCTGATGCGAGTTCGAATCTGAAGTTGAAATGAAAGAATTTTTTTTTTGTATTTCTTTATTTATTTTTTGAAAGAACTACATATATTATAACAAAAAAAAGAAAATGTATTATTGAAATATTATATGAAAAAGTATTACTTATGAGATCATTTATTTCACATTTTCATCAATCCTTTCTCTTAATTATTCGACATTGCTTTTTTGCTTCCGTATCTTAGAGATTTCCGCATTTAGCACCGGAAACCCGGGCAGGAATCCCAGGAATTTAAAAAAAATGTCCGAAAATGAAAATGACCAATTAAATGAACGCACGCATCTATTTAAGACAGAAAATGCATTGAATCCAATCTTCGATTGAACTCTGATAAGTAGAAAAAAGACACATATCTGGATTTTGGTCACGTAAAATTTAATTAATATGAATCTCCCTAAAGTTTCTTTAAAGTCAGGTTAATTATTTCAACTATTGAATTTCAAATCATCCTTCGAAACTCAATCTCAACCACCATTAAACATGTCGATAACATGATGCAAAAGCAACCGTCAATGACTAATTTTATAGGTCTTTCCCAAAAGAAATCACCAAGTACAGAGGGTGGAGGAGGATATGTCATTTGAAGAAAGCTTGCTCAAAAGCTCAGCTTAAAGTGAACCCCACGCGAACGAAGTCGCGGGCATCAGCTAGTATATAAATATGATTACTTTACGGGGTGATAAACAAAGTTGTTCTGTTATCTCGAACGGACGTTGGCCTTAAAAAAGGGTTTTTGTTCTATAGATAGCGTTCCTTAGAATATTACTTTATCGATAAAATACTTCAGTTCATACCACGGCTAAATAAATACAAGTGGCAATTCAGTTCAAATTAGGAAGCTTTTGTTTTTTTTAATCATAAAGTTGCTTTAAACAATTGAGATTCATTGTATTGTCTTTTTGGTTACCTTTTCACGATTAATCTGTAGCCA
This sequence comes from Anthocharis cardamines, assembly GCA_905404175.1. Taxonomy (NCBI): domain Eukaryota; kingdom Metazoa; phylum Arthropoda; class Insecta; order Lepidoptera; family Pieridae; genus Anthocharis; species Anthocharis cardamines. The sequence goes on from FR989964.1 coordinate 8,918,486, forward strand.
TTTTTTTAATTTGACATTAAAACTGAGGTCTTGAATCCTGAGGAACGATATATTATACAGAGTTTATCTAAACTAATATTATAAAGAGGAAAGATTTGTTTGTTTGTTATGATTTAACTCAAAAACTACTCGACCGATTTTTAAAATTATTTCACCAATAGAAAGCTACATTATTATTATTATTCTAAAATCATCTTGAGTAAAATCTAAGAGACTTTTTTAAAATAATGATAAGGATACATTATTATCAATAAAATATTCAGATCCCCTTTGTAAGGCAGTCACGTTATTTCCACAAGTTTTTATACTGATATTAAGTGTAGGTCCGCTAATATCTAGCTACAGTGTCGCCAGTAAGACATAAATTCTTGGTATTTTCGGACTTTCATAAAGCCAGGTGAGTTTCTTATTTGGGTAGCTATTAGGTTTTATGAGACGGTACATTATTTAGTTTGACTTCAGTTATACTAACATTTATGATGGTTTGTTTACGTTAAAGGAGAACCTGACCAGTGGCGGTACCACCATACAAGCCCAAAAGCCCGTTTTGTCCTGTTAATGCAACCATACAAAAATTAATAATAATTTCTTAACATAATTATATAAATCTAATATAACATGCATGATTACGTAATTATATAAGTTATATATGAACGCGTATTACGTTGAAGTCGGCAACCCGGGCTTTTGGGCTTGTATGGACGTCCCGCCACTGAACCTCACAAATTTTTGAAAACACAGCCTTTACCAATAGGGTTGGAATCTTGAAACTAACGACTAAGAAATTATTTTCGAAAATTGCATTTCCGAAAAAAGTTCCGTTGAAGATTATTTATTATTATATACTTCTTAAATACCAAGGCATAATATTTCTTCAAGAAAAATTAATATACATTTATTTAACAACATTGCCCTTTTAATATAATAAAAGTGAATTCCCGAGTCCCCTAGTGGGGCATGGGGCAGACTCATTTCTGTGTCTGTTTCACTGATCATTTTTCTTTACAGGCAAGTAGGTGATTCTGTGCCCTGCCTGACCGAAACAGTTTTTGTCAATCTTGTTTCCCCGGGATTCGAACCTCCGGTGCTAAAGGCATCGCGCTTACCACTGAGCCAAGGAGGCAGCTTTTAATATAATATGTATAATACAACATATCAAAATATTCCACATTTTATACGGTTTAAAAACACTTTCAAACCGTGAAAACAATATCTATCTTACATTAATTATAAAACTTGTGACATCAACTTCTGCGTTTAAAACTATGTAAACGTTATAAATAATTTTAGAGTATATTTTAAGCGTTTATCAAAAAATAAGAATATTGCATTAGGCGTCTATAATTCTAAAAGTGCGATATTAAAATCCGACGATGCTGAATTCGACATAAAGAGGGTCGGAGATGGGGAAGTAAGCTAGTGATTTGCCTTTTAGTAAGCGATAATAATCGTCGCCTACGAATATCGGAAACTCTAGAGAAATTCATATAAAATATTAATAACATCGATTCAGCTGTGATGACGCCAAGACTAGATTCATTCTAACGTATGACTTTTCCGATTGTTCTTACTTAGCACTTTCAACACGACTTCTTTTTTAATAGAACACGTCAGTTATCGTTTCAACATTTAAAATGAAATATTATACCACTACTAGCTGACCCGGCAAACGTTGATTTGCCATGTAAATAATTTCTAATAAGCAGGGGTTGGTGATAAAAAAGTAAAAAATTAGCATTGTATGTATTTTTTAATGCCACTTTTAATGCCAAAAATAAAAAAAAAATTTAAGGGTGATCAACCCTTATCACTTAGGGGTATGAAAAATAGATAGTAGCCGATTCTCAGACCTACTGAATACGCATATAAAATTTGGTAAAAATCGGTAAAGCCGTTTCGGAGGAGTACGGTAACTAACATTGTGACATGGAAATTTTATATATTAGTTATACCACTATTATGCTTATATACATATTTAATTAATTATAACGTTAAGACTGTTAATTTTTTTATTTAATTAAACTTTTACAAGAATTTTTGTTTTTTTTTTAAACACTCACGGCTTCTTAATTAATTTTAATAACTAAATCAGATAATTTTGCTAGTTCTGACAATGAAACAAGTTAAAAAGTTATATAGGTAGGTACATATAACAAATCAAATCAAATAATTTATTCATTAAGGTAACACTTAAAACGCCAGTTCTCAAATCAAGGGCGTAGAACGAAGGAGTAGAACTAGCAATAAATTCTCTGCCACTCTTTTTAATCACCAAGTTTTTTGTTTATAAGGAGCTGCAAACATTACACCATGCTCTACAGAACATCTTGAAGTGTTTAATTATAATAATAATAAAAAAAAAAGCAAAGATTTGTCCTCTATCAGCAGTAGGCATGGTGAAATAGGGGCAAACACATTATCGTGGGAACAACACGCAAACACATAGTTCAAATAACTAATACCACTGCTTAAACGAATTCAAGTCCGACCAGTCACAACACAGAAGATATAGAGACAGTGCCGGTGTTAGGGGGACGCGCGATGGGGCGACGGCCCCGGGCGCCGTGGTCTGCAGTATCCTGCCTCCCGTGATGGATATCCTCAATACCTATGCCTTACGCCCTGTGCTCTAAGCATATCGTAACCTGGCTACTCTGTCGATTGATAATGAAACTTCTGGAAAAAATTATTTTTCTAATTTAAGCCGTGTATTAAAAAAAATTGAGCAAAAAAATTATCATTCGACATTGATTTCCTAAAGTGGGCGCCACAATATTCTTGCCCGCGGCGTCAGTGGCCCTAACACCGGCTCTGTATAGAGAATCACAAGGTAATTACAACATGAAAGTTTATCGACCTTAGTTGCGATGAGCTAGACTTGGACTAAAACGATCTTGAAAAGTAAACAATAGATTTTATTACACTATCTTTTAAAATTCGCCGAGTAGCGTAGGAGGTTTTTTATTTGCACAGAAACGTTACTATTTTCTTGATTTTTGGCAGTAATAACCTGAAAAATACTTTTTATTGGTGTTCGTTTATTTTTAATACCTCAGTCTAGTAGGATATGTCCGGATTATGAATTTCAATTACCTTTGGAGACGTTAGAAAGTTTGCTCTATCTGCCACCTTACCTGAAAAGCAAAAACTATTGAATACTATACTTCCTGAAGCGACGAAAAATATAGAACCTATTATATATTAAAGTGAATTCCAGATTTCGACGGGCTCGTTGGGGCGTTCGGAAGAACACCTGCCGTGCGCATCGATGGGTCGTGAGTTCGAATCCCACCGGGACGACATGATTTTAATTTTCTGTAAACATGTCTTCCCCACGTCTGGGAGGCATTGATTGGTGAAAAGAATATTGAAATTCCGAACGGGTAACGAACCACCGTTCATAGATGGAAAACCGTGAAGTGCACAATGCGCGTTTCGGTATCAGTCTACGGATTTCCGAATGCTCGAAGTAAAAATTAGGTGGACAGCGCATCATTGACTGATGTTCTGTGGATGGGGTATCACCTACCATCAAGTGAACCTCATGCTCGTCTGTCGATATCTAACATAAAAAAACTGGGGAATGCCGCATGGGGTAGACCCATTTTTGTATCTTTTTCACTGATTATTATTTTTCTTTGTACCCTGTGTGCCTTCTGTGCTCTGCCCGACTCAAACATTTTTAATACTTGTTTCCCCGGTATTCAAATTGAGCGGTAAATCTTTAGAGAGACTTCTGATAATAATGATCGTTCGTTCATTTAAGCTTTCGGAACATCTTGTTTTCATTTCAATTTCTCGTTGTGTTTTAAATTTCTATTGGTTGGTGTTTTTTATTAATGTATTGTATTGTTAATACAAAAACGTGTCTCCTCCGTCCCCTCTAAGAGACACGGGAATTCAATCAGTTAATGTAATTTAATGCTTGTAATGAAAGCATGTAATTTTCAATTTCAATAATTATTGAATTATTTTCTGATGTCTGACTATACGAAGTACGAAGAAGAAATCGATATTATAAAATTGCTCTGTCACCAACCATTTCGTCAACCTTTTTAATAATACATCTCTCGGTAATTCCTTGATATCTTCAGAAATTACCATAGACTGAAACCGAAACTCTTATACACGTCACGGTTTGTTATCTATTTCTGGTATCGTAGTCGTCATTTTAATAAACCTCCCAGACTTTATGCACGAAGTGAAGCAAATACTGTATAGTAGGGATGTTACGGAAGTGGTTTTACCGGAACCGAATTCGGAATCGGAGTTTTTAAATTTGGTTTATCGGAACCGGAATCGGAACCGAAACCGGAATCGAAGGCAGACACAAAAGATAATTGTGTAATAAAATAAAATTACAAACATTATTCATCAGTTTCATTCATATCAGACCCGATGTGCTTCAACCTCCAATTATAACCTCGGATTTAAATCTATCGGAACCGAAATCGGAATCGGAGGTGCAAAATCAATCGGAAGTTCCGACTTTTCGGAACCGAAATCGAAGCTCCGTAACATCCCTGCTGTATAGCATACATTAAGCTCATAAGTAGCAGATGCAATTATTACGCCTCATATTGATTGGATCGGGCGCGTGAGTAATTGACAACTAAATGCAATTATATGAAACCGAGCTGAGTGATGATGCTGGCTTACAGTTAATGATAACATGATGTTTAATGAAATAATTAATATAGGCACAAAATATATTTTAAATAGTGTTTTTAAATAAAAAGCTCCCCCGCTTTGGAAATTAGAAATAGGTAGGTACTTATTATTATTTGATTATTGGCAACAAAACGAAAACATCCTTGATTATAGATAAAGAAAGGTGAACCTACAATATTACAGACTGTTTTTCTAACAGAATTATAATGAAATATTTCTTAATATTAAAATTTATCTTTTAGATATTTAAAAAAAAATTGTAAAGAAAATTTTAAACTGAAATCGCTGTCACCTAAACTTTCTCTCTGCTCTGCTCTGCTCTGAATTAGAATTTTGGATTTTTTTTTTAATTTTTTAAAAATGAATTGGTCAATAGCCAAAACTACTTCACTAATTTTGATGCAAAGCTGGAACTCTAGACAAGAACTTTTCATCAAAGAACCACTATTTCAATGAGAGTTGAGAAAACTAGTGGGTACATATTAAGTTTTAGTGTCATTGCGGATTTTCTCCCGCGTCTGTAATTGAGTGCTGCCGGCATAGCATGACAACCGCGACATAATTTTGTCGACCGTTTTCTCGTTTAATCGATTATCGCTCTATTTCTTTCGGGTCTAACATGACAATTAGACTTAAAACTCGACTTTTAATAGATATATTTGTCGGTTGAGACATCTTTTCTATCAAAATTGTCGATGTTGAGGTATAATAATAGGGAATATGCATGCATTTTTTTTATATTTTTTATCGACTTGTTACATCATTTTACCCTAATAAAAAATATAAATACTCTTGGCAATGTCCAAATTATTTTTTAAAATTACTTTGAAAACATCGATAAAATTTGATCTGTTTAAACGCGGCCATATTTCGCGGGCTTTGGATGATATCACATTACACGCTCAGTGACGGATAGAGTGAGGTAACTATGGTAACCAGTGTTTGACGCCATCTTCGATGTCAATGGACGCCATTGATAAATCGCTGCCGATAAATGACAGAATGTGTAAGGTGACGTCACGTTTTGTTTCGACCAATGGTGATGCGTTTTGCAAACTTGAATTTTTCTCCCTTATTTTACACATTTTAATTAATATTTTTTGCAATTAAACACGAACTAAATAAGAAAATAATTGTTTAGGCATAATATCTGGGCCATAAGGATTCAAGGGAAAAAATATCAAGTAAATTTAAACAACATGCATATTCCCTATTATATTATCGAGAAATCTTGTACATCGTTTGTCTTCTCTCGTCCGCGAGTGCGACATATCTCGTGGCGGTCATGCTAGGCCGGCTGCTGTACACACTTATGAGTTTACAAATTCACACTTAAATGTATAATTCCACTATGTCCTTAATGGATGAACCATGTAACGTAAAGTTAATAGTTACTGTGTGTGGTTCAATATTTAGAGCTAATTACTTGAAAATAGCTATTAGGTTTAAAGCGTCTTGGGCTATTTACAGATATATAAAATAAAAATACTTTTTTTAATTAGTTTCTAAATGTTACGAGTAAAAAGCGTGTAGCATAAAAATTATTGCATTGGTTGATTTTGACTCTACTTTTTATTAAACAGCCAAAACTTTTTTTGTAAGTAACTAACGTTGATTATGATTGATACATCTTATATTTATATATCATTTCTTAGTATATAAAAAGATGTGAGAATAAATATTTTGTTTAATTTTCATACGGCTCTCCTCTAAAATGTCCTTTTTTGGTGTATGTGTTTCTAGCATTATTGTATAGGTACAGTTAATTCATAAAGTTACTATATTCTAATATTATTAAACAGAAAGTATTTGAAGCGTTATATCTTCATACAAATTGTCCCACGCCATCATGACGATATCCGTTCACATAGAAAAGGCAATCTGGGCCACTCAGTAATGTCTAGTTCTATGCCATCAAAAACATAAATTGTAAAAAAGGCCAAGTCTTGCAACTCAGTTCTTCTATCGTAAAAAGTTGTGAGATCCATATAGGTAATACCAAGTCGGTCAATTTATTCAGTCTCTACTGAAGGATCCTTCTGTCTTTAGTAATTACATAATAAGCTAACCTAACAATATCTTATAGTGATCATATCAATGCCAATATTAAAAATCTTTGATGTTTAAAATAAATAGATTGGCTCGGCTATCGCATGTAATCACAATGTATCTTTTTTTATTTTATTAAAAACATAATGTATCTCACAAGTAATACATATTATATTAAATTAGATTGTTTAGTGCGATTGCCAAGTCAATCTTTTTATTTTAAACATCAAAGATTTTTAATATTGGCTTTGATATGATCACTATAAGATATTGTTAGGTTAGCTTATTATGTAATTACTTAAGACAGAAGGATCCTTCAGTAGAGACTGAATAAATTGACCGACTTGGTATTACCTATATGGATCTCACAACTTTTTACGATAGAAGAACTGAGTTGCAAGACTTGGCCTTTTTTACAATTTATGTTTTTGATGGCATCTCATTTCTTTTTGTAGATAGTCCTTTTCTAAGTTTATATGGATAAGAATTAATACAAAGCTATGGATAACAGTCTGATTTTGATCGGCATTTTTATCAACTTTTTAATGTAAAAAAGTAGTTATAGTGACATAACTACAATAGTTGGACATATGGTCTCGTTAAGTTTTTTGTAGATTTTGATATGTTCTATAATATTGTAGGCGTTTTTTTTGTTCTATCATCAATACATTCCGCAGCACATGCGATGAAAGACATTTTATGGCTAATTTTTTTACACCTTGGGTTGTTTTTAGTAGGGATTTCTAAGGATCTCTATTTTTTTCTAGTAATAATAATGTATACTCAGTGATAATGTAGCTTTCTAACGGTAAAAGAATTTTTAAAATCGGTCCAGTAGTTTTTAAGTTATTCATTACATACAAAAATACAAAAAAAAATTGTATATCTAGAAAACTGGACAGAAATTTCAAAATATTGTAGTTTTTCCTTGATTTATAGACTAAACACTAATTGTATTCTAAATTTCAAGTTTCTATGTCTGCTAGAAGTGCCTTAGAGTTTTGATGATCGGTCAGTCAGTGAGTGAGTGACAAATTATCAAATTTTGACTAGTTATAATTCTTAAACTACTGGTTCAAACAGAATGATATTTGAAATATACCGAGATTATACAATGCCTGCTTAGTGACTGAAAATTCAGGATTCTAGTTTTATCCACAACGAAGTTATAGGGGGTCGAAAATGGCCCGAACTACTTCGAGAAAAGTATAGTACGGCCGTGCCGCTTTTGCTCGACTTGGCGGGGGCACTACCGTGCCCCCAGATTCATAGGAATACTAATAAATAAATGCTACATAAAAATGGGACTATTTTGTTAACTAAGTTTAGGATTTAAATAAAATACTGTATACCAGATTAAAACGCGATTTATTATTTGTATTGTTTAAATTATTTATCTCATTTTAATCCGGTATACAGTATTTTATTTAAATGTGTGATACTCGCGTTAATAAAAGACAATATTAAGTTTAGGATATGTAGTATAAGTATTGCATGTGTTCACAGTTAGGGGTATCGCATTCCCCTGCATACCATTTTCTGGTGCAAACAGGGGGCGGGCGGAAAAACGAAGAAATACACGTTCGTTTAGTTAGGGGGATATTAATTTTATTACAAATCTCTGAAATGTCGAATTGATTGATTGTTGAAAACCTAGCCGTAAAGTGCAGATAGCGCGTGTCCGCTTCAGCCTATGAATTTTCGAATAGCCGAAATAAAAAAATAGTTTTCCGGTTGATCTATACTAATATTATAAAGAGGAAAAGTTACGATTTAACTCAAAAACTACTCGACCGATTTTAAAAATTCTTTCACCAATAGAAAGCTACATTATCAGCGAGTAACATAGACTACAATTTTTGTGTATAATTCGTCTACATTGCACCCGTGCGAAGCCGTGTTACTATAATTGATAAATCGATAGATAAATCAAACACAGAACTGTATCTAAGGTACCCAGGCTTTCTATCAAGTGTTCCTCACGCTCGTTAGTCGATATCTCTTACACTTAAGCCTACAACACATCTACGGTTGCTCAGGCATAAAATATACACAAACGGAAACCTTGAACGTTATCAATCACTCGGCAGAGTGAAGCCGTCAAAAACTGCGTACGTCTGAATAACCCGGATTGCGATAAAGTGTTTCGACGTGAATCAGCGCTCGACAGTGAAATATGGGATTATCTAAAACGTATTAAATTCTGTTGAAAAATATACCTTCTAAAAGTTCTCCATTTGTATTCGGTTTAAATAGATATTTCATATTAACTCGTTAAATTGAAGTTGTTATGATACATGGTGATATTCAGGAGTAATATAGTAAAGTAATAAATTAACATTATTATCTTCCGAGAATGGTAAAAGTGTAGGTTGTCATTTGATTAGAGATTGAACTAATTTTTAAATATCTATGGCAATGATATCATCTTTTAAAACGAAATAACAGTAAATAAAAATATGTTACACTTGATACGAAACCGTCCGTTGCAAGTGCAAAATGTATCTTTATGCATTTATTAAAGCCAATAATAATTACTCTATATTGAAATAATTTTTAATAAATCCTTAGCAAGATATAAACGATGTGTACGAGACCATTATGTAACAAACAATTTTACCACAATCTTTTAGAGCAATATTATTGCCACTTTACGAGAGACAGTGATAGCATATTAAATATAGCATAGCTTTTTCTCGTTTTGTCGTAAAAATAAGATGACATTGTTTTAAAAGATGGCGGTATACGTTAGCGCTGAAATTCCTACACTGAATTTCAGTATAACCTATGTAGGATCGTTCAGGCTCAAGTAGTAAAGCAAGGTAATTAAATGCCAGTTCACGGATCCATTTTTATACAACTAGTCCTACTTTTCTATTAAAATAAACGGTATAAAAGAACTGTTCAATATAACTCGTAAATAGTATTTACAAAAAGGATATTTGTACTAATGAAGTCACATCCCGTACGTTCGTACGTGACCACAGACCTAAGAAATGACTCACATTTCGCGGGAAACATTACATATAGGTATATTTATTTAAAAACAGATGAACCATAATTGTCGTTTAGTTACGTAAAATAATAAGAGGCTTGATCAAGGCAATTAATAATTATTTATTTAAGTTCCACAAATAATTTGAAGTATGAACTATACTAAACTAATTGTTGAACTTACTAACTAATTGTTTGGCAGCATAAACAGGAGGCGATATTCTGTCGCTACCTATGTTTTTAAATATTTCAATATCATTTAATGGACTTTTAGAAAAGTCATAATATAATGGTCATTCACCATAATTTTATAAAGAGGAAATATTTTTTGTTTGTTTGTTACGATTTAACTTAAAAACTACTTGACCGATTTTAAATTCTTTCACTAATAGAAAGCTACATTATCAGAGAGTAGCATAGTTTTTTTAGTACATATTCATTGCAAACGTGCGAAGCCGGGCCAGATCTCTAGTTATTGATAAAGATAAAGGTCAGGATTTTCTGAATAACAAAATATTGATATATAACTTTTCTTTATTTTCAGTTGGTGTACATGACAAAATGAAAATGGTCACCATGAGGCTATTACTAATTGTCAGCGCAGCGCTCGTCTTCGTCGAGTGTAAACGGACGCATCATCAGAAACGTGAAACAAAATCTCATATATGCGACCCAGTATACAATAACACGAACAAAGTGCAATGTTATTGCATTCATGACTCCCATGAAGAGGGCCGGTTACGCAGCGCTGACTGCTATCCAACTGTGAATGGAATAAACGCAGATGATCCGACTTGGGACAATTTTGACGATTTGAGAAACGCACACAAGCTTACATTCACAAACACACGAGGAATCGTTTTAAAATATATTCCAAAACACGCTTTAAAATATACGAAAGCCGTTTTAAAGCTGGAAATTAAATACGCCAGTATTGAATCTGTTGAACCATTCGATTTCGCAAATCTGACTTTTGTTGAGGAAATAACACTGAGAGATAATCAGATTAAAGCTTTGAAAAATTATGCCTTTGCACATCATAGAGACTTGGTTATACTTGGTCTAGATACTAATAACATCGTAGAGATAAATAGAAATGTATTCGTGGATCTACCGTCTTTGGAAAAACTATATTTAACCAGCAATAAAATAACAACAATACATGACAAGGCGTTCGTGCATTTAACTTATTTGAGAGAACTTGAAATCGATAGAAATAATTTATTCAGTTTGAATAGTGAAACCTTCTTCGGGCTTACGAAGTTAGAGAAATTAGATCTTAGTAGTAATAGTTTGGAGGTGATAGGAGATAATACATTTCTACCCTTAGAAAGTCTTAAATCATTGAATTTGGATAGTAACAAATTACAAATGCTAGACGAGAAAGCTTTTCACGGTCTCGTAAAACTACAATCTTTATCACTTGCCCATAATTCTCTGAAAGAAATAAAGAATGAGAAGATATTTGTCAGCCTGAAATCGTTAAAAGTGATGAGTTTGAAAGGTAATCAAATACAGAATCTTGATTCAGATGTAATGGCCCCTATACTTGAGAACTTATATGAAAACGTCAGTAGTTTAGATGTAGAAGGTAAATATGAACTATAACAATAAACGTAGGTATTCTTCTTTTGTAAATTTAGTAACGCATTCATGATGATATATCTAATGAAAAAATTAAACTATAATTGGACGCTGTTAAGCAATACAGTGTCATACCACGTGGTTGCTATTTTGAGTAAATTGTGTTTGAAATTTTTTTTTTTTTTATTTGATTTTTTAATTAATTTTCTTTAAAAATAAAGTTTTATTAAGTTTCTTTAAAAATAAAGAAATAATAGTTTTTTTTGTAATTCTGATTGTGTATTACAATTATTTAGTTCTTGGTAGTAATCAATGTTATAGGATTTAGTGCGTTATTGTTAAATATTCTATGCCTATTTAGGGTTTCCTATTTTTGCTATAAACCGATTTACCTTATGTAAAATCTTTTGAAATGTTTTAAAAATCTTTTGAAATCTGACAATAGAGCAATTGGTATCAAAATTAACTTTTTTAGAATTTTGTGGGTTTTGTCCATCATATCTACAGTTTGTACTGACATCACACTGCAATATAAAGAATGTTAATTTACTGTTTTCTTCATTTCAGATAACATCTTCCCTTGTGATTGTCGACTGGATTGGTTTTTATCACTCATGAACAAAACACAAAGCCCACATCTGAAGCTAGCCATTGAAAACTTGAAATGCATTCCAAGCTCAGAGCTCCGAGAGAAGTGGACAAAGACTTTGGAAGCTGAGAAAAATTCGCAAGATGTTGAAGACGACGGACAAGCGAATGATTATGAATACTACGACGATACACAACTGAATGGAAAACTATTTTACGTCGATATGCGGTTTCTATTGAACTGTTCTGGAAATTACGACAGCCTTCTCAAACCAGACGCGAATTTAAAATCTAATATAGATGAAATAAAGACAACAACGGTAAAAACTCCGAGCCCAACAACTCATATTATATCGAAAGACTTAACAGCTGTTACTAAAGATCCTCTTCTATCAGCCAAAGATATAACTACTAAGCTTCCAAATTTACAAAATGTAAAAACTGATGATAAAAGAGCTAATATCTATACAACTAGTCGGTTGTCCACAGTTTCAGCGAAACCAAATGAATATTACGATGACCACAATATGGCAGCTGATGAGGGTAGACCTGATAAAATTAAAGCTCACAGAAGCATTCAGGATAATAATAAGGACTCTAAGGATTCGTTTAACAGTGCTTATAGGAACATAGGCTGTGTTTCTTTATTTGCTTTAGTGTTTAGTTTAAGGTTTTTACTATAATAAAAAGTAAGACTTAAGTTATTTATAATGTTTAAATTAGGGCGTATATTTAAAAGTCAGTCGAGTTATCGTTAGTTCACCATTTTATCATTGTAGGAAGATATAGGAGTAAGAAAATCATCATACTTATTTATGTCAGTACTAGTTATATTATGGTCGTCCAAAGTTTGTTAAGGCACACCTGTTAATTTGTAATATTCTTAAGCAAACTCTTAACCACAGTCACTAGAAATATTAAAAGATAAATAGATTTTGTTGTTTTATTCACTTCTATCTATACTTCTTCTAATATATAAAATTCTCGTGTCACAGTTTTCGTTGCCATACTCCTCCGAAACGGCTCGACCGATTCTCATGAAATTTTGTGTGCATATTGGGTAGGTCTGAGAATCGGACAACATCTATTTTTCATCCCCCTAAATGTTAAGGGTAATCCACCCCTAATTTTTTTTTTTAATTTTTGGACCAGATTTATTTTTTTAATTTTTTATAATGTGGCATTAAAAAATACATACAACCCTAAATTTTTACTTTTTTATCACCAACCCCTGCTTTTTAGAAATTATTTACATGGCAAATCAACGTTTGCCGGGTCAGCTAGTATACTTATAATATTATAAAGAGGAAAGATTTGTATTTTTGTATGTTATGAATAAACTCAAAAACTACTGGACCGATTTTGAAAATTCTTTCACCAATAGAAAGCTACATTATCAGCGAATTATATAATCATAGGCTATGTTATATTTGTGTATAATACATCTACATTGCACCCGTGTGAAATCAGGGCGCGTTGCTAGTAATAGATATGTAAAATACAAAATCCGTAAATCTAGTACAATGTATATTATTTGATAGGTCTTTTTCAAACAACGTACGATATGAGCGTCTAAAACGTAAAAAATAAATTATAATTTTGTAAGTATATTTAATAAAAGATAAATTCTCAATGCAAAACGTAACTTTTTTCATTTTAAATAAGAAAAAAGTTGTTTCAAATTAAAATGATTTATGTTATATTAGTAAGCACTATGTTTTTTAAATATTCCGTTAAATATAAAATGTTTGTACAAGAACAAACAAAATATAAATAATAATTGTAAAAAGTGCCATCTAGTGGCTTACATGGACACTAAAGACAAAGTTAACTCTTATTTGCAATTTGTTTTGGTCTGATATGAAAGCTCCACTATAGGGTTACAATAGTTCTGAGGTCATATTATAGATGGCGGTGAAAATAAAAACAAAACTACAGTATATTATTGTACTAGTCCGGGAAGTGTTATAGCAATAATCTAAAGCCTTAAAAATATATTTAATGATTTTCAGAATCTACACAATCACATTTATTATTATTTTTGTTTAATTGTCATTCATCAATTAAATGGATGGACAAGGGACTTAAATAGTACCTACCTAACTACCACCCACCACCTACCTAACTACCTATCATGAATTTCTGTAGTAGTTGTATTTACAACGAATAGCTAAAAGCTAGTTTATATAAAAAGACGTATCTCTAGCAAAAGTACTCACTTTCACAATTTGAAATGAAATATTACTTCGTTTACGTGCCGAGTCATGGCACCCCGTATAAAGACGTTACTAGAATAAAAATATCAAATAAATTCGCATCTGTTACCCGGTGATGCCATTAAATGAATAAGGTAATTTGAAAAGGGACTAGTCAAAGATTAAAATAATCTAGATACTCCAAAGTTACTCTTACATTATTTTAGATGACTTACCACATTATGCTATTGAATTTAATAAAAATGGCAATAATATTAGTTTAGTAGAAGTTTAGAAATATAAAAAGTATTTATATCATGGAAAAATCATTTGAGCTGTTAAAAAATCGAAAGAGAGATAAAGAAACCACCTTGTACATTTTGGCATAAATACATGTAAGAAAAATATTATATTGTTACTTAATATTTAGGGTTTTTTTAAATAATATTATAAATTAATTAAATAATATAAGGTGGTCTATATGTGAAGATCTTATTAAGAATACGTCAGCAACCAATTTATCAGAGATAAAACCATCAGTTATGCAATATAGAATTAAGGTTATAAATAAAGTATTCTGTTCTAGAGTTTTTTGAATCTATGTTACAGAGCGCTTATTGAGCTAGAATCTCGCATCGTTAGCATAACTGATATTTCCTGTCGATCATCTTATCGATAAGTGGCTGATAGACGGTAATTATCGTATTTTATTCCCTAGAATAAATAGGTACTAAGCTTAGAGACTAAATTGAACTCTTAGGAGTTGCAAGAACAAATCACTCGGTACTCTTGTTTTTTAATATTAGATATTGACAGACGAGCATGAGTTTCACTTGATGGTTGGTGATACCTCAGCCACAGAATATCGTCAATGATACGCTGTCGTCCTACTTTTTACTTCGAGCATTCCATATCCATAGACAGACCGAAACGCGCAGTATGCATTTCACGGTTTTTCCATCTATGAACGGTGGTTACCCGGTCGGAATTTCGATATTCCTCTCAACTGTTCAATCCCCGAAGTAATCAGACGTGGGGAAGACATGCTTATAGGAAATTATAAACATGTAATCCCGGCCGGATTCGAACCCGCGACCAATCGGAGCGCAAGGTCAAAACCAGGAGTTTCTACCAAACGCCCCATCGACCCCTTTTTTATTGAGAGATTTCCCTCGCACTAATCAATCTTTTTAGGAATCTTAATTCAGTGTTTTTTCTGATGATATGGCGAGTGAAAGAAGAGAAAATACTGCGCCGACCCATAATAAAAAAAGGGAACAGGACAGGAAGAAGAAGAATTCAGTGATGGAATAATTGTTATTACAAAATTATTAATTACTAGTGACCCGCCCCGGCTTTGCACGGGTCTCTTTTTTTGACAAAAAAAGGCAGGGGTTGGTGATAAAAAAGTAAAAATTTAGGGTTGTATGTATTTTTTAATGCCACATTATAAAAAAATAAAAACAAAAAAAATCGTACAAAAATTATAAAAAAAATTAAGGGTGAACAACCCTTATCTATATAGTTTAAGCTGTT
This sequence comes from Anthocharis cardamines, assembly GCA_905404175.1. Taxonomy (NCBI): domain Eukaryota; kingdom Metazoa; phylum Arthropoda; class Insecta; order Lepidoptera; family Pieridae; genus Anthocharis; species Anthocharis cardamines. The sequence goes on from FR989964.1 coordinate 8,934,103, forward strand.
GTCATGTTGTACTGTGTTTGAGAATAAACGTTTTATCTATCTATCTACCTTATCACTTAGGGGTATGAAAAATACCTATTCTCAGACCTACTGAATACGCATATAAAATTTGGTAAAAATCGGTAAAGCCGTTTCGGAGGAGTACGATAACTAACATTGTGACATGGAAATTTTATATATAAGATATAATTATTATATAACTCTTGGTAAAAAAATCAAATCGTATTTGCATGAACATATTTCGATTGTATCTGTAACATTTAATAATAACATAACCATACTTCTTGAAATATATACAAAACTCTAAAGTTATGGTAAGTTCAAAAAAATGTAATATGTTCAATACAAAATCATAGGTATATTTTAACTATTATTATATGTTTTGTCAGAGAGAGTTAAATATACTACATAGATGAGAATAAAGTCGAAGACTTTGAGCTGGATTCAAAGCTGTCTTGAAACTAGATTCAAAGCTGAGTACGTCTTGAAATAAGGACGAAAATGAAAAGCTTTATTACCTTGCGACGAAGTTAGAAGTACACTTTTGTTTAATCTTGCATAGTTTGTATGTTCTTGCATTATGAAACAGAATAGGTATATCGACGCCTCTCGCGTAAGTTGTGGCAACTAACATAGTGTTTTTGAAACTATACCGACCGTTTTCATTTATATTCTGCGATCGCGATATAACAAATCAAACTTATTAAATTTTTATATACTTACTATAGACATACATATAAAGTTGTATGTTATAAAAAAGTAATAGAGGGATGCAAGTAGGGAAACGAAAAAGCTTTATTAATCTGATGTGGAAGAGTCAGGGGTGGTAGACATAGACGAACGTACTCGTGACTCTATCAGCTGGCCAACCACGACAATGTCGACCGTTTCTCGTATTTTAATCGATTATTATCTCTTTATGTTTTCTGGGTCTAACATGAGTCTTACATTTGTCGATCGAGATATAATATATCTAGTTTAGTTAATATATCTAGTTTGTCTTCACTCGTTCGCGAGATATCTCTTGATATGGCTCGACGTACAAATCGGTGATGATCTTCAAAAGGTGAAAATTACTCCTATCCGACGAGCGTGTATGAAATCGTTGATGAAAGTGGAAGAAGCGAAAATGGGCAAGGATTAGAAAATATGAAATTCCGAGATGTATTTATACATGTATATTATATATGTACAGAGGGATGAGCGCGAACAAGTATCGAAAGAGTATTCGTATCGAAAATTTCAAATGATTTTTCATACAAAGTGACAGTTTGACGATTCGAATACTTTGTCGATAGTCGTTCGTGCTAGGCCCCCAATATAGCTTAAAAAATTGTAACATAACAAGTTAGTGTTTTGCAAATTCTGTTGGTTACCACAACTTACGTGGGCGAAATGTATAGATGCCGTGCACAAAGGTGCAATGTAAAATTTAGGGTGTGTCTATTGTGATTATGGAAATTGGTTTACTCGCGACACAACTTTCAAATTGCATGCAAGATTGCCTGCTGATAATTTTAAAGAAGGAATACATAGCATTACAATAGTGTAGTAGGTACATAAATATTGTAATTCTTAAAAATGTAAAATTTCTTTTGATAACAATAAAGTAGCAGCGTTGCTTGTGTAAACGATATGAGTAGATCATTTTTTTTTGGAGCACTATAATTTTATAATTAAATTTTACTTTACATTTGTTATAGATTACACAAATAATGTTGTTTATTTATATTGCAGTTTTGTTTGTATAATGTCACCAGATTTTTTCTTTTCTTTTTTTTATATATTTGAATGACTAATGACTAATGGCGTTTAGTGCTTAACGGGTTGACGAACGACGTTGGGTTCGAAGCCTGCCTTTTTTTGTATATTTCTATAACTATATATTAATTTGTAAGCTCGTGTGTTAAGTTATAAACTAGTTAAGAAACTGTTGTATGCTACTCGTCATTGATAATTCCAAACCCCTTTGGTTAATCCAGAGTTAAAAGCAAACGTAAATATATTTCATGTTTTTATTACATAATAGTTTAGTGGTATGCCCATCGCATCGGCCTCGGGTTCAAACCCGATGAAACAAGATTAAAATTTTGGGTCTGCCGCTCCATCTATGCAGTCTTGTAAAACTATAAAGAAAATTCAGACGTCAGAAGATTGCCCTTTAACGCACCTCTGTTTGCCTTAAGCCTCAATATATTTTTCGAACGTTTCACGTTTATAATTTATTTACGAACCAAACATGTTCGAAAAACAAATTTGAAAGCAAACAGTGATAAATAGGGCAAACAACTCGTTAATATACTGAGGCGGGGTGAATTTGAACAATAATCGAGATTTATGTATCATTCCGCTTCTGTTGAGACATCTCTGGAGACGCGACCTCGTGAGCGCGATTGCAACGTTATACGCGTTTTGAAGCTTGTCGGTATCAAATATTATATTATTTTATGTGAATTCCCGAGTATGGGGCAAACACATTTACGTGTCTTTTTCACTAATCATTTTTCTTTAAAGGCAAGTAGGTGATCAGCCTTCTGTGCCCTGCGCAAACAAAACAATTTCTTTTTATTTTTTTCCCGGCTTCGAATCCATGACCCCCGAAGCTTGATGAGCTACGGAGGCGGTCAAAAATCTTATGTTCCAACTATCTAACTATAGCGGCGAATTTTGAGTTGTCGGCAATAAGTTGAATTTTTCAAAACAACATTAATAAATATTTCTTTACAATCAAGCAAAATTAATAGATATGTACCAGTAATAAGTATGCAATTTTTATATTAGTTGTTAGTTCATTAATTAATGTCATAGGATTATATTAACAGTGCGGGTTTGCTTTTTTTTTTAAATAGTTGTTCCCACTCTTCATTTAGTTGGCCCTTGAAACATTGAGTAGCTTTTCTCCGTTAGTAAGTAGGGACTTATTGTTTATGCCTTTAATGTCTCAAATATTTTGTCCCATAATTAAAAATAAATCAGCATTACTCATTTGTATTACGGAAATAAAAGGAAGCACAAAAATTTCATGGGCTTGACATTCCTTTCTACGATGGAATTCAAGAGGCAGAATAGTTTTCTTTGAATCCACTAGCAACTAACTTATAGGAATCAAGTACGGTAGCTCTTAGACTATGTTTCATAAAATATATACTCGGAAAAAAATACTTATATTGTTAAAGCTTCAGCGAATTAATTTTAAGGTATCTAAGTAATATATAAAAGTGAATATTTTCGCTTAATAAAGAAAAAAAGTGTAAATATTTTCAAGAATCCAGCTTTATAACGCTATCTTTTTTTCTAAATGGCCATTCGGCGCTAACACAAAATTTCATCATGACTTAGTAAAGAAAAATATTAAGAAAACAGCAAAGTCGCCAACAATAGCAAACTGGAGCTAGGGCCATAACGACACAAGAAATTACTTAAGGATGTTTCCGTAAGACTTTATCTCAAAAAATAAGAAAATGTAACAATCATTTTCGCTCGTAATTCTGTAAAGCCTGACATTCAATGGATATGAAAATAAATGTTTTTTGTTATTATATTACTAGGTATATCGTTTTGCCACTTATTTATGAGAGTAAAACACAAGTTAAGCGAAATTATCAGCCGGCCTAGCACGACAAAATTTTGTCGACCGTTTTCTCGTGTATTAAGTGCGTCGGGGTAGTGCAAGGACGCAGGCAGTGTGGGACTCACCCTACCAGTCATCCTCTGGCGATATCATCCTATCGCGATAGCATACTACCGCGAGCCCCGGCGGTCAGGCCAAACGGCCCTCCTCCTCGTCCCGCTTGTGCATCCTTCCCATGCTCAACATGGGAGGAGTCCACGGGACTACAACACGCACACCGACTGCAAGTCTATTTGTTTTCAACCACCTATAGACAATTAATCTAGTAATATCCCTTTGCACTACTAGATTAATTGTGGAATAGGGCAAAATGAGTAGAATTTGTTTTTATTGATTTCATATTTTACATTACAAAGGATGGGATTTTACATTTTGCGTTTAGGGGTTCTTTAACGCAAAATATAAAGTCCCAAATATTTTTTTAGTGTAGGTATAATGATGAGAATGCGTTATTCTAGTTTGGAATAGTACGCTTGTTATGAGGCGAATTATTGTTAAAATCAAGTCAATGAATATATGGTAAAATATCCGAGGAACTAAAAGGAATATATGTATACTTACATATATAATATTTAGTTTCAAAGCTGGCAGTAAATTCTAATTAAGAGTCATGAAATGGTACTAAATAATAATATAACAAGGTAATTAATAAAATACGTGGTAAATTATGGAATTAACCTACATCATCCGACAAATATGTGTTTTAGCACCAAGAAATCATAGATGGAAAAACCGTGAAGTGATTGCGCGTTTCGGTTTCAGTCTATGGATTTCCGAATGCTCGAAGTAAAAAGTAGGTCGACAGCGCATCTTTTACTGATGTTCTGTGGCTGAGGTACCTACCATCAAGTGAGCCTCATGCTCGTCTGTCGATATCTAACATAAAAAAAAAATAGAGAACGAAAGTATGTGTGTAGTCCCTCATCAATGGAGTCGGTCTGTATACAGAGGTTAAGATTTGCAAGTCGGAAGAGGCTTAGCTTTGAATATTTTGTGATTCCCGATTTGACTTTAAAATAAGTTGCAACCGCCTATCGAGCGAGGCCTCCAACTGGAAACCCTCTCGTTATTTTACTTGTTTACATAAAGTCACTTTCGACGGATTTAATGCAAATCGCTTTGACCGATATCTGAAGAAGTATCTTAAGGTATCTTAACGATTGTAGTTGTTCATATATTTATTTAAATTATTTACTAAAATTACATTAAACAAATATAACAAAGTATGTGAAACAATAAAATTATTAAAATCATCATATACATTGTACATGATACCACCGTGGATCAGTGTTATGCGTTGGAAAACCCTGGTTCGAGTCCCAGAGAAGCAGCTTAAAAAAAATCGGTCGGGCAAGATGATCACCTACTTGCCTGTAAAGAAATAATGATGAGTAAAACAATCTTTCATCAATTCTGTGTCTGAAACAGTCCAGGGATTGAATACCCGTAAATTTACTATGGGAGTTTAACCGGTAAAATAAAGGTTTTTGTTTATATTTTACATTCTAGTTATATTTTCTGAAAAAAATACTGTGGTAAGTTTAGTGTGTATTACTCTTTAATACTAACATCATGGTATCTCAGTCAGACACGTATTTTGGAAAATAAAAATTAACCGGTTTCAGACCCTGAACCACACACAAATGCTACTAAGAGACACAGGAACTCACTATAAATATATACGCAGCCGTGTTATCTTACAATTAAATATATTATCTTATTGTCCTTTGTATAATATATAGACATATTAAGTCTAATGATAACTATAAATATATATACATAATAAACTATAAATAATACTAAAACCTACAACAAGAGATTTCTTGTTGTAGTTTTTAGTATTACAGGTTTGTATCCATTCCCTGGATTTAAATCTGGATCACTACTTACTGTTATGTTTAGATATTGTCTTTAACTTAACGAATGAGTGAGTGAGTATGAGTATGTGTGTATCTTCTTAACATACGTATATACTGTAAGGAGGAAATAGCAAAAGCCAAACACACAATAAAACGATAGGAAAATATAATCATATAACAAGGACGTAGAACAGACTGACTTCTTTTTAAATATAACTAGAAGAATATAATATTTGAAATAGGGAAATACAATTCTATATTTCAAATTCATTCAGCCAGTTCTGTAAAACACATCAAGCATGGAGGTGAACATCAACATATACCGACTATTTGTTTTATAGCGACGCTACTATAGCTTAGTATGATATTATTTCCCATTAAAAGTAAGGAATTGGTACTAACATTTGTAAAATTGTTTAGGCATCAAAAATTCGGAAAATATTCACACTTAATAGAAATAATATCGGAACCAAAATATTGAGGTAAGTTTTATTTGTGATTTACATACCTATAATACATGTTATATTTATGTTATATGTACATTGTTGGTGATATTCAGTTACAATTTGTGGCAGTGGTTGATGGATAGATCCGTCTAGGAATCATATATTGCACTTATAATTAATTTTAAAATACTACTGTATTAGTATGTGTGGGTAAAAGAGCGCTTTAGGCAGCGTTATTAATTACTCGTCACAATCAACAAGTGACATCTCAAGCGATTAACGCTAAGTAGTTCCATTAAGGAATTTGTATTTTAATGTATCAGGAGTACTGCAAACATTTGCCGCATTAAGTAATACTGTCTAAGTGTATTTGTCTTAAAAGAAAACAAATATAAAGGATTTTGTGCCTAAAATAATGATTATTTTTACTTCAAAAACATAATTTTTAAACCCAGGCTCCCAGATGTACTCGTAAGAGCAATGGGTGTTTCAGGAGTATAGTATATTATTTTACAATACATGCAAGTGGATCCGCAAAAATATCTAGTTTCCTATTTGATATGAGGAGATTTTTCGTCGTCCGCATAAATAAATATTAGTTTAGGTCCTAGACTACTTCCCAATAAACCACCATCTTTTAATAACATACATATATTGGGCATTATAAACTCCAATAGTAATTGTTAATCAGAAAACTTAAATACGAAATTTAACATTCCCTAAAAGCTCTTTATCCAAATAATGTTATAAGAAACAACCTTAACCCTGCACCAACAAGAACATTTGCATCGCAAAACAGGTCGGGGCCGAACGTGCCCCGAATACTTTGCGGATTAAGAATTTGACTTTAAAATTAAGGAGATAAGCTCGATGCTGCGTATTCCTTAAATAGAGAATTGATTTTCAATAAGAGCTCTTGGGGCTGTTTGTGGAACATTGTTTTATTGCAAATTCAACTTATCTTCCGACCGCACCTGGGATCTGTTAAAATGCTCTTTGAAAGGTCTTTACTTAAATATATGTTGAATTTATTTATACAATTTATATTTTCTCTCAAACTAGAAATCGTGTAATTAAATAAAGATTTTTAATAAATTATAAAATATTTTCAAATCTAATTTCAGTCACAGAAAATACGGATTTTGGTCTCTGAAAATACGGATCTAGGGGTTTTTTGAGTCGCTGAACACGAATATGAAGATTTTGAAAATTTATATAATGTATCCGATATATGCAATTTTTACCGTTAATTTGGAGCGACCCCGAACACCCCTGAGTACAACATTTTAGAAGAATTAATAAGAATTGGAATTTCACGTCCACCATATTGGATCCGTCATTTTAAATTTTGAAAATCTAATCGATTCGTAATCAGTGACCCTGAAATTCCCCGAGTACCAATTTCCATCAAAATCGGTAATAATGTTAATAAATTTAATTATATCGCAGTTTAATGTTTAGTAGGTACATATTATTATGTGTAACAAATTAAGGTGTCTGATGGCATATCAGGCACGGAAAAAAACATGGCACGGACTGTAAAATTATTCTCACCGATAAATGTTTGGTGATTTTATCTGAATAATTTTTTTTCTATTCTATTCTATTCTAAAATAATAATTGTTTACGCTCCGTGCATGGCACGCGACGATGCCAATACAAATAAAATAATATAATTTTTTTTCTTAATACGTACATAGCACGGCTATGCTATGGTGTATAGTAGGCAGACATTTTAAATGGAAATGTCTTACACAACTTATAAATAGGGTCAAGGTGTTCTCAAAGGTAATTCTTCAGTAACTCTGTACAGACGGTGATTAAAACGGATCATTAAGTTCGATCGCTTGTACGGAACTCCGATTTGTCTCTAACTTCCCTTCATTACTTACTAATTTAGTTTAGTTTGTTACTTACAAGTTTGGGATGTAAATTTTATAATAGTATTTCATTTTATTTATAAAACTGATTTAATTTATCCAACAGAGGCTTATAATATAAACGTTTCCTTTTTAACTTGAATTGCTTGAGGCTGGCACCGACACCAAAAAAAAACTATTTATAAATATTAAATAGATATATGTAAGTATCAATAATTTTGTTGAGAGTTTTGAAGTAATTAAATATTATTTGGAATAGTTTTGAAGTCGTTTTTTTTAAATATTTTTTAAATACCAATTTAATCCTGGCTATCTGTTTTTATTGCAAGAAAACTGAACTGATTTTGATAAAACATATGTATATGGAGATAACTTGAGTGTTTAAAGACAGGCTACTTTATACCGGTTAAATATTATTAATATAAAATTATTGTCAGACATATTGTACAGAGTTAAGTTTAAGGTTATCTTAAAACTCGTGAATAAAATCTAAGTAAATTCTGGTTCCAGTCATCGTAAGTTGTTGTAAAACGTTCAGTATTTGGAATAGGAAGTTACTGAGTCATAACACGTGAACACAACGTGTATTATATATTGAAATGAAGCACATACCAGATTTATTTATGTATGTTCGTTCTTTTAATTTTGTACAGTTCATTTGATGATGATGATTTTGTGTCCTACCTATGCCACAAATCATCAGTTAATGATGAGCTGTCGATCTATTTTTTACTCCGAGTATTTCAAAATTCCATACACTGGTTTTCCATTTAGAACGGTGGTTCGTTACTTGGTCGGAATTTCTATATTCCTCCCACCTTTTGTGGGGAAGACGTGCTTACAAAAAAATATAAACATGTCATACCGGAGGATTTGAACCGCGACCCAACGTAGCGCAAGGTAGGTTCTACCGAGCGCTCCAACGAGACGGTCACAATTGTGGTTTTTCTCATAATTTATTTATTCCGACCCTTTATTGTAGAAATTATAAAAAAATAACCTATAATTTAAAATAAGAGAATAGAAAGTAGGTATCAGTCTGGCAGAAGAGGCAGTCTGGTATCGATGCCTGAGATAGATATAGAAGGATTTGGTGTAAGTATATAAATATACATTCAAGAATAGTTTAAGCGTATAATTATAATGTAATATGCCTATTATAGAATTCAAATTATATATAAAATTAAATCTTAATTTAAACATATATGTAATTTCACCAAATAGTAATTATTTGTAACCACAATACTCGTATATGGTACAAATAATACAGATTATTTCTAAACTCTGATATATGTAGTTAAAATATATTTTGTTTCTTTCGTTCTGTAGTCTTTTTATATTCGATAGAGCGAGACAAATATTTTTTAACTATATCAAGCTTGTAATACGTTTATGAATGAGGTCGTGAGTCTTTATCTAGAAATTCTTATTACTATAGAGAGGGGTTGTATCGATCGTAGTTGCGAAATAAAACTCTTAATCAGAAGGTATTAATGTGAAGGAATTAATGAATGAATATATTTACAGAAAAAATGATTACATATAAACAATAAAAATGGAACAATAATATAATGTGTAAAAGCGAATAGGTAAAAATAAGTTGATCTGATTGGCGGATTCAGATCACGCCACATCGCGTGCCGTATGCAAGGTCCGTTCATGTTTAGACTTGTCCGCGCCCGCTATTGTTATAAATACGGCACACATCCCGCGGCGTCCTCACATTGCATATCGCGAGCTAGAGCTCGCGCGTGTCGCGCCGCGAGTTCAATCCGAGTCCGCGCGTCGAACGGGTCGCTCCTCACTGCACCGTCGGGGTACCTCCTGCAGCCTGCGCTAGCTGGGTTCTGCATCGCTGATCCTCGCACGTACAGTCACGAAAATAGTTCTTTTCAGAACTGTCTGCTTCTCTGTTTCTGCGATGATAGACGTCAGCTTGTTGATGAAATAAATATGTTGGTGTTCTCTTATTTTCCTCTTCCTCCTTGGTAATTGTAGCAGACATCAGTTTGATGTCTGTGAGGTAAAGGTAATGAGGTATTGAAGTAGCCTGGTATATTGGCTGCGCAGGTAATAAGGTAATCTGGTATGTAGTGCAAGGTAAAGGTATATGATAATAGTAACTTGACTATTTACGATGGTAAGTATAATATGTATGCACCTACATAACTCCCCCTCAAGCGAAGCGTACCGGCAGTTTGATATTGCGGCCGGCACGTGTCCTTGTAGGCACTAAGCTTGTGTGCGTGCGAGTTGTGTTCACTGAAGCGTGACGAGTCGTTGCTCTTGACCTACTTTCGCGCTCGTTCGAATTTGTATCTTCGCTGCGTAGTAATACGGTCGATTTTTCAGTGCGGTCGTTCGGACTTGCTTCATTTTCTTCTGAGACGATATACGCTGGCTTGAGGCGATCTATAGATATAGTAGATATACGGTCGTTGACTTTTATTACGAAATATTTCTCTTTGCGTTCTATAACTTCATATGGACCGGTATATGGTTGTTCTAAGGGTTTTCTTGATGCATCTGTGCGTATGAATACTTTCTTGCAAGTATGAAGATCTTGATGAATGAAGATAGGTCTATTGTTGCTATGTGGTTGCGTAGGTACTTGAGGTTTGAGTGAATTTATTGATTTTCGTAGTTGATCGACGAATGAGTTGTCCAAGGTTCGATGTGTCAAAGTTTCATTGAAGAAATCTCCGGGTAGTCGTAAGTTGTATCCGTAGGTAAGTTCGGCGGTGCTTAATCCGTTGTCACTTCGCATCGCAGCGCGAAGTCCAAGTAAAACTGTAGGTAATTCTTCGTCCCAGTTGTTTTTTCCTTGTAGTCTGGCTTTCAGCGCTTGTTTCAATGAACGATGCCAGCGCTCGACGATGCCATTTGATTGTGGATGGTAAGGCGTAGTACGAGATTTTTCTATTCCCATAATCTTCATTAGTGACTGGAACAGATGGGATTCGAACTGGCGACCTTGGTCGGATATTAGTGTTTTAGGCACACCGAAACGAGATATCCAGTGTTCGTAGACTACTCGGGCGATGACGTCAGATGTTATTTCGCTAGTAGGTATTGCTTCGGGCCATCTTGTGTGTCGATCTATTATTGTTACTAAGTACCGATGTCCTTTCGCTGTAGTAGTGAGCGGTCCAACTATGTCTATGTGTATGGTTTGAAATCGCTCGCTTGGCGGGAAAATTCCTATTGCGCTCGATGAATGGCGTTGTATTTTGCTTCGCTGACATGATAGACGTTGCTTCGCCCATGCGCCCGCGTCGTGGTTAATTGAAGGCCAAAAGTACTTGGTAGATAATATTTTACGCGTTGCGCGTACACCGGGATGACTTATGTTGTGAACTGCGTTGAATGCAAGTTTTCTATATTGTAGCGGTAGGTATGGACGAATATTTGAAGTTGAGGTTTCGCAATATAACTTGATATCGGTGTTAGGTATGTTTATATACTTCAATGTGATATTATCTTGATTTTTGAGTTCTTGAATTGTAGTATCGTTTTCTTGAGCTTGTGCGATCTCTTGATAATTTAATGATGTAGGTAAATTAATTTCTTCTATACGGCTGAGTGCGTCGGCGACTATGTTTTGACTTCCGCTGATATGTCGTATGTCGGTGGTGAATTCGCTGATAAATAAAAGTTGTCTCGTTCTTCTAGGTGTTTCTGAAGGTGAAGGAGTCTTCGTAAGAGCGAATGTGAGCGGTTTGTGGTCGGTGAAGATAATTAATTCACGTCCTTCATAGAGTTTTCTGAAGTGCTTCATTGACATGTAGATCGCAAGTAATTCCCTGTCGTAGGTACTGTATTTGATTTGCGCGTCGGAGAATTTTTTTGAGAAGTAGCCCAGTGGTTGCCAATGGTTTTCGACGTATTGTTGAAGTACGGCTCCTGCTGCTTTGTCGGATGCGTCGCTAAAAATAGCTAACGGAGCTTTGTGCACGGGATGAGTGAGTAAAGCGGCGTTTTTGATGCTTTCTTTACAGGATTCGAATGCTTGCGTTGCCTCCGGGGTCCACTCGATTTTTGTTTTGTCTTTTTTCTTCGTGTTGTGAAGATATTTATGCAGTGGCTCTTGAACTAAGGCAGCGTTTTTGATATTTTCACGATAAAAATTAAGCATTCCGAGAAATCTTCGGAGTTCCTCGACGGTTGTAGGCTTAGGAAAATCTGAGATTGCTTGAATTTTCTCGGTAGGCGGTTTGATTCCGTGTTTTGATACGATATAGCCTAGGAATTTTACTTCTTCTTTTCCAAAAACGCATTTTGCGGGATTTATTGTGATTCCGTATTCTTCTAGTCTTCGAAATACGATGCGTAGATGTTCACGATGCTGCGTTTCGCTTTCAGAGGCTAAGAGCAGATCGTCGACGAATGAAAATACGAAATCGAGTCCTCGCAGTACTTCATGGATGAATCTTTGGAATGTCTGTCCTGCGTTCTTGAGTCCGGGACACATTCGAGGAAATTCGAATAATCCGAATGGTGTGATGATGGCTGTCTTCTCAATGTCTTTTTCATTATTACATATCTGTTGATATGCGCGATTTAAATCGACTACGCTGAATATAGTCTTGCCGGCTAGTTGATAGGTGAAATCCTTGATGCGTGGTATGGGATATCGGTCGGGTTTTGTAATTGCGTTCAGACGACGATAGTCTCCACAGACTCGGATATCACCATTTTTCTTCGGTACGACGTGAAGTGGTGATGACCATGGGCTCTTGCTTGGTCTGCATAGGCCTTGTTGGATCATATTTTCGAATTCTTTTTTCACTTGTTCGTATCGATGAGGTGGGATAGGTCTTGCTCGGCAGTATATGGGTTGACCAGTTGTTTCGATGAAATGTTCGACGTTATGTTTTGAGTTTAGCTTCATTGAGGTTATTCTTGTTATGCCGGGAAATTCTTCTAAAATGTTGTGATATGTTTGTTGTTTGTCGATGCTTCTTATAGTAGGAATACTTGTTGAAAATGCAGGTACGTTGATTTTCAGATTGGTTAATCCGTCGATTAAACGTTGATTTTGAAGATCGACTATGAGATTGTGATGCTTTAAGAAATCCGCACCGATGATAGGCTTGGATACTGCAGCTACGATGAACTTCCACTTGTATGGACGTCGAAGATTGAGATCGAGTTCGAGTGTTTTCTCCCCATATGTAGGTATAATTGTGTTGTTGGCGGCGTAAAGTTGGAATGGGAGTGGTTCGCATGTTGAGCCTTTCTTCTTCGGTATGACCGATATATTAGCACCGGTGTCGACCAAAAAAGTGAGTTTCGTCTTCTTGTCGGTGACGAATAGGCGGTATGACTTTTCGTGAACGCTGGGTTCCGCCGCAGCCAACGTTCGATTTAATTTAAATCTTGCGTGTTGTTATTAATATTCTTGATGAATGAACACGGCGTCGTACATTTTCTGGCTTCTTTTCCGAAACGGCGATGATAATAGCAGTACGGAGATCTTGATTGTGATTGTGATCGCGATGATGATCGATGACGTGATGAACTGCGGTAGCGGTTGAAATTACGACGGCTATTACGATGATACGGAGATGAAGAATTTGATTTTAATTCGGCGATTTCGAGTGAGAGTTTTTCTATTTTCTTCAGTAGGCATTCAGTGTCGACGTTTGAGGTTGATGATTGCGGTTGATGACATGATGAAGATACTGCTGCTACTTCGTGGCTTTGTTCGTGCATCTTGTCGGCGAGTAATGCGAGATCGTCCATAGTGAAGAAATTTGGGCAGAGTAGCAGGCTTCTTGCTTTATTCTTCTTAGGCAGAGTAGCAGGCTTCTTTCTTGCCGGGCAGAGATTCCTTCTTATTGTTGTTCGTTCGGGCAGAGATTCTTCCTTATTATTGTTCTGCTCGGGGTCACCACTATAGAGAGGGGTTGTATCGATCGTAGTTGCGAAATAAAACTCTTAATCAGAAGGTATTAATGTGAAGGAATTAATGAATGAATATATTTACAGAAAAAATGATTACATATAAACAATAAAAATGGAACAATAATATAATGTGTAAAAGCGAATAGGTAAAAATAAGTTGATCTGATTGGCGGATTCAGATCACGCCACATCGCGTGCCGTATGCAAGGTCCGTTCATGTTTAGACTTGTCCGCGCCCGCTATTGTTATAAATACGGCACACATCCCGCGGCGTCCTCACATTGCATATCGCGAGCTAGAGCTCGCGCGTGTCGCGCCGCGAGTTCAATCCGAGTCCGCGCGTCGAACGGGTCGCTCCTCACTGCACCGTCGGGGTACCTCCTGCAGCCTGCGCTAGCTGGGTTCTGCATCGCTGATCCTCGCACGTACAGTCACGAAAATAGTTCTTTTCAGAACTGTCTGCTTCTCTGTTTCTGCGATGATAGACGTCAGCTTGTTGATGAAATAAATATGTTGGTGTTCTCTTATTTTCCTCTTCCTCCTTGGTAATTGTAGCAGACATCAGTTTGATGTCTGTGAGGTAAAGGTAATGAGGTATTGAAGTAGCCTGGTATATTGGCTGCGCAGGTAATAAGGTAATCTGGTATGTAGTGCAAGGTAAAGGTATATGATAATAGTAACTTGACTATTTACGATGGTAAGTATAATATGTATGCACCTACATTACTAAGAAATTCCAATCATTGGCATTTAATCCGGCACTTACAAGAGAACCAATTCAGCTCTTGATGGATTCTTTGCAAATTTTTAATAGACGACGCTGCAGTATTAAAAATTAAGAGGATAAGTTTGGAAAATGATAGAACAAGAATTTTTTATAAAATATATGCGATAACGACAGATAAACGGGAATCTCACTTGATGAACTTTTTTACATCCTGCATTCGGAAGTTCATACTCCATAGACTGAACTTAAAAACTGTATTTGCATATATCGATCGTTACCCGAATTTTGATATTCTGATATCCTGTGTAATGACCAGACAAAGAGAAATAAAAATTGAGTAATATATAAATGGGTTACCTAACTGGGATTTGAAACCGCGACCAGGGGAAACGTAAGATAATAACAACGCCCCAACAAGACTGTCAAAGTAGCCGGTATTAAGGCAAACTCATTACGTATAAGAGCAATAATTGAATGCAATAATTGAAGCGAAGTTATTTAAATACATCCAAGAATTGTAAGCAACTGTTTACACGCGGATATTATGTGCTGTTTACACCAAGAAAAGTATTGAAACAGAACTACATAGTATGACAGATCGAGAATGTTACGTGCTGTTTAGACCATTCAAGTTATTTATTGTTTTAATTTAATTGTATGCAACAGACAAGATACTTGCATTGTGTAAATGGGACTTTAGTCTAGTATCAGTGTAAAGTACCAAATTTTAAATAGACTAACTATTCGCACTGATAGACTGTTCATTCGCTCAGTGAATCTAGTTAGTGGTCAATTAAAAGATCCGAATAGACAAGATCCCAGTCACGAGTAAATTGATACGATAAATCGTCCGCAAAATCTATTAAAAGCCGTTAAATGGTTAAGATCCGAGTTCAGAAGTTAATGTCCAGTGGGGCCATTCAATACATCCGGATAAGTGGACCGTTACTCGGACTATAACTGGACGAAACTGGAAAAAAGCGGATTAAAAAGGTTACGTTAATAGCGGTGCCGTGAAAAGTGATGCAATTACGCGGAATTGATTCCTTCCTTTGTTCTTCCTTTGATGTTTTTGCTTTGTATTAATAGTTTACGCAGATCTGATTGTGATAATTAAGTGTTTGTTAGTTTATTTTATAGATAAAAGAGGTTATATGCTGTTTTTAATTAACTATAGCTTTTTAGAGGACAAATCTTTGTTTTTTATTTTTTTTTGTTTAGATATATACTTTTTTATTATTATTATTATAGTTAATTACTTAAAGATATCATGTGGAAAAGAGTGGCGGAGAGTTTATTGCCAGTTCTTCTCGTCCACTCTACGCCCTTGATTTGAGAACTGGCAGTAAATGTAAAATTAGAAGCATTTAAATGTATTTTTTTATTGAATAAATGATTTTGAATTTAAACATACTATTTGTTAGAGCAGCATACATAAATATTCACTTTAAAGATGCGCTTCGAAAAGTCCCTTTGAAGAAAGTTATTTTTGAAGTATGTGAAGTACTGATCATTCAGTCAGATGTGTTTGTTTTATATTTTCTTTTAATTTTTAAAAATGTATTAAATATATTATTAAAATTGATTCTCCTTTATAACTTATTCAAATATTTTCTACTTTAAATTAGGCGCCAATGTATTCGTGTTTCAACGTCATACTTACTGAATGGTTTTATTTAGCTTCTCTATTGAGATTCAAATTAGATTTCAAACTCTTTTTTATGTTAGATATCGACATATAAGCATGAGGTTCACTTGATGCGGTGTCGACTTAATTTTTACTTCGAGCATTCGGAAATCCATAGACTGAAACCGAAACGTGCAATAACTATGCACTTCACGGTTTTTACATCTATGAACGGTGGTTCATTACCCGGTCGGAATTTCGATATTCCTCGAATTTACCAGACGTGGGGAAGACATTCTTACAGAAAATTATAAACATGTTGTCCCGGTGGGATTCGAACCCACGATCCATCGATGCGCACGGCAGGTGTTCTACCGAACGCGCCAACGAGCTCGAAAAAACTTATTTATTCCATAAAAATACACATAAAACTATATTAATTGAAAACTAGGTACTTTAATGGTCGGAGACCACTCAGCGTCTGCTACACCGCGTTAGAGCGCGCAACGTCGATTTTCAGTTCAGTCCAGTTTCCATTTACGTTAATTTAAGGTTTACTGGTTACAAATCGCATGTACATATATATTAGTTCGCAAAATAGTCACGTTATTCAAAACGCTTTGACTAGTATTCCACTATCGCAATGTCAATACAAAGTTCACAGAAGCGATAAATGCGTGTCAGTAAAATATTACATTACATATGCTTCTGAAGTGAAAAGCATCGAAGCCTTAAATTAGTTCGCAAACAATCCACAGGGAGATACAGGGAGTGAAATGTTCTCTTCATTCTCGCCACGTACATGTGGGGAAGCAGGCGTGAATTTTACTTATCTTATCTTAGGAACAAGACTGGGAATATTTCAAACCTCTATTGCTGTGTGGGAGAATTTTCGATTATTCGTTTGCAGTGCGGAAACGATTTGAAATAAAACGCGAAATATAAAGGCGCCTGCAATACTCGGCGGCTTTTTATTTATCTTGGCTTTTGTACGTATATAATGTAATAGATTTATAATATTTTAAAACTTGGTAGGTAGTTAGTCGTCCTAAGGACTATCAGTTTTTTATAATCGATCTATAATAATAGAAGAAATAGAAGAAAGATATGTTTGTATGTTTGTTTGTTACCATTTAACTCAAAAACTATTCGACCGATATTCAAAATTCTTTCACCAATAGAAAGCTACATTATTAGCGACTGTTTGTCTAAATTGCACCCGTGCAAAGCCGGGGCGGATCGCTAGTCTTCTACTTATAGAAAGAAACAGTTGAATCGACGAGATGTATTTGTAACTTATTAAGGAAGGGATGTAAAAACGGAGTAAACAAAAAATATTTTTAGAACTTTTGTCTGTCTTTTTGTTTACGCTAATGGTCAAAACTACTGATTTTTATTTAGTTTTTAAACGTAGTTTAAGCTTAGTCTGGCTGTATATAGGTGAAATCTCAGTTATCTCTTAGTATATTTACATACATATATTTCAACCTTTTCCTATTGAGGTAGGCAGACATTAGGGAGTTTCATTCAAACTTTATATAACACGTTTCATTTCGATATTAATGTGTATGTAGAGCAACAGTATTAAACGTAAAGTAAGAAAAATAAAGAAGCTGTTGTTCGAGGACTTCGGCGAAGTTTATTATATACCCAAGGCGAGGGAGAAATAAAAAAATAAGTGTATAACATTTAATTTGATGACTTTCCGGAAATGTAGAAATAACGTTATACGTTTAGCTCGTGCAATAAATCATTTATATTTCAGAGCATATTAATTCACGTCACAGACGCGAAGATATTCTCCACTTATCATTTATGATACAACTCACAGATTTTAACACAGTTGTATAGAGAGATGTTAAGGTTTAAAATAACTAATGTAATTCAGATGTGATCCATTTCAAAACTTAGAGAAGTTGACGGAATGAGCGCTACAAATAAAGATATTAAAAAAAACAAAAAATCGCCTTTAAAACTATATCTACATATTATAGTATGTACAAACTTAAAAAAATAATAGTAATATTTTAAATACTTCAAAGCAAGTTAGTATTTGTAGTCGGTGCCAGCCAAGAAGGACATTTTATTCCTGCCTTTGCAACAAGCATAAACTTTTGAACGGTATGGAGCGGCGGCGGCTGGCTGGCTATATGTAGGTATAATTTGAAGTCGGTTTTTGTTTTTTTATGATCACCTCTAATATAAACTACCAAACAAAAAAAGAATCATCAAAATAATTGACGGAGTTATCGCGTAACAAACATAAAAAACATGCAGTCGAATTGATAACCTCCTCGTATTTGGAGTCGCTTAAAAACTGCCCGATTAACACAAGAGTGTTACCGGTATTAGCGTCGATATATACCTACTGTTACATTATTTTACTAATGTATTCATTGGTAATTGTAATTGTAATATCTTACTTCATTCAGAATAGAAGACGATCCAAATAGAAATGTAATGGATTTGGAATAAGTGGAAACTAAAGTTAAGAACGAAGTTATAACAGTTTAATAAAAACTTTATGTGTTAAACTTTTTAGATTTGGTCGTCTAGACAGGTATATAGCGCTGCGTCCGTAAAATTACTCAGCACATTTACATTCAAATGAGAAGTTTAGCAGAAAATAACAAATATCTTATTAAATATTGAATTGAGTTCAATTCAATCTAATAAGGATGTTGCTTTTCTTGAACTGTACTGGTATAATGTTACTAGTTCTACCCGGCATGTATTACAATGCTACGTAAAGTAAAAAATAGTATTGGGTCAGAAACCTTCGCGAGTGTGTGAATAAACCCAAACAAGGTTTCAACATAATCGGATGTATAGTTAGGAGTGTTCAGAGGACAAACATACTTACATTAATTTTTATTTATATAGATAAAATAGCATATTTTCTTAGATTATTTTCCAAGTAAAATACACAACTTCAGTGAGATATAGGCAGCGAAACTAGCGACTATTCAAAAATCACATTTTTATGATGTTTTACAATTTGCAATTTAAAAATAATAATACAAATAGTATTGCGGAGAGAGATTCAAGAGTGTAATGTTGTCGATAAATAACCAGAGTTCACTAGCTCAGTTAATACTGCAAAATAAACTTTAAAACACTGCAATGTATTTCCATTGTTTTTGTTTTAATTGTTAATTTATTCATAAATCAAAATCATGCGATCAAATAGGTTGGTTGTCATGTGAAAATCTGTTCAATGCATTTTTTATTGAAGACTCACGCTGCAACTCGACAATAAAATTTTAAAATGTCTACAACAATAAAACCTCACGGTCATAAAGTCGTGTCTGTGAGATAGTGAGTAAAAATTTTCATAGACTTAAGGCGAAGTTCGACTTTGAAGAACTTTAGCTCTCACGTTCGCGCAATATTTTTTCATTTTAAAAACTTTCCGTTTCTTCCTTTTTTAATAACATCGCTTTGAATATTTTAATATTCACTTACTGTTTGTGTGTACAGCAATCTCAATATTTATCGTAGTTCAAGATGGGATTTTTTTCCATGAAAACTAATATTATAAAAGCAAAAACGTATTATGCTATTTTTTTCCTAGGAAATCGTTACTATTATTCTAGATAATGTAATTGAATAATATATACGTAACTAGTAATCCGCCCCAGCTTTGCACGGGTGCAATGTGTATTGTATCAGATCATGATAATAAAATCGGTCGAGTAGTTTTATATGGATAATTTTCCCCGTTTTTGCAACATTTTCACTGATGCTTCTCTCCTATTGATCGCAGCGTGATGTTATAAAGCCTAAAGCCTTCCTCGATAATTGGACTATCCAACACAAAAATATTTTTTCAATTCGAACCAATTCAAGTAGTTCCTGAAATTAGCGCGTTCAAACAAACAAACTCTTCAGCTTTATAATATTATTATTATTATAAGTATAGATTCGTAATTTTTGTCTTAATTGTTTTAACACAAAGGCGTTGACAGTTAAAAATAGCCTGGTTAATTAACATACAAAACAATTAAATAGAAAAGTTGTCTTTAGCGGTCAGAATTGTCACAAGTAGAAAGAAATGAAAAAGGAACGCAGTAAAAAAGTAAAAAATCTGGAAGTTGTAATATTATATCTCCACGACCAATTAAGCAGCACCAAAAGTGTTTACTTGGCTATTTTTTTTTATTTCGTTTTTTAAATTGTTCCAGATAATATTTAAATCAAAATAATACTTATGTCTCGCCTTTATATACCCAGCTTGATCTGGGTTCAATCATATAAGATGGTAAAGTTTACTTAAGAGTTAGTCTCTAAAGTACCCCAAAAGTTTGAGAACTTGTAAATTCTAAGTAGAAACAATCAATCGTGTATATCAAAACTTTTGACAGGGAAAATACCTCATTAGATACTTGTATTTTGAGCAAATGTGTACCTGTATATGTTTTGCACATATATAAATCTATTAAAATTAAAACTAATGTACTATCTGGCACAACTAAATAATGAATAATAATTAGTGTTTACACAGAACTGAGTTTTCCAAAATATTTTTTTTTTATTTAGACTGTGACTTACTGGAGTATTCATACTGCATATTATACATAATTAATCATCCAAACCGTCAGATTTATAGATAGGTAAATTCAATCAAGAGAATGATTGCATTCGGTAATCTACGCGCAGTTCACCGAATATAGTGCTCATAACAAAAGTCATATCAACACAGCGAGTTGCATACCGGAAGAAACTTCGGGAACAGTGATCGTTATTTTCCATTCTCCCTGAACTTTTTCAATAAAAACAGGCAGGTGAAAATTAACTTTTTAAAAATCCTATAAAACAGCGTCCCCTTAAAACTCGTTTAAACGAAAGTTAATTTAAGTAGAGGCGAAACATGTCAAGTATGGTAGAATTGCGAATTTTATAAGCGCGGTGCGAATTGTACCAAAAGTTTTAATGCTAACTAAAAGAATTTAGGATTCTACGGGGACATTTTAGAAGTGCAGTTGTATTTTGCTAGGTTCTTTTGTAAAGTTTTGCAAATTCGTGGAAAGCGCTGTATATGGACAAATAATTAATTTTTATGTTATATACGTATTATTCATCTTATTAAGACCTATTTATTATTTAGATGTAATTTTAAAGACTGATGCGGCAATGCATAATATGCACTTCACGGTTTTTACCATCCATGAACGATGGTTCACTACCCGGTCGGATTTTTGATATACGTACCTCCCACATAACGCCCTAATTTTTTCCATAGTAGCTTGTCTAAAATGTCGTTATGAAGTTCTCTTTACCATGATGAAACTATGAACTAGATATAAATAATCCATAATAAGGTTACATTTTTAGAATTTAAAATTATAAATTTAAAATATTCAAATAATCCTTTTGACATAATACATTTACACATGTATTTTTATTTATAATACTTAACAATTTTTGAAATAGTTAACAGAAAGTATAGTTTTAAAGTTCTTAGAAACTATGACTACGGGTATGATGATTTCCAAGTTTAGAAAGAATCTTTCTAATCTAGATAATATATTTTTTTCTTATATATCTACTCTGTAAAATTACTATTTATTTAACATACAATTAAATCAATTATTAATATTATACGAGTATAATACGAGTATATTGTGTGACATCTTTAAATATTAGTAAGGGGAAACCGACACACAACAATTTCTGTGATTAAAAACTTAAAAAATAATATAAAGTAGAACTTCTGATATTCTCAACGATAAACTAGATTGCAAAGGCTACTAACTACGAGTATGTATTACATGTGTTACTAAAATGTCTTACTGACTTAGATAATTAGAAAGGTTTCCGGAAAATCCTTTTAAAAATGAATTCCACTTACCAGTCCTCTCTGGACTTACATGACGCAGATATAGTGACCATGTTGTCTTTATTGTAAATATATTTGTACACGGTAAATTGTATATGAAACAATATTAAAATAGTTGAGGATTTCTTTTCTTCTACGTTATATCTGGGGGAAGCGCGCGCTTGCAATTTCTGAAAATCTGTTACGTAGTTAAGAAGAACAAAGCGTAAAAATGGATATAATAATAGCGATCGATTACAGAGGAAGAGATAGACCCTCAATATTACATTTTATTATGATATTCAGGTATGTTTCTGGAGGCGTGAACTGATGATGTCATCATAGTCATCTATTTTGTAAAAGAGCAGCGCGGTAAAAGTTATTTTATTTAATTGTGTGATGCTTGCGCTAATAATAATAGACAATATTACATTACAATGTTACTAATCAATGGATCTTCTTTGAATCTGATTTTTAATAATACAATTAATATATAATAATTACCATTTTATGGTTACCCTACACTCGAGGTTTTAATAAAGCGTACTTTTGATACGTGGAGGTGCAGCTAATTTTATATCTGGTGTACTAAATGTAATTGTTCTTTCAGTTCTTACCGTCTTCTGATCTAGACTTGTTCCCCGAGGGAGCGATATTAGTTGGACTGGTTCGTTTAATTTTATAAGAAACGGTTTTTGTGGTTATTTTAGCTAAAATATGTTTTTACAGTTCATTTAAAAGTAATATATAGATATTTTTGATTTTAAATTTTCATTAATAAACCTCCCTGATATAAGATGAAAGACTAGCAGCACGCCACGGCTTCGCACGGATGGAATGTAGATGTACTATACACAAAAAAATATGATAATGTAGCTTTGTATTGGTATTTCTATTTTAAAATCGGTCCAATAGCTTTTGAGTTTATTCGTTATAAACATACAAATCTTTCCTCTTTATAATATTAGTGTTGATGTACTACATACTCGTATATCCGTACATCTTTACACGTAAAATTTGTAATCACTATATTCTTATGTTTTATAGATTACTGTACCAATGTAAATACGCTCGCAATGAATGAACAATTTATTTCAAGACCCACACAAGATTAAAGAAAAATTAATATTCATTTTATAGCGATTCCGCTAAACGCAATGAATTGATTATATATTATTTACACACATTTCGAATGACTTACAGTAAGCGTGACTGTGTGAATTATGTTCAACTAGACAAATAAATAAAAAAATTTTTTAGGATTTCTGTGCTTCCAATTTTTTTTGAAATATATTACAGTAGAACTTTGATAACTTAAAGTCCAAGGGAAACGTTAAAAACTTTTTAGTAATCGAATTTTTAATTTACTGGGGGTTTAAGTCTCATATTTGACTTAGAACCAAACTTTATTAACACTTTTACTGCTAACCAAAATACTATTTTACAGCCATGCGACTTAAAACACGTAAACAACGTAAAAACTTATAGAGGTTATTACGTTATCGAGGATCTATTGTACTTTCATTATGGCCTCTTTACACACCAGGCCAACTGCGCCAAAGTGCTCTCGTTCTCAATACAAAGTGTTAATTTCCGTGAATTACAATTCAGCATACATTTCAATTTAAACGTAGGCCAAATACAGGGCGTTTATTGAAATGAATGCCGCGCGGTGTAATTACTGTAGCAGTTATCTACGACCTAGCGTTACGTGTATATCGATTATTTACATAACTTATTGTTCTCAAGTAATTAATGTTCAATTAAATTTTAATGATCGTAAATTGTCTTCTTTCGGTGATATAGGTATGAGTAGGTGCGAACAGTTTTATATATGCTGTAGCAAATACTATGCCTTATATATAGAAATACACGGATCACGACTTTTTATATATTTTAATTTTGTGTCAAATAAATTTGCTAAATCAAGTTTAAAGGAGAGTAAGTGACGTGATGTACATGACATTTTTTTTCTTTTTATTATAACAGAGCGGACAACCCAGCAGGTGGGTTACCTGATGGTAAGTAATCACCACAGCCCATGGACATCCACTATATAAAAAGTCTCAGATGCGTTGTCGGCCTTTTAAAAATTTATAGGCTCGCTTTTTAAAGCCAGCGAGGTCGTTGACAGATGTAAACATTGTAGGCGGTAGTTCGTTCCACAGTTTGGTAGTGCGTGGAATGAAGTTGCGCGTGAACCTTACCGTGCTCGACTTCCATTCATCCATCCATATAAAAACATAACAATTAGATAGTCCAGCAGTATATTTGATGAGCCCAGTAAAGCATTGCTACCACATTAGCAAAGTCGAAAACAAAAACAACAAAATATGGTCAAATCAAACCACGGGCTAGCTTGTTAATGGTACAGTAATTGCGACATACATATATGTATAATACTGGCGACGCGCCCGGGCTTCGCACGGGTCAAGATTTTTTGACAAAAAAAGCAGGGGTTGTATGTATTTTTATTGCCACATTATAAAAAAATAAAAACAAAAAATTTCGTCCAAAAATTAAAAAAAAAAATTTAGGGGTGGACTACCCCTAACATTTAGGGGGATGAAAAATAGATGTTGGCCGATTCTCATAGATACCGGATAAGCACAAAAAATTTCATCAAAGTCGGTCAAGCCGTTTCGGAGGAGTATGGCAACGAAAACTGTAACACGAGAATTTTATATATTAGATATATACATTTCCTCTGCGCTTAGTGTATTTCTTGTCATACACCGTGAGTATTGTCCTTTGAAAACAGACCCTTTAGACAAAGTGTCATCGTAAAAGTTAACGATGGCGAATTGCTCGGTAGACTTAGCAAATGAAAAAACGTTGCAGCAATTTCTACCCGAATACGTATATATGCTTTTATTTTAGATATGTATTGCTTAGTATTACTGTGTATATAAGGGTAAGCTAATCAAAAAAGAAGAGAAGGTTTTATGTTTTTAAATTCAAAAATCATTTATTCATTTAGGTAACACAATGTACAATTATGAACGTCAATAAAAATACATATTAAATGCTTCTAATTTTACATTTACGGCCAGTTCTCAAATCAAGGGCGTAGAACACTGCCACTCTTTTTAATCGCCGAGTTTTTGTTTTACAAAATGTTTGTGCGCTGCAACCATTACACCATGTTCCACATGACATCTTTAAGTAAGTAACTATAATAATAAAAAAAACTAAAAATACGATACAAACACCATTTAATAATTTTAGAATGAAGAAATCGGTTTCAGTTTTAGTCTCAGGACTAGCTAATGTTTTGTGAGCTATAACCTACCTTCAGCCTTCCACACGTTAAATATGACATAAAAATGTGTCTGGGAAGCCCTTCTCTTTTGTAACGAATTTTAATATGGGTCTAAAAGGAGCCGAGCGCTAAATCAAAAAGTGAATTGCACAAAATTAAAACTTGAAAGTCGACTTAAGATCCAAGTAATCAGCACTCGCGCAGGAGAATTGAGGCTAAGTACCTAATTTAACCGAACTTTGGCACTTATCCGGAAGAGTTCTTACAATTCGTGATGACCTTCAGAAATATTGTTATTCCTATTCTTTTGATCTTGTACTTCAATTATAAGGGTGACGGAATACAGTGAGGCATATAATACATATACGTATATTAATCTGGCACAATATTTATTTATTTCTCATTTAGCTTACTTCGTACTATAGTAAAGAAAAATACGTCTAGATCAAAGTTTAAACGGCAAAAAAAATCAAGTAGATATTTTTTACTGATTCTAAATATGTATATGTATCTGGACAATTCAATTTCGGAAAAAATGTTATATACATTTTTCTACCATCTCTACTCTCTCTTTCGACTCTTCTCTATCTTTCGACGGCACGGCATGACTCTACATTTTTTTTTGGATATTTGTTTTAATTTTTTTAGAGGAAATTGTATGTTATTAAAATAACGTTTCTAGAATCTATGAGTAATTTAAATCACATCTGCGGTTATTTCCTATATTTTCAAATAAAACAACACAGATAAACTTAACTAAATTCGATTATTGCGGCGTTAACATTGGTGATAGGTTAGTAAAAGTTTATGTGAAATTATCATATTATATCCATTGTTAAAGTCTTCTTTTGAAATCAACAACTTTGCACAGCTATGGTTAAATTATATGAAATGAAATAAATACATTTATTAGGGACGGCACAAAATGACGAAAAGTACAATAATAATAACAACTTGGAAAAATACACAAAATTAAATTAAAAACTTACCGAACTATGGAATGAATTACCGCCTTTCCATCCGATTATAACCTCGTTGGTTTAAAAAAGCGAGCCTATAAATTTTTGAAAGGCTGACAACGCATCTGAGTCTTTAAGTCGCGGATGTCCATGGCCATAAAGAAAGATGTGCTGCCACGAAAAGGGGAGGTACTTAGCATCTTATGTCATAGCACAGGCTGTCACACTGATTTTCAGTAGTCGCTCAATGTGGTAGAAGAAGATGTGGGCTAATATTCCCCCAATGTTAAGTTTAATGTCGCAGCGATTTCTAATGGTCATCTTCCTTTTTCTTGAAACGATCTCAGCAGGATATTAAGTATCAAGATAGTACATACAATACCCCATTTCCTGTCCGTATGTTTTCAGCGTTTCATTGTAAAGGGCACTTATTTGTGGGTCCATTGGTTCTCAAATAATCTCGGATGGCGAATTATAGCAGACGTCATAAATCGAAATCTGATTTGAGAAACATACGAGGTATATTCGAAGGTTCCAAGGGTATTAATTAAATTTGACTAGTGTATTTTGATGAAGGATTTGGAACTTAATTGCTAAAGTCATTATTAACGGAACTATCGCTATTGAACGTCGAAAGCAATTAAGGTTTGTTTTATTTAATACTAGCAATGCGCCCCGGCTTCACACTGGTTCAATATAGATGTACTATACCTACACAAAAAATAGCCTAAGTTACTCGCTGATAATGTATAGTGAAAGCATTTTTAAAATCGATCTAGTAGTTTTTGAGTTTATTCATAACATACAAAAATACAAATCTTTCCTCTTTATAATCTTCTAATATATAAAATTCTCGTGTCACAGTTTTCGTTGCCATACTCCTCCGAAACGGCTTGACCGATTTTTACCAAATTTTATATGCGTATTCAGTAGGTCTGAGAATCGGCTACTATCTATTTTTCACCATGGGTTGTTCACCATTAATTTTTTTTTTAAATTTTGGACGATTTTTTTTGTTTTTATTTCTTTATAATGTGGCATTAAAAAATACATACAACCCCTGCTTTTTTTGTCAAAAAATCTAGACCCGTGCGAAGCCGCTAGTATTATTATAATAATTATTTAGTTTAAATAATTTAGTTTATATTACTGAGAAAATAAATTAAACTGACGATATACCTGTATCATTTATTGTTAAAAACCCCGTGGATTTTGATGGTAATCTTAATGTAACTTTTGAATTTAGATTTATAATGGTAAATAAATAAAACAAAGAAAAATAGCAGTCAATTACTTATAATAAAGATGCAGCTATACCTATAAATTAATATAAAACAATATTATCGCGTTATAACAAAAATAAAAAACATTTAATGAAATAATAACGTAATATAACGGATAATAATAAACGGATAATCTATCTTCTATACATATAATAAAAGAGTAGGATCGAAATTACGCTTCACTCAATATTTTTACCAGAAATGATAAAAGAAGGGTAGTAGAATGCATAAATGCAATTTTTAAGATTCTTGTCTGTCTTTCTGTCTGTCCAGCCCACACGAACGAAGTCGCGGGCATCAGCTAGTATTATAATATATGTATGTAATATGTTAGGATCTATATTCTATACAATATCTGCTTCGATAAGGTGGGTTATTGATGCGTGAAGTCCATTGTTGTATTGGTAGGTATTGTGTCGAAAACAGAAAATTAAATATTTTTATTTCTATCTGTCATAATTATGATAACAGAGTGATTTCACGAGATCTGTCTGACTCTCGACCCCTCAATTAGCGCAGTTAATGAAAAAAACCTTCAGCGTAACGTCCTTTGTGACACCCTCTTTGTACCTTTGTACGAACTCATAGGAAGATTAGGGCTGCCAACCGTAGTGTAATAGTATTGTTTCGGATTAACATAATTTTGCAAAAACATATATTTAGGGAATACATATATTTCACGCCTTTCCCATTAGGGTAGGTAGGGATTGCGTATTTTCATATACTACGATACGTCTTGCTCTTTTAGGTAATAATTCTAAGTAAACTCAAAACTTTATTTGAAAAAATAGTATAGTATTAATTAGCCGTATAAAATTTCTTAAAATAGTCATAATATAGCTTATTTTTCAAAATGTTTTACAATAACATAGACAAAATAGTTAAATATAACAAGGCTGTTTTTTTCAGCTTTTCTTCTATGTTTTTTACTTCACTTTCCCTTATCCATCTTCAAAACTATCACAGCTAATGTATTTTTAATAAAAACAATTTTTATCAGACTTAGCTCTAGATGTCAAATCAGTCGAGGAAGTCGCTGAATTTGTGTTGCTTCCGATTTCCGAGGTGCAATGTATACTGAGCGACCTCCTTTTTTGACAGAAGTGTTGTTTTTTTTACTAAGTTAAAGAACTTCAATTAATACTAAAGTGGCATAGTAGCAACCCTAGTTATGATACGAGTACTAGCTAATTAAAAAGCATAATCATTTTGTTCCTTTTTGTCTTTGTGTTGTTTTTTAATCAGCTCGTGTGATTGTAATTACGTATTTCTTTATGTAAGGAATTTTTTAAATCAGTGCACGTTTTAATTCGCATTCGAAATGTTCAATTCGGTCTATTTAACATATTATTATATAGTTATATATGTATACTTTTTTTAATATAAACTGGGAATAGAAATGGGGAGATTATACATAGACTAGGTCTTTAGTTAGGGTCAATAATTAAATATTATTTTATTATTTATTACATTTTAACAATACTAATCTTCTATTACTACCAAATACTTTTTGAAACCCATACCAAACCAATACTTTATGTATGTATATCAATAACCATGATATTAGTTTTAATTTTAGTGTGTATTACTCTTTAAAACTAATATCATGGTATCTCAATCGGACACGTATTTTGGAAAATAAAAATTAACCGGTTTCAGTCTCTGCTGTATTGCTTATCAGCATCCAATTATGCTTGGGAATTAAATTGCTCTAACATTTGAGGCAGGCCTTAGGAACCTAAAGCCGGTGGTCGGTAATTATACGGCTCCAGCCGGCCTAGCATGACAAGTGCGACAAAAAATTTTCTACCGTTTTCTCGTGTTTCAATCGACTATCGCTTTATTTCTTTCGGGTCTAACATGAAAATTACACTTAAAACTCGACTTTTAATATCAAAAATATATACATTTGTCGATCGAGATATCTTTTCTATCAAAATTGTCGATGTCGAGATATAATATATCGAGATATTTAACATCTTAGTTTGTCTTCTCTCGCGCGAGATATATCTCGTGGCGGTCATGCTAGCCCGGCAGTTCTGAGTACACTTGTCGGTATAAATTAGCGAGTGTACGCATAACCTTTGCTATACATATTTAGTATTATTTTATATTACACTAGCAACATGCCCCGGCTTTATACGGGTGTAAATGTACTATACACAAATTAGCCTATGTTACTCGCTGATAATGTAGAGTTCTATTGATAAAATCGGTTCAGTAGATCCAGAGTCTACCCCCTACAACCTCACAAACTCACAAACTTTACCTATTTATAATATTAGTATAGATACGAGTAAAAAGTTTGAGGTGTAAAAACAAAAGAGTTTTTTAAAAAGCTTATTTAAATAAAGAATACAAAAAGGATTCATTAAAGCTTCAAAATAATTACTCATACGACGCAGATACACGGTTCGGTTCTAACTCAATAATCTGTCTTCTCCGTCTCTCTTCTCACGTCAAGTACGTCTGAACTACACCGTTTATTCTGTTCCTGGTAAGTACGACGCTATTTTATACGCTCCAATGCTTCTCAATTCACCCTGTTGAGTCTTGTTTATGTGTCGTTGCACACACGGCCATGTACTCGTAAGTTCAATTGTAAATTGCGCCACTCATTTTGTTGCAGCATCGGAGGGTCATAATAATATAAGTTACATACTTAGAATAATGTATTTATATGTAATAAGCGTAGGTTCCCTGCTTTCCGTTGAGCAGTGGGATTTTAATCACACTGAGACGACATTTATGGATGTATAATTTTCAATAAACTCTCTTATCTAACTTCTCCTTACGTCTGGTCACCTCCGAATCGAAACGGCTGGAAGGATTATCGAAATCGTAACGAACCACCGTTCATAGATGGAAAAACCGTAAAGTCAATTGGTATCAAACATTATAGAGATATCAAACCTACATGGAAATATCGTACGCATCGCTCGTATCACTTTTAAATCTATGTTCTTTACTTTTATTTTTTTTCGAATCTGAAATTTTAAACTTTAAATTTCAGATTCGAAAAAAAAATATTTGCTGGACAGTTTTAAATTAAAAACGCACCTGCAATGTTTTACTGAAATCTTTTGTTGGAGACTTTCATAGTCCGTTCTTTTTTTTTAATTTACTTTTGAATTTGTGGAATTGACCTCTGACAATAATTGACTTCTCATTCTAAAGAAGGAAAACTGATAAAGGGATTTGGAAACGGAAATGTACCTTGTACTTTTTGTTGGAAAATTATGAAGATATGTTCGTACGAAACGAATATTTACTCGGATTGGACAAAAGGAATTTACTATTTTACGAAGATATATCAAAATTAAATGACACATATATTAGACTTACGGATGTAGGGAAAAAACAGATCTGTTAATAACTATAATAAATAGTAAGATATAAATAAGGAAATTTAAAAGAAAATCGCTTACTTTTTCCGCCCTAATAATGTACTCGTACATGAGCTTTGTATAAAAATTCAAAAATAAACAAGTGAATGCAGAAGTGATGGCTTGACATCTATTTGGTAAACACATGGCCGCCATTGTTGGCTTCTTTTATGAAGAAAGATAAAATATTTCCCGGAGCGAGTCAAGCATTGTCGACGGAATGTCTTGTCGGGTCTGGCATGTTAGCGTAAGGTGAGGGTATAAGCGAGTTTCATTCGGATAAATTTTGTGACTATCGAATTATATTTCACGACTATTTCTCTTCAGACGAGTCATAATTAAATAAACTGAAATTTTTATTATGAAATAATAGCCTATACAAAAGCTGAACGTATAAGTTGCTATCAAAATGAATCTATTGTTAACTTCGAAGTGTATTTTGTTTTTTATTAGTTTATTTTCTTTACGGTTACTAATTAATACATTTGGTAAGCGTTATTTCCGAACCGATATGAATTTAAGGATCGAGAAAATTTATGAATTCGTTTTTAACAAAATCTCTAAACTATACTGTATGTAATATCGCACAAACCGTTACTAAAAGAAACGTTTTTTTATTAAAACAATTCATTTTAAGATTGCTTTGATTGTTCGTTTCTTGAACAAATTCGTTTAGTAACGGTTTGTCTGTGTTGATAATTTTAAAGCCAAGGATTTCGCTTACGCTTTATCATTGGGCCATTCAAATTCCCAAACCTTTACAAAGGGATCGCGGCCGTCAAGAATTGACGAATATTTATGTTGAAAAATGATTATGAGTTGAACATACCACGGGCTACAATGTCGTAAACAATCATTTAATTTTAAAGTATTTACTTAGTTTGAAGTAGATAAGTACTATTATCTTTTATTGTAATCAATTATAGTCATTATCCGACCGTACCTAAGTGTTATACGTATTGTTTAGCACCGTATATCACGGATTCGAGTCCTGGAGCAACAAGATAAAGAAAATCGTTTCGGTCGAACAGGACACAGAAGACATCATCTGCAAACACAGAAATATGTCTGCTTCATATTTCTGTTTTTGTTTGTACTACTTATGAATTAATTTTTATCGGAAAAGGATTGCAGTGTGATTATATTTTTACCAATTCTTCTTTTCTTACGGCCTTATTCATAAACGTATTATAAGCTTGATATAGTTAAAAATATGTTTTTTCTCGCTCTATGGAATATAAAAATACTACAGAACGAAAGAAACAAAACATATTTTAACTATATCAAGTTTATAATACGTTTATGAATAAGGCCGTTAGTTTATAATAAAGTTTAACTTCTTCTCGTTTTTATATAGTTTTAAAATGTACTGTGCCAGTACAGAACGAAGCACGTTCTGCGACTATAACTCATAGACGTTATTCACCTAAGTTATAAATATCTATATAGTTATATATATACTAATATTATAAAGAGGAAAGGATTGGTTGTTTGTTACGAATTAACTCAAAAACTACTGGACGCATTTTCAAATTCTTTCACAAATAGAATCAGCGAGTTACATTGGCTTTTTGTATATTTCCGGGGCGTGTTGCTTGTATTACAATATTTATTTTCATTAGACAAATGCTTTTAAATATATACGATACTAATGACAAGGTAATTTCTTTCTTAATTTAAATAACAGTTACCGGTAAGCCAATTCGAATCTGTAGATAAAAGGAAATAAACTCCAAAACTGTATGCTTACTCTGTCAGAAGAATAGTCAGAACTCCGAGTGTATTTTTATGCCGATGTTCAGGGACGATAAAAAACGTCAACTTTTAACTTTTGTGAACATCCAACGAGTTCTAGTTTGGAACTTAGACAACTGTAAATATTTCAGATATATTTCCGGCGCTGAACTCCAATTTTTTTAAGTTTAGCGAAGGAATAAATATCTCCATTACATTTTGGAAATTGGTTTAAGTGAAGAAAAGCAAAGTAGCATTCGTTTGTTTTTATTTAAAAAACAGTTTGTATTAATTGTTATCATCACAATAACAAATGAGTATGAATATATCATTTGTGTCTGTTTGTCCGCTTAGATCTTCTTAAGCACTCAATAGATTTAAATGCGGTTGCTTAGAACTCTTTCGGAAAATTTTATTCTAAATACACGTCTAAAGCTTAGTTCATTAGAGTATTATAATTATGTGCAAAGTGCATTTATACTTTAATACCATAAAACGTTGGAAGAATTAATTGATAACAGCATCATTATTATAAAATAAAAATAAGATTGTGTAATTAAAATATATAATGTATTTGAAAATCCTTATTGCTCAAACGAACTGTCTCAGCATAACATGCTCCGAACCTGCAGTGGTAATTTATTTTGCGTGTACTCCATCATAATTACATTTCCATGTTCCACACTTAATCTGGCGGCTTAAAAACTTTTTGATTCCCAAAAAATCTCAATTTTCACCAGCAATACGATGGAATTTCTTGAACCGTCCCAAAATTTGACAGCATTTTACGATTAGATAAGGAATTGAGTTAAATCCGATTGAAAAGTTTCCTGCTGATGTTCCCGTGAAGAGATTAGAGGCAATCTTTTGAAGTTTTAAGTGAGTTCCGAGATCGGGCGCCGATCTCTTGGGAACATATTTAACGGGGTTTTTCTTTCCGAGGATTTTTTCGGATAAAGATTGTTTAACAAATTGCGGTGTAAAGGGTAACGGTGTACAGCTATCTTTATGTATTCATTTTATGATGAATTATATATATTCAAAATAAAAAAAAGGAATTAAGAACAATATATCTCGTTAGGATAATTAGTTAATATTAAATTTTTATTGTAATAATAGTTTGTATTTTAAAATAAATAATTAAAAAATCAACTAAACAATATTTTATTTATAAAAGGAGCAACATTACATATAAATAATCTCCTGTTTTTAGATATACTATTTTCACAGATCAACATACGGGCTCGTAACTTTTATTCCGAATTACTATTGATGAAATTCGCTTTTCTGTTTACAAAACAAAAAACCTAAAAGCGTTTTGCTCGTTTCAAACATACTCTTGCCTCTGACACTATTTACACAGTGCTTGTAAAATTTCCGGGCTACTGAGCCGATCCTCATATTTACTGTTGCTTTATACTCTAGTAAGACATGGAATAACTCTACTGGTTTGTTTCAATTCTCTCTATATACGTATGATCCGCCCCGGCTTCGCACGGGTACAATACAAAAAAAGCCTATGTTACTCGTTGATAATGTAGCTTTGTATTTGTGTAAAAAAAATTTGAATCGGTCCAGTAACTTTTGAGTTAAATCATAAAAAACAAAGAAACAAACAAACAAATTTTTGCTCTTTATAATATTAGTATAGATAGGTATATATTTAGTTTAAGTTATCAATTAAATTGTTTTTCTAGACCTACGGTGTACGGTACGGTGTAGAAAGGTACACCCTCGTTTACTTTTTTTTATATTATTATTAAAGTAAAACACAATTACTTTGATAAAATGCATTGTTCGAACTTCTATGGTTCAGATGTAATGCTATTAATGTTCCGCGAACCTTACACGCAAGCAAATTGTGTTGATAATTTAGTTAATCTAGTACAATATGATACTTTAGTTTAATTACATACATTAATCAAAGGTACGACTTCTCGGTTGGAAGGTAGTCGCGCTACTATTTTTCTAAGTAGGTACACGACTCGACTCGATCAGGTTAGATTTTATTGCTTCAAAAAATCTTTACTCTTTTATGACCTGAGTAGGTACAATTGTTTTGAATCTACTCGAATTTATATGTACAATAATACATACAGATATATATACCCTATAATATACAATTTACACTCATTACATCAAATAGGGAAAGAAAATATAGGTAGCAATATAGGTACTTATACACCTAAGTTGAATGCGTCGCTAGCTTACTGAGAATATCAGTATTGCACGCTCTATACCTATATAACGTATACACTATACATATATAATATATATGTTATTACGTTTACACCGGGTAATCGGGCTTTTCGGCTTTATAGTGGCCCCGCCACTGATGATTATGGAAAAAATATTATGATATTATATCTACAATGATTGTTTACTCGAAAATGTCATCCACGTTCCAGCCGGAACAAATAAATTACAGGATCAAAGACCTCGAACAATAAATACGAGAAAATCCAAAATATAATAGAAGTCATTAGTCCTGTGGGCGCTCTTCTATTAAGATTGTCTTTGACGTGTAAACATCAAACAAGCAAGTTAATTGACCAATTACTTCGAAAAACAAGAGACTATTGTCTTATTTACCACAATAGCTAAAATCAAAATAATTAACAGTAGCTAAATATTATGTCTATTATACTAGCGACCCGCCCCGGCTTCGCACGGGTCTAGATATTTTGACAAAAAAGCAGGGTTTGTATGTATTTTTTAATGCCACATAATAAAAAAATAAAAACAAAAAAAAATCGTCCAAAAATAAAAAAAAAATTTAAGGGTGAACAACCCTTATCACTTAGGAGTATGAAAAATAGATAGTAGCCGATTCTCAGACCTACTGAATACGCATATAAAATTTGGTAAGAATCGGTCGAGCCGTTTCGGAGGAGTATGGCAACGAAAACTGTGACACGAGAATTTTATATATTAGATATTCATGCCTTAAGCAGAAACTTTGTAATAAATACACATATTTGTGTAAAAACTAACCCTCGCCCTAAGAATTCACTTTAAACGGAGGAACATTAATCTTATATGTTCATTATTGACGGTTTTCTTAAACGTTCAGTTCAGGCAGGTCAGTTTTCTGTGACTAACTGAAACTTTTTTTTTCTTTTCCCCGGGATTCGAATACAGGATCCGCTAAATCACGGAGTTAACCAAGTACTTTTTACAAGAAATTTAAAATATAGTCTGACTTGATTCATAATACAAACAGAATATCTGTACAAATTTTGTTGAAACCACACAGTATAAATTACACAATACCTACCGTGAAGTTCGTAAAAATTTTAATTGTTTAGCCAATTAACTTTATTTCCAACCCGGTTCTCTGAAAGGCAATTACATTAGATTCCGGGAAATTCGGGAATCATAAAAGTAAATCTTTTTTGGATTCCCTTTGCGAAATAGGTACGTAGGTACAACCGTTGTTTTGGTGAGGTCGTTGGCGAGTTTGGTAGAACAGTTTTTTATGATGTAGAAATCCGTTTAGGCATTCAGCTGAAGGGAGCCATTTTATGGGACTATCTCAACAACAGAACCCCTAATAAGCCTGCTGCAGGTATCTAGGTGGTCATACTTATTATTGCTACCTGGAACATCCTTTAAACAAATCCTAGAACATCATCAACCCCTTCCACAGTTTAGCGCTACTCAGTGGACGGAACTATCCAGATTGCCGTATCGAAACAACGTTGAATCCCCAAAGTTTTCATTATATTTGTTAAAAAAATAACTTTCCTTACAGCTAAACCGATCTTAATAAAACTTGGTAAACAGAAAACTTAATCCTCAGGAAAGGACGAAACCTATTTCTGGCCTCAACCATCCCAATTATTCCTGGTGAGCTAAGACCTGGATAAAACGGGTTCTAAAATGGGATTGAAGTACGTTATTTCATTATACATTTAATGACTGTTGAAATCCCAAGACTTGAATCTGAAGGAATTGATGAAAAGGGATGAAATATAAGCAATTCGCCTTGCTTAAAATTTCGATATCAATCCTTATCTATGTCTTATAATTCAGAATTAGGATAGCGCCACGATTTCTGCTTTATATAATTGAATTAGCGCTTACTGACCTGCTTAAAATATATTTTTAACGTTAAAAAATTGGCAAAAAAAGGTTAAAAAAATCGTTTCGTTTTCTGGTTTATTATTCCCTAAAGATTAGTTTAATCATATATGAGAAATTAGTAAATTACACTTATTAAAAATAATAAATTATTTTATAGCGAATATTTAAAAGGAGAAGCGTGTAATAAGTATTATTTATCAATAAAAAACTGTTACCTTTTATATTTAAATAAAATACTGTATACCGGATTAAAACGCGATTTATAATTTATATTGCTTAAATTATTTATCCCGACGTTTCGGATGCTTTTCAGCAACCGTGGTCGCGGGAGACTGAAAGATGACAGTTGTCTTATATTTGAAATGTCACAAAATTGCCATATTTAATTCAATTAAATTAAAAAATAATCTATTAATTTAGGTAACACAATGTACATCTATGAACGTCAATAAAAAATAATACATATTAAATGCTTCTAATTTTACATTTACTACCAGTTCACAAATCAAGGGCGTAGAGCGGACGAGAAGAACTGGCAAGAATCTCGCCGCCACTCTTTTTAATCCCGCGACCACGGTTGCTGAAAAGCATCCGAAACGTCGGGATAAATAATTTAAACAATATAAATAATAAATCGCGTTTTAATCCGGTATACAGTATTTTATTTAAATGTGTGATACTCGCGTTAATAAAAGACAACCTTTTATATTGTTTAAATTATTATTTATCCCGACGTTTCGGATGCTTTTCAGCAACAGTGGTTACGGGCAGACAGAAAACGTCCGTCGGGATAAATAGTAATTTAAACAATATAAATAATAAATCGCGTTTAATCCGGTTTACAGTATTTTATTTAAATGTGTGATACTCGCGTTAATAAAAGACAATATTATTGTTCAAGATATTAGTACGATAGTACATATAAAAGTTGCGTTTATATTCCGTATATTCAACCCCGACGCTCTCAAACTAAAACTGAGTTACGACGTAGCAAGAAAGCAATCATAAAGAATAATCACCGAAAACTACAATAACATTGTGTTAGGCGTCTAATAGAACCATTACCTAACACTAAGATTGCCTGAGCCTTGTGGGAAATCACGATCACTGCGCGGTCCCAAATCGGTCGCGCTCATTTCAAGCGCTGCCAAAGCGGGATCCACCGCTACATTCAGCCGTGTTTCGAGTGATTCTGTAATTTAACTTAGTATGTACAGTCACGTACATTGTATGTCTACAATGGTTGATTATTTATACTGAAGAGTTAATATAAGCCTTCAACAATGCTACATAAATGTAGGCAACTATTGATCTGTTACCAAGTGGACGGCCGGATTTTGAATAATAAAAATACAAAAGAAGTATTCACTATAAGACGATGAAAAATTCATCAAAATTAAAAAAAAAATCACGCCCGCAATTCTATAATAAAAAAATCAAAACCTTCATGTTACTTTGAATTATGCCAAAGAACTAACCCGTGTTATTGAAATATTGTAAAAGCATTATTCCCTTATCTGTACCTTGGTAACGTGACTCCATAGAAAATCGTTTGTACAATGACAGTGTCCAATGTGATGAGGGTCAGATCCCTGAAAGGAATTTCAGTTAATATGCACGTTAGTCCTAATAGAGACTC
The DNA here is from genome assembly GCA_905404175.1 of Anthocharis cardamines. Taxonomy (NCBI): domain Eukaryota; kingdom Metazoa; phylum Arthropoda; class Insecta; order Lepidoptera; family Pieridae; genus Anthocharis; species Anthocharis cardamines. The sequence continues at coordinate 8,972,347 of FR989964.1, forward strand.
GATCTAACTTACGCTCCATCAACTTTGCTGTTTATACATGCATATGTTATCTATAGTTTAATGTAGAATTATTATCTATATATATACTATATTATGACTATTTTATATGGATAATAATATAAAGAGGTAAAAAATATAAATAAGAAGAAGTAATCTCTGGATCTAAGGACCGATTTTAAAAATTCTTTCACCAAAGAAAGATACATTTTCAGCGAGTAACATAGGCTACTTTATATATTAGTTTAGATATACATAAAGTATTTGGTGATATACGCTTCGCGTTTCATCCGCGGAGCGTGCCGGCGATCGCCTGAGTGCGCAATTTCTGCGCCCACCTCAACGACCGCCCTATTTTGATAGGGCGCGACCCCGCTTCCCCCTGCATGCCATCTTCTGGCGATATCAGGGTTCCGTCTTTCCGCCGCCTCCGGCGGCGGGCGGAAAGACGAAGACAACACGTTTCGTTTCAAAAACCTTTATTATACCGGTATTCAAATTCAAAATCATTTATTCATTTAGGTAACATAATGTACACTTATGAACGTCAATAAAAAATATATATTAAATGCTTCTAATTTTACATTTACCGCCAGTTCTCAAATCAAGGGCGTAGAACGGAAGAGAAGAACTGGCAAGAACTCCCATAGTAATATAACTCCCATAGTAATATAACTCCCATAGTAGATTAACCGGTATTCAGTCCATGCAATACAGTGTCAACCCACACGGTTGCCATTTTGAGGAAATTGAGTTCGAAGTTTTAATTAGGTTTTGTTAAGTTTCTTTTAAAAAATAACAGAAATAATATTTTTTTTGTAATTATTATTATTACACTAAATATTACATCGTTTTTCTTGGTAGCAATCAAAGTAATAGATTTTAGTGCATTATTATTAAATATTTTAAACAGTTTAGGGTTTCGTGCCTACTAGTTTTATCAATATTTTTATTATTATTATTTTATTAAAAAAAACATTTAATATATGTACTCTAGCTCATAAGGAGCTGGAAATATTTTTTTTTATCATTTTTTGGTTTGACACTGTATTGCTTAACAGCGTCCATTTATCTACCTAGTGCTTGTTCTAGTAGTCCTTATAATTGACTTAATATACTTTTGCCCATTTATTTTGTAGCATTATATATTGGATCTTCAAGTTTAAATAATATGAGAAAGCAATGATGAGCTTTTACTTTGAACTTTTTGATTTCGATGTCGTTCCGATCTGTACATCTTATGTAAACAAAAAATTATGAACAAAAATGGACAGTATATGTAGTTTAAGATAATATAAAAAAATTAAGACTTCTGATAGAAGATTACATCGTTGCTTAGCATACTTATTATGAAAGACGTGGATGCCTTTAAGCGACATTTTGTTTTATAGTAAAATATAATAATTTGTAAAATATAATGTAAATAAATACATATTATGCTATTAGGTACTTATTTAAAATTTGTCTAACGAATTTCACAGATATGAAATCTTATCACGAAATCCGATAAAGCTCCTAATATTTCTATAATGGTAAACCTATGGTATAGTAAGTACGTACTAAAGCTTCATTGATATGGCAATACCCGAGTTCATCGTAAACCAGATTGGAACAGCTTCAAGACTAAATCGAACTGTAATTCCACTTGGCCATAGTACAATAATATCAAGTATCCAAATTTCGGAGCAAAACGAAAGAACAACCAACTTCGTATTTTAACTTATGAGAAAAATATTTTCAAATATTACGATCATCGTAATGTGAAACTAGAGACATAATTACACTTTCTTATTACGAAAGATTTTCGTATTATGAAATTGTACAGTCCGTTAGCCGAAACGTTGCTTTTAGTAAAAGGCTTGCTGAAACCAAAACGAAGAGATACGACAATATTCATCTCAAATCGATATTACTTACACCCGTATTTCCCGAAGTGAATTGACATAGGAGAGACATGTACACAGAAACCCATATGAACGCAAAGCTAGGTTTACTGTCCAACGCGCAAAGCCAGTCTATATTCTGAATTAGGTCTCACATCGCCACGCACACCTCACGTTGTTCTACTATGGATCCGACCTCATAAAATTAGAATTGCACTTATAAATAAGTGATTGAGTCGAATTCGTCACGTAACTGATATATATGCGGGTGCAGGAGAGAAATTGTTTGCTTTGAAGATACATTGCAATTGAATAATAAGTGGAACCGGAATTAGTGTTTTTTATTATTTACTCGTATTTGAAACTATGTAGTTGACCCGGCGAACTCCGCCTTCAATTTATTTATATTTATAATGTCTTCCTCCTTTTCCTTCATTCCTCCGTCCTTTAACATTCTAAAGCTAGCTTCCCACGGTCGGTGATATTGCGGACGGACGCGGACCAGCTCGCACGACACACCGTGGGAAGGGTCTCGTCTGTGGTAGCACAGGTTGTCTGTGGCGGTGCGCCGGTATCCATCGCGAGGCGGTAACTTCAAAGGTGCGGTGAAAAAATCTGAGTGCAATTTCAAACCGTTCTTAAATGGGAATATATTTTCGTTTTTGGTATCATTCCTTGATATAACTGGGCCAATTTTATTCAAAAGGTATTCGAAATCACTTGAAATCTCTTTCACTTTGCATTTTGAAATGAATCTATCAAAAGATCGCATACACAGACCGACACGCGCCGTTGGAAGAGCCCTGTCTGTGTGCGTTGCCGTCCGTGGTCGTCGGCTGTGCGTGATCATCCGTAGAATCACGGACCGTGGGAAGCCAGCTTAATATATCACCGACGTCCGATTTGTAGTGGACATCAACAAAAACCTATTTAAGCGTGGGTGACGTGTACTGTCAATTGTGCAAGATGGCGGAGTACTGAACCGAATTCATTTCAAAGTTAATTTACTGCATCTATTTTTTTCTTGAAATGTTCCGATATTTTAATAGTTATTTTGTTATTCGGGATATAGACGAATCAAAGGAATAATATATCATTAAAATCGGTGCAACCGTTCTTGAGTTATAAATGGTGTAACTCTTTCTTTTTACATTTTATTTTATATAGATAGAGAAATGTTTATTTATAAATTTTGCTTTTGACACAGGTGACTATAGTCATATTAGTGTTATTGTAAGTTATGTGTTTGAGAGGTGTGGAATGATATGGCGAGTGAAAGAAGAGAATGGAAAAAGAGAGACATACTGCGCCGACCATAAATAAAAAAAAGGGAACAGGACAGGAAGAAGAAAAGTTATTGTAAGTTAGGCATAGGATAGGATAGGATTGAGTTTGATTTCTCCGTAATGTGTCTTAATTTTAGGTCACAGTAGTGCCATTGTGGCAAGTCGCCGAGGTCGCGGTAGTCTACAACCGTTATCCCGCGGCCTCAACACGGCGAAAAGAGGGGCCAGAGGGGGGTTTAGTGGGTCGGGTTACCAGACTGTCTGGCTAGCAGACAGTCGCGAGTGACCCAACCCCACACTCTCCCGGCAATTCCAAAAGAGCCCCGCCGGTGAGGTGGGGGCGAGAAAGAGCCTCTGTATGCTCTTAAAAGAGTGTCTCGCCCTCAGGTTTGATGAAACTTCCCCCCTCTAAAAAAAAAAAAAAAAAAAAAAAAAATGATTGAGTTTGATTTGTATAACAGTTTCATAGTAGCCTGTAGATAATAATGTAGGTAAGGTGAGAATAAAAACGAGTCACTTTCCATGCCCACTCCGTCACGCTTATATTTTCGCACGTAAATTCAAATAGCCTTATTCAAAAACATGATATAAGCTTGGAATAGTTAAACTCTGTTTTGTTTCTTTCCTTCTGAAGTTATACAGTATTCGATAGAGCGAGCCAAAAAAGTATAGTTTTCACCTCGTTTATAAATGAAATCTAAACTATTTATTTAACTGAATTTAACTAGTGATTTTGAGGAAGCGGTATTATAAAAATATGGATTTATGTGTATATGTAATCGCCAAACCTCCAAAATATATATAAAAATATATTAATGACGACCGTTGTATGAAAAATAGTAGCGTATATGATGCGTTTCGATTGCAGTCTATGAATTACCGAATATTCGAATTATAAAATAGGTGGACAGCGCATCTTTGACTGTTCTGTCACCTACCATCAATTGCACTTACCTGATGGTGTGTAAAAAACTCACTCGAAGCCACCGTAATCTAATCTAGTAATTAGGTAAAATCACAAATCGATTTCACCATTTTCCGAGAACTAATCACTTTGTTTATATAAAATCTAATAAACAGCTTACGTGACTAAACAGAAAAAAACATCACGTACAAAATATAACACGCTCTGTCATTTTTCCTCTGCCGATAATGTCAAGCTATTCCCCAGACTGTCCGGCAGGGCTGCCACAGAAATATTATCATACCGTGGAAGTAGCTCCCCTAAGCTTTGGAAAGAGGGGCAGCAGCTCTTCAAACTAGAAAACTTCAAGCCTGCTCACAAGCATTTAATTTTTTCAAGATATTCGATACCAGTAACTAATATTTCAAACTTGAAAAAGTATATTTTACGTCAGAAGATTTCAATGAAAAATTGTGTTAACTTTGAATTTATTTAAGATAATTAAGAAACCAATCACAATTTTCAATTTAGCGTAGTGTAAAGTGCTGGTGTCGAAATGATCATTAATAATAAGTCTTTGATTAGTAATAATTAATTTTTTGCAGAAGTTTAGCCGGTGAGATTGTGGTGTACCGAGGCCTTTGTCCTACCTACGTAATTGAATTGAAGGCTTTTCAAAAAGTGTCTACCCTTTATTCTTCATCTGTTAATGATAGTTAGTTTTTAGTGGTAGGTAAGTGTTTTCAAGTGATGACAAGGTAGTCATTATTTACTATACTTTATCGTTAAATCTATATAATTTAAAAATCAATGTAAGTATTTTTGCTCTCTATGCACTTCTACCATCCATCCAATAGTAAAATTTGTCCACCAATTTCCTGACCCAAAAACACTATTTTATTTTATGTTTTTAACATGTATATCATGTACAAAATATAGTATCAGCTAGTATAAAAATACAAAAAGATTAAAAAATGACAACCCTAGTCCGTTGGCCCAGTGGGCCATTATAAATGTTCGGCCCAGTTTTTGTATACAATGCCTTGAAAACAACGTTGATGGACTACGAAATAAATGACTCCACAGCTATCAGTTTGACTATCGCATTCCGCAACATTGCAAAATATATTACATTTTGATAAAGAACTTTTCTTTAAAGGAACTGAATAAAAATATAAAATTTAAATCGTTTTTTATATGTATCTCATTCAAAGAACTTATTTAAAAAAACTCGTTCTTTTCGTTCGGGTGAACCATGAATTGTGACCATGAACGATATAATATTATGCAGAAAGTCTCCCAACAGAGTGTATAGATACCGCCTTACTTACTAAAATAGATCATAAAAAATTACATCTAAAGTTGAATATGTCGTAATTCTTTAACATTCTCCACTTCTTAACATTGGCTATTGGCCAATAATGACGAAATAATTCTTTTTTTATTAATATTACTAATATTTACCGTACTATTAATATTAATTTATCAAATGAATCACGGATTAAAACTTTATGTTAATTGTTTTTTATGTTTGATATCGACAGACGAGCATGAGGTTCACTTGATATGTGATGTGATGGTGATGATACCTCAGCCACAGAACATTAGTCAATGATACGCTGTCAATCTACTTTTTACTTCGAGCTTTCGGAAATCCATATATTACAACAACCCGTCTGCAATATCAGAACGCTTGCTAAATACCAAGTTTAAAGCATTTGCATCGTTCTCTTTTTAATCTACCTTTGGTTCGGAATTATATTATACCTATAACCTACCTCTGGTACCTACTACATACATATTCTTAATTCAAATGCTAAAACCGAACGATAGCTTAATTCTGAATGAGTCAACTTGTCAAGGATGGGACGTACGTGCCATTCATCAATACGTGTCAGCGAAATGAGATATTTCTTTTCCAAGACTTTTTCTTACTCCTTTAATAAAACATATAAATTAACTTCTCTAAACGTATTCTGTGAAAAAAAAAAGGGATCAAGAATCTTATTAAAAGTCGATTGTCTAAATTATTATCTAATAATGTAACAACAATGCTTCATATTGTAAAACTCGCATATCATATCAAGACGAGACAAGATCAATATAATTTTCGTAATAAATAAGAAGAAATAGAAACAGCGGAAGTTACTCAAGTTGTATAGAAATTACTTCCCGCTTCCCTTACATTTTCATTTATTCTATTGTCTGAACTAATAAAACATTTTAATTCAAAAATATCTTTAGTGAAACAAAGTTAAAATTAAAATGCTTTTCGAATCGGAATTATAAACTACGATACGTTCGGAATGTGGTTTCTACCGATATTCAAATCCGATAGTTCCTCTTTTAATCGCCAAAGTTCTAAAACCTAGATGCTCACGTAACTAAGCGGATATTCAGTGTATGACCAAGTGTGATGTCATAGTCTATCTTAGGTCGAGAGGCCTATGTCTCGAGGGCAGCGAAATTAAACAATGTTGTGTGAAACAAAGACCATATGAAGTGGTTAGGCCTCAAAACCCTTTGTTCGGTCGCCCTACTGCTGATGTTTCTTTTGTGTGTGACGCAAGGGAAAGGATTAAGCGAAAATGTGTGGATTTTTATATTTATACGCATCAATGTAAACGTTTTTTTTTATTTATTATTTTTTTTTATTTATTGGATAAATAATTTAAAAAATATAAATAATAAATCGCGTTTTAATCAAAAAAAAGACTTTTATCTATTCTGTGAATTATACCTACTCGACTTAAAATTTTAGATTTTTTTATGACTAACACTTTTATCAGATCACCTCAAACACATAAAAATGCATATCATGTAAAAAATATCCACAGAACACCGTTAAGTGGATCAAATTGAAGTGACGCAGGGAAATGTTAAGACAATTAAAAATATGTCGTGTCGCCGGGTTTTGAACCCGTTAATACATCGAAACGCAAGGTGTTCTACCGATTGCATCAACGAGCCCGTCAATATTAAATTGGAATGAAGTTCTATATTACAACATAATTTAAAAAAAATCCGCTTTCTGTTCAAGAGTATATATTCACTTCTATAACTTGCACCAAATCACGTTAGCACGAAACAGGAAGTTCTTTAAAACAAGCATAATATAAGATTTCTATTGTGTACAATGTTGACATGCCCCGCAGTTATTGCATTCTTCAATTTCTACCAAATTTATTAAGGAGGAAAATGCTATGAAAATCCAGTTGCGGCTTTTTATTATGGGTATAAAATTATGCTTTTATTACATGGGTCTCTTGTAATGTGAATAAAAATGCACTTGATATAGCGAGTTGAATATCAGCCTTTATTATCATGGACTTTCAAGCTTTGTTATATTGTGTTTTGTTAATGTGATTTTCACTCATTTAAATGAAAAAAACTTTTAAAGGATTCAAATGCTATTTACTATATTATTAAATTGTTCTACAAACTTTACAGAAAATATGGTCACGAACAGTGGATAAGTCGGTATAAACAATAAAATCAATACACCGTGTTTAAATCGTGAAACCCTTTAAATAAAATAACTTCTACCTATCTTATATAATAAATCGCGTTCTAATACGCGCTATATTATATAATATTACCCAATATTGCATGATAGAAAATTACGGCAAGTATCAACTCCGTAGGAATAGATGGCGTTAGTATTACAACTTTTTGAAAATTCAAACCAAACAGCTGTCACCTTACATTCTGCCCGTGACCACGTTTGCTGGAAAGCATTCGAAACGTCGGAATAAATAATATAAAAAATAAATTGCATTTTAATCTGGTAAACGTTAATTTATTTAAATGTGTGATAATCGCGTTAAAACTAGACATAGTTAAAAACATTTTCATTAAAAACAAAGCACATATTATTACGATTATTACGAAATCATAGCACTAAGTACTGTACAACTGAACAAACTTATATCATATATGATAGATACCACTAAGTTTTGAATCAACATTTAAATTGCACTACGTAAATTGTGCACCGTAGCACTAAGTTCTCGTAGCGTCAGAGCTACGGCGTATCTTTACATTACTTTGTCGACTTAGCATATGTAGATACTTTGGGCTTTTACTAGAAGACTACAAGACGCTCTCCAATATATTATAGTTTTTTAACTTCTTACTGAATCTATCGCCCGAGTTTAAGTCACAAATCTCTAAATTGACTCCTTCGTGGCTATTGACGTGAAAAATACGTCATACGTGTCTAGTTTGAGAACGAGGCATTAGCGGAGTAAAGACTTAGGTAGAATCGTAAATGGGAGCGCTGTAAAATGCACTTGTCATTTTAAAATCTCTTACGAAATCCTTTGTCCTTTAGATTTTAAAAAGTAAGTACTGAGTACCCGAGTGAGTGAATATTGCCAGCTAAAATACGATAACGATTGAAATAAAGGTTTAATTCTTGATTTTTGTTATGTTATGAATAAACTCAAAAACTACTCGACAGATTTTAAAATTATTTATTTATTTAAATTTATATATCTGTGGTGCTCAGACAGTGAATATTATACTGACGTGAAATCTTCCTGGAAGTTTCAACGAGTGTAATTATCCAGCGACGCGTCCTGAGATACGCCCACAGAGAATCAAAATTGTTTATCGGGTAAATATAATTGACTGACTTCAGAAGGGTAAAATTGGCTTTGAAATCTTATTTGATATTGTTATTTATTTATTTATTTAACAAAAACAATCTAAGAGGTGTATAATAAAAACAGTAGATTGCTAGTAGTGCAACACTAATACAGCCAAGTAACAATGTATGTTATTCATTGGAAATTGTTTTGATTTTAAACATTTTTTTAATAATTGTCCAAAAGACTGACAACGCATTTGAGTCGCGATTTTAATGTGCTTGGTTGTCTGCTTTGTAATCAAAAAAAAAAAAAACTTGAAATTTTAGCCATAAAAAGAAACTTAAAAATTATAGAATACAAGTACATAATATACTAAAAAATAAATATAAATACACATTTTATTCTTAAGATATCTGTTAGCCAAGTACAATCAATAAACAGGTATTGTGTGAATGGGCATAAATTATGTTAGTAAAGGATAAGCCCATTATTACATTAGTTTTTTACAATTGGTTCCAAATTCATATTCAAGTAAGAAAATCAATCATTCTCTTGATCGACAGACGAGCTTGAGACTCTCATGATGACAGGCGATACCTCAGCCATAGTACATCAATCAATAATATGAAATAAAATACTATCGACACTAATTGTTTATATTTTACCTAACCATGTGCGTAAGTGATCTCTTCACATCACAAACTACTCAAACAGAGGATAATAATTTCGTATAATGTTCTGTCGTCAACGTGAATAGCTCTTGAAACAGTACGAGTCGTTGCCTAAAAGGATATTCATTGAGAAAGTTGTAAACAAAGCAAGGGTTCTCAAGGAAGGTATCTTCAAAACGTTTGGAGTGGCTCGTGTCGGCTTTCATTACTATGCGCGTTTAGGTAGCCATCTTACTATTAATTAAGTAGTCATTCCTTTGTTGTGTATGTCGAAAGAGGGGTTGTTTATAATACCTATTTGTAATGTAACTGGACATAGATGTGCCCGGCGAGATGAAAACTCTGAGTTAAATCAATATTTGACGGTCTATCTGGTGCGTTCGGTAGATAACCTGCCGTGCGCGTTGATGCGTCGGTCGTGGGTTCGAATCCCACCGGGATGACATGTTTATAATTTTCTGTAAGTATGTCTTCCGCACGTCTGGTAACTTCGGGAATTGAACAGGTGGGAGTAATATATAAATTCCAACCGGGTAACGAACCACCATTCATAGATGGAAAAACTGTGAAGTGCATTTCACATTTTGGTTTCAGTCTATGGATTTCCGAATGTTTGAAGTAAAAAGTAGGTCGATAGCTTATCATTGACTGATGTTCTGTGGCTGAGTAACCTACTATCAAGTGAACCTCATGCTCGTCTCTGACATAAAAAAAATTTGAATTATAGAGTTGCGAGAAGGTTTTCAGATACGACTTGTCCACGAATGTCAGACAATGAAATGACCTCCGGGTTTAAACTTGGAGGATGTTGTCGAAGCGCGCCAACTGCTCTTCCGATTTTTGTAGCAACATACCTACAATATACTTTAGAATATGTCTACAAGGTACAAAAAGACAACTGAGTCGAATATAGTCTTAAGTTTTATAAATTGTGTGTGTTAGCGAAAAAGCTCTATATACGTATAATCAACGTATGTTTCATTTTTTATTAATAATTTTATTTTAAGTTGAAGTATGTGTGTGTTTGTGTTGCTGAATAAAATAAAATAAAAATACAGATACACTTCCGCTGTACTCGTGATGTCGTAAATACATCCCGGAAAATTGTGGCAGCTACGAATACAGTGGCTATTTAAATACATTCCTCATTTATTTTACATTCGTCTACGGTCAATCTCATTTTATTATGGCACTACCGACCAACCTCAATGCTTATTTTTCTTTTTATTGCAGCTGAAATTAAAGGAGAATAAAAACCCCTAAGAACATGCCGTATGTAAAAATTTAGTGAGGTAATTACACAAAATATCAATTATATCAAAAGTACCTAATAAAATAGTTAAGAAATAAATTTATTAGAAATTATGTTCACTTTCAAAGGGCAGATTAGATATGTATCGAACAAGTTGGCCTAATTTATCACTTAATTTTGTGCGTTGTATCTGATCGTTCATACCCTAATATGAATAATGTACTGATACAAATACGTATATAGATAATGTTTATATTATCTATCATTCGTAAAACATACGGGCTTCCGCTACAACTGTTCTGTTGAGAAAAAAAAAACATTAATTAAAAAAAGATATATATTCATTTCAGAAAACTTTAGCTTTAATTTAGTATTTTGATTAAAAAGACTTTCCAGAACACAAAATATAATGTTATTATGACCTTTTATTCAAAACCAACGTTCGTATAACAGATCCACTCATTTTCACTGGGTTTATATTTCGTGCAAGGTATTTTAAAGTAGATTTTGGAATGAAATGTTCGCACGTCTCGTTCACACCTAGGGTTACCGTAATAAAAGTTAAAAGCTAGAGACAATCAGCCTAATTTCTAGGATTTCATAATACAGAGAGGCTTTTGTGTTAATACTAACATGAGTTGGATTTAAAAGCCTTTTATCGCACACTATTCCACATAGTTTATACAAAAATGATGGCGCCATACGTATTTAAGTACGCATAGATACGTATATTGAATATCAACATTTAATTAGTAAACAATAGCCTCATTCAGTATCCCATTTACGACGAGAGCTTTATAGAAAACTAAATACTCGAACTTTTAATGAGATTCGTGTCTTAAGATAACTTGTGATAGAGAAAAAACGCCATCTTCTCTATTTAAAAGTTAACAAACAATATGACAGTTAAATCAGTTTAGATACACGGCTTCTGAAGAACTGTGTTTGCTTTGTGGAAACTCTATGACAAGTTAAATCTTGGTGTCAAGTGTCAACCCTATTCTTACCTGCCGGCGAGTGGCGAGTATTCGCGTTTTGTACGATTTTTTGCTGTTCACGAATCCAGCGAAATTTAAAATAAACTTAACACGGCCGTACATGTTGACAAAAAGTTAGATTTTTACATTATACACCTTTTTACAAGGCTATAAAATACTAGAAGTGATATTTAACTAATATTGTAGTTTAATTTTATAAGTTATTTTCTTTCTGTCTTATGTATTAATATAGTATTTTACAGGATTAAAGTGTTAATTATTTTTTCATATTTTTTATTTGAAAAACAGTAATTTTGATACAAATACATAGAAAATTAGTAAGAATATAATCTACCAGTCATATAATAATCTCAATTCAACAATTTAAAATTAAGTTTTTATACATTAATATGTTACTTACTTGCTGCTTCTCTAGATATCCCACAGCATATTTTTATTATTTTATATTTTAAATATAAAACTGTTTTTTATACTGTAATGTTTTAGCATAATACTAAATTAAGCTTATTTTTTTTCCTTCTCAGTATGATTTCTAGGTTATTTTATTTCTTGTCTTTACTATCTTCAAATATACATCGTATTTAACTTAATATAATAATATTACAGAAACATTTAGATAAGGTAAAATAATATTTCTTGAATATATAGTGAGCTCCGAATTGGGAAACCTTGTGTTTTGGTACCCTGGATAAATTATCTTTGAATTAAGCTTGTCGTGACAGAAGAATTGTTTTAAAATCATTAATATAATAATAATATATAACGGAGAATTGGACATATACAATTTTTAAGCCAATAATTAAAATATAATTAATAATGTGCACAAAATAAATAAAAAAATAGCATTTACAGACCCTATGGTTTTATGTGTGCTTCAAATCTTGTATTATAAATCCGTGTTATCTGTCCCATACAAAACCTGTTGGAAATTAAATTAGATAAACGTAATTATACCTCACGCCGTTGGCATTCATTGTGTGCTCTGTTTACGAGGTCAAAAATACCCCGGCGCTTATAATTTAGGGTTAAGGGTTTTTATGATGCTATTTTGCAAAAAGATCTTTGTAATTTAATTTTGTTTTAGAAAAAATACAACACTATATTGTGTTATATTTAAACCGAAGTGATATCAGAGAATCACACAAGGAATACAAAATATAAGCGAAATATATTCACCCCGTTATGAGAAATATATGCGTGATACGCTTGTTTCCTTTTTGTTCAGATGTATAAAAGATCATAAGATTTAAAAAAAAATTCTTACAGTATTATTTTTACCGACAAACAGAGACAATTTTGATATTATGATAGATGATACTAACGGGTGGTTTAAAATTGAAGTACAAAAGTTGGATGTAAATAAGTTTTCTTAATGATATAAAAAGAGCTGAAATAAAGAGTCATTGTGTTGAATGATTATTTATCTATATATTTTGTTTTCTTAATTAAATCATCATAATAATTAGGTATTAGAATCATATTTAAAAGAAATTTAGATAAAATTTCGATGATAACGTAGCTTAAGTATATTCAATTCAATTCAATTCAAAAATCATTTATTCATTTAGGTAACAAAATGTACACTTATGAACGTCAATAAAAAATACATATTAAATGCTTCTAATTTTACATTTACTGCCAGTTCTCAAATCAAGGGCGTAGAGCGGACGAGAAGAACTGGCAAGAAACTATAATATTATAATAGTATACAATAATTCAAGTGAAATAACTTGGAAATAAATATTTACTTAATTATTACAACAAATGAAATTATACACCCCTTACTACACGGACGATCAATCTCACCAAAATATATTCTCAGATGTACAGTAATAAATACTGAAACACGCACAAAAGTTTAAAATTAATTAGTGAACCACATAAAATGATTTAAAGTTGTTATTAATTTATTACGTTTATATAGGGAAGCACGCTTTAAAAAAATGTCATTTTTTAATCTCTAAGCCTAAATTAATTTATGGCGAAATAAATCTCGGCGTAATAAATAAATTCTCATTATGGCGTGACAAATTTTCCACCTAACGATCGTAGAGCGCATGTGCTGATCTGAGGCTAGTTGAGTAATCCAGTCTGTTAGGAGATCTGCTACGAAGCGAGCGCGCTACGAAGCTACGCTTACGAAGTTCTACGAAGTTTTGTGACCGTTGTTGCGATGTGTAGTTTTTATGAGTGATTTTTTTTGTGGATTGTTGGTGGTGAGTAGTCGGTTTTATTATTAAAATTCTTAAAATATTCACCTTTATTATAATAAAAAAAATACCATAGCTGATACTCAGTATCATTTCATTTCATTTCAACTACTTCTTCATCTATACTATTCAGCAGGATTTTCTGACTTGTGGTTAAGGCATATAATCTTCTTTAGTTAATAATAAATATGTATATATTTTTTTTTACTTTTATTTGATGTTTTACACGTGTCTATTAAATTTTATTATATTAATATTCATGTGAAATTCCTACTTATATAATATAACTGATACTTTACTGTTGACATTATCCGTTATATTCCTAGCGGAAAATCATGCATTTATTATATGCATGCTTATTTTATTTTTATTCCCAAAGGGTGGGTGTGCTAGTTATAATTTTTTCCCCATCATTTATACAAGTTTTTCTGCGATATAAATGTGGAGATATATCCGGGGATTAAAAGTAGTCACCTATATCGCGCTCCGGGCTTCTCTGTGACATGAGTTACTAACTTATGTTACAGTATTTGAACTATTTGATTCATTTCGGCAGTTACGCAATTATATTTATTGAAACTATTTTAGACATCATCTTAGTTAGGATATAATTATGTGAAGAACTCAGCAAGTTTCGTTAAAATTACAGTAGAGGCCACTCGGCTTAAGCAAAGCAAGTATCACTGCATTGCGCTCATCACAGTGAGAAGTCAATTGTTATACAAGACATACATACATACAGTGACCTTTGAATTTTTAACTTCTAATACCTGAACAATTATAAGAATTATAAGTAGCCCGGAAATAATCTGATACATTTCTTAATAGTAAATCAAAATCCCATATTCAAAATATCTAAATCGGAATATTATTTTTATCTTAAAATACTACCAGTAAGGCTATTTAGTATAAAATTGATTTAGATAGACTAATGAGAGCGTAGTTCTTTTTATTTCAAGGGGTCGCATATTCGAATCGCCTGGTTTAATATTTTTATGATATTCAAGTCATGTTTTTACTGTCTAGTAGGAGGAATAGGAAATATGTAGTTAATTACCACTTTCGAGTCGGAATCAAAAATTAGCTACGGTTAGCAGACTGTTTTGGTGTTAATCTATGTATTTCTGAATGCTTGAAGTAAAAAAAAGGTCGACATAACTGGTTTTTGTCTTGTGGCTGTGGTACTACCTACCATCAAATGAACCTCATGCTGTTCTGTCGACATCTAACATTAAAAAAAAAACTCCAACCAGCTATCAAATATGCATTTCATCGTGATGAATTTGCAAAAAATATATATGAGGGTACTCAAATACGAAAAACAAGGCAAGGCTACGTGGCAAAAAAGTTTAGGGACCTCGGGTTAAAAATAAACTTTATAATTAGTATTTTTCTGAACTAAATTTCATATTTTTTGTTTATTTATTAGTTATTTCACTTAAAATTTATAAATATAGGTGTAGAAAGAAAACATATTGTATTGTGATGAAGGTGGCCTTGTTACTATTCATTAATGACATTTTTTGTATGTTATAAATGGACAGACAAGCATGAGGTTTCTCTGAATAGTTCACATGTCCAGGTGTGGGAAAGAAATGCTAATAGAAAATTATTATATATTCATGTCATCCCGGCGGAATTCGAACCCACGACCAGTCAGAGCGCAAGATAGGTCTACCAAACATTCCAACGAGCCTGTCAGTTTCTTTAATTAATTAAAGGACAAAGATTGAAACAAAACGTAAAACCATCAAAAATAACCTTAATTTACTAAATAAATATAAAAAGGACTTATTCTTACTCGAACATTATGACATAAAATAAAATAGGTATTTAATCATATTTATAACTAATCACTATAGAATTTATAATCTAAAGTATGGATTACAAGTTGGTTAATAATTGAAGTGTACCACGTACTTAATGAGGAAACTTTCATAGAGGTGCGGCGTAAGCTTCCAATTTCCGGCAAGTTTTAGTAAGAATATTTGCATGCATTTATAATTAAGAGTGTTGGTCTTCCTAAAATGGAAGGTACCGTCAGAATAATAAAAATAAGCTTAAAATGTTCACTTTTTATAATATCGCTATTATATAGAGTTTAGACGAATAATGTAATGTTCATATGAATTTACACACACTTACAGGGCAAACATGACATGACCCAATCTTCTTTCATTCATTCACATCGTTCTATTCAGTGATTAGATGATTATTCGTCTAATCATTTTTCTTTTACATAATACTAGCGATCCTCCCGCCTTCGCACGGGTGCAATGTAGATGTATACACGAAAATACTATATAGCCTATGTTACTGTCTGATAATGTAGCATCCTACTGGTGAAATAATTTTTAAAATCGGTCCAGTAGTTTTTGAGTTAAATCGTAACTAACCAAAGATTTGTATCTACAAACATATAATCCTTGATGCCTACTGTGTAGAAATAAAGAGAATTCCCGAGTGTCCTAGTGGGACATGAAGCAGACACATTTCTGTGTCTGTTTCACTGATCATATTTTTTTACAAGCAAGTAGATGGTCAGCCTTCTGTTTCTTGCCCGACCGATTTTTTATTGATATCTGGTGTTAAACACTTTGCGCTTACCATTGAGCCACGGAAGCCGTACTGTATAGAAATACATACTAACAAACTATAAATTTTCAGATTATGACTAAAAACTTAGTCGGAGAAAAAATTAAGACAGAAAAATAACGTCCTTTATTTATTTTAAATTGAAATTACAAAAATACGTTCTTTGGTGGAAGCCTACCGTATAAAAGGCAGTTCTTTCTTTCGGCTCCTTAAAAATATACAGGTGAAGTGTTTTAGTAACGCAAAAATCAACATTTAATTTTCAAATATACGAGAATGAAATTAGGTGATTTTTTTTTATTCGCGAAAAATGTTTTATCTGCGAAAGCTCATTTCCATTTCTCTTGAAAAGCGTTTCGAAAAAAACATAAAAATCGAACACAATTTTTTTAAACATTTCCTTGAGATAAAGTGTCCGTAGAAACTCGAAGAAGAAGATTTAGTTATTTTTCAAGTAGTAAATTTGGCGGAATAGACGTTCGAGCCGTCTCACAATGAACGTTTATCAGAGATTACGCGCTCCGCGATCGTTGCACTGGAAAATGAAGCAACCTTTTTGAGAACGGAGATAGAAATTGTGTATCCGAATGGGATTAATTAGATAATATAGCTTATACATCGCTTTGGATATTTGCTTTTGTTTTCGAATTGTTTAAATTACATAATTACGTTTACGTTATTACAATTATAAAACTATCTTTAAAAAGTTTACCCAACTACTTTGGCTCGTGTTTCTGCACAGGCTTCAAATTTCCACAATTTATGTTATTAACCCCTTACAGGCGTCAAACATCCCTCAAATTCTCAAATTCTGATCGACAAGCACTCCTCATAAAGTGGAAATACTTGACCATCAACCCGGGAATCGAACCCAGGACGTATAGGTTTAGCGGATGAACGAGCGACCACTAACTAGATTATCGAGGATATCTAGTTATATGATATAAAACATGTCATCTCAGAGGGATACGAAGCCGCGACCCATTCGGAGCGCAAAGTTCTACCAAACGCGCCAACAAGCCTAAATTAAAATACGAATTTCGAGATACAGAATTATACTTGTCCAATTCGAAGGAACATCACATACATTTACAACTTAGGTAATATAGTTGGTTATTGATAGACGCGTGTCTGAAACCAATAAATTATTTCACCTAAAACGGGAGTGTAGCACTTCAGAATTTAGGTGTAACATAATTTATAGCTAGATTTAATGGTTGGAATGTAATCTAATACTTTTTCAAATGACATTTTCCAACATCTATATATATAAAAGAAAGTTGTGTTAGTTACACCGTTTATAACTCAAGAACGGCTGTATCGATTTTAACGATATCTTATTTGTTGGATTCCTCTATGTCAGGAATAGGATATAAACTATTAAAATATTGGAAAAATCAGGAAAAAATATATGCAAAAATTAATTATAAAATAAATTAAATTCGGAACTCCGCCATCTTGACAGCTCACGTCATGCATTCTTAGCTTTTTTGGAATAAAAGATGTCAACTGCAAATCAGTGACATATTAGACAATTAAGTATAGTGGGTAAATGGGCATATTCAAATTTAATAATAATTATATAATTTCGAAGCCATAATTGTGGCAGAACAACGTCTGCGGGGTCCACTAGTTTATAATATAAAATAGATCGTTTGTGTTTGATTAGCTTGTATGACTATACATACATACACACACACTAACTACAAACTCGAATGTACTTCAACTTACATTTTAAAAGTGAGACCTGAGTTTATAATATTATACAAGTGTTAAAAATATGTACTCCCTGTTAGGTCTTAAATATTGAATGATACAGAATTCTCATTCTTAGTAGTTAAATTTTGAATTTTAATTACATTTTATTTGCGAAATCATAATAGAGTTAGCAAAACTTGAAGTAAGATCAACTTGTAAATCTGACGTGTTTTATCAAATTAGATCCGAATACTGGAAATGTAATTGACGTGTAATCCCACTAGTACTAACTTCGAGACTGTAGTAAGTGTAACTCAGTTATTAGTTGATACAAAGTTATAGTCACACACAAAAATTTCGGTATTCTATAAATTGTCGTTCTTTTTACGCTTATATATCTACACTAATATTATAAAGATGTTTTTTTTATTTTTGTATGTTAACAAATAAACTCAAAAACTACTGGACCTATTTAAAAAATTCTTTTGTGTAAAGTGCATCTATATTCCACCCATGCGAATATTTAACGAGTAACGTAAGCATTGTGTATTAAATAAAATCATATAGATTTCACGCTCAATTTCATGTAGGTTTAATATGCCAAATATAGAGCTAGAATACATATTAAAAGTCAATTAGACTGTTTTCTGATCATCATTTGTAGAAGGAAGAAGTAGCTTATATTACGCTATAGTGGAATATGAAATAGAAGATAATAGTTTCGCTTTTTAGGAATATTCATTCAGGCTTTGAAAAAGACATATTTGATGATATAAAAAATTGGAATATCCCAAGATAAGGGCAATCTATGTCACCATCCTCTTTCTTAACAAGCAAAAAGCTAAGCTAATCCGTTGCCTTGTTTTTGTGTGTCCACTCTGTGGCTTATTGTTATGGGAATGCGTTCAGTACTGGAGGTTTGAAAGATAGGCAAAAAAGATAATAAAAGAACACACAGGTATAGAAATATATCTTCTCTATTATTATTAGTTATTTATTTAATTAGATAACAAGGATCTATAATTGTTAGAAACAGCTTAATTCTAATGTTATTAGCTTCATCTATTCTAAAATATAAGAAAAACCACGAGGTATTACACTCGCCGATTTGAAACGAGAAGTGTTCTCATAAAGTGCCTCATAGTTGACGGGCTCGTTGGCGCGTTCGGCGGAACACCTGCCATGCGCATAGATGGGTCGTGAGTTCGAATCCCACCGGGACGACATGTTTGTAATTTTCTGTAAGGATCTTTTCCCCACGTCTGGTATCTTTAGGCATTTAACAGGTGGGAGGAATATAATACGAACCACCGTTCATAGATGGAATAACTGTGAAGTGCATATTGCGCGTTTCGGTTTCAGTCTATGAATTTCCAAATGCTCGAAGTAAAAAGTAGGTCGACAGCGCATCATTGACCAGTTCTGTGGCTGAGGTATTACCTACCATCAAGTGAACCATGAGGTGAACAAAACGAGCATGAGCTCGTCTGTCGATATTTAAATAAATAAAACATTGGAGCCGTATAATTGTCTGCTACCGTCTTTAGAATGCTGTTTTGACTAACCCTACACAGAGATGCTATTTTTACGCATTACTGCCCAAAAGTCGTCTGTAGTGGCTTCACCAACCATTCCCGAGGTACTATAGAAACGTATATATGCCTATGTATATTGTATATACTCCTAGTGGGGCTTAAATATAGCCTCGAGAATGAAACTTATGAATTCATGT
The DNA here is from genome assembly GCA_905404175.1 of Anthocharis cardamines. NCBI lineage: Eukaryota > Metazoa > Arthropoda > Insecta > Lepidoptera > Pieridae > Anthocharis > Anthocharis cardamines. The sequence continues at coordinate 8,992,165 of FR989964.1, forward strand.
GTATGTGAATATTCGGTATGTAAAGATTCGAAACCGTAACTCAGGGTTCTTTCCAAATATACAGAAATGTATGAGCCATCAAATGTCCACCAATATAATAATGATAATATACTTTATATATTGGTTATTTGCATCAAAATTCAAACATATTATGTACAAAATCCATACTTCTTTTAACCAGAAATACTGTCACACAAGCATTGTTGGTATTTCTGTGCAGAAACAGTATAGTGGCTTATTTTATAAAAGAAGGAATTTAAAACAAAATGTCTATTTTTAAAAATCGTTATACATTGAAAGTCATCCATAAAATGTTTATAAAACCCTTTGTCTATTCAGAATAGAAATTTTAACATATTGCAACGTACCAAAATATTCAAAAGCTATCCACTTTGTACTCGCTCACACAAAACATGTACATAGGTTCTACAATTTTAAAATGCGGCTTTCATTTACAGTAAAACATTCATTTATTGGGAAATGTTTTACAAAAAGTATTGCATATGATAAAGGTTTAAAAAGTTAGTTAGGACATTGGATATTTTTGAATTTGCATTGCGTTTGGTTTCATCTTTTACTTTTATACAATACGATTAGAACTAATCATAAAAAAGTACTAAAAAATAATAATAAAATAAATAAATAAATAATAATAATTTTATAATTACTAAAAAGTACTCGAAACCGAAGAGCGTGTACGACAGCATAAATGAAAGTGGAAGAAGCAAAAGTGGTATGTAAAGATCGGAGCTTATGGAATTCCTGCCTACCTCAATTGGAAAGAGGCTAGATGTATGTATATAAGTATAAAACCCCGCAACGCATCCTACAGACCTACAGTATTACGGATGTCCAGCAGAAGACATACTTATCCGTTTGCCTCCTCTAATTTAAAAAGTATATAATATTGTTTCAATTTATTATTTACTAGAGATCCGCCCGGCTTCGCACGGGTGCGATGTAGATGTACTAAAATAGTAACAAAAATGATACTTGCTGATAATAATGTAGCTTAGCATTGGTGAAAGAATTTTTAAAATCGGTTGAGTAGGTTTTTGAGTTAAATCGTAATAAACAAACAAATCTTTCCTCTCTATAATATTAGTATAGATATAGAAAAATCATAAATACATAGAATTAACTTATTTATATGATAAATGTGCTCTATGCTTAGCCCTTTGATCATATAAATAATCTAAGGCTTAGCCTATGTAATGATTGACACTGAAATTACAGATTTTTTTTTTTGTACTTCGCACTATAAAATTTTTTTTATTATAGAGAGAGAGAGAATTTGTTTTAATTTATGAAAATACGCATGACAGCTTGTGTTATGAACGTTGTAAGTGTGTAATCATGGTCTAGCACGCAGGCCTATCGAGAAAGTATTCGTCCATCTGTCAGTTGTATGAGAAATCTTTTGAAATTTCATACAAATGACAGCTCGACGATACGAATACTATTTCGCAAGTTGTTCGTGCCAGGCCCTCAGCTCTCAATCTTGCGTAATATTTCCTGTTCGCATTTAACATCCATTCCTACGGAGTTGGTACTCGATCTAATTCTCGATAATGGAAATACTTGCTAAACGTGTTCTTTTTTTAAGTAAAACATGGAGTTTTAGTTTATAATTACCTTTTCGAGAATTTCAAACGAGATATAATAGCCAGATAGAATATGTGAGGTCGGATGTTCTTGGAAATAATTTATTTTGCGTTAACGAAATTCTACCCTAAGTAAAATATGTTCACACACGAGTCATATTTATATCTGATATATGCATTTCGTTAAGTAAACCAAGACGGTAATCAGTAAATAATTCAAACTGGAGATTAATTTTCGCTTACAAAAGACAAATAGTGGCATAATGAAGGAGCAAAAGCGCCGCGGGCGGTTCAGAAATAACGAAAATTTATGTCAAATTGAGGATCCTTTCGTAGTTACTGTTTCGCCACACCAGTACTTATGTATGTAGATGTTGTCATCATGGTCAAATAATAAACTATGTATTACCTTGATAAGATACTTTATATTTAATTTTAATCACTGAAAATTACTCGCAAATAAGAAAAATAATTTGTGTATGCGGTGATAATAGTTATTTCGGCTATTCCATATTGCTCCCACGATAGTGTAAGTGCGTGTCCCTATTTCACCATGCCTACTACTGATAGAGGATATATCTTTGTTTTTTATTTTTTTATTTTTTTATTCTTATAGTTAATTACTTCAACATGTCATGTGAAACATGGTGTAATGGTTGCAGCTCCTTACAAATATTTTGTAAAACAAAAAACTTGGAGATTAAAAAGAGTGGCGGAAGGGTTATTGCCAGTTCTTCTCGTTCGTTCTACGCCCTTGATTTGAGAACTGGCAGTAAATGTAAAATTAGAAGCATTTAATATATATTTTTTTATTTATTGATTTCATAATTGTACATTTTGTTACCTAAATGAATAAATGATTTTTTGAATTTTGAGTTACTATTTCGCCACACCTGTACTTATGATCAAAGAACAAACTATTAGCCATGATAAGACGATACATTATATTTTATTTTAATCACAGAAAATTACTCTCAAATAAGAAAAATACGCTGCATTTATTTTAACGGTGTGGAGTGCACTTGATTTCTAAGTAGCACAATAAATTCTAGTTAAAGTTCTAGTTTTTTTAATTTTATGGACTGAAATGGAAACGATCAATTTACAACTGTTCTATCTATGAATGGTGGTTCGTTACCTGAATGGAATATGGATATTTTTCCGCTTTTTTATCCTAAAAGGAGCCAGAAAGTATATGTAAAGAAATTCATGTCAGATGCGGTTGCATTCGAACGCATTATCTATGGGCACGTAAGCCACATACACCATCCATCGCGCCAAAGAGAAAGTAAACACTTATTAAGTAGTTTTGATATATAATTATGATTTCTGATGGCTTCCAATTTCTGCATCCATAATATTAATTCATCGCCTTATAGTAATTATTTGAACAATAGTTTCCAACTAAGACAATTGCAGTTGTAAGTTCCTAACTACATAGTCACTAACGATCCAGTATAACTTGTAGGTAACTGATCAATTTTTAATCTTATAATTTATTATACAATAATAATAATCGTTTAGCCAATATGGGCATGTTATGAGGAGAGATGAAAAACATGCATCTAAAAAAGTTTTGAATATGAAAGTGGATAGGTATAGGGGAAGAGGGAGTCCAAAAAAACATGGATCGACTGTGTGAAGAGTGATTACGAGTATGTGTTTGAGAGGTGTGACTAATGATATGGCGAATGAAAGAATAGAATGAAAAAAGAAAACATACTGCGCTGACCCCAAATAAAAAAAAGGGAATGGGGCAGGAAAAATAACAATTTATCTATACTAATATTATAAATAGGATAGATTTGTATTTTTATATATTTGTATGTAACGAATAAACTTAAAAACTACTGGATCGATTTCAAAATTTTTTTCACCAATAGGAAGTTTTTTTTATCTACATGCACACGTGCGAAGCCGGGGCGTTTTGCTAGTTATACAATAAGTTGAAATTTTAATCTTAATAGATTTATCAGATACCGAAGTAACCTCACCTACCCTAATAAATATACATTCTTAAAATTATCCAGCGTGAATAAAAAATGAACGTGATAATAAAATGAAATTCTCACACGCCGTAATAATAGATCATTTGTGAGGTCAAGAATAAATCTTATCCGCCTACAGTTGCATAAAATTCGTTGTATCCCAAACATTAATCTCTTAAGCAATTGTGTTAAATCCACGCCACTTCCTTTCAGTAATAAATCAAGCTAGAATACATAGACGCCGGCTTCTTTGTTTAGGTTAAAACAATTGTTGAATTTTGTATATATCACTATAATATTTTATGCGGGATAAGGGCAGATAAGATTTACCCTGATTAAATTTATTTTGTTTTTGGTTTACTGTTGGCTTGCGTTGTATTAAATTAACAATATTAAATGAAGTGTTAATCAGTATCATTTATAAAACATTTAAATGTTTAACGCTATTTCTACCATTTTTCCGTATGCTCGAAGTAAAAGTAGGTCGACAGAGCATCATTGACTGATGTTTTGTGGCTGAAGTATCACCTACCATCAAGTGAACCTCATGCTCGTCTGTCGATATCTAACATAAAAAAACCAAAGATGTCAAAAAACACCTTTTAAAATTTTATCTTGAAATTGTTTTCTAGATTTAATATATTTTTTTCTCAATTCATATTTCGACTATTCGTATAATAATTGTTAAATTTATTTGGCGGTATAATTTTAAAATCAAGTACCTTTTTGTGTAAAAGAAATACTAACAAAGCTTTTATAATATTACTCATAATAGTGATGTGATAGAACCAGCACTAGTTTATACACTATAATATGATATTATTGGCAAATTCTTGCAAACTAATGTTTTTTTTTATATTCAAACTAGCTAGATCTTAAGCTGAGCTTCTAAGCAAGCTTTCGATGAAAGGTTTCGATTAAACAAAGTTTTGATGTTGCTTCAGACGAAGCGCAATATATTATGTGTCAACATATTGTGTAAGCTACATGAAATAAATTCAGTATCTTCGATTATCCTGAACAAACAGACAGACTTACTAAAAAAAATCAAAATATTTTTTATCTATATCTATAGTTCTATACTAATATTATAAGGGGGAAAAAATTGTATTTTTGAAATTTTGTACTTTTTTTTAAAAACTACTGGACCGATTTTAAAAATTCTTTCACCAATATAAAGCCGCATTATCAGAAATTAACTTAGGCTATTCTGTGTGTATAGTACATCTACATTGCACCCGTGTGAAGCCGGGGCGCGTTGCTAGTCTTTAATATATCTGCTTTATTCATAAAATATTTCAACGAACTACATTTAAATACACCTGTTTGCTGTATAAATGCACTATTGTTGACGTGAGTTATATTCACTTCCATTGTGCATATGATCGGTCCATTAGCTGAACTGTTTCTACTATTTCCGACTCTTGACCTAAAAACTTCTCGCATGGAAAGCAAGTCATACTCAGTAATGCTTTGTCCTAGTATTTATTAAGCTAGTATTTATGAAGTCAGATATTAAACGGGGTCTTTAGCGCGTAGAGAAGTCATTTGCTTACTGATGGGTAGCGGATTCAAATCCCAACGGAACTCTATTGCTTTTTGTAACCGGCGAGAGGAATATTGGAATTAGGACAGAGTAACAAACCACCGTTTATTATTGGGAATGCTGTGGTGCAGATTTCGTGTTTCGTTTTGTCTTTGGATGTACGAAAAAATATAGGTTGACACCAGTGGCGAGACAACCATACAAGTAAAAAAACGAAGTTACCACGTGGACAAGATATGCTTACAGAAAATTATACACATGTCATCCCGGTGGGATTCGAACCCACGACCCAACGAGTCCGTATATACATATATTTAATACGTTACATTTCTGTTACTATTTAACCGTCTCCAACTCGATTCTCAACGTTAAATGTGAACATTTCATTACATTTAACCTATATCGCTATTGGGAACGTTGAAACGCTAAGAACATAATATGAGTCACGAGTATTACACAGTAATGTTCTTGGAAACACAATGACTTCCAATGAGAACAACAAAAACCTTTTCAACATAATAGGTCTATAAAAGGAGTCTAAATATTAACTTTGTTGTATGGATATATAATATTATAACTAATGTATATGAAATATTGTGAAAATAAGATTTTTTAGCTTAATTCAAATTCAAATTCAAAAATCATTTATTCATTTAGGTAACACAATGTACACTTATGAACGTCAATAAAAAATACATATTAAATGCTTCTAGTTTTACATTTACTTTTACTTTACATTTACTTTTACATTTACTTACAATAACAGGCTCATTAGGTAGTAGGGGCGTTAGGTAGAACCCAACCTTGCGTCCCAATGGCTAGCGTGTTCAGATCCTGATTGTTTTAAGATGTTTGTAAGTTTTCAAAACATGTTTTTTTCGTCTTGTCTCTTCTATATAGATATAGAATATATCTGTATCTATTAATGTTTTTTTGTTAACTAAAATCAATTGATAGAATTGGCACTACTTTCAGGAATTTTTACGAGAACATAAAAAAGACAAATGTCATATAGTAAGTATTATAACTAATAAAAGGATAATTTTCGAAGAATCTTATTAAAAAATAATATTCTCATAAATTCAACGTGTTCACGTAGGCTGGACGTGAAGGCATTATGATCTTATATATCATTCATTTCTTGCACGGTCCCTTCCAGTTTTATTAAAATACTCGTTCACTTTTATATAATATCTACTAGCGACCCGCCCCGGCTTTGTACGGGTCTAGATTTTTTGACGAAAAAAAGGCAGGGGTTGGTGATAAAGATGTAAAAATTTAGGGTTGTATGTATTTTTTAATGCCACATTATAAAAAAATAAAAACAAAAAAAATCGTCCAAACCCTGATCACTATGAAAAATAGATAGTAGCCTATTCTCAGACCTACTGAATACGCATATAAAATTTGGTATAAATCGGTATAAAGCCGTTTCGGAGGAGTACGGTAACTAACATTGTGATATGGAAATTTTATATATAAGAAGATTTCATTGACATAGTATATGTCTGTTTTTATTGCTTTTTAGAATTAATTTGGAATCAAATCGTGGCATAATAATCATAGTCAGTAAAGGAAAAAAATTGTAAACCTACACTGACAAAATGTATCCAAATTGCATAAGGTTCATAAATATCGATAAAGAGGAGTACAACTATATGTAATGAGGTAGGTACGGTAAAGATATAAATAAAATTTATGAAGTAAGATACATTTTAGAATAAATAAAAACCGGGAAGTAGATTAAGGTTGGGGAAGATTTCGTAAACATAATTATTGGTGGAGTTTTCCAAAATTTCAATGTTGAGAGATGTTATGGGAATGGATTTTATTAATCACCAAAAAGTATTATACCTTGAGGAACCTGACACTCAAATTACATATTTCAAAAAAGTCTAATTAATTTTTCCTCTATGATGACGGTAATAAAACCTCGACCTTATTTCTGTTTGTAACTAACTTTTACAGGGCATGTCAAGATGATATTAAAAAACATAATTAGTTACTAAAGTCAACGTCACGAATCATGCCCGATAGCCGCGGCGCCTATGTCGCGTATAAAAATGTTGCTAACACAAAGTGCAACTTTTCCTTACATCCCATCAACTTGATATTTCTCGACTTGCAAATATTGTTTTGTAAAACAAAGTCTCCTACTATAAAATTATAAATGTAAAAGGTTTGTGAGGATATATAGATGGATGTTTGTTTCTCTTAAACGCAAAAACTGCCAAGCAGATTTTGATGAAACTTTACAGAATTATTGTTTATATATATTATGGGTTATAATTTATAATGGTATTGAGTTTACCATATAATCAAAAAAGAATTGCCCTTTTTAGAGATATTTCGGCGTGCGTTGCATAATCTATTAAGAGTTAAATAAAATACTGTATACCGGATTAAAACGCGATTTATTATTTATATTGTTTAAATTATTTATCCCGACGTTTCGGATGCTTTACAGCAACCGTGGTCGTGGGGAGACAGAAAATAAAAACGATTTTAGAACATAAAAGACAATATTATTAAGAGTTATACAAAAGAAAATGGTAGGATTTTTATTCTCTTAAAAATATATTTAAAAAGAACATATATAATAATATGTTAGCGTAAAATGGTAATAAATAATTGCATGATGTAGAATAAAAGTGACTATGTCAAATTAAAACTGTTATTGAAGCAACCTAATTGTTTAAACATTTTTCGTAAAGTTGTATTTCTGCCTTGAAAAATTATATCTTCTTATAAATTCAAACACAATTTATTTACAGTTGGTAATTCTTTATTGACAATATAAAAAAAAGTATTTTTTGGCGTATAGTGCATAAATCAATATTATCTAAAATAACTTGTTTTGCTCGTGGACGACTTTTCGTAGGAGTAACAATTTTCTTTGAAGTTCTCGCAGTCTTTTCTCCTCCTTTCGTAATTATCGATACCGTTTCAGCAGAAAAACCTAAAATTATAAAATAAATTGATCTCAATAGAAATACGTATACTATTTTAAAAAAAATGTAAAATCAGTCATAACACATAATATGATTATAGGAAAATTGAGTAAAAATGTTTTATTACAAGCTTATAATTATTAACCCATAATAAAAAGGCCAATATATTTTTTTTCACACGAAATATATAAATACACATACCAAATAAAAAATTTACCCATTAAGGCAAATATCAAAACCCATGCAACCCTAAAATTTACCTGTCATAATGCAACTCGTATTTGAACATTTTGTAAAGGCATTAATACTGCTTTATTTTTCTTCACCAGTTCACAAAACTCTTGCACCTTCACGGGCCGCAACACTTACTATTTTTCGCTTCATGATCCATATGATTTTATGAAAAACCAATAACAAACTAATGACAATGACAAACAAGATGACGGAACTGTCACGTTTAGTTCTAGACTTCTTCGTAAGTCTTGTTTCGTGGCGCCGACTCTATTTTTAAAAATACCGACACAAACGACACATAAGTCACATTTGAACATAATGAGCTAGACTTTCGTTTTAATTAAGTGCTCGTGTAATACGATATAATGAAACTCGTAAACAAAGCTGCGTCATTGCTGTCGCACTTTATATGTAAATACAAGCCGAAATAAACAGTATACAGTCCCGAGCACGAAGTAAATAGCGCTATGCATCTTTTGCATGGATATTGTGTTGAATTTAGAATCATTTCTATTTTACTAGCTGTTATTCGTATTTCCTTACTAAACAGTACTTTTAAAGCATCTGTCACGGATCCATATGTTAACGTTTATGATGAAACCTTATAAAGCTTTGTCAATTTAAATAAAATACTGTATACCGGATTAAAACGCGATTTATTATTTATATTGTTTAAATTATTTATCCCGACGTTTCGGATGCTTTTCAGCAACCGTGGGTGCGGGAGACAGCCGACGTTTCGGTTGCTGAAAAGCATCCGAAACGTCGGGATAAATAATTTAAACAATATAAATAATAAATCGCGTTTTAATCCGGTATACAGTATTTTATTTAAATGTGTGATACTCGCGTTAATAAAAGACAATTTTAGCTTTGTCAATGTTATAAAGTCAACTAAGTTTGACGGATATACTCGTCATGGAGAAGTGCCAGGAGTATTAAAATTCTAGTCTTAGTAAATAAAACACCCTGTTTCAAGCTATAGCGATACTGTTCGTTTTCTAGGTTTTTTATTTTGAATATGAAAACATAAAAATTCATAAATAACACACATAGGTAGTATATACATTTCATCCAAGATTTAATATAAGTATATTATAATATCCAGTCAAAGGATATTCGCTGCACCATTGAAACGCGTAGCCAGAATTTCGTTTGAATATCGGATAGATATCTGGGGGCACGGCAGTGCCCCCGCCAAGTCGAGCAAAAAGCGGCACGGCCGTACTATCCTTTTCTCGAAGTAGTTCGGGCCATTTTCGACCCCCTATAACTTCGTTGTGGATAAAACTAGAATCCTGAATTTTCAGTCACTAAGCAGGCATTGTATAAACTCGGTATATTTCAAATATCATTCTGTTTGAACCAGTAGTTTAAGAATTATAACTAGTCAAAGTTTGATAATTTGTCACTCACTCACTCACTCACTGACTGACCGATCATCAAAACTCTAAGGCACTTCTAGCAGACATAGAAACTTGAAATTTAGAATACAATTAGTGTTTAGTCTATAAATCAAGGAAAAACTACAATATTTTGAAATTTCGGTCCAGTTTTCTAGATATACAATTTTTTTTTGTATTTCTGTATGTAATGAATAACTTAAAAACTACTGGACCGATTTTAAAAATTATTTTACCGTTAGAAAGCTACATTATCACTGAGTAACATAGGGTATTTATTACTAGAAAAAATAGAGATCCTTAGAAATCCCTACTAAAAACAACCCAAGGTGTAAAAAAATTAGCCATAAAATGTATTTCATCGCATGTGCTGCGGAAAGTATTGATGATAGAACAAAAAAACGTCTACAATATTATAGAACATATCAAAATCTACAAAAAACTTAACGAGACTATATGTCCAACTATTGTAGTTATGTCACTATAACTACTTTTTTACATTAAAAAGTTAATAAAAATGCCGATCAAAATCAGACTGTTATCCATAGCTTTGTATTAATTCTTATCCAAATAAACTAAGAAAAGGACTATCTACAAAAAGAAATGAGATGCCATCAAAAACATAAATTGTAAAAAAAGCCAAGTCTTGCAACTCAGTTCTTCTATCGTAAAAAGTTGTGAGATCCATATAATACCAAGTCGGTCAATTTATTCAGTCTCTACTGAAGGATCCTTCTGTCTTAAGTAATTACATGATAAGCTAACCTAACAATATCTTATAGTGATCGTATCAATGCCAATATTAAAAATCTTTGATGTTTAAAATAAATAGGTTGACTTGGCAATCGCACTAAACAATCTAATTTAATATAATATGTATTACTTGTGAGATACATTATGTTTTTAATAAAATAAAAAAAGATACATTGTGATTTCATGCGATAGCCGAGCCAATCAATTTATTTTAAACATCAAAGATTTTTAATATTGGCATTGATACGATCACTATAAGATATTGTTAGGTTAGCTTATCATGTAATTACTTAAGACAGAAGGATCCTTCAGTAGAGACTGAATAAATTGACCGACTTGGTATTATATGGATCTCACAACTTTTTACGATAGAAGAACTGAGTTGCAAGACTTGGCTTTTTTTACAATTTATGTTTTTGATGGCATCAATATTACAGCTTCAATGTCAATATTTATGATTAAAATTCCTCTGACATTTGAAATTCGCCGAGTGATCATGAAATTATAAGTATGTTATGAATACAGGAGATTGATATCCGTATTCCGTATACACTTTGAGATTCAGTGCGGCACTTCACAATGTTTTAGTGTCCAAGCTTTTTAGCAGAAGTACAAATGTCCGAATATACAACACTGTGATTTGAACAGTTTTGATGTTCGCTTGTGAGGCTTGGATACTAACTTTGAAGTAGGAATAAAAGCAATTAGTAGCTGAACGCAAAATCATACGTAAGATCTTGAGACCAACTATGTAAATGATCGGAAAATATAAAAACGTAAAATACAACACTTACGTATTATTGTTAAAATATATATATAAAATTAAAAATAAAATAATATATATAAAATTAAAATATATAGCTTGATATTGTTAAAATATATTTTGTCTTGTTCTATCGAATATAAAAATACTACAGAAAGATAGAAACAAAAAATATATTAACTATATCTAGCTTATAATATATTTATGAATAAGGCCGTAAAGTTGTAAGTAATTAATAATAATAATTAATTGATGAACCTTAATGAGTGTTTTTATTAAATCTAACGTTTCTTACAGTTTCCAGTTAGCTCGTGAACCTGCATGTCATAGGTGTGTGGTGTTCAAAGAAAGCATTAGTAAAACTTCTGGGAAATCACTACATAGTATAAAACAAAGTCGCTTTCTCTGTCCCTTTGTATGCTTAAATCTTTGAAACTACGCAACGGATTTTGATGCGGTTTAATAGATAGAGTGATTCAAGAGGAAGGTTTATATGTATAATAATAACAGTTTTTCTGTAGTGTATTTAGTATCAGCATTGCACCGGTGCGAAGCCGGGGCGGGTCGCTAGTATAAGAATAAATGTCTGCCTGTCTGTCGTTCTTTCCCTTGGCGATGCTCTTCGTAAAGCAAACACATGTGGGTCAATTGGTACGCTATTCGCTACGCTACTTATGTTTATCTATACCTACTAATATTATAAAGAGGATAGATTTGTTTGTTTGTTACGATTTAACTCAAAAACTACTTGACCGATTTTAAAAATTCTTTCACCAATAGAAAGCTACATTATCAGCGAGTAACATAGACTATTTTCATTCATTTTTTAATTTTGGTACATATAAATTGCACCCGTGCGAAGCCGGGTGGATCGCTAATGTAATATAAAATACTTCGAAGGAAATTGAATCCGATATATGATGGTGGACGGCGACTACGTAACAATTACCTATCAGTTTTTTGTTATTTATTTATTTATTTTATTATAGAAATACTAAGAAGTATTAAAACAAAGTTTAATTATCACAATCATATAATATGTTCTTCTTATTACATTAACATATTACAGATTTTAGTTAAATAAGATTGTTTTACATATAAAAAAAAATGTTAATAAGTTCACAAATAATCCAATGAGAAAACCTCCTTTTGATTCATCTCCTACTGAAATCCCTTAGTAAATACAAGTTTGCGTAACATGGAATACTTTATTCAAACTCGCTGACATTTTATCACTCAGTCGCTTAGGTGCAGGCTGCAGTTTCCGCCTTTCGTTTAGACAGCCTGTGTCAGCTGTTTGAAGATGCAACATTCACGGGAAATTTTAAAATGCTTTTAAAATAGCTGGAAATTTTAGAGCGTGTCCTTTGTACACGGATGCGCTTGTTAGGGGCGTTGTTGTTCCATATTTTTATGGAACAGACATGACTAAGCCACTAGTTGGTGTAGTAGTTCAAGTCTCTTGACGGTACTTGTAATATAGTGCGAGATATAATTGCCTATCTTTGTATTTTACATTTTTTAAGACGTATCTATTTAAAGTTTAAAAAATATATTAATATATATGTTGCATTATATAATTTTAATGATATATTACAAAAATAAAAAAATTGAGTAGTACCAAACAGTTTATATCCCATCAAAAATATTAAACCAAGACGAGTATATATTGATTTCATTGTAAAAAGTTCAGTCATCCATAACATCTGATGTTATGGAGAGCTAAACTCCTAGCTCTACATGCCCTAACCTAACACTCTCCATAAACCTTACACAATAGTCAAAATGTATGGCTTGGCTGTTTCTTTACTCAAGGACCTACGGATAATTTTAATGCCTATGATAGTTAGTGAAGTTTCTGTTCATAAGCCCTTAAGAGTGTCTACTCATTCTTACGATACGGCCATGCCATAACAGTACAAATATACATATGACGAAACGCTGCGAGAAAAAGTAGGTAGTGCCCTGCGATTCCGTGGTTCGACTTTACGAGGCACTACCGTGCCCCCATATACCCTTAGGTTTGAATAAAATTTATGACATACATACTTTCATTGATTTGCAGAGACTTTTCTATTTTAGAATATTTTCATGAATTAGGTAATACTTAATGTTAGGAAGGAGTTAATATGCTATTTTTGAGGATAGGGTCTTATTTATTGATGAGTCATTTTCGTTGTTTTCTTATTATAAATTATTAAAATAATCGTATATTATTTACTGTCTTAATATTTAACCACAAATCTTAGTTTATTTGAATAATGATCATAGTAAATAGTAGTATTTCAGAATAGATGGCATACGTTCAATTGAACTGGAGTTAATAAATGATCTGTTGAACGTACTACATTGATGAATGGTTCATTTAAATTTCGGCACCAAGTTATATTGCTAGCACTGTTTATACGAGTAAATTATTTTTAACAATACATTTCTTTCCTCCATTATTAATTTATTTAAGATTTCAAAATACAGTAGGTATATTATGTCAATTTGTCATTTGTTTCCAATAGTATAATTGTTAAAAGTAATAAGAGTATTTTTTTAATGCTTTCAGAATATTTGTAAATACCGTGAAGTGCACATTGCGCGTTTCGGTTTCAGTCTATGGATTTCCAAATGCTCAAACTAAAAAGTACTTAGACAGTGCTTCATTGACTGATGTTCTGGGGCTGAAATATCACCTACCATCAAGTACCTCATGCCCGTCTGTCGATATCTAACATAAAAAATACATAGTGTTTATATTTCAAAATTTGGAGTTTATATACCACATCTAATTAATCCATACCTGTACTAATTATTTAATGTTAATATTACACTGAAGATTGATAATAATGATTCGTACTAGATAATACAATTCTGTAACTTATTAAACCCGGTAATGTAATTTCGTTTAGTTATGTCACGCTGAGTTGCAGTTTTATTTTCGAACTATCTTCGGGCGGACTCCAATTTAATTAATCCGAATAGATAAAATGGAGTCAGTGTAGGAACACGTTGAGTTAAATCTGTCTGAGTAATGGATATACGGACCGCACTGAGCACAGACGGATGGTGTATATCTTGCTATACAGAACCCAGTTTTTATCCAACAGATCTATCGTGAATAGGTTTTTGCTAAACGGAAAATTCGAGGTGTATTTTTTGAATCTGTGACGATGAACACATATATTTATAGCGGACTAGTTGTGCTTAGTAAAGTGAGAAAGAAACTAAAACTAAAGAAAATAATATGTAAGTGTGTAGGTTTACTTTGATATTCATTTAATTTAATTAATTTGTTAATTGCATTTATCACGAATGATATGAGGGAATGCTCGGAGGAATTGTTCGGTTTAATCCCGGCCGCTGAATTTCGCCATCGGACATCGCGTCAAAAATACCACGCACACCATCTTGATGTCTGGAAGTCCACAACTGCGCGATTCCTGAGACACTTCTTGCCTCGCACAAACACTCTGTGGAATCAACTTTCGCTGGCGGTTTTTCCGAACCGATACGACTTGGAAACCTTCAAGAAGCGAGCCTACATCTTTCTTAAAGGCCAGCAACGCACCTGCAAGCCCTCTGGTGTTGCGCCGCCTGCCTGTTTGCCCCCTATACTACAAAAAAAAATAAAAAAATCCTGAAAAAACAAGTTAACGAAATTAAAAAATAAAGGTAAAGAAATTTAAATAAAATACTGTATACCGGATTAAAACGCGATTTATTATTTAAATTATTTATCCCGACGTTTCGGATGCTTTTCAGCAACCGTGGTCGCGGGAGACTGAAAGATGACAGTTGTCTTATATTTGAAATGTCACAAAGTTGCCATATTTAATTCAATTAAATTAAAAAATAATCTATTAATTTAGGTAACACAATGTACATCTATGAACGTCATTAAAAAATAATACATATTAAATTACTAATATTACTAATATTAAATGCTTCTAATTTTACATTTACTACCAGTTCACAAATCAAGGGCGTAGAGCGGACGAGAAGAACTGGCAAGAAACTCGCCGCCACTCTTTTTAATCGCCAAGTTTTTGTTTTACAATAATTACATATTAACGCCATCTATTCCTACGGAGTTGATATTTACTGTAATTTTCTATATTATGACAATATTGACTAACGGTGTCCTCTTGTTTTTTAGTATGTTGGATTTGGGGCTTTAGATTTTTAATTACTGGATCCCAGGTGTTGGAAAGTCTCAAACCATCTTCTCTATTGAAGTTAGGATGTTTTTTAATTTCAATAGCCTCACGTACTAGTCTGGGAAAGAATCTACTTTCTTTTGCAAGGATTTTTGGTTGGTCGAAACGTATGTAGTGGTTTGGTTTATCCAGAGTGTGTTCACATACTGCTGATTTAGAGTGACGTCTGTTTTTGATATCCGCAATGTGTTCCTTAAGTCGGTTTGAAATGCTACGTTTAGTTTGCCCAATGTAGGATAAACCACAGTCACAATCCAGTTTATATACACCTGAATCTTGCAAAGGAATATTACTTTTTATTGGTCTCAAGAACTGTTGAATCTTCTTGTGTGGCTTGAAAACTGTATTAATAGAAGCTCGTTTTAAGATTCTTCCAATCCTGTAATCTGTAACACCCTTCACATAAGGCAGGTAGGCTGGTTGACGTTGTACTGTTTGTGGTTTATTCCTGTTTCTGTGATGCTGTGGAGGCACCCGCAGTTTGTTGTCACGGAGTACTCGCTTAACATGCTGCAGTTCCCCGTTGAGGTGGGCAGCATCACAGAGGCGGTGGGCTCTCTGAAACAAACATACACCGACAGAAGAGAGTTGGCAAGGGTGGTGGTGGGAATCACCATTGAGGTACTTATCAGTATGGGTTATTTTTCTAAACACAGTATGGCCAAGTGTACCATCCCCTCCCCGAACTACTAAAATGTCTAGAAAGGCCAGTGAGTTATTATTCTCCTTCTCCATAGTGAATTTAATGTTACTATGTATGGAGTTAAGGTGGTCTAGAAATACAGATATGTGTTCCGTGGGCAGAATAGTAAAGGTATCGTCTACATATCGCTTATAAAGCCTCGGTTTAACCGGGCTTGTGGCTAGGGCTCTTTCTTCGAAGTCCTCCATGAAAATGTCAGCGACAACAGGGGAGACTGGAGAGCCCATAGCCACCCCATCAACCTGTATATAGAATTCACTATTCCACATTAGGTAGCCAGATGTTAAACAATGTTCTAAAATATCTGCATATTCTGGTGACATGTTGTGTTCTGATAACCTTTTCTTAACAATATTTAGACAGTCCGATACAGGAATATTAGTAAAAAGAGACTCAATGTCAAAGCTTACCATGGTTTCATTGTTGGAGAGTTTGAGATCTTTAATAGTTTCAACAAAATGGTATGAGTCTTTAACATGAGCACTACTGTTCCCTCTGAGGGGAGAAAGTACTTTAGCCATGTGTTGAGCCAGTTTATGTGTGGGTGTGTCGATCTGGCTCACTATAGGTCTTAAAGGTGTGTTTATTTTGTGAATTTTACAACAACAAACAGTACAACGTCAACCAGCCTACCTGCCTTATGTGAAGGGTGTTACAGACAGGATTGGAAGAATCTTAAAACGAGCTTCTATTAATACAGTTTTCAAGCCACACAAGAAGATTCAACAGTTCTTGAGACCAATAAAAAGTAATATTCCTTTGCAAGATTCAGGTGTATATAAACTGGATTGTGACTGTGGTTTATCCTACATTGGGCAAACTAAACGTAGCATTTCAAACCGACTTAAGGAACACATTGCGGATATCAAAAACAGACGTCACTCTAAATCAGCAGTATGTGAACACACTCTGGATAAACCAAACCACTACATACGTTTCGACCAACCAAAAATCCTTGCAAAAGAAAGTAGATTCTTTCCCAGACTAGTACGTGAGGCTATTGAAATTAAAAAACATCCTAACTTCAATAGAGAAGATGGTTTGAGACTTTCCAACACCTGGGATCCAGTAATTAAAAATCTAAAGCCCCAAATCCAACATACTAAAAAACAAGAGGACACCGTTAGTCAATATTGTCATAATATAGAAAATTACAGTAAATATCAACTCCGTAGGAATAGATGGCGTTAATATGTAATTATTGTAAAACAAAAACTTGGCGATTAAAAAGAGTGGCGGCGAGTTTCTTGCCTGTTCTTCTCGTCCGCTCTACGCCCTTGATTTGTGAACTGGTAGTAAATGTAAAATTAGAAGCATTTAATATTAGTAATATTAGTAATTTAATATGTATTATTTTTTAATGACGTTCATAGATGTACATTGTGTTACCTAAATTAATAGATTATTTTTTAATTTAATTGAATTAAATATGGCAACTTTGTGACATTTCAAATATAAGACAACTGTCATCTTTCAGTCTCCCGCGACCACGGTTGCTGAAAAGCATCCGAAACGTCGGGATAAATAATTTAAATAATAAATCGCGTTTTAATCCGGTATACAGTATTTTATTTAAATGTGTGATACTCGCGTTAATAAAAGACAATATTAAGGTAAAGAAATGATAGTATTTAAAAAAAACTTAAACAGAAATATATCTGCCCCACTAAATGACTCGGGAATTGGCCTTTATCAGTTTTTAAGCTCTCTCGTGCGTAATTAAGTTTTCCCTGTAATGTATTCTATTGGCAATCCTCTCTCTCAAGTGGCTAAATTAAATTTAGATCTCTATCTAATTCAAATTAAGTTTACTTGATAAAAACTTATTGAAGACGGTAATTACGGGTCTCGTCTTTAATAGAAAAAAACTGCTTCGTTAATTGTATTACAAAGATTTGCATTAACTGAGGGGAGTGGTTGGTTTTTATTCATTGTTCTTAATTTTTACTTATTTGAATTGTTCTGCTTAAATTTTTAATCACACCTTAATCAACAGATTAAAAAAAGTTTTAAATATTTTGGATATTTCATAACAATTCTGAAAGGGTAGATGGTATGAGACTTTCAAACAGCTGGGATTCAGTAATTATAAACCTAAAAATTCATGTCAAAAAAACTAAAAAAAAAGCCATGGTTAGCCAGTTACCATAATATTATACTAAATTGTATAAGTAAGCAAATAGTCAGTCTAGCTTTGACCGGATTGCCCTTAAAGTATTCTAAGCATTAAGAAAATAATCTATATAAATAAAAATCAATGATTATACTCTATGAACTCCTAAACTATTTGTCCAATTATGATGAAACTTTTGGTCCGGGAGCCAGGTGCAAATTTGGTTAATTATTTCCTCTCCAGAGATAATTCGTCAGACGCATCAGAGTATAGTATTATAAAGCCTCGTGAACGTCAGCTGGCGCTCGGGTGGGGGGATGAGCGGTTGTAGAAAAAAATACATTCATTCATTTCCTCTCAGCTAAAAATTTGTCAAATTGTAGTTAATCCAATATTTCAACGAAAAAAAATAATCAGCTGGTTACAACATGGTGTATTATACGTCAGCTGGTGTCTCGAACATGAAAAAAAAAAAAAAAAATCCGTGATTTCCTCTCAAACAAAAAATTACCTGATGATAGCTTATATGTAACTGTGGATAAATATATAGGTCAGCTGGCTGTATCTTGGTGGAAAAACCGTCAGCTGATACTTTGAAAGTTATTACATAGGAGTTAGGCAGAAGCATCTACTGCCAATTTATATGCATCAGCTGACTAGGTTTTCCTCGACTTTATATAGTATATTAACAATCAGCTCACAAATTTTCATCTGGGAGGAAATGACCTATCTTTAATTATTATCGTTATTTTTAAAGATTCAAGCAACACACGTAACATAGGCAGTAATAAGCAAAGAGTATATAAGTAAGAGACGGCACTCCATACAAACGTCTCAGCTAGGGAAAGTTATGCAAAACGATACCAACCTACAGCGAAACTTTTTCTCCATGTTGGCTTTACTGTTAAAAACATATTTTACAGTATCTTCTTATAAGACAATCTTTTCAATGGTCTGTGTTTCATTTCTAAATTTATTGGACATATAAACCCCTTACAATCACATCCCACAGATAATTCCAGTAGACATATATTTATCATAATATATAAAATATATTCATATATATTTATATGTTACCATCATATTAATCTGGTATAAATTTAAATATTTGAAGCCCTATTTATTTATCGAGTAACTAATTCATTTATACTAAGCTAATTGATTATTTAATTATTTAAATATATTAAATTATTTGATTACATACTTATTCGTTTCAAAAATATTGATACTGAATGTTTATTTCAACTCAACTTTCATATTGAAGCGCAATATCAAATAATTTAAGATACGTCATTTCCTCTCAGATGAAAATTTGTGAGCTGATTGTTAATAATTATACTGATGCGTTGAATAAAAAAAACAGCTAGCAATAAGTCGAGGAAAACCTAGTCAGCTGATGCATATAAATTGGCAGTAGATGCTTCTGTCTAACTCCTATGTAATAACTTTCAAAGTATCAGCTGACGGTTTTTCCACCAAGATACAGCCAGCTGACCTATATATTTATCCACAGTTACATATAAGCTATCATCAGGTAAATTTTTGTTTGAGAGGAAATCACTGAATTTTTTTTTTTTTTTCATGTTCGAGACACCAGCTGACGTATAATACACTATGTTGTAACCAGCTGATTATTTTTTTTCGTTGAGATATTGGATTGGCTACAATTTGACAAATTTTTAGCTGAGAGGAAATGAATGAATGTATTTTTTTTTCCTTCGTGCGTGGGAGGCTACAACCGCTCATCCCCCCACCCGAGTGCCAGCTGACGTTCACGAGGCTTCATAATACTATACTCTGATGCATTTTACTAATTACCGCTTGAGAGGAACTTGGTCATGAAAATCTGTTGCTGGCTCCCGGACGATTTGGTGAATTGTTCTGGTTCTTAACAAAAAAAACTACTTTTTACTTGACGTAGTATTACAATACATGCCATTCATTTCTCATTTAAAGACCAACAATATTATAGTTTATTTTTGTGGGCAAACGCAAACAAATATCACGATATTAAACTAAGTATTTATCTATACTAATATTATATAGAGGAAAGATTTGTTTATTACGATTTAACTCAAAAACTACTCGACCTATTTAAAAAATTCTTCACCAATAGAAAGCTACATTACCAGCGAGCGAGTAACATAGGGTATTATATAAACGATGGTTTTTTCATTATCAGACTATTGTATTTTCTATGTTCACAGCAATATCTGATAAAAGATCTCTTTAATAGTAAAAAGTACTTCATGGTATGTTGAATAGAAACGTTTTCACAATTTCTTATTGATAATGAAACCGCGATGAATAAGACTTCTTTAGTGATAGTAAGGCTTCATCACTATTGAAATATATTGGAGCATAGAAACGAGTGGTTATTGCTCTTATTGAAGAATATTTTCTTTAATGTACTATATTTGTGGAAGAAGGGAGGTGTGCTCTTCCTCCAACCTAAAGGGAGGATCCTAGTCGAACCACTGAATCGGATGTCGCATAGTTCGCGGTGAGTCGGAACTGTGTGCGATGATGCTGCATGTAAACGTCGAATAATTTTCTTTTAGAATGTTAGATTTTTTATTTACAACTGTATACCTCACGGTGATCAAATTAGACACCATAATAACTTAGGTTAAATATAAGTTTTGTTATGTTTGTAAGTTTTACCCTACATAAGAAGAAAATGTTTTAGGGCATTTTTGAAAAACACATTGTGGATACTATTATTTGCTTAATTGAAAACTGGATTAAGCATACAATTTATACTTAATGGTAGATATAAAATGACTGCTGATTAGATTATCAAAACTCAATCAAAGTATACATTGAAATCGCATGAAGGATCATTCATTCATCTGAAAATAATATTTTTTGATAATTCCCATAGGGTTGAAAGTAGGTACACGGTCTATTGGCAGGTAATTTCGAAGTCGACACAGGAAAATTGTCAAATTTGTTTTTATTATAGCAGTTCATGTGCATGTTAAGTGAATTCTATTTTTAATTATAGTAAAATTAACCCGTCAAACCTAAGTCCATGTTCATTTCGCAAGATTAAATTACGTGAAGGCTTGTGTGAATTCTAAATATATTATTTACTATTCTATTTTACAAGTGTATGTCATTCGCTTAAAACTCTCAGATTCCGTAAGAGTTTTAGTGAAATGACAGATGAAAATCTCCGGATTAAATTAAACTTCAATTTTCCTTGTAGCTAGACTTAAATTCTTTGAGGAAGATAAACAGTTTTCTATGCATGCACTAAGGCATATAACTTATTTACACCTCAGGACTTTCTTGAATAATCCCCAAACTAGGAAACTATGTTTTTTTTTTTTTTTTTTATAGTATAATGGGGCAAACGGGCAGGCGGCTCACGTGATGGTAAGTGATCACCGCCGCCCATAGACATCCGCAACACCAGAGGGCTTGCAGGTGCGTTGCCGGCCTTTAAGAAAGATGTAGGCTCGCTTAATTGTATTTTGATTTGTATTTTAATTGTGTTATATTTTTGTGTGTTATGAATAAACTCAAAAACTACTGAACCGATTTTAAAAATTCTTTCACCAACAGAAAGCTACATTATCAGCGAGTAACATAGGCAATGTAGATGTACTATACACATTTTTGTATATAGTACATCTACATTGCACCCGTGTGAAGCCGGGGCTAAGCGCGTATATATATCTTTAGAAGTTTTGATTGAGATATACTAAGATTTATTTAATACGCTCAAAGCTTACAGTAGAAGCAGCTGGTTTAACAAACATTACCTAGCAGTTTCTATTCCAGCACAAATACAAATGCCGATCTTGTATTAGCGAGATAAAACAAATGCGCTGCAATTTGTTGCTTGAACTTTTTTATTATTTAGTTACAATTATGGGATTTGTTTTGTTTCATCATTTACATATACATGTAGTTATATATAGTATATTAATTTTATCATATGGTAGCGTGTAATATTAAGTAAAGTGAATTCCCGAGTCTCCTAGTGGGGCATGGGGCAGACACATTTCTGTTTCACTGACCATTTTTCTTTACAGGCAAGTAGGTGATCTGCCTTCTGTGCCCTGCTTGACCGAAACAATTTTTTTAATCATATTTCCCCGAGTTTCGAACCGAGGACCTCCGGTGGTAAATGCATCGCGCTTACCACTGAGCCACGGAGGCGATCATATTTAGTGAAATATAATATATATAAAGTATAATTCGATGTCTCACACGTAAATTGTGGTAAATAACAAAGATAGTGTTGACGTCTACGTTTAATTTAAGTACATATATTCTACATTCACAATAGTAAAAATCTTATTTTAATATGCTATATTTTATATAAGTTGTATCATTATAAAGTCTAAATTAAATCGTAACGTAACCTACTAATTTTATGGTTACCACGACTAACGTGGGAAGTATCGAATTGTTTAATTGTGAATTAAAATTATGTCATTAATTAATTGAAAACAGTAAAGTGCTTCAATAAGCAGATGTTTAAAACAGACTTGTGAAAAACATTTACCATGAGAAATATTTTACATCAATCAATCAAATTATATTATATTCTGCCACGTTCAATCAAGAAAATTGCTCTCTTTTATGATATTTTTTAAAACTTTTCCGTCGCCTCCATGACTATAGTATTATATAACATACGTAGCGTTTAGTATTAGAGGTCCGAGTTCAAATCCTGGGAATACTCAATAAAACTATAATAATGCTTCAGTTCATCGTAGTCTTGTAGGAATCTGACTGATCAACAGTGGCGAAAAGTCCTAACAAGCCGATTTCTACTGGCTTTCCTTTAAACCTTAACCTAATACTACTAATAAATTGTGAAGATGATGTTTATTTTACGCTTTACTTTGGTTCTTCCTCACACAATATGGGAGTACGAAATTCCGCAGCATATGCACGGCTTAGTATTTGAAAATTTTTAATAGTGATTAGCAATCATCTAATTTCCTGTAGAGAAAAATGAACATCGTCGTTATATATTTATACAATAATGTATCTACCCCATTACCTGTATCGATATAGCGCTACCTTTAGGTCAAGAAAGCGGATATTTACGACATTGCAACGTTAAAGTAAATATCGTATAGTACGAGAAACAGGGCAGGAGTATTTTTAGAACGTTTTATAACATTTACAAGAGAGGCAACACAGAATTTTATCTTTTAGCTTAAAGTTTCAATTGAAAAATTTAGGCACGTCCAGAGCATTTTTCATTCTTGCACTAAAATATAGAATGTGTGTGGGATAACTTTTAATACGGATTTTAGCTAGCAGAGCAGCTCTGGTATAGAATTGAAGCTTAATATTTGGAGATAAGCAAATTTAATTAATTATTTTAAAACGTTCGTGCATTTTAGACCTTTAGATTTAATACGATTTTCAGAATTGAGCTTTGTCAGGTTTTATTAAAATATAATTTATTTCAAATATAATAAGTTCTCTTGAACTTACGCATACATGTCTTTAATATTCTTTGTTTTATTTTGAGAAGTTGAGAGTACAGTTCGGAGTATTTTTTATATTTTCTTCTAGGAAGTGGGTACAACTAGTTCGTTAAATAATAATTAATTAGTTACTATTATTATATGAATATTTTATTTTCCTTCCTTCCCACATGTAAGATATACATAGCTAGATATATGATTATGTCATATATGATATACCTACATATGTATGAAGTCTAGGAAAAAATAAAGAAAGAAAATAATAGGTTTTAAAGGTATATTTTATACAATACTAGAGATTTTTCTAAATCAGGAGTAGCAGATATTCTCCTTCACATAAAAAACTCTATATCTTTATTAGTATAGGTTTGGAAAACGCTATTATCTATCATCTTGCACCATCAAGATAAGATCCGAGTAGCAAGCAGTCCTGAGGTCCAAGTTAAACAGGTTCTCTGCTCTCGGCTAAATTCTCAGCTCGAAACTACAACTTTGCTATCATAAATCAAATATTCGTGATCCTTTACCTGAAATTCTCATCCTGTTAATGTATTTCTTTAGCTATTTTTGTTGAAGAAATAAAATGAAAATATCATTAATTTGATAATACAGATAATAATGTATGAAAATCGTTTTGATTCCATAATTTTGTTGTCTGTGCTTTTGATGAATTGAAACGATAATGTTTAGGAAGTCCTTATCTAATTTTCATACTACAGCCTTATCTCACAAATATTGTAAAGAGGAAAGATTTCTATTTTTGTATGTTTGTAATGAATAAATTTAACCAAAATCCCATGGTTGGCCTTCTTCGGCGCAGGAAATTCGAGGGCCCGTAATCTTCAAAAAGGAACTCTCACGGCGCCCACTCGGCTGCTCACTAGCACTTCTCAGGAGAGAATAAACGCTTTTTTCCGATACAATCTTCGTACTACGGCGATACGTGGCCTACGTCGTAAATACCGTCCTTCTCGGATTGCTATATGAGCACACGCGGCTCCCACCACACGTTCTCAGCAACACCGAAGACAAGGGGGCTTTGGTCATAACAGGACCCGAACGCCCCTGCGGCGTACTCTGCGACGGGCAGAATACTCCCGCTCCCTGTCGCGCTCAGTGCTTTCCTCTTGCGACATCACGAAATCGCAGAATGAAAGTTCAGTTTAATATTTAGGTATTATCTTGAATACTTTGTCTTTGTAATCTGAGTAGCTATTTTCTTTTTCAGGGAATCCAAAAAATAATATTTTTCTCCACATTTTATCAAAATATTCTTAATTTTTTCCTACTGTACTTTTGTATTTTTTTTTATTTCAGAGATTTCTTCTATTCGAATTTATTCGAATTAAAGTTAATAGACGCTTTGTTAAAGTTGTTATACATATGTCACTTGAGGGCGCTGCAGTTATCATTATAATTGCTAATTTGAATGCCGACGTACTCGTATGTCGGTAAAGCAGTTTGTTTACAATTTTAGATAATATTTGTAATCTTTTAAAATAGTTGTGTTTTATAAGTGATAATTGTGGAGGGCAGTATAAACTTACAGTTTTTTGTGATATATCAGTTTCTTATATAGGACTTGTGTTTGTAAACATCTTTTAGTGTTTCGCTATATAACGGCTTATTTACGGGATCTTTAGAATTCCTCCTATATTTTCGATTTCCTGTGAGTATTCCGCCCAGCCTTTCTTTATACTACTTTTTAAATTATTTTGAATTGGATTATTTATTCACTTTTCGTTATGGAGTGGTTTTAAATACAACTAGCCGCCGTATCGTTTGTAATAATAAGCATAGTAACTATTTAGTATTTAATTTGAGAGTTTTGATTAAGAAAGCTTTTGTAAAAATCAAAATAATTCTTCTTTAAACATTTTAGCTTGGACCTATTTTTACGCACCACGTGCTGTTAATCGAATCTGACCTTTTGCCGATAACTTATAAAGGTCAATTGCTTTTATGGGATTCTATATAATATTCGTGTCAGCCGTCATGTGGAAGAAATAATGTTGCTTTTATAGAAAAAGTTATGGTGATACATATTTCTAGAGGTCGATAACCTCAAAATATTGACCAGTAAAATTAAGAGAATAACATTTGTAATTGCATACAGCTGACAGATTGACAATACGAATACATCGCAAGTTGATCTTTTTTATTTTAATAGAATTAGGAGCAAACATTTGCATTTGCATTGCTAACCTTCAGGGAATAAAAATACTCGTTTCTTGATGTCTCAGGTGTCCCCTAGTGGAGTATTGGACAGACATTTTCCAAATGTAACATAATATTATGTGTCTACTACTTATCTAAGACTTTTGATAAATGTTTCTTTGTTAAAATAATGTGTTTTAAGCGCATTTTTATTGTGAGAATTGACACACATGTTTGTCATTGCAGTGAATATTACTACAACCTGAAATTAAAGACCGAAGCTTTGATATTGCTGCAATTTAAATAAAAAATGGAATTTTATTATTAAGGAATAGTTCTAAGAATTGTTGCACATTTAAAACGTATTACATGATTAATAATAATATATTTAATTAATAAAAATACAATTGTTGGGAAAATGCTTTCAAATTTTCGGATTTTTTCTGAGAGTATTATTGCTATCTTACTTGTGTACGATATATGATATACAGAGCGATATATAACTATACAAATATCTGCGGCGCATAAGTTGAACAAAAATGGCGGTCGCCCGCGCCGGGTTAATTATACCCCCCCCCCCCCCTCCCCCGCACTTCGTCTGAGACCCAAAATTTTTATACTGCATAAAGTTGTTGTTCAACTTTAAGGCCCATATTCCAAGACGTGTCTCAGTTTTGAATCTAGTTTTGAGACTTGTCAAACCATTTTTTCTCTATAGAATTTTGACATATTGACAGTACTCAAGAATAGATTACGACTTGAGTAACGTCTTGGAATACGGGCCTAAATGTGCCGCATATTATACTCATACGATAATACTGTTGAGATGTCTGTGTGTGCACAGGCCAGGATAGAGAGATTTTGGTTTATTATTAATGTGATATAATAATTTTAATACATACTTTGAAATTAATTTTAAAACTTTTCATACTGCTAAATTAAAGAAGAAAAAGTTACGAATATGAAAGTGGAAGAGGAAGGACAAAACAGACTGACTAAAAACTGATGATATAAAGAGTGAAAGAAGTGAATGGAAAAGAAGAACATACTGCGCCGACTCCAAATAAAAATAGAGGAGGAAGAAGACTTAGACATACATTTTAAATTGATATTTTATAAATTAAATGTAAGTGAAAAATATCTCTCGAACGCCTCCGTGGATCAGTAGTAAGTGCGTCCAATTGAAGTCTCAGGTGCAAAGTCAAGGGAGAAGAAAGGAAGTCGCTGAAGGCGAATCTCCCACTTGCCTGTAAAGGAAAATGATGGGCCATGTTGCCAGCGAAACATACAGAAATGTGTCTGCCTAACTAGAGGATGCGGAAATTCACTTTTATTTAAAATTACTTAAATTTCATTAATGTATCTACTAAACTTCAATAACGTTTGCAGCGAGTCTATTTCAGTAACGAAATTCAAGTTGTTAACTTCAGACTAATTTATGCAGGGGTGAGCTATTTGACCACTGACAATTACCGATCTATCCTAGAAATAGACGCATACTTTATTCTCATTTATTTATTATGGAGAACAGTGCACAGTACCTTATTATTTGCCCGTAGCTTCTTGCATTGTAATGATATATTCCGAGACAATGAAGCCCTTTTCTGTAATTAAATAAAAAATATTCTTTAAATGTATCTATATAAAACCCCATTTCGCAGTGGAATCTTGAAATGGTTTCTTAAAATTATTCTCTTTGGAATAAGATTACATAAATAATATATTTTTTGTAACTATACAATACGCAACTTCGTAGCGTGAGTATTGGAATGTTTTCTTAATCTTACCTTTTTAGGAATATATATAATTAAAAATATATATATATATATATTAGGGTGTCCCTTATTTTTCAAAGTTTTAAATTTCTAACGCATAGGTCTTAGTTTTGTTCATTTGCCTCTAAAACACTCGGAAATAAATTTTTACCTTATTTGGAGTACGATAACCCGTGCCGAATTGCATCGAATTATGTTCATACATTTTGCGCGGTAGTAGGGGTGCGTATTCGCGGTATTTGTCATTTGTTCTCAATTATTCCCGCGATTAACATGTTTTTTTTTACATTTAAAAGATTCCAGTGGAATTAAGAATAAATAAAAAATATATTTTCTTAGTTGGTGGCGTAAATTATCAAATAACAGGCGCAAAGTTACCGTCTAATCATAAAGTTTTTGTAGAACTTCAGTTTAATGATTCTTTATTCTCATATCAAATAGTATTTTTTTTAACATTCGCGAAGTTAAATTGACTGTTAATGAAAACGCTAATCTCGTCATTCGGGAGTGTATTATATTTTGGGAAAAAGCTGGAAAAAGCCAATAGAATCCCCACCAGAGCTATAACTGTGTAAAAACATTTTTGAGATACAAACATAGAAGACTTTATGATACAAGAACTGCAAAAAATCATTAGACGTGACGATTATCGGAAACTGATTGAACTATCTAATATTTTCTTAGGAGGAAAAAAAATTAAACCTCCTGGAGCGCTGCTTCAAGCAAAGTGGATGGCTAGAGCTATTTACTCTCTCTAATCTCGAATGAATCTCTCTAACTCTTTAAAGATATGTTTCTTGCAATCCCATTTCGAAATTAACGCCGAGCAGTGGCGGATTTACCAGCAGGCTGTGTAGGCCTGAGCCTAGGGCGGCAGATTTTAGGGGCGGAAAATTTGGGGACCAATTTTATTTTTACGTGTCTTATGGAAATCAAAAAGAATTTTGTAGAACGTTTTATGATGTCATTCAACGAAATATCAAACTTGTATAAATATCCTACAGCAAAACACCCAGTTCGCCGCCCCGAACCAGTAATCTGATTCTATATACTATATTAATTTAAGAATAGAGGTAGTTAATAGCCTACACCTCGGCAATGTGTAAATCCGCTACTGACGCCAAGGATAAACGAGCACTTCAAGAAGTCTGCTGTTTCTTAATTGCGGTTATATATGTGAAACCATGGCTGTGATGTAGTCTGGTAATGAAGACACAAAATCAAGATTTGTGATTTTTAAAGCAGCCCTGAACAAACCAAGATGAACATTTTAGTGAACTTACAAAGAGAAAGTTCGTATGATTCTGGGAAGAGATACATTTCATCTGAAGAAGATATGTCTATCTAATTATTTGTATGTTAAGTAGGAATATAATACATCGTTCTATTTTTTAATACTTTTTTTAATAAATTGATAAAAATATTGCCTTATTTATTGTTGGAGGAAAATCATTAAGTGATTTTGTGTCTCTCAAGA
The DNA here is from genome assembly GCA_905404175.1 of Anthocharis cardamines. Classification (NCBI taxonomy): domain Eukaryota; kingdom Metazoa; phylum Arthropoda; class Insecta; order Lepidoptera; family Pieridae; genus Anthocharis; species Anthocharis cardamines. The sequence continues at coordinate 9,021,299 of FR989964.1, forward strand.
GCACCAATTTATTTTCTCGATTAAAAATTGATAAAAAATTCCTCCAGAGACCCGTGTCTACATGGGATGAAGATGTTATCTATTTCGAGGCAAAGAATAAAGTGCTTTCTTTAAGGGCAGTTAATAATACAGCTGAAAATCTTACATAGCAAAGGAACAGCAAAAGCAATGTTTGCTACGCTGTGTTCAGGAGCATAGAAATCTGTTTCCAGACTGTAAAAAAGAGACTCACAAAATAAAATATGCTTATTTATCTGTAATTTTATCTTCTTTTAATAAATATTTTATAAAATTTAAATATTTCAATTGATTTAGCTACCATAACCGAAAGGGTTAAAAACAGCAATTTTCAAAATCTTCAGAGGTCTGTCGGCACGGGTTAATGTTGACGTAGGAAGATAAAATTTTATATTTAATTAAGTCTGGGTAGTTTAAAAAAAAATAGGGGGTATGCATTTCGATATCAAAAAAAAATTTTTTTTCAGCCATATAAGGGACACCCTAATATATATATATATATTAGATGCAACTCTATGATACGAATTTTCGTAGCAGAATGTTGCCTCTATCTTATCTTAGGGGTAGAATTTCCCGAAATCTAATACATCTCATGTGAAACAATTGACGTGGGTACAACTATCGAATTTTTCAAGTTTGTAACCGGCCTAGTAAAATCCTGTTCATTCTTATACGTATAATACAATTATATGTCCATTCTCCTTGTACTTACATTATGCTTTACGACGCATTTTATTCGAGAGCTCGTTGCATAATCCAATAACCGTATGTTATGCTGAAAACTAAATTTTAACACCGTTGTATTGTTATGTAGGAATTAGACCTGGATTTAGATAGATTTGTCCACGTTGCATGCTTTATTATAATCGTTTTGTTATATTCTGAATATTTTCTGCTCAGAATTAATGATTACTAGAAATGTTACTAATTTTTTAACATCATCTCTCTATCATAAGGTATACCTTAACATCATCTCTCTATCATAAGGTATATCATAAGGTATACCTTAGCACATATATGTGCTGCTATGCAAAATTAAAACATAATCTATAATAATATTACAAAGAGGAAAGATTTCTTTGTTTGTAACAAACTACTGGACCGATTTTAAAAATTATTTTACCAATAGAATGCTACATTATCAGCGAGTATTTCTTTTGTATATATAAGACATCTACATTACATACGTGTGAAGCCGGGCGTGTTACTAGTATTTCATATAAAAGTAATTTCCCGAGTCCCCTTGTGGGCCAAAGGGAAGACACACTTTTATGTATTTTCCACTTATTATTGTATAATTTTTACAAGCAAATAGATTTTCAAAACCATGCCCGACCGAAGCAATTTTCTCCGGCTTCAAACCCGGGATTCTTATTCTATGTATATTTAATCTACATACAACTGAACTATGGATACCTTCGACATAGCCTGTAGTTTGGAAGCACTATAAAAAGTTTTAACCTCAGTATCGCTCGCGTGTTAAGCGTGTTACTTTTCGTTCTAGGTTCTTCCAACTATATAAAACAAAAGCTAGGATAGATAATGTTGATGGTCGATTTTCCTCTAATGCTTCAAAAAACAACATTAATAATACGTGAAAGCGTGAATAACTTTTTCTAAGACCGTAGTACGAACTTTTTTATTAACTAGAACCTGAACTTCAATTTTAACTCAGAATTCATAATACTGGGTACTACATACTTAGTCATTTTTCTTATAAGTTATATCTTAAGCTCATCCCTAAGCTTATGCCTAAGTTATTTTGTGTAAAAGTACGCTTCCGCCTCCAGCTTTCATTAAGCTCAAAAACTTGCGATATGACTATAATATATAGATAATACGAGTAATTTTAAGTTTTATTACGGTTTACTATAATAATATTCTAATATTTTGAAGTTTTTTACATAATCACACTTAAAAGACTGCACAGATTCAGTGTAATACATATTATGTTTGCGCGGATATTTTTTTTTTTCAAATATTTTTTTTATTTATATGAATATACTATTGCATCGCGTACACAATAAATGCTTTACTATGGATTTACATAATATTTATATCCTGGGTCCCATGCTATTACGCTGCAAAAACTGTAGCATAATTTATGTCATAATACTTCCTCTTCTTCCTGCCCCGTTCCCTTTTTTTTATTTGGGGTCAGTTTTATAATATATTAGACGCAGTATGTTCTCTTTTTCCATTCTCTCCTTTCACTCGCCATATCATCTGTCACACCTCTCAAACACATATCATTCTTCACATAGACAATCCATGTATTTTTTGGCCTCCCTCTTCCCCTATACCCATCCACTTTCATATTCAAAACTTTTTTACATAAGTACCTACAAGTTTTAAATCTCTCTTTATAGCATGCCCATACCAGGCTAAACGATTACCTTATAATAATATAACAAATTAAAATAATAGTAGATAAGTCCGTAAGACATATTTCAAAAGATGATATATCCTTTCTATAAACAAACTATGTCAATGTTTCAACATAGGGAGTTATTTTCATGCATTATACAAGTTTACATTTTGCAAAGACTTTAATATTGCTCCGTTTTAACCAACAAAGATATTTTGTAGAGGAAATATTTTAACTTCGAAAGAATATATGAAAAGATGTCAACTATTTCTTTAACAACGCAATTTCTTTGATAATATTTTTAAAAATATCGACACAATAAAACAGCAATTAATATTCAAATTACTGTAATTATTCTCGATTTCCGATAAAACTGTTACCAATTAATGAAACCGTTTTTTTACAATTTCGTCCAATTAGCGACAAATTGGGAAGACTTGCACGGCAATTAATAAACCAGGATACCACGAGAATTTTTCGACATCCAATAATCAACGTTATGCGAAATACATCGAAGAAACAATTTCGCGTGCTTAATTAACGAAAAATAAAAGCACATTTTTTATAGTTTTTATTTTATTCAAACTAACCGATTTGTACTACACATAAGTTTAATATCATACCTGTTACTTCATAGACTCATTTTTATTGGATAATATTATAGGAATAATTATATTTTTTTATTATATTATTTACATTAGTTACCAACAGACGAGGGTATAACTTGATGATAGGTACTGCCACTTTACTCAATGATGCGCTATCGACCTGTTATTTTATTTCAAGCATTCATAGACAAAAACATAGACTGAAATCGAAACACGCTACACTATACTTTTATAAAATATATAAACGTTGGACCGTTATCCGGACGGAATTTTAATATTCCTACCACTCGTTGAATGCTTGAAATGACTATAGGGAAAATATGTTTACAGAAAATTATAAACATTTTATTACGGTGAGATTTGAAATCGCGATCAATCCAAAGGAGACATAACTTCTCTCGTGAAAAGCTACCTTGAAAAAAAACGTATTTTACACAGCACGTATATCACAGTATAAATCCATACTAAATACGTGAAATTAATTCATTTTTTACCCAATTTGTAGAATAACACTAAGGTAACGTTCCTTGTCAGAATCATTTAACTATCGCATATTACTCTTATCATATTACTACATTTCAGTTGATGTCGATACCGGAAACATTACTTTTAGCTATTCACAAAACGTAATAAATAAATTTGTTTAACGTAGGATCATCCGTGCGGTCCATTTGCTGAATAAATTATTTACTTTTGAACCGAAACGGCGGGAAAATTAATTGCTTTGTGCAATACGTGACGGAATTGTTATAACCTAAAATGTTCAGTAAAGTATTCGTGAAGTCATTCATTATTGATGAATACGGGTATAAAATACATTGTCTGATTTTTATTTATGACTTATATTTTCGCAAAGGTATCATTCGATTTCACTTCGCTCTTCTATGTATCTTCTATATAACTGGACATTTATCCAGTTTTGACGGGCTCGTTGGCGCGTTCGGTAGATCACCTGCCGTGCGCATCGATCGGTCGCGGGTTCTAATCCCACCAGGACGACATGATTATAATTTTCTGTAAGCATGTCTTTCCCACGTCTGGTAACTTCCCGAAGTTGCATATGGTCACGATCCTCATTAGTGAGGGAACGACGAAGAAGAAGTGAAATGCCGCCCCCGACCGCTGCACACCGCACACTCCGCCCCCCTATATAACCCATTGGCACTTTTAGTATTTAAAAGTGACCTAATCCAAAATGCTAGGATGTTGGTAAACGCTTAAAATATTCTCTAAGCCTAAGACAATTCATAATATCGAAAGATTAGGTACATAATTTTAAACTAAGTGTAAGATATCATAATTATCATGATTGAATGTAAGGCAAATATTGTTTTATTGATGAGAAAGTATTATATAACCATGCCAATTAGCTTCTATGAAGCAAAGTAATTTTGTGAAAAGTCTGAGTTAGGTCACTTTAATCCTGAAGGTCTGAATACTTTTTGTTTGTGAAATCTCGCTACTAGGTTTTACAGCTTAACAGGGACTTACAAATTCGAGCACTGAGGCTTAACTTTATAAAAAACCTAAGAGTATCTAACCGTTCATGTATAGAAAAACCGTGACGTGCAATTTACGTCATTGCAGTACCTACGCGTTTCGGTCTCAGTCTATGGATGTTCGAATGTTCGAAGTAAAAAGTAGGTCGACGTCGAATCATTGACTGATGCTCTGTCACTATCAAGAGAACCTCATGCTTGTCTGTCGATATCTAACATAAAAAAAGCAGTAGTTTACTTATTTATATTTACATATAATATTAAAATGAAAAAGCCATAGATGCAAGCGTGGCACAAATGTTCAATAGACAGTTTGATTTTTTTATTAGTTATACGTAATTATTTATATTCATAATGTACGAAAGTAAGCTGAAGTTAGGGATTTCTTTTCTCTGAAATTAGTTATTAGGTTTACTTCTTAACTATTAGTATTAATAATATAATTATTTTTATCTGCTTAACCGGTGAATGTAATCTAATTTTCTTAGACAAAACAGTAGCCTAATGAAAATAACATAAAACGGATGAAACTTGAACGATGCTTAAAGGCAACACAAGAAATATTACTTTGCTTTTTAATGGCGTGGAGCCCGCTTTGTTGGGAATAAATCTTCCAAGAGGGAGTCCTTTCTATCTCCTACCTACTATAATTAGTTGAACATTTTGTTTTAAAGCTAATTGGCATGGTATCATCCGGCGCCATGTTTAAAATACAAATTGAATTCATAGTAAACTTTGAAATGGATAAGGATATGCGTAACTCATACGATTTTTTTTGTGTATTCAAAAAGACGTGATTCAGGTTTGATAGTAGGTAGATTTTGACGGGCTCGTTGGCGCGTTCGGTAGAACATCTGCCGTGCGCATCGGTGGGTCATGGGTTCGAATCCCACCGGGACGACATGTTTATAATTTTCTGTAAGCATGCTTCTCCAAGTTACTTCGGACATTGAACGGGTGGGAGGAATATCGAAATTCCGACTGGGTAACGAACCACCGTTCATAGATGGAAAAACCGTAAAGTGCATTGCAATTGCAAGTTTGGGTTTCAATCTATGGATTTCCGATTGCTCGAAGTAAAAATTAGGTACACCGCGCATCATTGACTGATGTTCTGTGGCTAAGGTATCACCTACCATCATACTCGTCTGTCGATATCTAACATAAAAAAGTAATGTTTAAAATGCAAATTGAATTCATAATAAAATGTGTGATGGATATGCGAAATACATACCATACTTCTGTGTATTATTATATGAATTTATCAAAGATGTGCTGCCCACCTATTCTGCTATAATTTAGATCATACGGTAATTCATAGACAATCATTCGCTTCATTGCTTTTCCATTTATGAACGGTGGTTAGCCACTTGGACGGAATTGCGTTATTCCTCCCACCTGTTTAATGGCCGTAGTTAATAGTAATCTGAAGTAAGAAATTCGTATATATCATTAGTTAGTTCATCAATTAGCAGAAATTGCTATTGAGAGAGAGAGAGAGAGAGTTTGTTTATTACAAACACAAAATTATATACATAACTGGATCGCAATCCACCCCGGCTTCGCACGGGTGCATTGTAGATGTACCACACAAAATGCCTACGTTACTCGCTGATAATGTAGCTTTCTATCGGTGAAAGAATTTTTAAAATGTGTCAAGTAGTTTAAATGAAATACTTTATAACGGATTTTTTTTTTTTTTTATGTCAGATATCGACAGACGAGCATGAGGTTCACTTGATGGTGGGTGATACCTCAGCCACAGAACATCAGTCAATGATGCGCTGTCGACCTAATTTTTACTTCGAGCATTCGGAAATCCATAGACTGAAACCGAAACGCGCAATATGCACTTCACGGTTTTTCCATCTATGAACGGTGGTTCGTTACCCGGTCGGAATTTAGATATTCCTCCCACCCGATCAATGCCCGAAGTTACCAGACGTGGGGAAAACATGCTTACAGAAAATTATAAGCATGTGCTCCCGGTGGGAATCGAACCCACGACCCATCGATGCGCACGGCAGGTGTTCTACCGAACGCGCCAACGAGCCCGTCAAAAATAGATTAAAATGCGATTTATTTTATATTTATAGATTGCCGACGTTAGATGGCAATAATATGGCAATTTTGTGATATTTCAAATCAGACAACTGTCATAGATGACAGATGAAAGATCTTTCAGTCTGCCGCGATCACGGTTGCCGAAAAGCATCCGAAACGTAGGCATAAATAATATAAATCGATACCTCCTAAGTATACTGACATGGGTCATCTAACAAATTTTGGTATTTTGGTTTTTTTATATATACGTACATAATAAACCTTGATATTAATAGCAATCTTAAAAAAAATAAAAAACAATAATTGCCGTTAGGTAAAAATACATTTTAAATATCAACAAGAATCATCAAAATAGTTGTATACCGAAGCAAAAGCTTGTAATCTATGTTAAAAAATATAAAATTTATTTTAAATTAGGTTGATATCAATAAAATCAACCTTCATATTATCCAATTCCATTAATTATTATCCTTCAAATCCAATTGTGTGAATTATCTTTCAAATCGCTCTCCTGAACAATTACTGACCTGTTAGTTGACTCACTTTATGTACATAGGGGGTATCGAAATAATCGCGTTTTAATCCGTTATAAAGTATTTTATTTAAATGTGTGATACTCGCTGTAATAAAAGACAGTGCATCGGTCGAGTAGTGTTTGAGTTAAATCGTAACAAACACACAAACAAATTTTTCCTATTCATAATACTCGTATTAGTATAGATGTATTGTAAGCTTGTTACGAGTAGTGTGGCCACTGAAATTTGTAGGTAGTTAATACTCGTACGTAAATACTCGTGAACATTTTTCCTCAGTTAAAACGTAGTTTTAACAATGCAAATCCCCACTGAACTTTAAATCCGCTAGCGGACTTCCACCAACTTCTATAAAATCCCTAAAGCCGACAGTGAAATATATGATTTTGTCACGAAATATCACAAATTGGTCGAAACAACTTTATTACGTTAATACCCGTTGACGAAATGTAGCGATGATTAATAAATATGTAGCGGGTATTCATTTACACATCGGCATTGCGTCTTGATGAATATTAATGAGGCTCTCATAAATTACACATATGACCTTTGCTAATATCTAATTATGTTTCGCACCTGTTCTCGACATAGGGTTTTGTAAATTCGTGTTACACGCTAAGAATGTATGCATAATATTGTATTTATGAAACAAAATCCTGTAAGCGGAAATTATTTATTCTAATTTGAATTTCAACGGGCTTTTTGGCGCTGGGCATGGCTCGTATTGTGAGAAGGTTCCTTTCTCATCGTACAATCACCGCCGATGATGGCCGATCACAGACATTTATGCCCTCTACATTTACATGATTGCCTATTGTGAAGAGGAGCCATGACGTGCGCGTCGATGGGTCGCGGAATCAAATCCCGCCGGGACGACATGTTTATAATTTTCTATAAGCATGTCTTCCCCATGTCTGGTCACTTCGGGTATTGATTGGGTGGGAGAAATACCGAAATTTCAACCGGGTAACGAACCACCGTACATAGATGAAAACAGTGAAGTGCACATTGCGCGTTTCGGTCTCCGTCTGGATTTCCGAACCTATGTCCTGTCGACATACTTTTAAGTTCGAGCTTATCATCATTGACTGATGTTGTGTGTATCAACTACCATCAAAGGAACCTCATGCTAGTCTGTCGATATCTAACATAAAAAACCCTTGGCAAGTTTTATTTCTGTTTTACTTTGAAGCTTGTTCTAAAATCACACCGATATTGCCATTTTTAGATATTGCTTTTTTACGCCAGAAAAAAAACAAAAAACCGTTGATAAAAAATATACCTAGAGCACACAACCAGACAGCGTACATATATATATAGAAACATTGAGACAAATTTAATAAGAATATGAAGCTAAATAATCGCTCGGATTCATTACAAATGTCATCAAGTTATAAATGACTTCTGACGTGGCTCAGAGCTTCAATGGCTCACCTCTTATCATGTCTTTCGAAGCAAGGTTAATCCTCTTGTTAATGGAAGTATCAACCATTAGCAATGTGACCCGGCTTCACACGGAATGATCACTTGTAGATGTTCTATACACCAAAAATATGCCTATGTTACTCGCTGATATGTAGGTTTCTATTGGTGATTTTTTTTAAATTGGTGCAGTAGTTTTTGAGTTAAATCGTAACAAACATACTGTGTACATATTTGTGTAGATATACTAAACACGAATAAATAGCCTATGTTACTCGCTGATAATGTATCCAAATGCAAAACTACTGGACTAATCTAAAAAAATCTATCACCAATAGAAAGCTACATTATTACTTATTATTAATACAAAGTTGGTGGAAAACTATTTTCCATTTCATCCATTTTCCGGGTTTTATTAATCTTTTACCACTTAAAATACCTCGTTAATATATATTTAAATATAAAAAAGGTTTCAAGCTTACTATTAGTATATATTAGGTATCAAGTGTTAGATTGTAAAAAACTTTTTTTTTTGTTTCAGGTTGATGCTTGGTTATCATGGAGCAGATAACAAAATACATAATAATCCTCGCCTCATTAATGACGGTTAAGCCGACAATTACAGAAAGTAAAAACGACACGAAGTCAAAAATAGATAGACGCTATTATCAAATGCCTATCTTCATTAACGTGTGTGACATCAGCGACCGGCGATCAAAAGTACACTGCTATTGCGACAGTAATAAACCAAAGTTAGCAACTAGGGCAGACTGCTGGATTTTCAGCGGAGGCCTCACAGAAGATGATCCAATTTGGCCCAGTTTTTCTTCACAATCAGAAATAGAACACCTAATGTTTAATGTACGAATCGATGACGCTTTAACTTTCATACCAGCGAAAGCCATAGTTCGACTCGATAAATTAAAATACCTTTCTATTCAATTCGGAACTATTAAGAGACTAACGCCCTATGCGTTTACAAACTCATCAACGGTCAGACAGATAGTTTTAAAGTCAAACAAAATAACTAAATTAGATAAACATTCATTTTCTCAACTCATGATGTTATCGAATCTCAGCTTAGATGATAATCTCATATCGGAACTCAAGAGGGATGTCTTCTTTAATCTTCCGAACTTACATGTACTACACTTATCAAACAATAACTTAAGTTTGTTACACGAAGGTTGTTTCAAGCACTTAAACAACTTAATCGAGTTAAGACTCGATGTGAATTATATCTCGGTCGTTACCAAAGAAATGCTTGAAGGGCTGGAAAATCTATCTAGATTAGACTTAAGGCACAACAAGTTGACAATGATCGGCAACTTAGCTTTTAGCGAATTATGGGGATTAAAAGAATTGATGTTGGATAATAATGCGATTGAGTACATATCTGAGAGAGCGTTCGGCGGACTGATCCAACTGAGAAAGTTGACGCTCTCCGGAAACAAATTGACATCGTTTTACGAAGATATACTGGAGGATATAAGGAGCCTTACCGTCCTAGACTTAAGGGATAATCTGTTGACGACAATATCGTATGAAACCATCAGGCCTGTAGTGGAGAATGACAAGGCGCTCTCCTCCGTTGTCTATCTTGATGGTAAGTGATCGTTCAAATATATTTAGTAGTTCTTAAATACATTTTCTTTTATTTTTTTGGAATCATGTTTAGTTAACATAATAAATAGGCTTGGTGCAATTTCACAGATACATATATATATTTAATAAATGAATATAAGTTTTCATCACTTTGTTTCCTTACATCAAGCTATCAGGGTAATAACTACAATAGTTATACCTATTACATACAAAGCTTCTTTTTATAACTAAAAAATTCTTGTTACAACAATTTTTTGCCTAGTCAAAGTTTATGTAACAAGTGTACTTGACTTTCATTAAAAGAGTTCCTTTAAAATAAGAAATATTAAAAATATATAAACTAATCTTACCTCTAAAAGTGCTAGCAAAGTGGAACGTAATAATCTTCCACTGAACAAAGTTAGGTTAGTTAGCAAATTAGTTTACAAGCAAAATCCGACCCGCAAGTAAGGTATTTACTTTTAAAGTAAACTTACCTCTTACGGAATTTTAATACTAACATATTACAATGCTAATCTTATTTATAACTTAGTGTTATTGAAGTATTGACAAAACACCTATGTAGAATAATAAAAATTACAGTTGACTTATAAGGTCAATAAATTTTCGCAAGTCTTGTTACAATGTAGATAAAAATACCCAATATAATGTTATCGGTCTCTAGAAACAAGATAAAACTAATAACACAAAGAAACACATAAATAAGATTAACAATATGTTTTCTTAAAACCCGAATAAAACATCTAATAAAAAGAGAAAGGAGCCGATAAAAATAAAATGACACATAAAAGAGACGCATCTGCGAATAACCGAGTATTGGCACTTTTAATTTTAATCAGAATGATCGAACGCTACTCCAGCCGGCCTAGCATGACCGCCACGAGATATGTCGCGGACGAGAGAAGACAAAAGTAAAAAGATATAAGATTTCTCGATATATTATTAGAAAAGATATCTCGATCGACAAATATATCTATTTTTGATATTAAAAGTCGAGTTTTAAGTGTAAGTGTCATGTTAGACCCGAAAGAAATAGAGCGATAGTCGATTGAAACACGTCAAAACGGTAGACAAAATTTTGTCGCGCTTGTCATGCTAGGCCGGCAGCTTCGTTACCGGTAAGTATATTACGTCGATAAACTTCTTGATACAGCGAATATTTCAAGAGACCGCCTTGATACTCGTATAATCCCTTTATTCGCCGCGTTATAGCTCAAATGCGTAAATCAGGCGTCTCCTCGGTGAATCGTACCTATATTTTGCAAGGGCAGCGATAAATTTCGCCCGCTTCCATCGAGGAATGGCATTTTATTTGCAAACATTCCCGCTTGTTTATTAGGTACTTTATAGCGCCATTTTGTAAGCTCGTATAGACTTTTGTTTTATATTATTCATGAGTGGAAATTCGCTTCAGTATTTGCGGCATTGAAAATAAAATGTATCTATTCCTACAGAGTTGTATTTGCTGTAATTTTCTATATTATGGCAATATTGACAACTTGTTTTTTACTGTTTGACTTGGGGTTGGAGATTTTTAACATAGCGTTAATATGGCAATTTTATGATAATTCAAATCAGACAGCTGACATATTTATTATGAAAGCATTCGAATTATTGTATTATGTCACGCGTTGTCGGGATAAATTATTATAAATCGCGTTTTAATCCAGTAAAAGTTATTTTATTCAAATGTGTGATACTGGCGTTAATAAAAGACAATATTAAATAAAATGTGGGTTATATTTCATGTTATTATTGCTAGGTATAAAATAAGGATGGTGCGAACAAAACTTTGTTTTATAAAACCTTATAGCAGTTGTGTGATGTGTCGTATTTAGCAGAAGAAAAATAAAATGAACTTATAATTAAATGAAGCTTAAATTATTGTTATTGAAACATTCTGAAAATAACGTAGAACAAGGAAGGAAAGAAAACTGCTTCCTATTTTAAAGCAACTTAGAAATTAAAATATAAATCTCAGGTGTCATCTACATAATATATACAGATTATACACATACATATGCTAAGTCAATCATTATATATTTTTGTTATTTACACCAATATTTGTAAAAAGGACATGAGACTGTACGGTGATAAGCTTAAAATTGAACGTAGCGTTTATTGAAGGTATTTACTGCTTATTTCGTTTCTCAGATTAAATTTGCCTGCCAATTATGGCAGAACAAGTTTACCTAGCATTCTGTATAGGAATTATTTGCCCTTTAGGGGAGTAATAATTTCTACCTCTACTTATCAATCTCTTACTATACTGCCACTTTATGCGTCATTAATACTTATCAATGCAGTGCATTAATTAATAATTATTATTGATATAATTTTTTTATCTTAGTTATCGACAGACGAGCATGAGGTTCAATTGATGGCCTAGGTGATACCTCAGCCACAGAACATTAGTCAGTGTCAGTCAGTTTTACTTCGAGCATTCGGAAATCCATAGACTAAAACCGAAACACGCAATATGCACTTCACCGTTTTTCCATCTTTGAACGGTGGACGGAATTTCGATATTCCCTCCACCCGTTCAATGGCCGAAGTTACCAGACGTGGGGAAGACATGTTTACAGAAAATTATAAACATGTCATCCCGGTGGAATTCGAATTCACGACCCAACGATGCGCACGGTGAAATAACGATGAATTAATGACTAATTGATTGATTGATAAATAGAAGAATATGTTATTAATCGTATCTTCTTATGAATAATTGTAAAGAGAACAGAGTAATTAACGTAATGGACAATAAAGGTAAAATCTGAGCAGTCCCCAAGCTGGAAGTTATTGACCGTTGTTTCCGTGAGTAATTTACTTAAGTGCTCCTTGGCTGCTATGTCCGCAATATAAATTAAAAGCCAACACAAAGTGCATTCACGGAATATTATTTCTAATAAAGACAAAGCAAATTCATTATGTGAAGAATAGAAAGGTTAATTTCCATATTATGCTCTATTATTTTTCATTATAGGCAAGCATATACTTATCACCTTTCAGTACTTATTCTGAGGATTTGAATTGAACATTCATTGATCATGTCACTAAGCTACTGAAATGGTCAAGTTAAGATAAGTCAGTATTTTTAAATTAACAGCATTTCTTCTTTTGTTCAATTTTTAATTCATCATAAGTACTCAAAATACACGCTTTTTCAATGAGTCAAACTTTGAAAAAAAAACGATTTTTAAATATAAGTAATATTTAAATATATTTAATTCATATTAACTTAAAATAATTTCATCCTCGATAACGCTGCCTTCGAAAATGAATATTTCCCAAATGCATTGTTATCGATAGTTTGCATATTCGTGATAGTACTAATTTAGTCATGAAATCATGCCTGAATCGAAGAATGCAATTCAAATATTTCACGAAGCAAGCCCGACAGCATTGGAAGTTGAGCAAACATTTGCTTGGATAGTTATAATTCCATCGTTTACTATATGCAATATTTCAACGTCAATTCTACACCGTGTTACATTCGAATGGGAATATTGTACGTGAGAACTCGGATCCATTTTTCTTAACCGACTCTACGCGGGTGGGATAGTAACATCTATCTTGATCACATGTAATGGTTAAGGCCCATCGCAAACGACAGAATATAAACACGTATTTGTACCCAAGGCTGATTTTACTTGTCATAGTTTGTGGGCATGTGTGCGTTCGCTATTCCATTTTCAGTAACATCCATCAAAATTGATTGTCTACGTGAGACTTCATAGAAAGTAATGTATTCCAAGAATTTTATTTCACAATATAGAACGTTGTAAATAATTTTCAGCAAATTATAATCAAATCAAACACCTGCCGTGCGCATTGATGGGTCGTGGGTTCGAATCACACCGGGACATGTTTATAATTTTTTATAAACATGTCCCGTTATTTATGTCTTCCCCACATCTGGTAAACTTCAGGCATTGAATGGGTGTGAGGAATATCGAAATTCCGGCCGGGTAATCAATCTTTCATAGATGGAAAAACCGTGAAGTGCATATTGCGCGTTATGTCTATGAAATCGGTTTTTGTCTATGAATTCCCGAATGCTCGAAGTAAAAAGTAGGTCGTCGGCGTATCATTGACTGATGTTCTGTGGCTGAGGTATCACCTACCATCAAGTGAACCTCATGCTCTTTTATTGATATCTAACATATAAACAGGAATAAACAATGTGTAGCGGCGCTTTTATTAGTTAAGACAGTTCTTTTGTTGTGTTAGCGGCCGTGGACCCAGCTGTATCCCGATCTTGTTAGAATAGTAATTTACAATACAACTTCACTAGAACTCCCAAACATTCACCTTTAAAAATTAAAATGGAGATGCATACAACTATATATTTTTTAGTAAATACGAATGTCTTTACTTATTATGTTCGACACAGGAATAATGAGTTCCAAATTAGGAAACCTTGGATTTTAGAGATTTTGGGTCTGCGAAATAGATAATGTCTAGTGATAGTTATTTTTTACACCTCATCTTGATAGTTTGAAAGTAATAAAGTACACCTTTTCTGTATCTGATCTCTACATATAAAACAAAATCGCATTCCGTCGTCTGTCAATATGTACCCACGCTTAAATCTTTTAAACTACGCTTTAATTCGGTTTTCTACGGCTTAATGCGGTTTTCGTTAATAGCTCTATCTATCAATAAGAAGATTAATATGTATATTTAATTTTGTATTGTATTAATTTATTGAAATATGACGATAATTGTTTAAGATGTCCGAAGAAATCAAGCTGACTGAGAACTTTCATCGAAAATGCTGTCTTATTATTTTCGTGCAAAGGCCGGGGTGGTTCGCTAGTTACTGATAATAATCGATGTTATCTGTATGTAAATATTAAATACGCATATTATATTTTTTTAAGAAATTTGAGAAACCTAGTTTCTGTCCTTCATAGAAAATTAAAGTTTCCATATGCGAGGTGACTTGGATTTTAAAGCACTTTTGTATTTGTCTCATATACAAAACTTGGTTACGTATTGGGAACTGAATAAATCGTGCAATGTATACAAGTCCAAGGAGAGATTTATTGTCAGTCGGTACGCTCTGTCTTGCTAAGCTTTCTTTGGTCCAGTAACACATTCGTGAAATATCACATTTCTGTTACATTGGATATTATTCTACGTTTATATTTTTGTTGACGCGCTCGTCAACGTGTCAAACATTGAATAAAACCTGCCGCGTGCTCCGATGGGCCGTGGGTTCAAATTCCGCCGGGTCAACATGTTTATAATATTCTTTCATAAGTAATGTTTTTATAACTGTATCCTACATATCTCACAATTAACTAATTACATATTTTAAAATAATCCTTAATTTAGGTCTGTTTTTGTGCAACTTGCTTAAAAATACGGAGCTCATATGCGGTGCGTGGCGTAGGGAGGGAGGTGCGGGCGGAGGGTGCCGGATTATTGGACGTGTCGGTCTATTGCCGGATTAGTGAGGCTCTACTGTATCTCTATAATATCTTAGATGGTGAAACTTTAAAAAAATATATCACATCACAATTCTTTATATTTTAGGTAATTTTATTCTTAAATGTTTAACATTGATTTTAAGTTTCAACTTTTAATTTCATAATTATTGGATTTTAGTACACAATCCTCGATATATTTGTTTACTATATTTCTATACTCAAACATTATTATAATAACGTGAAATACAAAACACGCTTTATATACATCCGCAGCGCTGGAAAAATATTACTTGACTACGGCTAATATGTTACAACCATTCCCTAAATAATTTTTATCTTTTATATCATGATAAATATCGCGTGTGTGTCGCAGTCATTGTCGGTACTAAGCCTTATCATACGTCAGTGGCGCAAGCTTAGGTAATAGCCAGCTTAAATTCCGAGCGCGTCCTAGAATAATTATCTGGTTGGGAATACGGTCGAATAGAAAAGTGTTATTTAAGCAGGGTGTTTAGGGATAAAAGATATCGCATTTAGATTTATAAGTTGTATAGTATATTTTTTTATGTACTTTTTACAACGGTTCTAGTTAAATGTGATCCGAATTCAATTATTGTTATGATCCTTAAAAAATATAATAAAATGTATAAATTCATTTCAGAAAGATTTTTGAAGGGTTTGATTTCATCAGAAAGGGTTTTGAAACTTTATAACATAAATTATATTCTCACAGACTGTATTATGTGCAACCCTATGGTGTTGCGAATGTCTATGGGCGGCGGTGATGACTTACGTGCCCCTATTCTATAAAAATAATTTTTTTTTCAAGTCAAAATACTGCATATTATTATTCTTAATTTCGATCAAACAGAAGATCCTTCTAAGAAATATATAATTCATTCTCAAAATGGTACATGGAGCTATTGATATTTAGAAATACCCTAACTTTTATAGCGAATGGTTTAAACTTAAGGCTACGCTTGAATGTCAAACATACCAAAAAACAAAAGAATACAGCAAAACCATTGCCGTAATTACCGTTATCTTCTTAGACAGTTAGAATACCAAGCTTATGAAATTCCTCATCGGACAGCTGTCATCTATCTGTCTGTTTGTGACACGCTTATTGTATAACACTCGAAATAATATCAAATCTAAATATATAAAGATCCTATGAAAAATACTGAATGAAGTTTTATCTTCATTCAGTATTTTTCATAGGATCTTATTAGAATTTATAGAACGTTTTGTATAAGGATCTAAAATCTTTTCTATTTACAGGTAATCCACTGAGCTGCAATTGCCGTCTCTCCTGGATTTATACACTTCGCAATGAAACCAAAGATAACACTCTCAGACATGCTCTCGAAAAAATCACGTGTCTCTCAGAAAACAACGATATAGATCGAAGTTTGAACGATCAAATTGAAGAAAACGTAGAAAATTCTAATATTTTAGCCGATGATAATTATGAGTATTATGACAAAAATGATGAGAAAGACGAAGTTACTAAGGAAAAAGATGAGGCACGTACTAAGGCCATTAAGCTGTTGGACTTGCCGATAGAAGAACTCCCTTGCCCAAAGGAACTCATGCGTTCAATCGAAGAGTCATACGGTCATCCTATTCAAAATGAAATAAGATTAAAAGCATTTTCAAATGCTTTAAGAAAGTTACCGAATTTTATTCTAATCCTTATAATGACAATGCTCTAAATTGTTAAAATCGACGAATCAAAAATATTTGTGATATTAGATGTTAAATTTAAAACTGAAAAAGATGTAGTCTCGTTTCAAATATTTAAAAACTAAGATAAGTGTTGATTAAGCCAAGCCTTTGTAAAAGTTTAGCATTGTTTTCTTCTGAGGTAGATTTCGAAAACACGTTGGATCAATCTTCCTCACAAACTTTGTGAAATACAATTTTGTGATTAAATTATAACTTTGGTTGCTTAAATAATAAGATTCTCACGTCGTACTGAACTGAAACCTACGCAATTGTTTTATTTAATTTTAGATAGTAAATTTAGATTTAAAATACTTTGTTAGAGTTTAAAGTAATTTAAATTGTATATAGATAAATAGAATAATTATTAATCTCTATTAAGAAAAAATGTTTAGCTGCAAATAAGCAAAGATTATAAGTATTTATACAGAAATGTATATTGAATCAACATACTAAAATATAAGCACCCAGATACTAACGTATACTGCAAATAAATCAACAAGTTAATTTTCTTTAAACAAAGGAAGTAAAGTAGCATAGCTTTTGCTCGAATAACTTGGTAGTCATTTTTGTAGACCAAGTTTATAAAGCACAATATAACTTGAGTTCAGTGTTAAATATTAAATGAATTCCACAAACTTTTGTTAGAGCCCTTGGGTAAGTGAATACGCTACTAATATTTTAATAGCATCTCAAAATCGTTTTGACCATGCAGCTGCGATACTTTGAGGTATTGTTTGATATTGTATGTCAACCACTGAACATTAAGACATTTATATTAAAAGTTAAAGAATTAGAATGTTATAGATTATTTCATTAATAAGCGTTACTACTGATTTTAATTTGTTTCTTTCCGAATGTCTGAATTCCAAATGTATTTCAGAGTACAATTCGCACTTTTATAGTGGACGTGACCTATTCGAAGGTCTATGAGAACTTTTTGGACGATTCTTAATATTTCGATGAAATAATTTTAAACCAAGTTTTCGTTATCACAATATCCATGATTGAATATAAAGCAAATATTGTTTTAATAGTTAGAAAGTGTTTTTAGGCTTTAACTGTTGAAGAAAAGTAAATTTGCCAAAATCTTAAGTTATTTTATTAATTGTTGATCGATAGTCAAATCTGATTGTAATAATTCCAGATAAAACATTATTTTAAAAGCCGGCAACACACCTGCAAGTCCGCTGGTGTTTAGATGTCTCACGCCAATGATCACTAACTAGTTACTTAGCTCGTTTGGTCCCTACTCGATAAAAAAAACATTGGACATAAGAATTGCAACAGATGAAGTTAATTTTTATTTAACTAGTTATGATTTTGATTAATTGTAGGCTTTCCAGATATCATATAATTAATAATACATTAAAATAAATTATAATATTTATTGTCTGATAACATGCTATACATATTTAAGTTAGAATAACAGTGTGGTTAGATTACAATCATAAAAATATATTAATACCTTAATCTCAAAACATAATAGGTATACTAGTTATTTATTTGCCCTTTCCAATGTATATAGTTGTACATAATATACATATGTAGTAGTCTTGTTTTAAATCTCATAATACAAAATGATTATATAAAACCATTTGATTCTGTTGTAATAAATATTTCTACTTGTGATTGGCGTTTTATTTTAATATACATAATTCTTAGCATGTATATAATACTGCATATATAGGAAATGAAACAAAAGCTTTTTTGAATTGTTTGCATTTCATACTTTCTTATAAAGTCAACAGTTTCATATCAGAAAAACGAACAAATGTGTTTTAATTTTTGTATAGATTCCAATAAATTTTATAGTCTATAATCATTACTTTAAATAAACGCTCTCATAAAAGCCAAAGTAACAAACAAATGGATATTTTGAATTTACATAAATATATTATACAAGAATCTTAAAAATTGCATTTATGCATTCTGCTACCTTTCTTTTATCACCCCTCTTAATTTCTGGTAAAAATATTTAGTGAAGCGTAATTTCGATCCTACTCTTTTATTATATGTATAGATGTATATATAATACCTTAAAAAAACGTCCTAAAGTTGCTTAAATTTAGGGGCGGATTATAGCGTAAAAATATTTGGTTTTTTTTGGGTGGAAGTAATACCGTTTGGGAAACAACCCATCGGATTTGATGCAATCGATTCTAGCTTCTTGGTAACCAGAAACTAACCATTTCAATATTAATTATTGGATCTTCATTAATCTCCACATTTTTCGCACAACCACTTGTCGCCGATAATTTTTCTAAACATAAAAACATCAGGAACGAGCCTTTTCATTCCTTAAAGGTTGGCAATGCGTCTGCGTTGCCTTGTTATAAAAATCTCACTCTGTATCCAATGGAAAAATAAATGCCAACAATGAACTACATATATGTTATAGACATATTATTATATATACAATATTCTTGGTAAGTCTCCTAATACCTTCTTTAAGTGTTCAGACCTGTAAGACAGTGCCTGTAAGATAGGTAGGCTGTTGTTAAAAAATATCATAAGAAGACTTAGTGAACACTAATGAGGTCGATTTTAGATAGCTTTTCCAACAAATATTTATATGAAATATTATTTTATTCGACGAATCTTGTACAGATACCATCATAACTTAGTACATATAAACGAAAATGTAATTTCTATATTATAATAGAACATACTCGTACAATGCATATTTACTGAAAATGACATATTACTAGTAGTATAGCCATTTATTCGCAAAAATACAATACTGTTATAGGTAATCTGTGGATTACAATATGAAATGCATATTAAATGAAGAAACTTTAAAAGATAAAAATTATAAATAATACAAATAATAGGAATATGACAAAAAATAATCTGTACAGTTAACAAGATGCAAGAAATATATAATAAATTTATTTTATTTTATTCTCAGTTCAAATTATTTTAAAATATTATATACTAACGGCCTTATGCATAAAGGTATTATTAGTTTGATATAGTCAAAAACTATATCAAGCTTATAATACGTTTATGCATAAGGCCGTAAGAATTTACTAATTAGACAGTAGATACTAGTGGACCTGACAGACGTTGTCCTGCCCGAACGTTGGCTTCAAAACAAAACACATATTCCTGGTATCCTATCGTAGCGACGAGTGAGTGACGACGATTGACACAAAAAACATCATCAAAATCAGTCCAGCGATTTAGGAGTTCAGTCACATGACATTTCACACATACATAACAATTCTTATGCACGATAATGTCATATAGTACATAAACATTGTGATAGTTAAAATAATTATAGTATTACATAGTTAAAAAAATTAATTTAAAAATTTCTTTCAGAATCTGAGGATATAATAAGGAGGAATTAATAAGAATATTTCTCAAGCTGAATATCACTTAGCATACAGTAACAATATGTGAACGCTCAATTAGTTTTAATCACTAACAGAGATTGATTACACGAAGATAACTTCACGAATGCGTAGTAATTTATGTGGTTAATGCAAACTAGGTGAATATGCCTCAGAGAGGGCTTTAATTGACTAATTAATAATACATACTCCGTGCTAAGTACCATCTGCTTAGGGACTATTAGGGTTAGGACACATATAACTGTGGTATTAAGGAATCTCCTATATGAATAAAAATCAAGTTCGCGAATCACATCAAAACAGCTATTTGACTAATTCTGTTTGTTGTTGTATTTGTAATAATGTTATCTTTCAAAAAAATATTTGAAAAATCGCGCCGATAAGTGAAAAATTGAAGTTTAAAAAAATGAATGAAGGCATTCTTCTCTCGATATAACTTTAAGCAGATAAGAATAAATTATACCTGCATATAATATTTTCACAAATACATACCCCTTTTGATTGACTGTTATTTTGTTATATTAAATATTTTCTATGTATCTATCTAAGGCGCTACAGCTCATTAGGTCTTGGCCTGGTCGAGCATTTCTTCTCCAGCATTTAACCCCTAACTTCTTTAGGTCTTGTTCCACGCCATCTATCCTTCGCAGCTTTGGTCTACTAGCAAGTGGAGGGGAGTTCTTGTTTCCTCCATACGTACAATGTGACCAGCTGAGCGGTGTCGGAGTTTTCCCAACATGCAGTATTGTGAAATTAATTTATTGTACTTAAGTTGAAACATAGAGACAAGCTCTACATGACCTGTCGTATATAAACAAATGCATTAAGAAAATTATAACCTATCAAATTCTTGACCCATTGAAACACGAGTCAGGGTACAAGATGGGTTGGCGAAGGGAGATATTATGATGACTATTAGATAATACATTTTTTACGTTAGATATCGATAGATGAGCACGAGGCTCACTTGATGGAAGGTGATACCTTAGCCACAGAACATCAGTCAGCAATACGCCGTCGACCTACTTTTTACTTCGAGCATTCGGAAATCCATGAAATGAGACCAAATTTTTCCATCTATGAACGGTGGCTACCCGGTCGGAATTTCGATATTCCTTGCGATCCATTGGAGCGCATGGTAAATGTTCTACCAAACGCGCCAACGAACCCGTCAAATAAACAAGAAATATATAGCAAATGCACGTCGAGTCTCACCCTAAACCTAGTAGAATAGCACTACACGGTTTTTCATTAGCATAATTAAGCCTTTATACTAAAGTAGTTTGTGTATCCGGGGGAATTAAATGTTATTTAAGCTTTGGCTATGTGCTACTGTTCCGTAAGTGGAGCAAACCGTGGTCCACTTAAATTTAAATTATACATGAGTGTACACTTATAAAGAGATAAGTTTGTGTGTAGGAATCTCTGAAACTACTGAACAGATTTTGAAAATTCTTTCACCAATAGAAATCTACATTATTACAAATGGCCATATTTGATTGTGATTAATAATGTTTTTAATGTGAAACAACATTTGTCAATCAATTCCGAAAAAAGTGCTGACTAAACGTTTTGATATAGGTGAATATAATGTTCAACAAAAAAATATATCTATCTTTTGAAAATTATAAAAAAATACCTCTATTGTGTATTGAATATAAAACATAGATATCTAGACTACACTTCTATACTAATATTATAAAGAGAAAAGTTTTTTGTTTGTTTGTTACGATTTAACTCAAAAACTACACGACAGATTTTAAAAATTCTTTCACCATTAGAATGCTTTCGATTGATGAAAGAATGTTTAAATTGGTCCAGTAGTTCTTGAGTAAAATCGTAACAAACAAACAAATCAACAAAGCTATGATAACTTAGGTATATTCCAAAATCGCAGCGGCTTATGTTCCAAAACATCTAATCGCATCTAAGGACGAATGGAAAATTACCTTATCTGGACCTGATCCAATTTGGCAACGTTACGGCAATTTGCTATGATAACCTGCTACTTTTTAACAGAGAAATCACGTGTTTAAAATGAACGCATTACCCTAAATCTAGGGATATTTACGTTGTAAGCGAATATTACAAGAATATGGGATAATAGGTATCTTCCTAAGTTGTAGGCTTCTTTTGCAAGGAGCCGTTTAGATCCAGACTTGGAGATTCAGTCTTGGAGGTCTTAAATTTACAAAAGATGCGTAGCCTGAGTAAATAAAGGCAATAATTACATGAAAATTGCCATGTAGAGGCATAATTTATGAAGACAACTTGTGAGTGCCTTTTCAATATATGTATATAAATATAGGAGTATATATGTCATGTATTTTGGGGTATTTATAACAAATTTAACGATATTTTAAGCAATTGTTTCAACACTACAAGAGTTATAACAGAGAACCAATCAAATATTAATGTTTTATAAAGGTACACTGCCTCAATGAAATTGAACTGAAAATTGTTATTTTTTTCGGAAAACGTTGTGGCCGTAGCCATAAAAACAATATTTTCGATTTCAGACGTATTTTAAAATCAACAAATTTTTCAGGTAACGTAGTCTGTGATTTTAAAAATCCTTGAACAAAAATGTGTTGTGGATAATCCAGCAGAACCAATTTTTGGCGCACACATATTGTCCTAACGAAGTAAATAAGCTTCACAACTTCGGCGGATTTTTTTTTCTATTTTCAGCACACTAAGTTAACGCTCTCAAATGTTGGCAATGCGCCCAGATTCAATCCAAGACTTGAGCATTCTAAGCCCAGTTACTTTACATGGAGTTTTTCAGAGGGTAATGACGCTTGAATGAGATGCCGTAATAAATTCTAAGTGATAACGGGCCTTCGAATAAATATTCCTAAGATGTGGTAGGATTATTCCTATTCATTGTTTAAAGTACTAAAAATACATCTGCTAAAGATTGAGTTATTATCTGGCAGTAAAAACTAACCAAAATTACTCTTCAAAACACCAAACTATCTTTGCTAAAATCAATAGTTTTTAAGACAGGTAAACGATCATTATTTCTGAATATCCACTTAGTTCATATCTCCTGATGGTACGTAGTAATGATATCAGCTATTGGTTACTGAAAATTCTATATCAGCAACTGTTATCTTCATATAGAAGTGTCAAACTCCATAGCAACTTGTAACTACAGAATTTTATATGTCGCAGGAACATTGTCAGCTTGATTAGTAAGTTTTTAATCTAAACGATATTGTTCAAGTATAGTATACTGGTATATATAGTGTTACCATATATAATTACTTCACTAATTAGTTCCTTATTATGGACACTAACGAATGGTGTAATAATAAGTGTATTTTTTCCAAAATCAACGGGTTTGATTCCTGACTAGGCTTCCGAGAATATTTATATCACACCACAACCACTCCCACTTACACATAATAATATATGCTAATATAACGCTATAATATGCATATGTGATGCGAGTTATCCCCGCACATTGTTGTGTGACCTATATATTACAATACACTTGTTTCAATTGACCTGTTGACCCGATAATCTTATTTTCCTAATCTAAAGAAAATTTAACAAATAACACTTCCAAGATTTTGATTGTAATACTCACGCATTTATAGTCATATAACGCTCAAGCTAGGCGCATTATCAAAATCAAAATACTTAATATTTCGAAAATCTTTTGGATCCTACGATCGCTCTGATATTTAAATTGTCTTTCAATGACCCTTTAACTGTTTACTTTTTCGATGTTTCACAGTATTATAATTGTCATTTTATTATACCTATACGTACTTTACTAACCTTTAACTACGAACTGCCTTCCGGGTTCTTTTTAGAGAAAAAGAAAGAAATATATTATAAAATGGCGTGCTCTTTTTTGAACGAAGATTTTATGGAAGTTCGCCCTAAGCCACGATGTGAAGTATCTAAAAGCCTAAATAATGCCTTTATCAAATTAAATTTTCTGTAGTGCGGTTGTCAGTATTTAGGTTTATCAAATTGAATTTTAATCAGACTTCCAGTTACTGCGGTTACTGTGATAGACGGATAAAACTACCCCTACCTTTTTAGTAATTGTTTCACCTTCGTCAGAATATAAACCCGGAACGAGATCTTTACGGAGGTATAATCACATCAACAAGTACTATAGTAATTTAAAATATTTGCTGTATTTCATTTCACGGGAAGTAAATTTATTTCAAACGTATTTCATGAAACATTCAAGGGCGGACGATATAATTATCTTTCCATTAAACACAATATTTTCCTTGAAAATCATTTTCTCTTCGTAGTCCTCTGCGAATTCGTTTTAAACGTAATGCACTCTTAATGGACATTTTCTTTTTTACATTATGAAATGTTTAGCTTCGCAACTTTTTAAATATGTATTTTTGAATGTTATGAATAAACTCAAAAACTACTGGACCGATTTTTAAAATACTCAAAAAGAAAGCTACATTATCAGCGAGTAACATAAGCTATTTTTTATATGTTTTTTTGTGTAGTACATAAACATCATATAAAGAGTTAGGATTATAACGAGATGTTACGAGTGATACTGTCAAAGTTATTTATTATTCGGGGAAATAACAATTTATGTGAAAGTAAGAACAGATTATTTAAGATATTTGATAATTAACTGCTTAAATATTTCCTACATACGTTTACAGATTTTACGGATATTTAAGCAGAAAAGCAATTTCAAGTACCTATAAATAATATTATAAACACCACCTTTTTAAATTTTCATTTAAGATTCCAGAGAATTAATTAATTCACTTAAAATGAGATATTGTTTCGCTTGGCTTCAGCACTCCGATCGTAGCATCATATAACTCTGTAATAAAACTTCGCTGTCACCTCATTCGTGCTTATAATCATGCACAAAATATCTACAAAACCTAATACTCGTTCAGCAACTTAGTTCCAACAACAATATAAAAGTTTATTTGAAGTATCGAGAGCAGTTCTCAACTCTCTAACTAGTATTATTTAACCGTAGTTCGAGTACGTTTTCATGACGAAATGCGAGTATTATAACTTTTAGAACTACTTACGAGAAACATGTTTTAATATATTTTACATAAACTGATGTTTTTCATAGAGGTTTACTTGTTTAAAGGTACTGATAAGTATTTTAATTTAGAAGTTCGACACGCGCAAGGCATGATGAATGAATGATAATTTTGAGCTTGTTTGTGTTAGGAGACAATACTTTTAAAGTATAATTTCAGGAACGAATGATATAAGGAATAACAATTGCTTTTGCAAATGAAGGTTCTCCTTCATTCCTGCATAACAGACTTCTGTCTGTTATCCAACGGCCGGCTCATTTTGCACTGTCCTGTCTTGAAGCAAGCGTTGTGTTAAAATTTAAAATATGATGCAGTTAGAATAATTTTGTTAAATATGGAATCGCTAGATTCTGGTATGTTTATGGGAATTCAATGATTCGTTATGTTTATTCATAGAATTACTGGTGTTTGTAGCACATTTTTAAGTTCCGTAGACGTTAATCATTCAACTTAACTTCGAAATTGCAAATGTTCGCCTTTATTCGATACTACGTCACTAATTCAAACCTTGTGGATGAACTACCGCTTTTTAAATATGAATACCAAAACGGACTGAACAGCAAAATTCCCAAAAGTTCCAAGTATAAATTTTTCGCTCTATCGTTGTTTTATACTCACAAAGTTTGTAAAATAACCCAGTGGCGGATTTACACATTTCTGGCGTATAGGCTGTTAAAATTTTGTCGCCCTAGCATATATATATATGTGTGTTACTAAATTTTCTAAAATACAATGATAGGGATTGCCTTCTACAGTTCTCTCTGTAAGAGAAGAGAACCGTAAGACGGACTTTTAGACTTGATTTTAAATTTGCCGCCCCTAAAATCTGCCGCCCTAAGCTGAAGCCTACTCATCCTGCTGGTAAATCCGCCACTGAAATAACCTTTAAGTAAATAGAGTGCCTTCTTATATTGGTAACCATGATAATATAATTCGTATACATTTCATTCATATTATATGTAGTTCACGAGCCTACAGGTGAGTTTTCGTGAGGAATAGCGAAAAAGCGCTCAAAAAAGTTGCCTTCTTCGACAAAAACTCAAACTGTTTGTTCAGTGAGACTCCCACTTATCTGTCAAACGTAAAAAAAGTGATCCTTTTAACCCGTTTCCTATGTATAAACAATCAAGAGAAATACAATAAAGCCTTTTAAAGTTTACACAAGAAAGAAAAAATAGTCAATATTAATCAACGAGCAACAAAGCCGCAATAAGTCAACAATGTCTCCAGATTGTACTCATTCCTTGACCATTTGTTCACAATGTTTTATATTACCTGCTATTGTATGAAGCTTCTACGATTTTTATATCTGAGGAACTATAGGTAATATCAGCTATTGTGCTGATTTCCACCGACTCATATTATAAGAGTCACTGTGAGCAATACATTATACTTATTACGTAGGTTTAAATAATTAATTATTGTTACACTTTTTTATGGTATTTATATAAATAATAATATTCAGATTTTTTTATATGAAAAGTGATATAACATTATGAAAAAAAAATCTACAAAAGCTCAAATCATTTACTTTACGATCCGAACCATCCAGAATGTTCCTTCTATCCTTAAAGAACAAGTTCTCAGAAGAGACCTCAACGACACCTCGGACCAATTCGTTCTCTAAGCTCCGTACAGTTTCCCAAAAACGGCAATTCTACAGTGAAGAGGCCACTCTTCACTGTAGAATTTTTTAACATTTGATTACTTCCATTAACTTCCATTAGAGCATACATACCTATTATATGAAAAATTATATAAGTGTCACAAAAGGCCCGAATTTAAAATTTGGCTGCCTGTGAACAACGAGCACTGATATTATATACTATCTGTTATCCATATCCACTTTCCGGTTCGCCAACGATTTTTTTTTTAATTTAATAAAAAAGCTGTTCTCATTTAAACAGTGTTGTTAGCGTGATTCTCAATCTAAAACTTTACATGCACTTAAGTAAGCATAATCGTTTGAAAATCCCTGAGACGTGCAACTGACATAAAAGATTGATAGGCCCACCACAAACACTTACTACCTCTGGATAAGCCTTATTTCAAAACAACCATTTACAATACCATTTGGTTTACGTATATTTTTAACTAATACTTGTAATTTTACGCTATTAAGAAAACAATTCTATTTACGATTATACTTATAAATGTTAAACGAAAGAAATAATATCTAATTACGAAAAACGGATCGATCATCGGATTCATGATAGAAAAATGTACGATCCGTCAGCCGAAACTTTGTATTTTGTTTTGCTAATAGGCCTCCAGTACTATTGACTCAGAGGAGAGACGTTCTATCCCTAAAAATAGACAATACTACTACTAATACCGAATGATAAAAATCTGATTATTTACTATGTCGACTGATACGTTCTTACTGATATATGATTTAGATGCGTTATTTTCTTGTAAATAACTTAATATTATACCAAGAACATTCTCCTTTTATCTATACTAATACCGAGACCGATTTTAAAAATTCTTTCACATATAAAAAGCTACATTATCAGCGAGTAACATAGGCTGTTTTTTGTGTACAGTACAACTAAATTGCAACCGTGTGAAGCCGGGGCGCATTGCTAGTATACTATATAATAATGCCAGAACCTTGAACAACACCTTTACAACATTGAAACATATATGTACTAGAATTAGATAATGTCATGATATACCTATGTATTTCAAGTAGCACAACACAGCACGGAAGCCGTATCTAGCATATCTATATCCGGACGGACGTAGCGGATACCAAAGCTCAGGAAATTAATCTTCGTACAAATTGAGACAATGGAAGGCTATTAGCGACGCGACGTAATACAAATACGCGCCTGTGAAATTTCTCTCGCTCCAATATTTTAGCAATGGCTTTTGATACCTAGCATTTTGTTCATTCATTTTCCGCCTCCGTGATTTTGTGGTGCGTTAGCGCCGGAGGTACAGAGTTCGAACAAAAAAATGTTTCTATCGTGCTGCCTGCCTAGCATGACCGCCACGAGATATATCGCGGACGAGAGAAGACAAACTAACATGTAAGATATCTCGACATCGACAATTTTGGTAGAAAAGTATATCGATCGACAAATATATCTATTTTTGCTATTAAAAGTCGATTTTTAATGTTAGACCCAGAAGAAATAAAGAGATAATCGATTAAAACACGAGAAAATGGTCGACAAAATTTTGTCGCGGTTGTCATGCTAGGCCGGCAGGGCACGGAAAACTGGATCACCTATTTGCTTGTAGAGAATAATGATCAGTGAAACAGACACATGCCCACGGGGATTCGGAATTCACTTTATGCTAATTTATTATCAAGAATTTCAACTAAAATTAAATAAAAAATATCATATTTTTGTGAATATAAAACCTTGAAGCATTAACCACCTAAGATTTGTAATACATTGTAATGTACTAGAGACAGGGTAAAAAAAATACAATATTAGTCCTACAATATCCTAGGACTTCAAAGCAGGGACAGAATACCGGTTAATTTACCATGGGAGTTATACCGTTATAATAAAGGTTTTTGTTAATATGCTTTCGTTTTTATTCATATTTACTGAAAAAAATTACTGTGGTAAGTTTAGTGTGTATTACTCTTTAAATCTAATATCATGGTATCTCAGTCAGACATGTATTTTGGAAAATAAAAATTAACTGGTTTCGGTCCCTGCTGCAAAGTACTAATATTGCTATAAAGCATTGGTATGTTGTAGTCCTGTTTTGGATTAGTACCATTGTATTAATCTCGCCAGGACAAAATGTTTATAATTTTCTATAAGCATGTCTTCCCCACGTCTGGTCACTTCGGGCATTAAACAAATGGGAGGGATATCGAAATTCCGACCGGGTAACGAACTACCGTTCACAGATGGAAAAACTGTGAAGTGCACATTGCCCGTTTCGATTTCAGTCTATTTATACTTCTCGAAGTAAAAAATGGGTCGACAGAGCATCATTAACTGATGTTCTTTGGCTGGGCTATCACCTACCATCAAGTGAAGCTCATTCTCGTCTGTCGATAACTAACATAAAATATATATTTAAAAGCACTTCATAACATCTGTCTTTCTCAGTTTCCAGTATTAAATAGTGACTTCA
Source organism: Anthocharis cardamines (assembly GCA_905404175.1). Lineage (NCBI taxonomy): Eukaryota > Metazoa > Arthropoda > Insecta > Lepidoptera > Pieridae > Anthocharis > Anthocharis cardamines. Next base: position 9,051,105 of record FR989964.1, read on the forward strand.
TTAAAACGAAAGTCTTACAACTGTGATCCTCAGTTCCTTTCAGTTCTCAACTACGTCTATTTAATAAATGTGATTTTCAGAATCAAGACGGCGTATATCTCGCAAGTGCTCTCCATATGAAATGACAGAACTTAGTTCTATACAAAGCAGAAACAGGTCACACTACGGGGCTTTGTGTACGCGAGTCTTTTAAGTGCTTATTGAAATCTCTTGAGAACTTATTCGCGCATGTTAATTTGAAATGTCGTGTAGATATTAAGGACGTGTAGTTTTTGAAAAGGATTTTATCAAACGAAATTATGGACTTTTGTTTCGTGAGAAATTATAGGTATATTTTTTATTTAATAGTCAAGTAATAAGAATTTCTGATGAGCATTAGTTGCACTTAAACTACTAATACTACTTGTGGTGATAGGTCGGACTTGAATTCGTGTATGCGGTGATGTTAGCTATTTCGACTATGTATTTGCGTGTTGTTCCCACGAGAATGTAAGTGCGTGCTCCTATTTCACCATGCCTACTGCTGATAGAGGACGAATCTTTGCTTTTTATTTTATTTTTTCGTTTATATATATATATATATATATATATATTTAATTATTATAATCAATTACTTAAAGATGTCATGTGGAACATGGTGTAATGGTTAGCTCTAAAATTTTGTAAAACGAAAAAATTGGCGATTAAAAAGAGTGACGAAGAGTTTATTGCGTATTTCGTTCTTCCGTTTTTTGATTCTCGTCCGTTCTACGCCCTTGATTTGAGAACTCAGTAAATGTAAAATTAGAAGCATTTAATATGTATTTTTTTATTGACGTTTATAAGTGTACATTATGTTACCTAAATGAATAAATGATTTTGAATTTGAATTTAATTGATTATAAATATATCATAATTATATAATGTTACTGCTTACAGATTCTCTAAGAGGATAAATTCAAGTTACAATAGAACCAAGTTGTCCTTAATAAGCGTAATGATTAAATCTCATTGAATTTAGTATGAATTTGCATCACGATTTATATTTAATAATAGTATAAAAATATATAGGGGTTTATATATTTTTATACTGTTACTCTCCCAATTTTTTCACCTAATTTATACTCTATTTTTGCCACTTAACTTTCAATCAACCATACATATTATAAACAAACATACATATTTGAAACACTCGAAACCAAAAAAAGAAACAGATAAAAGCAATAATCGAAAATTTTCACGGATTTTCGACTTTCAATGTTCGTATAAGCGAAAAAATATGCTCGGACGAGCGACAACTTATACAATGGGAGGTTCTCGCGAAAATAATTTTCCTTTCACTGTTAAGATGTTGTGATGTCACAGACAGATCTGAGGCAAAATAAAATATGTAATAAACGACCTTCAAAATGTTGATTTAGATTAGAGTGAATTTCGTAAAAAAGAAGTACCTACCTATGAAAACGGCTACAAATTAACAATATGTCCTATTATTTATACAATAGATAAGGTTATCAATAACAGTTCTTCTATTATAATATTATCAACATAAAAGATTTGTTTGTTTGTTACGATTTTACTCAAAGCTACTCGACCGATTTTAAAAATTCTTTCACCAATAGATGGCTAAATTAATCATTTTCAGCGACAGGCTATTTTTTTGCATTAGTACATCTATATTGCACCCGTGCGAACCCGGGCCGGATCTTTAGTTAGTTAGAAGTCATCGACGGGATATGCATTTGTATAATATGATTAATGTATTTTTTGTGACATAATATAGGCATACCTACAGACAATTATTGTAACACAATCAATGTTATCTCGACCTCTTTAATGTTCCTAAATTAAAAATCCTTAACAGGAAGATTACATTTTTAAAAATCGAATCTAATTCATTTTTCGAATCAAGTGCAAGTTTATATTGCTTAAAATTATTTATCCCGACGTTTCGGATGGTTTTCAGCAACCGTGGCAGACAGAATGATGACAGCTGCCTGATTTTTGAAATGTCACAAAGTTGCCATATTAACGCCATCTATTCCTACGGAGTTGATATTTTCTGTAATTTTCTATATTATGACAATATTGAATAACGGTGTCCTCTTGTTTTCTAACACCCCAAATATTTGATTTGGGGTACTAAAAAACAAGAGGACGTAAATAATTTAAAAAATATCAATAATACTCGTAAATCACGTTTCAATTCGGTATACAGTATTTTATTTAAAAGTTATAAAATCATAAGCCACTTATAAAAGCGAGAGAAAACTTATTTATTATATCTTTTGTGACACCACGGCAAATAGAAAAAAAATTGTTTCAATCCTATCACGCAGCAAGATCAAACGGCAACCATTCAATTCACGTCGGAATCATAGCAAAAGGTAGGTAGGCTTTATTTCAGGAAATTGTTTTTGATATGTGTTTTTGCGGAATTCCATGAACGATTCGTGAACGCAATAAAAATTGCGATAGAACAATCAATTTTTTATTCATAGTTTTCGTGGAAGTTCACATCGATTTCAACTGTCGAAACCTTAATAAAGTTATGAATTTTAAATGGTTTAAGTCAAACACCTAGCAATAAACAAAACAACCAAGCAAGCATATAATGAATTATTTGAATACTATTATACAATTGTAAGCGACTCTTCTATACTAGCAGGATGTCGATGAAAAGAAGAAACGATAGGATGGTAAAGTAATTTATATTTTCAAACTTGTTTTAATCTAAGGTCTTATTTGTTACAATCTCTCGCCGGCTCCAGAATCAGAATCCCTCACCAAAAATTTCCTGGTTACCATCTCAAGCAACTAGCCCCCCGTTTGGTTATTCAATGCTTATCCAATCGCCATCAAGTGGCTCAGTGATTGGTTATCGTCACTACTGCAAATTTTTAACCAATCGTGGGGCTTAACAATAAAACTGTTATTTACAAAATTATAGTCATGATTAATTAATTGTATCTTTTTAAACTAACCATTATTTAAAATATTAATAATACGAATCAAAACATTTAGTTGTATATCTAATTTTCAACAAAGTCTTATAAATATTATATTATGAAAGTAGCCGTTTGACTAAACGGCCCAGACGGCTCTGTGATTGGCCAGCGTCATTGCTGGTAAATTTGAAAACAGTCATGTGGACTTAACAATACAAGTGTTATTTATATAATTACAATAAACATAAGTCAATTATATCTATATAATATAACCATAATTAGTAATATTAATTATGGAGATCAAAATACTTAATAATATATCACATGAACAACAAACTTATCCTCGTGGTAATAATTAGCGGAAATGAGGTCCCGTTGTATTGATACGATAGAAAAACATTCAAATATTACATTAAAATATTAATTTTTCAGTTTTTAAATAATAAACATGCTGTAAAAATACATAATTCATTATACAACATTAGAAACCCTAACAATCGACCATCCTGATGACGTGTGCGTCCCCGCATACGGTACCAGGTGGAAACCCTAACAATCGGATTAGTTAAGTATTCGTTTTATACAATTAATTATTACATCCATATTGTATCTCAGTCTTCATTATACTTTAAAGTTAACATAATAATTATAAAGTAAGATCTAAGATAACATTATCAACAAACAGATATTAATCAAATAACAAATTCGAAGAAAAGACAATCTGTGTCCTTACTTATTATCAGTAATAATATACAAAATAACGAACAGACTGACTGACTCAGCTTCGTATCTTTTGTAAAAAAAAAAACAACTCAAAAGACGATAGATACGCCTCTCATTACATCATAGACACAGAACTGCTCAATTCAGTTAAGTGCTTCATCAACAAACATTAAATGGCGCTCACATTAGGATCATCAATTATCCGTGACTACGCCTCTCATCACATCATAGACACAGAACTGCTCAATTCAGTTAAGTGCTTCATCATCAAACATTAAATGGCGCTCACATTAGGATCATCAATTATCCGTGACTACGCCTCTCATCACATCATAAACACAGAACCAATCGATTTGGCTAAGTGTTTGATCATCGAAATAAGATTGCGCTCACATTAGGATACCTATTACCCGTGACTACGCCTCTTATCTTATCTCATCACAGACACAGAACCGATCGACTCGATTAAGTGCTTTATCATCGAGAACATCAGATGAATACCAGGATACGCTTCAAGCCTCTCATCTATTACTTGATCACGCACCCAGTCCTTCATCTGAAACAACGAAAAAAAATCTCTGTATCTAAGGTCACTTGAAAAATACACATTAATTATCATTAATCATCGGTGTCATCGACAGAGTTAGAATCAGATTCGTTTTCATTCGGTTTTAAGGAAGCAATGGGAATCCATGGCCTAATGCAATCGGCTGCAACGATAGTGTCTTTTATTTTTGAACAATTTAAAATCCGATATGAGAGCGATTATTTTATCTGCTTAAAACTTTATTGACATGGTAGGGACCTACATAAGAAGGCATTAGATTTTTTATTTTTTTTTTTATTTTGCTCTGTCCGTCATTATTGAAACATTTGATCTGTTCCTTAATTCTGTTCGCGAATATCTCGCTAGAGACACGAGTTTCCTTAGAAATTTCGTTCAGAATTGGACTTATTTCTAAATTTATAACAAACAAATAGAATTATATAACACAATATAAGTGTGCTAAAAACCCTAATCAGGATAAACTATTTAAATGCATGAGAGTGAAGCGACCCTTAAGATCTCTAACTAAACGAAATTTATAAAATATTTATTCTAGAATTCTGATAAGATTCTGAGTATTTATGTTCCTACCAGGTTTCACGAAGCAAGATTTCGTGAAACTACTACTACCACAAACAAATGAGTATGTCTCTATTAGATTTTACGAAAAACCCAAGGTGGTCAACGTGCATAATGTAACGATACATACACTTTGGTTATAGAATGGAAACGCTCTTTATGACCATTTCAAGCTTTCTCTTTTTTTTTTGTAATGCATACTCTATGCAAGCGCTTACATATTTCTTTACAAATTTTTCATTTTGGGGAATTAATATTTTTTTTGGATTATGTCCAGTTTTTTTCATAGCTAAAATAGTATCGTGTATTTGTCGTCGTGTCGAATCGGTCGTCGTGATTCAAACGACACAATTGCCATTTTGCTTCCTTCAGTACTACCCATTAAAAATTACTCTATCACCGCCTAGATAACGAAAAAGCCTATTATCCTTAATTTCCGTTTATATATTTAAGATCCCTCCCATCAAGACCATAGTTTAAAACATTTCTGATCCTACATAGTTCAGAGCCTCCGAGTCGAACGGTGTAGAGCCAGTTATCGACATTACTGTCGAAAATCATTCCTCACAAGCATCATATTAATCAGCGACAGGACTTGTAGACAGAGCATCGACATTACTAATTTTCAAGCTAGCTCTGTATTCAATAGGGCAGTCAAACACTAAAGAGTGAGAATCTTTGCCTAACAGATATACTTCGAGTTTACGAAGAGAAAAGACTAGTAGTAGTAGAGTTTCCAGTTCATAAGAATTAAGGTTTTTAGTATTCTGGCAAAGTTTGTCTAAAATAGTAAGCTACTGGGTTATTTATAGATTATAGATAGATCAAGTTTTGTAACTCCTAGCCGCTACTGTAATAGACGCAATTTCATCAAGTTGTATACTCCTCCATGCAAAAATAACTACATATTAAACTCATTTCTACCCCGTTGTATAACACTTATTTAACTCATTATACTGTAAGCACATTGATTTATTCATAACGAGGCGAAATATTTTAAAATAATTACATCTACAAAATTCTTTACAAGCGAAATAATTAAAGAACGCTGTATCGAACATGTAAGACCGTTATAAGTATATTTCCTCTTTGTCCCTACTGCATTCTTTTTTTTTGTTTAAATATGTTATTTTAGTATTATTAGCACTATTTTACTTAGGTATGTTAAACTTATTAACTTAATTTGTTTTCTATCACAACTCCATTGCTATAAGTGAAAACTATAAATAGCTTAAATATGCTTGCATTCTCTTGTGTCTACATTTTTATTTATAAGCTGTTTGTTTTCTATGAAAATAAAATACAATAATAAAATATAATTTGCACCAGTATGGTGTCAAATGCCTATCCTACTCGCATCGGTATGCAACTCCGTTCGACTGCTGGACTGTATATTGCTAGAGGCCTATTTATCAACCTGAACTTCAAATCTACAACAAGATTGTTTCTGTCTGTCACTCATGGAAAGATCACAGCAAAATCCTTAATAAATTTTCTAAAGTGGCTCGCCTGCTCTGACACACCATCACCTACACTAACATGTCTCCAATCAAAATCACGTTTAGCACTGGCAAAATCAATGTTATCACTCTGCACAGTCTCCTCAGGAATATGACAGCATATTGAAAACACGAGCTTCTGATACATTGATTCGACTACATCTAACAAGGTAAAACCACCGAATACTCAATTTATTTTGATTCTCCTGCAAAACTGTTCTTAAAATAACAGTACCACTATATGAATTTTCTATTTGAGCTCTCACCGTAGCTACGTCATATAGTTAAATGTTGTCATTCAACTTAAGCTTAAAAGAGTTTTCACGACCGTGGTCGAAATCAAGAAACTAGCTTTGTTGCATTTTGTAGACGCGGCTGCTCCCTAATAATACCGGTTTATCTAACGAATCGAAATTCACGACCCTGTATACAACTGTAGCTGTACCGTCATCGTTATCTATGACGAGCGACAACTCTAAGGAGTACACCATTCCGTTTTCTAAAACCTCTCATAGCTGACGAAATTTGTTGTGAAACAATCCTAGATTACTAGAGATATATTCCTTAATCAATGTAATGTCACTCACATAATCAGCAAAAGCTTTCAAATTAATCCATCAATTTATGTAAACTACTTTGTTCTATACTAGAATTTTGGGGATAATGGTTTATTGGACTTTTATTTATTTTGACTTTATTTTTATTGTTTTGTTCATTTAATTTTACAACACAGCTTTCAGACCTATGTCCTACTTTATTTCATTTAGAGCATTTTATCAATAGTTTTGGGCAAAACAGAAAATTAAGATACCCCAATTCTTTGCAAATTTAAAAATCCAGCTGAAGGCTGTGTATATTCTGACTTTATTTTTGAGTTATGATTTGTACTAGAGGTAAGTTATAATCAGTGAGTTATCTTAAATGTGCGGTCTAGAATAGAATGACTCGAATCTTTATCGAACTAACCAAGTACCGCAAAACAATTCGGGATTAGAACTGCGCAGTGCTATCGCTCCAGATATTAAAGTTCGATCACTGAGACAGTAATTAATATAATTCACCGCTCGTTTCCTCTCAATATCACATCGGTTGAGAAGTGCCAGTTTCTCATAGTAGTAAACCTCTATTGATTCTTGAAATTCGCTTTTCCTTCTAAAGGCTCCTCTTCACAATGAGCCATGATGGCCTATCAAATTATCGTCCAAGATCGCCGCCATGATCGGGCAACCCTCCACACTATCGTGAACGTTCATTAACTGTCTGTCTACTGTTGTGATATGACGTCTATCGAAAATGAATACCGAGGTGATCTCGGCTGCGGCAATATTTTTACTCTGCGTATATAATCATTTAGGGTTTTAAATAAATGACACATTAACATTATCTACCTACACTTATTTAATATTTAGTACAGTACCTACGTTATTACTTAATAGTTTACTTATATTTATTTTTGAGGTGCTTATGTAATAATAATAATAATAATAAGATGCAGAAGGCAGTACTACTGGACATGGCTCGTATTGTGAGAAGGTTCCTTTCTCTGCCTCCCCCCCACCGGTAGCCTGGGCTGATTATGGCCTTATTGCCGGTGGTATGCCCAAGTTTATACTTTTTTTTAAAATATTATTATCTTATATATAAAATTTCCATGCCACAATGTTAGTTACCGTAGGTACTCTTCCGAGATGGCTTTTTTTACCAAATTTTATATGCATATTCAGTAGGTCTGAGAATCGGCTACTATCTATTTTTCATACCCCTAAGTGATAAGGGTTGTTCACCCTTATTTTTTTTTTTTTAATTTTTGGACGAATTTTTTTGTTTTTATTTTTTTATAATGTGGTATTAAAAAATACATATAACCCTATATTTAAACTCTTCTATTACCAACCCCTGCTTTTTTTGTGTCAAAAAATCTAGACACGTGCGAAGCCGGGGCGGGTCGCTAGTTTTGTATAAAAAAGTGTAATTGTGAGAATGTTCATCAATAAAGAGTATAATAATAATAATATCATTTATTTTGGGATTCCAAATGCATATCTATTTTTGGTATAGTTCTATGAACCTAAAAGTCTCTTCGCAACCATTATTTCTATATCGCCAAAAATATGTCTGTACTGTATCCGAGACAACTACGTACTGAGTAATCGGCGATTGTGTGGACGGGCACGCCAAAATGGGCAAGCATTCCTTTGATGTACCGACACAGCGCCGAATACGTACAAATAACGCCGATTTGCCAAAATATTAAAAATTATAATTTGCAACTACCCTCTTCTATTTGATATTATTTTATAAAAAACATTGTCATACTAAGTTTCGTTTAGTTTAATGAATGTCTAGTTATAATATGTAATTTTAATGATGTGAATATCGTTAACCTTTAACCCTTAAATCTTTTTTGTAATTGGTGCGCTCTGGTCCTACTGACGCAAAACCATATTTCAGATATTTTGAAAGTTTTACAAAATCATTATTAAATAAAGAAGTACTACGTGACCTTTTCTTTGACGGCGACACAAGTCCGCGGGTGATGCTCTCGTCTCTCGTCTCGAAGCACGCTGATCTGCGTGCTCGTTGCAGCTCCCTCTCCAGCAGTTCGCCTCGCTCGCGGCCGCGGTTCCCGTCGTGAAGCACGCTGGTCTGCCTCGATGCACGGTGACGTCGCTCTGGCACGTTGCTCGCGTGACGTTGTGGCTCCCGTCTCCAGCAGCGCGACTCGCTCGCGGCTGCAGCTCCCGTCACGAAGCACGCTAGTCTGCCTCGATGCACGGTGACGTCGCTCTGGCACGTCGAGTTGCGCACGTGCTCGTTGCAGGTCCAATCCAGAGCTGCGAGCTCGGAGACGGCTTCGACTCCGTGATGCTGAAGATCAGGTGCCTTGCCTTCGACTATCCTGGTCGGATTGCATAGTATGCAATCGTAAAAAAAAAGAAAAAGAAAACTTTAAAAATATATTATAGCGGGTAGATATTAAAACAATAATTGTTAAATACTACCACTAAAATATTATGAGCTTTATTGCGAGTTCTAGCCTCTTATTATGACCAACAATGGCATACTCTTAAAACAAAAATCGGCTATATTCAATTAATTGCTTAATGTTCACGACAGTATGTATATTTTATGAAAGATTATTAACAATTCACTAACATTAGAAAAAAAATCGAACAAGTTTTTAAAATGGGGTAGTATAGTATAATCGGTAAACCTATAAACGGTTCATAGTCAATTTAAAAATCGTGTCATCTATAAATATTCACGGTAGTTATTAAGAAGGACAACAATAAAGATAAAAAATACGATAATAGCGAATATTTAACAAATCAAAACCAACATGGGCGCGCACTTACTGTTAAGTTGGTCTCGATCCAGTGCTTCTGAAATGTAAGCGACTCTTCTATACTAGCAGGATGTCGATGAAAAGAAGAAACGATAGGATGGTAAAGTAATTTATATTTTCAAACTTGTTTTAATCTAAGGTCTTATTTGTTACAATCTCTCGCCGGCTCCAGAATCAGAATCCCTCACCAAAAATTTCCTGGTTACCATCTCAAGCAACTAGCCCCCCGTTTGGTTATTCAATGCTTATCCAATCGCCATCAAGTGGCTCAGTGATTGGTTATCGTCACTACTGCAAATTTTTAACCAATCGTGGGGCTTAACAATAAAACTGTTATTTACAAAATTATAGTCATGATTAATTAATTGTATCTTTTTAAACTAACCATTATTTAAAATATTAATAATACGAATCAAAACATTTAGTTGTATATCTAATTTTCAACAAAGTCTTATAAATATTATATTATGAAAGTAGCCGTTTGACTAAACGGCCCAGACGGCTCTGTGATTGGCCAGCGTCATTGCTGGTAAATTTGAAAACAGTCATGTGGACTTAACAATACAAGTGTTATTTATATAATTACAATAAACATAAGTCAATTATATCTATATAATATAACCATAATTAGTAATATTAATTATGGAGATCAAAATACTTAATAATATATCACATGAACAACAAACTTATCCTCGTGGTAATAATTAGCGGAAATGAGGTCCCGTTGTATTGATACGATAGAAAAACATTCAAATATTACATTAAAATATTAATTTTTCAGTTTTTAAATAATAAACATGCTGTAAAAATACATAATTCATTATACAACATTAGAAACCCTAACACAATAGATAATTAATAGATACCTTATCTAATATTTTAACTGCTTAATTCAATTTTGTCGGGCTCGTTGACGTTTTTGATAGAACACCTGCCGTGCGCTTCGACGGGCTATGGGTTCGAATCCCACCGGGACGACATGTTTATAATTTTCTGTAAGCATGTCTTCCCCGCGTCTGGTAACTTTGAATCGGTGGGAGGAATATCGAAATTCCGACTAGGTACCGACCGTTCATAGATGGAAAAACCGTGAAGTGCAGATTGCGCGTTTCGGTTTCAGGCTATGGATTTCTGAATGCTCGAAGTAAAAAGTAGGTCGACATCGTTTCATTGATTGATGTTCTATGACTGAGGTATCACCTACCATCAAGTTCACTTGATGCTCGTCAGTCGATATCTAAGGAAAAAAATATTTTGCCATTTCAAACAAAAAAAAATACTTCATCTAAAAATAGAGTAGACAATTGTTGAAATCTTTCTTTCACATACCGTAATAAGGTATTATTAAGATGCCGAAAGATTACAGGAAAAAGGAATGAGGATCTGTCTGAAAATTCCGCGGCTCACGCAGATTTTTTAACTGCAGCTTCCTTAAGCCCGGCTTACCGCCACAATTTCTGGAATCCCTTCGAGAAAATTGTGATTTTTCACGAAAATTATCTTTATATCTTATACTTTACGTCTTTTTTGTGCAAGTCAAATGTTAAAGGTGATGACTGATTACTGAAAAATAATAAATTTAAAGTTAAAGGGGTATGGGAGAATCAGTGAAACAGACACTGTATATGCATTTACGAGTACATTTACAACATTACACAACATTTTATTGATGTTTTTCCTCGGGATTCAAACCTAGATCTATAGTGCTAAATGCAATGCCACAGAGATGGTATACGAACGATATAATAGTGAAAAATTGTGCATTTTTTTATTTTACATGAATTCTATACAATTTCACGCACAATAAATAATGCCTGATTAGAAATTCACATTCGAATACATTTCATACTGGATTAGGGTTTCAGTATCCAGAATTATTATTTTTCTATTTTTTTTTTGACAAAGCTTTGATATGGTCTTATAAGTATATCCACTTTTTTTATCTACTCTGTGCAGGGCCAGATTTAGGGGACCCGGGTCTCCACAAAAGAGGGGCCTCCGCAATAGAGAATTCGGAAAAAAATCTTTCATATTTGGACGAATGGACACTAGTAGGGTAAATTACTTTTCTTTTGATTTCTTTTTTTCACTTTTTTACCCTTACCTACTGTACTTTGTACAAAAATATTGTTAACATGAAGGAATTTTCGGGTCAGGGGGCCTCCACTCTTTTGTTGCCCGAGGCCTCCACACCTCTAAATCCGACCCTGGCTCTGTGGTATATCCGTACGAAGCTGGGTTGGGCAGCTAGTTATGTATATATTAATGTTTATACAATAAATTGTTCAGCTTGCCAGAGTTGCTCATTCAATTGAAGTATGGTAAGAATAAATATATTTCAATGTTTCATAAATAGCATGGCCTAATTTACTTAAACCGTTGACATGTCTGCCGTGAATGTCTTAGAATGCTTAATGTAGCGTGGTAAAATTTTGTTGGTCCATAAAAATATTTGAACAAATATGAACTTTATTACTAGTGCCGTAAAGATATGAATTAAGCATCGTAATTTTCTTAAATACAGCGCCTATTTGGGTGCTGAAACATTAGAGTAGGGTATCAATATATTTCAGGGAACAAAGACTACGACATTTTGCCTTTAACGAGATTTCAGATTGTCATCAGGGCAATGTTTATTGTGTAAGTATAATTTAATGGGTAAGTAGGTACATTATTATTATTAAAATAATTTAAAATTATAATTTATTCTGGGACAAAAAACCTCGTTAACAAAGAAAAAATGAGAATTTGATGAATATTTTTTTGACTTTTATTCAAACAATTTGTGACTAATATTCAATTAAAATAAAAATAAAAAATTATTTTTTGCATATATTTTTTTCTTGATTTTTTCATATATCTTAGCTGTTCTGTTATTCGGGACATAGAGAAATCCAACAAATAAGATATCATTAAAATCGGTGCAGCCGTTCTGGAGTTATAAATGGTGTAACTAGCACAACTTTTTTTTATATAATGTATATAGATTTTGTTTATTAATTTATTTTATACTTGTGTCAAGCGTCTGATAGTCCGTGGCGTGACTGAGAGCCTGTAGCTGAAAAGTATTTTTGTTTCTTATTTGTAAAGTTTTTTTTTAGTTATATTTGTTAATTGTACGTTTTTGTACTGTTAATAAACTTCTCTGTCTCTAAATTCGTTTAGATAAAGGCAAAAAGTGCTAAAGTCTAAGAAATATAAATGAAAAGTGAAGGATAGTTTAATGAAACTTTAACGTTTATTTCGCGATTAAGTGAAGCTTCGAAGCTAAAGTTGACGGATGCACCGGCTGCAGTCCAACTTTTAGTTTATTTTTAGTCAAATGTTTGGACTAAACTCATTTTGTGGAAGTTTGTTCTCACTTAAAATGCATCAATTTTTAACAATATTAATTTTGATGGAAACTTAGAGTTGAATATTTTACTGAACTATACAAATAAGAATTTGTTACAGTAAGTACAATTTTCGGCCTAATCGCGTTGCAAAAAAGAGAAGTAGATAGTGTGAGTACGTTAAAAAGAAACATTTGAAAAAATAACATTTTTTCGTCTTTTTTCGGTTGTACATTAGACAGATTTGTTTGTTGAATGGTCAAAAATAGCGTTAACTAATGTCAATTTAATTAGCAATAATAATGTATCAAAGCGTAGCAAGCTGAATCACCGTTATGGCATGCTTGGGCATATTATGCTGAGCAAAAAGCGTTTTTCAGCTTTGACAAATACTATAAAAATATACAACTTGATTTTGTATTTTATTAACGCGAGAATTTCACATAAATATTAAAAACGTAAATACTGCCCGAGACGACGCTTTCTGAAAAGCAATCAATTGTCAAAATAAATGATACAGTTAATAAACCGCGAATAATTTTCATAGTTATCATATGTATTAAAACGTGTCTTTGATTATGTAACACAAAATCTCTCTTTTGGTTTCTCTCTTAAAAATATGAACAGGAATGAAACCGTATGACTTGTAAACATGGTAACCCTATTCTCATGTAGGCATAATATGAACTTGAGGAATTTATGTGACAAGCAAGCATAGTAACGGGTGTTACGAATTAATTACTGGCCCCGCGGGTTGTGGTTAATTACATCGTATGAACTGTGAGTTGACTGTGTTCACTTGCTTTATTTTCCAATGTAACTTTTTCTAAGGTAACTTTGAAAAATTATTTTCCAATAAATGAATACCTAAGAACTTTGGAGATTTTTTATCTTTATTATTTTCTAGCTTCTTTTAAGTAGTGCTTTGTTTTTATTTTCGTTACATGTCAGGAAAAGTGCCCCAAAGGGTATTTTTAGAATACAAAAAGCGCTACAGATAAAACAAACATTTAATATTACTTTGCGGCGTTTTCAAAAAGGCGTGCCATCATCAAAGCTGTTTGATTCCACTAGTTAATAAGCTTTGACAATAGTTAAAGGCATAAATTAAAAAAAAACCATTATTTTAATTTTTCCCTTCGTTTAACAACGATGTACTTTATATAATTATATTTAACTTTATACAAAATTTGTATTTTATTTTACAAATATTCTGAAAACTTACTATTAACTACAAAAAATACTTTTCAATAAAATATAAACAGAAGACAATTTAGGTACAATTTTCCTCAGATAAATACAACAAAGAGGAAGACCCATAAGAAAACAAAAAAGTTTAATAGCGGCCACAATCATAACCGAGCTGTAACTTAAGCTTATAGGTATGAATAATGTGATGGGTAACACACTGATGTAATAAACAGAATGACAAACTGAATCGAACTGTATAGTGTATATGTATGACAAAGGACGAATCGGTGGGCGTCCATACACACTTTCTATAACAATAATTAGGTACAAAATACCTAAGTACACACTTCAAATGTTCGGCGAATATATGCGTCCTTGTGGTATGTCAGTCAGTATTATTATAATAAGAGGGCGCCCTTAAGAGGATAATTTTAATTATTATAACTTAAAGATAAATAACTATAAAAAGGGAAATAGAAATAAGTACGTCACCACAGCAGCAACCAGAGCATTCTTCTCCATATACGAATATAAGTCCATTACACGCACTATCACACGATTATTAAATAACAATATTAAACATTTATATCGCGGCGTGAATACTAATTATTAAGCGACCGAAACTTCCATAAGAAGTGCTTTTCACAATTATTAGAACACACGAGCACGCCTTAACCTAACCAGGTTAGGAAAATTACCACGATGTCAAACTCGGCTCGACTGAGAGTATATCGCGGTTATATTACTACCCTCAACATTATATTTTTATTAATAATGTTCTATTCCGAACAGTATATTTTTGTCATTTTCGCTAAAAAATTCGGTTACGACATAAGGGCTGTTAGATCTATTGTCTTATATGAACGGGAGTAGCACACATATAAATAAAATGACTTTTACCCCAAGTCAACCATACTGAAAAGCAAGACGACACTTACTCAATATTGCCACAATATAGTAAATTACAGCAAATATCAACTCCTTAGGAATAGATGGCATTAGTGTGGCAACTTCGTGAAATATCAACTCACCTTTTACTTTTTAGTCTGCTAGAAAGCAGAATACATCGGAATAAATAAATAAATCGCGTTTAATCCGATAAAAATATTTTATTTAAATTACTAGTGGACCCCGCAGACGTTGTTCTGCCACAATTTGGCTGAGAAATTATATAATTATTATTAAATTTGAATATGGCCATTTACCCTCTATAATTGTCTAATATGTCACTGATTTGCAGTGGACATCTGTTATTTCAAAAAAGCTAAGAATGCATGACGTGAGCTGTCAAGATTGCGGAGTTCCGAATCTAATTTATTTTATAATTAATTTTATGCATATATTTTTTTCCTGATTTTTTCCAATATTTTAATAGCTTATATCTTATTCCGGACATAGAGAAATCCAACAAATAAGATATCGTTAAAATCGGTACAGCCGTTCTTGAGTTATGAACACTGTAACTAACACAACTTTCTTTTATATATATATATATATATATATATATATATAATGAAGATATCACAGTATCAGAATATTCCACGTCTACAAGAAAACGGATGATTATATTTCTATTTGAAAAATAATAATAAGCGTCCATTTGTCGCTAAGCACGTCGAATATATTCTATTTCGTTACAAATAGGTAATCCAATATAAGAGCCATTAATGTCTGGGATCATAGTGGGATATAAATTACTGTCTATTGAGCGAAAACACTTATTAGTCGTGGATCGCGATTGCGTACAGGATTATCGGTATTATGGGAAGATTTTGGGCTATTTACTGAAGAGCCTTGACAATGTATGTGCTATAGATGATAGAATTATCATGTATGGTTATAGAATCCGCTTTAATTTGCCTTCTATAATAACCGATACAACTTTAAGAAATGAGTCCTATTCTTACATTAAAGGCCGCATCCTCTTGAGCCACAGAACATATTGATGTTCTGTGGCTCATTGGATACGCTATCCTACTTTTTACATCGAGCATTCGGAAATTCATAGACTGAAACCGAAATGCTCAATCTGCACTTCACGATTTTTTTCCATCTTTAAAAGGTGGTTCGTTACCCGGTCGGAATTTTGATATTCCTCCCACCCCTAAATCTATATATATATATAAGCAACTTTTTTTTCTTTGTTATCGATAAACTTGAAAACTACTGGACCGATCGGCATGATACCATGACCATTCGACGCGGAATTAATTGTAGAAGGTTTAAGGCTATTCATTTTTTGAATTCCATCAACCCTTTACCATTTTTTTTTCAAATTTATGTGGATAGTTCATATTCGTCTATCCTTTACAATTCGCCTAGCGAAGCGGGCGGGCGGGGACGGCTAGTAATTGAATATTTGAAATTATTTCGCAAAAACTATTTAATTTGGTAATACCAAGCATTTTCTGACGCGCCCGCAACCCAATCGCAACCCTGTCATCCCTAAGTTAAATGGAATGGCCTGAACTTAGTGAGGGGATAACAAAAAATCCCAACCGCCTTCGAAGAAACTTCCCAGCCTATTAGGAAATGTATGTATTGTAAATGTACTACGAATCTTTCAGTTAACCCCAATAATGAAATTCGTTTTCGGGTGAGAAAAAAGGAAAATGCACGTTATAGTATTTGGAAAATCGAACGAAATTCCCGTAAACATAGGTTGTGTTAAAAGATTAGCCTCTTTCCGAGACCTGTACGAAATTATTTTACTAATTACTTATAGCGTAAGATCGACTCTGAACATGGGCAGTATAATATGTTTACTATAGAAATGTTTTTTTGGATTATTTTAACTGACAAAGTGCTTGGAAGAAATTAAATTCTAGATTTGCACTAATTGTACTCTTATGTACGAAAAATCTCCAATTTAGGATGAATCAATATCGCTTTGTACTAATTTAACCAAAAATTTACAAGTTTAAATAAAAATAGGTATTTTGACCAGAATCGTTATTCTTTTTAACCGACTTCAAAAAAGGAGGAGGTTCTCAATTCGTCTGTATGTTGTTTTTTTATCGAAATTGGTTTGGTGCTTTTTTAGAAAATCAACAATACCAAAAAAAATCTTATACGTGGATGATGTTTTGGTTTGTAGTTCCTTTCACGGCGCTGTCTCATTTGAGCAGCACGTTTAGTGGTAGGTCTACTAAATTATTATGTAAGGATTAATGAACTTAAATACATACACTTCCTACAAAAAATTTGAAAAAAAAAATATTTTTAAGCAAAAAACAAAAACCGACTTCAAAAATAACTGTTAATAAATAATGCTTTGAAGTAATTAAAATATTATTTTTAACTTTTTAGTTATAGTTTTGAAGTCAGTTTTAGTTTTTTGCTTAATATTTAACTAGTTCCTCAATTATTATCCAGTCGTTTTTGAATTTGGACATTCATAAATATCATGTAACATGTTATTAAGTTCATCATTTACCGCTTAACGATCTCTCGCACGCATGACAACCACCACAAAACTTTGTCGACCGTTTACTCGTGTTTTAATCGATTATCTCTTACGTCCTCCGAGTGATATTTACACTTAAAACTCGACTTCTAATGTCTTGTCTATCAAAGATGTCGATGTCGAGATATAATATATTTCGATATCCTATATCTTACTTTGTCTTCACTCGAACGCGAGATCTTTTGATGGTCATGCTAGGCGGAGTGATGTATTCAAGAACTCCTTTGTATCAATCATAAATTATTTATTAAATTATATATCAAAGTTTTAATAAAATACTTTTTCGCTAAATCAGCGTGAAATCTTTATTAAAACAAATATGTATTTCATTTATTTATTTGGTCTAGCATATTTCATTTTTATCAACTTAAGTTTAAACAAGTCAATATTTTAACTTTAAGCTTTATTAAAAAAGTATAATACTAAGGAAGAAGTAAAATATGAAAAAATTAAATTATTAATTCCACTTCAGGAGATATAAACCTGTAAATCTAATAAAATGAAAAGTTAAATTAATACGAAATCCTACTACTAAAAAAATCATAAAAAGCTCTATAATCATCAGATTTCTTAGTCTGATCATAATTCGAAAACGAGATGCATCAAATTACAAAATGCCTGATATCTAAAACCAATACCAATTTATTATTAATCGTGTCAAATTTCTATTTTCAATCTATGAATTTCAATTTGAAATGAAGATAACTTTCGACCGTGGGTTTGAAAGCATATAAGCAAGAGTGGTATATAAGGATCGAAGCATATGGAATTCCGTGATGTATATGTATGCATGTATGTGGGTTTTCACAGTTGACAACAGAGAAAGAAAAAATATTATTCTCTCAAAATATTCAAATTCACGCTGCAGTCGGTTGCAGCCAGGAACGAGTAAATAAGCGAATTGGCTAGTGTTTGCAATTACGCGTGCGGCTCCGCAAACCATTGCGTGCAGCCAATTTCGACTATAAACAAGCTAATCAAGCAAGCTACATACAGAAAAGGGGCTTTCGAAATGAAAATCGTACGCGCTTTACAAGGAATATGGTATAAATGCTTTTAAATATTGCCGGCATAACGAAAAGACGAATCTAACTACACGAAGAAAATCTGTCTACGTAATCAATAAAAAAGGGAAGACTACAAGTTTTGTGCTGTTTCAAATGCAAATTATACTAGTGTAAGATATTTTTTTTTACTTAATTTTTATTATACAGTTTTAAGCTGTAGGTATTTGTTTTTTAAATGTCTTTGTTATTTAAATCTTTGTTTGATAATTATCATTAGAGCATCTGTCCCTCTGTACGCTTAGATATTTTAAACTACGCAACGAATTTTGTCAATAAATCTAGAGTGATTCAAGAGGAAGATTTATACGTATAGCACTCTGAGAATTATATGTAATATTGTTAATTACAGAGAAACACCACATTAGTATCAACATAGCATCCGTGCGGAGAAGGGGCGGGTCGCCAGTTCAAAATAAAATATAAATAAAAAAAACTATAATTCCAACACTCTATAAATAAAATTCAGTACATTAACTTCAAAGACATATGTAGAAGCATCATTTTTCCTTATGACGGCAAAATAAAATCCACAAATTTGATTTCGTATTTGTTCTACTAACATTTCTTCTTATTTTTTTACAACTTTAAACCCTGCATATATCTAGTATTTCATATTCACTATTCTGGACACGTGAAAATTAAGTTAGCATTTTCACGCCGCGGAGAAATTTGTATGGAAATTACATTAGCTCAACGTCAGTCAAGTGAAGATTTTATTACAAAAATGTCAATTATAGACTCCCAGATTCATTTCTGTCTATGACCACATATATGTATAATGTATATGTTACTTTTATTTTTATTTCTTGGTATACAATTAACATTTACCCGCTTCCGTGCTCCGGTTTTGATTTCCAAGGAACAATAATCAAAAAAAAAGAAATTCAGTCAAGCAAAACACAAAAGACTGGCACCTATTTGCCTGTAAGAAATTTTTTAATATTAGTCAAACGGATACAGAAATATGATAAGGGAATGTATAATGGCATTTATACAAAAGTATATGTAATTATACTAATACTATAAAAAGGAAAGATTTGTTTGTTACGATTTATCTCAAAAACTACTGGACCGATATTAAAAACTCGTTCACCAATGGAAAGCTACATTATCAGCGAGTACCATTTTAGTACATCTACATTGTACCCGTGCGAAACCGGGGCGTGTTACTAGTTATGTTTCGAAACCTAGTGAGACACATATCTATGTTCGTTTTATTGTTCATTGATTTACAAACAATATTGTGTCTTAGTATGAAGAGAGTTCTGTGAGAAACTAGTCATAAAAGCAAAAAAAATAATAATAATTAGGGATGGTTCCCTTATCACGTCCTTCAACTTTAATAAAATCGTTTTTACATAATATAAAATAAATTGTGCTTTTGAATACAAAACAAAATGGATATTATCGGTTAAAATGCAGACAGGTCGAATGTTGAAGCCTACTTAAGCGATTGCGTGTTAGCGTGTAAACTGTAAACAAGGCAATCTAGCTGTTCTAGTAGATACGGCTTATCAATAAAAACCGACTAAGCCTACGCGCAGACTAGAGCCACCGGTGGCCGCCACTAGAAGCGGCCTCTAGACGCGGCCACCGGTGGCCGCGTTTCAGCCACTGTAAAATGTATGAAATGCCGCACGTTGTGACGGCCACCGGTGGCTCAAAAGCTCGGTGGCGACCACTTGAGCGCCGTGTTTGCGCGGATGCCCTAAAATGTATGAAATATTACGCCCGTAGCTTGTGGCGGCCACCGGTGGCTATGCTGTGGTCGCCACTAGAGCCACCGGTGGCCGCCACTTGAAGCGGCGTCTAGACGCGGCCATCGGTGGCCGCGTTTCAGCCACTGTAAAATGTATGAAATATCGCGCCCGCACGTTGTGGCGGCCACCGGTGGCTAGAAGCTCGGTGGCGGCCACTCGAGCGCCGTGTTTGCGCGGATGCCCTAAAATGTATGTAATATTACGTCCGTAGCTTGTGGCGGCCACCGGTGGCTATGCTGTGGTCGCCACTAGTGGCTCTAGTCTGCACGTAGGCTAAGGGTAAGTCGCGTACGGAGGGTTCCATAGAAATATAAATGTATTAAAAAAGTGTTATCAGTTTTTTTTCATTTGGTTTATTCCTCGGAATATACACCGTTATAACTATTAAAATTTAATTCTAACTTAAATCTACCGTGCTCGGTGTAATTCCTAATATTAGTGTAGTTCACACTTAATAATCCCGATCAACTTTTGCCCGGCTTTTATATTATTTTTCTTTTAGTTTAGTTTCTACTATAAATATACCAGTTATTACAATACAATAGAACCGTTGAAAATACGTATTTCGTCGGAAGAGACCATTAGTTTTTGTTATGAGTTAATTCTCCATGATAACTAATATTGAAACAGTTCCTATATGAGGAGGAAATTTTGTTTGCACAAACAATAATGCAACACACATTTAATAACATGTTGCTTGATTTTGTGTGGAACTCTAAACATTTAAATGGAATTTGATTATAAAATCTGTTTACCCATTTAGACTTATATTTGAATGAGAACATTAATAAAATATACAAATACGTTTTCAAAGAGAATTTATTGACATTTATTTATTTAAGGCTTACCAACTAAATACATATTTAATTTTAACAATTTAATATTGATACAATAGACTATAGTTACTAACATATCTAACTTAAAGATAGGCACAAGACAACTACAGTAAAACACCGATTATCTAGTTCAAATATAATTTTAAGGAAAAATCGAATTTAATATTTTTGAAGGAAAAAAATAGTTTTCATAGTTAAAAAAAACAATAACAACAATACAGACACGCCTCTTCTCAACATCGTGTAAGAAGTTACGCCTTTCGCCTTTAAACACTCTCATTTACTTATAGATACGTGTATAATACCTAATTAACTGAGGGATTACGATACAATTAATTACTCCCTGTAATTACATACTCGTGGAGTTAGCCTGAGTCGTGTTGAGGTTATTAACCTTCCCAAATATCCATGAAGGCCGCCGATATCAAGAATCAATGGAAGAGTTCACTAAAGAGATTTTATGTTCACAAAAATATGTATGTACGGATAATAATTCAAAATAATATAAAGTATATTATTTTGAAGTATTTTCCATTTAAAAGCAACTATAATATTGAATTAGCTTTAGGACGTATACGATATCTACTTGGGGTATAGGTTATGGGAAAGAGGCGTCAAATATATTACCAGGGTGAATCAAAAAGTTCTCAGAAGTGCATATATATGAAACCTTTTTGGATCAAGTTCGATATTCAAATTAAAGAGTGTCTATCACACTATATTTATGCAGACTGTCACTTGTTTTTGTCAGTTCGTTCGCATGTAATAAATTTTTTTGTGCAACGAGTTTCTAAAAAGTCAAAATTATGGATAAAAGTGAGTTACGTGCGGTGATAAAATATCTCAGTTTGAAAAAAATGTCTACGAAGGAAATTTTTTTGGACATTCAGCAGACATTAGGGGGTGATGCTGTACCCTATTCTACGGTTGCGTACTGGGTGGCTGAATTTAAAAGAGGTAGATCAAGCTGTAAAGATGACCCGCGTTCTGGGCGACCTTCAACCTCCGTTACAGAAGAAAATGTCAAAAAGGTTGAGAATCTGGTTTTGGAAGACAGAAGAATGACTATAAAACATATAGATGAGATCCTAAAGATATCTTTTGGTAGCGTTCAATCCATTTTAATTGATTCACTGGGGTTCAAAAAAGTGTCTGCAAGATGGGTGCCACGAATGTTAACCGACGAAAACAAAAAGCGACGTTTGGAAATTTCCAAGCGTAATCTCGAAATGTTCCAGCGTGATTCGGATAATTTTTGCCGTCGTCTTGTCACCATGGATGAAACGTGGGTCCACCATTTTGATCCTGAAACTAAAAGACAAAGCATGTCTTGGAAACGACCATCCTCTCCATTCATCAAGAAATTTCGAGTTGCTCCTACCGCTGGCAAAGTTATGGCCTCTGTGTTCTGGGATAGTGAAGGAATCCTTTATATTGATTACATGCCAAAAGGCCAGACGATTACTGGACCCTATTATGCAAATTTAATCCCGAAAGTGCGTGAAGCGATTAAAGAAAAACGTCGTGGAAAACTGTCGTTGGGCGTGTTGTTCCTTCAAGATAACGCTCCTGCTCATCGATCGGAAGTTGCGCTCAACGCAATCCGCTGTGCTGGCTTCAATCTCCTTGACCACCCACCATATTCTCCGGACTTAGCCCCAAGTGATTTTCACTTATTTCCAAAATTAAAAGAGGAAATTCGTGGAACAAAATTTCACGATAATGACGCGGTTATAGCTGCCGTAGAGGACTTTTTCGAGAGTCAAGAAAATAATTTTTTTTCACAAGGAATAAGGAAGTTAGAAACGCGTTATTCTAAATGCATTGCATTGGAGGGAGATTATGTAGAAAAATAAAATATTATTATTTAAATCTTTGCATTTTTTAATATTGATTCCAAGAATTTTTTGATTCACCCTCGTATGTATGTATCTTGAAAATCGGTTACGATTGTGAAAAAATAAAGGACTTTTTTTTGGACTTCCCGAGTCCCAGAGTGAGATATGAGGAATATTTCTGTCTCTATTTCACCGATCATTTTTCAAATTCTTTACAGACAAGTATCAGTAAGTATAAGAACTTCTGTGCCCTTCCCAACTATTTCTTTTTTATCCTAGATATCGAAAAACGAGCTTGAGGTTCACTTGATGGTAGGTGATACGTCAGCCATAGAACATTAGTCAATGATGCGCTGTCGATCTACTTTTACTACGAGCATTCAGAAATCCATATACTGAAACCGAAACGCGCAATATGTACTTCACGGTTTTTCCATCTATGGACGGTGGTTCGGTACCCGATCGGAATTTCGATATTTCTCCCACTCGTTCAATGCCCGAAGTTACCAGACACGGGGAAAATATGCTTACAGAAAATTATAAACATGTCGTCCTGGTGGAATTTGAACCCACGACCCATCGATGAGCACGGCAAGTGTTTGGTAGGTAAGTGCACATTGCGCGTTTCGGTTTCAGTCTATGAATTTCCGAATGCTTGAAGTATAAAGTAGGTCGACAGCGTATCATTGTCTGATGGTTTGTGTCCGAGGTATCACCTACCATCAAGTGAACCTCATGCTCGTCTGTCGATAACATAAAAAAAAATCATGATTTATTCAGTCATAATGAGTTACAATGTATAGATCTCTATTTATTCCTGGTACATATATACTGCCTACGTCTGTTTACGAACGTACGAATATGTGCCACGTTCTGAAAACAATAAATAATGTTAGCTTACTGAGATTTATTTACTTCCGCTTCCTGTTATATCCTGTGTTTGACACCGCTTATTGCAGCAATATTTTTTCAGTACTTAATCATTCAGTATCAGATATACAACAGAATAATATAAATTTTCTTATATTATATAATCAATACTGCCTCTTTGGCTTAGAGTAGTTCGACTTCGAATGTCGGGGAAACAAGACAATACAATAAAGTTACGTTGTTGTGTAAATTTTAAGTTTCTACTATAAATTAGTAGTTATTCAAATCGAAATATAAGTAGGGAAACGAAAAAGATTTATGAAGCTGCTGTGAGTGGAAATGTCGACTTAGGTCCTAGACGAACGTACCTCGATCAGATCGGGGACATTCTTCAAAAGGGCCAGGTCAAAAGTACTCAAATCCGATGAGCATGTATGAAAGCATTGACGAAAGTGGAAGAAGCGAAAGTGGTATGTAAGGATCGGAGCATATGGTAATCCGGGATCTCCGCCTACGTATGATGATTACATACCAAAAGACAAAAATCATTACAATTTAAAGACAACACATATTTGCTATTTATAATTATAATCAATAAAGATCTTAAATTAATTCATAGTTCTCTGAAGTATATGAATATTATCTAAAATTCGCTAGAAACAGCTCTCGGGGCGAAGGTCGAAGGAACATACTATCCATTACAGGACTTCTTTTTGCTAAGGTGTCTGCGCCGTCGGCAGCAAATGTGAAACGCATTAATCAACCTTTTACCGTCGGTTAACGCCGGGTTACGAAGTTAAGTGTCTTCTTATCGCCTTTAAAATAAAACGTTAAGTGTCGCTCTATTTTCATGATTTTTTTTATAATATACTAGTGGACCCCGCAGACGTTGTTCTGCCACAATTTTGTCTTCGAAATTATATAATTAAGGATTTTTCAAAAATTTTTTTACATTCAAATTAAATTTTTTTTTAATTTGAATTATTGAAGATTGAAATTTTTCAACCTTCTCCTAAAAATTCTGAAGACAACAAAAAAAAAATTTAGCTCAATCGGTCAACCCGTTCTCAAGTGATGCGAGTACATATGTACATGCGGCATTTTATTTTTATTTATATAGATACTACATTACTACATAATATTATAATTTTTTTTTACCATTGTGACTTAATCGAAATTGCGGTGACAGGATTCCGTACACTATATATTTTTTGTCTTTCATTTCAATCCAAATTGTCAGGGACTTTTCTAGAGAAAAAAAATAAAAAATTAATAGTAAAATAAAATAAAATAAAATATTATAAAGAGGAATGATTTGTTTGTAACGATTTAACTCAAAAACTACTCGACCTATTTTAAAAATTCTTTCACGAATAGAAAGCTACATTATCAGCGAGTAACAAAGATTTTTTTGTGTATAGTACATACGAGTATACATACATACATTGCACCCGTGCGAAGCCGCGACGTTTTGCTAGTTTAATTATAAATAGATTAACGATTACCATGGTTTCGGTCATAGGTAATAATAGTTTATTAGTATATACCTACACGTATTTTACTCGTATAACGACTCCTTTACATGAAAATGTTTTTAATATGATTATTATAACTCTTTTAAATAAAATACTGTATACCGGATTAAAACGCGATTTATTATTTAAATTATTTATCCCGACGTTTCGGATGCTTTTCAGCAACCGTGGTCGCGGGAGACTGGTTTTTTGGTTTGTTTTTTTTTTTTTTTGTTTTTTGGTTGCTGAAAAGCATCCGAAACGTCGGGATAAATAATTTAAATAATAAATCGCGTTTTAATCCGGTATACAGTATTTTATTTAAATGTGTGATACTCGCGTTAATAAAAGACAATATTATTATAACTCTTGTTAAAAGATTTTTCATTAAAGATATACAAAAAATTACTTACATTTTATTTTCATGTTTTATCTCAAAAATCAGCCTATTTCTAATAACCTTATATCGTGAAAGTTAAAAGAACTCGGTTTAGATGTATTCAAGGATAATCAATTGAACTTACCAAACACACTTGATGAAACTTAGCGTCTAGACGTTTCATCAAAATCTTTACTTGGTGCAAAATATCTTATTTACTGTCTAAACTAAGCTGGGTGAAAGATAAACAGTACTGAATAAGTACGAAATGAAAGTCATCTGAGTCCCTGGTATGTTAATGAATGCCTTGATCCAGCGTTCTCATCGCTCCGAGGTAAAATAAATTGAATACTTCGAGATTTAAATAATTATTGTTTAAAATTGGAATATATCTTATATATAAAATTCTCGTGTCACAATGTTAGTCTGCATACTCCTCCGAAACGGCTTGACCGATTCCTCTGAAATTTGGTAAGCATATTGGGTAGGTCTGAGAATCGGCTAACATCTATTTTTCATCCCCCTAAATGTTAAGGGTAATCCACCCCTAATTTTTTTTTTTTAATTTTTGGACGATTTTTTTTGTTTTTATTTTTTTATTATGTGGCATTAAAAAATACATACAACCCTAAATTTTTACTTTTCTATCACCAACCCCTGCTTTTTAGAAATTATTTACATGGCAAAACAACGATTGCCGGGTCAGCTAGTTAATATATAAAATTAATATTAATGTTTTCTTGTTTTTTTTTTGAAATCTTAAATTTTTGTTTCGCGCGGTGTATTGGTTGTCACGGACAAACCAAGTGACGATTAATTTAAGATTACATTCAACTTTGATCAGCTTTTTTATATTACGTATTTAATATTTAAGCATTTTGTAGATTCCTATTTCAATTTTGAAATATTTTGTAAACATCTGAAACTAATAGTACCTACTGTTCAAAAACAATAAAACAATTATTAGTAAAATTAGTTTGTTTTCAAATTGTCTATAGCGAAAGTAGCCTTTTCAATATCACATATACATGTGTGCACCCATTCTAAACTATTGCAAATATGAAGTTTATGAACCTTTCTTTTTCGGACCTACTGTGTAAAAAATATATAATTATATTCTAAAAAACACAATTGAGAAAAATACTTGAAATCATATTAATTCCCGAAAAAATATTATTATGAAACAATTATTTAACAGATTGTCTTATATACAGAGCTTTTCTCGATAATAATAACGACCCAACTCTGATATCATTTCAACCTCTTTCATAATGGAATTTGTTCTGCTATCCCAATTATCACTTCGGTCTCAATGGGAGATGGAAGTTTTCTACTTAGGGATTGACAACTACCTAACAAATGATAATATTATTGTGGTCACTCTATTCTAAGAAATAACACGGCTGCTTTTAGCATAGAGGTAGGTCGTGAAACGCGAGTAAATGATGGAACAATCTTCCAACCCCAATCCGTAAAAAATAAAAATATCTATTCAAAAGTAAAGCCTACAATTGAGACATTGTTTTATTACTTATAAAACCTAACTTTTATTTTATAACTATTTTTTATTTAATTTATTTTTGTTGTCCGAGGATGTTGGCACATTTATATATGGGTAGATATTAATCGATTTCAGAGTAAGTGTTAAATTAAGTAATTAGTAACTTAAGTTTTTTATTTTATTATTTGTAATATTTTTATTTTTGCTCTTATTTTATGTTTGTTTTGTAAAATAGCTGAAAGTCTGGAGATAGCTCCAGGGGCACACCGATAACCTGCGTTCGTCACATAGGCTATTTATTTGTATATAGTACATCTACATTGCACCCGTGCGAAACCGGGGCGTATTACTAGTTATACGTAAAATATATTGTATTTTCAATGTAATATTTCTAAACAATGTTAGTTGATAACTCGGAACTCTTAACCGTTTTACACAATAAAATATGTTAACACGTTTACAAATTCAAATTGTGCAGAAACTAACGCTGTGTGCTTGTAAATTTAATGAGTTTCACGGCACCGGAAATTAATATTAAAATGTTTTCTACGCGATCAACCGTACTCTTTCGAGGAGAATATTATCCCGTTATTTCGTGTAAAAATTGGGTCAAATCGCATTATTCGTATGTAAATGACGTTGACCGGAATAACATACGATTTATTACGATATTTATCCCGATGTTTCTAAGGCTTTCCAGTATCGTTCATAGATGGAAAAACCGTGAAGTGCAAATTGCGCGTTTCGGTTTCAATCTATGGATTTCCGAATCTGAACCTCATGCTCGTCTGTCAATATCTAACATTAAAAAGTGTCCCCTTGATTTTTAGTATGTCTATTAGTCAATATTGCTGTAACAGATAATTACAGCAAATATTAATTCCGAGTCACATTTTCAGATATAAGGACTCTTTGTAGAGACTTATAGTGCAGGGTCATGTAAAAGGGAAGCGCTTACGTGTTTGTTCACCAACACGCTGAACCTCATTAGTAGAGTCACACAGTCAACTTTAGTGCATTGTGCTCGTAATATAGGTGACCGCAAAAAATGGAAAAGCATTATACGTCAAGCAGTCCTTGGAAGAAATGACGATGAAGGAGTGGTTCGCTAAAGTGCCATCACCTTAACCACGACCGCTCAAGAGTGTCCGACTATGAAGAATGAACATGTCAAACCGGATACGAACCGGCGACCCTTAGAAACGTATCGTATGAGCCAACGCACCAACAATCACGACAAACACATATTTTTATGTAATGCTATCGTGTAATCTATCACCATGATAAACAATGATCTATACATATAATAAAAGAGTAGGATCGAAATTACGCTTCACTAAATATTTTTACCAGAAATTAAAAGGGGTGATAAAAGAAGGGTAGCAGAATGCATAAATGCAATTTTTAAGATTCTTGTCTGTCTGTCTGTCTGTCTGTCCGTCTGTCTGTCTGTCTGTTTGTTCACGCTAATCTCCGAAGATACTGAACGGATTTTCATGCAATTTACACAAATATATTAAGTAAAGCCCGGGGCAACATATAGGCTTTGTTTTATCGAAATCGGTTCTCAGAAAGAAAAGTTATCTTAATTTAAAAATAATTTTAAAGGCACCATATCACCAAATTGCAATGCAAACTGACTCGCGTTGAACTTTTTCGAATTGTCAGATGTCAATCACAGTTTGATATGTAAATGAAATACTTTGATTATTTCGCCATTTCCAATATATGTCATCGTAGAATAGTGGATATGCAGGCCCATTGCGTAACTTCAGATGCGAGTTCGAATCTGAAGTTGAACGGAAATATTTTTTTTTTTTTAAAGAACTATATTATAAAAAAATAGAAAATATATTATTGAAATATTATATGAAAAAGTATTTCTTATGAGATCGTTTATTTCACCTTTTCATCCATCCTTTCTCTACAGAATTACGATTATTCGACATTGATGATTTTGATTTTATTGCTTCTTAAGGACTGTCTTCGTATCTTAGAGGTTTCCGCATTTAGCACCGGAAACCCGAGTAGGAATCCCGGGAAAAGAGAATTTAAAAAAAATGTCTCAAAATGAAAATGATCAATTAAATGAAATAAATATCGAGGGGGATACAGTATCTTCACCACTAATTAAATTTATAAAAAAAATAAGTAAATTTCTTTAAAGTCAGGTTCATTTTTTCAACAATGGTATTTCTATTGAATTTCAAATCATACTTCGAACCCCAATCTCAACCACCATTAAACGTGTCGATAATATGATGCAAAAGCAACCGTCAATGACTAATTTGATAGCTCTTTCCCAAAATAAATCACCAAGTACAGAGGATGGAGGATATGTCATTTGAAGAAAGCTTGCTCAAAAGCTAACCCCACGCGAACGAAGTCGCGGGCATCAGCTAGTAAACAATAAATCTCTATTTCAAAGTCAACGTATTGCGAACGTTATTCTGTTAAACTGCTAATTTTTCTCAATATATGAAAATAACGTACATATAAAAGGTTTGGATAGATGCAAAGGCCGGCAACGCATCTGCGAAAGATAATTAATTTTATCTATTCCGTCTGAAAATAGAGATAAATCCAAATGAATACCGCAAATGTATTGCGATACATCGTTATAATAAATCAAAAGCACCATTAATTATTGTACTCGAGCGAAATAATATTCTTTCCGAATGAAAAGTGCGTATAAATTGTCCAGACGTTGATTAATCACATCTGATTCAATTGGAGTCATTTGCGACGAGTCACATACTCGTATGTGCGAACATTCACATATATGATAATCTTATATAAAATTTCCATGTCACAATGTTACCGTAATCCTCCGAAACGGCTTTACCGATTTTTACCAAATTTTATATGCGTAGTCAGTAGGTCTGAGAATCAGGCACTATCTATTTTTCATACCCCTAAGTAATAAGGGTTGTTCACACTTGCCCACTCTCCGGCGATGGTCAAGGCTTAGTAATCGGCGATCACATTACAACCCAATAAACTTTTTTTAAATGTCGGATTAGCATTCAATGGTAATTATATTTGTAATTTATGTAAAGTAATGAAACTGTAGTATTTATTCGTATTATCCTTCGATATGGATTGTATACAGTACGAAACATGAAATTGTACTATAATTATAGTATGAAATCCAACCCTGCTCACAGTAGCCTAATATGCGACGGCACTAAATCACGATCAAATCCATTGTGTAGTTTAGAAGTTAAGCGTTCAAACAAGTTAGTTAGTTATGTACTGATAGTGACAGGAAACAAATTCACGTAATAGTGATTGAATAGCAAGATAGTATCTATGGGAAGAAGATATATGCACAAACAGTATTTGACGAATTTATGCGTCAAGGACGTACAAATAGGTAGGCTTGGAGCATGTAAATAGCCTTGCAGGCATTTGTATAGTTACTGTAGATTTTTCGACAGGTCTTCCTGGGGATATAAGTGTAATCCCTAAGAGTAGTATCATTGCCGTCTTACTTTAAGAGAGAATACGAAGATGGGATATATTTTATACTTACATCACGCCCCGGCTTCGCAAGGATGCAATGTATCCACTCCTTAGTGTACCACTACGCACACACACACACATCTTCACAATCACCCATACTTTCACACTCGCTCACATACATCTATTCATCATCACATACATCCATCTATTCATCCATTCAAACCATTAAGACATCAGCTATCTTCTGGTATTCATTGTTATATTTTTTTATTTATGGTTATCGTTTCTGAATTGTTTTCTGTTAAACAATTTTTCTATATCACAAATCAATATTATTATTATTTATTAGAATAGTACTCTGTTGAGAGATGGCGGTAAGCCCCTCCAACAGACTTCTAAACTATGCCGGAAAGTGCTCGAACATAGTGTTGAGTAGGACATACAAGAGGCGGTACATTTGTCCCGGACATGACGTCAAAATGTAAGAGCGGCTCGAAATTATAAAATGTACTACTTCAAATTTTATGTCGCGCTCGTTTTTTTCTCGATGTATTTGGATCCTAAATAACCATTAAAAAAACCCATCAAATGTCATATTAATACTCGCTAGTACAAATTATGCTTCGAGCTTCATACGCCTCGCCTCATTTGAAGTGGGACATTGTACTGGCTCAGAGTGAAAAACAGGCTACTCTTACAAACTCTTTTTGAAGTCCTGTACTACCCAACACTACTCGAACAGCTTTAAAACTACATCGGACAATGCGACTTGTTAAATAAGCCTCTAAAGGGTCAGTCAATACGGGATAATAGGGACAGAAAGGGATGATAAGGCCAATTGGATCTCCGGTTCTGAATGCGATGTCTAGTTAGCGTTTTTACTTTTTCTAATTTTATTTTAAGGCCAGCAACGCATCTGCAAGTCCTCTGGTGTTCCCGATGTTCATGGGCGGCGGTGTTCACTTTCCGTCAGGTGAGCCGCAGGCTTTACTATAAAAAAATCACACGAACGGTCGAATGTTTACTTCGCCAGCAAAAACATCGTGAAATTTTTTCATAAAATATTTTTCAGCGATATTATGCTATCAGCTTCGCAGCTAGATTAATTTGGTATAATCCAGATTAAAATCTTTAACAATATTCTATATTGATACCCCGTGGCTTAACAATTAATCTCTAATGAATTGTTGTTGAAATTAATATATTTCATATCTTTATTTCATAGACTTATTTTGAATCTGTGTTAATGGTTATTGAATATTTTTCTGTTTAGTTTTAATTATTATCTTGTTATTGTTTATGGTGATTTCGTGAATAAATATATTCTATTCTAATAATAAAATTATTTATAGTATTTTAGTACTTACTTACAGAAAACGAGCAACTTTTCAGCAACCGTGACCACGGTTGCTGAAAAGCATCCGAAACGTCGGGATAAATAATTTAAACAATATAATAATAGTAATAAATCGCGTTTTAATCCGGTATACAGTATTTTACTTAAATGTGTGATACTCGCGATATGAGCCGACAAAGCTGTACGGAGCGGGGCAAAGCGGTACGTCATTCTTACTGTAGACATTTACCTAACAGATAATACAGGACAGAGGAAACAGTCTGGATTCTAAAGCATATTTCTTCATCAAACACAAACCGAATTATTTTTTTTTAAATCTTGTTGCCCCAGGACCACTGTGCCAGGGAGGCGGTCAACAACAAACAACGAACTTAATAGGATGAACGATATTTATTCAGAGCTTGATGTAGGTATTTGGTAGTGGGCTTATTTGTTTATTCTTTTAAAAGTCACTTTAATTGGGAGTGTTCATGCAACTTATATGTTTTTAGAACAACAAATTGTAATTTAAACTGTAGAAAATTGTACGTTGTGTATTGTGTATGATGTGGTGGAATTTAATATATAAATAAATTTTATTATATTATATTAGGTAAAAAAGGCTGGCAAAGCATCTTCAGATCTTCTGCCAGCCTAGCATGACAACCGCGATAAAATTTTGTCGTTCGTTTTCTCGTGTTTTAATCGATTATCTCTTTATTTCTTCCGGGTCTAACATGACAATTACACTTAAAACTCGACTTTTAATATCAAAAATAGATATATTTGTCGATCGAGATATCTTTTCTATCAAAATTGTCGATGTCGAGATATCTTACATCTTAGTTTGTCTTCACTCGTCCGCGCAATATCTCTTGATGGTCATGCTAGGCGGACAGGTCAGCATGCTCGTTTGCCCTCTCTAAAACAAATAGTGAATCCGATGGATTTATCTACACTGATATTATGAAACGAACCCTTTCTCTAGCCGTAACTGTAACTAACTTTCCGTATCGAGGCTTACCGCATTACTCTCAAAATGATGGGTATAAATAATGTAATAAATCATTTGTTCCTATTAGATTACAATTTACATGTATAATACTCGTCTTACAAGGAAAAAAAGAGTGAAAATGTTGTATCTGATTCAATTGTTAATATGACTTCGGCCGTTATCGACTTAGGAATATTTTCTAAATCAAATATAAATAAGACTCTTACTATGGGTATGCTCGTTGCGTTGAGCCCGTGCTGGAAAATAAATAAAAAAAATGTTTCGATCGGGCAGGATATAAAAAACTGACCTACTTGCCTCTTCTTCTTTCTGCACTGTTCCCTTTTTATTTGGGGTCGACGCTGTATATTATTCACTATTACCATTCTCTTCGTTCATTCGTTGTATCCAGCCAACATTCTAGCAGGTCAACATCTGTCGGGTCCGCGAGATGTACATAAATCTGGAATTATTTTGAATATCAACTGTTGTTTTCCTATGTAAAAAGATTTATGAAACTGCTGTGAGTGGTAGAGTCGGGAGTTAGGCAAACCTACTTCGATCAAATCGGGGACCTTCTTCAAAAGGGCCAGGTCAAAAGTACTCGAAACCGACGAGTGTGTATGAAAGCATTGATGAAAGTCGTAGAAGCGGAAGTGGTATGAAAGGATGGATATGAAGGATTCCGTGGTCTCTGCCTACCCCAATGGGAAAGAGGCGTGATGTATTTGTATGTATGTATGTTTTCCTATCTTCTGAATTAACTTTAACTATGTTCGAGAAAACACAAATGCTATATTTTTTCTTAGAAATATAATAAACATTCAAGTGCGATATTGTAACAAAATACAGGTAGACAATAAGTAAGATAGGATCCAATGATTTGCAGGTTTGTGCTTCTCAAGGGAATGAATCGTAAGCCTCATAAGAACGGGCAGGTATCTTATTACGTATTGATGCGACCTTCAAAGGACCACAAGACCCAAATAGTTTAGCCTAACAGACCTACTCTGTGGGTCGAACATGTGAGCAGAAATCTTACATCTGAATCTCTAGTAATGAAATTAATAGGTATATATTTCTTATTAAATATTAGGTTATTATTGTCCGCGCTAATATCTACGAAGGGAATATGTATGTAGGTATAACGTATAAATATATTATAACGTTAAAAATAATAGCCGTTTTAGAAATAGCGTATCGTTATAACGCGTTTTCAATATACGTAAAGTCGTTGCGAACACTCCTAATATTATTTCATTTATAACTCTTGTATGTACGAATTAGGAATATCTGTTAGCTTATTAAAGAGGGCTATGTCAATAATATTGTATTAACAGAAACCCTCTGAAAAACCTTGTATCTTCAATATTCATATGTTCATTACAATAAAAAACACACCTTTTTTAATTAAGGAAAACAAACAGCTTTGATTAATGAATACATTCAAAACAATTTTCACGAATAGGTAAAAATAAATCAATATAATGTTGGGTTCACAAAAAGGGTCACTAAAATTATATGTATTAACTACTCTTACCCTTTTACCCTTTTTTTACCCAATGAAAAATATACAAAATTGTATTCTCTAAGAAAAGGTCTCTACTGTTTTTAAGGTAAATCTGACAGTTTCCGAGATATTTTCAAGCGGACGAGAGAAGACAAACTAAGATGTAAGATATCTCGATATATTATATCTCCACATCGACAATTTTGATAGAAAAAATATCTCGATCGAAAAATAAGTATATCTATTTTTATATTAAAAGTTGAGTTTTAAGTGTAATTGTCATGTTAGACCCGAAAGAAATAGAGCGATAATCGACTAAAACACGAGAAAACGGTCGACAAAATTTTGTCGCGGTTGTCATGCTAGGCCGGCTGGTGACAGAAACTCGTTTTAATAGGCACCTCCTGACATAATTCAATCGAAAAATCACGTAGAAAGATGGTATGCAGAGCGAATATTTTAAAATCATTAACTACACCTGTCATTATATGGCCTTTTAGAAGAATCAACGTTCACTTTAAAAAGGAGATCTAGGCAGCCAATTTCACATTACGTCATATATTGTGAATACATTATTCTTTATTCTACAAACTCTTTACAAGCAATACCTAAGTTTGCTGATTATTAAATAATCCATTATTCCTAAAAGAAAAACGTTAAGAATAGGCCCGTTGAATAATGGCTGCTTTCGAAGTTCGAGGAACTCACAAGTTGCCGATTCATTGTACAAAATACAAATATTGTTTACATAACTTATTGACGTTTATTTTTCAATTTGTTTCGTACAATGTACATAAATATTGTTGTAAGGGAGAAAGTAATTTGACGACGCTGCTACTGAGAGGGATTTTTTTGGATTTAATAAAATAAGACAAGCTTGTTGGCGCGTTCGGTAGAACACCTGCCGCACGCATCGTGGGTTCGAATACCGCCGGGATGACATGTTTATAATTTTCTGTAAGCATGTCTTCTCCACCTTTGGTAACTTCGGGCATTAATCGGGTGGGAGGAGTATCAAAATTCCGACCGGGTAACGAACCACCTTTCATAGATGGAAAAACCATGAAGTGCTTATTACGCGTTTCGGTTTCATTCTATGGATTTCCGAATGCTCGAAGTAAAAAATAGATCGACAGCGCATCATTGACTGATGTTCTGTGGCTGAGGTATCACCTACCATCAAGGGAACTTCATGCTCTTCTATTGATATCTAACATATAAATAAGAATAAATGTATATAGGTATTATCAAGTGAACCTCATGCTTGTCTGTCGATATATTAAAAAAGATATTGGAAGTCCTGTTATTTATATTTGCACTGTCGATTGATTTACTTTGATAGTCTTTATTAAAACTGCTACAACTGGTACCTTCAACTTATTGTATGTAGATTACATTGCTCCCCAAGGTGATGATGATATCCGGCTTTGTTTTTTTTAGGGTTCCGTACCCAAAGGGTAAAACTGTCCGTCCGTCTGTTTGTCTGTCTGTCTAATTGGCTAAATTATAACGATGAGTTTCAAGTAAATCGGAAAAGTCCTGATGTGCGACAGCTATTTCGGTTCCGGTTCATAGGAAAAAAATATATGATGGTATACACTCCGTATTGCAGTAAATAGAAAAGGCTCCACAGATAATAATCGAAGTCTGCGCGAACGCAGTTCTTGACGTCTTCAAAGCCAGAGTGAATAGGCTTCTTCTAAGTAAGCATGCTCCCATTTAGATCGCATCCGCGCTTACCATCAGGCAGGATTGCGGTCAAATGTTTACTTATTCTTCATAAAAAAAAAAGTCGCGGGTAGAAGCTAGTTCAAAGATATGTGAATATTAGATGCGGACCTTCAGTAACTCCTACGTCTACCTACCTGTCTTATAATTAATTACGCATTCCGAGGTCGATGACGTTCGCTCTTAACCCGTCACATAATTCAATAGGCATCACGTTTTGGAGCTAATTAAGGACTTAGGACTTGGTGTATTAAGAAATTGTCAAGGCTAAGGGTATAAAGTAGACAAATTTTCATGGTAATGCTAATCTTTAATATTGTCTTTTATTAGTATTATAAAAACCCCAAATCAAACATACTAAAAAACAAGAGAACACCGTTAGACCCGTTAGGCAATA
Organism: Anthocharis cardamines; assembly: GCA_905404175.1. Taxonomy (NCBI): domain Eukaryota; kingdom Metazoa; phylum Arthropoda; class Insecta; order Lepidoptera; family Pieridae; genus Anthocharis; species Anthocharis cardamines. Next base: position 9,087,910 of record FR989964.1, read on the forward strand.
TTGTCATAATATAGAAAATTACAGTAAATATCAACTCCGTAGGAATAGATGGCGTTAATATGGCAACTTTGTGACATTTCAAAAATCAGACAACTGTCATCTTTCTGTCTACCCGTGACCACGGTTGCTGAAAAGCATCCAAAACGTCGGGATAAATAATTTAAACAATAACAAACAAATATAAATAATAAATCGCGTTTTAATCTGGTATACAATATTTTATTTAAAAATGCTAATCTTTATTGTAGCCTACATTTGTATGGTAGGTTGAGCTTTATAATATATTTAATATTTGTTTTTAATTACTTAATACAAAGACTATGAGTGATGATGATGATAGTTAAAGCTTAGACCTGAAGAGTGATGAGCAGCTTAAAGACAGTGGAAACGCTAGCTTGACAGAAGAATGGCACGCGTTCAGAGAGGTAGATATATAATATGTATATCCACCATAGTAACACGATTAGTAGAACAAGATAGTTATTCAAAATTAATAAAAAAATACTAAAGAATTTCAATTAATTTAAATGAATCTTTTCGGAAATCTATAGATCCAAATACAATACGCTTCAACGGTTTTTCGATCTATAAACGGTGGTATATTACTCCGTCGGAATTTCGATATACCTCACACCTCTGAATACCAGACTAAGGAAAAATATATCGTCCCAGCGGGATTCGAACCAGCTACATCGTAACGCAAGGTAAACGAGCCAAATCATCAAATCTAGTATTTCGATGAATATTTTTTCTCTAAGTTTCTGGAATTTCATTGAGTTATAGCAAATATTCTATGCGAAACCTATATTTACCCGGTAAACCTGCAAGGCATCCGCGATAGAATGCCCGCTGTAAGGAATGACTAATGAAATTCCCGCAAATGGTGCCATTCTGTTAATGCTCCGCGTTAAGCTTGGGACTCATTAGAGACATTTTAAAGTCAAATCGTATCTTAGTTTGTGGTTAATATAACCTGGCTGTAAAGCTTATTTAATTTTATCAAAATACTAGCAATTGCCCCCGCAACCCCCCTTGTGGGTTGAATTTCGTAAAATCCGTTCTTAGCTGACCTCTACTCGGCGAAAGGAATATTCCTACTATATTTCAAGTCGCTACGCCTTATGGTTCCAGAGATATCGTGATGAGTGACTATATAGGTGAAGCATTGAATTATATAGCAAACTATAAACAACTGGCTGTTATATTTCCCTAACTTATCTATTATCAAGAAAGAAGTCATGTATCTACTTACTCGTTGTGCTATAGGTATATACATTAAATACAACAATATACCACTTAAGTCACACGTATCGTAACGTATTTAGCCTTTGTTTGACGCATTTTGATTGCTTTTTTCTATAAGAGAAAGCTCCTTATTGCCTAGTGCGAGAAGGTAGAATCTCGCATGAAGATTTACCTTCTCGCCCACCACACAGCGGGTCGTGCAATGCTCGGAGATAACGGGGTTAAAGTCAATTCAGGCTGTCTGCTAGTCAGCCTAGTGACCCCTACCCACTAAACCCTATCTTGACCCACAGTACCCTATCGTGGGGCAACTGGATAACTATCATACTCTACCGCGGCGCGGATGAACTACCAGAATCGGCTCCTCGAAAGGAGTTACAGAGACATCAGGAGATGGGCATACCTTCTTCTTCTCTTGGCTTCTCTGAGTGCTTGCCAAGGTAGCGCACTTTCTCGTTCCGCAATCTCTTTTTGCGAGGAAGTAATGCCACGGCAGCCCAGTTGGCTTCTGTCAACATCATGGCGCGAATAACGCCTGGCAAGGACAAGTCCAAGCGATGATGACGCATTATATACCTAGCTTAATATTTTATTTGGGTAGATATCGCACCGATTGCGTGGTGATGGTCACCACTTGTACATACAATTATATTTAGTTTTTGAGTTATTTTAAATTAAGTATTTCTTTTAGTTTTTATTGTGCCTAATAAAGTTAATTATTAATTACACAAACCTATTACTCTCTTAAAAGAAAGATACAATAACATATGGTTTATACAACTCATGAAACAATTAACACAATATAAACCGGGTCTTATTTTTCAACGCCCACAAAAATGCCACCGAGACGGGCGAGATGAATATTTCTTAGCACTATTTTATTTCATTAAAGATGGCGAAGATTTATCGTCATGGCAATAAAGTATTTATAAGATGTATATGGGGTGAATATTAAGTCACTTCCAGAACACTTATAGTAAATATAATAATACTAGTAACACGCCCGGCTTAACACGGGTGCAATGTAGATGTACTATATACAAAAAAGGCTTTGTTACTCGCTGGTAATGTAGCTTTCCATTGGTCGGTCGAGTGGTTTTTAAGTTAAAACGTAACAAACAAACAATATATAATAATGTGAAAAATAAATATAATGATGTATTTAATTATTAATCTGGTTTTAATTTGGATGTTACATTTTTTTATAACAGTTTTTATGACGTAGTGAAGTACATAGTTATTTTTGCACAACAAAGTACAATAGGTACGTATATAATTTGAATAATAATTATTGAATGTATAGAAAAGGTAAAACAGTAAATTTAATATTTAAGAAGCTTTATAATGAAGCTTTTGAAATCCAATTTTGATGAAATTTGATACCAGTCTGTGACACGCGCCGCACAAACGATGTTGTGATGAACATCTAGAAAATATATTTTTAATAATAAATTATACTTAAACGCTCGTTCTTTGAGCGCTTATAAATTAGCTTTTTTTATGTTAATTATCGACAGACGAGCATGGGGTTCACTTGATGGTAGGTGATACCCCAGCCACAGAACATGAGTCAATGATGCGCTGTCGACCTAATTTTTACTTCGAGCATTCGGAAATCCATAGACTAAAACCGAAACGCGCAATGTGCACTTCACGGTTTTTCCATCTATGAACGGTGGTTCGTTACCCGGTCGGAATTTATATATTCCTCCCACCCGATCAATGCCCGAAGTTACCAGACGTGGGGAAAATATTCTTACAGAAAATTATAAACATGTGTTCCCGGTGGGATTCGAACCCACAACTCATCGATGCGCACGGCAGGTGTTCTACCGAACGCGCCAACGAGCCCATCGAATTTCTTTTTCGAGCTTTCGATTACATTCTCACGTAACAGTAAAACGTACCACGAATTCCAACTTTGTACGTTAGATTTTCTACTAATTCTAGTTTTAGACTAATCTCGCTAACAACGCTAAGTGGATTAGCCGCGTTGCATCAATTTTATTTTATTACACTGCACTTTACACTTTAAACCTGACATTTGATATATACATTCTGCTGATAGAGGACAAATCTTTGTTTTTATTTATTTTTATTTTTTCGTTTATATATATATTTTTCGATTATTATAGTTAATTACTTAAAGATGTCATGTGGAACATGGTATAATGGTTGCAGCTCCTTACAAAACATTTGTAAAACAAAAACTTGGCGATTAAAAAAGAGTGGCGGCGAGTTTCTTGCCAGTTCTTCTCGTCCGCTCTACGCCCTTGATTTGAGAACTGGCAGTAAATGTAAAACTAGCATTTAATATGTATTTTTTATTGACGTTCATAAGTGTACATTGTGTTACCTAAATGAATAAATGATTTTTGAATTTGAATTTGAATTTGAATTTATCAAATAACTTTTCGTACATTATTTAGATATGTACGTTGTTTGCTGTTGGATGAAAAATGTTTGCATGTAGCTGAGATGAGAATGCTGAGGTGGATGTGTGTAGTGACAAGATTAGATAAGATAAGAAATGACTATATAAGAGGAAGTTTGAGAGTAGCGCCAGTGAATCAAAAATTTAAAGGTAATTTTGGCTTGGTGTGGGCATGTTATCAGGAGAGATGAAAAACATGTATCTAAAAAAGTTTTGAATATGAAAGTGGATGGGCATAGAGGAAGAGGGAGGCGAAAAAAAAAATAGTGACTATGTGAAGAATGATATGTGTTTCAGAAGTGTGACTGATGATATGGCGAGTGAAAGAAGAGAATGGAAAAAGAGAACATAAACATAAAAAAGGGAACAGGGCAGGAAGAAGAAGATATAGATAAGTTGTTTGTATAAAAAATGAAATTTCCCAGTAGTGGAGCATGGGGTCTCCCTAATTATTCTGTGTCCGTTTCACTGATTATCTTACTTTACGGACAAGGAGATGATGGCTGATGGCTGGCTATGCGTCGTACTCGTGAACGGGTGCTACTTGTGGTGACAGGTCGGACTTTAATTGGTATATACGGTGATATTAGTTATTTCGACTATTTATATTTTCTATTCGTTTACTTTTTATTATTATAATAAATACCTTTTTTTAATTGGTAAAGTTGTCTATTGATACTTAGTCAACTGCTTTCATACAGTAGCGAGTCTCAACAACTGTTCTGTATAGAAGAAGAGTAAAAAATAATCTAATTCATGTTCCTCTCCAATCCTTATTCTGAGGTTGAGCTGGTTTACTCAATGTATGTAACTTAGTACATCTCCTCGAACGAAGTGTCAAGTTACCCTTTTCTATTATTATATTATTTATTAACTAACTAAAAAGTACATAACATATTTTGATATAAACAACAAAAATTTAGTACATAACAGAATTTCAGACATGGATCTTCACTATGAACGTACTACATGCATATAAAATTGGATAGCACTGTGCTTGAGCTAAAAAAGTGGTAGCATTACAAAAGAACTGCACTTGTAAGTGACACTCAAAGACAATTGCACTCGACGCCGCGACAGCGCGTGCGTAAGTGTCCGCAACACTCAGCTGACTTCCTAATTAAATGTTCTACACAACCACGAATAAAAGAAAATTTCGAATTTTAAAAAAGTCATCTACATTTTTTATGATATATATTATGCAAATGAAGTCCATTGCCCCTCATGACGACCTCTCAGTTCTTTCTAAACTCAAACATTCCAAAGATAAGTTGCAGTGTAGTTGCAGTTACTTTTCGATCACACGTCCGTTTGGTTTACATTCTTTTGTTCGACGAGCGGTTTGAAACACGCTCACGTGAGCTTTGCTTTGCTTGCGAGCGCTGTTGCAGTAGGTATTTAACAAAATCGTTATTCTCATTTTCAATTGGCGATTACAATTGACTAAATCTCAATCTATACTAATATTATAAACAGGAAAGATTTGTATTTTTGGTTTTTGTATGTTATGACTAAACTCAAAAACTACTGGATCGATTTTGAAAATTGTTTCACCAATAGAAAAGTACATTATCAGCAAGTAACATATTTTATATGTTTAGTACATCTATATTGCACCCGTGTGAAGCCGGGGCGCGTTGCTAGTACTCAATATTTTAGAGGTCTTAGTAGGTACATGATCATGCCCAACGGAGTCGTTGAGACTTACAGAACCTGACTATCGATTTGTGTTGGATGACTACTTCCAGTTTGTGCTTCATTCGTTGATTTTACTATGATGCACAAATCCTTCAAAGATTAACCCTTTTTAGACACTTAAGTGATAATAAATATGTAGTTTTAAACTTAACGAAATGTGTTAAAGACGATAAAACATAATATTATATTACAGTAGAAATTCTAACTAAACTATAAATTCTTTCCAAAAATAATAGTTTCACAAAAGCCAGACTCATTACTCAACTTTTCATTCTAGATTTAAAATAATTGAAGGATTAAAGCCTACCTTTTACCGGAAACAGTAATTTTCAACAGGGATTTTAAAATATTTCGTGTTTTTCGAGGCTTTTAAATGCGTGCTCTGTCCGGACTTAATAATCCGTCTACCAGATATACATAAATTCTTTATCGTCGAGTTTATTTTAAACAATATACAATTCCAACTTCCTGTACTGCAGGGATCGGACAATATGCATTGTTATAAATATTTGTTTTTTGTCTCCTTAACTACCTACCTAATTGTCACGGAATGAATGAGACTCAGTTTTAAATAGCTCAGAGGTCTAAATATAAATAAATTGCGAGAAATTTTCTGTAAGCATGTCTTCCCCACATCTGTTAACTTCGGGCACTGAACGGGTGGGAGGAATATCGAAATTCTGACCGGGTAACGAACCACCGTTCATAGATGGAAATACCGTGAAGTGCATATTACGCTTTTCCGTTTCAGTCTATTTCCGAAGGCTCGAAGTAAAAAGGATGTACAGCACATCATTGATTGCTGTTATGTGGTTGAGGTTTTCACCTACTATCAAGTGAACCTCATGCTCGTCTGTCGATATCTAATATAAAAAAGAAAGTATAATATACTGATAAATAGACGATAAAAACACTTTTTTTCAAGTACTTCATAATTGGGCCACTGTTAATTGGATTCTGTCGAAGGTTCTGATATATAATCTGGCAGATAATGCTAGAAATAGATCAGACAATCTATACTAATATTATAAAGAGGTAAAGTTTGTGAGGTTGTACGGGGTAATCTCTGGATCTACTGAACCGATTTTAAAAAATCTTTCACCAATAGAAATCAACATTAGATAACTACAAGTGTGTATAATATATCTACATTACACTCGTGCGATGCCGGGGCGTGCTGCGAGTATTAACCAAGTTAAATTAAATACAAAATGCCAAAATATTAAATATTTTTTTACCTACAGTATGAAAAAATGTGACCATTATTTGGAAGGGGGAAAAATTGGAGATAGTTTGTTGATAATATAAGGTGTAATATATTATTCCTTAATATCTCTAGTTCAGCCCAGGACACCGTGTTTATATTACCAAAAGTCGTACATATTCTTGGCTTGACAATAAGTGGCCACAAAAAAGGTTTAGGGTTGTTTACACGCATTTACGATAAGAAACGGGAAACGCACTAACACATGCTCGATTAGGAATTGAAATATACCACGCTCTACGAAGAAACTTAGAGAAGAACTTAGAAATAGAACAATCATTTAAAAAATATAAATATGTTTGTTACTGAAATGTTAATAATAATCATAATAATATTGATTATGATTTAGTATGCTGCAAAAACTTTCCAAAACATTTCAGTAACCAACATATTTATATTTTTAAAATGATTGTTCTATTTTTAAGATCTATTTTTGACGGGCTCGTTGGCGCGTTCGGTAGAACACCTGCCGTGCGCATCGATGGGTCGTGGGTTCGAATCCCACCGGGAGCACATGCTTATAATTTTCTGTAAGCATGTTTTCCCCACGTCTGGTAGCTTCGGGCATTAATTGGGTGGGAGGAATATCTAAATTCCGACCGGGTAACGAACCACCGTTCATTGATGGAAAAACCGTGAAGTGCATATTGCGCGTTTCGGTTTCAGTCTATGGATTTCCGAATGCTCGATGTAAAAATTAGGTCGACAGCGCATCATTGACTGATGTTCTGTGGCTGAGGTATCACCTACCATCAAGTGAACCTCATGCTCGTCTGTCGATATCTGACATAAAAAAAAAATACAACGACGAGAAACTTTTCGTCGTCGTTGTGACTCAATAGTATTTGCAATACTTTTAGCACTGGGTTCGAAGTCCAGTACATACAATAAAAATATTTCTTAGATCGCATCAGGCAGAAGCCATATAACGTATTTACCTATAAAAAAATACAATTAAATAGACATATAAATGTCCCATAAATGACACAAATTCACTTTTTAAAAGATAATAATAAGTGTAGATAAGAATATTTAGCAGCTTCACAATGTATGTATTTATACAAATAGTAAAAGTTTGGAAGAATAAGTTTCAAGGATGTTGCGCTGTATGTATCTTATTATGGATGTAACGGCTTAAACGCATGTCGGAGACGAACTTCAGTCGTGTACGTTTCATGGATAAAACATTTATGATATCTTCTTTAGAGAATTTCTAACATGTACTAAGAGGTAAAGTTTGTTTGTTTCTTCTAGAAATGCTAAATCGGTTTGAATCATTATTTCATAAGTAATTAAAAATGAAAGAAAGAGTAATTCACCAGAGCCACCCCGGAATAACAAAAAAAAGATATGTTATATTATTTGGTGTTTTCTTTACATATAATTATATGTATCAAGTATACCTACTGTATACTTGATTATAATTAACCTATGGAAAGCCAAAATTTTGGACTATGATTTTCCTTAAAAATATGCAGAGCACAGGATGGAAGCAATATAAAACCATTATTAATCGCTAATAATCTAGCTTTATATTGGTGAAAGAATTTTTAAAATCAGTCGTGTATTTTTTTAGTCAAATCGTAACAAACAAAAATATCTTTCCACTTTATAATATGAATTTAGATTAGTATTCGATATTGATTTCCTTAAAAGTGGGACAATATTCTTGTCAGTGGCCATAGCTCCGGGAAGATAATTATTAATATATGTCGGAGATGGATGCAGCAAACAAGTGTCTCAGTGTGCACACCCAGCGCGGGCGCTATCTAGAGAGCAACTCTAGCATAATTACCTTACTCTATGAACTCCAGCTCGAATGAAAGACCAACTGACTGATAATTGATATTGACAACTTATATTTGATAACTCAGACATCACGCCACAGAACACCATAGCCAGCCTAGCATGACCGCCACGAGATATGCCGCGAACGAGAGAAGACAAACTAAGATGTAAGATATCTCGATATATTATATCTCGACATCGACAATTTTGATAGAAAACATTTCTCGATCGACAAATATTTTTGATATTAAAAGTCGAGTTTTAAGTGTAATTGTCATGTTAGACCCGGAAAAAATAAAGAGATAATCGATTAAAACACGAGAAAACGGTCGACAAAATTTTGTCGCGGTTGTTATGCTAGGCCGGCTGATCACAGTCTCTGAAATATATTAAAAAAGAATGTCCAATTTTCCAACATCAGACGACGAGTATCTGTAAATCTCTGACGCCTCGCGTTGGGCAGACCAATAAAAATTCGTGTAATCCCAACAAAGCTTTATGGAACTGACCTCGATCAGCCTCGATACAGACACGTTTACGTTTTTTTTTCATCTACCGTTCCTGAGGTATTCAACAACAAAATTTTAGCTAGGTGAACACCGGTTTGCCATTTTTCTCTTTGGTCACGGATGTGTATTAGTGTATGTATGTATTAGAAAATAATTAATTAACTTAAATTTAATATTTTTAAGGCTCGACGAAGGAAGAGACTTTTTTATCGTTATTCTCTAGTAAATTGTAGTAAACAAAATAATTATTGTTAAAATTTTTATGTACGTACATATCATACAAAAAGATAGATTAAAATAGATAAAACATAATATAAAACACTAATTTGTTATGTTATATTTTGTGTAATAATTTAAATCTGAGGGCACGGCAGTGCCCCCGCCAAGAAGAGACAGCGGAAGTACAGGGCACTACCTAAATTACTTTACATGAAAATGTTTTTGTTAGTATTAAAGTTTTTTGTCAATTTTATGCTTTTATTGTATTTCACTCTATGTCACCTCCTTAATTTTTATTAATTTTTCATTTAATCTTTCACACGATTTCTTGCTAGGAAGAAGTCACTGCTGATAAGGCCGCCATTTTTACGCTATATTGTATGCTTTATTTCTGTATCTATAATATATTTAAATTTATTTTGATATAAAATAATGATATATGAAATAAATAAATAACTTTGTTGGTTATCACAACTTACATCGGAGGCAACGCATCCTCAATACCTTGGGGGTTGCAGAAGTCCATAGGCAGTGGTCGCTTATCATCAGATGACATATCTGTCCGTTTGCCTCCTCTTTAAATATAAAAAAACAGGGCAAGTGCGAGTCGGACTCACGTACAAACTTTTAGTGAAAAAAAAAAACAAATTTATGGTTTTCGGATTTATTCCTTTACTTGTGCTACATGACATTGCTTCATGCCAAATTTCATGATTCTAGGACAACGGGAAGTATCCCATAGGTTTTGATTCCCTTGCGATGCGTATGCGTATAAAGGGCCGTATCTTTTGATTGCGTAGACTTAGAAGATATGAGTAGTTGATATTAATTTTAACGTGATACCTTGACCAAGACGTGGTCTTGACACACAGACGGACATCGAAGTGATCCGAAAAGGATTCCGTTTTTTTTTTTACATCTTAACTAAGTGAGGTATTATGTATGTTGTGTGTACACACACACATGTGAATATATATATACATATTTTCATTGTTGTGGGTTATTATTATTATTTGTTAAAACATATTGTTATTATTTTTCGGAAAACATTATTATTATTATTCTTTTAGTTCACTTATAATGACTTGTTTTCTTATCTCTTGTACTTTATCTTTTTTCTTATTTGTATGTTTTCTTTTTAGAGCACTACCCTAATCTATGTTAATTTCTCTGGTTGCCTAGAAGAGATCGCTTCTCAGCGATAAGGCCGCCTTTTGTACGCTACTCACTTTGACTTTTTGTATATTTTTATTATTTTCACGTGTGGTGTTCAATAAAGTGTTTTTGATTTGATTTGAGGCTCCCAGGCGGTTTAAGATACGGAACCCTAAAAAGGCATCGATATATTCAATATCCAATATCGGACGCAGATGCACACTTCTCTCTGAATACTAGGCTTAAGAACCTGATGTTGGCAATGATCGGCCCCTCTTTTATTGCCTGGAGGTTTACGATGTCATTACTCTTAATAAGAATGATACGAGAAGATTGAAATGTATCCAAATTACTCATCAAAATGGATGTTCATGCGGCTGAATTTCATTTAATTGAATAACTTTGCATAATTATTCATTACCTGTAATCATAAAATATTATAAAACAAAGAGACCACCGCGCAATTTGCATGTAAATCTGTTTGAAAAGATTTTTTAAACTATCCGTTTAAATAAAACTGTGATTGTTGCAATATTACCTTCTGGGCTTCGAATTACAAAAATCAACTTGCAACTTGTGACCACGAAAAAATGAATCATTGCAATATTTAAATAATTTCGTTTTTGCCATGTGATCTACTAAAATATAATAGGATTCAAATGAATAGTAAAAAAGAAGGAATATATATTTTTTATTATATGATAAAAATTAAATTCCCGAGTCTCCTAGTGGTGCATGGACAGACCCATTTCTGTGTCTGTTTCACTAATAGTTTTTTTTACAGGCTTGTGTCCTGCCCGATTGAAACATGTTTTAAATGTGTTAAACGTACGCCAACTTTCTTCGAATTATTTCCGAGAATAATGATTCTTAAAAATCCTCAAAAAGTATTATATTTTAAAATTATACACATTTTAATCACTTATAGTAAACCCATTGTCTTCTTTCGACTAACCGACTTCACGTCTAAATCGCGGCAATCCATTTTTTTTTAAATAGGGAAATGGAAGACAATTTGATTTTTTTTTTGCATTGAGACCAGAGAAGTAACGTCAATGGACAAGTTGCCGATCCATTGGTTAGCTGACAAAACGTTTTGTTTTTTGTTTGGCATAATCTTTGTACGATGTATAAACTTGACCCTGTGTCAATATGGGATTGTCTGTCTTTAGTTCACATACAAGCTAATATAACTTGGTATTGCAATAACAGTTTATGAAATTGTATTTTTGCTAATATTGTGAATTTATTTGCCTTAGAATCATAGATTAAATCTCATTCATAGGTCAAAGATTTATATTAAATAAACTCTGAAAAAATATCCTAAAACTATTTACGCCTTTAACTAAAATACTGTGGAAAGTAGCTAGAAAATTTTAATTTCCCAGCTCAGCTTGAGTCCCGGAAAACTTATGTTAAGAGAGAATTACGTAACTATGTATATTGAAACATTTACTAAAAATCAACTCACCTAATTTTAAAATAAAACTTAATAAGATTATGTGAAATAATATTTACTACTAACAATGGACCCATATATACATATTATGTATATAAACACTAGCTGCCCGATCCAGCTTCGCACGGGTATACTAATGAAGAAAATGAGACCAAATATTTTTTTTTATCAAAATAATCTGAATAGGACACCTTAATCACCTATTGGTATCAAATAGGTATATGTACTTTACAACCTATTCTCATTCCTACCAAATAGAAAATTAAATACATAAAAAGTTTCATAACAATCGGTCATGCTGTTTTGGAGGATTGCAACCACAAACACCGTGACAAAAGATTTATCTATATATAGATATAAATAATCTTACTAATATCATAAATTAGTAATTAACTGCAAAAGTAACTGACGTTTATTATTTGGAAATGAGGGCCAGTCACCATGTCACTTATTTAATTAAATATTTGAAACTATCGATCCGCCCGGCTTCGCACGGGTACTATACACAAAAAATAGCCTGTGTCACTCGCTGATAATGCAGCTTTCTAGTGGTGAAACAATTTTTAAAATCAGTCTAGAACTTTTTGAATTAAATCGTAACACACAAACAAATCTTTCCTTTTAATAATATTCGATAGACTCCATTCAAATGACAGATACGAATACTTTCTCGCAAGTTATTAAGCCTCAGTACAGGGGGGTGAGCACGGGGGGAGATGGTACGGAGTTCCGAGGCGTGGAACGCGGTGGTCTCCTTCTGCGAACGAGTAATGTTGCAGAAGGAGATCGCCGAAAGGAGAAGGGAGTGCGCCGCTCCAGCGGGCACCATTAGAGCGAGGAGGAGAGGGGAGCGTAGGAGAAGGTTCGCCCATCTCCTTCGCTCTCCGTAATGTGTCCATTGTAGGACACGAGTAGTGCCATCGTGGCAAATAGCCGAGGTCGCGGTAGTTTACAACGTTATCCCGCGGCCTCAACACGGCGAAAAGAGGGGCCAGAGGGGGTTTAGTGGGTCGGGTCACCGGGCTGTCTGGCTAGCAGACAGTCGCGAGTGATTCAACCCCACACTCTCCCGGCAGTTTCAAAAGAGCCCCGCCGGTGAGGTTAGGTTTGTTGAAACTTCCCCCTCTATAAAAAAAAAAAAAGGGGGGTGAGCACGAACAAGTATCGAAAGAGTATTCGTATCGTCGAACTGTCATTTGTATGAAATTTCAAATAATTTTTCATACAACTGACAGTTAGACGATTCGAATACTTTGTCGATAGTCGTTCGTGCTAGGCCCCCAGATAACTTTGATTCGGAATACATATTTCATACTTATCTAGGCCTATGCATTGATATCACACACACAACACAGGCAGTATTATCAACCGAGTGAATTCACAAATCACTGAGCTTAGATAGCCAGCCACCGCGATAACGTCACTTTGTCAGAGATATCGTTGTATGTAAACCTTATATACCACATATATGCGGCTAGAATTAATCCAGTTAGTTCGTCATCGTCGTTGTCTATTACTAAACATTTGTGTTTTTTTCAAATAGAAAAATCACCAAAGTGAATGTTCAGTCAATGTGAGAGTGTTAAGTAGGTTGGAACAGTCATCGGTTTCATATTTTTTAATAATAGATATCGACAAACGAGCATGAGATTCACTTAATGGTAGGTGATACCTCAGCCACAGAACATCAGTCAATGATGCGCTATCGACCTACTGTTTACTTCGAGCATTCGGAAATCCATAGACTGAAACCGAAACGCACAATATGTACTTCACGATTTTTCCATCTATGAACGTTGGTTCATTGTTATTTCTACCCTCATTTGTCCGCCGAAGTTATGCGACCCCTCCGCCCGCACGCCTGCCCCTGCGCAGACCCCAGTTAGCAGTCTGCGTCTGTCGATCCGTGGTCAAGGTGCTGTGAACATTTTGTAATTCCCAAATCTTAAAACGCCAATTTTACCTCTTATTTACTAACTAGCAATCCGCCCTGCTTCGTGAGGCTATTGGTGAAATAATTTTTAATATCGGTCGAGTAGTTTTTGAGTTAAATCGTAACAAAGAAATAAATATTTCCTCTTTATAATATTAGTATAGATTTCTACGTCCATAATGAACTTGTATATCAGTCTAGGATTTCTGGACCCCGCATTGTATACTGAGGTGCTTAATTCAGGCAGAGGAATAATGTTATTCACGAAATTAATACAGTCAACTTTATCGAATTTACATCAGTGAAAGTACGTATATGAACAAGGCCGTATTTAGGGACGGGCACCCAAGGCTTCAGCTCCGGGGCCTCATCAAAAGAGGGGCCCCACAATAGAGACTTCGGAAAAGGTCTTTCAAATACCGACGAGTAAAGACTGATAAACAACTTTTGATGTATTTTTTCGCTGTTTTAATTTTACCTTTACTTTGTACAAACATGGTTATATTGTTCTTAAATATTAAAACAATTGTTCATTTTATTTATGATGTACATATCCGAACAATCCTTAACGGGTATGAATTTATTTATTATATTATTTACTAGCAACACGCCCGGCTTCACACGCATGTAATGTAGATGTACTATACATCCTATGTTACTCGCTGATAAGTTAGCTTTTCATTGGTATTTTTATTTGTTACAAAAGTACAAATCTTACTCTTTATAATATTCAAGAAACTTTTTGAGTACCTACTTAACAGTAAATGGGTAATGTACCAACCTTCGCCTTTTAATCCGAAAAAAACCGTATTCATGAATTAACCTAATATAAAAGCTTTTGACAATACGTAATAAATCGGGTTTAAGATTCATTTATTACTCAAAAAGAACAAAGTTCACTTACTTGAGTTAAAACTTAGATATATAAATACATAATTGAACACATCACACAGCAATTTCACAATTTAAAAACTTAAAACACAATAATATTTGAGAGTGGGTAGTTTTGTAATACGTACAACTTAACAACGTCGATAAACAAATTCACGTTCTGTTCGATCCAACAGACCACGGATACACATGGATATGTAAACGCTATAATTTATAGTTACTAAGAGTGACAATGAAAAAAAAAATAACCTATTGGTATTTTTTTTTAATTATTTACCATTTAAAAATACAAATTCAAAAGTTACATTAACAATAGCATCAAAAAACCACTGGGGTAAACATGTAATATTATTAAATATTCTGTTGTGATATTCCTAGGCATATCATATAACCCTTTAAAGCATATCTGGTAAATACTACATCCTATATATTATATTTCCGGAGGAGCCTCTTATTACTTTCTTTATAACTCGTATTAAAATTACCACGCATGAAACACGAGCAACGCTAATTATAACGCATCATTAGCGTATACATTTTACATTTGATACTTGACTGACATAATTTAAAATATGTTGAGTATGCGGATATATTTTGGTCTTTAGATAATGTAGACAGTAGTAAACAGAGAGATTTACAACATTCCTTAAGTTGGCGCGTTCAGTAGAACACCCGCCGTGCGCATCGATGGGTTGTGGGTTCGAATCCCACCGGGACATGTTTACAATTTTCTATAAGTATGTCTTTCCCACGTCTGGTAAGTTCGGGCATTGAACGGGTGGGGGAAATATCGAAATTCCGACCGGGTAACGAACCACCGTTCATAGATGAAAAAACCGTGAAGTGCATATTGGGCGTTTCAGTTTCAGTCTATGAATTTCCGAATGCTGGAAGTAAAAAGTAGTTCGACAGCGTATCATTGACAGATGTTCTGTGACTTAGGTACCTACCATCAAGTGAACCTCAGGCTCGTCTGTCGATATCTAACATAAAAAAAATCATCATGATTTATTATATCTTTGTTTAGGAATGATATTTTACACTCAACTAACTAAACTTGCTGTATTCTGTTTTTTTCCATTAATTAACTATCCGTCAACAGACAAAAGGCATAAACAATTAGTGAAAACTGAAATCCTTGGTTTAAATATGTCATACAACTGAAAATTGCCTTGTTAATATTAATGTTTTTTATTTATTTATTTATTTATAATAATACTTATGTCTAACATTACACCCAATGCGTTAGATAAGTAGATTAGATCACCAAAACATAAATTTCAATTTAACAATATAAATCAATTTATCCACTAATTAAAATAATTATAATAATTCCATGTCAAAAAAATAAAAAAGTTTAAAAATATATTAATACAAATAAACAGTTACAAATTAAAACATTTATAGTATTTATAAAAAAAAATATGTTATGAGATTTAGACTTTCTATTCAAATATATTATATATTGATAAAATATTAACTGATTGACATAGTATTATTGTTGATCGAAGTATTAACTTAATGATATGAAGCACAATTTAAATCAAAATGTTTTACAAATAATCTAACTCTATGATCTATCAAGGCATACTAAATATATTATATATTCAATGTATGTAGGTATTAAACTGTTTATAAATATTTTAAGCAGACATACCAAATAAATATCAAATCAAGAATTCGATGGTGACAGTTTGATAAGAACCTGTCAAAACCAGCCCCAATATTAATGAACTTCGAACATCAAATCTCCAAATGAATAATAAATTCCGTAGATGGCTTAATACTTCAATACGTATCCCAATAAAATCGGACATATAGCAACTTTTAATAGGTGAGTTTTAATCCCAAAATACTTCAATCAGACTATGTTTCACTTAGGTTTTAATTAAAATGTATGATCCTTTAATAGATTTGCTTGAAAATTTGAGTCCGGGTCATGAGTGCGGCCTACGGGTCGTCAACATTACACAAACGTCAAAGTGACGTATACAGAGCCTAGATTTGGAGAGGGAAAACTAATAAAATAACATGCATTCGATGATCGCGATTGTCTAGGAACTGTATTGTGTAGTACGAGAGTGTAATTCTTGCCCGGATCCCTGCTGACGCCCATAATAGGTGACAGCGAAGATTACGAATCTCCGATATGTATTTAGTCTTTTTATTATATAATGCAAATCTCTTAAAGGATTATGTAAAACTCGATTTATTTCTTATACTACCTATTTAATCAGATTTTTCGAGTACTTACTAGCGTGGTGACGGATGAGCTTAAAGATGTCAGCAATCTGAATTAAAATTTCACAAAGTTGCAATACTAACGCCATTATTTTACTTGCTATATCTTTGTATCAATCTACTAAGATCCAGAAACAGAGGACGACCACACACAAGATGGCAGGATGAAAGGGCAATTTTTGGAGGATATTTTTGTCGGAAAGGGATCCTTTACATAAAAATAAAATAAATATAATATAATGATTTATTTCTATGATATATTACATGAATGATATATTACATGCCAAACGAGGATTTATTCGAATTAATTACATAATATGTTAAAACTAATCTCAGTTTAATGTGATGTAGTAATTTTAATGGAACTAATGAATAAAGCTTTTTTATTTGCTTATTTTATTTATTTATCTTTGTATTGTGACAACATAGGTTATCTGCCTCCACTAGATTTTAATAATGTTTAGTGTTTTTAATAATGACTAGCTGATGCCGGCGACTTCGTTCGCGTGGGCTTCATCTTAAGCTGAGCTTTTGAGCAAGGTTTCTTCATATATTCGTATCCACTATTCCACCAATACATATTGAATGTGGCGAAATAATCAAACAATTACATTTCCGTATCAAACTGTTATTGACATCTGATAATTCAAAAAAGTTCGACGCTAGTCAGTTTGCGATGCATTTGTTGATTTGGTGCCTTTAAAATAATCTTTAAATGATGATAACTCCGACAAACGATTTCGATGAAATAAAGCCTATATGTTGCCCCGGACTTTGCTTAATAAATTGCATGAAAATCGGTTCAGTATTTTCGGAGATTGCCCGTACAAACAGACAGAGAAACAAAAAAATTAAAAAAAATCTGGGTTTGTTCTATTTCTCTTCTTTCATCCCCATGACTCGGTTTTGAGCATTTTTTTTCTTTGTACAGACATTTGACCTCTACAGTTTTATTATATGTATAGATTCCAGGACAAGTACCACTTCATCTATAAGTACTTTTGATGTAACATTAAAGCAAGTTGTATTTGAATGCAGAGTCAGATAGTTATATAAATCTGAATCATTTACTTTAAACAATGATAGTCTACCACACGTAGCGGTTACATCTAAATTTCAATTGAGTTGGTAAACAGTAACGTATCAACCGGTAATCGTATGTTAATGGAATTCGATCGCCCGAATCATACAAGCTTAATTTGAATGTGGACATTCATCCAAAATGCATGTAGCTCAGTATACAACCTGATCAATAGCGTCAGATATACTGCAGCTCGTATTATATGTATGTAACACCGCCTTACGAGTGATTACGTATGGTTTCCAATATTTTGAACATCCCTTTGAGACTACTTTCTTGTTTTGTCTGTGATCACCTTACTAACTTTTATTAGATATAGTCTAGCATGACCATCAAGAGATATCTCGCGGACGAAGACAAACTAAGAAATAAGATATCTCGATTTAATATTGTCTTTTATTAACGCGAGTATCACACATTTAAATAAAATACTCTATACCGGATTAAAACGCGATTTATTATTTATATTGTTTAAATTATTTATCCCGACGTTTCGGATGCTTTTCAGCAACCGTGGTCGCGGGAGACTGAAAGATGACAGTTGTCTTATATTTGAAATGTCACAAAGTTGCCATATTTAATTCAATTAAATTAAAAAATAATCTATTAATTTAGTGTGAATGAACGTCAATAAAAAATAATACATATTAAATGCTTCTAATTTTACATTTACTACCAGTTCACAAATCAAGGGCGTAGAGCGGACGAGAAGAACTGGCAAGAAACTCGCCGCCACTCTTTTTAATCTCGATTTATTATATTATCGACATAGACAACTTTGATAGACAAGATATCTCGATCGACAAATATCCTACTTTTGATCAAAGTCAAGTTTTAAGTGTAAGTGGCATTTAAATAAAATACTGTATACCGGATTAAAACGCGATTTATTATTTATATCTATTGTTTAAATTATCTAGCCCAACGTTTCGGATGCTTTTCAGCAACCGTGGTCGCGGGGAACTGTAATAGGCAAACAAATCTTACCATTTTATAATAATAATAATATACATACTGAGCCGCAAAAACTCTTTAATAATAATTCTAATTTGATGTAATTAGTTAGCAAATAATTCACCGCAACTGGGTCATAACTCTGGGGCATTTATGACGTCATTTCTGTTTAATATTTACTTAATTCTATTTGTATAAATGCAGTTGCAAATAAAGCATTCCCACGTGAAATAGGACTTTTCCTATTGTGCTTTATTTGCAAGATAGATCTTTTGAAGAATTCTCATAATATAAATCTACAAAGTACCCTTTATACCAATACTAATAACTAAAGGTGAGACGTATTTACGCCACTAGGTTTTAAAACCAGGACTTTGCTTGGAAGTAGGGCGCCCTGGTGCGAGCGGGAAAAACTTGCAAGTATGAAAATACTTGCATAGGAAAACGACCCGTAATAATTTAGTAATAAGGAGCATAATCCTATGCAAGTATTTTATACTTTTAAAGTATTTTCTTTCAAATACGATTGTGGTTCTTATCTTTAAGAGAGTAGAGTTCGTTTTCCTATGCAAGTATTTTTTACTATAGCGAGTTCGGAGCTCGATGAAAGTATTATGAAACCTGGTTTTCGACCCTGGTTTTTTTACAGACTCGTACTTGGAAGCCCCGGTATCGAATTTTGCAAGTATATCTCATCGCTACTAATAACACGCACCGGCTTCGCACGGGTTCAATGTAGATGTACTATACACAAAAAAAAAATATTTCATTTCAAAAACCTATGTTACTCGCTGATAATGTAACTTTCTATGGGTGAAAGAATTTTTAAAATCGGTCCAGTAGTTTTTGAGTTTGTTCATAACATACAAAAATCCAAAAATACAAACCTTTCCTCTTTATTATATTAGTTTGGCTTCGCATGGATGCAATGTATGTATAAAATAGAAATAGCCTATGTTAATGATAATGTAGCTTTCTATTGGGGAAATAATTTTTAAAACAGGTCGAGGTGTTTTTATTAATTTAAATGACAATTTAAATAATTATTAATTATAATTCAAATCAGAAAAATCTTGCTGAAAAACATACGAAACGTCCGCGTCGAGATAAATAATAAATTGCGTTTTAATCCAGCAAAAGTTATTTTATTCATTATGTACAACTTATTGCCAGGTTGGCATTACCTTAAGTTATACAATTTATAATTTAAAATAGAAGTAGTAAAAAGGTAGTGTGAAGTGGGGTTTTATCGAAAAGTACGAACTAACGAGCCACTTAGAAAGATTTATTGAGATGGCTAGGCCTCGCAAAAACTCCCCAACAGGCATGCACTTACCAGGATAAAATTCAGCGGGTAACAGACAGTCATTATTGGAGCTTTTATTTTTATTTATTTATTAGTTTTATTTATTTATTCAATTACGATAACAATAATTATCAAAATAGGTTCATCACATTATCATCTTAATAAAATTATGCTACAATAAAAATGTCATATCTTTATAAGTCACGGGTCTAGATTTATTGACAAAAAAAGCAGGGGTTGGTAATAGAAGAGTGAAAAATTAGGGTTGTATGTATTTTTTAATGCCACATTATAAAAAAAATAAAAACAAAAAAGATCGTCCAAAAATTAAAAAAAAAAAATTTAAGGGTGAACAACCCTTATCGCTATATTTATATTGCTATATTTCTGTCGGGAAAATATTAAGGCTGTTATTCTGTTAGGGACACTTTTATTTAATTACGCAGCTTTTGCATTCGTAAAGAGATCACTCTAAAAATTTCAACGGTGGCAAATATGGTTTTCGATTTTTGGTATATATGCCCAACCAGGGATGCAGCTCAAAAGTTCTCCAAATTTTACCTAAGAGTCCCTTTCGGAAGTATATCCAATCTTATATATAAAATTTCCATGTCACAATATTAGTTACCGTACTCCTCCGAAACGGCTTTACCGATTTTTACCAAATTTTATATGCGTATTCAGTACGTCTGAGAATCGGTTACTATTTATTTTCATACCCCTAAGTGATAAGAGTTGTTCACCCTTAAAACTTTTTTTTTAATTTTTGGACGATTTTTTTTGTTTTTTTTTTTATAATGTGGCATTAAAAAAAACAAGCCTATATTTTCACTCTTCTATTACCAACCCCTGCTTTTTAGAAAATATTTACATAGCAAAACAACTTTTGCCGGGTCAGCTAGTATTAATATAAAATCCGGCCCAGTACGTCCCTTCTGTAGTCCGTACAATAATGGACGGCTCGCTAATACGGCAATGAAAAACTCCCAATTGCATACTGTTTGCCGAAGCACCTTCCGAATTGCTGCAAATTCATCGAATTATCACTCCGCTACGCTTGTAGTTCTGCGAATTACAGCCCATTCGGAACTTTATTACGAATGCCGTTGTTATTGCGTTCATTACAATACAAAAGTACAAACTTGAAAGTCATTTATTATTATCAACTATAACCTTATTATGCAGTAGGGGAATACAATATTAAATAATGATAAATAGTATTGAAAAATAAATTCCCGAATTCTCTAGTGGGGTGTGGGGCAGATACATTTCTGTTAACGTTTCACTGATCATATTTACATAGAGTCAAGTAGGATATCAACGTTGGTATAAAAAGATAGATAAAGTACTCTGCCTGACAATTTTTTTTTTTATCTTGATTATATGAGATTCGAACACGAGATCTTATACGCTGGACTTATACGTAATGCAACATGCATACCACTGTACCAAGGTCAAACATTGAATACTATTAAAAAGAACTAAATTATAAATAAATAAATAAATTATAAATTATTACTAATTATATAGCACTCATAGTATAATAGGTATAGAGGTTCATTTGATACAAGGTCGTATAGATATGGTTCCGAAAGGGACACTTTGATTAAATTACGCAGCTTTTGCATACGACAGAGAACACAAAAAATTTCAACTGCGGCAAATATTGTTTTCGATTCTTATTAGAGAATTTTATAAATATGCCGAACCAGGGCTGCAGCTTAAATCTCAATAACTTTTTATTCGTTGAACAAGCACCCTTTGAACGTGAGAGCAACAGTTGTTAATACTGCTAAAGCTTTGTTTGAAAATAGCGTATCGATGACATATCTCCAATAAGTTGAAAAGTTTAATATTACAATAGCGAACTACGGCCCGATTTCTGCTCGAAATAAAGCCTTACTCAAGTTAATGAATCAAACACAGAATACCTCCAAACTAAAGTACTGTGATTGTATATAGTAAAACACATGTACATATTTTGTGTACACTCAGAGCAGTTTATCTGTCGTATGTTTTTGTCAAATTCAAATAAATATAAACTTTTAAATAAAATACTGTATACCGGAATAAAACGCATTATTTATATTGTTTAAATTAGTTATCCCGACGTTTCGGATGCTTTTCAGCAACCATGGTCACGGGGAGACAGAAAGATGATACGTACGTTTCGACCAACCGAAAATCCTTGCAAGAGAAAGTAGATTCTTTCCCAGTACGCGAGGCTATTGAAATTAAAAAACATCTTAACTTCAATAGAGGAGATGGTTTGAGACCTTCCAACACCTGGGATCCAGTAATTAAAAATCTAAAACCCCAAATCAAACATACGAAAAAATGTTAACCAATATTGTCATAATATAGAAAATTAAAGTAAATATCAACTCCATAGTCCTCAGAATAGATGGCGTAAATATGGCAAAGACAATATTAAATATAACTTTATGTACATATGCTATTTGCAATTAATTATTAGGTAATACACAACATTATTTCACAATAATAATATAAGAATAGTCGGTATGGTTGTGTCTACCGAGTAGAGCCTGCAAGAAATCTACTACAAAGAATATTGTTGTAATTAATATTTGTGATGATATACCTAGTTTTTATATTTTTAGTACTTTAGTCTCTATACTTTTAAAACTGAATTACTTAAAACCTAAAATTTTATACTAATTGGGTTTACTGTACCCTCTATATATTATGAAAACTAATGTCACTATAAGAAACAATTTAACTTACTCTTATGCTATTTTATTACTTTAAAGCTCAATTTAAAGATACGACGGATCGTAAAGATCTATCGCACGGTATATGGGGCCCTTAAGGTCAGCGAAGGACGACTACGCATATAATTATTAAAGGTCTTCTTTGATAAATGAATTCACTGGAATCTTGATGAAAATTTCAGTTTGAAAATATTTTCGTGAAAATCATAGAGATTAAATGTGATTAAAATAATGTTGGACCATTGTAATGTCGAACGGTCTACGTGACTTTATGTTCAGTGGTTTTTTTTATTAAATTATCCTAAAAAACAAAATCCAGCGTTAGTTGTCGGAGTCGTTGGCACGTTGGGCACCTTGTGATCTATGGGTCGCGGATTTGAATCTTGCCGGGATTACAGATAAGAAATATCGAATTTCCCACCGGGTAACAACCGTTCAAAGATGGAAAAACCATAAAGATGATCGTGCAGGTTTTTAAAAATGGTTGTATCGGATACTCCAACTATTTCTGCGAGTTGTTTCTTCTTTAGTCGAGCATCGTCGAGTACAATTTTTTCAACTTTTTGAATAAGTTCTGGCGTGGTCACCTCAATGCTCCTACCCGGCGTCGGGTCGTCTTCAAGGGATTCCTTTCCTTATTTAAATAAACTTTACCACTTGTACACCATGGTTTTTCCTGGACAAGGGTCGCTGTAAACTAATAACATCTCATTCATTATGGTCGCAACTGATTTTCCGTGCTTGGTGAGCAACTTTATAACGGCACGACATTCGATTTTTTCCGTATTTCACTTTTCACTCCCGATTATGTTGCTTGATTGACGATAACTCAAAGACTAATAGTCTAATAACAATGAAACCTCGTACTTATACTAATTATGAGTCACTGAACACGTTACGATTTTAATGAGCCTAATCCCTCCCCTACAACCTTCTCATTCCGCGAACTTAAAAACGCACCCTCGTATAATATGGGTTTGGTACAAACGTGTTTTGATAAGACATAGTTAGTATTTTAAAACTAAAATACTAACTATGTCTTATCAAAACACCGCTTTGTACAAACTACTTCGACAGGTGTAAAAGTACAGAAATACCTTACCATCTTAATTTGCAATTCTAATATATAAATACAGCTACAAGTCAAGGTTTTTGTTTGTATTCAAAACATCACGGTGCGTTATAAAAGTACTACACTGCTAAGTGTAGACACTAGACACCACAGACAAAGTATTCTTAGCAACACTAGTCTAGCTATGAACGAGAGGACAATGTTACTACTTTCATTTTACTTGAGGTATTCTGTTTACTTTGTATTTTTACGGATTGTGGCGAGACGTATTTCGTCACATTTGACGGGGGATTTCTGGCAGCATGAATCTTTTGTATGATAAAGGAAATATGTCTACATTTTAGCGAAGAATGGCAAATAAACATTCAACGATATGTGCGTTGAAATGACAGCTTATGAATTTCACATGATTTTATAAATCCGCCGTGTTTTTTTTATGTTAGATATCGATAGATGAGCATGAAGCGCACGTGATGTTAGGCGATACCTCAGCCACAGAACATCTGTCAATGATGTGGTGTCGACCTCTATTCGAGACTGAAACCAAAACTCGCTATATGTACTACCGATTCTTCCATCTATGAACGGTAGTTCGTTACTCGGTCGGAATTTCGATATTCCTTCCACCCATGTAATGCCCGAAGTGATCTGACGTGGGGAACACATGCTTAAATATTTTTTTAAATATGTCGTCCAAGCGGGATTCGAACCCGCTAGTCATCAGAACGCAAGGCAGGCGTAGGTCGTTTAACTGATATAATTTCGTTTTCATTGATTTTTTTGTATGCCGATATTTTCAAAGCGACATTAACTAGCTTCGAGGATTGCGAAATCTCCAAGGAATAAAAGTCCTAGTGAAATTGTCTTTTCACTAACTCTATATGAATAATGTTTACTGGCAAAAATGAACTAAATTAAAATGTTAATAGA
Organism: Anthocharis cardamines; assembly: GCA_905404175.1. Taxonomy (NCBI): domain Eukaryota; kingdom Metazoa; phylum Arthropoda; class Insecta; order Lepidoptera; family Pieridae; genus Anthocharis; species Anthocharis cardamines. The sequence goes on from FR989964.1 coordinate 9,112,821, forward strand.
CATTTATGCGAGTTTCTTTCGATCTGTTTTTTGTTGTAACAATATATACGTAAATACGTAACCCTCGATTATATTAAAACTTATAATATAATTAGTTTAATTGGGAAGAAAACGCCTTTCATACTTTCTTAATAATAAAGTTAAATGAAATATCCATAATCCTTTGAACTTATACGACTCATTTTTAACGACATGCTTTTTGTTAATTTGTTTCGGTTTTTGAGATGCCTGAATTTATATTTTATATAAAAAAAACTAATTTTAATGTGGATGATAATGTTATCAGCAAGATATAATAAATTACATATTTATATACCAGCTTGTAGTTTGTTCGCGTGGCTGAGCTTCTAATTAAGCTATTTGGAAATAAAAAGGTAATATTTTCTTTTATTAACACGAGTATCACACATTTAAATAAAATACTGTATACCGGATTAAAATGCGATTTATTATTTATATTGTTTAAATTATTTATCCTGACGTTTCGGATGCTTTTCAGCAACCGTGGTCACGGGGTGACAGGCATAAATAATTTAAACAATATAAATAATAAATTGTGTTTTAATCCGGTGTACAGTATTTTATTTAAATAAAAAGGTAAATAAAGATAATTTTTCCTCCCGACTTACTTACACAAGGATTTGATGTACCCAAGTAACACTAATATGTCAAAGTTCAGAGATACAAAACTTAAAATTAAAAAAAAAACAATATAAAATATTTCAATGTACAGAAATTTTGATTCTACTGTTTTATTATATTATACTAGCGGACCAGACAGACGTCCTGCCAGCTGTTAGCTTCTTTCAATTGCTGATTATGGCTGAGTTCCGAAACTATTTATGTAATAATAAATTTTCTGCACAATTTTTTTTCTGAATTTATCCGATATTTTAATAGTTATTCTATTATTCGGGGATCTAACAAATCGGTGCTTGAGTTATAAATGGTGTAAATAAAATATATACACAGTAGTAAAATATATACACAGTAGTACAGAATAGATAGAAACAAACATCAAGGTTGTTCCTTAAACCTGAAATGACTTCCAAACTTGTTTCCATTACAATTACTTTACATATCAAACTATATCCCGTTTCCTCTACAAGTATGGTTCTTGAACTCACAAATGGAAATTCTCATACGTTTGAGCGAAGTGAATTTATGGTTCAGTGAACACAGAGGATGAAGATTCTCGCAAGTCGCATTATTAATTGCTTATCATTTACGAGTTTCAATAAAGCACTTTTAATGAGACTCTGAGATAAGTTTGTTCTCTTAATTAAACAGTATAGGTACTGTTTGGATATGATGTTTTTTTATTTTGTTTTTTTTTTTACACTTTTAAATGTGACAGAATCTATAAGATTTATACGTGATTGTTCTCATATCTGGGCGTGGGCTCCCCAGCTCCTTCCATTTGACAACATTCAACGTAGAGAGGCTCGAATCGTCGACGACCTGGCTCTCTCCAATCGGCTCGACCCTTTGGCACCGGCTTTGAACCGACTGCCCGTTTGTCCCCTATTCCATAAAAAAAGTGTAACTGTAGCTTCACGACCATTTACTATGGCTGCATATCAGTATTTACCAAAGTATTTACCATGATGCTGGGATGACGGGCTCTTTGGCACGTTCGGTAGAACACCTGCTGTCCGATGAGTCGCGAGTTCGAATCCCACTGGGACGATGTTTTGTAATTTTCTGTAGGCATGTCACCAAGTCTGATAACTTCGGGCATTAAACGGGTGGGAGGAATATCGAAATTTTCACCGGGTAACGAACCACCGTTCATAGATGGAAAAACCGTTCACGGTTGCATGTACTTCAGTACATATTGTGCGTTTCGATTTTAGTCTATGGATTTCCGAATGCTAGAAATAAAAACTAGATCGACGGCGCATCATTGACTGATGTTCCGTGGCTGAGGTAACCTACAATCAAGTGAACCTTATGCTCGTCTGTCGATACATAACATAAAAAAAAATACTTGTTAGCCATTAAACCAACCAAAAAAGACATTATATTATTGTGATTTCATGAACCGGTATCTTATAAATTCCTGCATTGAGCATGTGGGTGGTCAAAACAACGAGAAATATATCAAATCCAACGCAAGAATTTATGTGATATACAATAATAGCTTACAATATAAAGTGTTGGGGTCGACTGTCCACGACTCGCCCCATTTAAAAGATGTATTGTTTGTTGGAATTAAAGATAATGAGTATTCCAAAGCTCTGCTTTTATTATAGCATAATGATTACGGGTACCATACAAATTGTATATAAGGTTATACCTAAACGGTGTTTTTAAAATTGGCAGAATAATATGGGACAAATAAAATTTATTTCTGTACATATTTATGTTTTTATTAACATGTAATTGCTTAAAGGCTACTCAAGCATAAAACAAGTGGGACGAATATCAAAATTTCATCTAGGTAAGTTTCCTAGAGAGTTTTCTAGTGCCCGATTCAGTTTCAGATGAATTTCTGAATGCAAACTTTACTTTTACTTTGAAAAATTCATTATTATTATTCCATTTTCGTGTAGGTTTTACTGAAATACATACTTAAGTAAAAGTCCCGCATTTGTATATTAATTATTCACTCAGAAAAATAAGTTCAAAAAATGGTTATGACTCTCAAACAAAAAGATATCGATTAAAAGAAATATATCGACTATTAAAATTATTATAGATATTGTAAAATATCTATACAAAAGCCGCATATTTTGATATATTTGATTTAATTCTACGACATCGCGAGTCCGAGTAATCGGCTTTTTTTGGATTTTATTTTTTTTCTCTAATACCCCATCGTAGTATCAACTGATATTTTACGTCGTAATAGAAGAACGTGTAATATATGTATACGCAGTCGTTTGTAGTTGTGACAATAGAAATTAGAACACATTAGGCTTAATACGCGTAATTTACAAAATTTTCGTTACTAGGAACTTAGAAACCTTTTTTTTTTTTTTTTTTTTTTTTTGCCCATAGGGCAGGCTAAAGTCTTTCGACCATACCGCCTTGTCTTATGTTATTTTTTCCCTTTTATCTCTCCTTATTTATGTCTTACGTTTCTTATCCTTTATATGTATCGTAATATAGTACTTCTTCTTTTAATTAATGACGACCCCCGTCAAAGACGGAATCTTCCAATATCCAGTATTTTTCGTAATATAAGTAGTTATTATCATATCTTTATTTCCACGCGGCCATAAGTCTGACGTATGTCATTTAATTTTAAAATCTCAGTTAAATACATTTTGTTCAATCCGATTTTACATACGTATCGTACGTATAATTCTTTATTTATTACTACCCAACAAAGAGTAGAAAAGGCACATTTCCATTTACAAATCCCGTTATCTTGTCCGTCAGGACTCCCGAAGAGTGGTGACGGAGAATCTAATTTAAAAATTCTGAAAAAACTTATTTACTAGAAAAAATATATTTACAGCTTTAATATTATAATTAACTTATTAACCTATTATTTTACTACTGTAACAAAGAGTACATAAATATAATTTTAAATATCGTTAACAGTTTCAATAACAAATCTGTACAAAAATATAAAAGTTGAGGCATTTTTAAGTAACTCCTGAATGCAATGCGGGATACTTTCAACTTTATTGTAAATTTTTAAAAGCCCATCAGACAACACAAGGCGCTGAATGTTGAAAGACGAACACTCAAAGAAGATATGATGTAGTGATTGTACTTTTGATGATTGACAATAGACACAATATGGAGAATCAACCATTTTAATACGATGAAGATGGTAATTTAAACGACAATGACCAAAACGCATGCGAGAAATAGTTGTATAAAATTTCTTGTTTGTGAATATTTTGTGCTTGCAAAACCAAGGTGTAGAATTTATTTGGACATCGAGACCGGCGAACCAAGTTCCTTTGTTTTGAACGTTTGTGCAATAATATGAATGTTTTCCCCATGCTTGGCACATCCGCTGTTTGATTAAACTAATTGCATCTGTATAAGGAATACGAATACTAATATTAATAGGAGAATCTCCTGACTTTACAATTTGTTTAGCCAAGTAATCAACATGTTCGTTACCTTGAACACCAATGTGCGAAGGCACCCACACAAAATTAATTATTACATTTAAATGACTTAGTTCAACCCATAACTGTTTTATTAAGAATATAACATAATTAGTATGAGCATTTAGATGATTATTTGCTAAATTTTGCAGAACACTCATACTATCACTTACAACAACCCATTTTGTGTGCTCTCTATAGCAATTCTCAATATGTTTCAAAGCACTTAAGATAGCGACAGCTTCCGCTGTGAATATACTTGCATCTTTATTGATTTTCTGACCTATGCCTACTTTTGAGGAAGGCTCATAAATAGCAAAAGACACGGATTCACTGTTTTTGGATCCATCAGTATAAATAAATTTATGATCTAACCATTCTGATAGCATTGCATTTACTTCTTCTTTTGAAAATAAATCTTCTTTATTCTTTATAACTATATTAATTGCTGGAAATTTACCACTATAAGAACCCTCGTAACATGGCAAGACATGCTTAGATTGATGAATGTTTGTATTTTCTATAAAATCAGTGAAATTTTGAAGACCTTGCAGCATATAAAATGATTTAACATTTGAATGAGATGCAGAGTGTAACAAATTGATCAAAAATGGATTACCACATACACTATAAAGTTTAAGTAAGAATTTTTCTTTTAAATAGTTGAATCGAATGGCTAACGGTGGGATATTACATTCAATCTGCAATGCGTTAATAGGAGTACTTCTGAAAGCTCCTGTTATTAGACGTAAACATTTGTTTTGCAAAAGATCTAAACTATTTACAACACTAGTATCTGCAGCGAAACAATAAAAACCATACTCAAAATGACTACGAACTAATGATTTGTACAACAACAACAGAATTTTAGGATCAGCGCCCCAGTATGAACCTGAAAGAGATTTTAAGATGTTATAGGCTTTATTTGCTTTAGTTATTATGTGCTTAGCGTAACTATTCCAAGTTAACTTATGAGTAAAAATAACTCCCAAAAATTTTACTTCAAGCGAGACCGGCAAAGAATAATAATTGTATAGTATGGTAGGCATGTCACGCGATTGTTTGCCAAATACAATGACTTTAGACTTAGATGGATTCACATTAAGATCAAGGTAAGTAAAATATTTGTACAGATTTGTTAAAGCATTGTTAATAATTTGAACTACTTCCGACTGATTTTTCCCTGATGTGTATATAACTAAATCATCTGCAAACTGAAGATTTTTAACTTGGGATCCTAGGATTATATTTAATCTATGAATGTACAATATAAATAAAAGTGGGGATAGTATCCCTCCTTGACATACTCCTTTGAATGAAAGTCTAGGACCATAAAGATGTCTATTTAATTTAACAAATACTTCCCTATTGGTTAAGAATTTTTTTACCCAATTTGTAAATTGTGCAGGAATTCCCAACAATAATAATTCATGACAAAGAATATCTATATTAACACTGTTAAATGCACCTGCTACATCAAAAAATACAGCTACCAGATTTTTACGATCCGACAAAGAGTTACGAACATCAAGCTGTAGTTGACAAATACTTTCCCTGGCAGAAAATTTTCTACGAAAACCAAATTGATTGGAAGGTAATATGTTGTTATTTTCTACATAAAACTCTAATCGTTGTTTTAACAATTGTTCAAATAATTTACCAACACAGGAAGTAAGTGCTATGGGCCGATAAGAATCGGGACAAAACTTAGGCTTGTCTGGTTTTAAAATTGGTATAAGACAATCCTTTTTCCATTCTTCTGGTATAATGTTTTTATCCCACATTAAATTCAGTATATTTAGAAATGATTCTAAACTGGCAATGCTAATTTTTTTAAGTAGAATATAGGGTATTCCATCAAGACCATAAGCAGTATCTCTTCTTGAGGTTATGGCTGATATTAATTCATTAATTGTGAAAGGACTGACAAGAAACCTATTACTGGAGTTAATGTTGTTATTATTGTGATTTGACATAGTGTTTGATACATAGTCTGGTGTGTACTTCTGCAAAAAATCTAATATCCATGTATCATTGTCACAATTATTGGAAATATATGTTTTGTTGTATTTACGCATGAATTTCCATATGACAGATATTGGTGTATTCCTATTAAAAGTTTCACATAGAGAAAACCAACTTTTTTGTCTTTCTGATTTTATGACAAGCTTTTTTACAGCTCTAAGTCTTTTAAAATGGATATAGTTTTCTTCTTTTGGATCATTTTTAAAATTTAAATATGCAGTTTTGAAGTTTAATACAGCTTCAGTACACTTTTGATTCCACCAAGGGAGAGGGGACTTTTTACCTTTATTCTTAAAAAGAGAACAATCAATGGTATTACTGGTAGGTTTGCGGTTTGAACTATTTGCAATAGAATTAGAAGCAGCTTTGCGTAAAATTGTACAAAAATGTAAATATGAATCAAGAGGATTTAATCTATCTATTTTTAGATCAACTAACAAATCATCAACCTGGTTGCTATATTTCTGCCAATTAACTAACTTATAGTTGGGATAGAGAGGCAAATGCATAGCATTAGAACAATTTCCCCCATTCAAATTATTGTTATGATTTTCACTAATTACTACTTTTATTAAAACAGGAATATGATAACTACTACCAAGAGGACTATCGTTTACACTCCATTCACAATTACATGCAAGAGATGAAGAGACCAATGTCAGGTCAAGAGCATTGGGACGCCATGTTGTAGAACCTACAGTTGTTGGTTGACCACTATTGAGCAAAACTAAGTTGTTTTCATCGAAGACATCTAAAAGTTTACGTCCTCGTGGAGTGTCATAGTTACATCCCCAAGAAGTATGATGTGCATTAAAATCACCAGCAAATATGAAAGGTTGAGGAATAGACCTCAATAATTGCTCAAATTTATCTTTATTGAAGACAGGAACTGAGTTTAAAGGACTATAAAAACTTACTATATATAAGTATTTGTTGTGAACTGCTATTTTAATGCATATATTTTGTAATGAATTATCAAAATATGTGTCAATTTTTGTATAATTTATGTTTTTATGAATTATAATTGCGACTCCATTATGTATGTTACCGCAATCATTCCTTTCTATGTTGTAATTACTTATTTTAAAAGTTTGTTCAGGCCTAAGCCATGTTTCACTAATTATAGCTATATCAATATTATGTGTATAGAGGAAATTAATTAATATATGTTTATTACTGTTGAGGCTTTGAGCATTCCACTGAATGATATTTAAATATGACAAATCCATTATGAGGCAGATGGGAACTTGTTACTTAAGGTAGATTTTAATACTTCTTTAATTGATGTTGTATTTACTGGTATATCTTTATTACTGACTATTTTAATAATTGTTTCGACTAAAGTGTTGATAAATGTGTTAGATTTCATTAAATTGTTTATTTGTACTTCTAAGGTTCGAGCAGAAAGAGCTGGAAAAGCATTTGGATTAAATAATTCAGAATAGTTTACACTCTTTGTTTTAATTTTGTTTTCTTCAATTTTTTGTTTTTTCAAAGGACACTGAATGGAGATGGCGATATGGTTACCGTTACAATTGACACATTTTGCATTTTGTGAATCGGTTAGGCAGTTCTTAAAGTTATGGTTTAATGTGCATATTGAGCAAACCTCAGAGTTGCGACAAAATTTAGCTATGTGTCCATATTTCATACATTTGAGGCATTGCTTAACTGGAGGGATATACTTTTTAACCTCGTGACGCCAAGAATCTAAATAAACATATTCTGGAAGGATGGGGGAGGCAAAGGTAACTGCAACTGTTTGTGTAGGAGCATAGGTTATTGCTCCGTTGTCACCCCTGACTCTGCGCATGAAACGCCTTACTTGTACCACATTTTTCGAGCTGCCTATCAGACCAAAAATTTCCTTATTAGACATATCGCTTGGTACTGAAGTGAGAACTCCAGTAACTTCGGTACCTCCAGCTGGTATTGTGGCTATTAATGTAAGATGATCTAATAATTTCTTATTTTGAATAAACATATTAGCATTATTTGGTAAATCAAAAGTTATACCGACTTTATATTTGTTGATGGAGCGCAAATGCATAACTCCAGACACACCATGTTCCCGAATGCCCTTAGACAAGGCCATACGATCCCTGTCGTTGAATACTTTGCCTTCCTCCTTATGTGCTAAGAACACAACCAAGTCCTTTTGCGGAATATCTTCGGGATACTTGCGGACATATCCTTTAACTTTATAAGTTAAGTACTTGTCCGCATTATCCAATTCTCCAGAGTCTGAGTCCGAAGAGTACCCGATCCGTGGGTCTGGTGGATTTTCTTTCCACCGTCTCTTTTTGGTCATTTTATTTATTTTGGACTAAACCTTTATTAGTAGAACCTTAGTAACGTATTTGAAATAGAACAAAAGTAGAGAAAATATTTTTAAAAATTAATTTTAAAAAGAGCGCGCCTTTACTTATTGATGACTTTCCCGCCTCCCTTAGAAACCTTTTTTGGAAAATCCAGTAAAAAAAAATATTTTAGAAACGAAGATAAAAAATATAAATTACATAACGGTTCGATTGGGCGTTGACAAGGGTGCGTTCAAAATGTTGACTCAGCGTCGTGGCGCGGTACATTTGACAGCTGACAGTTGGATCGAACTCCGAACAAACATGGCCGACAATCGGCTTGTCAAAAGAAGTATTTACCCACACTTGCCACGGTCAAGTCGAGGCTTTTAGCTTTGTTACATTTCATATTTTATAAGAATACGTTTTATTGGATTATAGCTATTTTAGTAGCAGTTGCTGTGAGCGTGAATCGCATTTATACTAAAAATATACAAGGCTTGAATTATTTATTTATTTCTAAATGAAGTCTTGTCTTAGTCTTATTATTATAACGGCCAATGATTATACAAAAAATCTAAAATATTATAAATCAAAAAATCTATTGTAGAAACACTTCAATTCATATTTTCTAAATATGTACACGGCTATTGTACTAATACTAGAATCTCTGCAATGGAAATGGTCATGACAGCTCGTTCAAAGACTGACAGTTTTGTACAGCATGAAATAGCAGGACTTTTCCTAGGATCGTAAGCTTAGTTCTATTCTATTCTATTCTTAGTTCGCTTTTAGTCCAGTAACAGCAAACAACTAGTAATTTTAATCGTACTGACTAAGAATATCTTATTTTGAATTTGAATTTGAATTTGAATTGAGTCTTTGCTATACATATCGTTCGGTAGTTTTAATAATATAATTTGTGAGTAAAACAACATTCCTAGTTTTAAATAAAGATATTTGATCATATTTATTGTTTATTTTTTCAGATATTTGAAGCAAATATATTTAACTTAGCTACTCTATCGATTTTGCATTTGACTTTCGAGACCATTACGTAGCAACGTTCAGAAGTTGTGGAATCCCTAAAAGTTGCCGATTCAAAAGTTATTGTGAAATTTTACTTGTAAATTGTTGTCTTAGACAAATTTAAAAAAAACTTTTGAAAAATTTAAGTGCTTTTATTGTGAAGCTCACAAATTTTCAGTCTAAGACGCAGACTGACGATCAAACGAGCATGAAGTTCACTTGATAGTAGAAACCTCAGCCACAGAACATCAGTCAATGATGCAGTGTCGACCTACTTTTTACGTCAAGCATTCGGATACCCATAGACTAAAACCGAAACGCGCAATATGCACTTCACGGTTTTTCCATCTATGAACGGTGGTTCGTTATCCGGTCGGAATTTCGATATTCCTCCCACCCGTTCAATGTCCGAAGTTACCAGACGTGGGGAAACCATATTTACAGAAAATTATAAACATGCCGTCCCGGTAGGATTCAAACCCACGACCCATCGATGCGCACGGCAGGTGTTCTACCAAGCACCCCAACCTGCCCATCAAAACTCACTCTCATTTATGGAAACTTACCCTTTGCGCAATATCGTCGTATTCACCTTGTATAATTTTCAATTACACGTTGGCTTTCATAACGAAATAACGCTCAGTTTGACTTAATCCTCTGATGCAATAAACTATTTGCCTCAAACGCCACACAGATGGAATAGAGCCAAAATTAAACAAGATATTTTATCGTAGCTTGCAGGCGTCACGTCACAACGCCCGCTAGCCTCTTAGTACTTAGAATTAATTACGTATACAAGATTCGCAGGGTCACTTTGACGGTTGACCCTTATTCATTAGTCATGGGTTATGTGTGCTTGTTTTATTGAAAGACGTTTGCAATTATCAAACATGGAATATGCTTTATACAGGGTATTTATGTTAGCATAGCGGAATAAAAGTCATCACTAGAAAGCAACCGTGGTCACGGGGAGACAGAAAGACAGTTGTCTGATTTTTGAAATATCACAAAGTTGCCATATTAACGCCATCTATTCCTACGGAGTTGATATTTACTGTAATTTTCTATATTATGACAATATTATTATTACGTCGGGATAAATAATTTAAACAATATAAATATTAAATCGCGTTTTAATCCGGTATAGTATTTTATTTAAATGTGTGATATTCGCGTTAATAGAGTGTCCATGGAGTTTCTTGCCGGTTCTTCTCCATGAGACCCACTTTTTGGAACCGTGCAACTAGACGTTTCATAAGAGCCTGCAAAGGCCTATTTGAAATAAAAAACTTTTGATTTTGAATAAAATACAATTAATTATACTATGGGGTGTCGAACGAACCTGTGGATCATTCAATATAAAGTGATCATTGCCGCTTAAAAGCACCTGCAATTGCAGGCAAAAAAGCATTGCTTGAATGTTAGTAGGTCGTATCAGTTTTCAAAAATCAAGACTTTGACGATTACGAATGCCGTTCATATTGACCAATACATACACATATATATGTTTATATTATAATTCATAATAATATTTTATATTTCTAACATTATAAAGAGGAAAATTTTGTTTGTTTGTTTCTAACGATTTAACTCAAAAACTATTCGACCGATTTTAAAAAATCGTTCACCAATAAAACACATTATTAGATTATTAGCGAGTAACATAAACTATTTCTACTCTATTTTTAATTTAGGGTAACTGATTTGTCGTATTGAGTTGATTGTTTACCAAGTATTAATATAGATTCATAAGTAAAATAGATGTAATTCCGAACCGATGTTAGCTTAAAAAAATACAACGATTCAAAGTACTTTATTAATGCGTGAAAAGATGTTTTTGAGTTTGAAAACGAATTCATATAAAATAGGCCTCTTCGCTGGAATGTGGTGGAATGCTCGTACAGAGATGAGACACTGCGGTATAGTCGTGCATGCTTCTTGAGGCGCAGTATTTACATATTTAAATCAGAGAGATTTAGAATTTGCATTTGTAAATACTTAATGTACAACGTAATTAATTATAAAGGATCGTTCAGCGCCATTTTGTTTACAGAGAGACTGATGTATATTTACAAATACACCAATTTTAATTACTCCGAATTAATGTTGGAATAAATTATTTTACTATTAAACCCTTTTCTGTTTAGCGTTTGAAATAATTATGTCAAAGTCTTAACAAGGAATAAATATAAGCTTTTTGTTTTATAATAGCAACGCGCCCCGGCTTTACACGGGTGTAAATTTCAATGTAGATGTACTATACACAAAAATAAATAAAACCTATGTTACTTTCTGATAATGTACATAGCTTTATATTAGTGAAAGATTTTTTTTAATCGTTTCAGTGGTTTTTGAGTTTATTCCTAACATACAAAAATACAAGTCTTTCCTCTTTATAATATTATATTATTAGAATTATTATATTAGTATTAGTATATTAGTAATTTGTAATAGGTATTAGTAATTAGTATAGATATAGATTTCGTTACGAAATAGCGAATAAGTTATTACGTTTGACTGGATTAATAGTAACATAACTATTATGTGTAAAATCTGAGGTTCCGGTTCGAATCCCGTGAACCAAAATTTAAAAAAAAGTTTGCTCAGGCAGAGCATAGAAGACTAATAAAATACTTGCCTGTAAAGAAAAATGGTCAGTGAAAAGACAAGAAATATTGCTCCTATGAGCCTGAGGCGGGTAGGAGATAAGGGAATACACATAAACATTGCATGTATTAATATACTTACTGAATAACTATATATTGAACAAATAAATATTCTCTCATACTGATGTACTACTCCCTAAAGGTTATATTATAACCTTTGATTTTTATTAATAATGACAATGCGATTATTTCAACTACTGTAATCTAGCCAACAGAGGCTAATAAACAGTTCTATTTTACCTTAATCTTCTTGGGTATTTTACTTAATTTAAGTTCACCCACTAGTGCCCTAAAAATATGGTCTTATTACATTAACACTAATAGTCACTGTGTTCACTTAAGCTATTTCAAGTAAACGAGCTTCTATTTTGTATATGATTATGAACATTATCGAACCTTTAAATAAAATACTGTATACCGGATTAAAACGCGATTTATTATTTATATTGTTTAAATTATTTATCCCGACGTTTCGGATGCTTTACAGCAACTGTGGTCGCGGGGAGACAGAAAGATGACAGTTGTCTGGTATTTGAAATGTCACAAAGTTGCCATATTTAATTCAATTACATTCAAAAATAATCTATTAATTTAGGTAACACAATGTACACCTATGAACGTGAATAAAAAATAATACATATTAAATTTCTAATATTACTAATATTAAATGCTTCTAATTTTACATTTCTACCAGTTCACAATTATTTAAATGTGTGATACTCGCGTTAATAAAAGACAATATCATTATCGAACCCATTTAAAAAATATAATAATTTCATTCCAATATGGTTATTTTACGGGCATGAGTTGCAGGTGCGTTGACGGCTTTTAAGGAATAAGTAGGCACTTTTCTTGAAAATAGTCGCAACAGTTGAGAAATAATCCTGGAGACAACAGTTAACAAATGCTAAGAAAACGCGCGGTTTTTTGATTTCCAAACATTGAGGTGATGACTATGAAATTTAGAATTAAGTCGCGATGTTGATGTTGATGCGCGAACAACCATGGTATATCCGATATAAGCTGCAGTGAGATCTAATACCTGCCTGAAAGGCTGGTTATCGACAACTAGATATAATAATCCGATCCATTTAAATATCCCAGAATCCATAACTCCAAGTTAAACTCATTCTAAAGACCTCCTTGAACATTTTTCCTAGCGACTTTCGATAAGAAATATTCCAATGTTGTTTTTTTCTGTATCTGGGTTCCGCAGACGCTAATTAACGCGGGTTCCGCTTAATTGATTCCGCTACTTTCTCCAAAATAAGAATTTTTATCCATTAAAAGTTATTAAACAAGGAAGTTTAATTTCATTTTATGGCTTTCTCAGTAATTAAGACTTATAAAATGTTTTATGTACTTTAAATGTTTATTTTTCGGTTGATATTTTTTTCCATAATAACAACAAATATGCTATGAACTCCTTTAAATATTCGTTAGTTATTCGTTTGACAATGAACTAGACATCGAGCAAGCCTTAAAGATTAATTTAGGAGAGATAGGCTGATTTCTTTAGAAAAACCACTACACGTAGGTATGTAAGACCTGTCTAACTATTCAACTTTGGGTCAACCCTTCTGTCATTTGTGTTGCGTGAACAAAGCTAGTGAATACGAAAATGGAGCTCATCGCTGCCACAGTATCATTCAGCATTTCAATATCCCATTTGAAAATGATATACATACCTATGCAACTCATTGCCTGTGGATTTAATCCAACTCCATGTACATGTAGTATAAGGTTTAATCCGTACTATAAAATCAAAGACCATTTGTACTATTTCATCAAAAACACGCTGTAAAAAGTACTTCGAGTTTCAACCTGCATGTTGACTGAATACCGGTTAATTTACTATGGAAGTTGTACTGGTATAATAAAGGTTTTGGTTAACATTCTTTCGTTTTTATTCATATTTACTGAAAAAAAATTGTGGTAAGTTAAGTGTGTATTACTCTTTCAAACTAATATCATGGTATCTCAGTCAGACAGGTATTTTGGAAAATAAAAATTAACCGGTTTCAGTCCCTGTGTGTAACTATATACCAAGCTCTCATCATCGAAGAATTGCTTGCTATATTAAATATTATAAAGTCAAGCTCAAGTCTAAGTTGTCGAGTCTCAAAAATGTCGCTGGGATATAATCTACAATTCAGGAAGCCCCGTGTACTACTGACAATATATCTATTTAATTAATATATTTGTATGTTTCTCCCCCATGTACTCCTAAACTATTCATACGATTGTGATGAAACTTTGATGGTTTGTTCTGGATACTCTCGCGAAGGTTCCTGAATAAAAATAAACGCTTTTTTACTTGGTGGCATTGCGACGCATGCTACGTGCAGCTAGTTATAAATAAAAAAGGAGGTTAGGATAGTATTTATAGAGACGTGCGTTATAATTAAGGTGTGTAATGTGCCGGATATTCGTATCCGTATTCGCGGATATTCGAGGGATAAGTAAGATCCGTTACTTTTTTGGCGGATCTCTAACCTTATAAATGTTCAATACATAGATGAAATTCTATATGTAACAATGAAAACGTATTTAATTCCATAGTTTATTTCTTAAAATGTATTATTTGGTCCCTTTATATTGCAAACTAAATTAATTAATATATTCAAGGTCACACGTATCGACACCGATTGAGTAAGAAAGTTAAGATTCATATCCGTGTCCGCGGATCTTGACACCAAATATCCGTATCCGCAGATTTTAACACCAAATATCCGTATCCGCGGATCTTGACACCAAATATCGATATCCGCGGATCTTGACACCAAATATCCGTATCCGCGGATCTTGACACCAAATATCCGTATCCGCGGATATACGAGTATGTAGTTTTTTTTAAGGATCTGACACATCATTAGTTATAATGTAAAAACCAACAGAATTGTTTACTGAAATAACTATGAGAGTTGATAAAAATAAATTACGAGCGCCGCACTCGCTGCAATGAACAAAATATTACATTTGCATAATAAACATTGGTAATTTTAAAGTATATCTCCAGGCTGTAGGCGCTACATAATATGGTTAATGGGTTTGACTGTTAATACAGATGTGCTTATAATTATTGAATAATATAGGTGGGGAAATTATTTCATTTCTCTGGTAGCTTTTATCTGCCTGCTCAGATAGATAATATTCAAAAATAGTTTGAAAATGCATGAATAATGAATATACATCAATAAAATATTACGTAAGAGATTATTTAATCAATGAATGTATAGAAATTACTAATACATCATAGATGGAAAAACCGTGAAGTGCATATTTGCATTGCGCGTTTCGGTTTCAGTTTATGGATTTCCGAATGCTCGAAGTAAAAAGTAGGTCGACAGCAGATGTTATACTGATGTTCTGTGGCTGGGGTATCATCTACCATCAAGTGAACCTCATGCTCGTCTGTCGATATCTGACATAAAAAATAAATAAAAAAATATCTATAAAAGGTTTGATTTTTATGAAATGGATTTTTTATGGAAACTGGATGTACCTGTATGGTGGATAATAAAATTAAAAAGATGTCATCCCGGCTTTCGAACCCGGACTTATTGGAATGCAATCTGATCTGATAGCGCGTTCTTGATTGGTTGAAGTCTCACAATCTTCTGTCGATATCTGCATCTGAGTAAATATCAGATTTTCTTCTGAAAAATTAAATCTAACTTTATTTTGTACTAGTAACACAGTAATTGTACTATATAATATTTTTTATATTTCGCACGGGTGCATTGTAGATGTACTATATAAAAAATTTTAAATCGGTCCAGTAGTTTTTGAGTTAAATCGTAACAAACAAACAAATCTTACCACTTTATAATATTAGTATAGATTAGTATCTAACTAATACAAAATAAAGGTATCTTTCAGTATGATTGAGAAAATTCTGAACAAAACGAAAGCCTTAACCTATTTACACTTATCTCGCAGCAACGAGTGTTGAAATAATATAACCTTATACCCGCAGCATACAATTTTGTGGCTTAAAAAACTAATTAAAGTTTTATCTGGACTCGAGCGGCAAAGCCAATGTCACTGGAAGGGCTTAACCTAACTTTGTACATTATATTTAGTCGGTTAAACCACGCTCCATATACGGGCTTTTTCTTTTATATATATAATATAAAAATCTCGTGTCACGACGTTTGTCGTCGCACTCCTCCGAAATTTTAAATGTATAGTCGATAGGTAGTAAAATATATTACATATCTCTAGGTGATACAGAATATGTTTTTCTATTTTTTTATATTTTTTTATTTGGCATAATAAAGGTAGGTGATATGCCGACTTTTAAAATATATCAATTATAATATATTTTTTTTGTAAAAAAATTAAGTTAAATAATTTAACATGGGAACACCGCGGGAAAATTTAAGTAGCTACAAATTTGGAAAATGTTACCAATTCAGAAAAACACGATGTTAATTACCTTTTGTATTCGAAAATGTTTATTTAGAAATTAGACCATATTAATTTTACGTAAGGATCTCATTATGGAAATATATTACAGATGGACTGAATATAACGGTATTTTTAAAAGTCACAGTTTATAAGTTACACTTTTTTAAAGGTCTCGTTGGCGAGTTGGGTAAAAAACCTATCTGACGTTCTGTTGGATTGCGGGTGCGAATTCCACCAGGATATATTTATAATTTTCTGTAAACATACCTTGCCTACGTTTGATCACATTCGAATTAAATGGTGGATTCCTCCCACCATCAAAAACGATGAATAACTAACCACCGTTCAATTCATAGATGAAAAAAATGTGATGTGCATATTGTGTTTTTCGGTTTCAGTCTATGGATTTCTAAAAGCTCGAAGTTAAAAATAGGTCGACAGCGCATCTTTGACTGATATTCTGTAGGTGATATATCACCTACTTTGAAGTGAACCTCATGCTCGACGATAAAAAAAGTATTTTTCAAACAATTCAAGTAGTGCGCACAATTGCGTAGTCGGATGCTACGCCGTAGCTATTCTACGAAAAATCTCGAAACAGCTATAAACAAAAAATGCTTTGTCCAATAAACACACTGTGAATTTATTCTTAAAACGTAAAATATTAGTGTAATACTGAATACATTAAGTGCAATTTCATAAGCGATTTACGAGTATAACAGCAGTAAAATGTGAAAACTACACTATCACTAAAATATTCATAAAGCAAATACATTTTATCTGGCACCTCACTGGCTGTTTCGACATGAAATTAAGTTTATACGAGCCTTTCACATTATTAGCTTTTTTAATAAAGCTCGAACATATAAGTATGAGCAAAGTTTTACGCACAAAGTTTGGCGGTTATGTTAACGGTGAACACATTGTTTTATTACAAGCTTATGTTTTGTTTCACCTGTCACAGTATCAGCACGTATATAATAAAATTATATAAGCTCAATTTGATCCACTTCCCGGTGTTCAATTGAACATAAATTTTGCACGTTTAAGTATAAGGATTTCTCCAATTAAAATCACAAGTTATCAATTGCTGATTTGGCTAATGCAAAGGTCCCAAAACTTGTCCCTTTTCACGGTATTTAACTTTAAAAAAAACCCCACCTTTGTTTTTTTTTAATGATAGATATCGGCAGACGAGCATGAGGTTCATTTGATGGTAGGTTAGGTTAGATACAGAACATTAGTTAACGATGCGCTGTCGACCTACTTTTTACTTAGATCATTCGGAAATCTTTAGACTGAAACCGAAACGCGCAATGTCCTCTTCACGGTTTTTCCATCTATGAACGGTAGTACGTTACCCGGTCGGAATTTCGATGCCTTCCGGTGAATGTCCGAAATACCAGACGTGGGGAAGATATGCCTATTGCCTATACATTATTACAGAATATTATAGAAGATTCCCGGCGGGATTCGAATCCGCGACCTATAGGTGCGCAAAGTGTTCAAATGCGCCAACTAGCGCCAAATAGGAAATTAACAATATCAAATGTATTTTAGACAGTTCATATATAGCTTCTCACTAATAAAGATTTAAATGTCTAATTATAGTGCATACATCGTTGTAGTCTTCTGGGGGTAGACGATTTGAGGTATCATAGAGTTAAATAAAATACTGTATACCGGATTAAAACGCGATTTATTATTTATAGACAACCTGTCTCTCCGCGACCACGGTTGCTGAAAAGCATTCGAAACGTCGGGATAAATAATTTAAACAATATAAATAATAAATCGCGTTTTAATCCGGTATACAGTATTTTATTTAAATGTGTGATACTCGCGTTAATAAAAGACAATATTATGTATCATAGAGTTAATGTATAAAATTATTAAATGTTTTGTATTTATTATAATAAATATTGGTTGATTAATATTGTCATCTACTGTCAGTATTATCGGTATATTTTGTAATATATTCAGCATTTTTTAACAAGACAATTTCCTTCTTCAAAACCTTACAGATAACTAATAATTCCCTCGCGTTTTTAGTTTGCGGTTAAAATTAATTAAGGAGCAAAATCGCCCTCGAATAGCTTCATAAACAAAAAAATACATAAAGTTTTCAATTTAGCTTGCAAAAGTACACAACGGAGAACCGTTTTATCAGTTAACTTGTCTTCATTTTTTATTTTCTGCCCGTCAAGTTCCGCTTTCAATGAAATATGAAAACGGTAAGCCGACTAACAGACCGCTGAATAACTGGAATATCGCAATCGCTGCTTTACTAGGAGTTCGTGTTTTTTGTAAACACTTCTAGGATTTCAGTTAATTTGTATTTCAGTAAAACTTAATCGTTATAACGTTTTAATCATACTTAAAGTTCAAAATCCAAGTAATTGGGTCGATATTAGAAATATAGAGGTATATTAGCAAGTATTACACTCTTATATCTCAAACATAACTTTTTCCGAATTAAAACGTTATACATTAATTTTCTATTTAATCCAATACGAATGCTCTGTAGCAATGTACGACAACGAATTATAATAGCATTAGAAGAAACTGCATTTTATATCGTTAGCAGTTCTTTATTTTAATCATAATAGTCTTGGTTTTACGTTATTTTTATTCTGTTTTTACAACATAATAAGAAACACGCTTTTTTATGTTAGATATCGACAGATGAGCATGAGATGCGCTGTCAACCTACTTTTTACATCAAGCATTCGAAAATCCATAGACTGAAACCGATACGCGCAATGTGCACTTCACGGTTTTTCCATCTATAAACAGTGGTTCGTTACCCGGTCGGAATTTCGATATTCCTCCCACCCGATCATTGCCCGAAGTTACCAAACGTTGGGAAAACATGCTTACAGAAAATTATAAACATGTGGTCCCGGTGGGATTCGAACCCACGACCCATCGATGCATATGGCAGGTGTTCTACCGAACGCGCCAACGAACCCGTCAGCTATAAGTATATTGTACTTTTTGTATTATACATGAGATGCTACTGTCATAAAATCAAGGCATTGCGTAGCTTACGATATCAAATATTACTTCTGAAGTGATTACTTCAAATTAATTGGTATCTTGAAAGAATTCACAGACTAACTCGAATTTAAATTTAATTCTGTTCCATTTTAAAAATAGAACGAAACATTATATAGATACCACAGAACAGAAAAAAAACAGTTCTGTAGTAGGTACAGACAATAGAACATATAGACTTGTTTTCCCGCCTAAAAACAAATAGCGAGACATTCATCAGGTTCATAGTCGGCAAGCCACGCGACTGGTCACGCAAAACAGACCTGTTATGTCAACGTCTACAGAATAAATACGATAGTTTTTCTTGAGATCCGCAGATAATACTTTTTTACTCAACCTACCGACTAACGGAGCAAAAGCACGAGTTTAGTAGATTATCTGTGTACTAATATTCATTTATAATATCTAATAGAAGTATAAGGTTTCAAACCAAAATAGGAAACAGCTTTTGATATTGAAAACATGTTAATAACTTGAATACCTATAAAATATCCTATTATTGTCCTACTTTTAGAGTTTTTAGAGTAAATAAGATACTTGTTTTGATATTGGTTTAAATAATTGTAAATACAATACATTATATATCTTATAATCTGGTAATATAATAGTGGTTTATATAACATCCACTATTCACATACTACTATTTTGATCTAAATTGTGATATTTCGTCCTGTTACTTATTTCATTGGGTCATTAGCAAGATTGAAGATTGACACAAAAACTCGTTTATTTTATTACATTTTGAAAGACAACATGAAAACTGTAGGTCGCCCAAGATATATTTATACTATCTTCCTAATAGCTCTGTAGCACATAAATCTATTTATTTAATTTAAATTAAAATTAGTTATACACAATAGTCGTCAATTATAAAAAAAATGCATCTAATTTTACATTTATAGCCAGTTCTCAAATCCAGGACATAGAACTGGCAATAAACTCTCCGCCACTCTTTTTAAATGCCAAATATTTTGTTTTACAAAATGTTTGTAAGAAGCCGCAACCATCACACCATGCTCCATATGATATCTTGAAGTAATTAATTATGTAAGTATGTAAGTAAAAAATAAATTATACTATTATATTCCCAGTGTTTGGGACATTAATCTGGTCCATGTTTCTATATAATTATATATTTATTTTAAAAATTAAAAAAAGCAAAAACTATTTTTATTACAAAGTAACACATTTTATTTATGTGTTTCATACATTGATGAAAGTGGAAGTAGCGAAAGTGGTATGTAAGGACTGGAGCATATGGCATTCCGTGATCTCTGCCTACCCCAATGGGAAAGATGCGTGATGTATATGTATGTATAATTTATATACATATGTTTTGTAATTAAATGTAAACCGGTATGAAATTGTTACGCAACCCTGTAGAACTACTCATAGTAATCAGCAACATTTTATGTATGCAGACTTAAATGTAAGTAAATTATATCTTGTTTGAATTGTGAAATACGGTTATACATTGTAATGAATTTTTGAAAACGAAAGGATTAACCGTACCCACGGGATTATACTTTATTTTCTACATTTGTGAAACGCAAACAAACCAGATGATTAAATATGTGCACGTGGGTTAAGACCAGAATGATATATGTGCGATGAGTTATTTTTAAAGTCAAGATTGAATAATGTAATCGGGAATTGCGTTTTAATTTATATTATTATTAGTTTGTATAGAATGAACTTACATATTAATTTATTAATGTATCATTACAATGATGATTTTAATAAGTTTAATAAATTCATATGATAAAATGACACTGTTTTTTGCAAGGAAATATTGTTGTTTTCGTGATGTAATAACGTCTCTACAAAGTGAATATCTGTATTTTTAAAAAGTTTACTTATGTATGAGAAGTGCAATAATGATTTTATTCCTCAAGTGAAGTCTGAATACAGAAATAAATGTTTAGAGTGTACACTGGCTTAATATAAATAAATTATATTTTGATTGAATTAATGTTATAAAATTAGGATGTTTCGATGTTTATAATACAGGACATTCTCAGCCTGAATATTCGATTTTCCTTTTTTGCTTCACAGAAGCAAAGAAACAAAATATGTTGCTTATATGATTTCATAAAAAAGCACCTTATCAAGAAGAACAATGCAGAGATTTAAAAGAAAAACACAAATTGCCTGAGTACATGTCGATCGGTATAACATAGGTTACGTGAAGGCCTATTTCCTACACGTCCTGCGATCCGACACGGTACGTGACCCAAAAGGAGAAATTCCTTTTTACAATACTGAACATTCATCGTACCTACTGTTGCCGGGAACTCGTTACTAATTCAGAATCGCTATCTACATTTATTATTAAGTCCCACAGATAAATCATTAACGCTGTTCAAGCGAATAACTTTCGCTGTGATTTTCTTTTTTTTTATTATATATCAGATCAATAGAACTAGGGATATAGTGATACTTGATTACACAAGGGAAGAGCATTTTATTGCATGAAATATAATGACTTATGTTATACATTTCCTCATCGCTCATTTCCATTTTCTAGATGTGGACATTCTGAAAAAAATATATATTACTTTATAAAAAACAGCTCTCGTACAAAAATATACCCAAAAATAAGAAATAAGCGTAGATTTGAAATCAGCGACCTTAGTAAACAGCCATAAAATTCCATGCAATAAAAAAGTCTAACTTTGTTTGTAGTTGCTATATAGTCACAAGATATAATATTAGTGATGATGATAAAATAAGTGTATTAATTACTTCCAGCATTCGGAAATCTGTAGGTATACTGAATACCAAATACGCAATATGAACTTTAATATTCTTTCATCTGTGAACGTTGATTGTTGTTAATTATCCGGTCGAAATTTCATTGTTCTTCTCACCCTTTTAACGCCCAAAGAATTTAACCCTTTTCTTATAACTCACTTTGTTAGAAAGAAACGACATTTATACAACATGAAAATTCAAATAATTTAGCATACAACTTGACGATTCGAATACTTTCTCAATCGTCGATTGTCCAACGACATAAAAATTTAAGAGTAAAATTAAAATGATACCATTTTGACGTTCCCGTTTAAAGTTACTTTATTAAAAAAATCACAGAATACCTATTTTATATACCTAGTAGGACCTAATGACCTAATGCTCCACAGACTGATCTTTATTTTACCAAATAAAAAAAACATCAACTTCTTGACATTACAAATACATCGCATAAAGTCGAATACTGGAGGTGAATAAAATAATCGGAGCGATGAATTTTAATAAATAACGCTAAATTTCGTTAAAATAAATATCCGTTATTTCAGACCCGGAAGCATTTTATTCAATTTATCGCTGAAACTCTAAACAAAGCCAGTGGCGCGAGCCTCATAGCCGGTTTTATTTGAGGGCCATTGATTCAAAACGAGGCCGAATAAGTTCAAAATTACCAAAGTCATTGTCTAATTAATACCGGACTTAGATATATATTTTATCTTATTATTTTTGTCCATTGACATATATAAAATATTAGCTTCTGCTAGCGATTCAGTCTGCGACTATTTAAATATTCTAATCACGGCTAGATAATATGTATCTAGTACAAAAAATTGGGGGCTTTTTGTTCCTTGAAATGTCTACTTTCTGATGGTGTAAAAAAATGTATACATTACTATAGGAAATGTTCTCAGAAAATGCAAAAACCAAAAACCAAATAAGTTAATATTTAATAAGACATCTACAATATTTTGAGAAAGTTGCAAAATAATCTTTCAATTATAAGCGTACATGTCTATTTATTGCTTTTTTAAGATAACTTGTATACCTGAGTGACCTAAGGAAAATTTTAGCCCATCAAAATGTGTTTCATAGAGAAGTGGGGAAGGTTCTAGTAGGGTATGGGCCTTACTACATACCTGTTATTTCGTAGCAGCTGTTAAAAAGTATATATTTTTTTACACTGTCAGAAAGTAGAGATTTCAAGGAACAAAAAGCCCCCAAAGTTTTTGAAAAAAGCTGATATTTTGACGTCAGAATTTTCGATTGAAAATTAGGGTGCTTTTTTGATATTAAGTTAAAATAAGGCGAAAAAATAAATATTTTAAATCAAATAAATTACAGTGTATTTGGGACATAATAAGGTAAGTTTTCACCAAATTTCGTAGAACATTTTTTTTTTTGTAAAAGATAAAAATAAAAAACCAAAAACTTGGTTTTTTGAATTTTTCACATAAATTTTGAGGTTATGTGAAAAAAGTGTAAATACAAAAGTTGTAGATCTTTTTATTACCTACAACTTTGCAATTTGACTTTTTTCCATAGGACTTGTAGTTTTGCCGGAAAACGAGATAAGCCGTTTTTACCCTTAAACCCCCCCCCCACTTCCACTTCCCGAACTCGGATCGACCGTAATTTATTTTTCCTTTCATTTTGATCATATTCCCATCCTTTTCTAATGGGTTTCATCCTACTGTAATATTTTTTCACTTTTTACCATTTTTAAAGGCTTCGGCACTGGTCTAATATCCCTTACTTCAGAAATAATTGATTCCTCATACAAACGTTCACCGCCTTTTCACATTGTTTGGGGATAAGTCCTGTCTTTCCCCGGGACTCAAACTATTTCCATACCAAATTTAATCTAAATCGGTTCAGCGATTTAAGCGTGAAGAGGTAACAGACTTAGGCATTTATTATATTAGCAGGGATCTCAAAGTTTTTGTTTATTATTTACTATGTTAAAACCAATATTCTAAGACGTGACGAAGGTATATTCAATTGAAAGCGACATTAGGACACTTCTCAAGTATACATATCCATTGTACTTAACATAGGTTGATGAACATTAATAGTCGGTTAACAAAGAAAATTTATTTCAAAGACCATTATTAAGTTCTAGAATAATACTGATAGCCAAGAAGATTTTTCTCCTAGCTTATTTAAGTCCCAGTAATAACGGTTATTCTGTAACCCTATCGTTAAAACTTTTCTATCACCATTCTTCGTGCAACTTACGTCCTATAAATGTTCTGATAAGGTTTATTCATGCTTCATAAAACCCATTGTCTTATGTGAAAAGATCATAAAATTATGCCTACTTGATGGAGGTTTCAAGATTCATTTATAGACAAATAAAGAGCAGTTTTTTACGTGAAATAGTAAAGTTCGATCGATTAGTCTTAGTGATTCAAGTCAAAATATAGTTACAATGGCCGATGGCTGGCAATGTGTCGTACTCGTGAACGGGTGCTACTCGTGGTGACTGGTCGGACTTGAATTCGTATATGCGGTGATATAAGTTATTTCGACTATGTCTTTGGGTGTTGTTCCCACGATAATGTAAGTGCGTGCTCCTATTTTACCATTACACATATTTTTTTTTGTTTTTTTTCCGTTTTTTATTTTATTGTTTACTACTTTTTTTATAATTACTTAAAGACGTCATATGGAACATGGTGTAATGGTTGCAGCTCCTTTCAAACATTTTGTAAAACAAAAATCTTTTAAATAAATTACTTTATAACGGATTGTTACCTAAATGAATAAATAATTTGAATTTGAATGGTGTAAATAGCCACATATGTAAAAGATAAGAGATTCTTTTTATAATAGCATCTTTAACGTCATCTCGCCGATGTCTCTGCTTCGAATAGTGAAGTGATGTGTGACGTGAGATATTTGCACTATGGCTTCAACGTGAAATCGGGTATCGCGGGTAAAATGAGCTTCATACGCAAACACAACTCTTATGATCCGTCATGTCTCGATCGCTTGTCGCTGTGTACCTCGAACTTGCCATACGTGTGCAGCTGATAATCACCCAAACGTGGTAATCAGATAATTATATCATATGAGTAGTATAAGTCGGAAAAACTTCGAAAGGCTTTCATACGTACTGAAAATTCTTACAGCTTATTGTAACTTACTAACGCAATGTATTGGCGAAGCAACATTTAGTCTATGGGCCATAAAGGGAGTAACATAGTATCAGTATAGAGGGCAATTCGATGACCACACGCTATCTAGTGTTTGATAAAATATGTTCTGCTTGGAGCAGCTGTTACTTGCACCAATATCGAGTGGTTTTAAAGCTACTTTAAAGAGAAATATTTCATACTACGGTTTGCTCGTAGGTTCGCTCATGAAGAATTATTGATATGGCATTTTAGGATAAAAAGTAGTATGTATGTCTCTTACTCATAAACTATGGCTATCAAACTTATCAAGTTTATTTATAAAGGAAAACAAAAGCAATTTTGACACATATACATTGAAACCATCATATATATATAAGCCAAGACAGTTTTCACTATTAGACATATACACAATACTGGTAAAATTAAGTTCACAAAAATAAAATAAATATATTAATAAAAAAAAACATTATACAATTAAACCAAAAGTATAACTATTATTTACAATATGAAGGAAATAATATTTATTTTTCGCTTTCCACCATTTTAACACTTGCCTTATAACTACTAAGTTTATTATTAAATATATCGATTTGACAATAATGTTTGTGTGCTACAAGATCTGACCAGGAATATATTGATACTATAGTTACAGAAAGGAAGTGAAAAAGTTGTCCGTCCATTAGCGTTAACAAAAGACAGCAATAAACCTACACACTAAAGATGAGACGTATTTACGCTACCAGGTTTTAAAACCAGGGATTTGCTTGGAAGTAGGGCGCCCTGGTGCGAGCGGGAAAAACTTGCAAGTATGAAAATACTTGCATAGGAAAACGATCCGCAAGTTCTTAGAAATAAGGAGCACAATCGTATTTGCAAAAAATACTTTTAAGTATAAGTAACTCGATGAAAGTATTATGACACCTGGTTTTCGACCCTGGTTTTCTTTCGGACTCGTACTTGGAAGTACACATACTTCCACTATCAAATTATTTTTATACAAATTGTGCATAATATTTTATAATCCAGTCAATTTGTTTTAATATGTTCAGTACAACATGGCACTCTTCAAGTCTAGAATAAATAGATATTTGCTAGGCAAGCGTGATCAGCACTTTCCATTAGGTGAATCAGGTCAAATCATCAGGAACAATATAAAATAATAATAATAATGTTCTAGAAAACTTGTGACATTACAAACTAGAAAACGGAGTACTATTCTTTAGTAAATCAATACTACAATATTAATTTACCTTAATTTAAACCTAAGATGTAATTTTTTTAGTGTTCATAAATAATGTAGGTGACACTTCGTTCCTCCAGCATGTAATTCAAAAACAATTTTACATATTTCGCAGTATTTTAACCTTAAAATTATTTAAGATATTCTGAAGCCTTCAAAGATAATAATGTTCGAGATACTACGCAACATCGCAAAATTCTTACTAGGATATGATAAATTCGATATTTAAATAAAATACTTTTTGAAAAATTTAGTGTAACATTTTTTCGTTACGCGTCACATTTTTCCGTTACGCGCCATGTTGCTTTTTTATCAAAGTTTAGTATAGTGACGTAAAGAATTTAATGTAATATTAAGAACAATGATAAAAGAAGTTTCACTTCTTACCTGTGTACTCTGGTACACACACACAATTTTTCTTTCATTATCTCTTTAAAATTGTTTTTTGAAGTGTAACTACTTTATCGGGGTTGGAAAAAAATTTTGTGTAACATTTTTTCGTTACGCGTCACATTTTTCCGTTACGCGCCATGTTGCTTTTTTATCAAAGTTTAGTATAGTGACGTAAAGAATCTAATGTAATATTAAGAACAATGATAAAAGAAGTTTCACTTCTTACCTGTGTACTCTGGTACACACACACAATTTTTTATTTAAATTCCTACCCAGAGGTTTGCCTGGTAGAGATCGCATAATGCGATAAGGCCGACCGTATGTTGTACATGGATTAAATTTTTATTTGTGTAACCTAGTTTTAGGCACTTTATATATATTATTTCTTGTGTACAATAAAGAATTTATCTATCTTATCTACTACAACTATACAAGTAGATACTTTATAATGGGTAAAAACGCTATTTATTATTTATATTATTTATGCCGTTATAAAGTATTTTATTTAAATGTGTAATACTCGTGAAGTTCTATAGTAGTATGGAATACAATCCGTGACGTGTCTAGACAATCACTAAATCAAAGCGCAGTTAGAAAAATGCATTGCGCATGTTATCCAAACCATGCTCATATTATTTTTTTAATGAATACAACATTTCTTTGTTTCTGACACACACACGCACATTAATGCGTCATTTTTTATAAAAAATTGTACAAAACTTAAATACTAGAAAAGATCGGTAAAACATCAATTTTATCCATGCAAGCTATACGCAGTAAACTAACCATCGTATGACAATAGAACTACGGCACTTATCAAATAATAGTAATAGTAGGTATTCTGACACTAGAGCGGTTGAATGCTAGTAAAATTAATAATCCATTACCTCTTTTGTTAGAGGAAAAACTTTTACACTGATTACAAAATCGAGCAAATATTTTTCTCGTATCCTCGCAAATATCTTCAATACAACCGCCTATCCGTCATAAAACGGAACATTTTGCGAAGCCGTATATCAAGTATTTTGAATATATTTCCCTCCATTTGCTTAAACCCTAGCATTGGATGGTTTTCAATTTCCCTTACGGCATAAACTCCGGATACTGAAGTAGTAACATCATTTACGTACGAAACTTTGTATGTAGCTTATATTAACTAAAATCGCAATCCAAATGGACATTATCGTATAGTAACGGAAATGTGTTTAGAATAGATGTTATATGGGCTGGAACTCCGCTTCTAAATAGCTTCCGCTAACATCGGACATCGCGACAAAACACGAAATTCCATCCTCACCACCTCGATGTCTGGCGATCCACAACTGCGCGTTTCCTTAGGCACTTTTTGCCACGCACTACCACTTTGTGGAACCAGCTCTCGCCGGCGGTTTTTCCGAACCGATACGACTTGGTAACCTTCAAGAAACGAGCATATATTCATCTCAAAGGCCGGCAACGCATCCTCAAGACCCCTGGTGTTGCGGATGTCCATGGGCGTCGGTAGTCACTTACCATCAGGTGAGCCGCCTGCCCGTTTGCCTCCTCTAATATAAAAAAAAAGAAAAAACGTTAGTTATGAGGCACGGATATTGCTAGTTATCTAATAAATGAAATAAATAATTAAGAAATTATTTTGTCCCAAAACACACTGCAAGAGGTTTAAGAGGCCTCTGATCATCGCTTCTATTTTTGGCTATTTTGTAAACCCAAATACCCCTTTGATGTTATTTTCCTATGATATTATATAACACACTTGACTGGCCATTTTCGAATAGATTGTACGGACGAACCACCTTCGCTAACAAGTGTAAATAAATATAACCTTATAAACATTGACTTATATGTATACTACTAGACAAGCTATGCGGCCTTAAATAATTGGCCACTGAGTTGCGGTTAATTCTCCGTAACTCGTTTAGTCCACTGCGAGCAAGCGAGAAGATCAGTGCACTGTTTTGTAAGCCGTGAACGTTGTTTTCGACAAACTAACACCGATTTTGTTCATAGTAACCAATAAAACACTGTTATAATTTATGTGCGTAGTTTTCCCAGGTGATTTGAAGTCTATTTCAGTAAGTACCTAAGTAATTTATTTCGTATTTGTCTAAAACAATAATTATCGTAAATATAAATACACAACTGTCATCATAATTTTCCATCACGCTTACTCTTTACTAGAAATATGCGAGAGCGAGCGTTTGCAAGGCATATTCGCCATGCTTGCTCCCCCTCTCTACCCGCCCGCGCGATCCGAAATTGCGACACAATTATTATTCCAAGTTGCTTGTCTAGTATTATACATATAAGTCAATGCTTATAAAACATAAAAAAAATTCCGCTGCTATGCGGTTTATCTGTTTACATCAATTGATATATTTTCTAAGAGCTTTATATAAATTAAATCATTTCAATCAACACTTTAACGAACATATTTAATAATTGTTCAAGTATTTGTATGGTGTCAAGTTGGTGTGTAGGTATAATAATTTGAAATGAAAATAAAATAGTATTTAAAAACTTAACAATATTTATACTGCAATTTTCTGTTCTCCTGTATATAATATACAAATTATTTATGTAATAAATGATGACTAAATCAACAAATTTATATTAAAAACTATTTTGAATAAAATCTTCTAATATATAAAATTTCTATATCACAATGTTAGTTACCGTACTCCTCCGAAACGGCTTTACCGCTTTTTACCAAATTTTATATGTGTATTCAGTAGGTCTGAGAATCGACTACTATCTATTTTTCATAACCCTAAGTGTTAAGGTTGTTCACCCTTAAAAATTGTTTTTTAATTTTCGGACGAAATTTTTTGTTTTTATTTTTTATAGTGTTGCATTAAAAAATACATACAACCCTATATTTTCACTCTTCTATTACCAACCCCTGCTTTTTTTTGTCAAAAAAGACCTAGACCCGTGCGAAGCCGGGGCAGGTCGCTAGTCTAATATATAAAATTTCCATGTCACAATGTTAGTTACCGTACTCCTCCGAAACGGCTTTACCGATTTTTACCAAATTTTATATGCGTATACAGTAGGTCTGAAAATCGGCTACTATTATACTACTATACTATATTTTTCATACCCCTAAGGGATACGGGTTGTTCACCCTTAAATTATTTTTTTAATTTTTGGACGATTTTTTTTGTTTTTATTTTTTTATAATGTGGCATTAAAAATACATACAACCCTATATTTTCACTCTTCTATTACCAACCCCTGCTTTTTTGTCAAAAAATCTAGACCCGTGCGAAGCCAGTAAATAATATAATCTATTGTATCATTAAACATTTAAGATAGAATACTCAAGAAAACTTCTTATGGTTGCATGGGGAAGTACTGTATTAAACCACAGACAACATCCTTAAAATACCTCTTTTAAATCTAAGGATTAAATTCAAAGGAATTTTCTATTAAATAAAAACAGCTAATTTAGTTGAGGCGAACAACGGGAGCAGAAAAGGGCACGTAATAAGCTCGTCTTTGAGAGTATTAATACCATAACTTTACCTAAAGATGCAGGCACTTCAAACTAGACTAATATCTGAGCTTATTAAAGACAGGATGGACGCTTATACAAGGCTATACAGGGTTATCCCCTAAGAGGTTTATTTAAGAGCAAAGCAAAAGCGGGGCAAAGCAGTTTAAGGCTATGTGAACATAACCTTAACGAACGTCATGAACGATGGCTTATAAAGGCAAACATTTGCAAGAATAGTTATTATTCTATAAATAGATAGAGTTATTTACGATAAAGGAAAGGAGGTTTGTTAAGTAAATCGAACATCGAAATAAAGCGATAACGAACTTACAATTCAATATTGTGCTTAAGATAAAAATAATTTAACTCCTACGTTTAAGGTAATTTGCAAATTTAAATTACTGACAACACTGTTTGGTTGCGTTTTGCTAAATTATATTGAAGTATAAACGAGAATTATGGTGAATAAATAACTTCCTTACTTATGAAAGGTGATTCCCTGACTTTCTTTAATGGAACCATTATGGTTTCTACAACTTTTCATCACGTAGAACGGCATCTTTTATTTTTCGTCATATAACATCACGCGCAGGCGGTTGGGAGCGTAATGGCGAGCGATCAGCTTCCTATGGTGTGAATATGTGCGTGCCGGCGTGTTTGTATTAGCGAGCTGGCTTCCTAGGGGTGCTTCAGTTATTGTAACGAGAGGTGGTGACCGCTCTTTTTTTAGGTCCATGATTGTGCTTAAATATCTCACAAGATCCTGTCATATGCCTAACAACTGCTATTCCGCATCACCAGTGAGCTTGCAAGCAGGCTTTTTTTTTTTAGTTAAGAATAGGTAAGCGTTTGCCCGCCATCACACCTGATGGAAAGTGCTGATGCGGGCTATGATGTTAAGACACGCTTACCTAGGAGATGCCTATTAACTCGAGACTTAAAAAGAGCCATGTTGTACTGCTCAGGAAAGACAGACGCAGGGAGAGAGTTCCAGTCCTTAGTGGTTCGCAATAAAAAAGAGGAGAGAGGCTTTAACTGACAACGCAACGCTATATTATATCTATGAACATAAGTTAATTAAATAAGAAACCAGATATTATGGTATTTACATTGTTATTTGTTTAATTTAAAATACACTTTAAAAGCATTGAATTTTAAACAAAATTCCACATTAAAGATAAACGGGCTTATTCATAAACGAATTATAAGTTTGATATAGTCAAAAATATGTTTTGTCTCGCTCTATCGAATATAAAAAGACTACAGAAGGAAAGAAACAAAACATATTTTAACTATCAATTATTAAGCTTATAATACGTTTATGAATAAAGCCGTTAGAATATTTAACTTTAAATATGTCTAATAATAATAACCAATTCAACATTATATGTATCTCGTAACATTCATCAAAACATTTTTTTTTTATTTTAATTTGAAGCTAGGATTTTTTTGAATTATTTTTTTTTAAATATTTTTAAGTTTATATTTATTTGTAATTATTTTTGTTACGTTTTTATAATTTTGAATGTGTAATGTGTTAAATCAAGATTTTTGTGTAATTTATATTTTTTATCTAGTAACCCTGTATGTCAGTTTTAATTAAAATTGATACCAGCGTGTTATTATAACTGATCTGTATGCAAATGTTTTAAATGTCATATTCCCGACATCTAGTTTAATCTGTGGAATTAAGGTGCATAGTTCACACTATCTAGTTAATTAATACAAGGCATTTAATTAATGTTTATACCTAAATGATTATAGACTCGTATCGACGGGCTCGTTGGCGCGTTTGATAGAACACCTATCTTTCGCACCGATGGGTCGCGGGTTCGAAATCCGCCAGATCGACGTGTTTAAAATTTTCTATAAACATGTCTTCTCCTCGTCAATCTCGTCTCCGGTGTAAGGAATATCGACAATCCGACCGGGTTAAGTACCACCGCTCATAGATGGAAACCTTTGATTTGATTTGAAGATGCTTCGCGCGTTCGTTCTCAGTCTATGGATTTCCGAATGTTCGTACTAAAAAGAAGATCAACTACGCATCATCGCATGTTCTATAACTGGACTGAATTTAATTAATAATATTTATTATTTGGTACAATTTGAGTGTAATTTTCATTTTTCTTTTTGTTTAAATTATAAGTTACTTAAGTTGGGTAATATAGATGCTCCAAGAGTCACAAAGGGGTGACTGAAAACCAGCGCTGTGTCTATCAGCTGAAGCTGAGTCACCAGCCTTTTGAGCAGCCACATAGCTGTTGTTGTTTAGTTTTTTAGCTTTATTAGTTTGTCTTTATTTTTCTATACTTATTCTTATTAATACTTTGAGTGCTGAAAACACAACGTATGTGTTTTACGGCCTATGCGTGTGTATGTGTATATAACACGAATGCATGTTTGAAATAAATCAGGGTCTGCCAGTGCGGTAAACACGTTTGCGTGTTATTTATATCGAGCCAATACGTGTTTTTACGTTGTTTTACGTGTTTCAGTCGCACGGCTGTAAACTAGTATTTTGGGTAGCAGACAAAGTGAGTACTGACGACATTCCTAGGTAACTTTCACTTTTGAACCAATACCAAATCACCTTTTAGTTCACATATTAACAGAACTATATTAGCCTAAATCGAAACGGATTGTACGTAGTTATAGTCACCACATCACTAGCAGTAGTTAGCCATAACGGGTGACATACCCGCCAATATGGTTACATATTATTATGCTTCCTCGGACTGCTAACTCAGTACATAAATAGTTTCTATATATTAGGTAAGTGTAATGTGTTTACAGGCCCAAGTGTTAGAAATTGCGAGTAAGTGAATACGACGAGACAGTGGTAGCGCAGGGCACTACCTACCTTTTCTCGAAGCGTTTTGTCGTATTTTTGTACCCTTATAGATTCAGTCTGGATAGATTCAATATGATGTTTACTTTATGGTAGGTGATACCACAGATCAGTCAATGATGTGCTGTAGACCTACTTTTTACCTCGAGCATTCGGAAGTTCACAGACTGAAACCGAAACGCGCTATATATACTTCACTGTTTTTCTATCTATGAACGGTGGTTCATTACCCGGTCGAAATTTTGATCCTACCCGTTCCGTCGTCCCGGTGGGATGAGAATCCATGACCCATCGACATGCACGGCAGGTGTTCTACCGGACACGCCAACGAACCCATCTAAAATTGAAGTGGTACATGAACACTAAACCGTACGTTCAACAACTCCAAACCGCAATAGCAAACCCAGCGCAAATCCACGTCGCCATAAACATTCTCTCATTTAATTAAAGAGATTCCGCGTTGGCGACGCGATGGAAGAACTTATTTCAAGTCGCGCTAAGAATCTGCCGCCGTGTGCACAAGGGTTCGGCCACAAGATACAATAATAATTATCAATCCAAAAAAAAATAACAAAATTAAAGACACAATCATTATTATGAGAGGTAGTTTTTATATTACGTACAAAATGCTTGTTTCTTTAAATACCAATCTGTATTTACACTTTTGACGTTTTTTGTAAGTTAGATATCGACAGACGAGCATGAGATTCACTTGATGGTAGATGATACCTTAGCCACAGAACATCAGTCAATGATGCGCTGTCGACCTACTTTTACGGGTTTTACCCTACACCGAAACGCGCAAAGAGCACTTCACGGCTTTTCCATCTATGACGTTCTAACTGATTTCAGATAATCAATGTTTCGGGATGTCTACACACTAACTGATTA
Organism: Anthocharis cardamines; assembly: GCA_905404175.1. Classification (NCBI taxonomy): domain Eukaryota; kingdom Metazoa; phylum Arthropoda; class Insecta; order Lepidoptera; family Pieridae; genus Anthocharis; species Anthocharis cardamines. The sequence goes on from FR989964.1 coordinate 9,147,143, forward strand.
AAGAGATCATTCAAGAGATCATTTTAATAATTTTTAATTTTCTGTCTAGTCACTTCAGGCATTGAGCGGGTGGGTTGAATATCGTAATTCCGATTGGTACAGAATATTCGTTTATATATAGAACCGTGGAGTATAGGCATATTGCGCGTTTCGGTTTTAGTCTATGGACTTCCGAATGATAGAAGTAAAAAAAAATAGAGAGAGCATCATTCATTGATTTATTTATTTTAGAGTATTCTTGTTATTTTCATAACTAAATAATTTCACTATACTATTTCCAATGATAAAAAAACCAACGGCATGTCGGTATGTATTATATATAGTAGTGAATACGAATTACAAGTATATAAATAAAGATAATTTAAAAATAATAAATATTCTGTATATGCTATTCATTATTAAATTATGTCGAAAAATGTGAAAAATATGATATCAAACTATCCGATATCATAAAATTATATATTTTCTTACAAATACAGTTTCCACGTAACTGCATCATGAAACAATAAGTTTTTAATTAAAATACGCCAGTTGCCTGGCTTCTATTTAAAGAGAACTAATAGTAACCGCAAGCACATTGTTCTGAATTCCTACGCTAAGCCAGGAACACGTAACAAGCCCTAACAAGAATTAAGACAACGCCCAGCCTCTGATACATAAGTACTTCAACGCTATTATCTCCTTTGAGGCTTTATTGAGGACATTCATGAAAAGTATTGAGTAAAGCTATCTTCTCACGTTCCGTGATATCGCGGACGGACGCGGACCAACTCGCACGACACAAAGTGACTGCCTCCGTGGCTCAATGATAATCGCGACGCATTTAGCACCGGAGGTCCTGGGTTAAAATCCCGGGGAAACAAGATAAAAAATGTTGGTTGGGCAGGGTACAGAAGGCTGAGCACCTCCTTGCCTGTAAAGATAAATGATCAGTGTAACAGACACAGAAATGAGACTGCCCCATGCCCCACTAGGGGGCTCGGGAATGAAATTCACTTTTACATGAAAAGTATTAACAAAAGTACTGATTGTTACGTATACGAGTACTTTCTCTGTAGGAGCCCGTATATTGAGTTAATCTTATTATATCTTCTTATGCAGATTTGTTCTGTAAATGTTTCTTTCAAATCATAAACTATAGTTTAGAAACGATTGATAAACAAAAAAACATAATACATATCTTTTACCTATATATTATAAATAGGAAAGATTTGTTTGCATGTTTGTTTGTCACGATTTAACTCGAAAACAATTTTTTTAAATCAGTCTAGACTGCGAGTAACATAGAATATGTTTAGTACATCTACATACATTGTAACCGTGCGAAGCCGGGGTGGATCGGTATAGGTAATATAACTTATATAATATTAAATACTTCAGGGTTTAGCCAGTATAAAATATAGCTCGACGCCTATTAAGATGAAAAACAAAATATGGAGAATGGAGATTACTCCTTCAACAAAACACTCAATATTCCAATTTTAATGTATCGCTATAAATATCATGCAACAATTTAAAACAATCTCGAAAACCCATATCAGAATAATTTAATTAACCTATCCTACCTCACGATAAATTAAAAAATAACAAAACCCGAAGCGAAAACCTATTAAAAACGGCAGTGGTTATATTTGATATGTCGAAATGGAAGGAATATCAGAATTTGTCTTTCTCGTTTTTATTCGACAAATTTAATCTGACCCATTTATCTCTTAATCTATTGTTGGACCATGAATAATGTATTTCCATTGGGATACAAAATTCTAATTGACGTTTTATATATCTATACTAAATTGAAAAAGAAATCCATTCAAATTGAAGTCATTTTAATCAGTTCAAATAGGATAACCTCATTGTCTAATTGTCCTGTGACTTACCTTTTATGTCTGATGGGGCTTGTTTGACGTTAGGTAATACCTCAGGATATCAATCAATAATGCGGTGTCGACCTATTTTTTACTTTGGGAACTTCAGAATCGGAAATCCATAGACTAAAATCAAAACGCGCAATATGCACTTCACGGCTTCGTTAACCGGAATTTCGAGATTCCTCCCACACGTTCCTGGCCGAAGTAGCCAATCGTAAAAAATACGAAAATGTTGAACATGGTTTCCCGGCGAGTTGGATCCCGCGACCCATCGAACCCTTCAAAGGTCCTATGTCCAACAAACTTATAAAAAGATTAGTATAAAAATTAGGCTTATATCTTCTTGTCTGCAATAATGAATTTGAAAAAAAATTATTTAATAGTTCATAATTCATAACATACAAAAATTCAAAAATACAAATCTTTTCTCTTTATAGAATTATAGAAGTATAGATATAGATTATACTATATTTTTCCAGATATTCTCTATATTAAAATTCAAAATAAATATGAAATTCAATTTCCTATTGTAGACTTGTTCACAACCTTCGCCTTGCTCGGAGGCATTTTGGGTTTAAATCACGATTCAGAAAATTAATACGTATAGGTACATACTCGTACATATAATATTCGAATATTGAAAAGAAACTTCAGAGGTTGCATATTAAAGTGCGGAATGTTAAAACAGCTGAAACAACTAAACCACGAAACTGCAGAACTCACTTCCCAACGTGAATGTATGTAACAAGGGGTTTATATTGTTTGTACTTTCAAAAATGCTAATTATGCCTTTAATTTTAAGCAGTTACCAAATGCTGGAACAATCTGCCTCCAATCATTCGTAAAATAAAATCTCTTACAATTTTTGCAAAAACAAATTCTCACTTGCTAGCAGAACAATGTAAATTCTAAATTAATGTCCATAGATATATTAGCGCTCCGCCCCGGCTTCGCACGGATAAAATATACTTATATGGTGTCAGATTTATTTGGATAGTGTTAATACAAAACTACTACAATCGCGATTAAAAAATAGGGGTTGGTTTTAATGCGGAATCAAATTTTTTTTTTTGTAAAAAATACAAATTTTTTTTTGGGGTGGACTACCCTCATTGTGATGAGATCCCAGATCTACTGAATATAAACTCAGTTTCATAAAAATCGGTCAAACTATTTCGGAGGAGTTTTTTTGTGTTTCTAATAAAAAAATGTTGTAAACAGCAGCAGTATTGCTGTAGTGCTTTTTCTTTTCTTTCTTTTCGTTGTAAAGACGCGGTACACTACAGTATCGATCGCTATCTTATGATAAGTAGTGGCGGATTTACACATTTTCGGCGTATAGGCTATCAAAATTTTCGCGCCCTAGCCTCTATAAATGTAAGTTCCTAAATTTTCTAAAATACAATTCTCAGTAAGTCTTACTTTTAGACTATACTCTGTAAGGTACAGAAGACTGTCTTAAATGTAAGAAAAGTAATGATTTCTATAAGATAGCTAAAAGTATCCTCAAATTTGCCGTCCCTAAAATCTGCTTCCCTAGGCTGAAGCCTACTCAGCCTGCTGGTAAATAAAATGATGATAAGAATGATAATGAAGTTAATATTGTCTTTTATTAACGCGAGTATCACACATTTAAATAAAATACTGTATACCGGATTAAAACGCGATTTATTATTTATATTGTTTAAATTATTTATCCCGACGTTTCGGATGCTTTACAGCAACCGTGGTCGCAACTCGTGAGTTTTAATAAAATGTGCAAGCTATCCCGAACCATGTTTCATATCCACGCTGCATATTTATAGCTTAATCAAGCTACAGCTGTTCTCATTGTTTATATGAACAGAATGACGACCTTTGTTCATTATTTGAAACAAATGAGCATCGCGACAAGTGCTCCAAAATTCTCATTGCAATATGACTATGCGGTTATTGTCTTTTTTATAATAATAATAATAAAATCATTTATTGCACACACAACAGCAAGTACTATACAATAAAAATAAACAATCTTTATGAAAGTCCAGTAAATTTCGATACGATTTTAACCAAAACTACTGTAAAAACTATTGTTCGCCACCCATTTTTATATCACGAACCCACGAAAGAGCAGAGTTAAATAAAAAGCCTTGCGACTCCTTTTTTTACGACTTCAAAAAAGGTGGAGGTTCTCAATTCGTCTCGATCGTTTTTTTTTTGTAAGTTTGTTACATGATAACTCCGCAAGTTATGCATGGATTTGGATGGATGGATCAAAAATAACAGTTAATAAATAAAAATATATAAATATCAATAATGTTGTCGATTGTCCTTTAAGGCTCGTGCTTTGAAGTAATTAAATTTTTTTTTTACTTTTTAGTTTAAGTTTGTACATACTATATGTTATTGTAGTTTTGAAGTCGGTTTTTGTTTTCTATAATAATGAAGTCAAGATTATATTAGGCATTGGCATAGAATACTACTCGTATGTCAATGATAGGAGGTTTCAAATATAGACCTGACCATGAAAATCAAAAGCGGGTTTACGTTACGTTTCAGTTATAGCGAATTTCCCAGTCCTTTGAAGTAGTGTACGGGGAAGACCCATCTGTGTGTGTTTCACTTATAGTTTTTCTTTACGATTGTATACGTTTCGATGATGAGCCTTCTGTGCCCTGTCCGATCAAAATTCAAAACATTTTTTAATTTTGATTTCCCGGGATTCGAACCTAGGACACAAGGTAAAAAACATCGGACTTACCACTGAGTCACGGAGGCAGTTCATTATTTTACGTTTCGTTAAATTAGTTATCCATTCATATCGTAGGTTTAATCTAAAAAAAAATCTTCTAGTATTTATGCCACTTATGCCTTAGTTATTATTATTTCATTATTTTATATTGGATAAGGCATAACTAAATGGATTGGTCATAAATCACGCTGCGAAACCTATCGCTATATTAGTAATATTTGCTGACAGCTCCCAATTAGCTTAACTGGTTCTAATTAATAGATTTGACGACCGCAATCATTACCAATAATTAACTAGATGTCTTAATAATACCCAACGCGTGGTCACGTGGTTAAGCATGAGTATTTATTTATTTAACAACTTTATTGCATAATAAATATACACAGGTCTTACAATAACAGGAATAAAAGTTTAAATAAAATACTGTATACCGGATTAAAACGCGATTTATTACAAAAACTTGGCGATTAAAAAGAGTGGCGGCGAGTTTCTTGCCAGTTCTTCTCGTCCGCTCTACGCCCTTGATTTGTGAACTGGTAGTAAATGTAATTAGAAGCATTTAACATGTATTATTTTTTATTGACGTTCATAGATGTACATTGTGTTACCTAAATTAATAGATTATTTTTTAATTTAATTTAATTAAATATGGCAACTTTCTGACATTTCAAATATAAGACAACTGTCATCTTTCAGTCTCCCGCGACCACGGTTGCTGAAAAGCATCCGAAACGTCGGGATAAATAATTTAAACAATATAAATAATAAATCGCGTTTTAATCCGGTATACAGTATTTTATTTAAATGTGTGATACTCGCGTTAATAAAAGACAATATATTAGGAATAAAAGTACTAAAGGCCTTATTGCTACAATTCAACGATCTCTTCCGGGCCACCAGTTTAAGATTATAAAGAACTAAAAAAGGAATACTGTGGCGCTCAAGTTGAAGGATAATAGTGGATAAATAAAAAAAATACAAACTAGATCTTAAATACATAGCCGCTAATGAAAATTTAAAGGAATAGAAATTGAGAAGAAAATTACAATTAAAATCTAAAGAAGATATAGGAGTGTTAATAACCTAGCTCTTACTCTTTCATCAGTGAGTGAAAGTGACTGATGAACATTTTGACAAAAAGGAAGTCACTTAGCACATTTTATTTGATGGGGAAGCGCATTCCATAGTCTAAAAGCCGCAACTGTAAAATAATTGCCATAATACTTAACTGAGTTAATATATTTTCATCATTTAATGCCGATTTATATACCAGTTAACTGAGATCACTTATAATAATTAATTCTCCGAGTTCAGGGCATGGAGATGACATAATATTACTGTGTCTGTTTCATGGATCACATTTCTGTGTAGGTTTAAATACAAGATCAGCAATGCCGTAACTAGCCATTTTTGTGCCCAATGCGAGCTTCAATAACGCCCTCGAAAATCATTGTGATGTCATGTCTCAGCATTGCCTGGGCACCGCCAGCATCGCCTTAGTTACGACACTGAAGATCAGTTTTCTACTCCCTGTCCGGCTAAAGCAAGTTTTTTAATTTCTTTCACCGAGATTCGAAGCCGTGACCACATGTACTAATCATGCACTGAGGCAATAAATTTAAAAATATACTGCTATATTACTAATTTTGATAATTTAAAAATGTAATTTTCAGTCTAAGAGTCATTAAAAATATGTAGGTATATTTTATAAAATGAATTTACAAATGTTATTACTGTACATCATCCGTCCGTTCAGTCAACTGACAAATATTTGGTTTATTAAATTTACTTGATAATTAAATATTCTCAAAAATATTTCACATCTACATCATAAATACAACTCGCCAATATAAATATGTATATACATGTATATTTTAGAAGACCTAAATAGTTTAAAACAAAATCGATATCTGCTCATCTTTTATTTACTTCTTCTGAATTTTAGTTGTTTTTTTGTGGCATCAACGGATTTTGACACCGTTTTCACTTTCAGAAGGTTTTTTTTATGATAAGTGGGTTACAGCACATTCAGATTAAGTTTTTGTAAAGGAAAATAATTGTGTGCAACTTATACATCTAGTTAAAAATTCGAATGCGAATTTCGAGCGCAAAACCTATCAGGTATATGTATATAATACATATGTATATATCAATATAATTTCTCTCATTCTTATTAAGAGTAGGAACTTACCATTGTGCTTGTATTTATTGGTTTTTTAGAACAACTTTCCTATTACTGCGGTTGCGTGGAAGAGTATGTATGCTTCATAAATAAAACGCTACTGTTTTTTTTGTTTGACCATAAAAAATAATCTATCTAACTATTGTATCATTATGTTATTGTAAATTAACTTAATTGTATTTTTAGCGTTAATAATAATTAATCATTGTACTTCTTCAAAAAGTGAAGAGCCCTTTTTAAATATAGATGACGTCAAAATTTTATCCACGCAAAGCCAGGACAGGTCGCTAGTTATTATAACTGTCAAATTATCATTTACAAAATTGCATAACACCGTTTAGTAAACTTAAATCAAGCTTTAATGACCTAATTAAAATATACAACACAAAGCAAAATTATTCCGTAAGATTTGATCAGCATTGAAACGTAGCACACAGTAGTCTAAGACGAGTATCTATCGACGCACAGTGATCAATTATTCAAAGTTAGCGTCTCATAATTACTTTTGGTCGATATGTCGGAAGTTCGAAAAATCATTTTATTAAGACTTACAGGTAAGTTGTTTACATTATACTAAAACATCAAGATTATGCAGTCAGTAGTTTAATGGATATGCCATTTCAAAGTTATCTCGAAAGCAAAACTATTGTAACAAGACTGATTTATCGTTGTTTTGCGCTTTCATTCAAGTAAAGTTGGTTATGTTACCAGTGAAGACTGTGAATTGAAAAAAATTGTGCACTTTAAGGAAGGTCTGTACTTTGTATTGGTATATAAATAAAAAATAAAATAGATGGATTTATATATAAAAAAAATTAAATATACTAACGTACTTATTTTGACTAACTTTTCTAAGTTTGAACTGTGTTACGTTTAAAAGTACAAATTAGTACACGATCATTTTGATTCCATTATATAGCAGGGACTATAAACTATATAAAAATATGCATTTTTTTACCGGTGATTGCCGGTTTCTATAATAAAAATGTGTTTTTTAGGTAACGATGTCTCCATAAAAAATATTGATTAAATTAATATTTTGTCATTACATCGATCAGTGAAGCTACTATCAAAGGAAAATAAAGATAAACTACTTAGTTATATTATGGAGATATTAGAAAGTATCGAAATTGCCTACTACAAGCAGGGACAGTCTTCAAAATTTTATCATTTCAAGATTTTGTAAAAAATGTTCCCTTAATATTATTATATTCCGGATTGACAGTGACTGCGGGATATGCGAAAGAGGTGGTATCCTATGACACCAACAGTCCATAAAGTTCTCATACATGGCAAGGATATTATCGAAACCCTTTTGTTGCCAATAGGTATGCTTGGAGATAACGCAAAGAAAAGTCACCACAAATATGTTAGATATTACAGAGAACATAACACCAGGAAGATGACCAGGAATCAAACTAATGAAGATTTTATGACAATTTTGCTCATATCTTTAGACCCTGTAATTCTAAAATCAGAATATTTAAATAAAATACTGTATATCGGATTAAAACGCGATTTACTATTTATATTGTTTAAATTATTTATTTCGACGTTTCGGATGCTTTTCAGCAACCGTGGTCACGGGCCCTTGTTATAATCCCTTGTAATGGTATAGAGTATTTTATCAGAATATTACCTGTAAAACAAAAACATATAATTTTTCGCTCACCCGCATTGTTTTTTAGTTAAGGTGCTAATTAATATTAAAATTTGTTACATCTAAGATATATTTTAAATAAGTGAATTGTAAAATTCTTCGAAATAAACTTCTTTAAGCATATATAATTCCAATTGAGGTACTTAATAATATTTTACAAGAACCAGTAGTTGTGTTAGATGAGAAGTGAAGTAACAAAGTACATAAAATATTAATAACCATGTTAAATTATATGAAAATGATTTTTAGATACTATTTAAAGTTATAAATATACCTTTAATTCACGATTTCAGTATTTAATAATTTCGTCCCCCTAACTTTTGAAAATTGATCACAGTGCGACGCAATCAAACACCAAATCGGGGGATTTCTGTAGCCTTTGTGCACCGTTGTTTATACTCAGCGAAGCAAATTGTTAAATCAGAACCTATCTCAAAGGATTAACGTAGCTGTGACGATGCGCTACATGTGGTGCATAATATACGATAGTTTGATAGAAATTCAAATTCATTTATTTATTTAGTAACATAATGTACACTTATGAACGTCAATAAAAAAATACATATAAAATGCTTCTAATTTTACATTGACTGCCAGTTCTCAAATCAAGGGCGTAGAACGGACGAGAAGAACTGGCAATAAACTCGCCACCACTCTTTTTAATCGCCAAATTTTTTGTTTTACAAAAATTTTGTAAGGAGCTGCAACCATTACACCATGTTACACATAACATTTTTAAGTAATTAACTATAAAGATAACATGATTTAATTAAATGAATATCTTTACGTTTTGACGGGCTCGTTAACGCGTTAGAACACCTGCCGTGCGCATCGATGGGTCGTGGGTTTGAATCCCACCGGGACGACATGTTTATCATTTTCTGTAAGCATGTCTCCCCACATCTGGTAACTTCAGGCATTGAACAGGTGGTAGGAATATCAAACGTTATCCGACCGGGTAACGAACCACCGTTTGCTATTAATGGATAAGGTCAATCTTCGTATTCTAATTATTGTAATACTACTTCACCGAGTTTCCGTTTTGAGAGTAATCCGTGCTCCCGACAAAAATGGCCTCATCACTAGTATTTTGGCGTAGGTATATTGTTGTAAAAAAATTTAGATAATGAAAAAAATAGTATTGCTGTATAAAATCTATAAATCAAAACATATAATCGTAAAATCTTTTAATATCCGTAAGGTAGTAGCATTCTCTATATTGACTATCGAGGGTACGCTGAAATCCAATAAGTATGAAATTTTAGGTTATAAGATATTCAATTTTGACAAAACCTAATATCAAGTAACAATGTACAAAGAAGAACGGCCCATACAAACTTTAGGCACAGAAAAAGTAGTTCCATTTTTAACATGTAGAGCGCGCGGCAATGTATCGGTGTGACACACATCTAAGCAGTCCGCTGCTATACAAAGGTTTCCAAATAGTATCTGCAATAAACATTTATGTTAAATATTATAATAAAGCTCTTCCGCACATAAATTAAAAGACAATACTGGACAATACAGTATGTCTACAGCTCCCTGGCTGGTCTAAACGAGCCCCCGATACACCAACTAATAGTGAGCCGGTTAGAGCTCAACTTATAATAGGCGAGAGTTTACACTCATAAATTATTAGCGACTAAGTCTGGTCATAAATCTTGTGCAATAGTCGAGACAGCCTCTGTTCTCGATTGCAAGTGTGACTAATAGTTTCTGGAACACTCATTTTGATAAGTTTTTAGCTGTTAAGTTTAGTGAGATTTTTCATATAAATCAAATATCCACTTCTTTTACATTATTGAATCATAATAATTATTGATTCAATAAGCTACAACTGACATCTAAAAAGTACAGCTATGAGCTATGAATAAAAGACAATATTAATGTATATAAAATTGATCTTGAATCGATGTTTTATTCAGTGTATTTATAATTTATTTATTATACCCACAAACATATACAGGTACATAACAAGTGTCAGGACGTCACAAGCCGTTCTACATATTATTGTACATAATATATACATATACATCACGTCTCTTTCCCATTGGGGTAGGCGGAGATCACGGAATTCCATATGCTCCGATCCTTGCATACCACATTCGCTTCTTCTACTTTCATCAATGCTTTCATATACACTCGTAGGTTACGAGTACTTTTGACCTGGCTATTGAAGAACGTCCCCGATCTGATCAATGTAGTTTCATAAACCTTTTTTCGTTTTATAATTATTATAGCACCAGCATATTTCCTCAGCACGGAACATCTATAATTAATTTAGATCGAATCGCTCCTAAATCTTTGTCGAGTGGACACCTGCACAAAAGCCTATTTGGCGCCACGCCACGCTCGCACTTAAATCCAACAATCCCCTAAAGAAGAATTTGTTCGACAGCCCGGTATTAATTGGCAACGAATTGTTCCGCTATTATATCCTTGTACCTAATTACCCAATAAATTGTATGGCACGACCGCTTTAATTAAAACACATCTATTATCATAATTGTTTATTTTCAAATACGTCTTATGTACAAAATATGTTGTGTACCGTCTGTTGGTAGCCTTAATGTGTGCGAGGCGATATCAATTATCTACTACAATACAGTATGAGTTCATAGTTGTTTATTTTTTATTAGAGGTTTTAACAAATGAGGTAGGTAGGTATTATATTATCCAAACGACCAATCAATGATGCGCTGTTGACACTTATGAAAGCAGACATAAATGTTTACAGAGGGCCTAGCACGAGCGACTATCGAGAAAGGACGACAGCTCCACGATATGAATACTTTTTCGATAGTTGTTCGTGCTAGCCCCTCTGAAAATTAAAAATATGTTAGGCCCTTCGAGATTCAAAATTGCAACCCATTGAATCTCAAAGCGCCAAGTCCGTCAGTTAATGTTTTTCGTTTAAACGCAAAATAAGTTTACAAAAGTATTTTTACGAAAAGGCTCGACACACTATAACTACTTCAGTTTACAAAAAAATCTTTAATTATTGCAGAGAGAGATATGATGCCGACCGTAGAGCAACTTTTTTTTTCATCGGTTAATTATTGTAAAAATAAAATAAAATATTTAATTTTATAAAACTTAAATACAATTTAACAATGAATACATACGATGTATTTATTTGTATTAATTTCTATTGCCCCACTTAAAAGAACATTTATTTAAGCGTATTTTGGGCACTGCTAAACGTATGTAAGGCCTTATATCGTTAGCTCCTATGTATATGGACCAATCTAACGATTTGGTCATTTTGACTTTTTGATGGTAAACGTATCTCAATGATATAAATTATCATGTAAGCTATTCAAAAAATGTAATTTCGAATTAGAAACACAATTTTTTATCACAGTATAACGGCCTATGTAAAATGAATTGCTGTATGTCTGTAAATTTAAACTCTTGCAAAATTGTGATTTTGCGTTTTGACTCTTATTCATAGGACCCATCGAAATATTGCTCTTCAAAATTTAAATAACTTCTATAAATACTCGTTTCGCCTTTCACTAAAAGACTAAACTTATTGAAGGATCCGATAAGTTTTATTGAATATTGAGATAGGTTTCTACTTGATACCGCCTCGCCTACAATACGGTGAAATAGATTTTACAATAAATTCGTTCATTTATTTGAGTTTCAAAGTTATCACAGTAGATATTCTACGGCAGTCACAAAGTTAATTAATTACAATAAGTATATATACTAATGTTTATAATAATTGGCACAATGTATTGTTTATGATAGGTACCGTATCATCATGAACAATGAGATAAAATTAATTAGAATAAATATGTATATGCATTGGAAAAAAATTCACTGATTAAGTTTTTGAAGTTATACTTCGTTTGGATGAGAGTGAATTCATGACCTGCGCGCGCACGATGTCCCAAAAAAACGACATGATGAAGTTGGCTACAGATGACCTGCGCGCGCACGATGTCCCAAAACACGACATGCTGAAGTTGGCTACAGAATAGAATTTGATTGATTTTAACAGTTTTCTTCGATATTTACTGCAGTTTTGTGTTAAAAAAAATTTCTTCAGACGCCAAAGAAGTATAACTAACGCGTATACATAAGTACACACATAACTTTTTTTTTTACCTCACATATCTTCAGATGAGCATGAGACTCACAAATTATGTCGACACCAACAATTTATACTACGCTAACTAAAGACTAATTGTGATTCAATTTTCTTAAATAATTTAAAAGTTATCACAATTTTTCTTTGAAATCTTCTGGCGTAAAATATACTTTTTCAAGTTAGCGTAATATAAATTGTTGGTGTCTATGTGATATCTAAGCCACAGAAAAATGATGCGCTGTCGACTTGTTCTTACTTCACACATTCGGAATCCCATAGACTGAATTCGCAAGGCACTTTTTCCAGCTATGGCCGAATTTCGATATTCTATACTGGATTAATGGCCGAATGGTCTATTGGCGTAGATAAACATATTAACAGAAAAATATATGTATATTGTCAGTGGAAAGGCAAAACTGCTAAAACGCCAAAATGCTTGTGGGAAATGAGGTTTAAAGATTGTTTTTTTTTAATAAAATATTTTATACCGGATTAAACGCGATTTATTATTTAAATTATTTAACCCGACGTTTCGGATGCTTCTCAGCAACCGTGGTGACGGGCAGGTGACAGCTGTCTGATTTAAATTATATTATTAATGCCATCTATTCCTAGAATATATTTTTTTATTTTTGAAGTTATACTTCTTTAGGCGCGTTATGAAAAAATGATGAGAGTGAAATTTTAAGATGCGCGCGCATCTGTGACACAAAATTAACATGATGAAGTTGGCTACAGATGACCTGCGCGCGCACGATGTCCCAAAAAAACGACATGATGAAGTTGGCTACAGAATAGAATTTGATTGATTTTAACATTTTGCTTCGATATTTACTGCAGTTTTGTTTTTTAAAATTTTTCTTCAGACGCCAAAGAAGTATAACTTCTAACGCGTATACATAAGTACACACATACCCTTTTTTTTTTTAAAATGATATCTCTTATATTATTCATGTGATTTATTTATTTAAAAATTACAACATTCTTATAATTATGTTCTACCTCTGCAAATAAGATAATATAAATTATTAGTTAAGTTATTAATTAATTATCTCTATTTAAAAATTGGCGTTTTACCTTTCCATTGACAATATAATATATATTATGTACATAATATATCATCCCCACAGAATTCGAATCCACGACTCATCAGAGCCGTAGGTTGTTTAATTTTAATATGACCACTAAATGTACTATTACCGTTTCGATTTTTAATAATATTTTGTTTTTTAACATTAAATAAAGAATTGATATGTTTAAATAATATCAATTATATACAATACAAGTATATATTATACTGTTATAAAATATCAGTTTTATTTTTCTTCAAAAACCCACTTCTATCGTTTTAATGTGTTCATACAGAACAAAATAAATGCAACATATAGGCCGCCTCGACCACTATAATTAAGTACTTTGCCAACTAAAAGCTAAATTTGCATTAGTTACTATAATTTCCTTTTGTTTATATAAAAGCTTGATAGTAATTGCTAACTTCATTGTGAAATCATTATATTACTTAAGTTTCAGTCATTTTTGTGAATATAAGAGGTCAAAGCAAGAACGACTTGCGATATATTTGTGACGTCAATCTGTCATTGAATTGAGTTTATTCGTAACAAAAATACAAATCTTTCCTCTTTATAATATACTAGCGACCCGCCCCGGCTTCGCACGGGTGCAATGGTGATACTAAATACACTACAGAAAAACTGTTATTATTATACATATAAACCTTCCTCTTAAATCACTCTATCTATTAAAAAAAACCGCATCAAAATCCGTTGCGTAGTTTCAAAGATTTAAGCATACAAAGGGACAGAGAAAGCGACTTTGTTTTATACTATGTAGTGAAGAGTAGATAAATGTTTTCATAAATACTAAATCTACTTAGTATAAGTTCCATTATGACTTTCAATTGAATACTTGACTGACAAGAATCATTATTTTAAATTATTTATATTTTTAAAAAAATATGAAAGTTAGTCGTTTTCGGTGATGCCAAGTCAAAAATAATGTTAATTTGTGTACAGATTAAGAAAACCACACTAACCAAGCCGATATTTAAAATTTAAAAAGTTCTCGAATAAAAATTTACCTCGTTTCAACCGCAGCTGTCGAGAAATCGCTTTTTGAAATGAGCATCGATAAATCTCGTTTCACCATTTACTACTATATTTTATATTTAACTGGGAATGTCACTTATAATTAATGTCAGATCTTTAAGCATTTATACATTATAATTAATAGAATTCTATGACAAATTATGTTAATTTAAAGCCTAGCACATACTATTGTTATACTAATTGTAATTCCGTAACGTGGAAATGAATTGCATCCACTGAATTAGGTACCCTGCTATTCAACCCAGAATTCAAGTCATTTGGAACATAGATTCTGGAAAATAATGTTATACTAGAATAATACTTTTTTTGGAATTTTAAATAATTATAAGTATGTATGAAGTACCTATTAGGAAAATATGTATTTGCTCCAAAGGTTCACTCACAAGGAACTCACTATATAAGGCATTATATTTTTTTTATGTTAGATATCGACAGACGATCAGGTATACTTGATGGTAGGTGATACCTCAGCCACAGAACATCAGTCAATGATGTGCTGTCGACCTACTTTTTACTTTGAGAATTAGGAAATTCAGCAACAAAGTATTATGTTGAACAGATGAATATACTAATTATTAGGTTAAACAAGGTACCTAAAACAGTATGCTATAAAACTTTTTTGAAAAACTTATTTCTCACTTGATAGTATTCTAGAACAAATAAGCACAAGCACGTTAACTTAGTCATATGCGTTAGGCTTCACTTGGAACTAAGCCCCGCCGAACATTAGGCCACCACAAGCTGTGGACATATTTCATACATTTTATATGGCATCGGCGCACACTGATCACTGCCGGCCTAGCATGAGAACCACGACAAGTTTTCTCGTGTTTTAATCGATTATCTCTTTGTCTTCCGGGTCTAACATGACACTTAAAACTCAACATCTAATGTCAAAAGTAGAGATATTTATCGATCGAGATATCTCGTCTATCAAAGTTGTCGATGTCGAGATATAATATATCGAGATATATCTAAGTTTCATCACTCGTCTGCGAGATATCTCTTGATGGTGATGCTAGACGGGCTGGAGTGGCCTTGACCGAACCACAGCTGTGAGAGTGGCCAACGCGCACACACGGCCACAGTCGCCTGTTATGTAATTAGTGGTGGCCACCAGTGGCTTAATGAGCGACGACACTAAATATCAGAACTTAAAAGAATTGATTGCTTTAAATAAATGCTATACATTCACGCCTTACATAACTAAAAATAAATATATTTTTGTACTGTCGAAATCCGTGCACATCGATTATTATCACATTTATACACCGCCTAATTTATTTCGAAATTCTACCAAAATAGTAGTATTATAAATCGCTCTTAAACTAATTTATATACAGTCTTATTTTGTATCTTATACGTATTGTCTCGTGGGTCCATTTTTCCTTGAGTGTGGTAGCGTGTCGTCATTGCTGCCCGTGTTGTTGTTGTGTAGGAATGACATTTCTACTCCTGCATCACCACCCTGAGGACAATGAATTGACTTTTGTAAGGAAAAGCTATAGACAATTCTATTCAAAAAAAGCTATATATTATGCTCTATTGTTTATTTTGATAAGTATATCTAGCTAGTTCGATAATTCAAAGCGAACGTCATTCGCACGCAATTACCTTTAAATATTGATAACTTTTCGTCTCGATTACTGATAAATAGCCTATATATGTTGCTCTAGACTGAGCTTTATCTGCCTATGAAACAGCATCAAAATCAATGTAGTAATTTCAGAGATTAGCTTGACTGACAAACAGACACAAGAATTTCAGGAATGTTTTCTAATATTTTATCGACCCCTATCAATTTCTGGTATAAATATGATACAGGTTGCTAGAAAGCTTTTAAGCGATAAGGGCGCTTATTTTATATTTACTTCTATTTGTGTTATATTTAATTTTTGTGGTTTGCTATAAAGATATATTTCATTTCATTATTCTATCTCACGTAAGTCAGTTTGGCTATGAATGTTGTTAGCGTGCACGTATACATTGTGTTAGTGTGCGCAATGTATAGCGTAAGCTTCAGAGATTACGCACACTCAAAAAATGTATATATGCACGCCTAACAACATTTATAGCCAAACGGAATTCGTGAGATAGAATATTTATAAATCTATGAACAGACACGTCGATTCTAATGATTTTAAGTATATAGATAATTTAAGACAAGAAATATGTTATATCCTATTACAGAAGAGATGTCTTTACCGAGTATTATATGATATCTTAAGGGTCCAAAGTACAAAGAGTCTATTATAGTCTGGCCTCACCTCAGAGTGCATCGGGTTGGCTGTAATGGTGATGGGCACTTTGGCCGGCATGTAGCCGTTCGCGCCGCTCTCCGCAGAACCTTTCTCTTCTATAAATAAAATATGTGCCTTTAATGTCTCGATGTTAACCTTAGAAATATTATATAAGCTACGGAAAACAATACTTATAAGAGAGGAGGTTACGTAATGAATATTAGCGATGTGATAGATTCTTTGTATATCTTAGATATTGTCCATTAACTTTTAAAATTGAATAACATGAAAACTTAGTTTCATACTTTATTTGGCCCTGTACCCTCGATGTTTTTGTTTGTATAGATTCTTAAAAACCGTGACAACTATCTGTTTTGTCTATGCTATTAGTCCAATATAGAAAAGGAAAAATGGCGGGAAGAAACGTAAGACATAAATAAGAAAAATATGTATAACATAAGACAAGGCGGTATGGTCGAGACTTTAGCCTGCCCTATGGGCGAAAATAATAATAATAATAATTAGTCCAATATAACATTTATTATCTTAATTTATTAAACATCAAACAAATAATATATAGCAATATATCTTCAATACACGTTGCACAGAATATTGCCCGTTTTCTGTTCTTCGCATATTGCCGCGGCTATTGCTATGGCTAAAGCATAAAGCACGATAATGAAATGTTATAGCCACGTGGCCGTTAACCACAATCTCAGCTGGAATAAAAAGGGAGACCGAATGAAGAAGACAGATAGTGACAACCTCGAATAAAACTTAACCTTATTACCGCCAACTTGACACTTTATAGCTTCTATTTTTGTTAGCTTTACGAGCGAGATAAGCATACTCAATATGAGTGCTTGTTTACTTTATAGCCCATTGTATCCGAATAATATAAAAATAACGCAACGGGAAATGAGAATCTGTATCGTCGGTCATAACATTCGTTCTCGTATACGTTCATTCGTTTATTATTCGTTCAATCGTTCAGTTATCGGCTCGCATTTTTTACAGTTGGCGTTTATTACGCTTTATACCGTTCCTTTATCCATTCATTTGCTAAGCGAGTTAATATTTTACATAAACAAATAGCCCGGTTCAGGTGATTTACTCGCGCAGATGGGGTTTACTTAGAATTATGTAGTTATAATAGACTCGGCAAATGAATGGACTACGTGAAAAAAGTACTTAAGTACCTATACTAATGTATTTTGGGGATTACGCTTAATGCGAGAGCTTTAAATTAATTATCAATTTAGTATTAAAAGCCATTTTGAAAATGCAATTTGGAACGAAATAGCGCTCAACAAACAAAATGTCCCAGTTAAACTGACTACAAGCGACGTTTTGTGGTCTCATTTTTAGACATTTCAAAGGAAATGTGAACAATTTGTAAATAACAGTAGTTGTGTAGTTGCATTGTAGTTGAGGCAGTTATCAAATGTAGCTGCGGTTAGCGTAACGACACTTTGTACGTTTACACGGGTATAATTAGATAGTTACCAAGATAAAGGATCATTTTGAGATGCTGGATTGGTGTTTTGTCTTAATTAGGATGTGGTTTATGAGAGAAGCTATGCAGAATGGGGGTTTTGCTTCAAGAAACAAAGATCTTCATCATTCTAGAGAAACTTTGATAAAGATAAAAAGGACGAGAGACAAATAACTCGTTTTTGTTTTTCTTTTAGTCGCTCCTGTTTTTAGTTTAAAGTTATGTTAAACACAAACGAAACAAAGATACATTATTAGTCATTTAAAATAAAAGCTAATATTAAAAGAAAATTACATGACCATTATTAACAATATGCATATGCAAATAATTATCTTTGTTAGGCGGGTAAGATAATATTTTTTTTTCTAAAAATACTTTTTTTTCTAAATTGTTATTTTTTCAAAATTTTCAAAAGATATTTCATTCGGATTTTGCTTAAATCGGAAAGTGGCCTATTTGGGAATGTTTTACTAAAACAATTACTAAGTCATCATGGTTTAATCAAATCGATTTAATCACGCCAATTTGTTAATGAATATTGATGACAATGATGATAATGATACTCACTAGCAGCAGGTCGTCGACTCCGTTTGCAGAGCAGCAAAGTGACAGCAAGGATCAGTAGCAGCGCTGTTGCGCCCACCACGCCTCCCGCCGTCACTAGGGTAGTAGGACTCTCTTCTTTTACATCTTCAGCCGGCGATTCCGTACTGCTGCTAGTTTCTGACGTTGCTGATCTTTGAGTTTTAGCTACCTATAGAATATATTTTGAATTAATCCATTATTCCGGGAAAAAATTGTTTCACTCAGACAATCGGAGAAAACTTGGCTGTAAAGAAAAATTATCAGTGAAAAAAACACAGATATGTGTCTGCCACATGCCCCACGACGATTCAAGGCCGGCAACGCATCCTCAAGACCCCTGGTGTTGCGGATGTCCATTGGGGGGCGGTAGTCACTTACCATCAGGTGACTTGCCTGTCCGTTTGCAATAACCGTCCGTTGCAATGTCCGTGTCTAATATAAAAAAAAATCTTTAACTGCAAGAGGCGGTACATATAAATAATACTTACAAGAATAGAGCTGAAGTCGGACGGCGCCTGCGCAGTGTACGCCTGCAGCTTCAGCTCGTACGCGGTGTCGGGCGCGAGGTGCGCGAGCGACACGCTGCGGGCGGCCCCGCCCACTGTCACCTGCACACCGTTTTATTACTACAAGACATACATATACATCACGCCTCTTTCCTATTGGGGTAGATAGAGATCACGGAATTCCATATGCTCCGATCCTTGCGTACCACTTTCGCTTCTTCCACTTTCCCATCGGGGTAGACAGAGATCACGGAATTCCATAAGCTCCGATCTTTGCATACCACTTTCGCTTCTTCCACTTTCATCAATGCTGTCATACACGCTTGTCGGTTTCAAATACTTTTGACCTGACCCCTTTTAAAGAACGTTTCCGATCTGATCAAGGTACGTTCGCCTAGGTAGACCACTTTCGACTCTACCACTGACACCAGTTTCAATCTTTTTCGTTTACCTATCCTTTCTACGTGCCCAAACCAACTAAACATAACTTTTTCAATTCTAGTCTCTCTCATTACATCGTATTTTACTTAAAGTAGCGAACAATATAAATCGCGCCAAACTTCTAGTACGCTTAAACGGGCTATCATGACAACCGCGACAAAATTTTGTCGACCGTTTTCTCGTGTTTTAATCGATTATCCCTTTATTTCTTCTGGGTTTAACTTGACAATTACACTTAAAACTCGACTTTTAATGTCAAAAATAGATATATTTGTCGAACGAGATATTTTTTCTATCAACATTGTCGAGATATAATATATTGAGATATCTTACATCTTAGTTTGTCTTCACTCGTCTGCGAGATATCTCGTGATGGTCATGCTAGGCGGGCTGAACGTGGCACGAGAAATGAAACGAGGTACAACGTACCAAATATATATACATAAAAAACTCATAAAAATCGGTCCAGCCGTTTTGGAGGAGTGTGACTACAAACTGGGACACGAGATTTTATATAATAACTAGCAACGTGCCCCGGCTTCACACGGATGCAATGTAGATGTACTGTACACTAAAAAGGTAGCCTATATTACTCGCTGATAATGTAGCTTTCTATTGGCGAAATAATTTTTAAGATCAGTCCAGTTTTTATTAGTTTATTCATAACATACATAAATACAAATCTTTTCTCTTTATAATAATTAGTATAGATTAGTATAGATATATAACAATATACAAGTTTTTTCTCTGTGTACATTAATATTCGTTTTATTCCAACGTAGTTAAGATGTATATTTAAACTTATATAAACTCTTGTGACACTATAAATAATAAATTATACAAACTACAAGTAAATTACCTTTTCATAAGCCCCGGCCGAAGACACGGCCCGGAAGTACACGTAGAAGCCCTCCGCTTCCACGCCGCCCTCGCTCGACCACTGCGTTATATAATGACTTCATTAGATAGATTTATTCAGAAACAACACCACTTAACACTTTGACTGCTGAAACACAACGTATGTTACGGCCGAATCGAAAACACACCAGATGCGTAAGGCAGCATATTTGGTGAGTTCCAATCGTAACACGTATGCGTGTTTTGCCGCATAGTCGTAAAGTAACTTTCCTTGGGTGCTAAAAACACGCTTACGTGTTTTTAGTCGCACGACTGTAAAATAGTATTTTGGGAGTAACAGTCAAAGTGTTAAGTCGAAATAATTACATAAAATAAATAATAAAATTTATAAAGAAAAAGCAAACATATTTTTTCATACAACAGTGGTACCTGAAACCTCATAAGCTCATAAGCCCCAACACTGATTTTCAGTGGTTCCGTTAAAGGGGGGCGTTGGCACAAGCAACAGAAATATAAAATAACAGTATTTTTTTTTCAGTTTCAGTGACGTATTTACCAGCAGGCCGGAGCCTTGGGAGACAGATTTATATATATATTTTTCTTATATAAAAAATCCTCTTAAATATGATAAAGGTAAAATTATATTTGTTTGTTTGATCATCCTTCACGGCAAAAAAGAACAACTGAATTAATTAGACATACACATTTGCCGAAAGATATTTATTTTCTCAGAAATATATCTTTATGCACGCTGGCTGGTTATGAGAAATATTATAAATCCAGTAGTAAGCATTGATAGTCCCTGAACTTTCTGGGTTTTTCGGAGAAACAAGAAATATTTCATTATAATAGAGCAAGTAAATGAACAGTATTCTTCCTTACTTAGAACTAGTATTCCTGCCCAACATAGACCTTTTTTCCACGGGTCTCGAACCCATGCTGCTAAACGCAACGCGCATACCATTGGGGCAATCAAGTCACGAGTACAAAGACATACTCACCGTCCAGTTAAGTTGTATACTATGAGGTGATATCGCCACTGCTTTTTCCACGGTCGGAGTCCTTGGACTCTGGGAACCTCCTCGCTGGAGGTAGAATTTGGCGCTACTTCGCCCTAACTTGTTATCTTGGTTTGAATATACTGCAGCTATTCGAAACCTAGAGAAAAATATTACACACATTTATTTTTGAATATAAGAACAAGGATAAAATATAACATTCTTAATCATATTTTAAACTAAATTAATCATATGCTGTGTGGCGAACCAGTACAGGCTACAGCGCTGATTTTCAACATCTGCCTGGGTAACTTTTGAAGTTACTGGGTATATAACAACTCTTTCAATATTTTACTATTTACAGTACAATATCGACAGACGAGCGTGAGATTGATGGATCGAATGGTAGATGTTACCTTAATATAGATTATAGAACATCAATGATGCGCTGTCAACCTATTTTTTTTGTTATCGGTATTTTATTTTTGTGTATGTGCTCGACAATGAGCTAGACATCGAGCGAGGTGGCAGATTGATTTCTTTCAACGAATACCATTTTTAAACCACAATCCGTTACAAATGGAAATTTGATTTGAAAAAACATGGAAATAAAATACATTTATTCGGGACGGCACAAAAGTAAATATAAGTACAACAATTATAATAACAGCTTAAACAAATTCACAAAAACAATTAAGAAATGTAGAAGAGTGCCACCAAAAAAGGGGAGGTGCTCAGCAAATGTCAGAGCATAACTAGGAACTAACTCGTCGCTAACATAGCGTCGATCGGAATTTTAAAAAAAATTAAAAATATCCAAAAAAATAATAACAATTTTTTTGGGGATAGCCCTTATCACTTAGGGTTTGAAAGATAGATAGTAGCCGATTCTCAGACTTACTGAATATTAATAAAAAATTTCATAAGAATCGGTCGAGCCGTTTCGGAGGAGTATGGGAACGAACATTGTGACCCGAGATTTTTATATATTAGATAACGTAAAGGGATTAAATGCGCAACCCATTAGACGCGAGATACATGCACTCAGGCGCGGATCCAGCCCTCAAAGAAGATTGTTGTCACAGCCACCCGAAATTCGGCCAATTCTAAAAAGTACCAGGACATCAGAAATATGGAACAAGTATTCTGTCAATCTATAGGTTACTTTGCTGCGTTCCGAATTACATAATAATGAACCCGTAAACACTATTGCGACTTTAGATCTATAAAAGCACAGATTATATCCAATGTACAATTGTTTCATTAATTGAATAATTATTCGACGAAATCAAACAAATTTAATTAACAGAAGTTCGAAACAAACATAAATCATTAACTTATAATTTATTTTCAACAGTTCATTTAACCAGTTTTGAAATCAATACTTAAGTTCTTTATATTGTGGTTCATATTATGTAATCTACAAAATGTTTCATATTATTTGAATAAGTATACCAAATGTTACATAATGCGGAGTTAGTTTGGTCATGAGTTTGATATAACGTTCTACCGCAAAACTAATTAGCCTTGCGAATAGAATTAAATGTGTATTTCAACGTATTTGGTTTACATATTAGATTATGATTATTAATTTTTTTATGGGGCAATATTCAAACTTTTGAATTATATTTATTTTGTATTATTATTATGTATTGGAGGTATAACTCTATAAAAGTATGAATGAATATTTAATACTGACTCTAACTTAAATTACTATATAAGAGGAAGTTTGAGAAGAGCGCCAGTGCATGAAAAATTGAAAGGTAAACGTCTGGCTTGGTATGGGCATGTTATGAGGAGAGATGAAAAAATATGTCTAAAAAAGTTTTGAATATGAAAGTGGATGGGTATATGGGAAGAGGGAGGCCAAAAAAACATCGATTGACTGTGTGAAGAATGATATGTGTGAGAGGTGTGACTGAGAATGGAAAAAGAGAACATACTGCGCCGACCCCAAATAAAAAAAAGGGAACAGGGCAGGATGAAGAAGAATTAGAGGTGAAACTCTAGTAATGCAGAAGGTCTATGTAAGGTATACGTAAATAAATCAACTCTTGATAATAAGTCAGTTCATGTATTCCGCTATATAAAATAATTTAATTAAATATTATACTGACGAAATGTGGAATATATTATTTACGAACTGAATCAACAATTTAACACTATATTTAACTCTGAATAATATTATTTTCTTTTATCTCACTTTCAGTAAAACCCAAAACTTTTAATGTCGTATTGTCACTCTAACGGTCTTACTTATAAACGTAGTATAAGCTTGATATCTTCGATCAACAATATACTAGATATCGGGTCGACGCAAAAAATCCGTGCCGGTAAATATCGGCTCACTTGAAATGTGAGAGGCTATTTTATTTAGTTCTCTTCAAGCACGGCCAATGTTATGGTTAAGGAGGCGAATAGGTGAATTTTCGGTAATACTCGAGCGTGGCAGTTTAAGATATGAGAGATTCATTAGACCTAATAGAACAACCTTGTAAAGTATTTAGCTCTATATGTAGTGACGCGCGCCTAGGATAGACGATCAGATTAGTAAAAAAAAATCGATAGTCTGAAATACTCGAGCGCGTCAGATTAAGATATTGGGGGTTGATTTTAGTGTTTTAAGACTAAATTTAACTAATCTGACGATAAGTCCTTGACGCCGCCGAGTTATAGGGTCGCGAACTTGTAAAAAAAAAACGTTAATCCGGCATTCTCGAGCGCGATTTTTTTATTGTTTATTTTGAAGAATATAATCTAAAACTTACTAAAAATACAAAATCTGCCGGTTTCCGCATGACCGGAAGTGTGGAGGAGCCATTTCGTCTTCCGAAAAACGCGTTGCGGCATATAAGTCGCGAACGATACATTTTACAAAAAAAAAGTTTAAATAAACAATAAAGGCAATTTTATTTTACACAAAAAAGGTCTCTTTACATTTTCGTCCAAAGTTAAAACTTTTTGACTAGAAGCATCATAAAAACTCAAACTCCCGGTTTTTTGAGTATGTCTCGAAAACTGAGGGTGTTAAAAAAATTGATACGAAATAACGATGATTAAATTATGTGACTTTTATTATATCTCAATTTTTTTTCTAAAGATTCTCGACAATTTCGTGGACTCGGAAAAAGTTACGCGTATCTGTATACAAAAGTATTATTAACATGTACAGTTTCATGTATGTATATTAATTCAATAGCCTGTTGATCCTCAAATTGTTTTTTGGACGTACCGTAAGCAAAACGAAGTGAAGAATTGAAGCAAAAAAGAGGAATTTGCCATAAACATGTAATACAGACTGAGCGCTTCGTGGGAATATGCTGTCCTACCAGTATTTTTCCTTAATTATTTCGCAACATTGATGGTGAGGAAAGAAGTGATGTGGATGAGGAGCCACAATATGAGAGTTCCAGTAAAGAAGAAGAAGATGAATTGTATTGAGCAAAAATGTAAAGGTCATACATAACAATACAATTATAATACAATTTTTATATCATTTCATTTTTTTATACAATAAATAATACATTTCGTACTACATTTCATCTACATTTACGTTGGTTGTATCTATCGCTATAATATATTTATATTATTGTCATTCTTAAATTCCCCGTTTTATCAAGGAGAAAGAAAGGAAGAGAAGGAAAAGACCCTTTTTCGGTCAGATTAAGAGAACCCACCAACATTTTTGTCAGATTAAGAAAATATGCTTTCAGGATACCGAGATAAACCTTCCCTATAAAAATCTAACGCGCTCGAGTATTTCAAAAATACTTTTTTTTTTGCATTTTCAAAAATTCATCGTAACTTATCGTCACGCCTAAATCGTCAGTTTTTTTAAAGGGAGCTTCCTTGGGGCCTACGTAACACCCCTTCCGAAAATCTGACGCGCTCGAGTAATTTTTTTTTTTTTGCATTTTTGACTACTTTATATGCCTACCCCCACCACGCAAACCGGCAGATTAGTATACCGCTGTTATCAGAGGTACTTGGGGCATACGTAGTATGAATATCTGACGCGCTCGAGAATGCCCAAGTAACTGTTTTTTTTAACATTTTTGAAAAACCGTACACGCCAAACCCACCGCTAAAATGGTTTTTACCATACGAACTTTTCTTTTCGAAATTATTTTATCTTTCGATTTTGATAGGTCTCGACGGCGCCGTTGAATTACGCCATTTAGCTACCTCGCCTCCCTAGCTATTAAGACGTTTCACAATGACGCAGTTTGTCTTCAAAAATTGCGAAAATAATTGCCGAAAAAACAATTTTACGGACGGAGTCTTATTTTTTGTTAGTACATATAAAATAAGATATATTTTAACCTTTCAAACTAACAAATAATTGAAAATTTGAACAAAATTATCTGTTTTAAATGAACGCTACAAATATTTGGCCAAGGTTGGCCAACACATGCGCAAACTATTGTGTAACAGAATAGTGGATGCATGGAGTTGATTAGTACTAAAATAATTCTTACTATCTAAGGATAAGCATCCTTAGTAATATTATAAATGCAAAAGTGTTTTTTTTTTGTTTGTTACGCTTTCACGCTAAAACGGAAAAGAAAATATTCCAATCTGTATATATTCGGAACATTTTGCGGATATTATTATTTAACATACGAATTACTATTTATATAAAACATTATATTATTCTTCGAAGTTAGTCAAGTGTGTATGTATAATATATATATATATATATATATATATTGTTAACTAATAAAATCATATTTCGACTTCACTCTTTTCTTTGTTCCCATTGAGCAGTGTCATTTTTTCAAAATTTGACAAGGGGTGTGGCTTAAATAATCGGGACACTTTTTTCGTGAATTTTGTATGCGACCTGAAGTCTATTTAATACTATGTCAATGCTTGATATAGTTAAAATATATTTTGTCTCGCTCTATCACTACATAGTATAAAACAAAGTCGCTTTCTCTGTCCCTTTGTATGCTTAAATCTTTGAAACTACGCAACGGATTTTGATGCGGTTTTTTTAAATAGATAGAGTGATTGAAGAGGAAGATTTATATGTGTAATAATAACAGTTTTTCTGTAGTGTATTTAGTATCAGCATTGCACCGGTGCGAAGCCGGGGCGGGTCGCTAGTTGAATATAAAAATACTACAGAACAAAAGAATAAAAACATATTATGTTAACTATATCAAGCTTATACTACGTTTATAAGTAGGTAAGACCAAGAGTATAAACATAGGAATAGACCATAAATTGCAATGAAGGCGGGAAGTCAAAATGCAGTGTTATTTCCAGTGAATCCGTCCATAAACAAAAAGGCGTGAAAAGCAGTTTATTTTTTTCAGTATATTTAGGGTATATTATAGATGATAGATTTTATAATATGCCCTAAAGTTATCCTGTGGGGTCTCGCGTGTATTGATATCTTGTAAAAACCTTTCACAGGTTTGAAATGGGGGTTTTCTCAAGTACTTACTTGTAATATCTGTCGGGCAGGAGGCCGTCTATCTCATAGGAGTGTATGTAGGAAGGGATGTCGCTGTTGGCGGTATGCCACTGCACATTCGATGAGTTTGTCGCCTCCCTATATTGGACCTGTATGAATTATGTTTAATATTAAAATTTTGTCTCTTTATGTTATGAGGAGAGATGAAGATCTAAAAAAGTTTTAAATATGAATGTGGATGGGTATAGGGGAAGAGGGAGGCCAAAAAAGACATGGATTGATTGTGTGTAGAATGATATGTGTTTGAAAGGTGTGATGATATGGCGAGTGAAAGGAGAGAATGGAAAAAGAGAACATACTGCGCCGACCCCAAATAAAAAAAAGGGAACAGGGCAGGAAGAAGAAGAAGATTAAAATTGTGTCTCTTTACTAGGCTGTCTTTTAAATTGTCTTAAAAGTTTTGCTATCACTTACATTGACATATATGAAATACAGTACATTTTAAGTAGCCTTCAGTTTTGCCGTCCTAGTATGTCGCTGTACTGAATTATTTCAAAAACTAATTTAAAATTTTTAAGCGAAGCCCATATTCGTATTCCAATTTTAATATGCTAAAAATCCTGAGGCTTTTTTCTATTTATTAATAGCAATCAAAACAGGTATTTTTGTATTCGCCTCTCTGATATTTTACAATAAATATCTGCTATTATTTTATATGCGAAAGTATGTGGAAAAACGAATTATTTTCAATTTTTTACACAGGGATTAGAATTAGGGGTAGAAGAGTGTTAGACACATCACCCTGTGAAACCATCAGTCACTGGCAGTTTTTCCGGGCCAATACTTAAGAACCTTCAAGAAACCAGCCTAAAAGCTCTCCAGGTATTGAAAATGATCAAAGATAGCGGTGATCACTTACTATCATGAGACATCTGTCATATATACATAAATCTTCGGACACAAAACTTTCCGGAACAGAAAACTGTCCATTTAAACTCATAAGCATACCTCATATGACGGGTATAACATAGATTAGTAATTGATTAACATGGATTAGATTTATCGCTTTCCCTTAATTATGATTAGTGATGTACCGGATATCTTTATCATATTAATTTTCAATGCATAGATGAAATTCTATATTATAGTATATACATAGGTAATTAGTTAGCAATGCGAAACTATTAAATTCCATTAAATTATTTTGTATATTTTAAAATCAGATATTTGACACCCTTATATTTCTAACTAAATTAATATATTCAAGGTCGACACCGATTGAGTAAAAAAGTTAAGCAACACACAACTTAACACCAAATATCCGTATCCGCCGATATACTTTTTTAACGATCCGGCACATCACTAATTATGATAATGCCATCGTTGGCAAAATGACATTGTGATGGCTGGATTAGCCAATCAGCTCCGTGTAAATTAGTGATTGTTAGCGCGATAAACACCTCTAAGCTGATTTGCGGATCCAACCAGGATTATTCCATCCGTTGATTAAGTACTGGTGCAAGAATGACATTACATTCTAACAATTCGCTTTATTTCTTACCAAAGGCCTAATGAATCCACTTTTATGGATATTTAAAACTAGTGGAATTTCATACACCTTCCAATATGTTATGTTCTCATATGTGAGTTTTTTTTTTCAGAGCAGACCGAGCTTACTTGATGGTAAGTTATCACCACCATCCATGGACATGTACGACATGAAGGTCTCAGATGCGTTGTCGGCCTTTAATAAGTTTATTGTGTGCGTTTATACATACCTAGCTAAACAGTCACACATTTATTTTACATTAGTTTCTTAATTTTTCTATTCAAAATAGATATTCAAGATTTACCCCAAAACAATTCCCAAATTAACTTTCTGCAACTTCTATACATAATTTTATCTTTACATAGAATCTATATCAACATGCATGAAATACCTTTTTAGTTTGTGAAAGTGACCAATATTTCATAGAAAACAAGAGCTTTACCTTAAAGAACTGTATGGGCAGGCCGTGGTTCGACTGAGTCCACGACACCATGACACTCTCATCCGTGAGCCGCGTCACGTTTGGGCGAGATGGCGCTATCAGTACGGCTATGGAATGGAAAGAGAAAGTATTTAGGAGAAGCTTCATAGAAATGCATGTTTACCGTCTTTTATATCAAACAGTGTCTCTGTTACAAGACCACACGAAGCCTTCAAGGAATGAGCCTCATATATGGAAAAGTCAGAATTCAATCTAAGGATTTAGATAAAATACTTTATAACGGATTAAAATGCGATTTATTATTATTTTTCCCGACGTTTCGGATGCTTTACAGAAACCGTGGTCACGGGCAGACTGAAAGGTGACAGTTGTCTGATTTGAAATATTATAAAGTTGCCATATTAACCATCTATTCCTGCGGAGTTGATATTTACTGTCATTTTCTAAATTGTGGCAATATTGGCTAACAGTGTCCTCTTGTTTTTAGTATGTTTACTTGTGGTTTTAGATTTTGAATTATTTGATCCCATGTTTTGGAAAGTCTCAAACCACCTTCTCTATTCAATATTTCTCGCGTACTAGTCTTCTAAATAATCTACTTTCTCTTGCAAGGATTTTCGGTTGATCGAAACGTATGTAGTGGTTAGGCTTGTCTAAAGTGTGTTCACATACTGCTGACTTAGAAATAATAAATCGCGTTTTAATCCGTTATAAAGTATTTCATTTAAATTTTTGATACTACGCGTTAATAAAAGATAGTCTAAGGATTTTCAAATATTCGAAGTCAAAATTAATCAATTCAATTACAGACAAGTAAGGGATCAATACTGGGGCCTGTCTGATCTAAACAATTATCTTCTAAATGTTTTCCTGGGATTCAAATTCAGGACCAGGGACTGAAACCGGTTAATTTTTATTTTCCAAAATACTAATATAGAATAGAGATACCATGATATTAGTTTTAAAGAGTAATACACACTAAACTTATCACAGTATTTTTTTTCAATAAATATGAATAAAAACGAAAGAATATTAACAAAAACCTTTATTATACCGGTATAAACTCCCATAGTCAATTAACCGGTATTAAGTCCCTGTTCAGGACCTTTGGTAGTAAACGTAATGCGAATACTATTTAGCCAAGGAGATGAACATATTTTCTTTTTACTTTTCTTTCATTTACTAGACCAAAAAATGTGGATGCAATTGACAGCTTCTGTATTGAATAAGGATGCAATCAAAATATTTTACTGGCAATATTGTAAAGATGGGATATCAAAGCGTTTTCACCTCTCAATGCATTCTAAAGATACTTAAAGAGTGTAAAGTTAACGTAAAGTTTTAAATGTATTAAGCTTTTAGCATTGAAATAACACGTATATGGGATGATAAAGCTTCATTGTATGATGTAACGACTACTCACCTTTATGTTTCCTTGAGTTCTTTCTATTGTGTCTCTTCGGTTGCTGAGATGGTATATGCATCGTCTTCGGCGCTTCAGCTGAATAATCCTATAAATATAAAAATTTAGTACGCTACCCAACAATTGTGTATTTTTAATATTGAAAACGTAAAATTGGGACGCGTTTCAGTCTTTTCAATGTGGGGAAAAAGGCAAATGGAATTAAATAATTTCTACGTCAGATATAGAATGAATGTATGATGTATTCGTGAAAGAGGGTTCCGTACACACTTTTAATTAAATAAAGATTTTCCTCATAAAAAATTAAACCACAAATTTACGGTTTTCGGATCTTTCCTTTACTTGTGATACATGACATTGCTTAATGCCAAGTTTCATGATTCTAGGTCAACGGGATATAGGTTTTTATTCCCTTGCGAGTGTCAAAATATGCGGCATAAACGGAGCATCATATCTTTTGATTGCGTCGACTTAGAAGTTTTTTCACTACTGCAAGGGATTGCAGACCTGAGTATGTGATTTCAACTTGATACCTCCACGCGTTCCTGAGAAAAGAGTCTTGACAGACATATAGACAGGTAAACAGACTGACGGACAACGAAGTGATCCTATAAGGGTTCCATTTTTGATACGGAGTACGGAACCCTAAAAACAACTCTTTTGAATGTATTTTCTTTACAATAGTCTTTTCACATTATATTATATCAAAATCAAGATTTGTTACTCAATATTTTCAATATGACTAACAAAGTCGGCGTGGGCTGAATAACAACTGAACGGAGATTTAACTATTAAAATGATATAATGTCACCCACATTGCCAGACAGTGCCATATGCTAAGATCAAAGTATCAATGACCGCCGAGCCATTAAAGGACTATGAGAGATTTAAATAAAATACTGTATACCGGGTTAAAACGCGATTTATTATTTATATTGTTTAAATTATACCTCTCGATAAGCCAAACCACTACATACGTTTCGACCAACCGAAAATCCTTGCAAGAGAAAGTAGATTCTTTCCCAGTCTAGTTCACGAGGCTATTGAAATTAAAATCATCCTAACTTC
This sequence comes from Anthocharis cardamines, assembly GCA_905404175.1. Classification (NCBI taxonomy): domain Eukaryota; kingdom Metazoa; phylum Arthropoda; class Insecta; order Lepidoptera; family Pieridae; genus Anthocharis; species Anthocharis cardamines. The sequence continues at coordinate 9,178,836 of FR989964.1, forward strand.
AATAGAGAAGATGGTTTGAGACTTTCCAGCACCTGGGATCCAGTAATTAAAAATCTAAAACCCCAAATTATACTAAAAAACAAGAGGAAACCGTTAGACAATATTGTAATAATATAGAAAATCACAGTAAATATCAACTCCGTAGGAATAGATGGCGTTATTATGGCAACTTTGTGATATTTCTTTCTGTCTCCCCGTGACCACGGTTGCTGAAAAGCATCCGAAACGTCGGGATAAATAATTTAAACAATATAAATAATAAATCCAAGATACAAGCTTGCTTAGTTTGGGCCCCAAATCTATTGTATAAATAACTTGTAATTGTAAATATGATAAATAAATAAATAAATAAATAAATCGCGTTTTAATCCGGTATACAGTACATATTTTATTTAAATGTGTGATACTCGCGTTAATAAAAGACAATATTATATACGTATGAGAGATTTTTCGAGTGAGAGAGAGAGAGATTTTATTTCGATTAGAATATCTAGTGACCCTTATACATTATGTTTTACTACCTCCTTGTCCTATTTGTTTACAAGGTTTGTTTAGCACTGGAGGTCCCGGATTCAAATCTCGAGGAACAAGATATGAAAATATTGAATATTGAGAATATGCTCGCATTAAGAAAATACAATTTTATGACATACATAATTATATGCATCAGTCGCGTTTTTATGGTTAAAGTTAATTTATTTTAATTTAATAAATAAATACAAAAAAAATCCTGAACTGTGACTGAATTAAAAGTATAAGAATAAAAAGTATATCCTTAATCAGTTGATAGACCTTAGAGTCTAATAAACTCTGTTTTAAATGTCTGATACTTGTTACTAAAATAAAATGCGTGTTATTAAAAGTAAATTACGCATTAAATTAATAAAATACAAAAGGCAAAAAAATATTGTCAGTAATTTTACAATTTTAATGTGTCTGAATCTTGTCTGAATCTATTAAAAAATTGAAGTATACCTGTTCCGATATCTGTACTGGTACAACAGTAAGCATGGCGGCGTCGTACGCGCAGCCGAGAGAGTTGCACGCGAAGCACTGCACTATGCCTGCATGGCGCTTCTCCACGTGATCTATGTATAGGTCTGAATCTGTGAATAAAATCATTGATCTGTTACTTATCAAATGAGCCAGATACTGTTTTGAACATCCTCCATACATTTTTTTTTTGAAGACGGCAAGGAACACAGCAAAAATATGTCCTATAATTGAGACTATAAAAACTGAATAATCATATCTCAGTAAGTATATTTTCGTTAGTTTAGGGTAGAAATGAACTGTTTATTAACTTTAAGCGATAGGCTAGATTATCCAATGTGCCTAGATCTTACATACTTAGTAATATTATAAAAATATATTTTTATGTGAGATATTCAACTATCCTAAATTTATCATCATCATTGCGGTTGAGTGTCTTGCCCATGCAGAATATGCCTATCAATACTCTCTTAGTTTTAAAATGCACATACATTATCTATGTACAGTCAGCAACAGAAGCGGATTAATAATATAAAGTTTCAGGATAGATTTATGAATGAACACGGTAGAATACTTAGAATACCGTATTATGATAGATTATAATATAATAATAATAGTATAGTATTTATTTATAATTTCCAAAATATTTAACTTCTATTGCTGACCCTACACACACGTGAATAAATAATTCTAACTTTGAAATGAAAACATACCAGTAGCTCTAATCCCTTTTCCGCTTTCAATTATTTCAGCATTCAAAAGCCAGTGGACGGTTGGAGGCGGCTGTCCATACAGTCTCCCACACGCGATATGAGCGCTAGCCCCCTCACTGGCGTTGACACTGCCCGCAGAGCCCTCCCAGTGTGGGGCTTGGAGGGCTATCGCCTTCCACGAACGACGGATACCGTTCGCCGAACACGAATATATGCCCTGAGGAAAAATACACATGAAAATCATTGACAGTGTAGCGACATCATCAGTACGAAGATGTCAATCCTGAATCGCGCTATCAAATTTTCTCCAGACACTGAGTATTTATATATACATATATGTATGTATGCAAAACCTCGATATTAACCACAGAAAGCTAGTCAGAGAATAGACTGTTCGAAGATCCTCCCTTTAGATTTTTTCTATGTTCGATGTCGACAGACGCGCATGATGGTAGGTGATACCTCGGTCACAGAACATTAGTCAATGATGCGCTGTCGACCTACTTTTTACTTCGAGCATTCAGAAATCCATAGACTGAAACCGAAACGCGTAATGTGCACTTCACGGTTTTTCTATCTATGGAGGAATATCACACCATCCTTTATTCACAATTAAAACATCTTTTTTTAATCTTAGATATCAACATACGAGCATGAGGTTCACTTGATAATAGGTGATACCTCAGCCACAGAATTATCTGTAATCATATCTTACCCATGGTTTCGGAATTCTCGAAGTAAAAAGGTAGGTCGACGGCGCATCATTGACAAAAATGTAAAAGTACGTTACTTTCAAGCCTAGTATAATATTAATATTTTGGATTTTAATTAAATATTTTAAATGTTCATTTTTAATTTGTATATTATAAGCTTAATTGTTTCTAATCTCACCTTAGTTTATTTTACTTAAAATTATTTTAAAATCTCACCCAAATCTTCAGAAGCTTTGAACTAAACGTGGTTAAAATAAATGATTAAAATATAAAGAACACGTCTAATCTCTTCAAAATCCACTTTGATAGAAATCAACCTTAAATTTACCTTATTTGTGATTTTATCCTTAAATCGTTCTTTTGACGTAATATAAATAGAATAGAATACACACCCTCGTCTAGCTTTCTAATACGAGTATACCAAGCTTAATAAATATCATATGTGAGCTAATTCTACCGATAATGTTTATTATATAACGATATTAATACGTAGTTACTGGTCAGTGATGGAAATTGATGCCGATGATTAAGTTCTCAGTAGTTGGATACTAGGAAATTTTATCTGATTATATATTGATACCATATAACATCAATACCTTGGAGAACATTTATCTATATCTATACTAATATATAAAGAGGAAAGATTTGGATTTTTGTATGTTATGAATAAACTCAAAAACTACTAGATCGATTTTAAAAATTCTTTCGCTAATAGAAAGCTACATTATCAGCGAGTAACAGTGTGTATAGTACATCTGCACCCGTGTGAAGCCGGGGCGTGTTGCTAGTATATTATATAACTTATAATATACTTAACAACAATTCGAAAACAAATATATTTTTTAGTGTTAGATGTTTCCTTCTCTTCTAACTATTGAACAGAATGCAATTTTTATTGAATAGATTACAATTGTACATTCATATTTAATGTAGCTTAAAATTCAATACCGAGATTTTAGTTAAGTATAATATTAAATTGAAATAAAAAATTAATAATACGAATAATTTTTCTAAATAATTAATTCGAAAATTTATGAGAATGTGAAGATATAAATTTAACTTGATAGGACATAGGCAACTTACAAGAAGAACGTTTGCAATTATTACCTAATTGCATGAGGAAAAAAAAAACAATGAAATAACATTTCTGTATACCCCCACTAAAGTGAATTCTCGATTCCCCTAGTGGGGCATGGGGCAGACCTATTTCCGAATCACTTTCACTGATCATTTTTCTTTACAGGCAAATAGGTGATCAGCGTTATATGTCCGACCAATTTTTTTTTCATATTTCTCCTCGGACCTCCGGTGCTAAACTCATCGCACTACTGAGGCCACGAACCTCTCCCACTAAGAACACAATAATGTATGATTTAGAGGGCGTAAACTCTTATTAAAGCGGACGTACGTAAAAGTTAGTCATACTCGTAGAAATACTTAAAACATAATAAATCACAGCTTAAAATAATGAAATTGTATAATTTCCACGTTTATAAGCGACTCCTTGCTTAAATTAATTACACTCAAAGCATTTCAAATCCATGAAACATTGTCATCAAATGTGGAACGTTGCATTTGTTTCAATCCGCTTAGTGCAAAATGTCAAGCTCGCATTCGAGCAAATAAAGACGTTGCCTCAAAGCGGCTTATATCTTCTACGCACATCTGGTCGAGCTTAACTTCCTTCTAGAAGACATATTTGAGATTAGAAACGTCAATGAAACCTTTATTTCGAAAATAAATTGAAAGAATAAAGCGCCTGTAGGTTTATTCTTTCTTTGACAGATATCAAATCGATTCGATTCTCAGAATATATCTATACATCTCTATACATTATATTGAGCATTATATGTTAAGAATAGATCTGATGAGAATTGATATAAGAATATAAATATATACAGACATATACAATTCTGTACATCTAAGTAAGAATTTAAAAAAAATATGTTTATGCTTATTTACTTAGAAAATGTCACGCTTTTTATTATTAACGTAATACTAAACACACTTTTTTTTAAATATATTATAAATAATTATTCTGATTAATGTCCATATACACCATGCCTCTTTCCCAATGCGGTAGACAGAGATCACAGAACATTTGAATTTTGAATTTTGATACAAGCTTCGTCACTATTCTTTCGTTTCGCTCAAGTATGTATCGGAAAAAAAGGTATTATATGTATGTTAATAGCGCGAGTAGTTAGTAGCTAATACGACTTACCTCATTTTCAGATGTAAAAGGAGATATAACCAGTGTATGATCATGTCTTCGAGAGAGGCTGGATGATCCCTCCTTACTCCAAGTGACTCTAGGAGGGGGAGTGCCGACTGCTCCACACCACAATCGCAGTACATCGTCAGGGTTCACCGGCATTGTTAGTACTTCTTTATCCTTTTTGCCAACGTAGTCTTCTGTTTCTAGGAATCTGTGGAAAAAGTATGGCTGTTAAGCTCCCCATTATGTAACTGCGTAAACAAATCTAAAATATAAATATAATAAAAATGTAGAGTTCGAATGTCTGTGCATAGAAAAAAATGCTTAAAATCGAGTCAAGAAGAGATGTAGAGAGTGTAAGAAGAGAATCTAAAATATAAACTGTTTCAAATTGAAAATATCACCTTATAAAATGGACTAATATGAATTGTTAAGGAATTATAACGGGCTCGTTGGCGCTTTCGATAGATCGCTGGGTCGTGGGTTCGAATCCCACAGGGACGACATGATTATAATTTTCTGTAAGGCTGACCACTTCTGGTAACTTCGGGCATTGAATGGGTATCGAAATTCCGACCGGGTAACAAACTACCGTTCATGTATGGAAAAACCGTGAAATATACGTATATTGCGCGTTTCGGTTTCAGTCTAAGGATTTCCGACTGCCCGAAGTAAAAAGTAGGTTGATAGCGCATCATTGACTGATGATGATATACCATGAAGAGAATCTCATGCTCGTCTGTCGGTATCTAACATAAAAAAAATCATTAAATCTATTGTATTTTAAAATAAAATAATGAAAATTCGAATACCTCACACCACCATTGCCCTCATGCTGTACTCTCAAGTACGTCCTCTCTGGAAGGTCGATGCTCTGTCCACTGAGTTCATTAGTAGCCACACAGCCATAGGTCCCATCATCCGCCGCAGTCGCGTTGTGGATTACGAGGACCCCGTGAGGAGTCTCCAGTTGTATTCGTGAACCCTTTAGAAAGAAATTTTTATCTATACTTCTATACTAATATTATAAAGAGGAAAGATTTGTATTTTTGCAATTTTGAATTTTTGAATTTTTGTATTTTTGTATGTTATGAATAAACTCAAAAACTACTGGACCGATTTTGAAAATTCTTTCACCAATAGAAAGCTACATTATCAGCGAGTAACGTAGGTCTATGTATAGTACATCTACATTGCACCCGTGTGAAGCCGGGGCGCGTTACTATTGTTAGATATAAGGTACGAATGATTTTTTTTTAAACGATAATGTTGTATGTTGACCTTCTAAAGTTGTAAATGTCTAAGTACGCTGGTGATCTTACTTACCATCAAGTATCAGATGAGCGACCTATTTTTATTACAAAAAAAAAACAAAGTAAATTACATCTTGTGCCAGTTTACACGATTTCAGCTATTTCTATGGAAAATGTCAAACTATTAAAACCATACTAAAAATAGCGCGATTAGGTAGCAATAAAAATTCCGAATGCTGGAAATAAAAAAGAAGTAGATAGACAGCGCATAATTGACTGTTGTTGTGGGTAATGAAGCTAACATTAAGTAAAGCTCACTTATCGAAATTTAACATAAAGCTTTTAACTCCACCTATCTGTTTCGCTTTCACAGCTTAACCACTGTATTTGGTTTACATTTTACTAAAAACTAACCTTACCTTTAAGAAGGATAAACCCAATTTTTAATTAGAGAACATGTCCCAATATGTCCATGCTAGATTCATGGGCATTACTACTTTCAATGAAAATTTACTTAAATAATAAATAAATTACTCAAGACTTCTATTTAAGTAGTAATAAATTCCTAAATCCTATTCTACTCCTACTAATCCCTACTAATATTATAAATGTGAATGTATGTTTGTTTGTTACGCTTTCGCGATTCATAATATTATGATAAATATCAAGTAAGTCGGAAAAATCTTCGCCCTGTGGGACCTATCTTGGCGTGCGCTGCCTAAACCGTTAGAGTCACACGGATATAGTGTATCATGTGATTGTTTATCTTAAATAGATTTAAATTAAAATCCGCAACAGCATATATACCTTTTATAAGCCAATATATCCCAAATTATGAGCCATAAATACATTTAAATTGCAATACTTTTTTTACAATGCATATTTTAGAGTATTTAGCTTATTCTTAACAAAACTGATATATTTGTCGCTTTCACTAATGTAGATGAACTTTGTCTTTTACACTAAGTAATTTGCTTACTTAAAAAAACAGCTCGGCAAAAAAATAAGCTGTATCGGTAGTATAGTCATTTAAATAAAATACTGTATACCGGATTAAAATGCGATTTATTACTTATATTGTTTAAATTATTTATCCCGACGTTTCGGATGCTTTTCAGCAACCGTGGTCATACAGTATTTTATTTAAATGTGTGATACTCGCGTTAATAAAAGACAATATTAGTATAGTCATAGTAAGTCGCGGGCACAAGCTAATATTTATTTAATAATTAAAATATTCTTATTTCTGATCTACATGTATTGTATTATTTACATTGATATATTCTTTACTTTTAGTTTAGCATTTTGTACGTTGGTAAAAGACGAAGAGATTGAGCCGCACTGATGTGCTATTCTGAAACATTGTTGTGCACAAGCATTGTATTCATTGAACTCACAGCTGTCTGTTAAAGTATTCCAATAAACATTTTAAGAAGTAAAAAGCTGCAAGTAAATCAAAGAATAAAAGGAGAAACGTCAGCAGTCGTGTCGAACTGTAAGTAGGTTTTATAGAAAGTTTGTTTCGTTGCATGTATATAAAAGAAGATATTATATTTAGTATGTACATAGTTTTGTTTTACAAAATTGAGCTCCCATTTATGTTAATTAGTCATTATGAATAGGGAATGATATTCGCTCTGAATACAAAATTGCTTTTTATTAACAAGCTACCTAGTTCAAAATAGAACGCGAATTGATTAAAAAATATATTGACGAGTCTATTTCGCTAAACTCCGAACCGATAAAACAAAAGAATATTTGAATTTCGAAGCCATCGAAAATAGTTAGTAAACTAGATATGCGCCATTTTACCCGAAAGGAATTTCAATATTCATCCCATTCGTTCAATACTTGCCATACCAGTAAGAGAATGTAAACATATCTGAGCCGGTTCGAATCGTACCCGCGACCCATTCAGCATATGGCACCAATGAGCCTATCTTAAGTATCTGATGATTGTTGTTGTTTGTGAAGTATATGATCTATACTAATATACTAATATTATAAAGCTAATGAGTTTGTTTGTTTGAACGTGCTAATCTCAGGAACCTAGTCCGAATTGAAAAATTATTTTTGTGTTGGATAGTCCAATTATCGAGGAAAGCTATAGGCTATATAACATCACGAGCGAAGCATCAGTGCAAAATGTTGCAGAAAACGGGGAAAATTATCCATATAAAACTACTCGACCGATTTTATTATCATGATCTGATACATTGCACCCGTGCGAAGCCGGGGCGGATTGCTAGTAATTAATAAAACATATCTTACCTTAACATTCTCCTTCCACCAGCTCAACACAGCGGGAGGCTCCGACCTCGGCTCCTTACAGTGCAAAACCACGGTGTTGTACAGTGGCGCGGTGATCACTCGCTTTTCCGGCATGTTCTGGCTCAAGTCCACCCTTGCAATTGAAAGCTTTGCAGGAATCGATACGAGGCTTATTGCACCGTACCAAACTACGCACTGAAATAACAAAAGAGTATTGTAATTAAAATAAAAAAATGAATGCTCCTAACCAGGAGCATTCATTCATTCAAGATTCAACCGAATAGGGCAGGTGAATTTCTAAGTCATTATTTTTCTTTACAAGCAGCACGCTCAGGTCATCAACATTACGCCGGCTCCGGAGAAAATGATAATTGCTTTACATTTATATGGCAATTATCATTTTGTTCTCCGGAACCGGCGATTAGTATCCTACCGGATCAAAAATTGTCTTTAACTTTGTCCGGACTTCGAATTTGAACTAACCCTTAATCACCGATTCTATTTCAAATTTATCTAATCACTAATAGTTATAATAAGCGGCGCTTCTTTTGAAATACTTTGCACTCGTTTATATTTTTTTGAAGTTATACTTCTTTAGGCGCGTTATGAAAAAATGATGAGAGTGAAATTTTAAGATGCGCGCGCATCTGTGACATAAAATTAACAGTATGAAGTTGGCTACAGATGACCTGCGCGCGCACGATGTCCCAAAAAAACGACATGATGAAGTTGGCTACAGAATAGAATTTGATTGATTTTAACATTTTGCTTCGATATTTACTGCAGTTGTTTTTTAAAACTTTTCTTCAGACGCCAAAGAAGTATTATATAACTTCTAACGCGTATACATAAGTACACACATACCTTTTTTTATTATTATAGTTAATTACTTAAAGATGTCATGTGGAACATAGTGTAATGGTTGCAGCGCCTTGCAAAATCGCCTAGTTTTTGTTTCACAAAAAGTGGCGGAGAGTTTATTGCCAGTTCTTCTCTTCCGTTCTACGCCCTTGATTTGAGAACTGGCGGATTGGAGATTTTTTTTATTGACGTTCATAAGTGTACTTTGTGTTACCTAAATGAATAAATGATGTTTGAATTTGAATTTGAACTCGTCACTAGGAGAGGATTTACCTGATATTAATTTGGCCGCTTTAACTATGAAGCATTTCAAGGCTACAGTGCCGCCAGACAACTGTTGCAAAGCAGAATGTCTGATACAATTATATTGAACTATATATCATCGTCTAAATAAAAAAAAGTTTCTATACTAATTGGGTTCATTGTAATTACAAATAACCGAAAGGTTCAGGCTTTGTCTAACAAAGAGTCGAAATGAGCTTAAAATTATAATTGAATTGAATTTATAAATTACACAAGTATTGGAATACAAGTTGCTTCAATACTCTGAAAACTCTAGGAGATCTTTAAATTATTCTCTGGAATCAGAATTCAGTCCCGTAAGGAATACCCGAAGTAAGGAATAATAAATTGAAGATAAGTCTTTCCATTTAATTAATTTAAGCATAACTATTTTGAATAATATATACGAAGTTTTTTTATCAAGAAATTCAAACATAGTTTTGCCGTGCGCTCCGACGCGTCGTGGGTTCAAATCCCACCGGGACGACATATTTATAATATTCTGTAAGCATATCTACCCCACATCTGGTAAATTCGGGCATTGAACGGGTTGCAGGAATATCGAAATTCCGACCGGGTAACGAACCACCGTCCATAGATAGAAAAACCGTGAAGTGGATCAGTTTATGGATTTTCGAATGCTTAAAGTAAAAAGTAGGTCGACAGCGCATCATTGAATGATGTTCTGTGGCTGGGGTATCCTTCTACCATCAAGTGAACCTCTTGCTCGTCTGTCGATATCTAATAACAAAAACATGGATATCTGCTTAAATGTAATTGAATCGAAAATTAGCGAGATAGTCGAACAATAAAACTGGATATCGTGTTCGGGAAAAATTGGAAAATTCTAACCACCTAACTTAAAAGGATTCTTTATTGGAAGCAGTAACCTGAGCTCGGTTTCAATTCGGACATTCCTGTCATCATTCCCGGAGCGAGGTGATCGATCGAATTGGACGCAATCGTTGGCTGCGACTAATAACTTTATTGACGCGTGTTTAATATCACATATGTGTTACTTGGACGCTGTTAAGCAATACAACCCACATGGTTGCCATTTTGAGAAAGTTGAGTTGGAAGTTTTAATAAGGAATTCTTTTAAAAAATAACAGACATTATTATTATCATTACACTAAATGTATATCGTTTTTCTTGGTAGCAATCAAAGTAATAGAATTAAGTGCATTATTGTTAAATGTTAGGGTTTCATACCCACTAGTTTTTTTTAATATTTATGCTATTAAAACGATTTTAATGATATATATCTCTTTTGAAATATGTACTCCAGTTCAAAAGGAAGCGATTGGTATAAAAAATACAGTTTTATCATTTTGTGGTATGACACTGTATTGCTTAAGATCGTTCACTTTCTCTCTCTATGTGACACTGTTATCAAAAACTAATATCTGGCATTTTCTTTACTTAATAAAGAAGTACATATGAATATAAGTAACTAGCCGTCCTCGCCCGCCCGCTTTGCTGGGCGAATTGTAAAGGATAGACGAATATGAACTATCCACATAAATTTGAAAAAAAATGGTAAAGGGTTGATGGAATCCAAAAAATGAATAGCCTAAAACCTTCTACAATTAATTTCGCGTCGAATGGTCATGGTATCATGCCGATCGGTCCAGTAGTTTTCAAGTTTATCGATAACAAAGAAAAAAAAAGTTGCTTATATATATATAGATTCTAATGGCTCTTTAAGGCCAATATGAATAGGTTTCTAAACAGAAGCTTTCTTTGATCGCTACACCACTTCACATAAGGTGGGATTGCGGTAAAACGCCTGCCTGTTTTGTATAAAAAAGGTAATTTCTTGGTTCATTAAAACATACTGAATTATTGATGATTTTGAAAATTTGTAGAACTTAGTTCAGTTTCTGTTTTTTTAATAGTGATTTCAAATAATTTAATCGATACCTAGTGTCAATTAATTGATAAAAAAATATATTTGAACCATAAATACAATAATCACAGTAAGTATGTCTATATATAGTAAACAGACATACATATGACGTGTCACATAAATAAATTAAACACACACTAAGAACTCTTTTGGGCTATATTTATTGATTATTATTGAGGGACTAGTTGCCAGGTGAAAACCGACACGACATTATTCATGGAAAGTTCCAAGCTCTTAATCAAAATTCTTGGGGTCATCTATTTCATACATATTATCAATTTAGCAATGCAATCCAGTCAGAAGGATGATCTGTAAGGTCATAAGGAATGATTCACTGCAAACAAGAATTGCAAACATGTTGCAGTGCCTCAAGAGTGTTAGATTATGTATGAATGAATATGTTATCTGTGTTATTCAAGCAAATATCTATAGGTGATTTGACAAAATAAAATATAAACTTCATTTGGACGCTGATAAAACAAAATGGTAAAAATATAAATTTGAAACCAATCCTTTCCAGAACTGAAGAATATTTCTCATTCTTTTGAATTTTTTTAAATTGCATTTTTTGCATTTTTTGCAAAAATATTGATAAAACAGTTGACACGAAACCATAAACAGGTTTAGAATATTTAACACTTTAGGATAAATCCTATAACATTGATTGCCACTCAGATAATTATTATACTTATTGTAATAAACAAAAAAATATATTATTTCTGTGATTTTTTTAAAAGAAACTTAATTAATCAACGACAGAAGAATACATTCTCGAGTCGGACACGAGCAACTTCAACTCGCAAGTTGCTCGTGTCCGACCGATTTCTGAAGTATATTACCTACCCTACCTCGTCTGTCGTTATCATAAAAGTAAGGACTCAAATCCCGTTCCGTATACTATCATAGGGCAAAGTGCACTAGGGCACGAAGCTGAGAGCCCTTCTTTGAAAGAGGGGCTAAAAAACTTTGCTCATGAAGCTAAAATACTTCGAGCCTGCTCAAGCGCCAAGCGTTCTTGATTACTAATAATTTGGAATTAATTAATTTTCTGCAGTTACTGAAGAAATATAGCCAGGATTTTTCTCTATGCCCCGGGCCCTTGTTCACTTAGCCACGTCACTACTCAAATCTTACCTGATACAAGCCATCTAGTGTGTCCTCCTTCACATCGACAACCAACTTGGTTGACACACCATCGTTATCACGAGCAGGGACTTCCTTCCAATGGTTCCAGTCGCCATTAGCTGGTCTCCATCGCCACTGGAGCCGTTCACCGGGAACTCTGACTGCGCACTCGAAGGTCACCTCATCACCGACCGGTGCAGTAACTGATTCAGGATATTTTGTGAATTCCATCTCTATTTCTGGAAAAGAAAAAAAGAGAAATTATTGCTTTAATTATATTTTTATGTTAGTTATCGACAGACGATCTTGAGGTTCACTTGATAGTAGGTGATACCTCAGCCACAGAAAAGTCAATGATGCGCTCTTGATCTACTTTTTTTTTTACTTCGAACATACGGATAACCGAAACGCTCAATATGCACTTCACGGTTTTTCCATCTAACGGTCGGAATTTCAATATTCCTCCCACCCGAAGTTACCAGACGTGGGGAAGACATGCTTACAGAAAATTGCAATCATGTCGTCCCCGTGGGATTCGAACCCACGACGCATCGATTCGCACGGCAGGTGTTCTACCGAACGCGCCAACGAGCCCGTCAATTTATTATATTTAATTCATTTATTTGTTTAAAACGTCGAATGTCAAGTATGACATTGCTTACTGAATTGTCAAGTTTTACCGCTCATTTTTATATTCATTCGGCCGTTAGAAGGAAGAACACGAACAAAAGAAATTAGCGCACGATATTGTAATATCTACCATTTTCTTTGTGGAAGAAAATATTAGTTTCCATATACATATAATCACGCATTATTTTTTGAACATATATATTTATTTAAGTATATATAACAAGAAAAAATCTTAACACATACTAGATACAGTAAATAATGGATATACAGGGGAATAAAAAAAGGTGACCAAAGCTAGGTCAAAGCTAAAACTAAACAACGCCAGAAACAGTTTGAAAAGAAACTTAATAATTATAGACATTAAAGAATAAAAACAATACAATTTACGAATAGCTTCAGAGGAGGAATTTAATAAGGTTAGACAGTAAAGCAAACAATTGATTTAAAAAAATAATAATACAATTTTGTGTTCCTTCAGTTACAGAAGATTAAAGCGATCCGATATATAGATTTTACCGAGTTAATATTATAAAGGTAAGAAACCGTAATCCTCGATACTCATAAGCAAAATGTATTAAGACTCCAGATTCATCTTCAAATAAAAAGGAGATCTTTCGCTGACTATCTTAAGCACGTGATACTATTTAAATAAAATACTGTATACCGGATTAAAACGCGATTTATTATTTATATTGTTTAAATTATTTTTCCCGACGTTTCGGATGCTTTTCAGCAACCGTGGTCACGAGTTTTAATTCGGTATACAGTATTTTAAATGTGTGATACTCGCGTTATTAAAGACAATATCTCGTGATACTAGTTTATCAATTGTTAATGCATGATAGTGAATAACGAATTTAACAAGCTTAAATATAATATTTTTACTATTAAGAAATAAAATCTCAAAGCGGAATATATATAATATGCAGAACCGGCTATAAATGAAACGCAAACGGAACCGGAACCGGAACCGCAATGAAAAAAAAATGCTTACAGGAATTTCAATAAAAAGAAAACTAAGAACCGGTTTAGGTCTGGTTATTAAGCTCTCTGCATAGCAACGAGTTGACTGACTTCAAATATTTCATTTTCAATAAAGTTTAAGTAAATTTGACTGTGTTTTGATATTATTTACGTCCAAATTATAATCAACCAAATAAACCTTAAAACTGAAAATTAATACCCTATCTAATAACTTTATATAAAATCCAATACTTACTCTTTGATTATTTAAAATAATCTAAGTACTTACTATATAGCCTTAGTTACGTCTCATAAATTAATTTAAACGAAGGTGGGGCAGATTAGATATATTAATAGTATTTGTTAACATGGCAACATGCTCAATAAAAAAAATATAGTAACATAAATAAATATGCGATGAATACCAAAACAAAATCATACCGTTTAAATTTATTGTGTCTGAAAATCAAAGTACAGAAATCAAAACGATAACACAAAGCGATGAATAAAGACATTATCGTTTTTCAAAAAAACTAGCATCGTCTGTTGGCGACTTCGCGAGACTACGGACGCTTTTTATTTGCATTCCTAACTACAAAACTAAAAATAAGTAACGATCCTGCCGGCCTTGATACTCGATTACACGTTTCGGTCGATAATTATCGAATGACGCATCCTTGCTGTGATTAAACCTAGTAATATGATACAATAAAACATGGTATTGGTGGTTTTAGTGCAAGTTGAAATCAAACTTTTTATACGACTTCTAAATGTGTGCCGATTTTTATGAGGTTTGATAGATTTTTTAAGAATTAATTATTATTATTGTTTCAGACACTCACAACTGTGAATAGCAATAAAATAAGAGATAGTTTTTGTCTAACTTATAATACCAACTGTAATCATAATCAACTCAATATTTTAACATTTGATAACAAAAAGACAGAACCTCTTCAGAATAATCTCATACGGTACAAGTAGTTTTTTGTTTTTTTTATGTCAGATCTCGACAGACGAGCATGAGGTTCACTTAATGGTAGGTGATACCTCAGCCACAGAACATGAGTCAATAATGCGCTGTCGACCTAATTTTTACTTCAAGCATTCGAAAATCCATAGACTGAAACCGAAACGTGCAATGTGCACTTCACGGTTTTTCCACCTATGAACGGTAGTATACGTTTTGCAAAAAATATATTATACCCGAATAAAATATGTGTGTGTGTAACTAAATATAACTTACACTAATATTAGCCAAACTCTTATCAAGTAACATTTTTATATTTTTTTAAAGTTAGGTTTAAGAACTTAGATTTAGAATAACACTTAAAACAATAGTATTTAAGATAAAAACCACAGAGAATTTAAATCTTACGCAATAGACAAGACGCATATTATACGCTTTCAAAAACTGATTAATAACATTACTCAATCAATATATTCATTTAAACACAACAGGTATACCATATTTTACTGTATCATGTTTCATGAGTGATATATCAAGATCATAGAGCCTTGGCAACTAACTTATAGCTCTCAGAAAGGTGCGGATATCAGATTTTTCTCACGTGGCAATGACCGTTTGAAGTATTTCAAAAAAGATTTTATTTCTTGTTGAGTCATCCGTCAGAACTTCAGCTTTGGTAAATGGTTATTATACGAATAGCATTCTTCATGCGATTAAAGATTCAAACGTATATTTTTTATTTAGGTTTTTAAATTATTAAT
The DNA here is from genome assembly GCA_905404175.1 of Anthocharis cardamines. NCBI lineage: Eukaryota > Metazoa > Arthropoda > Insecta > Lepidoptera > Pieridae > Anthocharis > Anthocharis cardamines. Next base: position 9,194,495 of record FR989964.1, read on the forward strand.
TGATGTTTAATATAAGCGTGAAGCTAGTTCAAACTTTGAAACAAGATTAAAATAATATATGTATAGGTTTGGTTGTTTTATTTGTATCAACAACAGTTTATCTAATTTGAAAGCTTCAATATGATTAAGGCTCACAGTTAAACATAAGAAAATAATTTTATTGATTTTTACATTTCAATCTAAGTAATTTTCAGACCTTAGGTATATTTTATAGTATTTCCATCGTTTATCTTCTTCTTCATTCACTGAAAAAAAATTATGTGTGTAAATATTATGTTTTATCTTGTTTAGATTTTAAGTTAATTTGTTTTTTTTTTAAATTCTATTTCTTTAAATTTAATTAATATTTATTTGTTCAAGTTTTTATTTTATTTATCTACTAATTTCAATTTCCCTCATCTTTAGCGCCCACCCTTTTCCTTTTTAACTTTTTATAATTTGAACTGATAGTTTGGAAGAGATTTAAATTATGATGTTATTGTTTAATTAAGGTGCAATAAAGTTGTTTTATAAATAAAATGAAAAGATAATACGAATACTTTCTCGGAAAATTTTCTTGCATGAACATCAGAGCTGTGCTGTTAACGACTACAATATTCTCTGTATTTGGTATCCTCCTAATCAGAACGATAGAAAGCCTCATCTGCTGCTAATAGAAAATAACTTTAACCAAATATTACATTCTGGTGCAGGCCTATACAAATAGTAATTATATTATCTTGTTTAACAAAAGCAAAGCTATCAAGTTTAATTATTAACGTGTAATTTATTAATATATTCACAGCTAACATAAACTTCGTCTGTAATTTTCTTAACGGCTGAGATAAATTATGTGAAAATTGAAGATAAAATTTACAACCGTTAGATGGAATTCCGTCAATATATTACATTTATTTCCTCAGATCTGATGGCATATTTTTCTGATGACCTTTGACAAGGCATTACTCTTAAGCGGCTTTCTATTTATAATTATTTATATACATTTTAACAAGTTTTTTGGAAACTTGTTATAAAACCTACTTTGCGTTCATAGGTTTCTCTTCTTAGTCGGACACTCTTGACAATGGTCGTGGTTAAGGATTGTGGAACCACGCCTTCATCCTCCTTTCTTCCAAGGAGTGACGCTTCACTGGCTTCAGTATTAAGTGGATGAGAAAAACATCACACCGCATAAACCACCATTCATAGATGGATAAGGGAGCGTTCAAGTATTAAGTAGCGCAATTTTTGGAGATTTTCAACCCCCCGCCCCCCAATTAACGCGCCGTAACGTTTTTCTGTACCCCTCCCCTCACCCCTAGTAAAACGTTACGTAACCACCAAATGACTATTTTTACCTAAAATTCACAAAGATTTAAAACGCGACTTTTCTGAAGGGTTAAAAAATAATAATGTTACGTAACGCGTAGTTCAAACCCCCCCTTTCGCCCCTGTAACGCATCGTAACGTTTTACAAAAACCCCACTCCCCCAAATTTGTTACGTAATACTTGAACGCTCCCTAACCCGTTCCTGCACTGCACAGGAACTCTTTAGAGTTAAGTTAATTAATAGTTTAATTACGATGTATAGTTTTGTTTTTTGTACCTTTATTTTATTATGATTAAGTGTATCCTGTGAGTGTTTTGTTAAATAAATGATTTTTCTTTCTTCTTCATCTTTCTTCTTTTTGAAGTGTTGACGCGATTCAACTCCAGTTTACGCTAACGTCGAGATATGTGTGTATATAGAAAGTAATAAACATATCAAACCCATCACCACTATTGGATCGCAAGACGATGGCACCAACGAGCCCTTAGCAATGTTTTTATTAAGAACTAGTAACACGCCCCGGCTTCGCACGGGTGCAATGTAGCTGTACTATACACAAAAACTCACTGATATAGCTTTCTATTGTTGAAAGAATTTTTAAAATCTTTCGAGTGGTTTTTGAGTTAAACCGTAACAAACAAACAAATCTTTCCTCTTTATAATATTTAACAAGTTTCTTCTATATTTCTAGAGTAAACTATTATTTACTAGCAATCCGCCCCGGCTTCGCACGGGTGCAATGTATCAGATCATCAGAGTTTTATATGGATAATTTTCCCCGTTTTTGCAACATATTTCACTGATGCTTCGCTCCTATTGCAGTGTGATGTTATATAGCCTAAAGCCTTCCTCGATAATTGGAGTATCCAACACAAAAAGATTTTTTAAATTCGAACCTGTAGTTTCTGAGATTAACGCGTTCAAACAAACAAACTCTTCAGCTTTATAATATTAAGTATATAGATATGTATATACGTACATCTACGTATATATATATATTATTATTAAAGAATAAAATAATTGTACAATTGATTCTTGATTCAAAAGATATATAGAATAGTTTGATTAAATGTAAACAGTAATAAAGAAACGTTTGGGTTCTTGTGAGCTTAGTCGATAACAATGGATATTAATAACAGGAATTTTCTCAGCAATATCTAAGCGCCTATATTCGATAAGTAACTTTTATTATAACAAATACTCCTAAGTTCTATTAGGTACTATTCTTTAATTTATGGAATATCATAACTGTATGTAATCGTACGTGCCCATTGCACCTTGTTTTTTAGAAAAATATAGTACTTTTCACAAAAATGGTGCAAAAATATACTACTTTTGGGAAATTCAGCAAAAACTAGTACACATTTTTAACCATGTGTTTTTCAATCAATTGCAATCTATATGTTTCTTATTGCTCTTTGCTTTGGCTATCAATGATCTATTATTACTCTTAAAAGCATGCGTTTCGTTTTAAATTTTCACCTGGTGCTCTATGGGTGCCTTCAGACTTTCAGTCAGAATTAATATAAAAAAATCGGGACATTTGAATTAGGGATATATATTATAGTACATATTGTACAATACTATATCGTCATGATCGTATAACAACGACAGTTCTGATTTTTTTCGATTTTAGTTTTATTGTATAAAAATCTTTAAAAAAATGTCAATTCTCAATAGAACAAACAACACATTGGAACAAAAACAATCAAGTTACTGCCTAGAATAACAGCGGTTCTGCTTTTTCAACGCAGTACAAAAACGCGTATTATACCTTCACTGTACTACGGTAATCAGTATAAAGTTAATATTAAAAAGACATCAAACATAATATTGCCTAGTTTGAACCCGAATAGATTAGCTGTGTTTTAATTATGCATAAAAAACGACTTATCAATCTTTAAAACGCTCTCCTGTAAAGTAGCCGTTTTGCAGATTCGCCGTTGTTCTACGATCACATAGATATATTCCAGTAAGGGTGGCAACCCTATCTGCAACACCAGAGGAGGTGTGTTGTCGTTGAGTAAAGAATTATGGTATTTGATATTGAGGAACCCTTAATATAGCCTTTTTTATTACAGAGCAAGTGAGTTATCTGATTGTAAGTAATCACCACCGCTCATGTACATATACATCCACGACTCATATGAATCAGATGAGTTGTCGGCCTTTAAAAAATTGATAGGCTCGTTTCTTGGAAACAACGAGGTCGTAATCAGTTGGAAACGGCGGTAATTCATTCCACAGTCTTTCGTTTTTCGTGAAACGAAATATTATAAAGGGCGAAATTCTTTGTAAAACAGTCAGACACACTTCTATGTCCACTCGTCTGAAACCTCCGTTGATGATTACGATTGATTCCGTTGTAAAGGCAAGGTAAAGTGATGTTTCACTAAAAAGTAAATTAATAGTATTTGAGTGGAATTTACTTATTTATTTTTTTGTTTGTCTGTTGATTTTGTAGTATTTTTTTTTCCAATATCGTAAGAAGTGCATGTAGTAGGTGAGACATGTATCAATGATGCGCTGTCGAATTATTTCCTTATTACTTTGAGCTTATGGAAACCAATATTATTATATTGAAATGCGCAATATACACTCAACGGTTTTTCGTATATGAATGGTGGATCGTTAACCGGTCGGAAAAATATTATCTATTTAATGCCCGAATTGCCACGTAGGGAAAACCAAGCCAACCCGGCCAGATTTGAACCCACGACTCAACGGAACGTACTAGTAACTTTAATAATTTTTACCATAACAACTCATCCCGTAGTTATTACATGCTAGCTTATCCCCAACCAACCACTATTTCTGTATATTTTTTATCGTATAAAGAAAATATAATTACTTTTCAACTTTCAAGCACACGTCAAAGCAGGTAATTTGGGAACTAATCGCATCACGCTAATAGAAAAGACAACATAAGACTTGCCGTGAAATTGTTTGTGATGACTTCCACTTGAATATCGCTACTGCACAGGGCGTGCCACAGGTATTATTACCAGAGCGATTGGTAGAATATTTAAAACTATTTTATATAATAGATTGGTAGAACCTATGGATATATTCTCGCACACACACATTTAAACACACTGTTACTATGCTATATGCGTTTAGCTGGAGCACAAAGAAACAAAAAAAAATACAGTAGAATCTCACTAATCCGGCACTCCAATAGACCGACACGTCCAATAATCCGGCACACTTCACCCACGTCTCCCCCATATAAATTGCATATCATTTATACAATGCTTTATTTAATTTTATTTATAACTAGCAACACGCCCCGGCTTCACACGGGTGCAATGTAAATGTATAATACTATTTACATAATGTTACTCGCTGAGAATGTAGCTTTCTATTGGTGAAAGAATTTTTAAAATCGGTAAAGTAGTTTTTGAGTTTATTCATAACATACAAAAATCCAAAAATACAAATCTTTCATACCATTTTTTTCTATACAATCCAGTAATCCGAACATTCCAATTATCCGGCACCCTCTGGTTTTTAATAGTGCCGGATTAGTGAGAGTCTGCTCTTTATTCATTTATTGGTCGGATGTGGCACATACGACTGATCATCTAAGTACCTACTTAGGCCTGTAAAGAAAAATGATCTAAGGAAATCGGGAATTCACTTAATATTATTTGTATGTTTGAAAAGTAATCCCGGGATAGCATCCAATCAATTTTTCTATGCCAATGAAGCCGCGGGTAAAAGTTGGTATTTGAATATATATATTATGTACTACATATTATATTATTTTGCCAACATACTATACAACATATTATAAATCAAGTCAGAAATAATATCAACTAATTAAAACTCGAAAATAATTATAACTATTTAAAAAATAGATTTAACAAAGTTTCAGAAGTCTGGGAAATTACAAAGAAAAATAACTAGAAAGCGAAATGCTTATAAGCCAGCCTAACAAGCACTAAGCTTCTAAAATACTTAAACTTATTAAAACTTCGACGATATAAAATAACTTACTAAAGTCAGTTGTAGTAAAGGCTTTTTGGCGCGTTGGTTAGCTACCTACCTCATGTGACGATGGATCGCGAGTTCAACTCGGGATTCGACAAGTTTATAATTTTCTATAACCTTTGAAAGGGAGGAATATCGAAATTTCGACACAGGTACATAACCAAACCCGTGAAGTACATATTGTGCGTTTCGGTCTATGAACCGATAGGCCGACCGCGCATTATTTTTGTTCTGCGGATAAGGTACCACATACCATTAAGTGAACCTTAGAGGGGCCTCTGTAGGTATACCTAGCACAGCTTACAATTAAATAAAAAATATATTTTGAGATTTAAGCTACGAATTGAATTGCCGCCAAAACTTATTCAAATTAAAGCATAAATTCATTCAAGTATTTTTTCTTATTTTATAATAAACGTACCACCGGTTCGGAATGTCTGTCGAAATCTTACATAATAACTTATATCATTGTAACAACTCATAAATAAGACAAATATACATAAGTCATATCGTATAACTTAAGTTTTGTGTAGACAAGAAGAAACTAAGACGCATAGTTAACTGAAGTTCTGATTAAAAAGTTCAAGTTCTATATTCAACGCTATTGCGAGCATTTCTCCTGAAAACATTCACATTCAAGCTGTAAGTTTTTTTTACAAATAATAATATTTTTTTATCACAAGTATACAAAAAATCTTTTTGGGCTATAACAAATGAAAGAAGTCCAGGCTTTACAGTTATTAAATACAGTGGGCTATTTATATCACACATTTAAATAAAATACTGTGTCGATTAAAACGCGATTTATTATTTATATTGTTTAAATTATTTATCCCGACGTTTCGGCTGCTTTTCAGCAACCGTGGTCGCGGGGAGACAGTGTTATATCCATTAGCGCATACATAAAAAAAATAATAAAACAACGGATTGAGTTTATAATTAAATTGTATGTTTTTGTCAACAGTAGAGGAAGATCAAGGTGACCCTATAAATCTGGTATACCTATTGATGAAATTTTGGTAACTGCAACGCCTGTTTATACTAATCTATATATATAAAAGAGATTTCCACCTATATAGTCACTCATCACGATATCTCTGGAACCATAAGGCGTAGCGACTTGAAATATGGTAGGAATATTCCTTTCGCCGAGTAGAGGTCAGCTAAGAACGGATTTTACGAAATTCAACCCACAAGGGGGGTTGCGGGGGCAATTGCTAGTATTAGTATAAAGAGGTAAGATTTGTTTTGTTTGTTATGATTCAACTCAAAAACTACTCGACCGATTTTAAAAATTCTTTCACCGTTAGAAAGCTACATCTTCACCGAGTAGCAAATGCTATTTCTAGAAATGATTAGGGCTCCCTACTAAAACTTGAATAATGTAACCCAATGTGTAAAAAAAAGGTTGTAGGGAGTAATCTCTGGATCTACTGAACCGATTTTAAAAATTCTTTCACCAATAGAAAGCTACATTATCAGCGAGTGACATAGGCTATTTATTGCTTGCATGTTACTGGTGTTAAATAAAATACAAAATCTTCCGATACAATCAAATCTCAATACGTTAAAAATACTTTGATAAAATCTCTCGAAAACATTTAAATCTCTTCCTTTCAATCGTTAATACGGTATTAATTTTTTATCTCAAAACTGTCACGGTTACGCTTTACCAACAGAACCCGCTACCGGATTATTTACCAACAATAAACCACTGTCAAAGTGTGTGTGACTACCTGCTATATCCTCCCCGAGCTAACCAAAAAAGTACACAACGACCATTAACCCATACAACGCTACTTTATTTTGTAACAAATTATAAATCACCTGTCTTCGAACAGCGATGGATAATGAATATAGAATTTGAAACGAGATAGTTATCTTTGAAACGGGCCGATAACTGGAAGAATGGTCCCATCAATCGCTGTGGAATCAAAAAGTAGATAATTGTGTAAGCAATTTGTTTTAATGAGTAAACAAATCGGGTTTTCGGGCATTGAATTACTATATAAAACCTGGGAGTATAAAAATATACTATACGTACAATTGTTTTTTTATCTTTTAAGTTATAGCTTTTATACTATAGGCTATATAATACTATGTATATTAGGGTGGCCCAAAAAAACCGACTATTTTTTTTTTAGTCTCGAGTGAAAAAATGTTAGTTTTTGATGTTTTAAGAGCACTCTCCAAAGGACAGCTCAAAAAAAATTTTTTAAGAGGTCGCTCCAATTTTTTTAAAATTTCATAAATCGTCAAAAATCGATTTTTTTTTTCAATTTTTTTTTCTCGTTACGGTATAATTTAATAGACTAAAAAAGAATGAGATTCTAAAAATTTCATTTAAAAATTAAAATTTTGAAAGGTCGCTCTCGCTCATAATTTTTTTCAATTTATTTTTTTTAAGGTTTAGATTTTTTCGAGCGACCGTTTAGTACTGAAATTAAAAATCCATGCATTTTTTTTAGTTAGTACAATAATCGATAAAAATACATCACGAGATCAACTGGAAATCAAGCACAATATAGAAAAAATAGTTAAATCGTAACAAACAAATCTTTCCTCTTTATAATATTTGTATAGATGATCATTTTGATTATATCTTATTATCAAAATAATATCCGAATATAAATTGTATCTATATAAGTATGCCAACCACCTCAGACAAGAAATAATTAAAAAAAAAATAAAAGAAACAAAACAAAAATAATGATAATGCCTCACTTACTGAAAAAGAATACAATGTCTTAATTGGAATTTATTAATTTTAAATTAATTAATTACATTTTTTTGAACCAGCATTCTGGAAGGACTTCTGTCGGATTCCAATTTTAATCTGGTAAAAGTTTTTTTTTATTTCAAATATCGACAGACGAGCATGATATGAGGTTCACTTGATGGTAGGTGATACCTCAGCCAGAGAACATCAGTCAATGATGCGCTGACGACCTAATTTTTACTTCGAGCATTCGGAAATCCATAGACTGAAACCGAAACGCACAATATGCACTTCACGGTTTTTACATCTATGAACGATGGTTCGTTACCCGGTCGGAATTTTAGATATTCCTCCCACCCGATCAATGCCCGAAGTTACCAAACGTGGGGAAAACATGCTTACAGAAAATTATAAGCATGTGCCCCGGTGGGATTCGAACCCACGACCCATCGATGCGCACGGCAGGTGTTCTACCGAACGCGCCAACGAGTCCGTTATATATATGTTTATAAGTTGTTCCTATTTAATAAATTATACTAAACGGAGAGTTTATTGCCAGTTCTCTTCCGTTCTACGCCCTTGATTTGAGAACTGGCGGTAACTGTAAAATTAGAAGCATTTAATATGTATTTTTTATTGACGATCATAAGTGTACATTGTGTAACCTAAATGAATAAATGATTTTTGAATTTGAATTACATCACAAGTACCAAGTATGATCGGAAATCATTCAAATTTTAACTGCAGGTCATTCAAACTAGAGCAGGTGAACAATAAATAAAAAAGCATTTTTAAATCTCAAGTTTGTGTTTACTAGTTAGAAACTCGTTTCAGTTTTTGTCTGAGTACGCGAGGAGATTAAAACTTTATGTAAGTTAAGTGCTTGTTACTGCAGTGCCCTATATGCGACGCTGCAGAATGCACTTAGAACAAAGCAACCCAGTTTGGGCTTCAAAATTAGCACACTTTTGAAAATTAATCATCATTACTTTAATGATATGTGTATTTAAATAATCGCATTATTACCTGGTACCTAGAACAAAAAAAAATATGGAGTATCTCAGTATCTCAGCGCAACATTGCAATTATTGTTCTCTAGGTAAATATTATTAACTGTTCATGTGTTTTATTTAAAATACTAACTAGTAAGATTCTTGCCGGATCTTTTTGTTAGAAGCAAAATTTTTTAATGCAGCTTTAATACTTTTTTTTTTTTTTTTTTTTGACCCTCGGAATTTAAGCCCGTTATTACTGTAAGACTTAATAATACCATGCACGGTGTAATTCCTAATATAAAAAAATAAGATTCAAAAAATAGTTGACTTGAATAAAGTTATCTAATCTAATCTAATTGGGGAATTATTTTTTTTCCTCTAATTTCCTTCAACACGGGAAGAAATAGTTGTCATAGCTAAGATACGCTACACTCTATAGCACTGATTTGACTATTTTTTATATTTTTTTTGTATACAGAAATTTTACGTACTAAAAAAAGTTTTTTATGTAGCTATAATTTTATCAAATACAATGGCTTAACTTATTTGAATTTATATGTATACTAGCAACGCGCCCGGCTTCACACGGGTGCAATGTAGATGTACTATACACAAAACATAGCCTATGTTACTCACTGATAATGTAGCTTTCTATTGGTGAAAGATTTTCAAAATCGGTCCAGTAGTTTTTGAGTTTATTCATAACATACAAAAATACAAATCTTTCTTCTCAAGCACTGGATGGGGGTGCATCGGTCTCGGAACGTAAAATAAATTAAGCTAGATTTATTGTACTGTCTCTGTCATATTTTTATCATTTTGTCACTTTTCAATATTGTATGACAATGGGTTTATTCCTGAATAAATAAATATTATTATTATTATTTATTATATTAGTATAGATGAACTAATGTATTAAAACTGACCTGCGAGAACGGGAACGATGGCTGCCAGAAGCAACTGCATAACATGTTTCAGTGCCATCGCAGCGGTCCTGTGAAAGATAGAATTACGATTTACGATCAAATGAAATTATAATTTGCTTGCTTCTAATTTTACATTTACTGCCAGTTCTCAAATCAAGGGCGTAGAACGAACGAGAAGAACTGGCAATAAACTAGCCGCCTTCCGCCAATCCTTTTTAATCGCCAAATTTTTGTTTTACAATATGTTTATAAGGAGCGGCATCCTACCTATATCTTTAATTATATAAATCTTCTGTACGTTGGTATGTCACTGAACTCTCCAATAAACCGCTGTATTTTGATGAAATTTCTTGGGTGTGGTTTAAATTCACAATTGATTCTGTTAGGTGACACTACGATAGGGTTGGAGATATTTTTTATTTTTTGAAGCCAACATATGGGCTACAATTCCTGTGGAGTTCGTAGGTTAAATATATGTACGTATTTACATAAAAAGAGCGTTGTGGAGTAAAAGACGATGTAGTGACGAGAATTGAGAAATGTATGTTGAGTTGGTTTGGGCCCGTAGAAAGGATGGATGAAACTGGTGTGAGTGGTAGAGTCGGGAGTGGTTGAAAAGTGGTCATAATTACTTGAATCCGACGAGTGTGAATGAAAGATTTGATGAAAGTGGAAGAAGCGAAAGTTGTATGTAAGGATCGGAGCAAATGAAATTCCATGATCTCTGCCTACCGCATTGGGAAAGAGGCGTTATGTATATATATGTATGTATAAAGAGTACAACTAAGTAAATAACTTACAACTTACACATAAATGTGATGCATGTATTTTGGCATTATAATAATATTCTATTAAAATTTATAATTCCAACTTAAAATATATCCAATTCCCAACAAATCTCGTGTAATTTTCAATACACAGGCAGCAATAAACTCCAGTACCATTTACAAGAAAGCGTCTGAAGTAGCAATTAATGTCTGTCGCTTTCGTTTAAGATTTTAATAGAACGGGTTCATGTAATTGATTTTGTGTGTTAGATGCTATAACTGAGTTACAGTCCAATATAATATATACTGTTCCGGAATTTCTCGATATACATTTTCTTTTTTAGGGTTCCGTAATCAAAGGGTACAACGGGACCCTATTACTAAGACTCCGCTGTCCGTGCGTCTGTCTGTCTGTCCGTCTGTCACCAGGCTGTATCTCATGTACCGTGATAGTTAGACAGTTGAAATTGTATATAACAACACAAATACTAAAAAACAGAATAAAACAATTTCTTTTTGCTCGTTTTTGCTCGATATTGATAACGGCATCAGATAGACGCTTGAAATATTCACATATTATTTAGTTATATATTCACTTTAAAAATAATAAATTAAAATAAAACAAACATTTAAGGGGGGCGCCCATACAACAGACATGTTTTTTTGCCGTTTTTATAAATAACTACCAACGCGCCCCGGATTCACACGGGTGCAATGTAGATGTACGATATACATAACATAGCCTATGTTACTCGCTGATAATGTAGCTTTCTATTGATGAAAGAATTTTCAAAATCGGTCCAGTAGTTATTGAGTTTATTCATAACATACAAAAATACAAATCTTTCCTCTTTATAATATTAGTATAGAAAGTACAGAACCCTTCGTGCGAGAGTCCGACTCGCGCTTGGCCGCTTTAATGTTAGATATCGACAGACGAACATGAGGTTCACTTGATGGTAGGTGATACCTCAGCCACTGAACATCAGTTAATGATGCGCTGTCGACCTACTTTTTACTTTCCAGCATTCGGAAATCCATAGACTGAAACCGAATCACATTGCGTGGTCACTTCACGGTTTTTCCATCTATGGACGATGGTTTGTTACCCGGTCGGAATTTCGATAATCCTCCCACCCGTTTCACGCCCGAAGTGACCAGACGTGGGGAATACATGCTTAAAGAAAATTATAAACATGTCGTCCCGTCGCGTCTGTGTCTTTTTAAGTTACTAGCACCTGACCCTTCCGGCAACACATCCGCAAGACTTCTGGTGTTGCGGTCGATAAGCGGCGAAACGTCGGGATACATAATTTAAACAATATAAATAATAAATCGCGTTTTAATCCGGTATACAGAATTTTATTTAAAAAAAAAATTTTTTTTATTAATCAAGCACTTACCAAGTAGGCACTAAGAGTACATGCAAACTTGCCTATCACTTAAGGCTAATAAACAGTTTCTATCTTAAACTATTTAGTTAGCTTCTATTTCTCGCCGATAATCTCAATTTAGACACTTATTCATAGGATACCAGTTCTTTGATACCAGTTCTTTGATACCAGTTCTTTGATACCAGTTCTCTGATACCAGCAATCTTATTGAATTTCCGCTAATAGTCCAGCAATAACGTTAATAGATGCTATCTACGTAGCGCTACACTAAAGTGGTTTGTTTATGGTTGATACGTCCATTAGTATTTAAATTAGCTCTCCCAACTAGAGAGTAATTCGATATTCTCATCAGATAGTAAGCTATATGAATGACTACCGTTGAAATAGTCCTCTATAGTGATGTACCGGATATTCGTATCTGTATCCGCGGATATCCGAGGGAGAAGAAAGGTCCGTATCGGTTTCTTTTTTGGCCCACATTTTACCTTATTAATTTTCAATACATGGATGAAATTCTTGATATAGATGATTAGTTAGCAAAGAAAATTTATTAAATCCCATTCAGATTTTTGTTAACTTCTTAAAGGAAATATTCGGCACCTTTACATTTCAAACTAAATAAATATATCTATATAAAAGAAAGTCGTGTTAGTTACACCATTTATAACTCATGAACGGCTGAGCTGGCTGAACCGATTTTAATGAAATCCTGTTTTTTGGGTTCATCTATGTCTCGAATAACAGAATAACTATTAAAATATTGAAAAAAACAGTAAATTAACTGTAAAATAAATTAGGTTCTGAACTCCGCCATTTTTGAAGCCAGCTGTCTGGCAGGACAAGGTCTGTCAGGTCCTATAGTATTATATAATATATATTCAAGGTCACGCGCATCGACACTGATTAAGTAAGAAAGTCTTACTCTTATCCATATTCACGGATCTTGACACAAAATATCCGTATTCGAATCCGTATTCACAGATATACATTTTTAACGATCCGGCACATCACTAGTCCTCTCCATAGTGCCAAGGATATATGGTAATAAATAGCCAAAGGCTCTAAAAGTCTAAAGCTATGTTTTGGAGAGAGAAGAGCATTTTTCAGACCTGCTTCTTTTATTTACACCTCGATAAGGTATTAGTTTTATACACTGACAATGAAACGCACAATCTTCACGCAGGTTTTCCATACTATGATCATATTTTTAGATTATACCTACACATTAGAGTTTTATTTTTATTATATTACTACTTTTTATTTTTTATACGTATATATTATACATTGATGATTCAGTCTGGACTGATTAAGTATAATTGCCTGAAATAAACATTGAATATTATTATAACTAGGTAGTTAGTTTCTAGATAAAAGAATTCCCAATATAAAATATTAAAAAAAAACACACAGACGAAATGAGAACCTTCTCATTTTCTGAAGTCGGTTAATAAAGGTATTTTATTTTCCAATCCTACAACAGTTAATAAGATAATCTACATACATATAAATTTTGCTGAATATAAATATAATTCCTTTTTATTTTATTTTTTTAAATACATAGTTACCTACCTAGTAATAGTACGTATTAATAGAGTGAAGAAAATAATCCCCAATAACTAATCTAGGTACTAATATTATAAAGAGGAAAGATTTGTATTTTTGTATTTTATGAATAAACTCAAAAACTACGCGTTGCTAGTACAAAATACCCACAGCAACGTGTATTCTCATCCTAACTAAAATCTGTTCAAAAATACTTAAACAAAACTTTAAAAAGTGTACTGATGAACATAGAAAAGTAATTAGCAATTTAAAAAGGCAATAGCGAATAAGCAAATTGCATTTTAAGCAACGCTTCAAGCGTAAAATAAATAGCAGAAATAGGAAAACAGCTGCTTCGAATTCGTTTGGATTCCTTTACTATAGCGTTGGTAGTAACTAGTATGCAACAACACTAGTATAGATTAGAGGTGGGTCGTTGGTTTTTGTGTTAACGAAATGAAACTGCTAATTACAAACTGATAACCTATTAAAAAAGCAGCTAATTTTATTAGCTGGTTTGCAGTTAGCGACTACGCATTGAATGTTCGTTGAGCTAATCCGCGGCGCGCGTTGCGTTCGAAAATCGTTGAATGAAACAGTTAATATATTTAACGGCTTTTGCGGAAAAGCAGCTAATTCGTTAACATTAGAAAAGCTGCTAAAAAATCTGCTTGTTGAATTAGCCCACTCCTAGTATAGGTTTTAATTGCTAACTTCTTAGGTAGAGAAACTTTTGTTGCTGTTGAGTTGGAGCTGGAAATGTTTCCTTTTTAAGATGTTTTCTATGAATATTCAGAGATGTTCTTACTTCCTTAGATAATTTGAATTCGGAAATTGCAATTGTTAGATAAGACTATTAAAATTTATTCTTTTTTTAACAGTAAACCTACCTAAATGATCGCTTCAGAGTTTAATAAAAATTGTTATATTCCAGTTTGTCATTGTTCTTTCAGTTACTGCACGACATCTTCTACAATATATAGCTAAATAGTGTACAAAAAATCGTGCGATAACATCAAGAAAAATGGAGTTTTACAAGTTTTATTAAAGTCTAAAAAAACCCTCACGGTAGGTTTAGTGTTAAAAAAGATTAAATCTTATATCAGGCAAACAAGTATACCTAAATTGCATACCTAATACTTTAGCCACGAACGAAAGATCCGGAATAATTGAACTAAAAAAACGTAAGCGTATTTCGAATGTCTTACATTGTGTTTCTGTTTTTGGAAATTTGTTTAAAACGAAATAAAATTCAACCTATTAGTTTATATATTTAATTATAATGTTGGACTTTTCATAGTTTTAGTGTCTTGAAAACATTAAATTTCAAAAATAAAACCCCAGGTTTAAAATATCAATAAATGATGCGCTGTCGGCCTATTTTTTACTTCAAGCATTCAGAGTGTGGAGTGAAGGCCTGTTGAATTTCATTTAAATTTTCAACACTATATACCATTCATTCATCGATAGTTTATTAACAACTACAGTGTATGAAAAATTAAACAGAACACGTCATTCATAATTCAAGCACCATCAAAAACAGTATTAATATTCACACCGCGGGCTCATTCGATGAGGATATCATAGTCGTATCCTCGCTAATCCTGTCCGCAACCATATCCTTGAAGGTGACGACGGATGTGTAGTATAAATTCAGTTTAAGGCACGTATGTCAATGTCACCATTGACAAGTGTTGGATTATTAATGATGTGACCGTTAATTTAGAACTGTTAGCAAATAATAATTATCAATATCCTGCCTACTATGTGATAGGAAACTCGATTTCTGTGTGTGACACGCATCATTACTGTCACGTATCGACGTCTTTGATTTATTACATTATGGATGTAAAAATGCCTAAAGGAAAATGGAATAAAAATGGTACCTAATTTTGAAATAAAGAAAAATGCTCCAGGAAACGTGCTTCCGTCTTCATTAATTGAGTTAAAACTGGACAGATTATTATTTGAACAGAGTCTCTATTTTTATTTTAAATTTCAGTAATAATAGAACATCAGCTATAATAATACATATTATAAAGAGGTAAAGTTTTTGAGGTTGTAGGGGGTAATCTCTGGATCTATAGAACCGATTTTAAAAATTATTTCACCAATAGAAAGTTATAGTATCAGCGAATAACGCAGGCTATTTTTGTGTATAGTATATCTACATTGCACCCGTGCGAAGCTGGGGCGGGGGCTAGTCTACTATGTAGATATTAGCATAGGTAGGTACATAAGCAGAGGAAAACCGAACGGGTTTAAATATATAATTTTACTTAAAGGATTTTTAAAAATCGAACTCTCAATTTATTGGGAACATTTTAAATATTATGATACCACCATGTTATATTGAAATTTATGTATATAGTACAATATGCATGGATAATAAAGTTACATGCACGTAATGTCCCGTTATTGGCCAATAGGCCGATATTACCCTAATTGGCTGAGAATTGGGACACGAACGTGATTAATTAGCGAAATAGGCGAAGTTATCACTGAACGGTTTGTTATGGACCACTCAAGAATTGTTTGCTCGTTAAAGATTTGATCGAATTATTTCGTTTATCCAGTGAGGTACATTTTACAAACGGACTCCGGAAATTTTGATTACGTTTTTGTAAATCCAGTGGGTTCGAGAATTTTATTAAAGATCCCTACCTATTTATATATTTAAACAAAATTTTCACTTTTCACAATCTTATTTGTTCTGTTTTTATGTATTAATTTTTTTTACACTGCATACACTCCACTTCACAAAGCCAAAGTTAACTGATATTTTTCTTAAGACATTAAGTTCGCCTTTTTATACCTTTTTAGTGTAATACGTACATGGTTTAAAAAAATAATATGACAGTCAAGGAATAATTTCAAGAAAAAAACGATCGAATAAAGTTTCATTCAATAGAATTTTCTTAACTTTCTTGAATTAAGTGGCACTAAGTTTACCTACTACTCCAATAGCAGGAATTGGATTAAAATTTTATACATACGAGTATGTCAAATAGTTAATCGATAAGAACTTCGTCAAACCTGAATACCAGCAATATAAGAATTTAATTATAAATTCTAATTTAATAATCTCACTTCAGCCTGCCTAGCATGACCATCAAGAGATATCTCGCTGACGAGTGAAGACAAACTAAGATATACGATATCTCGATATATTATATCTCGACATCGACAACTTTGATAGATAAGATATCTCCATCGACAAATATCTCTACTTTTGACATTAGAAGTCGAGATTTACTTTTAAGTGTAAGTGTCATGTTAAACCCGGAAGACAAAGAGATAATCGATTAAAACACGAGAAAACGATCGACAAAATTTTGTCGTGGTTGTCATTCTAGAGCGGCAGTTCGAACAACGAGCAAATTAACAACATATTCTTCAACAGTCAAGACTCAGTTCAAAAGTATTATTTATGTTAATTAAATCTTACTAGGTTAAAGGCGATACTCTCTAAATCAAACAATAATTCATTAGTAGACACATAGTAAGAAACTTGCGCCCAACTTTAACCCGCTACCAGCAAACGTGCCCGAGATAAAGAACCTACGTGCGCTTTTACAACTTAATTATCCAACGAAACTTCTAAAACAGACAATGGAAATTATATCTGCTATTAAAAAAGCAATAGACTTCACACATAAACTTTCAATACGTAACCAGACCTCCATGAATGCGGTAATAAAATTTTATAAAGAAGTCCATTTACCGCGAGTTATTAAGTATTGTATGGACCCGCATAAGTTTTTAATATTCACAATCTTCTGTGCTCGTAAAATAGTTTATGCGATGGCAAATTATCTGCTGTTGGTGAAAGCAGACGTTTTTAAGCAAATAAATAATATGTTTAACTGCTTATAATTACCATATAGCGGCCTCAGTGGGGTTTGTTTTCAGATATAAAAATACTAACTGCCCGATCCAGCTTTGCACGGCTATACTAATGAAAAATATTAGACCAAATCAAATTGTTGTCCGGAATCCTAATCACCTATGAAATATACTTTGCGACCTATTCTCATGCCTACCAAATATACATAAAAAGGTTCATGAAAATCAGTCGAGCTTTTTATATAATATATTTTTTTAACATTTTTGCAGAGATAGACAAGGAAAGTTATATTAATGAATAGTAGGTAAACAAATCTTCATTTCTTTATCTTTATGTTCTTTACCAAATATTTTTAAACAGTTCACACATGGGTGTAATTGTTGTTATATCAGATATTGACAAAAGAGCGGTAGACTCACTTGATGAATGATACTTGCAGCCACACTGACCTTCTGACCGTCCTGACTTAAGGTCTTTTAAATAAAATACTGTATACCGGATTAAAACGCAATTTATTATTTAAATTATTTATCCCGTCTGTCTGACAGTCTCCCGCGACCACGGTTGCTGAAAAGCATCCGAAACGTCGGGATAAATAATTTAAATAATAAATCGCGTTTTAATCCGGTATACAGTATTTTATTTAAATGTGTGATACTCGCGTTAATAAAAGACAATATTAAGGTCTTTTTTTAACTTTAAATTATATCAGAGTTTGACCACTATTTCACCTGGTCTTAAGTGACTTCATATTGTCTACGATGGAGCAAGTTGTCAAAACCGAGTATAAAGAGCGAATCAATCTGTAGCGCCAATTCTTTACTTTATTACAAACTTTTGGAAATACACAGACGGTACCGAAATCTGATTTTCGATACTTCTCGAAGAAAAATCTTGAAGTGCTCATTACGCATTTCGGTCTAAAACTATCAATTTCTGAATGCTCGAAGTAAAAAGTAGGTCGACAGCGTAACATTCACAACACTTCACGGTTTTTCTATCTATGAACGGTATTACTATCCTTACCCGGTCGGAATTTCGATATTCCTTCCACTCGTTTAATGTAGTGACCAGACGTGGGGAAGACATGTTTTAGAAGATAATAATTAATAATAATTTCGTCCTGGCGAGATTAGAACCCGCGACCCATCGGAGCGCAAGGTGTTCTACCAAATGCGCCTACGAGCCCGTCAAAACTTTATAAATGCTTATGCTTATTTGAATAAAGATATTATTTAGTTTGAGTCAAAGTTTATTGGTTTTTGTTTATCGACAAACATTTAGAACAGATTCTCACCATTGAAATTGATTGATTGATAGCAGATTGCGAGTTGTAAACAGTTGATTCAAATGAACTCAGCCAATGTTGACCGCCTGCAAACTATAGGGGTTCGCGAGAATACTCAGTAAATACTCCAAGAGTTCGGGCACATTCCTTATTAAATTCCTTTAATAAACTATTATGCTGGTGTACTCTTTATTAATTTAATATTGCTTCAGCAAACTGCTATTTATTAGTTGACTAGCGACCCGCCCCGGCTGCGCACGGGTGCAATGCTGACACTAAATACACTACAGAAAAACTGTTATTATTATACATATAAACCTTCCTCTTCAATCACTCTATCTATTAAAAAAAACCGCATCAAAATCCATTGCGTATTTTTAAAGATTTAAGCATACATAGGGACAGAGAAAGCGACTTTGTTTTATACTATGTAGTGATTATCATCTTCTTCTTCTTCCTGCCCTGTTCCCTTTTTTTTATTTGGGGTCGGCGCAGTATGTTCTCTTTTTCCATTCTCTCCTTTCACTCGCCATATCATCAGTCACACCTTTCAAACACATAACATTCTTCACACAGTCAATCCATGTCTTTTTTGGCCTCCTTCTTCCCCTATACCCAATTTCATATTTAAAACTAATTTATTGATTATCATCTTATAATTAATACAAGAAAAATAATGAGAATTGATTATAAGATGGAAAAACCGTGAAGTGCACATTGCTCGTTTCGATTTCAGTCTATGGATTTCCGAATGCTCGAAGTAAAAAGTAGGTCGACAGCGCATCATTGATTGATGTACTGTGGCTTATACGTAGGTATCACCTACCAGCAAGTGAACCTCAGGCTCGTCTGTCGATATCTGACATATTTCTTTTTAATTTAAATATTACAAGAATACCTCTAAATTTACGAAGATATTCGCACCAGCCCTCTTCACAGCCTGTCTACGTTTAATATTCCTGTCAATAAGAATGGAAATAAAAATAAATTATTCTCATTACCCGTTGGAAGCCGGCTTTCTGAGCTGGATTCAATAAAATATAGAACGGAGCTCCGTACAATCCCTAACCTAAATACCTTATTTACTAAAGAATAGGTTTTGTACGCCAAGATACGGCTGTTTATAAAATGTACAATGAAACAGACTGCGTATTACTTGCTATCCAACTCTTATTCGCTACCTGTAGAAGAATAAAAAAGTGAATTCCCGAGTCCCCGAGTGGGGCATGAGGCAGACCCATTTCTGTGTCTGTTTCACTGATCATTTATCTTTACAGGCAAGTAGGTGATCAGCCTTCTGTGCCCTGCCTGACCGAAACAATTTTTTTATCATGTTTCCCCGGGATTCGAATCCAGGACCTCCGGTGCTAAATGCATCGAGCTTGCCACTGAGCCACGGTGGCGGTCAAAATATTATTAACGGCAAATTAAAAACAATTTTTTGAGGTATGTATTGAATTCTGATAAGTATGTTTTTAGTGCTCCGGGAAAGGTCGAAGATCAGCGCTTTTAAGATAGATTAACATAAAATCTGGTTTTGTTTAGGAATCGATTTTTGTTTTTTTTTTCTAATTTTGATGAGCATTAACAAATCAAGGTGGCTTTGTTTGTTTGGTTCTAAAATATGTACCTATACAAATATATTTTACAATGCATGCTTTTTCATCCATGTATGTCTCCCCGCGACCACGGTTGCTGAAAAGCATCCGAAACGTCGGGATAAATAATTTAAACAATATAAATAATAAATCGCGTTTTAATCCGGTATACAGTATTTTATTTAAATGTTTTCTAGGAGTTATGCATTTTCTGTAGGTAGGTTTGTAGGTACGAAAAAACAGGATTTTTTAATCTTGGAAACCAAGCTATATAGTGAAATTAATTGATAATTGAGACAGACGTAGTCTAACTCAGATGAGGGCAGTGCAGGGCCACTTTGAATCTTGTACAAGTGGACATCACTACTTTCATTTGATCAATGATCACTCATTGTTAGTCAAGTATGAATCGGATTATTATTTTTCTTGCTTTTCCCGTGAGAAATTTTGTTTTTAAATCATAATTTGTTATTTTAACGGATACTGCTACAGTAGACTCTCACTAATCCAGCAGTATTAAAAACCAGAGGCCGCCGGGTTATTGGAATGTTCGGATTACTGGATTGTATAGAAAAAACAATAATAAATAAAATAAAGCAGGCCCATTTCTGTGTCTGTTTCACTGATCATTTATCTTTACAGGCAAGTAGGTGATCAGCCTTCTGTGCCCTGCCTGACCGAAACAATTTTTTTATCATGTTTCCCCGGGATTCGAATCCAGGACCTCCGGTGCTAAATGCATCGAGCTTGCCACTGAGCCACGGTGGCGGTCAAAATATTATTAACGGCAAATTAAAAACAATTTTTTGAGGTATGTATTGAATTCTGATAAGTATGTTTTAGTGCTCCGGGAAAGGTCGAAGATCAGCGCTTTTAAGATAGATTAACATAAAATCTGGTTTTGTTTAGGAATCGATTTTTGTTTTTTTTTTCTAATTTTGATGAGCATTAACAAATCAAGGTGGCTTTGTTTGTTTGGTTCTAAAATATGTACCTATACAAATATATTTTACAATGCATGCTTTTTCATCCATGTATGTCTCCCCGCGACCACGGTTGCTGAAAAGCATCCGAAACGTCGGGATAAATAATTTAAACAATATAAATAATATATCGCGTTTTAATCCGGTATACAGTATTTTATTTAAATGATTTCTAGGAGTTATGCATTTTCTGTAGGTAGGTTTGTAGGTACGAAAAAACAGGATTTTTTTATCTTGGAAACCAAGCTATATAGTGAAACTAGCGACCCGCCCCGGCTTCGCAAGGGTGCAATGCTGATACTAAATACACTACAGAAAACTGTTATTATTATACATATACACTCTAACTATTAAAAAAACCGCATCAAAATCCGTTGCGTAGTTTTAAAGATTTAAGCATACATAGGGACAGAGAAAGCGACTTTGTTTTATACTATGTAGTGATTAATTGGTAATTGAGACAGACGTAGTCTAACTCAGATGAGGGCAGTGCAGTGCCACTTTCAATCTTGTACAAGTGGACATCACTACTATCATTTGATCAATGATCACTCATTGTTGGGCAAGTATGAATCGGATTATTATTTTTCTTGCTTTTCCCGTGAGAAATTTTGTTTTTAAATCATAATTTGTTATTTTAACGGATACTGCTACAGTAGACTCCCACTAATCCAGCAGAATTAAAAACCAGAGGCCGCCGGGTTATTGGAATGTTCGGATTACTGAATTGTATAGAAAAAATCATAATAAATAAAATAAAACATTTCTTAAAGGGAATACAACCTATTTGTGTTCACTGTTCATGTTCTACACTTTTTTTTTATAACTCAAAATTAACTAATTACATAGTTTTAAAATAACCCGTTTTAATGCAATTTGTATGGGGGAGACGCGGGCGCTCTATTGAAGTACCGGATTAATGAGATCCTACTGTATATGCAACTTTGTGTTCCTCAATATATCATCCTTTCACCCGAAGTCGGGGAACAATCTAGTAATGTATACAATCTAATTATATTAATGTATAAAAATCGTATAATGATGTTAGGGTTGCATCAATGAAACTTGAGTTAACCCGGAAACGCCGTGTGTGGCCTCATTGATTGGCGACACGATCGCGTTTCAAAATAACCACTCGAGGATTGATTTTTATCGATTTGTTGCAAACGGGGACGTGCATAAGTTGGTTTAAATGTTAACAGGAAGTTCTGGATTTGAGAAGGATATGCTTCAAAATGATTTCTGTGAGGTATCTCAAACCTGGGGTTCTAGACAAGTCGACGGGCTCGTTGGCGCGTTCGGTAGAACACCTGCCGTGCCCATCGGGTCGTGGGTTCGAATCCCAGAGGGAGCACATGCTTATAATTTTCTGTAAGCATGTTTTCCCCACGTCTGGTAACTTCGGGCATTGATCGGGTGGGAGGAATATCTAAATTCCGACCGGGTAACGAACCACCGTTCATAGATGCAAAAACCGTGAAGTGAATATTGCGCGTTTCGGTTTCAGTCTATGGATTTCCGAATGCTCGAAATAAAAATTAGGTCCACAGCGCATCATTGACTGATGTTCTGTGGCTGAGGTATCACCTACCATTAAGTGAACCTCATGCTCGTCTGTCGATATCTGACATAAAAAAAGGGGCAATTTGTCACGGTGTAGAGAATTATGCATACTACTTACAGGTTCGTTTAAAAAAGCTTGGGCTCGTTCTTTTTTAGTAAGGCAAATAAAAGCTCGTATTATAAAAATATGACTAAAGAAGATAGAAGATTACGTATTGAAAGAAGATTACGTATCTACTTCTTTTCCTCCCTGGCCTGTTATATTAGGGGTCAGCGCAATATGTTTTCTTTTTCCATTGTCTTCTTTCACTCTTGTCTTTGCTTGAAGTAAAAATTAGGTCGAC
This sequence comes from Anthocharis cardamines, assembly GCA_905404175.1. NCBI lineage: Eukaryota > Metazoa > Arthropoda > Insecta > Lepidoptera > Pieridae > Anthocharis > Anthocharis cardamines. The sequence continues at coordinate 9,217,764 of FR989964.1, forward strand.
AGCGCATCATTGACTGATGTTCTGTGGCTGAGGTATCACCTACCATCAAGTGAACCTCATGCTCGTCTGTCGATATCTGACATAAAAAAATATATCAAAAACAACCCCTCAAACACATGACATTTTTCATGACTTGAAATTACCTACATTATCCCTGTATATATAAAATATGATTGTTATACATACAACCTCAGATCAAACATACAATTAATGAGATACAATGTAAAACTACGTACTTTTAGTTAAATATTGTAATACATCTTCAAACATTTTGTGAAATTATTTTATCAAATAAACCGTAACATATATTTAGTCCGAATACACAATTTCCATGCTCTTACGTGCGCATTGCGGCTGAATGTAAATGAGAGATAAGTTTTAATTATCACACCGATATTCGGCCATCTAAAGACTATTTAGAGAACTGCTAGGTGTTTTGAATATATAAAAAGAGGAAACTGCTCAAGTCAAATAATCATTAAGCTAAAACTGTTATAGCCGTAGTATTTGTAATGCTTTTGTTTCTAGCTACAACTTTACTTTCTTACTCGAACTTTAGTTCCTTACAAGAGCTAAGCTTGAATGGAGAATGTTTTCCAGGGAGAAAAGGGGCTTTTATCCTAAACTATCCCTATGCAAAAAATTAAGTTCCATTTTTGCGGCAAAGAAAAATAAGCACATTTTCTATATTAGAATATATTTTGAATTAGAACACATTTATCGAGTATACATTGTAAGAGGGACTTCTTATCCTATCACATCATAAAGGAGAAGCCAATGAGCCAGATTTGATTTTTCTTTGTAAGTAGGATTGGGAGAAATTATAACCGGGTTATGAGTCACCGTTAATAGTTGGAAAAAGTGCATATTGCGCGTTTTGGTTTCAGTATGCTTGTAGTATAAGTTCGAGAGCGAGAGCGAGATGATTGATGTCTTTTGGCTGAGGAATCAAACACCTACCCTGTGGTAGGTACGGTCTGTACATATCTGACATTTAAAAAAATATAATATTAGGGTCTAACGTGCATTTTTTTATCTACTTAAATTGTTGAATATGAATATGTATATTGTAAATATACATAATATTTATGTCCTTCAATTGGTTTCACAATATTAATATCTTGAAAAGATAAATCCTCAGCTACATGAAAATACATTTAAGTGTAGGTATTTATTTTTTATTATTTTGTTTTTAACAAAAATCTGAGATGAATATCATGATAGAAGTCGATCCTCAAACTTTTCTTTCACATTATGACAGCACTTTATTACGAAAAAGTTTTAACTGTCTAAAGTCTCTAAATAATACAATGAATTCAAATGAGAGTAATTTCTGATCGCGTTAGCGCGCTCTCCACAATGCCGGGTAAAACTTGGACTAATTTTACATTACGAGAGCAAAACAAAGCTGTTTGTATAACAATAGAAAGAGCTCATGTATTAAACCGGTATAATTTTGCTTATTGCCTACCTTTTTTAACTTTTGTTAATGTAAGAAAAACCTTTTTTCTCTGGATGTTATAATATATTTCCTTGCGGCGATGTCATGTAGAGAGAGCGTACATTTTATTTTTTAATAACCATATTTCCAAGAACAACATGTTATACAGAATTTCTGTAAAAAAATATGATTAAAAAATATTTTCCACATTATGAACTCTAATAAAAATCTCTGCTTAAATCTTAGCACAGATTCTTCAAATACAGGAACACTAAAAAAATGATTGCATTCTTGCAGCCGTAAACAAAGAGTACTTCCGATAAACCAACATTGCCATGGATGTCCTTGCAGACTCGATTTATTTCACAGAACTATGACATAAATGTTCTACGTTATAAGAACAAAATTCCTGTGCAATCATTTTGCTCCGGAAGTAAGAAGGTACGCGCATACCGTACAATATGTAAAAGCTTTCAACAACGCCTTGAGCACTCTCCCACAAACAATCGCTAATCTCATTCTGGGAAGACCTTAATGCAGTTTTGAGCGCATGTCCCATATTGCCTCAAGAGCGTGTCTTTTATTAGTGCAAGGAAAGACTGCGGTTGTTTGTTTATAAGATGACAAAGTTAACCTTTAAAATAAATTGAAGTATAAGATTTTTAATGTAATATGTGACAATTTTGACCATTTCTGTGGCTTATAATTACTTATACCTCAATGATAAATGAATGTGGGTATTCAGTATACATAGTACAAATATTTGATACATTATCGTGAATACGTTCTATGTGGTAAGATTAATTTTAACAGACATTTCATGTAATGAATAAGCACCATTATTATGTAGTGTAAAAATCCTAACCGACTTCGCTCGAGACGTTTACCAACGCAAACTTTCTCAATATTTCCTCAAAAGACCTTTGCAGTAATCCCTCTCAGCCGGCACGCTAAATTAGGCACAAAATACGTCGTATAAATATTCTAGAAAATCAACTGCGCAAAAATAATTTCCCTAGCTGCTTACCATTAATTCTGGTAATGTTTTAACTCGCTATCTCCGTATTTTTACGAATTTTTAGTAAACCAACGATAATTAAGCATACTTCATTTACTCCGAGATGTACAGAGTTTCTTGGGCGGCGGCGAACGGTGAAAGCACTTGCCGTGCCATTTATAAAACACACCCTTTCGACTCCCCTCTGAAAGACCACCAAGATTTTTCAAGCGATTAAAACGATAGAGTTCAATTTTCGCTAAAGGGTTTGTCAGTGGCTCGTGCCTTAAGTACCATCCACACGTGCAAGCTTTTTGAGCGATATTCCTTACGGCTCACTCCATATTGTGTTTAGAGACGTGGTGCAATGTAGCGTCAGCTTTATCTTTCATGTTGTACTATAACACGGGAATATTCCAACTTTAGCCATAACGAAAAGAACTTATAAACTTCCCTAAGTTACCATCGATAGACAAGACGTTAGGCACTGTCCTTTTTAGGCATTGTCCTTATTGTTGTCAATATTTGGTAAAAAGCCTATTTAATTTCCCATTGTGTAAGATCCACACAAAATGTTTTTAAAATTGGTCAAGCAATATTGCCCAATAAACATACGTATAAATCCATAGTTTCCTTCACAAGCATGAAATCTAAGTGGAGTTATTACTAAAGTACATTTTAGCCTCGCCCATGAATTAAACTTTTAAAGTTCGTTACTTAGGTAACTCTTTTTTAAAGCTTTCAAAACTAGTAATTTTCTGTGTTCCTTCAAAGTTATTTTCACATTAGCGGACGAAAAAACTAATTACTGCAAACGATGATGATCAATATGCTAATGATAATTCTGTTGAAATCATTTGAACAAAAACTTTAATATGTGACGATAATTTCTAACACATATATTTCACCAGATTCTAAAAGCGATTGAATAGAAACTATTATTGATAACATTTGCTCGACGAATTCAAAGTTATATCATATTAAATCATTTATTCATTTAACTTATGAACGTCAATAATTTTTTTTAAATGATTCTAATTTTACATATATTGCCAGTTCTCAAATCAAGGGCGTAGAACGGACGAGAAGAATTGGCAATAAACTCTCCGCCACTCTTTTTAATCTCCAAGTTCTTTGTTTTACTAAATGTTTGTAAGGAGCTGCTACCATTCCACTATGCTCAACATGACATCTTGAAGTAATTAACTATAATAATAAAAAATTAACAACTAAAAAACAAAACCATAGGCTTTAAAGTAAAAAATATTCATTTCCTTTGTTAGATATTCAAGTAATTTACTCGTTATACGTGAAGTTTAGTTTTACAACCTTTGATTATATTTAAACAGCGTAGCCGATAGTCGAGTGGTACTTTTAGTAATAAAAATTAATGGTTTTAATTAAATTCTAATGTGAACATATTGTGTTCTGGGGTTAACACCTGCACTTCTACACACTGATGTAAGTTAATAATTAAATTTATATAGTTTTATTGAGAAAATTTTGTTCAACCTTTTTTATAGAACAGCAAACGGGCAGATGGCTCACTTGTATAACTAGTGTTAATATTTAATTATTATAACCATTGACGTAGTATTAATTTATTATATAAGTAATTTATATTTATCGTATCTGAAACAGAAATTTACTAGTATGTATGTACTTTATATAATAACGCAAAAAAATGGATACTTTGAAATTCTGTAGGTGAAATTAACACAATTGATGCCAATACAAAACTAGCTTATACCATACGTATGGAGTATATACGAGTAAGACAATACTAATAGTCGTATGGAGTTAAGGAAAGTGGAGAAAAGCTTCACGCACGACCACTCTGTGAAATGAGCCTTAGGAATTATTTGACCAGAGCGAACAAGGAAAAAACACCTTGCTAATCCTTCAGCATTACGGTTACCATGGGAATTGAAGAATAAGTTCCGTACGAAAATAATTGTATCTAATGTTACTGTAAAATAATTATCTTTTTTTTAAATGTTAGATATCGACAGACGAGCATGAGGTTCACTTGATGGTAAGTGATACCTCAGCCACAGAACATCTGCCTTTACTTTTTACTTCGAGCATTCGGAAATCCATAGACTGAAACCGAAACGCGCAATATGCACTTCACAGTTGTTCCATCTATGAACGATGGGTCACCGAGTCGGAATTTCGATATTCCTCCCACCCTTTCAAAGCCCGAAGTTACCAGACGTAGGGAAGACATGCTTACAGAAAATTATAAATATGTCGTCCAGGTGAGATTCGAAACCACGACCCCACCACCCACGGCAGGTGTTCTACCGAACGCGCCAACGACTCCAATCATATTACAATTTTAACACAAAGATTTCGTTAGTATTTCCCACATACAACGAGACCTTAAAACATCACGAGCGGTAATTATATTAATTAATCTTTCTCATAGACGGGTTATTTGATAGTCTGTGAGATGCGTCTTATGTGCCGTGTCAGATTAATTATGGCTATGAAGATTACAGGCATACTGTTAGGTTATCTTGATGGAATTCCAGACCATTGCTTGTGTGAGGTATTATACAACTAAGCTGTGGTGAATGTGTGCAAATGAGGTTGCATGTTTATGATAATTACTTAGTCACTAAAGCTGGCCAAATTAGCTCTGACTGTGATATAAATAATACGTACGAGTACTTGATATTCGTACGGACGTTTTTAATAAAGACGTGTTCTTTTAAATAAAATATTTTATAACAGATTAAAACGCAATTTATTATTCATCCTGACGTTTCGGATGCTTTTCAGCAACCGTGATCGCGGCACACTGAAAGGTGACAGCTGTCATATAAATAATAAATCGTGTTTTAATTCGTTCTAAAGTATTTTATTAAAATGTGTGATACTCGTATTAGTCACTAAATTGATTTTATTATTGTAATTTACTTTGTTTACAGGACAGGACACTGGTAATTACTATATCGGGAGTCTGGGTTTATATAAATAATGTTTAATTGATTTAATTTAAGATACATAATTGAACTGAAGTCAATGAAATGAAAATGAAAAATATTTATTGTAAATAAGGAACGAATGCTGCGCCGTAGAACATGAACTCTTCAGCGGATAATGTTAGCTGCATCTCTAACTATTTTTTCGAATAGAAGCGGCAAGCCACAAAAATACTTTTAATATACCGAATATAAAAAAAAAAAACAAAAAAAAAGTATTGGAATATAAAAAAAACCTATTTTATTTCACACACTATTTTCATCTTTCATTATTGAAGAGTGTTAAGTTTCCTTTGTTGTCTGATCGTTAGTGAAATACGGAGAATTCAGTTTTCACAGACAAAGCCTTCTAACACCTTACCTTCTGGCCTTTTTTCGCTATCAAAAGAGGCTATTTGCATATCACTGAATCAAGTACAAAATCTGCTCTTCATAATCAACTCCAATGGCCTAGTTATAAAAAAAGTTCTTCTGATAAAATGCTCTATCTCAACTTTCAAACAAAGCAATTCTCGAAACAAGAGCCCTAGAGATGTGACTTGTCCTGACTTATATCCATTACTACAATTTACAACTCTTCAAAAAGCAAACGCAAAGTAACAGTCCATTACGGCTCTCGGACAAAAGCCTCTTTAATGAGAGAGTTTGAGGACAATTCCGCCGATTCAATGCGTTTTTACGTCTTTGCAAGCCTTCTCCATAAAGCTTGGTAATGTCATATGGGACTTAAAATTGTTTTAATGGTAGGTTCTTTAAAAATTTATGCTGAGAGTGTTTTTATGCTAGGAGTTTGGTCACAGTATCGGACCGCTTTCATTACCAGAAATTTTATTTTCCACGAGTAAGTTTTTTTAGTTGTTATATATTATCGACAGAGGAGCATGGGGTTCAATTGATGGCAGGTGATATCTCAGCCACAGTACATCAGTCAATGATGCGCTGTCGACCTACTTTTTATTTTCAGCTTTCGGAAACCCATAGACTGAAACCGAAACGCGCAATATGCCCTTCACGGTTTTTCTATCTATGAACGGTGGTTCGTTACCCGGTCGGAATTTCGATATTCCTCCCACCCATTCAATGCCCGAAGTTACCTGACGTGGGGAAAACATGCTTACAGAAAATTATAAACATGTCGTCCCGGTGGGATTCGAACCCACGACCCATCGATGCGCACGGCGGGTGTTCTACCGAACGCACTAATGAGCCCATCAAAATGTGTCATGTCAGCCGAAAGAAGTTATAATTTCGCAGAAATCATCTCAAACATGAATATTTTCAATAATTCAAGTACGACTTATTAGTAAGTAAGTACTTGGGAGTAATTACTTAATACTCATTCATTACTTATCTTATCCGAGCGAGCGTAGATTGTACCTCCAACTCGAAGGTATTATCATTGATATAACTTTTCTCTTGTTTTTGTAAAGGTGCTAATATTAATATTAAATACATTTTAAAATAGAAAAAAAATTATAAAATTCCTTGAAAATAATATATTTAGTAGAAGTTTATAAACAGCGAAAAAAAAATAGCTTATATTTTATTAGGTTTGATTTAATTGTTCCTGTAAGTTAAATTACTGATTAAAATAAATTATTTTTTATTTCATTTATTAATTATTATAATCGTGAATAAATACGCAAAAGTAGTAGATATTATCATATATTCTAGATATATTGTAAAGAGTACAATATAATAAACAAAGTAATGATAAGAATATGCCTACGTGATTTCAGACATATAGCATCTTTAACTAAAAACATATTATTAATTAGTCTACATACAAGTCTACTATATATTTTGCGGCTCATATATTATGATTTTGAATAATTCTCTGAGTAGATTCAGAACACTATTTGAAAATAATTTTGTCCGCCTCCATTGCTCAGTGATATAGTCGTACGTTTTGAATGTCCCTGGTTCAAATCCCGAAGAAACAAGATTAAAAGTAATTGTCTCGGTCGGGCATAGCACAGAAGCTTCTTCTTACCTGTTAAGACAAATGATCGGTGAAACAAACACAGAAAAGTATCTTCTCCATGCTCCACAAGGGGACTGTGTTATCCAGTATAAAATAATTTTAGATAAATTATAAATAGGGAACATATTTTATATAGACTATATTAAATAATAGCAACACGCCCGGCTTCGCACGGGTTCAGTGAAGATACCTACTATACACAAAAAAGCTTATGTTACTCGCTGATAATGTGATTTCTTTTGGTGAAATAATTTTTAAAATCGGCCCAGTAGTTTTTGAGTTTATTCGTTACAAACATACAAATGTTTCCTTTTATAATATGTATTATTTTACGTAGATGTAGATCAATTAAATATTATAAGGCCTCTACATAATTTATTAATCGAACCCGTTGATCCTATTTGTATAGGGGAACTGTAAGGAATTATTTAACAAATAGTACCTTAGTATTGCTTTTTTATTTGGACACTTCTGTTCCAGTACTTAACAAGACATCCTCACTACCCAGCGCAACTTTAATGGAAACATCGAGAAAAAAATATTCGATACTTTCGTCGATAATTCAGAATCGAATAAAACGCACAGTGGTCACATTTTATTTCTTTGTCGCATAATATTGTAATCAAGATAAAGCCCCAAAGGTCAATTTCTTTAATCACAGACCGCGTCATCGTAAAAGCTGACGATGATGAATGTTGAAATTAATGGAGAAACTTTACGACCGACACCCGTCAAAAATAATAAAAGCTTTTCAGAGGACGATTTTCAATGTCAAAAAATTATTATCATACTAAATTATTGTCGTACCTACAGAAGTCGCTAAGATTTTGAACGTGTCTTTAATAAGGTATTCAATAATTTGTAGAAACTTTTATAAACTTAGGAGTGACCATTCATATGTCCAATCTGAAGCATTAGAGTTTTAACCAGCTTCTTTAAGTGATTATACCTTTGGAAGAGATTAAAAATTTATAAATTTACTTTGCAGTATACGTTACCGATAAATAAGTAGTTACACGTATTGTCTTTTATTTACGGAAGTAAACACATATAAAATACTTGAAAACGGATTAAAACGCGATTTATTATTTATACTATTTATCGATTATATTATTAGAGATTTTCAACATAAATAAGGGAAAGTAACAGATATTTAAATACTTATTTATTAAAAAAGTCTTAAAAAATATATTATAGAAAAAATTACAGCTTTCCATAATATTGTCTTTTATTAACGCGAGTATCACACATTTAAATAAAATACTGTATACCGGATTAAAACGCGATTTATTATTTAAATTATTTATCCCGACGTTTCGGATGCTTTTCAGCAACCGTGGTCGCGGGAGACTGGTCAGTCTCCTCTGGACAGTCTCCCGCGACCACGGTTGCTGAAAAGCATCCGAAACGTCGGGATAAATAATTTAAATAATAAATCGCGTTTTAATCCGGTATACAGTATTTTATTTAAATTACAGCTTTCCAACTGTCGCGTTTTTAAAAAAAGTTACCAGTTCATTTCAGCTTTCAAACAGCAAGGTTTCTATGAAGCTTTTCTTTAGACATCTAGAATTCAAGAACACACAAGCCTTGGAAGCTCCATTCAGCAATGTTCCCGTTGGAATAAAAATGTAATGGCAGGCATTGTGCCACGCAATAATAACGCGGTGAAATGTCTACATCAGACACAAATAGAGTGTTTGCTTGTTTGTAGTAATCTCTGCAACTACTGAATTTATTTTATATCCAATCCTATATAAGTTACATTTTAGTTTTATAGGTTTATATTTAAGTTTTCAAATCTTAAAATTTTTTTCAAAAGGCTTTTTAATGAAGTCAGAACAAAATATGTTTTTTAACAATAAACCTACCGAGCGCTTTCGAGACTTGTTAAATTCCAGATTGTCATTTTTCTTAAACTTACTACACCACTCTTTCTGTAATATATAGCTATAGTTAAGAAAAAATCCTTGCAGTACGTTCAAGAAAGATGGAGTTTAATTTTTTTTTATAAGATACTAATAATTTGCAATTGTACCTTAAATTTAAGACGAATACAATTCAATAAAGAACAATGTCTTCAAAATAAAAATCCACGCACGTGGTTATAATATTTTCACAGACATAATCGCATGGACACGTTCCAAAAATGGTAACGACCGGACGATCATTCCACGAATATTCTGCACGCCGCGGCCGCGACAGTAAACAATATAACTTGTGACATTTCTTACTAGTTTTTCGAGACGAGACGAAAAAAAAAAAAGTTGTCTATTGATGATTAGAAACTAATCGCTGCTTAGATAATTTAAAGAACCGCTGTTATAAATGACTAGCAACGCGCCCCGGCTGCGGGTGCAATTAAGATGCACAATAAACAGAATAGCATATTATGTTACTCGCTGATAATGTAGCTTTCTATTGGTGAAAGAATTTAAAAACGGTCCAGTAGTCTTTGAATTTATTCATAACTTACAAAAATACAAATCTTCCGCTTTATAATATTAGTATAGATAAAATATACAATAAAACAGTAGAATCGATAAATCTGTACCAACGTTGAATATATTTAGCAGTAATTGAGAGAGGACGATAAAAGATTTGTAACAGAATTTATACAAAAAAGTTTTTTCTTTTTTTTACGTAAGTAGTATATTGAAGTTATTTTCATTCACAGGGAGATTAATCGTAGACTGGTGCAACTTGCGCTTTGTTGTATTGATGTCGGCAAGAAAAATATTATTAATTTAAATATAATTTTAAATTCGTGACATACAATTAAGAGGGCCCTTCCCGGTTCGTCTATCGTCAACGCGAGCATGGTTGAAAAGTTTTTTGTTTCATGCAGCGCATACCTCTACCGCTATCGAGTGAGTGAGAATGCGATAACATTGAACGAAAAATAGTGTGCGGAAATTTCATAAAACTTGTTCTAGGAAATACGTGTTTTTCAGTAGTCCTTACAAGTTTGTGAAATATTTTTTTATAATTTAGAATCTCCATTATATTTGCAAGGTTTCTATCATAAAAAAATATTTACTCTCACAATTTATGAGTACATTATGAACGCCCAAAGTTCAGGTATTTTTATTGCAAAAAAGCTGATTTTTGGAGGCTTATACTGAATTTATTTCTGAAAATTTTGAGATTTTGTTTCGATAGAAACCTAGATATTGTGCACGAGATACCTATTAGTTCAAAAGTTTCAAAGAAAAATCGGTTACATCGCCATAATCACGTAAGAGCTTTTGTATGGAAAGTAAGACGGGTTGGGCCCTCTTAACATAACATACAAAATTAACATACAAAAAACAGTAAAATTTCACATTTATTTAAACATAGTTAATTTCAACTTTAAACTCAGAATCACATTCGACTTAATAAAAATTACTACAATCCTACAGTTTATAATTTTATTCAAAGTCTTTATGAACACGAGATTTTACTTGTTAATAATTATGGACGTAAACCAAAATCTCCCAAATAAAGTCGCTAGATAATTAAAGGCCAAGTAGGTACGTATCTTAATCATTCACAAACTTCTTAGAGATTTTTCCTTGGAAGTTGGAACAAGTTACCACACGTGACCTTAGGCTTAGTTCGTATAAACAGCCCCACTATTGTTATTTTCCTTGTAAACGACATAGACGATGATGACAGTAAAATTGAGATCCATGTTTGTTGTAGTGTTGTGCAGCAACAAAAGAGTAGGTACTTTAAATATCACTGTTATTTTATTTATGAATACGCAGAACAGAAGAGTAAGTATGAATACGTGTAGGTAAGTAGGGTAATTTAGCCGGTTTCCCGTCCAGGTCCTGTTTTCGTCCACTAACGCGGATCTTGTAAAACATTTACGTAGAATAACATTAAAAAAATAGTTAACCGCGCAAATTTGGTCTCGTTACGGACCCTAAAGTCAAATCTGCAGGTCTATCAACTCAAAATATTTATTAACTAGTTGAGACTCGAACAAAAGCCACTTCTATCTGAGGCTTGTTTCCAAGCTACGAACATGTCATCATAAATGTAAAAAAAATAGTGGTACGACTTAACTGTGCAGTAAGTTTTTTTATTGTTTTAGCATGTATTTCATATGTTTTGGGTATTAATGACTAAGTAAAGACATAAAGAACATATTAAAATGTATGTTTCATACTTATTTAAAGAATTACTTTAAAAATCGAGGCGGACAAAAACTGAAGTACCTATTTCGCAAAATATTCAGTTCTCGTCCGCGTGGACGAAAACACAAAAATACAAGTGAAGTTTGATTAGTCGTTTAAAATAAGGAATGCGAAGAAATTCTGTTGAAATCATTATGGAATAATCTTTGATGGTTAGTTAGTCTGATACTTAGTTTTCGTCCATCAGTTTAGCAGTATTGCAAGCATAAATATATATTCAAATATTGTGGACGAAAAATAAAAAATGCGTTGAAAATTGCTTTAGTTTCCGTCCGTGAGTGGACGAAAACTAATAGTGGTTTAGTATTTAGTTTCCGTCCACCACAAACAGCGTTATGTTACTTTTCGTTTAGCTTTTTTTCTACATACCTACGTGTAGAATATACGCGATATAACCCACTCATGATGTACGTAATCGCGTATATTGTTTGGATCTATTTTATTATGTTAATTTTTAATAAATCCCATTGTTATAGATGACGCCGTTGTCTCAAAAACTAGAATCATACTCTGAAGATGCCTTAAAAAAGGCTCTTGCAGAGATCCATGATAATTAGAAATCTATAAGAAAAGTGTGCAATGGATATGGAAACACTGTGGACGGAAACTAGCCTACACAAGGTCGAAAACTAACATTTTTGGACGAAAACTAACGAAATCGGTACTTTTCACTAAAACATTTTATATAAAAAAAACGTTAAATATAATTATTTGCTACTTAATGTAAACCTAAAATAGACTACTAAGCTACTATATAAGCTTTCAATAAAAAATCGGTTTGTTAGAGTTGGACCAGTAGAACATATTAGTTTTAAGCCCATAAGCTGACAATTCCACTAAGTGGACGAAAACCGGCTAAATTACCCTATATTTTCTTATACCATTTGTTATGTATTTAAAATAAATTATCTTCAATCTCCTGCATGGTATTAAGGTCACTTACTCTCACGATAACAATAAGAATAGTATTACTGATATTTATTTTTATTTTTAAATACCTATAATAATTAATGTGATGAGAAAATATATGACATCTAAGGTGCTTAGCCAAATTTCTAACATACATACATAGATACATAGTGTACCTACTCTATTGAAGTAGATGATATCAAAAGCTAGTAAGTTTTATTTACTAGCTTTTGCGACGCTTATAGGTCTCGCTACCAGGCCATACAATCTTTAAAAAAAAAGTTAATAAAACATGCTCAAAAATCAAGACAATAGTTTTAAAATATAACAATGAAAAATTGTGAGTCAATAAGCATTACGAGCTTTATATTTGCATAATAATAATCTTGATTCCGAACTTAATAAAGGAATGCTTTAGTTAGACACATTGTAATAACCTTAGACTAATAAATGGTAATAACACTTAAAATTTCATTCATAATAATAATAAAGCGTGCCGAATCGTACGTCATTGTTTCACAATAAGAATATGAATGGTTCGTATTGTTTATTATGACTATATCTCACCGAAATTGACTCTATTTGATATTTGAGGAAGTTGTGGACTAACTGTAACTTGTTCCCCAACAATCGATTACGCTTGTAATTGTATTGATTCAAGTTTTTGAACACGCAAGGTGCGCTCGAGTCGCTGGCCACTGCATTCTTCCGAGAGGGCCGGGAGAGCGAATAAGCTGCATTCTTACGTCTTATCCTTACCGTTTCCCTCAGGATATACGAAGCACGGAAGCCACCTAACACATATCCATTAGTCACTTTGTCAACTGTTTTTAAACACACATGTTAATTAATCTTTTGTTTAACATCACTTCCCAGTTGTCGCGTGGGTACCAAAATACACAACCGAATAACCAGCGTATAACAAGCAAACTGGATTCGTTCGGTCGACCGTCCGGCGCGGAATGCTTTTGTTTTATCTCTCTCCCACGTACGGTATTTGTATTGCTCTCTCGTTCTAGGAAAGAAAGGCGCCAATGCAAGGCGCGGGCGCCGACTTCTTCCTTCGGGATGCTTGAACCAAACAAAAGCTCTTTAGAACAAGTTGTCGGTAATAGGTCCTCATAGCCTCAGGTGTCATAGAATAATGATAAATGAACTATTGCTATATTTAATACCTATTTTGAAAATTAGAATTTTTTTATAGGTGTTAAATTATACAATTCTAGACTTTGACCGCCTCCGTGGCTCAGTGGTAAGCGTGATACGTTTAGCACCGGGTTCGAATCCCGGGGAAACAGGGTTAAAAAAAATGCTTCAGTCGATAGGGCACAGAAGGCTTACTTGCCTGTAAAGAAAAATGATCAGTGAAATAGACACAGAAATGGGTGCCCCACGACCTACCTATGAGACTTTGTCAACTTAATTTCATACTTTCGAAAAGAAAAAAGTTTTTTTTTCATAGACTGAGTTGCATTTGGATTAGCCTAAGCTCTAAAATAGAACCTTAGGTGGCTATTTTTCCGTTTCAACCCTTCTAAAGTGTTGTTAAAACTGTCATTTAAAGCGATCACGAGTTTTGAATATCAGTAACCAACAGACATAGTTTCATCAGCAGTTTATTCAAAGTCAAATATCAAGTACAATTATAAACAATTTCAGAAAAATGCTGCAAATGAGTAAATTATTAAATAACTAGCAAAGAGTAAAGGACGGGAAACGAGTTACTTACAACAAAGTGAACGAAAAATTCCTTCATTGTCGCGACCCAAGAGCGAAATAACAAGAAAATATCTCACTGCATCCTTTAAAATCAGCGCAGCGTAATTATGCAATGTTGAGCTCAACAAATTCTTTGCGCGTTCGGGGAGATGAAACACGAAAAACGTACTTTAGTGGAAATATTTTTTAAAATTCAAACAATGATGCAGAAGCGAACTAAGTAAAAAGAGATTTTTAATTTCAAAGAAATCATGGAGTGCATTTTGCCTTCAAACGAGTACTGCTGCATAATGTTGTAATTACCATTCTCGGTGTTTGAATAAATACGTGGGAAATACATACATTAATTTAGGATATTAAACGTAAAGTGACGAGTTTTTTTAGTGAAAAAAACAGTATGGTGCTCAACTCGAACACCCGTAGTACTTATTAACTCTCTACTACTATCTTCTATATATATATAAAAGAGATTCCCACCTATATAGTCACTCATCACGATATCTCTGGAACCATAAGGCGTAGCAACTTGAAATATGGTAGGAATATTCCTTTCGCCGAGTAGAGGTCAGCTAAGAACGGATTTTACGAAATTCAACCCACAAGGGGGGTTGCGGGGGCAATTGCTAGTACTCTATAAAAGATTTTTGGTCTGAATAATTATTGACGTTGAGTAATGAGTTAAACTAAAAGCAAATCACAAACAACTGAACATTTAAAAAAATCCTACCTGTAATGCATTTAAATAAAATACTGTATACCGGATTAAAACGCGATTTATTATTTATATTGTTTTAATTATTTATCCCGACGTTTCGGATGCTTTACAGCAACCGTGGTCGCGGGGAGACTGTCTCCCCGCGACCACGGGATAAATAATTAAAACAATATAAATAATAAATCGCGTTTTAATCCGGTATACAGTATTTTATTTAAATGTGTGATACTCGCGTTAATAAAAGACAATATTACCTGTAATGCACTTATTTGGTTTTCAATAATAAAAAAAAATTTTTTACTAAACCTTTCCGAATAATTTTTTTAACTGCTACCTTTTAGAGAATGGAAGGTGACTATGAGCTTAAAGTTGCGCTGCCGGCCTTTAAGCTACTCTTCAATAATTCAAACTAGTTATAAAAAGAAAGTTTCTTCTTCATTAATCTAGTCTGAAACTTTAATAAGTAATCTACTTCTGCTGCAAACTCTACTACTTTCTATTACAACTATAATTTTTTTACTGTATACTATATTATTATGGTTCATACGATATGATTTTTGGTTATGTACCCTATATGTCTTTTTTGCCGTCTTTCATAAATAAATAAATACCCAGCCGTGAATAAAATATCAGAGCTTCTATGTATATATATATCTATGTCTCATAGTATGTATAAAACTAAGTAACAGTTAATATTGTCTTTTATTAACGCGAGTATCACACATTTAAATAAAATACTGTATACCGGATTAAAACGCGATTTATTATTTATATTGTTTAAATTATTTATCCCGACGTTTCGGATGCTTTACAGCAACCGTGGTCGCGGGGAGACAGGTAAGTAACAGTTATTGATTAACCGACTCGTCTATAATAATAAATTCATAAAGTATCTATTAATCTTCGCTGTTATTTATCGATACGTTTCCTCTGTGCGTTTTTGCAACTGTGATCTACGATTGACAAGTACAGTCGCTGAGAACTAGTACAAAAATAAAAACATAAGTCTTTGTAGCTTTAAATAGTGACACTTGGAACAGGGCTTTAATTCATAGAAATCAAAAACTCAAAACTATCTTTATTCAAATACGCATTTATCAACACTTTTTTATCAATTTTTTTAAACCTACCAGCGCGCAGCGGTTTTGAATATTACATTTGCCGACAATAAGCTGGCAAGAAACTCGGTAATTACTTAATTAAAACCTTAATGTTTTTTTGTTAATACGTATCAAATAATCCAAATTACAATTTTCCGTAATAGTTTTGACGTAAACAGCTGCAAATTCGAAGTTTCACGACTTAGCTTGCGTTCGTTCGTCACTCTCCTCCGTTTTTGGGGTGAAGGACAATCCAACAAATACTAGATATAATAGGTATATTATATATTATATACACTAGCATATTTTATAATATTAGTCGTTATTGACTTTTAGTATCAACTGTACAAGCCTGCGAACGTTGGGAACGGAAGGACATACCACGATTCCAGACATTGGCTCCAATCGTTTAACATTAATTATTTAAAAGCTATCGCACAGATCTCTGTGACACTTTTCGATTGCACTTGGAGATATATAATATTAATTAAATATAAATAATAATCTTGCCCTTACAATAGCTAAGCTTATAACCTTTGATTATATTTGTATAGGCATTTTCTAGGCAGACGTGCCTCCTCAGAGATCATATTTGCTATATAGTGATA
Organism: Anthocharis cardamines; assembly: GCA_905404175.1. Lineage (NCBI taxonomy): Eukaryota > Metazoa > Arthropoda > Insecta > Lepidoptera > Pieridae > Anthocharis > Anthocharis cardamines. The sequence goes on from FR989964.1 coordinate 9,234,414, forward strand.
AGGGCCAGGGCTTTTGGGACAGAAAGCAGCAAATACTTCGGGTGCCACTGTTTGATCGGCGCTTAATCGATGTTTTAAATACCACCAACCGTCAACAAGTCCGTAGCAGAGTCACGAGAATGAGAGAATTCTGTTGGTATGGACAGTGCTGCGTCAAGTGTATTAGATGTTCCAGTTGATCATGATGGAAAAACCAAAGATAAAAGGCACGCTGTCTAAAGATCGCAGTGGACTGGCATAACTAACGTTGAGGAATTATTTCCCCTTAATCCATTCATTACTGAGAGCATCCTGGTACACTCATCGATACTCTTCCCAGCCACTGGGCGTAGTTCGAGACCAGGGGCGTAGCTACTGCCATATCGAAGATATGCTAGACTAGCTACAGGATAACCAGAACCGATGTGAGCGAAAATTTACCTTCTATTAAGGCTTCGCCGCAATTATGAAGAAGGGCCCAAAACAAATTTTGATACAGGGCCCATCAAGGATTACGCACCTGTTTGAGATGCTCCTTCCACTCCTTGCAAATGACTGAGCATCCTCGGACGCACCTCAATTTTATTGTAATGGGACTTTCAATGAAATTTTAACGTAATTAACTGGCAAAGTATATACAAAAATAGCCCAGTGTTTTTTGAGTGTTTCCCGATATGGCGTCAGGTCTGAATGAGTTAAGCCCTGTTACGTCCCGACGGTGTCTAGTAAAATTAATAATAAATTAGAGAAAATACTCCCTAAGGTTGTATTCTCATTTCTATTTCTAGGTTCAAATCTCCAGACAAAGCAAATATTTATAGAGAGCTTAATTTAAAATCACAAAAGTATCAAGTACCAGACAATTGTTAAATAAACTTATAATTTTGATAAATTAGTGTTGTCAACAAACATTTTAGGCCAAGTGTTTACAGTAGTTCGTTATTTTAATAAAGGTTCTTGCCTATTAAAGCAGTGAACAAATATTGCTTAGGTTCTGTTTATAAAGGCATTGGGATTGTCGTTCGTTTTTAAAAAGTTAAGGGAATGCTTTTCTTAAGATAGTTTATGGTGTTAGACTTAAGAATGTTTCAACATACTTTTAGGTATAATAAGGGAATAATAATTAAAAGGATAGGTTAAATGTTTGTATTTTCCTATTCTTGTACAAACTCATCGTCAAATATTTTACCTCGACGAAGCACCGCACAAACATCGCTGTTATTTGCAGCAAGTGTAATTACTGTTGAAATGGTGCAGTATATTATTGTTTATATATGTTTGTCTCATTTAGTGACAGTGGCAAAGATATTAACAGTTTATTTGGTACCCCAGTATTATTCCGGAATACCATCTTGGTTGATTCTATTGAAAGGCATGCTTAGGTAATTAATAATTGGAGATTCGGCACTTCACTTTTGGAGCTATTAATCTTGAATCACTTGGAGTATATTTTGGAGCGAGATGTCTATGTTCCTCAGACCCATTTCTGCCACTGTACAGTGTATAGTACCTAATTAAAGACAATAAACCTCTTGATCATTAATAACTTCATCCTTAATAATTTAAAGGGAAATATCATTCGGTGACTATCCTAGAAAAATGACTACTACACTAGAGGCTTCTTCTTGAACCGCGTGTCTTAGATTATATTGCAACGTAATTGGAGTATGATCTAAAATGCTTCAGATGGGATATTAGCGGCCTGTATCGTTAATAAATACAGCAATATCTAGGAGTGGACCCGGGTTACTATTGCAGAATATTTATGATCAAAAAGCAGAACGAAGACGTTTTAGGTGATTTTTTTAAAACTAATATTATAAATTAGAAAGATTTGTATGTTTGTAACGAATAAACTCAAAAACAGATTTTAAAAATTCTTTCACCAATAGAAAGCTACATTATCAGCAAGTAACATAGGCTCGTGTACCTATAATACATCTACATTGCTCACGTGCGAAGCCGGGGCGTATTACTATTTTATTATAATTTGGCTATCGCCACAGTCGATAATTAATTAATTAGTTTAAAAGGAAGTTCCTTACAGCACAGGTGTCGAGGCAAATTGTCTTCCTATACAGCGACCACACTGCGTGGTTACATTCAATTGAGTTTAAATTTAAAACACTCCTCCGAATAACACAAAATTCATTACATAATACCTAGTCAGGTCATAAGTATTGTCACACAGTAAAAACTTTTCTTTTAGAATGCTGGCCACAAAAAAGTTTATTGATTTTGAATTTTGAATTGTTCATGAAAATAAAAATGTATACTTTTTAGAAATTTACTCATTTTTAAATATGGAGTGGACGCTCAAAGAAGACCGTGTTGCAGTTATTGCGTTGCATCGTTGCGGTTACGCGCCAATTCAAAATTTTGACATACTGAAAATTTTTAATTTAACCAAAAGATTCGTTTATCGTACCATCAAACGATACAATGAAGACTCTAGTGTAGATGACAGGTCAAGAAGTGGTCGCCCTCGGTCTGTTAGGGCTCCAGCAGTGATAAAAGCTGTGAAGGCGCGAATTCAAAGAAATCCCAAACGTAAGCAGAAACTGTCGGCCCTTCAGATGGGGTTAACCAGAACCACGGTGAAAAGGGTGTTAAATGAAGACTTAGGGCTTCGGGCATATCGAAGAAAAACAGGACATCGTTTGAATGCTCGTCTAATGGACCTGAGACTGAAGAGATGCCGCGCTTTGTTGAAGCAGTACGCGGGAAAAAAATATCGGGAAATTCTTTTTTCGGATGAAAAAAATTTTACCGTAGAAGAGAGCTACAACAAACAAAATGATAAGGTGTACGCACACAGTAGTGAAGAAGCGAGCAACCGTATTCCGCGTGTCCAACGAGGTCATTTTCCATCCTCGCTCATGGTATGGTTGGGAGTTTCTTATTGGGGCTTAACAGAGCTACATTTTTGTGAGAAAGGTATAAAAATGAATGCAGTTGTGTATCAAAATACAGTCCTGACGAACCTTGTGGAACCTGTTTCTCATACCATGTTCAATAACAGGCACTGGGTATTCCAACAAGATTCGGCGCCAGCTCATAGAGCGAAGAGCACACAAGACTGGCTGGCGGCGCGTGAAATCGACTTCATCCGGCACGAAGACTGGCCCTCCTCCAGTCCAGATTTGAATCCGTTAGATTACAAGATATGGCAACACTTGGAGGAAAAGCCGTGCTCAAAGCCTCATCCCAATTTGGAGTCACTCAAGACATCCTTGATTAAGGCAGCTGCCGATATTGACATAGACCTCGTTCGTGCTGCGATAGACGACTGGCCGCGCAGATTAAAGGCCTGTATTCAAAATCACGGAGGTCATTTTGAATAAACTTTAGTGTCATAAGAATCTAAGTTTTGTTAAGTTCATTTTGGTATATCAATGGTTACATAATGAATAAACTTGTTTCAATTATTTTAAATTTAACATGTGACAGAATTTATGACCTGACTAGGTATATTTATTACATAGGCTTCGTAGCGGCATATTGGAACGGACTAAATAATACCACAAATTAGCATTTAAAAAAAAAAAATTGTGGGTCATAAATGAGGGCTTCGACAAAACCTCAATAAATTGCTAGTTTATTTAGACATAAACAAATTCAAATCGGCCAACCGATTGCTGAGATCAGCTTACAAACTCAAATGCCATTAGTCGCTCGAGTTTCGCTCATTTCACTCCAGTAAAATAAATTAATACTATTTTCGTTACATTGCAGGGGATTTGAGTAAATTTTAATTTGATTTTTAAATTTGGAAAAAACTTAATGAAAAAAAATATACCTATCCTTATGAACTTATCCCAAGACGAGACGGTTGGGTCGCTACTACGGGTAGACCTTATCTTCAAAATAAATGAAACATTTGCTTTCGCCGTCCGTGGAATCTAATCAGCAGCGCACTGTGTAATCAGTCCCCGTATTCTTTAATATTGGTTTATATTTGCTTTCCATTCAAGCTTATACTCGTATTTGAAAGAATATAACTACAGTCAGACAATAGCTAATCATCAATACGGAATATAATTAAAATATAGGAACACATTTCTACAATAAATCTCTTCAGACTATCATTAATTTCCCTTCGTTATTATGAAATAAATTCCCTTACAGGTAAGTTCGTTTAATCACTAATTATTATTTTGTTCGAGTATCATAATAAAATTAAATATCTTTCATCGTATCAAGTCGCGATATTAAATTCAAATTTAAAATCATTTATTCATTTAGATAACACAATGTACACTTATAAACGTCAGTAATAAATACATATTAAATGCTTCTAATTTTACATTTACCGCCATTTCTCAAATCAAGAGCGTAGAACGGAAGAGAAGAACTGGCAATAAACTCTCCGCCACTCTTAAAGAGAAACTTTATTCAATAATGTAGCCTAATACTTTGATATAAAGTATTAGCTTCCAAAATACGGCTCGCGCCAGCATGCGGAGATGATGATACGAGTCGTGGTGTTGTGCAACATCGATAAAAGTGCATTCAGTCAAAATATTTTCGTTTATTGTACATTTAACTAAAATTATTTTTATTAACATTAAAGTTATTTCTGACGGACTCAGAAAACTCAGTATTATTACTGAAAATATCTTTTTATTATTATCGGTAAAAAAAACTTCAACATTCCAAATGTACACGATCTTTTATTACAAAATGCGCGATTGAGGACTTCAATATGGCCAACGTTTTTTCAATAGTTTGTAACTAAATAATTTGTAATTTAAGTGTAATAAATAATAATCTACAAAGCCGAAGATAATTACATTTAAACAATCCCATACTAATAGGAGAACTGCACTTGTAACATAAAAATAACTGCAATTTTGTAAAATAAATCAAATAAGTTTATATCAATAAATCAAATTAGTTTGTTTATTAAAATAAAGTAAATAAGTTTATTTGATTTATTAGCGGTGGGAATCGAAATCGAGACCCATCGCAGCGCAATACTCGTAGCGCGTGAAAAAACAAAATTATAATAAAAATAAAACCACAATAATTAATCTCCAATAATTTATTTCCATTTGCGACTGGGTACAGAATAAACCTTACTTATATTATAATAAACCTTCACAGACCTTATCACTTTTAAACGGTGCAATTCACAATATTTATCAATTAACTACAAGCACCCCCAGACACGATACTTTAGGAGTCATCCAGCGACTTTGTATCGATTTTGTACCTTGAAGTCTCAGTTAATACAAAAGTCCATGCTAAAAGCAATATTATAACCTGTTTTAAAAGTAGCATATGTACGGACAGCGGTATTTTGAAGAAAGCTAAGAATCAGGGACTGAATACCGGTTAATTTACTATACCGGTTAGTTATACCGGTATAATAAAGGTTTTTGTTAATATTCTTTCGTTTTTATTCATATTTACTGAAAAATGTTACTGTGGTAAGTTTAGTGTGTATTACTCTTTAAAACTAATATCATGGTATCTCAATCAGACACGTATTTTGTAAAATAAAAAATAAACCGGTTTCAGCCCCTGCTAAGAATATTCACACTCATAAATAGACACAACGCATACATTTTACATACAACAATTAAATATATTTTCCATTGGGGTCGCATTTCCTTATAGTCGCCGCTGCGTAAATAAATAACAAAGAGAGGACGCAAATAAATTCATATCAGTTGTTTGAAAATTAAATATTTTTATCATGTTTCGTAAAAAAAACTAGTGAAAGCAAACATTTGAGATTTAAATTTCTAGGAAGTTCGTTTTTGTATTGAAATTAGTATTAAAAATTCAACACTCGATGAACAAAATATATACAAAATAGAAAACTGAGAATGAATATCTTTTAACAATCACAAATTTAACAATGTTAAAACTAAGACACCATCCTTGTGCTTCGTCCAGTACAAACAACGAACGCCCTAGACTAATTAAAAAATAAATTACACTAAATAAATAAAGTGCGAAGAACCTAATTATAACTCGGAATGTTCACTGTCTAACTGCGGTATTTCCGTAGTTTCCCCTTCAGAACCTGGTTTCTCTGTCGTTTCTGCTTTTTCAGTTTCTTTTTCAGCTTCGACTTCAACCGGTTTCTCTTTTTGATCTTCGGTTTTTTCCGATTCCGTCACTGTTTCGGTTTTATTTCCCTCCTTCTTCGGTTTGGGGCGCCAAATTTTCAATTTGTTGAGTAAATACTTCACTTCACGATCCAAATTCGATATCTTTTCTCTAATACTTTCAACTGTCAATTTGATATCATCATTCTTCTTAAGTGCGTTTTGTTCCTTTATAGACTTAGCGATCCAATTCTGGGTTTCTTCTATTTTCTTTTCCAAAATTGTTATTTCTACTTCCGTGAATACGTCTCTATCCTCATTCGCTTCTTTCGTGTAATTCTTGGCCATTTTGAGAAATTCCTGAGAATTATTTAAGACGCTTTTAAGGGCAGCTATAGCGTCAGGTCTTTCCGTGTGTTCCCAATGCTTATAGAATATCGAATTAGTTTTTTCTTTAACTTCGTTCAATTTCTTCTCAAACATTTCCGTTTCCGCTTCATATCCATCATCATAGAGCCACTCGGTTACATCTCTGCAGAGTTTTTTAATTTCCTCAATCTCTTCTGGAGTTCCACATTCCGCGTATTCCTCCATGTCTACTTTCAACAGTACGTCCACTACGAATGCTTCCAAATTATTAAGTGCTGTTTCTCTTTCAATACGTTTTCTATCAATCTGGTTTAGCTCGTCAATCTTTCTTTTAGACATTTTGAATTGTTCCGGTGATAGAGGTTGTAAGTTTAAAGGTTGTTCTTCAGACTTGATAGGTTCTTTGAGAATGACTATTTTCGGTTTTAGTTTACTTTCTGGTTCTGTTGCGTTCTGTTTCTCAGTTACGGTGTCATTAGCCTTTGCTGTGTCATTCTTTTCAGATTCTTGCGGTTGTTCTTCAGGCACTACGTCAAGTTTATCCGGTAATTCCGAATCTGAACCAAATAGTTTACTGATAGTGCTCCCAATTTTGGATAAAGTACTATCTTTATCATCGTCTTCATCCGTGACAGTCTTTTCAGCGACGAATTCTACGTTGACTAGGTTAAGTATACCCGAATCGTCCATATTGAAATGGGCCTTAATGCCTTTGTTTTCAACATTGTCTCCGGCATTTTTCTGTAAGGCCTCATTGACTCCTTTAAGGACGACTTGAGTGAGATTTAAGGGGCCGATGTTGACCAATTCATTCGATGGGATGTGATCCAACTCTGAATAGTTAACATTGAAGCTAAAGTCATCCGTATGTTTATTGAATGTGATCACCTTCTTTTGAGGATAAGGATTCATTGGCCCAAAGAGAATTCTCCTGATCTGTTTAAAAAAAAAGGAAAACGATTATTATTAGGAATTAGTTATTTTATTATTTTTAAATTCTTTAGTTTTTAGAAGCCAATGGCAACACAAATAATTACAATGGCATATCTTACTGCTTCCTGAAAGTTAATAAAATTGAGTATTTATGTGAAATTTTGAAATTGATATTACGCAAAAGAAAATTAAAAAAAAATATATATAAAAACACTCACCATTTTATCATTTCCATCGACATGTCTGGTGAAAACGACTTGAATGGGCAACAGTACAGCATCCCGAACGTTCAGGGGTGCTACCTTGTATCCAGTCGCGAGAGAGGCAGCCCTACAATAAAATTATAATATTATATTAAAATTATTTATAATTATTTAAAACAACTTTGGAAAAACTGAAATTGCAAAGTAATTTTAGTACAAATATTATATAAACTAATGGTATAGCCCAACACCGTCAGCACTGAGTATAAAAATTAATTATCAAAGACTAAAAAAAAAAAAAAAAAAAAATTATTTTCCTTGATTTTGCAAAGTTACTTGAGCAGTTTTTTTTATGGATCAGGAGCAAACGGGCTGTCGGCTCACCTAATTGTAAATAGTAATAATAAAATACTTTATTAACCATTTTTTAAACAAGTCAGATCCTTCCTGATACAATGACAATATAAATATGTAGTTAATAAAAGATTTTTATATTTAAGCAATTAAGAAAAACTAAAGTAATTTACTAATTTTAGGTCTTTGCTGATCACCACCCATAGACATCTGCATCTCCGATGAGTTGAAGGTACATTGCCAGCCTTTAAAAATGTGACTAACCTATAGACCGCGCCAAGAGTAGCCGCTTCATCCGCATTGATGGACTTGTGAGGGTCCACGCCGGCGGCACTGCGCAGGGCCTCCAGCACGGCGGGCACCCGGGAGGCCCCGCCGGCCACTATCACCTTAGCGCCCGCCCCGGGGCCCCCGGCTGACGAGATGGCCCGTTGGATAACGTTGGACACTCGGGCCCAGAGGTCGGTGCAGAGCGCTTCTAGGTCCGCACGAGTCACCTGTATCAAAATTTTGTATATAATATAATTATATATTGATTATCTATGCATATAATAAAACTGTACTTTCACGCAAAAACTACCGAACGAACGAACGAAACTACAGTAATATTGCTTATATCAGAATAACACAGAAGCTAGTACAAAAATAAATCTTACCAAACACTTAAAGTCCTTATCATCAAGCAGGCTCTCAATCTGAGCATAGTGCTCCGAGTTGGCTGAGAGCACAATCTTCACTCGCTCGGCTTCCCGGAACAGTTTCTCCATACTCCGGGGCGACGCTCTCACGTCACCGCCGCCATTCGCCTCCCACGACTTGATCAGGTGTTCTCGGAGACGCAGCGTCATTTCCAACCCACCAAGAGTCCTAGACAGAATCGATAAATATAATAAAAATCAATGTATGTTTTTCCTCTATGCGCTTCTAAATATGATGAAACTTTGGTGAGTTGTTCTGCATTACGTGGCATTGCCGGGGTTACTCGGATATTATCAACACCAGCAATTATTATTACGCTAAAAAAAGTATATTGAAAAAGTAAATTTTATGCCAGAGGATTTAAAAAAAAAAATTGTGACATATAAATTATACTTAAAGTTATAATATAATCTTTTAAATTATTTAATATAATTATAAAATAGTCACAATTTATCGATGTCATCTGTCCATATCTAACATTTAAAAAATGGGTGTAACTATAATCAATGAATATCCATGTAAGAAATGAGGCAGACACATCTGTCTATTTCATTGAAGCTTCAAGCCAAGCTTTCTCTATTTTATTCAAAAAAGTAAGTTCAGCTTATAGATAGAAATAATAATAAAACCTATTAACTTCATATTCAGATAAATAATAAAAAAAAATATTATACCTATCGAATCCAACACCAATAACTTGCAACTGCGGCACAGTCTCCACAAATCCCTTCTCCTTTGTCTTCACTGTTTTGTATTCAACGAGAGCGGCTTTTGTTGATACTGCTCCCATATCAAAGAAGAGAGTGTGCCATGCTGTTTCATTGATTTCCTGAAATTGTATGATTAGACATATAGTAAAAAAGAACTTCTTTTCAAGAATGGTTTGCTGGCTATTTAAAATAAAAACTATATAAACCAAAACAAGGAATAGTGTTTAAGAGCCAGTATTAAAAAAACCCCATGACACATGCTAAATAAAATAAGTACAAGGGTTGCCATAATCCAGATAATTACTGCAAATATTAATTATATGTGGATGCTGTTAAGCAATACAGTGTCAACCCACATGGTTGCCATTTTGAGAAAATTGAGTTTGAAGTTTTAATCAGGTTTTATAAAATTTCTTTTAAAAAATAACAAGAAATAATAGTTTTTTTTTTGTAATTATTATTAAGCAATCAAAGTAATTGAATTTAAAGCATTATTATTAAATATTTTAAACATTTTAGTTTTTTCAATATTTTTGTTATTAAAACGATTTAAATGATACATATCTCTTTTGATATGTACTCCAGCTCATAAAGAAGCGATTAGTATCAAAATTTACATTTTTGTAATGTTGTGGGTTAACACTGTATTGCTTAACAGTGTCCATATGTGTTATGTAGCAACTCTAGGAAATATAAAATATGTAACATAAATGTATTTTTTCAAATTTATTTATTTTCAATTGATTTGATAATAAAATAACATACAAATTCGCTCATGGACAACATGAACATTATATCAATCAATGTTTACGTGAGTGATTATGAGTCAAGAGCAAATAGAGACATATGTTATTGTTGAAATGAAATCTTTGTATACAATAAAACAGTCATATATCAGAAAATTGAGAGGTGTTAATAAAAGAAGAGTAACAGACTACATTAAAATCATTTTTGTCAGTTTGATCACACTAATCTCGAGAACAAATGAACTGAGTTTTCTGCAGTTTTTTTCGAATATAACCAATCTCAAGCTAAACCAAATGGAGGTCACCAGCTAGTCTGAAGTAAATTGATTTTGATTTATAATTTACCTTTCTTCTGAAAATGCCATAATTGATGGCAATGGCCGTATAATCATTTATCAGTTGCAGTACGTTCAAGCCTGCTAGAGATGCTGCGTCTTTCATAGCTCTACGTTCTGCTTGATTGAAATAACCAGGTACGGTTATGACACACTCACTGATTGGTTGACCTGTTGAGTTAATTTTAAGTTATCTTAGGAAAACATTTACGAATATTAAAATAATATATTAGTATCTTAGATAAGATTTAAAAAAATATATTTAATTTTTTTTTTGTAAACTCAAAAACTTTAAGCTTTTAAGCGCTTGGCTACATATCCAATGGCGTACCCCTATAACCCGACTACGAAGAACAAACTATTGAATAATAATTTTAGTTGTACCACATAGTTTATAGCCTTATAGGACAAAAATTGAACAAAAAAGTATGCATGTTCTCTGTCACAGAAATAGACATGTGCGGTCAAAAGGTTAAAGCAAGTTTATACCATGATGAATTTAATTAATTTCATATTATACAATCAAGTAAAGTCAAGAGCTCTTCAAAAGGCAATAAACCATTTTAAATTGTCAAACTTAAGCCCTATACTTAAGGCATATCATACATATTGGCACAAATGACAAGATTATTATCAACAACACATTTTTCTTTGAATTAATTTATAATCATTTGTCAATTAATGATGGATTTCAAAAATTGATCAAAGATTATTTTTGATCTATATTTTAATTCTATTGCATTCAATATGATACAAATAACATCATGAATCCATTGTCGATAGTTGCATACATACATGCATGTTTGATAAACCTACTTGTTTTTTACATATTTTGTTAACTGATTTTTCTCCTTGGTTAAAAGATATATAAAATGGCTAAAATCAGTCCTTAGAATCATAAAACTTCTTAATAAACGGATTTTTGTTATATTTTCATATTTTATAACTAGTTTAATTTAAAATGAAATGATAAAATTTCTGTTATCTTTTTTACTAAAATAAATTAGTACAAATTTTAATCAAATTAATTTATATGTTCACTCACCATGACTGATCTCAGCAAACTCCTTTGATTTGGCGAGCATCTGAGCAACTAACTCTTCTGGGGTGAATCTTGTATTTTCATCATGAATGAACTCTGGTGTTCCTCTATCTGATGCTACTATCTCATAATAGGGGAAGCGCTCTCTAAAATGTTAGAAGGACTTAGAGTACAGAGAACTTTTTATGTTATCATCTATTGTTGCTATAAAATTTTCATAAATAATTACATTTTTTTAATTTAAATATAAATTATAGTGAATTTCGTAGTCTACTGGTGCAACTAATGATGTCATAATATAGACATGCGTTTTTTTCAATACCCATAATGGAAAGTTCTGGTACTTCCACAACCAATTGAATAAACATAGTGATTTAGTAAATACAGTATAATCCGTTTATTATGACTCCGCCTATATTGACCAGCCGGTTATTATGACGTAATTACATTACGAAGTTTGGTTTTCATATACAATTCTTTATAAAAATGTCGGATATAATGACTTCGCTTACAGTGACATGTCGCTTATTATGACCCATTTTTAATTGATTATGTCCGGTTATAATGAGGAAGTCGAGGAAGCAACATTACCTACCGTAGAAGAGGCATTAAAAGCTGAAGAATTATTATCACGATTTGTTCACAGCAATATTGAAAATAATAATTTGACCATAGCTATGTCTTCTATACACAATAGTATTAGAGACTGTTTTTACAATAAAATGAAAAAACAAAAGCAGACAAAAATTACAGATTACTTACAGTAAAAAAACACTTGTATGTGTTATAATGTGCTGATTACGTGCAATTTTGATTTAATATGTATGTTTGTTTCTGTATTAAAATACTTAAGTATATTTACATAAAAAGGTTTTTTATTTCACAAAACGCTTTGTATGACGTCCGCTTATTATGACATGTTTGTCAATTCCTTTCGATGTCATTATAAACGGACTCTACTGTACTACATTTGAAATTTCAAAGAATACATAGTAATTTTTTATTTTTATCCTTTTTGCTATAGAATAGTTAATAAGTTATAATAAGAAAGTTATTTTTTTGCTCTATAGGCATTCCTATAAAATTCAAATAATTATGTTGAAATTTTGGTGAGTTGCTGTAAGCAAACCCATGAACTATCATAATTATTTAAGGATTCTAGATGTAAAGCATGTCCATATTAACCTATATCTTCATCAATCAATCTTACTAATAACTTGTCAGTCGTCTGTGCTCTACCTAATAAAAACCTTATTTTCCTGGAATTCGAATCTCAGACCTCTGGTGCTCAACTCAATGCGTATATCACTGAGCCAAGGAGAGAAGTGTATATTAATCAATATCGAAAATTATAATAGCCTTGTTCCAAAATATAACACGGCCAATAGAGCACACAATGTTGAATACGTCAAAATAGCGGTACTTTCTTACCTGTAGGCTTTCACCAATGGGTGATCATAAGGCTTGCCCAGAAGATCAAGCAGATATTTATATGCATTCTTCGGAAACCGCACTCCTACTGTAACCGCGTCTTCACCGAATGTTCTCACACCATCTCTAAATGCCACAACAGCTGGTGTTTTCCGCTTTGATTCTTTATTTAGAACTATTTCCATCGGAACGCCCGGTGAAACAATACCCGTTTTGATCCATTCTGATCCGAAATCAATGGAAATAACAGCCGCAGCATCAGTATTTTGACTTAACAATAAAGACAATAGTACCGAACACACCACGCCGTACATTTTCTGTGAAAAATCGAGAAAGAAAACGTAAATTCACTGAAAACACAGTACCGACTTTTCTTAAAAACTGTCAAAACGCATTAATGTTTTATGAATAGCAATGAACTTACAAATGATAAAGACATCTTCTTTTACTCAATCACATTAACTAAATAAATTGAAATAATTTCTTCTTCTTCAATAGCGCAATGATTACAAATTCGAGTTCATTTTCGCTTTTCCTAAGTGGGCCAGCTACTTTAGTCCACGTCAATTTTAACGTGTTTTCTTCCTCTTGGCTAATACATACTATTGCCAGCTGTATAAATTATAAATTGACATATGTTTTAGTACCAGCTGGCAATTCAAGCTTTAATTAATGATTTTATTATAGAAATATGTAACTTTTTTATTAAAACTTTTTATGGTCTACCTAAATAGTTGAAATATTTTAATTAATTAAAAAATATATATTATAAAAAAATATATATAAATTAATAATAACTTTCTTCGAAATGATTAGTAACAAATAGCTTTTTTACTTAAATTAAAAATTATCACATAACAATTTCAAAATTTATTTTTATTTATAATATTATCATATCGCATGAATTATAAAAAGCAAAATTTATAAAATTACGAGTTTATAAAAAAATACTTGGCATTGACTTATGTACATTTGACATTTGAGTAATCATAGACAATTTTGCCAATAACAGGATCATATGTTTATTTATGTAGGTTACTCTTTAGTTTATGGATTGATGATTGGATTGGGTGTTGAGGTGTTTGTATAGTGTTGATTTTTAACAACGGAGGCAGCGTAATGCTGTTTATTGTTATTAAATTTTAATTAGTGCTATAAACAAACAACATACACAAAGGTAAGTTAACGTCACGCAGTTTTTTTCCTTTTGGTTGTTTTGGGTAAACTATAGTACATTTCGATGTTGTGCAATTCTCTAATAAATGGCTAGATGAAGACGACGCATTTACGTATAAAATATAAATTTTGATCTGTAATGATTATTGATTAGGTATCACGTTGCTTTTCCAATACAGCGTGGGGTGTGCAGTATCGTTTACATGTGGTTCTAAAAATGTGTCGGGACGCACGAGTAACGTATCTACGGCTGTCGGATTTGCTCTATCTAAAAATGGAACGACGCATTCGAAGCTTATTTGCGATGTGTCTTGATGTTCGTGAACACAGTGTCCCTGTAGTTATGTAACGGCCCTTAGCGTTGTGCGTCGGCACGTGCATACGGTGTAAGCAAAACTTGTACACGTAGGAAGAACCAAAGCACGCGGTCGCAATTCCTTGGCCCAAGTTTCCTAGCAACCCGCTGTTGACGCAAGCGACCAGGCGCCACCACTGACCTAATGAACACAAAAACACATGGTAATCATTACATCACATCGTCCACGCGTCGCTATTCGCGTTACACGTTGCTAGGTGTTTTGATTAGCCATAACATTCAGCTCTAACAAATACTTGATTATTTATTGAGTGGACTTTGAATTTATTGTAAGTACTGCATATCTATATTATTCAACCTTGACAAATCTGTTATTTCATAAAGAAAAATTAAAGTGAAATTGACCGTTTTTCTTATTAACTTCTTGTTAATTATCTTTAAAAAGTAAGCAGACCTAAAGGTGACCTACATTCTACTTCACACTTCCTATTGGATGCTTAAAAATAAATTTACCAAGGTGTTGCCCTGGTTTAAAAAAGAGAGGTAATTAGTTATGAAGACTGACTGATAATATCTTAATTATTTAAAGATTTATTTCCTATATTTTTGAATGTTCTAATCAAGTGTTAGATATAAATGTTTCAAGGCTCTGTAATCTAGTTTAATGAGATAAGAGTGTTCCTTTTGATATCCTAATATCAAAAAATATGTAAATTAATAACTTGATATCGCATAGTGAGAATAAGAAAATGGTTTTCTATTATATACAAAACACAATGTTAATTTGTTTTTGGGTGTATCTTATATCTGTTTTCCATAAACATTCTATCAATGCTGAAATGTGAATATTTCAGTTTTAACATCATCAACTTAATATTTTAAAACTATTGATCAACCAAGCAACTACCCGGCATTTGCACATTACAATGCCATTGAAAGTAAAATAAATTTTTCTTTGGGAAGGTACCTGCAGAATGACTCACAAAAGTCATCATAATCAGATTAATAGTTTAGCAGTGCATAGAGGAAAAACATACTTACATTGATTTCCATTTATACTATAGATAATATCAATTTATAAATAATATTACATCATAATAGTAATGAGTAATTGTTCTTGGATTGCTTTGTATCATTTATTATTTATTAACAATATGTGTTACTCTATTTATGAACATATTATTTGTTTTCATGTTGGATATCTATAGTAATATTACTTTGTTTGAACCTCATTATAAATATTAGAAAATCAAAACAATATTGATAACACTAAAAAGAAAGAATAATCTTTTTCATATATATATTAACAGATAGACATAAAATCTAGATACCAGTACATAATACATTATACAGGGTGTATTTGAAACGCTTCCGTTAACTTCGTGGTTATTTATATCACCTTTGAACTAACTGATTGCCGCTAATCATTTATTTTTAAACGGCTTTTTAAAAAAATGTTAAAATTTTCCACGCGCAATGTATTCACTACCGTAACTAAGCAAATATAGATGTAGAATGTAGATATAAGTATAGCATGGCGACAAGCGGTCGGGCACCGACCGGCAAGGCAAAGGTGCGATAACGCGCCTCGGCCTTCTCAGACCTACCTTATGCAATGAGATTAAAAAAGAAAAACATCTACCGTTCGCTCCGATGGGTCGTGAGTTCGAATCCCACCGGGACGACATTTTTAAAATTTGCTGTAAACATGTCTTCCTCCCGTCTGGTAATTTCGGGCATTGAGCGGGTGAGAATATTGAAATTCCGATCGTTAACGAACCACCGTTCATAGTTGGAAAAACCGTGAAGTGCACATTGCGCTTTTCGGTTTCAGTGTATGGATTTCCGAATGCTCGAAGTAAAAAGTAGGTCGAAAGCGCATCATTGACTGATGTTGTGTGGCTGAGGTATCATCAACCATCAAGTGAACCTCATGCTCGTCTGTCGATATCTAACATAAAAAAAAACTTGTGTAGGACGATAAATTTCGATCGTAAAAAAACCAAGTCGGCTCGGTTAACAATGGAAATTCAACGTCTCACAACTCGGCAAAGGTTAAGAGTTACAAGAAAAAAATAATTAGACATAAAACGCTCGCTATAATAAAATGATAAAAATAGTTCATACCTACCTACTGAACGAAAATGAGAACTTGAAAACATTTTAAAATATCTTGATTTTAATGAATACTTTCGAAATAATCGATATAAACTTATACAAAATAATCAATAGTAACAAATACAAAAAACAATTCAAACAAGCTTTTATTTAGGAAAAGTTTATCTTCTTCTTTTTAGCGCATTTAAATAAAATCTTGTTATTAAAAAAGTATCTTTCTTTTAAATTCATTTTAAATTTTTAGTTTATTTATTCGTATTCTCAGCAAGTCCTTTCATTTGATACCCATATTGTAGGAAAGCATATAAAAAAAATCCGGCCATCTTTTGATGTCCACCATATTGTATTTAGAGTGATGTAACTTTATTTTTCGAAATTTTCTCAGCAAGCCCTTTAATTTGATACCCATATTGTAGGAGTGCATTAAAAATAACTGGTCTGCCATCTTGGGATTTAGAATGATGTCACACTATTCATAGTCATTCAAACTAAACGTGTATACAAAATTTCAGCTCAATCGGTTGAAAATATCTGCTTCAAAATTGAGTTGCAAGATTCCCCTCAACAAACAAATTAGTTCCATACATTACATAGCAAGTTAAATAAAGAAGCTACACTAATGAACACTTTAAAAACGGCTTGGATTTTTCACATTAAAAGTAACAAAACAAAAATTTACAAAACCCAAGAACAGTTGTCTAAAATAAGAAAATACGTATTGCGTTTAGATTCAACTTAAAATTAATTTCAACAGAAGGATAAAATACTGACGGTGACTGACCTGACTAACTTCTTTCTATTCTGTAATAACCTTACAACTCGCGAGTAACTTCTTTTTTATTTCCTCGCCACTATCACATTCACGGTCAAATACTCATTCTTTTACATAACCCCACAGAAAAAAGTCCAGTCACAAAAAAAACTAAAATTTCACAACTAGATATTAAATTAAAAGTATTCACAAAACACTTCATTAAAGTAACTAAAGTATCGAAACTCGGACACGGAAGAATACGGCGAGAGCGCAGTGTCAACTGCAAGCGCGGCGATCAACTAAGGCACAGTGATGCCAACTACTATAAAATGGTCCCCATAGAACCAATTGCAAATACCCCTAAATATCTTAAAAACCCCTAAAGGTTTTGTTGTACACTCGATATGGGAGGTAATTTCAAATATGACTTAAATAAAATGCATTCAAGTAGCATAAAATAACTGCTGTATTTATGTGGGTGCATTTTAAACATTTACATACATTAATTGAACCGTTAACAATAAAATTCGAGGTTCGAGGCTTATAAACAGTATAAAATCGTGCGTTTTTTCTAAATAAATCGTGATTAAAGTACCTACCTCCTAAAAATCCCCCTAGACAAATGTTACCGCTAAAAACATCTATGGACATCTTGATTCTCCCTTGGGGGAAAACCTCCAAGTTGGCAACACTGCTAAGGCAACCGACCTTGATACATCACCTTTGTATTAAACCGACTTTGCACGTGCCAAATATTTTCAAACGAGGCGGTTTTTAGTCAAAGGATACCGCCTAGACACGAAGGAAGCCGCGAGCGGCGTTCACCGTACCACAGGGATGTGAAAGTATCTATCGATAGTTTTGGATATCGCTAAGTTATACTTTTGTTAAATACATTATCGAATTACATTAGTTACATAATAGGAACTGTATTGGTTGGTATCTATGTATCGAAATATGTTTTTAGTAATGAACAATAAAATATGTTTGCGCTCTCTTTAATAAAAACCACATTTACATATGAATTAAAGTTTAGTTTCATCATTCAATAAATAGTATTTAATATTTTTTGTTTTTAAAAATGTTTCTAAAATAAGTCTATTAAAAAAAAAGAACATTAATTAAAATGATAAATAAATATCCATACACACAAATTGTTGGTAAAGGCCAATTATTGTAAATCCTAATGAAACCTATCATACGGAAAAAACAATGTACTCAAACGTGGGCGGAGCCGGAGGCAAATGCTCGATAGTTTAATTTTACAAATCACAACACTATTATGGTCGGCGGCATTTTGTCCAGAAGTTATAGATATTCTATGTTATTGCCTATTGGTGTGCATGCGCTCCCGAGATGTGCACGCCTGACAAGATTCATAGTTTAATTATTATGAGGCAATCGCAGTGCCATACGCATTACGTAATAATACGGATGTGTTTTGTTATTTTTGAACTACGTAGTATCGTCTTTGTGCACTGTTTATGTGTACCTTACAAATTTTGTAATATTATTTCGTGGTGATAGTTCAGTGTGGTGTCGTGGTGAAGTGATTTATGAGTAGAACGAACTTCAAAATAAGGTAGGTCTTTTAATTTGAACTGCTTGTTGGCTTTGATATCATGAAACTTCATTTCAACATGAAACTGTATTTTGAATATGAACCTACGATTGATACGGGAGATTTTGAAATTGTCATTTAGGTAGTTATTTGGTAGCTAATTAAACAGTTTATGTACATAGATACTTCTTTGTATTTTTCGTACGGATTAAATAATCAATCACAAACAGTAAGACTCAGATTAAACACAGTTTATTTAATCTTAGCAGTTAGATAGGTATCTAAATGAAAGTACATACCTACGACAGATTGAGTCATTATTTTCAAGATATGCTGGGAATTAAGTAGTCAATTACGTTAGACATAAAGGCATGTTTTGTTATTATAAAAGAACCTGAAATAAATATTTTTGTTAGATAAGAATTATCTTTTCTAAGTATTTTTTTAAAAATAACTTTTTTGTCGATTATTTAAGTGTACGAAAAAGTGTAGAAGACTAAAAATAAATCATAAAAAAAAGGAAAGGTTTGGTGGAACATGCGATGGAACATCTAAGGGGTACCTGATATTTAGAATACCTAATACCTAGTAGGTACCTATTTACGTACATGCATAGCGTATGTACGTAAATAGGTATCTACCTTGTTGTATTCCTATTATTTTTAAATCAAGGATTCTCAAAATACATAACGGTTAGACGATTTAAAAGCAAGATTTATTAAATGATTATTTTGAGTTAGTAGGTACAATTTTGGAATTAGTTATTTACGTACTAACATGTGTTTAAGCACATTTTAATGGTGGTTTTTAAGCGGCATTGAATCTATGTCTATGTAATATCTTTGAGTTGGTATCTATGTAACCTCATCTTTAATCTTTAATATCTTTATCTTTAATAAATTATAAAGAGGAAAGATTTGTATTTTTGTATGTTATGAATAAACTCAAAAACTACTGGACCGATTTTAAAACTTCTTTCACTAATAGAAAGCTACATTATCAGCGAGTTACATAGGCTATCATATTTTTGTGTATAGTACATCTACACTGCACCCGTGTGAAGCCGGGGTACGTTGCTAGTCTTTGATAAATAGTCAACAAGATTTATCAGGATTATTTTGTCAGGAGATGATTCATAATCATTAAGTGTGGTTGTAGATTTTCTTAGGGAGTTCGTGTACCTTTCTTAGATATTTAGATGAAAAAAATCTTTGACAACTTAGGTTAGGACGAGTACCCCGTATACTAAGCTTTTTTTATGTCAGATATCGACAGACGAGTATGAGGTTCACTTGATGATAGGTCCTACCTATCCTACCGATACCTCGGCTACAGAATATCAGTTCTAATGCGCTGTCGACCTAATAATTTTTTCTTCGAGAATTCGGAATGCCATAGACTGAAACCGAAACACGCAATATGCACTTCACGGTTTTTCCATCTATGAATGGTGGTTCGTTAGCCGATCGGAATTTCGATATTCGTCCCAACCGTTCAATGCCCAAAGTTATCAGACGTAGGGAAGACATGCTTACGGAAAATTATAAACATGTCTTTCCGTTGGGATTCGAACACACGACCCATCGATACACACGGCAGTTGTTCTACCGAACGCGCCAACGAGTCCGTCAGAAAGTTCATGCGATGCGCGTTAGGTACCGACGCGCGAGTCGATTGTTCATGGTTCAACGATCGCAGAGCGCGAGCGGGCGGGCCGGGCGGAGCGGGCGGGGGGAGGAGCGAGATGACGGAGTAAATAGATTGCGAGATGGAATAAAAAAAATAAAAAAAATAGAATTTTGCTGAAATTTATAATGAAACTGGTTGTATTGACATATCTGAGTTCCAAAATTGAAAATCAGGGTTTTTTAAATTGGTGAAATCATTGACATAGTATTAAATAGACTTCAGGTCGCATACAAAATTCACGAAAAAAGTAACCTGTTATTTAAACCACGCCCCTTGTCAAATTTTGAAAAAATGACACTGCTCAATGGGAACAAAGAAAAGAGTGAAGTCGAAATAGGATTTTATTTGTTACCAAAATATATATACATATCTATGTATTATACATACACACTTGACTAACTTCGAAGACTTTGGTATTATTAGTATAGTTTATGAAACATCAATGTGTAAATTATCATGTATCTAATAGGGTACAAAATAATATATCAACTTGAAACGTAAACTATAATATATTTGATAAACAATAATATAATGTTTTATATACATTGTAATTCGTATTGTTACGAGCTATAATGGTTCGGGATTAATAAACGCCGCTCTTATACACTGAGGATTTATTTATAAAAACAACACAAAAGAAAATAAATAAAATAATGAATTAATTAAAAATTACACTACTACAATTAGAGAAAAACGAAACTAAAACAAAAAACTACAATTACACTGCGCACAAAACACTGACTCTTATACTCTTCTGGCTCTTGAACTATCGCACTCGGATCTCTCGTAAATCGCAGAAGTTGATCGCTTGGTATCGCTTTCCGAACTTTTGCTATTTGATAGATACTGCCTTAAAACGGCCTGAAATCGTATGTCAGCTTGCTGAAAACGTCTCTAAGTGACTGAAATATACCAGAAATGTTTCTCGAACTTTCTTCAGCCTGTCTCCGTAACAGTATGTTAAATAATAATATCCGCAACATGAACATACAGATTGGAATGTTTTCTTTTCCGTTTTAGCGTGAAAGCGTAACAAACAAAAATATCACTTTCGCATTTATAATATTACTAAGGATGCTTATCCTAAGATAGTAAGGATTATTTCAGTACAAATCTACTCCATGCATCCACTATTCTGTTACACAATAGTTTGCGCATGTGTTGGCCAACCTTGGCCAAACATTTGTAGCGTTGATTTAAAACAGATAATTTTGTTCAAATTTTGAATTATTTGTTAGTTTAAAAGCTTAAAATATATCTTATTTTATATGTAATAACCAAAAATAAGACTCCGTCCGTAAAATAGTTTTTTCGGGAATTATTTTCGCTATTTTTGAAGACAAACTGCGTCATTGTGAAACGTCTTAATATTGGCCGTGCTTGAAGAGAACTAAACAAAATAGACTCTCACATTTCAAGTGAGCCGATATTTACCGGCACGGATTTTTTGCGTCGACCCGATATCTAGTATATTGTTGATCGAAGGGTGAAATGAACACTTTATTTTTTAAAAAGAAGCACTTTTCCGAAACGGGTATAGGTAGTATAATCATATCCCGAAGTTAACGGAAGTGCTATTTTTCCACCCGGTATAAAAATATTTAGAATAAGGCAGTGCAATATGTCCCACTATGACGAGTTAATTCACTCTTCGTATTTACCGTACAATTTTAAATATTATTATGAGTAGACAATCCCAAGGCTGTAGTGACGCAACAAAAACGCGTAGTAAGTAGCTGCGTGTTAATCGTAAACAAGCTTCGGTTTTTAGGGAGGTCGATTTCGACTCCTAAATGATTAAACACGAGTCCTCTGTATATTATTGTCTTATGCCATCTCCATTAGAACGTTTTATCATTCACTGTGATGAAACTGCGTCATATATCCACTTAAAAGTCAGTAAACAAATGTTTATGACGCTCATCTCATTCGTAATCTCGATTTTTGTAATATATGTTACCTGCTCATGGTAGAACTTTGTGGTCGGTTTTCGCAATAATTTTATATGCAGATACGCAAACCGCATTCAATATTAAAATATACTAATATAATTGTATAGTTATAGTAGAGAGTTATGTATAAATACGCCAGTTTCTGAAAATTCAACTCGATTTTCTATCTTCAGTAATGCGGAAGTGTGTTTCCTCTCCTTTCATGCAAAAACGGGATTAACCTGAGCTTCTGAGTCAGTAATTAAGGATTTTTTATCCCCCTTTATATATTTTTATATAGAGATCCGACCCGGCTTCACACGGGTGCAATGTAAATGAAGGTACTATAAAAAAAAACTAAAAGAATAGCCTGATACACGCTGATAATGTAGCTTTCTATTGGTGCAAATTTTTTTAAAGTGGGTTGAGTTACATCGTAACAAACAAACAATCAAATCCTTCCTCATTATAATATTAGTATAGATAAATAATCCAATTAAACCACGCGAGAGAAACCACGGGATATTAGTTATGAAATAGGTCGACAGCGCATTGTTGATGTATGTATATATCCTGTGAGTATCACAGGTGCGCTTTACGCTGATCTTTCGATATCTTACATAAGTATGGGTAATTTGCGGTACCTTGCACGGCTGTTATTAGTATCAAGGCCAAGGAATAACAGTTACTTTGTAAACTCATTTTATACTTCATATCCTTGACTTAAACACGTGGATGTAGATCCACGGAAACAGTTACATCATTGAATATTATTATATCGATAGTCGCATTTTGCGTTGTGATGACGTGCGTCTGAGCCTGTTACTAACCTGTCTCAATCTTTAAAAACTTGCTATCTATTCGCTATAAATATCCTTGTATAAATATTTACTGTTTAATCACAGCTTTAAGTTTAATTGCGTCAATAGTTCTCTTGAAAACGTCAATTTTCTAGACCCGTCTCAGAGTGTGAACATTTTGTGATATCTTTCATATCTATAAAAGATTATTATTTTCCATTTTCATTTTAACTTGCAACACTGTAATTCTTAAGTAGTTCTGTTTTGTGAACCATTAGTAAAAAAAAAATCACAAAATAATTGTAAAAGTTCCATACCGACTTTACATAATTTTGACTTTTACGCGATTTATTATTGCGATTTGCCCCACTCCCCAATTATGTAATTAGGAGGCCTAATTCAGAGAAGCTGTACTTCCGTTAGAGTGCTGTGATGAAAGGTCGGACCTCATTAAATCTAATATATAAAATTCTCGTGTCACAGTTTTCGTTGCCATACTCCTCCGAAACGGCTCGACCGATTCTTACCAAATTTTATATGCGTATTCAGTAGGTCTGAGAATCGGCTACTATCTATTTTTCATACCCCACACACATTCAAGTGATAAGGGTTGTTCACCCTTAACATTTTATTTTTATTTTTGGACGTTTTTTTTTGTTTTTATTTTTTTATTATGTGGCATTAAAAAATACATACAACCCCTGCTTTTTTTGTCAAAAAATCTTGACCCATGCGAAGCCGGGGCGGGTCGCTAGTAGCATATAAAATTGACCCAAGCAAAAATGTCCTATCCGTATAAAATAATAGAACTATGCCGGGAGTAGGTTATGACGTCACTGGATGACCTTTAGTATTTAACGTGAGACCTGCAGAGCGCAACCGATCTATCGTTGAAGTACATAAGTAGAGGAAATTTAATGTTAGCTAGCTGAATTCCAAGGGTTTGAGAATATTTTGAATTTTGACAGGCTCGTTGGCGCGTTCGGTAGAATATCTGCCGTGCACATCGATGGGTCGTGGGTTCGAAACCCACCGGGTGACATATTTATAATTTTCTGTAAGCATGTCTTCCCCACGTCTGGTAACTTCGGGCTTTGAACGGGTGGGAGTAATATCGAAATTCCGACCGAGTAACGAACCACCGTTCATAGATGGAAAAACCGTGAAGTGCATATTGCGCGTTTCGGCTTCAGTCTATGGATTTCCGAATGCTCGAAGTAAAAAGTAGGTCGACAGCGCACCATTGATTGATGTTCTGTGGCTGAGGTATCACCTACCATCAAGTGAACCTCATGCACGTCATGCGATATCTAACATTAAAAAAAACTTAATTTCGTAAATTGGTGCTAGTATTAACGCAAGAAATTGTTTTTTGGTACACATCGATGCTTAAGTACCTACTGCTAGGGTTACTAACTCATTTAATGGCCCGTAAATGCATTATATTTGGCGATTTTGGAGATAGAATCTGTAAGGCATCATAGTTTTTGACGGGCTCGTTGGCGCGTTCGGTAGAACACCTGCCTTGCGCATCGATGGGTCGTGGGTTCGAATCCTACCGAGACCACATGTTTATAATTTTCCGTAAACATGTCTTCCCCACGTCTGGTAACTTCGGGCATTCCGACCGGGTAACGAACCACCGCTCATAGATGGAAAACCGTGAAGTGCATATTGCGCGTTTCGGTTTCAGTCTATGGATGTCCGAATGCTCGAAGTAAAAAATACTGATGTTCTGTGGCTGAGGTATCACCTACTATCAAGTGAACCTCATGCTCGTCTGTCGATATCTAATAAAAAAAAATGTATTTAAAATTTACTTGACATATTACAAAAGATAATAATTTTAATAATAATCAGTGATAATATAAAATTTTACTAAAGTCGCGAAACGTTGATAAGCTTGGCAATGACTAGTAGCTGTAAAATGTATTATCTTATAGTTATATAACAAATTCACGCACGCATCTTTTTTTTATCTTTCAAATTCTTATCACATAGTTGTGCGAGCTGAGTGCCAACTAGTCGAGTGCTAATCAGTAGGTCAGTGTGTCGACACGTTGCATGTATTTAAAACTCAACAAATTGGTTTCTTACATACGTATACAATATATATATTGTGATTAGGTTAGGTAGTAGCTTAGATTTTGCGAGTAATCCTTAGGATTCACCAACATGACGTGGTAAATGTAGGGATTTTATAAACAAGAGATGATTTTTGGAATTTAACCATTAAGTTTTGGTTAATCTTAAGATTAGTGTTGTTCGAATTTTTACACTAACATATTAATATTATAAAGAGGAAAGATTTGTTTGTTTTAACGATTTAAATCATTATCTAATCGACCGATTTTAAAAATTATTTCACCAACAGAAAGCTAAATTATCAGCGAGTAACGTAGGCTCGACAGAAAATTATAAACATATCGTCCCGGTGGGATTCGAACCCATGTGTAATGGCACGGCAGGTGTTCTACCGATAAATAAGTTCCGAATAAAATCACGTGTATATATTTGTATTTACTCAGCTTTAATTTCAAGGTCGAACGATCGACGATAGCCCACATAGTTTAATAGATTTAATTTGATTAATTCCGCTTTTGACCTAAATACGGCTAATGTAATTTTTTCCGCTTGATAGCACGTTACTAGCAGAAATATACGCGGATAGGTCGACTTTTTGTTTAATTTCTCATTAGTTTAAGTATATTATGTATTTTGATAAGGTAACTACCGTCGAGTGTGTATGAAAGCATTGATGAAAGTAGAAGAAGCCAAAGTGGTATGTAAGGATCGGAGCATATGGAAATCCGTGATCTCTGCCTCCCCAATGGGAAAGATCGTTATGTATATGTATGTATGTATGTAACTAGCGTACGCTCCTTCTACCCCTGCCTGTTGGTTTTAAAAAAAAGTTAAAAATACTACTTTAATGTGTTTAAAATTCCGGTTCAAAGTTTTGCTACCAGTTTAATTCTATTTGTTGCGAGTGATTTTTCATAAGCGTAAGCCATTCATCATTTTCGAGGTCCTGAATATTTAACATTTAACAATTTATTGCACCATAATTACACAATATAATTATAAGCAAATAATTAAAAGTGCGAAGCTACAATTCAGTGATCTCTTCGAGACTAAGTTTGAATTTAAAAATTGAGAAAGGAAATCATTAAGATTTCCCTGTTAAAGTATACTGTTCTCAAAACGAAAAGGAACGTTTACGTAAAATTTGAAACTAAAATAATACTGATATGTTTGTATTTTTTTACTTTAAACCTAAACAGGTATATAGAGAACTTAATATCGAAAAAATATATCAGATACGGCTTTTTTCTTATGATTTCAGTCAAATATAGCTTATTTCAATTAACCATACATATATTATGGTGAAGTCTGAACTAAAATCCTTTTTTATTAGTTTCATACGAATAGGGACTTTAGTTTACCAAAACCTGCCCAAATCTCCTAATACAAAGGGGAAAACAGCATCATAATCCGCTACATAGTTTAGGAGAACTAAGCTAAAAAACATACCTGTAATAAACGCGAGATGTTTTAGACATTTGACAAGAATTTTATATAATTTGTGTGATGCTTTTTTTAATTCACAATAACTAAATATTATTATTATATCTGTAAAAGTTAAGAAAACTGACGTTTTGTTCATGAATCAGTGTAAGATCATTTCAATGTTTCCAGTATTTAATTGTTACATTCCATGACGATTCGCTAATTGATGCCTCTTTGTTTTCATTAGACAATACTCAAATTGTTGTGCAATCGCAGAACTAGAATAACTAGACTGGACTGGATCTAGCCTAGATTGAGTTTCTATATTCGTTTAAACTCTATAATTGTTCTAATGATGTTTTAATTCTTATATCAAAACTAGCGGACCCAATAGATGTTGTCTTCCAGAATATTGGGTTCAAAAATAAATATTAATAGATTTGAATATCCTTTTTTCCCACTTCTATTCTATAATGCCTAGTATGTCACTGATTTGCAGTAGACATCAAATATTACAAAAATGCTATAAGAGTGCGTGTAGCTGTCAATTGAGGAAAAGTTCCGAAAGTGCAGCCGTTCTTGAGGTATAAATGGTGTAACTAACACGATTTCCTTTGTACTTATTTCCTCGTAAGGCCCAACAACCTATTTTAAGGAAGAAACTACTTTGTAATTCCGAAATTATTTTAATATCAAACATTACGAATTTTAACAACTTTTTTTAAATTCAATTTGTTGTATTATCATACTAGAAATGCCCCTTAAAAGTATTACGATTAAAAACGAACTATTTAAACACCTATTTCTAGCACATCGGGTCAATATTTTATTAACCAAATTTAGATGGCCCTTACGATGATATATACATAGATGAGAACTGCGTCTAGTATTACATTTAAAACTAAATTCCAATTTTCTATCTATTCCTTATCAACAAGGGCTCTCGCAATAGTACTATTTATACATTCGTTAACTATGAATGTATTAGCTATGAAAGCATTGCTATTTGCTGGTGAGTTGAGCTTCAGCTTTCAAAGAAATTGTAAGATATAATTTAAAGCTACATACTCAATATATTTAACATAGAGTCGAGTATTTGTGTTATATTACGTATTTAGTGGTCGTTTCAATCAAATGAATGTAATGCTTTACACCTGTAAAAACATTTAGTAAGTTTCCAAGTTATATTTTTTGCTAAGTTGAGACTTTATTTCTAGGTATTTATTCTTAAATTTTAAAAATAAAAAATAAGTCACATCTACCTCCTACTCGTTGACTAAGTGTCCTTTAAGTTATATAAAGGTTGCGTCAAGAAAAGAATGTGTTGCACAATTTTTTATCCAAATAGAATCAATTCGTAATTATATTTATTTGCGCAATAATTGGCATAAAAGAATTGCAAGCAACTGTTTTCACGCGGATAATATGTGGGCATTGAAATAAACCTCGTATGACAGATCAATAATGTTATGTGTTATTGTTTAGAGTTTAGACCATGTAAATCATTTCTTTTTCTTCCTGCCCTGTGCCCTTTTTTTATTTGGGGTCGGCGCAGTATGTTCTATTTTTCCATTCTCACCTTTCACTGGCCATATCATCAGTCACACCTTTCAAACACATATCATTATTCACATCCTCCCTCCCTCTTCCCATATACTCATCCACTTTCATATTCAAAACTTTTTTAGATACATGCCCTTCATCTCTCCTCATTACATGCCCATACCAAGCCAAACGATTATCTTTGAATGTTTATTCACTGGCGCTACTCTCAAACTTCCTCTTATACTTCATATCTTATTTAATCTTGTTACTCCACACATCCACCTGTACATTTTAACCAATAAATCATTTACCATGTGAATCATTTATTGATTCTATTTAATTGTATGCAACTGGCAAGAAACGTGCTTCGTATAAATTGATTCTTACTATTTGTTATTAGATGGCGCCCATGCGTGGTGAGCGAGGCGGGTCCCCAGCAAGGGGTGCGCGTGCGTCGCTGCCTCTCCCGCGACGTCTCATCCGGCAGATCGCAAGGCACGTCGCGTCCAGCGGTCGTTCACTTCGACGACTCGAAGTCTCCGGCCGCGTCATAGACAACTTCGATGACCTGGATGTTGCGTCAGATGAATCGGATACGGAAACACCACAGCCCGCGTAAGTATACTTCAATCATTAACAACTATAGTTATGACGCTTATTTTGCCAAGTCAAAGCATTCTAGATGTGGGTCGTTGACGGTTTTTGTGTTAACGAAATGAAACTGTTAATTACAAAGTGATAACCTGTTAAAAAATCAGCTAACTTTATTAGCTGGTTTGCAGTAGGTAATGCCAACACACATTACGTAGCAATTATTAGAGTAACAGATAATAAATTCAACAGGTTTTGCGTTAAATAAAAAAGCTGCTTCGGATGATGTTAGCGACTACGCGTTGAATGTTCGTTGGGCTTATTCGCGCGTTGCGTTCGATAATCGGTGAATGAAACAGTTAATATATTTAACAGCTTTTGCGTTAAACGAAAAGCAGCTAATTCGTTAACATTAGAAAAGCTGCTTGTTGAATCAACGCCCACTCTTAAAGCATTCAGTCGTAATTTATAGATTTGGTGGGATAGGTCATGATAATTCGTTGACATGAGAGATAAATATTGTTTCGTAAAACTACTTTTCAAAAGAATCATTATTAAATGACTCGGTTTTGTCTCGATCGAAAGTTGATTTTGAGATCAACTTAAGTTGGATAAAAAAACGAAATCGAAGTCGAAACAATTTCAGTGGTAAAGCTGATTAAATTCCTCGATAATGAACAATTGTAATCTCGAGTATTTCAAGTATTATTTATTGACTATACAAAGAATACAATTACATGTGGTAAATGCACCCATTGCCTTTTTTGTATTTATTTGACTTAATTAAACGAATATTCTTAAAACTTCCCTTATAAAGAGTACTTAGAAATAACTTTATTGTTTAGATAAATCGATTTATTGTCCTTTATATGTCTCATAAAATAGAATAAGACATCAATTTTCAAAAAAACAATCTGTAAATCTAGTACAACATAATCTCAAGCTGAGCGAACTATTAAAATCTGTTTCATGTAACATCTCATTTTTAAGTCCACGAAGTGTATTTCGTACCTACATAATGTATTGGACGTGACTGTGAAATGAACGATCGAACTGGCATTCCGATTTCCGACACATTTCAACCGCAAACTTAAGTAAATGAACCGTTGCATAAGCGACATCTACAAGAGATCTATTACCAAAATCGAACGAAACGAAACGAAAGAACAAAAAACTTAGTATTTTAACTTATTAAGAAAACATTTTCAATTCTATTTATGATTATAGTTACGACTAGCTGATGCCCTCGACTAAGATAGTCCTCGTAATAGGAAATTGTACGATCCGTCAGCCGACTTTTGTTTTGGTAATATTCCTCCAGCCCACCAGCTTAGTACCACCAGATACCAGATAGAATGCACAATAAAACTATATCTATATCTCTTCATATATTTTTTAATTCATTAGTCCGTATCTATTTATGAATAAAAAGTTTGAAAATAGATTCATTCAAAAATTTTAAGTGTTTCCGTTCAGAGTTTAATAAATCAATTTGATAGTGTCGGTGGCTTATTGGCTCGTGTATATCCGGCTGCCAGTAATCCCATATAAAATCCGGGTAATATCATAGGTCCTAATATACAAGAGTAAGAAAAGGTTTTAGTGGGGTAAAACAAGGCTTGAATCCGCAGAAATCCCAGCTATAAGCCTGGTTATATCTTAGGTCCTAATATGCCAGGGTAATAAAAAGTTTCGGTCGGGTAACACAAGGCTGCATTTTTAGTCCGTTGTGGTCGGAATACGTGTTAAGGCTTGTCTCTCAAAAAAATCAACATTTCCGGCATTTTTGAGACCATACTGCTGTTCTAATATGAAACCTAGGATTCTTATATTTTAACACCTTATTCTCCATTTCATTAAGAACCGAAGCGCCATGACAGTTTTTTGAATACTTATATTTTATTCGATGAAAAAAAATATCTAAAATACCTTGATTTTAACATATATTTGCCTTCTCCTCTGAAGCCATATGACTTATTGGCTTGATATTTATATGTAGAATATAACAAAGTACGGGCAACATTTTCGCCAGAAAAAATTATGAATTACTTGAATGGTATTCTATATAATTAGAAAAAATACTTTTGGCGTATACGACTTTTACTTTCAAGCAATTGCGGGGCTCTTGCGCGGTGAGAGGGACGTACTGGTGGGCGTGAATCAGTGCCGCTCAGGCTTTACTGGACGACGGACCTGTGCCGCTTCGTACAACCTATCATATATTCAGCATTTTCTAGTATCGAGACATACATAAAACAAAGTCTTATCATTAACTCAAGACCGTCTGTACCGATTTTAATGATATCTTATTTGTTGGGTTCATTTATTTCCCGAATTACAGAATAACTATTAAAATATTGGAATAATCCAGGATAAAAATATATGCATAAAATTAATTTTAAAATAAATTATGTCAGAACTTCATTTTCTCAATTCATACTCAGTTCACGTCGCGCAAGCTTATTATAGCTTATTTGTAATAATTTATGATATACATATATAATAGAATAATAGAAGTGAAAATATAGCATATTCAAATCTAGTTATAAATTTTTTGAAGAACATTCTGGCAGTACAATGTCTGTCAGGTCCGCTAGTCCTGAAATTAAAAATATAGTGATCTAAAGTATTTCGTATTTTTTGTAAAAATAGCATGCCAAGAAAATAGGGTGGATTATTCGTGGTCTTGCCGCCAAAATATATTACCATGCTTCTCATGTCTTAGCATTTTATAAAAAAATTATAAGAGAAATAACTATGTTATAAACATTATTTATATTATTCTTATATATTGTTAGACCGCCTCCGTGGTTCAGTGGTAAGCGCGATTCGTTTAGCACCGGAGGTCCTGGGTTCGAATCCCGGGGAAACAAGATTTAAAAAAAAGTCTTTCGGTCAGGTAAGGCACAGAAGGCTGATCACCTACTTACCTATAAAGACAAATGATCAGTGAAACAGACACAAAAATGGGTCTGCCCCATGCCCCATTAGGGGATTCGCGAATTCACTTTTTATATATTGTTGTATTTGTCGGGCTCGTTGGCTCTTTCTGTAGAACACCTGCCGTGCGCATCGATGGGTCGTGGGTTCGAATCCCATCGGGACGACTTGTTTATAATTTTCTATAATCATGTCTTTCCCACGTCTGGTAACTTCGGGCATTGATCGGGTGGGAGAAATTTCGACCGGGTAACGAACCACCATTCATAGATGGAAAAACCGCGTATTGCGCGTTTCGGTTCATTTTATAGATTTCCGAATGCTCGAAGTTATAATTTGGTCGACAGCGCAACATTGACTGATAGTCCGGGAGCCAGGTGCAAATTTGGTTAATTATTTCCTCTCGAGAGATAATTCGTCAGACGCATCAGAGTATAGTATTATAAAGCCTCGTGAACGTCAGCTGGCGCTCGGGTGGGGGGATGAGCGGTCCCACGCACGAAGGAAAAAAAAATACATTCACTCATTTCCTCTCAGCTAAAAATTTGTCAAATTGTAGCTAATCCAATATCTCAACGAAAAAAAATAATCAGCTGCTTACAACATAGTGTATTATACGTCAGCTGGTGTCTCGAACATGAAAAAAAAAATTATTTTCCGTGATTTCCTCTCAAACAAAAATTTACCTGATGATAGCTTATATGTAACTGTGGATAAATATATAGGTCAGCTGGCTGTATCTTGGTGGAAAAACCGTCAGCTGCTCCACTTAAGGAAGGAGGCTACAACAACTCATCCCCCCACCCGAGCGCCAGCTGACGTTCACGAGGCTTCATAATACTATACTCTGATGCATTTTACTAATTACCGCTTGAGAGGAACTTGGTCATGAAAATCTGTTGCTGGCTCCCGGACCATGAAGTTCTGTGGCTG
This sequence comes from Anthocharis cardamines, assembly GCA_905404175.1. Classification (NCBI taxonomy): domain Eukaryota; kingdom Metazoa; phylum Arthropoda; class Insecta; order Lepidoptera; family Pieridae; genus Anthocharis; species Anthocharis cardamines. The sequence continues at coordinate 9,267,138 of FR989964.1, forward strand.
AGGTATCACCTAACATCCAGTGACCTTCATGCTCGCCTGTCGATATGTGACATAAAAAAGAATTCACAGATAAAAGAATTTGTTTGTCTTATTTTGTAATAAAACTCCTCCGAAACGGCTTGACCAATTTTTATGAAATTTTGGGTGTATATTCAGTAGGTCTGAAATAGGGCGTATATTTTATATTGTACATACATGTTTCATAGTGTAAGGGTGAAACATGTATGTGTAAAAGTGTCAAGGGTGGTCCACCCCAAAAAATATTTTTTATTGCTGGTCAAAAAAAAATTTTTTTTATGTAATTTGGAATGGAACCCTAAATTTTCACTTTTCACATTTTTTGGAGTTGAGATAAAAAGTATTTGTAGGCCCAATTTTAATAAATATTCCTTATTATCGGATACATGCAAATAAAGTCGAGTGAAATAGTTAACAATATATCTATTAGATATAAAAGAAAGTCGTGTTAGTTACACCATTTATAACTCAAGAACGGCTGCACCGATTTTAGTGAAATTTTATTTGTTGGATTCATCTATCTTCTGAATAACAGAATAACTATTAAAATATTTAAAAAAATTAGGTAAAAATAGATGCAGTAAATTAACTTTAAAATAAATTAGGTTCGGACCTCCGCCATCTTTCACAATGCTTATTTAATTATCATATTATTTCTTTATTTATATTATTATTTCTTATTATAATTGATGTCTACTGCAAATCTATATAATAAAAAATGAAATATATTTTATATTATTCTTATATATTGTTAGAGCGCCTCCGTGGCTCAGTGGTAAGCGCGATGCGTTTAGCACCGGAGGTCCTGGGTTCGAATCCCGGGGAAACAATATTTTAAAAAAAAGTGTTTCGGTCGGGCAGGGCACAGAAGGCTGATCACCTACTTACCTATAAAGATAAATGATCAGTGAAACAGACACAGAAATGGATCTGCCCCATGCCCCATTAGGGGACTCGCGAATTTACTTTTTATATATTGTTGTATTTGATGGGTTCGTTGGCGCGTTCTGTAGAACACCTGCCGTGCGCATCGATGGGTCGTGGGTTCCAATCCCACCGGGACGACTTGCTTATAATTTTCTATAATCATGTCTTTCCCACGTCTGGTAACTTCGGGCATTGATCGGGTGGGAGAAATTTCGACCGGGTAACGAACCACCTTTCATAGATATAAAAGCCGTGAAGTGCATATTGCGCGTTTCGGTTTTATTTTATAGATTTCCGAATGCTCGAAGTAATAATTTGGTCGACAGCGCAACATTGACTGAATTTTGAAGTTTTGAAAAAAAAACTTTTTTTTATGTAATTTGGAATGGAACCCTAAATTTTCACCATTCTTTAATTGAGATTGTATGAACATTTTTGCATGAACAATATCCAAATAATACTGACATCATATCAGTATCTACATTGTATCCGTGCAAAGCCGGGGTGGGTCGCTAGTAATAATATAAAAGTTTTATGTGCCTACTTGTTTTGTACTTTTTATACTGTAATGTGCGACTAGGTAATTCCCTACATACCTAAATAAATTTGTTTGTAAGTTTACTAGTTTAGTAGGTATGGCGTAAGTACTAAGTACCTACTAAACTCAGACGACTGGATCGGGGATTTCAATAGTTTTTGGTGGGGTTGGTAGAGGGGCCCAAGGGTATAACAAGCGCCGCTTATCGTTAAAAATATATAAAAAAATAAAATAAAAATATTAAAAAATTCTTAGTCTTATTAATAATTTTTTTTTTATGCTGTTAAGTTGTCGTTCTGTAGAATCCTATGTATATATGTTAGGCTATGGGTTACGTGTAACGTTTGCCAATTTCACCTAATTGTTAAGTACTAAAGCAAAATGATTGTTTTGCGATCGCAGTGGCACGCGACGGAACCAAGTTCAAATCCCAGCTGAAGCAATATCATGTATGTTTATTTTATTTAATTTTAACATAATTTTAATATATTTTTTTAAATCTTGTATGTGTTCATACAAGTTTTGATGATTAATAATATTTTAAAGTTTCTTCTAAACTAACATTTATTAATTTATTTTTTTTGAAATTATAGTAGGGATTCTTTGTTATAGCCTAACGAAACGTCCTTTAAAAAACCGACCCACTGAAAAGCTTAATTTTTTTTTAAATACTTACGCCACCCCTATCTCGTCTCTATTCCTACCGCGTAAAGCAAATTTCTGCCAAAAACTAATTAATACCTAGTAAAAAGATAAGTAAATTAATAAATATCTGGGTAAGTATTTACTTTAGTTTTTGAAATCGGTGACAAACCAACAAACATAAATCAAGTAATACTTTAAATTCACGCTCAAATCACAAGTTAGCCGTAGCCTCGTGGTAGCGTTCTCGTCCATCGATCCCATGGTACCGGGTTCGAGACCCAGCAACTCTCTTTTTTTTTAAAAATATCACAATTTTGCTTAAAATAATTTAATATTTTTACGCTTTTTATGTAAAATTATTATGTTTTTTTCATAATCTTACGCCATATTATGTAATTTTTCATTATTTTATCGATTTGTCCCTCTCTCTCTCTTAGAGGGCTCTGTGCTAGGCTCGTTGTCAGTTAGAAACCGAAAATTCTATGGCACCGGGTTCGAGACCCGGCAACCCTCATTTTTTAACAAATTATCACAATGTTGCATAAAATTATTTAATTTTTTTATGTATCATTATTATGTTTTTTCATAAACTTACGCCATATTATATATTTTCTATACAAATATTATAAAGAGGAAAGGTTTGATTTTTTGTTTGTTTGTTTGTTTGTATGAATTGAATAGGCTCCGAAACTACTTGGCAGATTTGAAAAATTCTTTCACCAATAGAAAGCTACATTATCGCTGAGTAACATAGGCTATATTTATTACTAGAAAAAAATAGAGATCCTTAGAATTTCCTACTAAAACCAACCCGAGGTGTAAAAAAATTTGCCAAAAAATGTTGTTCGTCGCATGCGCTGCGAAAAGTATTGATGATAGAACAAAATAAAGTTCTACAATATTATAGAACATATAAATATCTACAAAAAACTTCGCGAGACCATATGTCTAACTATTGTAGTTATGTTACTATAACTACTTTTGTACATTTTAAAAGTTGATAGAAATGCCGATCAAAATCAGACCCTGCTATCCATACCTCTGTATTAATTCTTATCCAAATAAATTGTTTCATATTTAAGACTGTTTCAATAGCTGTTGATTACTTTTTGAAATATTGAAATCGGACATTCCATTCAAAAGATATTACGAAATTAAAAATATCAATGTAAACAAAAAATACACGCCGTCCGCTTCGCACCGCTGTGGCTCAACGCAGGGCATCGAGCAATACGGCGAGGGGTAGTACTATGTCATTTTGTTCAATTTGTGGGGTTTTGTTACGATTTAACTCAAAAACTACTCAACCGATTTTAAAAATTCTTTCACTAATAGAAAGCTACTATATTATCAGCGAGTAACATAGGCTTTGCTTTTTTTTTCATCTATTTGCACCCGTGCGAAGCCGGGGCGTTTTGCTAGTTTATGATAAAATCAATATTTATATTTATTGTAAGTATAAATGTAAAATTTTCAGACTTCTTTTATCATCCTCACTCGGATGAAATTAGTCGTAAAAACACACAAAACAGGCATTGTCTGCAGCGGTTCCAACTATCAAAATTTTGTTTTCCCATTCGTATTGTGATTGTAGATGTCAACCGGGAAATATGTATATCGTTGACATCGAATAATACTCGCTCGTCTGACAATGTTGAGTCAAACCACGCGTATTTTAATTTTTATCATTTTGTTAATTTTTTTGAAAGTTCGTGATTTTTGTCGTGTATACGTCCAATTCTGTCGATGGTTGCTCAAAAAATACGCGTCCGTTATACCTTAACCTTCGTGAACCTTCTACAGACCCTTTTCGGTTTCTAACTGACAACGAGCCTAGCACAGAGTCCTCTAAGAGAAAGAGAGAGAGGGACAAATCGATAAACTAATAAAAAATTACATAATATGGCGTAAGATTATGAAAAAAACATAATAATTTTACATAAAAAGCGTAAAAATATTAAATAATTTTAAGCAAAATTGTGATATTTTTAAAAAAAAGAGAGTTGCTGGGTCTCGAACCCGGTACCATGGGATCGATGGACGAGAACGCTACCACGAGGCTACGGCTAACTTGTGATTTGAGCGTGAATTTAAAGTATTACTTGATTTATGTTTGTTGGTTTGTCACCGATTTCAAAAACTAAAGTAAATACTTACCCAGATATTTATTAATTTTCTTATCTTTTTACTAGGTATTAATTAGTTTTTGGCAGAAATTTGCTTTACGCGGTAGGAATAGAGACGAGATAGGGGTGGCGTAAGTATTTAAAAAAAAATTAAGCTTTTCAGTGGGTCGGTTTTTTAAAGGACGTTTCGTTAGGCTATAACAAAGAATCCCTACTATAATTTCAAAAAAAATAAATTAATAAATGTTAGTTTAGAAGAAACTTTAAAATATTATTAATCATCAAAACTTGTATGAACACATACAAGATTTAAAAAAATATATTAAAATTATGTTAAAATTAAATAAAATAAACATACATGATATTGCTTCAGCTGGGATTTGAAGTTGGTTCCGTCGCGTGCCACTGCGATCGCAAAACAATCATTTTGCTTTAGTACTTAACAATTAGGTGAAATTGGCAAACGTTACACGTAACCCATAGCCTAACATATATACATAGGATTCTACAGAACGACAACTTAACAGCATAAAAAAAAATATTAATAAGACTAAGAATTTTTTAATATTTTTATTTTATTTTTTTATATATTTTTAACGATAAGCGGCGCTTGTTATACCCTTGGGCCCCTCTACCAACCCCACCAAAAACTATTGAAATCCCCGATCCAGTCGTCTGAGTTTAGTAGGTACTTAGTACTTACGCCATACCTACTAAACTAGTAAACTTACAAACAAATTTATTTAGGTATGTAGGGAATTACCTAGTCGCACATTACAGTATAAAAAGTACAAAACAAGTAGGCACATAAAACTTTTATATTATTACTAGCGACCCACCCCGGCTTTGCACGGATACAATGTAGATACTGATATGATGTCAGTATTATTTGGATATTGTTCATGCAAAAATGTTCATACAATCTCAATTAAAGAATAGGGGTTTCAATTAAAGAATGGTGAAAATTTAGGGTTCCATTCCAAATTACATAAAAAAAAGTTTTTTTTTCAAAACTTCAAAATTCAGTCAATGTTGCGCTGTCGACCAAATTATTACTTCGAGCATTCGGAAATCTATAAAATAAAACCGAAACGCGCAATATGCACTTCACGGCTTTTATATCTATGAAAGGTGGTTCGTTACCCGGTCGAAATTTCTCCCACCCGATCAATGCCCGAAGTTACCAGACGTGGGAAAGACATGATTATAGAAAATTATAAGCAAGTCGTCCCGGTGGGATTGGAACCCACGACCCATCGATGCGCACGGCAGGTGTTCTACAGAACGCGCCAACGAACCCATCAAATACAACAATATATAAAAAGTAAATTCGCGAGTCCCCTAATGGGGCATGGGGCAGATCCATTTCTGTGTCTGTTTCACTGATCATTTATCTTTATAGGTAAGTAGGTGATCAGCCTTCTGTGCCCTGCCCGACCGAAACACTTTTTTTTAAAATCTTGTTTCCCCGGGATTCGAACCCAGGACCTCCGGTGCTAAACGCATCGCGCTTACCACTGAGCCACGGAGGCGCTCTAACAATATATAAGAATAATATAAAATATATTTCATTTTTTATTATATAGATTTGCAGTAGACATCAATTATAATAAGAAATAATAATATAAATAAAGAAATAATATGATAATTAAATAAGCATTGTGAAAGATGGCGGAGGTCCGAACCTAATTTATTTTAAAGTTAATTTACTGCATCTATTTTTACCTAATTTTTTTCAATATTTTAATAGTTATTCTGTTATTCAGAAGATAGACGAATCCAACAAATAAAATTTCACTAAAATCGGTGCAGCCGTTCTTGAGTTATAAATGGTGTATCTAATAGATATATTGTTAACTATTTCACTCGACTTTATTTGCATGTATCCGATAATAAGGAATATTTATTAAAATTGGGCCTACAAATACTTTTTATCTCAACTCCAAAATAATTTAAATAAAAAGAAAGGTCAGAATGTGTTGATGTCTGATGAAAAGTAGTCTTATTCTAGTTAGTTTCATTCTTCTATGTCTATGTAGCCCAGGTCCTAAATAGTAAATACTAAATTTTTTAAGAACTACGTGGATTCAAACATACACTACCACTCAAACTTTAGCATTTATAATAAGTATTAGTAAATTTATTATTATCGGTTACATAATTATTAATTACATATTAACAAAACACCTATCAATATTTTTATAATATGTAAAGATATTACGTTGATCCTACTGTTATCGTTATTCTGTGCCGACCGGACCGCGATGGCGCGGAGCAAGCTAGTTCATTATTCGCCCGCGCCGCCGCGGCCGCGCAGTAAAGTCGCGATCTTTTGATGAGGGGGTAGCATGCTTGCGCGGGGAGAAATCGCTCGCTCCGCCTACACTAGCAAGGTCTTTCGCCTTACCCTGCCCCTTAATCCCTCAGAATTTGAACGCGTGATTGGTCTACACACGACTGTTGACCCGATTACAAAGCTTTGAAACGTCTCCAATAATCCCCACGTTCCTACTTCCGCTCTCGTCTTATTGGAGAATTTCCTAGTAGGTATATTCTTTCTTTAAAAACATTGTTCTAGAACACCGCTAGTAATTATGAGAATGACGAACATGTTTATTTTTAAAATGCCAAACTATTACTTTTTGTGAAAGGTGTATGAAAGTTGATTTGAATTATGTAATGTGAACGAAATTCGTTGTTAATAAAATGAAAATTAATATCAAAATGTCTTATCAAAAAGCTTTTTTGGGGGCTTACAATGTTTTTAGTCCATAATATATGACTGCTTTTATTGTGACTTGCACCCCGTCGAGTTATTACAGAAGTTAAATATACAAATAATATGTAAATATTGCTTTAAATTGTGACACCTTTTACAGCATTGCTATTTCACATGATAATAACGTAGAAGTATTTATCAGCGAGATTTAGGTTGGGGCTCGATCAATCAAAGCCAATTGTTTTCAAGTGACGTCTAGTGATAACTCGGAATATTATTAACTTTTTAGGTTACTCAGTTAAACGAGGGACCTTGATAATTACGTATGATAAAAGGTATCGCGTTAAGTCAATACTATTATTTGATACGTAAACTAACCTAACCCCATATGTTTCAACCTTGTTGGTTTATGATGGCGTGTTGGGTGATAGCACAAAATGCGAGAATGTATTTTAACTAAAAGTTGGGCTTTGCGAGAAATATTCTACTCCGCCTAGCATGGCCATCAACAGATATCTCGCGGGGGAGTGAAGACAAACTAAGATAATTATAAGATATCTCAATATTGACAACTTTTATAGATAAGACATCTCGATCGACAAATATTTTACTTTTGACATAGAAGTCGAATTTTAAGTGTATTATATTAAACCCGGAAGACATTAAAAGATAATCGATTAAAACACAAGAAAACAGACGACAAAATTTTGTCGTGGTTGTCGTAACACGACTTCTTGTGTGTGTGTGTGTAAAGCCAAGATGTGAGGTGAACGTATGTTCCGAACTATGCAAAATTTAGAAAAGGTCCGTTGATAGTTTGGAGCCATGCAAGTAATGCTGGTTGAAATGCACATGTTGTCAATTAATCCCAGGAACATTGCATTTTTATGTCAGTTTGTTTTTGTATTGAATGGTGAGACTGTTAAATAGGTCATACCGACATCATGTAACATATTGAGTTTTCGAACTAAAAAAACAATAAAGTTACCAAAAATCCTGATTATGTAGCTTTCTATTAGTAGTTTATTGTTCTGATTCCAGAGATTGTCCTCTATAAAAAACATTATCTCTTTTACTTATAGAATTTAAGTGGATATCGAGAGATGAATGCTTGTAATACCTCATCTACAGAACATCACTCAGTAATGCACTGTGGACCTATGTATTACTTCGAGCATTCGGAAATAAGTACTTAACTGCAGTTGTTTATATTGTTTTAATTATTTGAACAGCAGGGTGGCGTGCGGTGGTAACGCCGGAAACCTGCCGCCAACAGACAACGATGACGATCTGACAAGCCTTAGCTGGTTGCAAGACAGGAATTTACTCAGAGGTGAGTGGTCATCAACATAATAATATATACTATAATATTATAAAGCTGCAGAGTTTGTTTTTTTGAACGCGCTAATCTCAGGAACTACTGGTTCGAATTGAAAAATTGTTGTTGTTGTGTTGGATAGTCCAACTATCGAGTAAGGCTTTAGGCTATATAACATCACGCTGCGACCAATAGGAGCGAAGCATCAGTGAAAGATGTTGCAAAAACGGGGAAAATTATACATATATAACTACTCGACCGATTTTATTATCATGATCTGATACATTGCACCACATATAGGGGCGGATTGCTAGTATATTATAAAAGGAAAAAGTCAAGAAATCCAAAACGAATGGAGTCTAGGCAATAAAATTAATATAGGACATATAATAATAAATGAAATGATAATGACATTTATTTAGTTACAAAACCAATAGTTTACATAAATAACGAGTACTAGTCCCCACACTAGGATATCCTGAAATTCCAAAAATATAATAAAGGAAATATTTTCTGGCATAAGTTCCTCTACCAAAACGATTCCGTTAATCTACTACTTACGGAAGACTCTGTTTATTGCTATTATTATATAAATAAAGTATATAATAATGGGTTAATAATGTATCGTAGGTAAGGTCAAGGCAAAAGAAACTAGGACTGCGAGGTTAGAGCAAAAATTCTGAAAATGAAATTTCATTCAAATAATTTAAACACGAAATTATTTTAAATTCCCGCAATAACTTTTTTATAATCGGTGTTTTTTTGTAACCAACCGAATTAAATACGGTATTACACTTGGTCAAATTAAGATTTCCATGAAGGGCGAACCGGACATTAGGCATTAGACACTAATTAATAGTATTCAATTTATTGAGAATATTTTCCTTTAGAAGATCTACTAGTAAATTACCTCCTTATCCTTAAACAAATACGGATCATTTTTCTATGCAATTATTTTTAGCTAAAACATTCATACTTGCAAACTTTTCCCGCTTGTACCGGGGCGCCCTATTTCTCCAAGCGAAGCCCTGGGTTTTTATCTCGTATTTGTTACCAGAACCACGAATGCTAATTTAGCTCTGAAAAAGTATACTTATTGTGTCATAAAATCATTTCAATCGTATTTTTTGAACGTAATTGATGTTTTAATGAGACGTAATAAATCATAGTTATGGTATTTTTTTCTTAGCAACATACATAATAATTTTTCTGCTATGCATTTTGTTTCAAATTTGTTACGATTGATAAATAAGCAATGCAAATAATTGAATGAAAACGAAATAACACACATAACCTTACCAATGGAACTTTATCTCACAAGATAATTCATATCTGATTTCAGGTATCAATCTTACTACAAAGAGCGACGTGGAGGATTCAAAAATTCTAAGGAATGAAGTTATAATCAAGGTAAACCCATTAACCTACACAAAAACCTTGTTTATGGGCAGATTTTTTTCGACAGACGAGCACTTGATGGTAGTTGATACCTCAGCCACAGAACCTCAGTCAATGATGCGCTGTCGTCCTACTTTTTACTTCGAGCATTCGGAAATCCATAAACTGAAACCGAAACGCGCAATATGCACTTTAAGGTTTTTCATCTATGAACGGTGGTTCGTTATTCGGTCGTGATTTCAATAATCCTTTAATTTTGTCTTTTATTAACGCGATTATCACACATTTACTACTACTAGTACTAGCGTAGTTCTAGTAGTTCAATGTTGACTCAGTATTAGTCAAGTTATAGAAAAGTCATATTATGTTCTCAAAACCTAATCCTCTTACAGACAGAATCAAAGACCCCTCCGCCAATAGCTCGCATCCCCTCACCGCCGCGCACTCCCTGCAAGGCGCCCCCCTCCCCTCCCACAAACACACACACCAAACCCCCCTACTCCTTCTCTTGCCTCATCTTCATGGCGATAGAGGCGGCGCCGGCGCGCGCGCTGCCCGTCAAAGAGATCTACGCGTGGATCATCCGACACTTCCCATACTTCAAGCACGCACCGCAGGGGTGGAAGAACAGCGTGAGGCATAATCTGTCGCTGAATAAGTGCTTTCATAAGGTGAGTGGAGTGAAGTCGAATAGAGGCGTGTATAAATCTCTTCTCTAACACTATTTACTTCATAATCAGAACTTGATAGTACCTTAGGTCAAGGACTGAATACCGGTTAATTTACTATGGGAGTTATACCGGTATAATAAAGGTTTTGTAAATATTCTTTCGTTTTATTCATATTTAATGAAAAAAAAACTGTGGTAAGTTTAGTGTGTGTCTTTAACACTAATATCATGGTATCTCAGACACGTATTTTGGAAAATAAAAATTAACCGGTTTCAGTCCCTGCCTTAGGTAAACCATATCAATATACTATCTCGCTAGTCCGCCACCATAAAATCCAGACCACAGGCGAAAATGGCGGATTATTATGTACAGTTTCATGAAAATTAAGGAAACAACAAAAATGTACATAGATATTATGTATTAGCACGTGTGATATGTACATATATTCTGGTAAAAGCAGGCCAAATTACATAGGTTAATTAAAGTTATGTGTCAGTTTCGAAATATCAAATAAATTTAATTACTCAGGTTTTGAAAAATACTACTCTAATTTGGCTTGTTTTTACCAGACGATGCGTTGCGGCGGATCACCGAGCCGAAATTTGTTAATGGCTAAAAATATGTGCAAAAAATCTGTGGATAGTAGTTGTCGTATTATTCAGCGGCGGATTAGCGAGAGAGTACTGTATGTGATCTGTGCCATTATTGTAATTTCCTTTATCCCAATAACATAACGTATATAATGATTTAATTAAATCGCAGGTTGCAGCCGCACCGGGTGTAGGCAAAGGGTCGCTGTGGACTGTTGATCCTCAACATCGTTCCACTTTGCTACAGGTTAGTAGACAACTTATATGCCATCAAAAACATAAATTGTAAAAAAAGCCAAGTCTTGCAACTCAGTTCTTCTATCGTAAAAAGTTGTGAGATCCATATAATACCAAGTCGGTCAATTTATTCAGTCTCTACTGAAGGATCCTTCTGTCTTAAGTAATTACATGATAAGCTAACCTAACAATATCTTATAGTGATCATATCAATGCCAATATTAAAAATCTTTGATGTTTAAAATAAATAGATTGGCTCGGCTATCGCATGAAATCACAATGTATCTTTTTTATTTTATTAAAAACATAATGTATATTAAATTAGATTGTTTAGTGCGATTGCCAAGTCAATCTATTTATTTTAAACATCAAAGATTTTTAATATTGGCATTGATACGATCACTATAAGATATTGTTAGGTTAGTCTGCTTAGTGACTGAAAATTCAGGATTCTAGTTTTATCCACAACGAAGTTATAGGGGGTCGAAAATAGCCCGAACTACTTCGAGAAAAGGATAGTACGGCCGTGCCACTTTTTGCTCGACTTGGCGGGGGCACTACCGTGCCCCCAGATTAAAATGCGCTGTAAAGTAGTAGCATTTTTTTATTGATAAATACGTTTCCGTCGTATTTACTTATCAATTTTCAATTTTTTTTTGTGCACTGTATAAAATTTTCCCTCTAGATTTAAACCGCTAAACAACTGAAACAGCATCCGTGGTATATGATATATTTTTTATTAAATCCCGAAAAAAAGGGGTGACGAGGGAAACGAAAAACAAATTATTTTGCTCGGACATAGCGTCTGACTGTAAACAAATGCTGAGGGCCTCACTTTAAAAATAATTAATTAAATTAAAATAAAACAACTATTTAAGGGGGAGGGCGGAGGTCTTAACAAGCTCCCATACAACAAACATGTTTCTTTTGCAGTTTTTAAAGTTTCCTCTTAGCGGTCAAGGCGTCATTTGTCAATCAAGAATTTTGTATGATATTTTGATTGATTGAATTAATTACTTATTTCAATAAATAAATAAATAAAAATAAAATAAAAAATAGCATGCACTACACTACAACTAATATAAATATAAACCACGTCATCCCACATCTCATAGTTTATTATTGTACTGGGGGTCCAAGATACAAGCTTGCTTAGTTTGGGCCCCAAATCTATTGTATAAATAACTTGTAATTGTAAATATGATAAATAAAAATAAATAAATAAATATTAAAGAAAATACTGTATACCGGATTAAAACGCGATTTATTGTTTAAATTATTTATCCCGACGTTTCGGATGCTTTTCAGCAACCGTGGTCGCGGGAGACTCCCGACCACGCCCCCCGTGTCTCCCGCGACCACGGTTGCTGAAAAGCATCCGAAACGTCGGGATAAATAATTTAAACAATAAATCGCGTTTTAATCCGGTATACAGTATTTTATTTAAATGTGTGATACTCGCGTTAATAAAAGACAATATTAAATATTAAAGAGTATTCTATCTATGTACGGTACGCAGGCGTTCGGCCGGCAGCCGATACCGCCGGTGGAGGCGGAGGCGGAGGTGGAGGCGGGCGGCGGCGGGGGCGGGCGGAACGCGCCGGACCCGCAGCTGTTCCCGTACCTGGCGCGGCGGCTGGCGGCCGGCCCGAGCGAGCCGGGCGCGGACGAGTACCTCGCGGCCGCCACCGTGCTCGCCATGAAGTACGGGCCCGGCGTGCTCGACCAGGTGAGGGGATTGAACGTGTAGCGACATCTATGATCAGCTACAAGAATCAATACAAAGACGTCTAATCCTGAATCGCGCTATATAAATGTTTCCGAGCGCTGGATATATATACAACATCTCGACTACAACCACTGGGGCCTTAGGGCCGGCCAGTCAGTGGTTCGACTGGTCGAGGATCCTCCCTTTAGGTTGGAGGAAGACCACACCTTCCTTCCTCCACAAACGCTTACATACATCAGTGGTCGGCTAACTTATTAGCCAAAATGGACGCTGTTAAGCAATACAGTGACAACCCACATGGTTGCCATTTTGAGAAAATTGAGTTTGATTTTAATCAGGTTTTATAAAATTTCTTTTAAAAAATAACTGAAATAATATTGTCTTTTATTAACGCAAGTATCACACATTTAAATAAAATACTGTATACCGGATTAAAACGCGATTTATTATTTATATTGTTTAAATTATTTATCCCGACGTTTCGGATGCTGAAAAGCATATACAGTATTTTATTTAAATAACTGAAATAATAATTTTTTTTGTAATTATTATTATTAGACTATGTCGTTTTTCTTGGTAGCAATCAAAGTAATTGAATTTAATGCATTATTATTAAATATTTTAAACATTTTAGGTTTTCGTGCTCAATATTTTTGCTATTAAAATGATTTAAAGGATACATATCTCTTATAAAAATAAACGTCGGGATAAATAATTTAAACAATATAAATAATAAATCGCGTTTTAATCCGGTATACAGTATTTTATTTAAATGTGTGATACTCGCGTTAATAAAAGACAATATTAGATACATATCTCTTTTGAAATATGTACTCCAGCTCATAAGGAAGCGATTGGTATCAAAATTTAGGAGCCAGATCTGCTTGTTTAATAAACTTTTATTACACTAAATTTCATACTTAAAAATTAAGTTTTTTTTAAATTAAAATATTATTGCACCTTCCGTGGATATTTGTGCCAGAGCTGCACTTAGGAGCCAAAGAGCCACATGCGGCTCTGGAGCCGCACTTTGCCGACCACTGACACACATATACCAGTGGTCTCCAATCTATCCATTTTTCGATAGTTGTCATAATATATACTTAGATTAATAATAATGTCTCCGCGCGCTACGACTATATACCGTTGCCGGCTTGATAAATGTGGCAACAAATACTACACCGTATTCGGCGTACCGCCGAAACAAAATGCCGGTTTGCGTAGTCAAACAATAAAAATAAAACTACAAGAAACAAGAAAGATACTGGCATCACATACCATCAGTAAGTCAGTAAGTATTGTATAAATCGCCATTTCACAGTAAAATAACGAATCTCAGTGTTTTACACACACTACAATATTGAGTTGCCGCATTCAGGAACCTGTTTCTTTATAGCGCGGTATCTAGTCGTAGCGCGCGGAGACTAATTATTAATCTATGAATATATACATTATACATATTATACTACTCACCCGATCCTATATCCCAGAAATATTGTAAACTTTTATAATGATGATATTTTAAACTACTGCGAGAGTCACGTTCAGAACGATTGTGAATTTGCAGTTACCGCCAGAAGCCCACTTGGTGATATCGCGTTGCGCGCGCGACGAGCACTCGTACAGCGGTGCGGGCGGTGCGGGGGGCGCGGGCGGCGGGGAGGAGCGGCGCACGGCCGAGGCGCTGCTCAACCTCGCCGGCATCACCAGCCACACGCACGCCGCGCTCAGCTAGCGGGAGCAGGGGAGAGACACCTTTTGTTGGTTAGCGGAGCGCAGAGGTGGGGAACCTTTTGTTGGCTAGCGGAGGGCAGAGGTGGGGAACCTTTTTTGACACAATTTGTTATACCATAGTTCACGTCAATATTTCACCGTATTTGGATATAACTGGTAGTTTGGTATAGCAGGGGTGAGAAACCTTTTGGCAGCGGTAACGCAGTAGTTGGAAACCTTTTTGACATCATAGTGAAGCTGCATCGCGTAAACATCTCACTGCATTTGGATTTATTGTTACGGTAGAGGAATTTTTTGTCAGTTATCGGGAGGACAGAGGTGTAAAACCTTTTTTGATAAGATATAGCTTCATGCTTGCCAATGCATTTGATTTAACCGATAGCTTGGTGCGGCAGAGGTAAGACACCTTTTGTATGTTCTGTCTTTAACAATATAATGGTAGAACGCTGTGGGTTTGATATCAATTAAATCAATCAAGGATAGTAAACATTTATCAGATTCTTGTGAACTTCCGATGTAAACGATTGGAATGCATAGCTATTGCTATATATGTGATTATTTCCAGTTTATGGTATATCAACTATGATGTTAGTTATAAATATAACTGTTTAAAAATATATTTATTACGACGTTAAAACGGTTCACCACCTCTGATTTATATTTATTTCGATTCAGCAATTTTGTTCAATCACATATTTATGATTTTATGTACAGAAATATTCAGTTATTAACAAAATTAAATTATTATCATAAGAACTTTTATGAAATTTTTGTTGCGATATTTTTATGAAATCATTAAACTATTGTTATTTTATCTGTATAATAATAAGACTTGAACAATACAAACTCAGTTACCGACGACACACTTATTATTTTAAGATAAAAAGGTGATAAAATGATTTAGTTGAATTATGTCTGCCTCATTTAATCAGTCGTACAGTAGAATCTCGATTATCCGAATTTCGATCATCCGAACTTGATCCGGCTTAGTTTATCCGAATATTGGCGTCAAAGATACATTGTTGTTCGCTGCTACCCCCGTGAGCGTATCTTTGCGTAATCGCGGGTATGCAACGGCGCATATCGAGCGTGCCGAAACGTAATTTTCATCGAAAATTGTTTGATTGCTTATGGAGATTCCTTGGGCAATTTTGATATATTTCTGATATTTTTGTGCCATGGCTTCAACGTCAAGTACTTCAACTTTTATTTTAATATGTATGTACTGTTTTTGTGTAGAAAAGTTTCGTCTATGGTCTCGTCCTAAAAACCCACGTTTAGATTATCCGAACTTTCGTGTGTCTCAGTTAGTTCGGTTAATCGAGTTTCTACTGTACTTAATTTCACAATTTAAGGAGAAATGTTCATTAACTTTTAGTTTTAACTTTCTTTGTGTACTGCTCAATATAACATTAGGTTTATAATAAGTTTAAGAATTCTACTTCCCTGCTAGGGCCAAGCCCGCGAAACAGTGATCATTACATATTAGTTCTTAGAACAAAACTAAATTAATCCACAGATTATATTAGGCTTGTCTATGGCCGCATCTAAAACAGAGTTTACCAGTCTCTAGTCTAGACTTTATTTTCGAAATTGTTTTTTTTTTATCTTGCAATAATATAGACAGTTTCAATGTATACTACATTAGTAATAAGTATAGGAATCTAGTTTGTTTTTCTAAAAAAAATACATCACACTATTTTTTTGTTTAGAAGTAATCAATTGCAATTTCGCCATAGAGTATTTTAATATGTAAATTCATAAAGAACTTCAATAATATCTAGATATAGAAGTGATAATAAATACATAATGTATTTTATATAAGAGGAAGTTTTACATACTTGTATTGTTTAAAATCTAAATGTTAGTGAATTGAAATTATTTTCTTCGCGTGATCTTTGAAAAATCTATATAAAATCTTTAACCTTTAATAGCTTTTAAAATACGACAGAATAAAACCATAGATATAAGTCTTATTATTTATTTAGCTTGTCTTGCTTTTATTTATATTTTATCTTAAGACAAATGATTGGTATACTGGGTAAAATTTCATCTTAAAATCAAACTACAGCGTGCCGATAGATATATATTATATCCCAATAAATATGATATTTTAAATTTCCGATATTGGACTAATTATTTTAATTAATAATTCTCCCGAAAATAGCTATATCTCATGCCATTTAAAAGCACAAGCGTACTTACTAATAGAATTACAATGTTTTCGCATTTCAGTCGGCAGTTTGTGCCTCCGATGTTGAACTTTTCGCATACAAGGTTGCTTCAAACTGGTATTAAATAAAATGAAAATTATTCGAATTCAGCAATTTAATAGTGGCACGTTGTATCATATATATATTATTAATTTACTATGAAAAAACTATCTTTTTTACGTTCGTAACCTTTCATATCCAAACTTATCAGTCTTTTAAACACACTTTGATATGATCTGTGAGTTATACTTAGAATTGTAAATATATCGTATAACTTCATAGCTATAAGCAAAGAGTTTTATGGTCTTCAAATATCGTTTTTGTTTTTTTATTGAATGATTTCTGTAACCTATATGTAACTGTGTCTCAGTCGTGCTTTCATTTTATCTTAACAAGTAGGTACTATGGAGAAAAAGATGTTTAACACAAGTAATATTTTATTAACTGACGGGCTTGCGTTGCGTTCCGATTGGTCGCAATGGTTGTTTATAATTTTCTGTTGACATGTCTTCTCCACGTCTGGTCTCCACGCTTCGGGTATTAAACGAGTGAGAGTAATATCGAAATTCCACTGTTCATAGATGGGAGAACCGTAAAAAGGTTATTGCGTGTTTCGGTTTTTATGAAGATTTTTTATGGATTTCCGAATACTCGAAGTTAACAAAATGTCGACAGCGCATCATTGACAGATGTCATATCACTATACAGTCAAGTGAACTTCACGCTCATCTGACGATGTCTGACAAAAAATATGTTGTTAGAACTACGCGACTGAGGGCTAAATAATCAAACTTAAAACCTTTTGCCATTCTTTTGATAACATTATGTAAATCAGTAATAATTTTGAAATTGGTAATCGTTTTTGATTAGATTAAAAATCAGTGCTTAAACAGACATATATCTTGAAATATATTATCTGCCAAGTGCCTGCTATATGTATCGCATATTTCGTATTCTTGTATGAAATTTTCAATCGTCTTATGAACGTTCGCTTTTGAACCGTGTCTGTTTTCGAAGTACGCAATATATTTAGATATAAAGCGTGTAAAATATACTTATCTCGTAATTATCTAAACGATACTATAAATTGTCTTCTCTGCATATTAAATATTAACCGTTTGAATATAGTAGTTGTAGCGTGTGTCGAGAAGTTTTATCAAAGTAATAAATATTGGAGTAGACGTAATTACTAATTTCGCGTCTTATATTCGATGCTAATGTATATTTACAGTAAAATTATTAGAAAATTTAACTAGACTGATGCAAACGACTGATTCGTAAAGCAATATTATTTATTAGTAGGAAATAAATTATTTTCAAAGCGATGCGTTATGTTTTAAGTTCTTTGCAATGGCTATTAATATTTTGTCGTCTCATGATCACTCTGTGCCAAATGTAAATCCTATCGCAAGCGAATCCAAATAAATATATACCGGGATATATAAATATTTATATACTTAAATATTATAACTGTAGTGTAGGCTATAAGGGAAATAGTTTAATTTTACGCTAAAATGAATTATAATTGTAATTTTGCTGTATTTAGAAGCGTCTTCCATCTTACTCATAATTTTCTCGTAGAAGTAACTGATATGGTCGTAGTGAAAAGTCCATATGCCTAAAATATAATTTTTAGATATTATTTTTATGTGTATGTCTCGCTGTGTGTCTACGGGTTTCGTAATGTGGGCTTTTTACCACGGCTCGCCTATAATTAGCCTTTTTGGTGTTATAAACATATTGTAGATGAAAACTTTACAGCAATAATTAGTACATAAATGTAGAATTTCGCTCGTAGTATAATATTAAGTGTGATACACTGCAGTATATTCAATAAGCGGGGTTTTAACTGGCAAAGCTTGTTACCACTTGCGAAAATGAATACCTTGTAATTATTGAATAGCGTTATTCGGTACTTAGGCCCCTATTCCGAGACATGAGTCAAGTTTGAATATAGTTTTGAGATTTGTCAAAAATAATCTATAGAAATTTAACATTTTTACAGTTCTCAAGAATAGATTTTGACTGAGTAATGTCTTGGAATACAGGCTTTAATATTCGCGAGGGGCGAGAGCTTTCTTCCTGGTCTAATAAGTGCTATGATTTGGGTAACCATAGACAATGTGTTTGTATCGGCGACGTTTTGAACGGAGTCGCTGTATTGTTTATGCTTCCAGTATCTCTGAAGAGTTATATCGATATGATATTAAAATTGTTACGCGGCTCATTTATCTAAATAATAATTTATCGATTAATTTATTTTAATTTAGGTTAGTGAAATTGTTATCATTTCCTAGTGATCGGTTCGTAAAACGAAACACTTTAAATAATGAAATCTGTTGAATTTTATTTGGAGTGATGGTTTTATGAATTTATTGGCGTCTAATGTTGAGTTACCACCTGCTGGGCTGACGGTCGCCTTGGACATAGTCGCGTTGTCAAATTGATTCCGATGGAGAACATAAGGCTCATCTAGATGGAATTTAACACGTTGAACGCCAAATAAAAAATATGCATCTTCCCATACTGGCCGCGTCGAACTCGATCAGTGATGGTTGACAACTAGACTTTCCATTCAGGCCGATCAGTGCTACCCGACGTTTAATATCTCTATAAATAATTACTAAAGTTGACTTTTGTTAATAAAAACACATTTGAACATTAGATAAATGTATCTAATTAAAAACAGTGTAAATTTGGATAGAACTGTGATTTTTGCTTGGTCTAAAGGGATAATTTGTTGTCGGTCAGCACTGAACACGTTGGCGTTCAACGTGTTAAAAAATGAAATAAAATTCTAACATTTCTTCAATGCAGTAATTTTCCGATTTTGTATACTTTAGAGCTGAAGAAGATATTTAAGCCCAAAAAAAGTAGCGACTATGTCCTAGGTCCGAGGTATTTAAAATGTAATTATGACGTCACGTAGTTTAAGTTGGTATGTCCGAACTATATTTAAGTATAATGTTGTTGTTGTTAATATTTTCGCCGGCTTGCAAATTACACCAATTAATTATATTTATTGCTATTGTTAAAAAATTATTGCCAAAATTATTATTTGTCAAAAATCTTTTTGTCTCTGTACATATCCATTTAAATAAATTATGTACCGACGAAATTTATGTTTTATTTTTATCCTTTACCATTCGCCATTCATCATATATTTAAAGTGGTTCGTTTTCCATACAAAAAGTCATGATAATTAACGAAATCAGTTTAGTTTCGATACTAAATATTTGTGCAACTATTTACTTTCCGGGAGTTCTTTGCGCGGAGTTAATAAAATAATGTTATTTTATACAGAACTCATGCATATAACAACGTGAAAGATTAAAGTTGTTTGATTAAAGTTGCACAAATATTTAGAATCGAAACTCTAAACTGACTTCGTTAAGAATCATGACTTCTTGTAAGGAAAACGAACCACCTTAACATGTTAATTGCGACTTCACACTATGCATTATGATAGTAATGAAAAAAATCTAGATTTGTTTAAATATATATTTCAATTGCCAATCTAGATGCTACCGGTATCCAGTGCATCCAGATTGATAGGAATGATGGATGAAACCTCTATCAGTTTGGTGTGCCGGACACCGGTAGACCTCAAATTGATAGAAATGATGGATGAAACCTCTATCAATTTGATGCGTCGGATACCGGTAGACCTCAAATTGATAAAAATGAGGGATTAACCTCTATCAGTTTGAAGCGCCGGATACCGGTAGACCTCAAATTGATAGGAATGATGGATGAAACCTCTATCAGTTTGGTGTGCCGGATACCGCACCAGGTGCGTGCTGCGATAGACGACTGGCCGCGGCGCTTAAGGGCCTGTATTAAAAATAAGGGAGCACATTTCGATTTTATGCTATTTCTATTCCTTTAATGTACTATAAATTGATATATCACTCATTAAAAAGTGATCAGTACTTTTGTTTTTATCATTATTTCCATTTATGACAGAACTTTGGGACCGACTACGTATACTATCAGACTATCAGTGTACACTGGTGTGTATCCGATATACATAAGCTGATAGTCTGCTTGAAGCGTTTGAAAGACACAGTCCATTGCCTCGTGGTGAGGAGTATAAAGAAATTTGCCATATAATGATCGGCAATATTGATAATAAGGACACTTGACCCATTAACTACCAACAACTGTGAGATATATGCACAAATGTGTAGCAGTATAGTGATATTCAAATGTTGTCTTGAAAATATTTGATATTTTTGAAAAAATCTGAAATGAGGATCATGGCAGCTAATGAGTTAATGCCACGTAAATGGTAGCGATGAGATATAATTGCAAAATTCGATACCGGGGCTTCCAAGTACGAGTCCGAAATAAAAAAAACCAGGTTTCATAATATTTTCATCGAGCTCCGAACTCACTATAATAAAAAATACTTGCATAGGAAAACGATATCTACTAGCTTAGAGATAAGAAGCACAATCGTATTTGCAATAAAATACATTTAAGTTATTATATGATTGAATTGAAAGTGATAGATTCTACAGATTTGATTTATTAAAAAAGAGAACAGTTTCTTTAACCTATTAATAATACGAATTATTAATTGAATCTGCGATCAAACACATAATATTATATTTTACAAAACATTGTTTTCTTTTTTTAAACTATATAATAAAATAAAACCCTGTATTTTTATTTCTTTTAGGGAACCGTTTTGAGTGTAAATTATACATACATATACATCACGCCTCTTTCCCATTGGGGTAGGCAGAGATCACGGAATTCCATATGCTCCGATCCTTACATACCACTTTCGCTTCTTCTACTTTCATCAATGCTTTCATACACACTCGACGGTTACGAGTACTTTTGATCTGGCCCTTTTGCAGAACGAGATTTTTTTTGTAAATTATAATTGATGCATAAATTTGTAAAAAACTCGAATCAATGCATAAACTTACGTGGAATCGGCTATACTATAGCTGTCCAATGGCCAGCTGTGGGATCTAGGGCCAATAAAAATGACTAAACAGATTGGGGTGGGGCGCTTAATATTTACAATTTACAAAAAAAAACGAACAAACAACGTAAAACTTTTTGTTTTTTTTTTAAATAAAAGAAAAATATTGATTTGGACAGCTCTGTAGGGCTATTCACGATCATTCGAAATCGGATATGAAAATGATATTCACAATTCCCATAGGATTGAGCATCGGCATTCTTCGGGAGTTTCCGATTAGAATCTTAGTATAAAATGATAGAAAGCTTGATATATCGGTACGAAATCTTGTAATATCGGAACGGAAAGTTTTCGAATGATCGTGAATAACCCTACCGGTCTATACAGTAGAACAGACCCTAATATATTCCACGTATTGTGCCCTTTCTGATTCTCTGAATCCACCTTACGGTTTTTCTTTACCATATTCTATTATATTTTGAGAAAAGTATTTTTAATTTAACGTAAATAGTACGTGTTTTAAGGCCTATTAAAAGTAATTGGCTTTGATTATTCTCTTGGCAATAATAAATTCATGTCCGTATTCCAAAACTTAATTCTAGTCTTCAGAGCCAAATCATTTTGGCCTTTTGCTTCTTGGCATCATAATAATTTTTAATATATAAATACTATTTTTGTTACAATATGCATGACAATGTTTTTTCGCAGTATTTAAAGGTATTAATGCATATTTTACAATCGTCTAATCTTAGAAAAGGAATACTTTATAATAAAATCAGAATTAAACAATATCAAACGATTAAAACATTCAACTGCTGTGATAAAAAAGCAATAGTTAAAATATAATAATTTTATTATCGTTGCGTTGGTTCAAAAGTAAAACTCACTAAGTGACATTTTGAAAAATAATAAATTTTGCTACTATTACTCATATTAAGAGTAAAGCTATAGTTAGAATGAAGAACTTATTGTGTATTCTGGTCCATAACTAAACTGTGAAGCGCCATACACACTTACTAATTTGTTATTATCGTAAATGTACGCTGAAAATAAGTAATAGTAGCAACATTTATTTTTATTCAAAATTACACTTAGTGAGTATTACCTTCGAACCAAGGATAATACAATTATTTTATCGTCGTATAACGCCAAAGTTTTATATTTATAGAAATAAGTTATATACACATTACAAATTAATACAGTAAAACCAAATTGGTTAGGAACAATCAATAAAACATTTAAACCATAATTTATATATCGAAGATTGAGTACTAAAACCCATTAAATATGAAATTAAAAGTTAAGTTAAATTCAATTTTTTAAATTTAGGGACAAAATTACCTAATATACAAAAAATATGTCACAACATAAATATTATTTACGGAGATATTCTTTGTATATCTACATCACAAATTCATATTTAAATACAATATATACTAGAAATACCGAAGTCGTCATATTTGCTATATAATATTCCTACGGAGTTGATATTTGCTCTAAATTTCTATATTATGGCAATATTGACTAACGGTGTCCTCTTGTTTTTTAGATTTTAGATTTCTTTTTAATAAATATGATTATTAATAAATTCAAAATTCAAAAATCATTTATTCATTTAGGTAACACAATGTACACTTATGAACGTCAATAAAAAATACATATTAAATGCTTCTAGTTTTACATTTACTGCCAGTTCGAATCTCGTTTTAATCCGGTATAAAGTTATTTTATTTAAATAATCGTGTTTTTCCCTATTTATCCACATAATTACATATCAACGTAACGCTAATCACCTTAGCGTCAAAATGACGACTGGTCTTTCTAGTGACACATGAAGTAATTTGTATTTTTTATTTTTTTTTAGTATATTTTTCGTCAGCTTTCGCTTTCAGTCACATCTGCCCAAAACAAGGGTAATTTTTATGTTTTGGTTTTAGGCACTCAAGAGTGCTCTTAAGATCAGTATCTATTAATTCTATGGCATACTAAAGCACCAAGTCAAAAGTATAACACTTTTCAGGAACAACTAAATTAAAAAGAAACGAAAAATATTGTTTATATAATAATAAAAAAAACCTGTTTTGGCTTATGTGCTTTAGTCTGCTGACCATAGAATTTATAAGTCACATCTTACAACGATCATATAACGGACAAATTTCAAATCTTTTTAGAGCGATTTATATTTTTAATGGTTTTTAGTCATTAACAAAATACATATTAATTACTGCTAAAGTCAAATTTTGTGCATACTTTATTCTTTTTATGTCACATATCGATAAATCAGCGTGAAGCTCACTTGATGATGCATCTGTATTATAAAACCGATGATGCGCTGTCGACCTATTTCTACTTCGAGCATTTGGAAATTCGTATACGTAAACCGAAACGCCGAATATACATTTTTATGGTATATGTGGTTTTCCCATATAAAACTCAATTACGGCTTTTGTATATTCCTTAATGACCTCTTTTATAATGACGCACAGATATTTATTTTCATCTTAGCCCTACCGCACATTAGTCCACTGGTGGCTACTCTGTGGCCGCCACGCTGCCGACATATTTAATACAAACAATTGTTATAAAACAAACATTTTTTAAACCAAAAACTTGCCGATAAAAGAGTGGCGGAGAGTTTATTGCCAGTCCTTCTCGTCCGTTCTACGCCCTTGATTTGAGAACTGGCAGTAAATGTAAAATTAGAAGGATTTAATTTTTTATTTTTTATTGACGTTCATAAGTGTACATTGTGTTACCTAAATTAATTAATTATTTTTGAATTTATACCTTTGCGCTCGAGTAGCCACGACCGAGCCACAAGATTTGGGAGTGGCCACCCCTCGCTCGCCTCCAGTGCACACAAGCCACTACCCATTAGTGGCCACAACTGATACTGTTTTTAGTGGCCGCCCGTGGCCTAATGTGCGGCAACACTTACTCTCTCACAAATATTTTTACCTTTTAAACACAATCGGAATTTAATATATAATGGAAAGTCCTTTATTTAAGTAATTTAACCACTACATCTGATTTCGACCTAAGAAATCTAATTCTCCAACTTGCAGCAACTTATTTACGTATAATTTTGCAAGAAGAAACGAAATACGTAACATACAAAGATCTGAAACATACTCGAACCCATACATACAAATAAATCAACAACTACTTCATACAGGTAGACAGCGTCAAGTAGCAGTAGTAGAATCTACTGCGGTATCACTACAACTTACAAGTAGTCTAATGCCGTTCAAGAGAAGTATATTTGTCGCGCTTCAGCCGGAGACTGCTCCATTGGGCAGTATGGACATTTCAATCTGAAAAAAATTATCAAGGGTGTTTCTTAATATCGTCATACATACGTCACATATAAAATAAATCAATAAATAAGCACCAGTGTCGCGAATGTGTCAAAGGACTTTAGATTTTACAGAAATATTTTTGGTAGTTTCACCGCTGTTCATAATAGTTACTTTTTTTTTATAAAAGCTATGGTTTATTTTTGTTATTAATCGTATTATTTAAAAGTAAAACCTTAAGTTATTTTTGTTGACCATCAGAAATCGACGGGTCCTAACAACAAAATCATATCTAAAATTCAAAAATACAAATCTTTCCTCTTTATAATATTAGTATAGATAGGTAGGCATTTGACCACTTTCCGTGGTGGTAAGTGATGATGCGGTCTGATTTGAAGCACACCTACATAGAAAACAGATAGTGCTACTACAGCCGGGCTAGCATGACCGCCACGAGATATGTCGCGGACGAGAGAAGACAAACTAAGATGTTAGATATGGAGATATATTATATCTCGACATCGACAATTTTGATAGAAAAGATATCTCGATCGACAAATGTATCTATTTTTGATATTAAAAGCACGAGTTTTAAGTGTAATTGTCATGTTAGACCCGAAAGAAATAAAGCGATAGTCGATTGAAACACGAGAAAACGGTCGACAAAATTTTCATACTAGGCCGGCAGATGTGTCATGTGTACTCACTTGACGCCCATGGCCAGCTTGTTGAGCGCGTCCCGCGAGATGACGTGCCCGCACAGCAGCCGCATCGGCGGGTTCTGCTCCGAGGCCTGCTGCCGCAGGATGGGGCACGCGAACACCGAGTGGTAGCCGCCGCCGTCCTCACCCAACTCCACCTGGATACATATTGAACATATATATAAAGTATCCCGCCCGAAGGACCATTAAATGTTTTTGAAGTTATACTTCTTTAGGCGCGTTATGAAAAAATGGTGAGAGTGAAATGACGATGCGCGGGCACAGCGAGACACAAAATTCTCACGGGAGAAGTTGCCCACTATTTAATTTTTTAAATTTAAATTGACCTTTATTGACCGTGTTGACAATCCTTTTCCAATCCATTTATTGTAATTAATTATTTTCATGCAATTAAAAACTATTTTTTAATGATGCCAAAGAAGTATAACTTCTCACGCGCGTACATAAGTACACGCACCCATATTTTTTGTGTATAGTACGAGTACATCTACAAGGGAACAGCCCGTGTGAAGCCGGGGCTTGTTGCTAGTATATTTATATAGATAGGTATTTTGACGGGCTCGTTGGCGCGTTCGGTAGAACACCTGCCGTGTGCATCGATGGGTCATGGGTTCGAATCCCACCCGGGACGACATGATTATAGTTTTCTGTAAACATGTTTTTTATATAATATAGGGGGCAAACGAGCTTGCGGCTCACCTGATGCAAAGTGAACACCACCGCCCATGAACATCTGCAACACCAGAGGACTTGCAGATGCGTAGCCGGCCTTTATGTAAAATAAACTGCTTCTATATTACGTTCTCAGTATGGAGCACACGAACATCATGTCAGCCAACACTGTCCTCGCCAAGATCTACCCGTACGTATTGAACAAAAATATAAAGTATCCGGCTCGAAAGACCATGTCTATGTAAAATAATAAACTCCTTTCTGCCTTAGTATGGAGCACGCAAATAAACTAACTAATAAAACTATTTTATTCCGTTGATTTCTGAAGTAAAATTATATTTTAATATATTAACACATTGAACGCCAACGCGGTCAGTGCTGACCGACAGCTATCCCTTTAGTTCAAGCAAAATTCACAGTTCTATCCAAATTTACACTATATGTTTTTTTTATTAGATACATATATCTAATGTTCAAACGTATGATTTTATTAACAATAGTCAACTGTAATATTTATTACTTAAGTTGACTTTTAAACGTCTGTCAGACCGTTCTACCGACGCGGCCCGAACGGAAAGATACATATTTTTTTGGCGTACAACGTGTTAAGGGCCTATGTCGATGAGGCTCGCAGGCCGCCAAATCGCTCTATTGAATGTGAGCGAGCGAGATTGAAATAATTACTTGAGACATGTAAAAAAAAGAGATAGCTGTAGCTTGAACGCGCTCGGAATAAAACAACGTATGTGCCAAAACTAATTCATTTCATAACTTTACAATACTTTATTTGATTAAAAAACGGTTTTGAGCAATCTTAAAGACATTTATTCTACATCCTTTAAAATAAATTAAATTAAATAACTCTTTGCCGTTATGCCTTGGGATCCAAAGTGTGAAAATAACAAAACTTCACATTTTTTTTCTATCGAGAAAATTTCATTGAAACATGTTTTCCTTTTGAGCGCCACTGCGAAATATAGTCAAAAAACAAATTCCAAAATTTCATATCAATAATCCACGGCCTGAACAAGTTACACGTAATAGAAAAATCGCATTTTTCTCAACATATACTCTTAAGGAAATATACATATTCCCAGTCATTCTTAAGCATTAAGTCCATTGTTTATACGACTCACCTCAAGCGGTAACTCATCATCAGCCCAAGCGGCGATGACGTGCGGGTGGCTCATCTTAGCCCGGATGTCGTGCAGCGCGGGCAGCACTCGGGCCCCAGCCAGCACTGCGCCCGCGAGGGGGGACAGCGCAGCTAAGCGCAGCACTGCGCAAGATTCGCGGATGAAAAGTTCTGCTGCTTCTGCGCCTGAGTAAAATAATTGTTTGTTATGATATCATAATAATATGAATGTATCTGATATAACTATAAAGACTGTTTAACAACAGAAGCATTACCATATTCAAATCAAATAAAGGAATTCTTTTGAGTAACTTGAATGATTGTAAATTGTAGGATGTACATTTAAATGTTAATTAACAATAACATAACATCACAACTTTGTAAGAAAAAAATATATATATTTATATCTTCCCGTGGTTGCAAGTCGAAAACACGAAATTTAAAGTTATTACTTCAGCTTTATGCTATCTTGAGAAAAATCCATCAGAAATACAAATTATAAATTAAAAAGTAGTTTTTTTGTCAAAAATCGTTATTTAAAGAACAAAAGAAAAGGGTGTTGTAGCGACATCTATGATCTGCAACAAGAAGCAAGACGAAGACGTCTAATCCTGAATCGCGCTATATAAATGTTACAACATCTCGACATCAACAACTGGGGCCTTAGGGCCGGCCAGGCAGTGGTTCGACTGGTCGAGGATCCTCCCTTTAGGTTGGAGGAAGACCACACCTCTTTTCCTCCACAGTGTATACATACTATGGCGGGACTACCATACAAGCCCAAACGCCTATTTTTCTTTATTAATGCATTATAAAGGAATATAATAATGTCATTAGTCATGTATAACTTATACGATTACGCCACTGTATACAAAAGCACGTGTGTGTGCGTGTGTGTATACATAATCGAGTGTGTGCGCGTCCACTCACCGAGCGCCTTGGGGTCGAGCAGGTGCGCGTAGTGCGCGGGCGCGGGCGGCGCGGCGGGCGTGCACCACGCCAGCGCGCACACGCACGCCTGCAGCTGCCGCTCGTGGCGCGCCGCGTACGCCGGGAACTGCCGGCGGGCGTACTCTATGGCCGCCACCACTCCCTGCTCGCGGGCCAGCTGAAGGAGATACATGGACCATTGTCTACAATAGGGATGTTGACTATTTTTTGGAATTGCTTTTTTTTTATAGATAGGTACATCCTTTATAAACACGAAAGAAAAATCTTATAAAAAAAGATTACATATTTTAATAAAAAATTCGTAAATAAAAATACTTTTCAAAGATTCCCGCTAAAACGCTCCAAACTGTCACGTGACTACGATCTACGTCACAGAAAGATAATCTCGCTCGCGTTCGATCAAAGTTAGATCTTAACAAATCTTTTCATTTCTCACGAATAAATTCATTAAAAATGAATACGTCGTTTTCAAATGCTGTGCAGTGCCGATGTGCAAAAGTACGTCGATCAATACACCACAAAAACTTCCAGTCATATACAAAATATTGAAGTTCCAAGTCAAGATCAAGGTTGGTAATCATTGATATCAATTAAAAAAGTATAAATATAAATATATTATATTTTATAAAATAAAAATAAATAAAAACGACGTATTCATTTTTATTGAATTTATTCGTGAGAACTGAGAAGTGAAAAGATTTGTTAAGATCTAACTTTGATCGAACGCGAGCGAGATTGTTTATCGGTCTGTGACGTAGATCGTAGTCACGTGACAGTTTGGAGCGTTTTAGCGGGAATTTTTGAAAAGTATTTTTATTTACGTATTTTTTATTAAAATATGTAATTATTTTTTTATATTTTAAGCTCGTAACTTTTTAATGAATTTTATTTTACCATTCTGTTTCTACACAGACAAAATTAATAATGAGACAAAAAGATATCATGTTTAACTTTGCATATACAGTGCTAAATAGTGGAGTAATACCCCCCCTTTCTATGGAGAAAATGTCGACTAGTATCACCTTAAGAGCTTGCATCCTGTGCAGTGTGAACGGCAGCGGCGACTGGGCGAGCTCCTGCGCTCGGCTCTCGACCCAGTGCAGCGCGGGCGCGGGGTCGCCGTCCGACAGCGCGGCCGCGCAGCGCTGCAGCTGCGCGAACGTGCACGTGCGCTCCACGGGCGGGATGTTCGCCTCCGACACGAACACGTCGCCCACGTCCTCCAAGCCCTGACAAGTTTTTTTTTAAATAGAACACGGTAAGATTGACATATTTTTTTTATTGTTATATATAGTTATATTTTTCTCCATGTTTTCCCCACGTCTGGTAACTTCGGGCATTGATCGGGTGGGAGGAATATCGAAATTCCGACCGGGTAACGAACCATCGTTTATAGAAGGGAAAACCGTGAAGTGCACATTGCGCGTTTCGCCTTCAGTCTATGGATTTCCGAATGCTCGAAGTAAAAATTAGGTCGACAGCGCATCATTGACTAATGTTCTGTGGCTGAGGTATCGTTAAAAAAAAGAACCAAATGAATGTATATCTACGAAAATCCAAAATAGATTTTCTTCATATATGTAACTAAATAATTCTTAACTCAATAGTATGACAATATACCTATATAGTTTTTATATTCATCAATTGTAATATCTATATTAAAAAGTGTGGTTTCGCTCTCCTGTAAAATTGAGACCAATTTCTGTGTTTGTTGCACTGGGGGGTTAGAACGCAAGTCACAAAACGATTCGACTGATCGTCTCGCTTCATTGTGATTGGTGTAGAGAGTCTCTAGAGAGTTTTGTGTCTTGCGTTCTAACCCCGCTGATCATTTTTCTGTACAAGTGTAGCAACATCTATAATCTACCTAACTTTCTGCACACAGGCAATTAGGTGATCAGCCTTCTGTGATGTTCTTTAATCTTGTGATTCGAACCCAGGACCTCCGGTTCTAAACAAAAAGCGCTCACCGCTAAGCCACGGAGGCGGTCAGCATTAACATAGAGGTAATTTTTTTTTTTGTTCTTTCTGTATGCTGCATGCAAGAACAAGGTAGATAGATACTTTTTGTTTATAATTTTTATTTTCAGAAAATTTATATTTGAATTTTCTACTTTTAAAATTAAATTATTACTATGATTCTTAATGCTAAGATATCATAGAACAATGTTATTGAAAATATGAAGAAATATTGTCTCTTCTCACTTTACTTGAATATTTTAGACGTTTTCACAATATGTGTTACATTAGTTGATCAAATGAAGACTGGTTTGCGGTTGAATCTCATTTGATTTGATTGTTCCTTTGTACCTTTGATCGAAGACCAGAGTCCATTTAATACTATGTCAATGTGGGGCAAACAAATAGTGAAACAAAAGCTACACATTGAATTACCTGTCTGTATAAATGCTGCGCTATAGCCTGTTCCATTATAGGTCTATTGGTCTCATTGCAGAAGGACTCGGCTTTTGGTGCTACAGATGCATAATCAGCTATGAAGTGGCGGTCGATCGACTTGCCAACCCGCGATACCGTAGAATGGAGTTCACGATGCTCTTAAAAGTAATCACAAATTAGAAAAATTACACAACAAATTGTTAAACTAGTCATAGAAATACTTTTCAGCAGATATTCTGCATAACTTGTTGGGTATAGTGCTCATATATTTTTAATTATATCTTTATACATAGCTATATAGCCTATATATATATAGCCTATAGGCACAAATTATATGACAAACATTGATCCTTTCCAGACCTATCTGGGGCGGTATGCTTATTATATTACCTGCAGATGTCTGAAACACAGTTTGTTTCAGTGTAGCTGCCAAGTCACTGACCAACATTGCCTGATCTTCAGAGAGTTGTACATCTTCTGGTTCTGTAAGAATATCTCAACTATAAATAAAAAAGCAAAATTTTTAAATCACCTTTAAATCTTGGTGGAAGCATTCCCCTTGTTTATCACGCATACTTCCAAAGTTCTCAGGGAAAAAACTCAGATGCGAGTGCAAAAAATGAATATTTAATAACATGTTTACTATGGCTGTTTAAAATTTTCCAATAAATCCGTAATAATTTATTTGTAATTTTCACTTTTTAATTCATCATCACTATCATTGGCACCTAGTATATTTGAACTCAAATTAGCGGGACAACCTGGATGTGGTAGATCTATCGAATGCAAAATGGGCTTGGTAACAGATGGAACTTAGGCATATATAATACTCGCCTTATTTTTTTTTATTATATGCCAATATTTTCATCACACAATAGTAACAATCATTTACATGATTACTAGGTTATCTCCATAGCATTTGTGAACCAAATGGATGGTGTACGTTTTCTCCTGATGACCATTGGAGTAAGACGATTCTACAGCTTTCGCAAAACACATGAGGGTCCACTTTTTATCATGGTTTCCAACAGAAAATCCAAAATAATGAAGATATGAACTTTTTAATGAATCTACAATGGGTCTTCTCTTTTTTGAAAATATGAACTGACAAAATCGATCAGAACTTTGTTTACACTTTCCACTCGACATTTTAAATTGATCCGTAACAAGATAATTGTCGTTTAAAGTGAACGAATAAACAATAAACTGTCATCAGCTCGTTGGGTAGTTGAAAAAAAAACATTTGACTGTAGGTATAAAATTGTGACGTGATATAATATATTTTCTGCTAACACTTTTAGGTTAAAGGAATGTAGGTTAACATATATACATTTAAAATTTTTAATTTGAAATTTTGTAAAGTAGTGTTATTTATTTGCTTACAATGATCTTCAGTTTTGTCCATATTAAGAAATACATTGTCTCCTTTACATTGTTCAGTGATATTTTATTATAACAATAATATCAAGATTGTTCAAAGCATTTTAAAATGTTATATCATTAAATACTTTCAACACCACACTTACCACAGCCAATCATAACAATAAACAAATAATAAAAGCTGCTTACGCTGAGAGATCTCCTGCTTTATAGTTTCAACTTGAGTAATCAAATCCTGCAGAACCTTGTTTGTATGATCATGAATTGCTGTAAATTTAGTTGTTGCTTTGTCCAAATCCTGTTCAACGCCTAGACAGGAATCCATTGTTTTACGATTTATTACGTAAACACACACTCTAATTTACCAATAATAACCAAGAATATTAAAAGTTTAAAATGTTTTAATGAAATTAATAGTAGGTACTACAAAATAATTTCAATTATTTTAAACAAAGAGTATATAAACACAATAGTTTAAAATATTTGCATTTTCACTCAGATGAATGATGATTGATCTTTGGCTTTAGAGCAGGCGGGGTCGACTCATTAGGAAAAGTTTGGAATACCTACGGGGGCTAGGAAAATGTTGCCAAGTTATCCTGTAATCTGTATTACAACAATCGGTCTTTAATAATGACGTTTTCTAGAATGGCAACATTTTGTATGAATGTTTAAATAACAAATCAGCTGATATAATATTTCGGTTTGTTTTAATCAATATTTATAATATAAATTTGAATAATTATAAACATAATTCAAGCAGAGATGGATAGATTTGTACGCTTGTATATAGCATAGTATGTAACCATAAATAAACAAAAGGGGTTACTAATCAAGCTAATTAATAAATAGTTATTAAATTTTCCGCAACTTATCGAATTGGAAGAGGCTTACTTATTTTCTAAATTTATTAATTTCAGAAAATTAGGTGGGTAAGCTTTTGTCAAATGTACCTGGCAACCCCGCGGACTCAATTTTTTTTCACAACAAAAATGTCTGCCGGTTTAAGCGCATTTTGATGTTATATCTTGTGATTTATCTTTTCCTTGTTAATTGTGTAGAACCTAGGTTCCTCCGTCTGTACCGAAAAAGCTGAGTGTTGTGTATGAGATAGTGACTATGTTTGTGTTTCTAACATGAAGGAGAATAAAAGGAAATGTTTTAAATGTGATTCTTCGCCTGTTTTAATAGATAGTTCCTATGTATTTAATTGTGTAATTTATAATAAAATACTTCTGAGCTAAAATACTACTTTTTTGTTATGAAAATGCTAGTAAGAAGCTTTTGACTTTTACAAATCAACCACAACATATTGTGATTGTCAAAATTCAAAGTTTTCTTCAAGCAGTTCTTCTAACCTTGAAATAACAAGGCTGGCCAACAAAGCAGAACTGGAAAACTGTAACCAGTGAAATTGGACAATAATTTACGGTTACAGTTTTCCAGTTCTGCTTTCGCGGTCAGACCTTTAAAATATATCTAAGAAAAAATCCGATTTTGAATTTCCCACTTTCGCGAGTTATTGGGGGCACTCACTAGATGGCGCCAAAAACAGTGCCATTTTATTTGTTCGTAGTTGACATTCTTCCTAGAGTAAAAATGTTCCTTGCTTTAGAGTCAATTGACATTTGACAATTGACAACTGCAACATAGTATATACTCTGTGTAAATTAAGTCTACGCGCGACAGGTGGTGTACCAAATATTGCCAGGTATAGAAAGCAAACTCAACCACTAATAACACTATGCAACACCAAAAAAATCATCGGCATTCTAAACTGTAATTCGTATAAGGTATACTAATTAGTATACAACAGAAAACTTTATATTTAGATATCACGTCGAATTAACTACTAAATCTGACGTGATGTTACAATTTTATTTGTAAATTTCGATTAGATTTAGGGTGATGAATAAAAATTACATACTATAAACTCAGTGAAAATATTTTTTTTTATTTGTTGCATATTGTAACTGAAGAACCTCTTATTTACCTGCTCCATAAGAAATATTTACATAATCTACAATTAAATAAAACCACACCAAATTTTATATATATGTATATTTAATGTTTGAAGTTTGACTTCAAACAAACTTTGGGACCATTATGGACCAGGATAGCAAGGGACAGGAAGGAATGGCGAAGATTGGAGGAGGCCTTTGCCAATAGGCACACAGAAGTGCGGGATATTATTTAAATATATAGATTATAAGTAAATGTATATTAAAAAGTAAATGTAAAAAACTCAAAACTGAATTCAAACACTCTGTACAATAAAGGCTATTTTTATTTTTATTTATTTTATTTATATTTAATGTAAATCATTTATCAAGTGAACTTCTAAATTTTGGATAACTATGGTCCATCAGTGGGTCAATCTTTCCATTCTATATTCACATGTTTCTGATTCACTTGACTCGTTATTAGAAGAGTTTGAAGTTTCGCTGTCACTTGCATGATCAATTATAATTTTATCCAGTTCTATGTCCAAAAGCCTGTCAGATTCAAAATATTGGTCTTCGATGTTTTCAACATGCTGACACACATTATCGAATTAAATGCCGCTTCAAATTGAAGATATTACACCTTTGGTTTGATTTACATTTTTTTCCACAATACGTATTTTTTTCAATGGGGTTTAAATCCTAAAAAAAAACTAAATCATTAACAACTAAGAACAAAGTAAAAATATGTATCGTATTAAAATATCCCACATATAGACATAATACCATGTAATGGTCACCCCAAAAAATACCTGTCAAGTAAGCAACAAGGGCCCGAACTTTAGAAAATGGTACATTCGGCCTTTTATTTTGCTGTTCTGCTTCACAAGCACGTTTAACTTTCAATATAACATTTCTGCCAGCACTTTTTATAACCTAGGGCATGATGATTACCAATAAAATCGAATAAATACGCCACTGCTGCACACTAATTCCGGAAAACATTATGGCAGAAAGAAATTTAGTTCCAATGTCCTTGTAATGGTACTGTAGACAAAATATATATTAGAATAGAAAAAAATGAAATAATCGAAAAAAAAAATATTTTAACAAAAACGACCAAACTCTCGTTTACTCACTATCAATTCGGAAACATTACTTATACTTAATTATCCTTATTCCTGTAAATGCAACCAACACAAAAAAAGGTTACTTTTCATACTAAAAGCATGGACCTAAAAAAAAGAGCGGACAGAACGTCGCTAAGAAATATTTGAAGCACCACAATGGCGGCGGCGAACTATGTGTGAGTGTCTAAATTATTGCCAGATGGAAAAAAAATACCCATTTTTAAGGTGTGGTGACCTCGGAACTTGGGATTTATTATAAATAACAAAAAGGCAACGTAATACTCTAAAATCTAATTGATTTTATATAAATGAGCACTTTTAAAATAAATGATGTATTTTTTGTTTAATCTTTATATTCATTATTGCGTTTGTATTATTTATAAATGAACTGCATTCAAGCTCAAGGTAACATGTTAATTATTTTTTAAGTTTTATTTATACTCAATAAAATTTGGTATACCTAAATAATATTTGATCTTCTTATTTAGATATTTGTCTTTTTTGACAATTGATGGTTTTTATATCAAGTGTGCCTTTTAATATTGATCTCCTAATAAATACAATTTGATCTATATAATAATTAAAGTTTAAAAAATATTCGATCAACCTATAAATATTTTTGGTAAATATATTTAATGAAAAAATATATTTATTTATAATATTATAATAAATTTACACGGTGCTAAGTACGTTAAGATAAAAATAATTTAACTCCTACGTTTTAGGTAATTTGCAAATTTAAATTACTGACAACACTGTTTGGTTGCGTTTTGCTAAATTATATTGAAGTAAAAACGAGAATTATGGTGAATAAATAACTTGCTTACTTATGAAAGGTGATTCCCTGACTTTCTTTAATGGAACCATTATGGTTTCTACAACTTTTCACCACGTAGAACGGCATCTTTTATTTTTCGTCATATAACATCACGCGCAGGCGGTTGGGAGCGTAATGGCGAGCGATCGGCTTCCTATGGTGTGAATGTGTGCGTGCCGGCGTGTTTGTATTAGCGAGCTGGCTTCCTAGGGGTGCTTCAGTTATTGTAACGAGAGGTGGTGTCCGCTCTTTTTTTTAGGTCCATGACTAAAAGAATATTTTTTTATCCGTTTTAGGTAACTTTTGATAAGACACTGCTGGCAAGTGCCAGTGGCAACACTGCATATAATTATAAATTATCTGTATTATTGCTTAGGTAAGTTGAAAAATGAATTCCATAATACGTAGTATCTCTTACTAGTCTGTGATTCCATAGAAAAAATATTCAAATACTGTTTGTGTTTTAGCAATGGAAAACAAGGATAATATATTATTATATTTGTAATAAAGCTGCGTACCACTACCTATCAAAATTCGAGTTTAATTGGTACCTATATCTTGCCAAATAGGTTTATTTTGTTGATGGTATCGAATCAAGCGACGGAATAGGTAACAGCTTTCTTATTTTTCAATATGCTAAGACCAATTTCTAAAATTGGTTACAGTATTTCCTTTAAAAAGGAATTTATAAGGCAAAAGGTAGTACAGCCTGCTTCACTTTTAAAGCCAGCAGAAAAATTGAAGCTCTATAATAAGGAAAACAAGGAGTTATTTGGTCCTTTATTGGAAACTAATAAGCAGAAAAAGAGCCGATTGCAAAAGGAAGGTCAGTGCATTCACTTTCAAGGTTTCTTTGATAATTTTATTATACAATTTCACGTGAAGTCACAGAATGCCTTTCTAAATTTTTGTCATATACGCACTTATTATCGTACTACGCTTTATTTACAGTAATCTAATCTCGTGTTTTGTGTTTTTGCCAATATAAATAATCATATGACATTAGCGCCGTGTGATATACGCATCAACTTTTATAAAATTATCTTTCGCAGCTAAAAATAGCGCGCATCAAAACAGAGCAAAAGTTCAAAGTGACAGCACTCAAAAGTTCTGCAGTATATTTGCTAAGAATGTTGTGAGCACATTTAACTCAGTATCAATCTGTTGTTCATCCGACCTGCCAATAATTGTAAGAAATATGATGTATCAAAATACAAGGCACTATTTTAACCTAGCTGGTGTGTTGTTAAATAATACTGCAGTAAGGGGAATTAAGACTTCAGCTGTGGCAAATGCAACAAAGAGTTTTCCTGCAGAACCTGGGTTTGTTAGTGAAGATAAAATTCTTCAAATAAAGCAGCATCAGAATGATTACACTCAGCAGTTCCCATCAGTTACATTAATATTAAATAAGACAATGACTGAAGAAGCTAAACAGGCTCTTGAAAAATGGAAAAAGGAACGGATTGAAGAGATGGGGCTAGAGGAATTTAATAGATTTTATCAAGGTTAGTTTATTATCAACACTATATTTACAGAAATTCAGCAATGTATGCAAGCTTAAATATTTTAAAGTTAGTTATTTTTCTATATGATGTAAAAAAAAATCTAATATGTATAGTTTACATAGAAAATGATACATACCTATATACTAATCCATTTTATTATTTCGTGCCATGTTAATGATTAATTACTATCTTATTACTGATGAATATTTTTTTACTTACATGATAAAATATTATAATATTTTAAATAGCTAAAGGATGGACAAAGATAATATTTAAAAATAATATATTGGCATTAATTTTTGATTTAACATTTAATGACTATAATTTTGATTGTGGTATGTCATAATTAATTTCCAGTAAAACAATGATTTATTATAAAAATTGTTGAATTTTTACAAATAATACGAATTTCATGTTTTTATTGTGAAGTCTGAACTCTGAAAGGACAATGAACTATAAATGGATTGTAATATGTCCAAGGTGACATATGGGTAAACAACACATAATATAATATATTGTGTAGATGTGTGTACGAGTTTCTGTCTGTAGCCAAAATTTTATTTGTTCTAATTTTATATTGTTTACTTTGAAACATTGTTGCAAATATTGCACATCAAGTGTTATTTTTTTTTAAATCTACTTTGATTTTACTTATCAAACATACAAGATTTTAATTATAAATATACATACATTTTGCTTAATTTTTTTGAAAAGCTATTTATGTTACAAATTTAAGTAGGAATTAGTGAACCTAGTTGCGATAATTTTCAATAATATTGGATGACAATTATTTATACTTATGAGAAATATAATTGTAAAATAATTTTAGTAGTCATTTGCAAAATTTAAATTTAAGTAAGATAAGTGTAGTTAAATTCAATGTCTGTTTTTCAGCACAACTGGCTGTTGGTACAAAGTTTCACAGCACACTTAAGAATTATTTTACTCAACCACAATCACAGTTAAGAATCGAGAAAGATGTGGAGGGTGTTTGGGTGTCAGTGTCTGAGGTATTGAAAAAAATATCTTCCCCTAAGGCAATAGAATCCAATGTTGTTCACCCTGTCTTAAAGTATAGAGGAGTATTTGATGCTATAGCTGATTATGAGTAAGTAAATCATTATATTTTAATGTTTCTTTACTGATCACTCTCTCAAATCTTCTCTACCTACCGCTTTCAGTTGTGATTAGGGATATGCTGGATATCTGTATCTGCAGATATCCGAGGGAGAAGAAAGATCCATATCTGATACTTTTTTGGCGAATCTTTTATCTTATTAATTTTCAATACATATATGAAATTCTATATTTAGGTGATTAGATAGCAATGAAAATTTTATTTTATTTGAATTAAATTGAATTATTTTGTCAAAATCTAATATTTGGCAAATAAGTAAATAAGAATATGCAAGGTCATGAGCATTGACACAGATTGAGTAAGAAAGTTAAGATCCGTATCCATGGATATTGACACCAAATATCTGTATTCAGATCTGTATCTGTGTATATACATTTTTAACAATCCAATAATATCACAACTTGTGATACAAAAGTATTGTGATAAATATTTAACATAGAGCAAGAATCAGTGATGCTTGTTGAATGTTAAAAACCTACAATTTATTCTTATAATATATTTTTAAATATATATAAAAATATTTTTAATTCCAGAGATAAACCTACATTAATTGAATGGAAGAAATCTGATAAGGCCCGTAAATCTTTAGCCCTAACTTACGACAACCCTGTTCAGTTAGCTGCTTATTTTGGAGCTGTATGCAACGACCTTAACTACAAACATCTAAATGTGCGCGATGCCTTATTAGTAATTGCATACACAGATGGATCCAAAGCTGATGTATATCACTTACATACGGATAAGTTGAGGGAACATTGGGCACAGTGGTTGATGAGGCTAGAAGATTACATGAAAAATTATGGCATGAAGTCTGAAAAGCAACTGAAAGGTGGTAAAAGACTTTTTGAAACGGAAATCGATAATCTCTAAATTTATATGGTTAGTGGTTTATTTACTTTTGCTTAATAATATGAATGTAATTTAGCTTTAGATGATGTATGGCTTCTTTTTATATTTATAGTAATATTGCATGCATATAAAATATAAATACAGCTTTTTAATATAATTAGTTTTAAATATATTATTATTTTCCAGGAGAATACTCTGGAAACTTGGAATATCTCCAAATGAGTCTCAATCTCCGAACATAACAATGAATATTGAATATACCTCAAGATTAACGAGCATTCTTAACATTTATAATTAAAAAGCTATTTTTTATTGAAATATCTTATTATTGGAATTTAAATAATTAGATATTTCAATTACCTTCAATGAATGAGGTAAAATGAAAATATGCTTTATCTATGGCAAATGTCAAAGTGACAGAAGATCTTTACCTGCCGGCCTAGCATGACCACCGCGATAAAATTTTGTCGACCGTTTTCTCGTGTTTTATTCGATATTCGCTTTATTTCTTTCGGGTCTAACATGACAAATACAGTTAAAACTCGACTTTTAATATCAGAAATAGATATATTTGTCGATCAAGATATCTTTTCTATGAAAATTGTTGATGTCGAGATATAATATATCGAGATATCTTACATCTTAGTTTGTCTTCTCTCGTCCGCGACATATCTCGTGGCGGTCAAGCTAGGCCGGCTGATTCATCTTTACATTATTTTAAATTTAACATTAAATTGAACTTGCAGTACTGATTTTTGAACATTAATAATTATTGATTGAGGCTGAGGGCAGATTTTGTAATATTGGAAAAGACTGGCATGACTGATACTAAGATGGTTGATTAATTCTAATTTCATAAATTTAGTCTGTGTAATCTTAAATATTTTATATGGCCATACTCAGAGTAGCATATAATCTCTAGATTTGTCTTCCTATTTATTTAATAAATGGAGACAGTTGAATATTACTTCAGTTGACTTTGATTTCTATGAATGCAACTGAAGGGTTATATTAAATTGTTTATAATTATAACTTAAAGCTGGGTAGCTTTCAATATAGTTATTAGGGGATTTATGTTTTGCTTAGTTCTACAAATTTGTTGTACTATGTGAATGTAACCTTAAATATATTTCATATGTTAATCTCGTCTAATTTGTATTTATTAGGTGATTACATATTTAATGGGATGCTATGAGTGCTTATGCTGCCTGCTTTGATCAATAATATCTACTAGATATTAGTTCAATGCTTCATGGACAAAACGAGTTAGAAAATACTTAAAATAAATAAACTAAAGTTTGATATTTCATTTACATTCTTGTTTAAAAAATTCGAAACAAATGCATTGCACTAAAAT
Source organism: Anthocharis cardamines (assembly GCA_905404175.1). Classification (NCBI taxonomy): domain Eukaryota; kingdom Metazoa; phylum Arthropoda; class Insecta; order Lepidoptera; family Pieridae; genus Anthocharis; species Anthocharis cardamines. Next base: position 9,308,235 of record FR989964.1, read on the forward strand.
ACTAAATCGAAACTAGACCTTGTTTGTGTTCAATGAGGTGTGACAACAGCCATCCTAGAATGACAACAACGACAAAATTTTGTCGACCGTTTCCTCATGTTTTAATCGATTATCTCTTAATTTCTTCCGGGTCTAACATGACACTTACACTTAAAACTCGACTTCTAATTTCAAAAGTAGAGATATTTGTCGATCGAGGTAATATCTTGTCTATCAAAGTTGTCAATGTCGAGATATCTTAGTTTGTCTTTACTCGTCCGCGAGATATCTATTGATGGTGGGCTGGGCAGTTTTTGACACTACAAATTAAATATATCTTTATTAAATTACTAAAGTTACAAGTAGATTAAATCGTCAAATTTTATTGGAGTGGTGTTTTTCACACTTTTAAAAAAACTAATATTTTACAATTGAGTAATATAAATATTTCAGAAAACAACAGTTAAAGCTTTTAGGTACATATCACAATAATGTAAGAGAGCCTATGAGCTGCAGTGCCATCCGGTTTTTGCCGGTTAACTAGTGGTTATTGTTGATCAAAGTTGATCCAGGGCTGGATTTAGGGAAGATTTAGAGGAGCCCCTACAATATATTTCGGAAAAAAATCTTTCAAATTCCGACGAGTAAACACTAAAACAATAATTAACAACTTTTCCTTTGATATTTTTTTCCGCTGTTTTACGTTTGTACTAACGTATTATTAACATGAAAATAATTTGGGGCAAGGGGGCCTCCACTCATTTGTTGCCCCAAGGCCTCTAAATTCGGCCCTGAGTCCATTATTGATTACGTTTATTTTTTATAAGCTAATTATAGTTTACCTATGTATGATATATTATGTAACTCATACGGAAAAGTAGATTTTATCATAACATAACCCTCGAATCTGAGCAAGGGAACTACCGCCATTTCTTAAGTAATATTGTATAATGTATCGCGATGTCTATTAATAAATAATTATACTGCTAAGAGATAGTGGTAGGCCCCGTATTATTGTGTATTGTTAGATATCTTTACATAATATAAAACAGTCACTTTTTGCCGTCTGTACCTCTGTACGCTTAGATCTTTTAAACTACGCAACGGATTTAAATGCGGTTTTCATCAATCGATTCAAGGAGAAGTTTATATGTATAGTTTAATATTGATTTATGTTAATTTGTTGAAATATGACGATAATTGAACAAGATGTCTGAAGCCAAGCCGACCAAGAGTTTTCCTGCTGTCTCATTCTTTTCGGGGCGGGTGGCTAGTGTAGTAAAGTATAATATGCTAAAATTATAAATAACTAGCCGTCCCCGCCCGCCCGCTTCGCTGGGCGAATTGTAAAGGATAGACGAATATGAACTATCCACATAAATTTGAAAAAAAATGGTAAAGGGTTGATGGAATTCAAAAAATGAATAGCCTAAAACCTTCTACAATTAATTCCGCGTCGAATGGTCATGGTATCATGCCGATCGGTCCAGTAGTTTTCAAGTTTATCGATAACAAAGAAAAAAAAAGTTGCTTATATATATATAGATCTCTTCGAAGTTAAATATTACATTGCGAGTTTGAAAATTATAATGTGCATGGCAATTTAACATCTCATGTCTGATACAGATATTCTATCTCAAGTCCGTTTGGCTATAAACGTTGTCAGGCGTGAATATATTGTGTGATTACGCACACTAAAAAATGTATATTTGCACGCCTGTCAACATTCATAGAGAAACGGACTTCGTGAGATAGAATATTTATACATAATTGGGTGTTCTATGAATCTGAGTTTAGTAGTAATTGGAGTGCTACTGGACGATTATTGGAATAGTCTGATGTAATAATAAAAAAAATGAATTATGATTGTATTATTTTAAGGTTCAGAAACTTGTTATATTCATTTTACAAGACTATTATAGAAGTGAAGTGTCTCATCAAACTATTTTGAGTTCTCCTTTTTAGTGTTTGCGAAATATTTATTAATTTACGCCTAGTATTTGACTAGTCAGTTTGTTTTGTACCTAATTATATCTATTCAAGGATTGTCATTATCAGGTTAAATTTAATTTGAAAGCATTTATAATTCAACTGTTACATTCACGCTTTTTGTTTAATAAAGAGTTATTCAATAATGTTATTGTTTATTTCAAATTTTGGTAAGGAAATTCGCAGCGATATTTGACAGACATTTATTTGGACGGGCTCGTTGGCGCATTCGGTAGAACACCTGCCGTGCGCATCGATGGGGCGTGGGTTCGAATCCCACCGGGACAACATGTTTATAATTTTCTGTAAGCAGTTCTCACGTCTGGTATCTTTGGACATTGATCGGTTGGGAGGAATGTCGAAATTCCGACCGGGTAACGAACCACCGTTCGCGCTCATAGATGGAAAACCCGTGATGTGCACATTGCGCGTTTTGGTTTCAGGGTAGGTCGAAAGCGCATCATTAACTGATGTTCTGTGGCTCAAGTGAACCTCGTTTGTCGATATCTAACATAAAAAAACCATATTAATTTTTTTTTTTAAGGAAGTCAATATAAAAATACTTCACTCACACTTGTATAAGTATAATGTAATGCACTTTTAATCACGAAATAATGTATTAAACACAACAACATATCATTGCCGGAATACAAGGTATAAAAAAACTTAAATCGTTTTGTGAAAACCAAAAAATCTTACTTTTATTATGTAGCAGCTCAACATTTTTAAGATCCTGCAAAAAAGACGGTTAAAAATAAATTGAAAAAAAAGGCTCACTATTCGGTTGACTAGTGGTAATAAATTATACCTACTAATTTATTATTTAAAATTGGCAAAGTTTTCATGCTGATCACATAGTTAAATTGAAGTTTTTATGATTTTATTATCTACTATTTTAATCATGTTTATTATTATTTCGTAATAGTATTCGTTATAATGTTTAATTATGATCAATGTACTTCTGTAATTTTATTTTAAATATTAATATTATTATACTGTATATTACTGTGTAGCGACATCTATAATCCGCTACAAGAATCAATACAAAGACGTCAATTCCTGAATCGCGCTATCAAAGTTTCTGTGCGCGCTAAGTATATATACAACATCTCGACATCAACCACTGGGGCCTTAGGGCCGGCCAGTCAGTGGTTCGACTGGTCGAGGATCCTCCCTTTAGGTTGGAGGAAGACCACACCTCCCTTCCTCCACATTGGTGACCCCGACGTGATTCAGCCACCTTCTTCCACATTGGTGACACCGACGTGATCTTCACCGTGCCGACGTGATTCAGCCACCTTCCTCCACATTTGGTGACCTCGCAGAATAACAACTACTTCTGAACATCATGAAGCATGACGTCATCACTCCTTCCTACAACATCAATCAGCAGCATCCAAGTCACAGCCAGCCAGCATCTTCGGCTACAACGGGTATCTTGTCCACTAGCATGCAGCGAGCGCGTATGCCTGGTCAAACACCCTCAGCCACCTTCAGCACAGCACACTGCACTTCGGCCGGTCAGCAAGCAGAGCACATCTCTCCTGGTCGACGCAGCAGCCAGCTTCAAACACTGCAGCACTCCGACTCACTGGAGCATCATGCAGCATCATCGCATTCAGTTCCGACTCACCGCGAACTCTGCGACATCCGATTCCGACTCACTGGAATCTCGGACAATCTGGCACTGGCAAGCAACACTCAACACAGCTGTTTCAACAACTCGATCGACCTCCGGTCTTCGGGGGGGAGTACTGTAGCGACATCTATAATCCGCTACAAGAATCAATACAAAGACGTCAATTCCTGAATCGCGCTATCAAAGTTTCTGTGCGCGCTAAGTATATATACAACATCTCGACATCAACCACTGGGGCCTTAGGGCCGGCCAGTCAGTGGTTCGACTGGTCGAGGATCCTCCCTTTAGGTTGGAGGAAGACCACACCTCCCTTCCTCCACAACTGTATATTCCAAGGCAATTGTATACGTTTTTTCAACAAAATCCCTAGTGAGATACAAGTGTTGTCAATAAATAAATTTAAATCGTACGTTAAAGTAAACTACTTGCTAAGGCCTATTATAACATAAATGAATATTTAAACGATCCTAGTGCTTGGATATGATTTGCTCCAGTATAGAGGTAACGCGACTGAATCTCTCGGCTGCAATTCCAGACTCGGGGGCGATCGTCAACATCCACGATCTTTTTAATGTAAAGTGGGAGCAAACCGTGATCCATGTAGTACTAATTTATTTCAGAATAATTTAATATTATTATTGTTTTCTTATGTAGCCAAGTTCACATTTCAAGGATCGTCATGCTCGCTTAGATGTCATTGCTTGTGGCGGCGTCCATGCGTCGGGTTGTCTCTCTCCCTAAAATATGGCGAGGGGGTCGATGGCTGGCCATGCGTCATACTCGTGAACGGGTGCTACTTGTGGTGACTGGTCGAACTTGAATTCGTGTATGCGGTGATATTAGTTATTTCGTCTATGTATTTGCGTGTTGTTCCCACGAGAATGTAAGTGAGTGCTCCTACTTCACCATACATTCTGCTGATAGAGGAAAAATCTTTGTTTTTATTTATTTTTATTTTTTCGTTTATATATACTCGTATATTTTTCGATTATTATAGTTAATTACTTAAAGATGTCATGTGGAACATGGTGTAATGGTTGCAGCTCCTTACAAAACATTTGTAAAACAAAAAGTTGGCGATTAAAAAAGAGTGGCGGCGAGTTTCTTGCCAGTTCTTCTCGTCCGCTACGCCCTTGATTTGTGAACTGGCAGTAAATGTAAAACTAGAAGCATTTAATATGTATTTTTTATTGACGTTCATAAGTGTACATTGTGTTACCTAAATGAATAAATGATTTTTGAATTTGAATTTGAATTTGAACTGGCAATTATAAGTCACAGTTTAAATCGAATGCATGTATCGAAAATCGTAATCGATATAAGTAAGTATCGTTCTGTAATTTAAACCTGTATTATTAGTGTGTACTTATAAGGAAAAACATATTACATTTTATTATTCTCATCATACCTTTGAGCAAACTGTGAATTTGTGAAAATAATACTGTCAAAAAATGAGAACTAGTTACAGTCCAGAACTATCGATATTATCGTTTGTCAGAACTTCGACAGTATTTGATACTGCGATAGTTTTTGAAATCTATAAGCCTTATCGATGATAATATCGATATTATTGCTTTACGTCAATGGACAATGGTATACTAAGGTTCCTAAATATCGATAATGCTGATACTATCGATATTCTTGCTAAAGAAACCATCGACTATCAATTAGCAACACTACCATAGGCCATAACCCGGTTACGAAAACACGGTGACGGTTCATTTGTTTTTGTTATCTCCTTGTTTATAAGTTTATCTTTTATTGCTGAGGTACATAAGGTTGGCCGGTGACGTTCTTTTTTTGTAGTTTTCTACTTTACCTTTTATTATTTTATATATTAAAGCAGTTTTAACATTCCATCGGCCAGTAAGAACATATATTTTTCTTGTCCTGCAAGGGCATAATATTTGATTCCAATAATTTACCGATCACCGTAGTCGATCGATACTGCACAAATTAGAACAATATGATAATTTGAAGTGTGAGTACGAAGTCTAACTCGTTTCTATAAGTGCGATAGGCGACTGAATAAACACAAAAAGAAATCAGTTCGCGTTAAAAACACAGACGAACAGGTGAGTGTTAACCGAATTCTTAAAAAATAAAATGAAACAGGTTTAGCGAACGTTCTCTTGAGTTTCTTTACATAAATACTTGAGTTTGTTCCTTACGTGTTATTGTTTGTGTACAATAAAAAAATAAAAACATTTCAGAGACTGCTGGTTTGGGAATTGGGATGGCTTTTACTCTGAGACGTACATTAGCTCATGCTTTAAAAAATAGGAATGTGTATTCTACCTCTTTCCTACAAAATAGCACAGATTCAAAAATACTTAAATCTGTTTTTAAAGATATAGAAGACTCTAATTATACGGTTAATGAGTTTGTGTGGCAAAATTTGGACAGATGGCCAGACAAAACCTTTACAGTGAGTATCATAATTTATTTATTCTATAACTACATATTCAAACTTTTATAAAAACATTTCACCTAGATAGTCCTACTTTTCAACAGATTCCTGCTATAATTATTATTTCATTAAATTGCCTGAGGCCTGTATACTAATTGCCTAAATTATATTTTTATAGGTTTTTTATTCATGTATTTGATTTACACTAAAAACTATTCATAATCACATTATACTTTGAGATTTCTAAGATAATTCATAAATGTGTTTAATAAGTCTGTAAAAACATAACAATAGGGATTATGAATATTCATACTAAAATTAGAATTTTGTTGTGAACAAAATTTGTTGTGTTGGCTTATTAGCATTCTTTATATATTATAATACCAGAACCCTGTTAAATAGTGGCCGATGCACTTTGAACATAATAAAACATTTGCATATTATTTTGTTTGGTTTAACTCTAATTAACTCTAATCACATTTACAACAGGCAATAAGTATGATACTAGGATGAGCCTTATCAATGTTAACATATGGTCTCTTAATTTGTTGTAGCATTATCTTCATAAGTAGCATTATTATTAATTGATATTGTATTTAATAACAATATTTTATTTGTAAATAATTCACTATCACAGCAACAATATTTGGAAAAGCCAGGAAGTGCAGAATAATTCAAGTTTATTCTTTTATTATTGATAAACTGTTGTCAAGTGAGCCTTGTTGGTCAATTTTTTCAAATTAAAAAAAGCACTGGATTTATTACAATCCTACAGTAATTATATGATACAGTTATTTTTATAATACCTACTAAAATAATAATAAAAATACTTACATAATATTTTAATGAAAGGGACAGCAATACTTTCAGTGTTGTTTAGCGTTCAAATATTCAGCTTAAAGATTTTTTTTATTTATAATAATTTACCGGTTGATGCTTACATTTCAATAATTTATAATAATAATAATTATAGACCATTCATAGCATCTATTTCATCCTGATTCCATTATCAAAGAACATATTGTTCGATTACACTGCAGTACAATGTTGTCATATTTTTGCAGGTATGTGCTACAACAGGCCATGGATATACATATGCACAAACTCACCGTATGTCAGTAAACTTTGCTGCGTCCCTCCGGACAAAGTTAAAGTTGAAAAACGATGATACAGTTGCTATCATACTGCCAAATGTTCCAGAATACCCATGTATAGCCTTAGGTATATTGGAGGCTGGCTGTATAACCAGTATGATGAACCCGATATATAGCGCACGTATGTATATATATTCTATAAATAATATAGAACAAAAGTCGTTAACGGATCAGTCTATTCCTCCGCTAACATCTGTAATACATGCAAAGATTTTTTTTTATTGCATAATTTTTTGTTTTTATATTTTAACTTTATTAAACATAAAAACATTCAAAGTTTGTAGACTGTAGTCGCCAAAAAACTGTCTTTATTACTAACCATTAATGTATATAATGCTATAATAACACTACTCATAAATTACATCACTGTCGATTTTTTGTTTTAAAATTTGTTCACGGGATGTAGGCAAAGTCTAATGTTTCATTTTAAAATGTTTTTGTTACATTTTATATATTACTAGCTAAAAAACCCGGCTTCGCCCGGGAGTTGATATGAGATGACGTGGTAGAGTCGAAATAAAAAAATAAACTATGACGTAAAAAGTAAAAAAAAAGTTTATTGAAAACGTTTTCTCATTATTTACAATACTTGTTTATAAACAACATTTTTCATTTTATTGTCCGGAGTATATATACATAAATTTTTCGGATTTCCTACTCTTGAGCAAGCTACATATAGCTGACCGTGAGAGAAGCAGGATTCTTTGAGGTTAATGCCACAATATTTTAAAGTTTGTCCTTGCGCTTTGTTAATTGTAAAACTAAAGGCTAATTTTATTGGAAACTGCAGTCTTTTAAATTGAAATGGCAATTCCGAAGAGATCAGAGGTATTCTAGGTATAAATACTGTCTGTCCTTTGGTCTTTCCAGAAATAAGTTCAGCTTCAATGATATTATTCGATAGCTGTTTTACGATCATTCTAGTTCCATTACATAATTTTGGGGAGTTGAGATTTCTGAGTAGTATGATTGGAGTTCCAATTTTCAGACGAAGGCAGTGTAATGGCATTCCTTTCGAGAAAATTTGAAAATATTTTCTCTCTCACACCTTCTAGAGTATTCTGGTCATCATCGTCCGCCATAATAAAAGGTTCTATAGCGGTAGCATTTGTAGTAAAAGCGCGAAATTTAAAAACCTAAATTTTTTAATGTTTTGAGAACTAATTTGGATAACTAAAATTATGTCGCTTTAACTCCAAAATATAAGTTAGCTAATGACGTATAAATACACAAAATTTAATAACTTTATTATAGCAACAAATTAAATTTAAGACTTTATTGAAATTGGAATTTTAAATTTCGTGTCACTACTACACATGCTACAATTGCTCGCAACGCTTTTGGAAATGCAACCCAAACAATCGTTGTCTCCTGAATGAAGTTCAAATATTCGATAACAGATGGCGCCACTATACTTAATTTCCAAGTTGTATGGTTGGAAAGTTCCTTATATCTTTAGAAACACGCCCTTTAGATTAAAACGGGAACTTTCTTGTTCGAGGGGGGATAAAGGGCTATCACACCACATAAGTCCCTTTATCGTGTCGGGACTCCTTTTTAAGTTTTATCGGCACGCACATTTTATCGACTTAGTTTTATTATATATATAGATAATAGTAAAATAACTTGAGAATTTTTGTTCTTAAAAAATCTTAGAGATCTTGACATATGTAACCATTTTCATCTTTAAAATATTAATTTAAATCATGTTATTTGTGAAGCTATTTTCTGCACTTCAGCATTGATCTTTATCCAGAAAAATATCTTATTTATCTTGGGTACATGTATATTCAAAGCAGATTAAAATTTTATTTTAAACTTTCGTATCGTTTAAATTAATTTAGAATATGTCACCAATTCAAAATAATATGCAACCAAAAAACAAAAATAATTACGCGTCTATGGCCAGGGGCCTTCCCGCCATTTCTTAAAACAGTGATTGTCAACCTTTTTTTGTGTCGCGGCACACTTTTAACGTTTTCTAAATTTGACGGCACACAAAGTTAGCAATAGACTACTTTTACTCTTAGATTATTTATATGTATATAAATAATCAAAGCTTTTACTATACTATTTATGTAGTACCTTTCTTTAATATAAACTACAAACATTTCTAAAATTTAGCGGCACACAAAAGTTCCGCGGCAACTGTTTGAGAATCACTATCTTAAAACAATATTATTAGAAGAGTGCTTGACGATGGAACTGCTTATAAATAAACAAATTATAAAAAACGTTTTTTATTCCCATGCGGAGACGGAGCGGGCGGTAGTCTTTCAATAAATTGTAGTACGTGCTTAATCGCTAGCCTATACTATCGCATGATATACAGTAGAATCTCACTAATCCGGCACTTCAATAGACCGACACGTCCAATAATAATCTGGCACCCTCTGCCCACGCCTCCCTCGCCTCTCCACCGTTTATGAGGCGCCGTATTTGGTATTTTTAAACGATTTGTACAAAAACAGACCTCAATTAAGGATTCCTTTTCAGTTATTTATAACTTATAAAACACGAACACAAATACGTTGTATTCCCTTTTATAAAATGCTTTATTTTTTATTATTAATTTTTCTATACATTCCAGTTATCCGAACTTTCCAATAATCCGGCAACCTCTGGTTTTTAATAGTGCGGGATTAGTGAGATTCTACTATAATTTATATTCATATTCCACATCGCCATGCCATTTTATACTACGTACCAACAGGTTTGCGCCTTAATAGATGACCCCATTATTGTTAATCAAATTTGACAAAAAAACATAAATGACACAATCGAGTAAATTAAAATTGAATTATTGTTATCATAGCTGTAGATATAAGCTCATTGACTTGCAAGTTGTTCAAATTATTATAAACGTGGGTATTAGCTATCTGATAAAAAACATGACAATATTCTTAATACTTGATAAACAATCATACAATAACCTATGTAAGTTATTTCCAAAGAGATAAGCTATTTTGTTGTTATGGATTCATCAGGAGTTTGTTGGTAGCGATGTTGCTAACAGGGGTGGATTTGAAAAGCTGGTCGCCCTTGGACAATGGAAGAATGCCGCCCCTACCCAACGATAATAAGCACGATATATAAGAATTACATTAAAGTAAAATATAAGGAAAGTCAGTAAATGATAAAGTTATCTCAATCAGAAGCATGTAGTAGTTCTCAAAGTTCTACCCGGCCGATAATCAAAACCGGTCAAAAACGGTTGCTAGCTTACCAAATATGTAGTTTGTTGGATTAGATTTCCACAGCAGACAAAATCTGGGTCAAACGGGGCATAAGACACGTTATTGTAAGGAAAAATATGTACATATTAATAAATACATATAATATCTGGGTTTAGCATAAAATGTTTAAATTATAATTACCAACACATAAACTATTTTATTATCTAAAAATTGCACGTTTTTGTTTAAAAGGCAATAATTTCCAGATTTCTATATAATTCCTAAAAGTCATTGAATTTATGTAGGCTATAGTGTCAGACTAATTGTAATTTGTATGGAAGTGGTTCTGATCTGACCTTAAATCAACATACATATTTCGACGTGTAACAACGTTACTTTTGTATGATGCTCTACTTTACACTTGACCTTATTGTTTGAAGAAATTAACTTCATAAACCATTATACGACTGTCTTCGAAATCATGATCTTTAAAATTTTGATTTAACTAGTAAGTAAATTATAATATATGGACTCTGTTAATCAATACAGTGTCAACCCGCAAAATGATAAAAATTTCAATTTTGATACCAATCGCTTCCTTATGAGCTGGAATTCATATTTCAAAAGAGTCAGAGTTTTGTCGTTTTAATAGCAAAACATATTGAAAAAAACTACCAGTAGTGCTCAGGCACGCAACCTTAACATGTTTAGAATACTTAACAATAATGTTCTAAATTCTATTACTTTGATTGCTATCAAGAAAAACGAAATACATTTAGTGTAAAAATAATAATTACCACAAAATCTATTATTTCTGTTATTTTTTAAAAGAAATTTACTAAAACCGAATTAAAATTTCAAACTCAATTTTCTCAAAATAGCAACCGTGTGGGCTGACACTGTATTGCTTAACAGCGTCCATATAGCCTTACAAATTCAAATTAAGCATAAAACAAAAACCGACATCAAAACTATAACTAAAAAGTAAAAAATAATATTTTAATTACTTCAAAGCATTATTTATTAACAGTTATTTTTGAAGTCGGTGCCACCCAACCGATGCCGCTCCGTACCGTTCGAAAAGTTGCAAAAGCAGGATTAATCAACCCTTCTTTGCTGGCACCGACTCCAAAAATAACTGTTAATAAATAATGCTTTGAAGTAATTAAAATATTATTTTTTACTTTTTAGTTATAGTTTTGAAGTCGGTTTTTGTTTTTTGCTTAAAAATATTTTTTAACCGACTTCAAAAAAGGAGGAGGTTCTCAATTCGTCTGTATGTTGTTTTTTTTTTTTTTTTTTTGTATGTTTGTTACGCGATAACTCCGCAAGTTATGGATGGATTTGGATGATTCTTCTTTTGTTTGGTAGGTGACATTTCAGAGGTGGTCCCATATAGTGTATTTTTTAAGTTCATTAATCCTTACATAATAATTTAGTAGACCTACCACTAAACGTGCTGCTCAAATGAGACAGCGCCGTGAAAGGAACTACAAACCATAATATCATCCACGTATAAGATTTTTTTTGTTATTGTTGATTTTCTAAAAAAACACCAAACCAATTTCGATAAAAATTATATGGGACCACCTCTGAAATATCCCCTACCAAACAAAATAAGAATCATCCAAATCCATCCATAACTTGCGGAGTTATCGCGTAACAAACATACAAAAAAAAAAAAGCAACATACAGACGAATTGAGAACCTCCTCCTTTTTTGAAGTCGGTTAAAAAGCGACTTGGTATCATAATCCTATCCGACTTTTTCTATGGATACGTCGATTTATTACATTTACTTTTGCAGGTGATTTAAAGCAGCAGCTAGAATTAGTTAAATGCAAAGCAATTGTATCATCCAAGCTGTCCTATCCTAATATCGCAGAAGCTATAAGCTCGATGGAACATAAAGTTCCAGTTATTCTAATAGATAATGACACTTTACCTGAGGGTACAATAAGATTCGCTGAATTTGCGAACGACTTGCACGCCGACTTAGATTGTTTGAAGGCGGTGAAGAGAAGTCCAAAGGATGTAGCGATTATGCCGTTCTCCAGTGGAACTACGGGTTTTCCTAAACCTGTGGTGTGTACGCATAAGAGTGTCGTCGCTTTCAATAAGGCAGTTCTGGATCCGAATGTTATTGCGATTGAAGAGGCGACAGGTAATGAACAAGTTTTTTTTTTATAATATAGGGGGCAAACGAGCCTGCGGCTCACCTGATGGAAAGTGAACACCGCCGCCCATGAACATGTGCAACACCAGAGGACTTGCAGATGCGTTGCCGGCCTTAATATAAATATAGATTTAGAGAACTTTATTCCCATAAGAAGCTACATTATTGACTCATGAGATAAAAAGTTATGAGATCTCTTGTAGAGCTAAGTAGGGACTTGGCTAACCTAGTTGAGCTCCGATTTGTACTGCGCATCATAGCCTACGGGGCCTGTCCCAAGTCCGAAATATAAAACTAAGTGTTTTTGACTGTACCATATATTTTACTAATATTATACTGAAGATTTTGTTTGTTTGAATGCGCTAATCTCAGGAACTACTGGTTCGAATTGATTTTTTTTTTGTGTTGGATAGTCTAATTATCGAGGAAGGCTTTAGGCATCATTTATATAACATCACGCTGCGACCAATAGGAGAGAAGCATCAGTGAAAAATGTTGCAAAAACGGGAAAAATTATCCATATAAAACTACTCGACCGATTTTATTATCATGATCTGATACATTGCACCCGTGCGAATGCGAAATAATTAACTCTATCATATAAGCCCTTACAAACTCTATATCTTGGAAAACAAAATACGGCTTGGCCGTTGTTCATGGAACTTTTGTGTGACATTTAAATGTATGTGGACTTCAAGTCCATAAATAAAAGTTTACGCGACATTCACAAAACCAAGCCATACTTTTTTTTACCAAGTTGTAGAGATTGTAGAGTTTTATAGGTAGTATTGTTATTTGTTACAATAGTTGTTCTACCTCAAACGTAATCGTCTTTTTACCTTAATTGGTCCTCGCTTTACTCAGCTATACTTTATAATTAATTATTTATTTAATTTAAATTAATTGCTTTTTTCATTAAACTGAATAGCTATACAATATGTTAATACAACATTATTTTTCGAACATATTGTTGCTTTTTTTAGTTACTCTGTTTTTTAAAATTACCTACATCAAGAGGAATTCAACTTTCTTCAACTTAATTTTTATAAGTACATACTTTTAAATTGTTAAAATTTATAGCTACCATTGGTTAAGAATGTTTCTTATACTAAGAAGAGCGTATTTTTGGAGGCATCAAAAGATGAGTGATGAGCGATGAGTTAAATCGAAATAAACAATCAAATATTTCCTCTTTATAATATTAGTATAGATTATTAATTATTATTTCATTGTAAATCTTTTTCAGCAAATTACCAATCAGTATTGCCAGGGGTGCTGCCATTCTTCCACATATTTGGCTTCAACGTACTGATGTTGAACTTGATGTGTGTTGGCGTGAAGCTGGTAACACTGAACAGTTTTAAACCGGAAGTATTTTTGGAGACTTTAGTACGGCATCGGGCTCAACACATGTACGCTGTGCCACCTATGAGTAAGTTACTATGACTTTACTCCTCACTAGTAAGCTATATTAATAGCGCAATTCCATAACTTTACAGGAAAGTTAAAGTTCGGAATAAAAAATATATAAATACTAGTGGACCCCGCAGACGTTGTTCTGACACAATTTTGGCTTCGAAATTATATAATAATTAAAAATTAATTAAAAAAACATTGTCCAGCGGACAAAATTGTGAATCTAAACCATTCCCAGATCCCCTTGAACACACACAAAAAATTTCATCAAAATCGGTCCAGTCGTTTGAGAGAAGTTCAGTGACATACACACTCACAGAAGAATTATATATATAAAGATTTGAGCGAAAAACGTTTGTCGTAGATTCATAATACTTCGACCATATGACGCAGAAAAAAGACAAATAATAAAGAAAGAATGAAAAGTGAAAAAAAAGAAAATAAGTCTATTTTGCCAGAAAATGTCGCTTATTTTGGTCTGTTAGCCAGCGATATATGTATGTATGTTACTGTAAAAGTTTTAATTACCTAGTATGTATCTAGTATCCCAAGATTTTCTAGTAAATTTAATTTGAAAAATCTCTTTCATGAGTTGCACTAAAGAAGAAGTCTTTAGAAGCCCAAAACTTGACAAATAAAGCAAAAATAAAACATTATGTGTTCAAGTACGTTCATACACTCCTGAAGTAGAATTAGGCCAAATGTTAACGAATTTCAAAAGGTCACATTTCTTTGCTTTATGTAAATTCCGCAATTGCGTCAACTCACTTCACTTCGCAGGATGAGTCAACTCACTCATTCAAAATGTGTTGGCGCATGGCGTAGGACCGCGAAATTTGAAAGAAAGGTCAAGGCGTTGCCAGATGACACTTAAAAATCCATTTTCTTATTCCCATTTTGTTGAGTCGGACAGAAGGCTGATCACCTAATGGCCTGTAAAGAATAATAATCAGTGAAACAGAGACATTAATTGGTCTGCTCCATGCCCCACTAGGGTCTCGGGATTTCACACACATTTTGTTGAGTCATGGCGCGAAGTTGAGTTAACGCAAAGAGCCGTATACTGCGCTTGAGTTACTGAGTTAACGCAAGGAATTTCTCTTACTTACCCATGTCTACTCCTATACAAAACTGATGTTGATTTTATAATTCCAGTATTATTCTTGGCAAAGCACCCCGCGGTGACGCCCACACATATACAATCGCTTAGGACCATCGTGTGTGGGGCCGCCTCCCTCGCCAGTAGCGACGCTGAAGCACTTCTGAAGAAGAATGTAAGTTAGTTAAAGAGTAATATTGTCTTTTATTAACGCGAGTATCACACATTTAAATAAAATACTGTATACCGGATTAAAACGCGATTTATTATTTAAATTATTTATCCCGACGTTTCGGATGCTTTTCAGCAACCGTGGTCGCGGGAGACTGAAAGATGACAGTTGTCTTATATTTGAAATGTCACAAAGTTGCCATATTTAATTCAATTAAATTAAAAAATAATCTATTAATTTAGGTAACACAATGTACATCTATGAATGTCATTAAAAAAAAAAAAATAATACATATTAAATTACTAATATTACTAATATTAAATGCTTCTAATTTTACATTTACTACCAGTTCACAAATCAAGGGCGTAGAGCGGACGAGAAGAACTGGCAAGAAACTCGCCGCCACTCTTTTTAATCGCCAAGTTTTTGTTTTACAATAATTACATATTAACGCCATCTATTCCTACGGAGTTGATATTTACTGTAATTTTCTATATTATGACAATATTGACTAACGGTGTCCTCTTGTTTTTTAGTATGTTGGATTTGGGGCTTTAGATTTTTAATTACTGGATCCCAGGTGTTGGAAAGTCTCAAACCATCTTCTCTATTGAAGTTAGGATGTTTTTTAATTTCAATAGCCTCACGTACTAGTCTGGGAAAGAATCTACTTTCTTTTGCAAGGATTTTTGGTTGGTCGAAACGTATGTAGTGGTTTGGTTTATCCAGAGTGTGTTCACATACTGCTGATTTAGAGTGACGTCTGTTTTTGATATCCGCAATGTGTTCCTTAAGTCGGTTTGAAATGCTACGTTTAGTTTGCCCAATGTAGGATAAACCACAGTCACAATCCAGTTTATATACACCTGAATCTTGCAAAGGAATATTACTTTTTATTGGTCTCAAGAACTGTTGAATCTTCTTGTGTGGCTTGAAAACTGTATTAATAGAAGCTCGTTTTAAGATTCTTCCAATCCTGTCTGTAACACCCTTCACATAAGGCAGGTAGGCTGGTTGACGTTGTACTGTTTGTGGTTTATTCCTGTTTCTGTGATGCTGTGGAGGCACCCGCAGTTTGTTGTCACGGAGTACTCGCTTAACATGCTGCAGTTCCCCGTTGAGGTGGGCAGCATCACAGAGGCGGTGGGCTCTCTGAAACAAACATACACCGACAGAAGAGAGTTGGCAAGGGTGGTGGTGGGAATCACCATTGAGGTACTTATCAGTATGGGTTATTTTTCTAAACACAGTATGGCCAAGTGTACCATCCCCTCCCCGAACCACTAAAATGTCTAGAAAGGCCAGTGAGTTATTATTCTCCTTCTCCATAGTGAATTTAATGTTACTATGTATGGAGTTAAGGTGGTCTAGAAATACATATATGTGTTCCGTGGGCAGAATAGTAAAGGTATCGTCTACATATCGCTTGTAAAGCCTCGGTTTAACCGGGCTTGTGGCTAGGGCTCTTTCTTCGAAGTCCTCCATGAAAATGTCAGCGACAACAGGGGAGACTGGAGAGCCCATAGCCACCCCATCAACCTGTATATAGAATTCACTATTCCACATTAGGTAGCCAGATGTTAAACAATGTTCTAAAATATCTGCATATTCTGGTGACATGTCGTGCAAAATTTTGAAATCCAAAATGAAACAAATAATTTACGGGAAATCTTATCGGTAACAGATTGGCAACAGTGCATAAATATATTAAATAGTCGTGCTCATAACAAATTTAACATCTATAAAGAAAAACAAATAAAAAAGTTTGAAAAATTAACCGACAAATATAATAAAACATCATACAAGTTTCCGAACACCAATGACGTTGACAGTCAATGTCCAAAAACAGTTGTCAATCTGTCAAAACAAACATTAGATAAATCAACCATTGAGGTACTAAATAAAGGCCTTAATTTTGCTCCTGCGCCGCGAAAAATACCCTGTGAAGAAATAGTCAGCTACGTTGAGGAATGTATCCACAAGAACACGATTCCTAAAGACGATGCGGAGGCAATCCGGCAAGATATTTCGTGCATATTACGAACTAGCAAGCCGCCAAAACCTAACATCTCTCGTGCGGAATCAATGGCTCTAAAACAACTACGGGCCAATAAAGATATCATAGTACTCCGAGCGGACAAGGGAAACGCGACGGTCGTGATGGATACGTCAGATTATGAACACAAAATGTCCCAGATCCTTGCAGATGTTTCCACCTACAAGAAAGTTGAAAAAGACCCAACAAACAAGGTAATAAAAAAGACATCTGAATTGATCAATAAACACAAAAAGACACTTAATCTTGACAGTAAATTCCTCACACCTGCATGTGCAAAGCCTCCAAAAATGTATGGGTTACCTAAAATTCACAAAATAAACACACCTTTAAGACCTATAGTGAGCCAGATCGACACACCCACACATAAACTGGCTCAACACATGGCTAAAGTACTTTCTCCCCTCAGAGGGAACAGTAGTGCTCATGTTAAAGACTCATACCATTTTGTTGAAACTATTAAAGATCTCAAACTCTCCAACAATGAAACCATGGTAAGCTTTGACATTGAGTCTCTTTTTACTAATATTCCTGTATCGGACTGTCTAAATATTGTTAAGAAAAGGTTATCAGAACACGACATGTCACCAGAATATGCAGATATTTTAGAACATTGTTTAACATCTGGCTACCTAATGTGGAATAGTGAATTCTATATACAGGTTGATGGGGTGGCTATGGGCTCTCCAGTCTCCCCTGTTGTCGCTGACATTTTCATGGAGGACTTCGAAGAAAGAGCCCTAGCCACAAGCCCGGTTAAACCGAGGCTTTACAAGCGATATGTAGACGATACCTTTACTATTCTGCCCACGGAACACATATCTGTATTTCTAGACCACCTTAACTCCATACATAGTAACATTAAATTCACTATGGAGAAGGAGAATAATAACTCACTGGCCTTTCTAGACATTTTAGTGGTTCGGGGAGGGGATGGTACACTTGGCCATACTGTGTTTAGAAAAATAACCCATACTGATAAGTACCTCAATGGTGATTCCCACCACCACCCTTGCCAACTCTCTTCTGTCGGTGTATGTTTGTTTCAGAGAGCCCACCGCCTCTGTGATGCTGCCCACCTCAACGGGGAACTGCAGCATGTTAAGCGAGTACTCCGTGACAACAAACTGCGGGTGCCTCCACAGCATCACAGAAACAGGAATAAACCACAAACAGTACAACGTCAACCAGCCTACCTGCCTTATGTGAAGGGTGTTACAGACAGGATTGGAAGAATCTTAAAACGAGCTTCTATTAATACAGTTTTCAAGCCACACAAGAAGATTCAACAGTTCTTGAGACCAATAAAAAGTAATATTCCTTTGCAAGATTCAGGTGTATATAAACTGGATTGTGACTGTGGTTTATCCTACATTGGGCAAACTAAACGTAGCATTTCAAACCGACTTAAGGAACACATTGCGGATATCAAAAACAGACGTCACTCTAAATCAGCAGTATGTGAACACACTCTGGATAAACCAAACCACTACATACGTTTCGACCAACCAAAAATCCTTGCAAAAGAAAGTAGATTCTTTCCCAGACTAGTACGTGAGGCTATTGAAATTAAAAAACATCCTAACTTCAATAGAGAAGATGGTTTGAGACTTTCCAACACCTGGGATCCAGTAATTAAAAATCTAAAGCCCCAAATCCAACATACTAAAAAACAAGAGGACACCGTTAGTCAATATTGTCATAATATAGAAAATTACAGTAAATATCAACTCCGTAGGAATAGATGGCGTTAATATGTAATTATTGTAAAACAAAAACTTGGCGATTAAAAAGAGTGGCGGCGAGTTTCTTGCCAGTTCTTCTCGTCCGCTCTACGCCCTTGATTTGTGAACTGGTAGTAAATGTAAAATTAGAAGCATTTAATATTAGTAATATTAGTAATTTAATATGTATTATTTTTTTTTTAATGACATTCATAGATGTACATTGTGTTACCTAAATTAATAGATTATTTTTTAATTTAATTGAATTAAATATGGCAACTTTGTGACATTTCAAATATAAGACAACTGTCATCTTTCAGTCTCCCGCGACCACGGTTGCTGAAAAGCATCCGAAACGTCGGGATAAATAATTTAAATAATAAATCGCGTTTTAATCCGGTATACAGTATTTTATTTAAATAGTTAAAGAGTAATAAAAATAGACGAAGATAGACTATTATTGTCTTTGTCTGGTGATGATGTTAATATTGGATTATAGCTTCAGTTTTGGGCATATATCGTATGTCTTTTATTAACGCGAGTATCACACATTTAAATAAAATAACTTTTAACCGATTAAAACGCGATTTATCTAATTCTGTATGTTTGATGAAAATTTTGTATGTTTGTTACGATTTAACTTAAAAATTACTGCACTGTTTAAAAAAAAACACCAATAGAAAGCTACATTATCGGCGAGCAACATTGGCTATTAGTACATCTAAATCTAATCTAATTACGTTTGCTGGAAAACATTCGGAACATCGCGATAAATAATTTAATATTATCGTTTCGTATTTATAAGTATGTTTCCTTATATGTATACCTAAATAAATTAATATGAGTTGTAAAGGCTAATATTTGCACCTATAGAGAAGCATTAAGTTCCGTCAAGGCTACGGCCTGACAGAGACGAACGGGGGCTTCGCGGTGGGCCACAAGGACGACTCGAACCACGCGGCGGTGGGTCACGTGCTCGGAAGCTGTGAACTTAAGGTCGCTGACCTCAAAACTCAGGAAGCGTTGGGGCCCAACGAGGTGAGTCCCCAAAATATGTGAAGCCGGTTATTAACGATTTTAACCAATTTAAATTGCATTTTTCGTTATTAACGGTTAATTCACCGCATTTTATGTTTGTTCAGTTTACGTTAAATGACTTAAATACATTTTATAACTCCAATGTTTAAAACACGATTGTCCTACCAAAATAAGTTTATCAAATATAGTATAAGGATTCCAATGACACCTCAGACATCTAAATCTTTTAAACCATTTAATGTTATATTTGTACAAATAAACTCACATACATATATCCATTAACGTCGTGTAAAAAGCACAAATACAAAACCAACTTTAAAAAATAGCTGACGAATAATTATCCGTTAATAACTGCATTTAATAGGTTATTAACCAAAGATTGGTTAAAAACGGTTGTTAATGGGGTTTTTACAACTATAGGATGGGTGGAATAAAAAAATCCTAAAATTCATGTGACTTATTTTAGAGAGAGAGAGAAAACATTTATTCACTGTCACACATAACATTATTCATACACAACACAGTTTTTTTTTGAGCAACTGACACCGAAAAAGCTGTTTCTACATCAATTTCTTTCAAATATTCCTAAGGAGGGTGAGATCTGGGTGCGCGGTCCGCTTTTAATGAGCGGCTACTACGAGAACGACGAAGCGAACAGGGAGGTGTTCGCGGACGGCTGGTACAAGACGGGGGACATCGGCAAGTACGACGATGGCAAATACGTGTACATCACTGATCGACTCAAGGAGCTTATTAAGGTAACAGGACGTAGTAATATGATATTTTTTTTTTTGTTTTTTTTTTTTTTTATAACTAGCACTTACCAAATAAGTACTAAGAGCACATGCAATCTAGCCTATCACTTAAGGCTAATGAACAGTTTATTTCTATCCTAAATTAACTAGAAAATATATTTTTACTAAGATAATGTCCTTTAACACTTTTCTTATTGTCTCTATCATAGGGGGACACATATTTATTGTGTTCCTTGCAAAGCACTACACTTTTTCACTGTCACTATACACTAACTCGAAGGGTTTTGTCCTTTTAAGCCTTTTAAGTAATATGATATGATATTAATATTATAAAGAGGAAAGGTTTGTTTGTTTGTTACGATTTACTCAAAAACTACTCGACCGATTTTAATATTTTTTTGTATAGTACATCTACATTACCCGTGCGAAGGCTTGGCGGATCGCTAGTGGTATAGTATATAGACAGACTAGTAGTAGTAGTAAATACTTTATTGCACACAAAATTAACAGTTACAAATATAAAAATTAGCGTTAGAGGGCACAGGGTACAGAGAGCGGTCTTATAGCTAAGACAGCTATTTCTTGCAGACGACCCGAGATGGAGGAAATGCTGTATACAAAATCATTAGGCGGTGCAGAACAAGTAAAATAATTACAAATTAAAATTAAAAAGAAATATTAAAATGCTTGTCAGAAAATATTAGGAAACAACACTAAAACATAATAATAAAATGAAATAAGAAATAGGCAATTTAAAGCGGTAAATAATATTTTTAACGAGAGAATCAAAACAAGAAATGGTTTGAGCCTTTCTGATTTTCACAGAGAGCGCACAGCAGGTGCCAACTACCAAAGTTTTCCAAATGTTCGAAGTAAAAAGGAGGTCGACAGCGCATCATTGACTGATGTTCTGTAACTGCGGTCTCACCTTCTATTAAGTAAACCTCATGCTCGTCTGTCGATATCTGACATAAAAAAAAATATGTATTTTTTATTGACGTTTATAACTGTACATTGTGTTACCTAAATGATTTTGAATTTATTGTCCAGGTCAAGGGATTCCAAGTGCCCCCAGCAGAGTTAGAAACGATACTCCGCACTCATCCCAAAGTCCTTGACTGCGCAGTCATCGGCATCAAAGACCCTTTCACGGGCGAAGCACCCAAAGCCTTCATAGTTCCACAGCCGAAACAGACCATTGACGCTAAAGAGCTGTTGGAATTCGTCAACAAACAAGTGGCCGCCTTCAAGAGTATCAAAGAGGTGCAATTCGTCGACGCCATTCCCAAGAACCCGGCCGGGAAGATATTGAGACGCGTCATCAAAGAGAAGTATTGTTAGATATTGGTAAAACTCGCGTTATCTTTAATAACAGAGATGTACTAAATAGTTTAAGAATTGTATTTTAATACAAAATGCAATTTGCTTTGATTTACTATTTCAAATGCAAAAAATACTAAATGTAAAATAGGTTTTTTCGAAATACTACTTTTATTAGGAAAGCCCACTGCAAGATTTCTACCTGAATTGGACTTACGGACAAATTATATACGATTCGATTCGATGGCGAATGTAGTGGTGATAGGGCTGCCGGACGTTATAAAACCTGTATCTTGACCTGAGTGTTGATAAAAAGGCCACCTCCGGTCAATTTTTCGTCAAGTTCAGAGGTGGCAGCCCTATTTTTTCATGTTCAGGAAGGTTCAAGCTACAATTTAAAAAAAGAATCGTAAGTTCGATGATCTAAACCGGTAAACTACAAAAATGGGTCACACTTAGGGGTGGCTGCCGCCGCCCCTGACAGAGTGGGGCGTGGCAACTTGGTATTTTTTTTAAATCACTCAACCTCTCCTATCGATAGGCACTAATTTTAATCGTAAAAATCCTAATCCTAAATAATTGACCGGAAGGGGCCTTTTTATCAACCCTTCGGTCAAGATACAGGGTTTATCATGTCTTTCAACCCTATCACCACTACATTCGCCATCGATTAGTATATAATTTGTCCGTAAGTCCGATTTGGGTAGAAATCTTGCAGGGGGCTCTTGGCTCTTGCTCTTGTTAATTACACTTTGTAATAATACAAGTTGGTCGAACACATTATCGATCATTTTCTTTCTGTGAGGTCGCGTTATTATGCCACCATATTAAAACGTCTTTAAAATTTCAATTATAATAATAAAATTCAAGCACCATTGGTTCATTTTATATGAATTTTGACTAGTAATGTTGACTAAACTTAATCACAAAGTATTATTTAAATGGAAAATATCTCTTAAAAGTATTTCAAATAAAATACACAATGCTTTTTTAAAAAGGTATTTAAAATCAAAATACGGATTTTGTATTTGCATTTTACATAGAAGTATATCGAATAAGTCGCATCTCTGTTTATAGGAAGGAATAGGAAATATATATGTATATAATATATATTATGTTATTTGTAGATCAACAAGGTTGTCTTTTCATAAATAAATACTTAAAACGTATAAATGTAATACATATCTCGCTCGCACACTTTGGTCCTAAGGTTTGTCATACAGTCGCTCAGTAGCCCGTCAAGGTTTGGATTTATTGAGAGGGTGAATAAGATAAGTACCCCTCAATGTATCATCCAACACCAATGTCAAACTACGTAACGTCGTTTAACCATCAATCTGGAAATCGAATCCAGGTCTTACTAGCGCCTGACGTCTCGACCACAAAGCTAAATACGCAGATAACCGTTTTACCTACACAATCTAATAGTATTCTATATTAACCCGATTTCCCGGGATATTTATATCCAAACAAACCAATATTTTATCAGAAACGGTTGAATGGTTAAGCGGTGAAAAGGGAATCACTTTTGCATTTCAAAAGTATATTAATTATTGCGTTGTATTTCTATCATATTCGATAGTAAATACTCGCGCGTCTTATGATTATCAACTCCAAAATGTCTAATCAAAATCAATGTTTTACTTATGCGATACAAATACACAACGTCGTATGAATTCGATAAAATCCATTATTGCATAATATTAATCAAGAAATGCTAAAGGAATAAACTCCAGTATTCTATATTTAGCTTATAATTTTAAATTAAGCTGTTTTCAAAAGTGCCAGGTTTACATTACCAAAGAACAATATCGACATATAATAAAATTATAGTTTGAAGGTCTAAGACCTGTCGCACATTAGGCCACCGGTGGCCACAAGCTGTGTACATGATATTTTATGATATTGGCACACTGAGCGCTCGAGTGGCCGCAACTGAGCCACAGGGTTCAAGTGGCCAACGCTCACACGGCAATAGTCGTGGACTTCGCTCTGCCCCATATACAGGCTGGAGCACATAAAGTGTTAGAGAACATTAGAACTCAAACTATTGATAATATCCAAAAATGTTTCAGTAAAAAGTTTCGGTGTTTGGGACGGCCGCCATTCTGGACTACCCTATTTTATCGGTGGAAGCGCTGAAGTCAACTCCACTTTTTTAGATGGTACTATGTATTTTATTCCCATAGCTTTTCAGATTCGATATATAGATAGTATAGCATAGTTCAGTTTGATGGCTGACTGATGATGACTTCTCAAACACCGAAACTTTTATTTGAAACTTTTTTGGATATCATCAATAGTTTGAGTTCTAATGCTCTGTTATATTGTATGTGCCTCATTCTGAATAATTGGTGGCCGCGTCTAGTGGTCGCTACCGCTAGGCCACCGCCTAATTTGCGGCAACACTTATTGTTGCTTTCAATTTAGTTGTTGTTTGTAAAATATAATTTACAACATGAAATCGATTTCTCATATTATGGAAATAATATTTCTATTATGTTATAGCTCACGTGTTTTTATTGATGCATTTTGAGATAAATAAAATAGCTTGTTGAAGTAATGTCATTTCACATATAAAGTGATGATTTAATTTTGGAAGGTATTTTTGTCATAGACAATGAGAGTGCCATATTAAAATTTCTGGTTGTAAACTTTTTTAATGACTGACGAATAAAAAACTAATGTTTTTGATAAAATCTTATCTTATTATTTGCGTGTACAGATTCATGTACGAATGAGTTTTTAATTTGACCATAAATTATAATTACTTCACCTTATAAATGAACTAATTAGCCGTCATAAATATACGTGCTATGATTGGCTGCCATTATTTTTCATTCGCTAATGTAATAGATGCAAGATTTATACAGTTTATATAATATTATACATAGATATTTTTTAAATTAAAATTGCATTTTTTCTGCAAATTTTATTGCATCTTGTATTTTGTACTTACTTATATTCTCTTGCGAATCCAGTAGATTCAGTTTGAATTACACTGAAACTGCCATTGTGGGACCACCACTTAATACTTAAGCGGAAAATGTTATAGATATATGTATTTTTTTATATTTCTAAATATTTATATATAAGAATATATTATATCAATACAAAGAAGCAATCAATACGAAACGTAGACTGTTTAAATTGTAAGAAGTCATCAAGGTATTAAAAAAAAGTCGATTGCTCAATGAAAAATGAAAGATATTCGTAATTTAGAATTGCCACGGATTGAGTCTTGTCATCTTAAAATATAGGTATATACATACATCAAGCCTCTTACCAATCAGGGTACTCAGAGGAGTAATTCCATTTGCTCCGATCCTTGCATACCACTTTCATCAATGTTTAATCTTAATATATGATAATATAACATAAAAAAGGTGTTTACCTATTAGTTATTATTTCTTATACAAGATTGGTAATTAGTATGTACTCCGACAGAATCATTAAACATGGGAATTACTGATCTAGGTATAAATAAAAAGGCTTATGGAGAACAAGTTTCGCAATAGTAATCCAATAACCTGTCTTGGTTTGAAATGATGGCCGCGATGACATTCCAACAAATTTCTTATTGATTGCTTTTTTTTATACTTATTATTTTTAGATTATTATATAAAATATTATATTCTAAAAAAATATACGTAATAATGTACGTACGTTCACGTAAGAAACTTATTGAGTGTGAGCAATTTATGTATATTAATATATTACAACTAATACTAGAGGCCTAAAACAGTAACTATAGAAATAATAACTAAGACGAAAAGAAGAGTGTACAGAGCATAATATAAAAGGCAATCTGTTTAAATATACAAGGTGAATAGTTTCATAAAGATATATCCGCTTAATACTTGCGAATTTAAAAAGTTACTAACTGACTGGCTTACTAAATTAAATTACGAAGAGACAGAGGCTTTAAGCCCGACAACGCATCGGAGACTTTAAGTCGCGGAATAAAAAAAATGTAATCACTTTTTAAAAAATCACTGCAGCATTGTACACAAGGATATATACACACAGAAACAAACACACTTTTTCGATTTTTAAAACGTTTTCTCAAATAAAACATTATTTAAAATTAAGTTTGTTAAACTTTTAAGAAACTGTCTATAGAAGAGCAGGATATCCTGGCACAGGTTCATATTTACTTAATGTGTGCTCTCCCAGCAACGGAATAATGTATTTGAAAATATCTTGTAATTTTTTTTAAATTATTATTATTAGAAATTTATAAGCCATATTTACATTTGATTATATTTGATTTATATTGAAAAAAATCAAGAGCTTCGTTATTTTTAGGTTTCACAAAGTGCCTTAAAAATTGCTAGTCTTAAGTATATAAATATGTGCTTGTTAGTTTATAAGGTCCAAATCGGTAGCATTTGTTAAAATTCAGTTGAATTTGGAAATGTCTATTTTCTAACGGAATGGAAACAAGAAAACATTACACTAAAGTAATAATATTATGAAAGACGATATATGTGAAGCTTCGTCTGTTTTTTTTTTAATATTAAATAATAGATTAAAAAAAGTTAAAATTCTTGAAAGTTTCTTTCTAGAGATGCTTCTTGTGATAGAATGTTGAACAATAAGGTGGTTTTACCCTACGCGCAGACTAGAGCCACTAGTGGCGACCACAGCATAGCCACCGGTGGCCGCCACAAGCTACGGGCGTAATATTTCATAGATTTTAGGGTATCCGCGCAAACACGGCGCTCGAGAGGCCGCCACCGAGCTTCTAGCCACCGGTGGCCGCCACAACGTGCGGGCGCGATATTTCATACATTTTACAGTGACTGAAACGCGGCCACCGGTGGCCGCGTCTAGACGCCGCTTCTAGTGGCGGCCACCGGTGGCTCTAGTCTGCGCGTAGGCTTATTGTTTTCTTCTGAATTTTAGTTAATACTACTGAGTGCAATTTAATAATGTCAAATGTTTTTGTATTTCTGATATAATTTATATCAATATTTAAAATATATTTTTTAATGACTAATATACTATTATAAAAAATGTGAAATAAAAATGCGGGAATATTATAAATGTTATTTTAAGTCAGTCTATGGACTCATTTTATGTTCAGCGGGGTTAGAACGCAAGTCACAAAACGATTCGACTGATCGTCTCGCTTCATTGTGATTGGTCTAGAGACTCTCTACGCTTCATTGTGATTGGTGTAGAGAGTCCCGCTGTAGGCTGTACTCTGACATCTGTCAATATATTTGACTTAAAACAATATGTATACATTATACAATAATTGTATTCCTTTTAGGATCGTTGACCATGAAATGGATTTATATTTGTTACAATACTAAAAGTTGTTTATTATTTTTAATAGTTAAGAAGAATTTATCGTATATCTTGCTAATTATTATAGCCTGTTTTTAATCAGCTTTTTAAATAAATACTTTTTTAAATATTGTTTTGTTTTTATTAAAGTGAAGGCGGCTTGTATTTCTATTTATACTCTATATTCTATAACGTTTTGAAAAAAATAAAATATAATATCGAGGGTACCTACAGAGCTCAACCCAATATGTATAAAATAATTTTATACATCGTCGTTGCGCCTGCCAAATTCCATATGTGCATTTTTGTATAGTTTTGGGAAACAACGAAAAACGTATTATTGACTCACATACTTACGGAGTTTTTCTTAACAGTCAAAACACATATGGAATTAGTTTAACTCCTTTCCAGTTCGAATATCACAAAAAGGATTTTAGTAACACAGTAGAGAATAAAACGAAGATTATTTTTTGTGCAAAAACCAAAAATCAAAAAAATGCACATATGGAATTTGGCAGGCGCAACGACGACATATTGAAAATTGAAAATAAATTTGAAAAGTTTAAGGACAAAATTACCTAAGATATACAAATAATATATCATATCACATAATATAACTACGGCGATATTATTTGTAGGTATATGTATGTCATTGACGTAGTATTAAACTACGTCAATAGTATATCTTAAGTAACTTTGTCCCTAAACTTGAATTTATCTTAAAATTTCATACTAATGCATTGATATAATATTGTCATTAACTTATTGGGTTTAATACTGTACCCTCGATATGTTTATTTGATGTTACTTATAAAATAAAATAAAATAGCTTTAAATACTGAGTTGTTACAAAGAAAAAACCTTATAATAGTTTAAAAACTAAACCTAACTAAATACACACTTATAAAATGTTTCAACTCAGTTTGCCTCTTGGCAAAGGCCTCCTCTAACTCTCTTCACTGAACTATTTCTCCATTCACTCTTCTCCTTATGTTACTTTATATGAAATCCTTTACAGAAGTTGGAAACATCGAAATTCTGAAAACATTTTGTATTTAAATAAAATACTGTATACCGGATTAAATCGCGATAAGATGACAGTTGTCTCCGAAAGAAGACAACTTTCATCTTTCTGTCTCCCCGCGACCACGGTTGCTGAAAAGCATCCGAAACGATCGCGTTTTAATCCGGTATACAGTATTTTATTTAAATGTGTGATACTCGCGTTAAAGACAATATTAACATTTTTGTAATGACGCTAATTCACTAAAGTTTGCTACGAATTAAAAGATTAGAAATTATCTTATCATAACCTTTTTGAAGGTGCAATCATCATTTTCTTATCAAAGGGGCAATGTCTCACTCGAAACCAGATAATACTTATAACGTTATATACTAATATATCCGGGTCTGTAGTAATAATAATCTTTTAGTCAAAAGTATAAACAGTTCATAATATAACTAGGATTGAATGTTACGCTAATTCTATCGTCAAACACGACGAGTAACTCCTAAACTTCTTCATGGACGATTTTTTTTGAATAAAACAACAAATTATTCAATTGCGAGATTTTATTGATGACAATTCAATAAGAAGATAATTTTTTTACCTGTTAGATTGTGTAGTTTAAGTGTTCATTTATAAATGAAAAGATTTCATAAAAAACTACGCGTAGGTATACATATTATAGTGGCAATGTCATTGCTTGGAGATTAATAGAACCCATGAAAATTGATTGATATTTTTTAATTATGACTAAATCATCTATCAATTGTATTTTTGAAGACATCTATGAAAGTAAAAACCAAATAACAGGCACACCATTTCAAAAATACAAGCATACGCGAGGAATTGAGAAACGTCTCCTTTAAAAAATGTCCTAATTATGAATTTCGTTGTCAACTATCTGATATACAAAAAATGTAAACAGTGTATGTAGCATAAACGGAAACAGTGTCTGTAGGCACTGGAGGTCCCAGGTTCGACTGCCGCTAAAAAATTAAATATATTATTCAATCATGGCTAGAAAGTTCATCATCTGTTGCCTGCAAAGAAACTACAGTGAAGTAGAATTTAAGGCCGAGGCCTCATGTCATGTCCCTATCAAGACTCATCGCACCTTCACGCGTTTTGCCATCACGTTGTAGAAGGTTCTAGAATGGTAAGGCTATGAGCAGATGCTAGACTCAACCTTAGCCATTGAAGTTTTACATAATAGGTACTATCCGACCATAAATCACAAAGATAATTTTAAAGACACGTTTTTTTGAATGTATTTACTTATTAGTATAAAAAAATGATTTTTTTCCTCAAAATACATTTTATGTTAAACAGCGGCGTTCCTAATTGGCTCAGTTCCAGAGATTATCCTCAATAAACATCTATTATAATATAGTGTATACAACAACTATGGGAACTTTTTTTATTACCGAAAGAACAGCACAATATATGCATGTATGAAGGTCACATCATAACGTCCTTATTAAAGTTGTTTATTGTTTGACTTGGTTGATTAAATAAGTTCCTCATACGTAAAATACCTGTTGTTGTTTATCAGTTCAACAATCAAAATGATTAAAAATGTTTAAGAAGTTATATCAAGCCGAGTATCATATCGAATATGATATAAAATCGATTATAATAATCATATATTTGATTATTTTGAAATATTATTGCATTTTACTGTATTTACCTCATCGGTCTTCAGATTAAATTAGCAAGTGTTGTTGTGTGCGTAAATATCAACGCGTAATACTTCAGTCATCGACTTCTACTTGGGAAAAGCGCGCGCGATTTGTAAATATGGCGCGTAAATTATTACTTCGTGAATTAAAAGAGTTAAAATCTATTAGAAAATTATCAGCTAGTGCTAGTTTGAAGAGGAATGACGAATTTATAATTAAGTCATCACTCCCCGATGTGGCTGTTCCAGAGATGAGATTTCTGGACCTGCTCTGGGCTAATTCTCACCGTTGGAATAGTAATCATATTGCTCTCGTAAGTGATGTTTTTTATATCTGATATAGACTGGTGTGATGCTCACTTGATAGTATTAAGCTATACGATATGTATAGGTAATCTATTTTCTTACTTTGAACAATCGGCTTCTTCATCTACGAACGGTTCCGGTGGTTCGTTACTAGAATGGATGTTTGAATAATATTTGCATGGAATAACATATCTAAATATATCTATACTGATAGAAATGCCGATCAAAATCAGACCATGTTATCACTACCTTTGTATTTATTAATTTAAAAGATATTACGAAATTCAAAATGTCAATATGAACAAAACGATTTAACTCAAAAACTATTCGACCGATGTCATGTCAAGCCGGGGCGTTTTGCTTGTAGATATAGACAGAGGAGCATGAGGTTAACTTGATAGTAGGTGATATCTCAGCCACAGAACATCAGTCAATGATGCCCTATCGACCTATTTTTTACTTCGAGCTATTGGATCCATAGACTGAAACCGAACAAGCAATATGCACTTCAGGGTTTACCACTCGTTAAAGCCCGATGTGACCAGACATAGGGAAGACATGTCATCGGAACGCTAGGTACCTTTGATGACGTCAAGACATTTCCTAATCATAGCAGTGAACTCGTATTTATAATAAAGCCGAGTGAAAACACAAAAAACGTGATTAATGATATCCTATTAATAAAAAATACTCCATGATTATCAAGGATAAATGGACGCTGATAAGCAATACAGTGTCAATCCACAAAAATCTAAAAAAGTAAGTTTTGTTACCGATCGTATCCTTATGAGCTGGAGTACAAATTTCAAAAGATTTTACATAATTTCAATCGTTTTAATAGCAAAAATATAGAAAAATTCTATAACCTAAACAGGTTTAGAATATTGAACAATAACGCTCTAATTACAATAACCTTGATTGCTACCAAAAAACACGACATGTATTTGTAATAATAATGAGGAACCGTAACGTTTTTAGTTGAGAATGCAGATTTAAAGAGCTAAGAAATCCTTAACATACAGTGCAAAAAGTTTTGTTCTACGATAATAATTGACGAAGTTATGACCAAATTACTAGCGAAGTTCACTGAGTGAACCGCCGCGGTTGCTATGACGTCACTGTGAGTTGTGACGGTCGCCGCCTGTTAGCCGTATGGCGCGCAGTATATTCTTTGGTTAATTGTGACTAAAACATTAAGTTTGTGTCCGATTTGTGTTTAATTCACCTTTAAACTATGTGTAAATATTGTATAGTTCCGAAATGTACAAACACTTCTATTAAAACGCCAGAAAAACTACTTTTTAACGTGCCGAAAAACCCAAAACTTCGTAAAAATGGTATTCCGTTGTAAGAAGATATGATAAAACTCTACCCTCTGCCCAGGCTACAAGACATTGGTGTGAAGATAGTTTCGATTTACGTACCTACATAACTATAACTATTATTTAGTTGATTTGAAAATAAGTTGATACCTACTATTACGTGTAGTGTACCTAAGTATTATCTTATTTTAAGCCTGCTATATTAATATTTTTTATAAAATAATATAAAAAACCAATAAAAACGTAACTACTTAATTTTCCTGAGTTTTGTGGATAAACATACGTTCATACCTACCTATTTCCATTTCTATGTAGGTAATATTCCAACGTCAAAACAAATGACACAGGGACGTACTCGGGTAAAAAGCAAAGAGTGAATAACAATATTTTATAAGCATTTAATATATATTTAAATTGCAAGAAGATATGGAAAATTACATACCATTCACTAACTAAAGCGCAAGTAGGTTAAAAAGCCATCCACGAAATAATCTACATATGAATGAACGAAAACATCATTCGTTTATCAAGATTCTATAAGCACTTTATTCATAAGTTCTGAATACGTCCCTGTACCTATACACTTACATTCATTATTTCTTACACCTAAATACGTCCACTTAGACCTAAAAATTACTAATAAGTACCTACATTCGTAAATAATAAGCAGCATCCTTACCTTTGAGGTTTCCAACCACGGATTTCAGCGCAAGTGAACTTAGAAATAATTCTAGGTAGTCAAATACCATGAAATAATCTACTTTTGTAAGGTTATCTGATTGAGCTTGCACAAAACCAGCGTCTAATTTATTAGTACTCATATTATTTATGTATGTTTTATAATTAAAATATCACAAAATTACATTCTTAAACAGCTTCGTTAAATCGAGAAGTAAGAGCGCCGGTACTAGGCCGCGCTCGGTTCCGTCACAGTGACGTCACACGCTCCCGCGTACATTTGCTTTTCGCGGCAGGAACGGCACACGTTTATCACTTAATATCTTCGTAAATAATGGTCCGATTTGGATAATTCAAAAAGATATATCATTCTTATGTCATAAAGAATAACGTGGATACTAATTTCATTGAATTTGCTATAACATTACTGATCCTCATTACAAAAAAATCTATTATTTCTGTTATTTTTTAAAAGAAACTTAACAAACAAAATTCAAACTCAATTCACTCAAAATGGCAACCGTGTGGGTTGACATTGTATTTCTTATCGGCGTCCAAATTATGTACAGACTTTGGACGGGAAATTAACATAAGCATAGATTATGTTACTAAATCATAATATTAGGTATTAGGTAAGATTTATATAATAATGCTCACTGTAGCAATTTACATGAGATGTCATTTATTTATTACCTATCTATATAATATTTTAAAATAAGTAAATGACATTCGTGACTTTAGAGTACATATAGATGAACAATTAAACTTCAAATATAACTATGATAAAGTTCTCACAGAAGGAATCGCGCGCTTGGATTATTTTTGCGGTGTTCTAAGGAGTTCAAAAATCCTTCAACAACGATAACATTGTATAACAGTCTAAGCCGAAGCCGCCTCGAATACTGATCGGTTCTATGAGGTTTTTACAAAACCACAGAACCGACTTGTCATATTTCTTTTTGGATAGCCAAAATTTAAAAAGCCTACAGAAAATCAAGGCAATTCTATGTCCTGAGGTTGGCTCGCAAGGACCTTATTTAACTTTAAATGTATATGAAAAATATATAAATCTTTTATGGTTTAATCGAATAGACGGATATTAAAGGAGTATGTATTGTGAACGTTTTTTTCAAAGGTCAATGACCATTGTCCCAGTTGGTACTTGGAGGAAGTATCCCAATAACGTTTCTCTACTACATTGAAAGTTATTTTTTAAAAATATTGGTTCTTTAGAAAGTTTTTAAAAAGTTAAAAAAAAAATAAAACTAAAATTAAAAAATCTCAAAATGCACATTGATAGCAAACTTTCGAGAACATTTCAAACGGAATACTATATCAATGAAACAATATAATATAATAAATATTGCCGTTATTAACACTGGACCTATTAGTAGACTTGGAGGAAATTTGACAATTTAATATTTTCATTATGGAGTATTTCTAAGGACCTTCGTATAAATTAGTTTCATCTGCGGTACCTAAGTATTTTGTGAAAATAATAAAATGTAGAGTTTGAAGAGCGTAATATTTAATTTAAGTATGTTTTGATAATATTTATTTTTAAGTTGGAAAATATTATAATATACTTGATTCAAATGTACTGCAACAATATTTTTCTTAAACTCTATAAATAAAATAATAAAAATTTTTATAAATGTTTTTAAGATTGCGGGTACATCTACTACTATCTATACTAATATTATAAAGAGGAAATATATATTTGTTTGTATGTTTATTTGTTTGTTACGATTTAAGGCAAAAACTACTGGACTGATTTTAAAAATTCACCAATACAAAGCTAAATTATCAGTGAGTAACATAGGCTATTTTTTGTGTATTGTACATCTACATTGCGAAGCCGTATTACTAATATTTAATAATTGAAAAACAAGCTATTACAAGATGTTTGTATGAGATCGGAGACTATGTAGTATGTACGTAGTTTATTGTCCTATCTCTAGATAAGATATACATTTTTATAATTCACATTAAGTATGTACTGAATAGTGAAAAACAAACTGATTATATCTATATATTGAAGCTCATTACTATCACCTAGTAGATTATTAATGTATGTACTAAAATATGTTTGGAAATTAGAAAAAATCATCAAAGCATGAAATTCATTATAACATTACGAGTATTCCTGCCAGTGCCGGTGTTAGGGGGGCGCGCGATGGGGCGATGGCCCAGGGCGCCAAATTTTGGGGGGCGCCGAGGTGGAGTCACCTACCTCCCATGCACACGCCCAATACGCCCTGTGCTATACGCATATCGTATTCTGTCGATTGAAAATGAAACCACTGGAAAATTAGTATTTTCTAATTTAATCCGTGTATAAAAAATAAGTAGAAAATTATCATTCGATATTAATTTCCTAAAGTGGGCGCCACAATATTCTTGCCCGGGGCGTCAGTGGCCCTAACACCGGCACTGATTCCTGCCGTGTTTATAGTCAAATTAGGTTATGCTTACAGCTGCTGCTTTATGTCGGTTCATTATAATATAGTGTCATAGTTTTATCGTGAATTGGTAAATGGAAGTATCCCCTAACTCTAACAAGTTACTGAGTACTGTGTTGGCACACACACTATAGGGTTTTGAAGTTCTAGCCGGCCTAGCATGACCGTCACGAGATATGTCGCGGACGAGAGAAGACAAACTATAATGTAAGATATCTCGATATATTTTATCTCCACATCGACAATTTTGATAGAAAAGATATCTCGATCGATAAATATATCTATTTTTGATATTAAAAGTCGAGTTTTAAGTGTAATTGTCGTGTTAGACCCGGAAGAAATAAAGAGATAATCGATTAAAACACGAGAAAACGGTCGATAAAATTTTGTCGCGGTTGTCATGCTAGGCCGGTAGGTTAGGTTATGTTGGTATGGTGACCACCGCGCACGAGTCGAGCGAGCGAAGCGAGCGCCGCGGTGCCGCGGAAGCGGCTGACGAGTGCCAGAACCGAATCCTATTTATTTTACTTGGCTTCATAAAACAAATTGTTAACTCACGTTGTTTTATTAAGCCAATAGATTTTTGGAAAATGTCAGCCTCCCCCAATGGAATATCACTTATTATCATACAATCAACAACTTCACGGAGCAAAAAAAATCCCCTCGTTTTTCGGAAAAGTAACCAAACTGCATAATTACCGTAATTTCTTTCCCAGACTGATACGTGAGGCTATTGAAATAAAAACACCATGACTTTTGACTTTCCAACATCTGGGATCCAGTTATCAAAAATCTAAAGGACCAAGTAAAACATACTAAAAAACAAGACAACACTGCCAATATTGCCATATTATATAGAAAATTAAAGCAAGTATGGACTCCGTAGGAATAGCTGGCGTTTGTATGGTAATTACGTGAAAAGCTGGAAGGCATTTGAAACGTCGTCGGGCTAAATAATATATGGAAGTTAGTGCATTACTAATTATTAACTTCCATTTTAATATGATATATAAATGAAACTATTGTATAGCTTGTCCAAGTTTAATGCTTTCTCTAGTAATAATAATTGCTATCCCTTAAAGTGATGTTCGTTGTCAATTCTTAATCGTCTGATCAACGACTCAACGAAAGAGGTTGATACTGGCGAAGTATTTATTCGCCACATCACCCCCCTACGGAGAAAATAAATCTAAACTTAACATAGAAAGAAACAACTGTACAATACTACTTATTCTAAAGTAAAAATAATAATAATAATAAACTTATAAATCTAAAACATCTCTAAACCTAACCCGTCTACCAGATCTAGTGGTGACAATAGGTGGTGCGGTATTAGAAACGTCTGACGAAGGAATGGGTGAACATACTGGAAATTGAACTGAGGTAGAAGGAGAAAAAGATACGTCTGAATCTAGATGTGCAGGCTTAACACGATCTATGCTGACTGTAGACTCTCTTCCATTCAAATCCAAGGTAAGTGTTTTATCTCTTCGTCTTAAAATGCGAAATGGGCCAGTATATGGAGGTTGTAAAGGACGACGTACAGTATCATCACGCAGCATAACATGTGTCGCCGTTGCCAAATCCTTAAAAACAAAAGAAGACTGTCGAGCATGACTTGAGGCAGGCACTGGACGTAAGGATTCCATGTGTCTCTTTAGCTGAACTACGAAGTCTGCGACGTCGGTGGAACTCCTCGGTTCTTCTGGTGGCATTATTAGTTCTCCGGGTAAACGAAGAGGTTCGCCATAAACCAACTCAGCGGACGAAGTATTTAAGTCCTCCTTGAGTACAGTTCGCATACCAAGAAGTACGAGAGGAAGGGCTTTGCTCCACGATTCTGCGTGGCACATCAAAGAAGATTTAAGTTGGCGATGCATGCATGATGATGCATGTTCTACCATGCCATTTGCACACGGATGGTAACTTGTTGTTCGTACTCTCTTTGCTGCGCATACGTTCATGAGACGCTGAAACAAATCTGATTCAAATTGACGTCCTTGATCGGTCGTCACAGTACTAGGTACTCCATAACGAGATACCCAACCAGTAACAAGAGTATCCGCCACTTCTTCAGCAGTAATTGAAGACATGGGCCAGGCTTCTGGCCAACGAGTAAATCTGTCCACTGCGGTTAAACAATATTTAAATCCGTTAGAATATGGAAGTGGACCAATGATATCTATGTGAATGTGGCGAAATCTACATGATGGTGTTTGAAATGAAATGAGAGGTGAATTGATATGTCTGATCACCTTACTGCGCTGACATTCTAAGCATGACCGAGCCCAGGATCGACAGTCCTTATTAATATTCGGCCATACATAGCGCTCTGCTACCAGACGGATGGTAGCTTTCACACCGGGGTGACTGAGATTGTGTAATCGGTCAAAAGCTGCACGACGATAAGGTAAAGTTAAAAATGGTCGTGGTCGCCCCGTTGAGGTGTCACAAACAACAAAAGTTGTAGTTCCGGGAATCATTATCTTCTCCAACTTCATGGATGAAGACAAATGACAATCGTTAAATTCCGAATCATTCTTCTGAGATTCGGCAAGTGCTTGAAAGTCTGCCTCCAATGAAATGGACTCAACCCGCGACATAGTATCAGCAACTACGTTGTCATCACCTTTAATGTAACGAATATCAGTTGTAAATTGACTAATAAAGGTAAGCTGATTCAGCTGGGTTGGCGGCAGTTTCTCACGACGCTGTACAAAGGCATAAATGAGAGGCTATGATCTGTGAAAATGGTCACATGTTGCGCTTCTAATATGTGTCGAAAGTGTTGCACGCTCTCGTACACTGCTAGAAGCTCTCTATAATAAGTAGGCCAGTCTGCCTGTTTTGCTGTCAGTTTTTTGCTGAAAAATGCGATTGGTTGCCAATCGTTACTAATTTTCTGTTGTAAGCAGGCACCTAAATGAGTGATGGAAGCGTCAGTGAACAAACCTAAAGAAGCGTTCGCATTAGGATGCGATAAGGCTGTGACGTCTGTCAAACTCTTCTTGCAATCAATAAAGCATTGTTCAAGCTCGGGCGTCCATGGAAATGGTTTAGCGCCTTTGCTGTTGGTTGCAGCGACTGCATCGATTAAAGGAGCCTGGTATTTGGCAGCGTTGGGCAAGAACCTACGGTAAAAGTTAAGCATGCCAAGAAATCTACGCATACCTTGCACTGTCTTAGGAAGAGGAAAATCCATAAGAGCGCGGATACGGTCTTCAGGTGGATGTGTACCTGCTGCATTAATGCGGTATCCTAAAAAGGTTACTTCTTGAGCACCAAAATTACATTTCGCTGGGTTGATGACTACTCCGTATTCGTCTAGTCGACGGAACAATAGCCTGAGATGTTCAGCATGTTCAACAGCATCTTTGGAGTAAATAAGAATGTCATCTATATAAGCAAAACAAAAATCTAAACCACGAACCACTTCGTCTATGAACCTCTGAAAAGTTTGTCCGGCGTTTCTTAGACCAAATGACATATAAGGGAATTCATAGAGACCAAAGGGTGTAATAATCGCAGTTTTGCAAATATCGTCAGGATTGACAGGTATTTGTTGATAAGCTTTTACTAAGTCCAGAGTACTGAATACTGAGCAACCGGAAAGATTTTGAGAAAAATCTCCTATATGACGGACTGGATAACGGTCCGGAATAGTGCGGGCATTCAAAGCTCTGTAATCACCACAAGGGCGATAAGTGTCATCCTTTTTAGGCACAAGATGAAGTGCAGAAGACCAAGGACTACTGGATGGTCTAGCTGTGCCAACCTTCAACATCTCATCAAACTCTTTCTTCGCTGCACGAAGCTTTTGTTGAGCGAGACGGCGTGGTCGAGCTGAAACTGGTGGTCCATCAGTAGTGTTGATGAAATGCACCGTTGTATGTTTGGGAAATTTAGGAGCACCTGGAGGACGGGTAATGCTGGAAAATTCTTTTAAAATGTGTGAGAAAGGAGAGTCCGGTATCTGAATAAACTTAATACTTTGTTGAGTAATAGAAGATACCACGGTGTTACAAGTTAAACCTGTTTTGTCGTCACGCAATATTCCGTGAGCACAATCCGGTAATAATTCATAATAAGCAAGAAAATCTGAGCCTATTATTGAAGTCCCCACATCTGCAATAATAAAATTCCATTCAAAATCGCGTCTAAGTCCTAAATTTAATTTAATTTTTACTGTACCAAAAGTATTAATTTTTGAACCATTTGCTGCAATAACCTCATATGGAAGCGGCTTAGTATTTGAACTTGGTAAAAAAAATTTAGGTACGCAAGAAATGTCGGATCCGGTGTCGATCAAAAATCGACGGCCCGAATGCCGATCGGTCACAAAAAAACGGCGACATTTCAACGAGCAATCTGAAGTCGCCTTTACAGACTGCTGGTTGAGTTTCCCTGCTGAGAAACGTTCCAGGAACAGGGTTTAAAACATTTAGTTGCGTTGTTACCGAATCGTTTATGATACCAACATAATCTGTTGCGGGAGCAGGAGCGTGACCGACTCCGACTACGATCTCGGATACTCGGACCGACACGCGCACGATCTGTGGTGAGACTCGCGACCAAACGTGTGAGATCCGTTACTTGTTTTTGAAGAATTTTTAATTGTTCTTCGGTTGTTGTATCGACGGAAACTGGTATAGACGTGTTAGCATTAACTAGCATGGGTCTAACAATGACCTCTTGGAGTCTATCTGCTAAATCACCTAATTCCTCAAGAGATTGCTGTTTTTGTGCAGTTAAGATACCTTGTATTTCGTGCGGCAACCTACTCATCCAAATGGTCTTCAATAATTCTGACGGAAAAGAACCACCGGCCAGAACTTTAAGGTGGCGAAGAAAGAAAGATGGTTTTCTATCACCAATATTTTCTTTTTCAAGGAGCCTCCGCATCTTTTCTTCATAGGACTCTGAAAATACAGCAAAAAGAGCATCTTTTAACTTAGTATAGGGATGTTCTGATGGTGGAGTAGTTATTAGATCTTCTACCTCAGCCGCAGACTTAGTATCCAGCTGGCTAATTGCATGGTAGAATTTGGTCAACTCTTGTAAGATGCCATTAATGTGAAACTGTGCCTCCAAGCTGGCGAACCACAAACCAGGCCGATCAGGCCAGAAAGGAGGAACACGAATGGACACTCTGTCTACCATGATCTGAGAAGCAGAAGTACTAGCCTAATGGCTGGTATACACTTTGATTAGTGATTAGTGCGAGTGGCTTGTTTAGTGTTAAGTGTTTAGCAAAAAACACGTTCGGACAGTTTCTGTTAAGTGTTAAGTGTATAGTGTTTAGCGAAGTACAGTATTTACAAGTGAGTTCTATTTTTTCTGCGAGTAGCTCCTCCCGCGCGTCCCGCCTTCACCCCTCGCTTGCACTAAACACGAACTAAACACGTCGGGACGTGCGTGCCTGTTAAGTCAACAGTGTCGTGTTCGTTTCTTCTGTTGTTGTGAATGAAATACTAGGTGGATCGAATCCGTAACCCACAAATTTGTGGAGTTATATGTTCAACATGCGTGTTTATATAATGTAAATCTTTATATAAATAAGCCAGAGACGCAGCTCTGCAAACCATAGCTGCTGAAATGCTTTTAGAAAATTTTGGGGCGAAGGAGGCTTAGGGTTCATACGCACTATGCGGGTAGCCGCATTAGGGTTCATACGCACTATGCGGGTAGCCGCAATGCGGCTAGCCGTCCGGCTGACCGCAAGCACAATTATGTACGTAATATTCATTTCTATGCGCACTGCGATGCGGCTACCCGCAGACCGCTCCGGTCGCTCGGAGGGCTGCGGCCCGAGTGACGGCCAGCCGGACGGTTGCTATACGCACTGTGCGGTTCAGTCTGCGGCTGCCCGCCATTGAGTGAGTGTATTGCAAAC
Organism: Anthocharis cardamines; assembly: GCA_905404175.1. NCBI lineage: Eukaryota > Metazoa > Arthropoda > Insecta > Lepidoptera > Pieridae > Anthocharis > Anthocharis cardamines. The sequence goes on from FR989964.1 coordinate 9,348,977, forward strand.
ACGAGATGAGAGCAAGCATTTTGCAATACACTCACTCAATGGCGGGCAGCCGCAGACTGAACCGCACAGTGCGTATAGCAACCGTCCGGCTGGCCGTCACTCGGGCCGCAGCCCTCCGAGCGACCGGAGCGGTCTGCGGGTAGCCGCATCGCAGTGCGTATAGAAATGAATATTACGTACATAATTGTGCTTGCGGTCAGCCGGACGGCTAGCCGCATTGCGGCTACCCGCATAGTGCGTATGAACCCTTACACCTTCTCTCCTAGCTATCCATAATCGAGGTGGTCTCCTCAATTCCAACTCAATTTCTTCTCGAATGTGTAACGCAAGCACATTCAATATTTCATTAACTACATTGCGAATGGGCTCATACATATTCACTGGTTTTTTTTTGTTAATTATTAGTATCAGTGTGTATACAGGCAAAATATTGTCTATTTTTTAAATGAACTAAACACTGCCTAATAAACAGTATAGGACATTACTAATCACTTAACACTAATCACTCTACATACTAAACACTAAACACTTGACACTTGACTAATCAAAGTGTATACCAGCCATTAGGTTCACCAATACCTTCATCAGCCATCATGTTAAATACTAAACAAACAACAAAAACAATAGAAATAAAATTAAACTATAACATAAAGTAAGGATTTGAAAGGACTTATAATCTATACATAAATAAAAAACTATGACATAGAAGTAAAGAAAAACCTTAACTAACTTACCTAGTACATATTAATTAATATAAAATAAAAATAACACTGACAAAAAAAATAAAACTGTGGCACAAAATTGTACGGAAAATACCAAGATTAGTTCCAAATTAGTTCCGTAGCGTAGCAGTTGCAGTGTGCTGTGCTGAAGGTGGCTGTGGGTGTTGACCAGGCATACGCGCTCGCTGTATGCTAGTGGACAGGATACCCGTTGAAGCCGAAGGTGCTGGCTGGCTGTGACTTGCTTGCTGCTGATGTTGTAGGAAGGAGTGATGACGTCATGCTTCAGAAGTAGGTGTTCTTCTGCGGGGTCACCTTTGTATTTTTTGATTTACTTTTCTTCCGTTTTTTATGTTTGTGAGAGTAATCGCTACTAGAGTCACTACTAGAACTGCGACTGCGTTTTTTCTTTTCTTTTGTCGGGGTCACCAATTATGGAAGTTAGTGCATTACTAATTATTAACTTCCATTTTAATATGATATATAAATGAAACTATTGTATACCTTGTCCAAGTTTAATGCTTTCTCTAGTAATAATAATTGCTATCCCTTAAAGTGATGTTCGTTGTCAATTCTTAATCGTCTGATCAACGACTTAACGAAAGAGGTTGATACTGGCGAAGTATTTATTCGCCACAAATATAAATAATAAATCACTTTTTAATCCAGTAAACGTTAAAAAGTAAATAAAACGGTACCTTATATACCTATACTAGAAACTTCTTTTACAAATACATAGGGCTTACAATTCAGATCTATAGAACAATAAAATTAAATTAGGGATGCAAATTTTAAAGTCCGATCAAAACAAGGTCAATCTTGAGGTAAGTCAAATAACAGCAAGGTCGCACACAGTTGTTTTGGTGAATTATGTTTACGGAGAATAGCAGTGGATTGGTGATGGACTTATTTTTAATGTCCTATGTTCAAAATCAGATTGGACAATTATACAAGGTAATCCATGTGGAAGCACAGGCCTTATAGGAGCGCTTGGTACGGTTTCTCTGGGGTAAGAGTAGTTCTTACCCCAGCTACCGCGGCGCTGCTATATGTATCCGTGTGAACGAATACTCTGACACTAGCGTCATAGCGCAAACTAAAACTACTTTTTCTGTGCCAAAAGTTAGTATGGGCCTGTGCTTCTATGCAAATCAAAGTTCTTTGGTATTACTTAAAACTGTGTAAACCAATAACCACAGACTACAAGAAAATTTGATAATTTCCAATCAGGACTGTGCCAGTTATTGGAATACAGCCTGCACCTTTACCGATGTGTGCTGAATCTTTACAGTGGGAATGTGATGATAAATACAGTACAGGTGGCCTACCATGAACTCTTATAATACATGCCATTTCCCGAGCAGTTTAACTTTCAGTCGACCTAAATGACCTGCTATAAGAGTTCATGGTAGAACCCCCATTAGGCCTTTTGTACCATACATATAAGCATCATATATTTTTCCCTTCTACCCTCAGTCCAGTTGTGGTTGTTTTAAATGACAAATTTTAATATCGTTTAAGAAACAAAAAAAACAAATAAAAGATCCGTTATCCGAAACGGAGAACAATAAACTAGTTTCACGGCCCCGGAACAATATTGTCGGGAAGGAAAGCCACTAAGAACGAACAAACAAACAAATCTTTCCTCTTTATAATATTAGTATATATTTGATAGATTCATATGTAATTTTATAGTATTTACTAATTAGTACAATAGGTAAAAGTATAAAGGCCTCTTGTAAATAATATATGCCTGATATATTTTTCCCAGCCGAAAAGCCTAAAATGCTGAACAAATATTTTTTTTGAAATGGAATAGAACAAAATTTAATATCGTTTAATAAATAACATGATATATATTTAATTTACGACCTATCTTTTGTTACTTATATTTTAATTATGCTAAAAATATAATATCCTATATAGGAAATAATATATAAAGCGAAGCTCAGTGAAAGGATTATTTTTGTACAAGGAAACAAACTGTACCTAAATAAATAAAAATGGTCCTTGAAAATAACACCTTTATTTCTTTAATCATTCAGATTTTTCCTTATTTTTTATTATGATTTGTTATTATATGTTTATTAAGATAAATCAAGTGTTTTGTAGTACAATCTACGTGTAGAAAATAAATTGTTTACTTAACACTTGATATGTGCGGGAGATAATAAATTTAAGTACATAAGTACTTTTTGTGTGGTTTATGTAACAGGTGTGTATCTTGTTATCAACTCTAAATAATTTGTATGGTGCAATAGCGCTACATACATTTTCTCTTTATATTATGTTACCAAGTGTTTTGCGATGTTTTACTATAAGATTTTACAAAATTTGTAGTAACTTCTATGATAAATTATTTTATATTGTTCTTTGTATTTGTACTAGAAACAATAGTTGCGCCGTCGTATCATTTTACTTCAAGCGGGCGGGCTCGTTGGCGCGTTTGGTAGAACACCTGCCATGCGCAGCGATGGGTAGTGCGTTCGAATCCCACCGGTACGACATGTTTATAATTTTCTGTAAGCATGTCTTCTCCACGTCTGGTAACTTCGAGCATTGAACGGGTAGGAAGAATATCGAAATTCCGACCGGGTAACGAAACACCGTTCATAGATGGAAAAACTGTGAAGTGCATATTGCGCGTTTCGGTTTCAGAATGCTCGAAGTAAAAAATGTACTTTTGAAAATTTACCGATGTTCTGTGGCTGGAGGTACCTACCATCAAGCGAACCTCATGCTCGTCTGCCGCTATCCAACATGAAAAAAACCGAAACGCACAATATCTTTCCGTCAATGGGCAACCTCAGATCGTATTTCAACATTCTCACACAACAAACGCACGTTTGATGCTGACAAATGAAGGAATAGTAGTAATTTCAAGTCCCACATAACAGAAAGTACTTATATTTGTTATAATTAAAAAAACTTATCTTTCAGATAGGATTTTTTAAACGTAGGAAAATATTTCCTTCTTAATATTTGCCTTAAAAAAACAATGTGCAAAATAAGTTGCACGCAAAGCACTATCTATTGAGATAATGGCCCCACTAATCTTCGTTCATTGTATTTTTCAACTCATTATCATTAGTCTGGACTATATCTCTGTTTCGATAAGATCGCAAATCAAGTATTTTTTAGCGAGTTCGAGAAATGTATACAATATGTACATTGTTGATGTCATCCTGAGATCTTAGTTGTTATCTTTCAATTGAACAATGAATCACAAAGTTGTGTTCGAAACACAATTTATTTCAATGCGGTGTTGATCTGAGAATCTGCGTATTACAATTGATCGCATTTTAGACCCTTATTCCAGAACGTAACGCAAATTGCGTATTAACTAAACGCACAGATAAACAATGAATAATTTCATTCCGCAACATAATTATTATTAACTAGCAACACGCCCCGGCAGGGCCTGATTTAGAGGCCTTGGGGCAACAACCCCCTGGCCCGAAATTATTTTAATGTTAACAATATAATCATGTTTGTACAAAGTACAATAAGTAAAGGTCAAACAGCGAAAAATATATCAAACGTAAAGTTGTTTACTAGTGTTTTCTCGTCGGAATTTAAAATATTTCTATTAGGAAGCCCCTCTTTTGTGAAGGCTCCGAGGTAGTTGCCCTCCTATAAGTCCGGTCTGCACCCCGGCTTCGCACGGGTGCAATGTACGAGTAGATGTTCAATACACAAAAAAGAAGGTTCAGTTTTTTAAATGAAAATGAAAAATTAGTAGATCCAGAGATTACAAACTACCACTAACCTACAACCTCACAAACTTTTCCTCTTTATAATATTAGTATAGAATCATAGATTGTCAGATTTTCATTGCGATTGAACTCCTCACCACCTTGATGCTTGGAAATCCGAGCGACTTCTTAGGAATTATATTCTTCGCACACTTAGGTACTCTGTTGACCAATTGTCGCCAGCGGTATTCTTTGTGCTAATAGGTATTTATAAAATGATAACCGATTTTTACCGTGGATAAGGAAACAATTAAAACAATAGTTATAGGCATATGTAGGTTAATACTTAATTATTTAGATAAGATAATTTAAAATGAAGATTAATGATAACGAAGGCTAATTATGATTGATACAGTACAGGCGTGTACAGGGGACATGATTCAACCGCTTATCAATTGAATATGTATTTCAGCTTGTTTTTGCGACAATGATGTTTTCGCCAAATATTTAAAAGGTCATTGACATTAAGATTTAAAGAATTGATGTTGTAAATAAGATGATAACGTTTAATTGATTAATTTTGACCAGTGACCTGTCGCAGGCGCTGTTGATTTCGTTATAAAAATAATATAGGTACTATTTTTAATAATATATATTATATATAGACTAACGATCCCGTTCCGTACCTATTTTTTTTTATGTCAGATATCGACAGACGAGTATGAGGTTCACTTGATGGTAGGTGATACCTCAGCCGCATATCAGTCAATGATGCGCTGTCGACCTAATTTTTACTTCGAGCATTTGGAAATCCATAGACTGAAACCGAAACGCGCAATATGCACTTCACGGTTTTTCCATCTATGAACGGTGGTTCGTTTCCCGGTCGGAATTTAGATATTCCTCCCACCCGATCAATGCCCGAAGTTATCAGACGTGGCGAAAACATGCTTACAGAAAATTATAAGCTTGTGCTCCCGGTGGGATTCGAACTCGCGACCCATCGATGCGCACGGCAGGTGTTCTACCGAACGCGCCAACGAGCCCGTCAAAATAATTGTAGTCTTCTAAATAAATGATATTTACCTTTTATAAGTCCTACTTAAGAGTAAAATTGTTATTCTTCATCTCTTGGCATGCGGGTAAATCCGAATACCTCTCTACAAACTACAGGAAATATCTGAAACAATGCAAAGCGTTGCTTAGCAACGCACATGTTGTATATTTAACTTACCTATTTAAAACACAAATGTGCTAAATACGTATTTTTAAGTGTCCCGCGCTCTAGTGATACCTACTGTGGAAAACGTAATATACGCCCACATGCCGTGTGGTAACCGTTTAGTCAGCACGACTTAATATCGTATTTTATTCCGACTTAATTAATATATAAAATTAAAATAATCTGATAAGATAATTGTTGCATAGTAACCAGTATTAATGAATAGTGAAATATTTTTTTATCGATTCAGGAGTTCGTGGTAAACTCACTCCAGAGTTGGGTACCTTGCGTTCTGACGGATCGCGGCTTCGAATTTTGCCGGGGTGACATGTTTATAATTTTCTGAAAAATTCCGAATGCAATGTCCGAATTGCCCAGACAGAAATACTCTGGTCTGGGCAATTCGGACATTAAAATATCGAAATTCCGAACGGGTAACCAACCACCGGTCATGTATGTAAAAACCGTAAGGTATCGTGAAGATGATTGCTCGAAGTAAAAAAATAGGTCGACAGCTCATCATTGACTGATGTTCTGTGGTTGAGGTATCATCTGCCATCAAGTGGACCTCAAGCTTGTCTGCCTTTCGATATATAACATAAAAATATATGACCGTTTTATTAATGAATAGTGTCATCTTACGCAATTTTAGTTAGACAATAGTTGACCTTAGCGTGATCAATGTTCAACATAAGTGAGCAAGTATTGCTTAATGATCAAGATAATATTATCTACAGACATGCAACATTGTAAAATGTTATTTAATCTGTAAAACTCAGACCGAACGGAGAGTATGCAAGATTTTGATGTATACACTGTAATTATTAACGTCCATATTTTGACCAGAAGATCAAATTATGTCAATTTACTCCAATATATACATATGTATTCGAGGGCAACCGAAGCTGATGAATGAGCGCCTATACTGCTGAATGCACATGGAGCTGATTAACTACCGCGGAATGCGAAAGCTACGACTGTCATATAATGTATACTACCGATCTGCCCCAGCTTCGCAAAGCTACGGTGCAATGTAGATGTACTATACACAATAAAAATAGCCTATGTTACTCACTGATAATGTAACTTTCTATTGGTGAAAGAATTTTTATAATCGGTCGAGTAGTTTTGAGTTAAATAGTAACAAACAAATCTTTCCTCTTTATAATACTTATTAGTATAGATTACGCAAATGTGTAAATACAATAGTGAGTTCGGGAACTATATATAGTATAGATCGAGTCCCCAAGTGGGTCATTGGCATATCTGTGTCTGCTTCGTTGATTATTTACAGGTAATTATTTACAAGTACTCTGTACCATGACGGCCGAAAAAAAATTATTTTAATCTTGTCTCCCCGGGATTCGAATCTAGGGCCTAAAATATGCAGATGCAGATGCAGGACAGTCTCTTAATATATATAATATTAAGCCGTGAATCATAAATGAAAAGAAATATTCCTTTATGATTATTATTAATTATTCCTTTTTTTTCAATTTAATATCGCTGCTTTATCAGCGTCCATTATGCAGTTAATCATATACTCGTAATACTCGTACATGTATAAATGTATTTTTATGCAGCTCTATATGAAAGTCCGCAACGCTTTACAATGAAATGACATTATACGACCAAATTATAAATACCAACATAACTACCAGTATTAACTAAGTGTGACATATACCTGTTGGGCGGAAAACTATATAAGTCGATACTGATGATATATAGTGCTTGGGTATACTTGGGTCATTTTCTTAAAAATTGTACATAGCATTATTGCTATGTCCCAAGACTTCAAACACATTTTTTTATTTATTTATATATACTTATAATAATCTATTGGTGATAAATAGGTTATATGGTGTATTATTTGTAAAATTTTGTTTTAGAAAACATTTAAAGAAAAGTATTAAAAGAAATATGCGCATTTTTAAATGAGAAGTACCAATTTTTTCCATGTCCCAGTGCATTATCGTCATTTAAAAATCGCATAACACCATACAATGAAGTTGCACCTTATATGTTCAATAACTACAATCGAAATTTAACCTTTTAGCTTGCTTGTGTAAGTATTATTTTACTAATAATTAAACAAAATCACAAATAATAAATTAAAATTGTTGGGGTGTGAAAATTAGATCAGGTGGAAAATTTCATTCCGAAACCATAATTCTGCCTATATCCGATCAAAATTCTTCCATTATATGCATTTTTTCGAGCAAGTGCAACTATTTTAGATGCCAGGTGACTAGTCAGTCATAATTAATTAGTCAATTTTGTCTGCTATGAGCTAGTGAACGACACATGCCTGCTGTGTTCATTTTTGGATTCCTGCCTTCCGAAACCAAAAACCAAGGTAAGAAGTTCACAATTATTTCATTAGTATCTCTCAATATGTGCATTATCCTTTTGTAAAACTAATTTAAGCTTAAAATACTCTTAAATTATTAAATTGTAAAAAATATTAGATAATTACGCGTCCGAGACCTGTATCCGTTACCTCCACTCCGAAAACAAATTTACGGTAACGTATATGATGAATGGAAAAGTTTTCGGAATGGATTCATAAAACTAAATGCACATTGTACATATAATTTTAACATACAATAATTAATTAATTAAATTTTTTACTGTGTTACGTCTAACGAATTATGATGGCCTAAGTGACGCGTGTAATACTACAAAAATGCAAATTATTTTATTTCAGGGTGGATATCTATAACAATAATGGTGGTTTTTCTTGATGTTGATGATTTATTAACCAAATACCACTTTTTCTTAATGTTACATTACAAGTTACTATGGCCATGGCCAATAACTCATTTTTGTCTGACTCAAAACTGCTATGGATGTGGATATTCAATTATTTCCGATTTTGAGAAACCTCCGCATTTTGTAATAAGTAACTGTGAAGATGTAAAATATTTGTTAAACTACGACTTTTTTTGGTGTTCCTGTTGCCAAACATATTCTATATATAATCATTTTGATGAAGACGAATGTGAATTTTGCATATAAGGTACATAATATTACATTATTAAAATTAGTTTAGTTAGTCTATTGGTTACTTAGTTATTTTGCGTAGTCTCGTAAGTTATATTATATGTTATTATAATATCAACACCGTTGAGACCTCATTACTCCCATGGAAATAGTATACGTAAGCTTAATTTATGTTAGAATATTTCATTCTGTTTATTCTTCATATGTTACAGATGCCGCTAACTTGAGAAATTAAAAAATGATCCTGCCAGATACGCAGCATTAAAAATTTACAATTTTAGCAATGAAAAATCATATTAACAAGAAATAAATAAAAGCAAGACGAAAAAAACAATATTGTGAAAATTATGATTAGTAAAGTTATAATTGTGTATTAAGCCTAAGAATTTTTCCATGACTGTCCCACGAGAAGTTTTTCCAAAACTGACATTTTTAGAAAAATAAGTAAGCTTATGTTGTTTTTGTTGATAAAACAGTATTATTTATGTTTTTTCCTATTAATAATATATAGAAATGATTTCATTTAAGTGCCTTAATTACGAAAAAGTGCAAATTTATAGTGTACATTTTGCCAAAAAGTAACGGAATGGATATATAAATAGAAATAAAATCTATATTACAATAATTTATATAAGTGTTCCTATATTAGTATGTTAAAATGTTATTTTTGATTCCATTAAAACCTTCAGTGTATTTATGTTTCGGTTTTTTTCTTTTAAATCTCGACAAAATATTTGGACACGGAATGGAAAATTTTTTGGACCCTTCTCGACGAAAATGTTAAATTATTTCTTAAATTGCTAATAATTTGTTTTAATATTAACATAATTTAAAAAACACATATTCAAGCTACATACTGAAGTCATAAAATCATAATTTCATTAACCTTTTATATTTTCACCACTTTTTTAGAACCAGACAATTTTTAAGAAAATGACCCACTTATTCAGCGTCTTTTCGCTCCCGGAAAATGGGAAACTTACAGAGTAAAAGTGCGCTGGCCTGCACGCATCCCGCGTTATAATCCCTTGAAAAAAAATGCTCAGCCATTCTACTTATACGAGTATTAACAATACATGTGAAGGAATAAACTTTTGTATTTTTTACTTTGAACCTTTTTGAAATACAAATTCAGTTTGTTATCGCACCCGGTAAATGGAAAACCTCTATAGGCACCATGGTTCACTTTAACACCTCATAAAGGTCAATTGCTTTGATTGACTTCATGTGGAAAGTGACGGCTATAACTTATTACCAATTCATTATTACTCATTTCAGAAATGTGCAGAAACACAAAAGAGCTACACGTATGCTGAATTATGGAAGTACATAGCGATTTTCGCGACGTCACTCCGAAGGAAATTCGGTCTGCAGCCAAATGACATCGTTGCAGCAATGCTGCCAAACTGCCCGGAATTCGCTGTAGCAGCATTCGGAACTCTGAAGGCAGGCTGTGTGATGACCACTATGAATCCTATTTATAAAGAATGTAAGCATAGGCTTTTATTAACATTCGACGGGCTCGTTGGCGCGTTATGTAGAACACCTGCCGTGCGCTCCGATGGCTCGTGGGTTTCAAATCTCATCAGGACGACATGTTAATTTTCTGTAAGCATGACTTTCCCACGTCTTGTAACTTCGGGTATTGAACGGGTGGGTGGAATATCGAAATTCCGACCGAGTAATGAACCGCGTTTCGGTTTCAGTCGGATTTCCGAAGGCTTGAAGTAAAAAGTAGGTTGACAGTGCAACATTGGTGTTCTGTGGTTGGGTTATCGCCTACCATCAAGTGAATCTCATACTCGTTTAACATAAAAAAACATGAGTATCATACATCTGAATATCTGTTACCGAATTAAAACGCGATTTATTTTTTAGATTATTTATTTACTGTCCTGTTACCAAGTTTAGTCTTCGCATCACTTTTGCTGCAAATCATTTAAAACGTTCGCGTTGGGTTAAATAATATAATTAATAAATTGCGTTTTGATCAGGTAAATGTTATTTCATTTAGATAGGCTAAGGATTTATAATTTGCGTAAATAAATGATCGCTGGGGTCTCATCAACGTAGTTATAATGATCATCGCTTTGATTGATCTGTGTGTGTGTAAAGTACTTTTAACAAAACAACGACGGAAATTCTCATGGAAAATATCAAGTGGTTACAATAAAAACCAAATAGCTTCCTCTTACTGCATATCGGCGTCAACAATTTTTATTGGTTTTATTCCATTAAATAGTGCATCGTGTTTGGATGTTGTTTATCTTAATATTATATCACCGAATTTACTAAGAATATGCTCTCAAAGATAAAAATTACATACTTTACATACAAATTGTATTCGGAGTAATTCTTTTATAGAATTAATGAGATAATAAATTATTTTATATCTCATAAATCATATTAAATTAAATTACTTGTTAAAATAAGTAATAATATTTACATTCGTATATAGTAATACATATTTATTTTAAAAATAAAAAGAGAGGACGCATAAAAGTCAATAAAGTAATTGCAAAGTTTAAAAAATTATGTTATTTACTTTGTTATTATTTATGTTGTTTCGATGTATTTAAAATATATTTTTATTCTACTTATTGTTTTTTATTTTAGTAATAGTCTTTACCTACACTTGCTATGGATTATTTATTTATTTAACTCTTGAAATGGAGAAATGACATACCATGCTTAACAGGAAGGTGTGTAGTTACGAAGTAATTTTGTAATTATTTAAGGCTGTGATAGTTATTCTAGCCTTTCGAAAGGCGCATTTCGTACACATATTGTATCTATAACCATTAGCGTTGTATAAGTTATTTATATAGTACATATATTTCAAAATTTGAACATGGTTTTTGTTTCTTTCCTTTAAAACAGTCATTGAGATTGAGAATTTCACTGTTTTTCAGTTGAAATATGTCATCAAGTGACCTTAACGGAACCAAAAGTAATCATCACAGTTCCTGAATGCTACGAGAATGTTAGAAAAGGTCTCCTTCAAGCTAAGAGTCAAGCTAAAATCATTATAATAGAAATACCCAATAAAGGTATCCCAGATGGTACAATTAGATTTTCGGAAATCGCTGAAAACGGTGAAGCTGATTACGCTTTACTAGACAAAGTCGAAAGGAAGAAAGACGATGTGGCATTTATTCCGTTTTCAAGTGGAACAACAGGACTACCGAAGGGGGTTGAAATCACACACGGAAACCTTGTTGCAGCGGACACGGTGATGCATCAAGATAAAACTGATGGCGCAGTGATGGCTGATGGTAAGTACTACATTATTTCGAAAGAGGGACTGAAACTGGTTAATTTTTATTTTCCGAAATACGTCTCTGACTGAGATACCATGATATTAGTTTTAAAGAGTAATACACACTAAACTTACCACAGATTTTTTTTCAGTAAATTTGAATAAAAACTAAAGAATATTAACTAAAACCGTTTTAACTCCCATAGTATATTAACCGGTATTCAGTCCTTGTTTCGAAATATATAAGTCTAGACATTATTATCGCGTGGGCACGAACGAATAAGTCAAAGATTAATTATTTCTGCCAGTAGTGTTCTATTCAAAAAGATCTACATACGTATTTTAAAATTAATAAAGTATTGTCATTAATAAAGTAGTGTATATAAATTAGTCGAATTGTAATTTTTTTCTGAAACCACTTTGTCTGAAAAGAGACATATCTCTTAAGCGGTAATATCGCAGGAGTTTTTTTATTTCTTTTAAAATTTTAAACATGTTAAAATACAGTTGATCTTGGATCATCTACAACAAAATACAGATAGAACACAATGTATACCGATGTCACGTCAGCTGGCAAAAGTACTTACTCCTCTATTACTCTGTTACTTCGAATTCCAAGACCTCAGGTAACAGGTTTTAATTAGTTTTCAGAGGTAGGTATCAACTTTTTTTCTATAGATATTTCATAGATTGACAGTTCTTAAGAACTGATTTTAGACTTGAGATACGTTTTGGCATACGATCCTAAGATATCTTGGTATGGCCGCGTCCACTTATTTGATTTTTTTTTAAATTATATAAATTGTTATGCTAAAGTAGAATTATAACCAATTTAGTACATTACGACTGCCTAGACCTAGATAAGTATTATAAAACCTGTTTTTGTGTTCTTACCAAGTAGTTATTATGAGTATAGTACATTTCTAGTTTCACTTGTACGTAATTAATGTAATATTTAATAATTCTAATTCGTTGGCACATTAGGTAACCACCTGCCTTGCGATGCGACGGTTTGCGGATTTGAAACCCGCCGTATAATAATTTTGTGTGAACATATTGTTCTCTACATTTTGGTCACTTCGAGCTTTAAAGTTACGGTCGGGAGGAAATTCAGACCGGGATTTAATCAAGTAGAGCATATTGAGCATTTCGGTTTTAGACTAAGTATTATATATTTTTTTCGTTTAACATAATATATTAAGTTATGATATTTTGTAGAGCATGTATCGAGTTTCATGTCTGCTCTTCTAAAAAAAAATGATGGATTAAACACAGAACTGTTTGTAGCAATTCCCATTCCAAACTTTGAGTTGGAGTTAAATGATTTTTTTAAATGTTCGATATCGACAGAAGAGCATAAGATTCCCTTGATGGTAGATGATACCTCAGCCACTGAACATAAGTTAATGATGCGCTGTCGGTCTACTTTTTACTTCGAGCATTCGGAAATCTACAGACTGAAACCGAAACGCGCAATATGCACTTTACGGGTTTTCCATCTATGAACTATTTCCATCGTGGTTCGTTACCCGGTCGGAATTTCGTTATTCCTCCCACCCGTTCAATGCCCGAAGTTGCCAGACGTGGGCAAGACATGGTTACAGAAAACTATAATCATGTCATCCCGGTGGGATTCGAACCCACGACCCATCAATTCGCACGGCAGGTGATCTACCAAACGCGCCAACGAGCCCGTCTAAAATATATCCTATTTTTTCTAGCAACATACCAAGACGTTTTGCCCTGTATCCTGCCCTTCTTCCACATCTACGGCCTGGTAGTGAACCTCATTGGCCACGTCGCTAAGGGATGTAAGCTGATCACATTACCCAGGTTCTCAACAACAACGTTCTTCGATGTCTTGAAAAATGATAGGCCGAATCTACTCTACGTTGTACCACCCATTGGTAAGAACGTCTTTTGATGGACATAATTGAATAACTTGAAAAATCATACTAATTGGGTTTTAGCTGCTGGCCTAGCATGACAATCGCGACAAAATTTTGTCGACCGTTTTCTCGTGTTTTAATCGATTACCTCTTTATTTCTTCCGGGTTTAACATGACAATTACACTTAAAACTCGACTTTTAATATCAAAAATTGATATATTTCTATCAAAATTGTCGATGTCGAAATATAATACATCTCAATATCTTACATCTTAGTTTGTCTTCTCTCGTCCGCGACATATCTTGTGGCGGTCATGCTAGGCCGGCAGCAATTAAATTGTATAAAAAATCCAAAGAGGTTTTACTAAATAATAATATTTTTAATATTGTCTTTTATTAACGCGAGTATCACACATTTAAATAAAATACTGTATATAAATATGTATACCGGACAGAAAGATGACAGTTGTTTGATTTTTTAAATCGTCGCTGCGCCTGACAAGTTCCATTTGTGATTTTTGTATAGTTTTGGGAAACAACGAAAAACGTATTATTGATTCACATACTGAGCATTTCTTACCGGTCAAAACACATATGGAATTAGTTAAATTCGTGTCCAGTTCGAATATCACAAAAATGATTTTAGTAACACATAGAGAATAAAACGAAGATTATTTTTTGTGCAAAAACCAAAAATAAAAAAAAAATCACATATGGAATTTGGCAGGCGCAACGACGAAATGTCACAAATCAGACAACTGCCATCTTTCTGTCTCCCCGCGACCACGGCTGCTGAAAAGCACCCGAAACGTCGGGATAAATAATTTAAACAATATGAATAATAAATCGCGTTTTAATCCGGTATACAATATTTTATTTAAATAATATTATTACGATTCTAGTTATTCTGATGGGGAAACACCCAGACGTGAAGGCAGAACACCTCGATAGTTTGCGACGTATTATTTGCGGAGCGGCGCCGCTCTCCGCCTCCGATGTCGACGCGATCATTGAAAAGAGCCCGGTGAGATAATAAAAAAAAAAATCCTAAAAATAAGTTAAAGGGCCGGATTTAAAGGTCCCCAAATATTGCCCCAAATTATTTTCCATATTTTTTTTATATTTAAGGATATATGGACGCTGTTAAGCAATACAGTGTCATCACACATGGTTGCCGTTTTGAGAAAATTGAGTTTGAAATTTTAATTAGGTATAAATAAATTTATTTTAAAAAATAAAAGATTTTTTTGTAATTATTATTATTACACTAAATGTATATCGTTTTTCTTGGTAGCAATCAAAGTAATAGAATTTAGTGCATTATTGTTAAATATTCTAAATATGTTAGGGTTTCGTCACGAAACTTTCGTTTTTTTACAATATTTTTGCTGTTAAAACGATTTAAATGATATATAACTCACTTGAATAGTGTATATCAGCTCATAAGAAAGTGATTGGTTTCAAAATTTACACTTATTGGCCGAATTCTCGATCGCTAATCAACATTGAGGTGTACTTAAAAGTATATCTAACCCTTTCATTACGAAGGTAAAATGAAAGACAGAAACATTTTAAGAAGCGCTCTAATTTTGATTATTATCGTTTCAGTATTCCGCGGTATATCATTTTGTGGGTTGACACTGTATTGATTATCAGCGTCCATTTAAGGATATATGTTTGTACAAAATACAGTAGGTAAAAGTAAAATAGCGAAAAAAAAAATGTCAAAGGAATAGTTGTTTAGTTACTCATCGGAATTTGAAAGATTTTTTCTTGAAGACTATTTTGGGAGGCCCTCTTTTGTCCCGGAGGCCCCGGGGCAGGAGCCCCTGATGCCCCAAATCCGGGCCTGTTTTTAAGTCTTAAATTGGACAACGTTTTCATCATTGTATTTTTTTTTTATTAGATTTTTACACTTTATAACGTATTAATATTGTCAATTTAAAACTGAATAAAAATGACAGATATACCTACATGTAATAAATGCAAGTTGTTCGTCGTAATATTCCTCGCAATTAACATTTTTTATTCTTCATTATCAGCTGTGATTATCAATTTAAAAAGGAAAATTTGAATTAATATTACTAGATCCTTGTTTAAATATAACATAAATTATCTTATTGTTAGCTAAGCGTAATTATAGTAGTTGGTTATTAGCGCAGTGCGCAATATAGTGATTAAAAATTATTACCTAGTATTTACTGTGACTTAAATGGTTCAAGCCGAAAAGCCCGTTTTGCCACCAACCTCTTTATAAACGTGCCAGGCGGGCTATCAAGAGATATCGCTCGGACAAGTGAAGACTAATTAAGATATAAGATATCGAGATATATTATATCTAGACATCGATATCGCGCGGGCACGAACGAACAAGTCAAAGAATATCTATCTAGAATAGACAATTAGTATGTAATACCTCATTTTACGCGTCTTCTGAGAGTTTTTATGTTTGCCAGTAGTGTTCTATTCAAAAAGATACATACGTATTTTAAAATTAATAAACTATTGACTTTAAAATAAAATACTTTATAACGGATTAAAACGCGATTTATTATTTATTTTATAAACATCCGAAACGGGATAAATAATAAATCGCATTGTAATCATCATGTGGGCAAAAATCTGTCTAAGTTATATTATGTTTGTTTGTCTAGTTATTATGTCAAAGCGTAGCAACGGATATCTACGATTTTATAACTTTTGCTCATAATTCCTAAAAGAGATATGCACAGTTTTTTTGACGGGCTCGTTGGCGCGTTCGGTAGAACACCTGCCGTTCGCATCGATGGGTCGTGGGTTCGAATCCCACCCGGGACAACATGTTTATAGTTTTCTGTAAGCATGTTTTCCCCAGGTCTGGTAACTTCGCGCATTGATCGGGTGGGAGGAATATCTAAATTCCGACCGGGTAACGAACCACCGTTCATAGATGAAAAAACCGTGAAGTGCACATTGCGCGTTTCGGTTTCAGTCTATGGATTTCCGAATGCTCGAAGTAAAAATTAGGTCGACAGCGTATCATTGACTGATGTTCTGTGGCTGAGGTATCACCTACCATCAAGTGAACCTCATGCTCGTCTGTCGATATCTGACATAAAAAAAAAACAATATCTCTATATCATATTTCAGCGCGGGCAAAGCATAATATATACAGGGTGGAAAGACTGAAGAAGGGGGATTTTTAGTTGGTTCGATTTCCGGGTGAGACGAGCTAATTTTAGAAAATATTTGAATGCAGTTTTGTTTCTTTTTAAAAATGAAGGAATGTTTCCTTTGAGTAAAATATTCTATCTTAAGGATTTAAAGTGGTTTCCCTCCAGGGCCCATTGATTCTTTCCACCCTGTATATAGGCATATTTAAATGGCAATGGTTTGTGATCATATGCTTATTATACTTCATAAGCAAAAGTCAAGTCAAGTCAAAAGTTTTTTATTTCAAATAGGCCTTTGCAGGCTCTTATGAAACGTCTAGTTGCACGGTTCCAAAAAGTGGGTCTCATGGAGAAGAACCGGCAAGAAACTCCATGGACACTCTTTTCAACAATGGTTTAGCTTACAAAGACTCGGTTACAATAGTAATAATCGGCTGAGAAGTTTATATAATGCAAGGTATACAGAGATTCTATACAATGCAAAAGAAAATTGAGTTTTTACTATTAGTGTAAAATATAAATTACAGGGGAAGGTGGCGTTTGGACAAGGTTACGGCGCGACTGAAACGTGTTCATTGGCGACAACAACGTTTGTGGACAAGAAAATAGTCGATTATTCAGCTTGTGGCGAAGCAATGGTCAATGTCGAATTGAAATTCATCGATCCATTGACTGGCGAGGATGTTCCTATTGGACAAGTACGTATTACCTTCAGTGAAATGCTTAGAGAACAAGAAGAAATCTAACCTTGACAACTTTAAGATTCAAACACAAGTCACGTCTTGGATGTTTGGGCCTAAATATATACTAATACTTATACAATACTAATACTACTAATACATATTAATACTATTATATTATTACTATAATATTATAAACAGGAAAGATTTTTATTTTTGATTTTTTGTATATTATGAATAAACTCAAAAACTCTTTCTACTGTTACTGTTACTCTTTTGAGTAACATTGACTATTATTTTTTGTGTAGTACATCTACATTGCACCCGTGTGAAACCGGGGCGCGTTGCTAGTATTTGATATATTGAACTTTGACTCTAAGCATTCTTCATATCATAGGTACCTACTTGTTATGTTATTTTCCTTGCCCTACCACCATCTCTTAAAACAGTATTTGAGTTCTTTACGATGAAAAGAGACAGTGCAATATGAAATATATGGTACTGTCACGTTCTCTATTAAAGTGTAGTCGCATTCCTCCGAAACGGCTCGACCGATTTTTATAATGTTTTGTATGTATATATTTTAGGTATAATAGGTCGTAAAGTATATTTGATACCGCTAGATGATTAGGGTGTCCAGTTTTTTTTTTTTTTTTTTGGCATCAAAAATCCCTATAGCCCCAAACTTTAATTTTATACAGCAAAGTGGTTAAATAGAGATATATATTATGTTTTAACAGCAAGGAGAGCTGTTAGTCCGGAGCCCGACATTAATGAAGGGTTACCATAAGAACGAAAAGGCGACGATGGAGACTATAACTCCTGACGGTTTCTTCCGGACCGGAGATTTGGGATACTACAAGCCCAATGTTGGACTCTATGTTACTGATAGGATTAAGGAACTGATCAAGGTAAAAATAGAAACTAGTATTTTAAATTTTCTTTCGTGTTTACTGGCACACAAACAGTTACTCAGGCAGATGCTGAAAATCAGCGCTGTAGCCAGTACTGGTTTACAGCACAAGCTGAGCATCGGCCTTTTCTTTCGCCACACAGCATATTTAGTGTAGGATTAAGAGTGTAATCATTAAGAATGTAGCCTAAATATTAAGAATGTTATGTAAATTTGTGTATGGCATTGAATAAATGTTTCTTATTCTTATTCTTATTAAGTCTTATTTAAATGCTGTGAATCAGTCGACTGAATACCGGTTAATTTACTATGGGAGTTATACCGGTATAATAAAGGTTTTTGTTAATATTCTTTCGTTTTTATGCATATTTTAATGAAAAAAAATACTGTGGTAAGTTTAGTGTGTATTACTCTTTAAAACTAATATCATGGTATCTCAGTCAGACAAGTATTTTGGAAAATAAAAATTAACCGGTTTCAGTCCCTGCTGTGAATCACTTGCACTTTGAATAAAAGCATAATAAGTAAGGCTTAAAAATTACTCAATGGTAACATACATAACGATATCCGATCGGAATTTCGATATTCCTCCCACCCGTTTAATGCTTGAAGTGACCAGCCGGGCTAGCATGACCGCCACGAGATATATCTCGCGCGAGAGAAGACAAACTAAGATGTTAAATATCTCAATATATTATATCTCGACATCGACACTTTTGATAGAAAAGATATCTCCATCGACAAATGTTGTTGATATTAAAAGTCGAGTTTTAAGTGTAATTGTCATGTTAGACCCGAAAGAAATAAAGCGATAGTCGATAGAAACACGATAAAACGGTAGACAAAATTTTGTCGCGCTTGTCATGTTAGCCCGGCAGACGTAGAGAAAAACATGTTAATTGAAAATTAAATTATATTGGTTTATTTGAATATTAAATTTCAAAATATTTCGAGAATTGGGTCGTGAGTTAAATCAATTCTTCTGCTACGTCAAGCCTAATTCAAATATATAATCCAGGGCCCCAAGATACAGGGTTTGCCTAGTTTGGGGCTCAATGTTTATTCAAGTAAGCTCTTAGGCATAAGCAAGCATTATTTAAATAGTAATTGTTTTATTTTTTCCTCTTTTTAGTTAATTGTATGAAAATTTAAATATTATCATTTGTTTGGTCCATAATTTTTTTCTAAATTGTGTAATTGTAGTATTAGTGTAATTGCCATGCCAAGGCTTTATTGTAATTTTGTAACGTTAAATTAAATAAATAAAAAAAAGGTGTATTAGTATATAGAATAATTTCTATGTGTCTTTTTTTTTAGAAGAATAGCATTTTATAGATACACATGAGCCATCACGCGATGGTAAGTGATCACCGCCGCCCATAGACATCCGCAACACTAGAGGGCATGCATATTTTTAAAGCTATTATTTCATACAACTTTCTTAAATATCCACTTTTATTTTGTTATTTGTGTATCTGTGGTTAATAAATGTATTTTCTTCTTCTTTTGTAGGTGAAAGGTATGCAAGTGGCGCCCGCAGAGTTGGAGAGCTTGCTGCGGAGACATCCTGCCGTACAAGAAGCAGCGGTTATCGGTAAAAATTCAAATTGTTTTATTTTAATAGAAAAGGGGGGGGAAGGGTAAGGGTAAAATGGTAAGTGATTACGCCCGCCGCCGCCATCCATAGACATCTGCACTAATAGAGGCGCGTTGTGGCTCTATAAAAATAGTGTAGGCTCGTTTCTTGAAGGTTCCCAACTCGTATCGGTTCTGATAAACACAGTACAGAGTGGTTGTAGGAGCTAGAAAGTGTCTAAGAAATGGTGTGGTTGTGGACTACCAAATATCGATATAATATCGTGAAAATAGACTTGTTTTCAATTTCTTATATAATTTAAAGAATCTTTGATTGACCCTATAAGTAATACTTAAAATATATCTGTTTCACTGATTATTTTTCTTTACATTTAACTTGGTGATCCTTAATGTCCTACTCGATCTAAATAATTATTTTACGTCTTGTTTCATCGAGGTTTGAACCCGGGACTTCCAGCCATACCACTGAGCAACGGAAGCCTTCAAAAACAAAATATTGAAATACCTTGATAAAGACTTACGTTGGATTCGTGTTATTTGTTTTTATTTTAAAAAAGTATTTGTATAAATGTTTGTATATACGAAATCGCTAAACTGTTACTCGCCACCAGTCGGTTAACGTATATATTTTAAATAAAACATTTCTTTAATTTTAGGAGTTCCCCATGAATATCACGGTGAAGTACCGAAAGCGTTCATCATAAAGAAGCCGGGCCTAGACGCGACCCCTGAGGAACTCCAAGACTTTGTAGCGAATCAAGTAGCTTCATTCAAGAAAATAGAAGAAGTAGTGTTTGTGAATGACATTCCTAAAACAAATACAGGAAAGATTTTAAGAAAGGATTTGAAAAAAATGTACGCTTAGCGGATTTTGTTGAGAACTTCTCAAGGAAAACTGGGTTGAACGCTTAAAATTATTCCATGATTGGAATAATAACTATGTGTCATATATTTGTACCGATTAAATTATCCGAGGAGAGCATATCTATGGCAGGGCATATCTATGAATAGATGCATTTTATGGCGTTTTTCATGAAATAGACAAATATAGCTGATTTGGATTCAAATTTTGCACCGATATTCCAAAGCTCCTTGTTTATCACAAATGGATGCTTTGAAGTAAATTCTGAAAATAGACTAGTTTTTTATACGCATAGAAGATAATAAAAGATAGGCTTTATGTAGAAGATACGTAAATTGTTATTTTGTAAATTTTCAAATAATTGTTTTCTTTGGTCATTACTGTAAATAAAAAAGTACTAAATAATAGAAATTGCAAATTGCGTACAAAAAATTGGTTGTTAAATTATATTATTGTATATTTTATAAATATTATGTAATTAATAAGTTGTGGTCCAGATGGTACTGTTTTCCTAGTAATATATTATGTAATAGAGGGTCTATTGAAATATTTTGTGATATATTAAGTTTAATGGAAATTGTAAATATAATGGTTTTGTTAATCACAAAGGATATTTTTTGTTCCAGTAAAAAAAATAAAATTAAACAAGACTTTTGTTTTATTTCGCCTGATATATTTGTAAAAATGAAACAGTAACACAATAGATCAAATTCCAGCAGGCGTGTTTTTTTTTAATTTTTTTTATGTCAGATATCGACAGACGAGCATGAGGTTCACTTGATGGTAGGTGATACCTCAACCACAGAACATCAGTCAATGATGCGCTGTCGACCTACTTTTTGCTTCGAGCATTCGGAAATCCATAGGCTGAAACCGAAACGCGCAATGAGCACTTCACGGTTTTACCATCTATAACGGTGATATTGTCTTTTATTAACGCGAGTATCACACATTTAAATAAAATACTGTATACCGGATTAAAACGCGATTTATTATTTATATTGTTTAAATTATTTATCCCGACGTTTCGGATGCTTTACAGCAACCGTGGGTCGCGGGGAGACAGAAAGATGACAGTTGTCTGATATTTGTATATTTACTAAAAAACAAGAGGACACCGTTAGTCAATATTGTCATAATATAGAAAATTACAGTGGCATTAATATGTAATGGTTGTAAAACAAAACATTTGTAAAACAAAAACTTGGCGATTAAAAAGAGTGGCGGCGAGTTTCTTGCCAGTTCTTCTCGTCCGCTCTACGCTGGATTTTTTAAATAGGTCGTTAACTAATTTATTATCTAATGGCCTGTGGCTGAGGAATCTTCCATTAAAAAATACTCTGATACTTATACGAGCTTAACATTGTGGTTTAAAATATGGTTGTTACTTAAATTAGCATACACAATATGAGAGATAAGAATATTTTAAATTAATAATATAATTCCTAAATTTTGATTATCGCTTCAGTATTCCGGTGCACTATCTTTGTAAGAAAGATAATATAATTTTGTTTATTTATTATAGGATAGAAATAAACTGTTTTTTTAGCCTTAAGTGTTAGGCTAGATTGCATGAGTTCATAGTTCTTACTTGTTAAAAAAAAGTATTTTGCTGTTTTGACATCATAATAATGTTATTTTTTAAAATACGCAACGCCTGCTATATAATAACTGTAGGATGTTGGTTGATATTGCATTTGCTTAACGATTATACACAGTTATTTAAGTTTATATGATTGCAAGTATAATAGTCCTACTAATATCCTACTTCCTACTATCCTATATTATAAATGCGAAAGTTTGTGAGGATGGATGGATGGATGTTTGTTACTCTTTCACGTAAAAACTACCGAACGAATTTTGATGAAACTTTACAGTAATATAACTTATATATCAGAATAATACATAGACAACAATTTATAAACATTTTTTGTATATTGGCCATAGTAATTCCTGCCTTCTGAGAGCTATCTTGGCGGGCAGAAGCTAGTCTATTATAAATTAGTAAACCACCCGTCCAGATTCGTACTAAAAACCTGAACTTCTTTCTCTACGCTACTTTCACAAAGATCATAGGCCCATATTCCAAAATATATTCTTGAGATCAGTAAATATAATAAAAATTTGGTATAACAAGTATTAAAACAAGATTCGAGTCTGAGTCACGGCTTGGACATTAATACCATACTTATGTATTTAGTGTAGCGTATATGTAAGCAACATCCACCATGTTTTTCCCACATGTAGCGTATATGTGGGAAAAACATGGTGGAGGAAAGCATGGGATAGGAAAGGTTATAAGAAGCTGGGGGAGGCCTTTTGCGATCAAGCAAGCACAACGCAATAGATTGAAATTTAAAAAAAAAAAAAGTAATATAACATGTAATCAGTAGTGCAATAAAGGCTTTATTATTATTATTATTATACGAGTATGTAAGCTGCAATCCGTATACCGCTAACTCATTGTAACTATGCCAGTTACAAATGTATCTCGCAAGTGAGTGTATGTGTGATGGCATCCAAAAGAATCGATTGGAAAGTGTTAAAACCGCTATAACAAACTTACATGTTTACTACATAATATTATGTCATTAAGCGCGCAGTTGTGGTATCTCTAGGCGTCATATACTTATAGTATGTTTACACCCAGGCCTCAGTGTTTATTCGGATTCGATTGTCGACATTCGTTGTATACGCGCGTTAAAAATAGCTGTGTGACCTTGACTTTCCTGTGTTTCGTTGTTTTGAATACTTTGTTTACAAACCTGATGTAAGTCCTCAACATTTCGTTGTTATATAGCTGCATTGTTTATAATGTTGAGAAATAAAACTGATTATAAAATTTGAACATTCAAGTCGATTAGCAAATGTTGTACGTTTATCGCGTTTGGAAGAAGGTTACAATTTGTAATTAGAGGATCTATGTGTGAGTGTTTATTATTCATTGTTTTTTTATAGATTCGGTTTCAATATATACCATTGAAACCTATCAAACCTAAAAAAGACTCAATATAGTCTCTTTTTTTTATAAATTACCTAAAAAAAAACAATCAATCTATTTTTTTCCGAATGCTCGAATTAACAATTAGGTCGACAGCGCATCAGTGACTTATGTTCTGTGGCTGAGGTATCACCTACCATCAAGTGAACCTCATGCTCGTCTGTCGATATCTGACAAAAAACAACATATTTGTTCTTTAGCTACGATATTGCTTTCTTCTTGTTCATTACACCTGGTTATTCGTTAAAACCACGAAACATCTTCAGAGGGGTGAGCACGAACAAGTATCGAAAGAGTATTCGTATCGTCGAACTGTCATTTGTATGAGATTTTTCATTCAACTGACAGTTTTACGATTCGAATACTTTGTCAATAGATAGTCGTTCGTGCTCACCCCTCAGTATAGTCACTTATGTGATAATATATACCTATTATGTGTACAATGCGATTATATTATCTATAATTAATTAAATAACACCAGTCTATGTACCTGTACTACCTACCTGATCCTGAGACATTTTAATTACATATTAACTGAGGTATTTTAGTTGTGTATTTAGCTATTGTATATATTTAAATAAAATACTGTATACCGGATTAAAACGCGATTTATTATTTAAATTATTTATCCCGACGTTTCGGATGCTTTTTAGCAACCGTGGGGATAAATAATTTAAATAATAAATCGCGTTTTAATCCGGTATACAGTATTTTATTTAAATGTGTGATACTCGCGTTAATAAAAGACAATATTATTGTATATATATTTTCTTTCATTTAGTTTCGCTTGGTTCGTTACTAATGATATACACAATTATTATGATAATAGTCTGTGAAATTATCAACCCGTTTTCAACGATAGCGAAGTTCACAAAGTCCTTGCGTTTGTGTAAAATTATAAGAATAACTTCATAGTAAAAAATTGATCGGAAGTGGCCTTTTTATCAACCCTTCGGTCAAGATACAGGGTTTATCATGTCCATCAAACCTATCACCACTATATTCGCCATCAAATCGTATAAAATTTGTCCGTAAGTCCGATTCGGGTAGAAATCTTGCAGGGGGCTTTTGGACTACTAATGTGGTGTCAGGATGGAGGTAGTAGTAAAAAAACTCGTTAGCTACCGTTATTAACTAAATTTTTGGTTAATCACCCATAAAATTCAGTTTTTAACGGTGAATTATCCGACTGTTATTTATAATGTTGGTATTGTATTTGTGCTTTTTACGTGACTACCCCAAAAAAGGAGTGTCACATTTTTAAGGTGTAATGTATGTATGTATGGGAGTTTCATTAAAAAACTATAACTTTAAAATGCCATAAAAGATTTAGATGTATGAGGTTTCGTTGAAATCTTTATACTACATTACATAAACATATTTGGTAGAGAAATTGTATTTTTAAATCAGGGATGTTACGAAGCTTGGATTCCGGTTCCGAAAGGTCGGAACTTTCGATTGATTTTGCACCTCCGATTCCGATTTCAATTCCGATAAATTTGAATCGGAGGTCGAAGCACAGCGGCCGTGGTGGCGCCGGTGACCACGGTTAGCGCTATTTGATTTAATTGACTACTATAGAAAATTTAATAAAATTCTTTTATATTTATTTTCAACACTCAGGAATTATTTTTTGAACTGATATGAATGAAACCGATGAATAATGTTTGTAGTTTTATTTTATAACATATCTCTCTTTTCAGCTCTGCCTCCGATTCTGATTCCGGTTCCGATTCCGAATTCGGTTCCGATAGAAACCATCTCCGTAACATCCCTATTTTAAATATTTAACTTATTTAATTTATTTTAGGTAAAAAGCATAAAATGCAGTTAATTAACCGTTCTTAACGAAAAAAATATTTTTAAAAGTTTGGTTAAAATCGTTAATAACCAGTTTTGCATCTATAACTGTGAGCCTCATGCTCGTCTATCGATATCTTACAAAAAAAATATATCATGTGAGTAAAGATTGAATATTAAACTCGAGTAATTGAAATTAATTAGCACTCAGTAGAGTTAATAAATGGAATTTGAATTTTTTAACGATAATAATCATATTATTTTAAATGAGTGGTGGTAATCTATATATATAAAAGAGATTTCCACCTATATAGTCACTCATCACGATATCTCTGGAACCATAAGGCGTAGCGACTTGAAATATGGTAGGAATATTCCTTTCGCCGAGTAGAGGTCAGCTAAGAACGGATTTTACGAAATTCAACCCACAAGGGGGGTTGCGGGGGCGATTGCTAGTTATTTAAATAAGAGTGAGCACTTTAAAGCAGACCTTTAAAAAACATTGTTTCGTTTATATCTTGTCATTTTTATATTGGGGAAGTAAATACTTATTTGGTAAATTAGTCTAATTAAGAACAATAAAATAATTAGTGAATATAAAACATAATTATGTTATCTTGAGAACGAAAATTGTTCATTACTTACTACAAATTATCTTTTTTACTCAAAATATACAAATATCTAAATAAATATACATAATATATCCATTTTTTGTTTGTAGGAAGTAATCTCTTTTTTATGTGAGAATATCACACACCCAGCTTCGCACGGGTGCATTGTAGATGCACTATACCTACACAATAGGGTGTCCGTTATTTCCCAAGTTGATTTTTTTTTTGCAGCCGCCCCCTGAAGTTTTGAAATACGGCTCTTGATCCTTTTTTACTCAAAATCAAAAGGCGCAATTAGAAATTGCCAGAAATGATAGAATTTTTTTAACACATAACTATGTGCATAACTTTAACCGCGTATAACTCTTAAAGGAATGGTTTTATCGAAAAAACCGAAGAGACCTTTTTTTGTATAAGAATACTTCTTTATCAATGTTGTAGGTTCATTTGCTTAGGAGATAAAAAATTAAATGCAAAAAGTACAAAAATCCCATGTTATTTATATGGGAAAAGTAACATGATTTAGGCACGGTTTAACTTGAAAATTAAGAGCTTGTTTATGTTGGATATTTTTTTTTAGACCAAAAACTAAAACTTCAGGGGGCGGCTGCAAAAAAAAATCAACTTGGGAAATAACGGACACCCTACTACACAATTAATAGCCTATGTTACTCGCTGATAATGTAACTTTCTATTGGTGAAAGAATTTTTAAATTCGTTCCAGTAGTTTTTTATTTAAATTGTAACAAACATAAAAACTATCAAATCTTTTCTCTTTATCATATTAGTGCAGATAACTACAACTGCGGAGAATCAAGCTTGGAAAAGGTGCGTCCGATAGAGGCTAATACATCTTAATATATATAAATCTCCTGTCACGATGTTTGTCCGCGATGGACTCCTAAACTACTTAACCGATTTTAAATTAAATTGGCACACCGTGAGCAGTCTGGTCCAACTTAAGAGATAGGATAGCTTAGAATTTTTGACCATCTACATTGCACCCGTGCGAAGCCGGGGCGGATCGCTAGTTAGTAATATAGTCTTAAATATACCTGTTTTTTGTTATAATCTATACGATATTTATATTATCAATACAATATTTATATTTTCTATACGATATTTATATTATTGTTTCACTCATCTTAATTTATACACAGATTTGTTCCATATTAACCAACTTTCATCAAAACTATTTAGTTTTCTTGTGTATGTTACTTCATCGCTCGCTCTTATATAAACTAATTTTGATTATTTCACTTGACAGAGTTGATATATAGAATCACAGAACACAACCTTTTATTAAGTGTTCTGTGTATAGAATACAACACAACTAGTACAACTAGTAAATAGTATGTATACTATATCTAACTGATTCAGTGGAACAATGAAAAATGAACCAAATTAGATAGATATTAAACAGACCATTTTTAGGATTCCGTACTCCGTACCGAAAACGGAACCCTTCTTGGATCACTTCGTTGTCCGTTTGTCGATCTGTCAAGACCATTTTTCTCAGGAACGCGTGGAGTACGTGGAGGTATCAAGAAGTTAATATGCAATAAAATACTCAAGTCTGCAATCCCTTGCAGTAGTGAAAAACTCAAACTTCTAAGTCGACGCAATCAAAATATACGGCCTTTAATGCTTCGTTTATGCCGCGTATTTTGACAGTCGCAAGGGGGCCTCCATAAATTACGTGAGGTGTTTAAGGAGGGGAGGGGGTCGAGTCAAATCTCATCTAATCTTACGTTGGAGAGAGGGGGGGGTCTCGGCAAATATCACGCAATTTTTTTTCTGATTGAAACAAAAAAAAATATACTAATTTGGTCCATTTAATCCAGATTGTATACATGTAAAAAAAAATTTCTTTTTATAACAGCAATCCAACGCGTTTACGTAATAAACCCACATTTTGAAAAATCTCACGTGAGATTGGGGGATGGGGGAGGGGGTTGAATAAAATCTCACGACATCTCACCAGGGGGGGAGGGAGGTACAGAAAATTTAAAAAAACACCTCACGTAATTTATGGACGCCCCCCAAGGGAATCAAAATCTATAGGGAACTTGGCACCCGTTGACCTAGAATCATGAAATATGGCATGAATCAAAGGCATGTAGCACAAGTAAAGGTAAACGTTTTTTTTGGGAAATTCTTTACTTAATTAAAATTTGTACGGAACCCTTCGTGTACGAGTCTGAATCGCCTGGCTAGTTTTTTTTAATTGTATTACTTAGTTTTGATGCTAGTCCATTATGGTAAAAAATAAAGTAGGCGTAGCCAAAACAATTGTTTTTGGCCAGTTTATTTATAAAGCCGTCTTAAGTGAGCTCTTTATCTTATTTACAGAGAATTGAATACCGACGTTCAGTAATCAAGATACGCGAATCGAAGTAAGTCGTGTCAAAATGTCGAAGAATTTGCGCACGCTGAAAAGAACTTTAAACAGCCTGGGGGAAAGTTCAAAATACTCTAGTGTTTGTATAAGGAAACACAGTGTTTGGACAAAGGATGGAATAATTAAATCACCATATGAAGATATTAAGCCAATTCCAAATATAACCCTATATGATTATGTTTGGCAGAATTTGGATAAATGGCCCGAGAGAACTGCTTCTGTGAGTTATTCTTTATTGAATTATAATTAGTAAGTTTATTCTTGTCAAAAGGAGATAAAAATAATTTAATATAATCGTCATGTAATATCATCCAGAAATATTTTTTTTTATTGGGGACAAATTAATAAATACATATACAATATGTATTTATTTATATTATAGGGGGGCAAACCAGCCTGCGAATCATCTAATGGAAAGTGAACAACATCGCCCATGAACATCCACATCACCACAAGACTTGCCGATGCGTTGCCGGCATTTGTATTTCTTTCACGCAAGAAAGGAAAAGGGAATTGATATGATTTATTGGTCAGGGATTGTATTTCCTCAAATGAAGGAGATTAACATTGACTATTAACCCCCCTCTTTTGATTGAAAACGTCAATTTATACATCTGTGTAATAAAACTTATCTTTTATATAATAAACGATTTTGTTAATTTACTTAACATTGGGTGGGAAAAGAAGAGCAGCAAAATAAATTGGGTTGATCCATTTATTTTCAATTAATTATTAAGTACCGTGTAAGATTAAAAATATTATCATTATGGCTAATATTCCAAAACCTAATATTTTAAGTCTTATTCCGTTATTATTTTACATTATAGTTCCGTACTCAGCATATAACACAAATATAAAAGTACTTTCTTTATTTCTATTTATTTTGTTATCTACCATATAGATTACGGAATATAACTAAATAGGAATTAACACTTAAAGATAAAGAAGTGTACATTATTGTTTTGTTGCTTTGCCAAAAAGGTTATCTATATGTATAAGATATAAAAAAGTTGGTTTTAGTCGCCAGGAGAAATCAAAAAATACGTAACAAAAAGAAGTCAATGTCACTCTCCTTTTTTTTTTATTATAGAGGGGAAAAATACTCCTTATGTCCACTAGCAACGAGATTGTCCTCCTGCAATATTTTATGCACGAGGCCAATCCCCTGGTTCGCTATCCGCTATATATATATTTGTATCACTTTAAACTATCTCTATTATTAATCAACTAACGCCCGAATTCTCAAACGCTAATCAACATTGAGGTGTACTTAAAAGTATCTCTAACCCTTTCATTACGTAGGTATAATGAAAGACAGAAACATTTTAGGAAGCCCTAAAATGTTTCTGTCTTTAAGTTAATGAAGTTAATTTCTCCAAAGAATAAGGTCAAGTGTAAAGTAGAACGTCATGCCGTCCTAGCATGATAACCGCGACAAAATTTTGTCGACCGTTTTTTCGTGTTTTAATCGATTATCGCTTTATTTCTTTCGGGTCATGACAATTACAATTAAAACTCGACTTTTAATATCAAAAATAGATATATTTGTCGATCGAGATATCATTTCTATCAAAATTATCGATGTCAAGATATAATATATCGAGATATCTTACATCTTATTTTGTCTTCTCTCGTCCGCGACATACTCGTATCTCGTGGCGGTCATGCTATGCAGTAGTAATTTTGTCCTACGGACACGTCGAATTTAAAATAGTACTCTTCGACCCTCTAAAGAAGAAGTATGTATAAATAGGGAAGTAGGGATAATATACCAAAAACTAGGTAAATGAGTATAACTGCGCCCATGCGCCCCGGGTTCGATTCCCAGGTTGATAGTCTTACTGTACGTTTGAGAATTTGAGGGATGTATGACGCATGTAAAGGTTGATAACATAAAATTGGTGGATGTTTGAAGCCTGTGCAGACGGCACGTAAGGTGGATAACTGAACGTGTTTCAGGTGGGTAACGTAAGTTGAGTAAACTTTTCGCCGGTACGCAGTAGTTGTTCCGATCCCACGGGCTCCATCCATGGCGATATTAGGGCCTCCCGGGCACTGGCGTAGCTAGGTGGAGAAGGGCCCCGGTGCAGAGATATCGAAACCTTTCCCACCCCCTAGCACAAAATTAATTATCTGCAAATTATTTGTATTACAAGGACGCTCGGCGTTTCCATTGTTATAATTTTTCTTGCTGCCTCCTCCTCTTTCCAAAGCCCAGGGGGCCCTCTCAGCTTCAGGGCCCCGGTGCAATGCACCACTTTGTCTTATGATAGCTACGCCACTGCTCCCGGAGTGTTTTAAGTGAGTAGATCGCTCTCCCAACCCTCTGACTAGCAGAGATTGTCCGATGATGATCGGAGTCCCAAATACCCGTCAACTTCCGAGCCGCCGGGATCCGTAAAAGGATTTTCATTCCGCAACAAACAAAATAAATGAGCATATTGTCAACTGTGGTGATAAATTATAAATAAAACAATTGAATTCCAGATCTGCGCAGTAACAGGGCGTGGATACACCTATGAACAAGCATTCAAGCTGTCGAATACCTTCGCGGCCAATCTAAGAAAGAAATTCAAAATTCGAGACGGTGATGCCGTGGCTGTGATTTTACCTAATATCCCCGATTTCCCACTTGTTTCTATGGGAATTTTGGAAGCAGGCGGTGTTATTACAACAGTTAATCCTATTTATACTGCACGTATGTATTTATTATTAACCTTACGTACATGGCTTAAGTAAACATTTTTGATAGTTTAATATATCATGACATACTTTTTAATCTAATAATTTGATAATTATTGCTTATTGAAAATAAATAAATGCAAATCGAAATAATAATCTGTATGAACAAATGCAATACATAATTTAGATATTGCACAGAACTAAAAAATATCTGTGCAAGGAGCGACCCTATGATCTATCACCTGGCAGCTATTTCCTCCGGGTTACGCTGATATCTATGGAGGGTAGAGATATACTGATATCGGAGAAGAAACAGATTATAAAAGTGGATAGATTATAATATTATGAATTCAAAAATTAACAGAAACACAAGACAAAATAAAAATAAAGTTCAATAAATTATTAATGAATTCGAATACTCTAGACTCTAGACACATATTACATAAACAAAAATAAAACAAGAAATATGAAATATAATAAAGGAAAAATGTACATAATTTGAAGGAAATTATTTTTAACATATTGCATATTTAGTTTTTGCTTGTCTGATCACAGAAGGTAATGAAACCTTTAATCTTACAACCTGCACAGTACAGGAACCAAATGATGAAATCCAATGAAAATGATGTTTTTCTTAAATTAGATTTTATATCTAAACAGGAAGAAACCTCATTTCCTTGCATTCCTGTATCTTTTAAACAAAATAATATATTAAGCGGCAAAATAAACTAATTGATTTAAGCTTCTGGGGAAATATTAAAAAAAGTTATTTAAATTTAAATTTATATAAAATGATAATGTTCGATATTTAAGTAATTCTTTAAAAAATTAGATAATAATTGTTATTACCTTAAATAATTTAGTCTTTTTTAATATAATTAAGAAATTCATCGAGTTTTGAAGTATTATTTAAATTTTTAAGTAGGTATAATGAAGTTGCAAATTAAAATCATATAGAAGATGAACATTTTTATTTTCCAAGATCTTGAGAGCGCGAAAAATTGTTCGACAACACATCATTGTCCTGGTTATTTCCTAGGGTGCCATCTAGAGTCTACTCCAAGAAGTGCCACGGAGATTGATGAAACTGTTTTAGACAGTATTTCAATGTACCAAGATGGAAAAACCGTGAAGTGCACATTGCGCGTTTCGGTCTCAGTCTATGGATTTCCGAATGCTAGAAGTAAAAGTAGGTCGACACTCGACAATGCATCATTGAATCATCTTCTGTGGCTGGGGTACCATCAAGTGAACTTCAAGCTCGTCTGTCAATATTTAACAAAAAAAATATATTTCTTTCATGAATAGGACATTGAACTCACGATCATCAGTCGTTTGTTGAAAAACAGCTTATGTCACGGTTCACAATCACAAGAAACGTGACAATACTTTGTAATTTAATAATACATTATAAAATCTAATGAAGACAATTAAAAATATATAAAAGACATAATAAAGACTAATTGAAGAGTAATTAATAATTATGATCTTAAATCGGTCAACGGTAAAATATAGATCCTATTCGTAGCTATACTCCTAAAATAGTGTGACAAACATTATGATTACAACAATAAATAACTAGATATTAAAACAATTTCAGATGAAATACAACGCCAGTTACTCATGTCCGATGCAAAGGCCGTTGTTACGTTGCCAGATAAAATTGGAGATGTTAAAGAAGCATTAAAAAACGCTAAAATCGATTTACCGATTATTGTTGTTAAAACGAACGGGGGACCAACACCAAATGGTACAGTCGCCTTCAACGAGCTCAGTGAAGATGTGCACGTCGACAAATCGTGTTTAAAAGAAGTGCGGAGGACAGTCAATGATGTGTGCTTCTTGCCATATTCTAGCGGTACCACTGGTTTGCCTAAGGGTGTTGAGTTAACAAATAAAAATATTATAGCTAATTGTGAACAAATTAATAGTCCTCTTATAAAGTGTCACAATGAAACTACAGGTAAGGAATTACATGTAACTTAGTTTAATATCAAAGAAACATAAACACTCTTTAAAGATATTTGCTGTGCTTATGAGCTAGTCAAATAGGTATCCAAAATAATGGTTTTAAGAATCTCCGTAATATACGAGTAAGTTATCTCTGAAACTACCGCAGTATTATTTTTAATGTGAAGATTTTCGAAAGTAGAATTGATCCGGCTGTTGTGATGACATTTAGTTTTTATTCGAAATTTATTATTTGTAAAGGAAATCAGAAGAATGTGCGGTGTTCAGCGAATTTGTCGGAGTACGCTAACTAAAAACTTGTATGAAAGTAATGAAGGGGAGATTAGGGTTGATTGTGACAGGGTAAATGGTACCTTTGCTACAATTCAATAAACTATACGTAATTCGAAAATAAATAAAATTATAAATATATATTTATTTTCTTTCAGCAACACATCAAGACGCAATAATAGCGGTGTTGCCATTCTTCCACATCTATTCAGCCACAGTACTTATGTTTCACAAGATGTCCCTTGGAAGCAAGCTGGTTACAATGCCCAAATTTCAACCTGAAGAATTTTTACATGCTCTTGAAAAATTTAAAATAAATATATTGTTTAGCGCGCCACCGATTAGTAAGTAAAAATATATCGGCATGTATTAGTAATTAGATACTGATTTACCTAAAATATTTAATATATTATTTAGATTTTCTGCAACTCGGTAGCCTTGTGTTGTAATATTGTCTTTTATTAACGCGAGTAATAAAATACTGTATACCGGATTAAAACGCGATTTATTATTTATATTGTTTAAATTATTTATCCCGACGTTTCGGATGCTTTTCAGCAACCGTGGTTGCGGGGAGACTGAAAGATGACAGTTGTCTGATATTTGAAATGTCACAAAGTTGCCATATTCAATTAAATTCAAAAATAATCTATTAATTTAGGTAACACAATATACACCTATGAACGTCAATAAAAAATAATACATATTAAATGCTTCTAATTTTACATTTACTACCAGTTCACAAATCAAGGGCGTAGAGCGGACGAGAAGAACTGGCAAGAAACTCGCCGCCACTCTTTTTAATCGCCAAGTTTTTGTTTTACAAATGTTTTGTTTTACAACCATTACATATTAACGACATCTATTCCTACGGAGTTGATATTAACTGTAATTTTCTATACTCGTATTATGACAATATTGACTAACGGTGTCCTCTTGTTTTTTAGTAAATATACAAATATCAGACAACTGTCATCTTTCTGTCTCCCCGCGACCACGGTTGCTGAAAAGCATCCGAAACGTCGGGATAAATAATTTAAATAATATAAATAATAAATCGCGTTTTAATCCGGTATACAGTATTTTATTTAAAAAGCCTTGTGTTGTGTTCGGTTTCCGCAACTAAAAAATTCGTTAAACCCACTCGATCATATTAAACTATTAAATGCCCATTATATTAGAAAGTACATATTTCAAACCGCAAAAAAATACCTACCATCAAGTGTAGGTTCCTCGTGGTCAACAAGCTTTAGCAAAAAAATGTCTGTACTATATATAGTCGTACATGAACAGATCTTTATTTAACTGTATTTTTATTTTATAAATATTACTATTGTGTAGAATAATATAGGTATAAGCCACTAGATGGCACACATTGTATGAAAGAATACTGGATAAATGGTAATTTAAAGTTTTTGTCATCTGCCACTAGATGGCAGACATTGTATATTAAATCGCACTATAAAAGTTTTTGAATGATTGATATAGTGTGTGAATTTATTTTAATAAATGAGTTTTGAGCTATCGAAGTATTTCATTCAGCTACTCGCGGACTCCCTTGGGAACTTGAACAAACCCGTTCATTGGTCCTTCGAGCCGGATAGACCGCGATCTATCTATTGCACTAGAAACCAGAGGTGGATCGCCCTGAAGGTGCATCGTCGTGACCCGGGCGTGGGTCCACGACCGGTTGGTTAAGGAAGTACCCGTGTACTTTACCAACCGAGAAGAAAAGTGAAAGTGAAGTGTAACAATCCGCGAGCAGCAGCCACAGCCAAGGGGCGTGGCAGGGAGCAGCAAAGCAGTCGTCGGAGGCGTAGGCAGCCATCATCAGCCAATAGCGCGCCAGGGAGGCGTGGCTAGAGGCACCAATCGGAGGCACAGGCAGCCAGCACCAGCCAATAGCGCGCCAAAGGGGCGTTGCTAGAAGCACCAATCCGAGGCAAATGTCATCAGCCAATAGCGCGCCAGGGAGGCGTGGCTAGAGGCACCAATCCGAGGCAACTGTCATCAGCCAATAGCGCGCCAGGGAGGCGTGGCTAGAGGCACAGGCAGCCAACACCAGTTAATAGCGCGCCAATGGGGCGTTGCTAGAAGCACCAATCCAAGGCAACTTATCAACCAATAGCGCGCCAGGGAGGCGTGGTTATAGGACTCAGTCGGCAACTAGCACGCCAAGGGGCGTAGCTGGCGAAACCAACAGCGCGCCAGGGAGGCGTGGCTATATAATAAGGACATTAGTGGTTCCCCTTCATCAAGATATCGAAGACTTCCCTCTAACTGCGCAATACTCATTCATCAGCGAGTATCGTGACGAGTCAGCACCGAGGAGAGTCAGGGTATCGGTAACAATTCCTTCAGCCCAAGAGTTGTTTAGGTATAATTTTCATTTATTTAAATTTTTGTTTTGTTTAGTTATTTACAGTAGTTAAAAAATGGCATCTCTTATTAAAAGTCAAATTGGTTATAGAGAAACTTTGAAACGTGCTCATCTTAACTTTCGAAAATCTCCTAAAGATAGACTGGCTAAAGCTTCCTATATAAAGACAAAGTTAGAATTGTTAGAAAGTGATTGGAAAATAGTTACTAATAACCATAGCAGGATTTTGGAAAATTATGATAGCACAGTTGAAGAAGAATATCTAAATATATATGAAGAGTTAGAAGAAATTTATTTAAATTATAAACTAAATTTATTAGATGTTTTACCTAGCACTGATAATGTAGAAGATAATCCTACTGTAAGTAATCAATCTCGTAAGGGTGAATCAAATTTAAGATTACCGAAAATTAGCATTCCTGTATTTTCAGGCAATTATTCAGACTGGCCAACGTTCAAAGACCTTTTCGAATCATTAATTCACAAAAACACATCTCTTGATAAAATTGAAAAATTTCACTATCTAAAGGGGCTTCTCACTGGAGAAGCAGAACAGATATTGCGGCATGTTACTTTAACTGCTGCTAATTATGATCAGTCCTGGACTTTATTAAATGATAGGTACAATAATAAAAAGTACTTGGTAAATTGTTTATTAGATCGTTTATTAAATCAATCGACCATTGTCAATGAATCCTGTAAAGCTATAAAGACTTTGCTTGATACAACAAATGACACTTTACAGGGTTTAAAAAATTTAGGATTACATGTTGAACATTGGGATTCTATTATAATTTATATTTTATCTAAGAAAATTGATACGGAATCCCGAAAGTTGTGGGAACAAAGAATTTGTACATCAGATGATCTACCAACAATGTTAGATTTTAAACAATTTTTAGAATGCCGTTTTAGATCACTTGAATTTTTGGA
The DNA here is from genome assembly GCA_905404175.1 of Anthocharis cardamines. Taxonomy (NCBI): domain Eukaryota; kingdom Metazoa; phylum Arthropoda; class Insecta; order Lepidoptera; family Pieridae; genus Anthocharis; species Anthocharis cardamines. The sequence goes on from FR989964.1 coordinate 9,386,020, forward strand.
TACTAAAACTCCAAAAAGGGTCACAACCTATCACCCAAAGGTACATCATGTGGTGTCCAATTCTATTTCAAACTTGTGTGCATATTGTAACAAACCCTATCACAAAATTATAAACTGTAAGGAATTTTGTAAAATGAATTATGAAGGGCGTCATAATTTTGTAAAGAGTAATAATCTGTGTTTCAATTGTTTGGGTGGAAATCATTTTTCAAAGGCTTGTCGTTCATCAAAATGTAGAGTTTGCCATAACAACCACCACTCGTTACTCCATCCTCCAAACAAAAAACTGGAATCACAACCCAATTTAGGTCGGGATATAGGAATAGTCTCAGAGTCTAAGGTTTACGAAACACCAGACCAAAATATTATGCCTTCTACATCGAATATCTCTGCGCACTTTATGCAACAGACTGCGCCAAAAGAGGTTCTATTAGCAACAGCTGTAATCAAGGTACAAGCGAAGACCGGTCAATTTTATTTACTTCGAGCATTACTTGACCAAGGCTCGCAGGCGTCCTTTATAACCGAAGCGGCAGTACAACTGCTTGGGTTAAAAAGGACGCCAAATAAAAGCTTTATTTCTGGATTAGGTGGTAATAAGGGTGTTTTGGCATCAAAACATAAGGTTGAAATTTTAGTTAAATCGAATCATGAGTCCAATTTTGAAGTTGAAGTTAAAGCCCATGTACTACGAACAATCACTAGTTTGCTTCCTTCAGTTAAACTTCAGACAATTGATTGGCCTCAATTGTCTTATTTCAATTTAGCCGATCCTCATTTTAGTACGCCTGCTAAAATAGACATTTTATTGGGTGCTGACGTCTACGGTGAAGTTATACAGGTTGGGTTAGTTCGGGATCCAAACAGTGGATTGACGGCTCAATCCACTGCTTTAGGTTGGATAATATCTGGTCCCACTAACAAACGCAATGAAGAAGCTGCAGCACAAAGTCAATGTCATAACGTTATCCTGAGTATGCATACCCATACTCAGGTTGACGATAATGATTTATTGAAACGGTTTTGGCAATTGGAGTCTGACACTAGTGATACAAAAATTATCTCTGAGGAGGAGAAGATGTGTGAGGAATTTTATTCGAAAACAACTCAACGAAGCGCAACTGGGCGATATGTTGTTCGTCTTCCTTTTAATGATACGGATCCTCAATGTAAATATGGAAGATCTCGAGATATTGCAATCAAAAGATTCGGTCTTCTTGAACAGCGATTCAAGAAGAATCCGCAGTTAAAGGCACGTTATTCCGCAGTCATGCAAGAATACCTCGACCTTGGTCATATGGAACCTGTTGCTACTGATGATAAAAGTCCATTAGAAAGTGTGTATCTACCTCATCATGGCGTCATACGCGAAGATAAGACCACGACCAAGGTCAGAGTTGTATTTGACGCATCTTGCAAAGGAACAAACGGAATATCTTTGAATCAAACATTGATGGTGGGTCCCAAGCTCCAGCAAGATTTACGCCACATCATAATGAGATGGCGCATGCATCCCATTTGTTTGAGTGCGGACATTGTAAAAATGTACCGGCAGGTGATCGTTGCTGACGCTGATGCAGATTTTCAACGACTTGTCTGGAGAGAAAATGAGGAATCTGAAACAAAAGAATACAGATTAGTAAGAGTCACGTTTGGCACAGCTTGTGCTCCTTACCTAGCAGTGAAGACGTTGCAACAACTTGCTGTTGATGAACACGAAGAATGCCCTGATGTAGCTGAAAAGATAAAAACAGATTATTATGTAGATGATTTATTAACTGGGTGTGAAACAGTGGAAGAAGGAGTAAGAATTTACACGGAAATGAACAATATACTTAGGAAAGGAGGGTTTGAGTTACAGAAATGGGTAACTAATAATAAGGAATTAGCAGAAAGGGTAATGGATGACGGAAGAAGCCAGGAAGGGAAGATAGAATTAAAAATAGACGAAATAGTAAAGATATTAGGACTTACCTGGGACAAGGAATCAGATTCCTTCCATTACTCGGTTCAACTTCCTCTTTTGCATGATGTTTATACCAAGCGGAAGGTTATTTCAGACATTGCTCGTCTTTATGATCCGTTAGGATGGCTATCACCTTGCGTCGTGGTAGCTAAGATAATGATACAAAAGTTGTGGTTAGCTGGCATAGATTGGGATGAGCAATTACCAGATGATTTACTGGAACAATGGCTTACTTACCGCTCTGAGCTCGATGATGTTAGTAAAGTTATCATACCAAGGTGGACAGGAAGTAAGGTTAGCAGTTTCAAAGAATTACACGGCTTCTGTGATGCGTCTTCTGTAGCGTATGCTGCAGCGGTTTATCTCAGGTGCATTACTGAAGATGGTAAAATTCAAACTCACCTTATAGCTGCTAAAACAAAAGTGGCGCCAGTGAAGCAGGTTTCAATACCTCGGCTGGAGTTACTAGGTGCCGTGTTACTTGGAAGGCTTTTAACTGAAGTAGCCAAGATGTTGAATATAGAAAACAAGGATGTTCATGGATGGACTGATTCAACAGTCGTACTGGCTTGGTTGAGTAAGCATCCAAGTAATTGGACAACATTCATAGGCAATCGGACTTCAGAAATATTATCAAGATTAGACAATACACAATGGGCTCATGTCCAAACCAATCATAATCCCGCTGATGTCGCGTCTAGAGGTTGTACACCTTTAGAACTTGCTGAAAATAGTTTATGGCTACGTGGTCCTTCGTGGTTACAAAATCCCTGTATAGAATATACACGGCCAAAATCTATATGTACTGATTTAGAGGAACGAATTATTAAAACACACTTTGCAGTAGATACTGCAATAGATGATCCAATCTGGAATAGGTTTTCGTCTCTTCAAAGGATGATTCGTGTTGTCGCATTTTGCAGAAGATTCTTAAAGATCAAGGATGTAAAGCAAAAGCTCCATAAGTTTGAACCATACTTAACTTCCACAGAGCTTAATGAAGCTCTTGAACTCTGTATAAAAGAGTGTCAAAAAAGAGAGCTTGAAGTAGACAAAAATAAACTAAAGTCTTTGAACCCTTTTCATGATGATAAGGGAATTATTAGAGCTCAAGGTCGGATCAATAATGCATCTCTTCGGCATGAAACGAAACACCCAATAATTTTACCTCACAATAGCAATTTCACAAGGTTGATCATTGGTGACGCTCACATTCGGACATTGCACGGTGGCCCACTCCTTATGGTTAACGTCATTCGTTCGAAATACTGGATTGTAGGTGTCAAAAGTCTTGTGAAAAATCACGTACACAAATGTATAATTTGTGTGCGTAATACTGCATCTACTAAGAATCAATTAATGGGTCAGTTACCATCTGCTAGAGTAATGCCAGCGAGAGCTTTTCTTCACAGTGGTGTAGATTTCGCTGGCCCAATTCAACTCAGAATGGCAAAAGGTCGCGGTAACAAGAGTTACAAAGGTTATATCAGTCTTTTTGTGTGTATGGTCACTAAGGCCATCCACTTAGAAGTAGTTAGCGATCTCACGGCTGATAGTTTTATAGCAGCCTTTAAGCGATTTGTTGCTCGGAGAGGTCACGTAAGCGACATTTGGAGCGACAACGGGACGAATTTTGTAGGAGCGTCTAAAGAACTGCAGCAGATTGTTGACAATTCGCTTGTAGCCACTGACATTCGCGAATGGCTTGGCAATCAAAATGTAACTTGGCATTTCATTCCACCTCATGCTCCTAACTTTGGTGGGTTATGGGAAGCGGGAGTAAAATCGACCAAGTTCCATTTAAAACGGATAATAGGCGAATCAACTCTCACTTTTGAGGAAATGTCCATAGTCTTGTCTCAAATCGAGGCATGCCTTAATTCAAGGCCATTGTCTATCCTACCTGAAGATACTACAGATCCTTTGCCACTCACTCCAGGGCACTTTTTAGTGGGAGAGCCTTTAGTCACTGTCCCAGATGTAAATTACGAGCTCTGTAACATAAGTAATTTGAAGCGATGGCAATTAACTCAGCGTATGGTGCAATCGTTCTGGCGACGGTGGTCAGATGAATACTTGGTTCACTGTATGCAACGCTACAAATGGGTAAAAGTAGTTCCAGAGCCGCAAATAGGAGACATAGCATTAGTTAAAGAAGACAATCTTCCACCAGCAAAATGGTTACTAGGGAAGGTTGTGGAAAAACATCCTGGCTTAGATGGGGTAACGAGAGTTGTAACACTAAAATGTAAAGGAAATATAATTAAGAGGCCTACGTCAAAATTGTGTATGTTACCTGTTACCATCTAAGTAGAATATTTTTTATTTTAAGTAATGTAATTTAGCTTTATTAACTTAGTGTGAGTTAATTTCTGTTTTTTTTCTTTATATATTGAACTAATTTTAGTTTTAAATTATTACCCCCTTGACCTCATGGTGGGCGGTACTTAAGAACGTCATAACGTTCTTGGTGGGCGGAATGTAGAATAATATAGGTATAAGCCACTAGATGGCACACATTGTATGAAAGAATACTGGATAAATGGTAATTTAAAGTTTTTGTCATCTGCCACTAGATGGCAGACATTGTATATTAAATCGCACTATAAAAGTTTTTGAATGATTGATATAGTGTGTGAATTTATTTTAATAAATGAGTTTTGAGCTATCGAAGTATTTCATTCAGCTACTCGCGGACTCCCTTGGGAACTTGAACAAACCCGTTCATATTGTAAAACGTTTTAATTTAAATATAATAACAAATATGCATGAAGTGTTTTTGAAATTAAACAAATTATTATAATGTTTTGGTGTCGACAGAGAATCATTGACTGATTTACTCTGGCTGCAGTATCACCATTAAGTAAACCTGATAATCGTCTGTCGATACCTGACATAAAAAATAAAAAAAAGTAAAGATAGTAGTAATATTGTCTATCTTTCAGCTTTCCTAATGACGTCACACCCAGCTGCATCACCAAAAGCGTACCGTTATTTGGAAACAGTAATTAATGGAGCGGCACCGATAGCTGCCTTAGACGTCGACCGGTTCCTAGCTAAAGTGCAGGTAATAAAAATAAAATACGTAAAATAAAATGAGCCTTTGTTTCGACACCAGCAACTACTACGCTTACTTGAAAATGTAGATATATGCCAGAAGATTTCAAGGGAAAATTGTGATAACTTTGGAATAATTTAAAAATTATAAGTTAAGCTATATTGTGATAACTTTCAAATTATTTAAAATAATTAAAAGTTATCACAATTTTGCTTTAAACTGTATTTGGTGTAAATCTACTTTTTCAAATTACCGTAGTAGCAAGTGCTGGTGTCGATTTGCTACTTCTTACATAGTTTTATCATTCCCTATTTATAATCTTATAATTTTTTTCTATTATTTATATACTTTTATTATATATCTATTAATAAAATATGTCGACAAACGGCGAGACAGCTTGTTTTTCGACAAAGGCCTCCTTTAATATTTTCCACTTTGTCCTGTCCCTTGCGATGCGGATCCATTCAATACAAGTGTAGGTAATATTTTCAATTATAAACAAACGTGGCGTTTGAGGAATTTTGGCATATTAAGGACAAGCTATGACTGAAAATCAGGACCTCTAGATTATATCCTGCCTTTTGGAATAAATTCTATAAATGATGACAAAAACCTCAACAATTTTATATTTTTTATGTCAGATATCGACAGACGAGCATGAGGTTCACTTGCTGGGAGGTGATAACTCAGCCACAGAATATCATTCAATGATGCGCTGTCGACCTACTTTTTACTCGGAGCATTCGAAAATCCATAGACTGAAACCGAAACGCGCAATATCAGAATTTCAATATTTCTCCCACCCGAGCAATGCCCGAAGTTACCTGACGCGGCGAAAGCTTGCTTACAGAAGATTATAAACATGTGGTCTCGGTGGGATTCGAACCCACGACCCATTGATGCGCACGGCAGGTGTTCTACTGAACGCGCCAACGAGCCCGTCAAAATTTATATAGTAGTGTACCTACAGATGCTTTGGGTTACTTATTCATTATTGTACATATGACGATGACAATCTTTATCGCCGCAATAAAATGGCACTAATATTAGGAGTCAATATATGTTTTTTTAATGTATTTTAGAGAATTAATAATTTAGAATATTGTTTTTCACTCAGTTTATCACTTTTCAGCGCGACATTCGTTTTAGCCAAGGTTATGGACTGACGGAGACATCTCCTGTAGTATGCATCGGGTCGAAGGCTAATAAAGACTACAGTGTTGTGGGTCATGCTGTACCCAACACAGAACTGAAGGTTGTGGACAACGATTTGAAGGCTTTGGGACCAAACCAGGTATTTTTACTATCAGGAATATCGTCGTAAAAACCCGTTAGCTACCGTTATTTAACCAATACTTTTGTTAATAAACCATAAAATGCAGGATAATCCGACTGCGATCCATGGACCTAAAAAAAAGAGCGGACACCACCTCTCGTTACAATAACTGAAGCACCCCTAGGAAGCCAGCTCGCTAATACAAACACGCCGGCACGCACACATTCACACCATAGGAAGCCGATCGCTCGCCATTACGTTCCCAACCGCCTGCGCGTGATGTTATATGACGAAAAATAAAAGATGCCGTTCTACGTGGTGAAAAGTTGTAGAAACCAAAATGGTTCCATTAAAGAAAGTCAGGGAATCACCTTTCATAAGTAAGCAAGTTATTTATTCACCATAATTCTCGTTTATACTTCTATATAATTTAGCAAAACGCAACCAAACAGTGTTGTCAGTCATTTAAATTTGCAAATTACCTTAAACGTAGGAGTTAAATTATTTTTATCTTAATGTACTTAGCACCGTGTAAATTTATTATAATATTATAAATAAAGAATTTTCATTAAAAATATTTACCAAAAATATTTATAGATTGATCGAATATTTTTTAAACTTTAATTATAATATAGATCAAATTGTATTTATTAGGAGATAAAAGGCACACTTGATATAAAAACCATCAATTGTCAAAAAAGACAAATATCAAAATAAGAAGATCAAATATTATTTAGGTATATCAAATTTTATTGAGTATAAATAAAAGTTAAAAAATAATTATCATGTTACCTTGAGCTTGAATGCAGTTCATTTATAAATAATACAAACGCACTAATGAATATAAAGATTAAACTAAAAATACATCATTTATTTTAAAAGTGCTCATTTATATAAAATCAATTAGATTTTAGAGTATTCGTTGCCTTTTTGTTATTTATAATAAAATCCAAGTTCCGAGGTCACCACACCTTAAAAATGGGTAATTTTTTTCCATATGGCAATAATTTAGACACTCACACATAGTTCGCCGCCGCCATTGTGGTGCTTCAAATATTTATTTCGCGACGTTCTGTCCGCTCTTTTTTTTAGGTCCATGCTGCGATCTATATTTATCGAAGTTAGTTGGTTGAGGTGTCGTTGGAATCCTTATATTACATTAGATAAACATTTTGTTACAGATTTTGGTAGGGCAATCGTGTTTTAAAACATTGGAGTTATAAGTTACTTAACGTTAATGTAATAAGCACAAAATGCGGTTAATTAACCGTTAATAACGAAACATGCAAAACTATGCTCTTTAAGTATTATTTATCACTGTGACAAATTTATTACTTTTTTCTTGTACCTATTCACTAATTATCTATTATATGCTTATGTTAAAACTATATGTATACCACCTACTGTTAACTTATCATCTAAATTTATCTCAGTTTAGTCAGTACAGGTTGCCTGGAAGAAATCGCTTTTAAGCGATAAGGCCGCCTATTGCTTTTTTATATTATTTATATTCATATTATATCTGATTTTTTGTGGTGTGCAATAAAGTTATATTTCATTTCATTTCATTTCATGCAATTCAGCTTGGTTAAAATCTTTAATTACTGGCTTCGCATCTATAACCTAAAATAAAACATCAAAAGGGTAATTGAGAAGGTTTATACGAGACAGCGGAACCTACCTTTTCTAGAAGCGTTTCATCATTTATTTGTACCCTTAGAGATTAGGTCAGAACTTAGTGTTTCAAATACTTCGTATAATATTATTGACATCTTTACCCAGATTTCGAAGAAAAAAAAATATTTTCTTTGTCATCGAAAAATACCTATAACTCTGCACTGGTGAAGTAATATAGACCTACAATATTATTTATAGCTAGGAGAACTCCTGATTCGAGGTCCTCAGGTGATGAAAGGTTATCGAAATAATCCGGAAGCCAATTCAACGACCTTCAGTGATGGATGGTTCAGGAGCGGTGATGTCGTCAGTGCTGACGAGAACGGAGTCATTACAATAGTTGACAGAATTAAGGAACTCATTAAGGTAATATAAAAAGGAATTTTTGAATTGGTGGAAACCGGTGGTCATGGGGTTCCATTATTGTGTCTGGTTTTCTGGTATTTTTTCCTTATAGGCATATCTAACCAATATTGCATCTTGTTTCCCCGGGATTCGAATCCGTGACTTCTGGTGGTGGTTTGCGGGCTCGTTGGCGTGTTCGGTAGAACACCTGCCGTGCGCATCGATGGGCCATGGGTTCGAATCCCACCGGGACAATATGAATATAATTCTATCACCTTACCTGGATCAAATCAAGTCTGATGATAAAATACCTCAATTATGCATCGAAAGAACCACCAATGAAAGACAAGAAACAAGAAATAACATGTTGAATAGTTTTTAGATATTAATTTTTGAAGTTATCCCGACTCGTCCATAAAAAATATTATGTTGGATCAACCTAATTTTATAAACTCTAATTTTGCATCACAATAATATTCAAAATTTCGTTTGATCATTGTAAATTGGCTCTTTCAGTATAGCCCAATTAAAGTACGTAATATATTAATGACTATGTAAAAGTTTACAAATATTTTATAGGAAACTAGTGGACCCCGCAGACGTTGTTCTGCCACAATTTTGGCTTCGAAATTATATAATTATTCTTAAATTTGAATATGCCCAATGCCCATTTACCCACTATAATTGTCTAATATGTCACTGATTTGCAGTGGACATCTGTTATTCCAAAAAAGCTAAGAATGTATGACGTGAGCTGTCAAGATGGCGGAGTTCCGAATCTAATTTATTTTATAATTAATATTATGCATATATTTTTTTCCTGATTTTTTCAAATATTTTAATAGCTTATTCCGGACATAGAGGAATCCAACAAATAAGATATCGTTAAAATCGGTACAGCCGTTCTTGAGTTATAAACGGTGTAACTAAAACAACTTTCTTTTATATATATAGATTATAATCGGCAAATACTAGCTTAGAGTAAATATATATTTTATGTATTTATTTATTTGGCTATCGCTACAGAAGACAATACAATATAAGTCAAAGTTTCAGAAAACAGGTGCGGAGTCTTACTGTCTTCCTTTATTACGACTGCACTGCGTGTTTACATGCATTTTAATTATGGCTCTCTATAAATATGGCAATTTCAGGTGAATGGGTTTCAAGTGCCTCCAGCAGAATTAGAGGCAGTTCTCCGAGACCACCCTTCCGTGAAAGACGCAGCAGTTATTGGCCTTCCACATCCTACCAAAGGGGAAAGTCCACGAGCCTTCGTAGTTGTTGACGATGCCGCCAAAGTCAACGTTAAAGATATCAGTGATTTCGTTAACAAGAGGGTAGCTTCATATAAACATGTGAATGACATTGTTTTTTTGGATAGTATCCCGAAAACGGCGTCAGGGAAAATACTCAGGAAAGATTTAAAAGATATGTCAACGAAATAAATTTACAAAATTGTTATATTCACAGATAAGTGCGTGTTGAAAGATGAAGTTTTATATTACATTTTTACTAACAGATTTAATATAATATGTTTTTTTCTAGTTTTAAACCAGCTATTCCATTGTAGCGGATCATAGGTGTCGCCACACTACTCCCCCACCGAGACCGGAGCCAGCTACGGTCGATAGTAGTCAGGAAAACGAACCACACGACCACTTCTTGTCTTGATTGGCTCCGCTGCTGACGACTTGCTGTTATTAATTTGAACTTCATTCTGTAAATTATTAAGCAAATAAGCAGGTTTTAAGCGATCGATTGTGACATAGGTATGTCTACCACACAAGTCGATCTTGAAGGTTTTCTTCCCTCGTTCCAGTACTTTATGCGGACCGGAGTAAGGCGATTCTAGCGATCTTTTAATAGGCCCTTTGCGAAGAAAAACATGCTCAGCTGTGTCTAAGCCCTTAGGAACATAGAAAGTTTTATTGGAATGCCAATGCGCCGGCTCTGGTGCAAGGTTTTTAATGTAGCTACGTAAGCGTGAAACAAAGTCAGTGAAGTCTGTGATAGTAGTAGCTTTAGAAGAGAAAAACTCGCCAGGAAGTCGTAATTGTTCTCCGTAAACCAGCTCAGCTGCAGAGGATTTAATATCATCTTTCCACACACTGCGTATAACAAGTAAAACAAGTGGAAGTACCTCTGACCATTGATTATTTTTGTGACACATGATAGCTGCCTTCAACTGACGATGAAAACGTTCCACCATACCGTTACTTGCTGGATGGTAGGCTGTAGTTGGGCGATGCACTGCGCCTAGCAGAGCAGCGATGTTGTGAAACAGGTGGGACTCAAACTGCCTGCCTCTGTCTGTCGTAATCTTCTCAGGGCAGCCAAAGCGTGCAACCCAGCCGGAGATGAAAGCTCGGGCACACGTTTCTGCCGAGATGTCTGGTAAAGGAATTGCCTCAGGCCAACGTGTAAAGCGATCGATGATCGTGAGACAATATCTGAAACCAGAAGAATAAGGTAACGGGCCCACGATGTCCATGTGGACGTGGGAAAAACGTTGAGTTGGGCTTGAAAAAGGAGTTAAAGGAGAGGAAGTATGGCGGAAGACTTTGTTACGTTGGCATTCTGTGCATGAATTTGCCATGCGGCGACAATCTCTTTTCATTCCAGGCCAAACAAATCTTTGGGAAATCAATTTAATGCTTGCCCTGGCTCCAGGATGACTAAATCCATGAAAATAATTAAAAACTTGCTCTCGTAAATTCTTAGTTATAAAAGGTCTCGAGTTTGCCATTGATACGTCACAATAAATGTAACTTGAAGAATTTGGTAAATTTACTTTTTCTAATTTAAGTGAAGTTTCTTTCTTTAAAAGTTCTTGCAGTTCAGTATCTGTAACCTGAGTTCGTGCAAGCTCTTCAAAATTAATTACATCTGCGATCTCATTTATTCTAGACAGTGCGTCGGCTACCACATTATCTGTACCGGCCACGTACCTGATATCAGTAGTGAATTGAGATATAAAATCTAAATAGCGAAACTGACGAGGTGAGCATTTATCTCGATTTGAATTAAAAACATATGTAAGTGGTTTATGATCTGTATAAACGGCAAAAACTCTTGCTTCTAGCATATGACGAAAATATCGAATAGCATCATAAATAGCTAAAAGCTCTCGATCATATGGGCTATACTTAACTTGACATGGCTTAAGTTTACGTGAGAAGAAAGCTAAAGGTTGCCAGGTGTCATTCACACGTTGTTGTAAAACAGCCCCAATCGCATTGTCTGATGCATCCGTATGAATTGCGATATCACAATCAGTTCTAGGATGTGCTAGCGTGGTCGCTTTAGAAAGAGCCAACTTACATGCGTTAAAAGATTCCATTTCTACTGGGGTCATCTCAATAGCTTGTTTGCTTTTCTTTTTGGGTCCGGCAAGAGCTAAACTGAGTGGAGCTTGGATAGATGATGCGCCTGGGATAAAACGTCTATAAAAGTTAAACATACCCAGAAAACGACGGAGTTCTTGAATATTCTTCGGAACTGGAAAGTCCATCACTGCCTGTACTTTCTCTTGCACCGGACATATTCCAGTTGATGAAACCTTATGACCCAAAAAAGTTATATTTGATACACCAAACTCACACTTAGCGGAATTTATTAAGATGCCATAATCTGATAGTCTCTGGAACAATTGATGCAGGTGATCCAGGTGCTCATCATAGTTCTGAGAAAATACTAAAATGTCATCTAAGTATCCATAGCAAAAATGAAATCCTTTGAGCATTTCGTCAATAAAACGCTGAAATGTTTGCGCTGCATTTCGAAGACCAAATGTCATATATGAAAATTCAAATAATCCAAACGGTGTAGTAATAGCAGTCTTCGGTATATCGTCTTTAAAAACCGGTATCTGATTGTACGCTCTTACTAAATCGATTTTTGAAAATATAGTGCTACCTGCTATCAAATGAGTAAAGTCTTGGATATGCCTGATTGGATAGCAGTCGGGCAACGTTCTCGCGTTCAAAGCTCTGTAGTCACCACAAGGTCTCCAGCTGTTATCCTTCTTGGGAGCTAAATGAAGAGGAGAAGACCATGGACTATCTGACCTGCGTGCTATTCCAGCTTGTAGCATATCTTCAAACTCCTTCTGTGCAACCTTCAATCGATCAGGAGGAAGTCTACGAGGTCGAGATGAAACTGGCGGACCTGGAGTTGTCCGAATATGATGCACGGTATTATGCTTTGGCTCCTTATAAGTACCTGCTGGGCGCGTTATATCTGGATACCGACGTAAAATTTGATGGTAAATAGAATCTCCAGAAATTACCTTGATAGAAGTCACGTCACTTTCAGATGCCTTTTCAATTGATGTTGAAACTGCGAGTGATGTCAATCCGTCAATAAGGCGTTGCTGACGACAATCTACTAACAGATTATAAAAAGAAAGAAAATCAACACCAATTATCGGTTTAGAAATGTCGGCAACTACAAATCTCCATTTAAAATCACGTCGCAATCCTAAATTAATATGAATCTGAACCCAACCATAAGTAGTGATAACTGAGCCATTGGCTGCAAACAGCTGGTAGTCAGTCTTCGTTCGATGCTCTCTCAATGCTCTGCGTGGATAAACACATAAATCAGAACCTGTATCAATAAGAAATTTCATTTTAGTTATTTTATCCACAATAAAAATGCGGCCTGGTGAAATTTGGCAGTCGGTTGCCGCTAATTCCGGCTGCTCATGCCGTTTTCCGACTGTGAATCATATTTGCACGGCTTAATGCATTTATGTGCTCGATTTCTAAATCTCTGATGATACCAACAAAAATCTAAATTTCTAGACCTCGATCTCGATCTAGATCTGTGACGGTGATTATTGTCACGTGATGGGGTACGTGGCCGTGATTTATGGAATTTACTTTTCAATGAAGCTACTTCTTTCGTTAAACTTTCTAATTGTTTACTCAATTCTGAAATTTCATTATTTTTAATATTATTATTTAAAGTGCAAACTTGTTGGGAGGGTTGTACAATATCGTGAACAGAATCTGCCAAATCAGCAATTGCTTCTAAACTGAGACTTCAGTTTCGTTCGGGGGGGAGTACTGTAGCGACACCTATGATCCGCTACAAGAATCAATACAAATACGTCCATTCCTGAATCGCGCTATCAAAGTTTCTGTGCGCGCTGAGTATATATACAACATCTCGACATCAACCACTGGGGCCTTAGGGCCGGCCAGTCAGTGGTTCGACTGGTCGAGGATCCTCCCTTTAGGTTGGAGGAAGACCACACCTCCCTTCCTCCACGTTGGTGACCCCGACGTGATCTTCACCGTGCCGACGTGATTCAGCCACCTTCATCCACATTGGTGACCCCGCAGAAGAACACCTACTTCTGAACATCATGAAGCCTGACGTCATCACTCCTTCCTACAACATCAGCAGCAATCAAGTCACAGCCAGCCAGCACCTTCGGCTACAACGGGTATCCTGTCCACTAGCATGCAGCGAGCGCGTATGCCTGGTCAGCACCCTCAGCCACCTTCAGCACAGCACACTGCACTTCGGCCGGTCAGCAAGCAGAGCACATCTCTCCTGGTCGACGCAGCAGCCAGCTTCGAACACTGCAGCACTCCGACTCACTGGAGCAACATGCAGCATCATCGCACTCAGTTCCGACTTCCGACTCACCGCGAACTCTGCGACATCCGATTCCGACTCACTGGAATCTCGGACAACCTGGCACTGGCAAGCAACACTCAACACAGCTGTTTCAACTACTCGATCGACCTCCGGTCTTCGGGAGGGAGTACTGTAGCGACACCTATGATCCGCTACAAGAATCAATACAAATACGTCCATTCCTGAATCGCGCTATCAAAGTTTCTGTGCGCGCTGAGTATATATACAACATCTCGACATCAACCACTGGGGCCTTAGGGCCGGCCAGTCAGTGGTTCGACTGGTCGAGGATCCTCCCTTTAGGTTGGAGGAAGACCACACCTCCCTTCCTCCACACCATTATGTGTTTTATACGTAGTATGCTGTGGAACAGCCGAAGGAAATGACTATAGGTACCTATTATATTGTACTTAAGTTTTCAATAAATCAAATAAATGCATTAGGACATAATATGATATATGAAGTGCCGCATATAAAGTAACTAGCAACGCGCCCCGGCTTTACACGGATGCAATATAGATGTACTATACACAAAAATAGCCTATGTTACTCGCTGATAATAAAGCTTTCTATTGGTGAAAGAGTAGTAGTTTTTGAGCTAAATCGTAACAAACTAACAAACAAATCTCTCCTCTTCATAATATTAGTACAGACGAAACAGACACAGAATCAAGCAAAAAATATTTTTCGATTTTTTTTTTGTATTTATATGGTGCGTGGGTTTTGTTTTAATATTTAATTCGGTATTTGGATCTTTAAATAAGAAGCTGAAGTAATGTGGTGTTTAACCACTAAAACCCCTCAGTGGCCTTCCTCAGGGGACTTCGGGATCTCCATAGGAACCGATGTCCTCAAATACTATCTTTGATGTTCAACTCCCGGGTTCGGATGTTGTTAGAGAGATGATCCCTCTTGGACCAACATTGACCCCTTCGGACTATTTTAGTTGCCTCTTATGACGAGCAGGAAATACTATAATTCTACTCATGACCTAAAATTACCGAAAAGGTTTTTTTAGTTAGTGGGATAAGCGCATAAAGCTGGAAAAGTCAATAATATTTTCTTAATTTAAGTAATACGCATTACGCATACATTATATACTGTCATTAGATTGAAATGAAAAGGTAGATTGCATTAAGACGCTCCCTTGAGTCAATTACTCCAACTCCTACTACTATGGAAAGAAATAAAAAAAATATTAAAAATTGTCTCTTTTATGCACGACACTATTAATTCGCCTTAAAAATAATATGAATAGTATTCATTATATGCAAGTCATGCATTTATCATGTTCTGTTCCAAAGACTAAGAATAAGCTTCCTTCAATTACTGCAGAAGAAAAAGCGTATTTTGGAGTCTGTGCCGAATTTTGTATGAAACTTTTTTCAATCAATTTTTTTCGGTTAGTGACATTCTGAATTTCAATTAAAAAGTTGTCACCATTTAGTATTAATTCCTTGAAGTTTTATAATTAAGATGAAGATACAGATCATACTATAGTTTTTGATAATATTATACAAAGTACATAATATTTTAAGTAATCTTTATTTTTTATTATATACAAAATATTTGCTATAATAAATTTGTAATTATAACTATTGTGTTTTTTTTAAATTTATATACCTTTACAGGATTAAACAATATAAAAGTTTTACATTTGTTTATTTTGGAGCATAAATCACTAAAATAGGGTTACCCGCGCTCCATGATAAGAAAAATATTAAAAAATATTCTTGTATTTGACTTGCATCAGAACATATAGATCGAGGGTTCGTGTTTAAATATCATTTTCCGAATACATTTTTGAATAAACGGGTTATATTTTAATTCTGTCCGAGTAAACTAATCCATAGTTGGAAAAGCTTTCGACTTTAGTTTGTTTCCAATTGTCGAATGCTCTAAATAGTCCTGAAAGCGTATTTTAAATTTTTAATATGCTGAGGTAAAGCTAACTAAAGTGAATCCCACGCTCGTAAGTTAACTTTTGGTTTAAAATAGAATACAGGAACGGTATCTGCTTTGTATCTAAATATGGTGTAAACTTTCTTCGGACATCTGTCTACTTTATCTATTGACAAACAATGTATTTTTTGAAGTTAAAATTGATAACTCTTATTTGAGTTCCGCGAAGGTCAGTTTTGTATGAAGTTGAACCACTATTTAGTGTTTGTCTCGGGAAAATTTCAATGCCTTGTAGAGTAATTTAAAAAAAAAACTTTATAACGGATTAAAACTTGATTTATTATTTATGCCGACGTTACGGATGCTTTTCAGCATATAGATATATTTTCCGGTAGATTCAAACGCGATTTATTGCGTTTTAATCCGTAATAAAAAATATTTTAATAATCACTTTCTGAACTTTGTTCCAAGTAAAATAGTGCTGCATTAGGCAATTGAGATATCGATGATGCGATACAATTAAAAACTGATTAAGACTGACTATCCTTTTTACGATAAAAACATCAATGTTATTTCGGTTCATATCTCGACCGTTCATGGACAGTGATACGTAATCTTTTATGTGTGCAACACATGTTTTATGGTGTGTTTGGTCCACTTAAAATAATGTTTAGTTTCAAACTATTGCGGTTGGAAAAAGTTGTGGAAAGTCGAATAGTGTGTTGTTTTAGAAGTAAACACGTCTGGACTAATGATGGTATTGTTAAATCACCTTTCCGAGAGGTCGATATACCGGACGTAACAGTGTCTGAATACATTTGGAGTCATATGAATAAATGGGGGAATAAAACCGCAGTGGTAAATATTTTATTGTTTATAATGATAATAGATATGTCTGACCTTGAAACATTTACTTATGTTACCAAATTCTATTCAATTAAAAAGTTATCTCTTATTTACTGCTGTAAAAAAAATGTTATCGGGTGCCTAACGGTGAAATTCCAAAAGATAATTCAAAATACCTATCTTAACTTTTACTAATTTAACATACTGTTATTGAGTGAAATATTCTCTCTCTTCCTTTTATGCAATGACTTTTACGTTATTACAAATGAGGGGTATAGTATCAAATCCCACTAAAATGAAATTTAAACAAATTTGTACTATCACTTCAAAAATAATCTACACTAAGAATAAGCCTTATTCTAAGAGAAATCAAATGTCAAATGCGGACTTCTAAATTAATCATTGAGTCATTCTGAGTACTAGAAATCAGTTTAAAATCGACAAAAAACAACTAAAGGTTAAAAAATTATGCTATAGTTTTAAAGTACAGGTACGATTGTGACGAAATTGGAATAGATCAAAAATAAATTCAAAACATAAAATAAGCCTTACTTTAAAGTCAGGTCCACATTAACGCATGAAAAAGATGAAATACTTTAACAAACTTACAATAACCCACTTGCTCAAAAAAGAGTTCCTAATTTATGTCTATCAATTAAGTAGCCATTGTTTTTCACATATTACAATATTTTAAGTCTTTACATAATATGGAAATACTAATGGCCGTCGCCTAAAAATGTTGTGTAGTTTCAAAGGTCAAAGTTAAATCTGGGTCGGTCCCACTAGGTTTAGAGCAATATGTCGTGTATTAAGGTTGTTATGGATATGAAATATCGGATATGGATATAGGAATAATATCATACCGGTTTCAGATATCGTTACAGATATGCAATTATTATTTGTCCATAAGTTTCGGATTGTTTTGGTTACGGATATTAGATATTGTAACGAAATCCCACATTGACTGACTAGTTTTTTTTTATGTTAGATATCGACAGATGAGGTTTACTTCTTACCTCAGCCACAGAACATGAGACAATGATGCGCTGTCGACCTACTTTTTACTTCGAGCATTCGGAAATCGTTAGACTGAAACGTTAATCGGTCGGAATTTCGATATTCCTCCCACAGACATGCTCACAGAAGATTATAAACATGTCGTCCCGGTGGGATTCGAACCCACGACCCATCGATACGCACGGCAGGTGTTCTACCGAACGAGCCAAGGAGTCCGTCAAAATTGGAGATATGATTAAGCAAGAGAAATAATAACGTCAGGGACGTGCGAGGCTAGTGTATTGGCAAAAAGAAAAACATGTCAAACAAAAACATGATAAATATATCGAAAAACCGATAGTTTTGGATACGGTTACGGAGCTCCATAACATCCCTAGTGTATAGCCGTGTCTCATTCCGTCAAGTCAAGGACGCCTGCATTAATAATGCTCTAAGAAGTATCGGCACAGCTCCGGATCCTAACGATCACCTGTGTATGTCGATTACTCCCATATAAGTTGGACGCTGTTAAGCAATACAGTGTCAACCCACAAAATGATAAAAATTTAAATTTTGATACCAATCGCTTCCTTATGAGCTGGAGTACACATTTCAAAAGAGATATTGAAAGAGATATTGAAGAAGCGAAAATATTGAAAAACCTAGTGGGCACGACACCCTAAAATTTTTAGAATATTTAACAATAATGCACTAAATTCCATTACTTTGATTGCTACCAAGAAAAACAATTTACATTTAGTGTAATAATAATGATTACAAAAAAAAAACAAGTTTCTGTTATTTTTTAAAAGAAATTTAATAAAACCTAATTAAAACTTCAAACTCAATTTTCTCATGGCAACCATGTCTGTTGACACTGTATTGCTTAACAGCGTCCAGTTGTGATAACCAACATGTGTGCAGTGTGTTCTACGTATTTTACGTTTCTCAAACTGTACCGTTCGCTTTCATTTATTTTCTGAGACTTGGGAGGCATCTATTTACATAAATAGATTTTTGTATTATGAATTGTACACTAGTAGCTATCATTCAGTTTATATTTACACGTTGAAAATAATTTGGGCTTGAAGGGCGCGCCCTTAAGGAATAAGTTCTTTACTTGCGGCCTTATTCATAAACTCGATATTATAGTTAAAATATGTTTTGTCTCGCTCTATCGAATATAAAAAGACTACAGAACGAAAGAAACAAAATATATTTTAACTATATCAAGCTTATAATACGTTTGTGAATACGGCCGTTATTTTTGAATAACATACCCTATTTTAACATAACATATTTATATGTAAATAATCTAAGACCCTATTCAACAAAATTATAATCATACATATACTAGTGGACCCCGCAGACGTTGTTCTGCCACAATTTTGGCTTCGAAATTATATAATTATTCTTAAATTTGAATATGCCCATTTACCCACTATAATTGTCTAATATGTCACTGATTTGCAGTGGACATCTGTTATTCCAAAAAAGCTAAAAATGCATGACGTGAGCTGTCAAGATGGCGGAGTTCCAAACCTAATTTATTTTAAAATTAATTTTTGCATGTATTTTTTTCTTGAATTTTTCCGATATTTTAATAGCTTTTCTTTTATTCGGGACATAGAGGAATCCAACAAATAAGATATCGTTAAAATCGGTACAGCCGTTCTTGAGTTATAAACGGTGTAACACAACTTTCTTTTATATATTATATAAGATGCTTAGATTATTTAATAAGATGTATATTTTTATAGTATAGGCAAGCAATATGCTAGTGAAAATTCCATTGTGATGATGATTGTGCAAGGCTGAAAGTTCTTAGAAAATTCTTGAAGTAAAAAGTAGCTCGACAGCACATCATTGATTGATGTTCTGTGGCTGAAGTGATAACATACCATTGAGTGAACCTCATGCTCGTCTGTCGAAATGTAACATTTAAAAAAAACGGATCTAAGCTGCCAAACATCGAAGTAGTCCTGAATAAAGTTATGCCATCAAAAACATAAATTGTAAAAAAAGCCAAGTCTTTCAACTCAGTTCTTCTATAGTAAAAAGTTGTGAGATCTATATAATACCAAGTCGGTCAATTTATTCAGTCTCTACTGAAGGACCCTTCTGTCTTAAGTTATTACGTAATTAGCTAACCTAACAACATCTTATAGTGATCATATCAATATCAATATTAAAAATCTTTGATGTTTTAAATAAATAGATTGACTCGGCTATCGCATGAAAACACAATGTATCTTTTTGATTTTATTAAAAACACAATGTGTATCACAACTAACACATATTATATTAAATTAGATTGTTTAGTGCGATTGACAAGTCAATCTTTTTATTTTAAACATCAAAGATTTTTAATATTGATATTGATCTGATCACTATGCCTGCTTAGTGACTGAAAATTCAGGATTCTAGTTTTATCCACAACGAAGTTATAGGGGGTCGAAAATGGCCCGAACTACTTCGAGAAAAGGATAGTACGGCCTTGCCGCTTTTTGCTCGACTTGGCGGGGGCACTACCGTGCCCCCAGATAATAGTAATTCATTACCAAGTTATATGGATCAGTTCCTAAATGGATTTGGATTAATATTATTTTGTACTTGTAACATTCCTATGTACTACTTTTGATGGTAAACATAAAAATTGTTTCGACCTTGCTTGTCGTATTACCTCCATCACTCGAACTACGATAGTACAAGGCTATTTTGGTTTTACAATATATAATGACACTTCCTGCTTCAAAATTACATTTAATAATATGGACGATCTAAACGCTTTGTTGTAAAGACATAAATTATGGCGGATAATAAGTATGTATTATATTGTAGGGAGCTATAGGGTTTCGGGATAAATAAATGCCGCTCTTCTTCACTGAGGATTTATTTATGAAAATAACACAAAAGAATATAAATAAAAATAATGAATTAATCAAAATTAGACTACACTTAGAGAAAAATGAAACTAAAACAAAACACTACAATGACACTGTGCACAAAACACTGACTCTGAAGTCTGACATAACGCCGTACTAGCTCTCGAATTATTGCACTCGGATCTCTTGAAATCGCAGAAGTTGATCTCTTGGTATCGCTTTACGAACTTTTGCTATGTGATAGATACTGCCTGAAATCGTATTTCAGCTTGCTGAAAACGTCTCTAAGTGACTGAAAAATACCAAAGATGTTTCTCGAACTTTCTTCAGCCTGTCCCCGTAACAATATTATTATGATATGAAGAGGCCTTTTATGCCAATATATGCGACTGTTTAAATAAGAAACAAAAAATCACAATAACTCATTAAAAAATTGTTATACAAAAATATATTCTTTACTAGCGATCCGCCCTTGCTTCACACGGTGGAATATACATGTAAGAAATGTGTTACTCGCTGATAATATAGCTTTCTATAGGTGAAGGAATTTTTAAAATCGGTCGAGTAGTTTTTGAGTTAAATCGTAACAAACAAACAAATTTTTCCTCTTTATAATATTGGTATAGATAGTTGATAATTATCAATTTCCATCAGATAACTCACGACCATTTACAAAAGCAGAGGACTTCTACGTTTCGATTGTTTCTTCAGTCAAGAACTTAACTGGTGAATTCCTTAGCAGTCATATATAAATATAAATCAATATATCTATCTACCTAATTTATTGTTTTTTTTACAGGTTTGCGGCATTACAGACAGACAATATACCTACGCCCAGCTGTACAAACAATCGCAGATATTAGGCGCTAATTTGAGAAGAAAATTTAAACTAAAAGATGGCGACACAGTCGCTGTTATGATGCCAAATCTACCCGAGTATCCAACTACTATACTTGGTATTTTGTCAGCTGGGGGATTAGTGACACCTTTAAACCCAGTTTATACGTCATGTTAGTATAATTTTATTACTAATATTGAATATCGTCGCTGCGCCTTACAAGTTCCATTTGTGATTACTGTATAGTTTTGGGAAACAACGAAAAACGTATTATTGATTCACATAAGGAGTTTTTCTTAACGGTCAAAACACATATGGAATTAGTTAAACTCGTTTCCAGTTCGAATATCACAAAAAGGATTTTAGTAACACATAGAGAATAAAACGAAGATTATTTTTTGTGCAAAAACCAAAAATCAAAAAGATGCACATAATATGGAATTTGGCAGGCGCAACGACGATATTATCGATAGCGGTAGGTATTCGTAGATAGAGTTTAGAGAGTAATCCCATGAACTAAAACAGAGGCCCAAGTAGCTGCCCGTCTAGCATGAACTTTTGACGGGCTCGTTGGCGCGTTCGGTAGAACACTTGCCGTGCGCATCGATGGGTCGTGGGTTCGAATATATTATAATATCATTCCTCTTTATAATATTAGTGTAGTCGATATGAATACTTTTTCGCACATTATCTCCTTGGTCTACAAAAAGGCAGAGAGGACAACGCAAAAGTGCAAAAAAAATTTTGTGTTTTTTTTTTTAAATATTCGCTGTCTATTGACTGAATGTTGGCGTGTGGGTTCGTTTAGAAAGTAAACAATATTATCATATTAAAAATATATAATAAATTGTATAATAATAAAACATACATATATTTATTCTGATACGTATTATTATCTGATATTATCTAGATGGTAAAATTAAGCTCTTTATCGGTTTTATCAATTTCAATCAAATTTCACTTAATTTTAGCTCCAATTTCCATTACTGTGAACTTTGCATGAAATTAATTAAAAGCGGTATTGTTTGATATTGTTATTATTTAATTTGATTGCGGAATGGTTTTGGTATTAGTGAAACATAATAGTTTTAATTATAATTTGTGCAACTTTGCTTGCGCAGAATATTTTACACCAGGATAAATTGAATTCCAGAGTCCTCTATTGGGGCATACCGCAAACATATTTCTGTGTCTACTTAATCTAATAATATATAAAATTCTCGTGTCACGGGGTTAAGGGTAATCCACCCCTAATTTTTTTTTTTAATTTTTGGAGGATTTTTTTTGTTTTTATTTTTTTATAATGTGGCATTAAAAAATACATACAACCCTAAATTTTTACTTTTCTATCACCAACCCCTGCTTTTTAGAAATTATTTACATGGCAAAGCAACGATTGCGGGTTCAGCTAGTAAACTATAATATTTATTATAATAATATTATAAAGCAGAAAGATTTGTATTTTTGTATGTTATGAATTAACTCAAAAGCTACTGGACCGATTTATAAAATTCTTTCACCAATAAAAAGCTACATTATCAGCGAGTAACTTAGGCTTATTTTTTGTGTATTTTGTGCACCCGTGTGAAGCCGCGGCGCGTTGCTAGTCTAACATAAAATCTTTTCACAGATGAAGTGCAGCGTCAGATTGAGATGTCCGGAGCCAAGCTTATATTTACTATACCTGAAATAGTTCCTGTTATCAAAGAAGCTTTAAATATATCTAAAGCTAACATACCCATAATCGCTATGGATGTTGAAACGAATCGACCAGATGGGACAGTTTCGTACAAAGAAATCCTCAATAATACGAACGTTGATATGAGCATTCTTAAAGAAGTTAAGAGGACATCGAAAGATGTGTCGTTTTTACCATACTCAAGTGGAACAACCGGGTTGCCTAAAGGCGTTGAATTAACTCATAGGAATATAGTTGCTAATTGTAAACAACAAGATACAGAATGTAGATCTTATAATTATACTACAGGTAAGAAAAAATGTTTTATTTATATATAAAAATTGTAATGAACTATTCTTATGACGAAAAAATAACGTAAATCAATTTACATGATACTTTTTGCGTATCGGTCTCAATCTATGAATTTCCGACAGATCGACAGCACATCATTGACTGATGTTCTGTGGCTGAGGTATCACCTACCATCAACTGTAACAAAAAAATAATAATAAGTAATAAACCATATTATATAACAAAAAATCCAAAATTTATCTTGTTGGCGTGAATTGCACATGTGCACCGGGGAAGTAGGAAACAATTGTTTTGGTTAGGAAGGGTACAAAGGTACAATACCCCATAACCCAAGTAAAGGAATGCGGGAACTCGGGTTCGTTGGCGTTTTTGGTAGAACACCTACCTGCACACCGATGGGTCTCGGGGGTCGAATTCGCCGGGACGACATGTTTATAATTTTCTATAAGCACGTCTTCCCCACGTCTGCTCGCCTAGTATGACCATCAAGAGATATCTCGCGAACGAGTGAAGATAAACTTAGATATCTCGATATATCAAATCTCGACATCGACAATTTTGATAGACAAACATCTTGATCGACAAATATCTCTACTTTTGACATTAGAAGTCGAGTGTTAAGTGTGTCATGTTAAACCCAAAAGACATAAAAATCTATCGATTAAAACACAAGAAAACGGGTCGACATTTTGTCGTGGTTGTGATACAAGGCCAGCTAAAAAAAATCCGTTCATAGATGGAAAAACTGTGAAGTGCACATGTCTCAGTCTATATATTTCCGAATGCACGAAGAAAAAAGTAGGTCCATAGCGCATTATGCACTGATGATCTGTGGCTGGGGTATCACTCATGCTCGTCTGTCGATATCTAATATAAGAAAAACCTTATGAACAAATGAAAATTGTTTTTAAACAATTATGTTACCTGCCGGTAATAAAGCCCTCTGGTATTGCACCGTTCACGTACGATCACGTGAGCCGTTTACCCCCTTTTCCATAAAAAACCCTTAAATTAATCTATAAAGTTTGCTCTCTGGAGTGGCATATAACTGGCAGCATTTCCTCACAAAATGCCTGTGCGACACAAGCCATCTCTTTAGTCTTCAGTAGCGTCTATCACGCGCTATCTCTAATTATCATGTCCAACCGACAGGCTATTTCGTCGAGGTAATGTTCATCCATTTAGCAACATTCAACATAATATGATTGATTTGCGATGTGAAGGCTCTTGTTCCAAGATGTGAATAATTTTTGAATCTAGTTAGAGTAATCGTCAAATATTTTTTTCTCTATCGAAAGCCATTTTGACCATTACGTTAAGCCGTTACGTGAATCTATATCTATAAACGAACGTTTACCTGGGCAGAACTTCAGTATTACTACTTTCCGTGTAATATCCATAGGGCTAATTAGGAAAAGAAACACCGAAATTCGAATTCGCAACTCGTCAAGCCTTGCGCTTCTCATCTCGCCAATGAGCACTTTAAAACGTTGTTTATTTAAGGTAAATCTTTTAACCTTATAACTTATTTTATTTCAGAAACAAATCAAGATACCACATTAGCTATTCTGCCCATGTTCCATTCATACGGCTTGAGTGTTGTGGCGCTCCATAAGTTAGCTGTTGGATTAAAATTAGTGACGCTACCCAGGTTTAAACCGGAGACACTTATCAATGCCCTGGAAAAACACAGGATGGATAGTATGTATTTAGCTCCACCGCTACGTAAGTACATCTTTTTTCGTATTAAAACATTTTAAGTTATAATTCAAGAAAACAGTTTCAGGCAACACCAACACAATATTGGACTTTTAGTTATGTCAGCACTGTCTGAGCTCACTTCCTTTTTACCACGATTGAGTAAGGACGTTGCCACTTGCTACTTCTTTATATGAATTCATTAAAAAAGTAACATCAAGTCAAATAATATGCAAATGTAAATATGCAGCATTCAGATTGGGCATCTGTAGCTTGTAGAATATTAATAGTCTGGAAATTTTCAGTACTGTTCCTTGGTTCTCATCCACAAGTAAAGGCGAAACATTTGGATCGTTTGAGGTGCGTCACTATCGCCGCTGCACCATCACCAAAACCCGACATTGAGGCGTTTCTGAGAAAAGTCGAAGTAAGTCGACGTGAACATTGAAAATATTAAGGCATGTCTTCCCCACGTCTGGTCACTTCGGGCACTAAGCGAGGGGCGGGGGAATATCGAAATTTCGACCGCGTAACGAACCACCGAATCACCATGAAAAACCTCTCAGTCTATGGAGATCGAGAGCGCATCATTGACCGCTGTTCTGTGCCTGAGGTATCACTTACCATCGTTTGTGTGTCAAAAAAAATTTAATTTGAGTTTGTGTGTCAAATAAATAAGTTTCGTATTCTATGAGTTATTTGATAAAAGGACCGCTAGTATGTAACTATTAGTATATTTATTTATTGATGGCTTGTTCCTTTTTGGCTGTAAGCCATTGATATAATATGATAATTATTTTATCAATAATTAATCTATACTGATATTATAAAGAGGAAAGATTTGTATACTTGTAACGAATAATCTGAAAAACTACAGCCGGCCTAGCATGACCGCCACGAAATATGTCGCGGACGAGAGAAGACAAACTAAGGTGTAAGATATATCGATATATTATATCTCGACAATTTTGATAGAAAATATATCTCGTTCGACAAATATATCTATTTTTGATATTAAAAGTCGAGTTTTAAGTGTAATTGTCATGTTAGACCCGAAAGAAATAAAGCGATAGTTGTTTAAAACACGAGAAAACGGTAGACAAAATTTGGCTGGACCGATTTTGAATTCTTTCACCAATAGAAAGCTACATTATTAGCGAGTAATATGCTATTTTTTTGAATATATTGTACATCTAAATTGCACCCGTGCGAAGCCGTATTGCTAGTATTTTATAATGCTGCAACCTACAAAATTTGTAATAATTGCTGTAAAATACGCACAGGCGCTTTTTTGTTCATTTAATAATTTACATTCTTATTTTTCTTTAATCATATTATTCTATTTTAGCGAGACATCCACTTGGGACAGGGCTACGGTCTAACCGAAACGAGTCCGATGGCGACAGTAGCTCCTATGGGTTACAAGAACTATACATCCGTTGGGTTCGCTATACCAAACGTTGAGCTGAGAATAGTTGATAATGAACTCAATAATTTAGGACCTAATAAGGTACGTTCCCCGATACTATGTATAGGAAGCTGTTAGCAGGGCCTTTTTCGAGCAACTTTTTCAGTATACGACGCACTAACAGATTTAGTATTTTGTTTTGGCGCCTCAATTAGTCCTACTACATAAATATAGATAGGCAAAAAAATTCAAACATCCACTATATGAAGTCTAGTTTTTATATTTATTCTTTTAAGAAAAATAGGAAATAAAATACAATAGGCCTAACCGGCGCGCGCCTCTCTTTATTCTCTACGCACCAAGGCGCCGCGTTGCACACTTTGGGAACCCTTTATTTAGATGTTTGGCAAAAGTAAAATGATCTGTAAAGCGAAGGTTGAAATATTTAATGAAAATTAGTAGGCACTACTTCAGAGAGAGAGCACTGAGGTAATGGTATGGTTACCAAACCAAACAAACAAATTACAAAATTTTATTCTAGTATGGTATATCTACATAATTATGGTTTATGATTATTATTTATTATTATGTAGGCCAGTGTTTTTCTAGCTATTTGTGCAAACTTTTACAAGCTGAAACATTATTGTGATAGTTATTTGAAAGACTACGTTTATAATTTTCTTTCTTCTGGGACTTATATTGATAAAAATCAAGTAGGTTGCCATGTTTTTTTTCTTTTGCCCGTGACGCCCCCTCGCGGTAAGGTTTCGCGACCCACAGTTTTACATACTCTGCTTTAGGCCAGTAACTAATTTAATAAAATTTGATGTGGTTTGGATTTTAAAAAAGTATTATATTATTGTAGTTTGATATCTTGCACTTTCAAAATCTGGTAGGTTCATATTTGCGACCATATATAATGTTATGACAACTGACCCCTTTTTATTTACGCGTTAAATTCTGCGAAACAATTATAATATTTTCTCACTCAGAAATTAGAGTAGATTACGGATTCAGTTTGGTAAGTGACAAGGCATCCAGTCAGGTAGTGGTTGAATACATTATCTAGCTTTTCGTAATACAATTACTTCCAATTGACCTATGCCCTTTGCAGATTAATGAAATAAGAGAGTCACAAAATACCTAAGAATTGTTATTGGCTCATACTTCTTTGATATAACGAATGAAGTAAAAGTCCTTGAAAATAATGGTCCGAGGTTATTGGTCTTAAAACTGAAACATTTCATTCCTTTAAAATTTTAACAAAACTTTCGATAACATATCTATTAGTTAGTGCTAACAGTAAATGAGCAGCGATAAGGCAAAAAGATAAAAATAACAAATTTTAGACATTTGACATCATTCGGTACGGTATCAGCTGTTAACTTCAGTTCTTGTAGCCTCGAGAGAGGCATGGGGTATATATATTTATTTCTCTCTCTGTTTCACTGACCTTTAAGTGCAAGTAATAAGGCTAAACCTGCTGATGATAGTAGGTGATCCTGAGCAGCTACAAAACAAAAGATTGCCTAGCTTCACTTGTATACATTCAACGACAAATTTTTCAAACCAATATTGTTTTTTATTAGACTTTTCATTCAATTTCAAATCCAAGTCAATGACCATTCCATTCTAAATCAATTTCATTCCAAAATATTTTTTTTTATTCATCTAAAGTCGGCCTGACTTTAAAGAAAATAAAGATTAAGCATCTATTTTTATGATATTTACGATAGTCACTCAAGAATCAATAACACTGCTAATAATTCTAATTTTAGCGTAAATAAATTTGCCAGATACGTGAAATCATTGAAAACATTCTTTTTATTGATATAACATTTAGTCACTCTACAAAAATACGTAGTTTAAAGCACTCAAACGATTGAAGTCATATGCTTAAAATACAATTTTATGTATTTTTCGGAAAGTTGCTAATTACAAACATACATACACGTATTTCACGGCATTTCCCCTTAATACAGACGTAACATATTTGAGAAAAGATGTAAATAATGATATTGGTATATTCTCAAGAAATATTTTGGTTTTTTTAAGGTTGGTGAACTAGTGATCAAAGGCCCGAATATAATGAAAGGCTACAGGAATAATCCGGAAGCGAACAAACAGGCTTTCCTGGGTGATGGTTGGTTCCGGACTGGAGATTTAGCACATATTTCTGAAGACGGGGCAGTTACAATAGCTGATAGACTGAAAGAACTTATCAAGGTAAGAACACTGACTCTCTATTTTTATGTCAGATATTGAGACGCTTGATGGTAGGTAATTCCTCAGTCACAGGACACTAAACAATGATGCGCTGTCGACCGTAAAACAATAGCGTAAATATCCGAGTAGCGTAAATGTTTTTTCTTAAACTATTTTTAATGTTGATTTTTGTAAGAAAGGATTTCCTTCGTATGTTTTTTTTTATTTTAAACAAGCAACGCGCCCCGTCTTCACACGGGTGCAATGAAGATGTACTATACACAAAAAATCTACCTAAACCTACGTTACTTGCTGATAATGTAGCTTTCTATTGGCGAAAGAATTTTTAAAATCCGACCAGTAGTTTTTGAGTTTATTCGTTACAAGCATACAAAAATACAAATATTTCCTCTTTATAATATTAGTGTAGATATATTAAAGAATATACATAAATTATTATTATATTAAACTATGATATATACTAAAAACTTAAATGGCTAGATTTTGCAATTATTATTAAATAATTAAATAAATAGAATATATGTATAGTGTATACTTATTTACGTGTTTACATAATTCTGATCAACTAACCATATCCATTAATCAATTAAATCGTAGTCATTTATCTTTGTCCATATAAAATACAAAATATAATATCAATAGATATCTCGTAGAAATAAAGTTATAGGTTCTTTGTATCTATAATATATTTATTTCAGGTAAATGCATTTCAAGTGCCCCCAGCAGAGTTAGAAAGCGTTTTAAAAGAGCATCCTGATATTTTCGACGCAGCAGTTGTTCCAATTCCGGACCCTAATACTGGACAGAAACCTAAAGCTTTCGTGGTCTTACGTGAAAACAGACATATTTCAGACACTGATATCCTAGAATTCGTTAGCAAACGAGTTGCGCCCTATAAGAGAATTAAAGAAATAGCGTTTATTGACGTTATACCTAAAAACCCATCGGGTAAGATTTTAAGAAGAATTCTCATTGAAAAGTATTGTTAAGCGGAGAAATCAAATTTTAAATTAAATAATAATTAATATACGTGAGCGAAACTTTTACATACTCTGACTGTCTTGGTCAGGGTGTGTTTGAAAATCAAGTAGGTATATAAGAATAATGTAATTGTGACATTCTTCAACAAGTTACATTTTTGCGACTGCTGATAGAACAGAAGAGTCATGAGGCTTAAGCGGCAAGCAAGAACTAGTTAGAGATGTAATGGTGGTGGTTTTAACGAACTGAATTCGGAATCGGAGGGTAACATTTGGTTTGTCGGAACCGGAATCGGAATCGAAACCATAATCGGAGGCAGGGGCAAAAGAGAAATGTATAATAAAATAAAATTAAAAAAATATTCATTCTTATCAACACATATTCAAAAAATAAAGCATATACCCGGGTGTTGAAAATTTAAATAAACGAATTTTCTTAAATATTAAACAAAATTAAATCAAATGGCGCTGACCGCCGCCACTGTGCTTCGAACTCTGATTCTAACCTCCGATTCAAATTTATTAGAGGGGTGAACACGACCAAGTATCGACATATTATTCGTATCGTCGAACTGTCATTTGTATGAAATTTCAAATGATTTCTCATACAAGTGATAGTTATACGATTCGAATACTTTGTCGATAGTCGTTCGTGCTAGGCCCCCAGAACCGAAATCAGAATCCGGCGGTGCAAAATCAATCGGAAGTTCCAATCTTTCGGAAACGGAGTTAAAGCTCCGTAACATCCCTGCTCTCAGACTCAGAGTTCGGAGTAGATGCGAGACCCACACACAAAGTATTGGTTTCGACAGTTGTATGCAATATACGGATTGAAGATGAGTACTTTCTCGTAAGTTGTATGTACTAGGCACTCTGCTCAGCGGAAACTACGCGACTGCATTTTCCGAAATGGATGTTTTTGGAAAAATATTGACTATATAATTTAAATAAAATACTGTATACCGGATTAAAACGCGATTTATTATTTATATTGTTTAAATTATTCAACCGTGGTCGCGGGGAGACAGACAGTCTGATGTCAGTTGCTGAAAAGCATCCGAAACGTCGGGATAAATAATTTAAACAATATAAATAATAAATCGCGTTTTAATCCGGTATACAGTATTTTATTTAAATGTGTGATACTCGCGTTAATTAAATACAATATTATTGACTATATAAAATATTTTATAGCATTGTGTCGTTTTAAGTAATGTTATAATACTGGAAAATTAACAATGTATAAATGACTGCACTACCAGAATAACAACAGCACGTTATAATTAATTTTAATGGTAATCGAATCTTCGAGGTTGATAAATAGGTTAAAATAAATTTAAGAATATAGTATTTTTACAAATAAAAGTGTGATTAGACTTTTGTATTTCGTTTTATTTATAACATGTTCCTTTAATACATATCTATGCGATCCACGCACAGAATCATAGAGTTCTATTTCACGCTGTAATATCCACAATCCACATGTCAGATTTTTCATCCACACATCCACTATCGACCACTTCTTAGATTTTTCATCTTTATAATTAACTAGCAACATGCCCCGACTATCCGACTGATGGCGAGGTACAACAAAGCGGATAGCATAAAACCTTCTTCAAGTTTAGCGATTTCATATAATATTATACAACCATGTTTATATATATAATGTATTGAGAGAAGAGATGATACTACAATGTTTCACAAAACGATTTTAAGTGAACGAATTAATGGAGAACTTAAAGTAATGATAAATATCTCCGCATAAATTGAAACCCCAAAAGTGGAATAAGCTTAAAATCCGTCGTTTACCTTGCGGCGATATCAGCTAGATTTAATGTAAGGGATTTGTAATGTCCATCAGATTAAAGAAACAACATCTCCGGTTACTTTTGGACTATATTTGCAAGATATTTGTATTTTATTTTGAATGAAATATACTAGGGAAAACATCAATCTATTGTAAAATAAAACAATTGTTTACACATTATCAAAAACATATCGATGGCTAATAATCATAAAGGGATAAGCGACATTTTTGGCAAAATAGACTTATTTTCTTTTTTTTGGCCTTTCTTTTAAGCCACATGTTAGTTTCATGAATATACGACGACTTTTTTTGTCGCTCAGTTACATAATATGAAATAATTTTTTTTTTTCATTTATTCCGAACTGTAAAATACTTTCCTGCAAAGTGTAATGGTCGCCCTTATCCCATTTTGGCAGTTATCGATTTATATATGTAATGCATATGCAATGCACGCATAATTAAAAAGAAACAAAATATAAGTATAAAATATTGCTACCTATATAAAAATAAATACTTACTAAAAATAAATTACCTATATACTTCAAGATGTGGGATGGCGTTTATCCCTTTTTGGCTGTTAGGCGATATAAAGACAAGATTAGAGCAATAATAAATACTTGTGTCAGAATGCTCAGCTCTTCCATACCAAAAGATAAAATAAGATACAATGACACTTAATTTATGCAAACGGGCAGGTGTTTTACGTGATGATATTGTAGCGACATATATATGATCGGCTACCCGCTACAAGAATCAATACAAAGACGTCTAATCCTGAATCGCGCTATATAAATGTTTCCGAGCGTTGAGTATGTATACAACATCTCGACATCAACCACTGGTGCCTTAGGGCCGGCCAGTCATTGGTTCGACTGGTCGAGGATCCTCTTTTCAGGTTGGAGGAAGAGCACACATCCCTTCCTCCACAATATATAGAATATAGATACTTATAGCAGCACGAGAAGGTAGCCTTGCCGATCTTTCTGAAGATTCCCAAGTCGTATCGGTACGGAAAAACCGTCGGCGATTATAACTACTTCGCTGGCCTTTAACCTAGAAACATTAGGCTATCGAGGTAGCTAAGAGGTGAGCGAGTTCAAAGGTAAGCTATGAAATTATGTAACTGTTTCCACCAAAGTTAAGCGATGTAGCGTAGCGAGCAACGTAGTCTGCGCACTAACCCGTATCATACCATGACCATGCTATGAACGTGTCAGGCACAGAAAGTATCCTACCAAAAACATTTTCATGTAAATTAATGCAAAGACAAGGAGGTACATATAACGCTGTAAACAAGTTAGCAGATCTTTTGGAGAGTCGAGCTCTTAGCTCTACACGCCCTAACCTAACATCTTATCATAGCGTTGTAGTCTTTAGTTCTCTACAAATCCTACGTCTTAGTCAAAATGTATGTCTTGGTAACGTAATACGTTACTCATGGACCTATTGGCACAAAATTAACGCCTAGTTAGTCGTCAATTTCTTTCAGTAAGCCCATAGGGGTGTCTACACTCTACGTCACTCTTTTGAAACTAATATTATAAAGGTACAAAACGCTTTGAGGAAAGGTAGGAAGTGCCCTGCGCTTCCCCCGTCTCGTTTTGGCGGGGGCACTGTCGTGTTCTCAGATCGTGGCACAGACTAGGTACTATAGTCAATAGGATGTAATATCAACACCGGACGTATGGTAAATAGTTGACGCTACATGCATAGCACGCGACGGTATTTGGTCGGAGATGGAATGGTCTAATACTTTTCAATACAAATAATATTGTTTTGCCTGATACGTTCTTAGAACGGTCATGATATGACAAGATACGAGTAGCTCTGCGCTAAGTGACACGATGATTACTCTGTCTTCAAAAAAAAGTCACGTTATTTTAGAACTATTTGATAGAGCAGTATTTTTTATTGTAATCCTGTATCAGAACCGAAATTAAATATCAAGTTTATAACGAACACACAGAGAAAAGATAACAGAAACAAAAACCTTTCATTCTTCATATCCTGGCTCAGATTTTACCCAAACATACGAGTAACATGTTGAATATTCTATTTGCAACATGAATATTGTTTTTTGGCATAGATTTTTTAATAATTCTCATATTTGCAATGCGAGCTTTGAAATTCCCAGACTTTATTTACATAATGTTTAATCTAGTTGATTTTTTGAGGAAATCAAGTGAGTAATTTTAGACTACTAGGTATTTTATCTCCCATAATGAAAACGATACTCGTTGTACATGTATGTAATGTGGTTTCAAAAATACGGTCTCGATTTATTAGTATAAAACAAAGTCGCTTTCCAGCATCTGTCCGTATATGTACGATTAGATCTTTTATTCTACACAGCGGATTTTAATGCGGTTTTCATCAAAAGATAATGATTCGTGTTAGTTTTGTGTTAATTTGTTGAATTCAAGATGTCGGAAGAAATCAAGACGACTGAGAGCTTTCATCGATGCTGTCTCATTATTTTCGTGCGAAGCCTCGGAGGATCGCTAGTTTATTTATTAACTAATTATTCAATTGAATTATTAAGGGAAACTATTTCTAAACTATTACACCAACGAACTTTTAGAACTCGAATAATATGATCTAATTCAGTCCGCTTCGCTTTAATGAATGGATGAAAACGTTTCCTGATCTTAATATAGTTTAGTTTATTATAATAATATGAATAGATGCGCCGCAATTGATGAAACTATGACATATATATTCCATTTTATTATTGAGGAAAAAATACAGACACGAATAAACATCAAACCGCGGCAAATAGGTATATATGTGACAACGGAATGTAGGCGCCACTTTTTTGTATCTTTATGGGATACCCAAATTGATTGAGACGATTTATTCGAATTCCGAATTTAAAATTGGAATTCCTCGCTATTATTATATTGGTATTTTGTTTACATTTCGCAGTAGCTTTGACATTATAATGGCTTTGACTCCGAGGGCTGCCTAATTTGAATTTTTGCGATATCGCCTTCAAAGAAGTTTCGCAGCTAAGATCGCGTTTTTATTTATATTATGATGGGAATGTTATATGACTCTAATACTAATAAAGGTCAAATTTATTGTTTTATTGAGTTGATTTTTCGCCTAAAAATCCTTCCAGAAAGTTATTGCATATATATAAAAGTTCATATATTCGTATAAAAGGGATGTTATATTGTATTATTTACGAATACGAACAAAAACCTAGTAAACAATTATAATAATAAATATATCAGAAATAAGGAAAAACATTTTCATAATTTAAATTCCCCTTCCGTAATATAATCATTATTTATAATGTAACATTATTTTGTAGAATGTTACATTAATGCTTTCAGTTTGAAGAAAATGTAGGGAATTGTTTCTACAACAAATTGATGGGGCCCATTGAAAGATAGTTTACTGGGACTTCACTCCCATTTGACATAACATTGCAACATTTCTTGAAAAAAAAAAGATAATTTATTAAAATAATACATATTAATACATATTTATTATTTAACCTTTAGTAGCTAATAATTATTTTTTCTGTAACACTGATAGTTTTGTATTTCTTTTCTTTTTCTTTTAATTGTTTGTGTATCAAATAAAATATTATTATTTTAAAATTATTAGACCCGGCGGGTTTCGTATCCGCCACCCATTGGAATGCAACATATACACAACCTCGAACGAGCTCATCATAACAATAACCAATCTTTATTATAGTTAATAATAAACATAAAATATTAGAAACTATATTTCCTGTTTTTATTCTGAATACGAAGTGTTTTTATAGTAAAAGGAATTCTTGCCATTTTAAAAAACAAATAAGGTTTGCAAACAACATTTGTAATGCCAATGACAGGTATGTTATCTTTATTAAAAACACAATATTGTTCGCTGTTGCTCAATAAAAATATAGGTTTCATATTTGCATAACAAACAAAGTCACCAATTATGTACGAAAACAGGATCGAAAATCATTTCAAATAATTTAAAACATCAACAACGTAAATTATTATTATAATAATTTCTGTTTATAGAATATTAATTTTAATTTACATTGAATTACATTTTAATTATGAATGCTTTGTATTTTAACAAATATAATGCAGTACTAACAAATCATTTAATTGTTGTTTTTTTATTTAGTTCACGAGATTTAGGCGAAGGCTAATAGGCTTTTATATAGTACTAGCGATCCGAGCCGGCTTTCCACAGGCGCATTGTAGGTGTAAAAAACTAAACACAAAAAAAAACAAAAAAATATAAATAGCCTATGTTACTCGCAGATAATGTATGTAGCTTTCTATTGGTGAAAGAATAACAACAGGAATCCATAATATTGTCTTTTATTAACGCGAGTATCACACATTTAAATAAAATACTGTATACCGGATTAAAACGCGATTTATTATTTATATTGTTTAAATTATTTATCCCGACGTTTCGGATGCTTTACAGCAACTGTCATATTTCTGTCTCCCCGCGACCACGGTTGCTGTAAAGCATCCGAAACGTGCGTCGGGATAAATAATTTAAACAATATAAATAATAAATCGCGTTTTAATCCGGTATACAGTATTTTATTTAAACAGGAATCCAGTCCGAATCCCTTGGACATATCCTACATAAAAAGTAGTATATTACCTTCTAGCCCAAATAATCATTGACATAGAATTAAACATGTCAATACCTAACAATTAATATAAAAACGATGACTTCAGTAATTTCTATTTCACTGAAAACAATACGTCTTCATATCCACAAAATTTTGTAAGATTTGATTTGGTGGGATTCAAATCAAAATATTAAGATCCAATCGCTTCGGGCTGACAGTTAAAACGTACATCTTCTTAGCATTAAGTTATAAATACGTCCGAACGCTCGAAGTAAAAAGTAGGTCGACAGCGCATCATTGACTGATGTTCTGTGGCTGAGGTATCACCTACCATCAAATGAACCTATGCTCGTCTGTTGATATCTAACATTAAAAAAAACCTAGATTTAAGCTCAAAATTTCCGTTTGTTATTTCTTTTTTTTTTTTGTTGTTTGACCACTAAAGTAATAAGACTAACTGAACTTCTCTTATAGGATTTTTGGCAACCATAGACATCAGCAACATTAGAGCACTTGTTGGGAGTTGCCAGCCTTTAAGAAATAGTATACAAACATTTATAATTGTATATGTGTAGAGGTCAAAATCCACACACATTGTGTACAAATACATAATATATTGATACGATACGATTTCACTTTTTGTCTTTTTTTGTTAGGTGTCAAGTACAAGGAAAAACGCAAAATACGTTAAGAGTTTTTAGTTGTTTGAATTTTTGTCAATTTCAATATTATCACGATGCTTACATTATTATTTTTTTATTCATAAATAGGAAGGCATTTGTCCGCTATCCCACCTACTGCAAAGTGCAAAGAAAAATGTGCGGGCTAATATTGTGAAACACGCCTACCTATCAGATGCCTAATATTATCTTATAAAGATCTATGTTATATTGGACCAGAAAGACAGACGCAGGGAGAAAATTCCACTCCTTAGCTGTACGGATTATAAAAGAGGACGCAAAGCGCCTAGTACGTACTTGCGGTATGTCTACCAGGTAAGGGTGGAAACTCGCTGTTCGCCTTGAAGTCCGGTGATGGAAGGGATATGACGGAATAAGTTAGTGAAGTTCTGATGTTGCCGACGTTGCCGATGATTTAAGGATAGCAAACGACGATCAACAAGTTCTGAATCATCTACCAGGCATTTGGCTCGTCTTTCCATCGCATCTAGAGCTAAGGTAGGACTTCGCAGTACCTGCTCAGATGTGAGAATAATTTTCGACACAAGACCGGACTTGAGGTTGAAGTAGATTTAAGAGCTTTAAGTACTGTCTCATCTTAGAAAATATGACGAGGTTTTTGGCTGTTAGTTGGGCCTTGGATGGGACGAATCATCCGAAGTTGAGACTTCATTCAATAATTAATTAATTCATTTAATAATAATTCCCATCTCAATCCTGCGATGAAAGGACGCCTAACACTCTAGACGGTCGGTTAGATCTATGTCTATACTCTGGAAAGTCGTAGTGAATTGAAAATGACTCTGTTTAGTGGTGACAGACACGCCTGAGTTATGTCGGAATTATTTGTTATTCTTTCCAACGGGTCCACCAACCACCAACATGTCCGAAGTGACTAGATGTAGGGAAAACATAATTACAGAAAATTTTAAAATATTGATCTGATGAAATTCTAACCCATGTTCCATCGAAACGCAAGGCAGGTGTCCCAACGCGCCAACGACCCCGTTTTTTATTAGTTCAATACACTCAACAAGGATCTTGGATATGAATTAAATCTTATTACGACCGCTTCACTTGAACCGTATCTTACTACCATGCCGTATTCAATACATGAAGTGAATAAAAAATATCCCATGCATCCAGTGTTACCAGACGTCAGAATTTAACCCGAAAAATGAAAAAAAAAAGTGATGGTCTTATTTAAAAGCTGTATACTGTATAGTAGCAAGTACAGCGATTACACACGATGAGGATTTTAAAGGCAGGCATTTGTTAGGATGGCTGATATGTTATTACCTTAAAATTCTAAATACTTGGCTGTTAAATAAAATAAACTAGTCTCTTGATATACATGAATCAATATTTAATATAAAAGAGTAATAAATTAATTTTTCAATGCATCCTTCATGCAGAGAAGATTTAAACCTAACCTATTAGACCTATTTAGACCTAAACTTGTGTCCTGTTTCACTATTATAATCACGCAAATAAAACTCTTTTAAATTTCACAAAAAAACTATAAAATATTACTTTTTAAATGGTCACCCTACAAACTTGTGTCTTTATTTTACGGAATGCATGTCTTGTACGTTTTACGTTGTATGTTGAAGCTTCGTTTAGATCTGGTTTCTTATCAGATATGTTACTGAAAACATTTAAGTGGAAATTGGAAGAGAAAATATTTAGGTTAGTTTGCGTAACAATGTTTAATGATATAATGAACGTTTTTATCAATTATAGCAAAATTATTTTTAAGGCCGGCAACGCAACTGCAAGTCCTCTGGTGTTGCAGATGTTCATGGGCGGCGGTGTTCACTTTCCATCAGGTGAGCCGCAGGCTCGTTTGCCCCCTATATTATAAAAAAAAAAAAAAAAAAAAAAAAAAATTAATGTAGCTTTATATTAGTGAAAGATTTTTTAAAAGCGGCCGAATTGTTTTTGAGTTAAATCGTGACAAACAAACAAATATTTCCTCTCTATAATATTAGTATAGAAAAGTTGGATTTGCTTCAACTTCAGAATTAAGATCACAAAGAAACCACGAAGTTCAGATACGCTTCAGCTTATAGGGTTTCCCCAATACTTAAAGTACCTAAAATGAAATAGTTCTCTCTTCTTTGATCCTCCTTACCTCAAGTTGTGTCAATCACCTTGTTTTTGAGTGTATCTGATAGAAAAAATACATACAACAGGGAAGGAAGGAAATCATAAATAGCTTGATAATTCAGGATTCAACCTTAATAATACCCCACATACTTAATATAAAAAAAGAAGAATACATCCGTGAAACAGACACAGAATCGTATATGTCAATTAGGTACACGGGGATCCACTTATTACGTTGCATAACAACCGAAAACCAGTAATGTATGGCACGTTCAAAGTTCATAAATGTTTCTCAATATATCACGGTGTTCGCCGGTACGTAAGAGGTATCTAAGGACATTAACTCACGGATCTGAGAACTGGTAATAATAAAAATGACGTTTGTTTACATCGCAATGATGAATCACCCGTATTTCCCATGAACAAATTCTTCAAAGCGTCGCGACCTTCATAAGGCCGGTAACACACTGTACGACACTTTCATTTAACGTTTTATTTTACGTAGAAAGTATTCTCATTAAATCTTGATTATTAATTTAAATTTGATTCTAATTGTGTGAAGATTTGATGCCGATTCGTTTTTGAGTCGCGGCAGTCATTGTATGGCCCATAAAATTATAAATTCAAGGTCCCCAATATATGGAAAGAGAAAAAAATATTAAATGACTTCCTTCGAATCTGAATACGAACAATGATTTAATGGAATATATTAATCTTTATATCTTTTTAATATCCATTTTATTATAACTTATACATTTAAAAAACGGTCGGTAATTAAGGTAAACTTGATATTAAAATAGCTATTAAATTCGCTACAAAATCATAAAACACGTTTTCGTGGGTAGGTACACATTATTTTTAATGAAATTAAGTTGTAAACGAAAATTAATTTTACCCAAATCTACTTGAAGCTGAGGTAATTGCTCGCGTAGGACGCTAATTCATTAAAATTCTGTAACCTCAATCAGAGACTCAACATTAAAATATCGAAATATACGCGCCAACATAATAATAAACATAAACATACAGTATTTTTGCATAAAAATCGTATCTTTGATATTTATCACTGACGTTTATTGTCGTATTATTTTGACGTCGTAGTCGAAAGTATGTATGCGGCCGTTTTTGAATAAAAACATGTGTTGGATACTCAAGTGGTCAGTCTCGCTCGATACATCTTAACGGACGAAGCCTTGGAACGGCTGAATAAACTCTTAAAATGGTGTCGAGGGTTATGTGTCTCGCGATGTTAGTGGCAGTTTCGAGTGGAGCAACGTGGCGAGGCAAGTTGCCGCTGAAACCGGAGCACCTTTGTGAGTTTATATTTATAGTGCGGCTTATTTTAAAAAAGTTCATTTAATCTATCTATACTAATATTATAAAGAATATTTGTATTTTTGTATGTTATGAATAAACTCAAAAACTACTGGACCGATTTTGAAAATTCTTTCACCAATACAAAGCTACATTATCAGCGATTAACATAGGCTATGTTTTGTGTTTAGTACATCTACATTGTATCCGTGTGAAGCCGGGGCGCATTGCTAGTATTATATAATTATTATTTAAAAAAAACATCGAAATTAAGAAACAATTTTTTTTTCGTAAGGTCCTAAAGTTCATCAAAGTATTAAGATAAAATTAGGATATCTCTCAATTATTATGAAGGTCAGCTTACTATACTTTGCGCCGGATTGTGATCTGTACTATAAGTTTGTAACAATCAATTTTAAAATCAGATAAAATTATGAGTCCAATATATTTTGTTTGCAGAGTACTATATCAAAATATTCGCGCTGATATTAAAAGTACTCTTTATTTTAATGATAAATCAGTACCTACAAGTTTAAGCGTACAACGTTATTTATTTTGAATCTATGAACGCATAAACCCTATCGTACATAATAAATAATAGTGGATATATCTGTTGTTTAATGTTTGCGGAATTAACTTTAAAATTAGCTATATAATTACTAATTATGAGATATATTATCTAATTTAATTTTCTTAAGCAACTCACTGTAGGTAAGTAAATGTAATAAGCTTGTCAAATAAGTGATTTGTTGTGTAATGTAAGACAATAAATTCTTAAAATCTATTTCCCTATACTGAATTGAATAGTAATATTTTATATTTTCAACTGGCAATTATGATAAATAAATGTACTAGGAAATGAAGTCAGCTGATCTTATTAGAGCTATCGAAATAGTTCGAATATATGTTTAGTTTCGTTTATATATTTGTTTTATTTATTAGGACATTTATTTAGCCTATTTAGATCCTTGTTGACTTTAGGTACGGTTTGCAAATATATTTTGGATTTATCATTTACAAAGCAATGGATATTTAAAATTTATTGTACTCAATAAAATTCTATTAGTGTGCACATTCAATACAATAATTATAACAACATAGGAAACAAAACGTTAATATAAATACTGCAATTTGGTTTACAATAGGAACTATACATTATCTCTCTTGAGGAATTAGGCAAATATGATATTCTGCTGAAACCCAATAAGTATGATATTTTAAAATTAGGGATAAAATATCTAATACTAATACCCGGGCTTCACACGGGTGCAATGTAGACATACTATACACAAAAAATAGCCTATGTTACTGCTTTCTATTGGTGTTTTTTTTTTAAAAACGGTCCCGTAGTTTTTGAGTTTATTCATAACATACAAAAAAAAAAGAAATTCAAAGGAGGAAATCTTTGTAATATACCTACTAATATTACACAGATTTCTTCTTTTTAATATTAGTATAGGTACAAATATTAATTACGGCGATATTATTTGTTAATTTGTCTTAGGATTGTTCTTAAACATTTTAAATTGTATTTACCTTAAAATTTTATACTTATTGAACTTTAGTATTATACCTTCGTTATATCAAGGTCGGTGACATCGATAAGCTACGAAAAGGTTACTAAAATTAATTTTGTATTCAATCACATTAGAATTGATGTATAAAGGACAAGATACTATAGTACTTTGCCTTATACTTTAACTTTCAATTGTTTCGTAGGAACAAAAAAATGTAAGAACACCATAATCAATCATATGTTTCCTCTTAAAATTCTAAATACTTAGACCGGTTTCTAAATGTTTACTACGCAGTCTTTTGTAGCAACATCACGATTGAGCCGCTGTACAATCTTGAACTTTTAGGTCATGTACTATTCTTATCTGTCATTCCAATAATCGCGGCAAAAGGTCAAGTATTTATGTACTATTTAAGTATTCATCAGACCTTATCATTAGGAAGGTTATTCCAACTCGTGTCAATATAATAAGGCCGTATTTATTTTTAAGTCTGCAATTTTCTGTTTCGACAGAATGTTAATTGATTTAAGAAAGTCTGTTATATTTTGCAGAATCTCGTGTATGTATTCGTTATCAGTTGCAATCGTACCAAAATTTAGAACCTTTGTAGCTTCATATAATATGATTGTTTCAGAATACAGTTTAGTTTAGTTACGACTTCATTTATTTCGAATAGAATTTAAATAGTCGACATTATAATATTCCGAACCAGTAGTAGATTTAATAATTGACGATTCAGAAATGCTTTACAAAAAGCTAATATAAAGTTCTTCCGTGTCATATCTCACTGAACTCCTAAACAGCTGAAACGGAAGTTGATGAATTTTTTGCGTGTAGGACAAGATATGTCAGTTCCGCTAGTATTTATAAAACAATATCATTATAATTGTTTTATAAATATGATAATATTTGAGAAAACTATTAATTTAATCGATACTTATCTACTAGCTAATCGGGTTAACTAGTTTTACGATTGACTTTATTGCAAATTTATTAATATTATACTATACTTAAATGTTTGACTGGGATTAATAAATTAAAATGTTTATTCACAATCTATAATTGAGTTATAATAGTATATATAAGATAGGAAACGTAACAAATAGTTGTAGCAAATAGACCAATGATAGGATTTAATTTTCAGATGACTAGGTACTATAATTAACACACTGCATAATATTGATTGTCTAAACTGGTGCATTCACACATTTGGTTGAAAACTTTTTTGAATAATATAGTAAACTTAGCCTAGTATGACTTGGCTATATTACAATTTCTTGAAATTGGCTTTAGGTTTAGGTTTAAAGAATTCATTTTTCATTAAGACTAAATACAGTCACTTACATGAAAATTATTTAAAAACTATGTGATCTACGGCGACCTGAATATGAAATATGCATGCAAGAACGTATAAAAATAGATTTATACAATACTTTTGACAAAATACATATAGAAGAATTTAAAATTTAAAAAAATTGAATGGCTATATTATATTATTATTATTATATAGAAGAAGGAAAAACATCATATTTTGAGACACTATTTTAACAAGGAATAATCGTTTAAAATATGCTTGGCTAGCTCAGTCTTGAACATCCAAAAGATTTAGCATTTTTAATATTTTTTGGTAATTTATTGTATGCAAAAAATAAAACAATTACCGGGATAGAACGTATCAAACCTCAAAATAATTCATCTCTGAACAGACAGACATACCAGTATTTATAATATTAACGTTGGATTACGAATTCATCTTGTAAATTTAAAAAAGTGAAAGAATTGCTCATTACCTCGTTGAAATATTCATCACTCATTGACGAGAATGGTAAGTGACGTCGGGACGCCATTTTGCGAGTCAATTACACGTTAAAAGTAAAATGAATGGCGACAGAATGGCGCCGTGCCGTGATTTAAACACCGATCCAGATATTTTTCCGTACGATAATCTTGATAAACGAATAAAAAATAAATTAACATATTAATAGGACGGATTATGTAAAAATAGTAACGATGTGCGACGTCTAGTCTTCTATTTGGCGCCAATTCTTTATCTTGGCTCGTGATGGATCTTTGTTTTTTTATTAGCGGACATAGATTATGTAAGACAATAAATATGCAAATATCCAGACAAATACTTTATGGTGTCTGTCAAAAGTTACACGTGAAACAAATGTCAAAAATTAAAATATATTTTTAAACGAATTAATTTAATTTTTAATTAGATGAAGATTTTATATTGATAATAACTTAATGACTTTATAACAATAATTGTAGTTTCAAGGACCTTCTGTCACAGATTATAATATGTATAAGTACCTATCCGTAAAAA
The DNA here is from genome assembly GCA_905404175.1 of Anthocharis cardamines. NCBI lineage: Eukaryota > Metazoa > Arthropoda > Insecta > Lepidoptera > Pieridae > Anthocharis > Anthocharis cardamines. Next base: position 9,430,122 of record FR989964.1, read on the forward strand.
ATACACTAAAAAACTTTTATTACATTTGAAAATATTATATAAAATACTATTTAGGTACAAATATATATATATGTATATGCAAATTATATTATGTGACAGTAATATTAATTTCTGACCAATAAGGATTTTTTTAAAATATAAGCAAAAGCTGAAACCTCATTGCATTTCGGAAAAAAAACACGTTGAAAGCTGTAGCTTGCTGCTTTGAAATTCCTTAGAATTTTTCGTGTGTATTATGTAAATTGAACTAAATCGGATTATTTCATCTCAATCTCCAATTCTACATCTGTAAAATTGAGATGTAAAGATAATTCGTTTATAGAAAGTAATCTTTAGAAATACTAGTTTTTGAAGATCAAAAATTACTATAGTTACCTACCTATAGTGATTTTTGTTACTATAAAGCTAGATAATTCCTGACTAATATAATATTAGTTTTCAATTCGAGTTAAATATTTGTATATTATGTTAAAGAAAATATAGGGTGATTTAGCCGGTTTTCGTCCACTTAGTGGACTTGCCAGCTTATGGGCTTAAAACTAATATGTTCTACTGGCCCAACTCTAACAAACCGAATTTTTATTGAAAGCTGATATAGTCTATTTTAGGCTTACATTAAGTAGCAAATAATTATAATTAACGTTTTTTTTATATAAAATGTTTTAGTGAAAAGTACCGATTTCGTTAGTTTTCGTCCAAAAATGTTAGTTTTCGACCTTGTGTAGGCTAGTTTCCGTCCACGGTATATAAAGCATATCCATTGCACATTTTCTTATACATACATTTCTAATTATCACGGATCTCTGCAAGAGCTTTTTAAAGGCATCCTCAGAGTATCATGGTGCCTTTTTCTAGTTTTTTAGACGACGACGTCATCTATAAAAATGGGATTTATTAAAAATTCAAATAATAAAATAGGTCCAAACAATATACGCGATTACGTACATCATAAATGGGTTATATCGCGTATATTCTACACGTATGTAGAAAAAAAGCTAAACGAAAAGTAACATAACGCTGTTTGTGATGGACGGAAACTAAATACTTAACCAGTATTAGTTTTCGTCCACTCATGGACGAAAACTAAAGCAATTTTCAACGTATTTTTATTTTTCGTCCACAATATTTGAATATATATTTATACTTGCAATACTGCTAAATTGGTGGACGGAAACTAAATATCAGACTAACTAACCATCGAAGATCATTCCATAATGATTTCAACAGATTTTTTTCGCATTCCTTATTTTAAACTACTAATCAAACTTTACTTGTATTTTTGTGTTTTCGTCCACGCGGACGAGAACTGAATATTTTACGAAATAGGTATTTCAGTTTTTGCCCGCCTCGATTTTTAAAGTAATTCTTTAAATGAGTACGAAACACACATTTTAATATGTTCTTTATGTCTTTACTTAGTCATTAATACCCAAAACATAAGAAATACATGCTAAAACAATAAAAAAAACTGACTGCAAAGTTAAGTCGTACCACTATTTTTTTTACATTTATGATGACATGTTTGTAGCTCGGAAACAAGCCTCAGATAGAAGTAGCTTTTGTTCGAGTCTCAACTAGTTAATAAATATTTTGATTTAATAGACATACAGATTTGACTTTAGGGTCCGTAACGAGACCAAATTTGCGCGGTTGACTATTTTTATAATGTTATTCTTCGTGAATATTTTACAAGATCCGCGTTAGTGGACGAAAACAGGACCTGGACGGGAAACCGGCTAAATTACCCTACTCTTTGGCAATTTTAATTGCGAGCGCTGACTTTAGTACGTAGATAGATGGAGTTATATTATTCGTGTTAAGATTTTAAACTTGAGGTAACAACACGGGATATGTAGACTTAAAGAAGTTTATTTCAAAGAATTGTACACAATTCACTTGTCTTCAATATAGGTATATTTATCTAAACAAAAATCCGAAATGCACCCGAAAAATGATTAATGTTTAATATTTAAGAGTTATTTTTCGATTTTTCAAGAATGATATTTTTATTTTCAGCTCACAAGGAAGGATGCTATGTAAAAGAAGTAGGCGATGTCATACCTTTCGGCGAGTCGGTATCCCCAGTGGGCTACTGCTATAGGATAGACTGTGGACGGAACCTAATACATTATGCATCGTAAGTGTTTGAAATTATATTTTTTTCCAAAGAGGGATACAGTTTTTGTAATAAAATCAATCAATCAAAAACACAGTTTTGTAGGATAATGAATGAAACAAAAACGTTGCTCTTATAAATAGGCAGGCGTTTTTAATGTTGTACTTTCAGTGTAACAAATATTAGGTAGTTTTATAAATGCAACAAAACCTGTGTGTTACACGTTTAAATAGGTTTGATGAAATTATGCCTTTTAGAAGGATGTTAAGCTACTGTTTTGACGACAGCAAGTGTTGTTTATGCTATTCAAAATTCATACGAAAACAAGTTAAATATAGTATTAGGTTTAGTTTGATGACCTTCATATTTTCCCAATTCCAATTAGCTGATGAGAATATTTTTCTCATCTTTTTTCACTACTAAATAAGTAAAGATCCATCTATAGATATAAAACTATTTATATGGCTTAGAGGTGAAGGTCCCGGGTTCAAATCCAGGGACACAAAATACAGAGGCCGGGTAGGGTACATAAGAATGATACACCATCCTATCTGTATTGAATATCCTATGTGATCAGTGAAATAGATTGATGTATGACCAAATGATCCAAATAGGTATAAATAAATTCCTTTTTCTTATGAAAGGAATACTTACTTTCACTTTGGATTTTGGAACTTTATGTAAAAACTTATCTAAAACGATTCTTTCCTTTTCTTCCAGATGTGGTGTCGTCGACGTATATGATTCACCAAACTGTTATATAACTGACACAGATCTCAGCAGAAGCTATCCAAGCTGCTGTCCAGATATCAAATGTGACGTCGACAATAACCTCATTTAGCCCCGAGCTTAGAAAGACGAGCATCAACTGGTTGAGTCAGTCAACTTGGATAATCAGAGGAGATTCTCACGAATTCACGAATGCAGGGTCGGATTTAGAGGTGTTTGCCTTGGGGTAATAAAGGGATGGAGGCCCCCTGGCCCCAAATTTATAAATAAAATGTTTTTTTTTATTTAAGAACAATATAATCATGTTTGGACAAAGTGCAGTAGGTATAGGTAAAACAGCGAAAAAAATATCAAAGTAAAATTTACTCGTCGGTATTTGATAGTTTTTTTTTCCGAAGTCTATTGGTGAGGCCCTATTTTGAAGGCTAAATCCGGCCCTACACATATGAACTATTTCGCTTGTTTAGTCGGATTCAATTTTGGCCTCAAGGCCATTGATTTTTGAATTATTAATTTTAGGTCATGGTCTTAATAATGACATACATTTGGAAGCCTTACCAATTGTATATGTATATCCAAACATAACAAAAAATTGTGTAGAACTGTTGAAATTCTAAATAAATGCAGAAGCAGAATAATATGTTGTTAAATATGACATTAAAAATATGACTTTACTGTATTTAGTTCGAATAGGAAATCACTTCATTTTTGCGACCAGCCATCAAATAACAACCAAAACACTGTTTCACGTATAATTAATTAATTATACAACATTAATTTATTACTTACCGCCCTTTTAAACAATGTAGGCAGTGGCGGGATAACTATACAAGCCCAAAAGTCAAGCCGGCCCTAATGCAACCATGAAACGAAAAATGATGCCCTTTACGTAATTATGTAAGTCATATATAACTTGTATGACCACCTCCGTGGCTCAGTGGTAAGCGCGATGCGTTTAGTACCGGAGGTTCCGGGTTCGAATCCCGGGGAAAACAAAATTTAAAAAAAATTGTTTCGGTCAGGCAGGACACAGAAGGCTGATCACCTACATGCCTGTAAAGAAAAATGATCAGTGAAATAGACACAGAAATCGTTCTGCCCCATGGCTAGGGGACTCAGGAATTCACTTTTATATAACTTATACAATAATGTATTTATATAAGTATTACGTTAAAGTGCAAACGGGGCTTTTGGGCTTGTATGGTAGTCCCGCTACTGAATGTCTATCCATCGACATTCATAGTGTTATGTATCGTATTTGGAGTTTATTTCGATGTAATTGAGAAGTTATTTGTAAACCTGTGTATAAAATCAGTGATGCTCGATTTATTGTTAAGAGTTCCTTTAGAAGAGTCAGCGATCTATCGCCTGACTCTAGAAGCTATCTTGCCACCAAATTGTTAATGTTATTTATTTTAAATTAGTTCTTGGAAATTGTTCTTCAATTGTTTCCAATGTTAAAGGCATGTGTGAAGTTAGTGTTAATTGTAGTTTTTAATTTTAGTTGTAAATTAGAGGTAGGTAATAAATTTTAGAAAAAATATTTTTTTTTATTATTTCTTTTCCACTGTTTCACCTGGTGGAAAGTGATAACGCAGCCTAAGATGGAACACGCTTACTTATTAAAAACCTATGCACACTTGCTTTGAAGCGACCCAGATTATAACTCGGCGGGAAGATGGACGCCGGCAGGGAGTTCCATTCCTTACAGGTCCTTATAATAAAAGACGATGTGAATCGTTTTGTACGTCTGTGAGGGATGTCGATTACGTAAGGATGGAGGCTCAACCGGTGTCTGGTCGTAAAAAGGTGACGCCTTTATAAGTTGGTGTAGTTCTTCGGAACACTCTCCGAAATATACTCTGTACAGGACTGACAGACTGGCAACAGATCGTCTATGGTCTAAGCTCTGCTTTGCTGAGACGAGTGTATCATCATTCATCACCAATTAGTCTCTTGGCTCGTTTTTCAACTGAGTCTAAAGCGGACGACTGCTATTGCGCAGCTCCAGCCCAAAGATGAGAGCAGTATTCAAATTCAAATTCAAAAATCATTTATTCATTTAAGTAACACAATGTACACTTATGAACGTCAATAAAAAATACATGTTAATACTTCTAATTTTACATTTACCTACTGCCAGTTCCTTTACTAACATTACTGCCATTCCACACATGACCGAACTTGAGCTTTATTTCAGTATCCCTCTAAGTAGTAACTTACAGAAATACTGATAGATTTCTGATGATCTTATAATAATTAATTTTGTTAACATACGAAAAAAATATAATATTGACTTTGAAAAAAAAATAACTTATAGGTAGGTAACCTACCACATTCAAATTTTAGTCTGCTCAAGAGCACGCTTAATAATATAGGTATATGTAACAAGTTTTCATAATAAACAATTGATTATTATATATGAAATGAAACTGAATTGTAAACAACTAGCTATGGTAAAAATTATTATCGATACTAAAAAGTGAACTGTAAAAATATAATATACAAAAATCTTGGAGTAAGGCACGTTAAAAAATAGTGTGAACAGTTGAACAAAGAAACCGTTACCACTAACCTTAATTCTTCTCCTCATTTCCTGGCTTGGATCCAGTCCTTCAACTTCGATGCCCGGCACTTCCACTTATAAGGATTCGTTACGAACGAACAAATAATTTAGAGATGTTAAACGTTCACAAATTTACATATAACAGGAAAATATTTTTAGTAATACGGATGTCCACACTCCACACCCAGTCCAGGGGGGCTAGCACGAAAAACTATCGAAAAAGTATTCGTATCGTCGAACTGTCATTTGTATTAAATTTCAAATGATTTCCCATACAACTGACAGTTCGAATACTTTGTCGATAGGTCTTCGTGCTCGACAAACAAAGCTGTTGAACGTCCGTGACTTTCCCTTCGCACAAGAAGAGGGTAGAAAATAATTATTGTGTAATGGAACTTTCTTATAACAAAGCAACGTTTATTCATATAAAATAAATACTAAACGTATAATTTAGAATGAAACAATATAAATAGATTATTTAATTGGGGATACCATGTTCATATACAATTTTTTTTTATTATTAGAAAAAATATCCTTTGTCGGTTTTGTTGACGTCTCATTGACGTCTGTTGCCCGTCCTTCGTTATATTATACAGTGTAAGTATCAAGTCATATGGATCATCAAAAATCTGTTATGGCCGTTTGCTATAGAATGAAATGGAAAATAAATACAAGTACTACTGCTGCTGTTTTAATATGAATCCTAGGTTTCATATTAAAACAGCTAGGACCTCAAAGTTCCCAGAAATTTTGATTTTTTTCAAGATAGCCGCTTTAAAAATCAAGTGCGCTTCAAGATTGTCTGTCGATATCAACAATAAAATAGAACGTGCTTACCGAATAACGATCATATAGCAACGTTATAACAAGTTATAGATGAAAGCAAACAACGTAGAAATACAAAATAGCGTATACACAGCAACATTCATTCTTTTGAGAGATAAAAGGTATGTACGGAGTTTCAGTTGATGTAAATTTATATGCGTCGACTTCATTTTGTGTATTGCAGTGTGAATTCACAAACCGTTTGCATTTTACGTTTGGAGTCGCATTTTGTAAATAAACAGGTCTGATATTGAGGTTTTCTTCTCTTCGTTACTTTGTGTTTTAGACTACGTGACAAAGCTAGCAATATAACCCGCCTTCGCACGGGTGCAATGTAGATGTACTATACACAAAAAAGTCACTCACTTATAATGTATCTTTCTATTGGTGAAAAAAAAAACCTCACAAACTTTACCTCTGTATAATATTAGGGTAAGATGGGTAGGACCTTCAATTAAATTCATTTATAAATACATAGTATAAAGACTTACAAATCTATATACGTACTAATATTAGAAAGAGGATACGATTATTGTTACGATTTAACTCAAAAGTTACTCGACACAAAAAAAATAAAATATCTTTTACCAATAGAAAGCTACATTATCAGCATTTTTTTGGTGTCTAGTACATCTACATTGCACCCGTGCGAAACCGGGGCGTCTTGCTATAATATATTATGGCAATACTAACCATGCCCATGCCATAACCATGCCAGTTACTTTTATTCGGACAGTGGTTAGTTTCATGTATGATATTTCGATATTCTTTCCAATCGTTTAAGATAGTAGTGGCTAGTAATAGAGTAAGAGCCGGGAATCGAACCCGCGGTGTATGGATGCGATTTATTTGTTTGAGAATGTCATAAACCTTATAGAATATATTTCAATATACTAGACATGCAATATCCGACCTCACACATATTTAAAATATTTTTCATACATTCCACTAGCGGGAATTTCGATTTGAGGTTATTCGTGGCAAAAAAACTTGCATCCTTTACCGCGCTGTGAGCTGCGTTCGAAGCGATTGAAAAAATAAATTGCGGCTTAGTGCATGGCAGCCGATTCTATCTATTGGTTTTTCCATCAAGATTTGATCCGGCCTTTGAAATGCTTCTTATATGGATAGATTTAGAGCTGTTTATCTACTACTAATATTATAAACAGGAAGGATTTGTATTTTTGAATAATTATTAACATGCCCATCCGGGCTAGCATGACCGCCACGAGATATATCTCGCGCGAGAGAAGACAAACTAAGATGTTAAATATCTCGATATATTATATCTCGACATCGACAATTTTGATAGAAAAGATATCTCGATCGACAAATGTATCTATTTTTGATATTAAAAGTCGAGTTTTAAGTGTAATTGTCATGTTAGACCCGAAAGAAATAAAGCGATAGTCGATTGAAACACGAGAAAACGGTAGACAAAATTTTGTCGCGCTTGTCATGCTAGGCCGGCTGGATTCGGATGCAATGTAAAAATATAGTCTATGTTACTCGTTGATAATGTAGCTTTCTATTGTTGAATGAATTTTTCAAATCGGTCCAGTGGTTTTTGAGTTAAATCTTAACAAACAAATCTTTGTTTTTTATAATATTATTATAGATATAAATGGGTTTTTCTATACAATCCACTTATCCGAACATTCCAAAAATCCGGCACCCTCTGGTTTCTAATAGTGCCGAATTAGTGAGAGTCTACTATAATTAAAAATATATTATGTCCAAAAAATATACAAACTGACGTGCGTTGTGTGAAATTTGCGAGGTCTTCAAAGCTTTAATTCAAAGTTCAAAATACCTATGCCAACTTGACAGCTTTAAGTAGCCACACCCAACAAATATTCTATTTACAAATAATTAGACCGCGCGTGTGATGTCACGGGACTACTAGTTAAGTAAAAAATAAGGCAGGAATAATAATAAAAAAATACAACAGCCAAGGGATTAGCCCTGTTTATATTTGTAGGTCAAAAGCGTCCCCGAGCGCAATATAAGTCTTTTAATAGCTACTTGTTGTTTATTAAGTACGTTTTCTGTTGGAATATAAAATTGAACGTAATGAACATTTACGATATTTTTATTCGTACTGATATATAATAATAAAAACGGAAGTAAATCTCTGTATGTATGTAGGTACTGTTTCACAGCTAAAAATATGCGTGCTAATTTTGATGAAGGGTATTGAAATTTTGGCTTTTTCTAGTCTTTATACTAGGAAATGAATGATTTATTGGAGGGAGACCTGTCTTGCATCTAATGAGTCACGAGTTCAAATTGGTTTTCTGTAAAATGTTCTAATTTTAGCTAATTGGTTAATATCGGAGATTCCGGGTTCAAATCCTAGTGAAGCAAAATAAAAAATGTTTTTATCTTGTAAGAAAAGATTAGTGAAATTTGATTACGTTTTGATTATTCATTTTCTCTAATAGAAATGATACATTTAACTTGGCGAGAAAACCCGGTTAACCTTAAAACTAATTAGTAATAACAAGCTTAACTTAATACTTACATAACTAAACAATCCAACAAACACTAAAAAACACTTACATTAAGAACACCACACTTCATATTTTACAAAAGATTTTCCCACCAGCATAAATCTGACATTGTTAAACTTTACTTTTTTTTTTAAACTGACGTATCAACGCAAAGCTTAATTCACTGGGTTATTTTGTATATAGTAGGCCATTTAGGAAGGATTTTTAACTGATTGGAAGTTAATTATTATTTATTTATATTATTTTAAGTTTTTTCTCTTTAAATACTCAGAACCTGAACCAGATCGACATATTTTAAAATAAATATTAATTATTAATTACTGCTTTTTTAAATAATATGTTCGGTAAATGAAAATAAAATTCGAATTCGTATTCTAAATTCAAAACTAAATAATATAGTATTTTCAAATAAACTTTTTTTTTAAGGAAATTACATCACAGATACGATTCTAAATTCAAATGTTGTTTCTTATTCTTCTTCTTATTAACTTTTTTAAAAGGTATTAACCACAGAATAGGGTTGTTTTAACAATATACCTAGATACGAGTAGATTTAATAAAAAATGTAAATAATAGTCGTTAGTGTGAAATTAACTCACGAAGACGTTGAGTTAGTTTCCTCGGGAGCTACATTTCTCACTTCCATTAAACTTTTAGGATTAATTCCTTCAATTATTTTCCTTATTACTTTCGCAACGGAAACAATAAGAGACTTTCGGTTTGAATGTTAAATAAACTTTTGAAATGTAAGGGTTGTCAAATAATCTTACATTTAAGGTAGGTATATTTCTTTAAATTGTAGCCGACTTCAAAGAATATTAAAACTATTACAAAGATTCAGTTTTAGTTTTAAATATTTCGAATGTTTAAAATAAAAAATAAAAAAATATCTATCACCAAGTGACTGCTGAAGCTGACATCTAATACAAAAAAAGGAAAATTTATAAGCATTTTGGTGTTTAAAATTTTTTGATAACACCTATTTGTGAATTTGCAAGAATTATTTTTTTATGACTGACAACAATAACATTGTACATCTACATACATTAATTCTGTCTTCAGTTGTCCCATTAGATGATGTATAATTTTCTGTCACCCTGGACTATGCAATACTCAAGCGCTACCTAACTATGAGAACGATGAGCACCTTTTCCGGAAGACCTTGTTAAAAGCTGATAGCCCTAAACACTTCTGTGATTCTTTATGATAATTACAAAGAGGTGAGCGTCTCTAAAATTATCCTATTTGCCCTAATGTCCGTTCCTGGCATCTTTGGCGACTTTTTCCGACTTTCTATCACACTCCAATTTTCCTGTCCATAGCGTTTCAATTATAAAAAACATTAGCCTTTGTAATGGTTACATCGGAAAATGTAGAAATAGTTATTACGAGTATGAGTTGACTCTTGGGGACTAGGAAATATCAAATTGCTTGATCTCTTTGTATGAAATGTCTTTGTTCGGTTTTATATTGTATCTTGTTTTCATTCATTTTACGAATATCGCTAACTCGGTAGGAGATTTGTTTAGAAAATATGGTACAATTACGCTTGCGCTTCTTCAAATAATATTTTTATTAGAATCGACTATTTGATTTTATTACTCAAGGATGTTTTTATTTTATTAACTCTCCCGTGTTTCAGCGGTTAGCGCGATGCCTTTAGCACCAGAGGTCTTGAGTTCTAGTCCCGGGGAACAAGTAAAGAATATTGTTTCCCCGGTCGAGTAGGGCATAGGTTTTATCACTTATTTGCCTGTGAAGAATTTTTTTTTTCAATGAGTTAATAATAAAACTGCCATGAGGTAACCACTGAGCCACGGAGGCAGTTAATAAAAAAAAAATCCTTGATTCTTGAAGTCAAAATTCTCATTCTAATATTTAAAGAAGCGCAAATAAAAGCTTAACAACTAAAGAATCAACGGAATTAAAATTATAATACTTGTACATACTTTACTTACCTTATTTTACATACATACATATATAGTACACGTTGCGAGCTACATTAGTTAAAATTAAAGTTAACTAAAACCTCTCCTCATTGTGAAGTAAAAAACAGTTTCAGGATAACAATGATTTAATGAAAACGCGAAAGTTAAAGCATTTAGTTTTAAAAATGATTCCCGAGAGCACAGTACCTAAATATGACTGAATGAATCCTTCCATAGAGAGTTGGTTTTTGCGAATTCGTAACATTTTTGTTATGAAAACTCTTTGAATAGCGTCAAACCAAATTTAAATACAAATAATTTAATATAACTGTGGTTTTCGGAATTGGTTTTGTTTATGTAATGGAGTTGTTTGCTTATCAACAAATACATTTGATTATTATTAAGAAAATATTTTTTTGTTGGTATCCATGTTAACACTGGATTTAAACATTAGCAGAGCGGAACTTATTACTTAACCCTTTATGTCACGCATTTTTCTTTGAGTCCAATTGGCTTGACATTTAGTACTCGGGGGTTTTTGGGGTGGCTGTCAATCATCAATTCTCATTTATGAATATATGACTGATGTGGAAACACCAAAAAAATACAGGTGGCACTCTGAGAGGGCCACCATGGCACAAAGGGCTAAACCATTTATGCGTCTATCAACATGTCTAACCACTACAATTTAAAGCCATTGTCTTAATGAAACAGGTCGGCATTCTTCGGTCATTTGTTGAGCAAACAAGGGCTGATATATTAGAGCTGCTATCATTAGTGACCGCACGTAAACTTTCCTGAGTACTTGACGATCATGACACATCATACTATATACACCACGCCTCTTTCCCATTGCGGTAGGCAGAGATCACGGAATTCCATATGCTCCGATCCTTACATACCACTTTCGGTTCTTCCACTTTCATCAATGCTTTCATACACACTCATCAGTTACGAGTAGCGATGAGATATACTTGCAAAATTCAATACCGGGGCTTCCAAGTACGAGTCCGTAAAAAAACCAAGGTCGAAAACCAGGTTTCATAATACTTTCATCAAGCTCCGAACTCGCTATAGTAAAAATACTTGCATAGGAAAACGATCCCTACTCTCTTAGAGATAAGAACCACAATCGTATTTGCAAGAAATGATTGATTGTGCTCATGCTACAAATGTATGGCATTACGGTTCGTTTTCCTATGCAAGTATTTTCAATTTCAACTCTAAGTGCACCCGAATAGCTAATACTTTCATACTTGCAAGTTTTTCCCGCTCGCACCAGGGCGCCCTACTTCCAAGCTAAGCCCTGGTTTTAAAACCTGGTAGCGTAAATACGTCTCATCTTTAGTTACGAGTACTTTTGACCTGGCTTTTTTGAAGGATGTTAGAAAAACAAACACACATGTTTTTGACACAAACATCCACGGTTCTAAGGCGGGCACGACAGCAAAAAACCTAGCAAATTAGATTATTTCACTCATCTTTGGGTTGGCGCGCTGGTATCCAATTTGCTGCTTTAGATTCAATAGAAAAACGAGCGAAAAGATTAACTGATGATAATACCTATCTCATCATCTTAGTAAAGTTCTGTCATCTAATAGCCGTAACATAACGTAAACGTAAAAAAGGCAGACCCCTAGAGAGATGGGCAGATGAAATAAAAAAGATTGGAGGGGACGCTTGGACAAGAACAGCCCAGGACAGAGGGAAATGGAGCAATTTGTAGGAGGACTTTACAAGTTATGTACTTAAACTTAATTTAAAAATGAACTAAGAAATATAATTAACTCTTAATTTAAATATGTTTGTGTTGTGTTGTATAAGGAATTAGAAGGCTTTTTTATTTATTTATTTATCTAATAGCCATCGACGATATGTTATTCATCTGTCCTTTACAGGGTTTACGTATATTTCGGGGAGTGCACCGAACCTTACTCCAACCGGTATTATTTGTTGCAGTACATCCAATTATACCGGTTTCACTTTTGACAACCGAAGACTAGGTAGAAATAGGTATTGGTCATAGTCATAAATGAAACTATAGCTATGAATAAAGATATAAAGATTTGTTTGTGACGATTTAACTCAAAAACTATTCGACCGATTTTAACAATTCTTTCACCAATAGAAAGCTTTTGTGTATAGTACATATACATTACTCCCGTTTGAAACCGGGGCGTTTTGTTAGTTTTCTCATTGAGTAAACTTACTAAGGAAATAACCATCGATTGCACTTTTATGTACGTCTAGACCAGGCCTAGATTATATTCAAGTATTTTCCATAATATATTCACTTTTCTTTTAGAGAAAATCAATTCGATGATTACTAATATATAACAAACTATAACAAACTAACAATCAGTTTTTGACTGCATAAGACGGGATGTTTAATTACATATGAAGTGGCATTTTCTGTTAGCGATAATGGTAATAAGGCTTCAAGAGATCGCTTTAATTACTTACGAAAGTGAAGCATCCTATATTAACATCTTGAACCATCGTCAAGAGAATCCTTTAAATTTTCATATCGAGCATTACTCAAACCTCGAGTAGGTACACTCGACAACAAAATTGTTACTCGCTTTATGCATATTTTATAAAATTACCACTTCAATCCACCACTACACTCTAGACGTTTAGAAATTAATAAAATAATAATTTGCAAGAAACAATTTCACTAAGATCGTTCCAACAAGATACACCTGCAAGCACGAAATTGAAACACTATTTTGTATGCAAATTGTATGATTTTTAAACGACTTTTGCAAGCGTCTCTAGTAATAGGTTACCTAGATAATATTAAAATTTGCTGAATAACACGTTGACTTAGGTCTGGGACTCAAACAATCATGTTATGTTAAAGTACCCTATGTGCCTATAGGCTATAACTTAATTTTATATATTACTATCGACCCGACCGGTTTCGCACGGATACAATAGATACTGATGTGATGTCAGTATTATTTGGATATTGTTCATAAAAAATACTAACATCGCTATTAAAAAATAGGGGTTGGTGGTAGAAGGGTGAACAATTGAACATTTAGGGTTGTATGTTTGTATTTTTTAATGTCAAATCATTAAAAAAAATCCAAATTTTTATTTTTTGGATGGACCACCCTTATCACTTTACGTGCTATTCTCAGACCTACTGAAAATACAAAATTTCATAAGAATCGGTCAAGCCGTTTCGGAGGAGTTTTGTTACAAACACGAGAATTTTATATATTAGAAGTGACGAATATAAATTCAATGCGACGCGAAGCTTTTGATTTTCATGTTACTCTTTATCTGTGTGATAAAATATTATGTTGAAGTATATGGGTTGGTGCGCGGTGATTTGGTAAATGTCAGTGTGACAGGTGTCCTCAATCGCTATGAGGGCTTATTCAGATTTTTTTTATGACAGCAGAAATTACGAGCGATTTAGGCATCGCTCATTTTAAGAAATCGCTACTCCATAAAAATATATCTGGCTGTTTCAGGAACGTGGACTGTTACGAGTTTATTGATTTTATGAAATTACTTTTTGTCATTGATAAGAAACAAGGGAAGTGAAATTATTGTCTTTTTACCTAACGTTTTTTTTATTAACTTTTTTTTTGTAAAATCTTTCATTACGGTCGTGCTTTACTAGTAGGAAAACTAAACCATACAACTATTAAGCTTAAAAAAATATATAAAAAAATCATCTCTTCCATACTAAAGCGAAAATGGTATCACCCATTTTAAAGTGATTCAAAAGACATAAAACAGTCGTATATATCTTCTTCAGTGACCATTTTTTTCTTTACAGGTCAAAATTATTATTTTTCTATCCAACCATTTTATATAATCCTGTTTCTTGGTAATTCATACCTAGGACTATAGCTGTTAAACACAACTCTTGTATCACTAAATTTATGTACTACAGAGGCGGTTTTTATTGAACATTTGTATATAACCTCAATAACTGATTGTTATTTAACAAAATTGAGGCTCATAAACAATGAGGCACTTTCAATCTAATTTTTGCTTTGAGCATTTAAGACTGAAGCCGAAACGTGTAATCTGCACTTTATGGCTTTTGTATTCATATGCTACGCGATGGGGTTTAATCTCAATTTTCCTTCCGAACGATTAATGATCGAAGTGACCAGATATTAAATAGTATATTGTATATCAAGGGGAGAATGTGACCGATTCGGAGTTGAAATAGTTTTCTAACCCGCTCAGTACGTAATAAATTAATTTTCAAACAACTTTGTTACCCGCTCTCAGTGACGACGAAAAACATCTGTTCTGCCTCATTATCAAAAAAGCTGTGACGTATTTTCCGAGCATCATCCACGACAAAATTTTGTCAACTGTTTTCTCGTATTTTAATCGATTATATCTTTGTCTTCCGGGTCTAACATGACACTTAAAACCCGACCTCGAATGTCAAAAGTAGAGATATTTGTCGATCGATCGTCTATTAAAATTGTGGATGTTGCGTTATAATATATCGAGATATCTTATATCTTAGTCTGTCTTCACTCGTCCGCAAGATATCTCTTGATGGTCATGCTACGGGTGGAGGTAAACCTCAACCTCTTTGTACTATTTGTACTAAAGTACAAAATAATAATATATAAAATGTCAGATCCGATAGGGGTCAAACCTGTGATCCATCGGAATGCTAGTTAGACGTACTTATACCATCGAGTCAATGTGATAATGAAAGCAAGACAAATAGTCTTATCAAGGTATTCAGTATAGATGCAAATAAAGACGAAATTTCACAATGCTCTAATGTTCTCATGCTCAAATTTTTGTAGCAGTAATCCAGGGTTTTATCCGCCAACGGGATTTATGTAATTCGTAATGTATTCTGGGTAAGTGAAAACTGTCTTGCACCGGATTATACTAACGCACCTTACCCCCTTATCCATGGATTATCTTTTCTCCTCACGAAATTCGCTTTTCAATTTTTTTCCCGAAGGATTTGTCATGTCAGTATAATTCTAAAGAGGTTTTATATTTCTTGAGAGAATTGAATATATTCTATGTTAATGGAAAGTGCGTTGTCTCTTTATTCTGATATCCGGTGTGATAACAAAATCTTGGTTTCATGTGTTACGCAACCTTCAGTCTTTTGAAAATATATGTTTACGATTATTATTATTATTTAAGTGGACTGTATTTTGTTAGATATATTTGAAAGTATGAAATATATATTAACTTAAGTTTAGTAGAGACTAGGCAGAGGCCTATCATATTTGGGTTAACCCAATGACACGGACATTATTAGTAACGTAAAAAAACTACAGACTACCGCGAAGCGTATTAACTCTCGCTCGTAGGCCGGCGCCCGCGCCGGTCTTCAAAATATTGTTGATCAACATCGACCACAACACTCACTTAATAGTTGATATGACACAGTCTGGTGTCTGGATTCAGCTGGGAAGCCTCAAAGTTCAAATAAAATGTAAAAAGAAGTAAAATCAACAAGAGTGTGTGGTGCGATCACTCGATACGTTCTTGATCTTCCTGCGCGAAGTACCTAGTGACAACCAGCGCAAGCGCTCCCGGTGGTAGGCACGCGACCTAATTGTCCATCGAGCCGCCTGGCAAAGATAATGATTAATATCGATGGGTAACGGCCTATACGTTATGTTGTAACCGAAATTTTTAGCGAAAATGTACAGTTCGATTCAGAATGACTAGCTGTACCTTTTATAAAACGCGTTTTAATTCGTTACAAAGTATTTTATTTAAACGAAGTGTTATTTGTTTTTATATTTTAACTAGTGGACCCCGCAGACGTTGTCCACCATTTTTGACGCCACAGTTTTTGCTTCGAAATTATATAATTAAGTATTTTTCATAAATTTTTTACATACAAACCTTCTCCTAAAAATTCTGAAGACAACAAAAAAAAATTTAGCACAATCGGTCCAGCCGTTCTCAAGTGATGCGAGTACATACATGCGGCATTTTATTTTTATTTATAAAGATAGATAGATAGATTAAGTTAGATTTTACGTTATTTGTTATGTGTTTCTTGCTTCTGTCAAATAACATTTTCATTCATAATACCCCCGATGATATAGACAAAACATAAGAAGCGCATTACGTGTTTTGCCCTATAGTAAAAGCTCAAAGGCAAGTTGATCAATATTGGTAGTTTTTTATGTATCACTAAACACCTTGTATTAGAAATAGGTGTGTCATTAATATTCAGGCACGTAAGTAGAGTTAGAAAATAAGTAGTTATTTTTGTAAAAATGCTGCTTAAAAGTTAAATTATGTTTCGCATTTTATCTATATATTTGAGAACTTTTTACTTACTTTACTTTTGAAGGAATTATTTATAAAAGGTGTAGTTGTTATAACGCTGATCCACTTATCACGAAGGGTTTTATAACGCAATACACTTACTGATCCATTTGTGAAAATCAATGTTCAGACGTTTACAACGAGAACCTTGTTATACCGACCGAACTCTTTGGATGTGGTATCTTTCAGTATTAGAAAAGAGCATATGTAAAACATACTTGAATAATCAACAAAATTTCAATAAAAGTATGTTATCGATATTATTAATGTCATATTATTTTTCATACAGGGTTTTTTTTTAAAATGTGTAGGAATGTAATGGAATAACCACGGCATCGTAGACGTCATCTTCAATTTAGTAACACTTAAAGATGCTCTGAATCTGTTCATTAAAAAAACTATATAAACTATGAACAGTTATAGAGCTTGTTAAAACTTTTGTTAAACTACTCTGAGTGAGGCATAAATCTTTCTTATAACAATCATCAATTTCACATCATTGTAAATCTCTCAAAAGTGTTTTGGCTCGTTGGCGCGTTCGGAACCTCACCGGGACGACATGTTTATAATTTTTTTGTAAGCATGTCTTCCCCACGTCTGGTATCGGGCATTGAACTTTTTAAATTGACTTACTCAAAGAGTTACTAAAATACATAATTCTTCGTATTTACGGTACTATATTTTAGTAAAACCACCACATCCAAAATATTCGTAGATTTCGTACATCCACAAACTCTTTTCCTTGTTCCCGAAGTAATGTAACCCGATAAAGGTAGTGGAATCAGCCGCATCTGCTCAATTTTCCCGCTCGATCAGGCTTTGTTTCGGACTTGCCCGCCGGCCGGATATTACGCCTTACATATTCATCCGGCTACTAAATGGTTTATGGTGAAAATACGATTCATTATTGCTTTAGAAGTTTGATTAAATCAACACCAAGTAGAGGAAAATGTTTCTTCTGGGCAGGCCTTTTCTTAGATAGTATTACTTCTAAATATTCAAACGAAATTTTGTATCAGTAGTATTTCGACGCTAATATAAAAAAAAAACTTTAATTTTTTTCATGTTATAATATTAATGAAAACAAAATACTAAAAAAAACTTGTAAACATTTTTCGAAATCGAAATTACTTAAAATATATTTTTCGAAAATAATGTCATCAATTATGGTATTTTACAGTGTAAGGTAATTATTATTAAGCATTTTGACGGGCTCGTTGGCGCGTTCGATAGAATACCTGCCGTGCGCATCGATGGGTCGTGGGTTCGAATCCCGACGGGACAACATGTTTCTAATTTTCTGTAAGCATGTTTTCCCCACGTCTGGTAACATCGAGCATTGATCGGGTGGGAGGAATATCGAAATTCCGACCGGGTAACAAACCACCGTTCATAGTTGGAGAAACCGTGAAGTGTATATTGCGGGTTTCGGTTTCAGTCTATGGATTTCCGAATGCTCGAAATAAAAAGGAGGCCGACAGCGCATCATTGACTGATGTTCTGTGGCTGAGATATCACCTACCATCAAGTGAACCTCATACTCGCCCGTAGATATCTGACATAAAAAATAATATGTTTAAGTTATTTCTTGCAAAAAACCTAAAATTAACGATACGGAATATTAAAGATGACTGAAATGTATCTGCCGTATTAATAATTGGCGGATATAATAATTAAGTCAAAGGCCGATAATCATTTTAAACAATAACTTAATCAGAAAATATTAAATAGATTAGTTAGTGTTTTCAAATAGTTCATAACTAGTTAATACAACGAAATCTATTAACAGTTTCCTTAATTTTTAAAAATCGACTTAAACCTACGGGACGTGGATTTACTACAATTTTCTAATCTGCCCCGCTATAAATCATTCAACCCTAAAATGTTATTCGGGATCCTGAAGTATTCCTGTACAACCGTGAGCAGAATCGGAATCGTTCGTATAATTAGGGCCTTAAAGAGTAAAAATAAATCTGGGGGCACGGCAGTGCCCCCGCCAAGTCGAGCAATAAGCGGCACGGCCGTACTATCCTTTTCTCGAAGTAGTTCGGGCCATTTTCGACCCCCTATAACTTCGTTGTGGATAAAACTAGAATCCTGAATTTTTAGTCACTAAGCAGGCATTGTATAAACTCGGTATATTTCAAATATCATTCTGTTTGAACCAGTAGTTTAAGAATTATAACTAGTCAAAGTTTGATAATTTGTCACTCACTCACTCACTCACTGACTGACCGATCATCAAAACTCTAAGGCACTTCTAGCAGACATAGAAACTTGAAATTTAGAATACAATTAGTGTTTAGTCTATAAATCAAGGAAAAACTACAATATTTTGAAATTTCGGTCCAGTTTTCTAGATATACAATTTTTTTTTGTATTTCTGTATGTAATGAATAACTTTAAAAGTACTGGACCGATTTTAAAAATTCTTTTACCATTAGAAAGCTACATTATCACTGAGTAACTTACTTTATTTATTACTAGAAAAAAATAGAGATCCTTAGAAATCCCTCCTAAAAACAACCCAAGGTGTAAAAAAAATAGCCATAAAATGTCTTTCATCGCATGTGCTGCGGAAAGTATTGATGCTAGAACAAAAAAACGTTCCATAATATTATAGAACATATCAAAATCTACAAAAATATTCACGAGACCATATGTCCAACTATTGTAGTTATGTCACTATAACTACTTTTTTACATTAAAAAGTTAATAAAAATGCCGATCAAAATCAGACTGTTATCCATAGCTTTATATTAATTCTTATCCAAATAAACTAAGAAAAGGAATATCTACAAAAAGAAATGAGATGCCATCAAAAACATAAATTGTAAAAAAAGCCAAGTCTTGCAACTCAGTTCTCTCGTAAAAAGTTGTGAGATCCATATAATACCAAGTTGGTCAATTTATTCAGTCTCTACTGAAGGATCCTTCTGTCTTAAGTTATTACGTAATTAGGTAACCTAACAACGTCTTATAGTGATCATATCAATACCAATATTAAAAAGCTTTGATGTTTAAAATAAAAAGGTTGACTTGGCTATGATCACTATAAGACGTTGTTAGGTTACCTAATTACGTAATAACTTAAGACAGAAGGATCCTTCAGTAGAGACTGAATAAATTGACCGACTTGGTATTATATGGATCTCACAACTTTTTACGAGAGAACTGAGTTGCAAGACTTGGCTTTTTTTACAATTTATGTTTTTGATGGCATCTATATTTTACTGAGCTGTATTACGTAATTCAGTGAACAGTTTTTATGGCTTTTTTGTTTACTAACTACCACTAACTTATATATTGTTGTTGAACTTTATACAGTCACGTTGTTGAATGGGATATGTGCAGTAGGCTCTCGGGAATCAGGTAGGTATATCTTATTAGTACGAACGTAATTCTTATTTTAAAGCAAGAATAAATTTGTAGATAGAATGGTTAAAAAGGTTTATTTTTAAATAAAATACTGTATACCGGATTAAAACGCGATTTATTATTTAAATTATTTATCCCGACGTTTCGGATGCTTTTCAGCAACCGTGGTCGCGGGAGACTGAAAGATGACAGTTGTCTTATATTTGAAATGTCACAAAGTTGCCATATTTAATTCAATTAAATTAAAAAATAATCTATTAATTTAGGTAACACAATGTACATCTATGAACGTCATTAAAAAAATAATACATATTAAATTACTAATATTACTAATATTAAATGCTTCTAATTTTACATTTACTACCAGTTCACAAATCAAGGGCGTAGAGCGGACGAGAAGAACTGGCAAGAAACTCGCCGCCACTCTTTTTAATCGCCAAGTTTTGTTTTACAATAATTACATATTAACGCCATCTATTCCTACGGAGTTGATATTTACTGTAATTTTCTATATTATGACAATATTGACTAACGGTGTCCTCTTGTTTTTTAGTATGTTGGATTTGGGGCTTTAGATTTTTAATTACTGGATCCCAGGTGTTGGAAAGTCTCAAACCATCTTCTCTATTGAAGTTAGGATGTTTTTTAATTTCAATAGCCTCACGTACTAGTCTGGGAAAGAATCTACTTTCTTTTGCAAGGATTTTTGGTTGGTCGAAACGTATGTAGTGGTTTGGTTTATCCAGAGTGTGTTCACATACTGCTGATTTAGAGTGACGTCTGTTTTTGATATCCGCAATGTGTTCCTTAAGTCGGTTTGAAATGCTACGTTTAGTTTGCCCAATGTAGGATAAACCACAGTCACAATCCAGTTTATATACACCTGAATCTTGCAAAGGAATATTACTTTTTATTGGTCTCAAGAACTGTTGAATCTTCTTGTGTGGCTTGAAAACTGTATTAATAGAAGCTCGTTTTAAGATTCTTCCAATCCTGTCTGTAACACCCTTCACATAAGGCAGGTAGGCTGGTTGACGTTGTACTGTTTGTGGTTTATTCCTGTTTCTGTGATGCTGTGGAGGCACCCGCAGTTTGTTGTCACGGAGTACTCGCTTAACATGCTGCAGTTCCCCGTTGAGGTGGGCAGCATCACAGAGGCGGTGGGCTCTCTGAAACAAACATACACCGACAGAAGAGAGTTGGCAAGGGTGGTGGTGGGAATCACCATTGAGGTACTTATCAGTATGGGTTATTTTTCTAAACACAGTATGGCCAAGTGTACCATCCCCTCCCCGAACTACTAAAATGTCTAGAAAGGCCAGTGAGTTATTATTCTCCTTCTCCATAGTGAATTTAATGTTACTATGTATGGAGTTAAGGTGGTCTAGAAATACAGATATGTGTTCCGTGGGCAGAATAGTAAAGGTATCGTCTACATATCGCTTATAAAGCCTCGGTTTAACCGGGCTTGTGGCTAGGGCTCTTTCTTCGAAGTCCTCCATGAAAATGTCAGCGACAACAGGGGAGACTGGAGAGCCCATAGCCACCCCATCAACCTGTATATAGAATTCACTATTCCACATTAGGTAGCCAGATGTTAAACAATGTTCTAAAATATCTGCATATTCTGGTGACATGTTGTGTTCTGATAACCTTTTCTTAACAATATTTAGACAGTCCGATACAGGAATATTAGTAAAAAGAGACTCAATGTCAAAGCTTACCATGGTTTCATTGTTGGAGAGTTTGAGATCTTTAATAGTTTCAACAAAATGGTATGAGTCTTTAACATGAGCACTACTGTTCCCTCTGAGGGGAGAAAGTACTTTAGCCATGTGTTGAGCCAGTTTATGTGTGGGTGTGTCGATCTGGCTCACTATAGGTCTTAAAGGTGTGTTTATTTTGTGAATTTTAGGTAACCCATACATTTTTGGAGGCTTTGCACATGCAGGTGTGAGGAATTTACTGTCAAGATTAAGTGTCTTTTTGTGTTTATTGATCAATTCAGATGTCTTTTTTATTACCTTGTTTGTTGGGTCTTTTTCAACTTTCTTGTAGGTGGAAACATCTGCAAGGATCTGGGACATTTTGTGTTCATAATCTGACGTATCCATCACGACCGTCGCGTTTCCCTTGTCCGCTCGGAGTACTATGATATCTTTATTGGCCCGTAGTTGTTTTAGAGCCATTGATTCCGCACGAGAGATGTTGGGTTTTGGCGGCTTGCTAGTTCGTAATATGCACGAAATATCTTGCCGGATTGCCTCCGCATCGTCTTTAGGAATCGTGTTCTTGTGGATACATTCCTCAACGTAGCTGACTATTTCTTCACAGGGTATTTTTCGCGGCGCAGGAGCAAAATTAAGGCCTTTATTTACATACGTTTCGACCAACCAAAAATCCTTGCAAAAGAAAGTAGATTCTTTCCCAGACTAGTACGTGAGGCTATTGAAATTAAAAAACATCCTAACTTCAATAGAGAAGATGGTTTGAGACTTTCCAACACCTGGGATCCAGTAATTAAAAATCTAAAGCCCCAAATCCAACATACTAAAAAACAAGAGGACACCGTTAGTCAATATTGTCATAATATAGAAAATTACAGTAAATATCAACTCCGTAGGAATAGATGGCGTTAATATGTAATTATTGTAAAACAAAAACTTGGCGATTAAAAAGAGTGGCGGCGAGTTTCTTGCCAGTTCTTCTCGTCCGCTCTACGCCCTTGATTTGTGAACTGGTAGTAAATGTAAAATTAGAAGCATTTAATATTAGTAATATTAGTAATTTAATATGTATTATTTTTTTAATGACGTTCATAGATGTACATTGTGTTACCTAAATTAATAGATTATTTTTTAATTTAATTGAATTAAATATGGCAACTTTGTGACATTTCAAATATAAGACAACTGTCATCTTTCAGTCTCCCGCGACCACGGTTGCTGAAAAGCATCCGAAACGTCGGGATAAATAATTTAAATAATAAATCGCGTTTTAATCCGGTATACAGTATTTTATTTAAATGTGTGATACTCGCGTTAATAAAAGACAATATTAAGGTTTATTTTATAACTTAGCCAAGCAAATAGGCTTAAGGTATATACTTTAAGTTGTTAATTGTACTTTTTAATTTCCTTCTTGTCCTTGATGTTTGTCCATAGTTACTTTTGTATGTGCGTGTGTTTGCTGTGAATAAATATATGTCTATGTCAATAAGTAGAAGTTTTACAGTAAGTGAAACATATTCCGTTTAATTCCCAGCAGTAAACTTCCACCAACAAATAAAGATGAATTGAACAGTCAAAATATTTTGGATAAATGACTTCTTGAAAAAAGAGAGCCTGTTTTGATTTGATACAGAATAATTTCTTCCATATTACCGCATCTTCAAATTGAGACAATATCATTAAGATTAGTCACATTAATGAGCTATAAAACCACTTGTAACTTAAGACATTTTTCACTTACTTTGATGAGTTATTATATGTATGAAGTTTATATGGCTCTGTAAGAGGTGAAAATAAAGACTTTTAAATTTCTTTAAATTTAATTTAGATATTTTATGAGACACGACGGCAAAGTAAAAAAGGTAGCAATAGCTGTATAATTTAATACCTTTATTCAAAGAGGTCGAGGGCCCATAAGCTCCTTTTGTGGGGCCCGGAATGAGCGACATCTATTAGTCCCGATGCGGCTTTACTCCGCCGGTAATATTTTAAAATTTTCAGACAGAGCTGCGCAGATTTACGATCGGATTGTGTAAATTGGAAACTTTTGGAAGACATATTGCGTTGGACGGCGAATTAATGCGGGTCTCGTTTGACGTTTTTTAAAGTTTACCTCATCATTTTGTATAGAGTTTCTTTTTTATAAGGGAGTCCTATAACGGAGGTTTTGTCGTTGTTTTATAGTGTTTCTTAATTTAGTAGCTCGTTTTGGTTTACCCAACTTATATTTTAGTATCAAGACACTTTCTTTGATTGCAAGCAATTATAATTTGTCGAGTACCTACTCTAAATATCGCTCATTTAGTGCAACAATGGCGTAAGTGCACTTTTAGAAATGTTACAAAAGATCTTCTATCCAATCAAAAATAAATGAAAGGTATTGCATTTTGAAGGGACTTGTTACAATCTACGTGATTTTAAAATAAGTTTAATATGTGTTGTTGTATTTCGATGTTTCTCACGATGTTCCACACATTTTGACATATTATTAAACTTGTTTTAAAACAAATAAAAAAAGTGTTATTATGTCACATCAATTTGTGCAACAACAAAAAGAGCTATATGTAGCTACTACTTCTATAACAATATAACTTCATACAGGTGAGGTGAAAAAAATATTTTTAATTAATATATATTTGACAGTATAAGATTTGAAATATATTTTATAAAATATAAATAATTGAATGGTATATGAATAACAATAACTTTATTGAAAAAAGACTATTTAATAGTCCATACAAAATAGATATATTCAAGTTATATAATAAATGAATAAACCGTGAAGTGCATATTGCGTGTTTCGATTTCTGTCTATGGATTTCCGAATGCTCGAAGTAAAAAGTAGGTCGATAGCGCATCATTGAATAATGTTATGTGGCTAAGGTATCACCTACCATCAAGTGAACTTCATGCTCGTCTGTCCATATCTAACACAACAAAAAAAAGTGATCATATCAAACATAATTTTTGAATTTTCAGCAAGATACTAAAAATATTTTAAATAAAGAAAAATAGTGGTTATATATTTTTTATGAAGGACATTATTATGATATAACACGTTACACGACTGAAAGTAATTCTGACGGAAAATTGAAAACAAAAACAGCAAAATCCTTGAAAAGTCTTTTACAAAACACGGGACTATAATTCTCAATGGAAATTGCAACCATTCATAATAAGCAAGATCGGATGCATCGTTTGTCAAATGATTTACGTGTCTCCGCTTTGAAATATGGTGTGGCTGTTTTTAAAACTAGATGTGTTCTTGAAAATAGAAATAGTATAGCTTCAGTTATAATGGCTGTTGGGGAAATAAGGTTTTCAGAGCGACGTGAAAATGCAACGTTATAAAGTTAAAAAGATATTTTGGCGGCTTCGTTTTTTTTATATTGCGCAATTCCTTTTAAATTATAATGTTTTTCAGAAAAAATATCAGTGAAACTGTCACAGATATACATGGCGAGATGACTTGGGAATTCACTTTATACATATACATGCCTCATACTTAGCACAAAACGGAATTTGTTTTTCGAGCTCTCTATGTAGCTACTAATGATCAGTGAAACAGACACAGAAATATGTCTGCCCCATGCCCCACTAGGGGGAATTCAATTTTATGTAGCTACTCGCCCCGGCTTCACACAGGTACAATATAGATGTAATATACACAAAAAAGCATATGTTACTCGCTGATGAAGTATCTCTCTATTGGTGAAATAATTTTTAAAATCGGTCGTGTAGTTTTTGAGTTTATTCGTTGCAAACACATAAAAATACAAATCTTTTCTTATAATATTAGTGTAGATACGTTCATAGATAGGTCGCTTGTATGAAGGTTGTATGTGAATAAGCTTAACTCCCCTCAGTTAATGAAAAAGTTCGCAATAGTCTCATTAAAGTGTCATACTAATAACGCGGTGTATTTAGGACACCTTCTAATGGAGTTTTCTCATAAAACATCTTTGTTACGTGACGTGTCAAACTGTCTTAGCTTTTAATAGGAAAATCGTATAATTAATTTTGAAGCGATTGTGATTGTAGCTTCGTTAAAGGTTGAATATATGTATTCTCAGTAAAATATTTTTTAAATTCAAAACCAAATTTAAATATAAAGGGGGCACTTTAAATGTAAAAATACAGATACCTACTAATACTCGTACATATTAAAAGAGAATAATGCCATTTATAATTACCATTATCTTTCGATAGTGTTAATGACTATATTCAACCAGACAGAATAATTCAAATTCAAAATCATTTATTCATTTAGGTAACACAATGTACACTTATGAACGTTAGTAAAAAATACATATTAAATGCTTCTAATTTTACATTTACCGCTAGTTCTCAAATCAAGGGCGTAGAACGGAAGAGAAGAACTGGCAAGAAACTCTTCGTCACTCTTTTTAATCGCCAATTTTTTGTTTTACAAAATATTTGTAAGGCGCTGCAACCATTACACCATGTTCCACATGACATCTTTATGTAATTAACTATAATAATAAAAAAATTTAAACTGAAAGTTCATAATTGTTTCAAAATGAAATGAAATGAAATTATTTAATTAAGTTTTTTCCGAAGCTACTTAAAACATAGGTCGCAAATGGTCCAAATAAGGCAGACAAATGGCAACATTGTTGAGTCGTCTTTGAAACCTTTAGAAAAAGGTGTACCGCAGGGGTCCATTTTGGGTCCAATTCTCTACATAATCTACAGTGCGGATTTAAGTAAAGAAATTAGAAATTGCATGTATCACTTATACGCCGACGACCTGCAACTGTATATAAATTTCCCACCTAGCGATACCGAGGCAGCTGTTGATTCTCTTAATTCCGATCTGGAGAATGTATCAGTGTGGTCCAGTAAAAACAGCCTCGTCTTAAACCCATCGAAGTGTAAATATATGATACTGGGTTCATCTTATCAGACAGAACAAATATCGACTCGCATTTCGAATATAACTGTTGATGGTACAAATCTTGAGAGAGTCCATTTGGTCAGAAATCTTGGCTTACAAATGGATCCTCAACTGCGTTTTGAAGAACATATAACCGAAAGAGTTCGCAACTGTTTCTATAGATTAAAGATCCTGTATAAGATTCGAAATTACATAAGTGAGTCTCTGCGTATTCAGTTGTGTGATTCACTAGTTCTGTCTACGCTCAACTATTGTGACGTGGTCTATGATGGGTGTTGCCTTGCTAAAAGTAGACGTCTAATTCAAAGAGTGCAAAATGCGTGTGCTCGGTACTGTTTCCGTATACCTCCACGAGCCCATGTCACTCCGTTTATAAACGAGGCAGGAGTACTGAAAATGGAAGCTCGACGTAAACTCCATCTTGCTTGTCTACTGCATGGTATCGCTAGGCACCAAGCTCCAATATACCTCTTTAGAAAGTTACGCTGGACATTTAGTTACGAACAAAATAAAACACGACCATCTTCACATATCCTCATGATGCCGCAGCATCGTACGGCAGCATTTAGAGGTAGCTTTAAGTACGCAGCTACTAAATGCTGGAACAATCTACCTCCGCCCATACGCAATTTAAAATCAAAGGCATCTTTCAAAGATA
Source organism: Anthocharis cardamines (assembly GCA_905404175.1). Classification (NCBI taxonomy): domain Eukaryota; kingdom Metazoa; phylum Arthropoda; class Insecta; order Lepidoptera; family Pieridae; genus Anthocharis; species Anthocharis cardamines. Next base: position 9,457,783 of record FR989964.1, read on the forward strand.
ATTTAAAGCGATACTTATTGGCAATGCAGCGTACAGAATAGCACCCCTTACTCAATCTGATCGTCCATCCAAAATCCCTACTACAGTAATTATTTTATTTTATTTTTAGGTTTAAAGTTTAAAAAAAAAAGTCTGTATAGTAATAGTTTTTATTTTTAATTTATTATTTATTTTTCTCAGCTATAAGTTTGCACACTGTTCCCGTTTTATTATTGTTATTTTCTGTTTGTTAATTTAATTTTGATTAGTTTATATTATTCAAACGTCTGATTGTCCGTGGCGTGACTGAGGCTGCAGCTGAAAATCAGCGTGGTAAGTTTCTGCCGTGAGGCTGAAGCTTACCACACAATGCTGAGACTGCGGCCTTTTAACTGCCAAACACAAACTGTTTTTATTCATTTTCTTATTTTTTATATGTTTTTTTTTTTTATTGTTTACTTATAAGTTTAGTTTTGTAAGTAATCTTTGTTAATTTTGTTGTTGTTTGTGCAGTAAATAAACTCTCTCTCTCTCTCTCTCTCTCTCTATTTATTTAAATACTAGCAACGCGCCCCGGCTTCACACGGGTGCAATGTAGATGTGCTATATACAAAAAATATGTAACTCGCTGACAATGTAGCTATTGGTGAAAGAATTTTTAAAATATTTCCTCTTTATAATATAAGTATAGAAGTATAGTTATAGATTTGTGGCAAAAAAAACTAAGCGTTTGGGACATAATGAAAAATAAATTAAGCTAATTTGTAATTTATTCAACAGTTGGAGCCGAAACAGTAGAGTCAGTGATGGCAGAATTCGAACCGGTAACTAATTTATCTATGGTTACTGTCCTGTCAGCCGTTACGCCTTCCAGTCCTGTGGTACTTTGAGTGGTAACTTTAGTAGCAGTCGTTCTCGGTGGAATCTTGTTCGCGCAGCCCACATAGATATTGACAGATATGGGGTATCCATACAAGGACTGTAAGCGAAGAACCAGGTATTTCTGACGGAGGCCACCTCGGATGATTTCGATTTTAGGTCCACGACCGATGCCGAGGCGGTCGACGATACGGAAGTAAGTTATCTGAAAAATAGTAGAATCTCACTAATCCGGCACTATTAAAAACCAGAGGGTATCGGATCGTATAGAAAAAATCATTATAAATAAAATAAAGCATTTCATAAATTCTTCATGTCTTCCCCACGTCTGGTAACTTCGGGCATTGAACGGGTGGGACGAATCTCGAAATTCCGACCGGGTAACCATCCTCCGTTCATAGATGGAAAAACAGATTACACGTTACACGTTTCGGTCTATGGATTTCCGAATGCTCGAAGTAAAAAGTGCATAGGTCGACAGCGCATCATGACTGCTGTTCTGTGGCTGGGGTATCACCTACCATCAAGTGAACCTCATGCTTGTCTGTCGATCTGGGGGCACGGTAGTGCCCCCGCCAAGTCGAGCAAAAAGCGGCACAGCCGTACTATCCTTTTCTCGAAGTAGTTCGGGCCATTTTCGACCCCCTATAACTTCGTTGTGGATTAAACTAGAATCCTGAATTTTCAGTCACTAAGCAGGCATTGTATAAACTCGGTATATTTCAAATATCATTCTGTTTGAACCAGTAGTTTATAAGAATTATAACTAGACAAAGTTTGATAATTTGTCACTCACTCACTCACTCACTGACTGACCGATCATCAAAACTCTAAGGCACTTCTAGCAGACATAGAAACTTGAAATTTAGAATACAATTAGTGTTTAGTCTATAAATCAAGGAAAAACTACAAAATTTTGAAATTTCGGTCCAGTTTTCTAGATATACAATTTTTTTTTGTATTTTTGTATGTAATGCATAACTTAAAAACTACTGAACCGATTTTAAAAATTCTTTTACCGTTAGAAAGCTACATTATCACTGAGTAACATAGGGTATTTTTTACTAGAAAAAAATAGAGATTCTTAGGAATCCCTAGTAAAAACAACCCAAGGTGTAAAAAAATTAGCCATAAAATGTCTTTCATCGCATGTGCTGCGGAAAGTATTGATGATAGAACAAAAAAACGTTCTACAATATTATAGAACATATCAAAATCTACAAAAAACTTTACGAGACCATTTGTCCAACTATTGTAGTTATGTCACTATAACTACTTTTTTACATTAAAAAGTTGATAAAAATGCCTATCAAAATCAGACTGTTATCCATAGCTTTGTATTAATTCTTATTCAAATAAACTAAGAAAAGGACTATCTACAAAAAGAAATGAGATGCCATCAAAAACATAAATTGTAAAAAAAGCCAAGTCTTGCAACTCAGTTCTTCTATCGTAAAAAGTTGTGAGATCCATATAATACCAAGTCGGTCAATTTATTCAGTCTCTACTGAAGGATCCTTCTGTCTTAAGTATAATAATTACATAATAAGCTAACCTAACAATATCTTATAGTGATCATATCAATGCCAATATTAAAAATCTTTGATGTTTAAAATAAATAGATTGACTTGGCAATCGCACTAAACAATCTAATTTAATATAACATAATATGTATTACTTGTGAGATACATTATGTTTTTAATAAAATAAAAAAAAGATACATTGTGATTTCATGCGATAGCCGAGCCAATCTATTTATTTTAAACATCAAAGATTTTTAATATTGATATTGATATGATACTATAAGATATTGTTAGGTTAGCTTATTATGTAATTACTTAAGACAGAAGGATCCTTCAGTAGAGACTGAATAAATTGACCGACTTGGTATTATATGGATCTCACAACTTTTTACGATAGAAGAACTGAGTTGCAAGACTTGGCTTTTTTTACAATTTATGTTTTTGATGGCATAAAATTAACATAAAAAAACTATTTGATTAAAATAAAAATAGCTCACAGGACACTTGAATATTCTTCCATATTTAGCGTATATTTTTCTAAACGGCACTCCTTCTTTATATAAACGGTCCTGAGCTACTAATAAATCATTCCTCTTGAACATTCCTACATAAAAATCTCTACTTGTAACTAAATTGAAAATACAACATAAAAACACTGTCATATACGTGTTCATTGTGAATAATTTTAATTAAAAATGAACGTAAAACACCAAGTGTAATATATAATTGAATAGTAAAATTTTATATTCGTAATTATAGTTTTAGAATCTTATTAAATAGAAATTATTGCCAAGTATTTTATAGTGTGATAATAGTCCTTTTAGCTAATGCAACAGTAATGTCATTGTTTTTAATAAACGAATAAAGGAAAAGCCAATAAATGGATTCAAGGTGTTGCCATTTTGTTTCACGTGTGGTGGAATATTACTGCTGTTTATTGACTTTACGGCGAACTGTTTTTATTGGACGAAGTCCCTATGTTTTTGGTAATGAATTTTGAGTATTTTATTAACTACGAAAGTATTTTTATTTAAGATAGATTTCGTCAGACGAGCATGAGGTTCACTTGATGGTAGGTGATACCTCAGCTACAGAATATTAGTCAATGATGCGATGTCGACCTACTTAGAGCATTAGGAAATACATAGACTGCAACCGAAACGAACAATATTCACTTTACGGCTTTTCCATCTATGAAGGGTGACCCATTCGGATGCCCGAAGTTAACAGACGTGGGGAAGACATACACATATACAAAATCAGACATACAGAAAATGATAAACATGTAGTCCCGGTGGTATTCAAACCCACGACCCATCGCTGCGCACGGCAGGTGGTTTACCGAACGCGCCAACGAGCGCGTCATAAAGGATTCACTTGGAAATGGGTCATTACAAAAAATATTGTAGACCCATTTTCAAGTATCTATTACTATTATTATTACGTAAAATAGAGTACTTTAAAGACTGTTTTCGTGACACATCAAGTTTGAAAATTGAATTTTAACCTTTTGTTGTGGATTCAATATTTATTTGCATATTTTCGTCTATCAAATAGGCTGAACTTTAAACACAATAGAGTGAACAATTCAATATTTATTCCGACGCGGTATTGGAAAGTGATGCACGGGATTATTGTCACGTTGTCACTCGAACACCGGCGTTCTTTAATAAAATTTTCCAATATGCATCGCTGTTCATCTTGAAGGCTGTCGATAGGAAGTTGTGTTAGATTTTGAAGAATATTGCATATAAACTTGTTAAATGTAATAAACACATATTGTATTAGATTCGAACTACGGAGTGCAGTTAATAATTATTATTAATTATATTATCGAAATTCTGACCGGGTAACGAACCACGGTGAAGTGCACATTGCACGATTCGATTTCAGTCTATGGATTTCCGAATGCTCGAAGTAACAAGTAGGTCGACAGCGCATTATTGACTGATGGTCTGTGGCTGACGTATCACCTATCACCTATCATCAAGTGAACCTCATGCTCGTCTGTCGATATCTAATATAAAAAAATATATAATACATTTAGGTAACGAAGTAGAAATGCATTTAAAGAAATAACAATTTATTTCAAACAGAACCAAATCCATTTACAACAATAAAATAAATAACAATTGGAGCAAAATTACCACAAACAAGATTAAATTAAAACCAAAGGATCGAACCATCTCGGAGTTGTAGATGTGCACGCCACGATTGCCGCCAGCAGACTGACTTGTGAAACGAAACGAAACGTGTTGTCTTCGTCTTTCCGCCCGCCGGAGGCGGCGGAAAGACGGAACCCTGATGTCGCCATGGAATGGCATGCAGGGGAAAGCGGGGTCGCGCCCTATCAAAATAGGGCGGTCGTTGAAGTGGGCGCAGAAGATGCGCTCTCAGGCGGTCGCCGGTTCGCTCCGCGGATGAATCGCGAAGCGGCACTGACGGTGAGAAAAGGACTGACTATATGTAAGGGTAAAAATAATAAAATTAAGATTGAAATACGCTAATTAAGAAATCAGCGTATTAAAATAATAAAGTTAGAATTGATACCGTTACATATAGGGGACGTTAAGACGGGAAATTGCACGCGTTTGTCTCGCGGAAGAACCACACTGGGTGAGACCCCCGGTTGCCCGGGTGAGGCCCAGCGAGGGACCGGCAAGACCACAACGCGCGCCGGGAGAGGAGGTGGGAAGGGGATGTCGAATTTCAAGTTGGCTGCCGACCTATAACTTAGAAGAAAAAGAAAACAGAAAACAGAGACAGATACAAGCAAAAACAAACAAAACCAAACGATTGCACCGAATAGTGGCGCTATTATTAAGAAAATATATACTAATAAATAAATAGACGAATTTTGAATTTAAACGCAGCTAAAAAAAAAAGAAAATTAAATTATAGAATTAAATAAATGGGATATAATACACAATTAGGAAGGGTAAAGGTCGGCAGGGATGTCAATTTGGTGTTAGTGGTAGGTAAGTGTTAATTAAGATCGATTGACTGCCGGTTTTTAATGAATAAAAACCGGCAGGGAAAGTCAAAACAGGTAAGAAAAAGTCATAATAAAAGCTGCCGGCTTATAAAAATAAGACCGGCAGGGAAAGTCAAGTCCGGTGAGAAAAGTCATAGTAAGGGCTGCCGGCTTATAAAAATAAGACCGGCAGGAAAAGTCAAATCAGGTAGGTGTCAAAGCCGGTGTTGTCGTCCCCAAGCGCGCTAATTCGCGCGGGAACGCCCGGCGGTGCTCTGGAGGCCTAGAATGGAGGGGGGCGATCTGCTGGAGGTGCGGGAAGCGGGAGGCGTCCGCACGCTCAAACATCCGCGTCGCCAGCCCCTCGATGAAAGAATCGAGGCTCTCCAGGCGGAGGTCCCGGGCGATGGTTGCGTTCCTCACGTACCGTGGCGCCGCGACTATGCGTCGACAAGCGATGCTCTGCACGGCGCGCAGGCGCCGCCGGTTGGTCTCGGCGGCCAGCTGGAACCACGCTGGAGCTGCGTACGTGAGGTGGGGACGAATGTAAGTTTTATAAATCGAGAGTTTTGACCGGATCGGCAGGTTCGATGCGAGCACGGGGCGCAGCTGGGCGGCGGCCGCCTTGGCGCGGCCCGTCGCTGCGGCGATGTGCTTGCGCATCGTGAGCCGCCGGTCGAGGGTGACGCCCAGGTATTTGACCTCTGGACGCCACGGAATGTCTTCGCCGAGGAACCTAAGGGGAGGAGGAAGTCGTTTCTCCCCGAAGACTATGGCCTGCGTCTTGGCCGCGTTCGCTACAAGGCGCCGCTCCTCCAGCCAGGCAGGCAGGAGGTCGAGCGTGCGCTGCAGCTTCACGGCGGCGTGGCGGGCGTTGAGTGAGGTGGTGACGTACGCCGTATCGTCGGCGTACAGGGCCACCAGCGCACCCGCAGACGCAGGGACGTCGTTGGTGTAGGCGGTGTACAGGGCAGGCGAAAGGCAGCTGCCCTGCGGGACCCCCGCGGCTATAGGGCGGGCGGTCGACTTGGCCCCCGCGACAGCGACATGAAAGCGCCGGTCGCGGAGGAAGGAGGCGACTATCGCCACCAGCCGGCGGGGGAGCGTCGTGTCCAGGAGCCCCGACACGAGTCCTGCGTGCCAGACTCGGTCGAAGGCCTTCTCCATGTCCAGGAATACCGCCACGGCCGTCTCCTTCTTGTTGAGGGCGGCCGTGACCGCGTGCAGCACTCTGGACAGCTGGAGGGTCGTAGAATGTTCGGTCCGGAACCCAAACTGTTCGGGCCTCGGGGTGATGTGCGCGCCGAGGAAGGGCAGCAACATCACCTCGAACAGCTTGGATTGGGTGGAGAGCAGCGATATGGGGCGGTAACTCGCCGCTCTCAGGACATCTTTACGGGGTTTTGGAATCATAATTACCCGCGCCTCTTTCCAAGGCGCGGGGAAATGGCCGGTCCGGAGGATTGCGTTAAAGAGCCGCAGAAGGGACACCGCCGCGCGGGGAGGCAGGCGGCGTAGGGCGGCGTTACCGATGCCGTCCGGACCGGGAGATTTTCGTAATTTAAGTCTCGCCGCAGCGCGACGCAGCTGCGGCGGAGAGAAATATATGGGGACCTCGTCTGAGGGAAAAGGCGCAGCGAGACGCTGCGCGACGTCGTTTTCGACGGAAAGGGCGCGGGCGGGGTCGGCCGCGGGGTTTGGAGTAAATTGCTCCTCTAAGTGGGCCGCGAAAAGTTCGGCGCGGTCCGCTGCGGAGTATCGCAGCGTCCCGGACTCGTCGCGGAGCGGCCGGACAGGCTCGGCGGCACCGCTGAGGCCCCGGCAGAGGCGGTGGAGGCGCGACCAGTCAGTGGTCGCGTCATCGAGGGCCCGCTCCCACGACACGGTCGCGTGGGCGTCGAGCTCGGCCTTGACGCGGCCGGCGAGTGCGCGCAGGTCGGCGCGCATGCGCGGACAGCGCGTCTGCTGCCAGCGGCGTCGGAGGGCGCGCTTGCCGCGTATAAGAGCCAGCAAGCGCGGCGGCAGCTCGGGGTACAGCGCCGGCACGGGACGCTCGGAGGTGGCGGCGGCGAGGGCGCTCTGCACGCTCGCCGTATATTCGGCTGCGAAAATATCAATTAAAGCCGGGCTGTCCGGCGGTGGCGGCTGCGGCGCGTCGTTGAGGGCCCGCTGGAAAACCTCCCAGTCGACGCACCGTCGCATCAGCGGGCCGCGCGGCGGCACGGGGGTCGCGTCGGTCAGCGTGACGACAACAGGTTGGTGGTCGGACAAGAATTCGTCGACGACCACGTCCTGCGTCATCAGGCAGGAGACCCCCCGGTGCACCACGATGTCGAGAACGTCGGCCCTGTGCGCAGCCGTACCCGAGTAATGGGTCGGGGCGCTCGGGCCGGAAATCTCAAAATCGTGGAGTTCTGAGTCGTGTAACAAGCGGCGCCCGCGCGTGTTACACACGCAGGAGTTCCACGCTGTGTGCTTAGCGTTCCAGTCGCCCGCCGCGATAGTATGGCGGGCAGCGCCAAGCACAGCGCGGACATCGGCGGAACTATACAGGTGGGTCGGCGGGTGGTATACCGCGACGAGAGCCGTCGCGTTTCCCGCCAACTCGACCTCGATGCCGAGCGCAGAAAGCGGCCCGGCGAGGTCGAAAGCGGGCAGCTGGCGGTGCGGGATGCGCCGCCGTACCAGCACGGCGAGGCCCCGATAGGCCTGGCCCATCGGGGACGTCTGGTCGAGCCGGTACACCGCGTAACCTGCACAGGAAAGTCGATGGCGCGGCGCTAGGTGCGTTTCGCTCACTAGCGCCACGTCGATGTCTTGGGATCTCATTATATTTTTTAAATAGGCGGCCTTGGTACGCAGGCCGCAAGCGTTCCAATGAAGGAGCCGGAGGCCCCCCATTAAAGTTGGCGCGCTCGGGATGGGCGGTGCACGGCCGGCGCGGGCCCCTCGGGAAGAGGGGCGCTGCGCTCAGCTTGCACGGCCAACAGGAGGTTAGTGACCGCGATTAGGGCCTCCTCCAGCGTGGGGCCCCCCACGGTCGGTAGGCGGCTAACTGGCGCGCGCGAAACAGCGCGCGCGGGCGGGGCAGTGCGGGTCGCACGCTCAAAGGGCGCGACAGTGGCCCCGGGCGCACTAGACGCCTCGGGGGCGCCCTGCGCCGCAGCGGCGATGGCGGCGCGCTTGCGCCGGCCGCCACGCCGAGAGGCGCGCCGTGGGCGCGGTTGCTCGGCGTCAGCGGGCGCCGCAGCAGCAGCAGCCGCGGCGGGAGGCGCGGGTACGCCGCGCGGACGCGCAGCGGCCCGCTGAGAGGGCCCCGTGCGCGCGACGGTGCTAGCGCGCTTGTTGCGCGCCTCCGCCTTGAGCACGGGGCAGCCGGAGTGGATAGCGGGGTGTGCGCCCCGACAATTGACGCAGGTGGGCGGCTGGTCACGTGGTCTCGGGCAGTCAGTGGCCCGATGCTCGCCCCCGCAGCGCACACACGCCATAGGGCGGTGGCAGTGCTGCGAGGAGTGGCGGAACTGCTGGCACCGGTGGCACTGAGCCGGGCCTTGCTTTCCGCGCCAAGCCTCGATCACGACCCCGGTCATGTACAGCAGCTCGGTATGCTCGTAGATGGCCGGGGTGATGCCCGGGGTGCGGCGCAGGATCGCCAGGTAAATGCACCCGGGGCGACCCTTGCGCGCTTGGATGGGCCGCACGTGCTCGGGCTCATAGCCCAGCTCGCGCAGCGCGTTCTTGATGTCTTCCGGGGCGGTGTTGACCGGGATTCCCCGGATGCACACCTTGACATCTCGTTCTGCTGGAACAGAGTAAGAAAACCAGCAGACACGCGGATCCGACCTCTCCAGATCGGAGAGGTAGCGTTGCACGACGCGGTATTCTTGCTCGGTCTCTGGAGTGATTCGGTGGCCCGAACCGAACGCCTTTGCGTTGGCGGGCCGACCGAGGAGCTGTGAAATCTGCCCGAGATGGTGAATCCAGTCGGGCAGTCGTTCGATCACAATGGGAGGATACCTGGGCGCGGCGGACGCCGCAGGTCGGCGTGCGGGCTGGCGCGGCACCGTCGGCGCGGCCGCCATGGCCGCGTAGGACGGCGCAGCGGCTAAGGTGCTCGGTGTCCCGAGCACCTTAGCCGGTGACCCGGGCGATGAGGAAGCCGATCGCGGTGCCACATCATCAGATGCGGGCTGCGCGAGGTCGGCCGAAGCGGGAGTCGAACCCACTGTACGAGGAGTGGTATGCAGGTCGGTGGCGGAATGTACATCGTCGCGCACCAACACTGCACTTTGCGTAACTACTGCGGTGGAGTCCGTAAACATCGGCGCTGGCGCGCTTCCATCGCTGTGCGAGCGAGAACCACTGCACGAGCGAGAGCGAGACGGGCGACCAGATGACTTGCCGGAATCCATCGCGATGAGTCACACAAAAGAGAAAGTTGCAATTTAAAAAGTTAATTTTAAAAGCACTGGGACACAGGCACGAACGGATTGTCACTAAGTGTACAAATCACGAACGAAAACACTAAATATAACGCGCACTGACTTTTTCGGGAGAACTCAAACCCCGACTACGACCGTTACCGGGAGTCAAGAGGCGAGAAAACACGAAGGAAGCGAAGTGAAGGCGGTCAACTCGCTCAACAAGACGAATATTTTATAATAAAATATCGAATTGATGAGGAGGAGCGCGAGACACGTGTGCGATGCGTTACAGACTGTCCACTGACTTGTGATGGTTGTGCGCTCTGCTTTTATAGTCGATATTACGCACGTGGGGGTAATACCAACCTAAGAGTCGCACGTGGGCGTAATACCAACCTAAGAGTCGTTATTACGCACGTGGGGTTATGCCAACCTAAGACGGCTTCTCCTGACTATGCGGCGTCCTCGTTCGCAACCATAGCCACCAGATCTTATGCACCAAGGTCGCGCAGCTGTTGCTGCGGCGCTGTCGTCGTACGGTGCACGAAGGAGTCATAGAGTCGAACGATGACTCTTCCTCTGCCCCTTATGGTGCCAGAGCAGCCTCAGGTGTGCAAGAAGGATCAGCACCTTGGTCTTCAGCTCTATTGTCCTCGTCAGAAGTGAGCTCAATATAACACATTGCCATAGCTATAACAACAAACTGGCTTAGCAGTTCGAACGACTAAATTACTTGGTATTAGTTATGCATGTAAGTGAGCCATTTAGTTTTATGAAGTTTTTTCTATCACCTGGAGGTCTCCACGTTACACGTCTCAAACCTTGCACACACCCATGAACCACCATACAGCATGTCCATGTTAACTATCGTTGGCAAGGTTAAGTGTCCAATCAACACTGAACCAGTGACTCGAAATGAAATGAACGTCAGACCGCAAGACTCGAGCACCGGTCGATAAACCAGTAATTTGGAATCAAATCAGCATCATACCACCTGACTATGGCACCGGTCGATGAACCAGTAATTTGTAGTCAAACCATCATCAGACCGCCAGACTCGGGCACCAGTCGATGAACCAGTAAAAACATCATCAGACTGTCAGACTCGGGCACCGATCGATGAACCAGTAATTTGGAGTCAAACCATCATCAGACCGCCAGACTCGGGCACCGGTCGATGTTTCCTAATTTGGAATCAAAACATCATCAGACCGCCAGACTCGGGCACCGGTCGATGAATCAGTTATTTGGTGTCAAAACAACATCAGACCGCCAGACTCGGGCACCGGTCGATGAATCCGTAATTTGGAATCAAAACATCATCAGACCGCCAGGCTCGGGCACCGGTCGATGAACCAGTAATTTTGTGTCAAAACAACATCAGACCGCCAGACTCGGGCACCGGTCGATGAACCAGTAATTTGAGATAAAATCAGCATTAGACCGCCAGACTCGGGCACCGGTCGTTTCAAACAACTCATGTTACTGTAGGTGAAAAGATTAACACCAGCTGTATCCCAACCAGCCACCGTTGAACTTTGCTTGAGAGGTAAAGCATTACCGTAATTTGTTTAGTCATAGCATGAAATAGAACCAAAAGTAGATGTCGTATGTAAGTCTGTGAAAAGGTAGGTATGTCAGGGGGTAAGGCCTTTTAATTAGAACGATAAGGGCTTTTGGGGACTATGACTAAACAAAACTACGATTTTTACTTCACCACCCCAAAGTAGTCGACTGACTAAACTTACATTGAAATGAAGTAGCACACGCATCTGGGCACTACTCCCCACGCCAATGCACCATATACTCGGCCACCACTTGGGTGGTCTTGTCATATAACCCACTCAGCAGCTTCAGCTCGTAGCGGCAGCTTGGCAAAGTCCTCAAGACCTTGTATGGCCCCGCTCAGCAGCTTCAGCTCGTAGCCGCAGCTTGGCAAAGTCCTCAAGACCTTGTATGGCCCCGCTCAGCAGCTTCAGCTCGTAGCGGCAGCTTGGCAAAGTCCTCAAGACCTTGTATGGCCACGCATACCTGGATCAAGCTTCCCCGTCAACTGGGAGTACTTGAACACAATCACCATGTCTCCAATCTGAAACATACGAGACGGACAGCATTCTGGTTAGCATAGGCTTCCCGACGGACTTAATTTCAACTCAGTAGCTCAATTGTATTGGTACGGCACATTTCACGCCATGCCGCTCTATCTGGCCGCGCAGTCTCAGTAGCCACATCGCGGAATAGACTCCTGATAACGGGAGCCGCGTCATTAATGCTTACAAAAAGGTTTAGAGGAGACACCTGCGTAGTATCTCGCTCGATCGCGTTCAAGACTGCAGTCTCCACATAGTGTCCGACCACAACAATAAAGTTGTTCCATAAACAAACCAAACAGTTAGCCACATACTTGGCTACGAACCGATGCAGGCCCGGGAACCAGAAGTGCTTCAGGATCAGGTCTTTCGGCACCGATGTGTTCGTGTTCACCGTCGAAGACCCACAGAAAACCAAACCTGGCGACCTTTGCGTATGTAGCACAACAACCGCGCCAAAAGGAGGGGCCTCACTGGTGAGAAGTGGCAGTAGAGCGCGTCATTTTGATGCTCATACCGATGAGTCACAGCCCATAATCGCTCGACGAGCCGCTGCGTCTCCCGGTCCACGGCCCGCGGGATCTGGCTCCCGCCCTGTTGCGTGGCCTTGTGATATTGTTGACCTCCACTGTTGGGTTGCGGCCAAGATAGCCAGCACAACACATAATTGCACCCTTTCGATATTCTATGTCGAAAGTAAAGTCGTTCAGATACATCCACCAGCGGGCAACGCGTGGCAGTAGGTTCTTCCTACGCTCAGTGGCTTTGAGACAAAGCTCTCGGCCAGCCACGATCCTGAACTGAAATACCAACTATACAATCGCGGAAGGATCGTAGACCTCTAACAACCGTCAGCGTCCCCCGCTCCCAAGAGCGATACTTGCTCTCTGCACCCTGTGTGGCCTTGACAAAATAGGCAATCACATGCTTCCCACAGTCACCGTGGGTTTGCATCAGAATCGCACCATAGCCGTTGCTTTCAATGCTGGTATGTTCCTCCGTTGACAGCTCAGAATCAAAGACTGCCAACACGCCCTCGGTGATGAGTCTCTGAATGATGCTCCGACGTACCTTTTCTGGCTCTGGGCCCCAATGGAACCCTCTCCTTGGTCAGTCGTGTGATGTCGTCCGGACACTGCATCCCTTAATGTAGCGTCGGAAGCACCCAGACAGACCTAATAACTGAACAACCTGCTTGACGTTCTCAGGGTGTAAGAACTTGACAACATTTCGACCTTGTGAAGACTCGGCCTCACCTGACCGTAACTAATAACCCTTCCGTAAAGAAACATTTTCGAAGGGTAAGCGAGAAGCTGACATCAGTCAGGGTTTGGAGAACGTGTCTCAGCATGTTTATCCCCACTTCTACCGTTGAACTCACTAGAAGTACGTTATCGAAGAAGATCAGGATTGATCCTGAATCGTTGAAACATCGCAGCATACTGTTGATAATGCACTGATACGCTATGAGAGAATTGGTCAGTCCAAATGGCATTTTGACGTACTCATAACGTCCTTCCAGGGTATCAAAACCCGTCTTGTGAATGGACTCTTTATCAATGAGATGAATGGAATACGCGCATGATCTCGAGACCTACGGCTACTCCCCGCTGTCTCACATCGAAGTGCTCCTCTGTGCTCCAATGTCAATTACGACAACAATCACGGTCACGATACTCGCGATCCGCCACAGTCACAAAACAAGTTCAAATGTTAGCAGCTATAATTTTGCTCCAATCAAAACAAGATTTATTGTCAGGCTGTTGTTAACTTTAGTGGGTAGTTGAATACGAATCCCAATTCTGAATTTAGGTAACGAAGTAGAAATGCATTTAAAGAAATAACAATTTATTTCAAACAGAACCAAATCCATTTACAACAATAAAATAAATAACAATTGGAGCAAAATTACCACAAACAAGATTAAATTAAAACCAAAGGATCGAACCATCTCGGAGTTGTAGATGTGCACGCCACGATTACCGCCAGCAGACTGACTTGTGATGGTTGTGCGCTCTGCTTTTATAGTCGATATTACGCACGTGGGGGTAATACCAACCTAAGAGTCGCACGTGGGCGTAATACCAACCTAAGAGTCGTTATTACGCACGTGGGGTTATGCCAACCTAAGAATACATATAATCCTAACAATACTCACTAATTTGATTTTCAAAAGGTAACAATAAAACTTTAGGGTGTTCCAAGATTCATTTTATTGCTGTAAAGTGTAAACAAAGGTGAAAAGCGCGAATAAAGGCCAATTTGCACGATGCAAGTTTCTTGCCTGTTGCATACAATTAAACTGTAGCAATAAATGACTTGCATGATCAAACAACACGTAATATTCTTGTTCTGTTATACAAGTTTTGTGACATACATTTCTTGATGTAATAGCACATAATATCCGCGTGTAAATAGTTGCTTACAATTCTAAGACAACAATTATTGCGATGCAATTATTGCATTCAATTATTACCTTTGTATTTATAAGAAAATGGCATCGTGTAAATGGACATACACAAATGCCATATCAGTACAATGTAGGTACATTAAAAATGGAACATATTTAAATTTCGAAAACATTATAATCACAGAACAGAATTTTTCCCTGTTCTGTGATTATAATAAAAACTTTTTTGAAGATTGTGTACTATTAAATGTAGTCAATTCATAAGGATTTTCAATCAGTAAGATTTTGACCACATATTTTGTTAATGTTTTATTACCAGACTGGACATTTTGTTTGTTTTTAGGTTAACAGATAAATAAGCGTCATGCTTATCATTCCTTCCTAGGCAAATTCAAAAGAAATCATTGTTTATTTTTTGTCAAAAAATGTGTGGTTTTCTATTCTTACACTTGAAAGTGTTGATAATAATGAACATAATATATTCAAATCAAATCATCATTTATTCTTTTAAGAAACAAAATGTACACTTATGAACATCAATAAAAAAAATTAAATTTTACATTTACGGCCAGTTCTCAAATCAAGGGCGTAGAACAGACGAGAAGAAATGGCAATAAACTCTCCGCCACTCCTTTTTAATCGCCAAGTTTTTTGTTTTACAAAATGTTTGTAAAACTAAAAACTTGGCTTAAGGAGCTGCAACCATAATAACATATTCCTTTTCTATTGATCAATGTTAAAGAATCTTGATACAAAGATTTTTTCGTTCCAGATGTTTGAAATTGAATGATTTTTTTAAATGCCGGCAACGCGGTGATTACTTAGAACTTTATACCAATAATACCTACTTATTTAAAACAAAACATCGACATTATATTATTCATTCAATTACTTAGATTTCAGACAATAACGGTACCCAATTGAGACAAATTAACTTATTATTCCCTGAAATAATTAATCTCCAACCTAACAATAGTCCTTAATGCTGGTGATAAAGTCAGTCTAATGTAATATCAGATAATCTCCGGAATGAGATCTTTTTACTGCGTAATGAGCTGGGGGAAATGTTATAAGGTGAAATATAATGACTTATTTCGCTAATAATTAGGATATTTGATTATACGTAAGAATTGACTTCTCTTTCAGTGGCGTAGTTAGATGGACAAGAGTCTGGTTCAGAGAAAATAATCGCTATCCCCCACCCCGGCCACTGCAACTGCACAACAAA
The DNA here is from genome assembly GCA_905404175.1 of Anthocharis cardamines. NCBI lineage: Eukaryota > Metazoa > Arthropoda > Insecta > Lepidoptera > Pieridae > Anthocharis > Anthocharis cardamines. The sequence continues at coordinate 9,473,290 of FR989964.1, forward strand.
TTTTTTGCAAATTATTACTAATCAAGGGCGCTCGGCGCTTACATTATCGTTAAAATATTGAAAAAAATCATTAAAATATTTAAATAAAATACTGTATACCGGATTAAAACGCGATTTATTATTTATATTGTTTAAATTATTTATCCCGACGTTTCGGAAATATAAATAATAAATCGCGTTTTAATCCGGTATACAGTATTTTATTTAAATGTGTGATACTCGCGTTAATAAAAGACAATATCATTAAAATATTGTAAAAATAAAGGGTCAGGGTCCTGGTGCACTGCACCACTTTGCCCCTATGATAGCTACGCCACTGTTCACTGTCCTGCACACTAAATATTAATGTTAATTTTGATAGTGAATAAATGCTTTCTCTCTTTCTATTTATGGGCATTATCTCTTGATACGATTGTGTTACAGAATAACACGTAATCAAAGTGTGTGAATTCCCGAGTCTCCTAGTGGAACATGGGACAGACCCACTTCTGTGTATGTTTCAATGATATTTTTTCTTTAAAGGCAAGTAGGAGATCAGCCTTCGGTAGTACGCTATTTTACGCTACAATTACTTTTCTCTCTGACATCTGAAATCAAAGAAAAAAATATTTGGTCCTGTCTTAACATGACATACTTAATCATTATAACCTCAGCTTGGACGAATCTGCATCTAATTTTATTTATCATACATTTGTCATTATAAATATAATATAACAACCAAGATCTTAAAACTAACCATTAAAAATATTATGAAAATAAAACAATAACCAAGATCTTAACTAATTATAATATATATAAACCCTCAAGAAAACTGCCATGCGGTATGGTTCCCAGGATACTGGCACTATTTCCTCGCTGAATGGCGAGGCTTATTCGCTGGGCGAAATAGGTACCAGCTCTGGGCTCCCCGAAGCATGGACCAGCCGCATGGACAAATCCTTCACAAATTTTTTCGTATGCGCCGACAATATGTTATGTTTTATGTTTTTGCTATGTTTCAAAGTTAGCATTTGAAACTTTGGGTCCTTGGTCGGCGCATACGAAAAAATTTGTGAAGGACCTGTCTTAACTAACTTACTTGTTAATAGTGCATACAAATTAGTTCAGTAATTACTGAGATATATATAGACGGATAAAAATATTTTTTATGTATTCTTTTATTATCAATCTATTTCCTATAATCTCTTCTCAATTTTTGGTAAAAAATATTCAACTAGCTGCCTAACTAGGCTTCGCATAGCCATGCATGGGGAAGAACAACTTAAAGAAAATTATAATCATGTCGTTTCAGCGGGATTTAAGTCCGCGAAACATCAGAGCGCAAGATACAGAATCAGAAAGCAGAGATCACAGAATTCCATGTGCTCCGATCCTTGCATACCGCTTTCCCTTCTTCCACTTTACTAGGATCATTCAAATATTACTATATTCTACATCAAACAGACGAAAAAGCCTTTTTTACTACATAAGTACGAGTAAGTGGTAATATTCTTTAGAAGAGGAATAAAAGTCATTCACTTAGGATGGAACCCAAATCGCACTTCATCAATCAAACTGATTGCAATGACACGATTCATTTTAGCCTAGTGACAAGCTTATCGCTTTATTCATGTTTTTTGAATATACATTTGGGATTATTTGGCATACCTATTGGATTTTTATCTTTAAATCATGAAAAAAATACAATGTTTTTTTACACCTTACAAATATTAACAATATTATAAAATTCTTAACTATAACCTCTCTCGGACAGATATAAACCTGGCAGCCAGTCATCATCCCAGCAACGCAACTAATCCACTGTTTTTCCTCCTATTCTTTCACCCTTCGGGACCTTCCAACCTATTATTCCAACGAGTGCTGCAAGACAATGAAGTCATATGGATGGAATTGAAAACATATAAAAATGTGGACTGGACTGGACGAGGTGGACTTTAAATAGTTATTAATTAATAACATTCGTAGGTGGAAAAACCGTGAAGTGCGTAGGTAGGTAGTGAAGTAAAAGTAGGTTGACAGCACAAAATCAACTGATGTTCTGTGGCTGAGGAATCACCTACCATCAAGTGAAGTTTACGCTCATCTGTCGGTATCTTACGTAAAAAATAATTGCACTAATTTGTCATGAGTGAAGTTCGTAAGAGTTTAGCCTTAGGTGACTCTAAAGACCTTCCAATTCTTAGTATATAGTAGGTAAATACGCAGAATGTACATATAAAATAACATCAGAACGAAATATAAATATTTTTTAGTTAATATTGTGTAAGTTAAAATGTCATTGCTTGTTTACTTATACTGTTTATGTAAAAAGACCTTTGAACTTAAGCTAAAATAATTCTCGAATAGAAAATTAAATTACCAATTTTTATAAAAATATATTTTCATTTTGCTAACACAATATTTGTAATTGAAGTCTTAAGAAAAAGTGCCACCTATTTGAAGTGCTTCTATAAAATGTCGAGTTTAATATGGACTTAGTCTCGGCTGAATTCCCGCGATCAAAACAACGAGGCGATCAAAGTATTATTGAAGTAAGTTTGTGTTCCCTATATCTGGCCACTTCAGGTATTAAAGTGTGGAGATATATCGAAATTCCGACAGGATTACGAACCACAGTTCATAGATGGACGAGCCGTGAAGTGTAAGCGCAATTCAGTTTCAGTCTATAGATTTCTCAATGTTCGAAACACAAGAAATAAATCGATGGAGATAGACTGACTGATGTCCCGTTGCTAATGTATTGTATTTAATGTAATCTAACATACAAAACAAGACAAACAAGGTTGCGTCGTGGATAAGATAGAAAGGTACAGCTAGGTAGAAATAAGTTCCATCATCGCACCACACGTCACAAACAGTGCTTTCACCTTCATCATCTCGATGAACGGCGTGAACCTTACCGTGATGGCAACTTCATTCCACGCATTACCAAACTATGGAATGAATTACCGCCTTCAGTGTTTCCATCCGACTACGACCTCGTTGGTTTTAAAAAGTGAGCCTGTAGCGGATTATAGATGTCGCTACAGTACTCTTCAGCCACCTTCTCCACATTGGTGACCCCGACGTGATTCAGCCACCTTTCTCCACATTGGTGACCCCGCAGAAGAACACCTACTTCTGAACATCATGAAGCATGACGTCATCACTCCTTCCTACAACATCAGCAGCAATCAAGTCACAGCCAGCCAGCACCTTCGGCTTCAACGGGTATCCTGTCCACTAGCATGCAGCGAGCGCGTATGCCTGGTCAGCACCCTCAGCCACCTTCAGCACAGCACACTGCACTTCGGCCGGTCAGCAAGCAGAGCACATCTCTCCTGGTCGACGCAGCAGCCAGCTTCAAACACTGCAGCACTCCGACTCACTGGAGCATCATGCAGCATCATCGCACTCAGTTCCGACTCACCGCGAACTCTGCGACATCCGATTCCGACTCACTGGAATCTCGGACAATCTGGCACTGGCAAGCAACACTCAACACAGCTGTTTCAACAACTCGATCGACCTCCGGTCTTCGGGGGGGAGTACTGTAGCGACATCTATAATCCGCTACAAGAATCAATACAAAGACGTCAATTCCTGAATCGCGCTATCAAAGTTTCTGTGCGCGCTAACTATATATACAACATCTCGACATCAACCACTGGGGCCTTAGGGCCGGCCAGTCAGTGGTTCGACTGGTCGAGGATCCTCCCTTTAGGTTGGAGGAAGACCACACCTCCCTTCCTCCACAAGCCTATTTTTTAAAAGGCCGATAACGCATTTGACACTTTTAAGTCAAAAAATCCATGGGCTGTGGTTACCATCAGGAAACCCTCCTGCTCGGTTGTCCAGTCTGTTATTTTTTTTTTGTAGGTCCTATGCCACCTGATGCGATATAAATGCATCGCAATTTGTTGCGCGCGCGTCGCACGTAACCGCACTACCTAGTTTACTCAAAATATCTGCATTATACACCCTGCTTTTAAGAATTGTGAGTAAATACACCGAACTAAATATATCCTACCATGTCTAACACAAATAGAGAAGGGTACCCAAGATGATAAAAAGGATAAGCTTCGTACAGTCTGATGTAGAGACGCCAAGTAAAATTTTGTATTTTCTAACATACTTATTTATTAAACGAATATATATATTTCAGGGGTATATAAAAGGAACAATACTTGGGATCTTATTTATTACTAAGAAAGAACCCACCTTTGTTAATATAAAAGAAACTTGGATAATACTATATCGCATAATACATGAAGTGTTAAGTAAGTGCTTTACTGACAATAGAATCTGAAGAACGTTGTTAGCGCTCTTTAATCCTGCTTTCAGAGTAATGTGTTTATTTATAAGCAATTTCCTTCATAACGGACCGGATTGTACGTAGCTTCATTCGTATTGAAAAGCAGCTTTTATTTTGGTCCTTCTTTATTGAGTTAAATATTTTTTTACGGGCTTGTTGGCGTGTTCGGTAGAACATTTGCTGTGCGCATCGATGGGTCGTGGGTTCGAATTCCACTGGGACGACATGTTTATAATTTTCTTTAAGCATGGTTTCCCCACGTCTGGTAACTTCTGGCATTGATCGGATGGAAGGAATATCAAAATTCCGACCGGGTAACGAACCACCGTTCATAGATGAAAAAACCGTAAAATGCACATTGCGCGTTTCGCTTTCAGTCTATGGATTTCCGAATGCTCGAAGTAAAAATTAGGTCGACAGCGCATCATTGACTAATGGTCTGTGGCTGAGGTATCACGTACCATCAAGTGAACCTCATGCTCGTCTGTCGATATGTGACATAAAAAAAAATACTTCATCAAATATCGTATTTCTTTTCAAAACGATATCCTAATCGCTGAAATGGCATTCAAAATTCATTGAAAGCCACACAAAGGCGTTAGGGCGGTTCATACGGACCGGAAGCGGAACGTCCATCGCTTGTAGGAGTCAACAGCACGAACCGAAAACATCGCCAAATAAATTTCCACAAAGGATCCCTTCACTATTGTCCGTCCGGGACAGATAAATTATAATGTCTTTTCATACGAAATAGGTTTATATTGAATTTATGGTATCTTCTGAGATTGTTTTTGATAAAAACAGTGAAAGAGGTTTTATAGAATTAAATAAAAATAGCGATTTTATAACGTTCGAATCGTTGTAGACGATATATTCCACTTTGGGTATCATAGGGTTAAATGACATTTGAACTATAAGATACTCTAGCGTAAAGACTATCCTACCTAGCCTTCCTATACATAAGCTTAAAAATAAAGTACGATCAATACTCCTATAATATTGTCTTTTATTAACGCGAGTATCACACATTTAAATAAAATACTGTGTACCGGATTAAAACGCGATTTATTATTTATATTGTTTAAATTATTTATCCCGACGTTTCGGATGCTTTTCAGCAACCGTGGTCGCGGGGAGACAGAAAGATGACAGACATATTGTCATAATATAGAAAATTACAGTAAATATCAACTCCGTAGGAATAGATTATTTTTGAATTTAATTGAATTAAATATGGCAACTTTGTGACATTTCAAATATCAGACAACTGTCATCTTTCTATCTCCCCGCGACCACGGTTGCTGAAAAGCATCCGAAACGTCGGGATAAATAATTTAAACAATATAAATAATAAATCGCGTTTTAATCCGGTATACAGTATTTTATTTAAAAGATCAATACTCCTGGAAAAGGCTTAGTATAGTGTAAAGGAATTCAATTCAATATCTCAAACAAACTTCAGGCCGCCAGTATAATTGTTTTACTCATATCTATTACCACGTATTTTTTTAAACAAGAGCAATTCTTATAGTTTGTTCTATGTAATTTACCCTACAATTGAAGACATGCGTGGATAAAAGGGGCATGATACAATTTGTAAATGATCGAGAAAATGGGCAAAACAGTGTTGTTACATATTTTTTAGACAATTATTAACTTTCTTGATTGTTTATTCAATAACTAAAATTGACAAATAAAATAATTATACATGGATATATTGTTATGGAGGCACATAACCTTTACTCAACGTAAAAAATAGAAGTTATTAAAAATGTTACATAGCCCCTTCATCCACTCATGTCTTCAATTGTAAAATGTTGACTATCAATAAGTTATGTAAAGCATACTATATTGAATAAATATTTTGAGTTTGAGTTTAATAAACTACTAAGATTTAACTAGCCCAAACTGAATCCTCTCAAATAGAAATAACGATCGAAGCCTTTCACATTTTCGTTTTGCCATTCACGAAAGCAACTACCCGCCAGGGCACAGTTAAAACGAGGGTAGATCCGAGATAATTAAAGTCCCCACATTACGTGTACCAGAGGGCACTAGTTCCTATTTTCTAAATAATTATAGTACTATCCAGGGCCGCATTTAGAGGTCTGGAGGCCCTGGGGCAACAAAGGCCCCTGGGGCAACAAACAAGGGCCCAAACTATTTTTCAAAATTTATTTAGATATTTAATAGCAATATAAACATGTTTGTAAAAAATGCAGTAGGTAAAAGAAAAAGAGCGAAAAACAACTATCAAAAGAAAAATTGTTTACTGGTGTTTACTCGTCGGAATTTAATTTTTTTTAAATAAAATACCACCATCGCCATCTAACGCCATCTATTCCTATGGAGTTGATATGGTAACTTTGTGATATTTAAAATTAGACAACTGTAATATTTCAGTCTGCAGCGACCACGGTTGCTGAAAAGCATCTGAAATATCGGCATAAATAATATAAATAATAAACCGCGTTTTAATCCGTTATAAAGAATTTTATTCAAATGTGTGATACTCGCGTTAATAAAAGACAATATATTTTTTTTCCGAAGTCTCTATTGTTGGGTCCCTCTTTGTGGAGACCCCGGGTAGCCTGTTCTAAATCCGGCCCTGGTACTATCTGTTATTCGTTGAACATAAAAACTTGTTAAACTGTACTGACCCTTGTAGATCTGAGTTCAATTATAGTCTGATAGCACACTTAGCTATTGTGTTGAAATCAAATCGAGAATAGAACTGGTAAATAATACAATAATGTTAAAGGTCAGTCTGAGATAGTCTAAGGATGTTTATAATGTAATTTTAGCATTTATTAAACAATCTAGATGTAACCACTAAAAAGTGTTCTTAGTGGTTACATTTTTGTTAGATATCGATAGACGAGCACGGGGTTCACTTGGTAGGTAATATCTCATCATGATCTTGTTAACCGCCTCTGTGGCTCAGTGGTGCACGATGCGCTAACTATCGAAGGTCCTGGGTTCGAATCACAAGGAAATAAGATTAAATAAAAATATTTAGATTGTTAATTTTTAGTGTAAGTTCTCGCCTAAATTACAGGATTACGTGTAAGTTAATTCTATAAGCACATATTAATTGAAATAGTATTAAAAATAAATCTATACTAATACTAATATATACTAATAATAATATACTAATAATATTACAAAGAGGAAAGATTTGTATTTTAAGTTATGAATAAACTCAAAAAAAACTGGACCGAATTTAAAAATTACATACTACATCTACATTCCACCCGTGTGAAGCCGGGGCGCGTAGCTAGTATATAAATTTATTGTGTAACCAATAATAAATTTGATTTGATTGTACCTTTTTCGAATTAAAGCGATGGCGCATCAAAAAAATCAATTTGCAGTTCTTTTCCAACTAACGAGCGGGATGTTACTCGTCGAGCCGTTTGCGGCCTGTCAAGAAGTAAATTAAAGTGTCCATCACAGAAGAGCTGGTTACAACTGTACAGGCGATAATTAATATTCATATTCGTTAGATACTTTCGTCGTTAAATTAATGACGAGATTCCGAATGCGCGAAGTAAAAAGTAGGGTGATAGCGCATCATTGTTTGTTCTGTGCGAATATCATCTACCATCAAAGTGAACCTCATACTCGTAGATAAATAGAGAGACATTTATTCATAGCAAACACACGCACATACAAAAATATCTATTGACAAACATCAAGGACAAAAAGCAAGTTTTAAAATAAAATTACCAATTTGAAAAAATCCTATCTTCTACAATGAAACAATCTATGCGGCAGTGTGCTGAAAAGGAAGGCTACTCAGTTTAAGTAAGAGAGTTTTCCTCTCACACTGATTTTCAGTATCGTATTACTAACAAGAGAGCGCTTGCTCGTGCATGATCTTTACAGGAAAGGCTGCTCAGAATACGTTGCGCTGTGAAAATCGGACACAACACTGATTTTCAGCGGCTTCCTACACCTACTTGACATAGTATGAATATGTAGATTTAACAGCCTGTTCATGGTGTGTTATAAATTGAATTGGATTTTTTTATAAATAAGACATAAGCTGAAACATGAGCTAGTTTTATAGGCATATTATTGAGCATAAGACGGTTGAGGAAAATATAAGTAAAAAGACGAAAATACAAAGACAGCAAATATTATACATTGAATGTTTGAGATAACATTATCTGCAATCATACTATAATCCGCATAAAGTACAAATATTATATGAATAACGTCTTCCATTGTTAAATGTTTGATTAATGATTCTTTCATCAAAACGCTAATAAATAAGAAAGATGACAAAAGGGATTCAAGACTTAGTTACGGGGTAATGAGGCATAGCATTGCGTCCGCGTCAGCATTTTCTAGTTAAGGACTTAGGAGTATGAATTGAAAGCGACATTATAATATGTCCACATTGACATAATAATAATTTATGCTCTTTTCTTGATTTAAATCCTGGAAATATGTAGTTCGATATCCTTGTTAGAAGATAAAAGCAAGGACTGAATACCGGTTAATTTACTATGGGAGTTATACCTTATTTTATATTTGTTAATATTCTTTCGTTTTCATTCATTTTTACTGAAAAAAAATACTGTGGTAAGTTTAGTGTGTATTTATCATTAAAACTAATATCATGGTATCTCAGTCAGACACGTATTTTGGAAAATAAAAATTAACCGGTTTCAGTCCCTGGATAAAAGAGAAAACAATATTTATATCTCATACATATATTTTTTATTTCTATTAATTTACTTAATTGGAAAGAAATAAAATATTATGTCAATGCTTAGTTATAATATAACACATACATAAGTTTCATATAATAAAATAGTGGAATTGACAAGTCGATAATTAAATACAAAAAATGGTAATGACACATAAAACAAAGGATACAGAATGCGTAAACATCATCAAAAATGTTTGTCTGTTTGTTCACGTTTATGTTCAAAACTACTGAGCTAGTTTATGTAGTTTTCACTATTATATTAAGCCCAGTACGGATATATTGCGGATATCGAAAAAAAGTAATTATTTAAAGATACTTTTATGTGAACCAAGACGCAGGCACTTACAAATTTTAGGTACTATTGCGATTCTTATACAATAGTTTTATAATATATACACACAAGAAATACGAGTATCTTTTTCTATAAAATCTTTCCTCAGAAACTTTCAGATTAACCAACTTAAATCCCTCGTAGGCCTTTAACATCCTCAGAGAGTTATTAATATTCCCGATGTCTTAAGTATACTATCTTTAGAACAAAATTGATTTCGCATTAAAGTATTAGCTTTGAGCCCCAACAAAAAGACTGATTTACTATTATTTTATTACTCTCTTTGTCTCCCAATATTAATTATTAATATATATTTTTATAGGGGTTTAGTACAAATAATTTAAAAAGAAATACACATAACTGGAATAAAATTCGAGAATTAGTGTCACGCACCGTTGGAGGTTAGGAAGCAGTGATCTCGAAAGTTTAATGCGAAATCGGTATTGCCATGTAAAATTGGTATATAAGAATAAGAATAAGAATAAGAATAGATTTATTAAGCACAAAACAAACAAACAATGAGAACAAATAAAAATATAAAATCAGTAAAACATAAAAAAGAAAAATTTGTTTGCCAGCTACCTAAATGGTGAGGTTACTCAGCTTGTGCTATGTCAATACTATTGGCATAGCGCTGGTTTTCAGAACCTCACCAATGTTGAGGCATCAGCCAAAAATAACAAAAGCTACAGTAAAACTTAACCTATTTCCTATGACAACAATTATTATTAAAAACATTAGATAAAAAATAAAAATAAAGAAAAAACATAATTTGCCCAAAATTAAACCAGTAAAGTGTGACTGCAGTGACTGTATGTGTAGTTGTGAGTGTGCATGTTGTGTGTGTGTGTGTATGTATATTTGATGTGTGGAGTTCACAGTGATATAATGTATACAACGCAACTAAGCTTCTCCTATAAATTCTTTTAGTAGTATTTCCTTATATTTATTTTTGAAAATTTCTTTTGTCATTGGCTGACGTAGAGGTGGTGGAAGGTTGTTCCAACACTTAGTTGCGTTGTATATAAAACTGCCCCTAAAGGCAGTTGTATGAAATTTTGGCACTGACATCATATATGTGGAGGCTCTTGTGAAGTGCGAGCTTTTTTCTCCATCCACCCATGAAAACTTGCTGTAGAGGTATCTTGGAACCTTCGACATCACCACATCAAAGAGCATGGCAGCAAAGTGCAAACGCCTGCGACCGTCCATGTTGAGTGATTGGGACTTTATGAGGTATGGAGTTACACGAGCTCTTGGTGGTATATCCCAACAGAAGCGAGCGCAGGCATTCTGAACTCGCTGTATAGCATTCTTAGTTCTCGAGAGCAATCTTGCACCGTACATTGTATCTCCAAAATTAAATTTCGAGAGTATTAGTGCTTCGCACAACCTTAAACGTAGGGATGTGGTAATATAGTTTCTTATACGGTACAAGAGCTTCAATCGGTAGAAGCAGCTTGAAATAGTTGTGCTAATGTATTTTTCAAATCTAAGGTGTTCGTCAAAGATTATTCCAAGATTTCGGGCTTCAGAAACACGTTCGATAGGCTGACTTTGAATTTTTATATCTAGAGTGTATAGATCCACTTTTTCTATTTGATTTGGTGTTCCTAAAACCATGAATTTAGTCTTTGATGGATTGAGCACCAAGGCGTTATGCTCAGACCATTTTGAAATACTTGCCAGGTCCAAATTCAACTGACTAATGGCTTCAACAGTACGCATGGGATGAAAACAAGTGTAAAGCTGCAAATCATCAGCATACATATGGTATCGACTATACTTTATTTCATTTATGATGTCAGCACTGTACAAAATAAAAAGCAGAGGACCCAAAATGGAGCCCTGTGGTACTCCTCTAGTTACACTACTTTGGTTAGAATATACTGTGGTACCATCTTCTTTACGGACTACGACTGTCTGTGTACGCCTACTCAGGTAACTATTGAACCAAGATACTGTATCCCTGCTAAATCCATAGTATGACATCTTTGATAATAGCAGTGGTATATTTATAGTATCAAAAGCTCTAGAGTAATCAAGAAAAACAATAATCGTGCTCATACCCAGATCTTGTGCGCTCAAGATATTGTCCACAACCTCAGTTAACGCAGATACGGTGCCTCTCCGTTTCCTAAAGCCAGACTGCTTATCGGGTAGGATCCCATTTAACTCCAGGTACTGTATAAGCTGGTCGTGTACTATTCTCTCAATTACCTTAGAGAGACATGGGAGAATGCTTATTGGTCTGAGATCTTTAGAGGTTTCTGGATCATCCTTTTTTGGAATCGGTTGCACAAGAGCACTTTGCCATATTTCAGGAAACGTTTTCGTTTGAAGAGATGCGTTGATTATGTGTGTTATGATGGGCAATGTATCTGATATTGTTAGTTTTAACATATCCAGGGAAATATCATCCACTCCTACTGCTTGTGATTTTAAGCTCTGTAAAGCTTTGAAAACAGTATCTTCAGAAACAGTTTTTAATGTAAAAGTAGCATCGCAGTGTCTGTGATATTCATAGTATGTTAACTTTGATAGAGGAGGTTGACTCTTACCTGGAACATTGAGGAAATCAGAATTCAACACATTAGGATCGTTAATGTGGGGAGGTAATATGTGATCCTTTTTTGCATTAATTGTCACTTGCTCTTTTATATGCTTCCATAACTTATGCGGATTATCTATATATTTATTCACATATGTGTCAAAATATGCCTGCTTTTCTGCGTGTAGGGCATTTCTTACGTATCTTTTCAAGTCCCTATAGTACTCTCTATGACTACTCTCCTTGCTACGCCTTGCCCTAGTTTGGGCTTTATCCCGGGATTCCATCATCATTTTTATGTTAGAAGTGATCCATGGGTAGATCTTACGTTTTAAGTGAATTACTTTTCTTGGCGCGTAATGGTCGAATAAAATCTGGATGTATGCCGTAAAAGCTTTTACCATTTCGTTAACATCTGTCATTTCTAATATTGTACGCCAGCGCACAGCTCCCAAACTTATTTCAAAACTCTCCATGTCGATATCTTTAAGAGATCTGAAAGTAATCCATTTCGGTGAATATTTATCTTTTTGTATTTTAAAAGTACATGAGATAAAAGCATGACTACTTAAGGCTCCGATATGATCAACGGACACGTGTGAATTTGGAATATTAGTACATATTAAATCTAATAACGTCTCGCTAGTATCTGTAAAATGAGTTGGCTCTACAACAAGTTGACTGAGGTTTGTTAGTTGTAAGAAATTTTCTAATTTTTTTGTGGAAATGTGTTTTCTGTTTATTAAATTAATGTTAAAATCACCCAAAAGGATTAAATTATCGCACCATGCAAAAGAACCAAGGGTTTCCGTAAGAGCATCCAAAAACAATTGAATATCTAGCCATGGTGGCCGATAAGCCGTGCCTATAACAATCTTCTTGCCTTTAACAACTATTCTTATCCACATTTGCTCAACCTTCGAAGTAGCTGGATGCGGAAGTATTTTTACACCCAGGCCTTCCCTAATATAAAATCCGACCCCTCCGCCGCGATTTCGAACAGATCTCGGACGTGGAATGTGACGCAATCGGTATCCGGGTAATACAGGTGCGCGACCGTCTTCCCCATCTCTTAGCCAGGTCTCATTGATGGCTAGAACGTCTACACAGTGTCGGTCGGCTGCCACAATGAACTCTTCGTGCCGGGTTCCTAGAGAGCCTGGGTTAATGAAACCAACCTTTAGTCTATTTTTACTGTTGAATGTAATGTTTTAGTAAATAAAAATATTTATGCATATAATTATAAATAAATATTATTATGTTATTATGTATGATGCAGTCCAATAGTGTACAGTAAAATAAAGATTGTGTATAGTTGTGACTGGCTAGAATTAATTTTGTAAATATTTGTAAATATATCCTAACATAAATAAGAAAAGTTTGTTTCGAATACTTGGTTTTAAAACCAGGGTTAATATTGTATTGTAACCAGAGTTTAAATAAACTCGCAATGTTATAGCTATTTCGATTTACATCAGTACAACACACTATATTATTATATTCCTCTGATACGGTATCACCATGCGCAACTAATACAAGATATAATTTGTTATTTACAACAGTTTTCTTACATGCTAATGCAAAAAGGCTAAACAACTTATTCCCACGGCAGGACAACATAATATTATTATTTTGTAACATATATAATTGTTTATTCCATAAATACATCAAATCACATTCAATAAGTATTAAAACTAATGAAAAGTAATAGTGTAGTAGGAAAATAAAACTAATTTTAAATATTAGGTACTTTCGGATATGAAAATATGACACTAGTGTTAAATCATTGCATCCATAACACGTTTTAAGATTACATTTTGTAAATAAATTCAATTTATAATATGATGCACGAGCAAAATATTGCAATGGGCTTGTAAAAGTATTATTTGTTGTGGTAGTATATTTGGATCAACAATCGGTAAAACAATAAATCTATACATACAATAAAAAAGTAGAGGTCAAATGTCTGCAAATAGAAAAAAAATATGCTAAAAACCGAGTCAGGGGGATGTAAGAAGAGAAATAGAATAAACCCAGATATTTTAATTTTTTTTGTTTTTTCTTTGTCTGTCTATCTGTTTGTACCGGCTAATCTCCGAACATACTGAACCGATTTTCGTGCAAATTAATTGTAATTAACAGTAACTTTATTTATGTTTAAAGTAAATATTGTAAAATGTTTGTAGAGGTTAAAAAAGGTAGGAACTAAAATAGGTTTATCAAAAACACTTTTGTGAAATGAAATGAAATAAAAAAATCTACGTTTGCTTATTTTTCATCTTTTTCCAATGTCAAATTAAGACTAGCAATTTCTGATTCCTTAACGTCTTTAGCTCCAAATAGACTCGTAGAATTGTAACTGACGTTTTGTCGTATGTCATAAATATAAAATTGTCTTCGATATTATATATTTATGCTATCTCACTCAGATTACTTGCTGAAAAACACTCGAAATATCAATATAAAAACAGCTATCGCATTTAATCCAGTCAAAGGATTTTCATTCAAATATTTACTCTCCTTTAAATGTTATGTGCTCATAATGATGACAAATATCCAATTATTCTTCTTATCGATATAATAATTATTCAACTTGAGTTTGATGCTGTCACCTTTAGTTTCTGGATGATGGTTCTATAGGATCCGAATTAAGCCATATGTGGGGTCTCATATTTTTATGTTACTTATCGACAGACGATCACACTTTTTACTTCGAGCATTCGGAAATACGTAGACACGAACGATTATCGAAAAAGTATTCGAATCGTCCATGTCAGTTGTATAATAAATTATTTGAAATTTCATAATATAAAAGAGTGTCCATGGAGTTTCTTGCCGGTTCTTCTCCATGAGACCCACTTTTTGGAACCGTGCAACTAGACATTTCATAAGAGCCTGCAAAGGCCTATTTGAAAACTTTTGATTTTTCATACAAATGACAGCTCGACGATACGAATACTTTTTCGCAAGTTGTTCGTGGTAGACCCTCTGAGATCGGAACGCGCAATATGCACTTCACGGTATTTCCATTTATGAACGGTGGCATATTACCCTGACAGAATTTCAATATTCGTCTCACCGAATATGCCCGAAGTGACCAGACGTGGGAAAGACATGCTTACAGAAAATAATATACATGTCTACGTTAGGGGTGAGGCGTATTTATCGAAACAGTTAAATATAACAGGTATTGTAAAATAACAGATTGTAACTATGAACAGAACTTTACGAAGTAAATAAAATAAATATTAGGTTCTTATATTTTTATTGGTATTTATGATGTTCAAGAGTGATCTTTATCACACCTCTTTTTCTTTCAAAGTATTTTGTATGTTCAGTTACCATTCTTGAATTTTAAATAAAATCTACTAAAATGTAATTTCGTATGAGAAAAATAAATTTCGTTAACCATACACATATGTTGACATACTATTATTATATGTATATAAATTCTCCTTCAATCAAGAAAATCGATAAAACTTATCTTAAATCTGATAGGTTTATTTAATCTCATTACCTAGTACAGATCTCAAGATTGCTATTTTCCTTTAGAAACTTACTTAGACAAAATAGAATATAGATTCTGTATAAAAGTCCACGTAGCCGAATAGGAGTTGTTGAAAATATTCATTTTACTATGGAGGCACAGGTGGCGTCAAGGACTGAGATTGGAAAATTTTATAAGATTATCTAAGCCTGTTTATTTAAGGCTACACGGATTATGGCCGTGTTGTTTACATTAATAATTCAAGATATACAAAATATTGTATCTTAAATCGTGATTAATAGATATTCAGAATCAAAGTTGACCTAAATTTTACTTTATAAGTGTTGTGATTTTCTGTATAAATTAAAACTGATAATCTATTCGCGCACAGACTGAACGTTTAGTGTTAGAAGACTGAACATTTTCCAGATTTTCCTTTTGAAGTGATCACTTTCTTTTGGAAAATTCAACTCTGCGTTGGTGAAATAAAGGATGGAATTTCTAAGATCGAGACCAAATAAAGTTTTAGGCAACAGTTATTAATCATAACTTGGTAAGCGTTTTGACTGCCCAAAGCAAATTCCATGTAAACCAGAGCTTATTTCAAAGACCTGAAATATTTTTACAGAGGTAAATACTAACTGAATTTAGAAGTACCTAATTAGAGGTATTCCTTATGTCAGAAAAATGTATGGATCAATTAAAATAATGGGTTCGAATCCTGGGAAAACAAGATTTAAAAAAAATGTTTCGATCAGGCAGAGCACAGAATTTTGATCACCTACTTGCCTGTAAAGATAGATCAGTGAAACCGAGACAGAAATGGGGCTGCCCCATGCCCCACTAGGGGACACGGGAATTCACTTATAGGTTATATAAGCCTTAGCCACAGGATATCAATGTTTATAAAAGAATGCACTGTCTTTATTACTTCAACATTCGGAAATTCGTAGAGCAAAACCAAAACGCGCAATATGCACTTTTTCATCTAACAAAGGATATTCGATAGTTCTCCAATTCATTTAATTCTTGAAGGAAGAAGGAAAAATTATGTTTTGTACAAAAACCTATATTTGGCTCCCTTGACGTTCTCGCGAACTTAATAATATTTGAAATAATAGCTGTACTGGTCAGTCTAAAGCTTAAGCCAATTCGGTAATCAAAAAATCATACGAATGCGACCTTTTCAGACTCGAACTCATAAAGAAATAGTTGATAAACTCACTCTATTTATTACGTAACCGTACCATTGTGCGCTATAGCACGCAAATATTTGATAAATTGTATGCTTAACCTGCTTGTATAGTGTCTAACTTGCCTTTGAGACTGATGTCTAAACTTTCATGCAGCAATATCGTGATGCCGCCGCTACGTTCACTAGCGCCAGTTTGATTCTTTAAACAAGTGGCTTAACAATGCTTAATTTTCTTTGAGAGACATATTTAGATAGGGACATGTAAAGGTATTCATTTATTTTGTTCGAGAAACAAACAGCATACAAATTAAATATAAGCTTATAACCTAACAATTAAAGTTTATTCTCACAGCAATTTATCTATGAATTTTAAATAAGAATCTGTTAATATGGTGGTTTGTTTCACCAATAATGTATACTAAAATGATTATTATGTAAATGCGGCATTATTTACTATTCAAAATCAAATGCTAAATCAAATGAATTTAAGTGGTTAATGGATTTTGGTCGGCAAATATTATACCAATATTACCGCACTCAACGCTTCGGAGGAAAACCTCACCGAGGTTTGTGGAAACAGTAATTAAATGTTAAAATGTTAGTTCTGGACCAGAGATTGCTCGCGACTTCCTCCGAGTGAAGCTGGGAACTTCTTTTCCGACCTTAGGGTCGAATTTCAGTCAGTTCATACTTCTATTTATTCAAATGTATGTTTTTCTGATAATATCAATATCAAACTGGCGCGGCGTGTACGCTATGTAATCTGAGACTTAGCAGAACAATAATTTTGACGAAAAATAAACCATCTTTATTGAATAATAGTAACACCGGCCCGTGCAAGGCAATGTAGATGTACTATACACAAAAAAGCCTGTGTTACTCGCTGATAATGTAGCTTTCTATTGATGAAATCATTTTTAAAATCAGTCCAGTAGTTTTTGAGATAAATCGTAACAAACAAACAAAACTTTCCTCTTTACAATATTAGTATAGATATAGATTAGCAATATTGTAAGCGTTTTGGCGACAGGCCGAGTCCCCTTCTGTCGAAAAAGATGAAGTCAATAATATTCATTTAGACAGTGCTAACAGCCCCTGAACGATGTGGATGTATTGATCGAAGTATACAAATAGGTGGACAGTACATCATTGATTGATGTCGAAGTATCAATGTACTACTGTCTGATATAAATAATCTGTGACCATTCTCTCATTAATAAAGATGTAGCGGATTCTAGATATAGATTTTATGAAGCGTTTACTATAATATAATGTTACATACCGTTTAGAATTAGATGCAGATGTGACCTATTCGATACGTGACATCAAATGGAAGTGTGGGCCAAATCTCCATATTGGATATCAGTTGCTTATTCAATCGTGTCCGATTTCAGCGAGCGGGCGAAAATACATTTGAGTGCAGCGAACTATTTACAATTCTGTGAATTACAACGCTGGCCGTGTTACATTATTTATTTAGATATTTATTTATTTTATGAAGTTCAAATTGGTAATTGTAAAATAATAATAAATAATGAAATTAGAATTAATATTTCAACTAAATAAAATAAAAAACATTCTTATCTTTAAGGGATATATGCTACAGGCTAAGTATGTGCTACACATAATATTGTCTTTTATTAACGCGAGTATCATACATTTAAATAAAATACTGTATACCGGATTAAAACGCGATTTATTATTTATATTGTTTAAATTATTTATCCCGACGTTTCGGATGCTTTACAGCCCTTGATTTGTGAACTGGTAGTAAATGTAAAATTAGAAGCATTTAATATGTTTTTTTTTATTGACGTTCATAGATGTACATTGTGTTACCTAAATTAATAGATAATTTTTGAATTTAATTGAATTAAATATGGCAACTTTGTGACATTTCAAATATCAGACAACTGTCATCTTTCTGTCTCCCCGCGACCACGGTTGCTTTAAAGCATCAGAAACGTCGGGATAAATAATTTAAACAATATAAATAATACATCGCGTTTTAATCCGGTATACAGTATTTTATTTAAATATGTGCTACACAGCACTGCAGTGTCGATTTTCAAACTGACTTAATATTAACTGCTAACTATACCTACCATTTCAGAAAAACTAATAAATATATACTTAATTATATTCTACATCCTATTTACGTTACCTTTTGTGCACATAAATTCTCTTATATTAACAGTATTCACATTATAATAATATGTAGAAAAACACAATTTAGTCATAATATACCATGTCTTTCCTGGAATATAAATTATGTATTTATTAGTTCTTCCATAATATCTTATTAAGGTTAACATTAATTCACAGACTAAAACTTATTAGAAACATATTGATTATATGTTTTGCTATTTGTTATATTTAAGGTATTATACAGAATACATGCAACTATGCTATTCATTGAAATTGTAGCTTTTTGTTCACTCCAACGCCTTAATAACAAGGCTCAATGGTTTGTACATTGCGTTTTTACTGGATATTGCAGGTTGAAAACCAAAGAAATCAAGATAAAAAAAGGTTAAAACATACAGGGCATTGCATACTGATCACCTTGTAAAGAAAAATGATAGTAATATATTTGAACCCAATGACAGCTCAGGAATACTTAGAGTATTTACTTCATGTTTTATTCAGTAAATAAATATCTATAGTTAAAACATTGTGTTTTTTTAATACAAGAAATCATCAACACAACAGTATTGACAACTATAAATTGAATAAAATACTGTATACCGGATTAAAACGCGATTTATTATTTAAATTATTTATCCCGACGTTTCATATTTATTATATCTTTCAGTCTCCCGCGACCACGGTTGCTGAAAAGCATCCGAAACGTCGGGATAAATAATTTAAATAATAAATCGCGTTTTAATCCGGTATACAGTATTTTATTTAAATGTGTGATACTCGCGTTAATAAAAGACAATATTAACTATAAATTGAACTCTTAGATACACAGAACAGAAGAAGTAAGCTTAGATACATTTGAACAGATTCAAATACGGCGTCAGTTTCAAGTAAAATTCAATCACTCAATCGTCCGTTACTACAGAAAATACGTTTGGGTGAAGCTAAATTTGCAATTCACTTGTTAGCTGGGACCGATTGAACTGAGACAATGGTGTATGTATATAGTCAATACTCAATAGCTATAGGTAGCTAGCTTAATATTTTATTAAGAAAGTCTTGGTTTAATATAAAGTCATTTTACCACAATTTAAAGTAGGTCTTTTTGAAAACTTTAAAAGCTTATTAACATAACGAGTGTTGCGGGTACATTAGGGCTTAGTTTTTTTTATTAATAAAAAGTTTTTGCGTTCACCTAGTTACTTCTAATTACGCCATGTCATACACAAGATAAGTAGGTAGATCCAAGGACTTTATATATATAACTATAAAGTCCTTGGGTAGATCATATAACTGACAATACATTGACTTTCGAGTTTAAGAGTGCTAAATTACTAGCTGATTTTTTTTAGAGGAGACAATTTACTTTGACATCTACAATCTGACATAGATAATGATTCTAGTCGCAGATTGTAGATGATCTTCATGAATTTGTTAAGTTTTTTTGGCTCTATCATAAACTTCTAAAATAACAAAGATTAGTATAAAGAAGAGAAGAAGTGGTAGTTGTGTTACATTGTTTGCTTAAAATATGCTATATAATTTTATAACAGTGCAACTAGACGTTTCATAAGAGCCTGCAAAGGCCTATTTGAAATAAAAAAACTTTTGATTTTGACTTTTGATTTTGATAATTCATTCTTATCATGCTATTATAATGCAGAGATTAACGTTACATTAAATAAAATGGCTGTACAATAGTAGACATACGAATAACGCGATTTAACATTATTCATATCAATTATTTTATCCAATACATAATTACTCATAATACATACTTAATTTTTTTATAGAATAGGGGGCAAACGGGCAGGTGGCTCACGTGATGGTAAAGTGAATACCGCCGCGGCCCATAGACAGCCGCAACACCAGAAGGCTAGCAGATGCGTTGCCGTCCTTAAAAATATTTGGCCCCGAGTGTAAATGTGGAGCATGTATTTAGGGCCACATTTGCGTAGTCGAAGTGACGAAACCAAATGACCACTTGTCGTATTGCTAGATACATATTCCTATACCTATTCAATGGGTTTCAAATTTACTGGACCGTGCTTTTACGGAGATTAATACAGAATTTACTTCAAATAGTTTTATTTTATATTATTTTTTATGGAATACAAGTGATTCAAAGACATCATGGCCTTCATCAAAACTGCGATTAATGAATATACGTTTCATTTTGAAACTCGAAATCTGACATTCTACAATAGCATGATACTTATGGTACTTTCTGATTCGTACTACTCTATGGATCCAGTTATCTACAGTAGAAAATGTTTCCAAATGCTACTTTCAAGAAGAGAAAGTGAATTCCCGAGTCCCCTAGTGGAGAATTTCGATGATCATTTTTCTTTAAAGGCATGATCTCCTATGCCCTGCCCTCTCAACTCTTTTTATATCATGTTCCCCGGGATTCGAACCCAATACCTCCAGTACTAAATGCATCGCACTTACCACGGAGCCCCGGTGAAAAATATTTTATAAGGTCTTCAAGAATCAAATCAAACAAGCCTACGCTAATTGCACTTGCTTTGTAACCTATGCGACCCGGGTTTCAATCCCCTCCGGTGGAAATACATCACTAACATAACATATTCACATATCTTCTTGGAATATATTTTGCATTCTAGCGATATAGTATGACGATAGCTATTGTTTTGAAATGTTAAAATAGCCGCTATATATCGTTTTTCTTGGCTATATTACTGAGCCCTAATAATTTTGTAAACAGCAATATATGGTTATGAATACAATTGATTTTATTATTTTCCTCTGATACAATAACCTACGAGTAAGTTTTGGAAATTAAATAGTGTATTTTACAAAATACACGACTAACAATGCGTAAATCTACGCGTTTTGCGTGTGCTAGGTATAACCCTCAATCTCAGTACGCAATACATTGTTCATCATACGCTGGAAAGTTGCAGGGGCATTTTTTAAACCAAAAGGCATTCTAAGGAATTCATAGTGACCATTGGGTGTGCTGAACGCAGTTTTCTCGATTGAATTATTATCCATTAAAATTTGATGGTAACCTGATGTGAGATCAAGGGTACTAAAATAATTATTACCTTGCAACTTAGAGAATAATTCTTCTATATTAGGCAACGGAAATTTATCTGATTTTGTTTTTTCGTTTAATCGCCTATAATCTATCACCATTCTCCACTTTTTAACGCCGGATTGATCCATTTTTTTTTGGCACTATATGTACAGGGGACGACCATGGGGACTCCGATGGACGAATAATTTTTTCGTTCAATAACTTATTAATTTGTTTATTTACCTCCTCTTGTTGTGTCTGAGGTAAACGAAAAGGTCTTTGATAAATTGGTTCGTTATCAATTAAATTAATTTTATGTTTTATAGTGATTGTCGCACTATCGGTTACATCCTCCGTAAATAAATCTTTATAAGTCGCGCATAAATCTTTTATATTTAATGAATTTTCATTAGTCATATGATATATTAATATTTCATTTTCAGGCAAAATTAATTTCCTCTCTTTTAAATCTATTTTCGCATTTATTTGCTCTAGCATATCAGCTCCCATTAATATATCATACTTATCACTAAAATTATATATGTAAAACTTCATTAAACCTTTATCAGAACCAAAATATTTATCCCAGTACGGGGTTTCTATTAAACCTATATGATGTGTAACACCATGTGATGTCCTAACTGAAAATTTATCAGCTTTATAATATTTTAAAAAATATTTACTAGCTTCATTCGTTACAAATGATCGTTGACTACCGGTGTCAATTAATATTTTTAAATTCGGCTCTTGGATTTCAAAATAAGGTAAATAAGACTTTACATGATTAAATTCTATGTACTCACATTTTGATTTGGACTTTCGTGAAAATTTACATTTTTATTTGAGTTCTCTAAATAATTGTTCTCGCAATACTCACTGTATTCGTGTGGAAATTTATAATTTTCCTGATCATCATCGTGATGATATACTTCCTCAGCTACAATACCTTTACCTAAATTAATTTGTCCAGGCCTAAGTGACGGAGCTGTTCTCATTGAAACATCTTCCGTTTGAATCGGTTGCCTATTTGGCATTGGATTCCTTTTAAAATAACTGTGTTGTGGTTTGCTAAACACATTGTTTGGATTTGCATTCCACGGATGTTTGTAATGATATGGAACACTAGGTCTCATGTTATAATTTTTTTGTATCGACCTTTGTGTAGGTGGATATGTGTGCTTTGTTTGTTGCATATTATTTTGCGGATAATATGACTGATTTATTATTCGCGGTTGTGGCAAAATATTAGAAAATTTTTGCTTAATATTGTCAAATCTACCTTCTGCTTCGAGTTGTAGTATTTTTGCTACAGTTTCGTTAAAATTGCAGTTAGATACGTAGATTTGGTCATGGAAGGGGAGACTGTTTCTTAAAGTGTTTTGGGCCGTATTGATGTAAGGCTCCATAACTTCCTGCACTAATGTTTTATCTGTGTATTTATCTAGTAATTTGCTTTTAATAAAAAATAACTTTTGTTTTAATTCAAAAATTAAATCTTTATAACTACCTTTTCTTTTAACATTCGATAATTCTGTAAGTAAAGTATTTAATTCCCTATTATCTTCACACTCCTTTTTCAACGCTACTTCTATATTTGACCATTTAAATTCATGTTCGATCATACTTATTGTGATCGCGGCTCTACCTTCCAGTTTACTTAGTAACATCATAACATTTTGGGGCGTATCGCCTCCCGATATATTCAACCATTGTTTTGCACAATTTATATAATTATATAACGTAAATGCGTCACCGTTGTATGACGGGACGAAATTTATTAAGACTTTTGGGTCCATGGTAGTATTATCTGTCACCTCTATGGGGACTTGTTGACCACCTGGGACTCTAACACAGCTAGACAGAATACTTGTCGAACTTAAATTGCCCTCACTATCAGAAAGAGGGTGATTCACAACACCTTGTATATTAGACTTATATACAAAAGTCGGGGGTTTTAGAAAGAAAGGAATTTTGAAAAGGAAAGTGCTACTCGGTACTCACATGAAATACAAGACGACTGCAGTCTTCCACATTCCTTTGCCTCGGATTTGACTTATTTATTTGTTGGGTTGCCCTTCTCAAAGGATTGATATCCACCAAAAGGATATGGCGGCAGGTTCGCTGGCGCTTAGTCCCTTTTGTTTCGGGGCCCCACGTTGGGCGCCAGTCAAAATATTTGCTTTCGATGATTCTTAAAAAAAAACTTTATTTAGAATAATTCAATTTTAATATTTTAACTTTGTTACAATTATATACTTTCGATGATTTAATACAATGTTTTACTATAATAGTTAAGTCTAAGATACTTGTAGGCTGAATGAATGACTGAGTGCCGTGCTCAGGCATTATATACTAGCTAGCGGGTGACACTGCGGTGTGGTGCGGGCGACAGGTAACGCTGGGTGGCATGTTTATTCTATGCGATACTTTTCTGGAAAACGTTTGCTTTGGTTCAGTAATTAGGCATTGTGTTCGTTGAGACGTTCTTTCCTTAATGTCCATGGGTCGGAAATTGAACCTTCATGGATTGTGGTATCGTCTGTTGGTTCCTTATTACTTTTAAAAATAACACTATGTTTCTGGGTGGCTTCACTCGCAAGCGTCGGTGTTCACTTTCCATCAGTTTTAATATCAACTCCAACAAATAAAGGGAGATATAAACATAAACATGCATTAAACGGATTTTATATTGACAGCCGAATCAGTTCACTATCAAACAAAAAATGTAAAGAATTAAAAAAAGGTTTTCCAAGAAATTTTTGTACTGAAATTCAGCGAGAGCGCGACTGATAAGAATTTGGAACAAAGACGTTTGGATAAGAGTGGCGGTTTCTTTTGTTTGGAATGCAGCCGAGTGCAGTATCAAATTGTACGGATTACTTACGGAAACAATGCTAAGTAAGATGCAATTAACTTTTAGATGCCGGAATTTTTTGCGCGGATTTTGTTAAGCGCCATTTTAAAATACCGGCAAAAATTATCGGAAGTAAAGAGATAATTTCAATCTGAATAAATATTTATTTATATATAAAAATCTCGTAGCACGGTGTTTGTGATCGTTCTCCTCTAAAACGGCTCCACCGATTTTGATGATTTTTTTTATGTATATTTGGTTCATAGTAGAGTTAGGATATTTCATACCGCTAGGTGATTAAAGTGTCCCTATCCAGAAATTTGTTTTCTAGTTTTTTTTTTTTCAAACATTCGATTTGATCTCTATTTCTTCATTAGTATAGCAGCGAAGGCTGTTCGAGCAGCTAGTTATATATAATATACCAAATCAATTCTATTTAATAAAAATAACACGATTATATTATAATTATGTTTCATATTAGTTTACAATATAATTCAAAGACTATTCTATTGAGTACCTACTCGAGGCAGACATCTTTACTGCGTGATTACAGAACAATGCCTCTTCAACTTGCTATCGGCTATCCAATTAGCCAATATTATTTGAACAAGCGAATTGGAGATTGGATCAAAATTTGTTATCGTTTAACCTTCCACTTTACATTTTCCTATACAATGTCACTCAATAACTAATGAATCTTTTACACTTTAGACACTATACTATTATTATAGTTAATTACTTAAAGATGTCACGTGGAACATGGTGTGATGGTTGCAGCTCCTTACAAAAAATTGTAAAACAAAAAACTTGGCGATTAAAAACAGTGGCGGCGAGTTTATTGCCAGTTCTTCTCGTCCGTTCTACGCCCTTGTGTTGTTACCTAAATGAATAAATGATTTTGAATTTAAATTCGTAACATATTTGAATACACTTGTGTACTTTAATTTACTAAATATTTTGTTAAATATACTTTATAATTTAATTTTAGCACTATAATTGGAATAGAATTTGTATGTATTTATACATACATGCCCATGCCGGATCGGTCACAGATATTCATAGAAACGGGGAAGACGGGCGAATACGAATCAGCGGGGCTGGTGGAGATTTACGCGTAAGTATTACGTACCTTGTGTTCCGAAGACTAGATTATTTTTTATATTAGAGGAGGCAAACGGACTGATGGGTAAATTAATTAAATTTATTATTAGGTAAGGTATTATGTTTTTTATATAAATAAACATATACATATATGTTTATTTAAAAAAAATATTACCTGATGGTCAGCGACTACTGCCGCCCTTGGCAACTTGTCAGCTTGCAGATGGCAACACCAGGGGTCTTGAGGATGCATTGCTGCCATTTAAGGTTCGTTTCTTGAAGGTACCATAGTCGTGTCGGTTCAGAAACACCGTTGGCGATAGCTCAGAGTGCTTGTGCGAGGCAGAAAGTGCACATACATATGTTTTTCTCTTGCTTTGACCACTAGTAAGAGGATATCTAAATTTCCACCGGGTAAAGTGCTTACGGGGAAAACTGTAAGTGCAGATTGCTTGGGTTTTCCGAATTTATTTTTAATTAAAAGAAACGGTATCGCTTTATTGACGATGTTGTGTGGCTGAGGTATATATTATGATGGGCGATATATATTATATATCACGCTCGTCTGACCATCTCTGACATAATCATTCAAGCAGTGCGTTATTTACTTCGTTATATTCTACTGTGATATCTCACTAGCTCAATAGCATAAGGAGCTAAGACAAATCGCCATCAATCTATTACTTGCTCCACCTTACATTGTTGGGGTTACGTTAAAGGGAGGCTATAGGTCACGAATTGAACACACATGACCAAAACTTTAATCACGTTAATTAATTTCCGGGCGTTTCCGGCTTCGATCTCTCCGCTTCCAGATAACATTCTCTCTTTGTTAGGTTAAGGGGATAATTAAAGTAGACTCTTTCTTATTGGCTATGATTTAGTGAATTGTTTGCTATATTCTAACAAATGAGTCAAACAAAACCTTACCTAAATGTATTTAAGTTTTTCCTTTTGGACAAAGAGGAATCGTCTAGACTAATTACGTAGATTACTGTTTAATTACGTATAAGTATGCTTTTAAAACAAAAATATTACCGCCTTATTTTAGGAGAGAACAGTAGGTCTTTTAACAAAATCGAACGCAACGAACGGAAGGAAACGATAGAACAACCAATTTCGTATTTTAAGAAAACATTTTCAATTCTATTTACGATGTCAAACGAAAGACATAATGTCTAATTGCGAACGACGGATCGATTCATAATAGGAAAATCTACGATCCCGCAGCAGAAACTTCGCAACTTTGTTTTGGTAATAGGCCTCTAGGACAGTGTGCAAAAAAAAATCGGACAGCTGTCATCTTTCAGTCTGGCCCGTGACCACGGTTGCTGAAAAGCATCCGAAACGTCGGCATAAATAATTTAAACAATATAAATAATAAATGGAGTTTTAATCCGGTATACAGTATTTTATTTAAAGGTAATGTTATTAAATTACTTTAATTCTTACGCACTCATTTTATTTTTAGTTACAAAAACATTTTCAAAGTCATTTAAAATCACAACCTTTTTGCGGGAAAATGTGTTGTCGAAATTGCCTCTACATTTTCAAATTAGCGTCACTGTGGTCTCATAATAGTGAAAGAAGCTTTGAAACTTGCAACTCTTGTTCGAACGTCATTAAAAATTGTCGGCGACGTTGTGCGCAATTACTGTCTATTTCAGGCAAGTGATTATATTATGAAAATGGCAATTCTTTTTTCATGTAAACTCTACTGTACTTTTCTGTCTAGTTTCTATATATATTTTAAGTTTATTTTTATGATCAACTGTATAGCGAGCCAGCCTCGGACGGGTTCGTTGACACGTTTGGTGCCTGCAACACCTGCCGTGAGCTCCGATGGGTTTTGGGTTCGAATGCCACTGGGACGACATGTTTATAATTTTCTGTAAGCACATCTGTTATCTTTGGGCATTAAACGGGTGGGACATATATCGAAATTCCGACCGGGTAACGAACCACCGTTCATAGATGGAAAAACCGTGAAGCGCGTATTGCGCGTTTCTATGGATTTCCGAATGCTCTAAGTAAAAAGGAGGTCGACAGCGCATCATTGACTTATGTTCTGTGGCTGAGGTATCACCTACCATCAAGAGAACCTCATGCTCATCAGCTGTCGACATCTAATATAAAAAACCGTCTAGCATCAATTTTGTCGGAGTGTCGTCTTGGAATCGGCTTTCACCGCAAACTATAGTTTAAGTTCGAGTACAAACAAAATTATACAGTTTTATATATTCGTATGTATGGTTATAGTGACTATGAATATTAATTAAATGCTTGAAAATAATTTCAAAAAATACACCTTCGTAGCGCACGCCGTATCTACGCCGTAGATCCTTGGTCTGGGGATTTAATATTGGTGGCACGAGTCAGAGAGGAACAGAAGCCACTACACTACTTCCGTTGTCTAGAGGAGGGTCATGGATTCAAACTCCAGACCTTGCGCTCTGGGTGATCTACCAAACGCGCCAACGAGCCCGTAAAATCCCATGTTAAATATTATAATTGGACGCTGTTAGCAATACAGTGTCACAAAATGACAAAAATGATAATTTTGATACCAATTTCAACCAAACATTTCAAACGAGATATATATCATTTAAGCCGTTTTAATAGCAAAAATATTGGAAAAACTAGTGGGTACGAAACCCTAAAATGTTTAGAATATTTAACAATAATGCACTTAATTCTATTATTTTGATTGCTACCAAGAAAAACAATATATATTTAGTCTAATAATAATAATTATAAGAAAATCTATTACATCAGCTGTTATTTTTTAACAGAAATTTAATAAAACTTAATTAAAACTTCAAACTCCATTTTCTCAAAATGGTAACCATGTGGTTTGCTTAACAGTGTCCAATTATATTTATCACTCTATATTTCTCTATGGTCAAACATTTTCATGTGACCCAATTCACCCCTTCTAACAAATGAATCGGAATGGAGTAATTAAATCGAACACATGTACATAATGCCTTTTCGAATGTTTATAGATTACTGCCTTTTTAATGGGCGTTCGAATATTCACAAATGTGTTTAGTATTTTTAACAGCCTAAAATCGCTGTAAAAGCGATGCAGGAGATTAGATCAAATTCGGTTCTTCAGTACGAGATAACTTAATGATTAATTTGAACTATATTGTGGTGATTAAGAATTTGTTATAGTCTGATATTCTTATAATAATAATAATAATAAGCCTTTTTATTTTCCAAATCTCTAGTATAAAGTACACAATTTAAATCTTATAATATAAATGTTAGTAGTTTGTTATATATCTAGTTTGTTAGTAAATAATAATACATTTATGAGAATTGGATCCCTTCTCGGGTAAAGGCCTCCTCCATCTTGTTCCATGACTCTCTATTTTTTCCTGCTTGCATCCAATTATTGCCTGCTATAGGGATAAGGTCATCAGCCCACCGTCTTTTTGGTCTACCAACGTTTCGTTTTCCTAATGGTCCTTTCCAGCGTGTGGTTAGAATTGTCCATCTTTGGTCAGTGAGTCTTGATACGTGCCCGGCCCATCTCCATTTTAAGAGAAGGGCTTTTGTTAATGCATTGGTTAGTTTTGTTTTTTCTCTGATTACTCTGCTGTTTACTTTTTGTATTTTTCGAATCTTTAGCATGCTTCTTTCCATTGCTCTTTGGGTAGTTATTATTTTGTTTTTAATTTTGCTTGTGTATGTCCACGTTTGACAACCGTACAGAAAGCAAGGAAGTAGGCTGGTATCAAATACCACTTTTTTCATTTTTAAGCTGTACTCACCCTTAAATATTTCTTTTAGTGACCAGAATTTTTTCCATGTTAAGTTGATTCTGCGTTCTATCTCCTCTTCGTTGCTAGTTCTACTGAATGACACAAGTTTTCCCAGGTAGATATATTTCTTAACATATTCTATACAGTTTTCATTAATATTAATAGGGATTTCAGTACTATTTGTTATCAATTTAGTTTTATTTGTATTGATTTCAAGTCCTACTTTTGAGCTTTCTTGAGCAAGTGAGCTTAACATGTGTTGTAGATCTTTCGGGTTTTCAGCAAGTATAACAATATCATCTGCAAATTTCAAGTGGCTGAGATGAAAATTGCCTATTTTAATGCCTCTATCTTTCCAATCTAATTTTTCAAATATGTTTGCAAGCACCGCGATAAACAGTTTGGGAGACATAGGGTCTCCTTGTCTGACACCTCTTTCTATTCTGAACTCTTCACCCCTGTTTTCTAATTTGACTTTGCTTGTGCTGTTGGCATAAATATTTTGTATGATATTTATGTATTTCTGCTTTATTTTATATGACTCCAATGCTTCCCAAATAGAAGAGTGATTAATAGTGTCAAAAGCTTTGCAGTAATCAATAAATGCTATATAAAGAGGCTTGTTAAACTCTATATATTTGTTAATTATCTGTTCAATTGCATGTAAATGATCAGTAGTACTAAAGCCTGAACGGAAACCAGCTTGTTCTAATGGTTGATTGTCTTCAATGTCTCTTGTTATTCTATTTAGTATAATCGAGGTGAAAAGTTTATATAAGCTTGATAATAAGCTGATTGGTCTATAGTTTCCTAAGTCTAGTGGATTTCCTTTTTTAAATAGGAGTATAATATCTGACGTGCACCATTGTTTTGGTATAATTTCAGTGTCCAATATCATATTAAACATATGTGTTAATGGTACGAGAAGAACAGGTGTGCCTATTTTAAGTGCTTCGTTATTGATACCATCTGGACCAGGGCTTTTGTCCATGGAGAGTTGTCTTAAGTGCGAATACACTTCTTTTTCACTTATCGGTTCGATATTGTTTTCATTGTCATGGATTCTTTCTTGATCATAACTTTCTTCATTATCTCGTTTCTTGTATAAATCTTTATAATATTGTGTGGCAAAATCTAAGACATCTTTTCTCGATTTTGTTTCCTTCGATTTGTTTTCTAGTTTTTGTATCCAAGGTTTGTGTAGATTTAATTCCTTTAAACCTCTTTTTGTGCTTCTTAAATTTGTTAAATTTCTACTAATTATATCCTGTCTATGTTTATTGTAATCGTTTTTTATAGCTTTATTTGTTTCTTTAAATACTTTGCTTAGTTCATTTCTTATATTTTTATCTTTATTCTTAATCTTGATTAGTTCTGTGCGCTTTTTTATTAATTTTTCGGTAGTTTGGCTGAATATATTCTTCTTTCTATTTATCTTAATATCTTTGCTTATGGTTAGACTGTTTTTCAGTGCTTTTTCTATATAATTGTAATAAGCTTGAACATTTGTGATTTCATCTGTATCGTTGTTGATATATTTTTTCAAGTTGTCTAGGTAGACGATTGTTTCTTGTTCAGTTTTTAATTTAGTTGGTGCACTATTAAAGTTTTTTCTAGATTTTTTCTCGTGTTTAATTATACACGTCGCTCGAAGCATTCTGTGGTCAGATGAGAAATCAATATTGTTTAGTACTTCAACGTTTTGGATTATATTAGGTTTATTTGTCATAATAAAGTCAATTTCATTCATGGATTTTTGGTCTGGTGATTTCCAAGTCCATTTACGATTTGCTTTTTTCTTGAAGAAAGTATTCATGATCGACAATTTGTTTTCGAAGGCGTGGTCTATGAGTTGTTGACCTCTTTCGTTTCTTTTTCCGTATCCATATTTGCCCAATATTAGATTTTCTTCATTTTTGGGTTCTCCTATTTTGGCATTGAAGTCCCCAATTACTAAAACAGTTTCATCAGCTAATGCATATGCTTTTTTTTATATCATCGTAGAATATATTTAGATCCTCGTTACTAGAGTTCTCTGTAGGTGCGTATGCCTGAATAATAGAAATATTGATGTCATCTAATTTTAACTGAAGCAAAGCTATTCGTTCCGATATTCCAGTAAAGTTAACTATTTTGTCTTTTAGTGACATCTTTATTAAGAAACCTACCCCGTAAAGTCCTTTGGTTTGTCCAATGTAGCAAAATATGTGGTCTAAATACTCTTCTATTTTGCAGCCTAATCTTCGCACTTCAGATAATCCTATTATATCCCACTTGATTTTATTTATATTGATATTGATATTCTTATAACCCTTACTAATTATTGTGGTCTCACTAAGATTAAAAATGATTTATTCATCATCCGGTCAAATATATAATATCATATAACACTCCCTTCGGTATTATATATTTCATACTTACCTATTTGCGATTTTTCCGGATATTATTGTCAAATGGCACCACCAGTTCAATGTTCATAACTTACATTCGAAATTTTGTTTCAATTATTTTTAAGCAAAAATCGACTTCAAAACTACAACTACATATAGTATGAAACATACAACTTTAAACTAAAAAGTAAAAAATAATATTTTAATTATTTCAAAGCAAGAGCCTGTGTCCTAATCGACAACATTATTGATACTATATATCGGATATTTATTAATTATTAACAGTTATTTTTGAACTCGGTACCGATGCCGTTCCGTAACGTTCGAAAATTTGTTGCAAAGGCAGGATTTAACTGTCCTTCTTGGCTGGCACCGACTCCAAAAATAACAGTCAATAAATATAAGATATATAGTATATAATATAAGTATCAATAATGTTGTCGATTGTCATTTAAGGCTCTTGCTTTGAAGTAATTAAAATAATATTTTTTACTTAGTTTAGATTTCATTCAAAATAATTGATTTGTCACTCTAGAATATATTGTCATGTCAATATTATTCACTACGTATTTCGTTTCTTAAAGGCCGGCAAGCAACGGCAACGCACCGGCAACGCACCTGCAAGTACTATGAATTTACGGATGTGTATGGGCGCTGCGCTGGTATTTACTTATGAGCCGAAAGACAGTTTATCTATATTCCATAAAAAAAATCGCTATTCTCAGAACTTAACATTTACGTAAGCTTAGAAGCTGCCAAGTTTAAAGGCAATTCTAATGAGAATGGTAGGTATTAACGTGTTTGAAATTCAAATAAACTCCTTGGAACCCTCTCGCACTCTTCCAATTTCACTATTGCAACTAATTAAAACTTTAGTTAAATCCGACAGTGCCATTATACTTTTAGAAATAGCGGGTTAACCTGGTACTGAGGAGGAAAATCAAGTGACTGCACTCACACCGTATTGTAATGGGTAACAGCTGCTATTATAATTATTTGTGAAAAGGCACATGGCTTAAAATAAAATGATTAATTGCATCTTGGTCAAATGTTTTTTTCTAATATAGTATCTATCAATATGTATACAATATGACATGATATAAGTGTAAAAATGTTTTCAATGCTTTGTTTGCTTGTGCCAGCGCACCACCTCACATTGGGAGCCACTGAACCAGTGTTGGGGTCGCATCCGGCCCCAACGTATGCTGAGTGGTCTTCCATTTCGGAGGTCACCAATTTTTGCAATAAACATTGCTTTTTTTATATTTGTTGTATTGTAGTTATGATTATATCGTATCTTGGTGACTTCTTTTTGAATAAAATATTTCTATTCTATTCTAATTATTAAAAAAACTGATATTTTCAGTAAAAAAACGGTCACACAAAAAACATTAGAACCTTATGCCCAGATCTACTTTGGACGTAAAATTCTACTAAGTTATTGTAGGTATAGGTATTTATTAAATACATCAGTTGATGAACGTAGATGCTAAGCTAAATTTTTCATTCGCTTAGAAATGCCAATAAGGTACACATTAAAGGCATAATTGGGCATGTAGGTTCATTTATAGATACGTTTTCAACTGAGGGACACTGTTGCGGTGTAAGCAGCGTCCGACTTTTAACGTTCACGTCGAGCGAAAACAACGACTTAAATGGCTTCCTCCAGCTCCATAACGTACTTATTTTGTCTGTTGACATCCTGATAGTGAATAGTGCGGTTACAGAGCAGTTTCCACTATAATAGCCACTATCTTCCCGATGCAAGGACCCGAGTTTCGGCTTCTTATAAAGCTATTCGCGAGCTTATAAAATATGGTGACGGAAACATACTTTGATGCTTTATCTTTTGTTTTTTTGGGGATATATTACCTTAGGGTTTTTATTTTTACGGACGAGAGCCTTAGCTATAGGACATCAATCAATAATGTGCTATGCCATTTTTTTACTTCGAGCTAATTCCATAAACTAAAACCAACACACTGCATTATACGGCTTTTTAATAATAATAATAATACCTTTATTTGACACACAAAAAAATTACAAACATAACTTACAAATTAAAAGAAAATGAAAATAACTGGTATCAATAAAAATATTGTATAAAAATAAATGCTGCAGTGCGGTATCAAATAAGACTCCACTTCATAAGCTGTGGCCATAATGGACACTGATTTTCAGTGTATGGATTTGTGTTCCACTCTCTTAGCATTAAGTGTGACCGAAGTGAAAGTGAGAATATATTTATAAAATTATAAACATGTTTGACTAGTAGGCAACTCAGGGCTTTTCAATACGCTTCCAAGCGTATAAGTACTTCTTAACACGCCTTCTTCGAACCCTCGGTATTAAACAAATAAGAAGTTGTAATGGGATCAATAGTTATACTATTATGAGTATGGCCATTACATTGATCATCGTATAAATTTACTGAGTACAAAACCTCAAAATTATCAAATTTTTGAAGACCTTCCCAGGTGTAGCAGATGGCTCCAACTGACAACTCTACCCTCCAGTTTGACAAGTAAGTTTGTATGTAAATTACCCAACTTATGATGTTAAGCACGCACGTGACCGCATACCTACCCAGTGGGTGGGTGTAACGAGTTACATGGGAACTGTAGTAATGTTACAGTTGCGTAAGTTCTTAATTATAAGAAAATAGACTCAAGAGAAAATTCTCCATGCTGTACAGTACAGTAAAATAAATACGGTTGAATTTTATCTAATCAGTGAATAGGCAGTCTCCTGAAAATATGGTCCGTTAACATCACAAAAGTTGTCTTTAAAAATTAATAAAACCTTTCACATTATTGACAAATAAATTTAAAATTAGGCCTAATAGTTTCAGTATTAGCGCATTCTAATGATTCATACCTATTTATTTACCTGTATGAAAGGAACGATTCGCACATTAGATTCAAGTTTAGGTATATCATACCGCGTGCGGTACTTGAGAATTTGTTATGTATATTCGGAATTTTGCCCCGACATTTCTGCATAATCTTACCAACTGTTAGTTGCATTATACAAAGTTTTGACGTTAAGACCCATTTACATCGAGTTTCTTGCCTGTTGCCATAGAGCAACACGGGCCAACGGCGAACCGGTCACCGGTGGCCCGTCTTGCTCTATGCCTGTTGCATACAATTAAATTAAAGCAATAATGACATGCATGGTCTAAACAAAAGGGTACATTCTCGATCTTATCTAGCTAGTAGATTCTTGGATGTCAATTATTGCTATTGTATGTACAAGATCACGTAAATGGGCCTTTATAATCACTCATGTGACGTGTTCTTCATACCGATGGTTATGCACGTTCCCAACGAGGTATTCATTGGATTAATTCTGAGTTGACGTTACGTGCAATTAAACGCTGAACAGGTATGTCTTTAAGTCGAACGTCTCATAGCAATGGCAGTCCGCAAAGTGGAAAGCTATGTTTAGGAGTTTGGATACATTATGCAGAGTGTTAAGTTTGACTTTGAATTTGATTATAGAGAGACTGTCCCTATGTATATTTAATAAAAATATATTAAGAAAGCTTTATATATCCCCTACCAGTTCCTAAAGTTTCATTGTTTATGTATTAGAATTGTTAGTATGTTTCTTTTTTTAATATTTTAGTTTTTTTTCTGTATATTCTATTTTTTGTAACTTTTGCGGTGAAAGTCTCCTCCAAATGTTGCTAACTTTCTCTATCCCTTGCCACTCTAATCCACTTTAATTTCGATAGTATACTCAGGAACTGTTGAGATAAATGGACGCTGACAGTGTCAACCCACAAAATTACAAAAATGTAAATTTTGATACCAATCGCTTCCTTATGAGCTGGAGTATATATTTCAAAAGAGATATATGTATCATTTAAATCGTTTTAATAGCAAACATATTGAAAATTAGCGAGCACGAAAATCTAAAATGTTTAAAATATTTAATAATAATGCATTAAATTCAATTACTTTGATTGCTACCAAGAAAAGCGACATGTATTTAATCTAATAATAATAATTACAAAAAAAACCATTATTTCAGTTATTTTTTTAAAAGAAATTTTATAAAACCTGATTAAAACTTCAAACTCAATTTTCTCAAAATGGCAACCATGTGGGTTGACACTGTATCGTTTAACAGCGTCCAAATATGATTTTTATTTCCCACCACACTTTTAAATAAGTAAAAGTTACGAATACCAGCTACAACATGATGCCAAATGTATGTGACATTCTTTAAGTGTACGTTAACTGTACCTACGAGGAAGAAAATGTATGAATAAATGAATAAATGAACAAATAGCAAACCAGCAATTAATGTTGCTACACTGATTGTGGCTGTGAAGAGATAATGTTTTATGAGAATTTGTAACGTCTCCGAATCAGTGGTGGTACGTGGGTTTGAATTCTAAGGAACAAAATGATAAAAATATTTCGGTTGGGAAACAGGAGACCAATTATAAGTAGACTATTGTCTGCTGTGACGACAAGAACCTATTATTCTGAGACAGTTCCTCACAAAAATTATACATAAAACACACAACAATAAAAATAATAATAACACTGTTACAGCGCTTAAGAGAAAGTAAAAAATACTACTGCAGATTCTTCGTAGAACACCTGCCGTGCTCACCGATGGGTCGTGGGTTTGAATCTCACCGGGACGACATGTTTATAATTTTATGTAAGCATGTCTTTCCCACTTCTGGTAACTTCGGAGATTGAACGGGTGGGAGGAATATCGAAATTCCGAACGGGTAACGAACCACCGTTCATAAATGGGAAAACCATGAAATGCGCGTTTCAATCTATGAATGCTCGAAGTAACAAGTAAGTCGACAGCGCATCATTAACTGATGTTCTGTGGCTGAGTACCATCAAGTAAACATCATGCTCGTCTGTCGATATCTATAATTTACTCAAAAAATTAAAGCATATTCTTACCTATATTATATAAATAAAAATAATAAGAACACCGTTAGAGCGCTTTAGAGAAAGAAAGAAATACTACTGCAAATTCTTGGTAGATCATCTGACGTGCTCACTGATGGGTCGTGGATTCGATTCTCACCAAAACGACATGTTTATAATTTTCTAAAAGCATGACTTCCCCACGTCTGGTAACTTCGGAGATTGAACGGGTGGGAGGAATATCGAAAATCCGAACGGGTAACGAACCACCGTTCATAGATTGAAAAACCATGAAGTGCATATAGCGCGTTTCGGTTTCAATTTATGAATTTCCGAATTCATTAACTGATGTTCTGTGGCTGAGATATCACCTACCATCAAGTAAACATCATGCTCGTCTGTCGGTATCTAACATGAAAGTATTGGTAATAATATTAGTAAACATATCTTTTGATAAAAATTATTCTTCTCATAGAAACGAGCAACTGAACGAAGAATCAATACTGAAATAAGCTTTCTCCCTGCTTATTTTAAACAACCGCGGCGTGAATAAATAAAATGTGCAATTCATTGAAACAGTTTTTTCTCTTTAGCATAATTAGCACTTCCTTTTAAAGAGGTGAAACGATCCCTTGTTTTTACATTGAAATATAATATGGGTAAGAATATGCTTTAATTTTTTGAGTAAATAGTTAGATATTGACAGACGAGCATGAAGTTCACTTGATGGATACCTCAGCCACAGAACATCAGTCAATTATGCGCTGTCGACCTACTTTTTAACCGACTTCAAAAAAGGAGGAGGTTCTCAATTCGTATGTATGTTGTTTTTCTTGTGTGTGTTGTGTCACAAGTCACTTGTCTTAGTGCTAGTTTGTACATACTATATGTAGTTGTATTTTTAAGTCCATAGACTGAAACCGAAACGCGCAATATGCACTTCACGATTTTTCCGTCTATGCACGGTGGTTCGTTACCCGGTCGGAATTTCGATATTATTTCTCCCACCCGGGAAGACATCTTTACAGAAAATTACTGAAGAGTGACGACTCTATACCCTATATAATATAATGTACTCTGTGCTTACAATCTTATAGAGCTGTAGCAAACCGTATGTATTCGTTACTGAGTAACGGGTACGCCATCTAGTACCGAGTAACGAAACGTTACTCACGAATACTTTTCGTTACTCGCATGTTTCGTATCATGGTTACATACGCTGTTTCAATGACGCAATGTAACTTCAAATATTCAAAACAAAGTTTACCCTTTAACTTTAACAGAGTATGCAGTAAAAAAAAGTATATACTTGTGAAAAAGTGTTTTCATAAAATTTTGCCACTAAAATTTCATAAATTTTATGTAATAGTATGAAATAAACGTAAGTTAAAGTTTTAGTCTCTCATGAAATTCTAAAATTATTTCACTGTAACTTAATTTTCAAACAATTAATTAAATCACACGCTTGCGCGCGCAGCTTAAACTAGTTCTGTTTTGCTTCTCTAGCATAACATAGCATGTTATGAGGTATTAGTTAGGAGTAACGAGTAACGATACGATAGTAACGAGTACTGAATGTATAGTAAGTAGGAACAAATACATACGGGTGTGTTTTTTTTTCGTTACTTTTACACCTCTACAATCTTACCCTGGTCTTAACCAAGGCAAGATGTCAAAAATTTGTCATATTTTATAATATTAAAGAGTGACGGAGAGTTTATAAATCGGCACATATCATTATTGTGAATTATAGACATGAAAAAAGAATTATATTAGCGTGATCTAGAAATGCTCAACACGGTAGAGCGACATCTATCTGCATTTTTTGAACTTAATTTTACTTTGTGTTGTTCTTATTGTTGTTACTTTATTCGCTACTACTAGTACTAGTAGTAGTACTATTAAAATAAATGCTTAGTAAGCATTATAATGTATTTTCAGTATTTTATTTGTCTTTAAATTTCATGTCTGATATTTCATCGAAAACAGGTAATTGTTTTTGCTGTGAAAACCAGATTATTATGAGTTTTAATGGAGCAATATTCAAGTGTCTTATATTAATCAATTTCCATAAGTTAACATTTTGTTTACAAAAATCCCTTTACTTAATAAAAAATATTTAAAGAAAAAATACATTTATAATAAGAATTTTGAAATATTGAGAATATATCTGCCGGCCTAGCATGACAAGCGCGACAAAATTTTGTCTACCGTTTTCTCGTGTTAAGTGTTTTAATCGACTATCGCTTTATTTCTTTCGGGTCTAACATGACAATTACACTTAATATTCGACTTTTAATATCAAAAATAGATATATTTGTCAAACGTGATATATTTTCTATCAAAATTGTCGATGTCGAGATATAATATATCGAGATATCTTACATCTTAGTTTGTCTTCTCTCGTCCGCGACATATCTCGTGGCGGTCATGCTAGTGCGGCTGGTAAACGGATTTTATATAACTATCGTAGGTTTAAATATTTAGTTTAAAACTGTAAAAAATGTTTTATACATCATAAGAAAAAAAGAAATCGACATGCATACTATACCTACAACGTAAAGAAAAACTAAAACTCTTATTAAAAATAGGAAACTATGACAAAAATATAAAAAGAAATAAAATTATTTTGACGTAACTACATATCGTCGGTCAAATCACGAAAGGGCGTATTTGAATAAAACCAAATTTTCAGGAGAGCGATTTTTAATAAAATGCACGGATATGTACCGTCGTCATATTTTACCTAATGCCTATATGAGGTTTACGGAACACTCGTTTTGATTAATGGCTATTTCTGTGTATATATTCAATAAATTTATGGGTGTACTTGAGTTTGTTATGGAGATACTATTATTTTTTTACTTTAAGTTTCACTTACGCCCCTTTGTGATGTACAATTAATACTAGTAATTTCATTTATGCCTCGTATCTTAGTTTTAATTTTAATAAAAATAATGATATATTGAAGTTAAATCTTATTTAATTATATTAGAATTTAAAATTATACATAAAATAATCACAAAATGGTCGAAAAAACAATCAAAATAGGAAGTAAGTTTTATACTTATTCATTAATTGTATTATTTAATGCGAATTATAATCTTCAATCGTGGGGTAAGTTCTCGTAGAAAATAACATGTTCTCGGTTCCTTATTATCGGTGTATCTCCCCTGCACATTTTTATAAGATCATTATACTTCTCTTTGGAAATTTTTGCATAAGAATCGTTTAACTGTTCCACGTTTGTCCTCAGCCAATGTTCGTTTATTCTTTTAATGGATATAGATCTGTACTGTGTTTCCATGTGACTGGTTTTAAAGAACAGTGTAGTAGGTTTGTTTCGCATTACTCTAAACTCCAAAATGTCTGTCCACTTAAATGACTCATCTGTTTGGTCATCCTTTTTTAACCATAACAACTTCAGTTTAGATGCGAGGTCTTTAAAATTTCTAAAATCATTATAATTCATAAGTTTCACCTCATAAGGCTTTTTGCGTGCCAATCTTATGATGGGTTCCAGTTGACAGGGTACAAAAATGTTCATGATTGTGTCTCAAAATGAATATCACACAGGAAACAGAAGCATTCAAAGCATGTAGCTAAAATCGGATTAGTGCAGTTGGCAAATTCACAAGCTTGTTTTATGTAATTTTGGTTAGGTTCAAATGTAGCAGAGTTTATTATACCAGGTTTTGAAGTTAGATGATGGTCACAGTTAGGGCTATCAGCGATAAAATGGTCATAGCACAGTAGACACGAACACCGAGTGCAAGCACTAAATACCTCTTCCATACAAACAGAAAACTCACAAACCTGCTGGTATTCATGTCGAGTATTAGTATCTTCAATGTTTGTTTCAAAAATATTATGTTCCATATTGCAATCGTGCTCAAGTTCGGGAGTAGATGTCTTATTTACCTCATGATTAGAACAGGAATCCTCATTTTCATAATGCTCAGTGCACAAGAAAGCAGTACATTCAGCACAAGTGGTCAAAGTGGGGTTATGGCAATTGATGTACTCACAGCAATTTTTGGTACGCTTCTTAGATACATAAAATGAAAGTGGTTCATCTTCAGATGATGAGGATTCCAGTGCTTATGTAGCAGTTACTGTACCATACCACCATCTTCGTTCATAAAACATTTTCACTTTCGTCCCAAGTCTAATCTTCTTACCTTTTTTAATCGGCAATAGTTCTCTTATACTGACTACATTTTGGGTTCCGTCCTTCCATCTCACTAAAACATCCAT
This sequence comes from Anthocharis cardamines, assembly GCA_905404175.1. Taxonomy (NCBI): domain Eukaryota; kingdom Metazoa; phylum Arthropoda; class Insecta; order Lepidoptera; family Pieridae; genus Anthocharis; species Anthocharis cardamines. The sequence goes on from FR989964.1 coordinate 9,514,335, forward strand.
ATTTTACGAGAAATATCCTTTGGGAAGAAATAAAGTACGTAGGTAATCTGTTAGAAAACAATACATTGAAATAATCGATTTTTCTACAAATCACACTCTCAACTACTTTAGAATAGTCAAACTATACCAATAATAACATTTTTATTTTGTCTAATAAAAACTAATCTTGAATTAACTAAGTGTTGAAAAAAACCTAACCTAATAAATGATTAAGTACTATTCTGCGTGAGATAGAAAACAATTTACTGTAACTATTAACTTACCTTGTGATTTGTACAAATTACACTTGCAACTAACTATTTTTCACGTATTTATTCACTTTTACCAAAAGAAATTAAATTTTTTAACTCTTGCAAACTCACTGACTTGCAAACACTTGAATGACAATAAATAAGTTTCGACTTGTCGTTGTTTCTCTCGCGCTTACCTACGTTACGCCTCTTCGTCAAAAAAGATATCTATGCATGTACAGGCGTACCTGAACTTATGCCTGTTCGTAATGTGTTAGATTAAAAGGAATAGTAGATAGGGCTCTTCGCGACTACTTCTAAGTCTCTTTACATTGAGATTTTAGTTGCGCCTCCTCGTGACATAATAAAACTTGACATCTAGATTTATTTAGTGTAATAAGCTCAAAATCCAATTTTGTGTTAGTTACGCCCTTTCGTGATTTGACCGACGATATGTATGTATAATCCGAATGCTCGAAGTAAATAAATAGTTCGACAGCGCATCACTGAGTGATCTGTGGCTGAGGAATCACCTACCATCAAGTGAACCTCATGCCCGTCTGTCGATATCTAACACTAGCAATCCGCTCCGGCTTCGCACGGGTGCAATGTATCAGATCATGATAATAAAATCAGTCGAGTAGTTTTCTATGGATAATTATCCCCGTTTTTGCAACATTTTTCACTGATGCTTCGCCCCTGTTGGTCGCAGCCTGATGTTATATAGCCTAAAGCCTTCCTTGATATTGGGACTATCCAACACAAAAATAACTTTTCAATTCGAACCAGTAGTTTCTGAGATTAGCGCGTTCAAACAAACTCTTCAGCTTTATAATATAATAAGTAAAATAAGTAAATAAGTAAATAAGTAAATAAGTAAATAAGTAAATAAGTAATAAGTATATAAGTATAGATTAGTATAGATAAAAAAAACAAAATGGGCCTCCATTCAGTAAAAGCTGTGACCATGACGGACACAGCATTAACAGTGGTTTACTGCTTCATTCAAAGAATTATTACTTAACATATCTTCAAAATATTACACATTCAGGTGTTCACTTTGACGGATTACCCGTCAACGACGCGAAAACCGTGAGTAACCATTGAATGCGAGGAATGGGTTCCTTTGATCTGAATAAATGGCTCAAGTTTCATACATTGGGGTAATGTTAACTTTTATAATCCATATAGGACAGAATTGAAGCTCGCTAAGAGGTATTCAGTGAACTGAGATGATAGATCGATTCATTGTTACGTATTATTTAATAACTGGGAGTATCTTTTGAAGTATTTCGTTCTAGGAGTGCCCAACATGAAGGGTTGGTAGTGCCATTTCCTTTCTGATTGGTGCTCAACTGTCCGGTAATTGAGGTTCGGTAGAACACCTGCCGTGCGCATCGATGGGTCGTGGGTTCGAATCCCACCGGGAGCACATGCTTATAATTTTCTGTAAGCATGTTTTCCCCACGTCTGGTAACTTCGGGCATTGATCGGGTGGGAGGAATATCTAAAATTCCGACCGGGTAACGAACCACCGTTCATAGATGGAAAAGCCGTGAAGTGCATATTGCGCGTTTCGGTTTCAGTCTATGGATTTCCGAATGCTCGAAGTAAAAATTAGGTCGACAGCGCATCATTGACTGATGTTCTGTGGCTGAGGTATCACCTACCATCAAGTGAACCTCATGCTCGTCTGTCGATATCTGACATAAAAAAAAAATAGTACTAGTAATATATTATGTAACATTCTCATCTGGTGGTAGATCTCTACATACATCTACATATTTATATCTATACTAATATTATAAAGAGTAAATATATTATATATAAAGAGGTAGGTTATAAAGAGGATATATAATATTATAACTTAAAAACTATTGGACCTATTTCAAAAAATCAATAGTAATAGTACTATATAAAACAAAGTTGCTTCCCGCCGTCAGCCCCTCTGTACGCTTAGATCTGAAACTTTCATCGAAAATGCTGTCTTTTTATTTGCGTGTGAAGCCGGGGCGGGTCGCTTGTTAAAAGTGAATTTTGTATAAATATATTTTTGATTTGTGTTGGAGTGTTTAGATGCTAGCTTTTTCAAAACGTTCAAATGGTTGGTGACTCGTTGGCGTGTTTGGTAGAACATTGAGCACCGATGAGTCGCGGATTCGAATCCCGCCTTGACAACATGTTTATAGTTTTATACAAGCATGTCTTCCCCATTTCTGATCACTTCGGGCATGAAACGAGTGGGAGAAAAATTTCAATTCCGACCGAGTAACGAACCAACGTTCATAGATGGAAAATCGTGAAGTGCATTAAGGGTTCAGTCTATGGATTTCCAAATGCTCGAAGTAAAAAGTAGGCCGACAGCACAACGCGCAGCGCTGATGTTCTGTGGCTGGGGTCTCACCTACCATCAAGTGAACCTCAATGTCATCTGTCAATATCTAATCTACAAGCACATATAATTGCAGGTGGAAACCTCTTAACTTTTTAAATTTAGAATCTATATTGAAAGTACATAATATATAATAATGTAAAGTTCACATCAAAGGAAATAAAAACGACGCTCGCGAAGATGGTATACAACTCCACTATTTTTGTAGGTACAGACATTACGACGTTACATATTACAAATTCAATATTTTTAAAATTAAGTGATGTGTGGTCTACTTACAGGTAATCAATGCGTTAAGATTTTGTAACAAATTTTGTCGGTTACATAATAATTATAACTTATATATATAAAACTATTGAATTATATAACCTACACTGAGATTTTCAGTATAAAAGTTTCTTCGTCTATTAAAATTTCACCTGCAGTTCGAATTGTTGACTATAATATAATAAATCTCCAATACCTCTACGCTAACTTTCTACGCCCAAGAATCGAGTTTTGAAGTACCTATATATGTATTTAGACTGCGAGGGAGTTCGATTATGACATCGAATTCTTACACTACATTTAACAATTCTTACTTCGCTTGAGGTGGCTTACTGAAATGGCTGCGAATTTCCTTATATATTAGTTGTTGTTCAAGGCAAGTTCAGAAGTTAGTAGAGTATAATATTTCGGGGATGATATTTATTTTATTTTGATAGAATCATTGCGCACGACTTGCACGGTCGCGTCGGCCGCTTAATGTGAACTAAATACTAATCAACTAACTTCAAAGTTCAAACTTTATACCAATAACCTCTCTGTCGTCTGTCTTTCCAGAAACCTATAATATTGGGCTCTTCAAGTCAAGGGTAAATAGGCTTTTCATAGGTAAGCGTGATTTACCACCTTAAGGATAGGTTACACAGTGCGAGCAGCTGATGTGACAGTATACAGCTACTGTGCCTGTGTACTCGCATACTAGTAGCTCGGCTCGCTTCGCTCGGTCACACAATGCAAACTGCTGATGTCGCAGTAGACAGCTACTGCACCAGTGTACACGCATTTTGTACGCCATTTTGACGCCTAAACGATATACGAGCTACTGTCATTTCGCAAAATCGTGCGAGTTGACGACCGAGCGGCGTGCGAGCGTGGTGGGGGAAGGCGAGTAAAAATAAAAAATATTGTAGTAACTCGGACGCGAGCAGCTGACCCACTCGCACATGACAGTTACTCGTATGATGCGGTCACACGGGCGTAGTAGCTGCACCTCATTAACTGTCTAGGTCAGCTCGCATGCCAGCTCGCACCGTGTAACCTAGCCTTTAGTTTGCATCAACACTTAAGATCAGGTGTGATCGCAAGCAAACGCTTTCCTATTTCATCAGTAAAAAAATAAATAAAAAAAAAACCAAACTACTGACTCAAAACAACTTGAATCAGTCACTCCTTTCTTTTCATTGGTTAATCGAGAACGAATATTTGAACGATATTATTGTACTATAATGACTGAAATGTTTGCATCGATTACGAATCGTCCTCACTAGATGGCGCTGAGAGCCTTCATTAATTTCGAACTCTTAAATATTATATTGTCTTGTAAAATTAGTATATGTATTACCGAGGTTGATTTTAATTTGATAAACAACTGAATATATAATATAATACAGTCGCCTCTAGAAACGGACACTCGATAATTTAAATCTCTCGATATTTTTTTTATTTCTTCTTGAAAAATGCTCGATAATTTTAATAAAATCATTAGTAATATTTATTAGTTATTAGTAATTTAAAGTTGAAGGAATAGTATCTTGAAGTAGGACTTCCCTACTCTCTACAATTTCAAGCGTTTTTCATGTACAGAGCTATCGATTGTTTACAAAATTCATTGGACAATGATAGACGAAAGTCACTGACATCAGAAAATTACGGACTACTTTTCAAAATAAACATTACTGAATAATGTTTAAAATATTTGGTATAAAAAAATTAACCAAATTCTTTTTTTTAAATTATATCCTCCCTCTGTTTACGCGCCTATGGTCAACTGTCTGCTGTGCTATCCTGCTCTAGCACACGCCTTGAGTCTTGACCTCGCAATTAGTGTCAATCTGCATTTGTTCGCTCGCGGTTGTTTCCGCAATTTCGACTCCTGCGCTTCCGCCTTCCGCCACGCTGCGCCGCAGCAGTCGTGTCACCGCATCCGTTTATTTTTTACCTCTGCATTGTTTGTACACTACCAGCTAAGACTATTGAGTGATATTGGGTGTTATTAGTGACCAGCCTACTGCAGAAGGATCGAGAACTTGGAGGAGGAAAGGTTAGTGTGTAGTTAGCAAGTTGCCGTGGGCGCCATATTTCTTCTTCCAAGTTTTGAAAAACCCTCGTAAATAGCTGATTCCTTTACCTGAATCATCTTTTAGCATTTTCCCGCAATACAGTCCACTTTCTCGCATTCCGCATTCGCAACACCTTGGTTTCTAAATCTCTATCTTGGTTTTTTAAACTCATAATATTTAGTACCCTTGGTAATTTTTCTCTAGCCATGAGTTACAAATTCGAATTCAAAGTCAACTGTAATTATTGTCTACTACAACTACAGTTGACTTTGAATATAATAAGCTAGTTATGAATTGTAATACAATCGAAAAGCAATATTTTTTTTTTCTTTTAGTTTATTTGGTTCACTCCTCGGAATATACACTACTTTTAATTACTAAACTTGGGTCAAACTTAAAAACTACCATGCTCAGTGTAATTCCTAATATTAGTGAGCACTGCATTCTATATATTAAGTATACCATTTAACATAACTAACTAAAAATTGAACAAATGAAACTAAAATATGATAAAAATTCCTAAATTAAGAACTAAGAAAAACAAATAAAAATAAAAAAAGCAATACTAAAATTTACCTACTACTTACAGTGTTAATTAATTCTTTTAAAATACTTTTTTAACTGAGGTCAGAGAACCAAAAAATTTATCAACCATCGACCTAATCTTAATATATTATATAAAATGCAAATGTTCGTACGTGTGTCCACGGTTTTTTCTATCATACGCTACTTTGATCAACTTCCCCTTGGGATGGCAAATACCCCTTGGTCTCTAGGTGTGCATAAGGGAGTTTGGTCGGGGTGGGTGGAAGTGGGTGGTTGTGGGTGGCAAAAATGTGGAATAATATATATCTGTCCTTTTCTAACTAATGTAATCTTCCGTAAAATTCTGAAAATCTCGGAAATGATCTAAAAAGTTCGAGAATGTGTGCAACTGATAAAATCAATCTAGATAGTTCTAAAACTTTCTGAAATGATCTAGAAAGTTCTAAAATGATTTCAATTGTTGCAATCGATCTAGAATGTTCTAGAAAGCTTCTGGAAAGATCTAGAAAGTTCCAAAATGTGTGCAATTGCTAAAATTGATCCGAAATGTTCTAGAAAATTCAAAAAAAATCTGAAATTATCTAGAAAGTTTTAAAATGGTTTCAATTGTTGTAATCGATTTAGAATGTTTTGGACGCTTCTGGAAAGATCTAGAAAGTTCCAAAATGTGTGCAATCGCTAAAATTGATCCGTAATGATCTAGAAAATTCTAAAAATTTCTGAAATGATCTAGAAAGTTTTAAAATGGTTTCAATTGTTGTAATCGATTTAGAATGTTTTAGAAAGCTTCTGGAAAGATCAAGAAAGTTCCAAAATGTGTGCAATCGGTAAAATTGATCCTCAATGATCTAGAAAATTGTAAATATTTCTGAAATGATCTAGAAAGTTCTAAAATGGTTACAATTGTTGTAATCGATTTAGAATGTTTTAGAAAGCTTCTGGAAAGATCTAGAAAGTTCCAAAATGTGTTCAATCGGTAAAATTGATCTTCAATGATCTAGAAAGTTCTAAAATGGTTTCAATTGTTGTAATCGATTTAGAATGTTTTAGAAAGCTTCTGGAAAGATCTAGAAAGTTCCAAAATTTTTTCAATGCAATGCAATGCAATCGGTGAAATTGATCCTCAATGATCTAGAAAATTCTAATTTTTTTAAAAATGGTATAGAAACTTCCAAGATGCCTACAACTTGAAGATACTTTACACCGTATGTTAAATGGTCGAATAAGTGTCTTATTATTTAAGATAGAAATTTAAAATATTTATCTACTTTAGAAAATGGATCCTTAAATATTTCTTATACCTGTTTAATGAAACATGCGATGTATTTTAACCCGAGCAACGCCGGGTTTCGCTGCTAGTCTTAATATATTATATAAAATGCTAATGTTCGTACGTGTGTCCACGGTTTTTTCTATCATACGCTACTTTGATCAACTTCCCCTTGGGATGGCAAATACCCCTTGGTCTCTAGGTATGCATAAGGGAGTTTGGTCGGGGTGGGTGGAAGTGGGTGGTTGTGGGTGGTTGTGGGTGGCAAAAATGTGGAATAATATATATCTGTCCTTTTCTAACTAATGTAATCTTCCGTATAATTCTGAAAATCTCGGAAATGATCAAAAACGTTCCAGAAATCGATAAAATTGACCCAAAATGATCTAGAAAATTCTAAAAATTTCTGAAATGATCTAGAAAGTTCTAAAATGGTTTCAATTGTTGTAATCGATTTAGAATGTTTTAGACGCTTCTGGAAAGATCTAGAAAGTGCAATCGGTGAAATTGATCCTCAATGATCTAGAAAATTCTAAAAATGCCTACAACTTGAAGATACTTTACACCGTATGTTAAATGGTCGAATAAGTGTCTTATTATTTAAGATAGAAATCTAAAATATTTATCTAGGTACTTTAGAAAATGGATCCTTAAATATTTTTTATACCATTAAACATGCGATGTAATTTAACCCGAGCAACGCCGGGTTTCGCTGCTAGTACTATTATATTGAGAACAAAATCTATAAAGTGGGGAGTTTTTACCGAAATTCGTTCTCATCTACCATTCAGTGATAATAGAGACAGCTACTCCCTACGCGATTTATTCAATATCCAAACCGCATGCCTTTGCATTGAAAGTAATGAAATGGCTGTGTCTTCCTTTTACATGTATCCGCTTTGATATTTATCTTCAAGTCCATTTCCTACGTATCATTTAGTTTTTTAAACAACATTTTCTCAGTTTATTGTAATAATAGCGATCCGCAATGTACATGTACTATACACAAAAAAGCCTATGTTATTCGCTGATAATGTAGTTTTCTATAGGTGATAGAATTTTTAAAATCGGTCGAAAAGCTTTTTAGTTAAATCGTAAAAAACAAAGAAATATTTCTTCTTTATAATATAAGATTATACTAGAATATTTTATAATAATACGGCCTCATTCATAGACGTATTATTTTGATATAGTTAAAATATGTTTTGTCTCGCTCAATAGAATATAAAAAAGGCTACAGAATGAAAGAAACAAAGCATAGTAAACTGTATCAAGCTTATAATACGTTTATCATTAGACCGTTAGATTATATCATTTGATGTTAAGAAAAATGAAACACGGTACACCTTACCATTCACACAGTACAGTAAGAAACGGACAGAGATTACTCAAGATTTTGTCACATTTAAGTCGCAACCGTACCTTGTACATTAGAAGTTGTCAATATTCAATTTCCGAAACTAGATTTTGGCAAGCGACCTGCGCTTCAACTTTGTTACTTCAAAGTTAGCAACCAAGTAGCAACATTTCTGAAAACTTGTTCAAAACTCATTATTTTATTGCTAAGTATTTTACCTCTTTAAAAACGTATTTCCAATATACAACATTATATAAGTATACATATACTTTTTTAACACAACATTAATATAGTATTTTATTAACGCGAGTATCACACATTTAAATAAAATTATATATTAAACGCGATTTATTATTTATATTGTTTAAATTATTTATCCCGACGCGACGTTTCGGATGCTTTTCAGCAACCGTGGTCGCGGGGAGACAGAAAGATGACAGTTGTCTGATTTTTGAAATGTCACAAAGTTGCCATATTAACGCCATCTATTCCAATGGAGTTGATATTTACTGTAATTGTCTATATTATGACAATATTGACTAACTATCTTGTTTTTTATTTTAGATTACTATGTATAATTATGAAATTTCAAACATTGTATAGGAAACCTATATAGAAGCATCAATAAACGATCGTGAGAATTAACAACAAATTATTCTTAATACCGCCTCCGTGGCTCAATGGTAAGCGTGATGCGTTTAGCACCGAAGGTCCTGGGTTTGAATCTCGGCGTAACATGATAAAAAAAATCACCTGATCACGGCTGATCATCTCCTTGCCTGTAAAGATAAATGATCAGTGAAACAGACACAGAAATGAGTCTGCCCCATGCCCCACTAGGGGACTCGGGAATTCACTTTTTATTCTTAATACTATAATTGTCTATATAATATCTAATATTAAGTTACTATTCAGTGTATTTAGAAGTATATTTCCCTGTGATAGAGATAATAAAAAAGTGATAAAGGAAACTATCTTAGTTATAATATTTTATCACATACCATCAAGTGAACCACATGCTCGTCTGTCGATATCTATATCGATACTTCTATACTTAAAGAGGAAAGATTTAACTCAAAAACTACCCGATAGACTTTAAAAATCCATTGAAAAATAGAAATGTATCTACATTTCTTTTTTTTTTTTTGTATATCTACTTGCACCCGTGCGAAGCCGGGAATGATCGCTAGTCTATCATAAAAAAAAACAATTTTCAACCTCTTCGGAGTTCGGACCCCTTTAGGTGACATATGGCAAGCCGGGTACTTTTGCCCTATTGCCCTGAAACACGCCACGAAATCAAAGATCCCTAAAACCAAACGAAAACACTTTGAAAATTACGAAAAAAACAAAAGTCGAATAAAAACCGACTTATGGACGTCAAGTAATTTTCTGCGTGATTTGTTCGACGTTCCTCCTGTCTTCCGCAAAACGAGTGAGGGTTATTGGCCTGCTTAGAATTCTAATAAAAGTTATGTAGGGTCAGCAACGGAAGTCAGTAATCATTTCGTAATTTCAATTCTTAAATAAAGAATATATTTATTGTTTGATTCATTAACAACATTCGAAAGTTTCGACATTTTTATTACTTAAAAGATATTCTTTTGATTGTTTTAAATTACTATACGTTCCATATTATTCAACAATATTGTGTTACAAAGTGCACATATACAGTGGACCCCCGGTAATCCGGCAAACATTATGCAGGGCAGTGTCGGACTATCGAATTTGTCGGATTATAGAGCACTGCCCTAAGACCCCTATAGTCCGGATTTTTTACGAAAGAGTACCTTGTAATCCGACAAATTACATATCTAATGACAATAATCTATATATTATACGTACATATGTATGTACTTTGAAGTACAAATCAGACTTAATTTATGTAAGTCGAATTTAGTAAATTAAATAACAATTGAGAGCTTACGTTTTATTATAAAATTAAGCATAAATGCACATACATATCTACCAAAATAATCAAGAATTATTAATCAAAATCATGTAGTGAATACTATATCAAATTATGAAGCTTTGAAATATTCATCAAGTCATGTCGGATTACAGGGGGCGCCGGATTAGACAGGGGCCGGATTATCGGGGGTCCACTGTACGTATTATTTTTAAACTTCGGATAATTCCAACTTTCTTTGCAGTCTGTACATATATTCGGTAAATCGAGGCGTCTTGAGAAGGGGCGAAAGTACCACTCAGTTTAAACATCTTATTGGTGCTTGAATTTGATAAGTGTGTTCACAATCGATATTCACGTTTTATATAATATATGTTTTTTTAACATCTTCGTACTTGCGAGTAATTACAATAAATAATTATCTATATATATAAAAGAGATTTCCACCTATATAGTCACTCATCACGATATCTCTGGAACCATAAGGCGTAGCGACTTGAAATATGGTAGGAATATTCCTTTCGCCGAGTAGAGGTCAGCTAAGAACGGATTTTACGAAATTCAACCCACAAGGGGGGTTGCGGGGGCAATTGCTAGTTATATATAAAAGTGACTAAAGAAATGCTAAAACTTGCTTTTGTGTGTATAATAATAATTGATTTATGATCTTTTTATAGATAAAGTAACATTTGGATTTCAAATAGAAGTATGGATAAAACTAACTGAATTATATGAGAAGGCGGTGAAAATAAAAATTTTTGAATCATCCATAATTAAATCGAAACAAACGAAACGAAAACGATTAAAATTTCGTTCATTCAATAAATTATAAACAGAGAACTCCTTTAATTAAATCACGAAACTTCCGATTCATTTAAATAACTCTGTCAAAATTCAATCGCGGAGGTCCATAAACATTGCGAGAAACTTTATCGGAATCAAAAGATGGTTACAAGTTAGGACATTTCAAGTTTTATATTATTATCAGACGTTTTCAATTATAATTTTAGAACCATTGTGGGAAAATCTTTTGATAAGTTTATTAAGGAATCAGTTGTAAGTTATCACTAATTATTATCAGTTCTCGGGCGTACTCACTACTCGAACTACTAGTTTGTGCTGAAAGTTAATTGGCATGGGGCAGACACATTTCTGTGTCTGTCTCACTCATCATTTTTTACAGACAGGTAATTTCTTAGCCTTCTGTGCCATGCCAGACCGTAACAATGTTTACTTTTTTATATTCATGAATAGGTAAGCATTTTCCCGCCATCTCCTCTGATCCAAGTGCTGATGCGGGCTATGATGTAAAGACACGCTTACCTAGGAGATGCCTATTAATTCGAGACTTACAAAGAGCCATGTTGCTCAGGAAAGACAGACGCAGGGAGAGAGTTCTAGTCCTGAGAGGTTCGTAAAAAAAGGGGAAGCGAAGCGCCCTGTGCGAACATCTGGTGTTTCCACTAGGTAAGGATGAAACCCCGTCGTGCACCTGGATGTTCGCTGATGTTTCATCAGAAATGGTGAAATTAGTTGATGCAGCTCGAATGCGATAGAAGAACGAAAATTAAATACTTTATACGTATTAAAACATGATTTATTATTATAATATTATTTATCTCGGCGTCTCGGAAGCTTTCCAGCAACCGTGATCACTTGCAGACTGGAAGGTGACAGTTGTCTGATTTGAAATGTCACAAAGTTGCCATATTAACGCCATCTATTCCTACGGAGTTGATATTTACTGTAATTGTATTATGACAACGGTGTCTTTTAGTATATTTGATTTTGGTTTTAGATTTTTAATTACTAGATCCCAGGTGTTGGAGAGTCTCAAACCATCTTCTGTATTGAAGTTAGGGTGATTTTTAATTTCAATAGGCTCACGTACTAGTCTGGGAAAGAATCTACTTTCTTTTGCAAGGATTTTCGGTTGGTCGAAACGTATGTAGTGGTTTGGGTTATCCAGAGTGTGTTCACATACTGCTGATTTAGAGTGACGTCTGTGTTTGATATCCGCAATGTGTTCCTTAAGTCGGTTCGAAATGCTACGTTAAGTTTGCTCAATGTATGCGTTTTAATCCGGTATAAAGTATTTGATTTAAATGAGTGATACTGGCGTTAATAAAAAAAACAAACAATATAATGAACCATCTTTCGCACACGAAGCGACTATTTTACTTTAAATACAACTTAAAATTAGTAATTTCAGTAATGTTCATGACTTCCTAAAAGGTGTAAAGGAGACAGAAAAGTGACGGATCCTTTTGATTGGTTGCTAAGTAGCACATTAATTAGGGGTGACGAAGGTAACTTTTTAGGGATGGACCCTTCACGATGTAATTAATAGGTTTCCTGATTGGGGATTTTTAGCAGCTTTTACTTTCTCATCAACCCTTGCGTAATGGGTCCTTGACGATTTGATTTTGGAAAACTCAATTTTCTGGATTCTTAAAAGGATTTTCGGATATTTTATGAAGAGACTTTTAAGACTACATCTTTCTTTTGTTATTTAAGATAAAATGATGTTATTACTTTATAGTTATATTGAATTTAATTTTTTAAATAAGTTAAAAAAATATTATTGTTTCAATTTTGGGCTAAATAAAAACGACTCAAACAAAAAATAAAGATATCGTTCGAGAGAGCCTCCTAAGAAAAATAATTATTCATATATTACACAAATGCTTTTTTATCAAAATATGTGAGTCTATGTTAAGATAATGTTATAATGCCTGATGCCGTTATTTTTAAATGAATTCAGTGATATTGTATTTTTTTAATTATATTTAAAACTTTTCCACTATGTTGCATTTCTCATTTTTTTCTTATTTCACTTTACCATGTACTTGGTACTTCTCTTGTATTTTTGAATTATTTATATACTTTGTAAGTGTAACAAGATATTTATGTAAAGGTACAAACTAATGTGTTCCCCATTCTAGGAAACTCAGGAATTTATTTTTTTAAGGGATTTCTATAATAATAAAAATTCTCTTACTAGATAAATATAGGATAAATTCAGGGAAAAATATACGAAGAAAATTAATTTTAAAATAATTACATTGTTCTTATTCTTAAAATAAATTGGGTTCCATACTCCACCATCTCCCACAATTAACAGCTCACGAGTCACGACACATATAGCTTATTTGTAATAATTGATGTCCACTGTAAATCAGATGTAATACGTTCTAGAATAGAAGTGGGATAATATGCATTCAGATCTATTTCGATGCCAACATTCTGTACGGTCCGCTAGTTTACGTATAAAAAGAAGCGAATATAGTAAAATAACTATATTATGTAGAAACAAAGTAAGGATAAGAGAAAAATTGCAGCGAACTGAGACCCCGTTCTCCCGAGATTCCATTGAAACTTATTGAGTTAAACTTATTTGATAAGCCAACCTGCAGTTTGAATATACTTATGCATTAACTTTAACAATACTTAGTAGACTAAAGAAGTTATTAGAAGATTCCGTATCTATCTAAGGAATGAAATTTTCGTCTACTTTTTATATTCACTTGGTAATTTGGAAATCCATAAGTTATATCCATCCAAAGTTTTCTAAAGGATATAGAAAACAAGATGTATCATAGGGTAGGCGTATCCAAATCTATCCTTTGAAACATCCTCATCCTCATTCAACTACGGAAATTCTTAGTAGAGCAGATGGACTAATTACGGTTCTGTTTCATGTCATAGAGAAAATATCTTCTCCGCCCAGTTGGACAAACAGTGTGAATATAATTTTAACAGACATTTCTAGCATTTTTTTTAGGTAATATACGTTTTAGGATATTAGTATTTAGCTAGAATGACAAAAAGGGTTCCCATTTATATTTGACAGGCTCGTTGGCGCGTTCGGTAGAACATCTGCCGTGCGCATCGATGGGTCGTGGCTTCGAATCCCATAGATTATCTGATAGAATTATCTGTAAGTATGTCTTCCCCACGTTTGGTAATTTCGGGCATTGTTCGGGTGGGAGGAAAATCGAAATTCCGACTGGGTATCGAACCACCGTTCATAGATGGAAAAAACGTGAAGTGCATATTGCGCCTTACAGTTTCTAAATGCTCGAAGTAAAAATTAGGTGTACAGCGCATCATTAACTGAATTTCTGTGGCTGAGGTCCTACCATCAAGTGAACCACATGCTCGTCTGTCGATATCTGACATAAAAAATAAATAATAATAATAATTATATTCTCGATTGTTGATGTTCATATGAGTATAATTTATACATCTACTATATTAATGTTATTTTTGAAGGGTTAAAGGAAACAATGAAATATGTACTGTTCGTTCACTCACAAGGTATTCTTACTGTATCCCTACAACTTGGATCATTGTAATTACAATTTGTAGTTCACTTCAAAGGATGAAAAGCAGCGGACATGCATATTTAATTATTGTTATTAATTCCTAATAATTTTTTCGACTCTATGGAGGTACAAGAAGGTAATCTTCCTTGTAGGTAAACTCAAACTTAGAATATTTTTACATAAACTTTCAGGTTGTTGTAGACTATTGCATTCCAGTGTAGCTTAAAAATGTACAAAATAATAAGAGATCATGTTTATTTTCCGTCTTGATTTAAAGAACTGACTGAAAATGATTAATTCTCTCAGATCAAAAAGATACTTTATTACTTTTAAATAAAATACTGTATACCGGATTAAAACGCGATTTATTATTTATATTGTTTAAATTATTTATCCCGACGTTTCGGTTGCTGTAAAGCATCCGAAACGTCGGGATAAATATAATTTAAATGTGTGATACTTGCGTTAATAAAAGACAATATTACTTTATTACTGTCAAGTAAGACTTTTTGATAATATTTAGTTTTCAGTTTTAAATTGTAATCTACACTAATATTATAAAGAGGAAAGATTTGTTTGTTTGTTACATTTTAACTCAAAAACTACTCGACCGATTTTAAAAATTCTTTCACGAATAGAAAGCTACATTATCAGAAAGTAACATAGGCATATTTTTTTCACATTTCATCCATGTGAAGCCGGGGCGGATAGCTAGAATAGTATAAGTTAAATTAATATGGAAGTAAAGTCATCCCGATATCTGGAAGTCCACAACCGCGCGATTCCTTGAACAATTTCTGCCTCGCACAACCACTCGGTTGCACCAGCTGTTGCCTATTTATACGACTGATATGACTTCCCAAGTGCCAACCTTTAAGAAATGAATATATTCCTGAAATATTCTGTTATTTCAGATGTCTGTGGCCGACGGTGATCACTTATTTGGTGAGTAAACGGCCCGTGTTACCAGTATATTATAAAAAAATAGTAGCTTCGTATAAGTGAGCTGACTAAGCAAACACAAGGTGTGTGATCAATGTGTGAACGATGGCAACAAATAAAGCTCAAATACTAACCTTTTAAGCGCTTGGCTAAATATTAATTGCCGACCGCACGACCACGAACTATAATAATCGTTTTAGTTGTACCACGCAGTTCATAGGACAAAAATAGAATAAAAAACACGCATGTTCTCTGTCGCAGAAATACGACACTGACGGTAGGGGCACGGAAATATTTGTCGCATAAATGCGACATAAGCGGTCAAAAGGTTGATTATTTTCTAAGCTCTTCTTGTGCGAGTTGAAAGTCGCACTGGGGAGCGCATGTTGGACGTTCGTACTGAAAATCCGTAGTACTAATGTATGTTTGTAATGTTCGTAGAACTAAAACAGAAGGCTCGACCGACTTTCGAAAAAGTATTTGTATCGTCAATTTATCCGTTGTAAGAAACTGTGGAGGGAGGGATGTGTGGTCTTTACTTCGAGCATTCGGGAATCTATAGACTGAAATCGAAACGAGCAATGCGCACTTCACGATTTTTCCATCTATGAACGTTGGTTCATTACCCGGTCGGAATTTCGATATTCCTCCCACCCGATCAATGCCCGAAGTTACCAGACGTGAAAACATGCTTACAAAAAATTATAAACATGTTGTCCCTGTGGGATTCGAACCCAAGACCCATCGATGCGCACGGCAGGTTTTCTACTATTAAAAAAAAACTATAATTTCTGTTATTTTTTAAAAGAAATTTAATAAAACCTAATTAAAACTTCAAACTCAATTTTCTCAAAATGGCAACCATGTGGCTTGCTTATCAGCTTCCAAATGTCGGTAAACTACCCTGCCGCATCGTCCATAACGAAATTACGTCCGAACTAGCAGTTGTAAATCATTGGTACGCTTCAAATTAATTCACTCCACCTGACATTATCTGCGGAGCAATCAGTCCTCTTTTGTATGAAACTTAGGGTTATTGGAGCAGCGAATAATTTATCTATTTGAAATAAATGAAATACTTTTCCAAGAAGATTTTATATTATGTATATGCATTTGGGCACTTGTGATTTGTGCAAATCAGCGGTATTTTTTACAAACGTCAATTTCGAAAATGCTTATTGCTGTCTCTATTCTTTATATAAATAAAAAAGACCTACTTATAAACTAAAAATGCCTGGAAACACTAATTATTAGGCGGAGCTATAATTCATTAGATACTTACAGCTTTATTGTGCTTGAGTATATTCGCGTAGCGCTTAGAACCGGAAGTCCTTTATTTAACAATTCAGGGGATACAAGAGAAAAATAACATAGAATACTCATAACCTACATGCTTGTAAAGTATGTATAATAGTCAGTAAACAGTATTAAAAACTCTTTTGTATTAAATTTCATTTTTATACTTTTTTACTGTAGTAGTGCTTTGTTTTAGTTCTTTATTTCTACTTGTCACTGATCTAGTAACGATAATACGTATTTTCGGAATAATTAGTATTTCCAATCCTCAAAATTTAATAGGTACCTACCAACGTTATCAACCCCAACAGTCAAACTTATTCTAATACTATTTAACAGAAAATTAAATAAAAACATAATATTGTCTTTTATTAACGCGAGTACATTTGAGCTTAAAACGCGATTTATTATTTATATTGTTTAAATTATTTATCCCGACGTTTCGGATGCTTTTCAGCAACCGTGGTCACGGGCAGACAGGGGCTGATAAATCGCGTTATAATCCGGTATACAGAATTTTATTTAAATAAAAACATTACAAGGAAGCAAGATTTGACTGCACATGCAGTCAAATCTTGCTCATATGAGCTATGTAGGTTCTATAGAAATCAGATTGCTATATTTCACATTAAACCACTGCTAATTGCAAAATTCCTACCCCACTATAGACATGGGTCTGCGCTGCGCCGCGCAATTGCGCCGGCACGCTTCATTGCGCAGGGTGAGTCAGCTCACACATTCATAATGTGTCGGCGCACTGCGCAGTACCTCACTCACTGAGTGAACTATGAGCGTGGTGTTGAGTGCGTTTCGGAGGTTTCACTGCTCACTTTGCGCGTCCCATTTTATTGCGTCGTGCCGCAATTTTGAGTTGACTCAAGGAGCCGACGCACTACACTGCGCCTGAGTTTCTGAGTTGGCGTAGGAAATTTCGCTGAGTTACCCATGTCTACCCCACTAAACGTTTTTAGCCATGTCCCTTTCTTTATACATTTATTGAACATTGAAATGGAGCAACAAGTATTACTCAAACCGGAAGACAAAGTTTTTACATCATTAAAGTCTGGACAGAGTTATAGTGAAGTCTTTTATTTGTTTTGACACAATATATAATTATTAAAACGAATGTACAATATTTAAAGATATTTTATTTACTACGAATTAATGGGAAATGTACTTTATTACAGAGCAATAATACAATTTTATTTAACAATAAAACATTAACATACACGTGATGTACACATTAAAATGTAGATATTTTGAAATAAATTAATATACACGTAAATCTATATCTTACTAAGTATATAGGAAATAAATTATTCTTTTTTCTTAAACTTTGGATCAAAATACATGCACATTATATTACCTTTCTTCGAATTCAATAATACTTTGAATAGATACTCTCCATAAAAGAACTGTTTACCGATGTATTTGGCCATTAGGACCGATAAATTCATATCGGTGTACAAAGTACCCTGAAATAGTCAATATTATAATAATATTAACACACACACACACATACATACGACACACACACACATATAAATTAGAAAATATTAGAGCAATATTTAAACATCAATTTTTGAAAATGGAATAAAAGGTATTCGAATGTGTGACATACGACACACATACATACATATACGAGTGTAAATTAAGAAATATAAGAGCAATGTTTAAACATCAATTTTTGAAAATGGAATAACAGGTATTCGACTGTGTGGCGAATTAAACGGTTCATTTTATATCATTCAGTATGTTATAAAAAAGTGGCAGTTAAAGAGCCATTGTACATGAAAGAGCAATACTTGAATGCAAAAACTGTAGCGCAATAATAGTATTAAAACAAAACTTGTATAACGGATAAAGAATGTTACGTGTTGCTTAGATCATGCAAGTCAATTTAATTATATCTAGCAACGCGCCCCGGTTTCACACGGGAGCAATGTAGATGTTCTATACTCGCTGATAATGTAGCTTTCTATTGGTGAAAGAATTTTCAAAATCGGTCCAGTAGTTTTTGAGTTTATTCATAACATACAAAAATTCAAAAATACAAATCTTTCCTCTTTATAATATTAGTATAGAGTATAGATAGAGTATGATAAACACGAAGTAAAAATATAATATGAAATTTAGCTAGATCGATAGCTCATCATAAATTGATCCTGGTCTTATTCATAGATCAAAGTTTTTTAGGTTAATACCTATCACCTCTGTTCTCGCTTGCTCTTAAAATATTCGTGAGATCCTCAGTATTAAAAAAAAAACAAAATATCACTCAAAGTTATATTTATAGTGAGACATCAAAATAATCAGATTGGGAAACATATCTAACAAATGTTTCCATCTATTAAATAAATCATACCTTTTTAGCTGCGCAATTTTTGGTACCTAGATGAGCTTCTAATAGAGCAGCAAAGACGTAGTGTTGACACGGCTTGTTGATATTGTAGTTCCAAAGGAGCGTCTTACCAGTGTCTTTTAACGTATATACATACATTTTAATCTGTTGAAAAGAGTATTAACTTTATAACTGCTGTACATCAAGCCACCGTATATGATATTTCATATATTTTATATAGTATTGGCGTACACTGAGCGCTCGAGTAGCCGCGACCTAGCCACAAGCGGGAGTGGCCAACGCGCGCTCCTCTTTCGCGCACACAAGGTTACAGTCATCACCCTTTCCCCGTATCATATTATGTAATTAGTAGAGATGGCCATTTTTGTACCAACGATATTGAACACCGATGACAGTCTACGATGACGGCATCCGATGTCAAAATCATATACAACGGATGTCACCGACACCGGCAAAACTCGGTATAAAGGCAACGAAAACTAAACATCTAGGCCGTCATCGTTGAAGAAAACAACGATGTCAATATCGGATGCCGCTAGCGCCACACCGGTGATCACCAATGACGGAAATTATCGACAACGCCCATGACTTGTTATTAGTGGCCGCGATTGGAGGTCGCGTTTAGTGGTCACGATCGGTGGCTTAGTGCGCGACAGCACTGAGGCCTCTCTCGCAACTTGTGCCTCGGTTGCAGCCACTCGAGCGCCGTGTTTGAGACGTCCACTGGTGGTTAGAAGCTCGGTGACGGCCATTCTAGCGTCGTGTTTGCGCGGTTGCCCTAAATTGTTTAAAATATCACGCCTGTAGCTTGTAGCGGCCACCGGTGGCTTTGTTGTGATCGCCACCAGTGGCCCTGTGTGCGCGGGCTGTAAATCAGTATTAAGATTTATGCGTTTTAATTGTTATAATATATTGAAGAAATAATAAAGTATTATTTAAATCATTAATTAAATATGGACCGGTTAAATATTGTTTACTGAAGGTCATTCACCTCATCGATTCGTGTGTCTTCTAAGAAAGTCATATTGATCTGCCCAATGTAATGGTTGTCTTCATTTATGAATAATTTGTTTTCGTATGTGGTAATATTTTTCAGTTTTGGTCCTCTGCATTTATCAAATTTTTCCCACTTCACTTCATAATATCCCTGAAAGTATGTATCGTGTTGGTATTAAATTCTAATTCAAAATCATTTATTCATTTATTCATTTAGGTAACATAATATACACTTATGAACGTCAATACAAAAATACATATTAAATGCTTCTAATTTTACATTGACTGCCAGTTCTCAAATCAAGGGCGTAGAACGGACGAGAAGAACTCTCCGCCACTCTTTTTAATCGCCAAGTTTTTTGTTTTACAAAGATCTTGTAAGGCGCTGCAACCATTATACCATGTTCCACATGACATATTAAAGTAATTAACTATAATAATTAAAAAAATATATACAGGGCTATTTGCAAAACACCAGAAACCCCGCAGGACCAGACAACCAACACTACAAACAACAACCCTTGTTCCACGCCTTTTAAAATAACTCAATATATTAAAATAAAACGATTTTTGAAAGTTTAGCGTGGCGACTGTAAAGTATCGCATAAGCATTGGAAGAAACGTATCTTTATAGTAGACACATTTGTTCTTAGAGATTATTACCAAAACTAAATAAAAAACTTAATCAATAGTGTTTCGCTATTTTGATTACTTTTGATTCTTGGTACTGTCAGAAAGATTTTTTTATATAAATAGTGCGAGTCGGACTTGCGCACCGAGTTCCATACAATTTGTTAGTTAGGTAAAGATTTTCCCAATAATTAGATATTTTTCTGTTACTTGTGCTACATACATGACAAAAAAAGGGTATATATTTTTTACAATTTGGGTTTATTTTTTTTTCTAGCAATTAATATAGCATAAGTTACTCAGGAATAATGTAGCATTCTAATGGTGAAATATTTTTTGAAATCGGTCCAGTAGTTTTTGAAACATAAAAATACAAATCTTTCCCATTTATAATTTTGGTGTAAGAACTTACATAATTATTTGAATTTTTCGGTCCAAAATCCGAAAGGACAAAACAAATTAAAATTGTAAAAATACACAACGCAAACATGTTTCCTACAATACTGTAAATGGAAGCTAAAACGTATCAAAATTGGTTCATGAATATTTCAATTCCACTAATTTCATTTTAATACCGGCTTTTAATAAATGTGAGTAATGATTGCAGTTGAGTGAAAATTGAATACATTTTAATTTGTGGGCTCATAATCATTGTATGCTTTGATTCAATTGTAAACGGATACAATATACGGCTATGAAGTTATTATGTGTGACGGATCCTATCTGTTATTAGTTTTATACATACAAATTACAAGGAATAACATGAAATAATATGATATTAATAATGATAATGTTAAGTGGTAGAAGAAACAGGAAAGTGGGACAAATGCTGTGGAAAGGAGAGCTTTGAGAAGTATGTGTGGTGTAACTCTGAAAGATAGAATAAGAAATAACGAAATTCGAGAGCGTGGTGGAGTAAAAGACGATGTAGTGACGAGAATTGAGAAAGGCATGTTGAATTGGTTTGGGCATGTAGAAAGGATGGATGATAGTAGGGAAACGAAAAAGATTTATGAAGATGGTGTGAGTGGAAGAGTCGGGAGTGGTCGATCTAGGCGTACCTCGATCAGATAGCGGACGTTCTTCAAAAGGACAACGCCAAAAGTAGTCAAAACCGACGAGCGTGTATGAAAGTATTGATGAAAGTGGAAGGTGCGATCTCTGCTTATTCCAATGGGGAAGTGGCAGGCTCGTTGGCGCGTTCGTTAGAACACCTACCGTGCGCATCGATGGGTCGTGGATTCGAATCCCATCGGGACGACATGTACCTATATAATTTTCTGTAAGCATGTTTTCCCCACGTCTGGTAACTTCGGACATTGATCGGGTGGGAGGAATATTTAAATTCCGACCGGGTAACAAACCACCATTCAACGATGGAAAAACCGATGGAAAAAAGAGCATATTACGCGTTTCGGTTTCAGTCTATGGATTTCCGAATGCTCGAAGTAAATAATAGGTCGACAACGAAACATTGACTGATGTTCTGTGGCTGAGGTATCGAGGTACCATCAAGTGAACCTCATGCTCGTCTGTCGATATCTAATATAAAAAAACCCGGTCGAGATTTCTATATTCCGTTTATTTTCCATCAGTTCTCGTAAAAATCCTCTCCAAAGGAGGTTCCTTCTCTTTGCTTTGATATGAACCTGAGAGCATTTAATCGCTAACCGAGATCAAACACAAAGCTTAAGTAAACGGTACAAGTTAACTTTGACTTTCAATTAATGTTTCTCGAGCGTTATCTCAGAGTTAGCAATTATTGCATTACATACTCCACTTCACATTAATATTAAGCTAATATCCCTATTGATTATGTTAGATAACTAGGTGAATTCTCAAGTTTCCTAATAGGATATGAGGCAGATATATTTTTGCATGTTTCATTGATCATTGTCCTTTCTTTTTATGTTTGACAATACGCCCCGGCTTCACACGCGTGCTATTTAGACGTAGGCACTATACCCCAAAAATAGACTATTAAAAAAAGATTTCTATTGGTGAAATAATTTTGAACTACAACCATTACCCTACAACCGTTTTTTACACCTTGGGTATCATTAAATTTTAATAGAGATCCCTAATTATTACGGAAATAAAAAAGTGAAGATGTAGCTTTCTAACGTTGAAAGAATTTTTAAAATCGGTTGAGTAGTTTTTGAGTTAAATCGTAGCAAACAAATGAATCTTTCCTCTTTATAATATCAGTATAGTTATAGATATCGACAGACGAGCATGAGGTGATACCTCAGCCACAGAATTACACAAGATTGAAAGATAGATAGATAGAACATTTATTTTGGAAAACACCACTTAAAATATTACAAAAAAGGGCTTAATACTACAACTAATAAACATTACTATTCAAATAAATAATGAAAAAACTATTTAATATAAATAGAGTGGTGCAACCAAAAACGGAAGACCACTCAGCATACGTTGGGGTCTTGAGCCCCAACACTGATTTTTAGTGGTTCCGTTGGAGGGACGCGCTGGCACAAGCAACAAAAAATAAATAAAGTTAAAAACAATCACAACGTAAACAAATATAACTAATTACAATCCACATATATATATATATATATATATCCACATATATAATAATATATATATATATATATATATATTATTCATATTTATATATAAATCCATACAACCAAGACAGTATAAAATGAAATAAAACAAAATGTGCGCACTTACAATTTATTATGTTATTACTAATTCTATTATTACTACTACTATGAGTAAATATATTTTATAAAAATGTATTTTATAGTTGCCAATACGCTGCTTAAATCTAATTTTATTACTAGTACACACATTCTAATAAATATCTATAATAATTGATTAATACAAACATCCTTAGTTACTGGTGTACTTCTATCTATATGAAAAACGTAATTCGATAAGACGGCAAAGAATCTGCAAGTCGTCTGGTGTTGCGGGTGTTCACTTTTTATTAGGTGAACCACAGGCTCGTTTATATAAATAAAACAGGGGGCTATACTTTTAATAAATAAAAATATCCCTTCAATTCAAACGAATTTAATACTCGCTCGCAATCTAGTTCGCCGTCGACTGCCTTGATTAGACTCAGCAAAGGCTAAAACTTTGTTCTCCTGTAGACCCCTTTTCACTGTTACCTTATGTTAAATTATTGCAAAATCAACATACAATTTATATTAGTGAGTTTATTAGCTTCTCACTTAGTAATAATGCAATTTCTAACTATTAGTATCTATATTTATTCTATATAATATTATGATAAGTGTTTGAGAGGTGTGCCTGATGATATGGCGAGTGAAGAAATCTATACTATTATAATATTATAAAAAGGAAAGATTTGTATTTTTGTATGTATCGAATAAACTTAAAAATTACTCAACCGATTTTAAAAATTCTTTCACCAATAGAAAGAAAGATCAGCGAGTAACATAGGTATTGCTTTTTTCCATCTACATTGAACCCGTGCGAAGCCGGGCATTTTGCTAGTTCCAAATAAAAATACGGAACAGAGCAGGAAGAAGAAGAAAAAAAAGTAGATATATCTCATTGGCCATGTTGACCACTTTGAGTGTCATAGAGTTAGAGAATGAGTGTATGACTCCTTGTTCTTGGAAAATAATTTGCATTAATTCATTCATTCGAGATTCTTTTGAAAAGCTTTTAAAACTATATTTATAATATGAGAAAATTTAATGGACACTCTCTTCTGATAAGTTTACCGTCCTTTCTACAAGAAAAAAAATCCCTAAAGAAAACGTCGCCAACTTGTAATGAAAACGAAAGTATACCTTTGTACATTCGTATATGTTTGTATTAGTGCAGAACTTCGTCCTTTTTATTTGCTGTGCCGACAATGTGACACCAGTTAAGGCGCAGTTTAAGTTAGTGTAATATATTTAATTGCTTTTAAATGCTATTTTTAATGTCAGGCGTTGATATATTTTTTTACTAGTGTCGATTTTGTATCATAATAAAATAAAACACGATATAATTTATTTTATATTTATTTGAAGTAATTCATTTTCTTATTTTTATTACTTATTCCAGTATCACTTCGACTACAATCAAATCTTAAAAAATAGATTTTACACGCATTTTTTTACCCGAGAAAGTCAAACGGTACATTAAGTTAGCTTGAAAGTGAAAGGGGCTTTATACCTAAATTTATTGATAAAACACCTTAAATTAATATAGCGCAAAGGCTCGTTTGAATTATCTTAAAATTAATAAGATGGCAGACATTTAAATAAAATACTATATATGTGGTTTTGATGAAAAGGATGCTGTTACCTTTAACGTACCCATAAAATATAAAAATCTCCCGCGACCACGGTTGCTGAAAAGCATCCGAATCGTCGGGATAAATAATTTAAACAATAAATCGCGTTTTAATCCGGTATACAGTATTTTATTTAAATGTGTGATACTCGCGTTAATAAAAGACAATATTAAGATGGCAGACATAACCTTGTTAGCTCAATTTTTATATTTTATGGGTACGTTAAAGGTAACAGCATCCTTTTCATCAAAACCACATATACATTTTTTACAGCAACGAGTTACGTATTAATGTGGAAACTACGACTGGTGCGGGCAGAATGTCCAAAACAGTTTTATCTATAATTGTGGTATATTAAAAGCTGTAAATAATTAAGGCATATATTAATCTGCGCCTTAAGTGTAACATCTACAAGTATATCGAATATAGAGCGAACGTTTTACGGAGATTGCATTTCGACAAAACGCCGTTCTTAGAACACATTAATGGTAAGCTTTACGTATTTATTTCGTTTATATACGTGATAAAGAAAATGTCCTTACTCTAATAATGCCAACCCAACTGCGGCTAAATATATATAAATAATGTTGATAGTATTTTTTCAGGTCGTTGGCGCGTTCGGTAGAAAACCCGCCTACATGCTTATAATTTTCTGTAAGCATGTCTTTCCCACGTCTGGTAACTTCAGGCAATGATCGGGTGGGAGGAATATCGAAATTCCGACCGGGTAACAAACCACCGTTCATAGATGGAAAAACCGTGAAGTGCGTATTGCGCGTTTCGGTTTGAGTCAATGTATTTCCGAATGCTCCTAGAAAGTAGGTCGATAGCGCATCATTGATTGATGATCTGTGGCTGAGGTATCACCTACCATCAAGTGAATCTCATGCTCGTCTGTCGATATAGACCATTTAAAAAAAATTGTATATTCCAAATAATTTTTCATACAACTGACAAATAGATGTTACGATTTCTTTATCGCAAGTTATTACGTGCTATGAAAAATATTTTATAAAATACACAATTGAGTGCTTGCAATGTGCTACAGACATTTGAAAATGAAAACTAATCGAATATGACTGAATATATTACGTTTAGATAAATATAATCATAGTTCGAGCTGATAATAATCTATAGGAAAGATATCAATCAAACGGCTTAATTAATTGTTATATATTGCTGTCCTGATAAGTCAAGGATAACGAATTGCTATCTATCGCGCGGTCTCAATGAATACCGTTTCAATCTACTATAATCCCATCAGACTAATTTTCAAGGCTTTGTTCACTAAAATAATAATTATTCAAATCATTCCTTGTATATTCTGTTAGACCACTTCTGTGGGTCAGTGGTTATCTATTTGCGTTTACCGGGTTCGAATCCCGGGTAATAAATATCATAGATGGAAAAACCGTGATGTGCACATTGCGCGTTTCGATTTCTGTCTATGGATTTCCGAATGCTCGAAGTAAAAAGTAGGTCGACAGCGCATCATTGACTGATGTTCTGTCGCTGAAGTATCACCTACCATCAAGTGAACCTCATGCTCGTCTGTCGATATATCACTTAAAAAAAACAATTCAGACAGGGCACAGACTTACTTGTAAAATATACCAATCAGTGAAACACAAGGTGCCTAGGAATTTAGAATGTACTAAGATTAGTGTACTTCTTACCCTCTCTGAATACTATGTATTTCTTTGACACTGACATTGTCAATACTCTACATAATTATAAGTTATATAGATGTAGATAAATAGATAGATAGACATTTATTCACAGCAAACACACGCACATACAAAAATAACAACTATGGACAAACATCAAGAACAAAAGGGAAATTTAAAAATAAAATATATACTATGTCAAAAGAGGCTGTATATTTTTCAAGTAATATTAAATTATCTACGAAAATTTAGTAACATAACCAATAACCATACTATCCAAAGATTTTATGGAGGTTTAAAATCAACGATTACAAAGCGATTGTAAGCCCATTGTTGTTGGTGTTTCTGTGAATTGTGCAAAAATCGTATGCATTTAAATAGGACATTAATACAGAGAGCCGATCCATCGAATATTTTTAGCCTCAATGCATGTTTAAACGCTCTCCTCGGTAATTCAAAGAATTTCAGTTATTTTCAAGAGTTTCATAGTATCATTCGATACATACTTTTTTATTCCAAGACTAGCAATCCTCCCCGATTTAGCACGGGTGCAATGTAGATGTACTATACACAAAATATATAACCTATGTAACTGATAATGTAGCTTTCTCTTGGTGAAATAATTTTTAAAATCTTATATTTTACCCGTCTTAAAGGCCGGTTACCCATCTTAAAGGCCGGCAACGCATCCTCAAGACCCCTGGTGTTGCGGATGTCCACGGGCGGCGGTAGTCACTTACCATCAGGTGAGCCGCCTGCCCGTTTGCCTCCTATATAAAAAAATAAAATAAAAAATCGGTCGAGTAGTTTTTGTTTAAAATCGTAATAAACAAACAAATATTTCTTCTTTATAATATTAGTATAGATGTAATTTAGGTTTTAATCAAATATTGAGACGCCATAAAATACAGGTGACCAAAGTTACGTGGCTAATACGAAGTCAATGATAGAGGACCAAATACATACACATCCAAACAACTGGGGTATAATTAATTCTATGAGTTTTCGAGATATAATTTTTGAAAATATTTTGTCATTTCCAGAATCATCCATAAAAATAAGGCTGCTAATTACACGTAGTCTAATATTATATTATAGAAACAATGATTTTATAAGCGAAATCATACATTTTTCATACACTTTGCAACTATAATTTACCCACAAAAATCGAAAGACTAGCGTGGGTCGCATGGTAGGTGTCACAGGAAATACATCAATGATGCGCTGTTGACCTAAAAAAAAAACAAAAAATTATGTCACTAATGCCATATATTTTAATGAAGTTTCTGTCAACCGTAAGAAATGGTTCTCATCAAGTGCTAATAAGAACTGGTATGGAATGAAATTCATTGCCGATATCTGTCTTCCCACCTTACTGCAACTTGGGTCTCAAAAATGTGCATAGTTTATCTCAGGCTTAGTTGTCATATTTCTCACAAAAACGTTTGATAATAAATTAAAAAAAAAACCTGTCAGTTTCTCAAAAAAAAAGTTCATAATTCCTTCTTCAAGTAATTATATTATAACCACGATATAAAAATATACCCATCTTAAGATTACTGAGTCGTTAATTTTAATAATCTGTCCTCTAATAAGATCCCGGATATTAATTAATCCACAAAGAAGTTCTTTGATGTACGAGCCGCAAAAACAGTTATAATGATTTATCTATTTTATGCTCTATCACAAACGCATAAGCACCAGAATTGCCTGTCAGCACATCTAAGGCTTCAGTTACATGATCATTCATGTGTGTAAGTTTCCTCGAAATAATGATTAGATATAAAGTATAATTTGAAGAAAATATCGTAAGGGTCACCAGCTTTTCGATAAAGTATGATTCGTTTGACTAATCATTGAACTTTTCTTTGAGTATTCGATGAAAGGTCTTTAAGTCCCTCAGGAGATAAATGATTAAGAAATTCCATATTTAAACCATATCGAGTGTATTTTTTTAAACAACGTTTAAGTAAAATAATTTTATTGGATTATTTATACCAACGTTTCGAATGCTTTCCAGCTGGCCCAGCATAACAACCTTGTGGTTTAATCGATTATCTCTTTATGTCTCCCGGGTCTTGTGACACACTTAAAACTCGATTTCTAATGTCAAAAGTTTTTCGATCGAGATATCTTAGTTTGTTTTCACTCGTCCGCGAGATATCTCTTGATGGTCATGCTAGGCAAACGTGGCTGAAAGGACTGACAGGTGAAAGGTGATAGCTGTCTGATTTGAATTTCCATAATGTTGCCATACTTATGCATTGAGCTAATATTAGTAACGTAATTCATCGAATACCAAGGAATATAATATAATAAACGCCCCGGCTTCGCACGGGTGCATTGTTCCTAAAAATTTTTTTTTTACCCTACGTAAAAAAAATTATATTTTTTTAATAAATAGTATGCTATGTCCTTTCTTATACTTCTAAGAATATGTGTACAAAGTTTCATGATAATCGGTTGAGTAGTTTTGGCGTGAAAGAGTAACAAAAAAACTTAAATTCACGTTTATAATATTAATAAGTACGCTTATGCTTTTCGTGCACGTGGTTTTTCTTTTTTAACACTTTTTTTGGCTCTTCTTTTTTATTATTTGGCTTTTTTTCTGCTTTATTTGATCTAATTTCCATGAATCTAAGTCAAACTTTGTAGTTTATTCTTAGCTTTACGAAGATTTCCTGTAAAGTTGTGGAATGGTGGTTATACATTTTTGGCTGTTAACCATCGATATGTAATGCATATAGTATTATAGGTCGTTAGAACGAAATGTTATAAAACACAAGACTGATGAGGTTATGGTTGTCGAAGCTTTCAGATATTGAAGGCTAAGGACCTTTTTGTGCATGTTACAAAAAATTGTTGAACAAAACAGAAGTGGTCGTTACTCAGAAAGTTTATCGCTAGTACTTGTTGCGTGCTACGGAACCATGTGGGGCGAATTAACAACCTCTCTTGGATATAAATATCGCACCAGTATATCTTCATTGTGTGTTACCCCTTCGCTTGTAAATAGGGAGTTGAAGTATGAATTTTATTTACTGGCTCTGTCCTGAAGTTTCGTCTGGATAAAATCAGAAACATTATAGTAACTTTTGCCCTAGTCTAATTCAGATGAAAATTGTGTTAAGAATCGGAGATCTCCGAAGGCTGGATCCTCTTGTACAATGTTTAGCTTTAGTTTATTATTTGTTTTTTTTTGTGTGTATTATAAATTTTTTTCCAAATATAATTTGTATTTTAAGAAATTTTATTTAATCTAGTTTATTTTTTCTGTATAAGTCAATGTGCTGAATGGAGAAGCGATTTGTTATTTGTTATTTTCTTTTACGTAAGTCACCTTCAGGTATTTTGTTCTCCAATTTAATTTCATTTAGAAAATACTTCAATCAAAGTAGAAGTTGTCATTGTCTTTTGTTTAGTGTGAGTTGATCACCAATGAAAAAGAATTAACACTCGAATAAACAATATTTTATTTACTAGCTGACTCTTTTAGATAGATATTTTTTTTTTAAATCTGAACATCATTTTATTACCTATGTCATTAAGAACGTTATAAACAAAAAAAAACATTTATTTCAATAAAAAGGACTTACCGATTCTCCTAAAATCCACGTTAAAAACCTTATCCAAACACTTACTAGATTATTGCTTTATTGTCGACAATATTGAGTCGTAATACGACAATGGCCGTCTGGTCAACAAAAGCGGGCTTTAAGGGATGGAAAATTGTTATTTCTGTATAGATTTTATTTATTTACTTTGTGGTCCCGAAAAATAGTCCGCTTTGTTAGACAGGTGCGAAGAGAATAATCAATTTAGCATAAATATGTATGTTGTTTTGACTTTTGAGTTTAATTATTATATTATGTTTTTTATGTTTGTCGGATATTTAACTTAAAATTTTTACCTTATTATTATTAACATTTCCGCAAATACATATATTACTTTTATTTATAAGTCCGTTACAGTGGCAGGATCTTTTAGACAATCAGTGTAGCAACATTCGTGGCTGCTTTTCTGACGAGGGATCCAATTTTCCTTAATTTATTATTACATAACTGTTAAATTGTTTGTATCTTTCGTTTGTTTTATGTGTTTAAGGTGGCAAATAAAGTTGATATCTATCCATCTATTACTGTTTCCTCTTAACTATCCGTATAAAACATTATGTTGGCATTGCGTAGATCTTGCCTTTAATAAAAAAAATGTATTTTATATAATATTGTCTTTTATTAACGCGAGTATCACACATTTAAATAAAATACTGTATACCGGATTAAAACGCGATTTATTATTTATATTGTTTAAATTATTTTTCCCGACGTTTCGGATGCTTTACAGCAACCGTGGTCGCGGGGAGACAAAAAGATGACAGTTGTCTGATATTTGAAATATCAGATATCAGACAACTGTCATCTTTCTGTCAACTGTCAACTTTTCTTTCATGCAATTTTATGTGTATTCATTGCATTTGATTGTAAAGTTGTTTTGAGTCAATAGAACATGTACATATTTACATAATGTTTGTTTCAACTCCTTTAATAACCTTTCTATTGAGAGAAAATAATAAACCAACAAAACCCACGCGCATTTAAAATACACAGAGTTTTTCATCAATATTTTATGATTTAGAACGTGAATTACTTCCAATTGCGATAATGTTAAATGCATTTCACGATAATTCCAGGGCAGTTATAACTGCTACCGGCAAAGTCATGTAATTGCTTGTAATTTGAGTTGCATTCACCGCAGTTGATAATTTTCCACTTCTCTTTGCATTTATATAATCTAATTCTAGGTTATTTAACACATGTTCTTTTGCGGGGTAATTTGTAAAAACTAACTAATAATAAATTGTATAACAAATAATTCGTATTTCAATAGAATTGACAAGCTCATTAGTGCGTTCGGTAGAACGCATGGTGCATTGATCTCTCGTGGGTTCGAATCCCACCGGGACATGTTTATAATTTTATGTAAGCATGTCTTCCCCACGTCTGGTAACTTCGGGCATTAAAAGGGGGGAAGGAATATCGATTTTTCTAGTGGGTAATGAATATCATTTCCTAGATGGAAAATTCGTGAAGTGCATATTGCGCGTTTAGATTTCTGCCTATGGATTTCAGAATGCTCTAAGTAATAATCTACCATCAAGTGAACCTCATGCTCGTCTGTCGATTCTTTAAAATGGGTCGTAATAAGGGTCAGGTTTATAATTAATAAACACGATCTTATCTAGTCACATCATTGATAAATGGTAGAACATCCATTTTTTTTTTGTTTTTATTGGTTAAAATATTTTCTATTATTAAAACTTTGACTGCTACCCAAAATACTATTTTACAGCCGTGCGACTAAAAACACGTAAAAACACGTACCGGCGACTCGATATAAATAACACGCAAACGTGTTTACCGCACTGGTAGACCCGATTTATTTCGAACACGCATTCGTGTTAAATACCCATACTCGATTCGGCCGTAAAACACATACGTTGTATTCAGCACCCAAAGTGTTGTAATCGAGTTATCGAATTAATTTTTTACGGAGATTTTATTATTAAATAAATACTTAGGAAGGAGTGGGTCTAATTTGTTAGCAAGTAACGGCTAATTACAAAGTCAATATGTCCACTAACACCTCAGCTCAAGGGTTGAGACCCCAAAATATATATTTGTACTAATATTTTCTCAGGACCATTAATTTTGTTAGAAGTTCCCATGAGAGTTATCTCGGTAAACATATTTAGGGTAACATCAAAAAATTATCGCAAAAAGCGAAGAGAGTGAATGAGAAAAGTGTAAATGAAACTCGATAAATATAGATAGAATACTCTTTATTGACAGACAAAATATACAAAAAAATTATACAGATAAAGGAATCTTAAAAAAGTAGACAAATTGAGGTTTCATTGCTTTTCCAAGCAACGACATAGAGGATAGAGAGGAAGTCAGTAAAAAGTTAGTGTAGCGTGTTTAGATATAAACTTATGTACCAATGAATAAAATAATAAGTTAGGGTTGGGAAAAATGAACGAACGAACGAAATGTACGAAATAGGAAAACAGTTGCTGTAACACAAATAAAAAATAAAATTAATTTTATAACTTAACTAGTGGACCCCGCAGACGTTGTTCTGCCACAATTTTGGCTTCGAAATTATATAATTATTCTTAAATTTGAATATGTCCATTTACTCACTATAATTTTCTAATATGTCACTGATTTGCAGTGGACATCTGTTATTCCAAAAAAGCTAAGAATGCATGACGTGAGCTGTCAAGATGGCGGAGTTCCGAATCTAATTTATTTTATAATTAATTTTATGCATATATTTTTTTCCTGATTTTTTCCAATATTTTAATAGCCTATGTCTTATTCCGGACATAGAGGAATCCAACAAATAAGATATCGTTAAAATCGGTACAGCCGTTCTTGAGTTAGGTATAAACGGTGTAACTAACACAACTTTCTTTTATATATATAGATTAGGGTGTCCCAAAAAATTCAAAGTCGTTTTTTTTCAACGCATACCCTCTAATTATATTTGAATCGTGTCAAAACACTTGTAAATAAAATTTCATGTACCTAGAACCAAAGCAACCCGTGCCGACTTGCATTGATAGATGTCAGTACTTACTACTTTGACGCGTCGGAGTTATCGTATCGAATTTCTGTTATTACTTGTTTGTTTTATTAGTAAACATATTATTTTCGTTTGGTCAAGATGTCAGTAGGATCACGCAGTTCTAAAAACACAGATTTTTTAATAGGGATGTAAAATTGCCGGTTAAAAACTACCCTCTATTGGACAAGTATTGTCAGTTCTGTTTTTTAATGTTCGAAAGTGAATTTAAGTGTCAATGAAATCGCAAATCTATATATTCGTGAGTGCCTTATTTATTGGGAAAAGGCCCGTATACCGACTAAAGCTTTACCTGTTTAAAAAAAACTATTTACCTTATACCAACATTGGAGATTTACAAAAAAGCGAACAAAACACAAGAAGAAATATTCGAGCAGCGTCGTCAAGAGTTTGTTACAATCTTGGATAATTTGTTCGACATCGCACATGCCGATGCTCTTCAATTAATAAAGATCTTGCAGCGGGTCAAAGAATCAGGCATTCCTGGTCACTTGCTGAAGTAGACAAAAAGTTAAACGACAAAGAGGAAATATCTCGCTATAGAAATATCGAGGAAAAAAAACGTCATGCTAATTATTATGCATCCCTACTGCATCGACTTTGTATTATCAAGAAAATTCATCTTCTGATTCTGAAGTAATGGGTTTACATGACAATTTGCCCATCTCCACCAAGAGCACAAAGTTTGTTATCAATAAAATGTCAATGAGAGAAAAGTAGAAAAGCAAAGCAGCTTAAGAGAGATGTCAGCTAAGTATGTGTAAGTAATTCTGCGTAGGTATATTATTATTACTGAGGCACTTGAACTCAGCACTGAAGAATATCACATAATCCATAAGTCCAATTCCATTCAAAGAATTCATACAGAAAAACGAAAAGAGCGGACAGATGCTAATAAAGTCGATTTCCAAAACGAGGTGCTGCATACTGTAACTGTCCACTGGGATGGAAAACTGAAGCCAGCTTTAGACGTGCGCATTTTACATCCTCTAGAAAGAAGAAGACCTTTGTGGTTCACTTTACGTGAAAGATTTCGATTAGTTCGATTAAAAGCAAGGCCTTGTTCAATCGTTTTAAAATTGATGACAGTTTTCTTAACGAGTGTCCTACTTCATGGTCTAAAAATGCTACTTTTCAACAAGTTAAGGAACATTGAGAGATACAGCAAAGAGAGCAGTTAACTCGATACAAGATTTCCATGGAAGATTACCGTTGAAGAGTTTTTAGTACGTTGCGTACAGGAACATAGAGCAATACCAAGACTGTAAAAAGAAAAATTTGAATATAAAATATAAGAAATTACGCTATTTTAATAATAAATATTTAATAAATATATGATAAATGGAAAATAGTGTTTAAACTATTAAATGAAAATTAATTTTTAAAATGCTCTCTACAATCTCCATACAAATATTTTATTAAAATTTTGACATCAAGTCGGCACGGGTTAGCGTTGTCCGATACCAATAATATTTTTTATTTTAGTTATTAGGGTCAGTTAGAAAAAATATAAAGGGTATGCATACTTAAATTCGAAAAAAATTTTTTCGCCCTTATAGGCTGGGACACCCTAATATAGATATTGAAATTATATGACAAAAGCAAGTTCCAAAGTAAATTTAAGTAAAAAAGGGATATGAATTTCAAATATCCAATATTTTTTCGTATATCCCACGAAGTAAAGTTTAAAGTTATTCAGGTATCCTCGAAGTGGTAATTCAGTATTGATTGGTCTAAAGACCGAGTGATGTCATTTATTATAGCTTCTAATTGCTCTGCAATTATTATGCATAGGTAACTGTACAACCGTAGTTATAATACAATACTTTTTTGCTACTGTAAACTTTTATCAATATCTTCTATGCATATAAAAAAACAATAGATTTAAAAATTCTGTATAGTGTAAAAAAATTACCAGAAATGGAGAGGGTACGATTACAGAAGGGGGAAGAGTATACATAAAAAAAATTTTAAACGTTTTTGTATTGCTGCCTGTTCACACTAATCTCTGTCTGTTTGTTTGTTCAGATACTGAACTGATTTTACTATAGTGTTGACACGAATATTAGGTGTAGTTCAAGGCAACATCAAAACTTTATTTCATCACAATCGGATGTCGGGAAGAAAAGTTATCTTCATTTAAATACATAGCTTGCTCAGAAGCTTAGGTTAAGATGAAACTCATGCGACGTCGCGAGCTAGTCGTGTAAAAACCATAAATAAAATTGATTGTCAAATACTTGAAATTTAATTTCCAATTTTATAGAAAACAATACTTGACCGTGGATTTTGAAATATTTATATAACATATAGCCAAGTAGTTGCGGTTTCATTCACAAGACTATAACGATTTCCGGGATATAATAAGTTGTTACTTTATCTAATTTTCAAGTTACCTCGTATCAAATCTTATCAAATTCGGTGTAATGATTTAGACGTGAAAAGGTCACAGACAACTGAATTTCAATCAAATGTAAAATTATACTTTTCTTACACCGCCTAATAGATAGCATAGCCAGTAGACAGTAGGTAGGACCTCGAAGGCTGGAACTTTTCTAGAATATTTCTTCAACACACAATCATTTCACAACGTATTGGCGCAGCTGCCTTACGCTTCAAAGGGGACTGGCAGAATTAACAGCGTTGTGGCACGAGAGTGTCACAGCATATGCTAAGCCAGTTCTTCGCAACCGCAGTGCACAATGCGACTTGACTGTACTAGCATAGATTTAATTATAGTTAAATATAGTATAAGCTGATGTCACGCATTTGTAGTGTGTTTTGTGAATAAACGGTTCTTCTATCTATCTATTTAGTTTATTCAGTCGACTAGCGATAATTGTTTTTCTACAATTGACACAGGCGTATATACGTATATGTACTACCAACTAAAAGTCCGACAACAAACGCGCGACTCTTGATGTTGCGAGTACTAAACATAATTTATCAATAAACATGAGGTCTTCATATCGTCGTTTCAAATGTTAACTCTCTAAGTGCCATTTTAAATAACATCCTTTTTGCTACTATTGATTATTTTATGCGTAATTAACCTACGGTAAGACAAAGCAATAATTGTTTACTGTTGTCCATAACAAAACTATGTAGCAATACGTACGATGTAAAAAAGCAAAGCCTATGTTACTTAGCGATAATGTCGCTTTCTATCGGTGAAAGAATTTTTGAATTAGGTCCAGTAGTTTTTAAGTTTATTCGATACATATAAAAATACAAATCTTTCCTCTTTATAATATTAGTATAGATTACAGTTAGTGAGTTTTACCTTTGAAACGACACTATAATAATAATATAAAAACAAAATAAATATATGAATGTAAAAAATATAATTTAACACATACAAGAGCATTTCCACAAAAACGTATTAAGATGAAAATTGTACCTTGAACGTTTTCCCCACAATGTAAGCGAGATCAAAAGAGTAAATAACTCTTACCAGATTGTAAGTAATGCAATAAAGAGGAAATAAATGAATCTCTTAGAAAATACGTCATTGGTGACGAAATGAGTTATGCCCGAATCTCATTTTCGTAACGATAGAGGTTTTTGAAAGAGTAATAACGGTAAATGGTCGCTATTGCGGTGAGGTATTAACATCGGCTTGGTAGGATCACGATGTCGCCTACCATAGAAATTACGATCGAATAAAACTCACTTTGTAGAAAGTTGTTTGTTATATCAGATGTCGATAGACGAGTTTGTCAGATTGACAACATTTCAGTCACATTACATTAATTTCAAGGTTTTTTTTTGTTAATTTCAGTCACTCGAAAAATCCATTTTGCATTTCAATTGCAGTTGATAGTTCATTTTTTTATAACCTATAAATTAACAGTTTGACTAAGTCGTTACACTTGGAAACTCGAATTTGCCCGACGTAGAAATTATATTATTTAATTATAAAATGTCAGATTCAAATTCAAGATCCATCGGAATGGTCATTATATATATAATGAAATATTAAAATCAATGAGTTTAAATTTAGGAAGAACAACAGTAGTGGCAGTAGCAAGTGAAATACCTCGCTTGAATTTTTAAAGTACGAAGTTTCGTCTCGCCTCAGTATCATTTCAAAAATCTTAGGCTCTGAATGACACTTTGTACACCTTTTGAGGATTTCACGAGACTATACGAGACGGCCATTTTAAAAGAAAATGAGATAGGAATTTTTCATTTTTTTTGCGAAGTATTTTTGGCACTGGAGAGATTTTAATAAGGAGAGCTTTGAGGATCTTATTTGCATACGATGCGAGGACGCCTCCGCGATTTTTCCCCGTTCCAGCACTATCTGGGTCTTTGTAACAAGATACTACGTAATAAAACCTGTTCGCTGAGACATTACTATTCATATGTTGTTTATTGAAATAAATAGAGGAAATGCTACCGTTTCAATATAAGGGTTGTTTGTCTTGGAACTATAAATGGAAGAATTCTGATTGTCACAGTTTATTTAACAGTTTGTAGGTATTATCTGAATAGATATCCTAATTGGACGGACGGTTGGTATTTTGAGAAAATTGAGTTGGTTTTATAAATTTTCTTTTAAAAAATATCAGAAATAATAGATTTTTTTGTAATTATTATTATTAGACTTAATATATATCGTTTTCTTGGTAGCAATCAAAGTAATTGAATTTAGTGCATTATTGTTAAATATTTTAAACATTTTTGGTTTCGGTGCCCGCTAGTTTTTTCAATATTTTTGCTATTAAATCGATTTAAATGATACATATCTCTTTTGAAATATGTACTCCAGCTCATAAGGAAGGGATTGGTATCAAAATTTACATTTTTATGATTTTGTGCGTCCAATTACAATAAAAAAATATATATATTTAATTTCAATAGTTTTTTAGCAGTTGATGTTTTTGCTCTATTCAAAGAACGGCAACACATATAAGCGTTGATAGATTCGTTTCTAATGTACTCCTCTTAAGTAAAACTAGTAATGATGAAGTTTGGTTAGATTTTTTATGGAATTAAGGACGAAAATTATTTTTTTTGTTTTCCCGATCTCAGTGTTGGTATAAAGACATTTGTCGGAAATTTGGGTATTGCCGGGTACGAAATAGCTTTCACAAGAACAGGGCCGGGTTTAGGGGAGGGTAACCGGGGCAACTGCCCCGGGCCTCCACAAAATTTCATGAGAATCGGTCGAGCCGTTTCGGAGGAGTATGGCAACGAAAACTGTGACACGAGAATTTTATATATTAGATTAGGTAGATTTTAAAAAATAAGTTTTTTTACCAAACAATTGTCTAAGTCATCATATGTTAATTATTTATATGTAGGTATGTCATATTATGTGATATTCATGATGGAATACCATCACTTTGACTGCTGAAACACAACGTATGTGTTTTTACGGCCGAATCGAGTATGCGTATAATACGAATGCGTGTTCGAAATAAATCGGGTCTGCCAGTGCGGTAAACACGTTTGCGTGTTATTTGTATCGAGTCACCGATGCTTATTTACGCATATGGTGTGTTTTGACGTGATATTTTTTTAATTACGCATATGGTGTGTTTTGACAAATCTGGGATATATTTTAAATTTAAAATTTTCTATTATTTTTAATTTTAAACATTTTTATTAATTTCAATTTATTTTCAATTTAATAGAAAATAAATTTAATCGTGAGGTCGAGAACTCAATTTTCTGGTTACTTATTTTATTTATTTTAACCCTTTAAAATTTAAAAGTATTCATATTATTACGAACGTACGTCTGAAAATGTCGTAAATTATTAGACATCAGCTTTAATATTAAATTTCGAAAATCAAATGCCATATTCGTTATCAGCGCCTTCAAATACGAACTCACAATATAATGGTACTGATTGAAAAACTGTGTTTTTAGAACAGATAGCTTTTTGTTTTTTATACAACAAATAATTCATTATTTGTTGTATAAAT
Organism: Anthocharis cardamines; assembly: GCA_905404175.1. NCBI lineage: Eukaryota > Metazoa > Arthropoda > Insecta > Lepidoptera > Pieridae > Anthocharis > Anthocharis cardamines. The sequence continues at coordinate 9,553,453 of FR989964.1, forward strand.
AATTCATTATTTGTTGTTATCAGTTTGCTGAATATGTTCCGTAATATCTTAGCTACTAACAAAATATGAGAGACGTTAATGACAGAATAAACGATCAGAGTGGCGAATTAAAAAAAAAAACTATAATTTTATCTCTTTTTTTTTTATTTTTATAAATAAAAAGTTCGGTAGGAAGACGTTTATGATGATTTCACATTTAAATCTTTTATAAACCTACAGAAAGAAAAAAAGCAATTTAATATTACATAAACTAGTAACAAATAGTTAAAAGAAATTAAGATCACTTACATTAATCAATAATCACAAACAAGAATTATCATTTTGCCGCTAAAGTGAAAAATTGACATTGACAGAGACAGTGCTTGGAACTTATCGGTAAACTAATATAAAAAATATAATTTGTATCGTTGTATTTTTATTGAAATTTCCCAATCCATGCGCCCTCCCGTGAGTGTCAACCGCTGACATTTACACATATTCATCACAATATAAAAGGCAATGTTAAATCAACAAAATGGATATAGAAAAAGTTTTAAAATGATTGTGGACCCAAATCGGGTGGAAGGCGCCCACTCCCCGCGCCTTCCTGTGAGTGCCGACCGCTTACATTTGCACATCTCCACCACTAGCATGCAGAATGAAATGTAAAATAAAATAAGTACTAATAAATATAATTAGACGCTATATAAAAACGAACTGTTATGGACCCTAAAGAATAACGCGAAATAATATGTCGGAAATAATATAAACGTTAACCGATAAGGTACTTTTATTATGTGCCGAACGAAAGAGTTCCCTTGTAATAGGCAAAGTTAGTACCTATGATTTTGAGAAGAGACTTGAGAAGAGACAAACCAGCTTTTTTGTAGTGTAACGTAACGTAACGGTAAATTTGGTTAAAATCAACGGAAATTAACCTGGACGCGCATTCAACTTTAGATTGGACGAGTCTAGTGACTGAGGAGACCACAGCTAACGCTTGATCCGTCGAGTCAAGTCGTCCCGGTATAGACTCTAGCTAAGGCGAGTCCCATCGACTCACCTGAGCTAGAGTCTCTCTTGAGGGCCTCATCTAACTTTTGCCAGTCAACTATCGTCTTTGTAAGCAGTCGGGGGGGGCTAGTTCTATGAGAACGGTTCGGTGGTCAGAGTAAATCTCGTGTAACGTATCTATGGAGCGCAGCTGGAGTGTAACGTTCCTTAGAATCGCCACGTCGAGCACGTGTCCACGAGAGAGGCTCATATTACTAATGTGAGTCGGATAAAGGGGAGCTATTACTTGAAAGTTAAGTAAGTCTGTTAGTCGGTTTAATATGTTCCCGTTAAGGTTGTTGGTAGAGCTATTCCAGTTCCAGTGTTTGCTATTGAAGTCTCCGGCCAGGATGGCCTACCATAGCAAACAGGCCCCTGAGATCGCTCTCCAACACTCTCTTAGTGGGTGAGAGGTAGACCGAGGCAATTATGACGGGCTGATGACTGGTCATAGCCACCCTGACTACGAAGCATTCTAAGTTAGTAAGCGTAGGCGGATCGATAGAGCATGCAGTGCGGTGCGCGTCTGTAATAAATGACCGTGCCACCGAGCCGGCCAGTGTTCTTTTTCGCTACATTTCTTACAGTGTTATAATTCGCTAGTCGCGGAGTTCGAACGCTAGGTTTAAGAAAAGTTTCCTGCACTAGCATGATACCGACCGGGTGTCTCGTCACAAAGTCCTTAACTAAGTCAATCTGTCGTTATAAGCCGTTAGCGTTAAATGTCACTAAGGACAAAGATCTTGTCTTGACCGTACATGTGGCTGTATCTATTGCATTGTGTTAGGTAATTGATACTGCCAAATTGAAGCTATGAGATTGACGTGCTCGGTTATTATATCGATTACACGCAGTTGGGGGTCTGTAGCGCTATCCCGTAGTTTTTGCGCGAAAGCGATAATTTCGGGCACGTTGTGTGCCTGGACGAAGTCTTTCTCGGGGTTAAAAGCGGCGGAGAAGTCCATCGCGGATCTCTCGTGGGACGTGTTTGAATTAGTAGGCAACTGTTTGGCCTGGAGAGGCCAAGTTGCCTTAGAGGGCTGAGCCGGAGGGCTTGAAAGAGGGACCGGTGGTAAAACCGGTATAGCCATTAGTGGCTGTGGACCCACTGTCTGAGTAGAAGGAGGCTGAGTTGCCTCTGAGGTCGAGGGTTTTTTGGTAGCTTGGAGTGGTTTACTCCAAGCGTTGTGGTTGGGAGGAAGTGCCGGTACAAAATTTTCCTCGGCAACCTTGGGACGCTGCCTGGGACGAGCCGTCCCCCCGCGCCTTACCGGCCTCTTGTGTGGTTTGGAGGCCTTGGTGCATCCGCGGTAATTCGCGGGATGCCCAGTTTCCCCGCACAGCACGCAAGCGGGAGGTTCGGCACAGGGAGTAGGCCTTTCACAAGCAGCGGTCCCATGGTCGCCCAGGCACTTAACGCACCTTTCTTTTGCGAAACAGTTCCGTGCGGTGTGTCCGTACAATTGACAGCGGTGACACTGTCTCGTGAACGAACGTTTGTTGGGGGTCTCGACCTTGAGACCAGAGAGCTTGCAGCACTCACGCAAGTTAAATACTTTCTTTCCTCTAGGGGAAAGTTCTAAGATCGCTAGAACCATGTCGTACGGCTCTTTGTTGTTCCGATTTTTCATACGGAATACCTCTTTTACAGGAAGATCCTGTTCACGGAGGTCTGCTAGAACGAGCTCAGGTTCGAGCTCCTTGGGAATTCCGCGGATTACAACGCGGAGTACACGCTCGTCAGGGAGTGGGAATGAGTGCCCGCCTATATTTTCGGCGCGGAGATGGGCTGTGAGTAGCCTGTGGTGGGCTGGGGTGTAGACTTGCACCCTAATATTGTCCCCAGTAGTTTGGGCTTTGAATGTAATGGACTTCGAGTCCAAGAATTTCGATAAGGCAGGCCAACATGCCTTGTCCCTAATGTAGACGGGGGGAGGAGCCATAGGTTTCTCAGCGGGGATTTCACGGATGATTTCCGTGGGAACGGGCTCTACGATAGCAGGGGCCGAATCGATTTGCGCGCCTTTTGCGGCCGGTCCGCCTTTCGCCGAATGCTTTTTCTTGCGTCCGGTGACGGTTTCGAAACCGTCGCTTGAGCTCTCCGGCTCTGAGTTGTGTGCCTCTGAGGCCGCGCTGTAGGCCGACATTTTGGAGTCGGTAGGAGAAAGGCAAATGGTGGCAATCGCGTTGGACGGTGCGACGATTGACTCTATTTGCGCTTGTGGCGCGATAACTGCGACGACGGAACGCGGCGCGGGGTTCGGCATGTCGGCTCGGACCAACGAACATGACGAAGAACGCGACGACTGACACGATGGTGTCGGCGAACGTGGAGGCGTACGTAAAGCCTTTCGAGACGCGCGAAGCGGAACACTGGAACTGGAGCTTAAAAACTCATTGAATATCCCGGGATGCCGGAGTTCGAAGAACCTCAGCAACCTTTGAACGTCGATGTCCATGAGCGACGATATTGAGGAATATTCTGACTCCATACTGGGGCCAGCAAAAGCGGATATTAACCTAACACCTAAACACTACAAAACAATCAGTCCCTCCCGATAACCGTTTGGCACCGTTAGGTGGCTACCGGAGTGGCTGCAAGTTAATCTGCTTAATGCACAACACACACACACAAGCTCACTCAGCGAGCGAACAAACAAGGCGTGCGCACGGCACGAGCGTCGGTCAGCGAATGACTCAACAGTGAAAGAGCGTATTGAGCCGTACGTCCGCACGACACGAGCGTCGAGCGCCGAATGTGAGTTATGGATATTGACAATGCGTATATATAATAGATTTTTGTTATCGATGTGATGGAGAATTTCATAGAAACACTTTTTATGATTGTTTTGACTTGCCGCCGCGCCGCCGAGCCATAATAAAACATTCATTTGCTTGTTAAAATAATAGACAATTGACTCTACCGACACCGACAGGAGATTATAATATTCGCAAAATCGCGGTAATCTTTCGCAAAAATGATCTTTTGTTCTTATCATGCATTTTTGTGTAAGCGATTCACGTTGGACTAATAAAATAATATTTAATCTAGTTATTATCCTAATGGATTACCTTATTTTTATTAAAAAATATTACATTTATTTGGTAAATAAAAATATTTTACTTTAATAATTATACATATTGTGATGACTATAATTAATAATGTTAAAAATTACCTCATTCGATTTTGTTTCTTGTTAAATCAAAAAAGAAAAAAAAATTGAAAACACACCAGATGCGTAAGGCAGAATATTTTCCAATCGTAACATGTATGCGTGTTTTGCCGCATAGTCGTAAAGTAACTTTTCTTGAGTGCCAAAAACACGCTTACGTGTTTTTAGTAGCACGGCTGTAAAATAGAATTTTGGAACTAGCAGTCAAAGTGTAGTTCCTACCTAGCCATTAAAACGCTATCACTTTTATTAACAAACTAGCAAAACACCCCGGCTTCGCACGGGTTCAATGTAGATGGAAAAAAGCTGATAATATAGCTTTCTATTGGTGAAAGAATTTTTAAAATCGTTCGAGTAGTTTTTGAGTTTAATCGTAAAAAAACCGCAAAAATTGAACAAAATGACAGAGTACAATACTACCACTCGCCGCATTGCTCGCTGCGCTGCGTGGAGCCACACCGGCGCGCGCGACGGCGTGTATTTTTTGTTTATATTGACATTTTTAATTTCGTAATATCTTTTGAATGGAATGTCCGATTTCAAAAAGTAATCAACAGGTATTAATACAGTATGTAATATGAAATATACAAAGGTATGGATAACATGGTCTGATTTTGATCGGCATTTCTATCGACTTTTAAGATGTAAAAGTATTTATAGTGACATAACTACAATAGTTAGACATATGGTCTCGCGAAGTTTTTATATAAAATTCTCGTGTCACAGTTTTCGTTGCCATACTCCTCCGAAACGGCTCGACCGATTCTCATGAAATTTTGTGTGCATATTGGGTAGGTATGAGAATCGGACAACATCTATTTTTCATCCCCCTAAATGTTAAGGGTAATCCACCCCTAAATTTTATTTTTTATTTTTTAGACGAAATTTTTTGTTTTTATTTTTTTATAATGTGGCATTAAAAAATACATACAACCCCTGCTTTTTTTGTCAAAAAATCTTGACCCGTGCGAAGCCGGGGCGGGTCGCTAGTATTCTATAATATTCTAGTACTTTTTTTGTTCTATCATCAATACTTTCCGCAGCGCATGCGATGTAAGAGATTTTATGGGTAATTTATTTCCACCTTCAGTTGGTTTTAGTAGGGATTTCTAAGGATCTCTAATTTTTTCTAGTAATAAATATAGCCTATGTTATTCAGCGATAATGTAGCTTTCTAGTGGTGGTTGAAATCGGTCCAGTAGTTTTTAAGTTTATTCGTTACATACAAAAATACAAATCTTTCCTCTTTATAATATTATTATAGATTAGTATAGATTTTAATAGTCTGGCCGGCAATGTATATACAAGTCCTCTGGTGTAGCGGATACTCATGGGATTTTCACTTTCCATCAGATGAGCTTAGTTGTTCCCCTATACCAGTGGTCGGAAAAGTGCGGCTCCAGAGCCGCATGTGGCTCTTTTGCTCCTTAAGTGCGGCTCTGCCACAAATATGCCACGGAAGGCGCAATATTTTCATTAAAAAAAAACTCATTTTTTAAGTATGACATTTAGTGTAGTACTTATTCAGTGTAATAAAAGTTTACTAAACAAGCAGATTTGGCTCCCATTTTTTTTAAATTGTTGTAATGTTCATATTTGGCTCTCTGGCTAATAAGTTTGCCGACCACTGCCCCATACTATAAAAAAGTAACTGCTTCTGAATTTTTCAATAGCCGGCAATTTTAAATAAAAATATCGAAATGTATGTCTAACATGAACATAAATCTTAATTCATCTGTCAATTCATTTATACACTGCTTTTGTGGCTCAGCGGTAACGGCGTTTATCACCAGAGGTCTTGGGTTCGAATACCAGAGAAACAAGATTAAATAAAAAATATTTTTTGGTCGGCCAGGGCACAAAAGACTGGTCATCTAATTGTCTCAAAATGATCAGTAAAACAGATAACGGAATAGATCTACCACAAGGGAACTCGAGAATTCACTTTCTAACTCATCATTATAAGTTTTTTTTAACTTTTAATGGATTTTGAGGCTTTAGGTTAAAACAAAAAATTAATTAATACACCAAATCTCTTTATTAATCATAATTCATTCAATAGTTTCTTAAATATATATTTTATACAATTATCGTTGAAGCCATAGAGAGTCTACATACAAGATACAGGTCCTTATTAAAAATGCACACCATAATATGTATTCAGAAATATAATTCTTATATATATTTACAAAGCTGTAATTTACACCTTTAATAATTAAAATACAATCACTGGTGTTATTTACTGGAAATAATTATATAATTATAATTTCTTTTTTTAAATTCCAAAAAAATATATTTAAAAAAAATAATTAAAAATTATTCACAATAGTTCGAAGATACTGATTTCGAATATAACGAATATATAGTTTAGTCCTTATATAGCTATTCAATATACAATTTGGCATTACGCCCGTCTCCATAATATTTTTGCTATACCAACGGTCGTTATAAATTCAAATTAAATTATTTTTAATATTTTTGAAGTATAAATATACCTCTGCTGTTACTTCAGTGAGGATAGCCAAATTGGGCATTTTTATTAAAACCTTTTTATTTACGTAACTGTATTTTCAATATTCTAAGCGTGAAGGTACGATCATAATATGATATTATAACCTATTTCCTAGGAGAATGTGTATATCTAAAGTACATTAAAAAATAACCCAAATATTAAAAAAAAAAAATATTAATTATTATGAGTCAATAGAGTATATAAGCACTTGTTTAATTTGCCTTTTGATATTTAAGTAACGTTAATATTTATTAATGTTTAATAGAAGCTAAGCCGCCTCAATTATATGAAGTGCTCAAAATTGAAAGCATAAAGGATGTAGTTTAAAATATCGCTTACAATATTTAGGTCGTACTCGTGAAACATTTTTCATGTTGACCGTAAACATATTTCCAAGTATGAAATTTTCAATAAGTTGAAACTCAGCCAAATGCAAGTTACAAATATTTCCAGCAAAATACATTGCCAATATCAATAGTGTTGGCAGGTACTATTTATGAATACTCGATACGTTATCATCATTTTATGTTAAACAAAATATTATCTACTATACTAACACATTCATATTGCTGGAAAAAGTATTTCTAAATGAGAGATCGCATTTTATATTTACAATGTCTTAGGGCTTGTAGGTAAATTCTGGATAATATCAATAATGTTTATCAAGCAAATGATCAACTTTTGACTGAATATCAGTAATAAGTAATTAAAAAGAGTAGGTACCTACTAATTTTATTATGCTAAGCAAAAAATATTAAAACCAGTACCTACTGACAACCATTTCTCTAAATTCTAAAGGTAAAACTTCGCTGTCACAATCAGGCGACTTCCTAGAGAATAATTTAATTAAATATTCTTAACCAGTCTTTTTTTCCTTACAAAAAACAAGAGACATTATCATAACAAATAATTTAATATCGTACAAGTTTTCTTATAGCATTTGCTTACAGATAAACACTCAGTGCATTATTAAAACTAAAGTTAGCACTAAAAAGTTTGATAAGACTTTCACACCAGAATTTGGTTGCCAATAACTTTCATCTTTAGAAGAAAGCATCAACGAATCTTCACCGTTTTGACCCAATTGTCCAGGGCATGGCAACGTTTCTGAAGGCATATCCACAAGTACTACTTGATTTGTAACTAATTTTTCATCTTCATACTTGTAAGCAGCATTTGTGTCGTCAACTTCGTCATCATTTTCATCTTGTTGAAATGAATCGCCCGGAGAGTCAACATCAAACGAGTCCGATTTTAACCTTTTGTCGTTAGGGCTCAAAGTGTTATCGACGTTTTCCGCAATATTTGGTATACAAGTGACTTCGTCGAGCGCCTGTCTGAGGGGTTCACTTTTCGTTTCATTACGCAGTACTTGAATCCAGGACAGACGACAATCGCATCTTAATTTGTTACCTGCGAATTAATATTTATGATTACAAATGAATTTATGCAGCGTTAAGGAATATTTGAAAGCGAAATGAGATCGTAAATTACAGAATTCACATGGAATCCTCCTACGTAATCTAATAAAACTCCAGGGCTTATTCGACTTAACGGCTATCGAGGCCCAACAAAGACTGTAATGAAATTATCATGAGAATAAACCGGTAATGTTTGTTGATTTTTAATAATTCATATTTCTTTGTGCCTAAATCGTGTTATTACGCCATTGTTGACTTCGCATGGGGAACTGTTACACTCATTAATTGTCCTTAACACGTGAGGGGTGCCTGTGTAGGGGCTTAAAGCCCCATAGGGAGCTTGCCATTGTTTGCCGAAAATATAGTTATTTATCTTCTCATGAACATACTTGAAATATGTCTGGTAGGTTATTTACGGCTAAATGACATGTCTACATGTTTAGGATAATATACACATTGTAATTTACTTTATTCTGGTACAGAATGCAATTTCATAGGGTTCGTAATTGAATTTATATAAAGGACCTATTGTAAGTATTTATAAAATAAATACGCGATAAACTTTAGTGTTATAATAGTATGACTATTATAATACTAAAACTAGTTTATAATATACTTAAATGGCAATCATTAATACCACCTGTTAAGGTTTCTTTATTCAAAGTTTATTAAATATATAGTACTTTTAAAATATTAAAATAACTCACCGCTCAAATACAAAACAGATGTTTTCAACTTCAAGTTTTCCAAAATAGGCTTCACAGTTTCGTAAGAAAATAATTCAATTTCGTTATTCCTCAAATCCAACAGTTCGAGTCCCCTCACTCCCTCTAAAAGTACTTCGTTGATGGTTTGCAATTTGTTACCAGTCATAGACAATTTCTGCAACATTGCCAATCCGTCAAAGGCCCTTTCCGATAGATATTTCAACTCGTTATTATCTAAAAGGAGCTCATTCAAATTCCACAATTCAATGAATGTCAAGTCTCCGATCATCGACAACTTGTTAGATCTCAGATCCAATCTCGTCAAATTAGCGAGACCTCTAAAAGTGTCTCTAGTTAAAACCGAAATTAAATTAGCTTCCAATACTAGATCGTTGAGTACGTTCAAATGCTCGAAACATCCGTCGTGAGCTAGATTAATACTGTTAAACGATAAATCGAGATATCTGAGACTGGGTAAATCGACGAAAACATCCCTCTGGATCTCGGTCACTTTATTTCCTTTTATAGTCAAGTTTACGAGCGACGGGAGGTTTGCGAACGCGGAAAAGTCCAACTCCATTATTTTGTTGTTCATTAACGTTATTTCTCTCACTGTCGACATGTTCGTAAATGTCTTTTTCTCGATTTTGTTCAAAGTCGCATAGTGTATTTGTAATTTTTGCAATCGCTTTAACTTGTGAATCACGGTGAGTGGGACGAATGTGAGTGCTCCGTCTGATCTTACATTAAATGTTAGCTTTTCTAAGAGAGGTTGGGAGTTAAAACTGGTCCAAATGGGGTCTGTTTCGTCGATACCACCGTTAAACACCCAACAATCAGCGCGTGTCGCTGTTTTAATTTCTGTGTTTTCGCAGTAGCAATGAACTTTCGATTCCCTGTTTGCTATTTCACACATGTTGTCTTTAGCTTGCACGGCGTGGTATCTCCTTTCTGTTTTATCTCTGCGTTTTTCATTTAGACGGCTTTCTGTGTAGGATATTTGAACTGAAGTCAGTGCGAGAGTTAAAAGCAAATATTGGACGAGGGTCTCCATTTTCAACCTTTCAATAAGCCTGAAACAAGTAAAAATTATATATTAAAATGTGTTGATTTTTTGTTGCTTTGTGCGAGGGTAGAGTTTTATCAAGTTATATTACGTATAATAACAACGTTGAATATTATATGGATCTATTAATAATTTTGAATGTTATTAAAATAATAGATAAAATATGTATCTACAATAATATTATATAGGGACAGAGTTTGTGTGTAAAACTATGTTGGCATTTTCTGGAACCAAAAACTGATTTAATATTCTTTCACTAGTCGAAGGCTATACCATAACTGATTAATAAAATCTTTATTTAATAATTAATATATTTAGTTCGAAATTTTAATTTATGTACAGGGATGAATGAAATGATGGTATACTAATATTTGATTTAAAGAGATCAATGTCTAAGTATTAATATAGCCCTTTTTGGGTTAGAGTGACGGTGTTAGTCTATATCTATACATCTGTACTAATACTAATAATATTATAAAGAGGAAAGATTTGTATTTTTGTATGTTATGAATAAACTCAAAAACTACTGGACCAATTTTAAAAATGCTTTCCCCAATAGATAGCTACATTATCGAGTAATATAGGCTATGTTTGTGTATATTATATCAACATTGCACCCGTATGAAGCCGGGGCGCGTTGCTAGTATTTTATAAAGAAAAGTGTGATTAACTTGCCATAAAAGATGGAAGGTGCATGTAAATAATTTAGTAGCGGTCGCATCGCATGCACTCAGACTAATAATTATGGGAAGGGGCACCGGTTGACTCATGCATATCTGTTATGTGACTGATATTGTATCCTTTGATCCTATGTATTGTGTGTCAAGCATTGACATAGTATTAAATAGACTTCAGGTCGCATACAAAATTCACGAAAAAAGTGTACCGATTATTTAAGCCTCGTTCCTTGTCAAATTTTGAAAAAATGACACAGATCAATGGGAACAAAGAAAAGAGTGAAGTTGAAATATGATTTTATTAGTTACCAATATATATATATATATATATATATATATTCATCCCGCAACACTTTTGGCATCCAATGAACACAAAAATGCATTTAAAGTGGCGACCACCGACATTTGGCGACCATTATACGGACGCCACTTAGTTTTTCAATATTTTTATCACCAGTCAACGGTAGATGGTGTTAGGGGTACTATATCAATTTTTACACCAAATTCCCTCCGAATTGTTTGGAAAAGTATAATATGATTCCGAGTTCTGCCGCCAGAGGGTCTGTATACACAACGCTGTATATTTGCCTTTTACTATACCGATAATTTGGACACCAAACGTTGCCGGCTCGGCGCCGTATATTTGGCTTTTACCATACCGATGATTTGGACACCAAACGTTGCCGGCTCGTTATTAAAGCAATCGTGGTGTTGTGAATTGCAATTTGAGAAACTAACCCCGGAGAAGTTTGTTAAAATTGGACGCTGTTAAGCAATACAGTGTCAACACACATGGTTGCCATTTTGAGTAAATTGAGTTTGAAGTTTTAATTAGGTTTTAGTAAATTTCTTTTAAAAAATAACAGAAATAATAGTTTTTTTTTGTAATTATAATTATTAGACTAAATGTTTATATAATATTGTTTTTCTTTGGAGCAATCAAAGTAATAGAATTTAGTGCATTATTGTTGAATATTTTAAACACTTTAGGGATTCGTGCCCACTAGTTTTATATATATATTTTTTTATGAAATATGTACTTCAGCTCATAAGGAAGCGATTTGTATAAAAATTTACATTTTTATCATTTTGTGGGTTGACACTGTATTGCTTAACAGCGTCCAATTACTGAACGCATTTTAGAGTTGAATGAAGAAGAGGCTGGATTGACACGTAGGCTTAAATAACGTGAGCAAAGGCGCGGGTAGTCTTGATATAAAAAATATAACTTGAGTGTACATACTTTTATTTAAATGCCAGTTTTACACCTCCGAGTACACGGGCATTCCACCATTAAACGTTCTATAACTCAAAAAGTATGGGCATTAGAAAAAAAAGTTTTTGACAAAAATTGTAGAGAATAAAGTGATCTTTAAAATTGAATAGATGCATTTTATTGATTAATCCAATATTTTAAGAGTTTTTGACCAAAATATAAAAACCAATTCATTAAATGGGCCATAAATCGTAAACGGTAAGTTTTACGAAAAAGTTTAGAGGAAACAAAAGATGCGATACATTATTCTCTACAATAATAACTTTTGCCCTAAAGTGCATAGTTTCCGACATATCGGCCAAAAACTTTACTTCAAGATTGCGATCGAAGCTCCACCTGGATCTGTCAGCATTTTGTGTTTTTATGGTCAGTAAGTGACCCTTAATCTAAAAAAAAAATTGGATCGGAAATTAAGTGCGAGGTTGACCAAAAAAACGGCTTTATTTACTGTATTAATAGCGAAAATCAAGAATCGAATTCAGTCATAGAATGGTTTGATACATGTTTATTATTTTATGTAGTAAAAAAACTGAAGTTTTCATTTAATACTTTGCTTCTTTCCAAAAAGTCTCTTTATTTTTTTCTCATTAAAGCTTTAAACAATAATTTCAGATTTTCTTATTACTTTTAAAATATGAACACTTATGAACGCAGACAATTATTACATTAATTTTTATTATAGTGTGTTATTTAGATATGATAAGTTTAAAAAAAATTCAAGCTGTCTTCTAAAAAAAAATCAAAAATCTCTTCACAAATGGCTCCTCCGAAAACGATTCCTAATCTTGCAAAACTCTATTTCTGAAATATTTTTGGTGCTGAAGTAAGAGGCGTCTTACCAAGATATTTTCTAAAAAGCTACTTGGAATTTAATTTATTGTTAGTTTTTGTTTCAATTTTATGGTTATTTGATCTGATGGAAACTCTCTTTCACTATTCTAAGTAGACCCCATACTTTTTTATTTCTCCCTTTCAGTTATGTTTTACTGAATAGTCAAATGTTGAAAATAATTTTAGTATAAATCTGTACACTTTAAGTATGATGAGAACAAAATTATTGTGGTAAAAATTATTTTGTGTTTTGGCTAAATATTAATATTATTACTAAATAGATATTTCAGAGTAATTTATCTGTTTCTCCTAAATAACAATTATAACACATAATGTATTATTTTAATAATTTTGATATCTGACTGTACAGTGTACAAGGTTTCCACAACTATTAGACTCGTGACAGGTAGCCACTTTTGTCAGTAAATGAACATCAATATAATGTTCTGTATATCGAGGCGCCAGAAGTACACGCTAATGGGAGGTTGTCCGACGTACGAGGGAATGGATTCAGTATACAAACAATATACAGAGTTCCAATTTATTTCCAAGTAAACGGTAGTCTTATCTCTAGTGGAATGATGAATAATATACTTCAATATACGCGGATGGAGTAAGTATACCAATGTGGTTTGGTTGTCAAAAGTACTGCGAAGAATATTGATACTGGTAAATTAGTATATTCTAGGATATTGCAACAAGGTGAATTTAAAGTTACACACTAGGTATTATAGTTGTTGATACGTTAATATATATGATTAATATTGCTTTAAGTCTATTAGAAGTGGTGGTTGCCAGAAGGTTGCAAAATGAAAGGTTGCCAAAAGTGTAGCGGGATTTATATATATATATATATATATATATATATATATATATATATATATACATATCTATGTATTATACATACACACTTGACTAACTTCGAAGACTGGTATTATTAGTATAGTTTATGAAACACCAATGTGTAAATTATCATGTATCTAGTAGGGTACAAAAACTATAATATATTTGATAAACAATAATATAATGTTTTATATAAATAGTAATTCGTATGTTAAATAATAATATCCGCAAAATGTTCCAAATATACAGATTGGAATATTTTCTTTTCCGTTTTAGCGTGAAACCGTAACAAACAAAAAAAATCACTTTCGCATTTATAATATTACTACGGATGCTTATCCTTAGATAGTAAGAATTATTTTAGTACTAATCTACTCCATGCATCCACTATTCTGTTACACAATAGTTTGCGCATGTGTTGGCCAACCTTGGCCAAACATTTGTAGCGTTCATTTAAAACAGATAATTTTGTTCAAATTTTCAATTATTTGTTAGTTTGAAAGCTTAACATATATCTTATTTTATATGTACTAACCAAAAATAAGACTCCGTCCGTAAAATTGTTTTTTCGGGAATTATTTTCGCAATTTTTGAAGACAAACTGTGTCATTGTGAAACGTCTTAATATTGGCCATGCTTGAAGAGAACTAAACAAAATAGACTCTCACATTTCAAGTGAGCCGATATTTACCGGCACGGATTTTTTGCGTCGACCCGATATCTAGTATATTGTTGATCGAAGGTGTCAAGCAAACTTATTAATACTATACACAGTATAATATCTTGTGTTATTAGCTTTTGTCGATTAATGCATAGCTGTCTGTACCTTTCAACTTGTTTAGTTTTTCAAATGATAGATGTTGTTCATAATATGTTGAAATCGGATTATAAATTATCATATTATATTTTCTTCTGCGTGGATGAATGTCGAATTCCAATTAGGTACTACAATCATTGTATTTTTGTTATTATATATTACTACCATTTTTACATAAATATATTATATACATAAGTAATATATGTTCTTTACACTTGCAATTTTTAGTACCTCTTCAGGACTTGTAACATCTCGATCAAAATTAACTTAACGATTTGGTAATTAAAATGTAACGGATGAACAAACATGTATACTACTTCCGGATTCATAAGAACAGTATGAATGAATTACATCTTGTTTACATAAATGTTGATTCTCGTCACTATTTGTCCCAGATCTAACAATAATAAGAAAAAAATTAGATTCTTTACGGTACCGTAGCAAACGGTTACCATTTAATTAAGACCACTTTTAATTAGTTCCTTTCATTCCCGACGGCTTAATAAGAGACAAAAAGGCAATGTAAGATCTCCCTTTGTTTCATCAAATGATTATTACGTATTGGATTTTTTGAACCCTTCACGGGGTTGACTTTTTTAATTAAGACCTCTGCTTTGTTAAAATAATGTGTAATGTAAATAAAATGTTTTGATAAAAAGGTTTATTAAATAATAAGAAAGTGTAATTGGTGCTGAAGTAAAAATAATAAGGGAAAACCTAAAAGTTTTTCATTCAAATAAGAAAAGAGACACAATATTGCAATTCTCGATCACTACTAAGTACTTCGATCACACTGCACTATATAATCAGTCAGTGCGATAAAAAGCGGCCGTTCGAGGAACGACTCACTTTAAAATAATAATATTTTTTTTTTTTTTTAATAAAGAGTATAATATCATATTTCATCATCATATAATACCTTTATTTCAGGTAAAACGCCCAATGATATAGAATTTCAAATTTCGAAATACAAAACAAAGCCAGAATATAAATATTAAAAATGAGATAGTATTTTGATTTAGTTCACTTGCAACCGCGCTGATGTATAATCCCGTCTGCGGAAAATTCGTCGAGAACAATTCGTCGAAAACAATTCGTCGAGAACAATTCGCCGAAAACACAATTCGTCGAAAAACACAATTCGCCGACGAAATTCATCGAGTGGTTCACTATATCCTAAAAAGGAGCCACCACCTAGGTTAGGTTATGTTGGTATGGTGACCAACGCGCACGAGTCGAGCGAGCGAATTGTGATTCGGCGAATTGTGTTTTTCGACGAATTGTGTTTTCGGCGAATTGTGTTTTCGGCGAATTCTTTTCGACAAATTGTTCTCGGCGAACTTTCCGCAAATCGTATAATCCTACTACAATATCTAAACAAGAATAAGAATATATATGTTTATATTATAGAGCTTAACTAAAGGTTTAACTTTTATTGACGTATCTTTTTTATTATAGAGCAGACATATATTTTTTTAAATAATGTTATTTTTGCACGCCCATTATATGGTCAGAATGTTTAGAACTCAACCAAACATGTACATCTATAACCACTACATTCTGGCACTACATTTTGAATTTTGAATTTGAATTTAACCACCGAGCAGGTGGGTTACCTGATGATCCGCGACTTAAAAGTCTCAGATACGTTGTCGGCCTTTCAAAAATAAAAAGGGTCGCTTTTTAAAACCAATGAGGTAGGTACGTAGTCGGATGGAAACACTGAAGGCGGTAAATCTAGATCACTTTTAAAAACTGTAATTATTTTATAACCCATAATATTGTTAATTTGTAAAAAGGAATTGTAATTTCAGTTCGAATTTATTATCAAATGTTAATAACATCTCACAGAAATTGGAAGTTAATAATTTGCCCTCAAGAAATTAGTCCGAGAAAAGCGAAAATCCGAAACAATTCTTTGTTCCTTATATTTATTTTGTCAAAGAACTGTATACATTTAAATATTGAAAAGGCTTTGTATCGATGCTCTTTGGATGTTAAAGTTCGATTCTTTGAACGAGACAAGAGATTTCGCGATTGTAAAACAAAGTTGGAAATGAAGCAAGTAGAATGTAGTTACTTCTCCTCGATTTGATGCGGAACGATTTTGAAATACTTTGTTTAGGTGACTTTGTATTGTCGATAACTCTGTATCGGATAATAAGATTTGGCTTTTAAATAAAATACTGTATACCGGATTAAAACGCGATTTATTATTTAAATTATTTATCCCGACGTTTCGGATGCTTTTCAGCAACCGTGGTCGCGGGAGACTGAAAGATGACAGTTGTCTTATATTTGAAATGTGACAAAGTTGCTATATTTAATTCAATTAAATTAAAAAATAATCTATTAATTTAGGTAACACAATGTACATCTATGAACGTCATTAAAAAAAAATAATACATATTAAATTACTAATATTACTAATATTAAATGCTTCTAATTTTACATTTACTACCAGTTCACAAATCAAGGGCGTAGAGCGGACGAGAAGAACTGGCAAGAAACTCGCCGCCACTCTTTTTAATCGCCAAGTT
Organism: Anthocharis cardamines; assembly: GCA_905404175.1. Lineage (NCBI taxonomy): Eukaryota > Metazoa > Arthropoda > Insecta > Lepidoptera > Pieridae > Anthocharis > Anthocharis cardamines. The sequence goes on from FR989964.1 coordinate 9,570,348, forward strand.
TTTGTTGCCAGTTCTTCTCGTCCGCTCTACGCCCTTGATTTGTGAACTGGTAGTAAATGTAAAATTAGAAGCATTTAATATTAGTAATATTAGTAATTTAATATGTATTATTTTTTTTTTAATGACGTTCATAGATGTACATTGTGTTACCTAAATTAATAGATTATTTTTTAATTTAATTGAATTAAATATAGCAACTTTGTGACATTTCAAATATAAGACAACTGTCATCTTTCAGTCTCCCGCGACCACGGTTGCTGAAAAGCATCCGAAACGTCGGGATAAATAATTTAAATAATAAATCGCGTTTTAATCCGGTATACAGTATTTTATTTAAATGTGTGATACTCGCGTTAATAAAAGACAATATTAAGATTTGGCTTTTGTCATGGATAACGTAAATTTTTAAAAATTTAAGTAATATTTTTATTATCCTTCAATTATTTTCTTCTCTTTTCAAAACTGCTTTTGACGGGTTCATTGAGTAGACCTTGCGTTTCGATTGGTTAAGGGTTCGAATCTCATCGGGACGATATGTTTATGCTTTCCTGTACCTAAGTATGTTTTCCTATCATGTGGCCACTTTGGGCAGTATTCGGGTAGAAAGAATATTGAAATTTTGATCGGGTAAAGAACCATCGTTCATTGACGTATAAACCATGAAGTGTATATAACGCGTTTCGATCTCAGACTATGGATTTACAAATGCTCGTATTAAAAAATAGTTCGAAAGAACATCATTGACTGATGTTCTATGGCTGAGGTATCACCTAACATCAAGTGAACCTCAAATATGCGAAAATACATAATTCTAGATCAAACATCAAATCCCTCATATCCATTACTCGATAAATCCATAAAAGTTATAAACCTGTGGAAAAGTTCACTTGTTAAAACTTTTCTTCCAATAATGACGTGTATTACTTAGAAATGTTTTTAATTAATTGAATTAATATTGTCTTTTATTATCGCGAGTATCACATATTTATAATATATAAAAATATTTTATACCGTAATAAAACGTCGGTATAAATAATTTAAGCACTATAAATAATAAATCGCGTTGTAATCCAGGTATAAAGTATTTTATTTTAAATGAATTTAAAAAATGTCAATAAGAATATTTACATTTAAATGAAAAAAATCATAAATCTTTTATCATTTTAAATTGAAAAATAACATTAAATTATTTTATTGCGTTTAATACGAGCTTAACGCTAATTGCTTAGCTAGCTTTTTACATTTGTGAATTTAAATTGCTATGAATAGTACTTTCCAACGATATAAAATGAACTCAAGTTTCTAGTATTTATTTTTAAGTGTCATCAATCTGTGACATATATCAGATTTTTGTAATGTACCGTCTCTAATTTGGATAACAAAATGGCTAATCGTAGATAAATGTCTTAAGATTAATCAATAAAGATTAATCACAGTATATTGTATTTCAATAATCAATATAAATATAATAAATATTAGCATAGTCACTTTATTGAAACAATTTAAATAGAGTTGCCATTAATTAAAATTTAAAAGCTAATGTTTTGTTTTACTGAATTGTTCTTTTTCTTTTTTACATCTATTCCTTGAATGAGTCTAAAAACAACATTTTTTGGTATTTAATTAATCTCAAACTTTTGAAATCAATTGAAGTATAAAAATAAAAGAGAAAAGAAAGTGTACTATTACTATAAGTTACAAAATTTGTTCTGAAAATTATGAAGATGCAATTTGGCGAATTATATAAATCACTAGATTGGGGTCTACAGTAACATTTAAGCCAATCAAGTTCATACTATTCGACTGTCTTTATAACTGGATTAGTGATCCGCCCCGGCTTCGCACGGGTGCAATGTAGATGTACTATACACAAAAAAATATACTGTGTTACTCGCCGATAATATAGCTTTCTATTTGTGAAAGAAATTTAAAAATCGGTCGAGTAGTTTTTGAATTAAATCGTTACAAACAAACAAACAAATCATTCCTCTTTATAATATTAGTATAGAAGTCCACCCTTCCTCTAAATCATTTACGGTTATAATTTCATTTAGTAATCAAAAATTCCAAGAGCAAAATATTCTATAGAAGTAGACTTCAAATGTTTTAAAACGTATCCTTTTAAACGTTCATTATTATTATATTCTGAGTACCTCACTCAAGAATATTTTCTCATTTAGCTTAACAATACTTTGTCTCATAACTTAGCACAAGACATCTTCATTTCAAATTATACTAAAAAATACTTGCCTCAAGACCGTTGTGTAAAAATTTAAATAGTCTACTTAAAAAGGTTTGTCATAAGGCTTTATTTATGCAATATATTTTCTATTATGGCATCTCTGGAGAATGGAGAACAATGGGTCTGCTTTAAACTAAAAATATTTATTACCTGCCCGTAATGACGATGTAAGACGCTTAAAGTACTTTGGAAATGGGTTTTTATTTTAGACGGCAAATTGCAATAGCTTTTATAATATATACAGGTATTTAGGAGTTTAATGTTAAATTGGAGACAATGGGCGTTTTAATTTTAATTACAATTATGTTCACTTAGGAATTATTTTGTATGAAATACTAGAATTAAAATCTACATTTTGTATGGCAGTGTTTATTCACCGGCTTTCATCACTGGAGAGTGGCATAGTGACTACTCGTATAAAGTGATTAAAATTAATGTATATTTATGTTTTAGAATGGTTTTATATATTTTACTGAATCTGATTATAATTAAATAAATACTAGGCTAAGGTTTTCATTCATAATGAATATATACAATAGAAAATCTGTTCTGGCTATCGAAGACGCCATTAAAATATCGAGTAAAATATGCAAGCTTCATAACAGTCGAAGCTCTCGAACTAAATACTCGTGCGTTATTTTAACCAAGAACTTGAAACTGAAATAGCTTTGTAAATATACACTGTAATATATAAAGTTTAGCCCACAAGTGGAAAACTCCTATTAATATTATAAACTAGTGGACCCCGCAGACGTTGTTCTGCCACAATTTTGGCTTCGAAATTATATAATAATTATTCTTAAATTTGAATATGCCCATTTACCCACTATAATTGTCTAATATGTCACTGATTTGCAGTGGACATCTGTTATTCCAAAAAATCTAAGAATGCACGATGTGAGCTGTCAAGATGGCGGAGTTTCGAATCTAATTTATTTTATAATTAATTTTATGCATATATTTTTTTCCTGTTTTTTTTTCCAATATTTTAATAGCTTAGATCTTATTCCGGACATAGAGGAATCCAACAAATAAGATATCGTTAAAATCGGTGCAGCCGTTCTTGAGTTATAAACGGTGTAACTAACACAACTTTCTTTTATATATATAAGATGTGAAAGTTTATGAGGATGTTTGTTACTCTTTCACGCTAAAACTACTGAACGGATTTTGATGAAATTTGACAGTATTATTGTTTATAAATAAGAATAATATTTAATTATTCAAGTAAGTCTGAAAAATTCTGGTATCTGAGATCTATTTCGCCCGGGTGTAAAATAAGCTCTTTGGATGAGAAAGTCTAACTGGTATTTATAGGAAACTTAACTAGTGGATAATTGGAAAGTACAAATTAAAGTCTCACGGTGATGAGGGCATATGTAATGGTAAGAATTTTTGGTAAAATTTATATAGAAATGGGCAATAGGGCAGGGCTATAGGATTTTTAGTAAATGGGTTGGTGGCTTATGCGGATGGTGAAGATAAGTTATGGCCCGTGAACATCTTTACTTGAGGGCAAGCAGTTGGCAGAGGCAAGCCGTCTATAAAATATCATGAGAGTAATTTCTTGAAGGTATGCAAGGGCTTAGAAAAACCCGCTGGAAAAAATACTTGGAGAATCAAAGTAAGGGAATTTCCATACATGTTTTGGGTAAACTGTCCCATGTCTAAATAATCAGATTGCTAGTCATAAATATCTTCAGAATATTCGGTGTATTTAGTTCCAGAAAGTTTACGAAGCGTGTAATATAATCTTGAATAGTTTGTTTAGTCGGAATTCTCTTTACTTCTCTGTTTCTCTTTGAATACTGGTTTACTTGGAGATTTGCTATTTACAATCTTGGATATTATACATCCTATTCATGGTACAACCGAGATTCAAATGCAGAAACTTTACTGTAAAAAAGACAATTATTATTATTATTTTGTAATTATAGCCTGTTTTTTTAAATAAAATTACTATAGTTCTGCAACTAACCAGAACCTATTTTAATATTATAGGATTTAAATAATAATTAATTATCTGTACAGATACAAATTTAAAAAAAGGAGATTTGTATGAATGAAATCGCCTCATCGATAAAATTGTCATGTACATATATGTTTAAATAAAATACTGTATACCGGATTAAAACGCGATTTATTATTTATATTGTTTAAATTATTTATCCCGACGTTTCGGATGCTTTTCAGCAACCGTGGTCGCGGGAAGACAGTTTCCCCCCACGATCGCGATCGCGTTTTAATCCGGTATACAGTATTTTATTTAAATGTGTGATACTCGCGTTAATAAAAGACAATATTATGTACATATATGTATTTTTTCATGGAGAAGGTTTGTATGCTATCCTGGTATAATAAAATTAAAAATTACATATAATATAATATATAGCCGTGAAGGACTCCTTGGCATATTGAGTTACTATAATACCTACTATATGTTTATAATAATCCGTAAACATATTTCTGGTCACTTCGCGTATAACGCGCGTTAATCCGGTAAATGTTGAAATTCCTATCGAGTAACATATTACCACCATAGATGAAAAAACCGCGAAGTGCATATTTTTGCAGTTTTATTGTGAAATAAAGAATAAATATCTGTAGATGTTGTATTAAGTGAAAAGTGGTATCTCCAAGTGATGTAAGTTAATCTCCTAACTTGAAACTTCCTAAAAGACACATCTGAAGCATTTTGTTGGATATTTCGCTCAACTTTGACGAATTTAATGTAACTCGACTTTATCTTAAGTGCGAGTGAAAAGTTTGAATTCCGAGAGAGCGGTATTCACTTAAGTCAATTAGTTGTGAAGCATTCACGGTACATTTGATTGATTGTTGTTCTTGTTAATGCTTATTGTACTACAATTTATCTTTAAAGACAATTTTAAATAAAACAGATATATAGAAAACTAGCAACGCACCGGCTTCACACGGGTGCAATGTAGATACTATACACAAAAAAACCGACTTCAAAACTACAACTACATATAGTATGTACAAACTTGCACTCAAAAGTAAAAAGGTTTTTGTTTTTTGCTTAAAAATAATTTTATTTTTAATTTTTTGTATTAAGTGTATTATTTAAGTTTACATAATAATTTAGTAGAGCTACCACAAAACGTGCTGCTCAAATGAGACAGCGCCGTGAAAGGAACCACAAACCAAAACATCATCTACATATAAGTATATTTTTGTTTTTGTTGATTTTCTAAGAAAGTACCAAACCAATTTCGATAAAAAATATATGGGACCACCTCTGAAATATCAAACAAAAAAAGAAAGAATCATCCAAATCCATTCATAACTAGCCGAGTTATCGCGTAACAAACGTACAAAAAAAGCAACATAAAGACGAACTGAGAAGCTCCTCCTTTTTTGAAGTCTGTTAAAAATAGGGTATGTTACTCGCTGATAATGTTGCTTTCTGTAAGTGAAATAATTTTTAAAATCGGTCCAGCAGTTTTTAATCTTATTATATTAATCATATTAGTATAAATAGATGAGAGTACGAAATTAATTAAGGCATATTATAATCGATCGTTCAAACGTTCATTATCGGTGAAACAATGAAAAGAAAGGAATTATTGATGAAATCTATTTTGAGTCAGTATTTTGGTCTGAAGTTTGAGATCAGATAACTTTAATCGGACGACCGTGTGACTCGTGAGTACTAATTCTGTCAGGAAAAAGAAAGGAAACATGACGGATCGAAATCCATTTTCATCCCCAAAATATAGGTATTCATTTATTGTAATATGTATTTATTTTAAGGAGAGCGCATTGTATCTCCGTGGTTAAATGGGCATCGCTGAAAATCAGTGCTGTGACAGCTGCGACTGTGTCATAGATAAGGTCGAGAGAGTCGCTGAATAACCTAATCTTATATATAAAATTCTCGTGTCACAATGTTAGTCTGCATACTCCTCCGAAACGGCTCGACCGATTCCTCTGAAATTTGGTAAGCATATTGGGTAGGTCTGAGAATCGGCTAACATCTATTTTTCACACCCCTAAATAATAAGGGTGGTCCACCCCTAATTTTTTTTTTTTAATTTTTGGACGAAATTTTTTGTTTTTATTTTTTTATAATGTGGCATTAAAAAATACATACAACCCCTGCTTTTTTTGTCAAAAAATATTGACCCGTGCGAAGCCGGGGCGGGTCGCTAGTCTTAATATATAATAATAATCTCTAGACAGTTTAAAATATTTCAATAGAATAAGACAGCATTTTCGATGAAAGCTCCCAGTCGGCTTGATTTCTTCCAACACCTTAAACGATTTTATCGCCATATTTCAACAAATTAACACCAAAAAATATGAAACTATATTGTATAATCTTCCTCCTGAATCACTTTATCTAGTAACTAGCATCGCACCCCAGCTTCACACGGGTGCAATGTGGATGTACTATATACTAAAAATAGCCTATAGATGTTACTTGCTGATAATGTAGCTTTCGTATGGTGAAAGAATTTTTAAAATCGGTCAAGTAGTTTTTGAGTTTGTTCATAACATACAAAAATACAAAAGCTTTCCTCTTTATAATATTAGTATAGATGAAAACTGCATTAAAATCCGTTGCGTAGTTCAAAAGATCTAAGCGTAAAGACGAACAGACGGCGGGAAGCGACTTTGTTTTATATTATGTAGAGATTAACTTATACGTTATAACTTAGATTCAATTCCAATTATGTAAGGATCACGTTTCGACTCTAATGGATTTTGTGTAGAAAACTTTGTAAGACAAAAGTTCTACATGACAGTAAAAGTCTAAGCCTTACAAAGTTTCTTTTAATTTACTAAGTATTATGGTATCTGTAACAAGGTGTTAAACACGGTTTCAAATAGTTTACAGCGCTTTTGAGGTACATTTTTATATCGATACACAATACAACGTAAGAATTTTTTTTTGTGGAAGACATATTCTTGGTAAATGCAAGCCTAAGTATTTCACTGGTTCTTCAAATAACACTGCAAAAAAAGGATGCTTAATCTTTGTACCTGTTTATCTTATAATAACAAATACCCTTTTTATATTACGGATAAATTATATTTTGATAAATATTGACCATTTATTGTTCCTTTCATAATTTTTTAAAGTTAGACCATACGAAAATCAATATAACAAACACATTAAGTTATCTGTTAAGAATGTAAAAGTACAAGTCTTAAGGAATTAGCAGCAGGGAATTTTTGAACCGATACGACCTGGTAATTTGCAAGAACGAATCCCATCTAAAAAGACGGCAACACACTCGCGACTCTTGTGGTTTCGGATGCTAATGGGCAGCGGTGATCACTTAACAGCAGGTGCAAGCTCGTTTGCCTCACATCAAAATAGCTGAACCAATTTTGATAACATAATGTACAAATACTTATTTTCATCACAGGAACCAGACTGGTCTAATAGTCCAAAAAAAGAACTTCAAATTTTACAGAAATTATTTCGCAATACAAACGTGGTTGAGTAATCAAAAACTTGACTCACTCTAAAACATTCCTTAACCATTTCTTGTTCAAACATGTACCTTTTCCAGGTATATTTTATTGCGTGCGTTGACAATCTTGCAAGCTATTATAGAATTATATAAAAATAATAATAGCCACAGGTAGAGCGGCTTTACAAACTGGACGAGTGCTATTTGTATCTTTCGAGATGAGGATTTCTTTGAAATATTTCTTTAGATTTCAATGAAAAGACCTTTTTCAATGGAAAGGTTCTTGTTTTTTTTAAAATGGCCCTCAATACTTTTACCACATACCTACTAGATATTAATTCGTCTAACGAAGACATCTTCATCTACAATGTTCATTCGACGGCAATGTTCATAAATACAAATTTTAAAGGCCGGCAACGCATCCTCCAAGGTGGCTGTAGTCGGTTACCATCAGATGACACAATTAATTAAAAATTATTAATTAATTTAAAATTTATAGTAATTTTTCATCTCTATTATTGTGTTAATATAGGTAATAGATAGGTATATCTTCTTCTTCGTCCTGCCCTGTTCCCTCTATTTTACTTGGGGTTGGCGCAGTATGTTCTCTTTTTCCATTCTCTTCTAAAATTAATTGACATATTGAAAATATGAGTGGTTGTCTTTTTTAGCCACATCATAAAATATTATTTGTTTTCCTTTTTTATTTTGATTTTTTTCTAGTGGTAATATTATTTAAGTTATCTTTCAGGTATTTTAATTTTAAGGGTGGTTTATTTGTTTTTTAAATTGGGTAAAACACATTTAAATTTCCCTTTAAAAAGGATATTTTCGTTAATAAATCCTGTTTTTATTACTTAACAAACACGTCATGTTAAAACTCTTGCGTAATATTTACAAAATGATGTTAAATCTCGTAAAGTTTTTAATAGTCTGTGGAACTCCAAAGCTAACGTTAACCTCTTATTAAGGAGACAATTTGTGTGCGCGTCTAGTTGGAATGAGAAAATATGGCGGCAATAAGGTAATATAAATGGGTGGGGTGGAATCTTAAATTACCGGTGCTCGTTTGAAGTGATTTTTTAACGAGTTCTTCCCTTTGTTTTTAAGTAGGTATTTGTTACTTTAATTGGTTGTTAAAGACTCGTAAGGGTTTAAAACTGTGTTAATAGTTTTTTTAGGATCATTTAAAACATATTAAAACATCGTTGGGGTTCCAAAAAAAAAAAACTGTTTAATCTTCTCTTCCATGATAATAATTGTATTTGTAGCTAGTACTCGTATATGGGGTAATTATTTAAAGATTATGTTAAGATATTAAGATTTTTTATATTTTGTTTACAAAATCATTGTCATCTCCGGTCCGGTCTAAAATGCAACGGTTAACATTGAGTTACGGAGGCGGTGGACAATATTATAGAAATATAAAAATGACATATTTTGTATTAGCTCGCAGGGATTCGAACTAGTAATCCATTAGGACGCTATCGCTCTAATCACGATCATTAATTAATGAATGCGAATGCTCGAAGTAAAAAAAAAGGTCTACGGCGCATCATTAACTGATCTTCTGTGGCTGGCTGTTCTGGGGTATCACCTACCATCAATGATACCTTATGTTCGCTGACTTAAAAATTAACTATTAAGATATCGGAAACGTAACATCATTAGATTAAATGTATGCTTTATGTTCTTGTTTCATTTTTTGTTAGTCCGGATCAAACCTTTTTACACAGAATACGTTCATAAAGTCATTTAAAATTCTATGATAATAAAGTTAAAAAGCTCCGTATGTTATCTTTATTTATCGAACGGAAGATAAGAAGGGTATTTAAACCAAATAGTAATAAAGAATACCTGAGGAAAGGTTATCAATATATCAGTTTATCTCCCATAGTATGTTATAATGTTAAAATGTTTCCACGACGCAAACTATGAGCAGCCGGCCTAGCGTGACCGCCACGAGATATGTCGCGGACGAGAGAAGACAAACTAAGATGTAAGATATCTCGGTATATTGTATCTCGACATCGATAATTTTAATAGAAAAGATATCTCGATCGACTTTTAATATCAAAAATAGATATATTATTTTTGATATTAAAAGTCGAGTTTTAAGTATACTTGTCATGTTAGACCCGGAAGAAATAAAGAGATAATCGATTAAAACACGAGAAAACGGTCGACAAAATTTTGTCGCGGTTGTCATGCTAAGCCGGTCCATTAATAACGTTAGGCTTGAAAAGGGGGGGAGGGGTTCGTAAAAAATCATGAAATATTAATATAGATAATGATATATTACGTGTATTTATTTTCCGTGGATTTCTAAACAAAACAGCGGCGTGTAGCCTTGTATGGTTTAAAGCTATTATTCTGAAAATAAAATATAAACTTTGTACAAAAAAATACATGTGATTTTGGGTATGTATGGGTGGTAGTCTAAAACCTCACCACATATCACTAGAGGGGAGGGGGTTGCTTAAAACATCATGTGATTAATAGATGACCCCTAACTTAAAGTTATGTGTTATTGGCATAATTTCTTTATCTTTTATCATTCACTCAAAATTTCAACAATCTTGTAGGAATGTACTAACACAAAAATTAAATTTTATTGGTGAAGTTAGACAAATAATTTACTCAGTACGACGTGCTAACGGCTTGTATCTTGGCCCAAACTAACAGAGAGAGCTTTTGAAAATTAAATAATAATAAAAAAGGATATTTTCAATTTGGAAGGTTTTGAAGATTCGTGTATTGTATTTTTAACGTAATAGTTGAAAAAGGTAATTAATGTTACGGTTTGAATTCGGGGTTTTAGATTTATATTTTGCTTAATTACTTTTTTTCTAATTGAGCTACGAATTTAGGTTTTGATCTTCGATAAAACAATTTTTATTATATTGTTTTCCCAGGCTTCGAACCAGAACCTTCGATGTTAAATAAAACAATATTTCAGCGATCTTTATCGCTCAAGCCTGCTCCTTAATCTTCTATCCTCGATTATTAAGTAAAGCAGCGAGAAAGAGAAAGAAAATGACTATGGTTAGTTTTGTCTATATCCTAGAAGTGTTCTTCTGATGAAAAATAAGTAAAATAGTCCTCTATCTACGAAAAAAATATATATGTTCTTTATTTAAATTCTCTCCGTATAAAATATTCATGCAAATAAAGAGAGGGAAATAAATGCATTTTTACAATTTTATAGAAGCATTTAGATAAAGTGGAATGGCTTTATATTTGTACCGACACCGCAGGAAATTCGTATCACGCTTTTCCGGTTCCAACTAGTATATACTGGAATAAAAATAGTGTCACTCGCTTTCATAAAAATATTTTGAACGAAATTGGAGGCTATAAATGGACGATTTGAATTAAATAAAATTGAGAGAGATGGTATTAAAATGTCACTTGTAGTTAGCTCTACAAGTCTTCATACATATAATCAAGTTTTTTTTGAACATAGCAATGGTTTGACAGCACATAACTGATCCTTTGAAAACATAAACAAAATGGTTACTAGGCCATACAACTTTTGCGTCCTGATGCTCCTTTTATTGGTTCGTTAAACGGGCGGAATTAAGTATATATTTTTTTTATAAAAAAGTGGACAACCGATCAGGTAGATGGGTTGCGTGGGTTCCGTGACTTAAAAAGTCTCAGATGCGTTGTCGGTCTTTTAAAAAATTATCGGCTCGCTTTTTAAAAATATGCCTCTCCCCATTTAATGCCCGAACTATCCAGACGTAGAGAAAATATTTTATTGAAAATTTAAAACCTAAATGTCATCCCGGCGGGAAATGAATCTAATACCCACCGTTACTCAAACATCGACTTGCGTACCCGTGGTTTTGATACAATTTATTATATACATAGACTCTAAGAAAATAAGGATGAAGTACTAATCTAATGCAGTATTACATTGTATTTGTCGTACGATAAATATAATATACTAGCTGCCTAACCCGGCTTTGCACGGCTATACTAATAGGAAAATGAGACCAAACAATCGTTTCAATCAACAAAATCTGGATAGGGCTTCCCTAATTACCTAGCGATATGAATTTACTACCTATTCTCATAACTACTGAATGTTCTTATATTAAATTGCATAAAAATCGATCGAACCGTTTCGGAGGAGAACGAACACAAACACCATATTACAAGAATTTAATATACAAAAAATTACGGTTTATGTTCTACAAAATTGAATAATACAAAGAGATATTAAGATTTTAACAATAAAATGTGCTACGAAATCTCGTAGCACCGTTATTTTATTAATCGTTTTGATAACATCAAAATTCCATTAATTATTTTTTTAATATAAAGCAGAAATGTAATGTTGTATTAATTTAGAGTGACAGACAGACTTTGTTTATCCTATTTATGATATTTTTCATTCGCTTCGTAAACGAATTCATAACATAACATACGAGTATTACATTTGACTTTATTAAATCATATTTAGGCGCGCCGCGTAGGTCAGGGGAGTGTGATGGGAAATAATTAGATTTGTACACAATAAATTGTATTACAGCCTACAAATGAGAATTATTTATTATCAGACACGTGTTGTTTTTGTTTATATACCTATGTGTTATGTACAATATTAGTAACTAGCTGTAATTTTATTACCGAGCATTTGTTTATGCCTAAAAGAGTTCAGTAATTGGTGGAAACAAAAAATTATTAGTGCAACGGACACAAAAACGTGTTTGACCCTTAAATTACTTTGCAATTCATTTTTGGGTATAAATAAATAGCTAAACATTTATGTTTTTTATTATACCTAGAGTTACCGGTTCTTGTTTTGAATGGGATTGGTTTAAAAGTACATTATTGCATATTAAAATATTAATACAAAACGAAAGAAATAGTAACTTAGCAAATAAAATAAAAGTATCAAAGTATAACTGAAAATAAAATCGGACAGCACATGGAAACACGTGAGAACAAAATCGCAAACTTCTAACAACGTGAAAAACAAGACATAATCAACTTACCTAAATATTGGAACTTCCAAACTTTACGCACGCACTGTATATCACAATTAGTGAAGAGTTCGTACAAAGTTCGAGATCGATTTAGGGAAAGTACGTTCATTTGACACACGTTCACCGTAGCCCGCGCGCTCGCTCTACTGAATGAAATGAACGAACGGCTAACAGAGGGAGTGGACTTCAGGGTGGTTTAAATTTGACAGATTATAACTACTTTTGGGTGGCATCTTATCAATAGACGCTTATCCGTTGTGCTTGCTTATGATAAGTCATGTGTGCGTGCAATGTTAAAGGTAATATTTAGGTAGTTATATCTTATTGTAAACTTGGTATATAAGCAATTATGTTGTTATTTATACATATTAATAATAAATAAATAAATAAAATAAAATAAATTGGAGTTACGATTTCGATATTATTAGGGTTGCACTCATGATTTAAATAAACATTTTTTGAAGGGGATTTATTTGTCTATTTAAATTATATATTTTTATATATATATTATATATATTCATCTATTTTTAATATTATTGTATTTGCCACTTGTTATTACACTATTGTAATTAATACAGAAGCAGTTTCATACCTAAAAATATTTATTTTTATTTTGTTACCGTCACAGTACATAATTCAGTTACTTTATATTAGACTTAGATATAAGTTTTAATGATTGTATGTTATTTTAACGTTTTTAATTAGCAATTATCAATCTTATTTTTATTATTAAAATTGTACCTAGATTACAATACAATAATTACAAAGAATACTAAAAGTACTAGGTCCCTATACCTATCAATTGTAACAGGCGGTTTCGAAGGTTTTGCTGCACTTTGCAAACAACGAAAAAACTTGTTTTTTTAATAAATTAAGTTCAGAACTCCGCTAGACAGCTCACGTCACAAACGCTTATAGCTTATTTGTAATAATTGATGTTATAGAATAGAAGTGGGAAAATAGCATATTCAAATCGAGAAAGATATTAAAATATTTAGAAAATACTTGGATTGAAATGTAAACAAAAATATAGAGAATTAGTCACACGCCCCGGCTTCGCATGAGTGCAATGTAGATACTATACAGAAAAAAATATTGTCTGATAGTGTAGCTTTCTATTGTGAAAGAATTTTTAAAATTGGTCCAGTAGTTTTTGAGCTAAATCGTAACAAACAAACAAACAAATCTTTCCTCTTTATAATATTAGTATAGACAAATGACAACAACTGTCAAGTCTACTTTATTTTTTGAAGTCAACGTTCGGGCAACCGCGTTCGCTAGTAGTAACAAACATATTTGAAATTAAAATGATTATCTAAAAATAATTACATCCGCTACATATACCTTTATTCGTGGTATGATAAGTATCCATGATAAGGCCCCCAATACTAATGTGTATTGTTTTGGAAAATGGCCTGCCATTGGGCAGCCACCCCTGCAATTATATGAGTCATCACCTGCCGGATTTAATGGTATTAAACTATCTATAAGCCAGCAGGCCAAATTTGATTGGATTTCCATTAAAGTTAGCGGTTACTGCTACAGATTTGTTTGGAAACATTTTATGTATTTCGTGAATTAAATATTTCACTTGAAAATTGGTAAAATAATGCAGCTTTTATAGAGAAATGTCGTACTTATTCAGAGTGTTCAGAGTGGTCAAAGTGGTTTTGATCCCTGCTTGATATTATACAGTTTTTCAATTGTAAATAGCTGTTGATCTACAATATTTACAATTTTCATATATCGACTCCCGCAACGAACTGTATCGAAATTGCAAAATACATACTTTACAAGAGAGTAGTTTAAAGTTATATCTATAATAATAAGTTTGTACAAGTTATATCAATGTTATTCGATTCAAAACTTGGTTATTTAATATGATGATTCAAAAAACTTTATTTGCCCCCATAGTATTTCATATAGTTTCACAATCTTTGAAGATTTTGCAGTTTCGATACTGTTCGTTGCGCCAGTAGTCGGTACAAAATCGCTAAATTCGGACATCATTTGACCGATCACCATGAAAATTGGGACGTTGGCTCAGAGTCTAAAACCCTATAAATGAACACTTTCTTGCGTTTGAGTATGGCCCTAATTAACTAGTCATTTTCTATTTAATTTTATATACCTTAGGTTATAATATATTATCTCTTCTTCACTATAGTATATAGTTATTAGTTAGTTATAGTTAGTATTACTTACTACATGTCATACTATCCAGGTTAAGGTTACCTGGAAGAAATTTTTTATAAGCAACAAGACCGTCATTTATGCCTTAAGCTTAGTTCATAAGTTACTTTTGTTTTATAATTTTAAGTGAATTATAAAGTGTTCAATAATTAATAAATATATATTTGGTTTTTACGCTTACCATTTTGGTTGTAACTCCCCACCAGTTAGCTAATATCTTATTAAAAACTGACCGCATTGCTGTTAGCAACCACAGTTCATGTTCACAGAAACTTTACCTTCAAAAATATTACCTGTCAAAAGAAATCTTAACTATAGTTCTCGAAACTTTTGTTGCTTTCGCCATTGTTTTATTCATTCCTAAGAGTTTTATTACTAAAAGTAGTTATAAGACTGTTTTACAACTTAGCACTTCATATTCATTGTAATTTTGAACATTCCCTAATCCGGGAATTTGTATAAGTGCTCGACGCTTGTATAAGTACTTCTTGGAATGTAAAGTGTTCTGCTGAAGTGGATAATTTATTTTTATTTTATGTTCTTGGGAATTTCTTGGTTTATTTCTCATTAATAATTATTATCATTTAAATTTATATATTATTTACTATACTATATATTATACTAGCGACCCGCCCCGGCTTCGCACGGGTCTATATTTTTTGACAAAAAAAGCAGGGGTTGTATGTATTTTTTAATGCCACATTATAAAAAAATAAAAACAAAAAATTTCGTCCAAAAATTAAAAAAAAAAAATTAAGGGTGAACAACCCTTATCACTTAGGGGGATGAAAAATAGATGTTTTCCGATTCTTAGACCTACTGAATACGCATATAAAATTTGGTAAGAATCGGTCGAGCCGTTTCGGAGGAGTATGGCAACGAAAACTGTGACACGAGAATTTACATATTAGATATTACTTACTATACTCCAAGAGTTGTGAATAAATAATACTATACTCATACTAATACAATAGTTATGAATAGATATTGTTTCAACAACGTTTAATAGACCAATGTTGCATAGAAATGTATAAGTAGTTTTGATTCACGCTGAGCTTATTATATCTCTATAGACTTTCTACATGTCAGGTTACCTCAAGCATTAATCGGATAAAATTTTTGCATACTGAAATTCGATCCGAGTAAAGAAAAACAAAAGATGAAAGATTTATAAAATAGTCAATTCACATTGATATCTTCTTTAAAAATAGGCTTAACATAACAAATAATAATAATGGTTGAAAGTGTTGATTTTTGGGACCCTGAGACTGACCCTGTAGTGGAAGAGATATGAGAGTAAAATTTTAATAACAAGAAAATAGAGGTTGACCAGCATTAATTGTTAAAAGCACCTAAAAAATTAGAACACTATTTTAACATAATAGAACGATATACTATTTTTTTGAGTTTGGAATAACAAATGACTCTGTAATCAATATTTATTATTTAGGCAAATATGATAAAAGTATATTTGATGTTTTATAAAGCAAACAGCGTGGACATTTATGATAGCCCGGTAACCCTAGCGATATTTAAATGAAATACTTTATACCGGATTAAAACGAAATTTATTATTTATTATATCCAGTCTGCCCTGTAACCACGGTTGCTAAAAAGCATCCGAAACATCGGGATAAATAATATAAATAATTAATCGCGTTTTAATCCGGTATAAAGTATAGCGATGTTACTTCAAGATCTCCTATTGCTGGTAAGTCTCATTAAAGCTGAAATGGAATGTGATCGAGTAAGCTGCCTAGAGCAAAGCTGCTCTTATCGTCGGGAGACTATTTCACTCATTTTTCTTTGAAAATAACATAAATCGGATCTCCAGAGTTCTTACATACTAGAGCATGTCTCGAGCGTTGTTGTGGACCCCATATTAGAGATTTCCCTTAATAATATAAATTATGACGTCCATATAGACTGATTTCATAATAATAAAATACATTCCCACAGCGTGTGTCCACATCAATGCGAAACATGAATCCGTATTGTTGAAAGGGCTATAAAAAAATCAAAATACGTGCTTTATTAGAAATCTTTGCACCCCTCGTTATGAAATTATGATAATACGGCAATATTGTGTCTTTAGCATTCCAAATTTTGAAGTCCCTAATTTCAGATGCATAAGGTTTAATTTTGAATAGATTTTCTTTTAAATCACGGTCACGCTTCGTCCCCTTCGTTCATAAAGAGATTATTATGGAAAAAATCTCCCATACACTCTCATTGTCAAAAGCGTATTATATTGAAGGACTGTTTGGGTCATATTTTTATTAAAGAAATGAATTATGGTGTGTAATTTTTCTTATTTATTCGGGCGGACATAAAATTTTCTGAATGCCCACTTAATACACTTTGGTTGGCCTATTTTTGCAAATATTTAAATAAAATATAGTATGGGGCGTTTTTACTTTTTATGTCAAGAATCAGATCGGCACTTATGTTTATTTATTAGTTTATTAAAATATTTAATGAAAATGTTTGTTTTTCACTCTCAACTCAACGATTGAAATAAAAGTAAAAGCTATGTTTCTTTTTAGTAAAAACTAGCAACGCGCTCCGACTTCACACGGGTACAATATAGATGTACTAAACACAAAAATAGCCTATGTGAATAGCTGATAATGTAGTAATAATTCTATAGAATTTTTAAAATCGGCTTAGTAGTTTTTGAGTTTATTCATAACATACAAAAATTAAAAATACAAATCTTTCTTTAATATTGGTATATATGTGGCTTTGATCCAGTCCAGGTACGTCCTTAAAATAGTAATCGATTATTTAAGAATAAGAGAAATAATATTTAATCGAGTGAGTTCATTTGAAAACTCATTCTCAACACAGCCGTCCTTTCATAACC
This sequence comes from Anthocharis cardamines, assembly GCA_905404175.1. NCBI lineage: Eukaryota > Metazoa > Arthropoda > Insecta > Lepidoptera > Pieridae > Anthocharis > Anthocharis cardamines. Next base: position 9,588,090 of record FR989964.1, read on the forward strand.
ACAACTAAATATTACACAAATAGTGGTACCAAAATCACATCATAGATCATAGCTGCGGAAATCCCACACGCACTGACGGACACGCTTATACTAACATAAATAATCCCGCTGATGTACCAGGGGTTCATAAATCGCATAGAGATTGGGCCGCGTCAAAGTGATAATTTTGTTTAGTTTTCCGATTATCTATTTTTATACTATACTAGCAATTGCCCCCGCAACCCCCCTTGTGGGTTGAATTTCGTAAAATCCGTTCTTAGCTGACCTCTACTCGGCGAAAGGAATATTCCTACCATATTTCAAGTCGCTACGCCTTATGGTTCCAGAGATATCGTGATGAGTGACTATATAGGTGGAAATCTCTTTTATATATATAGATAAATAGACATAGACATTCTTTAAATAGTCAGATTATGAGAACTTTCTAGGTATTAGCATTGGCAATCCACAGATAGGTGGTTTTTTATGTACATATTAATAATTACAGCTAATAGTGGCGATAAGCCTTTAATATTCTTTTATTACGAAGAAAAAGTTCGATTTCCTTGCATTACATATGAATGGACATATTACGATGCTTATATTGCCGTCAAGTGTAATAAATTATAATAATAAAAAAAAAGTATTACATTTGAACCATTTCGAAAATTACATTAGTACAGTACATATACAAAAATGATAATACAATATTCACAATCCTTGAATATTTTGTGATGTGATTTATTTTATTTCTATATTAAGAATAATATAATTTTGTGTTTTTTTTAAATTTATGTAATTGGTTGCATTCGTTTAAAAAAAAAAAATATAGGCCATGTTTTAACATACTTGTAAGAAGTCAGATTTAAGGCAATGCGCTGTTTGGCGAAATTATAGGCTTGCTCTGACTGAACGGTTCATATAGTTTACTACCAGTCTTTGGTACATTTCAAAAATTGCAAATTTACCTGTTTTATATTTGAAGTTGATGTTTTATTAAGGCGGAAGTGACATCGTAGGGTTACTATACCTGTAAAATAAGTGTGGTCCATGTTAAGTTATTCAAATAATATAATATTTCTTATAAAATGTAAAAAATAACGAGTTCCGATACAATATCTCCAAACGAATAAATGCCACGAGCAACAATACAGAAATAAACTATATAATGTTATCTGTGGTATAGTGTTGGTACGCTGCTCTGTCGATCTTTGCCAGTTTTAGATGAAGAAAAAAAGCAATAGTACCTATAAGAAGACATAAAATACCTGATCATTATCAATTGTTAGTTTTATGTCTTACTGTTTAGACTCTAAACTTTAGAGGATTATTAATAGGTATTATTATTTAAAAAGAGTTTTAAAACGAAAAAAATCGAATTATTTACGTTTTTTTCTTCGAAAAATTACATACGTAAATAATTCCAGTTAAATACCCTAAAATAAGGCATTTATTTGTACTAATTTAAAATGAAGTCATTCAACAAACCTTTGGGGTTAATTTAGTACCAAAAACTCTTTTTTTTTTTATTATTTTATGAATGATTGGAAATTATTTTAAGTAATAATAATGAAAGAGAGAAAATACTGCTCCGACTCCAAATAAAAGGGGGCAGGAAGAATTTTAATTGAAAAAATAAAGAATCTATACTACGTAAGTGGTATGTAAGGATCGGAGCATATTATGGAATTACGTGATCTCTGCCTACCCCAATGGGAAAGAGGCGTGATTTATATGTATGTATACTACATACTAATTACTGAAATTTAACAATGTATCAAACCACGATTAATTTAAAATATCGATATTTAAAAAGGCAACATCACTATTTCACACACGCCAAATGGCAGTGTTGACAATACACAATAGTATCAGAAATGTAATCTGATGCTCATGATCAATCTTCACGCCGACAATTGAGGTTGAATACAGCACAGATGGTGGGATTATTTTCAATTTTATGTACAATTGTATAGTTAAATCCGTTGAAACCTGCCGGCGTAATACTAAGCCTGATCTTATCTGTCCTATTATGGTGAGATGTTCGCCTTTTAAAAATATTACTTTATCAGAAGAGGGCAAGGATATTTTAATGTCGGAGTATGTAAAGATTATTTAAGTTTATTAAAATAAATAATTGTATTATTCAAACTGAAGAACAAGCATGCGGTAATGCAATAAATTAAATAAAAGTATTAGATTTGTTTTTTTTTTAATAATGAAATAAGCTAGTGTTTGTTTGCCATATCGTATCAAACAATTGAATTTTTAGTATAATAGTAATTAATAAACCCTGAACGCTGTCATATATGTATGTCAAATATTGAGAGCTCAAATCATACTTGAGGTGCTTTTTTTTACTAAAATCGAAACTCGCAATATGTACTTCATGATTTACAGATGATGTACATAGTACATCTATGAACAATTGTTCGATAAATGCTCAGGGTTTTGATATTTCTTCCAACCGGGTAATAAACAATAAAAATGAATTTAATTTCGTAGGGATAACCATGTTAAACAATTTTTTAATAAGACTAACCGGTCGGATTTAAACATGTAATTCATCAAAATCAAAAGTTTTTTATTTCAAATAGGCCTTTGCAGGCTCTTATGAAACGTCTAGTTGCACGGTTCCAAAAAGTGGGTCTCATGGAGAAGAACCGGCAAGAATCGCCATGGACACTCTATTCAACAATGGTTTATTTAGCTTACAAAGACTCGGTTACAATAGTAATAATCGGCTGAGAAGTTTATATAATGCAAGGTATACAGAGATTTTATACAATGCAAAAGAAAATTGAGTTTTTACTATTAGTGTAAAATACACACACACTTGCACAGCGCAAGTTGCCAGGGAAGCCGCACATGCACATGCATGCATCGAAGTAGCAAACTAAGTGAACAGTCTCATTATAAAAAGATTTTCTCAGATCTCAAATATAATATTGATAAACCAACAATCGCATTTTACTTATAATCTAGGATTTATCCTTAAAGGCCCAGTTGAAATATTGACCCTGTATATTTTATATGGAGACTTTTTTTTTACGCACAAAAGCAGTGCTCATTCAAAGGATATAAATCATTTTGATCGATACGGTGGAGTTACTCACGCGCAAAATACGAACGTATTATTACAAACCCTTATTATAAACTCACAATTCATAAGATGAAGCGTTTCCCTTACTGTAAAGTTTGACAATTTCATATGTTCGAAAGTTGATATCAAATACTAGTAACACCCCGGTTTCGCACGGGTGCAATGTAGATGTACTATACACAAAAAAACCTATGTTACTCGCTGATAATGTAACTTTCTATTGGTGAAATAATTTTACAATCGGTCCAGTAGTTGTTGAGTTAATTCGTAACAAACAAATCTTTCCTCTTTATAATATTAGTATAGATATAGACTAGCTTTTGAAGGTGGGCAAATCTCAATGTGAGGGGTTTCACAGAAATACCTGGCCATGACTTAGTGTGTCAATGTTCATAGCGAGAGGGAAACATACATAAGTCGATGCTGATACATACAATAATGATTTGCTTTACTTACCTATTGAGTATCTTTCTGCTGACGGAAAATGGAAAACTTCGAGAGTAAAGAAGCGCACGCTCATCTGTGTTGCTTACAACCCCTTGATAGAAATGCTCATTTATATATGTTATATACATACTCGTACGTTGGAATTACTATCATATGTGAAGAAATAAATTCATTCTATTGCTTTCTCTGTGATGATCTCAAGTATTATCACTTTGAATAAATGATGATTGAAAGGTAAGCGCCATCTCGTTTACATTCCATTGTAATTATTTTTCGATATTTGATTTATTTTAAAATCAAGTTATACGTTGGGAGCTTATCATAGTGCTCAGCCACGAATAGAGAACATTATCTTCTCATACAAACAGACTTTATTGGAGATTGGATCCAATGGAGCGACTCAAATGACATTTGGGTTTGTGAGCAGATCTAAGAAACTGCTCGGCCAATCGTCAAAGCCCGAATTTTCATTCCAAATATTTCGAAACTTTGTTAATATTAACTCCACTTCAATATGCAGCTGAGAAGCGCTATAGCTAGCACTGTGACGAACTAGTATTTTATACATCCTAAGTTTTCCTTAGACTTATACTCCACACTAAACAACAGTCAGTCATTCGGAAGAGGAGATCCTTTGTGAATAGCATACGCCGCGGCCGTCCCGATCTAAACTTATAATAATAGCGGGATACCCTCGGATTAATTGTGTTATTTTTGTTACACTGCCTTTCAAAGTCACTCAGACGTTATAATTTGTTTCTGAAATCGTTTTTAAAACACACCTTTGATTGTTATTGGTGCATTTTGATTTAGATTTTAAACTGCATTTTTTTAGATATTTAATAGTGGAATACACAAAGGATTTGTTTAAGTAATACTTTATAACTTGGTTATATTTTATTTCCTAATTGAAAAGCATTTAAATCATGAGATTTTTTTTTGGTATTTTTTTTTCATTTATATTCTTATTGTACAATTATTTATTTATATTTAATGTTTTTTTTATTGAGCATTTGAAATTCCATGGACTGAAACCGAAACGAACAATATGTGCCATCGATGATATATTCCTCCCACTCGTTTGATGCTCACAATTATCATACATGGAGAAAACATGTTAACAGAAAATTACAATATAAACAAGTCTTCCCGCGGAATTCGAATCTGCGACCGCAAGGTCTCTTTGCGCAAAATAGTAAGTAATATATATAGTAAGCAAGGTTATTTGTACAAAATAGGTACAATTATCACGCCAACGCAACCCCCAAAATTATAATAATTAAGCATTTTTCTAAAATAAAATTGAATCATTAATTTTTCAAATAGCTTTGAAGAGATTATCGTTGTCGGAATAACAAAGTATAAAAATTAAAAATGCTTGCTAAAAATTCCTACATCTTCATAATTTCTAGATATGAGGTTGGACACAGCGTACTTTCATACAGTGATAAATGAAAAAAATAATATTGTCTTTTTCTTTCATGGATTTTTTCCTTTAGGAATTAGGAGTCTCAAACATTGTAATAGACTTAAGTAGTTGGAATAAATGTTCTACCTATCTAATTATTGACCAAGTTAATCAGAAGTTAAAGTTTCGAAATGCCTAATAATATATTCCGAACTCATTATGTATGTACTTGTGATGACTGGTCGGACTTGAATTCGTGTATGCGGTGATATTAGTTATTTCAACTATGTGTTTGCGTGTTGTTCCCACGAGAATGTAAGTGCGTGCTCCTATTTCACCATGTCTACTATTGATAGGCGATAAGCCTTCGTTTTATTATTATTTACTTCAAGATTTATTATTATTATTAATTACTTCAAGATGTAATGTGGAGCATGGTATAATGGTTGCAGCTCCTTACAAACATTTTGTAAAACAAGAAACTTTGCGATTAAGAAGAGTGGCGGAGAGTTTATTGCCAGTTCTTCTCATTCATTCTACACCTTTGATTTTAGAACTGGCTGTAAATGTGTTGTATGTAATTCATTGAATAAATGATTTGAATTTGAATTTGTATGAAAACTCAAATTAAGTAATGAGACTAGTACCAAATGGACACAATGCATCTATTTTACACTGCATAGTGCGTAATATTGTCCAACCTCCGACAGCAACACATACACAACTTAATATTGTCTTTTATTAACGCGAGTATCACACATTTAAATAAAATACTGTATACCGGATTAAAACGCGATTTATTATTTATATTGTTTAAATTATTTATCCTGACGTTTCGGATGCTTTTCAGCAACCGTGGTCGCGGGGAGACAATATAAATAATAAATCGCGTTTTAATCGATTCGATCGTAAAACTACATATGATGAATATTGTTTTAAATTATTTTTTTATTATAATAATTTCAGCTCAATCCTTTAAAGAATACACAAATACAAAGATCAACTCAATAAATACCAAGGCCATTAAATAATAATATACTTGTTAAGTATAAATTTGAAAATCGAACAGTACAACTTCAAATTAATTTCTTCACTATGAATTCTATATCCTGTATAGGTGTGCGTGAGAGAACAACATAAACGCCACATTTAAGCGTATTACTAGATAATAACTCATCGCTGCTCATAGCACGATAGCTGAATCGTGATAAACGGTCCCGCGGAAAGAAAACAGATATATAAATGCGGTTGCGAAAAGCTTGCGAAATTTTATCGCATAGTTATTAATCATAGCTGGTAATTCACAAACATTCATGAGGTTTAGGGAAACATTGATTAGTATCCTTGTATCTGAAGGTCGTGAGGCTATTTTAAAATAAGAGTTTCTTTAGTTTACTTTTTCTTTCTTGTGAGTGGCCGTCCTAGGCGAACGTATCTTGATTAGATCGGATCAAAAGAACAAGGTCAAATGTACTCGAAACCGACGAGTGTGTATGAATTGATGAGTGGAAGGAGCGAAAATGGTATGCAAGGATCGGAGCATATGGAATTCCATGATCCCAGTCTACCCTAAATAGAGAAGCGGCTTGATGTTTGTATGTTTCTTTATACAATTATTTCTTTACGACTTAAAAATATAGACGAATATAATAATATTTGGGTATATTTTTTATACAATATATGTATACATTCATTTTAGATTGACCCAACCGTTGACGCACCTCATAGCCAAACAGAATTCTCACAAGATTCACAAATATTGTGAAATTATGAACGGAAAACAATATGTAAATTAATATAACCTACATTGCTCAAGGAAAATCTAGCCTTTTATACAGTGTGAGTTTTATTTTACATCGGTTATTGCAAACATTTCTCTTTTCAAAGAAACAAAGTTTCTTTATAATATTGTAAGTGGATATGTTTTAACAAAGCATTCTTCAATCATCGTTCCATTCCACTGTAACGAACCACATTATATTTCCAAGAGGTATACTAGCAAAGGCTTAAAATTAATACAGCATAACATTGATTGTAAATTTCTTCTCGATAGAACACAGAGCTTTGCGGGACTTATGTTAGTGAAGCTTATTCTTTGACAACTAAAACTGTAGACTATCTTAGATACAGACAGACGAGCGTGAGGCTCATTTCGATGTGAAACCTCGGCCATAGGACTTTATGTACTGTCGATCTATTACATTGAGCATTCGGAAGCTTAAAACGAAATGCGAAACTTACTTCTTTTTTAAAATAGCAGTAATCAATAAAGATTATTATTATTATTATTATTACTTCACGGTTTTTCCATATAGTAATAATAAGCTTTATTTATTTAAATAGAAACGCATTTTAACAGAAAATAATTTAAAAAAATCGAAAAAAGCTGAATACAGTTGTGGCTCAGGAGTCAACGCCGTCGCCGTCAAAATTTTGAGTTAAAATAAATTTCAAGCCAATAATTACGATGAGTAACAGCAGATGTCTAAACAATAAAGTTTGTATGGATGTAGGTATATAAGTGAGTGTGAAAGTATGAGTGTGTGCGTGTATGAAGGTGTGTGATGATGAACGGCTATGAACGGTAGTTACCGGTCGGAAATTTAATATTCTTCACACCCGATTAATATCAGAAGTGGCCAGATAGTAAAGCATTTTTACTGAAAATTGCAATATGACAATTCACGATCTAACGGTACCTACGCAAGATAGAGTTCAAATATCTTACAAGAAATTCCTGCTTAGGTAGTTGATTAGGTTAAGTTGGCCCAAGAGACTCATTTTATTATTTCAATCAACTTTTGAAATCCAAAGACATTTTGTCATTCTGTTTTGAAAAAGTTCGTGCACGTCTTACTACTTTAATAAAATATATGTCATTGTTTAAAAAAAAGATTAAGATAATTAATTTTACAATATTTCACAATTCAGCAAAGTAATGGTGCCAGTATTCTAGGAACCTTGCCGCATGTTTCTATTCTTGAAGGAATACAGGTATATGTTATAATTAGTTTTGTAAAAAATATATAATAGGTACCTAGTACCTGTTATATTGTTTTATATCAACAATGGCCCTCGTAATGAAATAAAAATGAACAAAGCAGTTGCATTCATTAAGTTCTAACTTATCACATAGCAATTATAATATTGTCTTAATTAAGAGATAGATTCTTCTCGCAGTTTCTTGGTAATAAGGTCAACTTGTCCCATTTTAACGAGACTTATTCAATTAAATTTCTATATTTAGAGTAAGAAAATTTACAAGATTACAATTAAAATTTCGTGATCGTGTCGTATCGGATAGGACAAAGTGAGATAGGTTGTTTATTCATTCCTAAAATACTAACAAACAAAAGAAAAACTAGTTATATATAAATTCCAGCACATACTCATCATTTAATACAAAATAACTCACACAGTAGCTTAGAAAGAATAATAACTATAAATAATTAATTTAATAAAAGTGTGCATTCGGCTCATCATTTTAATATTTTTTAATAATAATTTAAATTTAATTTAGTGTCTTATTTAATTTAATTCACGATTATTTGGAAATATTTATGGATTTAATATAGTCTGAACTCTGAAATACATAAATTATTTGATTTTGTTGTACAGCCAACGTGTTTCATAACTCTGGTCATTCTGCGAGACACAGACTTCTGTACACTGCTATATTTCTTTAAAAATTGTCTCAACTCCATAGTAAGTCAATGCTAACCTTATCGATATGTTAGTTTTCTTTGAGGATTCGGTTTTACGAGTGTACCCTATAAAAGTAACATTGTAAAATCTAACTTGAATTTTACAGTCCAATATCTTCATATTGGAAACACAGTTTATTTGTTACATTTTTATACTCTACGTGATTCCTGGAAATCGGCATTGAAAATAGGTAGTACAAAAAACCCTTTTACAGAATCTACAACACTACCATAGTAAACAGGTAGAAATTATGTAACAATACTAATCAGGTACATGCTCGGTTGTCCGCTTTCATATAAAAAAAAATGTTTGCTGTTTTATATACTTTGGATTTTGATTGATAGATAATTTAGGCCATACCCCATTGAGCTTTGTCGAGTATTTTCATCCATTCATCCCTTCCCTGTCCAGTATATTTGTCCTCCAGCATCTAACACCTATTTCCCCAAGGTCTTGCTCCATGATGATGCAGTGCTTTTTAAATTTAAGTTTATTTAAATAAATATGTATTCTATTTTATTTATTTAAGCCTTACCAATTAGATATAAATTTGAAGTTACTTTTTAACTAAATATTCATAACTATTCAGATATTTAACTTATAGGGAGGCACAACATTACAAATTCATATTTTGAGTTGCATATGCTAATAATTTATAAAACATACATATATATGTATAATGTATATGTACATCACACCTCTTTCCCATTTTAGTAGGCAGAGATCACAGAATGATGTTCCGATCCTTACATACCACTTTCGCTTCTTCCACATTCATCAATGTTTTCATACATTCAATTTATAAATTCATTAAACATAGATAAATACTTTATAGCAAGACATACATATAAATCTATTAGTATTCGTATTTATAATTCCGTACTCAAGCCTGCCTCTTTAGGTTTTAATAAATACTTATTTTCAATACAAAAGTTCAATAGCCAATAATAACATCTACTTACTAACTGCAACTTCCATTATATTCCGATAAGTATCACCGAAGTGCAGAACGTTGTTTCCGCTTTTCAATTATTAGGAATACGAAGTATATTAGTATTATTTACTAAAAACAAAAGAGGTTTAAACAGTCTTAGCTTTTAACTTGAGACTGAAAATACCGGAAGCAGAGATGTTTTTAAATTATTAAAACCTCTATTTTCTATTAAAGTATCTGAAAATTGGGCTTAGGTATATCTTCAGACAAAATAAGTATTTTTAAGATTAGTAAGCTATTTTAGTTATTGGAAACATTCTTTTGTGTAAATAGCCTTATCACTTGACATAAATATCTTAAGACAAATTAAGCCTTATAAATTGCGAAAAACCTTGACTTGTTCTGATATAATATTTGTATTAAATTAAAAACAATAGTTTTCGAGATTTAAAAAAAAACTTTAATAATAACGGATAATATTTAAGACATTCGCCTCACATTCCTACAATAAAAAAGCTTCATTATACGCTTATTCCATTTATAAAATATATAAAGCACTGGCCTTTCATCGTGGCCATTTATTCTGCCATTTTGTCCTTTATAAAAAAGGTACTCGCATAGTAAAAAAAAACATAGGTGTGTTTTTATAGACATTTCCTTTGCCTCACTTAATTATCCACGCCGAAATAAGCCGATCACTCACTGAAGGATCTTCACGCTAAATAAACAAGGGGTGAGTAGAACTTTAAAAACAGGGTTCACTGGATGTGGCACAGAGTATAATAGGGTCTAGCGAGTGTCATTTTATTTAGTGCTTTATTTTTGCATCGATTACATGAAAAATATGTTACGTTAAATTCAATATATTTTACGAGTTTGATTGCTTTGAGGCATGCATCACGGGCAGACTGAAAGGTGAAAGCTGTTTGACTTGAAATTTAGTAAAGTAGTAGTATAGTAACATAACTACAATAGTTAGACATATGATCTCGCAAAGTTTATTGTAGATATTTATATGTTCTATAATATTGTAGAACTTTTTTTTGTTCTATCATCAATACTTTCCGCAGCGCATGCGACGAAAGACATTTTTTGGCTAATTTTTTTACACCTTGGGTTGGTTTTAGTAGAAATTTCTAAGGATCTCTATTTTTTTCTAGTAATAAATATAGCCTATGTTACTCAACGATAATGTAGCTTTCTATTGGTGAAAGAATTTACAAAATCGGTCCAGTAGTTTTTGAGTTTATTCATAACATACAAAAATACAAATCTTTCCTCTTTATAATATTACTAGTGGACCCCGCAGACGTTGTTCTGCCACAATTTTGGCTTCGAAATTATATAAATGTTCTTAAATTTGAATATGCCCATTTGCCCACTTTTTTATATAATTGCCTAATATGTCACTGATTTGCATTGGACATCTGTTATTCCAAAAAAGCTAAGAATGCATGACGTGAAATGTCAAGATGGCGGAGTTCCGAATCTAATTTATTTTATAATTAATTTTATGCATATATTTTTTTCCTGAATTTTTCCAATATTTTAATAGCTTATATCTTATTCGGGACATAAAGGAATCCAACAAATAAGATATCGTGAAAATCGTTACAGCCGTTCTTGAGTTATAAACGGTGTAACTAACACATCTTTCTTTTATATATATAGATTAGTATAGAAGTATAGATTAGAATTAGTATAGATATAGATAACGTATATAATTATGTCATCAGATATTTATGACATATAATTACTTTAAACGGATTATTATTTTTCTGTTCATGTAGGGCAAGCCGGGCTTTTGGGGTTGGTGGTGGTCACACCAATGTTATTCATGTGAGTCATGTGATCGATATATTATTATCTGATTAACGTTCACGATATTGTCACTCGTCTAGACAGGTATTAGTAAAACTTGAAGAAGCACTCAGTTATTCTATTTTAGTTCACGATAAAATCTATTCAGCGAAACCTTTGTAGATTTTCTCTTGAAGACGCGATCATATTATTTTGTATAATATTTGAAGGTAAATTCAATAAAGTGGAACTGAAATTTGTATTGCAAGATATAAATTATTAATCGCACATAATTTACTTGTCAAATAATCTAAGATGTAAATTAGAGTACAGTAGGGTTATTCACGATCATTCGAAAACTTTCCGTTCCGATATTACAAGATTTCGTACCGATATATCAAGCTTTCTATCATTTTATACTAAGATTCTAATCGGAAACTCCCGAAGAATGCCGATGCTCAATCCTATGGGAATTGTGAATACCATTTTCATATCCGGTAAATACGAAACAACTTTCAGTGGGAGAGCGTAGCTTTCCGGGCGGATCGATTTCGAATGATCGTGAATAGCCCTACAGGAAGAGAATAGCTTAAGTTCAAGTGAAAAGTTGTTTATTCCCATGGCCATTAGATTTAAAAGAAGATGAGAATAGCTACAATAGTGATTTCGGAAAAAAAAATTTCAAATTCCGACAGGACGACGAAGAGAACACTAAACAACTTTTCCTTTAATATTTATTCGCTATTTTACCTACTGTACAAACATATATTATATTGTTCTTAAATATTAAAAGATCTGTTCATTTTATTTGAAAAATAATTTGGGGCCTCTACCCCTAGTCCTAAATCCGGCCCTGTCTCTGCCTACCGAAATGGTAGGCTTAATTTAATGTATGGCTATAATAGTTTGATGAAATATATTTTCTGTGAAGATATTTTAATAGAAATTAGCGGAAATAGGGTACATTCATACCCAGATGTACGAGATTTGCAATTTAGCTATTGAAAAAGAACACTTATTGAAATAGCTTTGAAAACATGTTTGTCAATACAACTGTGCGATTCCTAAGATACTTTCTGCCTCGTACAACAACTCTGTGGAACCAGCTGTCGTCAGTGGTTTTTCCAAACCAAATAAATAAAGAATTTTGAACCTTTAACAAAGGAGCCTACACTTTCCTTAAGAGTCGACAACGCACCGCTGATGTTTCAGATGTGTATGTGCGTCGGTGTATTCTATAAAAAAATATTTTTTTTTAAGTCACATCCAGTAAATTTAAGCCTATGTTAGCTTGGTAAAGGCAGTTGTTTAATTTGCCCATTGATTGCTCATTGTTGAGGGTCCTAGGGTCGTATCCATTCCACTCTATAATATAGATTAAGGGTGCAGTATAAGGGGGTCACTGTTTACAAAATGTGTTTGATTTAGGGGTGCATTAGTTAAGATATGGAATTTAAATTAAATTATATCTCAGAAATCATTCGGATAAATACGGGCTTCTTATGAATATGTTAATGTTGAATTAATAAAATAATGTTTATTTTTGTTATGATTTCTAAGGGTGAGTGATATTTTAATTAAATTGAAGCAGAATAAAATTAATTTAATAATGTTACTTTCAATGGATTCGTAATAAAATAGTAATTTAATGTAGATAATAATTACTTAGTCTTCTCAAAGACACGAAACTTTGGAAGGGAGATGAAAATAAAGCCTCACCTGGTCTTCAAAATATTGAAATAACCTATGTATATTTAGGATAAAAGGTATTTAAACCTTAAAGCACCATAATAAAAACCATTTAAAAAACAAAAGACACTGTCTTTTATTTCCTCGTTTATAAGAATAAAGTCCGTGACAAAATACATTCTTATTGTTGTATAAACATCCCTTAACATAAACTAAACACCAGGTATTACGCGTAGATCTTTCCAGCTCCCCATGGTAGCTATAATGCATTGTGTGTGGTACAAGCTATATAATAAAAAAAGAAAAAAATGCACTATACACAAAATATGCCTATTTTACTCGCTGATAATGTAGCTTTTTATTGGTAAAATAATTTTTAAAATCGGTCCAGTAGTTTTTGAATTTATTCATAACATACAAAAATACAAATCGTTTCTCTTTATAATATTAGTATAGTCATTGACGGTTTTTCGAATGACGTAACGAGTTGATAAACTAGTTAATTTGGTCAACGAGTTAACGTAACGGTTCTTTCAACGATGCAATCTTCAACGAGTCGAGGTGGGGCAGATGGCACCTACAGAGCTCCGCCATCGCGTTTTGTCTTGTTTTGTTTTGTCTTTGCGTCTTTGGTACGCGCTTCTACGCCAAGTCAATCCTATTGCTTTTGCTTCAGCACGAAACGTCCGCGTCGCGTCGTGAGGATTGCCCGAGCTGACTACGCGTTATCTTTCCTTGGAGGCGGGGGTCTATTCCAGTTCTTGCCTGGGTATGTGCTACATCTAATGTGCAGCTGTCATTTTAACTTTGTTAATATTTATTTTTGAATTATACATTATTTTGTTTAAACTAACGTTGCAGGTTGTTGTAGGTTATGTACATTCGTCAATTCACTTATTTCATATTATTTTCATAACTATGGTTAACGCGACTATTTAAGAGGAAATTAACTAGAGGAATTGATTTTTTTTTGTGACTAAATAAACCTTAGAAAATTCCTGAGGTTATTTTGAAGATCAAATTTTTATTTTTGACCCACATATATTTTTTTAAATGCCCAAACTTTGGTAGGTAATTAACTGCGATCCAATATGCTACTGCGAAGCGTTATTAGCATTTAGTTAACGAACTAATTACATACACGTTGACGAACTCAACTAGTTGATTCATAGGCGGTTAACGGTAACGCTGACAGGAAATAATCCGCTTTTACCTGCAACTTGCACGTAGTGAAGGAAGCTTAACATAGTGCCTACAGCATAATTTTACGGACCGCAGCGCAGGCGGTAATAAGCACTGTTTACAAGTCTTATATACCCCGTAGACACATCAGCGGGGTCTACATATTGCTACTAGAGATTCATTCAAGGCTGTATCAGACACACTGTTGTATTATTACCAGACTGAAACTCATTATTATGTTTATTATATGTCTATGTTAAATTTACATTAAAGAAATTTCACAAGTAAAATTAATAAAAAAACGGTATATCTTAAGGTGTATGGTAAAAAAATATATTAAATTAGACAACATTAATCGTAGGTGAAGTTACAATATTTATAGAAGCCTTTTTTATTTTATAATATTATATTTTATTAACTCGAGTCTTATATTCAAGTAATACTTTTACCTTTTGGATCAAAACTTGTTTGTATTCCCGTGAAAAAGAGAAGTCTATGTATGAAAAACATTATCTCTGATCAAAATATCATGCCGATCCCTTTTGACCCCTTTTGCTGATATGTAAACAAACTTTGATATTTATGATTTCCTATTTTACTATGTTGAACACTATTTCATTTTTGTTCACATACAAGTAGATCAAATTATCAACTATTAATTTTTTTTTATTTTAAGTTCCTGAGAATGTAATTCAAGAGCCTAAAAAGTAAGATTGACGGGCTCGTTGGCGCGTTCGGTAGAACACCTGCATGCCGTGCGCATCGATGGGTCGTGGGTTCGAATTCCACCGGGAGCACATGCTTATAATTTTCTGTAAGCATGTTTTCTCCACGTCTGGTAACTTTGAGCATTGATCGGGTGGGAGGAATATCTAAATTCCGACCGGGTAACGAACCACCGTTCATAGATGGAAAAACCGTGAAGTGCATATTGCGCGTTTCGGTTTCAGTCTATGGATTTCCGAATGCTCGAAGTAAAAATTCGACAGCGCATCATTGACTGATGTTGTGTGACTGAGGTGTGAAGTGAACCTCATGCTCATCTGTCGATATCTGACATAAAAAAAAAATTCAAACTTCACACCTAAGATGTACCTACTATACCAAATTTCAGGCAATATTGTTCAGCATCTTATATCTATCACATTTATATTATTAGGGAACAATATCAAAATTATTTCTCATAATCCGAGAAATGTTCTCGATCAAATTCCACCAATTGGTCGTAATTGATGTGAAATCGATTGCTATCAATTACATTCGATCTTGAGATTTATTTATTCTCGATGAATTTTCCTTTAATAAATGTACAAAGAAAAAACGTAAGTCCGTAAACCTTTCTCTGCGATAAAAATTCAAAAGCGTCAATGTTATCAAGTTACCCGTTCTTAGCTTTTCACATTTGTTCGTGATTGATGGTATTCGATTTCTCTACATCGTGTATGAAATGGTTTTTAGGTTGGAATTATGTTGCTAAAACGGTTGGTATGTTAGAAACAGAAGGTTTTTATTATAGCCATTAATGTTAAGCGATTACTTCTGGATGCCAGGCATGTTTCACGGGCTCGTTCGGTAGAACACCTGCCGTGCGCATCGATGGGTCGTCGGTTCGAATCCCACCGGGACCACATGTTTACAATTTTATGCAAACATGTTTTCCCCACGTCTGGTAACTTCGGCATTGATCGAGTGGGAGGAATATCGAAATTCCGACCGGGTAACGAACCACCGTTCATAGATGGAAAATCCGTGAAGTGCACATTGCGCGTTTAGGTTACAGTCTATGGATTTCCGAATGCTCGAAGTAAAAAGTAGGTCGACAGCGCATCATTGACTGATGTTCTGTGACTTAGGTGTCACCTACCATCAAGTGAGCCTCAGCCCTCATGCTCGTCTGTCATTACCTAACGTAAAATTTTTTTGCTAAAATTGCTTTACCTAAAATTTAATAGAACCCTTTCACTTTATCTGTTATCTTTTGTTCTTGCTTTAAGCCCAACGCCATTTTAAGCGACATGTTGACCGCCTTAATAGAATATTTAGACAGAAATAATCTAAGTTTACTGCATCTATTAAAGCTTTCTTAGTTCCTTGCAACTTATCCTATATTTTAGTTTTATACCAAGTAAACTTCTCTCAGCCGATCTTTGGAATAACTTTATTTTTGTTATGATTTCATAATATATAATGCCACGATTGCGATCCATAGATAATTGTATTTTTCTTCAAGGATATTATCTGTAATTTGGACTTGAAGATGTGGTTTAGTGTCCAGTATGGACTCCACGTTTGAACTGCTAGTCATATGTACTTCAGATTGAGATTAAAAAATATTTAATACTCACTTTTAGTACGTTGAATTTTAATAAAGTTTATAATAAAATAAAAAATGTAGGTATATATTTTACTGTTTTTTAATACTCTACTCGATAACATTAGTCAGTTACTCTAGTCATATAATTCAAATCTCTTATTATCTATATTATATTGTATAAAGAGGAAAGATTTGTATTTTTGTATGTTATGAATAAACTCAAAAACTACTGCACCGATTTTAGCAATTATTTCATCAATAGAAAACTACATTATCAGCGAGTAATATAGGCTATTTTTATGTCTATACTACAACTACATTACACCCGTGTAAAGCTGGGACGCGCAGCTCGTTAATAATTATCTAATATTTAGAGTGCAAAAGCATTCTCCAACGATTGAACACCTCTACAAAATACTTGTAATCCTTGTAGTGATTGATTGTGCACAAAATAATATTTTACCTGCCTTGCGCTGAGTTCTTTATGATGTAGAAAGTTGGCAATGGCAGGTGATTTATCCAATTTTAAGTTTTATCCTTGCTGTGGGAGTGCATCCAATATTATAATGTAAAACGTATGATGGGCTCGTTAGGGGTTGAGGAGAATACCTACCTTGCACTCCGATGTGTCCCGGGTTCGAATCCCGCCGGATGCTTATATTTTTTTAAGCATGTCTTCTTCATGCCTGGCCACTTCGGGAATCAAACGAGTGGAAGGAATATTGAAATTCCGACAGGGTAACGAACCACCATTCAAAGATGGAAAATTAGGTCGACAGGGCATCATTGACTGATATTCTGTGGCTGAGATATCACCAACAATGAAGTGAACCTCATGCTCGTATGTCGATATCAAACATAAAAAAGAGATTTCTTTAATAAAATAAGTAGGTGGGTATAAAAGAGAATTATATAAAAGCTTTTCTGGGCTTTATCTATTATTCTGGGATTAAAAGCGTCTCTTATTGACCTTTCCTGACCTGTGCTAAAATCATGACGAATCGCAACTTCGTATATGAAATTATAATTTTATATACATATTTTTTGTTTAATCAATAATTCAAGTATATATTATAGTATTGTACATAAAACGAGTGGTCTTAGTCAGTAATGTCAGTATGTTTGTCCTCTGCGCATTCCTTATACATCAGATTATGATGTGAACTTTGTATGGGTTTTTCTGCATATGCCCGAGAAGGTACTTGGACCAAAAATTAAATAAAACTAAGTCGCTAGATGGCGCTGTAGTCGTTTAAAATATATAATAATTATTTATGTGTATTCTTACATCATAGTTTTCTTTTATTATTCACTAGTTACACGCCCAGCTTCGCACAGGTGCAATGTAGATTTACTATACAAAAAAAAAATCGGTCCAGTAGGTTTGTCGTTAAACCGTAACAAACAAACAAATAAATCTTTCCTAATAAATTCATAATAAATAAACAAATCCTTAATGTAAAAGCGAAACTATTCAATTATACAGCAGAGACACAACATTTTTAAATTCTTATTTTTTATTTACACAGTCTAAATTCACGGTAATTTGAGAAAGATATGACGATCCATAATACAGTATAGGGTTAATTTATAATTAGAACAATATTTATTTTAAGATAGGTCAGGGGGAAACATCGGAAGATAGGACTTGCGCATAATGTTGTTTTTTTAAATTTAATTATCAAACAAGAGTTCTTAGTATGATTGATACAAAAGATAATTATTAAAATAAAAAATCCTTCAAAATAATAACGTTGTTAGTGTTATAGGACTTCAAACATTAAATAACCCGTCATGCCCCACCTTTCCTAAATCATGAAGTGATTGATGCTTTACAAGAATAATGTCAATGATATTATGAATCATAAGAAGGTTAATCGGTTATGCGATATTGTACATTCATAAAGTGGTTAGAATTTCTTATGGAACCTCGCTAAATCTTGGCAAGAGCACCGCTTCGCTATATTCATAAGCCCACGTTATTACGCCATCTTATCTAGTAATATCATTTTATTAAATTCTGACATTGTATCCTATATTTAAAGGTGAATATTTTTAAGATTATGATGAATATATCATTGGGATGTACTTCCATTTAAAACATACCTCCGATCGATCTGAATTTTGGTACCTATATCCTTGTATTTTGACGCGCAAGAATATGATATTGAAAATACCCGCAAATTTTATTTTAAAGGTCAAACCTTGATGATTTGTGTTGTCCAGTGTTGTGTTATCGATAGATAGCACAACAAAAACTGAGCTGACTCCTTTTTCAAGGTACACTGCCTCTTAATAATTGTTTTTTTATTCTGTTGTAATATTTTATAATTTGTTTAGTAGGGGAACGCGGGGCACGTTGTTGCAGGGGTAAATAGTTACACTAATTTTTTACCGAGATTTTAAACTCTTTGGCACATAGTATTGGACTCAATCGGTTCCTTTTTACCCCATACATTACTTAAGAACAACTTTTGACCGAACGAGCGGCGTACTGTAAAGTTACGTGCACATGCTGCGATTTCAGCCAAGTAAGTAAAAAATACCTTTATGAAATCTTTGATTTCTGATACATATTTTAATTTTTTTCATTACTTTTTAGAGTTTGGACTTTCCTAATATATCTACCTTTAATTTACAATATTGTTTTTTTTGGTAATGATAATCGTCAATGTTGGACCTCAATTTGTTTAAAAAATCGTGCTATGGGGCAGATTGTTACAATTTTTTGGGGTAAGTTGTTACATGTAACAACTTTCCCCATATAATTTGGGCTTAATTATTATCTTACTAGCTTATTAGTTTCTCGAATATCTTTTTACTATGTATCTTTACCGATTACGCAATCAAATCTCTTTATAATATTATAATAATATAAGTTTTATGTTGAGAAATTTAGGAAAATAATAAACTATATTTACTGTGGCACATATAGTGTGTTAATTGCTATTAGTTACTACATGCATTATTATTTTTTTACTTTTTATAGACTTCATATTTATAAAATGTAAATATTCATTGTTTATTTTTTAGAGAGCTTCAAAAAGTCAGAACGTTTACGAATCTGCTGCAGCAGAAGCATTACAGTTTTTTTTCTGTCAGATATCGATAGACGAGCATGAGGTTCACTTGATTGTAGGTCAGCCACAGAACATCAGTCAATGATGCGCTGTCGACCTAATTTTTACTGTGAGCATTCGGAAATCCATAGACTGAAACCGAAACGCGCAATATACACTTCACGGTTTTTCCATCCATGAACGGTGGTTCGTTACCCGGTCGGAATTTAGATATTCCTCCCACCCGATCAATGCCTGAATTTACCAGACGTGGGGAAAACATGCTTACAGAAAATTATAAGCATGTGCTCCCGGTGGGATTCGAACCCACGACCCATCGATGCGCACGGCAGGTGTTCTACCGAACGCGTCAACAAGCCCGACAAAATAAAATGAATGAAAAAAAGCAATCCAAATTTTTGAATTGTGTCCGATGTCCTTATCGAAAAAGAAGAATCGAAAAAAAAGAAGAACAACGAATCTTGTACATTGGGTACGTTACCCCTAAATTGGTATTCTCACAAGAAACAGAAGATAAATGAGCTTCTTGCAATTCTGATGAAGAATGATTTAATACAATTGTATGTGATAGGTATATTACTTACCTATAAAAAATGATAATCTATTTTTCGTCATCCTATCATAGGATAGGATAGGATAGAGAAAAATAGATTATCATTTTATCTAAGTGCCCTATTAATGTTAAGATTCAAAGATTTTTAGTATTAATAAAAGTGCCATATTGATTAAAATTATTCAGTATTTAATTAAAGTATGTATCAGACGCAGTTTATTTTTATATTTTTCATAACAATGTTGCTTTAACTAAGATATAAAAAAATTACAGTCAATTTTATGTAATGTTACTGTTAAAATTATTAGACATGAAGATATAGACACTATAATTATAGATTATTATTACGAGATTATTTAAAATGTTTGTTATGTTAATAATGTTTAAAAGTAAAGATTAAATTGTGATTTATTATTGGTGATTTTACTAATTTATCTACCGTAACAAAGTGCCCCAAAGGTGTAACAACAAGCCCCAAGCCGGGGCAAGTTGTTACAATCGATTTTTTTTGATTAAATTACCCATTGTCGGAAAATAACGTATATTTTAATACTTTTTCTGTAATATTTTACTAGCTGGATATTCATATTATCGATATAAACAATCAATTATATAAATTATTTGATAGGCTTCCTCATATTGATAATTAAAAAGAATCCCTTTGTCGTTTCTCCTCAATTTGAGGGCACTCACTTATCAGCCACAGCCAGTATCGGAATTCTCGGCGTCGACATATCGAGCGACGTTCAGTTTCGCGGTCATCTGGAAGGGAAGGCCAAATTGGCCTCAAAAAAGCTTGGTGTGCTCAATAGAGCGAGACGGTATTTCACAGCGGGCCATTGCCTACAACTGTATAAGGCACAAGTTCGGCCCCACATGGAATACTGCTCTCATCTTTGGGCGGGAGCTCCCCAATACCAGCTCCTTCCTCTTGACCGCATTCAACGTAGAGCGGCTCGAATCGTCGACGACCAGGCTCTCTCCGATCGGCTTGACCCTTTGGCGCTACGTAGAGATGTCGGATCACTCTGCATCTTTTATCGTATCTATCATGGTGAGTGCTCTGAGGAATTGTTCGGATTAATCCCAGCCGCCAACTTTCACCACCGCACCTCGCGACAAAACTCCAAGTTCCACCCATACCATCTTGACGCTTGGAAATCTAGCACTGTGCGCTTTATGCGCAATTTTCTACCACGCACAACGCTATTGTGGAATGAGTTGTCGCCAGCGATTTTTCCGAACCGGTACGACTTGGGGGCCTTCAAGAAGAGAGCCTATTCCTACCTTAAAGGCCGGCAACGCATCTGCAAGTCCTCTGGTGTTGCAGATGTTCATGGGCGGCGGTGTTCACTTTCCATCAGGTGAGCCGCAGGCTCGTTTGCCCCCTATATAATAAAAAAAAAAAAAAAAAAAAAAAAAAAAAATTATCTAAAAAATGTAACAACGTGCCCCGCGCTCCCCTATGTAAGTTTTAGTGTGAACCTTGAAATAAACTTTTTTCATTTCATTTCATTTCATTTTTCATTTCATTTCATTTCATTTCATTTGTGCCATGGTTTCGTTTTTCATGTTTATTTAAAACGAAATTAATAAAATCTAACCTACTTAACATTTTTAATCTTTTCTCACTATCGCATTTTCTCAGAAAATACTGATCTTAGAAAAAATGTTAAGGGATTTGATACAATCCCACTGAAATTGAATTTGACCAAATTTGTAGGTACCTACTACAAAAATCATCTTCTAATATATAAAATTTCCATATTACAATGTTTGTTACCGTACTCCTCCGAAACGGCTTAACCGATTTTTACTTTTTTTGTTTTTATTTTTTTATAATGCGGCATTAAAAAATACATACAACCCTATATTTTCACTCTTCTTTTACCAACCCCTACTTTTTTTTTTGTCACAAAATCTAGACCTGTGCGAAGCCGGGGCGGGTCGCTAGTTAACTTATATAATACACGATTTTTGCAGTTATAGTACAAATTTGGTCAGATTGAATTTTTGTGTGATTTTAATCTGAAAATACAATGTCAAATTACTAAATTCATAAAATTGAGGCGTGTATCAAATCCCATAAAAATTAAATCTGACATACAGTTTTCCTTACGCCTTGCTACTACAAACATAAGACGGATAAGTAGATTATGTTGGACGATTCATTATTCATGGATAGAAATGTCCGTGTACACTGCATTCCAGTGTCTATGGATTTTTATACGAAAAAAAATAAAAAAAATATATATTTTGAATATATATATTTGATATCTTTAGGCCCAATATTGACTAATTAGCGACGAATCTATGTATAGATTTTAAATATTAGAAAAAAAAAACTTAAAACTTCTGTCACTAAACTAATATCTGTTTAATACAGTGGCTGGACTACCATACAAGCCCAAAAGCCCGTCTTGCCGATTTTAACAAAATACGTGTTTATATATGTTTATATATTTATATAACTGATATAATTACGTAAAGACATTATTATATTTCTTTTTAATGTATTAATAAGGCAAAACAGGCGTTTGGGCTTGTATGGTGGTCCCGCCACTGGTTTAATAATGTTAACTTTAAATAGAATCGAACCATTATATATTTTATCATTGATAAGATCCACATCAGAATGTACAGAAAGAAACATACCCTATAAAAAAGTGACGTACATGAACGCATTTGACAAATTCACATCAATGGAACTACAATAGACTAGATGATCAATCAATCAACAAAATTTCTCATTAGCTCCATTAAATAGGGCGAATACAGTGAACCATTATCGATTTTAATCGTTTAAAGTGTTAAGCGATTGTCGGTTGTTTTCTAAAGACGATAAGTGTTACATTCGTTTGCATGTTTTTGAAAGTGACGTGTGTATAGCAGTCAACGCTCAGGGGACGCGAATGACAAATGACGGTGATCGTTTATCTTCTTAACTGTCAGCGGAGCCAATCAACACATAGATAATGCTCTTATAGACATTAATGTGTAATTTTACTATTAGCGATTATTATTAATGCTAATCTCAAGTATTCTAAATATTTACATTTTTTTATGTCAGATATCGACAGACGAGCATGAGGCTCACTTGATGGTAGGTGATACCTCAGCCACAGAACATCAATCAATGATGTCGACCTAATTTTTACTTTGAGCTTTCGAAAATCCGCAGACCGAAACGCGCTATATGCACTTCACGGTTTTTTCACCTATGAACGGTGGCTCGTTACCCGGTCGGAATTTCGATATTCCTCCCACCCGTTCAATGCCCGAAGTTACCAGACATGGAGTAGACATGCTTACAAAAAATTATAAGCATGTCGTCCCGGCGGGATTCGAGCCCACGCCCCTTCGATGCACACGTAGGTGTTCTACCGAACGCGCCAACGAGCCCGTCAAATCTTGCCTTTTTATACCCTCTTAACGTACGGTACGTTGAAACTTCTTAAGTGGATTTAGACGGGCTCGCGGGCGCTTTTGGTAAAATACCTAACTTGCTAGTTTATAATTATCTATAAGCATATATTCCTCACGTCTGGTCACTTCAACATTAAACGGGAGAGAAATATCTAAATTCAGGTAACGAACCACTGTTCATAGATGTCGTGCGCGTTTCGGTCCCAGTCTATAGATTTCCTAAAACTCGAAGTAAAAAGTAGCTCGACAGCACATCATTGACTGATGTTCTGTGGCTGGGGTATCACCTACCATCGAGAAAACCTCATGATCGCCTATCTAACATCTAAAATTAAAAAATATCGTAATTACATAGTCCTCTACTAAATCGTATGACCTCAATGAGTAAAACTCATGATGCTATCTACTATTCGAGTATTCAACTTTAAAGAGCTTTAAAATTCCCAGAGAAAGAGTCTGAATTTGCAATTCGCAACGAAAGAATTAATTTGATGACGATAGCTTGATTCAGTTTAAATAATCGTCATCTGATAATAGCCAGTTGAAATCTTAAATAAAATACTTTATAACGTATTAAAACGCGATACTAATATTATAAAGAGGAAAGATTTGTTTGTTTGTTTATTACAATTTAACTCAAAAACTACTAGACCGATTTTAAAAATTATTTCACTAATATAGTATTATATATTCCTGTGCTTTCAAGCAGACGTGGTTACGGTAGAATGAAAATTGACAGCTGTCTGATTTGAAATGCCACAAAGTTGCCATAGGTACTAACGCCATCTATTCCTATGGAGTTGATATTTGCTGTATTTTCTATATTATGGTAATATTGACAAGCAGTGTTTAATCCGTTATAAAGTACTAGTAGCCTAATATTAGTCGCTGACCATTACATTATTCAAAGAATTTTTAAAATCGAGTAGTTTGAGTTAAATCGAACTTTGAGTTGAGTTAAACTAACAAACAAAAACTTCCTTCCTTCCAAAACTTTCCTCTTTATTTAAAGGTGAGACTCGCGTTAATAAAAGACAATATTAATTTGCGACAAATTAAACAAAACTTATCAGCTTTAGACAACTCAGCTCAATTTATAGTAGTTGTGCAAAGGGTGCAGTTACTGTGATTGACCGGTCAACTGTCCGTAGAGCAATCAATCACTCGGTGATAATCGGAAACTGATTGAACATCTTCGAACATCGCTTTTACTTTGTACTCGATCAATATTTTGCAAACTGAAATATAAATGTAGTTATTTTTTTAATACTAGATATCGACAGACGAGCATGAGGTTCAGTTGATGGTAGGTGATATCTCAGGCACAGAACATTAGTCAATGATGCGCTGTCGACTTACTTTTTACTTCGAACATACGGAAATCCATATACTGAGACCGACACGCGCAATGTGCACTTCACAGTTTTTCCATCTATAAACAGTGGTACGTTACCCGGTCGGAATTTAGATATTCCTACCATCCTCTCGAAATGAACCAGACAATAGACATGTTTATATAAAATTTTAAACGTGTCGGTCTGGTGGGATTCGAATCCGCGATCCATCGGTGTGCAACGTGTTCTACCAAACGCGCCAACGAGCTCGTCAAAAAGTTAATAATATAAATGGATATCTTGATATTGTCAATACTTATGGGCTAAGTTAATCATAAAAAGAACACGCAGGCTAGCACCCTAACATAAAATTAAAATAATACTCGAAACCCACAAGCGTGTATGAAAGTCGTATGCAAGGATTCTTATATGCCATATGCAATTCCGTGATCTCTCCCTCCCCTAATGGGAAAGAGGAGTGATGTACATCTATTAAAAAAAAGTGAAACAAATTTTGCGAAGACATAATATATGATGAATAAACTATGTGTTACCGTATTTACGATTATGATTATTGTATATCAAGACACGTGAATAAATATTACTTAAATTCAACAATTTCTACTACAGTGAGATTAAAAAAGAACGATAATTTGTTCATTAGTAAACATTAAACAATAATTCACTTTACACCTTTATTATCCGCGTAAACGTCGAGACGAGAATGAAAATTTAAATTTCGCAAAGTTATTTTATTATTTTTATGAGAATATAAAAAAGATACTCAAGCAAGTTTAAAAATATAATTTCATTAAAGCCACTTCAGAGTTACGGCTTAAGGCAATTTGTGGGGGCGAAGTCTAATAAAATTCGTTCTTCATAAAGTCGGTAACTATTCGAGTAGATGATGGCGGTTAAACTATACTATAACTGTAATATTATTCATTCAATTCATTCGACAAATACACAATACTTAGAACGCCTCGATATCGTTCTTGGAATTGAATGAATATCCACAATAATAACAATTGAACATCTGAATTAACGACAGTTAATATGTAAACTCATTATAATTAATGTAAATTATTTCTTTTTAACACTTTTGATTATAATATACGATTTTGCCTTTTAAATTGACGAATCATAATAAGACTTTCGGAAGCCTACAAAAAGAAAAGAAATACTATAAACCTTCTTGTGTGAAACATAAAAAAATAAAATAATTCATACTAAAAAATTTCTCTCTTGACTAATAAAGGCTTCTAAGTGTCTCACTTGTATCGAAGGGAATTTGAGTCTCACTCAAATTTTCAACGATTGTTTTTCAGATGAGAACCGACCGCCTGCTAACACCTTTATGAACCATTTCTTTTACAATATATCTGTTCTCTTTTTGAGAATATACTTTTAACAATTTAAGAATACTTTTTATTATTTGAGGTCTCGGAAATGAACTTTGTCATGAACCCATTGCTTTAAACGAATTAAAAAAAGAATAATAATTTTGGTTGGTTCGGGATAAGCGGAACGAAATAAAATACGGCTTCATTTTGTAAGATCCGTAGTTTGTAAGCTCCAAATGTTTTTTTCTATGGTGTCACAGAAAACTAGTGTTGTGTTATCGATAGATATCAATAGAGATTTTCCAGGTTATGTCAATAGTTCAGGTGAGACATTTATGTCTTTATACATGTATGTTATTCCATTAAATATTCTCTTTGAAGTGTGGAAACGGCATAGGGTATTAATTAGTTTTTGATTAAGTAAGTGAAGTGAAATTACTAAAAAATTTAATTTATGTAGTATAATATATGTTTTAGCTGTGTATAATTTTTCATAATAGTTATTAATTGTGTAACAGTGATATGTGTCTCAAATACATATTATTATTCCTACTTGTTTTTTACGTATTTTGAAAAAAAAAAAACCGTTTGAATAAATAAAATACTAACTGAACTTTGTAAACGAATTCATTCATTAATTATACAAAAGACAATGTTCCCACTGTCGTATTATTACACTCGAATTGCTAGAGGAAATGAGAAAAAATGTTAAAACGTAGGTAATTACCGCCGGAGGTGAATTTCGAAAGACCGAAGATGCTTTTTTGTTTATTATTTAAGATATCTCTTATTAATGTGATAAGGAAAAATTTTTATATGAAAATGTCTTTAAAGCGTTTCCGTGTATTTCAGGATTTATCTATAATAAATCTATAAATATTATATACTAGCAACACGCCCAGGCTTCGCACAGGTGCAATGTTGATGTACTAAACACAAAAAAGCCTATGTTACCCTCTGATAATGTAGCTTTCTAGTGGTTATTTAAAATCGGTCGAGTTATTTTTTGAGTTAGCGAGTAAAAAAAACAAAACTTTCCTCTTTATAATATTAGTATAGATGTATATAGTTACACAACGTGGCTCAATGCTAAGCGATACATTTACCACCGGAGGTCTTGGGTTCGAATCCCGGTGACAAGATTTAAAAAAAAATGTTTCGTTCGGGTAGGGTATAGAAGGCTCTCAAGGAACTTTCAAGAAACGAGCCTTACCTTAAAGGCTGGCAACGTATCCACAAAATGCCGCCTGCCCGTTTGGCTTATCTAATATATAAAAAAAATAAAGAAAAATATTTTAAATTTCCAAGGCTTGGCATAAGGCATATCCTATACTTACACCTTATTTGATATATTAATAGTAATTTATTTCATACTAGCAACTCGCCCCGGCTTCTCACGGGTGCTATGTAGATGTACTATACACAGAAAATAGTCTTTGTTACTCGCTGATATTGTAGCTTTCTATTGATGAAAGAATTATTAATATCGGTCCAGTAGTTTTTAAGTTTATTCATAACATACAAAAATTCAAAATTACAAATCTTTCCTCTTTATAATATTAGTATAGAATATAGATAAAGATAGATTATCTAATCGAATTTAATACATCGTATATTTAATAGAAATCGTTCGAGTCTGTGTCTGAACATCCTGCAAATTATCGAGGGCTGTGTGAAACGCCCTCCCAATATTCGCCGTACTGTGGCACGCCTATTTTAATTTCCTGTCTGATCTCATACTATACTAAAGCTTTGGATATCGTTTGCTGTAAGTTCTCTAGAGGTTGGAATGACTTTAATGTGGAACCTCGAACTGATTAATTAATTATTATTATTTACTTTCAAGTATTGTATTGGCCGCCTCCGTGGCTCAGTGTTAAACGCGATGCGTTAAGCACCGGAGGTGTTGGGTTCGAATCCCGTGGAAACAAATTTTCAAAACACATGTTGCGGTCGGGCAGGGCTCATAAGGCTGATCACCTACTTGCTTGTAAAAAATGACCAGCAAAATAGACACAGAAATGTCTGCCCGATGCCCCAGTAGGGGCTCGGAAATTCACTTTTACATCCAGCATTGATACATACAATAGAGATAAAAGAAAGACTTATTCTGTAAATTCTGTAGGTACTTTTAAAATAAACCAAAAAGTGCAATTGTATGTATAAATATTAATTCTCGTACCTATCTGCTCTGCTAGTATTAACGAAACTTTTTTCTCTTTAGAAGAATATTAATGGTGTATACTGTATACTAATAAAACCAAGTCCAATATACAACATTAGCGACTTAGGAAATAAAGTACTTAATATTGAGAAATATATAAACAACTTCAATTATCCCTACTCCCTAATTAATATTATAAATGCGAAAGTAACTCTGCGACTTAGGAAATAAAGTACTTAATATTGAGAAATATATAAACAACTTCAATTATCCCTACTCCCTACTTAATATTATACATGCGAAAGTAACTCTGTCTGTCTGTCTGTTACGCTTTCACG
Organism: Anthocharis cardamines; assembly: GCA_905404175.1. NCBI lineage: Eukaryota > Metazoa > Arthropoda > Insecta > Lepidoptera > Pieridae > Anthocharis > Anthocharis cardamines. Next base: position 9,616,889 of record FR989964.1, read on the forward strand.
CCTAAACCACTGAACCGATTTTGTTGAAATTTGGTACAGAAGTAGACTAGAGCTTGGGAAAGGACATTAGCTACTTTTTATCGCGAAATATAGGGTTGGAGGAGTTGAAATAGGGGATGAAAAATTGTATGGAAGTTCGTTAAATATCGAAGATGACAACCATGAAACGTTGTTTTTAGGCACTTGATAAGACATAAATAAATATTTGTTCTTGCGTTTTTGAAATTTCGACCTATGTGGGGATGAAATAGGGGATGAGAGTTCGCAGGGAAGTCCAACCAAATCTATTAATATATTTACTATACGTATATTTATTGGAATCATTTATACATATTAAATTATTAAAAATGCCTATAATATTAGATTAGTAAAAATGCCGTACAATCAAAGATATCAAAGTAACCAGTGTATCATGAGAGGAATGGTGGTAGTTTTTTAAAACAAAAACGTAGTTTATAAAAATGTATTAAGAGAGATTAATATGTAAATGATATATAATATAGCCGCGATCAGAATATAGCAATAGTAAGGAGATTGATGAAAAATTAGTTCGGATAATAAATAAGCTACCCGTATTCTACGCAGACAAAGTCGCGGGCAGAAGCTAGTAGTAAATACTTTTCCTTCATTCATTATTTTATGAACATTTTAGGGGCCCCTGTCTTGAATCTTTTTCGAATTGTTGAAGGAATCAGTTCATATTGTCTGTCAGTGACGTTTAATTTTCTACCACCGATTCAATTAACAATGGAGATAACTAGACTCAAAGCACAACATAATTGGTCTAACAGTGCCCAACAAAATTGGCTAATTCACAGAACAGAAGGAGTATGTTGTTCCGTGGTGCCATTTATATCGACTTCTAGAGTTATTACTAAACTCTTTAAAATTAAAAGATTCCTTTAAAATTACAATATTTTACAAACCAATTTTTTTACAAAACCCATTTTTACGACACATAATGAAACCAATAAATTACCTGTTTAATAACAAAAAAGGGCCTACATTTTGTGTTTTCAAATTTAAACCTCTTCGGGCATAAAACTGAAAATTGAAAAAAGCATTGATTTTTTGAGAGTTTCTCATTTCATATTGAGAAAAAATATTAAAAAATTAAACGATGACAGAAAAATAATGTCCTCATGGCCGTGTAGTATCAGTGCTAATGTATAAATGAAAATGTGTCATAAAGTTGCCATGCTAACGTCATCTAATTCTACTACTTACTTACTTACTCTCTACTACTTCCTGCTATCATTTTCTATAGTATGGCAATATATGGCAATAGTGTCCTCTTGTTTTTAATATGTTTTTTTTGGCTTTTAGATATTAAAATCGCGTCTTAATTTAGAAAAAGTGTTTTTTATATTAATTAAAATTTTATATTAATAAAAGATAAAGCTAAAAGAGCTTTGGTACAAGATACAAATGTACCCCACAATTAAAAAAAGGTAAAAAAATATACAAATGATATTTTACTCAGTCTAGACGTGATGGTTGTATGAGGAAACCGATAATTGAAACGGTAGTATGGTTACGCCTCAAATCAAAAATCCATCAGTGGCTGGCTCGCTGTTAGAGACCGCTTAGATGAGAATTCATTCGTTTATCGCGGTCGGTAGGGATTTTAATAGAAATTGATTTTATTTTATCTTTGTTTTTATAGAACTATGTACTTATCAATTCTGAAAATATCGTTATTATTGATAATGTACAAGACTGTATATTATGTTATTAAATGAACCTCATTTTTATGAACTATTTTTCTACAAACGTTATAATATTGATACCTAAACTCGAAATTAACAAAAATGATGTTCTATAATAAACTTCTGAAAATCTAAGAAATGAGACAAATATGTTTTCTCTCATTATTACCTTAAAGCTATGCTATTCCATAACTGCTTCTACTCATATAATGAATTAATGACCGCCAAATTGACGAGTTGAATTGAAATTATTATTATCTTGCCTAACAAGGCTAGGTTTATGATCTATATAATTCACTCAAGAAATTAATGACCGAATTCTCGAACGCTAATCAACATTGAGGTGTACTTAAAAGCACAGAACAGGCTTCTTCTGTTCTGTGCTTAAAAGTATCTCTAACTCTTTCATTATGAAGGTAAAGTTAAAAAAATACGAAAGTAGAATCATTAATTCCAATTTCAAAATTTAATACCGGCTGAGAGTACTAAGAACTAGCGAGAGAACTAGCAAAAACGGAATTTCCGTTATCCGTGCTCAGATTGAGATTTTTACGTCATTAATGAGGAGTAGAAACAATACCTGATTATAATATCAATCAATAATCGTGTTCCTTGTGCAAAAACTAAGTATATAAAATAGCCAGGCGGATATTCAAGCTAAGAAAAGGAAGCTAAAAGCATTGTATTGATATTCAAGTCAACTTCATTACCTGCTATCGGGTTTCGCCCGCGGCGAAGCCTGAATTTTCATTTGTACGACTCGTTAGTGTCAAGTTTACTCACTAGAATCCCGTAGTTCTATCCTGATAGTTTGAGGAGTTATGTTTCTTGATTGAAACTTCTGAATTCTATAGTCAGTAGATTATTCTATTCGGATTTCCTTTCTGACTGGCCAGTCAGTCTTTTCCAATGAGACGTGACTTTTGCTGACGTTCTAAAAACATTTTTTGTCTAGTTATGACTATATGAGGGTGAGAAGTGGGAGGATATTTCGAAAAACGAATCGTTGTTTTTTTGGTGAATGTTGTATGGTGCTTTTGCTATGTCTGTTATGATATAGCAAAACTGTAAAAAATGTATAATTCCTTTAAAATTCTAATCTATCTTACAAGCATGAGAATAAGCATTGGGTACAAAGCTTTACATTAAAAAGACATATCGAAAGAGAAAAAATGTTTTTAATTAAACGAATCTAAGCTACATACGTCCAACTCAAAACTTCGCACTCATAATTGTTAATTTAATTCCACCGTCCCATAGACAATCTGTTTAGTTTAAATAATAGAAAACCTCAACGTGTAGGGATAAGCTACCTCCCTTACCGGGGATTAAATTTAGTCCGAAACCTTCCGAAAAACTTATCCGGAGGCGTATAGGTACTTCAAGTATTAATTGGGTTTCAACCCGACAAGGGTCTCGCTTAACCAGCCATTGTCCGCTCAATTTAAACGTTTACGGCTTTATAATATTGTACAAAGAATGTCTATCGAATTTGATCAATTATTGTTTCCATTTTTATCCATTAACTCGTCTTTATTTTTCTACAAGTAAATACTTACTTACGCAATTACGCTACTACAGTTTTAATTTTTTTTTTATATATCGATAGACGAGCAGGAGGCTCACTTGATGATGTAAGTAGCCACAGAACATCAGTCAATGATGCGCTGTTGACCTACTTCTTACTTCGAGCATTCGGAAATCCATATAATAGACTGAAACCGATACGCGCAATGTGCTTCACGGTTTTTCCATCCATGGTGGTTCGCTACCCGGTCGGAATTTCTATATTCCTCTCACCCGATCAATGACCGAAATTACCAGACGTGGGAAGACATGTTTACAGAAAATTATCCACGAATCCACGACCCATCGACGGGCACGGAAAGTGATCTACCGAACACGCCAACGAGCTCGTCGAATAAATTCATTGAATAAAGTTATTTTTTATTATTTATTTATGTTTGTGCAATTTTTGTTAAAAACAACTTTTTTTTTACTTTTTTTGAGTGAAATGATTTATTTTTATTTTCCGTCTAATATCGAAATATCAGAAAAAAAGGGAAGAAAGTAATAAACTTCACATATCCGCAGAAGTGTATCACATAACACCAGGAGGTCTATTACCAAAATCGAACGCCGAAGTTTCGGAGCAAAATGAAAGAACAACCAATTTCGTATTTTAACTTAAATATTAGGAAAACATTTTCAATTCTATTTACTATTATAATTACGATCATAGTAATATCAAACGAAAGATATAGTGTTTCATTGCGAACGACGAATCGATTATTATCGGACCTGAAATATTTTTGTAATAGGAAAATGTACGATCCGTACTTTGGTTTCGTATTTTGGTTTAAGATATAACTCCAGTTGACTTCAGATTTATTTGCAACAAAAAAATACTTTTTTACGTATCACATCACGTCAGAAATACCAAACTGTAAATTAGTTCAATCTTATTAATTACTAGTTGATGCCCGCGACTTCGTTCGCGTGGGCTTCATAAAAGATGATAACTTTACTTTTCGACAACCGATTTCGATGAAACAAAGCCTATATGTTAGGAACTCTTTAGTTTTCCAGAATGAAAAGTATCTAAGATATTGACCGGGGATATAAGGTACCACCATGCAAAATTTGTAATGTAATGTTGACCAGCGTCGGAGATTAGTCCGTACAAACAGACAAATAGACAGAAACAAAAAATGAAAAAATAATAGAGTTATAATTATATATTCTCTTCTTTTATAATAAATAAAATCTCGGATAGAAACATTGTATTCCTAAGATGAAGATATATTGTACAAGCCAAACATTGTTTTATATTTGCTAGATAGTGCCACAACAAAACGCTTTTAGGGGCTTTCCTCTGCCGTGAAACCTTTAAAAATACATTCATAAAAATGATCTATAGAGCACTTGAAAATATCGAGTAATACGATACATTGAGGGTATATCAAACAGCCGTGAATATTTCAAGAGCTCATCCAAATGGTGGTTGTGAATTAAAAAATAAATATTTTATCGAAATTCCAATCGCTCAGCACTTGATACGAATCAAATACTGATAATTCAAATCACTTAATATACAAATATTCAGTGTAGCGTTTATTAATTATTTAAATTATTGATAAAAATATTCAACTTTCAGCCATTTTGTTTATCAATTTTTAGGATTCCGTACCCAAAGAGTAAAACGGAACCCTATTACTAAGACTTCACTGTCCGTCCATCTGTCCGTCTGTCACCAGGCTGTAACTCATGAACCGCGATAGTTAGACAGATGAAAATTTCACAGATGACGTATTTCTGTTACCGCTAAAAACAGAATAAAATAAATATTTAAGGCGGCTGCCATACCACAGACATGATTTTTTTTGCCGTTTTTTACAGATAATGATACGGAACTCTTAGTGTGCGAGTCCGATTCGCATTTGGCCGGTTTATATATTTCATCGAAATATTTAAGGTAACCAAAAAGTAATGGTTCGACTTCCTCTTTGCAAGGTTGTCAATACGCTTATCCCGAATTTCGGGTACCTCAGTATTTTAGTGAATTATTTATTTGTTTCAGGATTATCCTACACCATTAACGGTTTATTTCAGATTGAGTTTACGCAATAAAATTGACGTTTCCATCTGTAGATAGGTACTAGCAAAACTTATCTCATAAAATGTTTTGTCATCATAAATTCAAATCAAATTTGAAGCGAGTTCTCCTCTCGGGAATAAAAGCTAGACTGTAGCTACTAGCTTTACGGAAACCCTAACCTTGTATATAAGGGGTCGTATTAAAATATACAATATAATATCTGTAAGTTCTGATTAATTAAGAAATGATTGACCCTATATATTTTTTTTTTATGTCAGATATCGACAGACGAGCATGAGGTTCACTTGATGGTAGGTGACACCCCAGCCACAGTACATCAGTCAATGATGCGCTGTCGACCTAATTTTTACTTCGAGCATTCGGAAATCCATAGACTGAAACCGAAACGCGCAATATGCACTTCACGGCTTTTCCATCTATGAACGGTGGTTCGTTACCCGGTCGGAATTTAGATATTCCTCCCACCCGATCAATGTCTGAAGTTACCAGACGTGAGGAAAACATGCTTACAGAAAATTATAAGCATGTGCTCCTGGTGGGATTCGAACCCACAACCCATCGATGCGCACGGCAGGTGTTCTACCGAACGCGCCAACGAGCCCGTCTATCTCTAAGTAATTGTTTGTTCAGAAGTTTTAGAGAATAATATCGAAGTAAATATGCGGTGAAGGGCTATTTGAATGATTTGAAATAGAAACTAAAAGTTATCCCTGTCTTGTCCGTTTTGTAAAGAAGATAATATAATATAATTAATGACTATGCGTAGATGATTAATGACGTATTAAAGACGATGTAGTGAAGAGAATTGAGAAAGGTATGTTGAGGTGGTTTGGGCATGTAGAAAGGATGGATGAAAGTAGGGAAACGAAAAAGATTTATGAAACTGGTGTGAGTGGGAGAGTCGGGAGTGGTCGACCTAGGCGAACGTACCTCGATCAGATCGGGGACGTTCTGCAAAAGGGCCAGATCAAAACTACTCGTAACCGTCGAGTGTGTATGAAAGCATTGATGAAAGTAGAAGAAGCGAAAGTGGTATGTAAGGATCGGAGCATATGGAATTCCGTGATCTCTGCCTACCCCGATGGGAAAGAGGCGTGATATATGTATATGTATATGTATGTATGTATGCGTAGATTCATTTGAAATTATTTTATTAACTTAATTTGTTTTCTATCACAACTCCATTGCTATAAGTGAAAACTATAAATACGAGAAGCTTAAATATGCTTACATTTTCTATTGTGCTACATTTTTCCATGTAAAATAAAAATAAAATTGGATCCTATTAATTAGCTATTCATCAGTTCCAAAATATTAATTTCACCTTTTTTAAATATATAAAATAAATAATTTTAACCTACGCAAACCTACCTATAAAAACTTCCTTATATCTTCATTAAAAAGCTGTGTGCTATGTTTCCACTCACAATTACACACGAAACCCCTTCGTTTAACCTTTTATACGCGAGTTCAAGTAACAAGTGTACACAATTCCTTTACAAAAGCTATTCTGTAAACATTTTTCACTTTTAAAATTCTTTTGTCCCGAGGTCGGCATAATTAAAATTTAAATGCTGGAATGAGTTAGAAAAATTCTGGCTTGACGAGAATTTTACTGTTTAGTGATCCCTTAATTCTAAGCAGTAATTACTCAGTTTTCAAGTAATTACTGTGAGTAATTCTACACTACTGTTTATTTTCGCTAAGAAAATAGTAACGTAGGAAGATAGTCTAGACGGTTCAATGATTTGATATGTTCCAAATATAAATATCAATAATTGAAAGTAAAATAGAAGTAAGATTAAATACATTTCACATTATCTGTATAATATAATCTATACTAATATAATAATATTATAAAGAGGAAAGATACACACAAATCTTGTAACGATTTAACTCAAAATCAACTCGACTAATATAGACTATTTTTTGTGTATGTAAAATCTCATACATGCACCCGTGCGAAGCCGGGGTAGATCGCTAGTAATATTATAAAGAGGAAATATTTTTTGTTTGTTACAATTTAACTCAAAAACTACTGGACCGATTTCAAATTATTTAATCAATAGAAAGATACATTATAAGCGAATAACATAGGCTTTTTTTATTATTTTTTTGTACAGTACATCTACAATACACCCAATATACCTATTATATGAAGTAAACTATTATTATTATAGTGCGTGCATTGAACACGTCAACTTTCATTCATGTGAAAGATTACTAATATATTTACTACTAATGGTATTTTACACGCACCAAGGGAATTTTTCAAAACTGTAAAAATATTTCCCTACAAGCTGCGTTTAATAGCTTGATTAACTTTTCAAATACAAAAAGCTATAAAATAATGAAAATAAAAAAAAATAGTTTGTAAAAAAGTAAGATTTCTTGATTAATCTATATTGTAAATATGTATGTATATAAAACAAAGTCGTGTTAGTTATACCATTCATGACTCAAGAACGCTGCACCGATTTTAATTATCTTTTATGTATTGGATTCGTCTATGTCCCGAATAACAAATATAAAATATCGGAATCTGCTAGTTTTAAATAAATAATTGGAGCTTAATTGATACTTATTCCAAATAAGTTATTTATTCAGTAACTATCAATAAGTAGGTACGAGTATATAGTAGTAAAGTACTCGAAAGCGACGAGCGTGTAATGAGCATCGATGAAAGTGGAAGAAGTGAAAGTGGTATGCAAGGATCGGAGCATATAAAAATCTTACTAAAGTAGATTTTACAATTGTCTTTAATAAGGTAAGTATCACGCATTGAAATTAAATTTAAAATACTAATAAAATGATTTAAATGTTATAAATATTATACTAGGCAACTTTATTGTTCTTTTTTTTTAAATATTCCTTTTCATTTCCAAGGTTCAAAGTCAACAGAATCTAATATTGTCTTTTATTAACGCGAGTATCACACATTTAAATAAAATACTGTATACCGGATTAAAACGCGATTTATTATTTATATTATATATAATATAAATATATAATATATAATTAATAAATATATAATTAATATATATAATAATATAGAATTAAATATGGCAACTTTGTGACATTTCAAATACCAGACAACTGTCATCTTTCTGTCTCCCCGCGACCACGGTTGCTGTAAAGCATCCGAAACGTCGGGATAAATAATTTAAACAATATAAATAATAAATCGCGTTTTAATCCGGTATACAGTATTTTATTTCAACAGAATCTTCCAAATTCCCTCTGTGAAAACTAACCTGGGAGTTCAGGCTCCTCTCGCTCGAATTCTTCGCGAATATAATAAGATGAACGATATTGATTCAGAGCTGGTAGCGTAATTGATATTCGGTAGCGGGCTGGTCAAATTTAAAGAAAGTGTTGTTAAGCACTTAGCAGGTAGAGGTACTCTATCGGCATTAGTCAAATAAGAATTTCCTTCTTTTTATTTTTTTCTCTAATTATCAAGTTTAATTTATCATTTTTTTCTTTTTTGTGTAGCTTAAGTAGATATAATTTTTATTTTTGTTTCTTTTCAAAAAGCAATGAGGGAGTATTTTTTGTAATTCTTATGTTCAGCATAATTGTCATATATTTTAGAACAACAAATTGTAACTTAAATTGTAGAAAATTGTATTATATATGATGTGGTGTACTTTAATAAATAAATAAAAAATAAAAAAAGTGAAGTGCAGAAATATCTCTGTATATCCCATCAATAACATCGAATATTATGTCCATAAAAGCCTATGATATTACTCGAAAGTCAGATGTCTCCAATTAAGAGAAATCTTCGCTGTGGGGACATTTAAACGAGGTTGTAAAGGAACAATTGAAACAATTTCAATTCAGGTCAGTTCAATTAAAACGCTATTGATAAAAGAATTTTCGCATTGTTCGGTCAAGTTAATTAGTGTTGCGAATATTTGAGATTCGTTGGCTATTTGAGTCGCAATCAATTTCGATTGTTTTAATGGCTTAAGGAAATAATATTAAAACATATGCTTTAATCACATACTTGAAATCTCATGTACTCGTAACCGACGAGTGTGTATGAAAAGCATTGCTGATAGTGGAAGAAGCTCAAAAGGGGTGATATGTTTATATTTCTGTAAAAATAAATAAGTATTGGCCACCATGAGACATGATTTCATACATACATGACGTATAAATACATCACGCCTCTTTCCCATTGGGGTAGGCTGAGATTACGGAATTGCATATGCTCCAATCCTTACATAACACTTTTGCTTCTTCCACTATCATCAATGCTTTTCATACACACTCGTCGGCCAGCCAGCTCTAATAGTTTTAGTTTTAAAGATATCCTAATGTTTGGTTAGTAAATACTTTCTAAAGTACTTGTATGTGTGAATTCCCGAGTCCTCTAGAGTCCTCATTCATACACAATACACATTTCTGTCTGTTTCTTTGATAGTTTTTCTTTAAATTATTTCCCCGGGATTCGAACCCAGGACCTCCAATGAGCCATGGCACTGAGCACTGAGCCACGGAGGCGATCAAACTAACTTTTTATAAAAGTATAAAAATATGAAAAGGTATAAGATATATAATATGCTTATTGTTGCAAAAAAGAGTTTAAAAAGAAGCTAGTCAGCTAACACTTTCTATGGTATAAAGTTTTTATATTTAAAAAATATCAAATGTTCAATATTTTTTAAATAAAAATACATTTTTATAATAACAAGAGTTTGTATATCAGTAACCATATTAAAAATTGTGAACGAAATAGTCTTGCTACACGTTATTAAGTACGCTTTTTAATGAACCTACATATTTCAAAGCATCCACCCGCAAAATAAACATAATAAATATTGAGTGTTCCACATATGATATTTTATTTTCATTTTAATATTTAAAAATTCATTCTAAACGAAGTATCGTGAACAGTGGCGCGTAGAAGTATAATTAAATGAAACTCAATTTTATTTTACCTATTTCACTGCACTATGGAACAGTATTGATGTTATAAAAATGCAGTCTATTTACGTCGGGAAAACACTAAAATGTTGTTTCGTGTTTCCAATTTACACATGATAGATTTCGGGGTTCAGCTGAATTGAAATTTGGAAAAACCGTTTCGGTTTAAATTTAATTGATTGAATTTGGATCAAAAGAAACGCTTAATTTATTTAAACTGAATACATTTTGTTCAAACTAACGGTTGCACTTAAAATAACATGTAAATCTTTCATTAATTATTTTATTTTGAATTACTAAAGAGATAAGTAGATTACGTTTGATATGAGTAGTAAGTAAAAGTAAAAAATATTTTTTTAGTCAAGCAACAGGCATCGATGAACAGTGATTACTTAGTGCTACGACAAGCTACGTCGAGCGCGTAGACATCTCTACGCAGCGCTACGTATGTTTAAACACAGTATTTTTTAATCTTTTTCATAAGAAAATAATAGCACTTACAAACAGAAGCTTTAGAAATAAAATAAATATTACTTAAAGTAGGCTATTAGGCGTTATCACTAGTTCGGATTAATTTAATACTAAAAAACTGCGATCAACTATCAAAAATTTGTAATAACGTAATCGAATATATTATCAGATATTAACGTAGTATAAATTTTATGAAAAAATTAATCCAGTATTTTCCTATCAATTAATTTAATTATAGAACTTCTATTATTTACACCAGTATTTACATAATGGAGTAAGTGTCAACTTTTACAAATAAGTTTTAAGTTAAATTTATACATAAAATTTCAACACGGAACCCACCAACTCTCCTTCTGAAGTCGTTCCATCGATTATTTACGGTTTATTGCTGTCCATAAATTTATATTTACGATGCCTAATGCTGGCCTGCATTGGTCAATGGTTGCAAGCGAGTATTGGCTAGTGATAGTATCTAATAACTAATAAATTCTACAAGCTCTTGAGACTTTAATGCATGCAAACTATTTACTTTACTTGTTATGTAGGTTAAAGCAATTAATAAACTATCTTATATATAAATATTAATTTTATTTTACTCGTAGTTTTGCTTGTGACTTTGTCCGCGTTATTATGTTCTGTTCTAATATTCCACTTGTCAAAAAATAAGTTTTTTTTTTAGATATCGATAGACTAGCATGAGTTTCATTCGATGGTAGGTGATAACACAGTCACAGAACATCAGTCAATGATGCGCTGTCGACCTTATTTTTACTTCAAGCATTCGGTAATCCATTGACTGAAACCGAAACGCGCAATGTGCACTTCACTTTTTATCAATGTACGCTGGTTCATTACCCGGTCGGAATTTAGATATTCCTCCCACACGATCAATGTCCGAAGTTACTAGACGCGGGGAGTCATGCTTACAGAAAACTATAAACATGTTGTCCCGATGGGATTCGAGCCCACGACCCATCGATGTGCACGGCAGCTCGTCAAAATAGTTATGAATGAATGAAATTCCTGATATTTCCTAAGCATAAATCTCGCGACCGCCACTCTTGACAACTAACTTGATAATGAAGACGATCACAAATATTGAGATACCATCATAACAGTTCAGTGAATTACAGACCAAATCATCTCTTAAAAATAAAGATACACCTACCATTTGTACGTAAACTTAAATCGAAATAAAAGCTACTCTGTGGAAAATGAAACGACCAATTGGTTGAAACGGCAATCGTTTCATAGCGAATTGAGTTTACGGTACTCAACGTTCCGGTACCTTCGTACACATCAAAAAATGTGTATTGTCTATTTTTAACCGACTTCAAAAAAGGAGAAGGTTCTCAATTCGTCTGTATGTTGTTAACCGACTTCAAAGAAGGTAGAGGTTCTGTATGTTGCATTTTTTGTATGTATGTTACGCGATAACTCCGCAAGTTATGCATGGATTTGGATGATTCTTTTTTTGTTTGGTAGAGCATATTTCAGAGGTAGTCCTTTATCGAATTGGGTTTAGAAAATAAGGAAAAACAAAAATATACTTATTCAATGATGCTGTTTTGGTTTCAAAAAGTTTCTCTGTTCAATCTCTGTTCTTTTAACTGTCATCACTGAAACATTAAGCAGTTTGTATGTTTTCTTTTGTGTATGTTTGTTAAGCTGGCTTCCCATGGTCGGCAGTTCTACGAATGATCACGGACAGCCGACGACCACGGACGGCAACGCACACAGACAGGGCTCTTCCAACGGCGCGTGTCGGTCTGTGTAGATCTTTTGATAGCTTCATTTCAAAATGCAAAGTGAAAGAGATTTCAAGTGATTTCGAATACCTACTGAATAAAATTGGTCCTGTTATATCAAGGAATGATATCAAAAGCGAAAATATATTCCCATTCAAGAACGGTTTGCAATTACACTCAGATTTTTTCACCGCACCTTTGAAGTTACCGCCTCGCGACGGATACCGGCGCACCGCCACAAACAACCTGTGCTACCACGGACGAGACCCTTCCCACGGTGCGTCGTGCGAGCTGGTCCGCGTCCGTCCGCAATATCACCGACCGTGGGAAGCTAGCTTTATACGTACATAATAAACGATCTTCCCTCTCGTCAATACTTAGGCTAAACTGTCTGCTGACACAACTGACATGCTTATATTTTTAAACGTTACTAGAATTCAAAGGGTGAAAGGAATATCAAAATTCTGTTTGGGCAAAGAATTTGGGCTTCACTTTCAAAATTTCCAAACAACTAGAAGTAAAAATAAATATAATGACAAGGTTATTTCATTATTGTCCTGTTGCACTCTGTCTGTTGATGTTTTGTGTAAGTATGTAAAAAAATATATTTATAATGCTTTCAAAATTGTTAGCGCACTTTTATTACTGAGCTGTATAAAACATTGTGTTCCTTTCACGAAGTATACACAAAGGTGCGTGTTTGTTTCAATATAAAAATATATTCACCTTGTTTCACAGTGGGTAACCGAGCGAATAACTCTTCAAATAAAAACATAAATTTTTCACTTGTTTGCGTGCTATGGTGTACATTAGTGCGTCTAAACGAGGTCGAGGCTTTGTTACAGAGTTTGTTCTATTTATTTTTGACTCTGTTTATAATAACGTAATATGTCATGATATTTTACAGTATTTCATCTATATCTATACATCTATACTAATATTATAATGAGGAAAGATTTGTATTTTGTGAATATACTCAAAAACTATTGGATCAATTTTAAAAATTCTTTCACCAATAGAAAGGTACATTAGGCTATTTTTTGTATCTACATTGCACCCGTGTGAAGCCGGGGCGCGTTGCTAGTTTAGACAAGAAAAAAGATAAAATAAATTCTCTAAAAGATTAGTAAAGGATAAGTACAAAGTAAGTAACTACGCTTTTTTAGGTTTTAATTGTTTAATATTTGAGAATAATCATATTTATATCGCAGACATAAAATTTGAAAAGAGAAGGCTCTTTTCAAATAATATGTTATTATTGAAAAATAACAAGCAAACTTATACCAGGAGTGATGTATTTTTGTTAAATAAATAAATAAAAAAATCTTTATATAAACGATATAGTTATACACGTGAAAAAAGTGTATATATTCGTTTCAACATAATGAAATCTTAGAAAACTAAACAGGACAGGATCAACAATTGTTATTTAACATATTTAAACTTTAAATTGTAAAAATATGTTATCGATTTGTATGATATATTTTATTTTATTTAAGCATGTCCTGCGAGTGCTATGAGAAATAAATGTATTTTACCTTTTTTCTTCTACCGAACTCTTATAGCAAAAGTCCGAAAAATCATCTCTTACCTTTAATATTTTATTAAATACTGAGATTTACTAGTTAAAAACATTAGCAATATATGGACTTTCACAGTTACATATAAACATTGTCACCACGTTCATAAAATGTAGCGCCATCTACAATCTGCGCCTACAGTCAGTACGAAGACGTTAATAATCTGGATCGCGCTATCAATGTTTCTACGAGGTCTGAGTATATACATGCATATACTATATTCCACACCTTGACATCAAAAACTAAAGGCCTTATAGTCTTTTTATGAGTGGTAGAGTATACCCCCTTTAGGTTGAATGAATAGCACACCTTACTTTCTCCATAATTTTAATTATAAGCGCTAACTAATTTGAAACTACCGATACTGCAAACAAGACTTTAGAACCAACAAACTTATAATATTTGCAATAATGAACGCTATATCTAAAGTCTAAACATGTATCTAAGGAGATTACACTTCGAAAGTGCTATAATACTGACTTTAATTATTCCCTAACGCCGAGATTTAAACATTGCAATTATGGCAAAATTCGTAGATATACTTGTTTTTTTATATGTTAGATATCGACTGTTTGTCTAGCATGAGGTTCACTTCATGGTAGGCGATACCTCAGCCGCAGAACATAAATCAATGGTACGCTGTAGATCTACTTTTTACTAGTAGGATTCGGAAATCCATAGACTGAAACCGAAACGCGCAATATGCACCTCACGGTTTTTCAATCTATGAACGGTAGTTTGTTATCCGGTCGGAATTTCAATATTCCTCCCACCAGTTCAATGCCCGAAGTTACCAGACGAGGGGAAGACATGCTTACAGAAAATTATAAAATACAATTCTATATCCGTTTGTTAAACAATCAAAACAAATTCTATATATTTACTAGCTGCCTGACCCGGCTTCGCACAGCTAATGTAATCAAAAAAAATAGAAAAAGAAATTCTGGATAGGGACACCCTTAATACCTAGCGATATGAAAAATATTATACGACCTATTCTCAATCTTACAAATAAAAAAAAAGCGGTCGAGCCATTTCGGAGGAGTGCGACCACAAATACGAGATTTGTATTTACCACAGATTATATTTAATGTAAATGATATTGCTGAAAGTTGAGTAAAACTATTTATTTTTCGAATTTAAACAATTTAAAAAAATAAAAAATGTATTGTTTCACAAAAAGTTATATGAAAGTTAGTCGTCTAATATTACAGTCTATAAAGTTTGAAATTCATAATAGCATCTAGTCTGATAGATAATTTAAAAGAAATCTTCAGACGTAATAAAATGAGGCAAAATCTTATTTGTGTGAAAATGTTATTATTCCAACCTATCTGATCCGGAACCCTCCCCCCTTTTTTTCTTGTTGCATACTGCATAGTACCACTGCAGTGGTTATACATAAGGGAATCATCAAGTTCCCTAGTGAGGCAATGATACTCATTTCTGTGTATTTTTCACTAATCATTTTCCTTTACAGGCAAGTTGATGATCAGCATTTAGTGCCCTGTCTTACCCAGGACATGCGGAAAAAACGCGTGGCTTAACACAGTAATGGAGGCAGTCATTCATGGAGGACTCGATTAAATAATATACCTTTATAAACATTGTTAATAACAAAGAAAAAGGTTGACTAAAAAACGTCTGTGGAAAACTCAAACGACTAAAACACCCCGAGGCTGCGTCTAATTGGCATTCGTTGATAGAGTTTTTAGATCTCTCAGGACAAAGTATTGCTGCGAGGGTAATAACATACAAGCCATGTTTCTCGAATTTTGAAAGAGTTTTCTCTTTTACCTAAATTTTAATTAGGATAACAAGAATTCGTTTATCGCTTTGGGCTCGTTGGCGTGTTTTGTAGAACACCTATCTTGTGTACCGATGGGTCGTGGGTTTGAATCTACGGGACGACATGTTTATAATTTTCTGTAACCATGTCTACCCTACGTCTGGTAACTTCAGGCATTGAATAAGTGGGAGAAATATCGAAATTCCAATCTATTAACGAACCACTGTTAATAGATGGAAAAACCGGTTTCAGTCTATGGATTTTCGAATACTCGAATAGATCGAAAGCTGATATTCTGTAGCGGAGTTCACTCATTATCAAGCTCATCTCTTAATATCGTTATTAAAAAACACAGCAAATAAAGGTACTGTACTTAAAAATCATACAAACAAAGTTGCAAACAAAGCTTAAATAAAATATACGCGCTTCGTTTATTTTAATAGTGTCACACATTGTATGCGAAGAAGCCCTCTGGAACGATGCCATTTGTTCACCAAATAGGAAGTAAAGTTGTTTACTCTTTTCTCTTTTGAGCTCCAACTGAAAACTTTTCTTTTACTCTTGTACTGCATCTGAGCTTCCACGGTTTCGGTGCAAAATTACAGGGTCGGACTTAGCTCATATTATATTTATATTAATAAAATATTATCAAATTTATTATTTAACTATTCTGAATAAGCTTCTGTTCTTAGATATATAGATAGATATAGTATTTCACTGTACACAGTACTCATTAATGTCTCAATAAAATACCTTTTACGTGATTAAAACGCGATTTATTATTTATATCGGCTTTCCAGCAAACGTAGTCACGGGAAAACTCTGTAAGTGTACGAAAGCATTTGATACGTCGAAATAAATTATATAAATTATTGCTATATGTTATTTAAATGTGTGATACTCGCGTTAATAAAAGACAATGTTCTGATTAACGTCATTGAAATAGCATAAAGTATGAATATTTTGCTGTATTGCAAATATTTACTTATATATTTTCAAATACAAATAACTTCTCGCAATTTTCCTTGAATATACAATCTACTTAGATGTATTTCTAATATTTTATTCTTCTTATTTAATTAATGGCAATTTCCATCAGAGACGGATTCTACAAATTGTCAGTATTTTTGAGAGACTCAATGATTTTGTAATGTCAGGATATTTCATACTATTAAAACTTGACGTACGAATCACGGTCGAATGTTAAGTAAAATATTTTAACTACTAAGAGTGATGACAGTAGCCACTACCTACAACTGAAATCCTGGATATGTTCTTAATATACACTGGAGTACTGAAGTCAGTGAGGAAATTATTTATTTAAGAGGGGCGATACATGTAACAGCCTGAATTTTGACCGTTTTTCAGAGACTTTTTTAGAAGGGTAGGAATAAATGAATCATTTTTATATTCAGTATGTTTATTTGTTATATATTAAAATATAAGAATCAGTTTTATAATTTTTTTTTCAAAATGGCCGCCGTAGTCACTAATCTCCTGAAATCCTCGCGGCGAAAGAAATCATTCGGCGGGATTTTTAGCTTCTGTTACTGCAATTGTGGTTTGAGTTTATAAAACATGTATATTTTAGTTAATCCAATAACAAAAATTGGCACGACTCAGAAAAAATTACGACTTTTCACACCTTTTTTCGGTTGTTTTTGGGTAAAAAATAGTACAGTAAAGAAAACAGACACAGAAATGAGTCTGCCCTATGGGGCATATGGGTATGCCTAACTAGTGGATTTGGGGCATTTATACACTTACTTACACAACACTAAATGGATGCAGGTCTCTATATAGATGTTACCGGCCCTTAAGGTGTATGTATGAGTGTGTAGTATCAAACTGAAATTAATGTTCTAAGTCCGCCCCTGTAATATTTCAATAAACTAGTGTCTCTACATTTTTAGAGATTTTTTTTTACGGTGGAAAGAAGTTGTATAAAGCTTGGTTTTAAGTTTTCATTGTTATATTGAATTAACTGTATTCAGGCCTGTTTTCAGTCATATTGGGACGTTATGACAGAGAAAATATAAAGTTGTTTTTTCCATTGTAAATATTTGATGTAAGCCATTTCGTGCTGCTACTGTAGTTCAGTGGTGTGTGAGTTGAGTTCAGCAACGGGAGTCCCAGGTTTAAATCCCAGTGAATTAAAAAAAAAACATATATGTATGTTAGCTTGATTGCTAAGCATTGGCGTAGTGAGAGTTAGGACTCGTAATACGATGGTCGTAGGTACGATTCGCCGTATGGAGACTTTTTCTTTCTAGTCGCAACAAAGCGAAGTGACAAATAATCAGTATTATTTATTTATACATAAAATGCGTAAATAAGGGAAAACATGGAATAGAAGATAGTGCGACCAATAACAGCAGGGAAAATAATCCAATCATTTTTTTTAAAGACTTTACAGATCATATCTAATTGTATCCACATACAGAATACGGAAGTCTTGCGTAACTAAAATTACCGCGGCATAAACTACTCGTACGTCATCGCTATTTATAGAAACTAAAGTGAATGTGTATGGTATATCATTAGAGAAATAGGACATTCATACGTATATTTGACAACAATAGGCAACCCGGCTTGGGTATATAACAAAGGATGGATTTAATTCCTCAAAGATCGGATGCGACATCCAGCCACTTATCCCGATTTTAGTTTAAACAATGGACCTCTGGAGCCTTCCTTGATAAATTAATGTGAGACACTTCCTTAATCCAATTGAATTGGTGGGAGTAGGAAATAGTTTTTTGTGGAGTAAAGTATTTAGTTTTGATAACAGAAGAGAAAACGAACAAAATACAAGTAAACAAAGGCAGCATTTTTATGAAATATTAATTAATAGATCCAAATATGTAGTTTATTTAAATATTTATTTTCAATCAGTGTTGCTCTGTCATAGTTTTTATATTTTTTTCACACTTTCGGAAAAATAATAAAGACTAAAGTCGAAACGCATAATCTGTACTTCAGTTTTTTTTTTCAATTTTGCTCATTTAACAAAATATTCATTTAGATCATTATTAGAATTTGAATTTTTCAATTTGAACTATTCTATTTTGAACTATGTTCTTTCATTCCGGTATTATTGAAGTGTTCAAATAATATGATACTATTCTGATGGGCTCGTTGGCGCGTTTGGTAGAGCAACTATCTTGCACACGGATGGGTCGCGGATTCGAATCTCACCGGGATGGCATGTTTATAATTTTCTATAAGCACGTCTTGTCACTTCAGGCATTAAACGGGTGGAAGGAATATTGAAGTTCCGACCAGGTAACGTACCACCGTTTATAGATGGAAAAAGTACATGTTGCGCGTTTCGGTCTCAGTCTATGGATTTTCGAATGCTCAAAGTAAAATGTAGGTCGACAGCCCAACATTGACTGATGTTCTGTGGCTAGAGTAGGTATAACCTCACCATCAAGTGATTGCTCGTCTGTCGATATTTAACATAAAGAAAATTCAAACTACAAATCAATATATCACGTGAGCAAAAACCGCGAAAGAAAAGTAAGAAAAAATTGTCTTCCGTATATCATTCACGAGTCAGTGAATACTAAGCCCTTTATTCTAAAAGGTTTTCAGAGTGTCCGATGTGATATAGTGGGTAGCACAGAGTTCTTTGTCACACGGTAATTGTGTTATTATGATAGTGAGCTTACAGAATTTGTGAGCTAAGTTTGTGAATTGCTAATGCCTCTAAACCGCTCGCAGTCTTCCAAAATGTTACGAAAGCACTTGGTTTACGTTTAAATTTATCATTGCTTAAGATTTTAAGTATTACTTTGTGCCACACATTTTACTTTCAGTCCAATCGGCTTGAGATTAATTACTCGGGAGTTTTTGGGGTCACTGATGACGAATTTGAACTCCATGTCTCAATATTCAAAATGGCGGATCCAATATGGTGGATAAAAATTCGCTGATTATTATGAATGCCCAATCAGATCTCCAAAATTCAATATGGCAGATTGAAATTTAAAAAAAAGATTGCAAGATAAGTAAATGTCAATTACTAGGTAAACTTGCTAGGTTTATCATTTCGTATTTATAGTTAGATTTACGAAATTAATGATAACAGAAATAATATTCGACTCTGCTCCGTAAACCAGTGCTTATTCGGCGTAAAACTCTAAAATTGTTATAAAATAGGTGGCACTGTCCGAGTGTCAACATGGCACAAAGGGTTTATTAATAAAAGTGAATGCCCGAGCATTCTCGTATGGGGCATGGGGCATTTTTCTGTACATGCAAGTAGGTGACCAACAATTTTTTTTAAATCTTGCTTACCAAGTATTCAAACACAGAACCTCCGATGCCCCATACCCGATTAGGGGACTCGGGAATTCACTATTATATTGTTTTAATTTCCAGTGAACCCGGATTCGAACTTCTAAAAAAAAGATAAAATTGTTGCTTCGGGAAGAGCATAGAGGACCTCGCTTGTAAATTTTTTATAACTGTATTGTACATCTATGAGTATGTAAAGAAAACCACCGGTGTACAGTCCAAACGTATATTTCCATTTTCAATACAGACACTTCTCGTATATTCAACTACCAACGCGTCTATACTTTTAAAATATTGATATTCACTTAGACTTTAATACAACAACTCCACAATATTCCCTTATACTAAATAGAACTTGACTGCAGCACGACTGCAACCAGAATGATCTTATTCTAATATTTTACTTTACAGCTAAACGTGAGTCGATACAGTGTCTTGACTATCCCTTCTTGAAACAAACGAATGACATGAACGATACAATAAAGAATGAACTGTCGAATGAATTGAATGAATGATATTACTTCTAAAATAATAACAATTGACCATCTGAATTAAATACACTTAAAAGCATCAAAACAATATGTAAACTCATTATAACTAATATAAATTACTTCTTTTTTAACACTAAATTTGATTACAATATACGATTTTTCCTTTTAAATTTACGAATCACAACACTCGGCCATCCACAAGCGTGCTATCTCCGGAGCACGCAAAATCACAACACTCATTGAGCACATTATATACAATTAATCTTACAATTATATCTTATAATTATACAAACAATACCATCTTATCCTCTATTATTACAATGAAATCTAGATAAGAATTTACTTATGGTTTAACATACAAACTATACATTTATTTCTTAAAAAATAATACCTCTTCGCTTACATAAGAAACAGAAAAATAAATAACATTTTTTTTTTTTACTGGGAAACTAGAACATACAAACTATACCTAGACTATCACTACTCGTAATCACTACACAATTAATATCACGATACGTCACCAATCGATATTACTTTGTTTCATAAATTTTATTTATTACTAGCTGATGCCCGCGACTTCGTTCGCGTGGGGTTCGCTTTTGAGCAAGCTTTCTTCAAATGACATAATATCCTCCATCCTCTGTACTTGGTGATTGCTTTTGGGAAAGAGCTATCAAATTAGTCATTGACGGTTGCTTTTGCATCATATTATCGACACGTTTAATGGTGGTTGAGATTGGGGTTCGAAGTATGATTTGAAATTCAATAGAAACACCATTGTTGAAAAAATGAAATAGACTTTAAAGAAATTTACTTATTTTTTTTATAAATTTAATTAGTGGTGAAGATACTGTATCCACCTCGATATTTATTTCATTTAATTGATAATTTTCATTTTGAGACATTTTTTTTAAATTCCCTTTTCCCGGGATTCCTACTCGGGTTTCCGGTGCTAAATGCGGAAACCTCTAAGATACGAAGACAGTCCTTAAGAAGCAATAAAAACAATGTCGAATAATCGTAATTCTGTAGAGAAAGGATGGATGAAAAGGTGAAATAAACGATCTCATAAGAAATACCTTTTCATATAATATTTCAATAATACATTTTCTATTTTTATAATATAGTTCTTTAAAAAAATAAAAAAATAAATACAAAAAAAAAATATTTCCGTTCAACTTCAGATCCGAACTCGCATCTAAGTTACGCAATGGGCCTGCATATCCACTATTCTACGATTACATATATCGGAAATGGCGAAATAATCAAAGTATTTCATTTACATATCAAACTGTGATTGACATCTGACAATTCGAAAAAGTTCAACGCGAGTCAGTTTGCATTGCAATTTGGTGATATGGTGCCTTTAAAATTATTTTTAAATGATGATAACTTTTCTTTCTGAGAACCGATTTCGATAAAACAAAGCCTATATGTTGCCCCGGGCTTTACTTAATATATTTGTGTAAATTGCATGAAAATCCGTTCAGTATCTTCGGAGATTAGCGTGAACAAACAGACAGACAGACAGACAGACGGACAGACAGACAGACAGACAAGAATCTTAAAAATTGCATTTATGCATTCTGCTACCCTTCTTTTATCACCCCTCTTAATTTCTGGTAAAAATATTTAGTGAAGCGTAATTTCGATCCTACTCTTTTATTATACCAGGGTGAATCAAAAAGTTCTTAGAAGTGCATATATATGAAACCTTTTTGGATCAAGTTCGATATTCAAACTAAAGAGTGTCTATCACACTATATTTATGCAGACTGTCACTTGTTTTTGTCAGTTCGTTCGCATGTAATACATTTTTTTGTGCAACGAGTTGCTAAAAAGTCAAAATTATGGATAAAAGTGAGTTACGTGCGGTGATAAAATATCTCAGTTTGAAAAAAATGTCTACGAAGGATTTTTTTTTGGACATTCAGCAGACATTAGGGGGTGATGCTGTACCCTATTCTACGGTTGCGTACTGGGTGGCTGAATTTAAAAGAGGTAGATCAAGCTGTAAAGATGACCCGCGTTCTGGGCGGCCTTCAACCTCCGTTACAGAAGAAAATGTCAAAAAGGTTGAGAATCTGGTTTTGGAAGACAGAAGAATGACTATAAAACATATAGCTGAGATCCTAAAGATATCTTTTGGTAGCGTTCAATCCATTTTAATTGATTCACTGGGGTTCAAAAAAGTGTCTGCAAGATGGGTGCCACGAATGTTAACCGACGAAAACAAAAAGCGACGTTTGGAAATTTCCAAGCGTAATCTCGAAATGTTCCAGCGTGATTCGGATAATTTTTGCCGTCGTCTTGTCACCATGGATGAAACGTGGGTCCACCATTTTGTTCCTGAAACTAAAAGACAAAGCATGTCTTGGAAACGACCATCCTCTCCATCCATCAAGAAATTTCGAGTTGCTCCTACCGCTGGCAAAGTTATGGCCTCTGTGTTCTG
Organism: Anthocharis cardamines; assembly: GCA_905404175.1. NCBI lineage: Eukaryota > Metazoa > Arthropoda > Insecta > Lepidoptera > Pieridae > Anthocharis > Anthocharis cardamines. The sequence goes on from FR989964.1 coordinate 9,639,988, forward strand.
AGATAGTGAAGGAATCCTTTATATTGATTACATGCCAAAAGGCCAGACGATTACTGTACCCTATTATGCAAATTTAATCCCGAAAGTGCGTGAAGCGATTAAAGAAAAACGTCGTGGAAAACTGTCGTTGGGCGTGTTGTTCCTTCAAGATAACGCTCCTGCTCATCGATCGGAAGTTGCGCTCAACGCAATCCGCTGTGCTGGCTTCAATCTCCTTGACCACCCACCATATTCTCCGGACTTAGCCCCAAGTGATTTTCACTTATTTCCAAAATTAAAAGAGGAAATTCGTGGAACAAAATTTCACGATAATGACGCGGTTATAGCTGCCGTAGAGGACTTTTTCGAGAGTCAAGAAAATATTTTTTTTCACAAGGAATAAGGAAGTTAGAAACGCGTTATTCTAAATGCATTGCATTGGAGGGAGATTATGTAGAAAAATAAAATATTATTATTTAAATCTTTGCATTTTTTAATATTGATTCCAAGAATTTTTTGATTCACCCTCGTATGTATATAGATTTGAATATAGAAGATTTGTCGATACTTCGAAATTGCTTATAATACATAACTTGGAACACTTTATTTAAGATAAATTAAATTATATGATAAATAAAATAAAAATATTCATTAAACATTCGAGCATGGGCAATCGCAATGGGCGTATCTTTAGTAATTATTATTTACTGGTATTAACAAATATGCAGAAATTTCAATCCACAACGGTATATCGATTGCCTCGGAAATAATTGATTCGTCGTATTCGTGGTGTACATACCACTTTTTTAATGTAACTTTTCCGATGCCAGATGGCCGTGCCACCACCATCTTGACACTCTTTTCGACTTGAATGTATTTATTGATTCCATGGGGAGGCAACTTAAATTGGTCTTTCACACAATCTATTTATTGGCCGAGGACCTATCTACTTTGTCTTTGAAGGTCTTACGATTCAAAATATAAATAAATTTGACACAATTGAACTATCTATATCTCTTGTTTTAGTTATTTGTAATTATTTAGTTAAAAACATTTTAACAAAAATGACAGGTTAGCAGATTTTAAGTGTCTTAAATATCAGTAAAATAATCGCTTTAGATATTTCTTGATAATATTTTTAAAGTGGCAAACTTTGATTAAATGTCAAAGTAAACTTGAAAATTTTCACAATAATGTCGATGTGTTCATATTTTTATTTGCTAAATATTGTATTCTCTTACTAAATTGTAAAAGATCTCTCTGTATGGCCTCCTTTAATTAATGTTTCCATAATTTAAAATTGAGAATTGTGGAAACATTAATTCGAAAATCATACAGAAAGGTTTGTTTCAAATAATAATTACAACAATCAACTTCAAATGAATGATATAATATTAACTCATTCCTATATAAACACATGTAACACAAACATGTAGCTACATAGGTATAGCAACAGAAAGTTTGTCCGCAAGTCACTACGTGGCGCTACTTTGTCTTATATGTATATTTATTTGACAGATCATAGAGTTGGTTCACTCTTTCATAAGTATACATAATACAATTTGATTGATTCTTAATTAAACTCGATAGCGCATCACGCGCCGACACATTAATTATCCTATGGACTTTTAAAGTTTGTAATTAAATGGTTAAGGTTTCCCCTTTTTTTTTTTTATTCGTACTTTTGTCAAAACGAAATTAAGATGCTTGGATATAATATGTGTTTGTTCGGTTTTAATAACTTGTTTATCGACCGTTACTTAATCATCTTGATATATCATTAGGAGCAAATAACTTTATGATCTTGCCATTACTGAGAAAAAGCTTTAAAATAAACATTCGGGCTTCAGTAATTTGCAAAAGTTAAATAGAAACATTTTCCATCATGGGATCTCCAATAAACTACTTTTTTTTTTTAATTGATAATTCAGGAAACCAGTACTGACTTCTTATTTATTTACTTAACGTGAATGTTTTAGAAATAATGATCAAAGAGCTTGAACACTTTCAATAACCAATTAATTATAATATCATGTGTAATTTTTGTTCACACATTCGTTTTCTCAGTAGAGTTGATTATCAAACAAAACTCCTGATTCTAATATATCAGCTTTTGGTATTCATGCAGATACAAATAAAATACTTTTCCATCACTAATTTTGTAATAGAAGAATATTATGTAAATGATGGTCTGGCTTTGGGGTCGTTCTAGTGTTTTATCAAAATATCGCCCAAGATAGAGTTCTTTTTTTATTAATCCTTTCTTGAGTCTCACTAAGTCTTATTCCTCAAAATATGATACTATTATTTATATATATATATTCAAAAAGCTTACACATAGAAGTCTAGGATTTATATACAGAGTTACGAAACCTTTTCGTGATACATCAACTTTAAAATTCTATACTTTGAACTATAGAAATCACATAGATAGGTTTGAGAGAATTCAAAAAAATCATAGTTACCTTAATTATCGTGATAACCGTTATAATGATTCTTACATTAATTAATTCTCTTAATTATTTTATAATATTCTTTCTCTCTACAATAGAAGAAAAACAGTCTAACATCTATTTTTTTTTTTAAAGATCATTAACTGTAAAATTGACTCTCCTAGTCTCTAGCCAGGATTCCATTTATTATTAAGATGCACTTACATGTTCGCCTCTCACAAATGAAAAGTATATTTGTACCTCCTTCACATAGTAAAACAGTCTGTTACTCTGTAACAGTTTTGTGTTTCGATCAATTACCACTCATAATAAACAATTTCTTAATATTTACATTTTTATTCTTTCGATTGTACAAGTTCGTAAAATAATTCATAAGGAACTATCTCAATAGCTTCTAACTGTGAATATCATTACATCTAATATGTTGCCTTTATATGTATAATGTTTATCATAACTTCTATCTTCGGCTCTTCTCCTTTCTATCTTGTCTATACTGGAGGCTTTTATTAATGTTTTTGTACTACATACTATTTTTGGGCACTATAGGTCTGTGTACGTAAAATAAATATTACTGTAACACTGTTTAATGAAATGACTGTTTGTGACAAAATAAAATAAATAAAATGAATATCAGCAATTACAATATCCTCAAAAATTACGAACGTAATTAATAACTATTCGTCTAAAATTTTAGTTTGATAATTCCTATAAATGGTAAATCCTTGTAAATTGTATTCAAGTCAGTATGTAGAGTTCTAGTTATGGTTATTACGATCGCTACTGAGATTATGAATGTTTTAAGAGACTTTTACTTTTGACATTAATTGTAAAATATTTTCTGTTTATTTCAGACGCAATTTCAAATTCTGATTTGTTCTAAAGGGTTTTTTTTTTAACAATTTGAATCGGAATCTCTCTAATAGATATCTTAAGAACTTTTTGTCAATTCATTTATTTGTACTACTACTTTAATTCATATGAAGAGATTTCTGTTACAGCCTTCAAGATGGTATATGAACTGTTCTATCATATTTACTACTATTTTGATATGTATGTCCACATTCTTGACAACTAAAATGTGTTGAATAATTTCCTTTAGTTGTATTTACTTGCAAACATTAACTATGATAATAGAACCAGTCCCTTAATTGATTTTTCTAAAAGAATTTCTTTTTACCCTAGGAGCATTATTTCTAATTTGATAGAATTGCTGAGAAGCTAAATGGTTCAACAAATCTTCTGGTTCGCTAAATTTAAGAGCTTGGGCTCCATTGCCTACTGAACTATCAATGATTTCATAAATAATGCAGTCAACTGCCTATCCATAGTAATATTTCCTTAAAATTCGGCGGGTACTTCTAGTAATCTTATCAAATGTTTAAGACTCACAAATGTTTTTATATAATCAATGAACTTACTACTATTTTTAACAGGTATCCAGTTTTTCGATATTCTCTTAGTTACAGCATGTACATCTTTTGTCCCACTAGATAAAGATCTGCGTCCTGCGCTTACTTGACTTCCGGGATGAATCCCTCTTTTCTCCTCTGGTTGGCTCTTTAGAATACCAGCTCTTTCCTTGGATTTCCTCTTATTTGAACTCCGTGAAGTTTTATTCGGCATTCATCCTTTCGAGCAGGCGAGTCTTCAGGAGTCATCACTTCGTCAGAATTCATACCAAAAAGAAAGAAATATCATTTTAATCATGTCAAAAGGTAACTCGATTCATTATTGTTTAAATGTATTAATAAAACATTCCTTTGCATAGTATATGCAATAAAAAAAACAATAATGCCTTTTTCATTTTTAATATCTTCTTTTTGAAACAAAATAACCTGGCTCTTACGTTAATAAACTCTATTAGACACTAGACACACTTTGCTTATGGCTTTTTTTTGGTAGGCACACATAACCTCCAACAACTAAGCACACATGGCTTCTCTTGGTAGGCACACATAACCTCCCACAACTAAGCACACTTGGCTTCCTTTGGTAGGCACACATAACCTCCCACAACTAAGCACACTTGGCTTCTTTTGGTAGGCACACATAACCTGCCTCAACTAAGCACACTTGGCTTCCTTTGGTAGGCACACATAACCTCCCACAACTAAGCACACATGGCTTCCTTTGGTAGGCACACATAACCTCCCACAACTAAGCACACTTGGCTTCCTTTGGTAGGCACACATAACCTCCAACAACTAAGCACACTTGGCTTCTCTTGGTAGGCACACATAACCTCCAACAACTAAGCATACATAGCTTCTTTTGGTAGGCACACATAACCTCCAAGAACTAAGCACACATAGCTTTACTTCTAAATTGAAATAAGTTTAATTTGTAATCATTAACAACACTTGTACGTACCTTAACGTGGGTCCTTATCACGCTTCTGAATTGTAAAGAAAACCACCGGTGTACAGTCCAAACGTATATTTCCATTTTCAATACAGACACTTTCTCGTATATTCAACTACCAACGCGTCTATACTTTTAAAATATTGATATTCACTTAGACTTTAATACAACAACTCCACAATATTCCCTTATACTAAATAGAACTTGACTGCAGCACGACTGCAACCAGAATGATCTTATTCTAATATTTTACTTTACAGCTAAACGTGAGTCGATACAGTGTCTTGACTATCCCTTCTTGAAACAAACGAATGACATGAACGATACAATAAAGAATGAACTGTCGAATGAATTGAATGAATGATATTACTTCTAAAATAATAACAATTGACCATCTGAATTAAATACACTTAAAAGCATCAAAACAATATGTATACTCATTATAACTAATATAAATTATAGTACTTCTTTTTTAACACTAAATTTGATTACAATATACGATTTTTCCTTTTAAATTTACGAATCACAACAAGTATGATGATGTTTGCTGATGCGTAGCACCCATGCGCATCCGGGGCGTATTGCTAGTATCATTATATAATCAAAGTAACGAAATAACGTTGACATTACTGTTTGCACAGTTTGTTGAAAAACAAATTACGGTGAGTAATAAAACAAGTCATACAATTTTGTTACAATCACAAACAGGTGTTGCAGAATGTAAACACACCGAAGTAATTAATCGTCTATTAATTAATTTCCATTAAAACATCGAGTCGTTACGGTCCTGTTATGGAGTTTTCTAGAGGGCCGCGTTTTTACTGAGGTTTTTCGTTTATAATGCTTTAAACGCGCCACAGATTATGTTAACAAATTATATCAAATCGGATGTTTTATCTATAGTGTAATTTATTGGAAAAGGCCCGATTATGATATCTATATCTCAGTGAAACAAAGGAGTATTAGTTACACCATTTAGCATTAACCATGAAGCATGTTTCGGTTTCAGTTTGTGGATTTCCAAATACTCAAAGTAAAAAGTAGGTCGACAGCGTATCATCTACTGATGTTCTGTGGCTGGGGTATCACCTACCACCAAGTGAACCTCATGCTCGTCTGTCGATATCTAACATTATATTAGAAATGAAACATGTCGTCTTTCGATATGTATTGGGTAAAATACAAAGCCGGTAACACCTAACGACCCGTCAAAATTATGATATGATACATCGATTTAAATAAAATACTGTATACTGGATTAAAACGTGATTTATTATTCATATTGTTTAAATTCATCCGACGTTTCGGATGCTTTTCAGCAATCATGGTCACGGGCCTGACTGAAAGATGACAACTGTCTGTTTTTTGAAATGTGTGATACCTACTTGCGTTAATAAAATACAATATGATAATACATCGAATTAAAAAAGAATTAATCAAACAGATTTTTCTTAAAGTCACATGAATTAAGGCCCATTTACAAGATGCAAGTTTGCCTGGTGCATACAATTAAGTTGAAGCAATAAGTGACTTGCATGGTCTAAACAACACGTTACATTCTAGATCTGTTATGCAAGTTTTGTTTCAATAGTTTTCTTGGTGTAAACAGCACATAATATCCACGTGTAAACAGATGCTTACAATTCTTGGATTTCAATTATTGCGCTTAAATTATTGCTCTTGTATGTACAAGAATATGGCATCATGTAAATGGGCCTTTAAGATTACTGCTTGTGTACAGAATTGATATTTCTAAGGAAATTACAGTTAGGATTGTCTATCAATATTCAGTAACACAACCTTATGTCAATGTTTACCTCCAATATTGGCAATCTATTAAAGAGATAGTGTTGGCCTGTAGAATATAATCTAAGAAAATTATTCCAATAGAAAGCTGTATTACCAATAGACCAACGATTTATTATATAATTTTGTAACAATTAAACATTTATTAATGTGTATGTAAGCTTAAAAAATAAATTTTGTAATGAAATGTACATCTAACATACAATTAAATTACACCAATATTTTAGGACATCAAAAGGCACATTTAGTACATGATGCCATTTTATTGTGTATCCAAGAATAGTAAGCAAATGTTTTCAAGCGGATAATATATTTACACCAAGAAAATTATTGAAAAACAACTTGTATGACAGATCAAGAATTTTATACGTTGTTTAGACCATGCAAGTCAATTATTGCTTCGATTTAATTGTATGCTACAGGCAAGAAATTTGCATCGTGTAAATTGGCCTTTAATTCTAATACTAAATAATTTAATGATTTACTAAAATATCCCACAGAGGCTCCAATCCACATACGTTGTGTTAGATCAGCACAATACTGATTTTCAGTGGGTTTTCATGACAGGTCTTATGTGCTACGACAATGATATCTTAAGTAGATCTATAAAAAATCCGCGAATGTCTATATTCAGTTCTATATCATATATCATCCTAAATATACATTTTTGATGCATGTAACATTGTATGGAATTGTCAGTATAGAATAAAGCCTTATGCATGCTAGTATCTCGAACTTGTCGCTACAAAATTCATCAAACTGTAAAGATATACCCCACTCTGTCTTCATACCGATATTCGTTTCATGCTACATCCAGAACTAAATATAATCGTAAACAAAAATGAAGCACAGAATATTGTACCATATTTCAGTTACAATAGTGCGAAAATGGCATACAATATTACATTGTTTACTATACCTGAGCGTTTTCAGGTAACCTTAATAAAGTATCCTAAGATTCAAACTCGAGCTTCGAAATGCAAAATTCTCTTAAAATTTTCTCTGTAACTGCAATCGATTTTAAACTCTACTATCTCGACATAAAGTTTAAATTGTATTTTAGATTTGTGCTCTTGATCGATGCACTCCATCGCACGGAGAACACCAATTTGCTTGATTTTGTTACCATATCGTACGTGAACCCAATTTCTCATGCCTATTAAAACTGCTGCACCTAAATGCCAAAGTTTTGTGCCCGAGTATGCTAAAGTTGGAAAATCTATTTTGAGGTTTTAGTAGACAAGGTCTAGTACCTGAAAACAACACGAAAACATAGATTGGAAAAAGTTTTGTCGAATAAATAAGTTGTCGCGCTAGTCTAGACAGTTGATATTAGTTTTGTTAAATTACTTATAATTAGGTCAAGTTTCAGTGACACAGAAAACATTGTACATGTTTTAATCGGCGACCAAATAACTGTGTTTGTAGGTTTTAATTTATTTTTGAACTAGCTGATGCCCGCGACTTCGTTCGCGTGGGGTTCACTTTAAGCTGAGCTTTTGAGCAAGCTTTCTTCAAATGACATATCCTCCTCCAGCCTCTGCACTTGGTGATTTCTTTTGGGAAAGAGCTATCAAATTAGTCATTGACGGTTGCTTTTGCATCATGTTATCGACTTGTTTAATGGTGGTTGAGATTGGGGTTAGAAGGATGATTTGAAATTCAATAGTTGAAATAAATAACCTGACTTTAAAGAAACTTACTTAATTTTTTTTATAAATTTAATTAGTGGTGAGGATACTGTATCCACCTCGATATTTATTTCATTTAATTGATCATTTTCATTTTGAGTTTTTTTTTAAATTCCCTTTTCCCGGGATTCCTACTCGGGTGCTGCGGAAACCTCTAAGATACGAAGGCAGTCCTTAAAAAGCATTAAAATCAATGTCGAATAATCGTAATTATGTAGAGAAAGGATGAATGAAAAGGTGAAATAAACGATCTCATAAGAAATACTTTTTCATATAATACTTCAATAATACATTTTCTGTTGTTATAATATAGTTCTTTAAAAAAAAAAAAAAAATTCTTTCCGTTCAACTTCAGATTCGAACTCGCATCTGAAGTTACGCATTGAGATTGCTTATCCACTATTCTACGATCACATTTCAAAAATGGCGAAATAATCAAAGTATTTCATTTACATATCAAACTGTGATTGACATCTGACAATTCGAAAAAGTTCAACGCGAGTCAGTTTGCATTGCAATTTGGTGATATGGTGCCTTTAAAATTATTTTTAAATCATGATAACTTTTCTTTCCGAGAACCGATTTCGATGAAACAAAGCCAATATGTTGCCCCGGGATTTACTTAATATATTTGTAAATTGCATGAAAATCCGTTCAGTATCTTCGGAGATTAGCGTGAACAAACAGACAGACAGACAGAAAGACAGACAGACAGACAGACAAGAATCTTAAAAATTGCATTTATGCATTCTGCTACCCTTCTTTAATCACCCCTCTTAATTTCTGGTAAAAATATTTAGTGAAGCGTAATTTCGATCCTACTCTTTTATTATATGTAGTATATATATATAGATAAGAATTATTTGAAATGAAATTAATTGAAATACATAACTTATTAAAATTAATATTCAGAAACATTGTTTTGAAAGAAATAATATACTAGATGAATTTGTACAGATGTGCTTTCGGTATCGTTGTGAATTTATATTATTTTTAAGAAGAAAAGTAACTTATTTTGGCACCATATATACTTTTTGCTTGTTTGGCACCGACTCAAAATCACTTAGGTAAACTAACATTAGTTTGAGAACTTATTTGTTAAGTTTAAATAAAAAAAGGTTTATTATTTTTTGCTTTTCAGTATTTTCGCCGGTTTAATTTTTTTGTTAAAAAGTTTTCTTAATAAATATTCAAAGCAACCATTTTTTAAAATAAGATCACTTTTACTGGATTAAAACGCGATTTATTTTTATATTATTTATCCCGGCGTTGTGGTTAGACTGAATGGTGACAGCTGTCTGATTTGAAATACCACAAAGTTGCCATATTAACACCATCTATTACTACAGAGGCGATATTTGCTGTAATTTTCTATATTATGGTAATATTGACATAATATACTTCACGTTTTGATCCGGTAAAGGTATTTTTATTTAAATGTCTGATATTCGCGTTAATAAAATACAATATTATGCAACCAATATATTCCAATTACATCGACTATAACTACAGTAGGTACATTCTAGATTAGTATATTTCTCCTATAGCCTATAAATTGTACCGAAATCTAGATAGCACCTAGATTCTATTCTAATATTAATATAGTATCGGCTACGGGCTAATGGGAAGTTATGGTGGATAGGTTATAGGGATATTAGGTGTCAAATGAAAACGAGCTCGTGGTGTGAGCAGGGATGTTACAGAGATTCATCTCGGATTCCGAAAGGTCGGATTTTCCGATTGATTTTGAACCTTCGATTCTGAATTCGAATTCTAATTTGAATCGGAGGTTATAATTAGAGGTCGCGGTCAGCGCCATTTAATTGAATTTATTATTGTTTTATTACGTCCCTCGATCAGATCGGGGACTTTCTTCAAAAGGGCCAGGTTAAAAGTGCTCGTAACAGACGAAGAAGCGAAAGTGGTATGCAAGGATCGGAACATATGGAATTCCGTGATCTCTGCAGACCCCAATGGGAAAGAGGTGTGATGTATTTGTATGTATGTATTACTGTTTAAGATTTAAAAAAAACGTTTATTTAAATTTTTAACACACAGGAAGGTATTTTTATTGTGTTGAATAATGTTTATAATTTATATTTATTATACATCTCTGCTTTTGCCTCCGCTTCCGGTTCCGATAAACCAAATTTAAAAACTCCGATTCTGAATTCGGTTCTGATAACCTCCATAACATCCCTAGTGTATAATATATCTTTTCCCTGCAAATCGGTAGCATAATCTAAACGATTGAGATTTTATATCCATTTTCAGCAAGGTTATAAATAATATAAGAGATTAGATTATTGGAAAATGTGAATGAGACAATTATTTATAATTAAGGATAACGAAACAAATATGAAACGCTTTGTAATTAACAAATAATACCGTTACTTAATGTAAGTCAAACTTTATTCTAGATTCTAGAACTTTATATGCGTCGTTAGTATAGAATTTACCGTACATTTTATAAAAAAAAATTCATTGATTAATAATAATAGACCGCCTTCGTCAATCAGTGGTACACAGGTAGTAATGTTGCATTTAGTATAAGAAGACCCAGATTCCAATCCAAATATTTTTATATTTTCCGACTGATCACCTGCTTGTAACATTAGTAGTATTAGTGTACAAGATCGTACATTATTTTTATTATATAAAACCCCTTTTTTATAAAATATTGTTATATTCTTTTTTTCTATTTGGATTGTATTACTATAAAAAATGAATGTCGCATACCGGATTATATAAGTGTATGTATGTTTCATGTACCTCTGAGGACTCAAGAATTCAATTAGTATTATAATTTAGTAAGTATCTCTTTATTGCAATTACAATACAATTATTAATAATATATAGTATTTAAATAAAATACTGTATATGTGTATACAACCACGGTTGCTGAAAAGCATCCGAAACGTCGGGATAAATAATTTAAACAATAAATCGCGTTTTAATCCGGTATACAGTATTTTATTTAAATGTGTGATACTCGCGTTAATAAAAGACAATATTAATATATAGTATTATATCCTGTATTTTCTGTACTGTTTCATTTATTCTCCAAAGTTAAATGAATTAAGATTACAATATATTATGCTTCAGCACTTTGGCTTTTAAGCCAAGAAGTATGAAATTTACAAGTTACTAGTTAAATTCAACTTTAAATGTTTACTTACAACATTACCTAAGATACACAGAATATTGATCTAATTAATATTTGTGATGTGTTATTTGTATTTTTAACTTACAACTTTTAATTTCAATCTATTGGGTTTTAGAACTCAACCCTCGCTTTGTCATTAATGTGATGATTTTTAGGGTTGTATACATCATCCAAAAAATCATCGGATCAATATTTTCTTTGTTGTATTACTTAACTAGAAATATAAAACAGTTAGGTATTTTTGTTGAAGTTATTTTTAGTTGAACGTGTCATTGATCCCGTTTCCCTTACTGATATGGTACAATAATGAATCGTTTCCGGTGTTGAAGCGTGTTGCCTGTCGTTGAAGTACTGTCCAAATCGCTCATTTCCACCTTCCTTTCTTTACCTTACATGCTTCCTTATCGCTTAGTAAAATTAATTCATCATTTTCCATATTTTTTATTATAAAGTTAAGGGCTTTTATTTACTTTTTAATATTTATTGCTGTTGACAAAGTAATTGCTAAGCTAATTAGAATTTAAATGCTACATGTTATATTATGTTAAGAAAAAAATGTCTGAATAAAATTATCAGGTGAATAAAAAAATATAGAGTAAAATTGTATAAGTCCAGTTTATATACTTACAATCTCAGGTAACAAGGTCATAAAAATTTGCAATAGATGGTTCCTACATAAGATATTACTGTCTTCTTTCGAGAAAAATAAAAATGTCTTCCACTGCGTTCATTTATTTTTATTTAATCATCAAAAAAATATAAAAATATCATAGCGCGCTGATAAAAATATCATATAATTTATTTCAGCAACATGCTTTTGAATTAATTTCTAAAAATTACAGCATTAGCCCTAATGTATATACATATATATGGACAGGGGTAGCAAAGTTTTAGCGTACACAAATATAATTGTATGATTTTAGAACACTTGGGAAAGCGAAAGATAATGCTAAAAACTTTGCGTCGCATTTTAAAATAGCTTATTTTTGTAACTGATATTATTTAACAAACCGCGAAGCTTTTTGGTAAAATCTAAACCAAACACAGTTCTCTATTTTGCTATAAAAATAGCAACCCACAAACAAACACTTTCTATAATATGCGTTTGGATTTAGGTATTCTGTGGTTTAAATAATTCATACTTGCAGTCAACACGAACGTTTTCACGTTTTTATACTGAATGCTGATGATAAATGTATTACGCGCTGGACAATGGACTGACCCTTTGTTGATTAATGACAGTTTAACCGAAGCGATTTAGCCGAAATTCATATTATATACGACCTTTTTATTTAATTCAATAAATGTGCTGGATTTAGCGTTACTTTTCATGTAATTTGAACTTGTATATGAAAATGTAAATAGCTTTAAATTTTAAATTAAGAACATTACAATGATAACAAATACAAACGAGAGTCGACTGACAAATATTAGAAACATCTAGGGGGCAGTCAGGCACAGAAGTTCAAATCGCCAATTTTGTAAAAACTATTAAGATTTGAACACGGATTGAACGGTTCATGTTTTTAACAATTATTGTTAAACAAGTATACTTTGCTGGACTCTACAATCAAAACTTCTAGTAAGCAACAATCCAAGGCGTTGCTTAGCAACCATCATATATGCACACAATGCACAACGTTTTATACGATACTCTCTAGCCATTGACATTGCATATTGTTGATCGAAGTCTCTAGCACAAATCTACTAAACAAAGTATTTCAGCTTAGATACTTTCTACATACTTCGAAGTACGTTACTTGTATGCCAAGTGTTACAAAATAAAAATAAAACTGTTACTATACTTATGTATCGCATCAGTTCCTCAATAGACCCAAATTTTATTTTTGACTAAAGGTAGGTAATAGCGATTACATTTGTTCGATCCACTAAAATCGGATTGATCGAGCCGAACGAACTTTCAGTGGCTAACGTTCAGACCGCAACGAGTGAAAACTTTTTCAATCTTTATTGACTCCTAAAACGAGAGCAAATACAGCTTTGAATCCACAGATTGCAAACGAATCGAAAATGTTCTTTCCGGTTCATAATAAACTTATTTCCGGCGAATAATTTTCATGAGGTGAGTTCTCAATTTACTTTCGAACAGGTATATTCCCGCCTTCTGTAAGGCTTTGTAAAGTTTTTGTTATAAAATAAAATATAGAGGTATTTAATTTTATAACAAAGCTGTGACGAACTTCTAGCGAGCGTTCCCCACATTCCCTTATATCCTCGGTCTCTTTCTCGAATATTCGCTGTATATCAGATTCTGCCTCGAAGAAGTAATACAATAAACAAATACTCAACTCGATGACAGTAAGCTAAGAATCAGTTATTACAAAAACATAGGTGAGGGAGGATAATTAAGTGACGAGGAGTGTATTCATAATCTAATTACACTTTAATTGATCCACTATATTCTTTTATATGACGTATAGTTAGTATATAATAATCTTTATAGCTTTTTACCTATAAAAGTTCTAGGCATGATGGCTTTTATATCGCAAAATGCTTAAAAAATAAGTTTAAAATCGATTAACAAATAAGTTATTTACCAAAACTTGAAGAAGTCAAAATATTTAGAATCTTTCACAGCTCATTTAGCGGAGTTTATTCGTCCCTTTTCTATCGAGCCGAAACAACATGAAAGGTTTCCCACTCCTTATCTAAATGCAAAAACTTTTTGAGGTCAGAACACCAGCTGAATGTTTCCTACTTTTCGAGTAATCGAATGAGATACTAAAAAGAAAAGTGCTAATGAGGCTTTCTCTCGTTCTTTACCCCTACATTGTTATTAAAAGATTATAAAAAATCACATTTTTTATATCAGATATCGACAAACGAGCACGAGGTTCACTTGATGGTAGGTGATACCTCAGCCACAGAACATCAGTCAATGATGCGATGTAGACCTACTTTTTACTTCAAGTATTCGGAAATCCTTATTGGAATTTTCTGTAAGCATGTCTTCACACATCTGGTAACTTCGGGCATTGAACGTGAGGGAGTCTATACTGAAATCGAAACGCGCAATATGCCATTCACGGTTTTTCCTATGTTCCTCCCTCACGTTCAATGCCCGAAGTTACCAGATGTGTGAAGACATGCTTACAGAAAATTATAAACACCTCGTAACGGTGGGATTCGAACCAACGACCCATCGATGCGCACGTCAGGTGTTCTTCCGAACGCGCCAACGAGCCCTTCAAAATCATATAGTATGTATAATCTATTGAGTTGAAAATTTCTTCCACATGAATTCTTTAAGCTTCCCAAGTTTAAACGAAAGATTAACCCATCTTTATTCGACCTAACATTGCGCAATAAAAAGAACACCGAATTATTTCTGCATCGCTTCCAAACGCTAAAAAAAATGCACGTAGATCACCTTCAAAGGCAACAGCATCAATTGAAAGTCAAACATATATCTAAACTATAAGGTTTAGTTTTATAAAGCTAGTTTTTCTTGGTAAGTTACAAGAGTAGAGCAATAAAACACTTTCGTACGAAGCGCGAAATCACTAACTAATTGCAAGAGTTTTTCCGACAAAATTAACTGTTTGATGGTTGCTATGAAAGTACTAAAGTGCAATCTGAAAAGTACTTAGTGGTATCTGAAGTTCTTTATAAGCTAGCTTAGGAATAAACAACTTCTGACGTATATTAGTTGTTTTTATTATCTTAGAGATCTAACAAACAACATATAACATGTTTATTCATTAAATTTTAGTCGGGTAATGGCAGTAAGAATTATGTATACAATTTTTTATGTTAGATATCGACAGACGAGCATGAGGTTCACTTGGTGGTAGGTGCTACCTACCATAACCACAGAACATCAGTCAATGATGCGTTGTCGCCCTTCTTTTTACTTCGAGCATTCGGAAATCCTTAGACTGAAACCGAAACGCGCAATATGCACTTCACGGTTCTATCCATCCATAACGAACGAATCGTTACCCGCTCGGAATTTCGATATTCCTCCCACCCGATCAATGCCCGAAGTTATCAGACGTGGGGAAAACATGCTTACAGAAAATTATAAACATGTCGTCCCGGTGGGATTCGAACCCACGCCCTATCGATTCGCACGGCAGGCTACCGTACGTGCCAACGAGCCCGTCAACTTATCCTAATTTATAATATATACAGGAAAATTCAGTAGACTTCTATGGCATGCAAACGCAGCGGTTTGTAGGCCAGACCTCATAGTCCGTGAAACCTCAGAGAGGTTACATAAGTATGACTATACTAAAATGGACAACGAAATAAAATGGAATGGTCAAGAAGGATTCTTTGATAATAATGTATCAAACAAGAAAAGATTGATCTTTAATTATTATTAAAACAAGTCAGTAGGAGCATCATACTAGCGATCCGCCCCGGTTTCACACGGGTGCAATGTAGATGTGCTAAAAAAATTACCTATGTTACTCGCTTATTATGTAGCTTTCTAGTGGCTAAGGATTTTTTAAAACGGTCGAGTAGTTTTTGAGTTAAATCGTAACAAACAAACAAATCTTTTCTCTTTATAATATTAGGACTAGACTAGGAGGTCATTAGGTAAGTGGTGAACCTTATTAGGTTGTATTGTATTCAATAGCTAGTAATTTTGCACCTTTAAACAACCAGAGGAAATATTCTCAAATATCTCTAGGTCATATCAGTTTGAAAATACCGATATCGATATGAAGGAACTGGTCAAGGATTCATGAATGTTATCGATATCAAAACAAAGGGACATCGCTCATATGAAACATAGTTGTGGTTTTGTAACGAGTTTGAAACTGAGGTGAGATCCAACTTGCCACGTTTGTTACATACGAGTCTTTTGTTTTGCGGGCTTATCCAGTTTGGAACTTCTAAGTGTTACATTAGCTGTTTTAAAGTGCTCGAAAAGTTCCACCGACTCTAGTATTTTGTTGGAAATTTTGATGGATAAATATAGAGTGGAGTAAGGGATCCGGAACTAGCCCGTTATCCAATTATGCTTCAAGTTTCAATCGTATGTTGTTCAAAGGGGATGTTATTGAGCTTCAGCATAAAACTGTTGAATTTTTTCAATAAAATAAATAAAACATCTATTGTATTTTTGTGTTCTCTAGTGAGATACAAGGGCTTATATTTCCTACCATACCTTTGTGAATATTTCACTAATTATTTTTTCCTTTACAATCATTTTAGTTGACGAGTTGTCAAAGCTAGACGTTGATTTTTCTTTCTTAAACGAAGATTAAATTCCCATTTAATCATTTGTCAATTTTATTGGAAAATTTAATAATAAACTTAATGTTTCAAGTCTTGTTACAAGACATCGGTAATCACGCAACCTGCCGACACAATTTTGTCGACCGTTTTTTCGTGTATTAACTATTAATCAATTATGTCTTCCGAGCTTGGGCCCGACAAGATATCTCGATCGACATTTATCTCTACTTTTGATATTAGAAGTCGAGTTTTAAGTGTTAGTGTCATATTAGTATGACATACTATCAAAGTTGTCGATGTCGAGATATCTTATATCTTAGTTGGTCGTCACTTATAGTCCGCGAGATATCTCTTGATCATCGTGCTAGGCGGACAGTTCAGTAGATAGTTTTCCAAATGAAAGTTAAATCCATATACCCAAACCGATTAGATTTTACCCAAATCCTTCCTTAGTGGATCTTACGGTATAAAGGGTACTTACTGACCTTCTGACCCAAGCAGGCAGTTTAGGCAGTTATCAATAGTTCAATTTGTCAGTCAATTTTCCCTTAACTATTAAATATATCTATATCTGACGGGCTCGTTGGCACTTTCGGTAGAAAACCTGCCGTACCCATCGATGGGTCGTGGGTTCGAATCTCATCGGGACGACTTGTTTATAATTTTCTGTAAGCATGTTTTCCCCACGTCTGGTAACATAGGGCATTGATCGGGTGGGAGGAATATAGTTATAAATAGTGTAACTAACATGACTTTCTTTTATACAGAGATATAGATTTTTTTTATGTTAGATATCGACAGACGAGCTTGGGGTTCACTTGATGGTAGGTGATACCTCAGCCACAGAACAACTAAATAATAATCAGTCAACCTACTTTTTACTACGAGCATTCGGAAATCCACAGAATGAGATCGAAACGCGTACTTCAAGGTTTTTCCATCTATGAACGGTGCTACGTAACCCGGTTGGAATTTGATATTCTTTTCACCAATTGAATCACAAAGTGACCAGACAGGGAGACATGTTTATAGAAAATTATAAACATGTCGTCCCGGCGGGATTCGAACCCGCGACCCATCGGTGCGCAAGGTTCTACTAAGCGCGTTAATGAGCCCTTCAACAGCCCGTGTTATAAATACAACTTGCGATTACGTTTCACAAGTAGCTTATATACGATATTTCTCGCTAATTGGAATCCAATAAAATCATTAACATATTTTTTATAATTTAAGTATAGGACCTAAGCATTTGCATGCCAAATATTGGCGAATTGTATCGGACTATAAATAACAACAGCTGTACATACGACGATTCATGCTAATAAATATATTTCATTTCATTTACAAAACGCAAAACAAATACGACTAGCAATTACCCAACACTAAAACTTATTAGTCCAATTGGTAACATTTTGCATTAGCCTCGTCCTAGTGACGTATGAACAGGCTGTCTGTCCATCACTCCAATTACCGCAGCCTACGACCGATACATCAATCTTACGAACAAATATGGACATTGGAATCGCCCGAGATACGGCACAAATACACTACCGAAATTGTATGTTTGGTGTCGGAATGAATGGACGCTTTGTTTATTCGCATAGGTCACTATTCACATAGGTCGTATTTCTGTAGCGGAAACAAAGTGTAATGGTGGGGATGTCACACTGAAATTTGATTTAGATGCACTTGCTTGGATTTATCGGTTTAATGAGCTTTAGTTCTTAAATTTTAAATTTTTTATCTATACTAATATTATGAAGAGGAAAGACTTTTACTTGTTACGATTTAACTCAAAAACTACTCGACCGATTTTCGAAACTAACGTCGTCCCGGCGGGATTCGAACCCGTAACCAGTGGCGTAGTTAGGTGCACAAGGGCCCCGGTGCAAAGAAATAATCGCAATCCCCTTCCCTCCGAAATTTTTTTCAGTAACTACACAAAATTAATTGCAAATGATTACTAATCAAGAGAGCTCCATTATCTGCGTTATAAATTCTCATTTAAAAGATTGAAAAAAATTAAAATTCTTGTGAGAATTTTTCTAGCTTCAAGAGCTGCCTCCTCCTCTTTCCAAAGCTCAGGGGGCCCTCTCAGCTTCGGGGCCCTGGTGCACTGCACCACTTTGCCCTATGATAGTTACGCCACTGCCCGTAACCCATCGGAGGGCAAGGAAGATATTCTACCAAACGCATTAACGAGCCCGTCAAATAATTTCTAGCGTCATATGGAATTAATAATTATGAATTAGTGGTATTTCCGAACCCATGCATCCTTGTAAAGTTCAAGAAGCTAGTGAATTCCAACCGGCAACACACTCGCGACTCTTGTTTTACTAAAATTATTGGAATCCGTTTCGCTCACAGTGGAAGTTCCGCTTTAGACATTCATTTAATAACCCTTTCACCTTTGGTAGCAATATGAAAAGCCGGGAAAATTTGACATCTGACACTTGACAGTTGAAAGGCGTAACAGTTATCACATCAAGTCTAAATGTAAATTAATTTTCTTATAAAAGTATATAATATAAGGGAAGACATATAAAAAATATAAAAAAGTACTAAGACAATTGTAATACATCTGTGCTAGGAGTGGCATGATTATGATCGGAACAAAAAAAAAGTTTGTAGAAAATTGGCGGGAAAAAAGAGTTCATATTTTATTGTTTTTATTTAATTTTTTTAGTGGAATAATAATATTTGGAACAGAAGATCTGGACATACATTTTTATAAATGGTTAATTACCATGTGATGAAAATAAAAAAGGTATATAAATTGTATTGTATCTTAAAAAAATCAAATGTTGCATTTTAGTATCAAAAAGGTCTTTGGAAACGCACGCGTGATTTGTGGGACACTATGAATAGTGAAAGGCGGGAAAACATATAAAATATGTTGTGAAAAAATGAAAATGAATAAGTGAAAAATAGTGCTCGAAAATAAGACGGCTTTAACGTTACCAAATTCAAATTTCAAATTCAAAATCATTTATTCATTTAGGTAACACAATATACACTTATGAACGTCAGTAAAAAATACATATTAAATGCTTCTAATTTTACATTTACCGCCAGTTCTCAAATCAAGGGCGTAGAACGGAAGAGAAGAAATGGCAAGAAACTCTTCGTCACTCTTTTTAATCGCCAAATTTTTGTTTTACAAAATATTTGTAAGGCGCTGCAACCACTACACCATGTTCCACAGGACATCTTTATGTAATTAACTATAATAATAAAAAATATAAACCAGAAAAAAAAGAAAGATTTCTCCTCTATCAGCAGTAGGCCATAAAATCTTTATAATAATAATAATAGTATTAAAAAATATATATACTTTGTTGGTACAATAAATCCTAAGATACGTGTCAAGTAAGTAAGTCGTGTAAGATATTAAATTCATTTGTTTTTGTTTTTGTACTTAATCTCACTTAAATAGCTAAACGGTTCCATATTTAGCAGGCATCTGGCATATATTGATATAATATACATTTTTATATCGATTCTCGCACGCTGATAAAGCGAATTTAATTGCTCTTATTAATTAGGGGTATTTAGCAATTGAAGCCACTAGCAAAAAAGCCTCAAGCTACTAAATACTTTTCACTTGAAAATCACTTCGTAGTTCGCAGTCGTGCACAACGTTCGTACTTAGCAAAAGCCGGTATTATAGACGAAAGCGGCTAACGCCGGGACAGCTTCACGCGAAACTAATTTGGGGCTTGGAAATTACTCGCTCAGTAATCACAGGGAATAATTAATATTAGCTCTAATTATGTACTACGTAATTACCACTGGCTTCGTGTCGCTGCTCCTAAACGGTAATTAAATTTTTAGTTGTCCATATATACTTATAGTTTTCAATAATTTGCCCTCACTTCGTTTTACAAAAGAAATATTGGAATACGAAGTTGACCTCCAGCAGTATATCGCTTATTAGTAATTTTATATTAACGCATTAGCTACGAGTAAACAACCAAATGATATTATATTTCAAGCAATGATACGTTTACCTTCTTATCTCTATATAATTCTGAAGATGGAAGATAATATTATCATTTATTTATAAAATATTTCATTAATGTCGGTAATAAAGCGAATTTTGTTGAGTGCAATAAATCCTCTGCTAAAATGTTGAAATTTTTAGGATATAAAATGTTAATTTATTTTTTGTATAACTACTAGGTACACCTTTGCCGTAGGCATATAGTTTTTTACTAATATACAATGACCGCCTCCGTGGTCAGTGGACCGGAGGTTCTGGGTTCTAATTCCGGGGAAAGAAGATTTAAAAATTCGTTTCGATCGGGCAGGTCATAGAAGGTTGATTACTGACTTGCTTGTAAAGAAAAATGATCACTGAAACAGACACAGATATGGGTCTGCCCCATGCCCCAATAGTGGACTCGGAAATTGACTCTTAATAACGTAGCTTTTAATGAATGAATTATTGTTGTTACACTCAACATACATACAAAAATATATAAACTAAAATATTATAAGTGAACCGGTCGATTGGTTATTTGAGTAACGATATAACTATAATGTATTCAAAATCCTATGAATTGTTTAAAATTAATTTAGCTTTTGGTTCCTCGAGCGAGCAGGTAGCTCACCTAAGTTTGTTTAGGATAAGCTATACAAAAACCAGGGCAAATTGTTTACCCATTTATGAAACAATTTATATCGCAAATATACGCTTAATTTAAATTTGTTTATATTCCTTTTTTTATATTTTATAAAATTTTACAACGCATTGTTTGATGTCATGAGTTGAGACTTTCACCTACTACGGGTTCACGAGTTCATAGACGGAAAATCCGTGAAGCGCGTGTAGCGCGTGTGTCAATGCGCATTTTGGTCTTAGTCTATGGATTTCCGAATGCTAGAAGTAAAAAAGTACGTCAACAGCGTATCACTGACTGATGTTCTGTGGCTGGGGTATCACCTATCATCAAGTGAACCTCATGCTCATACATAATATGTCGATGTTTTATATTTTTTTTATATTAATCCTTTTTGTTTTTTTTTTCATATGAAATAAAATTGTTATGTTACATATTGTATATTATAATATCCATAACGTAAACTCATTATCGATATGTTTCAAAACTTAACTGCAGGATTCATGTTTTATTAATCAAATCAAATTATCATTTATTCATTTGAATGCTTCTAATTTTACATTTACTGCAAATTCTCTCAATCAAGGGCGTAGAACGTATACTGTTTTAGTTACATTACATTAAATGCTTAAAAACTAGAAAAAAACCTTATCACTTACGCTACGTGTACGAGGGTACATTTAAGTTAAAAATGTAGAAGTAAAATTACAATAATTGCATAATCTTAGTGTATTTTTGTATGAAACTGGTCAAGAAGTAATCATTACAGTTATCATGTACCTATCTGTCTGTTGGTCACAGTGGCGTACACGTAGGAGGTTAATCAGTATTCATAACGTGCACATTGCAACGGGCGTGCATCGCTATTCAGATAAAAGTACCACTGAGTACATTGATTTTCATCTCATTATAGTTATTATTGATATCCAGTTGCTTAGTGATTCAAAATTCAAAAATTCAAAATCATTTATTCATTTAGGTAACACAATGTACACTTATGAATGTCAATAAAAAATATATATTAAATGCTTCTAATTTTACATTTACTGCCAGTTCTCAAATCCAGGGCGTAGAACGGACGTGAAGAACTGGCAATAAACTCTCCGCCACTCTATTTAATCGCCAAGTTGTTTGTTTTACAAAATGTTTGTAAGGAGCTGCAACCATTACACCATGTTCCACATGACATCTTTGACGATTGCATACTAATTATATGAATTGTTCACTGCATAAATCGAGTGATGAGTTTTTTTGGTTAATATTGTCTTTTATTAACGCGAGTATCCCACATTTAAATAAAATACTGTATACCGGATTAAAACGCGATTTATTATTTATATTTTTTAAAAATTTTATCCCGACGTTTCGGATGCTTTTCAGCAACCGTGGTCGTCTCCCCGCGACTATTAATAATTAATCGCGTTTTAATCCTTTTATTTAAATGAGTTTTTTGGTTATTCTTTTTATTCTTGAAATATATTTATTTATTCACACAGTAACACCAATATGTATAGTAGTCACAATTTATGTCTGTAAATTAAAACTAATAATAGAGTTTAAATACAAAGATATTATTAAAAAAAAATGTATCGTATACACCATATGAGGTCTTAGTGTATGTGTATTGTGTGTGGTAATATTACTTTTTAAGATTTTTGATTTTAGTTATATTTTTTTGTGTATATATTCTGTGAAATTTATTACTGTTACAATAAATATTAAATTATTTACTAAATTTAAAATATTCATTATAAATTCTTTGCTTTTAGACACTGTGTTAAAGAAGTCAGTCCTTCTTCATAAAAAGACACAGTTAATATAGTATTATTTAAACAATACCTACAATATGTAAATTTAATTTAAATTACAAAAGGTAATTAACAAAGCATGTATGCTATTTCATAGTATTTCTGATCATTTTATGGATTTAATTGATTTTTGCAATTGATGTATCTTATACATAACTTTGAAAATAACATATAAGATAATCACTAAGAAGGGACTATACATTACGATTACCCGAAGTAATGAAAGGCTTCTAGTACAATATATTAAATTTAATTAAATACGAACTTATATCAAATATTTCCTATCATAACCGTCTTATGAATATTCTTTTCAACTTTAACTTCTAACCAATTTTCATCAATCTTTTTCCATATTTGGGCAAAACCTTAATGAAAGGTCTGAGCTAAATAGCCTTATCCTATATTCAATGAAATCTAAAACCTTCTAGGTTTAGGACCTTAATATACATATTTAAGACCTTCATTTTATCATAAAGATTTTGCGTATAGGTTTACTGTTTACTATTAAGTAAATAATATTGTAATAAATAAACTCGAAGATAAATAAAATCTTTTTTAGTGGTGCCCTTTCAGTCTGCCCATGACCATTTTTGCTGTAAAAATATACACTTATGAACGAAATAAAAATGAAATTAAAACTAAATAAAATTCGAAAAACGAAGATTAATTAAATCACGTTTTAATACAGTAAAATTTATTTTATTTAAATATTAAATAGTTAAATAATATAATTAAAAGCATATTTAAACGGAAAAGCTGGATGATGGATCGACTAATCAACGCATAGTCAGAAGTAAGCTAGAATCAGAAACATGAAGATAGTAGGTACCTTTCCTAATATAGACATTCTCGAATATGCATATAGTATATATTTTCAATTCCTTAATTTTTCGATAAAAACACTAAAATTCCAAACAGTCACAACTCCTCATCACAAACGTACCAAAAACATTTAACCCTCTGAATGCGACCGCGTAATAGCACCTCAGTCGAACCGAAGCGATCAACTAATTCCATTACTAAAACCTTGCTACAATTACCGCGTCAAGTCGTGGTTTCGTTGCCGTTTGCCGCTAAATTGGACACGCGTCACTATCGCTCAGACGTTCGTCTGATTTATAGCAAGTATAGCCAAATACCTATTGATTTATGGACCTTTGTTAAAGTAAGTGGGTCATTTGCTTTGATTTAATATGTGGATTAACCGAAGAATTAACAATCAGCGAAGATTTTTATTAATTAATATATTCTAGAGCTGTTTGAATATACCATAATTGTCAAATCTGTAGATAATCAATAGATTTATTTATCAGGAATATGATTATTCTTATTTATTTCCAACGTAATACTACATAAATACACTTTAAAAACTACATTATTTTTTTTTACTACATAATTGGTTTTTGTGTACAATAAAGTATATTCTATTTTATTCTATTCTACATTGTTAAAGACATAGTTATCAAATTATCCAATATTGTTTAAGTTGACTATTTATAAACGAGGACATTAAGGAAACATTGTCGCTCTTGTAAAAGAAGCCTGTTAAGAGGCAGTTTGTTAAATTCAAGTAATTCCGGAGTGAAATCGACAAACTTAAGGGGTCTATGAGACCTTTACAATGGTGTCGCAAATTGTTAGTGACGATGGAAGGGTTAATAGCTCTCGTTCTTGTTCTGAATTCGAATTATTGGTCTTTTGTGTGTAACCATTGTTGGGAGTGGTGTTAATGAACTTACAATAAGGTCGGCAATTGTACATCGTCAATCTAGACTCTAGAGTCGAGGTCTGGCTCAGTTAATTTTGTACAAAGTACCAAGTTACACTGAAGTTATTATGAAAGTTGATTTTATTACTATTTCTTATATTGGTATTGTTTCAATATTAGTTGCTTAACTTAGAAATAGACATAAATAACTCATAAATCTTAAGTATCTTTATTTCATTTAATGTTATGCTAACCAAATAATCCAAAACTAGGTAAGGTTAAACTTAGGAGCTACGAGGTGCTACAAAAATGTGTGAACGGATGCAATTGATGATAGTAACAAACAATTAGCGTGTGCCCAAGTTTGGTCAGAATTGGGGTATTTGTTTGAAATGAAACATTATTTTTGCGAAACCATTTTTTTTGGGCTAGGCGAAATTTTATATAAATAATTATTTTCAGCTATTAAACATCCAAACATATACACAATTTAAACATTTAATAGCATTGCAAGGATTTTTAAACGATAAAGCAGTGTCAAATCTGACTGAATATTAATTAATTTGCTTTTCCCGCATCTACGGCTGTCTACGTCACTCGTAGCGTCTTGCTCTACGTTCACCGGCTACGAAACATTTATTTGCTACGAGATATGTAAGAATTATATTATTATGTAGTTTCTTTTTATAAAAAACTAGCGGTTTCGACAAACATAAAAAAATATGTTTATAGCTTTGAATATAATATACTAATTTCCCACTTCTATTTTATAGATTTGCAGTGGACATTAATGATTTCAAATATACTAATATGTGTGACATGATCCGTCAATTACGTTAGATGGCAGAGATCCGATCCTAATTTATTTTAAAATATATTTTTTTTATATATTTGCTAGTTATTCGGGACATAGATGAATCCAACAAATAACAGATCATTAAAATCGGTGTAGCCGTTCTTGAGTTATAAATGATGTAACTAACACAACATTCTTTTAAATATATAGATTAACTAATTGATAATTTGATTAGCTCTTAAGAATGTCACGTTGTAAGTTATTACCATAACCATTATTTCTATTTTTATTTACAATCATTCCAAAAAACGCCAAATACGCCGATGACAGCAATGTTTACTTTGGACTTAAATAAAAAGTATGACTGAAATTTAAATACTTGCAAATACTTATAACATTTTATTACCAATCATTCAATTACCAATACAATTTCAATTTTAATTCATATAAATAGAACGTTTCATTTCATAGAAACGTGCACAATACAAATGTTATACCATTAATCAAAGTAATTTGAATTTAATGCATGTCTATTAGAACAATAGCAATTTAAAACAATTTAGAATTTAACGTTCAAGTAGCTATTATACAACGTCATAAAAACTAATATGTACTATTACCGATTTCATGAACAAAAACCCCTATTGAAAATGCCACTAATATTACTGTAAAATGTCAGGAACTGTACATAATAATATCGTAAAATGTCGCTCGGTGGATTCTAAAATACTCTTAATGCAAGGTTTGCATTCTTGGCGAGGCGAAATATATAAATGCAAATTATATTCACGTTTTCCTTGCGCTCATTTCTTTATCTTGCCGTATTTCCTAAGTTCTTCGAAAAATTTTCTTATAGAAGAAATGTATGTGGTACTAATTTTTACTACTGCCCAGGGCTCGGAATCCGGTTAATTTACTATGGGAGCTTAACCGAATTAATAAAGGTTTTTGTGAATATTCTTTTGTTTTTAGTTGTATTTTCTGAAAAAAAATAGTGTGGTTAGTTAAGTGTGTACTCTTTAAAACTAATATCATAGTATCTCAGTCAGATACGTATTTTGGAAAATAAAAATTAACCGGTTCCGAGCCCTGCTACTGCCGCTATAATCTTCTTAAATAAACATCGACAGAATAGCTAAAGACTTTATTTTTGATACTCCAGCTACAGGAAATGAATAAAAGATGCACTGACTTATTTAAAATTTATTTGGAGCTTAAATAAATCTATACATGAAGCAAAACAAAATCGTTTACAGCTTTTCCATCTATGGTTGGAACTTCAATATTCCTCCTCTTGCTCGAAGTGTCTACATGTAGGAAAAGCATTTTTATATAAACGTGTTAGAACCGATAAGACTGGAACTCGTGACCCATCGAAACTCAAGGTAACTTTTGTGCATTACACATCAGTGTCCGTTACGTTGAGAATTGGGGGTCCGTGAGATGTCATTGTTAAGTTATGCCTGTCTCAAGTAAAGCATTATTTAAGTAATTTTATGAATAGACTTTCTCCTTATTTATTATGTGTATAGACAAGCATTGACACCCGGCAGTTCTTACATGAATAACTTTGGCCTATTTAGTATTGGATGAATCTTTCCGATTGGTTCTGATTTATCATGAACAAAGTCCAATTGAAAGTTTTATTGTCAACTGAACTATTTCTGTTTTTGACTAAACACATTCAAATGAATAGGAGAAAAGAAACAAATTTGCAATTAAAAATTTACAGTTATTTGGCTAATTATCTATAGTTACATTTTGTGTATTTTTTATATAAAAAGTTTATAATATAAAATGTAATGCGAGATATTGAATAAACAACGTAAATTATATTAAAGATCTATGCGAATGTAAACTAAGCTTAAAATGTGAATTACGAACGTGTTTGCGATAAGGTACACAATGCACAATGTTATTACAGTATAATGTGCATCGATAAGAAACGTTACGGAGACCTGCAAATTATAGACGTCACTTTGACGTGTTCGCTTAAATCGACGCTAGTACTAAATTAAGTCTAGGTTTTAGCCCTAATTTTAAAAGGCTTTTCTTTTATGACTCCGATGTTGTATAATAGCGTCTTTATAAAAAAGCGTAATTACAGGGAAATATTGTTAGTGTATAGGAATGCAACTCATATTCAAAATAATCCTGTGTATGTTATCTGTCAAAGTGTCAAGTTTTTTTCCCTCTAAAAAAGTATCATAAAATAAAATGGTGAAAAGAAAAGCATGTACTTAGTTAATTTTTAAATAAATTGTATAGTTACGTAAAAAAGCACTTCTTACATGCGCTTTGTATAAAAAAAGTTGAAGTGTATTATTTTTCACAAAAATCACAGTTAAACCAAAGTTTGTTATCCTACAGGTATAATATTAAGTGTAGCTTTTTTCTCTTGTACCTGAGATATACATATAAAAAATATCAAATCGCATGATATTTTTTTCCTTTGACGTTATAATGCCGTCCATAGCTCAAAATACTACTTAAATGTACATATAGTTTAACTATAAACCAATAATAAATGTTCAAACTAATAAATCGAATATAAAATATCAAATCATTATTCATCATCGACGTCTTGTGGCTAAGGTTATAAAATTAAGTGAGCCTTCCATTTCCGTTCGTCTTTCATTACTGACTTAAACTTAAAAATATAAAAAATTACAACGATATTTAAATAAATCCTGCATATACACACACCATATAAAACTCACACTCGCCTTTGTAAGTAGCTTACTTTGACTAAAGTAGCGTGAGCGTTTTCGCACCTTAGTTACGTCGGTCTTTTTTGAATTTACGCTATTTATACGATGTGCTATTATGTCAGCTTGACAGACGATGTACGGTGTTATAAACTTATAGAACAGTGTGTTTTTTTATGAAGAATAAGTAAACATTTGACCGCAATCCTGCCTAGTAAGCGCAGATGCGATCTAAATGGGAGCTTGCTTGCTTAGAAGATGCCTATTCCCTCTAGCTTTGAAGACATCAAGATTATAGGAATCGGGAAAGACAGACCCAGGAAGAGAATTCCATTCCTTGGCAGATCGGAAGATAAATAAGGAAGTAGTACACTTCCTACGAATATAAGGTACATCAACCATATAAGGATCCCACTCTGTGTCTGACCGTCCGATGGTGAAAGGGAGCTGCAGGGGTAAGTTCTCTTATTTCTAAACTCTTGAGAAAGGCAAGAAAGAGAACGTATATTCCCACTTAAACCGTAATAGACGCGCAATCAAGGTTTTTCCATCTATGAACGGTGGTTCTGTTACATACCGTTTTCTATACATATATTCCCACTGGAGCCGACGAGTTCCTGACAAAATATTGTGGTTATCAATACTACAATCTACGGTTTAATTCCGACTTCACTGTTTCTCTAACCGTGAAGTTTCGGATACCTACTAGCAGCCGACATAGACGTCTACTGATCTACTTGGCGACTGGGTCTTTGGTTGATCTTAAACCAAGGTCCTCACAATATTTAAGAAGAATCAAGAGGAGTCACCGTGCCCGAGGGTTCACTGCCCAGCCCTGTGATCCAGCTTGTAGGTCCACTGATTTACCTACATAGAAACTACTCCAAGGAGCAAAGCGGAACACGCGTATTTCCCGCACGCGCCGGACATCGACACCGGACATTCCAGCTCGTATTACATCGTTGCCACGCGCGGCTCGCCGAACTGCAAACGCGTTGTGGATGATGCAATCCGTATTTTTCCTACTTTTGTAAGTCTTTTTAAAATATTTTAATTTATTCTCCGTACATTTTTCTGTGTTTTTTACTAAATTTATATTTTTTATTAATTGATCATGGAGACAGAGGGAAAATTTTCAGTATCATGCGAGGAGGTGGATTTTAATTCATTATGTAGATTTATTAAACCCTTCGATGGGGACAGAAATAAATTAACATCATTTTTAAGAAATTGTGAGAATGCCTTAAAAATAGCAAAATCGACACAAAAGGATATTTTATTTAAATATATTCTTTCACAACTAGAAGGGAAAGCAGATTCAGTTTGTTCTCTCAAATTGTTTGAAAATTGGTTAGAACTCAAATCATTTTTGAAAACTAATTTCGGTGAAACTAAACATAGAAGTCACTTATATCTTGAATTACAAAATTGTAAAATTTATTCCAATGAATCCATTATAGAATATTCTACGCGTTTGGAAACACATTTAACACGTCTCCAAACCGACATTTCGCATTCTACTTCAGATAGGGAAGAGTTAAAAGGTCGATTAGCCAGCACTGAAGAGTTAGCCTTACACACTTTTCTTTTAGGGCTCCCTAGCCATATTTCCAACATTTTAAGATGTAGGGATCCGAAAAATTTATCTGAAGCAATTAATCTTGCTATTCAGGAAGAAAAATTTTATAATTATGCGGAACTATCTAAAAAAGTTTATCATAATAAAAGTCATTTTAATAATAAAAATAATTTAAAAATAATTAAGTGTCGGATATGTGGAAAGATAGGTCACATAGACAGAAATTGCTTTTATTTCCAACATATTTTCATAACACTCATAATATTTCATTTTCCACTCCGCAAAATCCATCATATTCCAAATTCCAAAATCCAAATAATACAAAATTTTCTAATCCTCAATCTAATAAATATTTTAATTCTAATGTCACATGTTCCTATTGTAAAAATATAGGTCATGATATTCTATCGTGTCGTAAGCGGCAATATAATAATTCTATGAAATCCAACACTCAAGCCACAGTGCATAGTATTGATAGTAACGAAAATAATAATTTTAATATTACAACACAGGATAATTTAAACAATTAAAGTTTCCGATTTTACGTCGTGCGGAAACTCAAGTGCAAACCGACGTTACTTTTTCTCCTACTTTATTAAATAAAAATATTTTTAACGATATTACTATATCTTCTAAATCTACTATTTCAAATAAAAATAAAAATAATTTTACAAAATCTACTATTTCAAATAAAAATAATTTTTCTAAATCTACTATTTCAAATAAAAATAAAAATAATTTTACAAAATCTACTAGTTCAAATAAAAGTAAAAATAATTTTACTAAATCTACTAGTTCAAATAAGTGTAAAAATAATTTTACAAATTCTACTATATCTACTAAATCTACTAGTTCAAATAAGAGTAAAAATAACTTTACTAATTCTACTATATCTTCTAAATCTACTAATTCAAATAACAATAAAAATAATTGTACTAAATCTTCTATTTCAAATAATTCTACTAATTCTACTAATTCTGATAATGCTACTGAGATTAATGATGTTTACAAAATAAATTACAATGAAAAAATACACTTACCTCATGTATATGTCAAAACACAATATTCTAAAAGATCCTTATTGTTTTTAATTGATTCAGGGTCTAGTATTTCTCTGATTAAGAAATCTTCTTTAGATGTTCAACCTACACTTATACCAAAAACAATAAAATTCAAAGGTATTGACGAAAATGCTCCATATTCTGAAAGTTTTGGCTATTTTCAATTGGATATAAAATTAAATAATTTAGAAATTTTATATGGCGATTTTCATCTTGTTGCAGACACCATCGGATTTAATTTTGATGGTATAATAGGTAATGATTTTCTAAAACAGTATAATTCTAGCATACAATATAAAGACAATATTTTAAAATTTGATAATGGTTATTTGGAAATCCATTTTACAAAACCACAGTATACTATTCCGGCTCGTTCTGAAATGATAATCGAATGCAACGTTATAAATCCTGAAGTTGGTTCCGGTTATGTTGAAAAATCCGAATTACAAAGCGGTGTATATATATCAAGTTGTCTTGTAATGGTGAAACCAAATAAACACATTAATGTTTCGATTCTAAATACGACTGATCAGAATGTTAAAATACAATCTCTTACTCTTGAATTAATTCCATGTTCCATCTTAAATGAATCTTCAGAAAATAAAAATAATATTATTCATAACATTAAATCTTCTTCAAATTCTAATAGGAAAAATGAACTAAACAAATCAATTAGAACATCTCATCTAAATCAAGAAGAAATTAATGCATTACAGTCTCTTTGTCATGAATATTCAGATTTATTTCATCTTGATGGAGACTTTTTAACTTATACCAATACACTTAATCATAAAATTAAAACTACTAGTTCTTCACCGATTCATGTAAAAAGTTATAGATATCCGGAATGTCACAAAGAAGAAGTAAATAAGCAAATTCAAAAAATGTTAGATCAAAAAATCATTAAACCATCTGAATCTCCCTGGTCCTCTCCAATATGGGTTGTCCCGAAGAAAATAGATGCTTCTGGACAAAAGAAATGGCGTATTGTGGTCGACTATAGGAAATTAAATGACATAACAATTGGTGATGCCTATCCTATTCCTAACATTTCCGATATCCTAGATCAACTTGGACATAGCAAATATTTCACTACTCTCGATCTCGCTTCCGGTTTTCATCAAATTCCTATGTGCAGCGAAGATGCTGAGAAAACCGCATTTTCAGTACCACATGGACATTTTGAGTATACTCGAATGCCTTTTGGGCTTAAAAACGCACCAGCTACATTTCAAAGATTAATGAATACTGTTTTAACTGGTTTACAAGGTTTACACTGTTTTATTTATTTAGATGACGTAATTATATATTCACATGATCTTTTTTCTCATATTTATAAACTTAAATTAGTGTTTGATGCTCTCAGGAAACATAATTTGAAATTACAGCCTGATAAGTGCGAATTTCTACGTAAAGAAGTCGCTTATCTTGGTCATATTATAACAGATAAAGGTGTTTCTCCTAATCCTGAAAAAGTTAGAGCTGTTAATGATTTTCCTACTCCTAAAGTTCCTAAAGATATTAAATCCTTCCTTGGCCTAATAGGTTACTATCGACGTTTTATTAAAGATTTTTCCAAAATTACTAAACCTTTAACATCCCTTTTACGTAAAGATAAAGAATGGTCTTGGTCTGACGAACAAGAGAAATCTTTTAATACATTAAAATCCATGCTTACTAATTCTCCTATTTTACAATATCCTGATTTTAATAAAGAATTTATTTTAACTACTGATGCTTCTAATTATGCATTAGGCGCTGTTCTATCTCAAGGTGAAATCGGTAAAGATTTACCTATTGCATATGCTTCTAGAACTTTAAATAAAGCTGAAGGTAATTACAGTACTACTGAAAAAGAGTTACTTGGAATTATTTTTGGTACTAAAACTTTTAGACCTTATTTATATGGAAGAAAATTTAAGATAATCACTGATCATCGTCCTTTAGTTTGGTTAATGAATTGTAAAGATCCAAGCAGTAAATTATTACGCTGGAGATTAAAACTCGAAGATTATGATTATGAAATTGCTTATAAACCTGGAAAACAAAATAGTAATGCAGATGCATTATCTCGTCCACCGATTCATAATATTGACGATATTGATTTAACTGATAATTTAACTTATAAAAATTTCTTAAAATCGCGTTCTAGTCCCACTGTTTTTGATACTGTTGTCACTGAATCTAATCAAAGTTTACTTCATTCTAAATGTCATTACATTGCTTATTCAACTTCTATTGATCTTGATGAATCTAATCCTTATTGCGAGAAAATATTAGATCTTATACCTGATAAAAATAATTTTATTAATTCAGAAAAAGAATTACATAATTTAAGAACTACTATTGTAAATAATAAACATTTTTTCCATTTGTTTACTAAAATTCATCATTATGACTCTGCTTCTTATAAATATATTTTTCAAGTCCTCAAAGAACTTCGTAATAATCTTATAATATTTCATCCTGAAGTTTCTGAGATATCAATTTGTGATTTTGATAATCCTTATGATAAATTAAAGTTCATTTTGATATATGATATGATAGTTTTTCTATTTCATAATACTAAAATTAAGATTAATATTTTTCATAATAAAATTACTTATCCTACTCCTAGTGAAATTCCTATTATTTTAAAAGACAATCATGACACTCCTATTGGTGGTCATATTGGTTCAAATAGAATGTTTAATAAATTAAGTGATCATTATTATTGGAAAGGTATGAAAAATCAAATTGAAGAATATGTTAAGAACTGTTCATTATGTCAGCAAAATAAAGCTTTAAGAGCTATTAACAAAGCTCCTATGGAAATAACTTCTACATCTCAAGAACCTCTTCAAAGAATTTTTACAGATATTGTTGGTCCATTACCAGAATCTGGTGATGAGAAATATAAATATATAGTTACATTTCAAGATGATTTAACAAAATATTCTATGGCATATCCAATAATTCAAGCAACTGCTGAACAAACTGCAGAATGTCTTATTAAATTTATATCTCATTTCGGTATTCCAAAAACAATATTGTCTGATCAAGGTGTACATTTTATAGCTGATGTGTATAAACAAGTTACTACACTTTTTAAGATAAAACATTTATTTTCCTCTCCTTATCATCCTCAGACGAATGGTGCTCTTGAAAGAAGTCATGCTACTCTCAAAGAATATCTTAAATCATTTGTTAATGATCAACATGATAATTGGCATAAATATCTTCCAACAGCTATTATTTCTTATAATACATGTATTCATTCAACTACTAATTTCAGTCCTTATGAACTCCTTTTTGGTTGCAAACCATTTATTCCTAGTTCTGTTTATGAGATCAATCCTAATGTTACATATTCTGACTATATAAAAACTTTAAAACATAAGTTAATAAATACACGTAATATTGCTCGAGAAAATATTTTAAGAAGTAAAGAAAAATCTAAAACTTATTATGATAAACATACTAAATCGAGATCTTACAATGTTGGTGATATGGTATATGTGAAACATCATCATCGATTACGCAAAGCTTTATCTCCTATCTGGAAAGGTCCCTTTCAAATCGTTGAAGTGCATAGTAATAATAACGTAACAGTTTTAATTAAGAAAAGAAAAATAAGATACCATTTCGATGAAATTAAAATTGCTTATTCCAATTCAATTCCAGGGCCGTCACGCCGCCCGTCATCAGCGACCAATTAATCACTACTATAGCTAATAGTCCTGGCTTATTTTATGATAGTTTAGGTACCTTAAGATATTATAATAGTTATTGGAATATTATTACTTATACAGATATTTCTTATATTCAACCTCATATTGATAATATTAAAAATGTCTTAGATACTACTTATGAACTTTGCAATAATTATAAGTCTACTAAAATTCAAACTGAATGTTTAAATGTTCTTAATCCTTTAGATGTACTATTTCTTAGTGTTAATAATAATTATAATTCTTTGTCACATCTTACAAATGAAAAAAGTCGTTTTAAGAGATCTTGGTTTGGTGTTGGTGGTCCAATACTAAAACAATTATTTGGAACTTTAGATGAAGATGATGCAAAACTATTTTCGGATGCTATTAATGGTTTACAGGATGATCAACGTCACTTAGCTTCATTGTTAAAAGAAAATATTCAAATAATATCTTCTACTATTTCAACCTTTAATAACACTATACAAAAATTAAACAATAATGAACAAATACTTAATGAGAATATTGAAAAACTAGACAAAATATTAGATAATGTTTTACAATCAACTAATAAGTTGGAAGCAACTACTCATTTGAGTATGACTTTTAGCGCTTTAGAAAGTTCCTTAATGATTTTAAATTTTAATCTTAGAGATATAATTGAATCTATTTTATTCGGTAAACAAAATATAGTTCATCCTTCTATTCTATCTCCTAATCAACTTTATATTGAATTAAGCTCAAATAAAAATATTATTACGCAGAATTTTCCATTACCAATTGATTTAGATAATATACATACCTTGTTAGATATATCAGAAGTTTCTAGTTTTATTAAGGATTCAACTGAATTAGTTTTTGTTGTGAGAATACCTTTAAGTAGTTTACAAGTTTACAATCTTTACCATATCTTTTCTCTTCCAACTCCTCATGATATAGAAAATCCTCATTCTTTCGCAATGATCAATCCATCTGTTAAGTATCTTGCAATAACGGAGGATAAGTTAACTTATTCTATATTCAATTCAATAAGTGCATGTAAAGTGTTATCTAAAAATTCGTATTTATGTGAACAAAGTGATATATATTCTACAATTTCTAAACCCATGTGTGAAATAACAATTTTAACCGAATATGTGAATAAATTACCAGAATCGTGTGATTACAAAGTGATAAAAAGTGATATTGATGTGTGGCAAAAGCTAACAAACAATCGCTGGATCTATGTACAGTCTGATATCAGTAAAATATCTATTAATTGTAATAATAGTTTAAGTGATCATAATATCGTTGGAACAGGAATCCTCAAGCTTCCGAAAGGATGCAAAGCCTTCCATAAGTTATTACAATTTCTTCCTTCCACAGAATTCGAATCAAATATTTACTTGCCATCTCCAAACTTTAATATCATTGAAGATGATTGCTGTTCTAAAAGAAAAATAAATAATACCATAATTAATATGACTCCTATTAAATTATCACATATTAACTTAGATTCTTTACAATATGCAACACACAGGTTAAGTTCATTCAATGAAGAATTAGAGAAAATTGAAAATCAACCTTATTATATTAAATATGGGTATTATTTTAGTACTATAACAAGTATTGTCTCAGTTTTAATTGTGATTTTTATGATATATAAATTGTATAAGTGTTTTTGTCAAAGACGAAAACGTCATGTTCCTTCTATTTCAGATACAGGTTGTTGTGTACAAATATTTAATAATTGTTATTCTAAACCGAGTCATAATTTTCAAACTTCTACAGGAACAATTAATAATCCTGTATATGATTCAAGCAGTTCAGATAATTCTCTTACTCCTAGGTTAAGGAGAAATTTAGAATAAAATAATAAATAAATATTTTATGTTTAATAAATAATTTCTATTTCTTAATAAAGGTAAATAAAATAATTAATGTAATTCCTATTTTAATTAAGTTACAATTTTTCAATTTTAAGTTAAGGTTCAATTTCTTTTACTATATCTTTGATGTTGATAATGATTATAAAATAAATTACTATTTCTTTTCTATTTCAATGTGTAAACAAGATTACATGTTATTAATGATTTTTATATTATTACTATTTCATTGATTTAATACTAATTCATTTTGCTATTTCAATGTTCATTTTTAAAATGAATAAATGTAATTTAAAATAAGTTCTATTTCTAATTTTAATTAAATTCAATTTTATGTTGTGATTTAAATGTGTTTACTATATCTAATGTGTAAAAAATGTATCTCTGTGTCAGTGCCATTGCTTATTTATCTCGTCTACTCGCATCTTTTCTAAATCCATGATGCTCCGTCTTCAACGGGGGAGGTGTTACATACCGTTTTCTATACATATATTGCTGAACCCTAATTATTTTGTCAATCAGCAATATGTAGTTATAATCAGCAATATATGGTTATAAATACCAATTTTTCCAATACTATTTAGAGTCAGTTTCTATTCTAATTCGCGACGCGGTTATTCTGTCCGAAAGTAATTAATCAGTGGCACTTCTTAAATATTAGTGAAATTAAAATTAGTTTATTTGCAATAAAGTTTTATTTTTTTTATAAAACCGCAAATCTACGAACTAACAGTTCGTTACCCGGTCGGAATTTAGATATTCGTCCTACCCGATCAATGCCCGAAGTTACTAGACGTGGGGAAAACATGCTTACAGAAAATTATAAATATGTGGTCCCGGTGGGATTCGAACCCACGACCCATCGCTGCGCACGGCAGGTGTTTTACCGAACGCGCCAACGAGCCCGTCAGCTGCTTATGGGCGGCGATGAAATAATATATGTATGAACAGAACTCCTTTATACATGCTACGTACTTTGGGAATTAAAATAGCTAAAACTGTTATTTGCTACCGCTGAAATTTTGATATTTCTTTCACCCGTTTCTCGTAATGTCCGAACAAAAACATCCGGTCACCAGTGCCTTTACTGGGGTTACTTATCTACCACCTAACAATAAAAATATGAAACTAAGCTGAAATCGAATCCATGATCATTTCATGGAAGATTAAAGTGTAATCCATTGCATCCATCCATCCAACGAATTGTTATTATCCTTATTTTCGATTCACGATTACTTTAAAAACGAACATTTGAACAGAATAAATAAATACACAACCAATAAATGTATTAACTACCAATTAAACTCTTAACCTTTCATAAAACTAAGCGAGTAGAGATGTAAAATAATTAAGTGTTGTATAAAGTTTATTAGCGGGAAGGTGAGTGGTAAGAAAATCGTTAACTAGTTTTAAAACGAAGTGCTTGAGTGATTCTAATATAGATAGGGTTGCCTCTTTGGTAGCGATATGAATTGAAATTAGTTATTCTGGAATACTGAGTGACGGTACTGTGGGTTTTTGGTGGCACCAATCTATTTACATTAGAGGTTTGCTTTTTTTGTTTATTTGTATTACACTTTTAATTAGCTGTTAAGTCTTTGTCATAAAAAGTGTATTATTTTTTGTAATAGCTTTAAGCAGTGTTTTCGAAATTTTCTATCTATCTAGGTATTGACATTTATTATATAAAAAATAAAAACCAATAATATGCATACTTTTAATACTAAAACAAAATCTTATACAAACATGTATCTTGGTGACCCTTATTTAACTGACAGAGAGTATTGTAATTATGATTATTGCGTCTTACCACCTTACTCGCTCTGTTCAGTGAATAGACGCTTATTTGTATGATATTTGCAATCATATGGTACCATAAAACACATTATAACATATAAATGATATATTAAATATTATTTTTCGTTTAAAATAGGTAATTAAATATTTTAAATTTCAAGTTCAATCAAAAGAAGACAACCTTGCTACCAAATATTCTGTAAACGATGAATACTTTGACAGCTCTATTAATAATAAAATATATCTATAGTAATAACAGATAAACATTCCATAACGTAAAATATTCGAAATTTAAAATGGCGTTGCTTGAAAATATCAGAGAATAATCGCATCTCGCTTCGCTGACTGATACCCGCTAACTCTGGCAAAGGCACAAGCAAAAATTCCATAATGTAAATTATTGTAACCTATTCGAAATTTAAAATCGCGTTGCTCGAAATTCTCAGATAATATTCGCATCTCGCTTCGCTGACTGATACCCGCTAACTCTGGCAAAGGCACAAGCGTCTTAAGTGATGAAAGTTAGTACTGGACGGACTCGTTAATCAACTGTTTAAGCTCGACTTAAACTGTAGTTGAAATTACTCAGAGTTTGATCCGTGGGAAACTGACGCGAGATTTAAGCAACGATACTGATACTGAGAATTATGGCTGAGATACTCAGTGATTTATTACTGTTAATATTGATGTTCATTTGTTAGTTAATTTATCAACTATCTCGGTTAGACACCGAGATAGTTGATAATTAAGTGAATGGTGAACCAAAAGTAGATACAATTATGTGTTTGTTTACAGGATAATTTTTGCCCAACCAAAACATTGTGTTCTTTTATTTCTGCGGGATACAAACTTGGGACCGTCCGCGTCAGTGGTAAATACTGAGTGCATTCTATTCAGGCACAGTGACGTTCTTCGGTTTCTAATGAAATCTATAATATATCATAATATTTCTATACAATATCGTAATCTTCTAAAAAAATTATTATGTGCTGCTATGTATACCTACACAATTTAGAATAATTTTATAATTAATGACAGTGAAAACTGCATCGAATTGATAAGGAGTTTCTATTATAACCTACTAGTAAGTTCTTAAACTAATTATTATCGAATGATTTTAAATTATATTAACCAAAGCACTGTATATCAAAATATGTAGTTGCAAATTATTGAATCAATTCGAAGTTGTTAAATTATATTGGAAAACTAGGGGTATCATTTAAGCTATCACCAATTTAATTAGTTTTGTGTTTCTTAAATAATAGGGTTTGTCCTCAAAATAGTAGATCTGTCACCAAAATGTAGTCACCAAACAATGCAAAATCAGTTCCACAATAAATCACCTAAAATCCTGAGATATAAGGTCTAGTACCAAATAAATGTAAAATAAGTAGAATTCGGTTCTGGGCTCTGGCACTCATCGGCCGCTGCCGCGGCACCGTTCGCTTCGCTCGCTCGACTCGTGCACGGTGGTCACCATACCAACATAACCTAACCTAAAACTTCAAAACTAGTCGCTCACTTAGTAATTTAGTCGCACGGCTAAGTAAATTCATACCGCTCAAGTTATTAAAACATGATAATTCATACCTGGGAACAATTTTTGTTTATCTGAGAACGAAAATATTTCGTGGCGATAGATCTATTTATTAGGTGATACAACTTGATGACAAATATAAATTTTGGTGATAGAAAGTATAGTTCCCGAAAACTAGTGATCAATTATTTCAATATTAAAATGAAACGAGTTTCTGTCAATAAATGTTAGTAAAACATTATCAAAAATAGCTTGTCAGACACATTTCATACTTATTCTGGAGTGTAAAAACCTATTTTGCTCTAGAAGTCAAGTTTCTTATACGTGCAAGCTCTCGGGTGTTTCTGATGTCCAATAATAATATGGCAACTTTGTGATATTTCAAATCAGACAACTGTCATCTTTCAGTCTGCCGCGACCATGGTTACTGAAAACCATCCGAAACGTCCGCGTCGGCATAAATAATAAAAATTATAAATCGCGCTTTAATCCGTTATAAAGTATTTTATTAAAATGTGTGTTACTCGGCGACCGAATAACTGTGTTCACAGGTGATACTCGACTAAGTTAATTCTTAATAATTAATTTATTGTGTTTAGCGTTTATGGTTTTATATGGAAGTTTTATATTTGTATATTTTATACTTATACTATACGCTTGCGTATACCATAACATCATATTGTAAGCACACAAGTTAAACCACAAACTAACTTTTCTGCACTTGCCTCTTTAAAAAAAACACAGGTTTAAGATTAAATCAATTGATTATAAAATCGACGGGTCCCAAGAACAAAATCGTATCTGTGAAGTCGTTTATTTGCAGATACGATTTTGTTCTTAGGACCCGTCGAAATATTCATTTTTAAAGTATAATTGATAAGTATTTTGTATTAAATTTATTCAACTGATATATTTGTTTTCAAAATAATAAACTTAAAAAAATGCTATGACACAACACTGTTTTTTTTAATTTCTTTCGCCGATTAATTTTTATTATTTCTACATCTAAACATCACTGATAAATCAAAGTTAAAAAAACAGTAAAAAGTGACATTTTACAAAAGAGTTTTTAATACCTTTTTTAAAAAAGAGGTTTTTCTACATTTTCACTTTTTATTCTAGATACTTTATTTAAAATTCTCTCCGAATAGGTCTCGGACGGACGGGCGAATAAATTGGTAGTTATTTTCCGGCCCGCCGCGCCCCGTATTGACGTTGACACTTAACGGCACATAAATCTGTGCTAGAAATAATTAAACCAAATTGCCGTATAGACACTTTTGAAGTCGTCTCATAAAACGGTTTAATTTACATACTGTTACTTGTTATGGAACTATACTGATTTTCTATAAACATACAATAGTTAAATTTTGATAGTTTTGACTACGTTCATTCAGATGAAACGCACTTACTCTATTTTCATGATCATTGTTTAAAATAAAACGCCATAGATGGAGAAAGCCGAGAGATACATATAACGCGTTTCACGAGTTCCGAATGCTCGTAACTTAAAGAAAAGTTTGAGAAAGGTATCTGAATTTATACTTCCCGTTCAATTGTTATCATATAATAGGTGGTTCCAGCGCTTTACTAAAGTTTCTGTAGTTAACATTACTAAATTGGGCATTTTAAAAAAATATCTATGGGCCAAAAATGAAAGTTCGGGCTACGACAAAACCTCAGTAATTTGCTAATGGTATATATTTGCTATTTAGACATAAAAACATTCAAATCGGCTGAGCGGTTGAGGTGAGATCTTCTCACAAACACAAATGCCATTTAAGTCGCTCCATGGGAGCATTGCTCACTCCGCTTTAATAAGAAAAGATTCTGTAAGATGTTTAAGCTAATACAAATCGTTATCTAACTTTGAACTAAGATGTAAACAATAAAATATAACAGGAAATATCCATATTAATCCTTTGCTTAGTTCAAAACTGTTAACTCGATATTCATCCATAGTACAAATTAATTTAATTGAAATTCAATCGAATGAAGCTCTCGGTCCGATGCGTTTATAATTGTAATGATATTGCAATATAAATGTGTATTAATTAATTTGACGACCAGCTAATGCCGTTCTAGGTTCGATATCTGACAGCGACATAACCTCGTATCAATATGACAATTGTTTACCTTTTTTTATGTCAGATATTGACAGACTAGCATGAGCTTCACTTGATGGTAGGTGATGCCTCAGCCTAATTTTTACTTTGAGCATTCGGAAATCCATAGACTGAAACCGAAACGCGCAATATGTACTTCACGGTTTTTCCATCTATGAACGGTGGTTCGTTACCCGGTCAGAATTTAGATATTCCTCCCACTCAATCAGTACCGGAGTTACCAGACGTGGGGAAAACATGCTTACAGAAAATTATAAGCATGTGCTCCCGGTGGGATTCGAACCCACGACCCATCGACAGCAGAACACCGAACGCACCAACGAGCCAGTCGAAGAACCTTCTGCGATACATTAGTTTTATCGCTGACTTTTCATACACATTCGCTGCAATACGAGGCTGAATGATTTATAAATGTATGTAATTATTGCGAGAGCAAAAAAGAGTGAAAAGTTATTTATGTATGATCATATTTGCCATTTAGGCTATTAATGTACTCGTAGAAAGTATAAATCCAAGGTTTTTTGACCTAGTAATGAACTGGGGGGACAATCAACATGTTTGTCGCAGCAAGCGTGTTAACAAAAATGTTGTTTTTCCTTTATGTTTGACGTAAGATTACGACGACTACGAGTAACAAACCATGCATTGAAGAATTAAGAAGTTACGCATTTCAATTCAGTACATGGCTCGGTTTGAAGGAACAACGAAAGTAGTGTCTGCTATGACCCTAATTAAAAATATTACTCCATATGTAAAAAAATGTAATTCTTCACTAACCATAGGTGATGAAACTTCATGCACAACTTCTTAAGGCTTTAAAACCATCCTAAATACTCCTTCTAAGCTACAAATGTTATATTTAGGTATTAACGTTGCAAACTAAGCACTTACCAATTCAAAAGGAGTAGTGCTATCACCTAACACATATAATATGTATTCCAAATTGCAAGTTTCCACGTCAAACACGAGTCACGATCACGAATACTATCGCGTCTCACCTATGAGTCAGTTCACGGACCTAATGTCACACCGTAGTGTAAACACATCAAAAAATACTTATAATTTATACATAGTATAATAAAACTGTGGAGGTCGAATGTCTGTACATAGAAAAAAAAAGCTAAAAACCGAGTCAGGGGGATGAAAAAAGAGAAATAAAACAATTCCCGATTTTTGTTTCTCTGTTTGTACGGGCTAATCTCCAAAACTGGTCGACCGATTTACATGAAATTTTACATAGTGGTACCTTATATCCCCGGTCAACATCTTAGATTAGTTACTATCCCAGAAAATTAAAGAGTTCCCAGCATATAGGCTTTGTTTCATCGAAATCGGTTGTCAAAAGTCAAAGTCGAGGGCATC
Source organism: Anthocharis cardamines (assembly GCA_905404175.1). Taxonomy (NCBI): domain Eukaryota; kingdom Metazoa; phylum Arthropoda; class Insecta; order Lepidoptera; family Pieridae; genus Anthocharis; species Anthocharis cardamines. The sequence continues at coordinate 9,683,316 of FR989964.1, forward strand.
AGCTAGTATCAATATATGTATATCAGAGTTGAAGTCAGTTAGATTCTGATATATTTTTTTATTCACGACCTACTTACCTACGAATTTTTAAATATAAATAAATAATATATTATTTTAATTTGAAAATTGGCATACGTACTTACGACAGTAACTTATACTTATATTATAATATATACTTAGATTAGTTTTGTTCTTGTAATTTCATTACAAATATTAGTGGCCACTGTATGCCCATGGTTCGATTTCCCATTCAATTTCTGGAGCGCTTATAGATTAGAGTTTGAAAAATTGTTGGATGTTTGAAGCCTGTAGCCGTTAAACGGCACGTAAGGTTGATAACAAAACTGGTGAATGTTTTGAAACCTATGAAGGTGGATTTCTATCTACTTTATGCAGCGCCGGTATAGCCACGGTGAGTCTAAGCTAAGTCCCCAAAAGGCGAACCTAAAAAAGCGGCCACTGTATATAATGTACTGTGTTCTGTTGTCCAACCACAAATAAATAAAAAACTCGAGATAATTTGAAATAAGCAGCAATCAGTTGCTTAGATGAATCGAAGTCTAGTCTGGTTGCATGTCAAACTTACATGCAACTAGTTTAATAATTATTTTGATTTATTTATTCCTTATCACTTTTGTCCACCACAATAGCTCAGTGCGTTGCAATAAGTAGTGGAAATCATAGAATCGAATTCCGGAGAAATTAAGATACAAGAACACAGATTTTACAAAAATGCTTCGACAGGACATAGAAGAGTGAAAAAACACATTCATCAGACTTACCTATGAATTATTAATGAATTATATTTTGATTTGGAGAATAATTGTGAATTAATGTATATGGCAAAAGTTACATCTCTGTGTATTAGATGCCACCAAAAAACCGTTACACTGGGGGTGTTCGATTCACGCACGTACGACTAGAAAAATGTGCCAACCTTTTTCCAAAACTCTCTCTCTGCAGCCGAATTCATACCAATACGTACATATTTATTTTCAACTAGAGCCTGAATTCTCGATTGTGAACTGAAAAAGCGATGCGTATTGCAAATATTCAACTCAAAGAAAGTTATTCCCATTTTTGATTACCGCAAGCGAATTTTTCTCTTTTCCGAGTTCGCTCAAACTTGTTTTAGGGATTTCGAGTTCGTATAGTTTATTCTGATAACATTTTAGTGATTTTACTATACTATAGATTTTGGCCTAAGTGGCCTTGAAAACTAACCTTTCCTTTCTTTCATAATTAATTGTTCAAATATAAACATTGGCATCTAATTATTTCAGTTTCTTATTGTTCATAACTGTATGTCAATAAGCAAACGTAATTCTACTTTATGCCTTGCAAATACTATCTCATAGATGTGATAAAAAGTAGAGTGTTCATTTTGGGTGCAATTTTTTGAAACTCGAGTGACGTACTCCCTCGTTGCGCTCAGGATTCTTTTTAAGAATCCCTCGCTGTGCTCGGGATTCTACTCTAGAATCCCTCCCTTTAGTCTGGATTAAAAAACACTCTCGCCTTAAAAATAGTGGTTTGCTCCCGTGGTAAACAATCTACTATTTATTCAGTTACATATCAACGATGATAATATATGATTTCATTGTTACTTCCACAATAATTGCTCACATATCAGAAACAAAAAGTAAATTTAAAACTCAATGTTATCATCAAACATAGAAATACAGCTCAGCTTTATTGAAGTGTTATTCATATTTGCTATCAATATGAATTGATGAGTAAAACTTTCAACACCAATAGAGTACAGTCAGCAACAGAAGTAGGTTAACACTACCTATATTCTAGAGTTTCATACTGGAATTATTTATTTATGATTCCTCAAGGAATACTATTATAGGTTCATGTGAATTTTTTTGAAGTTTAAAACAACAAAGAGAAATACTACACAAAAACAAAGCAAATTTACAAATTAAATAGGAAAAAAATAATAAATTGACGGTCTATGACGGACTCGATGGCGCGTTTGGTAGAACACCTACCGAGCGCACCCATGGGTCGTGGGTTTGAATCACACCGGGACGACATGTTTATAACTGTAAGCAAGTCTTCCACGTCTGGTAACTTCGGGCATTAAACGGGTGGGAGAAATACATTTTAAAGGCCGGCAACGCATCTGCAAGTCCTCTGGTCTGTTCATGGGCACATCTGCAACACCAGCGGTGTTCACTTTCCATCAGGTGAGCTCGTTTGCCCCCTATATTATATTAAAAAAAAAAGAATATCGAAATTCCACCGTTCGTAGATTGAAAAACCGAGAAGTGCATATTGAGTGTTTCGGTTTCAGTCTGATTTCCGAATGCTCGAAGTAAAAACTAGTTCGACAGCGCATCATTGACTTATATTCTGTGGCAGAGGTGTATTCATACCATCAAATGAACCTCATGCTCGTCTGTCGATATCTACCATAAAAAATAACCTTCACCAAACAAGTTTTCCTTTCAGTATACTCAAAGTGTTATTTTATATAAAAAATGCATTTGAACTTTACAAAGTACGCTGTGTTAAAGCAACCGAGAAGAACGCTCTCCAATTTATTTTTTCTTGTTTATTATTACGCTTAGAGCATTAAAGGGAACTTAAATGAACAACTCCTTGTTAACTGCACGCAGTCGAGTAGAAAATAGAATTAGTGACGTATCAGGAGAGCATTTTTTCCGGTAGTTATCTGAACCATGACGTCATTACCGTATACACGGTATATCTTACTAATATTATAAATGTGAAAATTTTGTGAAGGTATAGATGAATGTTTGTTACTCTTTCACGCAATAAAAATATTTTTAAACAAAAAACAAAAACCCACTTCAAAACTACAACTACATATAGTATGTAAAAAATAATATTTTAATTACTTCAAAGCATTATTTATTAACAGTTATTTTACAGTCGGTGAAGGTCAAGATTAAACTGTCCTTCTTGGCTAGCACCGACTCCAAAATAACTGTTAATAAGTAATGCTTAGAAGTAATTAAAATATTTTTTTTTTACTTTTTAGTGCAGTGTATTCATTATACTACATTATACACATTGCTGATACTGGGGCCTTTTAAATGCCAAACATTATGTTATTTATATTTATATTCCTGTTTTATTTTATTGCTTACTTGTTAAGTTTAGTTTTGTAAGTAATCTTTGTTAATTTGTTAATGTAATGTTTGTGCAGTAAATAAACCTATATCTCTCTTTCTCTCTCATGACACAGTATACATAAGTATAAGTTTTATATTTAATTTTTTTAAATTAATTCCTATACTTGAATAAAACAAACTACAAGTCTCTCTCTATTATATATAACTCATACATAAGGTAATAGAGCTTTATTGAAATGTTATTTACATCATATTCGAATTAATTGATAAGTAACACTTTCAACACCATTAGCGTAAAAGCTAAATTAATAATTTGATGTAGTTTATTCAGTGCTAATAATTAATTTGTTTGTTATATTGAAAAGGCGTGAATAGGTTGATAAGTCGATTCGCATTTAAAAAAAACATAATAGCTATTATGATTGCTTAGTTTATAGGGTCAACTACTAGTTGAACTACTAGAACTACGCTAGTTTACAATTTGTTCACTGATAAATTAAGCAATCCTAATATTTATTATGATTTTAAAAAATCCAATCGAATTATCAACCTGACCAGTCGGCCTAGCATCCGCGACAAATTTTGGTCGACCGTTTTCTCATGTTTTAATCGATTTTCGCTATATTTTTTTCGGGTCTAACATGACAATTAGACTTAGAACTCGACTTTTAATATCAAACATAGATATATTTGTCGATCGAGACATTTTTTCTATCAAAATTGTCGACGTCGAGATATAACATATCGATATATCTTACATCTTAGTTTGTCTTCTCTCGTCCGCGACATATCTCGTGGCGGTCATGCTAGGCCGGCAGGTCAATGATACGCTGTCGACCTACTTTTTACGTCAAGCATTCAAAAAACCATAGACTAAGACCGAAACGCGCAAAATGCACTTCACGGTTTTTCCATCTATGAATGATGGTTCGTTCCCGCTCGGAATTTCGATATTCCTCCCTCTTGTTCCATAACCGAATTTACCAGACGTGGGGAAGATATGTTTACAGAAAATTATAAACATGTCGTCCCGGTGGGATTCGATGGCGATGGAACTCTACTTTGTAGAATCAGCTGTTGCCAGTGATGTTTTCGAACCGATACGACTTGGGAACCTTCAAGAAACGAGCTTCGGCAACGCACTTGCAAGCCTTCTGGTGTTGCGGATGTCTATGGATGAAGGTGATCACTTACCATCACGTGAGACACCTGCCCATTTGCCCCCTATACTATAAAAAAAATAATAAGACTTTTTTTAATGGATCATTAAACTACATTTTTCCTTATCAAGATATTGTTTTTATTTATTTATTTTCTAATCTTTTTTAAATTACTACATATACCAAATTTCTAATGCTATGCTTATATTTCCTAAATATATTTATTTTTGAACTTACGCGCTTCCCCTATTGCTTAATTAGAACAACAAAGATGATTCAAACAAAACAGAAGTGAGGAAGTAATTTAAGCCGATTACCGTACAAATTGGCCCATGCAATTAAAACTCGAAACCGTTTTGATATTTACCGGTTAATTCTACTGAATACCGGTTTCTCTGAAATAAATATTTGATTTCTTATTTTAATATTCTTTTTATCTTCCGTAATAAATATTTAAGGTTGCCATAACGACGTTAAAAAAATATAGAATCAGGTCCATATAATTAAAAATTCAGATTATTCTACAATATTGAGTTCTAGGTCTCGAAAAGTCTCTGTGCAATTTTTATACATAATATTATATTTTTAAATTATATTTGATCTGTTGGCTATGTTTGGGCAGACGTCCAAAACGGTTGAGTAGTAGGAGAAGTCTGAGGCGCACAGGAGGCTTAGAAATGGCTGACAAGACGGAAAAATCTAAGGCGAGCTTATATGCAAAGTTGGGATATACTAAGACGACATAGAGATCGCAAAGTCTTTACAACTCTCTTAAATACTAGTTATTAAAGCATGAAACGGAAAAATCATACCTTTATTACTTTTATTCCCGTTATACATATATTATCACAGGAAAAGCTATCCTGTTGCCAATATCTAATAAAGTCTTTAATTACTTATTAATACCGGATTAAAACGCGATTTATTATTTATATTACATACATTGTGTTACCTAAATTTATAGATTATTTTTGAATTTAATTGAATTAAATATGGTAACTTTGTGACATTTCAAATATCAGACAACTGTCATCTTTCTGTCTCCCCGCGACCACGGTTGCTGAAAAGCATCCGAAACGTTGGGATAAATAATTTAAACAATATAAATAATAAATCGCGTTTTAATCCGGTATACAGTATTTTATTTAAATGTGTGATACTCTTTAATTATTTATAAAATCATTAAATATACCCAGATGTGTGTGATACTACATCTTGCAGTCAAAAATAAAAAAATATTAGTTAACTTAAATGTTGACTAAATAGTTATTCAGTAATAGTTAAAACACTCAAACCGGTTTGAAATCTCAACCGGTTTCCAAGCTCCGAAATAAACACACACAGAGTACAAACTTTGAGAACATAAATGTATTTCATATTAAACTCATACCGTGGAGTTATAATAGATTCTAATTAGTGAAGTGGTTTGGATAAAATAATTATTGCTTCTTTGTGTTTGAATAACGGTTATCGTTTCTTTGGTTTATGGATCTCATATTGAATAATTTTAATATATGTATTTTATTTTATTCAGATATTTAAAGACGTACGTGAGTCTCACTTGATACGTGATACTCCAACCACAGATCATTGTACAATGGCTCGCTGTTTTTTTTTCACTTCAAGCATTCGGAAATCATACTGAATTTTGAAGTCTCCCCCTTTTTTCTTTATAGAATTGGGGGCAAACAGACAGATGGATGTGATGGTAAGTGATCATCGCCGCCTATATACATACGCAAGACCAGAGGGCTTGCTTTGCCGACCTTTGAGGAAAGTATAGGTTCGTTTCTTGAAGTATTTTAATGTTCAAGTGATCAGCTTTCAGAAATAACATGCTGAGACAAAGTAAGAAACGTATTGAATTATACTTTTTGGCACCCGCGATCTATTAGGTAACCTAAACCAACGCATCCGTCAAAATATTTAATCAAAAGAATTCGGTGAAAATCCTTATAATAATAATAATAATAGCTTTATTTATTCCTTACAATTTTACATTTATATATTATACATTTGTTTATATTTATGATGTAAGGACCGCTCTGGCGGTGAAAGCCTCCTCCATTTCTTTCCATTTAATTCTGTCTCTTGCCAGTCTATTCCAAGTTACTCCAGCTGTGGCAACTATGTCATCACTCCATCTTTTGAATGGCCTTCCTTTTCGTCTTTTCTTATAAATAGGGTACCAATTCGTGGACCATTTGTGCCCTGGTGATCTCTGTAGATGCCCAGCCCATTTCCATTTTTGGGACATTATGGTTTTTTCTATGTCCTTTACCTTGGTAATTTCCCTAAGGTCTTTAATTCTGACTTTGTCGCTTAGCTTTAGTCCCAAGAGACTCCTTTCTATACTATTTTGGCACACTTTAACCTTGTGAGTCTGTTTTGTTGACAGTGGCCATGTTTGAGAAGCATACGTGAGACAAGGTATTAAATCCTTATATTATCCTTCTAATATTTATAACAAAAATAATTATTTTTATATATATTATAAAAAAATAATTATAATTATAATATTGTCTTTTATTAACGCCAGTATCACACATTTAAATAAGATACTGTATACCGTTTTAATAAACGCGATTTATTATTTATATTCTCTATCAGTCTGGCCCGTGACCACGGTTGCTGAAAAGCATCCGAAATGTCGGGATAAATAATTTAAACAATATAAATAATAAATCGCGTTTTAATCCGGTATACAGTATTTTATTTAAAAGAATAATTATAAATAATTATCCACATTGATCTTAGCTGCTAAAAACAATACGTACTACTACCAGGGCTCGGAAACCGGTTAATTTACTATGGGAGCTTAACCGAAATAATAAAGGTTTTGTTAATATTCTTTTGTTTTTAGTTATGTTTACTGTGTGTTAGTGTGGTTAGTTATGTGTGTATTACTCATTAATACCTACTAATATCATGGTATCTCAGTCAGACACGTACTTTGGAAGATAAAAATTAACCGGTTCCGAGCCCTGACTACTACTACTCATTTATGTTACTAACCATTATCACCACTTCGTGAAATAAAGTGCTTCCATAGTGAGTATATTTTGCATAAGGCGAATTTTGTACCAATTTTAAGCAAAATCACGATTGTGTAAAAGTCGAATGGATACATTACCATAAGCCGAGCTCAACGACACTATAAAACACCCCATGATTATAAATCATGATAGATTTTTATTGTCGCGCTTAAAAATTTGACTCTCATGAATAAAATATTTCATTTTTACTCGGTTAATGTAATTTTCTTGTGCATAGTGGGAGTATAGGAGCTTAGGAGGTGATAAATTTTAAATTCTAAATGTCGATATTTTTAATAACAGAGTTAGCGCCTTCTGTTGACATATAATTTACAACAATTAAAGTCTTTTACGCAATTAAATTCCAATTATTATATCCGATAAGCTATTATTAAGCGAGTTTGTTTTAAAGTAGTTCTTCATTGAGCGTAACGTATTTAATATTTACTTTTAATAACGCGAATATCACATATTTTAAAAAAAATCTTCATACCGAATAAAACCGCAATGTATGTATTATTTATTCCGATGTTTCGAGCGCTTTCCAGGAAACGTGTATATTAGCAATACCAGATATCCTAATACCAGGTTATACAAATCGTATTACTAATTTATCGTATTCGTATGTACTGCTGAGACCCTAGAACAAACAGTTTGCTAATATTATGTATTGGCTCTGGTTTATAATTCCAGAGTAAATGTAGAGATAGCTCAATGTTGCGTGTCAGGGGTCCTGAACTAAATTCTGGCCTAAAATCTTCATTAAATATGTATATCCTTTGTCACTGCCTAACAAAACGTAGATATCGGATATGCTTAGAGATATTTAAAATGTTAACGATTCAAATCAAATTATCATTTACAACACGCCCCGGCTTTTCACAGGTGCAATGTAGATGGCTAAACAAAAAAAAAAGTAAAATGCGTATATTACTCGCTGATAATGGTCAAGTGGTTTTTGAGTTAAATCGTAACAAACAAATTTTTCCTTTATAATATTAGTGTATATTCATTTTGGTAACACAATGTACTTATGAACGTCAATAAAAAATATACATTTACTGCCAGTTCTCAAATCAAGGGCGTAGAACGGACGAGAAGAACGGGCAATAAACCCTACTATTTTTGCGTAAAGTGTACTGATTGCAATACTCAATTTTGGGTTAGGTTTTTTTCTAACATTCAATGTATTTATTGATTTCCGATTCGATTATAAAAAATAAAAATACCCGTAAGGCGATTCTATAATGTCCATTTAGTAGTAATATGTTACGTAATTTATGTATATTATTTCAAATTTTACGTACTCAGAATTTTCTAATTATAAGTTACTAGAACTGACATGGTTTTGAATCTTTAATTTTGTTATGGAAAACTGTGCTTTTTATAGATATTTTTTTAATTTTTAAGCGACATTAATAAAATGAATCTTGTTGATTAAATGATATAGATACCATACAAAACGACTGTACATCCATTCTATCCTATACCCAGTACCAAAATGAGTAATTTAGAACCCACGACCCATCGATGCGCACGGCAGGTGTTCTACCGAACGCGCCAACGAGCCCGTCAAAAATATAGTAATAGTGACTGTTAGATTAGTAATCTTTACCAAAATTCGCTATATCACGTGACATAAGTATACAATAGATTATCTTATCTATATCTATACTTACTATATACTATAATATTATAAAGAGGAGTGATTTGTATTTTTGTATGTTATGAATAAACTCAACAACTACTGGACTGATTTTGAAAATTCTTTCTCCAAAGCTTCTCAAAAGCAAACATTATCAGCGAGTAACATAGGCATATGTTTTGTGTATAGTACAACTACATTGCACCCGTGTGAAGCCGGGGCGCGTTGCTAGTTTATCAATATAACGTTAAAAAGTTTTCATGATTAGGGACGGCCAGAATACCGCATCCAGTCTTTCTCACATCCTATGAACGAACGTCGGCTTATCTAGTGACCTGACTTCTATTGTCAAGCCGAAGCCGTGGACAAACAATTGACTTGGAAATTCATAACCTCGCCTTTATCTACTCGCTCTGATAATGTTTTAACTGTCATATCACACTATACTTTCAAACACTTTATATACAGGTTGTTGTTTTTTCAGTGGTTTTATAAATCTTTTAATTGATTTTCAAATAAATTCATTTCCTTTTATTTCATATCAATAAGGCTATAAAGCAACCTTTTTCTCATTAAATTTATAGAGGTCTGTGTGACATGACAACATTCTGGGTCTGGGATTAGTACTCGGATATAAAAAAATAATTTAAAAATCAATTATGTTTTATTTAAATTCTATTTTTTTATAGGCCGATAACGCATCTGAGACTTATAAGTCGCGGATGTCCATATGCGGAGGTGATTAATGGTAAGTCCATTAGGTAACCCACCTACTCGGTTGTCTGCTACGTAATAAAAAAACTTCAAGTAAATTTAAAATCAGTTTCAAATTTAGAAATTAGGAATGGTACATTTTCTCATAATAGAGTGGATCATTTTACTTAGCGCATCAAGGCTTAATATAATATAGGCGAGTGGAGACGGATGGAAACCATGTGGTCAAAAATTTACGAATACCAAATATAATATTCGTTTGAAAAAAATAATCTTGTGAACTACAATATCTTCAAAACATTTCCAGTATTTTTAATTTAATACATATTTATTTCAATTAAGTATTAAAATAAATTTGAATAAAGTTTGAGAAGTATTGTGCTAGTATTAAGTACTAGCAAGAAAAACGAAGTTAAGCACTTAGTTATCCTTTTTAGACAGAAAATCTAAACAAGGAAACTTTAGCTTTTGTATATTCTTGTTCGTTACACTTTTTGAAACATATTGTATAAAAGATTTTCAATATAAGAGTAACTAAAAGCATGAATTACAGCGAAAAACATGGAATAAACGTGTAAAGGTATAATTGTACTGCATTATAGCAGTTTCTGCGTTATTACCGCTATTATTCTTAGTATTTCGTCAAAGGCATTTATTTGCATGTGCACGATATATATTTTAATAATAATACATAATGGAAACCTTTAAACCACCTCCGTGCTGTGGTGGTATTCAATTTAATATGAGAGGTTTCGGGTTCGAATAACAGGAAAGAAAGTATAAAAAAATTATCTATCTAATAATTAATCATGTATGTATATCCTATTTATTATTATGTTTATTATTATGTAAAAAAAAATTATACTTTCGAAATTTGAATTTATATTATACAAGGAATTTTAAAAATCAATGTTAATTTTTCGTAATTCTCTACATATTTGAATTGCTCAAACGTAGTTTACTATTCGAGGACCTGCAAATTCAATTGAACAACAACTTGCAAATTACACAAAGTAAAACTTTTAAAAACAAAAGCTTGTAGTAAATGTAAATTGGACGATAACCGATGCCTTTAGGACTACACACATGCGAACACGGAATCTTCTAATATTAGGTATTTGTACAATATGTACTGGGAGATATATGGCAATATGTACAATATGTACTGGGACATATATGACAATATGTACATGCTGCAAGGCAGTATTCTACATATGTGCTATAATTACTTTATTGTTTTTAAGAGTTTTAGCGTGATTAAAAATACATCCTATATAGTTATTAAAAATAAACAGTTTAACTATTGAATATGTACTTATTTAATCTATATTATAAAACAATTAAATGATTTTATTTCAATATGTTTTACATAAATTGTATATTATAGATAATGATACAAAAAATATAAGATAAGTAGTGGTTTATTTTTTTAATACAAGATCAAATCTAACATAGTTTATAAATTGACGTCGATTATCCATCTTATCTATTTAAAACAAAGTCGTGTTGGTTACATCATTTATAACTCAAGAACGGCTGCAACGATTTTAATGATATCTTGTAGGGTTCTATCTATTTATGTAGGATTCGTCTATGTCCCGAATAACAGAATAACTAATAAAATATCGGAAAATTGTAGGAAAAAGAATATGCAGTAAATTACCTAATTTTAAAATAAATTATCCGCCATTTTTTGCAAATGACAGCTCATGTCATGCACGCTTATATATTAGAAATTGGCAAGTAGCATATTCAAATCTAGAAATAATTTTTCTATTTTTGAGACCAACATTCTGGCAGGACAACGTCTATAGGGTCCGCTAGTGATAGATGTTCCAAAAAGTTTTACTAGATGTTTATGACATAAAGGGCTTAAAAAATCCTTATTAGTATACCTAAACCTAAAGGTTGTGGCAAACTAATAACAGTTCTTCTTTTTTTAAAAACAACCTTTAAACCTGAATATATGTAGCACGACCCTTCATAAGGTTTAAGATGTAAACCGCGTCCGAACATATATCAAAGCTGAAAATCTAACCCCTCGCTCACCCTAATTTGATTCGACCGTAAGGACGTCATCTGCAAACTTCTGTGATTACGTCACCCATCTTTATAGAAGACATAGAGTAGTGAGGTTACAGAAATAAGAACTGATTTATTTATTTCTGTTTCAGGGTGGTTTAACTTTCTGTATTTTTATAATTATTTGAGACTGACGGGCTAGTTGGTGCATTGAGTACACCTTGTGGTTTGGACAAAAATATATACTAAAAATCCCTGTAAAAATTCCTGTGTAAGTGCGGGGAATATGTAATCGTCTCAGACTTTTCTTTCTCTTTTTCTTATTATTTGGCTTTTTTCTGCGTCATTTGGTCTAAGTTTCATAAACCTATGACAAACTTTTTGTCATTCATATATTTATATCATTTAACTTTAAGTTACTTTCCTGTACCTTTTTGGCGTTTAGGCGTTGATATATTTAAAGGTTGGTAATGCATTTACAAGCCCTCTACTATAACAGATTAAGTAAGCTACCTATTGGTGTCCATAAAACAGTCATACATCACCCAACAGTTGTGACGCGCTTTTCTCATAATATAGAAGTATTACTCTATATCTCTATATCTATGACACTATTACTCTATATCCCAAAGCAACAAGAGGCAAAGTTAGTGTTAATAAAAGCCTCATCTGACCTTCCATCAGTCAGCAAGTTAAATTGACGGCAACACAACTCACATATCAACTTCCGCCTGTTAATAAACTCATTGTCTCCGTACGTTTATGGACGTTCCTAAGAGATTTAAACTCAAGCCATCTTTGTATGTAGATTTTTTAGACCCGCCCCGGCTTCGCACAGGTCTAGATTTTTTGACAAAAAAAATAGGAGTTGGTAATAGAAGAGTGAAAATATAGAGGTATTTTTTAATGCCGTTCATAAATTAAAAAAAAAAAATTAAGGGGGAACAACCCTTATCACTTAGGGGTATGAAAAAAAGATAGTAGCCGAATCTCAGACCTACTGAATACGCATATAAAATTTGGTAAAAATCGGTAAAGCCGTTTCGGAGGAGTACGGGTAACTAAATATAATAAGGTAAAAATATAATTCTGTGGTAACGAGGTAAAAGGGAATGAGTCAATATGTCTTTTATACTCAGCTCTTTTTACTTTATTAGTAATTTGCTGTTCCTAACTTGTCTCTATTTGTCTTTAAAATTGTAGACATAGTAAGGCTGGCAACGCACCTGCAAGTCCTCTGGTGTTGCAGATGTCTATGGGCGCCGGTAATCACTTACCATCAGGTGAACCGACTGCCGGTTTACCCCCTATTCCATAAAAAAAAAACCCGTACCCCCTTTCTATCCTAATAGATATTGACGTGTACTATCGAATAATTTTTTATGACTCATCTCCTTTTATCTCGACACCACAGATTTTATTTGTATATTCCTTAAGTTTATTTTATTATAGACACTATTTTATTTTATTTTGTTTATTTCATTACGATTCACATTTTTAATAAGTATTTTGTCTGACATCGATAGACGACAGTTAGTTGGTAATGATATCTCAACCACAGGATATCAAATCAGTGATGCGCTGTCAACTATTGTTTTGTCTTTTACTAACGCGAGTATCACACATTTAAATAAAATATTGTATACCGGATTAAAACGCGATTTATTATTGAAATGTCACAAAGTTGCCATATTTAATTCAATTAAATTAAAAATATTGAGTTAAATATGGCAACTTTGTGACATTTCAAATATCAGACAACTGTCATCTTTCTGTCTTCCCGCGACCACGGTTGCTGTAAAGCATCCGAAACGTCGGGATAAATAATTTAAACAATATAAATAATAAATCGCGTTTTATTCCGGTATACAGTATTTTATTTAAACTATAGTTTTCCTTCATCAAAATCCATTTTGTAAAACTCAAAATAAAATGACACATATCTAGAATAATTTAATATTGAATGCACATTGCGCGTTTCAGTCACAGTCTAGATTTTTCGAATGTTCAAAATAAAAAGTACTTCGATGGTTTAGGTTCTGTGGCTGAGATATCACGTACCATCGAGTACTCATGCTCGACTGTAGAACTGTAGAACACATATAAAAAAAGACTTTCGGCTGCGATAAGATTCTTAGAAGCCAGGTTTAAAACAAGTATTATTGTTCAGATAAACAGAATTCAACACCTAAAAATCGTCAGTATCACTTAACGGATTTACGTTTTTCCGTTGTGATTTCCTAGTACGCACCACGATATTTTTGCTTGATACTATTAGTTATAGCGCTATCTGCCTTTATTATTTTAGATATCGGCAGACGAGCATGATGTTCTCTTGATGCAAAATTCATAGACTGAAACCGAAACGCACAATATGCACTTCATAGTTTTTCCATCCATGAACGATGGTTTGTTATGCGGTCGGAATTCGATATTCTTCCCACCCGTTCAATGCTCGAAGTTTCCAGACGTGGGAAAAACATGCTTACAGAAAATTATAATCATGTCATCCTGGTGAGATTCAAACTCACGACCTATCCATGCACACGGCACGCCTACAAGCCCGCCTGTTGATTCTAAGGCCTAATTTTGATTTAGAAAATATTTCTAAATATTATATTAAAGGATGGATGAAAGTAGGGAAACGAAAAAGATTTATGAAACAGGTGTGAGTGGTAGAGTCGGGAGTGGTCGACCTAGGCGAACGTACCTCGATCAGATCGGGGACGTTCTGCAAAAGGGCCAGGTCAAAAGTACTCGTAACCGACGAGTGTGTGTGAAAGCATTGATGAAAGTAGAAGAATCGAAAGTGGTATGTAAGGATCGGAGCATATGGAATTCCGTGATCTCTGCCTACCCCAATGAGAAAGAGGCGTGATGTATATGTATGTATGTATATTAAAAATGGCAAGCAGCAAAGAGTTTTCTGTGGAAGGTGAGGCAATTTACACAGATTCGACCCGTCCTTTGTGTTAATATCTTTTCTAATATTCTTCCTATGACAATTTTATAGCAAAGGGTGCATATAAATGCAACAAATTAGGTACGACTCTATTCCATATCACCGTAACAACAACGACAAATCTTTTAATACCTCAGTAAACGTGCCGTTAATGTTGTTGCCATCTGTTGTTCCCTCGCTAGGCCGTCCGAAACTAATAGGCGAGCTTCTTGGAGCCCTAAATAGGCTATTTATTACGAGGGAGCTTTTAATACGGATCACCGTACCCTAAGTTATAAGATTAATTGTTCTCAGAAATTAATCTCGAGTTTTAAAAACTTGGATGAAATTGACAGTTAACGCGCACTTGATTATTCTCGCTTAAAAGTTTTTTTTGTTTATTTATAAGCGGAGAAATTAATAATACTATTATCATTTAGTAGTATGGGGTAAAAGTGTTAATATTTCCATCATCGGTTAGTAACTTTGCAATTTCTTATGAAATATGGGACAAAAGGGCTATTGTCTGATCTGATGGTAAGTGATTACTGGCACCCATAGACATTTACAACATATTGTCTTTTATTAACGCGAGTATCACACATTTAAATAAAATACTGTATACCGGATTAAAACGCGATTTATTATCGCTCGCGCTCGCTATCGGTCGCGACCACGGTTGCTGAAAAGCATCCGAAACGTCGGGATAAATAATTTAAACAATATAAATAATAAATCGCGTTTTAATTCGGTATACAGTATTTTATTTAGACATTTACAACATCAGAAGAAATGCTTAAAAATTCCTATGAAAGTATAGACAAAAAATGATGACATTTCACAGTGTCAACATGTACTTATACTAACCCCCTTTATTCATAAACGTATTATAAGCTTGTTATAGTTAAAATATGTTTTGTTTCTTTCGTTATGTAGTCTTTTTATATTCGACAGAGCGAGACAAAACATATTTTAACTAGGTATATCAAGTAAATCTATCTATATCAATTAAATTGCAAACGAAGTCGCGGGTGTCAGTTAGTTGGAAATAAATACATGATAAGTGTCGTGTTTGTTTTGTAAGAAGAAAAAAGTTTTAACCAAAAAATAATAAAATATTCGTAGCTAGAAAAGTTATTGAATTTCTTTTGTTAAATACGAAACCAATCAGAAAGCTATTGTTTACGCAATTAATTTCTCTTATAACTTGGGAACGAATAGCTCTCCGACAAGAATTATTGTAATTTACGAGGCTTTTGGTTACGCGAAAAGCGTAAAGGATTTTTAAGATACGACCTTCAAATTTAAATGTACAAAAAACTATGACTTTACCTTTCTCAGATAAAATTATAAACCTAGCCTTTTATTTCTTGACTTATTCGTATTTTTAAATCACTTTTAAATATTAATAATTTCTAGTATACGACTCTGGATTGAATTCATTCTGATCGTGTATTTGTTACGATTTCACGGACAAACAGATTAACAATTTTTGATAAAATTAGGCATGAAGATAGCATGAATCCTAGAGAAGAATTAAAGCTATATTTATCACCAGAAAATACCCATGTATATATCTCCAAGCTGAAGACTGATCACTGCCTGATGATGCCGACTGAGAGGTATATTAATTATTATTAATCACTCCACACTGACACCATATAAGAGTATGTATCTACACTGTACCCGTGCGAAAACGGGGTGGATAGCTAGTTATGAGAATTATTACATTGAGGAAGTAAAACTCGGCCATCATAAAGGATCGGGTAAAAGTCGTGCCGATTTAATTTCCGGATTTTTATGAGAAAAAATTATACAACATCTGCTACTCTTAAAGGGGAAAATGTAAACGTTTTGAATGTATTAATTTCAATTGAGTTACCGGAAATTTTAATTACAAAAATAACGTTATTTTTGCTTAAAATAAAGAATTAAATAAAATACTTTATAACGGATTAAAACGCAATTTTTTATCTAGTCTGCCGCGACCACGGTTGCTGAAAAGAATCAGAAACGCCGGCATAAATAATATAAAAATCGCGTTATAAAGTATTTTATTTAATAGTGTGATACCCGCGTTAATAAAAGACAATATTAAAAATAAAGACTTCCTATGAAATTACGAAGTTCAAATTTTCATATGTTTTGTTTCTAAATATATAAACGAAAAAATTTAAAGCCTTCGCAGCTCAGAAGACTAATCTGATTAACCTGTAAAGAAAAATAATCAGTGAAACAAACAGAAATTTAGTTGCCCCATGCCCCATTGGGGGCATTCACAAAGCAGAACTCGTATTGGAACAAACAGAAATTTAGTTGCCCCATGCCCCATTGGGGGCATTCACAAAGCAGAACTCGTATTCATGCGAATTTATCTATGGATATATTTCATTATGAATGTGAAAATAAAGCAACCAACAATGTTAGATATCGACATTCGAGCATGAGGTTCACTTGATGGTAGGTGATCTTAGCCACCGAATATCAGTCATCGACCTAATTTTTACTTAGAGCATTCGGAAATTCATTGACAGAAACCGAAACGTGCAATTGCACTTCATGGGTTTTCGTTCTATGAACGGTGGTTCGTTACCCGGTCGGAATTTCGATATTCTAATATTATTAGTAGGATAGGAAGTAGGACTATTATTTCATTACATAAAGAAAACAATAACGGAAAAAGTACCAATTTATTTCTCATTTTAAATATACATCAGCTTTAGACATTTTGAAACTATGGAATATTTACATTTTAATTAAAAATACAAGGCTATATAAATTATGTCTTATGTAAATTAATATTAATATAATCTTAAACATTTTTAAAATAAAACTACAATACTCTATAATAATAATCTTTGGTAAGAGCTTTCTTTAAACACAGTATGAAACAAATTCACTTTCCGCCGTATGTCCCTCTACTCTTAGATCTTTTAAACTACGCAACGGATTTTAATGCGGTTTTCATCAATAGGTAAAGTGATTTAAGAGGAAGGTTTATAATTTATATGTATGTATAGGTTAATATTGTCTTATGTTAATTTGTAGAAATATGGTTGACAATCAAGCTGACTGAGAGTTTTCTTCGATAATGATGTCTCATTTTTCTCGCGTAAAGACGGGTGGGTCGTTAGTTTAAAATAATTTTAAGACGCATTTACAGAGCATAAGAAATATGTTCGTAACTATCCATAATTTCTTTATAATTTAAAAATCATGACGATAATGTTTATTACAACAATGATAATCTTCATATTTAGTTATATAAAATAAGACAAGATTTTTATCTAAAATATCATAATGAAAGTTTGCTTAAACTAACTTAGATAAACTTAATTTAACTTTTAAGTAGATGCTATCATAAAGAGTTCTTTATATGCTAATAACAATTGTGTATGATTAAATTTTTAAAAACTTTGATAATTTCGTCCGCTCATTTTTCTTAGCTATGTACACTAGGACTACCATTTAAAGTGTAAAGAGTATAATCTAATTAATATGAAACACAATGTGATTCTAATTTGACCATTATCGTGACTCTTGAGGCTTTTTATTGAAGCCAGTAGGGCTATTCACGATCATTCGAAATCGATCCGCCCGGAAAGCTACGCTCTCCCACTGAAAGTTGTCTCGTATTTACCGGATATGAAAATGGTATTCACAATTCCCATAGGATTGAGCATCGGCATTCTTCGGGAGTTTCCGATTAGAATCTTAGTATAAAATGATAGAAAGCTTGATATATCGGTACGAAATCTTGTAATATCGGAACGGAAAATTTTCGAATGATCGTGAATAACTCTACTGGAAACCTTATACAAAATACATATCGGGATATAGTGTTAAAACCAATAAGTTATACATATATAAATTATATACTTTTCTATATATGCTCTTGTATGCCATTTTCTTGTACATACAAGAGTAATGAATGATATCAAAGTATTGTAAGCTACTGTTTACACGCGGATATTATGTGCTGTTTACACCAAGAAAAGTATTGAAACACATCTTGTATAACAGAGCAAGAATGGTACATGTTGTTTAGAAATTTATTGCTTGAAAATAATATTGACACTGATATCATAAGAATTATAAGAAAAATAGAAGATAGCTTAAATTATTAAATGCCCATTTACATAATGCAAGTTTCTTGTCTGTCAATTTGAAGCAATAAATATTTGCTCTGTTATACAAGATGTGTTTCAATACTTTTCTTGGTGTAAACAGCACATAATATCCGCGTGTAAACAGTAGCTTACAATACTTTGATATCATTTATTACTCTTGTATGTACAAGAAAATGGCATACAAGAGCATATATAGAAAAGTATATAATTTATATATGTATAACTTATTGGTTTTAACACTATATCCCGATATGTATTTTGTATAAGGTTTCCAGTAGAGTTATTCACGATCATTCGAAAACTTTCTGTTCCGATATTACAAGATTTCGTACCGATATATCAAGATTCTAATCGGAAACTCCCGAAGAATGCCGATGCTCAATCCTATGGGAATTGTGAATACCATTTTCATATCCTGTAAATACGAAACAACTGTCAGTGGGAGAGCGTAGCTTTCCGGGCGGATCGATTTCGAATGATCGTGAATAGCCCTACAGATAAGATATATTTCTGTAACAATTTATTTGTATCAAATGAACTAGAAGAAAATAATATTGACACTGATATCATAAGAATTATAAGAAAAATAGAAGATTTCTTAAATTATTAAATGCCCATTTACATAATGCAAGTTTCTTGTCTGAGTTGTTCATACAAGAGTAATAAATGATATCAAAGTATTGTAAGCTACTGTTTACACGCGGATATTATGTGCTGTTTACACCAAGAAAAGTATTGAAACACATCTTGTATAACAGAGCAAATATTTATTGCTTCAAATTGACAGACAAGAAACTTGCATTATGTAAATGGGCATTTAATAATTTAAGCTATCTTCTATTTTTCTTATAATTCTTATGATATCAGTGTCAATATTATTTTCTTCTAATTCATTTGATACAAATGAAGTGTTACAGAAATATATCTTGTATCTGAACTTTTGGTTGCAAAAGTGCACTGGTCGTGTAAAATCCTAAGCTAATTGGGTTTAAACTGTTTCAAGAGATTATTATCATCTGAACTTTGAAATAATAACGTCTGTTTATTTAGTATCTATTGATTTTATAATAAAATTATTTTTAAAATGAAAAAAAAAAAACACAAAAACCAGGCAACATGTTGGCCTAGCATGACAACCACGACAAAATGTTTGTCGACCAAAACTCTCGTGTTTTAATCGATTATATATTTTATGTAGTACGAGTCTAACATGTAACACACGCACCACGATCGATAATATTCTCGTAGAAGACATAAATTTTGTCGAGAAGACAAAGAGGTGTTGCTATTTTTAACGAATATTTTTCCCCACATTTTTTTTTTTAATGGGACAACAAATATTACCTCGACATCGACAATTTTGTCTTCACTCGTCCGCGGTTATGCTAGGCGGGCAATACTCGTTAATCAGAAATAAATTTAGCTGATAAGGCATTTTATTACACTTTCATACTAAATAATCTTCTATCCTATCACTATTCCTAACATTCATTACAAAACATTGAATAAAATACACATGATTATCATCACCATTGGAATCGACCTATGTAACTCACTTCCCGACGTTTTATAATATTTCACCTCATCTTGAGTGGGGGGCGAGTAAGACGACTCAGATATTAATTTATTCGGACAGGGAAGCATATCCTTAGGAATATCTAGGAGTTTCCTTCGATATTCCACTTTAGAGACATCCAAATCTGTTTCTTGATCCTGTAGAGTATCATCATAACTATCATCAAACTCATCATCATCATAATTCTTGTCTGTTTTCTGAATGTTGTTTTTGTTGGGTGTTTCGTTCCTTTGAACTTTGATGTTGATCATTGTATTCTTTAGCTTGTTGTCCATGATACAGTTGAGTCGATTGAGGGAGGCTTTGATGCGTTTACTACGAGTCTCATCACGTAGTTTGTGGAGCCAGGATAGTCGACAGTCGCATATTAGTTTGTTACCTGGAAATAAACGTATATTTTAAATGAAGAAGTATTAAGATATAAGATGGAATACTGCGTGCTTTTAATTATAGTAATGTACTAGAATTTTAATACAATATCTATGATATCGGTAAGAACCTTATAACTGTAAGAAAACTATTGCATTCATCGACTTTTGTATTTTTAGTACATTAAATATACTAAATTAAACATAGTTTACGCAAAATTAAATCTAAATACGTGTATTGTATTCATAATTCACATAACAATAATAGATTCACATTCTGCGAATTTTCATCTTTTTGTATATACTTTTTAGTACAACGAGCACTAATGATTTGAAGCGGCATCGAAAGTGATATCTTAATATTTTCGTACTATCCACATTCTGCTTTCTATGCTTACATATTATATTATGATGAAATTAAAACTAATGATGAAACTTTGTATATGTATCTTTATATTACTATCCATAATACTTTCGATTCTTGTAAACTATACACACACACATGGATAGGATTCAAACTAAAGAACTTCATTTGTATAATGTAAATAAGATTGAGATGAATGTATTGTAGTATGTGAGATTTTAGAAGTAGGAACGGAAGTAATGATGATGAAGGAAGATGAGTAAAAGAGTTTTAGGTATTCTAATTAAGATGGCTAGTGGTGTCTAAATTCATCAAATTGCAAGACGTATTTAAAGCTGATTTTAAGTGTAATTTGTGAAAATATATCTACACAGTTTTCTGATTTTAATGTTGAATCCTGTCAGAATGTTAGCTTTAAAAATAAAAAAAAATATTCTAGATTTAAGAATATGTTATTTTGCTACTTCTAATCTACAATGTATTTTTATTTAGTTAGTTATAGTATTTTCTATAAAACCAATGCCACATGAACATATACATAAGTGAACAGCACAAAATCGAATACACCTACATATAATCCACTCGGGTACAAGTGAATTCTCACGATACATTGGTGAAAATAATATTTCAATAATCGTCTCTAGGTATCATTTTAATTGAAACTATAAATCTTACATATTCAAATTTCAGTATTTGCCAGAAAATTTATAACTACCTTTAAGACTCTTAGGTAAAATGGATATAATTAATGTTACCTTGTCCTCAATTAATGGGCCACAAAAACTAATTAATAGCGCTAGTAATATACTAAATCATATCTGGAAATGTAAGTGCAGGGGCTAACAGTACTGCGGTAACCGTACTACGCCACGTAATACAGTCTATTAACATGTCACAATATAACAACTAAGTAAGAATACATCGAATAGGAGAAAAGCGTGGATGTGGTGATTTCTAAAGACACAAACATAAATTATAAAAATGTTGGATTTTCTTATTTTTTATGTTAGATATCGACAGATGAGCATGAGGTTTACTTGATGGCAGGTGAACATCAGGGCTGTCGGCCTACTTTTTACTTCGCATTCGAAAATCCATAGATTGAGATCGAAACGTGCAATATGCATTTCACGGTTTTTGAAGTAAAACTTCTTTAGGCGCGACTAGGAGGTAACTGGGCGACAATGCAATGGAAGTCCGTTACGGAAATATGGCGTCACGTTTTTGTACCATCCGGTTTTCAAATATTTTTGATTTTGTCAATAGATAGTTTATAAGTTTTACTTCCATCGCGTGTGAACGTTACACGCACTCTTTTTTCTTCTATGAACGGTTCGATACATGGTCGGAACTTAGATATTTCTCCCACCCATTTAATGCTTGAGTGTCGTCGGGAAGACATGCTTACAGAAAATTATAAACACGTCTTCTCACGACCCATCAGAGCGCATGGTAGGTATTGTACCAAACGCGCCAACTATCGTTCTGTGGCTGGAGTATCACCTGCCATGAAGTGAACCTTATATTCCTTTCTCGATATTTAACATAAAAAATACAACACTGATAAAAATAATAACGATATTTCTAACAGTTACTGAGGACTAGGTTACAAACATTACTATTACATTATGTAAGATTCATTTCAATTCAAATCACCACCCATTGAACCATCGACATTCACCGACTCTCCAATATAACAAATGAAGTTGATTAAACGTAATTAACACTACCAAGTTCTGTAAGTGTAGTTGTTAAGTTGATGTGCACATGTAGGTAGTTGTTGAAAGTTAATAAGGAATGGTTATACGGTCGTGCATCGTGAACAGGAGTTATGTTAAGTTTCTGACTTGAAGGTGACTAACTTTTGATGTAATTAAACGTTACATTTTGAACACTTCTCTTCAGTAATTTATTGAGAAATGTTTGAAATAGTTTGCTAATTGAATCAAGTTATATATTTGTTCAAACTTCACATTGCATAATTAAAATTAACTCGTGACTATTGTGGCATTTCTAATTTATCTTAATACATATTCCATACTATTATGGATACTATTATCCTAGAGAATTTCTAATCTCAGTATAAAAATACATCACGATAATCGAATTACCCATTATTAAAATCATATTCAAAAATATTCCATAAATACAGGAAGGTAATGGCGAAACAATTCTCAAGAAACTCACCGTCAAGAGAGATTAACGCATAATTCGATTTCATATTATCTATAACACTCCTCAAAGTCTCTTGTTTCAATGTTTCCAAGTTATTGTTCCTCAGATCCAAAACATTCAACTTTTGTATATCATCAAACATTCCGTCGTCCAATGTCGCTAACTTATTATCGGCTAAAGAAAGTTTCTTAAGCTGAGTCAACCCGCCGAAACCTCTTTCCGAAATAAATTTTATTTCATTACCATCTAGATAAAGTTCTTGAAGACTCCAAAGTTCTGCGAACGCCAGGTCGCCTATCATATTCAATTTGTTATTTCTCATATCGAGAGTAATTAAATTGGATAACCCCTGGAAATTCTCTCTGATTACTACAGTCAACAAATTATTATTCAAATCCAATTTAATTAAATTGTTCAGATGTTTAAAACATCCATCGTGCAAGACCTCTATTGTATTCTTCGTAAGATACAGTCTCTGTAAGTTAGGTAAGAAGTAGAATACGTCTTTTGTTATTTCCGATATCTGGTTTTCCACGAGACTGACATTCAATAACATAATCAAATGAGCAAAAGCCATCTTTTCTAATTTGGCTATTTTATTTTTCGGTAATATTATTTCCCTTAAAGTTGTTGAATTTGTGAAGGCAAACGAGGGTATACTGAAAATATTTGCATACTGTATATTTAAGTATTGTAAATGATCGAGTCGAACGATTACTTTTGCGGGGATAAATGTAAGTCCGCCGTCAGCTCTCACGTTAAATGTTAGTCTTTCTATCTTCGGTTGAGAATAAAAGTTAGACCAAAACGGATCATCTTCGGCAATACCACCATTAAAGACCCAACAGTCGGCTTTCGTGGCTGTTTTAATTTTTATACTTTCACAGTAGCAATGTACTTTAGATGATCTGTCTTGTATATCACAAATGTTTACGTAATGTGAGTAAAGGGATTTTTCAGATTTCCATCTTCGTTTATCATTTTGACGACTTTCAGTTAGATTTATTTCGACTGTTGTGAAAGCTATCATTAGGATCAGATACTTTAAGCCCATGTTTATTCTCTTTCACATCGGATCTTCTTATATCTGGAACAAAGAAATTATATTGAGATTTTATTTCACATTCAGCTTTACGTCCTTACATACCCTTTACAAATATCTTATATATTTTCATAATAGTAAATCAAACAAAATATATAATGATGTCCTCAATTTTGTATAAAATTAGTTTGAAATATCAACAAATTTTTATTTCATGAAATTGTAATACAACAAAAATATTAAAGTGAAATTAATATTTTCTTTTATTAACGCGAGTATCACACATTTAAATAAAATACTGTATACCGGATTAAAACGCGATTTATTATTTATATTGTTTAAATTGCTGTATACCGGATTAAACAGCTGTCTCCACGCGACCACGGTTGCTGAAAAGCATCCGAAACGTCGGGATAAATAATTTAAACAATATAAATAATAAATCGCGTTTTAATCCGGTATACAGTTTTTTATTTAAAAGTGAAATTAGTAAATTATTAGTGTTAGAATATTAAATGTATTCAGAATTAATTATTTAGCTTTGGTATGCAACGCATACTATTACGACCAGTATTAGTATACCTATAAAATATTACAGAGTTTAGATTCAGAATTCGGTAGCAGGTGCATTTAGAGACATTGACATTGCATCTATGTATATTGTATATTATGATGACATGTTATAGGTGGAGATATATCATTTATGCGGGATGAAAATACATGTCTGTTACCCGTAAAATAAATACCGGTTAAGTTGAACAATTGAAGAAATATATCTTTTTTCCAAATAGTAAGTTGTTTAGCGAAAAATGTAGCGAACATTTCTTTTTCTTGACAGTGTCTTCACTAATCAGTATTATTTATCAAAGTTTAGGAGCTCCAGTGTTCCACAGTCATTTATTATTTGTTATGGATAAGAATTATTGATAAGGACAAAGTCTACCTTTTAGCGGCGCACGTAAACATAACTGAGAGATATAATTTATTAAAACTGCTGCTCGCGAAAGAAAACTCGTAAAAATATGGAGATTATGACCGTGTGTCCTCGTGAACTTTCCATGAGGAACTTTTGCTCATATCGTTACTCTACGTTTTTATTACATCTTTTTATAAGAGTTCAAACAAAAGCCCATATTATCCGTGTTTGATTCTTTTTGTTGAATAATGGTCTGATGTTTTTCATCTCTCTGTGTTTTAAATTCAATTGAATTACTTTTTAAATATTATTTTATATTTATTGTTAATTGATCAATGTATGAACGTACGCAAGAACCACTATACTTTGATTGTTTTTTTACCCTCTTCTTGTGTGAGGTGAAATTGGCGGTGGCTCAAGGGCTGTGCTGAGCAGTAATACAATATGTCCGACGTTCGTACCGAAGAGGTGTGGACATTCGTATCACTAAAACTGTTCTCCTGATATATTTTAATTTTGTTATTTTCTATTTCTTGGTTCGTAACGAGTCCTTTTAAGTGGAGTGCTGTGCATCGAAGCTGAAGGACTAGATCCAAACCAGGAAAGGAGAAGGAGAATTAAAGTTAGTGGTTACAATTTCTTCGTTCAAACGTAATATTATAGATTCGTTAATTTTAATACAGTCCACTTACTCAAAACAGTAAAGAAATATTTTCGATTGTGCAATTCTATTGGAATGATTTTTTTTCTTGGCAGGCACAATTGAGTTCCTACTCCAAGCATTCTGAGGTTATGTGGGAACTATAAACGAGCTTATTATTTTATTTTAAACTTTATTTATTAACAAATAAATTGTTTGTATACAATTGTAATACACCACTAGAATAGTGCCATTAAATGCCTAGTAAGTATAGTATTTAAACTAATCGTTTTATGAACTTACAAAACATTTAGAATGAATTTAAATAAACAGGATAGACGTTATGAAACATAACTAGTTACGTTATTTTAGGCAAATTAAATTTAAAAATCTTAACGCAGGTTTTTGACGGAACGATACATTTATATGTATGTATCTGACTAGCAACACGCCCCGGCTTTGCACGGGTGCAATACACCAAAAATAAATTAGCTTTCTATTGGTGAAAGGATTATTAAAATCGGTCCAGTAGTTTTTGAGTTTATTCGTTACAAACATACAAAAACGCATTTTTTTTCCTCGTTATTATATTAGTGTAGATAATTGTAATAATAATAAAGAATAATTAATCCGATAATATAAGTTAAAAAGTATGAATGTGTTGACGAACAGCAAGCAACGACGGATATCGGACGGACTTTATTGTTAGAATAACAAGGGCAAAATTAACATGCGAGCTTCGATCCTAGTTATCGATATAATATGGAATATTATTTTTGCTTTAATAACAAATATTTTTAGAATTAATGTTGTTTTCAAGGTAAATAAATCCCTTTTAGATACATTGTTATAGTACATAGCTTTGAATACTAGGATAGGCCAATTTTTTAATTATGTGCCTTGCATTAGAAGGGTATCATAGACTATTTTAACTGCCATTTTTAAAGGAGATGTAATTGGTCATATTTCAATTATTATTATTGCTCCACACCTGGGTAAACATATGTGATACAAGGCCAAACTATGGTACAATAAATTCTCATCTTAGTGCTATTATTTAGACAGGAATGTATGTTTAATACTGGACTTAAAGTATATCTTATAAAGCTTACGTACCTTGAACTTTTAGTCTTACGGTATTAGCAGTCCAGTTAAGCTTGTTGTCTAGGATATGATCCAGGTATTAAGCACAGGTATTACGTAAGGTATGGCTCCATGGAATATCAAAGCTTTGAGTGTACGTCGGGGGTCAATAATAGAATAGCCTCTGTCTTTCCACAATTTATTTTTAAAGTGAGGATTTATTTTTTATTAACTATTTATTTATTTAGAAAACCATACAGATTTCTGAATATTAACAAAAAATAAATAAAAACAAAACACCAATTAAAAGGTTTACAGATTAATCAATAAGCTAATATTCATGAATAAATATATTCTATTCTATTCTATTACAGAGAGAATGCGTATAGAGTGTAGGTGTGTGTGTTTGTGAAAGACTGAGAAGGTGTGTGTGCGTTAAGAAAATCATATATTCCTAAATTGGCATGATTCAGTGATATTTAATGTTTGATAGTGTTCTGTGGATATTTCCTATGATTAATATTATAGGGATTTTATTAATAGTATATGTTAGTATCTACGTTTTTAATACCATAAAATTATTTCAATAGCAGTAACCTGTAAGCAAAGTTCTGTCAAAGTTGCTGTCGAAACTCAAGCTATTAATATTTTCGAATTTTAAATAAAAACCGACAAAATAAACATCCTTAATAAACGTTTTACGTTACCTTAAACACAATTACTAAATTCGTCAGATTACAGTGTAACAGTACGCTGGCCGTCGTAAATAATAAAATAAACAGTAATTACAGTTGATTCAAGCAAGGGGTATTACGGCGGAGTGGACTAATTAAGGAATTATGTTTAATTGCCCATATGACAGGATGCTTGCTCGACAAAAGGTTTGGATGCGGCACTGACGAGTATCTTGGAGCTTAACGTATTCTAATTTGTCGGATACTTTATTCGTAATATTGTCTTTTATTAACGCGAGTTTAAAAGAGATTAAAAGTGATTTGAATTTGGAATATTGCTGGTAAATGCTGGTAATACAATCACCAAAGAGATCGAACACAAACATTGTATGAAAACGTTACTGGGTGTCAAAAAATAATTCGCGCACGGACCAAAAAAAAGGTTTGTATAAAAGTAAAAACGCGCGAAACGCAGAATGCTTCTTTTGTTATTGTTTGTTTAAATTCGAATTTAAGATAATACTTAAAAATTATGTCTTTCTCAAGTGGTGATAATGAAAGTACTAACCCCAGAGAATGCTATAATAGCCAATTCTGCTTCTTACTCTTATTTATTTTCTCATAGTGATAATAGTGTCTAAATAGTGTCCATTTCGGGAGCGACACTATTTTAAACTCAAGTGACGTATTTTGAATCCCTCGGTCCACTCTAGATTCAAAAAACACTCTCACATTAAAATAGTGCTTTGCTCCCGTGGTAAACAATTTACTATTTTAAGGCAGTGACTAAAACCAGGGTGGTAATATATTAAATCAAATAAGCATTTATTATCTGTTTCTTACATAAATAAATAAACACTTAACAACAATTATTGTCATATTTCACAAATTAACAAAAAAAAATATGACTGTATAGTTAGTATAAATTTTCCTCTTGAAGATTTTCTCTTTTGATGAAAACTAAACCGCATTAAAATCAGTTGCGTTATTTAAAGATCTAAACGAACAGAGGGCCAGACCGCGGGAATGATGTTGTTTTATTATATATAGAGATTTTAAATGAACTCATTTTAACTAAAAATTTATAAAAAACCTTTTTCTCCATTACAGGCAGTTGGTTAAAAATTCAATTCGAAATACGCAATTAAAATGAAATGAAATACATGTATTATTTTAAGTTATGTTTTCCTCTACGCCCTCATAATACTATCAAAGGAGCCATAAATTAGTCAGAGTAGTTACTCATAAACTCGTGGGTTTCATTAAATACTTTGAGAACATTCAACTTTGTAATGAACCCCACTGTAACAGTTAAATATTATTTTATTAACTTTTTTATTATAGTGGTCGCTCTTATATAGGGTTACCAGTCGTGATAATATTTAAGGTTTATGGAATAGTGATAATTGTATATAATAGTTTGTTTTCTAAAATGTCGCTAGTGTTCGTAGCTCAGTGCTACGATCATTTTATTCAGAGATTCCGAGTTTTAATTCAGAAGAAGGATTATTTTCGATCAGGTAAAGACAAAAGACTAAACACTTGTATGCCCGTGAAGAAAAATTAGTACAGAAGTATACGGAACAGTTTTAATTATGGTAACCCTATTCACATATTGATATTATTTATGAGAAAATTA
The DNA here is from genome assembly GCA_905404175.1 of Anthocharis cardamines. Classification (NCBI taxonomy): domain Eukaryota; kingdom Metazoa; phylum Arthropoda; class Insecta; order Lepidoptera; family Pieridae; genus Anthocharis; species Anthocharis cardamines. The sequence continues at coordinate 9,712,547 of FR989964.1, forward strand.
CAATTTTTCCTCGCGATTTCTACTTGTTCGTAGTTAATTTCTTAATTATTGCCGAGCTCAAAGAAATTTTATTTAATAGTTAATTTCGTTACACGACTTTATGACTATGAAAGTTACCATAAAGTTTATATTTTACTACGTTCGCGTTAGTACAAGTTAATCGGATCTTATTCCTACATTACGATTTAGAGAATTTTTATTCGAGAAGTATCCCTTTTAGAAGCATAATTAGAAGCATTTAATATGTATTTTTATTGACGTTCATAAGTGTACATTGTGTTACCTAAATGAATAAATGATTTTTGAATTTGAATTTGAATTTAGAAGTAGCTTTCGCTAACAGAACAGAGCACATAAATATATGGATATTATAAAGGCCTACGACACGTTATTTGATGTGCCTAAATGAACTTTGTACCCAAGTGTTATTTTTTTCTATGTCAGATATCGACAGACGAGCATGAGGTTCACTTGATGGTAGGTGATACCTCAGCCACAGAACATTAGTCAATGATGCGCTGTCGACCTACTTTTTACTTCGAGCATTCGGAAATCCATATACTGAAACCGAAACGCGCAATATGCACTTCACGGTTTTTCCATCTATGAACGGTGGATCGTTACCCGGTCGAAAAGATATTACTCCCACCCGATCAATGCCCAAAGTTACCAGACATGGGGTAAACATGCTTACAGAAAATTATAAGCATGTGCTCCCGGTGGGATTCGAACCCACGACCCATCGATTCGCATGGCAGGTGTTCTACCGAACGCGCCAACGAACCCGTTGATATCAATGTATTCAATGAAACAAAACATCAATGAAAAGAAGCAATTGCTCCTTGTTATATTTGTTAGCAACCTAAATATCTTTTAAGTGAATTCCCTAGTTTACTTCCTTCACTCATCACTTGTATGTATCACTAAGGGACTCGGGTCCAATATATGGGTTTTTACAGTTACAAAAATATACAGTAAGGACGGCATATTTTCAAAATTCTAACACTATTACTTTCGTCAACACTTTTTATTTGTATATTTTGAAAAAAAAATTGACAATTTCGGAAACGCTTGAAGATTAAATAGTCAATAATCCGCAAAGCAAAGCGAGCTCCGATAAGAATTTGCATAATATCCAAGGTTTGTATTTTAAAGTCATAATAAATTTAAAATGGCAAAGTTTTAGCTAAAAGCTGACTTTCTATATTCATAGAGCAAGTGACTGTGTAACAAGCATTATGAATTCATATTACTTATAATGTAGCAGAAACGCTGCCGTGCCCCGCCAAGACGAGGTTCGAGGCTCTACCTACCTTTTCTCGATTAGGATTAGTACACAGACAATATAAGAAATCTGTATATTTTGCCCCCAACCCTTAAAATGTGAAATTCTGTATGGAACTTTTGCCAATTTTGAAACTAGGAACATAGAATATATGTTCAGAATATGTCTACGACAAGTATGAAACTTACAAAAAGAAATGATATCTATCTTTAAAGTAACGCCAAGGCAAGTAGGTACCTGCTTGCACTGTAAACAAGTTATCAGATCTTATGAAGAGTCAAGCTCCTAGCGCTATACGTCCTAATCTAATACTATCTCCAATCATAGTAGTCTAGTCAACATGTGCCTTTTTGGTCAAAGTTTTTTCTTCGCCTCGGAAAAATATGATCGAGGTGTCATTCGATTCGTCATCGCATATAGAAACTTTTTGAAGTGGCGCTTGCAAAAATTGCAAAAGTTATAAACAATTTAGTAAAAAAAGGGGTTTGGTTTTTTGCGAATATCTCAAAGAGTATTAAAAAAGATTCAAAAAGAGGAAGAAATTTCCTAAAAAAAGTCCTACCTCCTCGAACTCTAGGACCAATATTTATATTTTTTTAGGGGGTTGAAAATATGGCCGAAAACGGGAACTCACGGTTGCGTAAGCTATCGAAGATCTCGGAAGATATCGATCTCGATCATAATTTTCCGAGGCGAAGAAAAAACTTTGACCAAAAAGGCACATGTTGACTAGACTATAATAGTTGTGCGTAAATTCTAGTCTCTACAAATCCTACACCCTGAATCAAAATCTGTTTTGGCCATTTCGTTACTTAAGGACCTATTGTCACAAAATTACTTTCTATTCATAAGCCCATAGGAATTAAATAATAACTTATGACTAGAACTAAATAATAACTACTCGAACTTATAACACTATACGCTATAATGAGAGTGGTAATATTCTGATAGATTCGAAAATATTCAACTATATCCATTTTGACGGGCTCGTTGGCGCATTTGGTTGAGCACCTGCCGTGCGTTCCGATGGGCCGTGGGTTCGAATCCCACCGGAACGACATGCTTATAATTTTTTGTAAGCATGTCGACCCAACGTCTGATAACGTCAGGCATTGAACGGGTGAGAGAAATATTGAAATTCCGACCGGTTAACGATCCAGTGCACATTTATTGATTCAGTTTCAGTATATAGATATCCGAATCAAAATAAAAAGTAGGACGACAGCGCATCATTTCTGTGGCTGTGGTACCACCTACCATCAAGTGAATCTAATTCTCGACTGTCGATATCTAACATAATAAAATATAAAAATTAAAAATAATACAGGTGAAAATATATCTAATTATTGTTTAATTATAGGTAGAAAGAATGTATTGACAAAGATACATTTATAAGTAAACTCAAAAGTAGCCTCGAAAAAGATTGAAACAATGTTTCGAACCGCTCCTTGTAAAGAAGGCACTGCCATTATACTCCTTAACAAAGACATTAATTTGCGTAGAAAGTTTCCGTGTCAACAACGTGACGGGTGCAGTAAAGTTTCGGAAACAGCTAACAAAAAGCTTGTAAGAAAACGAGCTGAGGAATATTCACGCGACTCGGGTGGAGGAAGAGGTGGCTTTATGAATTTAGTGGAATATAGAACGGAGAACTAAATTCAAATTCAAAATCATTTATTCATTTAGGTAATATAAGTGTATGAACGTCAATAAAAAATACATATTAAATACTTCTAAATTTACATTTACTGCCAGTTCTCAAATCAAGGGCGTAGAACGGACGAGAAGAACTGGCAATAAACAAAACTTTACATACGTACATTATATGTTATGTATTTTGCAATTTTCAAGGCCTTTTTACTTGACTCGCAATGATTATCCATTTATTTCGATTGATTTACGAGAAATTATCGGTATTGTCAATTTGATAGTTATATGAAAAACGACAGATAGACGTCCTGCTAGAATTTTGGCTTTATCTTTTAGATAGAAAAATCTTTCTAAATTTGAATATGCATTTGGGAAAATAGTATAATATAGCCTATTATACTCGGTGAAGATGTAACTTTTTAACGGTAAAAGAATTTCTAAAATCCGTCGAGTAGTTTTTGAGTTAAATCGTAACAAACAAACAAAAAAGTCACTCAATAATAATCACATCATTTTATTCTCTATTTAATGTAAATATAGGATAAAATTGATTTAACGTTGAGTTTAGTTTAATATAAAAAAGAAACCGTTTTAAAAAAGGGTCAGTTTGGGCACTCTGTGTACACTAAGTCATTATTAAAGTGACAGGTCTATTGAGTGATCGTCTACTTTGCCATATTTTTGCCAAATATTATCCCATAAAATCACCTTAGGAAAAAAGATATCCTTTCAAAATAAACTACTTCTTAGGTGTATTCACTAGGGAAAAGAGTTTTTCCTCTTCACTCTTTTGATCAATAAACAAAGTTGCGTTTTATTTTTCGAGTTGTCTCTTTGAATATATGGATCAAAACAGTTTGGTATCAGATGTGTTGTCAACTTTCGTCTATTGCTTTTGTTATTGTTATATTTATTAAGTTGTAAATAGTGCAGTAGCTAGTGTACTTAAGTCTAAATATGGCAATATTATTTTTGGATGGCATTTATCTATACTTGAAAAGCAATTTTCTCTGTCTACCAATGTTCGTGACCAAAGCGGAGCAAATACGACAGGCAAATACTACTTGAAAAAGTTTATAATTTATACTATCTAAAACTAAAACTCATGACGGGTTTGGTAAAACATCTACCCTGTGCTCCGATGGGTCGTGGGTTCGAATCCCAGAGGGCAACGTGTTTATAATTTTCTGTAACCATGTCTTCCTCACGTCTGGTAACTTGGGAATTGAACGGATGTTAGGAATATCGAAACTCCGACCGGATAACGAACCACCGTTCATAGATGGAAATACCGTGAAGTGCACGTTGCGCGTTTCAGTATGGTATCATGCAAAAACAAAGTTTCGCCAAGAGCATAGAAGAATAGAGTGAATCTCCATTACTCAGAAAATATGTTACCCAAAACAGCGCTAGTAATAGTATTTCAATACTCAATCCACTAAACAATATTGTTAAGTAAGTATGGTACAAACCCGGAATATATACCTCTTAAAGCACTGAGACTCAACTAAATAGAAAATAAGCCCGAAACTCAGAAAATATGCTGCACAATGTTATGTAAAAAACAGTAATATATATTGTTATGGGTTATTGTATACAAATAATGGACAATGGAATAATTTAAATACTATTTATTAAAGATAAAAAAAACAAAAAAAAAATTAACCAAATTGGTTGAAGGTATTTAGATATCTTACTAACCTAATTAAATAATATAAAAGAATCAACTAAACTAAGGTAAATAGGGCGCCAGGAGGATTTTATCTATAGGAACCCTTCCAAAACCTTGCCACGACTATTGAACAACTTGCATGAAGGGCGTTTCGTTAGGCTATAACAAAGAATACACTACTATAATTTTCCGATCAAATTAACTAATGAATTAATGATTTTAGAATATTACAAACAACTTACCCCTTCGTCAACAATAATATACGTACATAATTTCTATTATTTCACTCAAAACTATTTATATGAAGACTAACACACCATATCAAAATATGCCGGTATAACACACAGCTATCCACCAAGGCTAGCTGGCCTCTAATGACAAATTATTTTAATATTTATTAAATTATAACATGTGTTAATATTAAATAAAATAATCATACAAAATATTGCCTCGATGGAGATTTGAACTTGGTTTCGTCGCGTATCACTAAGATCGCACGACCACTGCACTGCCTAAACGCTTAACGTTTATTGCGAAATTAGCAAACGATTGATGTTAGGTATAGCCTAACATAATATTCCCCCAACGAACTGAAGAAATGAAATGGTATATGACACATTTCATTTCTTCTACTTAAAATCGTCGACTCAAACTGCTTTTAAATCCTTTGCATGCCAAAGACCTAAAGGTTTACCGAAAGCATTATTGAGGTGAAAAACATTTTCAGATGCTTTACCAACTATAATAGCTTTTTCAAATTTTGGTGCTAACTTAGCCATGAATTTGGTTCCTGCCTTAGAAATAAATTTTGTTCTTTTCCAGACTATATCACCAACATTAAAACTAGCAACTCTTCGTTTTAAATTATAGTATTTCGAGCTCTTTTCATGCGATTCCTTAAGTTTTGATTCTACGTTTTTATAAACCTGAGTTCTCAATTTTAAGTTAGCCAAATATTCTTCAGTATTAGTGAATATCGGTTCATTATTATTAAAAACACCTACTGTGTCGCTAGAATTGTTTGAAACCTTAGGAGGAATAGTGGTTTCCCTTCCAAAAAACAGAAAAGACGGTGTATAGCCCGTGGCTTCATGAACAGAAGTTCTTATAGCATGAGCAAATTTTTGTAAGTGTATATCCCATTCATTATGCTTCTTACTATTAATATACGTAGATATCATTGTACCTATAACCCTATTTATACGCTCTGTGGGATTACTTTGGGGATGATAATTTGGAGTGTACCAAATCTTACTATTATAATTTCGCACAAGGTCTTTAAATAAATGGGATTCAAATTGTTTCCCATTGTCAGAGATAATTGCTTGGGGAATACCAAAGAGTAAAAATTGTTGCTCAATAATTTCACATATTTTATCAGCTTTACCAGTTCTTAGTGGGAACAATAAAACAATTTTACTAAATAAACATGTTACAACTAATAACATTGTATTTCCATTCTTACTTCTGGGAAACGGACCCATAAGATCCAAAGCTATCACTTGCCAAGGTCTAGTAACTGTTCTATGATGTCCCATGTAACCGAACGGTAATTGTTGTGATACTTTGACTCTCGCACACAGTTCACATTTACCTATATATTGCTTTACATCTTTTAAAACTTCCGGCCAATGATAATACTGTTTTATCCTGTATAACGTTTTACGAACTCCCAAGTGACCAGCCGTAGTATCATCATGACAGCATTTCAAAATATCTTGTCTAAGATCACTGGGAATATATAATTTCCAGTCATTCGCTGTGTCTGGATATTGTTTTAAGCAAATTTTCTTATAAAGTAAGCCATCTCTAACTTGCCAATTATTATCCTTACATTCACCATTTAAAATTTTTGTTACTTTATTTTTGTACCAATCGTCTTTGTGTTTGTCTAATATTGTAAAAGAATTATTAATACTTTCAATAACATTAATTGATCGCGATAGCGCATCAGGAACAACATTAGATTTACCTGGTCTATGAATTACGTCAAAACTAAATTGTTGTAATTTCATCGCCCACCTAGCTAGTCTTCCATGAGGATCTTTCATTTTATGAAGCACTTTAAGTGCACTATGGTCAGTTATTATGGTAAAATGTGAACCTTCTACGTATGGTCTGAATTTCTCGATCGCATATACTATACTTAAAAGCTCTCTTTCTGACGTAGAATATAATTGCTCTCTATCATTTAATTTCCTACTAAGATATGCGACTGGTCGTTCCACGTTGTCAATTTTTTGACACAATACCGCTCCTATACCCTTATTTGATGCATCACACTGAATTATAAATGGTTTGTTAAAATCTGGACATGATATGACTGGTGTAGACGTTAATAAGGTCTTTAGTTCTACAAAAGCCTTATCTGCTTCTTCAGTCCAAATGAATTTTTTATGACTTTTGCCTTTTGTTAAATTGTGAAGTGGAGCAGCAATAAGAGAGAAATTTCTAACAAATCTTCTATACCAGCTTGCAATGCCAATAAATCTCTTTAAGTCAGTAATATTCTTAGGTCTCGGGAAGTTCATGATCGCTGACACTTTCTCAGGATCAGTGCGTAGACCATCTTTATCTACAATATATCCTAAATAACGCATACTTGACCTAGCAAATTTACATTTATCCACATTAATAGTTAAACCTGCTTCTCTTAATATATTTGTCACACGTTTTAATATCTCTAAATGTTCCAAAAATGTTTCAGAACAGATAACTATATCATCCTGATAAGCCCATACTTTTCCATCTAGCGCATGAAACAAAATATCCATAAGTCTCTGTTGCGTTTGTGATGCATTAACAAGACCGAAGGGCATGACTTTAAAATGAAATAATCCTCTACCCGGTACAGCAAATGCTGTCTTTTCTTTACTAGAATCCACTAATTCAATTTGCCAAAAAGCTGTTTTAAGGTCTAAAGTAGTGAGAAATTTTGAGTTACGTAAGTTATCTAAAATAGAAGAAACCCTTGGTAAAGGATACGTATCTCTTTTCGTCACTTTATTTAATTGTCTACTGTCCAAACAAAGTCTATTAGAGCCATTAGGTTTTTTAACTAATACGATTGGAGAACACCAAGGACTACGCGACGGTTCTACAACGTCCTTTGCAAGCATATCATCTAGTTCTTGTTCAATTTCTTTTTTTATGACCGGGGAAAAGTTATATTGCTTTTGATATACACGGTGTATTTGAAACGCTTCCGTTAACTTCGTGGTTATTTATATCACCTTTGAACTAACTGATTGCCGCTAATCATTTATTTTTAAACGGCTTTTTAAAAAAATGTTAAAATTTTCCACGCGCAATGTATTCACTACCGTAACTAAGCAAATATAGATGTAGAATGTAGATATAGATATAGCATGGCGACAAGCGGTCGGGCACCGACCGGCAAGGCAAAGGTGCGATAACGCGCGTTTGCCGAGGCCTTCTCAGACCTACCTTATGCAATAAGATTAAAAAAGAAAAACATCTACCGTTCGCTCCGATGGGTCGTGAGTTCGAATCCCACCGGGACGACATTTTTAAAATTTGCTGTAAACATGTCTTCCTCCCGTCTGGTAATTTCGGGCACTGAACGGGTGAGAATATTGAAATTCCGATCGTTAACGAACCACCGTTCATAGTTGGAAAAACCGTGAAGTGCACATTGCGCTTTTCGGTTTCAGTATATGGATTTCCGAATGCTCGAAGTAAAAAGTAGGTCGAAAGCGCATCATTGACTGATGTTGTGTGGCTGAGGTATCATCAACCATCAAGTGAACCTCATGCTCGTCTGTCGATATCTAACATAAAAAAAAACTTGTGTAGGACGATAAATTTCGATCGTAAAAAAACCAAGTCGGCTCGGTTAACAATGGAAATTCAACGTCTCACAACTCGGCAAAGGTTAAGAGTTACAAGAAAAAAATAATTAGACATAAAACGCTCGCTATAATAAAATGATAAAAATAGTTCATACCTACCTACTGAACGAAAATGAGAACTTGAAAACATTTTAAAATATCTTGATTTTAATGAATACTTTCGAAATAATCGATATAAACTTATACTATCATATAAAATAATCAATAGTAACAAATACAAAAAACAATTCAAACAAGCTTTTATTTAGGAAAAGTTTATCTTCTTCTTTTTAGCGCATTTAAATAAAATCTTGTTATTAAAAAAGTATCTTTCTTTTAAATTCATTTTAAATTTTTAGTTTATTTATTCGTATTCTCAGCAAGTCCTTTCATTTGATACCCATATTGTAGGAAAGCATAAAAAAAATCCGGCCATCTTTTGATGTCCACCATATTGTATTTAGAGTGATGTAACTTTATTTTTCGAATTTTTCTCAGCAAGCCCTTTAATTTGATACCCATATTGTAGGAGTGCATTAAAAATAACTGGTCTGCCATCTTGGGATTTAGAATGATGTCACACTATTCATAGTCATTCAAACTAAACGTGTATACAAAATTTCAGCTCAATCGGTTGAAAATATCTGCTTCAAAATTGAGTTGCAAGATTCCCCTCAACAAACAAATTAGTTCCATACATTACATAGCAAGTTAAATAAAGAAGCTACACTAATGAACACTTTAAAAACGGCTTGGATTTTTCACATTAAAAGTAACAAAACAAAAATTTACAAAACCCAAGAACAGTTGTCTAAAATAAGAAAATACGTATTGCGTTTAGATTCAACTTAAAATTAATTTCAACAGAAGGATAAAATACTGACGGTGACTGACCTGACTAACTTCTTTCTATTCTGTAATAACATACAACTCGCGAGTAACTTCTTTTTTATTTCCTCGCCACTATCACATTCACGGTCAAATACTCATTCTTTTACATAACCCCACAGAAAAGTCCAGTCACAAAAAAAACTAAAATTTCACAACTAGATATTAAATTAAATGTTTTCACAAAACACTTCATTAAAGTAACTAAAGTATCGAAACTCGGACACGGAAGAATACGGCGAGAGCGCAGTGTCAACTACAAGCGCGGCGATCAACTAAGGCACAGTGATGCCAACTACTATAAAATGTTCCCCATAGAACCAATTTCAAATACCCCTAAATATCTTAAAAACCCCTAAAGGTTTTGTTGTACACTCGATATGGGAGGTAATTTCAAATATGACTTAAATAAAATGCATTCAAGTAGCATAAAATAACTGCTGTATTTATGTGGGTGCATTTTAAACATTTACATACATTAATTGAACCGTTAACAATAAAATTCGAGGTTCGAGGCTTATAAACAGTATAAAATCGTGCGTTTTTTCTAAATAAATCGTGATTAAAGTACCTACCTCCTAAAAATCCCCCTAGACAAATGTTACCGCTAAAAACATCTATGGACATCTTGATTCTCCCTTGGGGAAAACCTCCAAGTTGGCAACACTGCTAAGGCAACCGACCTTGATACATCACCTTTGTATTAAACCGACTTTGCACGTGCCAAATATTTTCAAACGAGGCGGTTTTTAGTCAAAGGATACCGCCTAGACACGAAGGAAGCCGCGAGCGGCGTTCACCGTACCACAGGGATGTGAAAGTATCTATCGATAGTTTTGGATATCGCTAAGTTATACTTTTGTTAAATACATTATCGAATTACATTAGTTACATAATAGGAACTGTATTGGTTGGTATCTATGTATCGAAATATGTTTTTAGTAATGAACAATAAAACATGTTTGCGCTCTCTTTAATAAAAACCACATTTACATATGAATTAAAGTTTAGTTTCATCATTCAATAAATAGTATTTAATATTTTTTGTTTTTAAAAATGTTTCTAAAATAAGTCTATTAAAAAAAAGAACATTAATTAAAATGATAAATAAATATCCATACACACAAATTGTTGGTAAAGGCGAATTATTGTAAATCCTAATGAAACCTATCATACGGAAAAAACAATGTACTCAAACGTGGGCGGAGCCGGAGGCAAATGCTCGATAGTTTAATTTTACAAATCACAACACTATTATGGTCGGCGGCATTTTGTCCAGAAGTTATAGATATTCTATGTTATTGCCTATTGGTGTGCATGCGCTCCCGAGATGTGCACGCCTGACAAGATTCATAGTTTAATTATTATGAGGCAATCGCAGTGCCATACGCATTACGTAATAATACGGATGTGTTTTGTTATTTTTGAACTACGTAGTATCGTCTTTGTGCATTGTTTATGTGTACCTTACATATTTTGTAATATTATTTCGTGGTGATAGTTCAGTGTGGTGTCGTGGTGAAGTGATTTATGAGTAGAACGAACTTCAAAATAAGGTAGGTCTTTTAATTTGAACTGCTTGTTGGCTTTGATATCATGAAACTTCATTTCAACATGAAACTGTATTTTGAATATGATCCTACGATTGATACGGGAGATTTTGAAATTGTCATTTAGGTAGTTATTTGGTAGCTAATTAAACAGTTTATGTACATAGATACTTCTTTGTATTTTTCGTACGGATTAAATAATCAATAACAAACAGTAAGACTCAGATTAAACACAGTTTATTTAATCTTAGCAGTAAATATCTAAATGAAAGTACATACGACAGATTGAGTCATTATTTTCAAGATATGCTGGGAATTAAGTAGTCAATTACGTTAGACATAAAGGCATGTTTTGTTATTATCAAAGAACCTGAAATAAATATTTTTGTTAGATAAGAATTATCTTTTCTAAGTATTTGTTAAAAATAACTTTTTTGTCGATTATTTAAGTGTACGAAAAAGTGTAGAAGACTAAAAATAAATCATAAAAAGAAGGAAAGGTTTGGTGGAACATGCGGTGGAACATCTAAGGGGTACCTGATATTTAGAATACCTAATACCTAGTAGGTACCTATTTACGTACATGCATAGCATATGTACGTAAATAGGTATCTACCTTATTGTATTCCTATTATTTTTAAATCAAGGATTCTCAAAATACATAACGGTTAGACGATTTAAAAGCAAGATTTATTAAATGATTATTTTGAGTTAGTAGGTACAATTTTGGAATTAGTTATTTACGTACTAACATTTGTTTAAGCACATTTTAATGGTGGTTTTTAAGCGGCATTGAATCTATGTCTATGTAATATCTTTGAGTTGGTATCTATGTAACCTCATCTTTAATCTTTAATAAATTATAAAGAGGAAAGATTTGTATTTTTGTATGTTATGAATAAACTCAAAAACTACTGGACCGATTTTAAAACTTCTTTCACTAATAGAAAGCTACATTATCAGCGAGTTACATAGGCTGTCATATTTTTTGTGTATAGTACATCTACACTGCACCCGTGTGAAGCCGGGGTGCGTTGCTAGTCTTTGATAAATAGTCAACAAGATTTAAAGAGTTCTTTATAAAAGTCTTGTTTGCTGTCAGGAGATGATTCATAATCATTAAGTGTGGTTGTAGATTTTCTTAGGGAGTTCGTGTACCTTTCTTAGATATTTAGATGAAAAAAATCTTTGACAACTTAGGTTAGGACGAGTACCCCGTATACTAAGCTTTTTTTATGTCAGATATCGACAGACGAGTATGAGGTTCACTTGATGATAGGTCCTACCTATCCTACCGATACCTCGGCTACAGAATATCAGTTCTAATGCGTTGTCGACCTAATAATTTTTTCTTCGAGAATTCGGAATGCCATAGACTGAAACTGAAACACGCAATATGCACTTCACGGTTTTTCCATCTATGAATGGTGGTTCGTTAGCCGATCGGAATTTCGATATTCGTCCCAACCGTTCAATGCCCAAAGTTATCAGACGTAGGGAAGACATGCTTACGGAAAATTATAAACATGTCTTTCCGTTGGGATTCGAACACACGACCCATCGATACACACGGCAGTTGTTCTACCGAACGCGCCAACGAGTCCGTCAGAAAGTTCATGCGATGCGCGTTAGGTACCGACGCGCGAGTCGATTGTTCATGGTTCAACGATCGCAGAGCGCGAGCGGGCGGGCCGGGCGGAGCGGGCGGGGGGAGGAGCGAGATGACTGAGTAAATAGATTGCGAGATGGAATAAAAAAAATAAAAAAATAGAATTTTGCTGAAATTTATAATGAAACTGGTTGTATTGACATATCTGAGTTCCAAAATTGAAAATCAGGGTTTTTTAAATTGGTGAAATGAACACTTTATTTTTTAAAAAGAAGCACTTTTCCGAAACGGGTATAGGTAGTATAATCATATCCCGAAGTTATCGGAAGTGCTATGCTTCCACCCGGTATAGGTTTACTGTCACCTGTGTCAATCACATGTTTAATAATTTTAGTTCTTCCTAACCCTATCCCAATTTGTTCTTTTATATCCTTGATTGTATTTAATAGAAGTCCCTGCTGATTTACGTTTAAATCTTCTTGACTTATAATCGCTGCTGTATCACTCGATATTGTATTGATTTGCGAAATATTGCCTTTAAACTTAAAGCTTATGTCAAACAACATAAAAAAATCCTTACCCAAGATTAAATCCTGCGATAAATTTGGCATCACTAATAGTGGAACAATGTGAAATTTATTATTAAATTTAACAGGAGCATCTATCAATTCACATATAATATGTCTAGTGCCATCTGCAGTAGAAATGTGAATAGGCTTAAGTCTTTGAGTTTTCATGCCTAATTCTTTCATTTTTTCTACGAAGTCTGCCTTTATAACTGATCTGGTTGCGCCTGAGTCTAATAATCCACTAAATTTTCTATCCATAATGTCGAGAATGACGTACGATCTATTATCAAATTCTTTTTGAAAAGTTAATGATGATACATAACCAGGAGCCTTAAAATTACGAATAAATTGTAACCAATCCTGCCACTCCTTACTATACCTACTACAGGGAAAGCTCATTTGGCAGGGTTTTGAGTTTTCCCTTCCGCGTTTCCCTTACAGCTACAATCCTTAGACGTGACTCCAAAGCGCCCACATTTATAACAAAACAAGCGTTGTTTAGGTACTGAGCATGACCGAAATAAATGACCAGTTTCTCGACAGTTCCAACATCTCATTTTGACGGGGTTTATATTTAGGTTTTGAGCTTTCATTTCATGAATTTCATTATTATCAATGGTCATAGAATTAAATCTATAAGCTAAATCGGGTTCTAAAGAATTATTGCATGTTTTGGGCTCCTGAAAGTTATCACAATTGATTTTTGTTCTTTCAATAATTCTTAATACGTTCATTAAATCTGAAACGGATGTAAAAACATCCCTACATACCGCCCTTTGATAATATGGTAGAAGATTCTTTATTATAATAGAAATTTTCTCAACTTCGGAAATTTGGTTTGGGAGCCTATTAAAAAAATTTTGCATAACCGAAACAAAAATAACTACCGACTCGTGCTTACCCTGAGTTCTCGATTTTGCTTCTGACAACAATTCATCTTGATATAGTGGTGACTGAAAAGTACGTTTCAGCAATAATACTAATTCTCCCCAGCTCTCTATGTATTTTCTATTAGCACGAAACCAAATTAAGGCATCTCCTTTAAAGAAATCAATAGCATACCTCCAGAGATCATCATCTGTGGCATTTCTAGCATCTTTAAGTTCATTCACTCGCTCAATAAAAGCGTTTACACTATAACTATTATTACCCATAAATTGAACACCCCATTGACTAATAGGCACTAATTTATGCTTACGTATCACTTGACTATCGTGAATTGCTGTAGAGTTAAAAGCATTTTGAGGTATTCTATCATTAAATGCCTGTACATCTACGTTATCCTGACCAAAACTAACTCTCTTATACTCTAGATTTGGTTTAAAATTATCTACATTATTATCCCTATCATCATGTTTCAATTTGGAAGATGATGGCCCAGCAGATGTCTGATCAATTTCATTTAAAATTTTATAACTATCCTCCCCTAAAGATTTGTGTAGTTCTTCTTTCATTTCAGGTGTGATTTTATCATCATCTTCCAAATCGTCCTTAGTTTCTAAATCATTTATTAATATTACTGCTTTATCTATGAGAGCTTTTTGTCTCTCTTTATCTATTTCTTCACTAAAATCAATAAGCTTTAATCTATTCATTATATGAAATAACCGTGAAACTAAACGCTTATACAATTGTTTATCTGGTTTTTCATTTAATTCCGACACATAACGTAATATTGTGTCCAACTTATCAGAACAAATTTCTAATTCTTTGTTAAGATTTTCTCTACAATAGGAAGGTAATTTTATTTTATAAGAGACTTGTTGCGAATTTTCCACAAACATCATTTTTTTTAAAATTAACTTTAATGCCGAAGCTAAGCCCCCTGGCTGCACATATCCTCGACACGCAAGTTCAAACTCCACCTCATCTTTTAACAAATATTTGGGATCCATTTTATCCAAACAAAAAAACAGTTACTTAACACTATAATATGACTTAACAAAATAATAAAAAAATACTAATTAAATAAAAGAAGAGAAAGTGTAAAAACTATTTTAAAAACACAGCTGGTTTTTTCATTACAAAACCGTTTTATAAATAATTACAAATGTATTATGCTAAGATCTATTTTTTTTTAAATAAATCAGTATAGAAATTAAGTTAAATTATCATTTTTATTATCGCCTATATATATCTATTTTATATACCTCGCATCTATTCTTTACTAAAACTATACAATAATTTTAACTAATAACCAATATATTTTAATTACCTATGAACCGCACTAAATCTTAATATCTAAGCAATACAGAAAAATCTTAACTTACTAATTGGTATATAAAACAATTGGTAAAACCGTTATTATTACCAAACTAATTAAAATCTTTAAAGGTAAATACG
The DNA here is from genome assembly GCA_905404175.1 of Anthocharis cardamines. Lineage (NCBI taxonomy): Eukaryota > Metazoa > Arthropoda > Insecta > Lepidoptera > Pieridae > Anthocharis > Anthocharis cardamines. The sequence goes on from FR989964.1 coordinate 9,727,964, forward strand.
GTAGCTTACTTGTTATGAAAAAATGAAATTATATGACTTTAACTACAATAATACAATAAAACCCTTTGATTTTACGTTGGGCGCCATTGTTATGGGTTATTGTATACAAATAATGGACAATGGAATAATTTAAATACTATTTATTAAAGATAAAAAAAACAAAAAAAAAATTAACCAAATTGGTTGAAGGTATTTAGATATCTTACTAACCTAATTAAATAATATAAAAGAATCAACTAAACTAAGGTAAATAGGGCGCCAGGAGGATTTTATCTATAGGAACCCTTCCAAAACCTTGCCACGACTATTGAACAACTTGCATGAAGGGCGTTTCGTTAGGCTATAACAAAGAATACACTACTATAATTTTCCGATCAAATTAACTAATGAATTAATGATTTTAGAATATTACAAACAACTTACCCCTTCGTCAACAATAATATACGTACATAATTTCTATTATTTCACTCAAAACTATTTATATGAAGACTAACACACCATATCAAAATATGCCGGTATAACACACAGCTATCCACCAAGGCTAGCTGGCCTCTAATGACAAATTATTTTAATATTTATTAAATTATAACATGTGTTAATATTAAATAAAATAATCATACAAAATATTGCCTCGATGGAGATTTGAACTTGGTTTCGTCGCGTATCACTAAGATCGCACGACCACTGCACTGCCTAAACGCTTAACGTTTATTGCGAAATTAGCAAACGATTGATGTTAGGTATAGCCTAACATAATACTATCTAAAACTAAAACTCATGACGGGTTTGGTAAAACATCTACCCTGTGCTCCGATGGGTCGTGGGTTCGAATCCCAGAGGGCAACGTGTTTATAATTTTCTGTAACCATGTCTTCCTCACGTCTGGTAACTTGGGAATTGAACGGATGTTAGGAATATCGAAACTCCGACCGGATAACGAACCACCGTTCATAGATGGAAATACCGTGAAGTGCACGTTGCGCGTTTCAGTATGGTATCATGCAAAAACAAAGTTTCGCCAAGAGCATAGAAGAATAGAGTGAATCTCCATTACTCAGAAAATATGTTACCCAAAACAGCGCTAGTAATAGTATTTCAATACTCAATCCACTAAACAATATTGTTAAGTAAGTATGGTACAAACCCGGAATATATACCTCTTAAAGCACTGAGACTCAACTAAATAGAAAATAAGCCCGAAACTCAGAAAATATGCTGCACAATGTTATGTAAAAAACAGTAAGTCTCTAGTTACTAGTATGCATGGTACAAACCTAGAAAATATGTTACCCAAAGTAATGAACAACACAGAGAGACTGTACGTGTGGTACAATAAAAACCCGTCAACTGTACGATATGTCCGGTTTTACACACGATACGGCATTAACTTTCACACAGTGTTTATTTAGACGACAGGCGTTATCTTTACCGCTCTGAAATGGGAAAAGCGTGTTTCCATCATATGTTTTTTGTCTGTAACGTGAGTTCTATTGAATATTCATTATTTCAGTGAAAGGTTTGTTACCTACTGTATCATTTTGTGAAATATTTTTTTTAAATATTTCTTGCTATACCTTAATAGATTATCTCAATAGGATATGAGCAAGCGTTTGGCCGCTGTTTCACCTGATAAAGCGTGATAACGCGGCCTAAGAAAAAGGTTTCATATTGAATACGTAATCAACTTTATTCGTATTTCAAATAAAGAAGTTTTTTACTTGGATTTTTTCTGGCAATGAAAAGTAATATTTCGTAATTATTGTTGGAATATTTCGCCACAAAAATGAGCATTAATTACCCCACAGTTAAAATTATGTCAAAGCTGGAATTTTTCCCGCCTCGTCACTGTATTTAAATATCAAGTTGAGGAAATAATTATATGGGGGCTACGACAAGGGTAGTGTGGGGTAAAATGAGATGTTAATTAATTCTGACCGATATATACTAGTAAGTTAACTACGAGGTAGGTAGGTACTGTCAACGACATAAGTTATTTAGGAATGAACACTTGGTGTTTTATTCTGTTCTAGTTCCTCTCCTATCGGAGATTGGATAACATCATAACAATCGACTTTTACTTTAGTTACTGTTCATCTGGAACCAATATCTAAGGTTTTTTAGCCAGGAATGTCTCCTTCTTCCGTCGCTGCGTTCGCAACTTAACAATTAGAAATACTTAAAATAATGGTACATAATATATTTAGTATAAGGATGATCTTAAATTTAAAAAATACACTTTCCATAATGCGTCGCGAACTTTGTTGTTACATACGCCAATTAAATTAAAATGTCTCTAACACGTGTACGATTGGATACCATTAAATAAAGTTTTCACTTTCATATGTTTGAACCAAAAACTCAAGTACAGTACAGGGTTGCGATACTTTTTTTTTTATTTACCATTTAAAAATTCAAATTTGAAAGTTACCTTAAGAATAGCATCAAAAATCACACATGTGCTAAAATTATTAAAAAATATTTTAGTATTGAATAGTTTAGAAATGATTTTTTTTTTAATATTAAGAGTAAAACCGTTATTTCTAAGTTTGGGTATTATTTTCTCAAAATATGTCATCGCAGTGAAACCCAAAAAATAATGTAACTATTATAGTATTTAATTATATACGCTATGAATGTGGTTGATAATAATTACTATAAATATCTTTAGCATATTAGTTAGTTACAAATAGGACAAAAACTTTCTCGAAGTTTCCACTGACAACATGAAAACATTTTCACATCTTTAATTATTTTGGTGGGTTTTACTTAGTGTCAAGTTCTTAACAACATATAACTCGAGTAAAACTGAAATTACTACACAAGTTTTGTTTTACCTTGTACCAAATTTATGTTATAATTTTCAAAGCAAATAATTTAGTACTTCAAAAGACATCTAGACGGTAATGCATACAAATTTCTAATGGCTAAAGTCATAATATACATAAATTTACTATAATTTATGTATTTAAATAAAATACTGTATACCGGATTAAAACGCGATTTATTATTTATATTGTTTAAATTATTTATCCCGACGTTTCGGATGCTTTAAATAAAAAAAAGTTTTTCTGTTTCTGAGGTATCACCTAATCAGGCACTCCGCACTCTTTTATCCATCTCTAACATACAATTGCACTTAATCTAAATTGATGAAATTTAGTATAAAGGTAGCTTATACTGAGAAAGTATCGAAATTTTAAAATAACTGACAAACGAGCGAAATGGTATAACAGCGTATTAACTATTCCCACACGACATCGACGAATTAATAATACTATCAACAACTTGTCGATTTCCAAGGAAACAATTAGCATCATAATAAATCAATACCTTCATACGTCACTACGTAATCGAGTCAAGGGTCCTCGAACACTAGAATCGATCAATTGCATCGATACGCTATAGCTCCCACGAAATCAAGTGTCAGGCACTACAAGTGCAGTGCCGAATGATTGCACAGACCACATCGAGAATCGAAGTTAATTGCAGTGTAAAAACCGTAGCTACAATAGCTTCATTAGTAAACGTATTTCGGATTGTATTTGGCGGTTTTGGTAAATTGCTGTGTCGATTAAATGATTCCGATGAATAAGCGGTTTGAGTATCGGTTCTAGTTCCATCATTCTCTGTTTAAATGTTGTTAATGACTATTTGGTGTTAGCGATTACAGTTAAAAGGTATGTAATATTATCGCGAAGTTTAGATTTTGTGTTATAAATTATTAAGTACCTTGTTTTGAACAAGGTTATTTGTAGCAAAATTACCTGAAGAAGTCGATAAGAAAATTATGGTTTACATAAAGATATTTTTTTATTTTTTGTGTCGTGGATAATCTTACTGAAGTCATTAAGTCAGCATTTTTTTAATAACTTAATTGGTCAAACAGTTTGACCACTAACCCACCTGGTGGTAAGTGGTGTTGCGGTCAGGGTGGTAAATCACAACTGCCTAGAAGGTGCCTATTTACTCTTACTTTTCAGCATTTTAAGGTCTTCTCTAATACAGTCCTTCCACCTTTGTCTAGGCCTGCAATTTTGTATTCTAAAGGAAAAGCGTTATGAAAATGTTTTGATACATCCGGTCATGAACATTATCGTGGACATATGGCCTCAACCAGACCGTTTCATGTTTGATGGCTTCTTCCGGTTTATGTGTCATTTGCTTACAGTAGGTACCATCTAATTATCTCACAGAACCGAGGAATTTTCAGTTAAGTTTTGGTATCACTACATAGTATAAAACAAAGTCGCTTTCTCTGTCCCTATATCCCTATATCCCTATGTATGCTTAAATCTTGAAAGCTATGCAACGGATTTTGATGCTGTTATTTTTGAGGTTTCTAATGTCATGTCGTAAATAATTTCATTATTTCGAATTTTTGAAAAGGTCTACAGAAAAGTCCGCGATGGTATATCTTTATCTCTTATGGATATCCCACAATAACATTTTTTGGCGTTTACTTTTTACGACAAATAATGGCTAATTTTCGAAGCGATTTTAACCAATACAGCATTAATCCTTATCCAATAAAATACCTTAAATACATTGTTGATTTAATATAGATCTATATGGCCCCTTAGAGCATAAGATTTAAATGAATATTTTCGAAGATATTACAGATTTAAAAATTGCGGGACGTAGCGTTTGCGGCGGTACCGGCCGGTATGTTTTTATATACAACATTCCCAGTTTTTCTGTAGTGTATTTAGTATCAGCATTGCACCCGTGCGAAGCCGGGGCGGGTCGCCAGTTTATTATAAAGTTCAAAATTGTTGTTGTTCAGTTGGCTAATGGTAATCGCCTCTGTGGCTTTATAGTTATCGCAATGCATTTAGCATCGAAGGTCCTAGGTTTGAATCCCAGGGAAAACAAGAAATAAAAAAATGTTATGGTCAGATAGGGCACAGAAGGCTGACAAAAAAATTGATCAGTGAAACGAACATAAAAATGAGTCTTCCCCAGCTCCCACTTGTCGTATTCTAAAGTATCAAAAACTAAAGCTACTGAGAATATATATATAATTATGTACCTATTGCGACAGACTAGACGATAAGATTCGGAATTTAAAATCGTTACATTTTGTTTGAAAATTTGATGAGTTTATGGCTACATACAACAAGCAATCTTGTTTTTCTAGTTCGACATAGAATCAATGACAACACAATATGTATATACAGTTAAAAAAAAACAAATTAGTTTTACATAAATATGTCATCAAAGTGTCCTTGTTAAAACAAAGCTATTAAATTATTCGGCAAAGAGCTCTTGAACTAAATCGCTTTGACATTCGGCGATAAAGACGCTTATTGAAAGGTAAGATGATTAAATCTCTTTTTAGAAGACGTTTTATTTATGAAATGCCTACTAAGAGAAATGATAGCGCCAAAAATTGGCATTTTTTTAAAGCCATTTTAAAAATTCTTTCACCAATTGAAAGCTACATTATCAGTGAGTAACATGTACTTGTACATTGTTAGTCATGAAAAATACTTGAAGTAATATATGGAAAAACCGTGAAGTGCACATTGCGCATTTCGGTTTCAGTCTATGGAATTCCGAATGCTCGAAGTAAAAAGTAGGACGACAGCGCATCATTGACTGATGTTCTGTGGCTGAGGCATCACCTATCATCAAATGAACCATATCTTCGTCTGTCGATACCAAAAAATTTAAATAAAATATAGTGTTGTGATTCGTAAATTTAAAAGGAAAAATCGTATATTGTAATCAAATTTAGTGTTAAAAAAAGAAGTAATTTATATTAATTATAATGAGTTTACATATTGTTTTGATGCTTTTAAGTGTATTTAATTCAGATGGTCAATTGTTATTATTTTAGAAGTAATATCATTCATTCAATTCATTCGACAGTTCATTCTTTATTGTATCGTTCATGTCATTCGTTTGTTTGAAGAAGGGATAGTCAAGACACTGTATCGACTCATGTTTAGCTGTAAAGTAAAATATTAGAATAAGATCATTCTGGCTGCAGTCGTGCTGCAGTCAAGTTCTATTTATTGTAAGGGAATATTGTGAAGTTGTTGTATTAAAGTCTATACGAAGTGAATATTGATATTTGAAAAGTATACACGTGTTGGTAGTTGAATATACGAGAGAAAAGTCTGTATTGAAAATGAAAATAAACGCTTTGGACTGTACACCGGTGATTTTCTTTACAATAGTATGACTGCTTGATATTCCTTGCCCGAGGTATCGTCTCATCTATACTTATCTGATCCAAGAAACGCGCAATAGAACCTTTTTAAAATTGAATTTATAATCGGATGTATATTTATCATGAGGTCAGGCGAGCAGGTGATTAGCCTTACCTGTCTAACTAGAATTAATTTACAAGACTTCCACAACTTTCAATGCCTTTAGAAGTGGAGCGCTATGAAAGTCATTTATTAACAGTGAATAAAACCTTTGTAACCTGTTTACATATAGACTTTGATTAATCTATGTCCCCGTTTCAAGCCATATTGTGTTTGGCTTTCAAATAAATATATTAAATACTGTTAGGAATCTGTGAGCAAACAGCTGGTGTATTGTCAGTTAAATTGATCAGAGAATTTGAGTTAATAAAATGTTAAACAGCAAACCTTCGTAAAAAGAGCCTACTGATTTTTTAAAGGCCGGCAACGCAACTGCAAGTCTTCTGTTGTTGTAAATGTGTATGGGCATCGGTAATTACTTAGGTCAGATGACAATCCGTTGGCCCCCTATTCCATAAAAAATACAAAAAAATCTTTGACTCATGCTACACTATGGGACTCGGGAATTCGCTTTTTTATGACTATACTAGCAACTCGCGCCGGCTTCAATGAAAATGTACCTATTATATAAAAACTGTTACCTATGTTACTCGCTGATCATGCAGCTTTTTATAGGTGAAAGAATTTTTAAAATGGGTCCAATAGTTTTTGTAATAAACAAAAAAATCTTTCCTCTTTATAAAATTAGTATAGATATAGTATTCATTAAAATGTTTGAAATTTCCATATTTCTTTACTGCGGGTCGAAATAAGAAACATATCATCAACCTAGTCAAATAAAGCTTGAGTAAGAAAAACATGATTAAATAATGAAGTAGACTTAGAATTTTCACTTCTGCGCAAGTCAATCTCGGTAACAAGCGTTTAGCCGGAAAGGAAATCACAATTCAGAATAAATACATTTCTATTGTTAGTTAAATTGCACTTAGAACGATGCTGTCACAACGTAGAACTGGGCTTGTTTTACAATTTTTTATTTTATTTATTGGACTGAATTATTTTCTTTGTTTCCCCAGGACTCGAATACGGACCCTCCGGGAACGTAACACATACCTCAGAGCATCTATGTCTGTGCAAGGTGTTAGAGAAGGTAGTGACTAAAGCTTTTCACTTGCTATGATCTTGACGTACTCTTTATGTTTGTCTTTCTTATGCTTACTTGATAAGTGATACCTCAGCCATAGAACATCAGTCAATGATGCGCTATCGACCTACTTTTAACTTCAAGCATTCGGAAATCTTTAGACTGAGACCGAAACGCGCAATGTACTCTTCACGGTATTACCATTAATCAATGATGGTGCGTTATCCAATTCGATAATCCTTCCAGCCGTTAAGTGACCAGACGTGGGGAAGATATGTATACAGAAAATTATAAACATGTCGTCCCGGCGGGATTTGAACCCGCGACCCATCGGAGCGCCAGGTAAGTGTTCTACTAAACGCCTACGCTCCTTATTTTCATACACATTTAGTAACAACAGTAATTCACGTGAAAACTTATCTATTATTAAGTATAACTAACCTGAAAGCATTAGAGGTGTTTCACAAAACTTCCATTTCAACCTCTTTGTTTTCACACGACGCCGTTCAAATGGTAATTTATATTAAGCATATTTATTAATAATGTATTTTGCGATTGCTTTGATTTAGGGCTTGAATATGCTTTAATGACTTTCCGAGGAAGGTGAAATTGGATGTTTTTTTTATATTCATTATTATGTTTTGTGCGACTGTAATTTCTACTCGTAAATGCAGTGAAATATTCAATGCAGTTAAGGTTTTTACGATTCTAAGTAGTGTGCATTATGAGGTATTGAATACAAAATATATTAGTTTGCTAGATGGCACGCGATTATGTGGTGCTCCAGGCACTATAATGATTTAAACTGCATGAAAATCTGTTTAGTAGTTTTGTAGATTAGCATGAACAAAAAAAAACAGTAAAAAAAAAACACTATTTTTAAATTAGGTACAAACTTTTCTTTTACCTTCTGAATTTCTGATATAGTCTTTTAAATGTACAATCGTCGATTTCTGTATTAGAGATAGATATTTCTCTCACGACTATGTATTTACGTTTATAAACAAAAATTTAAAAGTTTCTTTGCTTCTTTCTTCATGCGTAATATCTATAGACAAGCAAAAGGGAGACTTGATGAGATCACCATTATAGCTCAGCCAAAGGACATCAGTTTATCAATGAGAAATTGAGTATATTACTACTAATATTGTCTTTGATTACGCTAGTTTCACCCATTCTAATAAAATAACTTATACCGGATGAAAGTGCGTTTTATTATTTACCAGTCTGCCCGCGATAACGTTTGCTAGAAAGCATTCGAAATGTCGGGATAAATAATAAAGCATCGGGATAATTTTATACTTACTTCGGAAATTCATAGACTAAAACACTTGCTTTTATCTGAATTAAATTTCAATATTCTTCCCATTCGTTTAATGCTCCACGTAGTCAGAGAAAAGGAATTATATTTTTACTGCAAAAAATATTTTTAAGCAAAAAACAAAAACCGCCTTCAAAACTATAACTAAAAAGTAAAAAAGCAACATACAGACGAATTGAGAACCTCCTCCTTTTTTGAAGTCGGTTAAAAAAAATATGACAGACTCGGTCTAGATTAAACACACGACCGATCGAAATATTAATTAATCAACGAGAATTTTTTGGGTACTCCCAGTAGTTTAAAACTTAATCCGATTGACTTAACTGGAGAAACTTTAGTATATCACAAGTTTTGCAATTTGGAACTGGACTATTGACTTTCAACTAATTATAAAGTACGATTCGTCAAAACAAACACCGAAACTACTCAAATATATCTACCTTACCCGGCCTACCGAAGATAAATAGTTATAGGAAAATAAATAGGAGATTAGTTCGGTCATCCGATATATGACACTGACACTATACGCTTTTTGAGTGAATACTGGTCATTCCGCAATGTAAAGTGGGTGATAGACGTACGAGCAAGTACGCGTACTTATGGCTCGACGATCTTTTTCGCCTATGTGTCACCGTAAGTACGCGTACTTAAAAATCGCCGCGCAAAATCGTCGGCGATCCAACCGGTTGGAAATCTTGCTCGTAGCTCGTCTTGGCTCGTACGTGTGGCAGCACTGCGAGCCGCGAGCCGGCATTTTGTTACGCTAATTCGTGGACGCGCATGCTTGTTGTGTTTAGAGATTTTTTGCAATTCCTGTTAATTTTGATTCAGAACTTATTTAATTGGTATAACTAAGCGCAAAACTTCTTCATACACCGGCTCAGGCATTCTGAAATAATTATGGAAATCTTCCTTGTCTTCATGTTCCTACTAAATTCACATATTGTGATAAACGCTCTCTTTTCGTAAGCCCGGTTTTTACCCACACTTTTCGACTTCGTCTTTTTTTAAAGTTATTATTCTGCAAGAGGATGAGATATAAGTCTCATAAGGCGTCAATTTGTCATTATATAGTTAAAGAGTATAAAACTCTTGGACAAGACTCGTCGGAGAATTTCAAAGATGTCAACTTACTAGCAACTTAGTTTATTTTGAGCATTCGGAAGCCTATAGACTCTATAAACGCAATCACTTTATTCAGACAGAATATATATTCCTCTCATGAAGGAGAAATAAGCAGTATGAATATTTTATTGCAAATTCATGCTCGACGTACTGTTGTAAACATGGTAATTTTTGTCATCATGTTATTATTAGTAAACTGAATTTTTATTTTATAGGTCACTAGCAACGCGCCCCGGGTGCAATGTAGATGTACTATAAACAAAAAATAGCCTATGTTACTCGCTGATAATATAGCTTTCTATTGGTGTAAGAATTCGTAAAATTGGTCCAGTAGTTTTTGAGTTTATTCATAACATACAAAAATACTAAAATTCAAAAATACAAATCTTTTCTCTTTTATAATATTAAGTATATATAATATATATAGATATAGATAGAGATTATCCATAGCAATACCGTAATTCAATTTTATAAAAATTTAAATTTTCCAGAAAATTAATGAATTTAAAATGTAAAATTTTTGTTAACTTTTATACACTTTTTAAATTCCATATTCATAATTACACAGAGGGTCTTTTACAAACATTGTGGGCTGCAACAAAATTAATTATCTCCATTCGCTTTTAATTAATATAAAATGTCCCTTTAAACTTATTTAAGAGAGCTGATGACCGATAAGTGCATTCTGTTAATTACGTGAAAATGAATTTTGCGGTTAAATTTTTGATTAATATTACTTTGGGGTGAACGCGAGGTCGTGAAGTATGGAATTTAGGCATGCATGCATATAAAACAGTTTCTGTATTAAACATTCTATATTCGAATTCCATTTACTGCGGCATTTATTGATATTCGGCTTTGACATAGTGAACTATACATAGATGGAAAAACCGTGAAATGCACTTTAATCATTTCAGTTTCAGTCTATGGATTTTCTGGATACTCGAAGTAAAAAATTGGTCGACAGCGCATCTTTGACTGATGCTCTGTAGCTGGGATATAACTTAGCATCAAGTGAACTCCATACTGGCGATATCTAACATAAAAATAATGAAAAATAAAAATAAACAATAAATATGTTTGTTACATGCAAATGGAATCAAACATTCAGCAAAATATGAATGTTTAGGAACGACGCGACGTTAATTATTTATATAATATGACGAATTACTTGGAATCTGGCTTGTTTTATTTAGTATACGTGTTCTTCGGTTTAAACGTATTTTCGAATGAATGGCGGCATCAGTCGGAAAGTCATAGACACAAAATTCTTGTTCATGCTTGTGTTTGTCCTGATGACGATAGATGGCATTAACATTGAAAGGTAGGCAAGAATTTATAGCAGTACTAGCTGACCCGGCAAACGTTATTTTGCCATGTAAATAATTTCTCAAAAGCAGGGGTTGGTAATAGAAGAGTGAAAACATAGGGTTGTATGTATTTTTTAATGCCACATTATAAAAAAATAAAAACAAACAATTTCGTCAAAAAAAAAAAATTAAGGGTGAACACTGAACAACCCTTATCACTTAGGGGTTTGAAAGATAGATAGTAGCCGATGCTCAGACTTACTGAATATGCATACAAAATTTTATAAGAATTGGTCGAGCCGTTTCGGAGTAGTATGGGAACGAACATTGTGAGAATTTTATATATTAGATATTATCGTTTCATACAGAGTCTAAATCACTCAGGGTGATGAAATAGATCGCATCATTTTTAACTGATTTTGATATCAAGTTTAGTCAATCTCATCAAGTAAGCCTTATATTCGTATATCAATGCCTCACATTAAAAGAAATGGTGTGAAATTTTCATAAAAACTATAGCAATAAAATACAGCAATTAAAATAGCAATATTCTTTTGAATGTCGCTTCGTCCACCGTGCATTTGCATCGATTAAAAAAACCTGTATCGAGCTGTAATTGCATCCAATTTCCATAAAAACTAATGTATATTGCAACTACATGTATAGGGATTCATTGATAACATATGTACATATATGAATAACTGAAAGGGGCAATTATTTGTATACATATAATAATAATTAGTATACTCGTAGGTTAAAAAAGCCTCCTAAGTAGGTACTAGGTACGTTCATTACGTCTAGAAATAGAAATGCTATCTTGATGGTAGATACTTTAGCCACTGGACATCGATCAATGATGTGCTCTCGACCCATTTTTACTTCGAGCGTTCGGAAATCCATAGACATGAACCGAAACGCAATAACTACTGTGGCTTTTTTATCCGCGCACGGAAATACATATTATAACCGGACGAAATGTAATTTTTCCTTTAACTTATTTTATGCCCAGTGATCAGATAGAAATGTGCATAAAATTCTAGAAGTGGCAAGATTTGAACCCGCCACCCACATATCTACATCACGCGTCAACGAGCCCATCATTTACTTTGACATATCCAATAATTTCCCCAAAAGCAAAGTTTCTCTATCCGTATTCAAAGTAATTAATCTAAGTATCTTACAATATTGTACTTACAAAGTTTACACGCAAGTTTAGAACATATTGGAATAACTATATGAATATTATATGTAGGTGTAATTACAAATATAATAAATTGATTGAGAGAGAGTTTATTTGCACAAATAATGATGTAACATAATATTTATAGCTTTAAATCGAAAACAAAATTGACTTTTTTGACGGAATCTTTGGCGCGTTTGGTAGAAGCTGTCGTGCGCAAGTTCTAATACCACCTCGATGATTTTTTGTTAAAATGTCTTCCTCACGTCTGGTCACTCCGGGCCTAAACCGGGTAGGAGAAATATGAAATTCCATTACGCATTTCCAAACATTACGCATTTTGGTTTAAAAAGGGGTCGATATAGCATCAAGTGAACTTCATGCTCGTCTGGCGATATGTTGTTAAATAAAAATAAAAAAAACGAAAAAAAAGGTAAACAATATGTTTGTCACATGCAAATGAATGAATAAAAAAAATGAGATCAAACTTTCAACAGCCATCGTCGAATCTCTGATTTTCTGTCTATTTAATTGGTTACTTTTTCCAATTTTAAAAATTTAGTATTGCGATATATGAGTTTATCATAGAATATGGGAATGGTTGGTGAAATAATATATGTATTAAATATATGTATATACTAGCTAACACCTAAACTCGTCATAATTTAACACAATAATATTTAAATAATAAATATGTATTCTAGCATATTTCCTTCGAATATCAAATACGCAATTACTTAATTCCTTATTTTTAATGTTGCTTTGTTTTGAAAAGCTCTTGGGATTCGATGAATAATATATTGGTCTTAATTAAATAAGGATTATCATATTGTAGTAGCTTTTAAATATTGTCAAAGAAACTTGCTAAAATACGTTAATCTAAGAAATATCATAATTATTAAGTACTCTTATATTGCTTTTGTTCGTTTAATCATAATGTAGAGTTCCAATAAATATAAGTTCTCTTAAGTCATATAGGTTCTTTTTTTTTTGGGATTAGAGATATTTTTCAGGAGTAAAATATCAGAAGGCCTGAGCCAAGGGTTTTTACTAACAAGATAATGATGAAACATTGGAGTGAGGCAACAAGTTATCTAAATTTAACTATTAAATTTAGCTTTTAGCACATTATTATAATATTCCAGTCAGTGAGGATACTTGCTCTACAAAAGGTGATGTAGTAACAATTTTGAAATATGTCGTTTAGGTTTGCTTATTTAAGTGATACGACTAAATCTATTAAAAACTACAGTTTTCATGTAGTTTCACGATTAAAAAAAGGAGATACTATGAGAAACCTACAATAACAGACATCATATTATGCGTAAGTTAATATCTGTTCAAGGAGTGTGTAACAAATAAAAATTAAAAATTGTTTAAATAAATTACTTTATAATGGATTAACACGCGATTTATTTATTATTAGATAGATATATGCCGACGTGTTGAAAAGCATCTGGAACGTCGGCATAAATAATATAAATGCCATCAAAAACATAAATTGTAAAAAAAGCCAAGTCTTGCAACTCAGTTCTTCTATCGTAAAAAGTTGTGAGATCCATATAATACCAAGTCGGTCAATTTATTCAGTCTCTACTGAAGGATCCTTCTGTCTTAAGTAATTACATGATAAGCTAACCTAACAATATCTTATAGTGATCGTATCAATGCCAATATTAAAAATCTTTGATGTTTAAAATAAATAGATTGGCTCGGCTATCGCATGAAATCACAATGTATCTTTTTTTATTTTATTAAAAACATAATGTATCTCACAAGTAATACATATTATATTAAATTAGATTGTTTAGTGCGATTGCCAAGTCAATCTTAGTTTATTTGGATAAGAATTAATACAAAGCTATGGATAACATAGTCTGATTTTGATCGGCATTTTTATCAACTTTTTAATGTAAAAAAGTAGTTATAGTGACATAACTACAATAGTTGGACATATGGTCTCGTGAAGTTTTTTGTAGATTTTGATATGTTCTATAATATTGTAGAACGTTTTTTTGTTCTATCATCAATACTTTCCGCAGCACATGCGGTGAAAGACATTTTATGGCTAATTTTTTTACACCTTGGGTTGTTTTTAGTAGGGATTTCTAAGGATCTCTATTTTTTCTAGTAATAAATACCCTATGTTACTCAGTGATAATGTAGCTTTCTAACGGTAAAAGAATTTTTAAAATCGGTCCAGTAGTTTTTAAGTTATTCATTACATACAGAAATACAAAAAAAATTGTATATCTAGAAAACTGGACTGAAATTTCAAAATATTGTAGTTTTTCCTTGATTTATAGACTAAACACTAATTGTATTCTAAATTTCAAGTTTCTATATCTGCTAGAAGTGCCTTAGAGTTTTGATGATCGGTCAGTCAGTGAGTGAGTGACGAATTATCAAACTTTGACTAGTTATAATTCTTAAACTACTGGTTCAAACAGAATGATATTTGAAATATACCGAGTTTATACAATGTCTGCTTAGTGACTGAAAATTCAGGATTCTAGTTTTATCCACAACGAAGTTATAGGGGGTCGAAAATGGCCCGAACTACTTCGAGAAAAGGATAGTACGGCCGTGCCACTTTTTGCTCGACTTGGCGATATTTAAATGTGTGATACTCGCATTAAAAAATACAATATTAATAAATAACTGATTATAACGCTGCTAAAAATCTAAAGTCAAAAGATTCGCGCCAAAAACTTACTTTCGAAAATCGAACGGAATATTTTATGTTGAAGTTACGTGAGTACGAAATTTTCATAGATCATTTTATCACAAAAAACTTTGAGGTGCTTAAACATAGGAGCTTCAGGTCTCAATAATAAAAACTTTTCCTCGATACATCCCGAGAAGCGCCGGCTGTGGGGTAAATTTTTTACCATCAAAGAAGATATTAAACTTTTTACTTAACTTGTCTCGTAAATTTTGTGCGGCTTTTAATATTTATACCTCGCTTATTAAATCGAAAACGCAAAGTATACCGATATTTTATGTCGTAAGTTTTAAGCGTCCCTTATAGATTACGATTTCAAGTTATTCTATACTTATAAAAAATATTTTTAAGCAAAAAACAAAAACCGACTTCAAAACTATAACTAAAAAGTAAAAAATAATATTTTAATTACTTCAAATCATTATTTATTAACAGTTATTTATGAAGTCGGTGCCACCCAACCGATGCCGCTCCGTACCGTTCGAAAAGTTGCAAAAGCATGATTAAACAGTCCTTCTTTGCTGGCACCGACTCCAAAAATAACTTTTAATAAATAATGCTTTGAAGTATGTAATTAAAATATTATTTTTTACTTTTTAGTGCGAGTTGTAGTTTTGAAGTCGGTTTTTGTTTTTTGCTTAAAAATATTTTTTTTTCAAACTTTTTGTAGGAAGTGTATTTTTTAAGTTCATTAATCCTTACATAATAATTTAGTAGACCTACCACTAAACGTGCTGCTCAAATGAGACAGCGCCGTGAAAGGAACTACAAACCAAAACATCATCCACGTATAAGATTTTTTTTGTTATTGTTGATTTTCTAAAAAAGCACCAAACCAATTTCGATAAAAATTATATGGGACCACCTCTGAATATCCCCTACCAAACAAAAGAAGAATCATCCAAATCCATCCATAACTTGCGGAGTTATCGCGTAACAAACATACAAAAAAAAAAACATACAGACGAATTGAGAACCTCCTCCTTTTTTGAAGTCGGTTAAAAACAGACAAAGATAATATATTATTTAACATAGTCATATGTTTAATACTATTCTTATTAAATGTACTAGAGATAGACTTTCTTAATTTTATATAATTTCAAGTTTAAATATAATTAAAATAAGCGATACACACTTACCTAATTCAATCACGGAATCGTTTACTATCAAAAGCAAAAATCAACACAAAACCTTGTTATTAACATTTAAAAAAAAAATTAAAATACGCGCGAAAACAATCTGTCAAATGAACACGTGTGAAAACACAGATTAAAAATGCTAATAAATTAAAGAGCTACCCTTTCGCGCGCAATTTTCATGAAATCGAAAACATGTAGACACGTTGAGGGAACACGTTAACCCTCTCCGACGATATCGATACGACTGAAGGCTCAAGGCGAAGCTGAACTTTGTAGTTTATACTTCATACTCTGTAGTCTGTACAGTCCTTTAAGACCAATAGGTGGGCTCTATTACTAAGGTCCTGCGTATGTACTGTTAATATTTGATTGTATAATTTAAAATTTGATATGTATGTTATACCGTAGTGTAGGAATGGTTGAATAAACTTAATATTAAATGAGGGCTAGTGTCTATGAATATCTGATGGAATGTTCCATGTTAATAATGATAAATTTTATGTTGGCAATCTAGACTATCATTTTTTTACGTTTAATTTGAAATTCATGTCATACTTTCATATACGTATTGATTTGGAGCGTAGAATAGTTTTAGGCTTTTCTTATATTTGACGAAAGAGTAAATTACCTATAGTGAGTTTTTATCTACTTTCATCTAAAATTAACAGTTTTTTATTGTACTTTATTAGCATACTAATCAATGCTATTTTTTACGGCTTCATATGAAAATATTAAGATTTTGAACTGCAAAATTGTGTCATCAAAATAGAGTCCATTTTAATCACGAATAAAGTAGTATAGTTATTCCTAAAACTAGAATAGTGATTTGGAACTTAACAATCTACTTTTATTTGGAATTTAATGTGAACTAAAACTATTAAGTTGTAATAGTAAAAGTGGTTGGTCTTAAACACTAGTTAAGGGTTACTTTTTCTCCCGGGAAAAAACGTGATTTATTGCGAACCAAGTGGCTGAAATTCCCTTACATAGAATAAAGAAATTGATATCAAAGAACACGTTTTGAAAGAGCGTATTTCAAAACATTCCAGTTGTTTTCTACAACAAAGAAAGAAAAGTGGCTACAAGTGGACTGAGACTTTAAGTTTTAAAGCAAATACGCTTTTGTGTTTTAAAAGTGACAATGCCACTTTCAAACTGAAAGAATAATATATTTTATATGAATTGTTTTAAAATGGACTTAACATTGAAATAATTATATTATAACTATAAGATTAATCTATACTAATATTATAAAGAGGAAAGATTTGTATTTTTGTATGTTATGAATAAACTCTAAAACTACTGGACGGATTTTTAAAATTCTTTCACCAATAGAAAGCTACATTATCAGCGAGTAACATAGGCTATGTTTTGTGTATAGTTCATCTACATTGCACCCGTGTGAAGCAGGGGCGCGTTGCTAGTAACATATAATAAGAATAATTGTAACTAACATACTAACAAATAATTATAATGTCTTAAATAAATGTTAATTATTATTATAATATTATAATATCATAGATGAAAATACCGTGAAATAATACAATTTACTGTGCAAGCTTTTATTAAACCTATGGAATTCTCTTCCCACTGAAATCAGAAAGCCCAAACTCTTCAATCTTTAAAAAATGCTCTTATATTATTTATCACTGTGACAAATTTATTAGTTATTTTCTTGTATTATTTAATTATAATCACTACATAGTATAAAACAAAGTCGCTTTCTCTGTCCCTTTGTATGCTTAAATCTTTGAAACTACGCAACGGATTTTGATGCGGTTTTTTTAAATAGATAGAGTGATTGAAGAGGAAGGTTTATATGTATAATAATAACAGTTTTTCTGTAGTGTATTTAGTATCAGCATTGCACCGCTGCGAAGCCGGGGCGGGTCGCTAGTTAATTAATAATTATTAACTGCATGTTTATGTTAACATTATATGTATGTCGATAGCACCACCTACTGTTACCTTATAAGCTAAATTTATTTCAGATTAATCAGTACAGGTTGCCTGGAATCCAGCTTTTAAGCGATAAGGCCGCCTATTGATTTTTATGTTTATTTCTGTTTGTTATATTAATTTTTTGTGGTATGCAATAAAGATATATTTAAATAAAATGCTGTATACCGGATTAAAACGCGATTTATTATTTATATTGTTTAAATTAACGTCGCGACGTTTCGGATGCTTTTCAGCAACCGTGGTCGCGGGCAGACAGAAAGATGACAGTTGTCTGATTTTTAAAATGTCACAAAGTGTCCATATTAACGCCATCTATTCCTACGGAGTTGATATTTACTGTAATTTTCTATATTATGACAATATTGACTAACGGTGTCCTCTTGTTTTTTAGTATGTTTGATTTGGGGCTTTAGATTTTTAATTACTGGATCCCAGGTGTTGGAAAGTCTCAAACCATCTTCTCTATTGAAGTTAGGATTGAATTTGAAATTAAAAAAACATCATCTTTCTGTCTCCCCGCGACCACGGTTGCTGAAAAGCATCCGAAACGTCGTCGGGATAAATAATTTAAACAATATAAATAATAAATCGCGTTTTAATCCGGTATACAGTATTTTATTTAAATGTGTGATACTCGCGTTAATAAAAGACTATATTAATAAAGATTTATATTTCATTTCATTTCAAATCATTTTGTTTCCTATATCTCGTTGAAGTATAACTGTGGAATAAGCCTCAAGATATTTTACATAAAGAGATACTTAAGAATCTGCGAATGACGGGCTTATTGACGCGTAGGGAGGGACACCTGCCTTGCATTCTGATTGGTTTATAAAACTTTAAAAACATATTTTTTAGCTATATCTGCCCATTTGAGGCACTAAGCTTTGTCGTTATGTGTACCACTGCAACTGTTAAGGCTTCAGCTTCATGCAAAACGCTGTGCTTATTGTTTTCTACGCAGTTTTTTCTGAACTAACTACTCGTTGTTTAAAAATATATAAATTAGAAAAAAATATACAAAATGTCTACATAATCTTGGTTCCAAAATGGTAAAAGCCTTTTTAAAGAGTTAAGTTTCATTTATTCATTTACAAAGAAACCACAAAAAATAAGAAATAATTAATGAAAGCTTGCATCTCCTCGTGAGATATTAATTATTGTACTTTTGTTCCGACACTAACGGATAGATTTAGTTTATCATCAGTCAATATCGGACATTAGAGTAATAACCATGTTAAGTGTAGTTTCCATCGTATATGGTTTATTTTTCTCTAGGATGACGAATGATAGAAAAATGTGAAAATAATTGATGTTGAAAGATAATATTTTAATTTAACAAAGTAACTACTAGGTACATAGTCACTTTGGTAATTAATTTTCTATTTTCGTTGAGTTCATTATTCAGTCCAATGACTCCTTTGTTAAAGTAATTTTGAGTTAGATTTTTTTTTGTTTTTGAACCAAAGTTAATTAGTTCTGTGTACTTAGTATAGGAAGATATAATCTACTACGTATAGTGTGTCAGCAGTCTGTTGTCTGAAAAATTCAACTCAATTCAATACATTACTATACTAAGTAGAATTAAGTATCTATACATATAATAAAACTGTAGAGGTCGAATGTCTGTACATAGAAAAAAAATGCTTAAAACCGAGTCAGGGGGGTGTAAAAAGAGAAATAGAACATACCCCGATTTTTTTAAATTTTTTTGTTTCTCTGTCTGTTTGTCTGTTTGTCTGTTTGTACGGGCTAATCTCCGAAGATACTGAACCGATTTTAATGCAATTATTAAAAATATATTAAGCGAAGCCCGGGGCAACATATAGGCTTTGTTTCATCAAAATCGGTTGTCGGAAAGAAAAGTTATCATCATTTAAAGATTATCAGATGTCAATAATAGTTTGATATGGAAATGAAATAGTTTGATTATTTCGCTTCATTTACGTGAAGCCTATGCGAACGAAGTCACTGGCATCAGCTAGTATTAAATAAAATACAATAGTTTTATATAACTAATGATAGTCAGTATTTTACAATTAATTATAGATTAGAAAGAACGAACTACAAGAAGAATTGCCTTTGTTTAAAAAAATACGTGGTAAATTCCTAATAATATTATAAATGCGAAAGCTTGTGAGGATGGGTGGACGGATGTTTGTTACTCTTTCACGCAAAAAGTACCGAACGGATTTTGATGAAACTTTACAGTTATATAGCTTAGACATCAGAATAACACAGAGGCTACATTTTGTAAAGATTTTTTTGTAATATGGCCATAATATTAAGATAAGTATCAAGTAAGTCGGACAAATTCCCGCTCTCTGAGATTCTTGGCGTGCGCTGCCTAAATCATTTGAGTTACACGAAGATACAGTTACAAGTATGGTGATTTTGTTTGTGTTAAAAATTTCTAAACAAAAATCCAACAGCATATATTTACTTTTTATATGGATAAATAATATAAATAACTAGCGATCCGCCCCGATAATGAAGCTTTCTATTGGTGAAATCATTTTTAAAATCGGTCTAGTAGTTTTTGAGTTTATTCATAACATACAAAAATACAAATCATTCCTCTTTATAATATTAAAATAAATATAGTAAATAATAATATAGTTATATGGTATTATAGTATAGTAAAAGTAAATACAGTATAGAAGTATAGATAAATCGCATTTTAATCTGCTAAAATGAACTTTAGTTAAAAGTTCCAAAGGCCGGCAACGCAACTGCAAGTCCTCTGATGTTGCAGATGTTCATGGGCGGAGGTGTTCACTTTCCATCAGGTGAGCCGCAGGCTCGTTTTCCCCCTATATTATAATAAAAAAAAAGTTTTTAAGCTACTATTAATTTTTTCAACTTATTATATCTAGCAGTTTCAGCTATTCGTTTATACACATCAATTTAAAAAAAAACTCTACTGCTACTTATAACCTTCGTAGAAACATCAATTATTTGACTCAACGTCGCTACGTGACCCAATAAATATATTTTGTCAGGATATTACCGAATATAGCCTATACGTGACCCGTTCGCTATTTTAGAAGCTTTTACCGTTTTATGTCTCTTTAAAATAAACACCGTGGAATTCGTTCATCTTTTAGAAATACAACGACTATTTACGATATTTACTCTTGGTAAACGTTTTAAAAGTCAATTCCTGTTTATGGTGGATGAAAGGTTTTATTCATCCTCTTTGAAGACTGAAAAAATAGAAAATATTTTTAATTTCAAGTGAAAAAATTATTTTTCTTCATTTCAACAAAACAATAAAAAAATCCAAAAGCTATAAAAATATAACAATAAGTACATTACAATTAATAATATATATCATTTTGTTCGTTAAAATAGATAATTTGAATTGTTTTAACATTAATTCCGATTCGCACGTATTATGGAAACTAGTTTAAAAGTACTAGTTTACTACGATTAAAAACCCACTATTTTTTTTAAACTATTTTCATGTCCAAATGACAATTTTGATTTTGATATTTGAATTTAATATAGAAGTTTGAATTCTTGCTAAGGTGATAACGTGCGAGCAATATCACTTATTAATATTGTCTTTAAAATACTGTATACCGGATTAAAACGCGATTTATTATTTATATTGTTTAAATTATTTATCCTGACGTTTCGGATGCGTGACCACGGTTGCTGAAAAGCATACAAAACTTATAATTTAATATAAATATCACGTTTATTATTAAAATATCCATTAATACCCTTCGTGATATAATTTTTTCTTAAATACAGAAAAAGTTGTGGGGCATAAAACAGACATATCTAGGTGATCAGTTTTATGTGCAAACGAAACAATTATTTTTGTTTCGTTTTCCCTCGATTCGAATATAAATTATACCACAAAGGTTTTTTTTCTTAGTTTTTTTTTGCAGCATGAGGTTCACTTGATGGTAGGTGATACCTCAGCCACAGAATATCATTCAATAATGCGTTGCCACCTACTTTTACTTCGAGCACTCGGAATAACATAAACTGAAACCGAAACGCGCAATATCGCCGGTTCCGGAGATCAAAATGATAACTGCTTTACATTTATATGGCAATTATCATATTGTTCTCCGGAACCGGCGATATGTACTCCACGCTACAATTTTTCCATCTATGAATGGTGGTTCGTTACCCGGTCGGTAACGAACGAATTTCGATATTCCTTCCACCCGTTCAATGCCCGAAATTAACAGACGTGGGGAAGGCTTACAGAAAATTATAATCATGTGGTCCCGGTGGGATTCGAACCCACGACCCATCGATGCGCTAAGCAGGTGTTCTACCGAACGCGCAAACGAGCCCGTCAAAAAGAGGTAGTCCATTTTAAATATGTGCCACAGTTAATATCAAGATATAAAAGTAAGGGTCAAAATTCAAACGTGCCAGATTTCCGAGGGTCCCATCGATTGGGCGCAAAATATCTGGGATTCGATTTGACACTTCGATATCATCACGTTATACCATTCTCTTTGCAGATCGTTAGTGTGGAGATGGATTTTTAGATGACGTTAATAAAAATTGATAATAGTAATTCGGTCCTATCGTTGTATGATTTATAAACTATACCGTCTGTTTATATATATATTTAAATGTGATAGCAATAAAATAGGAAATAGTGCATTGGAAAACCTTTGAAAAACAGATTGCTTGGGTACAGCTAAAAAAATTTTTTTGCTAAAATATCATCATAAAAAAAATATTTTAAATATTTTATTTTTATTTACCATATACAAAACACCTAATTTGCAATTATGGTGTAGCAAATTAACGTAAACATCTAATCTTATTCAGTAACCTACTAGTATTCATATACGGTTGTAACTGATGATATACCTTTTAGAATATCAAAAATATCATCTAAATTGTTCGTTTAAAGCTCAAAATAACACGCCCATAAAAAGATTATTAACCGGCAAAAATCGGACAATGAATGAATAGGAAGCATGCATATCTATACTAATATTATAAAGAGGAAAGATTTGTTTGTTACGATTTTACTCAAAAACTACTCGACCGATTTTAAAAATTACATACATAGACTATATATTTTTTATTGTCATAGTACATCTTTATTACACCCATATGAAGCCGGGGCGTTCTGCTAATGAGATTATATCTCAGAGCATGTTAATTGATTAATTTATATTATTAAATCAATATCAAACGTTCTCACCTACAACATAAAGTTAACTATTGTACTAGGAGTAGATATTCGCTTAACAACAGCCTCCTCAAAGTAACGCCATTGTTTCCAAATTCGCTGTTTTATTCTTATTTAAGCACTAGACGCCGACGGTATTGTTCTGTCAAAATATTATAAAAGACGGTAGACGTAAAAAAATGTTTAAATAAAAATACCTCTCCATAATAATGAGCGCTTCGACAGGTGTATTTGATAGCGGGCATCGCTATTCTTTTTATTTATGGGAAGGGTCCCTTCAGATGATATGGGACCAATTACGCTTTATCTTCGATAAATACTTCAGTGTTAGATAGTTGAAAGCGGGTATACTTTTGTAATTCAACTATGTATTTTTTTATGTTAACTATCGACAGACGAGCATGAGGTTCACTTGATGGTAGGTGATACCTCTGCCACAGAACATCAGTCAATGATGCGCTGTTGACCTACTTTTTACTTCGAACATTCGAAAATAGTGTGAAACTGAAACGCGCAATGTACACATCACGGTTTTTCCATCTATGAACGGTGGTTCGTTACCCGGTCGGAATTTCGATATTACTCCCACCCAATCAATGCCAGAAGTTACCAGACGTGGGGAAGACTTGCTTACAGAAAATTATAAAATGTCATCCCGGTGGAATTCGAACCCACGACCCATCGATGCACCCGGCAGATGTTCTACCGAACGCGCCGAGTTTTTTGTAATGTTTTGTGATAAGTAATGATCACATCATCTTGGCTCTTGAATCTCAAAGGCCCGTTGGTTAGTACACCTACCTTTTGTCCCAATGGGTCGCAGGTTCGAGTCAAGTCAAACGACATGTTTTTTATTTTCTCTAAACATGCTTTTCCTTACGTCTGAACAATAGGTATTAAACGGTTGGGAGTTATATCAAAATTCCGCCTACACCAGCCGGCCTAGCATGACAAGCGCGACAATTTTGTCTACCGTTTTCTCGTGTTTCAATCGACTATCGCTTTATTTCTTTCGGGTCTAACATGACAATTACACTTAAAACTCGACTTTTAATGTCAAAAATAGATACATTTGTCAATCGAGATATCTTTTCTATCAAAATTGTCGATGTCGAGACATAATATATCGAGATATCTAACATCTTAGTTTGTCTTCTCTCGTCCGCGACATATCTCGTGGCGGTCATGCTAGCCCGGCTGCACCGTTCAGATTTAGGTGTGTGTGTTAGTGCGTATTTAGGTTTCAGTCTATGGATTTCCGAATGCTTGAAGTAATTACTAGGCCAACAATGTATCACAGATTCAGGGACTGACATACCATGATATTAACCAGTATTCAGCCCCTGCACAGATTGATGTCTTGTGACTTATAACCTTCAATAAAAATGTACCTCATGTTCATTTGTCAACATTAAAAAAATCACACACATACTTACACAAGTTACTAAAATAATGAACTGTCATAAAAGGGCTAATAAGGTTAACTATCCGGAATTTTGTCAAAAATTAAATAAACTCCACAAAAGAGTAATTTATTATTTTACTTAACAAATAAATAACAATTTAATTAATTATTATTATTTTAATTTATTTTTTTTAACAATAAAAAATAGTTTATATTACAATAATTCAAACATTTAATTATATAAAATATTAGAAAAAGCTAGTTTAACGCCTACGACTGTTTAATTTGCGACAAAGTAAATAAACAACTAAATTAGCTTCAAATATTAATTATGAATTGAATTATAAATAGTACCTACCTAATTAATACGTAATGGTTTAAAATGAAAGTAGGGAAACGAAAAAGATTTATGAAACTGGTGTGAGTGGGAGAGTCGGGAGTGGTCGACCTGGGCGAATGTACCTCGATCAGATCGGGGACGTTCTGCAAAAGGGCCAGATCAAAAGTACTCGTAACCGTCGAGTGTGTATGAAAGCATTGATAAAAGTAGAAGAAGCGAAAGTGGTATGTAAAGATCGGAGCATATGGAATTCCGTGATCTCTGCCTACCACAATGGGAAAGAGGCGTGATATATATGTATGTATGGTTTAAAAATACCATGTGCCAGACTTGGTCTGCAAAGTTATGCATACATTCATCTAAAGGTAACTTCTGTACGTCAGTCCCCTGTCTAATTTAACTGAAACTGTCCAATAGGACAGGTTCAGTTAAAATTACAGTATAGAATGCGCATATTTATAGAAACTTAACTATTCTCAATATAAACCTGGGAAATAGTCAATGTACTTACAAGGAATGGCTCTCAGTTGTCCGCCTCCGATATTAATGCCGCTGAAATATGTTATTCTACGTCAAAATCTAAGAGACAGGTATTTATTTTATCGGCGGAAAAATATTTTTAAGGGCAGAAATCAACCACCAAAGTTCACCCCCTTAGAAAGTCACATTCGTGTAGTCAATACTTTTGCAAACGACCACCTGGGTCATAATCTACATGAAAAATGATGAAAAACGTGTATAAAAATAACAAAAGTTTAATTTAAACCTGTAAATGACCTCTAAGGGGGTTTCCTTGTTTTTGAATTTGTAAAACGAAATGAATTCAAACGAAATACCAGCTTTACATAATAAGAAAACAAAAGTACAAAAGAGTATTTATGTAGTTAGATCAAAAAGAGTGTCCATGGAGTTTCTTGCTGGTTCTTCTCCATGAGACCCACTTTTTGGAACCGTGCAACTAGACGTTTCATAAGAGCCTGCAAAGGCCTATTTGAAATAAAAAACTTTTGATTTTTTTTTTATTTTTAGATCAGGCATAGCATAATAACAGACGAATATACGACGATATCGAAATTCCGACCGGAAAACCCATGAAGTGCCATATTGTGCGTTTCCGTCTCAATCTATGGATTTCCGAATGCTCGAATTAAAAAATAGGTTGACAGCGCATCATTCACTGATGTTCTGTGGCTGAGGTATCACCTACCATCATGTGAACCTCATGCTCGTCTCCTCGATAAAATAAATTTATAAAGAAAATATTTTATAATACATTGTAGTAAACTCAAGTGCACTGCCGTTTAATTAAAACCTAATCACAAGTATAATATACCAGTAATTAAAAACTGTAAATATAAAGTCTTTCAAAACGATTACTTGTAAGGAAGTAAATTATAAATGAAAAATAGCGTTATTATAATATAACGCGATAAAAATATGGAAGTAGCCACGCTCGTATTGCGTGGAACATAAACATGAGGGTTGGCGCGGCTTTTTGATTTATTTCCTACATTTGTCCTGCCAGTATGCCTACTTTGTATATTATGTTAGTATTTGACTGCAATAAGCCAACTCTAACTTAGATATTTATTAGCATACAGAGAAACCGGACAAAATTTTCATTAAGGCCTAGCGGTAAAAGTCAATTCACCAACTTACCCATATCGATGGGTTCTATGTAAATATATTATGGACCAATCTAACAATTTGGTCATTTCGACTTTTTATGATAGCATCTTATTTATATAATTAATCATGTACGCTATTGAAAAGAGTAATTTCAGCTTAGAAACACTATATTTTATCACAGTAGGTGTTTTAGCCTATGTAGAATAAAATGTATGTTTGTAAATTTAAACTTTCAGAGTCTCTTGATATACCTACAAAATATATCTGATAAATGTTTAAATGTCCGGAACCCGGAACATAATATAATATACTTAATATACTTATATAATTGAAAATAGTTTTGACAAGTTTTTTGTATCAAATAATAATTTGTATCAATTTTTTTTAATGTTAATAAGACAGTGTGATATAGATATAATACGCCAGTAATAGTAGTTCAAAGTGTAATACTGATATCATAATGCAATTCGTTTAACATCAGTTCCTAGACAACTTGTATTTGAATTCGTAGCGATGAGAATTTGCGGTTCTATTTTGTACAGGCGCTATTAAAGACGAAATTAAGATGAAGTAATGAGTACTGTGAGACTTATCAATTGAATGAATCATTGAAATAATAAAAATGAATTTATTTCTTAT
Source organism: Anthocharis cardamines (assembly GCA_905404175.1). Lineage (NCBI taxonomy): Eukaryota > Metazoa > Arthropoda > Insecta > Lepidoptera > Pieridae > Anthocharis > Anthocharis cardamines. The sequence continues at coordinate 9,755,274 of FR989964.1, forward strand.
CTAACCACAGAATATTTTCTATTTTAGCAATAGTTCAAAAATCAGTTAATATCTAAGGCTTCGTATAGGTATTTTTTTTAATTATTATTAAAAATAAAGGAGGGTTGACATAGTTTTCACTCGCGTTGTGCCTTCAAAGAAGTTGATTTAACTGTGATTAAATACTCAGGATAATAGAAAAACATCAATGAGGCAGAAAAACACCATGGTCACGGGCAAACTGAAAGATGACATCAGCTGTTTTATTTGAAAATTGAAATATCACAAAGCCATAATATATTAACGCCATTTATTCCTACAGAGTTGATATTTACTGTAATTTTCTAGATTATTATGCCAAAATTGACTAACAGTCCTCTTGATTTTTAGTATGCTTGACTTGGGGTTTCAGTTTCAGGTTTTCTTTTTGATTAGCACATATCACAATTAAATAAAAATTATATCCTAATTCACTTACATAGTAAAGACGAATTTAACGACACAAACTTCCGGTTAGATTACAAAGTGTGAAGAACACTCGAAAAATACTATCTTCTTCCTGTAGTATTCAGATAATAATAGAACCAGCACTAACTGCCCAATCACGTGTTTATCGAACTGAGATACGATTTATAAATAGCATATGCATTAAATAGCATAAGAACACGTACGTCCTGCGTTGTTTTTGTCATCTACTATATAAAAATAAGTCGGGTTTTCCTTCCTGACGCTATAACTCCAGAACGCACATTTTTTCACATACAGCGGTGGGCAAATGGGCATATTCCAATCTAAGAATAATTGTATAATTTCGAAGCCAATATTTTCACAGAACAACGTCTGCGGGGTCCACTAGTTTTTATTATTTTTAAGGTTCAGCAAATAAAATATTTTTAATCGAAAAACGACGGTAAGACTCACTTGATGGTAGGTACTTTGACCTCAGCCAACGTTCATTAGTCACTGTAGCGCTGTCGACCTATATTTTAATTAGTTTTTTCGGAAATCCATAGACTGAAAGCGAAACGCACATTATGTACTTTATAGATAATTTAGGTATGTACGTATACAATACCAAATCTCATGAAAATTAATCTGGTAATATGTTGTAAGATCTCCCTACCTAAGACCTTCTACTACTTATCTACCTTTTTATCTACCTACTTATCTACCTATTTATCTACCTTTTTTCACCTTTTTAACATGTCCTCTATAAACAAAAAATCTGTAACACAAACCTTCTCCTGACAATAACGAATATATCAAAACAGGTGCAGTCGTTCGGAAGTTATGCACGTACGTACATTTCTGCGCCTTTTTTTACTCTATGTAAAGATTCTGTAGTTTTTATTTTAAACGTATAATATTGAACTGTATGAAGGTGCAAGGCTTTTTAATTAAAGTCCATTTTAGAAGACAACTAGGAGTTAAGGTGTTGATACACAGTCTCAATTTATCTCCGCGCAAAGAAAAAGTAATAGAGCTTTTTAAGTCACGGTCGAGAGTGCCGTAGAGTACTGAGTAATAGGAAGGTCAGCCTCTAATATATTAGCCCTCTTTGTCCAGAAGGTAAGATGATGACGTCATAAATATTTTTTTGCCTTTTAGTACCCTTATAATTTCCTTTACGGTTACTTGATTTTTATGAGAGTGACTTAAGACGTTTGAGGGGCGTTTAGTTTTGGCGCTAATGTTTTTATATTGTACTTTCCTTTTTCGCAAATAAAATAAATAGAGAATACATTATTTGATTCGTAAAGTGAGTTCTAGTGTTATGATGTATTTGATTGGATTATTTTAAATATATTTTGACACTAGGGTTTATCCAGCTATTTCTATAATTACATTTATTCAAATCAGTTCAGTAGTTTTGGCCGTGGATCAATGTTTTAAGGGGTACTATGAATGTACTATAGTTTTACAATAAAAACATACATATATCTATATAGTATTGTTATTATAAATCTTAGCATATTATGTACGTAAAAAGAGAAAAAAAATATTATATAGACTTATGATTTAGTTTAAAAGTACGTATACCTGCTGTAATAATACGTATGTATAATTTTTGAATATACATATAAGTGGATATTTTCTTTTGAAGGAGTTTTACGGCATTTATATTTGCTTACTTTATAGCTACAAGCTGGCGACCCCGAGTTAATTTTCAAATTATACATAAAAATATTTCATTTTGTTCACGTCGCAGTTACAATAAATACATTTCAGGTACTCATTTATATTGCTATCTAAACGAAAATCTCTAACTACACTTTTCCGTGTAATTGTACAAACATTCAGTGAGTCAGCCCTGAACGTATTGTCGTGTCGACTGTACATTAAACCAGGGATCGGCTATTTCGAGCGTTTTACACGCCACCTGTATTCAATATAAAGCAACACTATTTTATACATACAATAGAGTTCTAGAAGAGGCTGTGGCATCAGAAGAATCTACGCAAAACGATATAATAAAATAATATTGAAAATGACGCAGCAAATTCAGCGCGCGAGACGCGATATAAATATGAAGACCTTTCTATTTTTTAGTGATAATAATACATGTTCAACATGGAAAAATCTAGCATATATGGGAATTTTCCTTAAACATTAAATATAATAATATATTTAATACAACTATTTGTAACATTATGATTTCCCCACGAAAATTCCTTACTTCAATTTGTTTGCTTCAATTTTTTGTTATAACATTTGATATTTTTATTCATAGTTATATTATTTGACTGTTATTATTTCCTGTTAGCTATCTAAATCAGTAGATCATTAAATATTTTCCAAATCAGATAGGATATGATAGAAAGCATTCGAAACGTCCGAGTCGGGGTAAATAATATAATAATAATAAAAAAGCCGAATAATAAAATAAATAATAAATTTTTTACAGACAAGGTTTTTTTTTACATTCATAGTTTTACCTAAATCTAATCAATGACACCGTCATCCATTTCTACGTCTGCTTGCCCTTTGGCAAAGGCCTCCTCCAAAATCATCCATTGCTTCCTGTCCTGAGCTATCGTTGGCCACGTTCATCCCGCTATTTCCTTAAATTGGTCCTCCCATCTTCTGTATTGTCTTCCACGATTACGTTTGTTATATCTCGGGTACCAGTGTTCCACTTTTCCTTTCCTCTGATCGTGTAACCTGTCCATTTCCATTTCAATTTATTAATTTTTAGGGGTAAATAATAATAAATCGCTTTAAATCAGGTAAAATATATTTTATCTAAATGTGTGATACTTACGTTAATAAAAGACAATATCAAGATAGAAAGACCGGTAAAAGATATTTTATCTAAATCTAAGATCGCAAGTTAATAAAAGACAATATCAAGATAGAAGGAGAAAAAAATATCAGTCACTTCCAGTTTCTATAGATCATAAATATTTCACGCATAAACCATACATGAAAACGAAAAATGAACCCCCATGTTACTTTGCAGTAATAATTGACTATTAACGGAACTTAACGGTTTAATTCTAGGGCGCCTTTGTAGCGTTGTTATCGGAAATGGAAGCTCTTTAGAGTTAAGTGAACCGAAACTGTACAATTGTATCGGAAATGACTGCCAATGTTAAGTCATTAAGGACTGAGGTAAAATATTATTGTTTATATTTATTTACAGCATTTCCATACAAATAGAACACTATTACGAAGCCAGTTCATCCGTTCACCATTAAGGAGTTTTAAAACATCGGTTTTAAAAAAAAAACTATTTTTGAAATTTTAACCACTTCAGAGAGATAGATATATACACTTTATATTCACTTTATACGTAACTAATAAAGGCGGGTCCAGGAGCAAATAGCCTTAACAATTTTGTTATATTCACAGTTGGGGGTGATCCGTGGTTACCTCTTACGCCATACTGAAAACAGAATACTCATATCCGACGCGTGAGTTAACTAGAGAAAATGCACAGATTTATGAAAAATAAACTAAACTTGGAATATATTCTCTTTTAATTTATCTATCGATTAGTGTCTGAACAAATTTAAAATAACTTAAATCTCACGAGGAGATGCTTTCTTTGTAAGGTGATTAATGAAAAATTTACTTTTTCAATCTTGGATCTACCATTATGGAACCAAGATTATGTTTTTTTTTTAATTGATATTTTTAAATAACAAGTGTTTAGCTCCAAAATTTGCGTAAAAACAGTTACTACGGCGTTTTGCATTCTGAAGGGCCATGTTTGATTACAAAAGATTTTTTTTTATAATATAGGGGGCAAACGAGCCTGCGGCTCACCTGATGGAAAGTGAACACCGCCGCCCATGAACATCTGCAGCATCAGAGGACTTGCAGTTGCGTTGCCGGCCTTAAAGATATAATAACGCTATTGCTTTGCAAATTATGACATCTGCATTATGGTATTGTTTATGGTAATCGTATAATTTGTTCCTTCAAAATGTGAAGGCCCAATTTTATCTAATTTAAATAAAATTGCTTAACCTCAAATTGTACATGGTAATGTCGTAATTTAGCGAGCGCCATCGCTTGAGAAGATTTCCCCCTAATCTTATTAAGGTGAAAATCGGAACCGCTTTTTGTTCATAACGAAGTAAAACTGACCTTAAGTATTTTTCGCAAATTACTGTTATTAACTTTGGTTGCTTTTTGAGGCACTTAATTCAATTTTCCGAGGTAAATAATGTTGACTACCTATCTTCTAGCTTGCAATTTTTTTAATAGACATTAAAAGACTAACGCGAGCTTCACTTAGTAGTAGCTTCAAAACATCATTTCAAATTCAAATTCAAAAATCATTTATTAATTTAGGTAACACAATGTACACTTATGAACGTCAATAAAAAATACATATTAAATGCTTCTAATTTTATATTTACTGCCAGTTCTCAAATCAAGGGCGTAGAGCGGACGAGAAGAACTGGCAAGAAACTCGCCGCCGCGCCACTCTTTTTAATCGCCAAGTTTTTGTTTTACAAATGTTTTGTAAGGAGCTGCAACCATTACAACATGTTCCACATGACATCTTTAAGTAATTAACTATAATAATCAAAAAATATATATAAACGAAAAAAAATAAATAAAAATAAAAACTAAGATTTGTCCTCTATCAGCAGTAAGTATGGTGAAATAGGAGCACTCACTCACATTCTCGTGGGAACAACACGCAAATACATAGACGAAATAACTAATATCACCGCATACACGAATTCAAGTTCGACCTGTCACCACAAGTAGCACCCGTTCACGAGCATGACGCATGGCCAGGAATCGGCCCAAAATTAAAATAACCCCCCCCTCACCATATTTTAGGGAGAGAGACAACCCGACGCATGGACGCCGCCACAAGCAATGACATTTAAGCGAGAATGAGCATTTATTCAACCCACCCGTTTAAAACAAAATTATAAACATGAGGTCTCGGTTTGATTCGAACCCGAGACCCATCTAAATTAACTTACCAACAGTTAAGGACACTTTGAAGAGATTTTTATGAGATTATTTTGGAGAGAAGGTACCATTTTTTGTACCAAAACACATTGTACTACTTATCCCTTCAGTAACAAGGAAAAATATATTAAGGACCGAAGTTGGATATTATATAATATTGCGTAATTTTTTTTCCCTAATATTACGCCATATTATGTTATTTTTCGTTGTTGGCTACGGCCATCTATCGATGGAATATGATCTTTCTAGCATACATATAAATAACCTATCCAACTTTGGTTCTTAATATATTTTTAACGAGGGCCAAGTTGACCCTAATATTTGGTGGTTGTATATACCCTTGGGCCCCTCTATCAACCCCACCAAAAACCAGTGAAATCCCCGACCCACACGTCTGAGGGTCTCCTTGTAAGTAGATAATTATGTATATATCTTGGCAGTATTTCATTAATCGACTTATATTTTCTTACTAGAATTTTATCATATACTCAACAATATATTTACAAACATAAAATATTTTCGTCCAGTTCATTTGGAAAAAATGGCTTATGACATACGGATAGACAGGAATAGCATCTCATCCGATAATGTTGTTTCCATATTTCTAATCCCGCCAAGATGAGACAACGAAAACGCAGGGCACTACCTGCCTAGTGCCTACCTTTTCGAACCGTTTCGTCGTATTTTTGTACCCTTATAATTTTTGTCTGGACAGTGCTAGAAAGTCTAAATTTTCAATATATTATATCAATAAAGTACTTATTAAACATGCCAAGTTTCATTTCAATTTATAGATATTATACTTTGTATATTATTGATATCTAAAATTCCCAGATTTTGTCACTAGCTCACTGACTGATGATCATCAAAACTGTTAGAATACTTCCTGAAGTAATAGAAAGCTGAAATTTGGTGTGAAAACTAGGATTAGCACACAGACAAATATGGCTAAGATACATATTTTGACTAAGGTTTGTAGAAAACGCTTGACTCCCCATAACATCTGATAACTTTTTACAGTGCGAGCATCTACTCGTCTTGGTGTTATTTTCAATGAAAATGTTTTTCGTATGATGGATCTATGTTTAAAAATGTAATTTTGTTCAAATTAAGAAAATAATTTAATTCACATTTATTTTTACTCATTAAGTTCAGATAACGTCATATTACGTTAATTACAATATCAACTAAAATACAACAGTCTCATTTCAAAGAGTACTTACATCCTACAAAATGGTGCGCTCTAAAAGGATAATATGACCCTGTCGGACCTCTCATTATAGCTGTCCTACACGATATATAAAACCTCTTTAAAAGCATACTTTAGGGAAGTTTAGGATTTTATGCGGTTTAAACATCTATATTAATTTAAACTTATAATATTAATTTAAACTATTTTTTTAATACCACGTAATTTTCTTTTTAATTTGCCCCAAGAACAACTCACTAAAGTTTCATGATAATCGAATGAATAGTTTAGTAGTGTACAAGTCTAGTGCAGACATTGTATTAAACAAGCTTGTCAAATTCTCTTCCGAATTAGAGAGTTTAATTACTACATTACTAATTATTAGTGTAACATGGCAATAAAGTCCTGAAATAACCTAAGACGAACCTGATAACGACTCGGTACACATCGTTAACATAAAAACTAAAAGAATTAGGTTAATCTGAAACCGCTACAGTGTCGGTTTGAGCTAAGGTGATAAATAACATTCCAAAAACTTACAAGTTAGTCTTTTTAGAGAGAATACAAAATTTATTATAGAAAAATATATTTTAACTAGCGACCCGCCCCGGCTTCGCACGGGTTAGATTGAAACCGAAACGCGCAATGTTCACGGTTTTTCCATCTATGAACGGTGGTTTGTTACCCGGTCGGAATTTCGATATTCCTCCACCCGTTCAATGCCCGAAGTTACCAGACGTGGACATGCTTACAGAAAATTATAAACATATCTTCCCGATGGGATTTGAACCCACGACCCACCGATGCGCACGGCAGGTGTTCTACCGAATGCGACAAAGAGCCCGTCAAATGTAGCTCTCTATTGGTGAAATAATTTTTGAAATCGGTCAAGTAGTTTTTAAGTTAATCGTAACCAACAAACAAATATGTCCTCTTTATAATATTAAAACTAGCTGAAAGAAACTTTGTTGGCTCGATACATGAATGATATCGTCATACTGATTATAGGCGCAGGTTGTAATGAAATGAAATACTACGTCAAATACAATAATGATTTAATTTAATTCTATGAGAAAATATATGAGGTTCATTAACCTCATAATTGCTCAAAAGATACTACTAAGCGTGTGATTTGTTGCCATAAACCCCCGCTACAGAACTAACAACCTTATAAGGTATCTTAAATATTTGTAGAGGATGCGGGCGCAAGGGAATACCGCGGCGATGAGACAAATAAATCCTTTTTGTTGTTTATAAGCTACGAATTGATGTCAGGGAACAATATAAACTATTTATTTCGTATATTACGCTTTATTTCATAACTAGCTATCCGCCCCGGCTTCGCACGGCGGCAAAATCGGTCGAGTAGTTTTATATGGATAATTTTCCCCGTTTTTGCAACATTTTTCACTGATGCTTTGCTCCTATTGGTTGCAGCGTGATGTTATATAGCCTAAAGCCTTCCTCGATAATTGGACTATCCAACACAAAAAGAATTTTTCAATTCGAACCAGAAGTTCCTGAGATTAGCGCGTTCAAACAAACAAACTCTTCAGCTTTATAATATAAAAAAATATAGATATTCCACCAAATTTGGTGGAATATCTATACTTAATATTATAAAGAGGAAAGATTTGTATTTTTGTATGTTATGAATAAACTCAAACTACTGGACTGGTTTTAAAAATTCTTTCAACCAACAAAAAGCTACATTATCAGCGAGTAACATAGGCTATTATTTGTATATAGTAAATCTACATTGCACCCGTGTGAAGCCGGGGCGCGTTGCTAGTTATTCATATATTGATGCTGCGTAGTTAAGTGAGCCTCATTATACATATAATTGAAGACTTTATTAAGAATATTTATTTATGACAAAATAAGAATCTGCCTTACGTGTACGATGGATCGCTGATTCGACTCCCGCCGAGTAGAACTTTTTTTCCTATATTCCTTTAAATTTAGCTTCCATTAAATGCCTGAAGTCGTAAGGTCGTAAGTTAAAACGCGTTTAGAGAAAAATAACATGTTAGGAGACGTTTTTCAAAAGGGTCAAGTCAAAAGTACTCGATACCGGTGTATGTATGAAGACATTGATGTAAGTGGAAGAAGCGAAAGGGATTTGCAAGGATCGGGGTAGGTGGAAATCCGTGATTCGTGCCTACCCCCGTGGTTAAGTTGAAATATATTTTGTAACATGTCAAATCCGACAGGATTCGTACGTGGAACGTTTGGAAAGCAATGCTACAATGGTGTTTTCCACATTCCAACGAGCTTTTTTTATACTATCATCAGATCTCAACTTTATTAACCTCAGGAAACATCACCAAAACCTCTGGATTTGTCCGTTTCCTTCTCTAGTATAATAAATTGAGAGTTGCAGTGTTCAAAATTAACTATTTGTATAAATTTCAGGATTCGCATATGTTTTTTTTTTCAGAAATATAGATGGAATAATATTTTTAAACAAAAAACAAAAACCGACTTGTATAGTATCTTGATATAGTATGTACAAACTAAAAGTAAAAAATAATATTTTAATTACTTCAAAGTAACAGCCTTAAATAAATATTTAATATTTATGAACGATTATTTTTGTAGTCGGTGCCAGCCAACCGAGGCCGCTCCGTACCGTTCGAAAGTTTGTTGCAAAAGCAGGATTAAACTGTCCTATTAACTACCACCTCTGAAATATTTAAAAATAAAATACTGTATACCGGATTAAAACGCGATTTATTATTTAAATTATTTATCCCGACGTTTCGGATGCTTTTCAGCAACCGTGGTCGCGGGAGACTGTTGCTGAAAAGCATCCGAAACGTCGGGATAAATAATTTAAATAATAAATCGCGTTTTAATCCGGTATACAGTATTTTATTTAAATGTGTGATACTCGCGTTAATAAAAGACAATATTACCTCTGAAATATGCCCTACCAAACAAAAAAGAATCATCCAAATCCATGCATAACTTGCGGAGTTATCGCGTAACAAACACAAAAAAAAACAACATATTAGATTTGAGACCATCTTCCTTTTTTGAAGTCGGTTAAAAATATCTCAAATTTTCTCCGCAAACGAAACCGCAAGACGCTAGTAATATAATATTATTAGGCCTCATTTCAATGTTGTAAAACAAAACCCAATTATTATTACTTAACGGTTATTATAGTATTCTGAAACAAATTATAATAAATATAATTACTAAATTGGGTTTAAACATAAATTGAGGTAGGTAAATTGCTTTAATTTCTCATGTAAAAACTAGAATTAACTTTCTTTAATTGACAACAATTACAAAAATACTACAATTTCGAATAAGGCAATTGGTAATTGCACTAAACACAGCCCTATTCATTATTTATTTATATTAGAAGGGAAATAGGGATTGCATTTTAAACTATTAAATAGTATAGTAGTTCTTCTATCGTTAGCCTTCTCGAAACTGTGGCTTATAAATTGAACAGTATCTGTTTGGAAATGAATTTTTGAGTTCTCTACAGAGGCATGGGTCAGTCGCAGGTTCAAAATCCTACTGGGACGATATGTTTATAGTTTACTGTACCTGTCTTGGCTTACGTCTGGTTGCACTGGCACTAAGCTGGTGGTAGGAATATTTAAATTCCAACCGAGTAACGAACCACCATTCATAAGTGGAAAAACCGTGAAGTGCACATTGCGCGTTTCGGTCTCATTCTATGGATTTCCGAATGCTCGAATTAGGTCGACATCGCATCAATGACTGTTGTTCTGTGGCTACCATTAAGTGAACCTCATGCTCGTCTGTTGAAAAATATATAAATATATAAAAAATAAACTTAATCTAATCTTTAAAACGTTAATAATCTGATCTACATATATTTTTTTACTGAATATAATAATAATGTTTTTTTTATATATTATTATTAATAATTGTTATAATATTAAGGACTTCTTTCTCTCCACTGTTCTCCATAGCTTTTTTCTTCCAACCTTCTCCGGCAATGTGTTGGAACTAAAAAAACTAAAGCTCGTCTGTTGATTACTAACATAAAAGTCACGGCGATATTCGGATCCCATCAAAAAGGTGCCATCGGACCATTGATTTTCAGCTACAAGCGCTACAAAAATACAAAAATAATATAATTCAACATTTACTTGGGGGCCGTCCATTAATCACGTGAGGTCGTTTTTCTCATTTTTTGACCCCCCCCCTCCCCCCTGATGATATTTGGTGAGGTTTGGGACCACTCCCCCCCCCTCCCCCCTGGATCACGTGTATTTTTTTGGTAGTCTATGTAAAGGCTATTTTTGACTGGAAAAAAATATTTAACAAATGGCGTTTTGATTCGAAAAACATTTATATGTATTTGCAATAAAATTAATGAATAATTAATTAATAAATTTTCGCGCCGTTCAAAATTTCGGTTCATAAATAGCGCTTTTTGACAAAAAATAAATAAAATTAATACACGTGATGTCTAACGAGCCCCCCCCCCCCCTCCCTCCTCGTGATGTTTCGTGATGTTTTCCGTACCCCCTCCCCCCCCTTTTGAGCCTCACGTGATTAATGGACGGCCCCTTGAAAAATGAATTACTAACACATATCAAATGTCACTAATGACACACACTATAAAACTAAGTATCTCACCCACACCTCTGAACAAAAACATTTTCATTTAATGTTTCGGAGCAACCCTAATGCCTCATTGACACGAAAACGGCCATGTTCTGTTTGTTTTATCTACGTTTAGGATTTTTAGCTCTGTTATTAAGCTTTGGAGTTATCATTAGGTTTAATTTACTTGTAGAGTGTCTGTTAATAATATATTTTGAATATAGTATGGCAATTAATATGGGTTTCGTTCAGGTCAAAGTTATATAATTCGACGGGCTCGTCGTAGCACCACAGAACAGAAGAAGTACCTGTTCTGTGGGTAGAACATCTGCCGTGCGCATAGATGGGTCGTGGGTTAAAATCTCACCGAGAACACATGTTTAATTTTCTGTAAGCATGTTTTTCCTACGTCTGGTAACTTCGAGCATTGATCGGGTGAGAGGAATATTGAAATTCCGACCGGGTAACGAACCACCGTTCATAGATGGAAAAATCGTGAAGTGCATATTGCGCGTTTCGGTTTCTGTCTATGGATTTCCGAATGCTCCAAGTAAAAAGGTCGACAGCGCATCATTGACTGATGTTCTGTGGCTGAGGTATCACCTATCATCAAGTGAATCTCATGCTCGTCTGTCGATATTTAACATAAAAAATATATATTTTAAAACAGCATTTCATTGATTCAAAAACAGCACCACTTAAGTCTACTACAATATGTGACTATTTCTAATTTAATTAAAAAAAACGAAACTACATTATTTTAATACATTTGATTACATAAAATAATAAAGAACAAAACACAAACAATTTTACATACAACTCCACTCCTCTGTTACGTTGGGGGTCAACATAAGCCCCAACACTGATGTTCAGTAGTTCATAAATAGCCATTTATGGTATTTTGCTAGAGCAAAATAAACTCGAGGCCAGAGAACTGGTATAAAATCCGAATACAAATCACGGTAACAGTCTTTTTTCTCCAGATCAAGAAGTCTAACCGGATAATTAAAACGTCATTCATTCCTCTAGCCGTTGGGGTCCGAAGCTCCGGTTGTGAATGCCTTTTCTTTTACATTGTACCTTTTCGAAACCTTTATTTCTGCCTCAAGCACTCTGACCTTCTACATTCATTATTTTAAGACTGAATTGTTAGTAAAATTGAGCTCCTGAGACTCGTATAATTTGAATGAATTTCGTATGCTAATTGCTTTGTCGGTATTTATTTTTTTGTAATTTATGTTCTGTCTTGGTCCGAAGGGATTTTACAATAACGCTAGTGTTGTGATTCGTTAATTTAAAAGGCAAAATTGTATATTGTAATCAAATTTAGTATTAAAAATTGAAATAATTTATATTAATTATAATGAGTTTACATATTGTATCGATACTTTAAAGTGTATTTAATTCAGATGTTCAATTGTTCTTACTGTGGAAGTAATATCAGTCATTCAATTCATTTGACATTTCACTCGTCACGTGTTCACTCACGTCATTCGTTCCTTTCATTCATTCAATATTGAGAGAGTGTCGTCTAATGTCAAGCTGTTAAGCAAAATTATTAGAAAACGGGCATTCTGTCTACAGTCGTGCTCCAGTAAAGTCCTAGTTATACTGTTCGTAATCTCGTGATGTATTAACGTCTATACAAAGTGAATATCGATATTTTAAGAAATTGTACACGTGTTGGTAGTTGAATATATTCATGTCCGAGAAGTCAAATCTGTATAGAAGATGGAAATATACGTTTGGATACTGTACACTGGTGGTTTTACTATACTTGTAGTAACGCCCAATAATTCTAGAATAGAATAGAATAGAAAATCTTTATTCAGATAAAATCACCAAATATACAATAATACCAGTAACAAAAGGAAAAAGACAATTAGAGACACTACAATATTTGGTGACCTCCGAATTGGAACACCACTCAGTATACGTTGGGTCCGGGTGTGACCCCAACACTGATTTTCAGTGGCGCCCGGGGAGTGTTGGATTCTCATTTGGGAATTTTTTTTGAGGGTAGGACGAAAAATAAAGAGTCAAGCCACGATCGCAATTCGCACGCACATCATTCGCTTTTTAGTGCTCGCCACAAACGCACGTCGTACCTTTTACTAAGAGTTATTGTGTTAGCCCAGTTTTAAGATATTCTAATAATTATGAAAAATAAAGACGATTATGACAAATTATTGCAAAATATTTAGAAATTAGAGAAAATAAGTGTGCCGACGCTGCCGCAGCCGGGATTGAAGTTAGAGTTATCGTCATCGGAGATTTATTATCGCTTTTGATTCTCGAGGTACGTAGATTATGGATTTTAATAATTCTATATAAAATGAGGATATAAAATTTATAAGTGTGACAATAAACAAAAAAATATTGTCATAATATAGAAAATTACAGTAAATATCAACTCCGTAGGAATAGATGGCGTTAATATGGCAACTTTGTGACATTTTAAAAATCAGACAACTGTCATCTTTCTGTCTGCCCGTGACCACGGTTGCTGAAAAGCATCCGAAACGACGGGAGAAATAATTCAAACAATATAAATAATAAATCGCGTTTTAATCCCGTATACAGTATTTAATTTAATATGGTAGTTTTTCACACGATCGAACTTGAGCTTGATACTTTAGAAGCTGTTCCGGGGTGAAGTACTGTCTCACTTTTGCTAGTATTCCAAGCGTTTTTGCTGCAACACCTGCCTTAGATTCAAGGAAGGTCTTAAAGTTGAGGTCTGAGCTGAGCGTTAAGCCTAACAGTTCCAAGTGGTAGTTTTTGTTAGACAGTTATAAATTAAATAGACTGCCAATGAATTAACACGCATGTCACATTTTCAACTATAACTTTTCTACTTAATATTTTAGTGTGGAAGCTAATGTCATAGAACATTTTGTTTTTATTTATAAAAAGATTCGTCGCACAGAGCCCGCACGCTAATTCCCATACTATTAGCTGCATCCATTTCGTTTTCCATAACATAATTTTATGTAGAAATGTAATTCCTTTCCAGATTACAAATGATAATATATTTTTATTACTCCTACTATATGGATCATTTTGTTAGTTATAACTGAAAAATATTGTTTGTCGAAATAATACCTACTACTTAAATATATGTACATATTATGTGGGTTTGCGCTTTTATACATATAATATAATATATTGTTTATTAGGTAAATTAAAATATAAATATAAATCCAATTAATGCTGCTGACTTAAGTGTTTTTCGTAAGAAAACACGTCTTGAAGATTCGACATTTTTTAATAACTATAATAATTTCAAAAATCTACAAATATTAATAAAAAATTGATTAATTTTGACACTGAATCTGTTATGGCGTTTAAACATCATCATCTTATTCCTTATAGAAAAATTAAAATATTAGCAAAATAGAATATAAAATATAAAATAATGTGTCAATGCCTATAAACATAAAATTCATATCAAGAAAATTTAAAATCTATTTTTATACTAAACATACTATTTTATTTATATTTGGCGTATCTAATATACGTTTGTTTAGATCGGAGGTTATTATCTCCCCGTTTTATATGTTGATAAATATTTTTTTCACCACTTCAACTTCACTTTCATTCACTTTCTCAAGTTGGTAAGCTGTTCATTGCATATTCAAAATCAGATTCAAAAGTTTTTTATTTCAAATAGGCCTTTGCAGGCTCTTATGAAACGTCTAGTTGCACGGTTCCAAAAAGTGGGTCTCATGGAGAAGAACCGGCAAGAAACTCCATGGACACTCTTTTCAACAATGGTTTAGCTTACAAAGACTCGGTTACAATAGTAATAATCGGCTGAGAAGTTTATATAATGCAAGGTATACAGAGATTCTATACAATGCAAAAGAAAATTGAGTTTTTTTTACTATTAGTGTAAAATGAGATACACACACTTGCACAGCGCAATTAAGAAGAAATTATTAAGCGGCCAAATAGATATATAGAATATAGCGGCTCTTAAGTGCATATACATAATAAATAGGCCAATAGTACATTATGTACATATTAATAACCTATGACTGACTGCACTATCGAGATATCCTTATGACTGTAGATAGGCTTTATACTTACTCTTAATAATTCTACTTAGAATAGTTAAGTAATTGCATTATTCATTGTTTCTACGTAACGTACCTGTAATGCTAACTAACTAACTAAATAACTTTAAAAGTTTAATATAGAATGTGGAATTACCGCCTCCAACTAATTAAGAACTCGTTGATTTCAAAAAACAAGCCTATACATTTTTAAAAGGCCGACAACACACCTGAGACATTTATGTCGCATGGTGGGCCATGGTGATTACTAACCATTACGTAACCTGCTCGATTGTCTGCTCCTCAAAAAAAATGTTTTTTTTTTATGTTAGATATCGACAGACGAGCATGAGGTTCACTCGATGGTAGGTGATACCTCAGCCACAGAACATCAGTCAATGCGCTGTCGACCTAATTTTTACTTCGAGCATTCGGAAATCTATAGACTGAAACCGAAACGCGCAATATGCACTTCACGGTTCTTCCATCTATGAACAGTAACCGGTCGGAATTTGGATAAGACATGCTAACAGGAAATTATAACCATGTCGTCCCGGTGGGATTCAAACCCACGACCCATCGATGCGCACGGCAGGTGTTCTACCGAACGCGCCAACGAGCCCGTCAGGATTTATTTAATTTCTTACATATTCGCATCATATAGTCGGTTCCTTAATGGCGTTCGCATTCAGGACGTAGATTTCTGTCGCGATGGGTATAAATTAGGTGTTTCTAATTTGTTTGAGAAGTCACAAATTGCTCGACATTATAGTCGTTTCCGTATCGTTGTAGAGCGGTTGAGCTTATAATGATGAATGCGAGTAATAAATGGAGGCTTCAACCTGGTTCTTATAAAGAAATAATTATTGAAATCATAATAATACATACATATACATCACGTCTCTTTCCCATTGGAGTAGGCAGAGATCACAGAATTCCATATGCGCCGATACTTGCATACTACTTTCACTTTCATCAATGCTTTCATACACGCTCGTCGGTTTCGAGTACTTTTGACCTGCCGACCTAGCATGAACGCAACAAAATTTTGTCGACTGTTTTCTCGTGTTTTAATCGATTATTATCGCTCTATTTCTTTCGGGGCTACACATGACAGTTACACTTAAAAAGTTAAAACTCGACTTTTAATAACAAAATTAGATATATTTGTCGATCGAGATATCTTTTCTATCAAAGTTGTCGATGTCGAGATATAATATATCGAGATATCTTACGTCTTAGTTTGTCTTCTCTCGTCCGTGACATATCTCGTGGCGGTCATGCTAGGCCGGCTTGCCCCCCAATAGTATTAGGCGTAGTAAATGCCGAATCGGTACAGTCATTGTACCATACAAACTTTTTGTATGGCTAATGGGCTGTCGGCACACCTGTTGGTAAGTGATCACCATATATATCTTCAACATCAGAGGATTAGCGGGTACCTTGCCGGCTATTAAGAAATGAGTAGGCTCTTTTTGAAGTCCTTAAATCGTTTCACAGATTGTGTCTGTGTGCTTGGTCAAATTAATATAATACATATTTTGAGCAGATATATTGATGGCTGTACAATTCAATAACACACATATTATGTAATAAGCCTAAAATAGTTAAATAAATACGAAATACTAATAACAGGAGTCAAGGATATCAGTATAACTTCTACGGGTTCATCAATTAATTAATACGGAATTTCAAATATTTGCAATAACTATATTATTAATGTGAGGCCTTGTTTACCAAGAGTTTATTAGCGATGTTATTTGTAGAAATTGCTTAATTTATATATAGTGTAATATATAAATAATATAATATAAATATTGTCATAAACTGCCTCCAAACAGGCACATTCAATGAAATAATTTAACAAACATTTATTAAGTATTAATACTGCGTTCTGTAAGTGGAAGAATGTTGAATGAAAAATAGAGATTCCTGAAAACTATAGAATATAGTAGTATACAGTTATAACCATAGATAATAACTACGGATGAACTATAATAGAGATATTGGTATATTACTTTTGATTCATATTTAAAATACCAGTGGCGTAGCAAGAGGGAGACGGAGGGTGCGGTCCGCCCTGGGCGGCACTTTGGCGGGGGCGGCATTTCACAGGTAACGGTAAAAAAAAATACATCCTTCAAATTTTTTTTTCGTTGTTATTAGTACTTCATCGTAAAAGCGGAGTTTCTCGTTAGGTTCATGCTATTCAATAAGAGTACCATTTTTACCATGCCCAAAATATATAATCAATTTCAAAAATAAGGGGGCGGCAAATTAGGAATCCGCACCGGGTGCTGACCTATGCTACGCCACTGCTCTATAGAACCAGCTCTCGCCGGCGGTTTTTGCGAACTGATACGACTAGGGAACCTTCAAGATACGAACCTATTCTTACCTTTAAAGCCATCAACCCATCCACAAGACCTCTGGTGTTGCGAATATTCATGGGCGGTAGGTGACCAGGTGATAGCCTGTATATTTACATCCTCTAACATGTTAAAAAAAATTATGTTGAGTTATAAAATAATATATTTCGTGTAAAGTCCTTTCGTAGAAAATAATTTCTAGTTACTTGTAAAAAATTATATCAAAAATGTTATAAATGTATTTTAAATGCTTTTAAAAAGCCTTTAGAAGCAATAACATAATTATTTTAGAGACATTTTAGTAACGATGTTTCGATCGAATAAAAGACAACATTTATTATAAATAAATATATTATATTTCATTTTATAGCGAATACATAAATATAAAGAAGTACTAGGAATGCATAAATTTTGTACAGATATATTCCAGGATATCGGAACATGTGTAGAACTCGAGTTACGATGCACTAATCCAGGCAGGCTTCGCTCGATTTAATGAACAGATCATTTCTACATTTTACGTCATAAGCTACAGATTAAACTCAGGACTCAACTCAAAGGAAAAGTTATAATTACTGGACTAGAATTTAATATTAATATTTCTTTATCTTCTTTATTGTTGTTTTTTTTTTCGTTTATATACCTATATATTTTGATTATTATAGTTAATTACTTAAAGATGGCATGTGGAACATGGTGTAATGGTTGCAGCTCCTTACAAAACATTGTAAAACAAAAACTTGGCGATTAAAAAGAGTGGCGGCGAGTTTCTTGCCAGTTCTTCTCGTCCGCTATACGCCCTTGATTTGAGAACTGGCAGTAAATGTAAAATTAGAAGCATTTAATATGTATTTTTTATTGACGTTTATAAGTGTACACTGTGTTACCTAAATGAATAAATGATTTTTTGAATTTTGTTTAGTTTGATAGCGTTTATGCAACGTCATGGATTAATCACCACCGATTATAACAGTGTTTACGTGTCGGTAGGTCTATAACCAACTTTTAACACAACGAACGGAACGAAACGAAAGATAAAAAAACTTCGTATTTTAACTTATTCAATCCTATATACGATTATACTTACGATCATTCGGATTCGAAATAGAAAAATGTACAATCCGTGAGCCTAAAATTCATATTTTGTTTTGGTAATAGGCTTCTTGAACATTTTTTGCCTAAACTAAACATTATTTTCTTTCCCCAGGATTCAAACGCGTGACCTTTGGACCTCCGGTAATCGTAACACAGGACAGGTATGTAATAATTATTTATTAGATTTATAAGAACTCTGACGATATATGCTACAATTGTAATACATAAATAACTTTTTTAATTAAATAGTTAAATACCAATTAAATTACCAAATAAAGACATGTGTGGATGAAGGAATTCGATTATGTTACATTTTTAAGATTTTTTACCTTGAATGAAGGTGTTATGTATCTCTATAACAATATGTGTATAATTATTTTATTTGTCAAATTTTGTTAAAACAATCACGATTGTAAATAAGCATCTAAAAAATATGTAACTATGTAACGAAACTTTTTGCCCATTTTTTCAATATTTACAAATTGTATCATGCACCCTTCATCCACTCATGTCTTTTTTTATTAATGCTTTTAAAAATAGGAATGCATCGTTAATGACGTCATTGGCTTATGTTTTTTTCGGTCTGTACCTATAATAAGATCTTCATGAAGAAGTTTAATACAGACAGCTAAAGTTCCTAGGAAAGTGAGAAAATTCCTTTTCTGTATAATGAAGAGAGCTTAGAGCTAGCGCTGAGTTCGATGGTAAATGGAATCCGCATGGCCTTGTCCACGGAAATCCGTCGGCAATTGAAAATTCTTTGTGAATCGAACGGGAGTGTCTGAGAGATATCAATGCTAGATGGGTTAGAATTGCAATATATTTTAGTATATATAATTCTATTTTCATATACTACATTTTGCACACTCATATACTACATTTTGCACACTTGGCAACGGCTGTAAATCCTTAAATCAGTGTGTAGTAAAAAAAAAAAAGTGTGTTGTAAACAAGTTAAACTATTCATTGACGGAATTGGCATAATTCTATTTTTATTTAACCATATAATTATAACAAGAAATATAAAAATAATGGTTTGTTTTGTGTTCCATGACACAGAAGGAATAAATATTCTTGAAAGTGGAAAGATAATTAAAATTAGGTATACACGTCTGATTAATTCTTTATTTTTTTCCATAGAGTCTAGATACCAGCGAAATCATAGATCATCAAACATTACCATTGACTCCACTACACAAAATGTTGTATTTCCAAAACTTCGAATGTGAAAGTGAAAATAATGGTGTACATAACAATGAGAATCTATATGTAAATTAAATGCAAACAATTACAACGTTCATACAACTTTATAACATTACTAACGAACTAACCAATTTTAACGTTGTTTATCGGTATGAGAAATTCGATATTAATTTATCGTCGTTGCGCCTGCCAAATTCCATATGTGCATTTTTTTGATTTTTGGTTTTTGCACAAAAAATAATCTTTGTTTTATTCTCTACTGTGTTACTAAAATCATTTTGTGGTATTCGAACTGGAAAGGAGTTTAACTAATTCCATATGTGTTTTGACCGTTAAGAAAAACTCCGTATGTGAGTCAATAATACGTTTTTCGTTGTTTCCCAAAACTATACAAAAATGCACATATGGAATTTGGCAGGCGCAACGACGTTATTTCAATAGTACGAGTAAGAAACAATATTCCAACCATAATTGTTCACATTTCTGAATTAATTGCGTTTATGCGTATGTATGCCGATTACTACGAGATCTGTAAATCGAAACCATTATCTACATTTTTGTAAGGTTTTATTGAAAGTTTTTTAAGGCATACAAGAAATTTAAGAATCCGTCAGTCCATCATCATGCTATAAAGCACTCCAATAAATAATAATAAATTAACTAAACATTCGAATTTGTTAGCGTAACATTTAAATGAAAAAGCACCAGGAATGTTAACGAAAATTCATTATATGACTTATCCCGACATAGTACCTATGAAAAGTGCCATTCGGCAATAATTGACATAGACATAGCATTTATTACGAACGAAACACACAGAATCACAAAATAATAACAAAAAACATCAAATCAAGGTACAATTTTTAAATTGTGTAAATGTGTGTGCGCTGTGGTTGTAATTGGCCCTGGCTAAGCATTATGCTGTGAAGCAGATGAGTTCCACAGCGCTGGTCATTCTGCCAGAGACCACAATAGTTTGCGCCTCAGACGCAAAAAATAAAATAAAAGAAATAACATAAATAGTATAAAAAATAATAATAGTAAAAAATTAACAGTGAAAGCAAAGAAGTCTTGGAAGATCTGTGTGTAAAAGTAAATTTAAAAAATTAAAAATTAAAATAATAAAATAAAATAATTGTTACTATAAGAAATAAATAAATAAATATTTTTGACGGATTAAAACCTAGATTTCGTGGGATTTTGTTGAGTAAGTAGAAGTGCTTTGTAGGTGCGACGAAAATTTGATTTTGTTTGTGATCACATTGAATTGGGATCACATTTGCTTTAAAACACATAAAACATCGAGATAAATAATAAACTAATCGCGTTATAATCCGATGTTTTTTTTTATTTAAATATTTTCATATCTCGTTTTTTAATAACAAGGAATTTATTTCCACATATTGTTAAGAACGGTAGGGAAACCATTCACGAAAGAACGAATTACTGAACGGGGAACTTCCAGATATATTAATTCCTTTATAGGCTTAAGCTGAGTCACAGGTCGGCAATGACGTCTGTAATAACCATTCATCTCATTCAATCCCCATCGGGGAAGGCTTCGCGTGCTATATGTATTATATATGAATTAATCGTATTGGGAATACCTTATACCTATGTAATAACAGCCACAAACCTTTTAATTGGTTTGCGTAAAACGGGACCCTATTACTAAGACTCCACTGTCCGCCCGTCTGTCTGTCCGTCAGTCACTAGGCTGTATCTCATGAATCGTGATAGTTGAAATTGAAATTTTCACAGAAGATGAATCTATTTCTGTTGCCGCTATAATAATAAATACTTAAAAAGAATAAACATAAAAAATACAAATAAAATAAATATTTAAGGGGTCTCCCATACAACACAACGGGCTCGTTGCCGCGTTCGGTAGAACACCTGCCGTACGCATCTATGGGTCGTGGGTTCGAATCCCACCGGGACCATATGTTTAATATTTTCTGTAAGCATGTTTACCCCACATCTGGTAACTTCGAGCATTGTCCTGGTGGTGTCCTTGAACCACCGTTCATAGATGGAAAAACCGTGAAGTGCACATTGCGCGTTCCGGTTTCAGTCTATGGACTTCCGAATGCTCGAAGTAAAAAAAAGGTCGACAGTGCATCATTAACTGAAGTTCTGTGGCTGAGGTATCACTTACCATCAAGTGAATCTTATGCTCGTCTGTCGATAACTAACATAAAAAAAACAAACGTGATTTTTTTTGCTCGGTTTTGCTCGATTTTGATATCGACAACAGGTAGACGCTTGAAATATTAATAGAATATTTAGTTATATCTTCACTTTAAAATAATTTATTAACATAAATATTTAAAAGTGAGAATAAAGATCATAAGAAAAAGAATGTTTTTTCTTCCATATTAAGAAAAACTGACTGGTAAGTCAAAAATCTAAACCACTGGTCATAGACTTGATAAATTGACATATTTATATAAAAGGATCCTTAAGTTCGTAAAAAGGGCGTAGATGACGTCACGTAAAAAGGTACATAAATAGTTTCATTATGTAGGAGGACTTGCAAAGAGTCCGATGAAATGTATCAACTTATAGTCGGAAGAAACCCAATTAACTTCTCCGTTCATTTACCCTTTAAATTCAAATAATATTTATACAGGAGTCGGTAACAAAGTGCTGAGCGAACACAATAAATTCAGAGAACCGGTTAAGTACCGGGTTTATTTACATCCGGATTCCGGTTTCCTTATTTGCTTTGAAAATTTAACCTTTAAAGAGCTCAATTTAAGCAAAATCACTGCTATTGCGTTACATTTCACGAGCGTTTAATATAATTACGTTTCAACTAGATATTTGAGAGAATTACGGTGTTCAAATGCCGCTACGGATGAGATGTTCAAGCTTTTAGGCCCATATTCCAAGATTTGTCTCAGTTTTGAATCTAGTTTTGAGACATGTCAAACCATTTTTTCTCTATAGAATTTTGACATCTTGACAGTTCGAGGGGTTAAAAATCACGAAATGAATGTAACGTACTTTATGCATTACCATTAATTAGATACGAATGATTTATTTAAAACTTAATTACACTAAAACTTCAAAAACATAATAAACAGAAACTCTCACAAGGAAAAGTAAAACTAGCGGCCTTATCGATTAGCAGCGATTTCTTCGCAGCCATATGGTGAGACAAAAGATAAGAAATAGGTAGTGCAAAAAAAAGAGAAAGATTAATTATTCAAAGACAATAATTCATAGTGATATAGAACATTCAGACGGTGAACGATTTTTGTGGAATAAAAAATATTAAATCATCAAATCGTCTTCTACACTTTGCCAAGCATTTCCTACCTTTAATGTAAGCCGAATCTAGGACCTCTTGGTTGGAATATAATTATAATAAAAAATAGAAAATAAATTTAAATTTAAAATATATTTTATTTTAAAAAAACGTGGAGTGCATGGTGTCAATAGTTATAAATATTTTATTAGCACCCCACGCTTTTTTTTAAATAAAATATATTTTAAATTTAAATTTATTTTCTATTTTTTAGTTCGGTTTTTTATAAAAAGCGTGTTTTTTAGTTTTTTTAAACTATTATTTATTTTCTACTTTTTAGTATGGTTTATTTATAATAGCTTGTTTTTTTAATTTTAAACTATTAAAATTAAAATTAAGTTTATGGAATAATATAGTATTAAGTACAGCGCCACCTTGTGACAGTAGCCAGAATGCGCGTGGCGCGACCGATAGTTTATACAACGCAGTGTTTTAAATGCCGCTTAATATCAATATCTAGTGACAGCGCCATCTAGTAGCGCGTATCGTCGCATAGATGGCATCGCGTCTGCAGATAAATTAACAAAAATCATAATTTGCAAATTGAAAAATGGAATAATTTTATCAAATTAGTGTATTGTCATCGGTCCTTGAGACGTCTGCAAAGTTTCAAGTTAATCAGATGTTTAGAAACCGGTGAAAATCGTGCTCAAAGATTCCGTTACATAGTTACATACATACATACAACCCAAGCTAATAAAAGCGTGTTAAAAACAGGTCTCAACCTTTTGAATCGACCCAAAAACCTCCGGAATTTAATTAACGCTTACCACTGAACCACAGTGATGGCATTCATATTATAGATAGGTCGCGGGTTCGAATCCCGCCGAGATAACATACTTATAATTATTCTGAAAACATGTTTTACCTACGTCTGGTCACTTCGGACATTACTTGATATAAAAAAGTATCAGTTTACGTCTATGAAATTCCGATTGCTCGAAGTAAAAAAAATATAGGGCAACATTCCAATATTGACTAATTTAATTATTAAATAGAGTCTTCAACAAAGGATACACATAAACATACATTATTTAATCTTAATACATTAAATAAGTCTTTCTGAATACCTACCATCAAGTGAACCTCACGCTCATCTGTTGATCTACATCAACATATTAAAAAAGTCTAACTTTGACCTAATACCTGAACGCGAACTATAATAACAAAGCAAATAAAAATGTGAATTTATATTGTATCTTTATTTTATAATTCGCTACAGGCTCCTTATTGTTCTATAGACAAAGGGGAGTTATCAGAATTGTATGTGCTTGGCCTACCTGTGCACATGTACATTGTACATTGTACAGTTATAACGTTTGGCTTTACATCAATGTATTATGTATTCCTACCGGAAGAAATTCAAATCAAATCATCTTTAATGTAAAAATTGGTACATGGTGTTACTAACTAGTACAGGATCTTTGATTTTGATTTGGTGATATAAACAAACAGCCTTTATTACTACTCAATGCATTCATATATTTTTTTTAAAATACATTTTTATTAACTTTCATTAACGCGAGTATCACACATTTAAATAAAATACTGTATACTGGATTAAAACGCGATTTATTGTTTAAATTATTTATCCCGACGTTTCGGATGCTTTACAGCAACCGTGGTCGCGGGGAGACAGAAAGATGACAGTTGTCTGATATTTGAAATGTCACAAAGTTGCCATATTTAATTCAATTAAATTCAAATTAATTAATAGATTATTTTTGAATTTAATTGAATTAAGCGACCACGGTTGCTGTAAAGCATCCGAAATGTCGGGATAATTAATTTAAACAATATATACATACATACATTATTTTAGTGTGCATAATCTCGGTGTAACGACAAAATGGAGTAAAAATTTGTATGGAAAATAACATTTCTCGCAAAGAATTTTCTGAAAATAATTTATTCGTATTTTTATTCTCTGAATGGACTATTGAGAATAAAAATGCACAATAGGGCGTCCGAATAAAAAATGTACTTGACGCGAGTTGTTATATTTTTACAGGGCTTCGATAGATTGGACTTCTTGAAATCTAAAACGTTTGTCCGTTACTATCAATGTTATCATGATATTAGAGTGATATTCAGCACCTTACAGACTAAAATTATCATAAAAGTTGAATTATTTTATGTATTTTTATTAATATAGGGATTTTTGGGAGTTACTATTTTAAGTAAGTATTTAAAATATTTGTGCATTTGGCATTATATTATAGTCTCAGTAGATGTTTCAGACCCTTTGAATAAGTCTGCCTACAATGGAGAAAATATATATATTTTTTATTTAAATAACAAAAGTACTTTAGATTACCACACTAATTAATTTAAATTTAAAATCGGATTAGTTTAAATTGGTCAAAAATCTAGAAAATTACGCCATATTACATAATAGCTACAATAACTTATAAAAAACACATTTTAACAAATAGCATGTCATAGGATAGTCAACCTTCTTACAAACAAACAAACTCTCTAAACAATTTTTTCACCTTCAGTTGATTATTATATTTTGCAACTCATCCTTCCTTATAAATCCTAAACACGAAATCAATTACCAGCGCCAGATAAAATGTTGTTTTGCCAAATCAACATTTTTATACCTTTCTATTTTTATTTGGAAACCGTTAAAAAAGCCGGAATCTAATTTTAACAGTCCTTTTGATTAAATAAAGAATCTGGCGATAAATGAAACGTATTTGAAATTCGTAGCGCACCACCAATTGGAGAGTCACAATCTTTCAAATCGTAAGGTGTTCGGATTAATTCGTGTCTGAATTAATTCACCGAAGCGCGCGAGAATTTAGCGAAATTTTATACTCTGCACGCACTGTCGACTGACATATTTTGAAAAAAATACTTTTATAGACATATTCATCACCATCTTGTGTGAGTATGAAAGTGAATTCCCGTGAATTTTCCTAGTGAGACATGGGGTAGATAGTAGATACATTTCTATGTCTGTTTTAATTATTATTTTTTACACGGGCAAATAAGTGATCAGTCTTCTGTGCCCAATTGACTTGGTGGCCTTAGCTACATGAACTATTTTATTTTGAGCATAGGTTTTTACAAGAAACGTGCTCCATTTGACGACACATTGTCACTTACCTGATGAAACAGCGTACAAAAAGCGAAAGCTGGGTATAAAATTTAAAAAGACTTCGTATATGTATCGACAACTGTCTGTCAATAAAAAAAAACAAAAGTGGCTAATTAGTAGTGGCTAGGTTTTATAGTATTTAAAAATTATAAAAAATATGTTTCTTAGTGTTGTAGATCACTTGATTTTTATGTAGTTTTACGCTAAAAGTTTAAAGTTTAAATACCAATAAATAAATCATACTATTTATTTTTAATTACTATTATTTAAAATTAATCTTTTACCGCATTTTACCTTGCCTTGCATACCGCTGCTAGGGCTTAACTAGAGCTACATCTTTACACAGAAATTGATAGCCTTTTAATCTTTGATTTATACTACTAAAATCTAACAAATATAATATACTGGCAGTGCGCAAATTTCTCACAGCATCTCAACGAAATTTAAATTCGCAGGCCCCAATCTCGCATTCGATTGTCAAAGACTTACCCTCTAAGCAGCTTACGAGTAAGAAGATTTGGAATCCTCTCTCTGCTTGCAACTTTGTAGTCTTAAAAATTTAAATGCCGGCTTTGAAGTTTGCGTGCGCGCTGACCGCGGTATCTAGTAACGTGGGGCTTAGCCGGATTACCAATTGCAGAGTGCATTTTATTTAGCTCAGTTTCATTCTTAACCAACCTATGACATAGAATTTCTATACGCAAATATCGATATAATTTGTATAGTAGGTAAAGAAAAGAGAGAACATGAAAGCATTGAGCTTAAATGTTATTAGAAAGACATGAATATAGCTATGTGGATAAGCAAAGTGTAAAAATACACTTACGTAGTGGAGGTGTCAACATTAAGTGATTTTTAAGTTCGTCTGTCAATATCTGTTTTTTTTATGTCAGATATCGACAAACGAGCATTAGGTTCACTTGATGGTAGGTGATACCTTAGCCACAGAACATCACTCAATGATGCGCTGTCGACCTAATTTTTACTTCAAGCATTCGGAAATCCATAGACTGAAACCGAAACGCGCAATACGCACTTTACGGTTCTTCCATCTATGAACGGTGGTTCGTTACCCGGTCGGAATTTCGATATTCCTCCCACCCGATCAATGCCCGAAGTTACCAGACGTTGGGAAGACATGCTTACAGAAAATTATAAACATGTCGTCTCGGTGGGATTCGAACCCACGACCCATCGCATCGATGCGCACGGCAGGTGTTCTACCGACGCGCCAACGAGCCCGTCAAAGTAATAATTAAAAAAAAATTAAAACAACTAACAATAATAAACCACAACTGTCCATCATTAAACATTCGAAACACAATCAGACTCCTAATTGTTTGAAATAAATCACAATTTCTAATTAGTTTCCGACTACGGAGTACGTTTCGGATAAAACACTCTGGACGAACTAATTTACGTGTAATCTATGTTCAGAGTTGGTAATGTGATTTAACGGAAGATACAATCGTTCGCTGTTGATATAATTGGACTGCGGCCAGAGTTTGATTAAATTATCACATTTGGTTATGTAGAAAGTTGTATCTCTAGTAATTATAACATATTTTGCCTATGAAAATTCAAAAACGTAATCTTCTAATTGGTTAAACCTGGGTTATTCCCTAAGCCACAGATATTCACGTTATTCATCACATCAAAAGCGGTCTCACGCTTTGCTTATCGTGGCGTCAAAAGGTCTTTTTAAGCGTGATAATTGTCGCAAACTTCAGCGCCAACCACATTATCTCCTCAATAAAAATCTTGGACGGAATTAAAACGTCCTCAAAACGCAAGTTCCACACTAATGGACTAAGGGGTGATTAATGTCTTCAGGACATTACGTTTAATGAGGACAAATTGCATCTTTGAGCATCTTTCTAATAGCTCCCTTAATTATTCTTTTGAGCACCTAAAAGCGTTGGATGCCAATGAGTTTTTCGGATAAAAATCGCTACCATCAATGGACGAGGTGTAAGGCATTTATTGACGTAACCACTTTTTGCCTGGCTGTATATAGGAAGATAATGACTTTCGGGTAAATGATAAATCCCACCAAAAACATAAATGTGAAAATGGGAGCCAAAATTTAATATTATGATGTAGTGGGATTGTCAACTTCACCCACAAAATGATTGAGAAATAAATGGGTGCCAAATTCTGTAGACAATCCTGGTATTTACTTACAAGAATGTATAACATTCTTAAGTAAATTCGAAATACAAAATGTTTATTTTTAATTATTTAAATTCATGTATTATTAAATTTAAATAGCAGAATAATTTACACAAAGCACATATCTATTGAACCTCAACATTGACTTAGCTAGCATTTACCAGCAAATCTAATATTTTGAAGATTAGAATAGATTTTATGTTATGAAGGTGTCAAAAGTGACTCCAAATGGTTCGTGTAATATGTTGTTGCTCGTCAGTTCTTTTTTCTTGAACTCGACTTGACACTCTACCGTATATCGTAAATATCGAAATTTGTCCGAGTATTGATCGAATCATGTTAAAAATATATAAATCTTCCTTTTCCAAACACTTTAAAAACATCTAGGCCATCTAAACTATGTGCAATAAATATTGCATCCAGAAAAAGCTAATAGACAAATTTTCTAGGCAATTTTTCTTTATACTTTCTTTATACATCCGAATAAAAAACATTGATACGTCATGTTCTCGTATTACTAATATAAATAATTATTTGCTCAGACAAACAATAACTAAACAGAAATAGAACTTCGTCTATTTGTATTAATTTCCAAATATCTAGCTCAATAACCAACGCGTCGCCAAAATTTATTACAAGTTGCAACGTTTGTAGAATCCCTAATCTTCAAAATTGCTGTTTCGAATTAATTTGAAATCCGATTATTGCGGTAGTGAAGTGATTTTGAATGTTAAGGGTCACTTTAAAAATACATTTATATTTCAAACAAAGTTGTATCTCATCTACGAAAAACAATTGTTATAAGAAAATATGTTTAAAAAAGTAACCTTATACAATTAAACACAAACCTAGTATTTTATCTTTAATCATAGCATATTTTTAGCTTTTCTTTATGAATCAACTAGACAATGACATTTTTCTCTAAAACGAAACTCTAGTAAAATAATAATCTTATGATGCTTCGTCCCCGCAGTTCGTGTACTCTCTGAAGCTTTGATATGTGAAAGGGGTCAGAGTGGAATAAAGCTTATTATACATTATGACATTTTAAATATGCTACTGTTTGTCTACGAGCCTACCAGTTCTTAGGTAACAATGCAAACCTTTATTGCTTAAAGGCAATAAAGTAAATGTAATGTGTAAATTCTCAATCTAATACATATAAAATATAGCATTAAGACATGAATGAATTTCTTAATTTATATCTATAATTAATTTATCTACACGAAATAGGATTTCAAGGTCTGTTTGACCAAACTGTGACCATTACCACCTTTTCGTTTTCGGGAGTTGAGCTTGGAGATGATAGTCACTGGCGTCACGGCACTTTTTATATGGGTTTAATAATGGATGCAAGTTAACACACGAGGCAGAGCGACAAAGGGTTTTTTTAAATTTAAAACGACTTTTTTCACACGAGGCAGAGCGATAAAGTTGATCAAGGATGGGGAGGGATGAAGGATATGGTCAGTGGGCTAGCTAGACCAATCAAACTCAGCTTCCGCCAACCGGAAAGTGTTGCCCGATAGTAATTCTTCGTCTGATGAAATATCACGCACTGTACTAAATTCTACGAATCTCAAACCCCGACTATGACCGTTTCCGGGAGTCTAGAGGCGAGGAACGCGAAGAAAGCGATGTGGAGTTTGCATTAACAAGGTCATTTAAAAAAAATGTTTCTTTTATTAAGAAAAAATCTCATTCGAAATATAACACATCTAGACATAATATGTAAGAGTAGTAGAATTGAGGACTCTGTACTCGTATATTGAATATATTTATCTACAATATAATAGTCATTCAAGTATCTATCTGTCTCTTGGTTGACGCTAATCTCCGAAACTACTCCACTGATTTTCATGCAGTTTCAACAGGTATCTGTGTAGTGTGTAAGCTTATGTTAGTCTGGAGCAACCTAAAGCGGATATGTTTCATTTAAGTCAGGAGAAAAACTTTTAAAGCTAATTAATATACAAAAATATCGCGCAGTGTGCCCGCGCCCTAACAGTGTAATTTTCCGCGTCATCTGCACCTTTTTTAGTTTCCAGCGAACGTTTCCGATAGTGTCGTTTTATCCCTACAAATTGCCGCTTAAATGCCATTTCATCCCGAGCAGGTAATAATTATAACTGCAGCCTTATCCATTGGACTATATTTTATTACATAACTGAATTTTTCATATAATCAATGTAATTTTGAGTTTTTGACTCTATTATGTATTTTAAATAATACTTACTTAATCCCCTTAAAAGCTTCAAGAGTTAATATTGTCTTTTATTAACGCGAGTATCGCACATTTAAATACTTTATAACGGATTAAAACGCGATTAATTAAGCTTCAAGAGTTGTTTGTTAAACTGTTATGAACTATTTTATTTTTCTTTTTTTAGTAGTTAGATTGTGTAGTATTGTGTTTCCGTTATTTATTTTTGTAACATGTATTTCTTTAATTACTGACTAAATTGTGAATGCACATACTTCTATAATACTGTGATTATTATTACCACAGAGGTACCTTACCACACGTACCAATAAATACCATTACTAAGCCAAAAGCCCAAGCAGGAATGACTTGCAAGAAAGTATAATTCATTGCACTATATTACCCTTTTTGTCTTCAATCCTCTCTTTTTTTTTAAATGGGAAAAAAATTAATATGCAATATGTTTCAATGCCTTAACCTAAAACATCCATAGGGATATAGCTATCGATCTAAAAATATAAATCCAAGGTTATGCTCCATACCCCAACGTCGACCTAACTGTGTGTCATTGGTCCCTTGTCACTTAGTAATTTTCCACTTGGATAATCGGTTCAATTTAAAAAAAATCATTCCCTTTATGTAAGGGACTTTTTTCCGATATTGTGTTATCTCTACCCTCACTGGCTTTAGGGGTTTTAATTAAAACTCTTTTGTTTTTTTAGTGCCTAGTGTCATCAAGACAAGTCACTAAGCTTTTTGTAATTTTAATATAATTTTATGCTTAGAAAAGGAATGGGGTGTATTTAGTTATATATCTTATTTTCCCTCACTACACTGTCGTTGAAAGGAAAAAAAAACGAAACGATGTTTTTTCCGTTTCTACGTAAAAACGTATTTTTTTTTCTTACGAGAGCAGTACCTATTGTACAAACACACAACTTACTAGAGAATATTCATCTCGCATTCTGTCAGTTTCAACTTATTACAGAATAATTTTTTCTCTAATATAATAGAAAATATAATTATATATGAAGTATTTTATAAGCGGCATTTTATATGAAGTATGTTTTATAATATATTTTATTTTATTTAACAACTTTATTGCATTATAAATATACAAGGACCTATTTATAAAACCTATAGTATACGGTGGCTAATAAGCCTACGACTCATCTTATGGAAAGTGAACACCTCCACCTATGAATATCTGCAATACCAGAGGAATAGGCTCTGCCTCTCTGTCGCCCTATAAAGTACGAATAGGCTCTTTTGAAGGTCCCAAGTCGTATCGGATCGGACAATCGCTGATGAAAACTCATTCCATAATAACATATAGCGTGAAATAAATGGGCGTTTATAATAATTAATTAATTATAATTATTGCTAATTATAATGTCTTACCTCATGGCCTCTTTCAATTTTTTTTTATGTTTACCTATCATTCAAACAATGGCTACGGCGTAGCCAACTGTAACGGAAATAAAAAACTTTAAAATAATTATATTCACATTCATTACGATAGAACAAAAAGGCATTATGAAACTCATCAAACAAAATAATTTGTTATAGCATGAGTTGTCTATTGAACCTAAAATGATTTTGAGGATTCGTTT
This sequence comes from Anthocharis cardamines, assembly GCA_905404175.1. Classification (NCBI taxonomy): domain Eukaryota; kingdom Metazoa; phylum Arthropoda; class Insecta; order Lepidoptera; family Pieridae; genus Anthocharis; species Anthocharis cardamines. Next base: position 9,787,609 of record FR989964.1, read on the forward strand.
TAATTACTCCCCGTTCAATCAATTAGTGTGCACCGTCTGATCATTACGCCTATTATTTTTTAAAGCACAGACCAATACTAGTTGAACTATCAAACCCATAATGCTTGATGTAAACAGCCTAAATCTCACGTAATAAGGTTTATATTGGAAGATTGAAGAGATCGATTTAAAGTGGACTTTATTTACGAGTACATTCGTTTGTATCGGGATTGGTCATTTATGCAAAATCATGAACTGCATGGAAATGTATTTATCGATGTGGAATAAATCGTGTAGTGAGGTGTGGCTGAATTTGTAATCCATGTTTCATTTCAAATGCTCATTAATTTGTTTCCGAATATCATTCTTTCTATTCAAAGAGTAACAATTTTCCTAAGGCTACAGTTACTTTGCATATTTAATTATTATGTAAGTATGTAAATATGAACGCATATATGTAACATTAATATAAGTATTATATATTTTTTTAAATATCACACAGTTGGAGCTTAGCCAATTTAAACTACGTAATCATCATTAATTGCTTTTCTTCATATCAACGATCGTCAAAGGTAGAAAATTAAAAGGACAAAATACTATAATCTTCCCTTACCGTTTTATATTTAAAATGTCCAGACGTAAAAAAGAAATATATACTTTTATCGAATAAAATCAAATGCGACATCTGTCAAGAAAATTAATCACTGTCTTACCGAGACTGTCTAATAATAATAATTATTAGATACAATCATTTTTAATACCCTACGTTAAAATTTATTAAAATTCAGTTAAATTAATTCTTAGCACATATGCATTATCAGTCCAGACGGCCTAGCATGACAACCGCAACAAAATTTCTCGTGTTTTAACCGATAATCGCTTTATTTCTTTCGGGTCTAACATGACACTTACACAGAAAACTCGACTTCTAATGTCAAATGTAGACATATTTGTCGGTCTGTCAAAGTTGTCGAAGTCGAGATATATCTAGATATCTTATATTTTAGTTAGTCTTTACTCGTCCGCGAGATATCTCGTGATGCCCATGCCAGGCTGGCAGCACCGTTTAACTCTACATTTGCACTCATTTTGGTCGTACGAGTATTCATTAAATGTCATTGGCGGCGCGCGCGCACTCATAAATGAATACTACTTACAGTATTGTCAAAACTCTATTGTATAATGGACGTGTTCAGCGCTGTATAAGTGACTTTAATTGTGGCCTTCAAATTAATCGGACTGTAACATTATGACCATTAAAATGGGTGCTAAGGGAGCTGTACTGCTTTTGTTAATTGGTAAGTATGAACTAATCACTTATATCATTGATTTTTTTATATTGTCTTAAGTATCTATTCTGTTCATCTGTCTTAAGTATTGGCCATCTCTTAAATATGGTAACTAGGATATGAACCGTGAAAACCGCGGATTTTGAAATTAGAATTCAGACGTAAATGATTTTTTTTATTGATCTAATAAAATTTTAATTAATATTATATATTTGAATAAGCTTTTTTATTAAATACAATTTTAAAAAAACTTAAGTCTTGTTAAGAAGCAAATCAGAATTTTCTTAGTTTTAAGGAACAGCAGTCTTTCATTTTTAAGCGTTTACGACATTTATTATTCTCAAAAGAATATACTTTTCACTTCATGAGAATTACATATTATAACTTATAACAAGGCATACATACTTGATTTTATATGAATGAAACACAACAATTAAACTAAACTAGACTTAAGAGGATATGTCGAGAAAAATGCGGTTTTTCTATTACGTGTAACTTGTTCAGGCTGTGGATTATTGATATGAAATTTTGGAATTTGTTTTTTGACTATATTACGCAGTGTCGCTCAAAAGGAAAACATGTTTCAATGAAATTTTCTCTACAGAAAAAAAATGTGAAGTTATGTCTATTTTTACATATTTTTGGATCCCAGGGCATAACAGCAAAGAGTTATTTAATTTAATTTATTTTAAAGGATGTAGAATAAATGTCTTTAAGATTGCTCAAAACCGATTTTTAATCAAATAAAGTATTGTAAAGTTATGAAATGAATTAGTTTTGGCACATACGTTGTTTTATTCCGAGCGTGTTCAAGCTACAGCCATCTCTTTTTTGTACATGTCTCAAGTAATTATTTCAATATCGCTAACTCACATTTAATATAGCGATTTGTCGGCCTGCGAGCCTCATCGACATAGGCCCTTAAGTATGTTAACTTAACTTAAGTAGGTACAATGTTTTTATAAAATAATATTAAATAATGGGTGCAAATTATAACGTATGATAATTATTTGACCAATCGAAAATCGCCCTGCTTACGCGTAATAAGAAAAGGCCAGGGCCTAATAATTCAGAATTTATTAATTATATGTTGTTTTAGCTTATATTTAAAAATGTTTAAACTTATTGAATTTTTAATTTCAACCAAATGAACCTGGGTGGGAACCCTTAGCCTTAAGAAACTTATAATTTACTAATTTTTATATTCTTTTAACATAACCCAAAACGTATTAATCAGTAGATGTAAAAAATATTATGATTTTGAAAAAAAAATAATTACAAGCACAATTTCATTGAATTTGGTAGGGAATTCATATGGAATTCATCAACATCACTTTTACAAAGTTCAGCCAATACAATAACAAACAATACTACCGATTTAATACTTATATAAGAGAGAATAGAATTCTAAAAAACTCGAACCTAGCGCCTCCGGTGGTACACACAAGCGCATATTACTGAGCTATGGCGGTGGTCACATTATACATAATTAATAAGAAAATAAAATATAATAAAAAGATTATGAAAGAAAAATAAAACATTGTATGTATTATACTGTTTGTAGAACTGTCTAAACCGGCCTTATTCATAAACGTATTAAAAGCTTGATATAGTTAAAATATGTTTTGTCTCGTTCTATCGAATATAAAAAGACTAAAGAACGAAAGAAACAAAACATATTTGAACTATATCAAGCTTATAGAACATATTTTATGAATAAGGCAGTAAAGCCGTCAGAATGTGATGTATCAATGTGAATTATTTAAACTTATTGTAATGTATTGCAATTTTTATCATTTTGTTATTTTAATACTGCTGTGAAGCTTCATCAAAAACCATTCAGTAGTTTTTTTCCGTGAAACATTAAAATTTATAATATGAGTAGGATTACATCGCTATATAGTCAAGGAAGACCTCTTTGCCATCATTTTGTAACTCATTATTGCCATCGTAACTTTAAGTTCACTAGTAATATAGTAGCTTTTTTATGTTGTAGCAAATGAAAAGCGTATCTATATACGTATTATTTATTTATTTCTTTTAAAATTCACACATAGATTAAAATACAATTCAATATTTGGTGCCCAAACTAAGCAATGCATGTATCTTGGATACACCCGTATAGCAAAATACAGCTCATATCTATCTTCAGAGTATAGTATACAGGTATAGTATCCTCTTAAAAACTCCGCAAGATCACAACAATAATATAATAAAAATCTTAGTTTTTTTTAAATAATACAATCCATATAAACGGGTTTTATTGAAGCATTTCGCTGTGTGTCTCATCAGCACGATTCCCCTCAAACCCGCATATTGTATACAATTACCTGATATTAAATTATGATACTTTTCGATTAACTTTAAATGATTTCTTTGATAAAGTAAAGGACGTGGTTGAATCAAATAAATAAAACTATAAATAATTAATTGGTGACCCCTGTTCTAAAATAGTGTTACGGAGGCAGTAATGATAGAATATTCTAGACGGGGACAAGGACGCAATACCTACTATGTGCAAGAGAGAGGATCAAAGTTTCTAAACTACGTCAAACCAAGAACAATATAAGTTCCGTGTGCAGAATTGAATCCAGTTTATAATATTATTCACTATAATATATATGATAAACGAGAAACGCGGACGATAAAACGGTTGCAATGATCTGAAAAAGAAATAGGTCTACATTATTTCAGTCCTACATTACTACATTAAAAAAAAAGATTTAGGTGTTATATTCACTTTATGGTAATTAATTGATTCTAAAAGCAACAACATGTTTCAACTCTAAATACGCATATATTTAAAAGATGACCCTAACTAACTATGGTGAAATTGAAAAAAACATGTTGTTTAACAAAATGGTGGCCCAAAAATTAACGATAACGGTAAGCATTTTATCTTCAATTTTGTCTATAACTACCTATATCGACTCTTTTTTGTCTTCGATAGTTCATTTGATGATGATACAAACAAAAAATAAAGGAAGTGTCTTTAAAATACGTATAAATTAATTACTTTTTTTAATGAAATGAAAATCATTTATAATGATTTTTTGTGGTCATTATTATTTCACGTATGTATGGAACAACCAGCCCTACCTACCAAACGAATACTATGAATCTGTTATATTTGTGCCGTATGATTAATATAACTACTATTACTAAAAAATCCTTAATTTTTCTATTTCCGCATTCCCTGGTGGTGTCTTGGCGCCACCAAGAACATTAGGGCGAACATTCGTATTACCACAATGGCCCACAGATTACGACTGTGGTACAATGAGGAACTGAATCGTTGGATTTGAAATTAACTTAATTAATTAAAATTTGTATAAATACTATTAAGATAAACCACTAAGATTAAAGCATTTACGTATTAATTACCTATTTTTCATTAACATCCAAATTATTGGCATGACTGGGAGAAAATGCAAATTTAAAATTAATTTTATATTAATTGTGTTCAATCTATTCAAATAACCCAGTTGAAGTGTATGCTGCTCTTCTACCAATCACTTATTTACAAGTAATCGTTCGTTCCTTTATCGCTTCTAATATAAAAAAAATCCATCCATAATTCTTTATATGACTATTCTAATTATTTATTACCTGACCAATTAGTGACCGCGTCATTGTAAAGAACCCTAATGGCGATAATTCAGGCTTGTTGAGCATAATCTGCATGTAAAACACTTCGGCTTCCAACGGGATCTCTCCTCCAATTGGCGTTATGCCTTCTGTTATGTAGGCCAAATGATACTTAATCTTGTCCACCTGTCGATGTATTTCAAATTTTATATTCAAATTCAAATTCAAAATCATTTATTCAGAAAATCTGCGGGTATTTCTAATATAATATTCTTAATAAGCGCGTCAAAATACATACATATACCAAAATTCAGATCGATCGGAGGTATTTTCTAAACGGAATTACACCCGAAATTATAATATATCACAACCACACAATGCAAGATATCAATTAAATATAAGATGGACAAGCGAAAGGCTCACTATGACACCTCAGCCTCGAGACATTGCTGAATTGAATATTTAATCTTAAATGTTACAAAAATAAAGAACAATATTCACACGTACATCCTTTACTTACCTCTTTTGATATTTGAAACCACGGTTCAACAAACATTATTGCTCTAGTCACATGAAATAAAATCCACAAAATCTCCACACAAGACCGTTCTATGGCGTCTTTAATATCTGAAAATATTTTGTTGTAATTTATAGAAAATGATTTGACAAACATTGAACTGTACCTAAGTTAAAGTTTAAAAAAAATATTATATGTATATTATAGCTAGCCTGCGATTTAATCAGTCCGAGTTGTCTCTAGGTAGAGGCTAAGTTAAGCATGAAAAACGTAATTAAATAATATGATTTTTCTAAATTATAGGCTATATAGCTTCTGGAATCAACTCTTTGAATTATTGAAACATTTAAAAATTACTCCAGCGATACTTATGTGGTAAACCACAACACGTTTATTGAATGCGATTGGAAAAGAAGATATATTATTTATGTGGCTAAATTACTAAATTATGTTTAATACTCTTACTTCTAGACGCTAAGCACACTTCTGATTACGTTTTAATTCAAATATTGTACATTATTATTACCTGGTAAGTCAATACTACTTAAGATATTGTTCAAAGCAAAAATCAACTGTAAAGTGAACATCGAGAATGAAATAAGTGTTATAAAACTGTAGGATTCATTATATTGCTCGATGATGGCACAAGTCTCGGTATAATCACTTCCCAGTGCTTGGAGAGATGTTCTTATATCAGGAGTCCTTGTTCCATTCTTCTTTGCTACAATAAGATACCCAAATACAGTGCAGTTTTGAACATATCAAAAGTACTTGAAACCAACGAGCATGTATTGAGCGATGAAGAGAGTGGAGGAAGCGATCATGGTATGCAAAAAAATGGTATTGTTCTCTGCGAAAAAGAAGCCTGAAATATGGATATCTTAGCCGTTATAATAGAGGACAGACTACGTTAGCAACAAATGAGCTTTCATTTCTAGAAATCAATGGTAATGCATAAGAATTCTATGAACATGAGAAATCGGAAAACAAGAAATGATGAGTAAGATGGAAGGAGTTTCTCAGCAGCTTTAAATAATTTTAAATTTAATCTCGTTCAAAATAACGTATAATTTTGTTTAAGATATTTGATGTTCTTCACACTATATTATCTTTTTATACTAAAAATAAAACATTTTAATCAAACATTGACAATATAGCAAAATGCTCCAACATAATTATGTCAATCATGCCGTTATTTTATTCACCATTACCTGTAATAATATCTTTATTTAGTCTTGACATATCTTCTTCGATAGCCTCCAAATACTTATTAATTTCGAATGCCATAAGAATCGCTTGAAGCTCAAGAATAGAAAGCACCATACCTCGCAAATTGCTTAAACATTTGACGCAAGTCATTACTGTAAGTAAACAAAATGTAAGCATATTTTTTTTACTTAAATGACCAATCTCTCTAGTAAAGCTTTGCATTCTGAGATATTGTTTAATTGCAAAGTTAGAAGCTAGAAGTTCAATCTAGGAGATTATAATCACCAAAAATTATTACTACGACAAGCTATGTCAAAGCTCAAATATTTCGTTCGTTGAAGAAAATGTATATTGGAAATAGGCTATTCCTAGTACATTAGACCAAAGGGCATATAAAGTTTTATTTATAATCTATATTAGTCATAATATATAAGCATTAGTTGGATTTGCATCAAATTATGTACATTATAGATCCTTTATATTATGTACGGAGGTCGCAAGCTTTTGTCCTCGTAGGCGTCTCTCGCTCGTCCTGCTTTTCGCTTTTGAGTCAAAAAAGTAAGGTTATATAGTATATTATATGTATTTGACATATGTATTATGCTATAGTGATTCTTACTTTAAAAAAAATTAAAGTTGTCTTCACTCCTTGGCGGCCTTAATCTTAAGCTGAGCAACAAAGCGAGCTATTTAAATGAATATAACTTTTCTTAGCGACAACCGATTTCAATGTAACAAAGTTTTTATGTTAACCCAGACTTAACTTAATGTATTTTTCATAGTTACATGAAAATCGCTTCAGTATCTTCGAAGATTAGCGTTAATATACAGACAGACAGACCAAAACTTTAAAAATGATTTATATGTATACAGTTCCCTTTCTTAACTCATCCCTTCTCCATTTCTGGTATTATTTTTCAAAATACCTATAGACATTTTGACAATAGTGGCGACCTATTAATATAATTTAATGTTCGTATAAAATTTAAAAAATACTCACACTTCGTCTTAGAACTATACACATCATATAAGCTTGAAACTAGAAAAATAAATCTGAGCATTAAAATAAACCACACCATAATAGTTCGATTTCGTTCTTTTGATTTACTCTGCTTCTTGTTAATCTGGAAACAAAAATATTTATTTTATTAGTGACTAGCAACACGCCCCGGCTTCGCACGGGTGCAGTATAGATGTACTATACCCAAAACCTACAGGTATCACCTACATATGTTACTCGCTTATAACGCAGCTTTCTATTGGTGAAATAATTTTTAATTCGGTTCTGTAGATCCAGAGATTACTCCCTACAACCTCACAAGCTTAACCTCTTAATAATATTAGTATACAAGGTTAGATAAAACTACTACAATACTACTTTTGTTTTCATGTTGAAATAATAACCTTGAAGTGCACATTTCGTGTTTCGGTTACAGTCAATAGATTTCCGAATGCTCGAAGAAAAAATAGGTCGACAGCGCGTCATTGACTGTTCTGTGGCTTAGGTATCACCTATCATCAAGTGAACCTCATGCTCGTCTGTCGTATATATCGTTTACACTTACATTGAATACGTTTAATATTAAGTACATTTTTGATCCACGGTACTCAGTTGTAAACTTGTAAGCAATGCGTTTATAGCCGAATGTTCTGGGTTTGAATCCCGGCAAACAGCATTTATAAAAATTGCTTCGTTCGGGCTACGCACAGTAGGTGCTACTTGCCTTTAAAGAAAAATGTTCAGTGAAAGTGACACAGAAATGGGTCAGCCCCATCAGTAGAGCCCTCTTGCTGTTACTAAGCGATGGGTTAATGCACTTTAAGATAAAAGTTTTTTCTTGTATTTCTACTAAAATTCGGGAACAATTTTAACAATTTTTTGACAACCGGAACCGGATCTTACTTCTGCTTCCTATTAAATAGCTACGGCCTACGTTTCCGTTTTACTAATTCACTTACTTGTGCATATTCGATGAAAGTCTTCATACGACTAAAACTGCCATGGACGCCGACGCTCAAAATTAGTGTTATCAGAAAATAATATATCGTCCATCGAATGTAGCTCAATAAATTCAAGTTATTCACGCTGTCTGGAGTACTATTTGTATAAATATACAAAATAAAGTCTGCAGTTCCCAATATGTCTAAAATAAAACATTTTATATGTATAAGGTCAGGACGGGTTCGTTTGCACGTTGAGTAATATTCCTTGCATTCCGATGGGTCGCGGGTTTGAATGTAGACATTTTTAATTATTTCACTTTAGTAACTAAGATGGTGGGACAAATATTAAAATTCCAACCGCGATGGATGGATTATTGACGTTTCCTTTTGGGATATCTAAAACCCATACTCACATACAAAACTGATGACCACGTATCTATAATAGCTAGCGAACTTCGATAAACTAATGCGATATCCATTATCAACTGGTGTAATAGATACAGGAGCCAAGCCGACCAATCTAGATATCCGTAGTATCAACACAATGGCGCCATTCACCACGCACGATTTATCCATGGCGATCGATAAATTCTTTATTCACCTACAATAAAATTATATTAATATTTTCTACAATTCTAGACAATAAGTTCTTAGAGGTCACAGAATACTACCCTTGAAATTTTAAGTTTGCGCCGGAACTACGGAATTTTGTTAAATTAATTTTATTTAAATTTATTCCATTAAAAATTTACCTAATTACTGAAAACAAAAAAAATAATACTTTAAATTAAAAAAATATTAAAACAATACATATCGCATCTCTAAAGACAAACTGTAGCAAAACGAAACTATTAAATTATACAGCAAAGCCACAATATTCATCAAATTCATAGTTTTTTTTTGTATCAATAATTTCTAATACATGGTAATTTGAAACAGCTTAATATTACGATAAATTACACAGAAAAGATTTATTTTAAGACAGGTAGCGTTGATGGCTCGATTCTTTAAAAAATTCATTTATTAATGGTTTGTCTTTAAAGGAGCAATATAACCATTTTCTTTTTGACTGCGTAATCTATGCCGCGTTATTTAAGAATACCGTCATCTTATAAATTTTAATGGTAATTTAAATATTTCACCTTTGTACTTGCCTTTTGTCTGGATCGTTTTTATAATTGAATTGTAGTTCCTGTTCCTATAACTTTCAGACACAGAATGTGAACTCATGGCAGGAAGTGGAGTAAAAACGCCTACTGCATTAATATCGAGCCCAGAAAGTGCCTTTCACAATTAAGTCCATAATTAGTACAGCTCTAACACTACTTTTTCCGACTTAATAATATAGTAGATAACATGCAACAAAGTATGGATACATTCCAAAGGTACGTTATAGGTAAGTTATTTGAAATCATCTACTTCTAGTACTGAAAAATATTTTAATATAATAGGAAATTGTAAATTCCCGTCTAGTGGGGCTTGAAGCAGACACATTTCTGTGTCCGTTTCACAGATTATTTTTATTTACAGAAAAGTAAATGATTATCTTTTGTGCCTTGCCAGACTGAATCATTTTTTTATCTAATGCGATATCTATAGATGGGCCAATAAGAAAATATGTATGAAATATACATACTTTATATTTAAATGCATCAAAAAAAGGTAAATAATTTAGGCAACTATTCTAAATTATATTAACAAAGTAGCGGTCGTGTTGTTGTCCTGCCAGAATGTTGGCTACAAAAAAAATATATTTCTAGATTAAAATGTGCTATTTTCCCACTTCTATTCTATATTACAATATTATCTAATATATCACTTGCATTTGCAGTGGACATCTTACTTTTTCTGTTCTGTTGTGGACATCAATTATTTTAAAATTAATTTCTGTTATACCCTTTCTTACTTCTAAAAAGAAATTGCCACGTACAACACAAAGCTATTTAGATGGATATTGTATTAATCCTTATCCACTTAAATACGTTAGTTATCTTTAGCATTTCATGCACATTATTATAATCTGTTACATTAAATAATTTAAATGAATATATTATAAGCCATGGCGGTGGTCACAATATTTTGCCTTCTAGCTGACCCGTGCCTGCTTCGCTGGGCGATTTTGCTCTCAGATAGCAGGAGTATTCCCGACTTACTTGACACTCGTCGTTATAATTTGGCCAAACTCAATATCCTTATAAATTATGTATAAACAATTCTGCTGTAAAGTTTCATCAAAATCCGTTTAGTAGTTTTTCCGTGCAAGAGTAACAAGCATCCATCCATACATACATCCTGACAAACTTTAACATTTATAATATCATCGCTGCATAGTCAATGATGAACTCTTTGCCATCATTTTGTAACTCATTATTGTCTTCGTAACTAAGTTCTTAAGCTAGTAATATAGTAGCTATTTTTGGTTGTAGCAAATGAAAAGCGTATTCATATCTATTATTTATTTATTTATTTCATTTAAAATTCACACAGATTAAAATACAATACAGTTGATTTGGTGCCCAAACTAAGCAAAATACAGCTCTTACAGAGCCTGGTATAGTATCATCTTATAAACTCCACAAGATCACAACAATATTAAAATAATATAAAAATCTTAGATTTTTTAAATAATCCATGTAAAAAATATTAACTGGTTTTTATTAAAGCATTTCGCTGTGTGTCTCATCAGCACGATTCCCCTCAAACCCGCATATTTTATTCAATTACCTTATATTAAATTATGATACTTTTCGATTAATTTTTTTTTGATAATGTAAGGAATGTGATTGAACCAATTAAATAATACTATAACTCTGTGACTCTCTAAAATAGTGTTACGGAAACAGGCTGAAGATAGAACATTCTAGATGGTGTATAAAAAGGACGGAATATTATGTGCAAGCGAGAGGATAGAAGTATATTGACTACGGCAAACCAAGAACAATATAAGTTCTGTGTGCAGAATTGAATCCAGTTTATAATTTTCCATTATAATTTATCTGACAAACGACAATCGTGTACGATAAAACAGTTAGAACGATCTGAAAAAGAAATATGTCCAATTTTAGTTCCACATTACTACAAATTAAAAAAAAAAGAAGTCATTTAATTGAAGAAGCTATTCTAAAAGCAACATAACCCTAAGGGAGGGTTGTTTCAACTCCAAATATGCATATACGTTAAAGATGGCGCTAACTATCGTGAAATTGAAAAACAAACTAAACGGTGGCCCTAACGTACATTAAATATTAACAATTACATATCAAGTACGTATTTTGTCGATTGTCCTTACTTAGCCTCTTTACTTAGGCTCTTGCTTTGAAGTAATAAAAATATTATTTATTACTTTTTAGATTAAATTTATAAATACATACATATGTGATTATAGTTTTGAAGTCGGTTTTTGTTTTTTTTTTCATTTAAAATTAACCTCACCTCATCTCCTGCCAGTCTAGCATGACAACCGCGACAAAATTTTGTAGACCGTTTTCTCGCGTTTTAATCGATTATATCTTTATTTCTTCCGGGTCTAACATGGCATATCAAAAATAGATAAATATTTGTCGATCGAGATATCTTTTCTAACAAAGTTGTCGCTGTCGAGATATCTTATATCTTAGTTTGTCTTCTCTCAACCGCGAGATATCTCGTGGCGGTCATGCTAGGCCGGCTGATCCAATTTCGGTCATGGCAATCAATTTAGACGGAGATTAGTCCACTAATCAACAACGCAGAACATTTATTATAAGTTGTAGTATATTTCTTCGAAGTCGTTTCTTTTAAACTTTTTGAACAAACATAACATCATAAGTACTATTGCATCATGTTATGATTTACGAAAATTTAATGATATTTATAATTTGTCTCCTATAGTTTCGTTAAACATCCCAATATTAAATTGGCAACACAGGCAATTCCCACGTAATTCGGCACAAATTGACAGCCCAAACTGGCATAATTAATTATTTTTTGTGAGCATGTTTATCCATAAGTGACTCAAATGACACTGGCATAGAAAAGAAGCGAGTCTACCAATTGTAGTAGACTTTATTCGGGCCACGAGCGTTCGGTATGATCAAAGTGTCTTCTAGACATGAATATAATCAAAGATTCGACGATAGTTTAACTGATGATGATACAAACAATTATGAAAGAAAGAAAAAAGTCTTTAAACCCGATATTTAGGTTTTTTTTTTTATGAAATGAAACAATGTTTCATCACGAATTTTAAAGATTTTTCGTGATCCATATTATTAACCATTTGAAACAAACGGCCCTAAATATGACAAATTCAAGTAAACAACATTAAAGTGAGCATTCGTATTTCCACAATGACCCAAGATTACGGCTGCGGTGTAATGAGGAATTGAATCGTTGGAATGGAAATTAACTAAATTAATTCAATTACGTATAAGTACCATAAAAATAATCACTAAGATACTACTGAATTACTTTTTTTTCATTAACACTCAAATTAATGGCACGACTGGGACAAAATTTAAAATTAATTAATTAACTGTGTTAAATTTTTTCAAATAACCCAGTTGAAATGCATTCATTCCTTCAAAACTTCTGTATAAAAAAAAACCATTGATAATAATTCACTATATGGCTATTGAACTTATTATTAATTACCTGACCAAGTAGAGATCGCGACATTGTGAACAACCCTAATGGCGACAATTCAGGCTTGTTGAGCATAATCTGCAGGTAAAACACTTCGGCTTCCAACGCGATCTCTCCACCAATTGGTGTTATGTAGCCCAAATGACTCTTAATTTTGTCTACCTGCCAATGTATTTCATTATTTTATATGTTTTACTTTACGTTCACATACTACTTGCGCTATTTACATGGTAAAATTCTAATTGGTAAAAGCAAACTAACCAAAAGCATCTGCAGTTTGTCTGATTTTGGCTTAGGAACTGCAGGTGTTGTCGTAGGTTCATGGGCGACGGTGTTCGCTTTACATCAAGTTAACTAAATATTATTTTCCCCCCACTCGATTCTTAAAATAGCATATGTACGGGGGGAGGGACAAGCGATGACATATTTGAAGCTTGTTTGGCAGTGGCAGGAACATTCACACCAGACATACAGAATACCTTTGCGCCAGCTGAAACTCTTAGTTTTCAAAATAAAATATCAATTAAATATAAGACAGACACGCCAAAGGGTCACTATGACACCTCAGCCTCGAGATATCATTGATTTGCATATATTTTAATCTTATAGGTTATATAAATAAATAACAAATTTCAGTCTTACATCATTTACGTACCTGTTTTGATATTTGAAACCACGGTTCAACAAACATTATTGCTCTAGTCACATGAAATAAAATCCACATAATCTCCACACAAGACCGTTCTATGGCGTCTCTGATATCTGAAAATATTTCGTTGCAATTTATACAAAATGATTTGACAAACATTGAACTGGTCCTAAATTAAAGCTTTTTCGCTGCAAATTACTATTAAAAAATGAAAAGGGGACAGACAGCCCGCGATTTAATTTGCCCAAATTGTCTCTAGAGATATAACCTGTACCTAACCGGTACAGGTTAAATTAAACATAAAAAAACTTACGTAATGAAATACATGTAGTATGATTTTTCTAACCTATAGGCTATGTACCTTCTGGAATCAAATCTTTAATTATTGAAACATTTAAAAATTACTCCAGTGATAGTTTATCACGACATGTTAATTATAAGTCTGAATTCTTTAAGATATAATACTTATGTGGGCTAAATTACTAAATTATATTTAATATTCTTATTACTAGACGCTAAGCGTGTTCTGATTAGGTACGTCTTAATTCGAATATTATACATTATTATTATTACCTGGTAAGTCAATACTTCTTAAGATATTGTTCAAAGCAAAAGTTAACTTTAAAGTGAACAGCGAGAATGACATAAGTGTTATAAAACCGTAGGATTCATTATATTGCTCGATGATGTCACACGTCATGTTATAATCATTTCCTAGTGCTTGGAGAGATGTTCTTATATCACAAGTCCTTGTTCCATTCTTCTTTGCTGCAATAATAAACACATTTCAAAACTGAAATGAAATTTATCAAAAGTACTTGAAACTAACGAGCATATTGTATAAAACCGTTGATGAGAGTGGAGGAAGCGATTATGGTATGCAATAAAGGAAACAACAAAAACCGACTTCAAAACTACAACCACATATAGTATGTATAAACCTAAACTAAAAAGTAAAAAAATAATATTTTTATTACTTCAAAGCAAGAGCCTTAAAGGACAATCGACAACATTACTGGAACTTATATATACTATAAATGCTTAAAAATAATTTTATTTTAAGCAAATTTATTTTAAAGAAATTGAACAAAGATACTTTCTGAAAGGCACAAACCAAAACATCATCTGTGTATACGTATATTTTTGTTTTTGTTGATTTTTAAAAAAGTACCTAAACAATTTCGATAAATTAATGGGGTCATCTCTGAAATATGCTCTACCAAACAAAAAAATAATCATCCAATTCCATCCATAACTTGCGGATTTATCGCGTAACAAACATACAAAAAAAAAGCAACATACAGACGAATTGAGAACCTCCTCGTTTTTTGGAGTCGGTTAAAAATGGTACTATTCTCTACCCAACGGGAAGGAAGCGTGAAATATGTTTATATTAGTCAACTCTTTGCCTTTATAACAGAGGACAGACTACGGTCGCTACAAGTATGAGCTTTCATATCTAGAAATCTATGGTAAAGCGTAAAAATTGAGAAATGATGAGAAATATGGAAAGAGTTTCTCAACAGCTTTGAATAATTATTTAAATTAAATCTCGTTCAAAATGGAGTTTAATTTTGTCTAAGATTTTGTTGTTCTTCACACTACATCTCTCATTATACTAAAAATAAAACATTTTTTTAAAACTTCAATCAAACATTCACAATATATAGCAAAGAGCTCCTATGCTGTCATTTTTTATAACTCCAAGGACTTTATAGTTATATATGTATGTATAATGTCCTTGCTCTTACCTGAAATAATTTCTTTATTTAGTCTTGACATATCTTCTTCGATAGCTTCCAAATATTTATTAATTTCGAATGCCATAAGAATTACTTGAAGCTCAAGAATAGAAAGTACTATATCTCGCAAATTGTTTAAATATTTGACGCAAATTATAATTATTAAAACTGTAAGTAAACAAATATAAAATTATATTTATATAAAATAACATATTTTTCCTCAAATTCCCTAGAAAATTTTATATCTTGAAATATTGTGGAATATAATGTTATTTTCTATAAACGCGAGTATCACACATTAAATTAAATACTTGATAATGGATTAAAACGTGATTTATTATTCATATTATTTATGCCGACGTTTCGGATGCTTTTCAGCAATGCTGTCATCTTTCAGTTTGCCGCCACCACGGTTACTAAAAAGCATCCGAAACGTCGACATAAATGATAAATCGCGTTTTAATCCATTGTAGAGTAGTTTATTTAAATATTGTGGTATAGCAAAGTTAGAAGCTAGAAGTTTAGGTGATAAAAATTACCAAAATTGATTTCGTTCATAAATTGCTGAAGAAAAAACATATTGGAAATTGGATTTTTCTAGTGAACGAGTCCCAAGAGCATGTAAATTTTTATTTATAATCTATATTAGCCATAATATATACACATTAGTCGGATTTGCATCAAATTATGCACATTCTTTACAGCGGAGATCCCACGATTTTATCCTCGTAGGAGTCTCTCGTCCTGCTATTCGCTTTTGAGTCAAAAAAGGAGGTATTAAATTTATGCTTATCAATATTTGACATATTATGCTGTAGTGATTCTCAGATAAAAATAAGACTGTCTTCGCTCGGGCGACCTTAATCTTAAGCTGAGCATCTAAGCAAGCTATTTAAATGAATATAACTTTTCTTCCCGGCATCCGGTTTCAATGAAACAAAGTTTTTATGTTGACCCAGACTAAACTCAATGTAGTTGTCAAAGCTACATGATAATCGTTTCAGTATCTTCGAAGATGAGCGTGAATAAACAGACAAATACAAATACAAATGATTTTTATGTATACAGTTCCCTTTCTTAAGTCATCCCTGCTCCATTTCTGGTATTATTTTTCAAAATACCTATAGACATTTTGACAATAGCGGCAACCTAATAATATGATTTAAAGTGCATATAAAATTAAAAAAATACCCACATTTCGGCCTAGAACTATACGCATGATAACAGTTTGAAACTAGAAAAATAAATCTGAGCATTAAAATAAACCACATCATAATACTTCGATTTCGTTCCTTTGATTTAATGTTCTTCTTATTAATCTGGAAATAAAAACACCTATTTTATTAGGTACTAGCAACACGGCTTTGCACGGGTGCAATCTAGATACACAAAAAGCCTATGTTACTCGCTGATAATGTATATTATTTCTATTGGTAATTTTTTTTTTAAATCGATTCACTAGATCCAGACTACCCCCTACAACGTCACAAACTTTACCTCTTTATATTATTAGTATAGAAGTTTAGATAAAACTACTACTATACTACTTTAATTTTATTTGTTTTTATATTAAAATAATAATATCATTTTTATGTTCATCATATCATTTTTGTTTTTGAATGATATATTGTGTTTGAGAGGTGTGACTGATGATATGGCGAGTGAAAAAAGAGAACATACTGCGCCGACCCCAAATAAAATTACAAACATTCATAACTCTTATACAAATTATTTTTAAGCAAAAAACAAAAACCGACTTCAAAACTACAACTCGCACTAAAAAGTAAAAAATAATATTTTAATTACATACTTCAAAGCATTATTTATTAACAGTTATTTTTGAAGTCGGTGCCACCCAACCGATGCCGCTCCGTACCGTTCGAAAAGTTGCAAAAGCAGGATTAAACAGTCCTTCTTTGCTGGCACCGACTCCAAAAATAACTGTTAATAAATAATGCTTTGAAGTATGTAATTAAAATATTTTTTTTTACTTTTTAGTGCGAGTTGTAGTTTTGAAGTCGGTTTTTGTTTTTTGCTTAAAAATAATTTTTTTTCAAACTTTTTGTAGGAAGTGTATGTATTTAAGTTCATTAATCCTTAGATAATCATTTAGTAGACCTACCACTAAACGTGCTGCTCAAATGAGACAGCGCCGTGAAAGGAACTACAAACCATAACATCATCCACGTATAAGTTTTTTTTGTTATTGTTGATTTTCTAAAAAAGCACCAAACCAATTTCGATAATATATGGGACCACCTCTGAAATGTCACCTACCAAACAAAAGAATAATCATCCAAATCCATCCATAACTTGCGGAGTTATCGCGTAACAAACATACAAAAAAAAAAAAAAAAAACAACATACAGATGAATTGAGAACCTCCTCCTTTTTTGAAGTCGGTTAATAAAATAAAATTCATAACCTTTGAAAAATGAACGGCCAAACTCAAGGCTCAACACTTGGTTCATGTTTCATGATAACGCTCCTTCACATCGTGCGGGCAAAACTATGGACTAATTGCGTCAAACTGGGATTAAATTATTGGGATACCCTCCTTATAGTCCGGACTTAGCACAATGTGATTTTGGTTTAATTCCTTTTATAAAAAAAAAACAATTAAAGGGACGCAAATTTTCCAATAACCACCAACTTGTCGGTGCTTTTGAGGAAGTATGCAGCAGTATACCAGAAAGTTTCTGGAGCGAAGTGTTTGATACGTGGTTTAGACGTATTAAGAATTGCCTTTGTGCTGATGGAGATTACTTTGAGAATAAATAATATTTCACAGTGAACGACAAAACTTATGTAGTGACCGTATTGTATCGTTTTTGACCGTCATCGTGGCTCAGTTGTAAGTGATGTGTTTAACTCTGGAGGTCCTACGTTTGAATCCCGGAAACCAAATTTATAAAAAAGATCAGTGAAACAGACAGAAGGGTCAGCCCCATCAGTAGACCTGAGAGTTAAATTCTTTTTTGAAGAACGTGACGTAAATTGCATGACTTTACTATTTCATATCTATTCGATTTATCTTTGTTATTTGAATAATACGTACCTATATACATACTGAAATGGATTCTATCGTCAATCAGACAACCCCCAGCCAAGTCCATTAAATGTTTAAACTTAACAGTGGTTATAATATTGTTTTGTCAATAATGTATGTATAATTGTCTTTATTACCAACCAATTTTTAAACTTTTTTAGCTAAATTAGTTTTAAGTATAATTTTTAATTGTAACTCGAAAATAGTTTCTTTCTTTCTTCTTTCTTTCTATGATGACAACTAACGCTTCATTAATATTCCTGTGGATTAAGCCAAATGGCTTTTGATTTTTTTTTTAGTAAAGAAATGCAACGTAACGAATGAGACTTTGTCTCGAAATTCACTGGGGTTGTGAGATTATTGAAAACCCCCTATCTATCTCTGTACCGCGTCTTAGTAACCTACCTTTATAGAGTCATACTTCATATTAAATAGCTACGTTTCCGATTAACTAATTTACTTACTTGTGCATATTCGATGAAAGTCTTCATACGACGAAAACTGCTTAGGATGCCGACGCTCAAAAGTATTGTTATCAGAAAAAATTGTACCATCCATTGAATGTATTCCAATAAGTTCAAGTGATTCCCGCTGTCTGGAGTACTATTTGTATAAATATCCAAAATAAAGTCTGCAGTCCCCACTATGTCTGAAATAAAACATTTAATATGGATAAGTACAAACCACCATACAAGCCCAAAAGCCCGGCTCTATTACAGCAACTGTTTTTTTTTATTAGCATTATTCTATTATAACCCTATTACAGCAAACTGAAAAAATATTAAAATTAATAATTTTATGCACAGCCATAACGTAATTATGAATATTTGCGCCATCTTACGATTAATCATCTAACGCTGCCCACTGTTTCACACGACCGAAATTTCATTCGACCATCAAGAGATATCTCGCGGACGCGTGAAGACAAACTAAGATGTAGGAAAAGACATCTCGATCGACAAATTGTTGACATTAGAAGTAGAGTTTTAAGTGTAAGTATCATGTAAGACACGGAAGACATAAAGAGATAATCGATTAAAACACGACGAAATTTTGTCGTGCTTGTCATGCAGGCCGGCGCAGGGCGGTATCTCGATTGCTCGAGTACCTTACATTCCGATGGGTCGTGGGTTTCAAAGTGTAGGTATTAATACTTAATAGTTTCCACTGCGACTTCTTCAACCATTAAGGAAATCCATACTCACATACAAAACTGATGACCACGTATCTATAATAGCTAGCGAACTTCGATAAACTAATGCGATATCCATTATTAACTGGTGTAATAGATACAGGAGCCAAGCCGACCAATCTAGACATCCGTAGTATCAACACAATGGCGCCATTCACCACGCACGATTTATCCATGGCGATCGATAAATCCTATATTCACCTACAATACTGAAATTTTAAGTTTGCGGTGGATCTACGGAATTTTGTTACATAAGTTAATTTTAATTAATTCCATTAAACATTTACCTACTAACTAAAAAAATATTTTTAAGCAAAAAACAAAAACCGACTTCAAAACTACAACTACATATAGTATGTACAAATTCCAATCAAAAAGTAAAAAATAATATTTTAATTACTTTAAAGCATTATTTATTAACAGTTATTTTTGGAGTCAGTGCCACCAAACCGATGCCGCCATTACCGTTCGAAAATTTGTTGCAAAAGCAGGATTAAACTGTACTTCTTGGCTGGCACCAACTCCAAAAATAACTGTTAATAAATAATGCTTTAAAATAATTAAAATATTATTTTTGACTTTTTAGTTAAAGTTTCTACATACTATATGTAGTTGTAGTATTGAAGTCGGTTTTTGTTTTTTGCTTAAAAATAATTTTATTTTTAAATTTTTTGAAGGATAGGAAGTATATTTTTTAAGTTCATTAATCCTTACATAATAATTTAGTAGACCTACCACTAAACGTGCTGCTCAAATGAGACAGCGCCGTGAAAGGAACCACAAACCAAACATTATCTACATATAAGTAAATTTTTGTTATTGTTGATTTTCTAAAAAAGCACCAAACCAATTTCGATAAAAATTATATGGCACCACCTCTGAAATATTATCTACCAAACAAAAAATTCATCCATAACTTGCAGAGTAACAACCATACAAAAAAAAGAAGCAACATACAGACGAATTGGGAACTTCCTCTTTTTTGAAGCCGGTTAAAAAAAATAGAAAACTTTAAATAAAAATAAATATTAAATTAATTTTAAAATCATATCGCTCCTTTAAAGACAAACTGTTGCTAAACGAAACTATTAAATTTAAATTCAAAATCATATATTAATTTAGGTAACACAATGTACACTTATGAACGTCAGTAAAAAATACACACACAATTTTCATCAAATTTTTTAATTTGTAATTTGAGACCGCATAATATTTGAAAAATTTCGTTGCAATATCTCGTTTTTTCTTTTTGACTGCGTAATCTATGTCGCATTTTTTAAGAATACCGACATCTTAGAAATCCTATGGTAATTTTAAATATTTCACGTTTGTACTTGCCTTTTGTCTGAATCGTTTTTATAATTGAATTGTAGTTCCTGTTCCTATAACTTTCAGACACTGAATGTGAACTCATGGGTGGAAGTGGAGTAAAACGCCTACTGCATTAATATCGAGGCCAGAAATAAGTGCCTTAGATAATATAATTAGATAAAATTAATAACGTGCAACAAAGTTTGTAGACGATACATACCAAAGGTTATAGGCATGTTGTTTGAAATCTAGTATTGGGGAAGTATTTTAATACATATTTTTTATATTAGAAGGGGCGGACGGACAGGCGAGTCACCTGATGGTAAGTGACTACCGCCGCCCATGGACATCCGCAAGACCAGAGGTCTTGAGGATGCGTTGCCGGCTTTTAAGATGAGAATAGGCTCGTTTCTTGAAGGTTCCCAAGTCGTATCGGTTCGGAAAATCGCCCGTGAGAGCTGATTCTACAGAGTGGATCGCCAGACATCGAGGTGGTGAGGGTGGAATTTCAAGTTATGACGCGACGTCCGATGTTGAAATTCAGCAGCCGGGATTAAACCAAACAATTCCTCAGAACGCTCCTCATGATATATGCGATAAAAGATGCAAAGTAATCCAACATCTCTACGCAATGTCAAGGGGTCAAGCCAATCGGAGAGAGCCTGATCGTCCACGATTCGAGCCGCTCTACGTAAATGCGATCAAATGGAAGTATCTGTTACGGGGGAGCCCCCGCCTAAAGGTGAGAACAATACTCCATGTATGGCCGAATTTGCGCCTTATAAAGTTGCAGGCGGTGGGCCGGCATGAAGTATTGTTTCGCCCTATTAAGCACACCAAGCTCCTCAGAGGCCAATTTGGCCCTCCAGATGACCACGAAACTGATATGTCGACGCCAAGTATTCCGATACTGGCTGCGGCAGACAGGGAAGTATTCTCAAAGCGAGGTGATACGACAAATTGTGTTTTTTTAGCGGTAAACGCGCAAACTTGTGTCTTCTGAGAATTGGACTAGGTTTAGTCGGCCCCACTGACCACTCCGAGACTTTGGTTAGTAAAGACTCGACTTCAGACACAATTTTGTTCCGGCCCTCGTTGACGTGTTCCGATGAAATGTTGGCGCGGCCAATGTATACGGCATCTCCGGTGCTGACATCTTCATAGCAATGAATACTACTGATACGCAGCATTTTTTTGTTTTTATCTAATATGACATCTATAGATAGGCCAATAAGAAAATATTAAATATATAATTATAATTTATAGAGATGGGCCGAAGTTCGTTTCACATTCGGTTTAACCTAATTTCGGCGACTTCAACCGAACTTCGGCATTCGGCCGAAATTCGGTTCAAGTGCCGAACATTCGGTATCAGACAATATTGAACCGTTTCTACACTCTACTCTACCAAACACTATAATTAGTGCTTGGTTTGTATTCACAAACCAAACACTAATTATAGTAATTTATGTGTTGCTTCTACAATAAATATTGAAAAAAAAATGTCACATTATTTATTATAGTTTCATCATACCCGAATACATAAAGAAACTCACCTTTGAACTATTTTTTACTTTTCTTCATATTACATAAAATTAAAATTCAAAAATATGTTATAAATGCGTTCGGTAGAACACCTGCCCTGCGCATCGATGGGTCGTGGGTTCGAATCCCACCGGAAGCATAATTTTCTGTAAGCATGTTTTCCCCACGTCTGGTAACTTCGGGCATTGATCGGGTGGGAGGAATATCTAAATTCCGACCGGGTAACGAACCACTATTCATAGATGGAAAAACCGTGAAGTGTATATTGCGCGTTTCGGTTTCAGTCTATGAACTTCCGAATGCTCGATGTAAAAATTAGGTCGACAGCGCATCATTGACTGAAGTTCTGTGGCTGAGGTATCACCTACCATCAAGTGAACCTCATGCTCGTCTGTCGATATCTGACATAAAAAAAGTGTAATGGGTTAAGTATATAGGTACTTAAATAAATATAATATAATAACACTTAAATATTTTCCTCTAAACAGTAATTAATGAAAAGAAATGCAGTTTTAAATGCTAAATTTAAAGCTCATTCGTTTCTCCTAAAATTAATATGATACAATAAAGGAAACGACAAAATAAATGACATACATGCCTATAACCTACTACAAAGTTTAAAATTTTCCAGGGGCAACATTGAGGAGAATCCTCAATGTTTTATTTTTCTGGCAGGAGCCTGCTACGTTTTTTTTTTACTTTCTGCCTTCGAGTATAGCCTCTCAGAATATTTTTCGCGCTAAAAAACTCATTAGAGGAATAAGGAGTCAAGACTCAATTTCTGGATAGGTACAAAAAATTAGTCCATCTTGTTCATCTTTTAGTGTCAACCACTCGAAAAAGCGTTATGAAAAGAACCGAATTTCGGAATTTGGCCGAATGTTTGGCCTTCGTGAATACGAACCGAATGGTTCAAACTACATTCGGCCCATCCCTAATAATTTATATATGTATATATTTATTTTTTATATTTAAATGCATAAAAAAAGCTCAGATTAAATTTTAATCCGAGAAAAAAAGGTAAATAATTTCGGAGTTGCCCTACTGCATACATTATATTCAAAAATTGTCATTTTTATAAAATCAACGGACCCGTGGCGTTGTCCTGGCAGAATGTTAACTTCAAAAATAAAAAATATTTCTTCATTAAAATGTGATATTTTCTCACTTCTATTATATATTATAATATTATCTAATATATCACTGATCTGCAGTGGACATCAATTATTACAAAAAGCTATAAGCGTGCGACGCGAGCTGTCAATTGCGGAAGATGGCGGACTTCAGCCTAATTTATTTTAAAATTAATTTCTGCATCTATACATTTTTTATGATTTTTCCGATACTTTAATAGTAATTCTGCTATTAGGGGCATACATTAATGCATCAAATAATATTTATATCATTAAATTCGGTATCGCCGTTCTTGAGTTATAAATGATGTAACAAGTTATCTGCCGTGTCTGCCTGTCTGTTCGCGATTAACTCAAAAACTACTGAACGGATTCAGTTTTCACCAATAGATAGAGTGATTCATGAGGAAGTTTTACGTACATAAACAAGCTGCCTGGGAGCTTTAATCGAAAACGTTGCCTAATTAGCCCAGGGAACGAAGCAAAAATAAAAATAATTAATATGAAAGTTTTGAAATTTGGTGACAATGATCATTCTAGCTTATTATTGAACGAGTTAAAAGTCCTGAAAAATTGAAGATCCGGAATCGCCGCCATCTTGAAAGAAAGGTGCATTTTCATGTTTTTTGTTAGATAACTCCTTAATTATGATATTTATTGAAAAAAATGTTATGATAAAAGTTAGAGAGCATTGAATTTCCTTTAAAAAGATTGAATTCAATTTTCCGTCAAACTAATATTTTCTTAAATAAATTGACGACTAGCGTCAAGCAGATGGGTGAATTGCTTAAAAAAAACGCTAACGCTTGAAAGCTATTTAGACAGATACAGTATTAATCCTTACCCAGACAACAGGATTATTTCCGACTCACTTGACTCTCGTCGTTATAATGTGGCCAAACTCAATATCAGTATAAATTATGTATAAACAATTCTGCGGTAAAGTTTCATCAAAATCCGTTTCGTAGTTTTCCGTGCAAGAGTAACAAGCATTTATACATCCTCACAAACTTTAACATTTATATTAATAGGATTACATCGCTGCTTAGTCAAGGAAGACCTCTTTGCCACCATTTTGTAACTCATTATTGTCTTCGTAACTTAAAGTTCTTAAACTAGTAATATAGTAGGTATTTTGTTGTTGCAAATGAAAAGAGTATTCATTTATCTATTATTTATTTATTACTTTAAAATTCACACAGATTAAAATACAATACAGTAGATTTGGTGCCCAAACTAAGCAAAGCATGCAAACCCCACTACAGCAAAATACAGCTCATATATATCTACAGAGCCTGGTATAGCATCTTCCTCTTATAAACTCCGCAAGAAAACAACAATAATAAAATAAAAATCTTACATATTTTTAAAAATAATATGTAAAAATATTAACGGGTTTTCATTAAAGCATTTCGATGTGTGTCTCATCAGCACGATTTTATACTCTTAGCCTTGACAAACCCGCATATTTTATACACTTCCCTAATATTAAATGATGATTGTATTACAATACCTTTCTGCTTTCGAAATTGATATATATTACTAGCGACCCGCCCCGGTTTCGCACGGGTCAAGATTTTTTGATAAAAAAAGCAGGGGTTGTATGTATTTTTAATGCCACATTATAAAAAAATAAAAACAAAAAATTTCGTCCATAAATTAAAAAAAAAAATTGAGGGTGAACAACCCTTATCACTTAGGGGGATGAAAAATAGATGTTGTCCGATTCTCAGACCTACTGAATACGCATATAAAATTTGGTAAGAATCGGTCGAGCCGTTTCGGAGGAGTATGGCAACGAAAACTGTGACACGAGAATTTTATATATCGATGGCTCCTACGTATAGGGGCGAAACTGCCGCTTAAGCCTTTTTCCAATTATTAGTGCATTGAGTTCTTTGTATCCTATTCTATGACATTCACAAACAAAAATTTTATTTTTTTTAATAGATACAAAATAAAATTTTAGGCACATAGGCGTATGTACACAAATCGGTCGCGTACAAAACCCGATCAAACCTTTGGTTGATTTACGGCGTCGTGTGATCGCGTCGGGGGCACGGTGAGAGGGCGAATGTACCGTTTCAGTCCTTTTACTCCGTGTCCGAAGTATTTGTTACGCTCGCGCGACTGTAGCGTAAGTTAATTTATTGGTTAAATAGTTTAACGAAAATTACACCAAAAAAAGTATGCCGTTTACGCTCAAAAAATTATAAATAAATGTATTAATCAAAGTAATAGTACCATGATGATTTAGGTTTCAAAACTGAGAATCAAAACGAAAATAATATAACGGTATGTCCAGGTAAGACAATATTAATTTATTATACCTTTTAATACATTTTATGTTGCACTAGTAAAGTAATCACTATTAAGTTATTGTAAAATATTTTTATTATAACTGTAAGTTTACTCAAAACCACGTATAAAGGCGAAACATCACATTTGCCTTTTTACGTGTGTCGGTTTTTAGTAAATCGTATTCGCCTTTTTTGTAGACATGTCATATTTTGTACCAAATGAAAACTAATAAAGATTTTTTTTATATCATTACGCATAGAAGTATACATTTGTATACTATGGCAGTTCTTTTATTAGTTAATTATTACTATTGACTTAATAACATCCGATGGCGTAAGTGCAGGCAGGCTGTTTGTACCCTTGTAAATAGGCTGAAAGTCATTTAAGCCTTTTTACGTTGAACAATAAAACTGAAATCGTAAGAAACCAACAAAGTAAAAAGACGAATGTGCAAAATCTCGAAATATATAAAAAATACATAAAATGTATGTACATATGTATAAAAACCACCATACGTTAACACTAACTGCAAAATTACATAAAAATCGAATCAGTAGTTTAAAAGATATGACCCAAAATATAGTTCTGGCAACTTCAAACCGCTCTCCTGTAAAATTCACTTTTTTCACTTAGGCCTGTATACGTAGGAGCCATCGATATATACTAGTGGCCCCGACAGACGTTGTCCTGTCTACACGTTTTTAATTTGAAAATTTCAAACTTTTTTAAGAATCTAAACCATTCCCAGATCCCCTTGAACACACACAAAAAATTTCATCAAAATCGGTCCAGTCGTTTGAGAGAAGTTCAGTGACATACACACTCACAGAAGAATTATATATATAAAGATTATATAGTATAATACCAATTGGTAGATAGAACAAGGTTCTAATCCAAGAGGTCGGGGTACTGGTAGGCCATTTAGGCAAAAAAACAAAATACAAAAAAAAAATATGATACTTTTCGATTAACTTTAAATGTTTTTTTTTTATAATGTAAGGGAAGTGGTTGAATCAATTAAATAAAACTATAACCTCTGTGATAGAATATTCTAGACGGTGTATGATAAGGACGCAATACCTACTATGTGCAAGAGAGGATAGAAGTTTCTAGACTACATCAAATCAAGAACAAGACAAGTTTCGTGTGCAGAATTGAATCCAGTTTATAATTTTTCATTATAATATATCTGATAAACGACAATCGTGTACGATAAAACGACTGCAACGATCTGAAAAAGATTAAAGTCTAAATTATTTTAGTTCTACATTACTACAAATTTAATAAAAAAAACATGTGATTTAGGTGTTATATTCACATTATTATAATTAATTCTAAAAGGATTTTACAACCCTTAGGGCGGGTTGTTTCAACTGCAAATATGCATATATACGTTAAAGATGGCGCGGGCGCTTACTATCGTGAAATTGAAAAAATGGCAAACTGAATCGAACTGTACATTTAACTCATTTTCGCTAAAAAATGTCGGTTAACGACATATAGATCGTTACCCATCGACATGATTATTCAACTCATTATTAATTAATATTGTCTTTTATTAACGCGAGTATCACACATTTAAATAAAATACTGTATACCGGATTAAAACGCGATTTATTATTTAAATTATTTATCCCGACGTTTCGGATGCTTTTCAGCAACCGTGGTCGCGTTCATTATTAATTACCTGACCAAGTAGTGACCGCGTCATTGTGAAGAACCCTAATGGTGATAATTCAGGTTTGTTGAGCATAATCTGCAGGTAAAACACTTCTGCTTCCAACGGGATCTCTCCTCCAATTGGCGTTATGCCTTCTGTTATGTAGCCCAAATGACACTTAATGTTGTCCACCTGCCGATGTATTTCATTATTTTATATTCAATTCAAATTCAAAATCATTTATTCATTTAGGTAACACAATGTACACTTATGAACGTCAGTAAAAAATACATATTAAATGCTTCTCATTTTACATTTAACGCCAGTTCTCAAATCAAGGGCGTAGAACGGAAGAGAAAAACTGGCAATAAACTCTTCGAACTCCTTTTAATCGCCAAATTTTTGTTTTACAAAATATTTGTAAGGCGCTGCAACCTTTACACCATGTTCCACATGACATCTTTAAGTAATTAACTATAATAATAAAAAAATATAAACCAGAAAAAAAACAAAGATTTGTCCTCTATCAGCAGTAGGCATAGAGAAATAGGAGCACGCACTTACATTCTCGTGGGAACAACACGCAAATACATAGTCGAAATAACTAGTATCACCGCATACACGAATTAAAGTCTGACCTGTCACCACAAGTAGCACCCGTTCACGAGTATGACGCTTTTGCGAAGAGCTAAGGTTGTTGAGAAATGGAAAACCTCTCCCAACCAATAGTTGTCTCTACCCGCTAAGTGTAAAGCTTGAAGACGGTGAAATTCGTCTACACGGACGCATCGAAGCAATCGGCGAAATAGATAATATGGATGTCAAGAATCCTATAGTACTGGAGGGGAATCATCGGGCTACGAGGTTATGCATCGACCGCATACACCGACGGCTACATCACTCCGGCATCGAGGCTACAGTCAACGAGTGCAAACAGGGCTACTGGATCCTGCGTCTACGGCCCACCGTGAAGAACGTCATCAAGAGCTGCATCACCTGCGGACTGAGGACAGCGAAGCCTCCGTTCCCAATCACGGGGAACCTACCAGAGTGTCGACTGGCGCATCATCAGTGCCCTTTCACATATACGGGAGTCGACTACTTCGGCCCACTGAGCGTTACGATGGGAAGATCGCGACAGAAGAAATACATAGCAATATTTACGTGCCTGACAACAAGGGCAGTACACCTAGAGTTGGAACCTCCCTCAGCTCCGATTCGGAAGTCATGGACTTGAGAAGAATGATATCAAGAAGAGGCTGCCCGAAGCAAGTGAGGTCTGACAACGGGACAAATTTTCATGGGGCAAACAAGGAACTGCGCCATGCTATCGACAATGCGACCACCGAAGAAGCATCCAAGAGGCTCATTGAATGGCGCTTCATCCCACCCGGAGCACCATTCATGGGGGGCGCATGGGAGCGCCTAGTTCGTTCCATCAAGACAGCAGATAGTGACCCAGGTGAGAAAGCTCTTCGTATGCTAGAAAAGTATACACATAGAAATGAGGAAGGACGCCATCCGACAGCTCTTTTGTGGAAGTCGGATGACATCGTTATGCCCGAAAACTATAGTAACACCTTGAAGAGACTCCAAAACGTAGAGGCCAAGTTGGATAAGGATACGGAGCTGAAGAGGAAGTAACACGAACAAATGTAGGCGCTGCTGGAGAAGGACTATGCTGAGCCTGCTCCATTAAAGAAGGATCCGAAGCGCACCTGGTACCTTCCACACTTCGCCGTATTCAATCCAATGAAGCTGGAGAAACTAAGAGTAGTTCATGATGCTGCAGCAAAGACTAAGGGAACATCATTCAATGACCAACTACTTTCAGATCGTGACCTCTTACAATCATTGCCCGGAGTAATTATGCGCTTCAAGCAATATCCGGTCGCCGTAACGCACGTGTTTTCGTAGGTTAATGGGCGGCGGTGTACGCTTTACATCAGGAGAACCGCATAATCTTTTCTCCCCCACACAATTCTAAAAAAATATAGCACGGGGGGAGGATGATAGCACATTTGAAGCGTGTTTGACAGTGGCAGGAACATTCACACCAGACATACAGAATACCTTTGCGCCAGCTGAAACTCTTACTTTTCAAAATAAGATATCAATTAAATATAAGACGGACACGCGAAAGGCTCACTATGACACCTCAGCCTCGACACAACATTGAATTGCGTATAATTGAACAATATTCACACGTACATCATTTACTTACCTCTTTTGATATTTGATGCCACGGTTCAACAAACATTATTGCTCTAGTCACATGAAATAAAAACCACAAAATCTCCACACAATACCGTTCTATGGTGTCTCTGATATCTGAAAATATTTCGTTGTAATTTATACAAAATGATTTGACAAACATTGAACTGGTTCTAAATTAAAGTTATTTCGCTGCTAATTACTATTAAAAAATGAAAAGGGACAGCAAGCCCACGATTTAATTAGCCCAAGTTGTCTCTAGGTTCAGGTTAAATTACACATGAAAAAAAAAGTAATAAGATAGTAAAATTTTAATAACCATGTAGTTAGATTATGTAGTTTCTGGAATCAACTCTTTGAATTATTCCTCTAACAATTATCACAACAGTTTATCACAACAAATAAATTTTATGCCTTTCAAATATTTAAGATACATAATTATTATGTGGGCTAAATTACTAAATTATATTTAATATTCTTACTTCTAGACGCTAAGCACACTTCTGATTACTAGACATGGGTAACTCAGCAAAATTCCCCGCGCCAACTCAGTAACTCAGGCGCAGTGTAGTGCGTCGGCTCCTTGAGTCAACTCAAAATTGCGCCACGACGCAGCAAAATGGGACGCGCAAAGCGAGCAGTGAAACCTCCGAAACGCACGCAACCCCACGCTCATAGTTCACTCAGTGAGTGGGTACTGCGCCGTGCGCCAACACATTATGAATGAGCTGACTCACCCTGCGCACTGAAGCGTGCCGGCGCAATTGCGCGGCGCAGCGCAGTGTTACCCATGTCTACTGATTACGCCTTAATCCAAATATAACACTGTTGTTATTGTTATTACCTGGTAAGTCAATACAATTTAAGATATTGTTCAAAGAAAAAATCAACTGTAAAGTAAACATCGAGAATGAAATAAGTGTTATAAAACTGTAGGATGCATTATATTGCTCGATGATGGCACAAGTCTCGGTATAATCATTTCCCAGTGCTTGTAGAGATGTTCTTATATCATAAAAATTTCGTTCATAAATAGTTGAAGAAAAGGTATATTGGAAATATGATTTTCCTAGTAAGCCAGACCAAAGTTTTATTTAACGTATAATCTATATTAGCCATAACATATTAACATTAGTTGGATTTGCATCAAATTATGTACTTTGTACATCCTTTAGACAGAGGTCGCAAGCTTTTGTCCTCGTAGGTCCTTTTGAGTCAAAAAGAAAATTTATATAGTATATATGCTTATCAATATTAAAATATTTATTCGACATATTATGCTATAGTGATTCTTACTTTAAAAAAAATAAACTTGTCTTCACTCGGGTGGCCTTAATCTTAAGCTGAGCATCAAAGCGAGCTATTTAAATGAATATAACTTTTCTTACCGACAACCGATTTCAATGAAACAAAGTTTTTATGTTGACCCAGACTAAACTCAATGTATTTATCGTTACATGAAAATCGTTTCAGTATCTTCGAAGATTAGCGTGAATTAACAGACAGATAGACCAAAACTTTAAGAATGATTTTTATCTATACTGTTCCCTTTCTTAGATCATCCCTTCTCCATTTCTCGTATTTTTTTTTCAATATTCAATAGACATTATGACAATAGTGACGATCTATTTATATAATTCTATGTTCGTATAAAATTTTAAAATATACTCACATATCGTCTTAGAATTATACAGATCATAAAAGCTTGAACCTAAGAAAAATAATCTGAGCATTAAAATAAACCACACCATAATACTTCGATTTCGTTCTTTTGATTTACTGTGCTTCTTATTAATCTGGAAACAAAAAAACTTATTTTAATAGGTACTAGCAACGCCCCGCCTTCGCGCGGATGCAATGTAGATGTACTATACTCAAAAATACCTTATACCTAAATGTTACTTACTACGTAGCTTTCTATTGGTGAAAGAATTTTTAAAATCGACAAAATTTACCTCTTTATAATATTGGTATTGAAGTATAGATAAAACTACTACTTTTATTTTATTTGTTTTCATGTTGAAATAATAATATTATTATCATTCTTCATAAGGTTTATTTAATAACACTTAAATTCAATACGTTTAAAATTAAGTACATTTATTGTGCCGTTTTTGCGCCACGGTTTTATTGCAAAGTTAGAAGCTAGAAGTTCAATCTAGGAGATTAAAATCACCAAAAATAATTTCTACGACAAGCTATGACAAAGCTCAAAAATTTCGTTCATAAATAGTTGAAGAAAAGGTATATTGGAAATATGATTTTCCTAGTAAGCCAGACCAAAGTTTTATTTAACGTATAATCTATATTAGCCATAACATATTAACATTAGTTGGATTTGCATCATCATCCATGCGTCGGGTTGTCTCTCTCCCTAAAATATGGCGAGGGGGTCGATGGCTGGCCATGCGTCATACTCGTGAACGGGTGCTACTTGTGGTGACTGGTCGAACTTGAATTCGTGTATGCGGTGATATTAGTTATTTCGTCTATGTATTTGCGTGTTGTTCCCACGAGAATGTAAGTGAGTGCTCCTACTTCACCATACATTCTGCTGATAGAGGACAAATCTTTGTTTTTATTTATTTTTATTTTTTTCGTTTATATATACTCGTATATTTTTTCGATTATTATAGTTAATTACTTAAAGATGTCATGTGGAACATGGTGTAATGGTTGCAGCTCCTTACAAAACATTTGTAAAACAAAAACTTGGCGATTAAAAAAGAGTGGCGGCGAGTTTCTTGCCAGTTCTTCTCGTCCGCTCTACGCCCTTGATTTGTGAACTGGCAGTAAATGTAAAACTAGAAGCATTTAATATGTATTTTTTATTGACGTTCATAAGTGTACATTGTGTTACCTAAATGAATAAATGATTTTTGAATTTTGAATTTTGAATTTTGGTGCAGCTTGAATCCCGACAAACAACATTTTTAAAAATTGCTTCAGTCGATCTATGCACAGAAGGTGCTACTTGCCTGTAAATAAAAATGATCAGTGAAACAGACAGAGCAATGGGTCAGCCCCATCAGTGGACTCGGGAATTAACTTTTTTTTGAAGAACACTGATTGACGGCTTTCGGAGATTTATTCATAAACTGCATGACTGCACTATTTCATATCTATTCAATTTATCTTCGTTATTGGTGTAATAAATATGTACATTCTGAAATGGATTCTTATCGTCAATCAGACAATCCCCAGTCGAGTCCATGAAATATTTAAACTAAATATTACATAGAAATAATTTGATTTTTGTATTGGTTGTGAGAGTTTTTGAGAACACCCTCACCCCCATCTCTCTCTGTGCCACATCTTACCACCTTTAAAGAGTCACGCTGATTTTAGTTCCACTTCCTGTTAAATAGCTACGTTTCCGATTTACTAATTCACTTACTTGTGCATATTCGATGAAAGTCTTCATACGACTAAAACTGCCATGAACGCCGACGCTCAAAACTAGTGTTATCAGAAAAGATCGTATCATCCATTGAATGTAGTTCAATAAGTTCACGTGATTCCCGCTTTCTGGAGTACTGGTTGTATACATGTCCAAAATAAAACTTACAATCCCCACGATGTCTAAAACAGAACATTTTATTTGGATAAGGGCGGGTCTCTGTGGCTGTGGCTATGAAAGATAGAATAGCAAAATCTAGCGAATCTAGAGAACTAGATGTAGAGATGAGAATTGAGAAAGGTATATTAAGTTGGTTTGGACACGTAGAAAGGATGGATGAAAGTAGGGAAACGAAAAAGTTTTATGAAACTGGTGTCAGTGGAAGAGTCGAGAGTGGTCGATCAGGGACGTTCTTCAAAAGGGCCAGGTCAAAAGTACTGGAAACCGACGAGCGTGTATGAAAGCATTGATGAAAGTGGAAGAAGCGAAAGTGGTATGTAAGGATCGGAGCATATGCAATTCCTTAATCTCTACCTACCCCAATGGGAAAGAGGCGTGATGTATTTGTATGCATGTAAGGGCAGGACTGGCTCCTTTACACATTTTTAATTACGTCACTTTAGGCATTAAAACGATGGGAGAAATATTAAAATTCCAACCGCGCAATATGAATTAATTATTGTTAGCTTTTCAGTATATAGATCGATAGCGCATTATTGATTTATTTTCTATGCCTGATGTTACGCCCTTGATTTGAGAACTGGCAATAAACGTAAAATTAGAAGCGTTTAATATATTGTTTTTTATTGGCTTTCATATTTATATTTTGTTACCCAAATGAATAAATGATAATTTTAATTTGAATATCCCATCAAGTGAGACTCACGCTCGTATAGACGAGATTTTTATCTATAGAGATAAAAATATAAAAAGGCCGCAGCTTAACCACAGCTAGTTAGAAAGTCAATACGGAGTAAGATAATAAAATAAACTAGTCACTTCCCATGTTCCTGATGATACAAATAGGTAGATAAGCTTGTGATGCTTCCACAAAAGTACTGGATAAGTACAGGAAATATTTATGGAAATATAATGGCAAATAAAAGGTAGTTTAGTAGCAGTAGCCAAATATAATGGGTAACTAAATACTGACTCATATATAATTATGTTTAATTATATTTTTTTTATATTAAAATATGGACTATGATCTAAGCCTGTAAATCTTTATACACATTGATGAAGATTGTAATTTTAAAATTATAGTTTTGTCTTAAGCCCAAGTAGTTCGCTGAAGTAATAAGAGATCCCAAATTTAAAAAAATTTATGAATTTGGTTATGAGTTTGTATATTATGGCAAAATTATCCAACTATTTCATGTTGTTCACATTCACATTCATAAAAATCAAATTTTATTGTATGGCCGACCTTTTCTAATGCAATATACGATCTTAACTAATTACAAAGAACATAAATGTACATAGAAGCACAGGCCTTACAAGCGCGCCACGGCACTGCTACTAGTAGTATTCGTGTGAACGCACACTCTGACGCTGGAGTCATAGCGTGCACTCTCTCGAACTTGCCCACTTTTAGAACGTTATTGCCGTTCGCTCGTTCAGAGCAAGCGAGACAACGCGAGGGGAGAAATCAGCGTACTGCTTAGATGGGTGTGTCACACCGATTCATTGCCGCGCTCTCTACAGGTCAAAAGTAGAACTACTTTTTCTGTGCCAAAAGTTTGTATGGGCCTGTCCTTCTATGTACATCTATGTTCTTTGCTAATTAGAGTCAAATGATGATATTAATAAGGGTAATAAAATCTCAACATTAAGTCACGGAGACCTTATAATATCCACTGCGATTTTTTAGCCATTAAAAAAACCCATACTTACGTACAAATTTGACGGTCACGTATCTGTAATAGATAGCGAACTTCGATAAACTAATGCGATATCCATTATCAACTGGTGTAATAGATACAGGAGCCAAGCCGACCAATCTAGACATCCGTAGTACCAACACAATGGCGCCATTCACCACGCAGGATTTATCCATGGCGATCGATAAATCCTTTATTCACCTACAATAATAAATATACATTTTAAACAATTCTAGACATTGAGTTCTTAGACGTAGCAGTCTGAATATACCATCATTAAAAATTTAATGTTACGGCGCGTTCGTACGGAATTTTGTTAAAAATATTTAATTAGGTTAATATTTATTAACCTAATACTACATATAAACAAAAAATTCAAAATACTTTAAATTAAAGAAATAGGTATTTTAAAATAATCAAAAAATAATACATATTATATCGTTTTTTTGACTGCGTAATCTATCCGACATCTTAGAAATTTTAATGATAATTTTAAATATTTCACCTTTGTACTTGCCCTTTGTCTGTATCTGGGGGCACGGTAGTGCCCCCGCCAAGTCGAGCAAAAAGCGGCACGACCGTACTATACTTTTCTCGAAGTAGTTCGGGCCATTTTCGACCCCCTATAACTTCGTTGTGGATAAAACTAGAATCCTGAATTTTCAGTCACTAAGCAGGCATTGTATAATCTCGGTATATTTCAAATATCATTCTGTTTGAACCAGTAGTTTAAGAATTATAACTAGTCAAAATTTGATAATTTGTCACTCACTCACTGACTGACCGATCATCAAAACTCTAAGGCACTTCTAGCAGACATAGAAACTTGAAATTTAGAATACAATTAGTGTTTAGTCTATAAATCAAGGAAAAACTACAATATTTTGAAATTTCGGTCCAGTTTTCTAGATATACAATTTTTTTTTGTATTTTTGTATGTAATGAATAACTTAAAAACTACTGGACCGATTTTAAAAATTCTTTTACCGTTAGAAAGCTACATTATCACTGAGTATACATTATTATTAGTAGAAAAAAATAGAGATCCTTAGAAATCCCTACTAAAAACAACCCAAGGTGTAAAAAAATTTGCCATAAAATGTCTTTCATCGCATGTGCTGCGGAATGTATTGATGATAGAACATAAAAAAACGCCTACAATATTATAGAACATATCAAAATCTACAAAAAACTTAACGAGACCATATGTCCAACTATTGTAGTTATGTCACTATAACTACTTTTTTACATTAAAAAGTTGATAAAAATGCCGATCAAAATCAGACTGTTATCCATAGCTTTGTATTAATTCTTATCCATATAAACTAAGAAAAGGACTATCTACAAAAAGAAATGAGATGCCATCAAAAACATAAATTGTAAAAAAGGCCAAGTCTTGCAACTCAGTTCTTCTATCGTAAAAAGTTGTGAGATCCATATAGGTAATACCAAGTCGGTCAATTTATTCAGTCTCTACTGAAGGATCCTTCTGTCTTAAGTAATTACATAATAAGCTAACCTAACAATATCTTATAGTGATCATATCAATGCCAATATTAAAAATCTTTGATGTTTAAAATAAATAGATTGACTTGGCAATCGCACTAAACAATCTAATTTAATATGTATTACTTGTGAGATACATTATGTTTTTAATAAGATAAAAAAAGATACATTGTGATTTCATGCGATAGCCGAGCCAATCTATTTATTTTAAACATCAAAGATTTTTAATATTGGCATTGATATGATCACTATAAGATATTGTTAGGTTAGCTTATCATGTAATTACTTAAGACAGAAGGATCCTTCAGTAGAGACTGAATAAATTGACCGACTTGGTATTACCTATATGGATCTCACAACTTTTTACGATAGAAGAACTGAGTTGCAAGACTTGGCCTTTTTTACAATTTATGTTTTTGATGGCATCGTTTTTACAATTGTAGTTCCTGTTCCTGTAACTTTCAAACACAGAATGTGAACTCATAGGTCGAAGTGAAGTAAAAACGCCTACTGCATTAATATCGAAGCCAGAAAGTGCCTTTCACAATTAAGTCCAAAATAAGTACAGCTTTAATACTACATTTTTCGACTTAATAATATAGTAGATAAAATTAATAACGTGCAACAAAGTATGTAGACGATACATTTCAAAGGTAAGTTATAGGCATGTTGTTTAAAATCATCTACTTCTAGTACTGAGAAGGTATTGTAATATACATAATAGGAAATTGTGAATTGCCGACTAGTGGGGCTTGGGGCAGACACATTTCTGTGTCCGTTTCACAGATCGTTTTTCTTTACAGAAAAGTGAATGATTAGGTATTTCGTACCTTGCCCGACCGAAACAATTTTTTTATCTAAAGGTGGGTACTGACCAACGTTACGAGATGTAGATGTAACATTCGCATCGAGCGTGTTACGCATCGAGCATGTTTTAAAATCGGCATAACATGCTCGTCAAAAGTCGCGACGACTTGCAAGAGCGTACCGACCGAACCGCGTAACACTCAAAGGATTCGCCAAAAAACCGACAGCCGGGTGGAGCACTCAAAGCGAGCTACGAGCGGCTCGTTGGTCGCTGGTTTCCCCGTAACACGACGTACTGACTGCACGAATGCTCGCTGTGTAACATGTTACATTACACCTCGTAACGTTGGTCAGTACCCACCTTAACGCAACTCCTAGCATTGAGCCAAGGCAAGGAGGAAAATATTATATATTACAAGCTTCTGCCCGCGACTTCATATTTTTTTATTCGAGCTATTTTGACGTGAAAATGAAAATAATGTTAATATGTGTCAGAATTTAAGTAAATAGGTAAATTAATTCTTCTTACTCATAACACGAGGGGTCTCTACCCCGCTCTGCGTGGCGCCGACATATGCTCCACTCAAGTCAATCTTATCGTGATATTTTGAAACTATTCGTCCAAATCACATAGTGTAAAAGACAAAGTTCATCTATATACTAAGAAGTGCCTTGTAAAGAAGTATCCAATTTAAATGTATTTATTTATGGCTCATAATTTGGGATATATTGACTTCCACAAAATGGATATATGAAGTCGCGGATGTGATCTTCGTGTATAATATTGTATTAATAGGAAGTTGATGATGTTTTCTTGCTGGCACGTTCGGTAGAACACCTGCCGTGTGCATCGATGGGTCATGGGTTCGAATCCCACCGGGACGACATGTTTATAATTTTCTGTAAACATGTCTTCCCCACGTCTGGCATTGACCGAGTGGGAGGAATATCGAAATTCCGACCGGCTAACAAACCACCGTTCATAGGTGGAAAAACCATGAAGAGCGATTTCACTATATGGATTTCCGAATGTCCGAAGTAAAAATTAGTTCGACAGCGCATCGTTGTCTGATGTTCTCTGGCTGAGGTATCACCTACCATCAAATTAACCTCATTTTCTCTGTCAACACTTACCATAATAAATAATAATAAAATATAGATTTAAGAAAAAAAAGTATTAGAAGATAGAACACTTTATTTTTATACAAATAACAATAATAACACATATTTGTAATAAGTAAAATGAGACGTGATTCAATATAAAATTCAATTTAATTTGCAAGATTTATTAAGGAATAATATTGTGACATTGACAGTGACATAAATTCCGCTTTTGGTGGTCAGATTATACTTTTGTTATGACTAAAAGGTATGTTGCAACGATTCCAACAATCTGAAAAAAAAATTTAGTTACAAGCGCAAGCTACTAATCTATATCTTCTAATATATAAAATTTCCATGTCACAATGTTAGTTACCGTACTCCTCCGAAACGGCTTTACCGATTTTTACCAAATTTTATATGAGTATTCAGTAGGACTGAGAATCGGCTATTATTTATTTTTCATACCCCTAAGTGATAAGGGTTGTTCACCCTTAAATTTTTTTTTTATATTTTTGGACGAAATTATTTGTTTTTATTTTTTTATAATGTGGCATTAAAAAATACATACAACCCTATATTTTCACTCTTCTATTATCAACCCCTGCTTTTAAGAAATTATTTACATGGCAAAACAACGATTGCTGGGTCAGCTAGAAATATAATAAACATAGTCTAGTTTCATCGTCCTAGTAAAATTTACCACCCTCTGCCAATTGAGCAACAAAGCTTATATTACAGAAGAAAATTTCTCAACGTCATAACGTCAATTTTAAGTATATTTTTACTACCCTCTTTCAAATATACCTAATTTCGAAACGAGATAATTTCGATGCATGCATGTAAAAAAAAAATGTAAATGATGAATTCAGATTTGTCTAATAACATTTTGATTAACCCTTAACCACTGACGTGTCATTTTGTTACACTAACACTGACGTACGTATGTCATACGTACATAATTTTAAAGACGTTCTGATGCATTAATAGAGTGTAATTCTAGTGATTATTGTAATGCGTTAAAACATATTTAAATGAAATAGGGATTATAAAAAAAAATATTTGCCTTTGAGGTAATGTAATTTTTATAGACATTTTTTAAAAATCAATACAAAAATATTCTCTTACAATAGGAACTTGCTTTTTTGGTTAGTTCCCGCGCAAAATAAAGTTTTAAATGAAAAACCGTTTGGATGACGTACCACATACGTACGTCAGTGGTTAAGGGTTAAACACCAACTCGTATATCTCATTGGTCCTTCGAGCAGGATTGTTGCTAACTACTTCAAAAAGACCTATTGCTGCCGGCCTTGCCGTGACAACCACGACAAAATTAGTCGACAGTTTCCACGTGTTTTAATCGATTATCTCTTTATGTCTTCATGATCTAACATGACACACTTAAGACTTCTAATGTCAAAAGTAGAGATATCTCTTGATGGTCATTCTAGGACGGTGATGTATGTCATGAATGACAGAACTTATATTCATGATTGATAAATAATGATACGAGTGTATGCAGTTTCGACTAATTTAACTATGAAATGAATTATTATAGAATGGAATCAAGATTGTATTTATACGATTTCTTAAAACGTACATTGATGATAGTTATACATTACAGTAAAGACCAAATTTTTACCTGACCAAGTAGTGACCGCGTTATTGTGAACAAGCCTAATGGTGCTAAAACAGGCTTGTTAAGCATGATTTGCAAACAGAACACCCTGGCTTCCAACGCCATCTCGCTACCAGTCGGCGTTACGTGTTGTATTATATGCCCCAAATGACTCTTAATCTTGTCTACCTGCCGATTTTCCATTAATAATTTAACGATACGTCTACTTTATATTTAGACAGACTTTTTCCGGAATACTTCTGATTAAAAAGCCGGCAACGCATCTGCAAGTCCTCAGATGTTCATGGGCGATGGTGTTCACTTTCCATTAGGTGAGCCGAAGGCTCGTTTGCCCTACTATACTATAAAAAAACTTTGTGTTTGATTTTCAAACAGTTTTGATTGGTGCATTCCATCGTTCACTATAGGTAAATTGTTAGCCAGGGTCGGATTAAGAGTTATGGAGGCTTCGGGAAACAAAAGAATGGAGGCTCCCTTGCCCCAAATAATTTTCATGACAACAATATGTTTGTTCAAAGTATAGTAGGTAAATTTAAAATAGGTAAAGAAAATATCAAAGGAAAAATTGTGTACTAGTGTTTACCCGACAGAATTTGAAAGATTTTTTGTCGTAATCTCTAACGGGGCCTCTCTTTTGTGGAAGCCCTATTGATAGCGAATATTTAACTTATCATTCGCTTACCTCTTTTGATATTTTAAACCACGGCTGAACAATCATTATCGCTCTTGACACATGAAATACGAACCACATAAACTGTATAAAAAGGTTTTCTACTCTGACTCTAAAATCTGTAAAATTTTTTAATGAAATAAATACAATTTATTTGAGAAAATTTAAAATCAAAATAAAGCCCATTTGATTATAATATCTAGTATCAAAATTAATTAATATTATTTTGAATCTATACTATTACGTTATAGTAAAAAATACATTAGAAACAGTAACTCAACCGGTCTGTAAATGCATATCTTCCCCACGTCTATTCACTTTAGGCATTGAACGGGTGTGAGGAATATCGAAATTCCGACCAGGTAACGAACCACCGTTCTTAGATGAAAAACCATGAAGTGCACATTGCGCGTTTCGGTTTCAGTCTATGGATTTCCGAATGCTTGAAATAAAAATTAAGTCGACAGCGCTTCATTGCTTCTGTGGCTGAGGTATCACCTACCATCAAGCGACATGCTCGTCTGTCGATATCTAACATAAAAAATATATATTTGATTCCAAAATCATATTTTAATTTATTAATCAAACAATCTATTTTTTCGAATCCGGTAATTTTCAATAGGTATTGTTATGTTACCTGGTAAACTGAAACATTTTGAGAATTCGTTCAAAGTAAAAGTTAATTGTAAAGTATACAGTGAGAATAAAATGAGCGTTGTGAAACTGTTGCATGCATTATATCGCATGATGATGTCACATGTCACGGTGTAAGTCTTGCCCAGTGATTGAAGAGATGTTATTATCTCACAACTCCTATTCTTCATTCCTGCAATAAGAAACGCATACATTGTTTATTTTTGAATGCATCTTGAAGATTTTTTAAACGACTTCAAAAAAGGAAGAGGTTCTCAATTCGTCGGTATGTTGCTTTTTTGGTACGTTTGTCACGAGATATCTCCGAAAGTTATGGAAGGATTTGGATGATTCTTTTTTTTTATAGTATATATAAGTACCAATAATGATGTCGATTGTCCTTTAAGGTTCTTGCTTTGAAGTAAAATATTATTTTTAACTTTTTAGTTTAAATTTGGACCTACATACTATATGTACCTAGTTGTAGTTTTGAAGTCGGTTTTTTTTTTGCTTAAAAAAAATATATTAGAGAACTGGCGTGTCACCTGAAAGTCTTGAGGACACGTTACCGAGAAGAGTAGGCTAGGATGTCCGCCAAGATAACCTTTTTTATGTTAGACATCGACAGACTAGCATGAGGTTCACTCGATGGTAAGTAAAACCTCAGCCCGTACTGGTGCACATAATATTGTCTTTTATTAACGCGAGTATAACACATTTAAATAAAATACTGTATTAAACATTATACAGGATTAAAACGCGATTTATTATTTATATTGTTTAAATTATTTATCCCGACGTTTCGGATGCTTTACAGCAACCGTGGTCGCGGGAAGACAGAAAGATGACAGTTGTCTGATATTTGAAATGTCAAAAAGTTGCCATGTTTAATTAAATTAAATTAAAAAAAAATCTATTAATTTAGGTAACACAATGTACATCTATGAACGTCAAAAAAAAAATAAAACATATTAAATGCTTCTAATTTTACATTTACTACCAGTTCACAAATCAAGGGCGTAGAGCGGACGAGAAGAACTGGCAAGAAACTCGCCGCCACTCTTTTTAATAGCCAAGTTTTTTTTTTACAAATGTTTTTGTTTTACCTTACATATTAACGCCATCTATTCCTACGGAGTTGATATTTACTGTAATTTTCTATATTATGACAATATTGACTAACGGTGTCCTCTTGTTTTTTAGTATGTTTGATTTGGGGTTTCAGATTTTTAATTACTGGATCCCAGGTGTTGGAGAGTCTCAAACCATCTTCTCTATTGAAGTTAGGATGTTTTTTATGGCTATTGGAATAGATGGCGTTAATATATAAAGTAAAACAAAAACATTTGTAAAACAAAAACTTGGCGATTAAAAAGAGTGGCGGCGAGTTTCTTGCCAGTTCTTCTCGTACGCTCTACGCCCTTGATTTGTGAACTGGTAGTAAATGTAAAATTAGAAGCATTTAATATGTATTATTTTTTATTGACGTTCATAGATGTACATTGTGTTACCTAAATTAATAGATTATTTTTTAATTTAATTGAATTAAATATGGCAACTTTGTGACATTTCAAATATCAGACAACTGTCATCTTTCTGTCTTCCCGCGACCACGGTTGCTGTAAAGCATCCGAAACGTCGGGATAAATAATTTAAACAATATAAATAATAAATCGCGTTTTAATCCGGTATATAGTATTTTATTTAAAACCTCAGCCACAAAACATCAGTCAATGATTTTAAACCTACTTTTTATTTCGAGCATTCCGAAATCCAGAGACTGAAACCGAAACGTGCAATATGTGCTTCACGGTTTCTCGGTTTATTAACGATGGTTCGTTACCCGGTCGGAATTTCGATATTAATCCCACCCGATTAATGCCCGAAGTGATCAGACGTGGGTAGAAAATTATAAACATGTTGGCGGCGATGATTCGAACCTGCGACCCATCGGAGCGTAAGGTGCATCTGGAGTGTTTTACAAAATGTGCAAACATGCCTGTCAAAAATATGGTAGTTATATGGTGGTCAATCAATTTTTCACCTCAGTCATCGTTAATTGCCATCTATACCTATAATAAAAGAGTAGGATCGAAATTACGCTTCACTAAATATTTTTACCAGAAATTAAGAGGGGTGATAAAAGAAGGGTAGCAGAATGCATAAATGCAATTTTTAAGATTCTTGTCTGTCTGTCTGTCTGTCTGTCCGTCTGTCTGTCTGTCTGTCTGTTTGTTCACGCTAATCTCCGAAGATACTGAACCGATTTTCGTGTAATTTATACAAATATATTAAGCAAAACAACAACGGGGCAACATATAGGCTTTGTTTCATCGAAATCGATTGTCGGAAAAAAAAGTTATCATCATTTAAATATTATTTTAAAGGCACCATTTCAACAAATT
Source organism: Anthocharis cardamines (assembly GCA_905404175.1). Taxonomy (NCBI): domain Eukaryota; kingdom Metazoa; phylum Arthropoda; class Insecta; order Lepidoptera; family Pieridae; genus Anthocharis; species Anthocharis cardamines. Next base: position 9,831,595 of record FR989964.1, read on the forward strand.
GCAATGAAAACTGACTCGCGTTGAACTTTTTCGAATTGTCAGATGTCAATCACGGTTTGATATGTAAATGAAATAGTTTGATGATTTCGCCGTTTTCGATATGTATCCGTAGAATAGTGGATATGCAGTCCCATTGCGTTACTGAAGATGCGAGTTCGAACCTGAACCTTGAAATTTGTGAAATATAAAATATTTTTTGTATTTATTTATTTATTTTTTACACAAAACTATAATATAACACAATAGAAAAAGTATTATTGAAAAGTATTTCTAATGAGATCGTTTATTTTATCTTTTCATCAATCCTTTATTCGACATTGCTTTTATTGCTTCTGACTGCCGGGTAGCTTAGGAATCCCGAGAAAAGGGAATTTAAAAAATATTCCGAAAATGAAAATGATCAATTAAATGAATTAAATATCGAGGTAGATACAGTATCTTCCCCACTAATAAAATTTATAAAAAATTAAAATTTAAAGTGAACCCCACGCGAACGAAGTCGCGGGCATTCAGCTAGTGCTAAAATATATTATTAAAATCAAGCAAACTCGAACATGACTCTTATTACTGTGTGAACGAAAGTGTTAAGTGATACATATTACTGTAAGAAATTATGGTAGTCGCGGCTCGCTATAAAAATATTTTTGAACCTGTTTCGATTTCTAGATCCTAGCGATTAATATAAGGTAACGCACGAACATTTTTGGTCACATAGCAAACATTTTTTATTACAAGCTTTATTTCTGACATACCAGGGTGAATCAAAAAGTTCTTAGAAGTGCATATATATGAAACCTTTTTGGATCAAGTTCGATATTCAAATTAAAGAGTGTCTATCACACTATATTTATGCAGACTGTCACTTGTTTTTGTCAGTTCGTTCGCATGTAATAAATTTTTTTGTGCAACGAGTTGCTAAAAAGTCAAAATTATGGATAAAAGTGAGTTACGTGCGGTGATAAAATATCTCAGTTTGAAAAAAATGTCTACGAAGGAAATTTTTTTGGACATTCAGCAGATATTAGGGGGTGATGCTGTACCCTATTCTACGGTTGCGTACTGGGTGGCTGAATTTAAAAGAGGTAGATCAAGCTGTAAAGATGACCCGCGTTCTGGGCGGCCTTCAACCTCCGTTACAGAAGAAAATGTCAAAAAGGTTGAGAATCTGGTTTTGGAAGACAGAAGAATGACTATAAAACATATAGCTGAGATCCTAAAGATATCTTTTGGTAGCGTTCAATCCATTTTAATTGATTCACTGGGGTTCAAAAAAGTGTCTGCAAGATGGGTGCCACGAATGTTAACCGACGAAAACAAAAAGCGACGTTTGGAAATTTCCAAGCGTAATCTCGAAATGTTCCAGCGTGATTCGGATAATTTTTGCCGTCGTCTTGTCACCATGGATGAATCGTGGGTCCACCATTTTGATCCTGAAACTAAAAGACAAAGCATGTCTTGGAAACGACCATCCTCTCCATCCATCAAGAAATTTCGAGTTGCTCCTACCGCTGGCAAAGTTATGGCCTCTGTGTTCTGGGATAGTGAAGGAATCCTTTTTATTGATTACATGCCAAAAGGCCAGACGATTACTGGACCCTATTATGCAAATTTAATCCCGAAAGTGCGTGAAGCGATTAAAGAAAAACGTCGTGGAAAACTGTCGTTGGGCGTGTTGTTCCTTCAAGATAACGCTCCTGCTCATCGATCGGAAGTTGCGCTCAACGCAATCCGCTGTGCTGGCTTCAATTTCCTTGATCACCCACCATATTCTCCGGACTTAGCCCCAAGTGATTTTCACTTATTTCCAAAATTAAAAGAGGAAATTCGTGGAACAAAATTTCACGATAATGACGCGGTTATAGCTGCCGTAGAGGACTTTTTCGAGAGTCAAGAAAATAATTTTTTTTCACAAGGAATAAGGAAGTTAGAAACGCGTTATTCTAAATGCATTGCATTGGAGGGAGATTATGTAGAAAAATAAAATATTATTATTTAAATCTTTGCATTTTTTAATATTGATTCCAAGAATTTTTTGATTCACCCTCGTATTATATTTAAAATTCTTACCTGCAGTAATATCACTATGCAGTGTAGATATTTCTTCACTGATCGCTTCGAAATATTTGAGAATTTCGAATGCCATAAGAATGATTTGAAGTTCAAAAATTGAAACAATAACATATGGCATATTGTTTATATTGTTCATACAAAATATAAAAACTGAAAAGAAATAAAAAAATTCAAGTTTTATTTTTTCAATTTTGTTAATTCGGAATATTATTTACATTAAACGCCAAATTTATTCGTTGGTTAATTGTAAAACTTGGTAATTATGACATTTTGGTTATTTTTCCGAACAAAACTGGGTAGTTTTTTTTCTCCGTGAAGTTGTTGATAGTGTCATAATAAGTGATATTCCATCTGGCTGGGTGGCTGACATTTTCCAAAAAAAACCATGAGTTGTGGAGTCTTGAAGTTCTAGGTTATGCTATATTGGTGTGTGTGTGTGCACCCCCTCCCTAACTTGAAGATCGAAATATTAGAAATTTTCTGGAAATTTATGAGAACTTCAAGACCCCATAACTCATGGAGTTTATGCTATAAACAACTTCACTGAGAAAAAAATGTTTTCCATTGTTTTTCGGAAAAGTAACCAAACTGCATAATTACCAAAAAAATAACGATTTTAATCTGAAGTTCGTTTTTTTATATCTGCATGTCATGTACAAGATATATTTTGATATTTATAAATACCTATTTATCCAGTGGCGGATTTACATATTTCCAAGAATTGTCTATTCTTAAGTTAATATAATATATAGAGTCCGATTACTGGTTCGGGGCGGCGAACTGGGTTTTGCTATAGGATATACAAGTTTGATATTTCGTTGAATGAGATCATAAAACGTTCTACATAATTATTTTAGATTTCCATAAGACACGTCAAAATAAAAGTGCCAAAATTTTCCGCCCCTAAAATCTGCCGCCCTAGGCTCAAGTCTACTGAGCCTGCTGGTAAAACCACTGTATTTATCAAAAAATTTACATAAATATTTGTCGGTGTGTATAAATAACACTTAAGAAATACGCACATTTCATTTCAGAATTCAATAAGTGATAAAGATCTAATGCTTGACCTTTACACCTTATAATTAAATAAAACACCACCACAATGATTCGCTTCCGTTCCCTTGATAAAATATACTTTTTATTTATCTGAAAAATAATAGAGATTTATTGATATGTATATATAATCACGTTTTTTAAACTTATAAAGCATATATATATACATTATACATATATCTAGCCAAAATTTTAGATTTAAAAAATATTACAAGTGTTTTATTAGGTAGGTTGGTATAGTAAAGTTGTGCCTACCTATAATTGAAGTATATTTAAACTAATTTATTATATTTTGTATTCCGTTCACAAGTAAAAAAAAATATTTAATTTATATGCCTTTTTGAATAAATAAATAAATCCAAAAAATATAACCACGGTTTGTAAGCACAGTTTATACTAATGTCTTGCCAGAATGTTGGCTTCAAATGTAAAACTAGAGGTGTGTGTGTTAACTTAATGAAACTATTAATTACAAACTGATAACCTGTTAAAAAAGCAGCTAATTTTATTAACTGGTTTGCAGTAATGTCAACGGGTTTTACGTAACGATTATAAGTTAATAAATAAATTAACAGTTAATAAATTCAACAGGTTTTGCGTTAAATAAAAAAGCTGCTTCGGAAGATGTTAGCGACTACGCGTTGAATGTTCGTTGAGCTAATCCGCGCGTTGCGTTCGAAAATCGTTGAATTTAACAGTTAATATATTTAACTTCTTTTGCGGTAAACGAAAAGCAGCGAATTCGTTAACATTCGAAAAGCGGCTTAAAAAGCTCCTTGTTGAATTAACACCCACTCCTACATATGTAAAACATATTTCTACATTTGTATATGCTATTTTTCCAATTCTATTCTATACCTAATATCTAATCTATCACTGAATTGCAGTGGACATCAATTATTACTATTGATCGTTGATCGAAGATTATTACAAATAATATTACGTGACGTGAGCTGTCAGTTGCGGGAAATGGCGGAGTTCCGAACTCAATTAATTTTCAGCATATTTCTTTCCTATTTTATTTCCGATATTTTAATATTTATTCTGTTATTCGGGACATAAACAAATCCAACAAATAAGATATCATTCAAATCGGTGCAGCCGTTCCTGAGTTATAAATTATGTAACTAACACAGCTTTGTTTTATCAATATATTTAGACAATCACACATAAACATTTATTACATTTATTTTTAATAATATAATTTTGGTATGGACACCCCTTAACACTTATGGGTTTGAAAGATAGTCGCCGATTCTCAGACTTACTGAATATCCATAAAAAAATACATAAGAATCGCTCGATCCGTTTCAGAGGAGTATGGGAACGAACATTGTGACACGAGAATTTTATATATTAGATAAAAGTGTGTATTCCATGTTAATTTTAATCACACATCTCTAAAATTAGTCATCTCTTAGTTGTCGCGGATCATGGATGATTTTGTTAACAAATTACAATGGTTCTAGATAAAATTCGTTATCTCCGGAAGTTTTCGAAGTACACATTTTCCTTACGTGGGATTAGCTCAAAATTTTGTACCTACTCGGGGGTTTTTGGGGTTGCTGATTATGATTCTGCCCTCAAAATTTCGAAATTCAAGATGGCGGATTAAAAATGCAAAAAATCGCTTGACGAAAGCGAAAGGTACCCAGGGGTTTTCAGGGTCGCTGATTACAAATCTTCAAAATTTGGAAATTCAAGATGGCGGACCAAAAATGCAAAAATATACATTTTCATCATATTTGCATCGTTTTGTGAATTTTGATCCGCCATTTTTAATTTTGAGGGCGGAATCGTAAACAGACACCCTAAAAACCCCCGAGCACTAAATTTCAAGCCCACTAAATTACTAAGTAGGTACTGTTTAAAATTTAAGAAAATTCGTTTATTTTTATTTTCAACCTAGGAGGGCGTTTTATTTATTTTATTTTTATTATATTACACTTTGGCCTCTAGCTCCGATTCCTATTTCGACAAACTAAATTTAAAAATTCCGATTCCGAATTCGGTTCCGAAACCTCCGTCCAACCTAACATTCTCAGTCCATACTATGCATTTTCATTTCCTTTTCCTAAGATATAAACAAATTACTGGTTCAAATTCGATGAAGGTCTTCATTCGTCTGCAACCGCCAAAGGTTCCAATGCTTACAACTGTAAATACCATAATCCCAGCTGCCGTACGATAGATAAATCTCATGACGTTTTGGTATAGAGTTTCGTTAAAACTTGGTGAATCATTCCGATATATTCCCAAAGTAATCTGTCCAAGCTTCGCTGCGTCTAAAATAAAAGATATGTTATGGATTAGAAGTTATTACTATGCAATATTTAATAGTTACGCCTGTCCATCACTTCACAAAATAAAATATTGGTACATAAATAAAACGGTTCGTTCCCATGTATCTGCCATTTCTTATGTAGCCAAGTTCACATTTCAAGGATCGTCATGCTCGCTTAAATGTCATTGCTTGTGGCGGCGTCCATGCGTCGGGTTGTCTCTCTCCCTAAAATATGGCGAGGGGGTCGATGGCTGGCCATGCGTCATACTCGTGAACGGGTGCTACTTGTGGTGAATTCGTGTATGCGGTGATATTAGTTATTTCGTCTATGTATTTGCGTGTTGTTCCCACGAGAATGTAAGTGAGTGCTCCTATTTCACCATACATTCTGCTGATAGAGGACAAATCTTTGTTTTTATTTATTTTTATTTTTTCGTTTATATATATATTTTTCGATTATTATAGTTAATTACTTAATGTGATGTCATGTGGAACATGGTGTAATGGTTGCAGCTCCTTACAAAACATTTGTAAAACAAAAACTTGGCGATTAAAAAAGAGTGGCGGCGAGTTTCTTGCCAGTTCTTCTCGTCCGTTCTACGCCCTTGATTTGAGAACTGGCAGTAAATGTAAAACTAGAAGCATTTAATATGTATTTTTTATTGACGTTCATAAGTGTACATTGTGTTACCTAAATGAATAAATGATTTTTGAATTTTTTTTTGACTATGTGTATTGTGTACCTAAATGAGTGGTAAATATCTACATAAATCTTCACTGCCACCGCATAAGTAGTCCTGTGTAAGAGGAAGTAGATAATTGATGAAATCCGCATAACTCCGAATACTTTTCATAATGTTATTTGCTCCATGTCTAAAATATTGTTGGTTTTAGTTTAAAAAAGTGTAAAACTAGCAAATATCATTTGGTCACCAAATTGACATCAGCTGTACACTTTTTCCTAACTCAGATAAAAACAACTAAGATACTTTAATGAAGTAGGTTCATATATATTATCATTAACGATTTTATCAGTATTTTATCTTATAAACAGATCTGAAGCTGTTTTTTGAATTAAGAATAACTAAGAAAATTTAAATATATTTTTTAAGTGTGATCACCCGTGAAGTAATGGCTGAAAACAAACTTTGTCAAAATTAATGCCAATTTTTTTATGTATGTTTTTTATGTCAGATATCAACAGACGAGCATGAGGTTCACTTGATGGTAGGTGATGGCACCTCAGCCACAGAACATCAGTCAATGATGCGCTGTCGACCTAATTCGGAAATCCATAGACTGAAACCGAAACGCGCAATATGCACTTCACGGTTTTTCCATTTATGAACGGTGGTTCGTTACCCGGTCGGAATTTAGATATTCCTCCCACCCGATCAATGCCCGAAGTTACCAGACGTGGAGAAAACCTGCTTACAGAAAATTATAAGCATGTGCTCCCGGTGGGATTCGAACGACCCATCGATGCGCACGGCAGGTGAACGCGCCAATGAGCCCGTCAAAATTTTTAATGAAGTGGCCCGTATTTAACCACAACATGCTTAGTTCAGTAGGCTTTATCGGAGTGCATGAATTACATTGTCTAGATGTAATATATTAACGTAGGACATACTTCTGATGAATAAACGCTTATTTTATTCAATTCTAAATACTCACATATAATGCTGATAACCACATATCCGTAATATACAGCGAATTTTGATATTCTTATACTGTATCCATTATCAACTGATTTTATGGATACAGGAGCCAAGCCGAGCACTCTAGACATCCGTAGTATCCACAAAAAGGCGCCATTTATCACGCCCGAATTACCTTCCATGGTGAAGCGATCAATACGTGCTTTATTTACCTACAATATAAATACTGATTACATCGTCAAGTGCTTTCTTATATTTTTGTTCTTTAATAACTAGCTAGATAACCCAAATTTAAGAGAATTATGGACCATTTGCGAGCTAGCCAGAGCTAGCTACAACGAACTACTAAATTGATTCGGTGGTAAAAGGTCACGTAAAATAGGTTAGGTTCATACGAAGATCTCTTTGACGTAGAATGTCCACCTTTTTATTTTTTATTTATTTATTATAGTTACTATAATAGAAGCACTTTATGCCAAATATAACCAATTTAAAAATATAAATCTGATTAAAATGCAATTATATGATTATTTACCCCGATACGATGCGACGCGACGTTTCGAATGCTTATAAATTAGACATGTGTAATACTGCGCTGCGCCGCGCAATTGCGCCGTCACGCTTCACTGCGCAGGGTGATTCAGCTCACACATTCATAATGTGTTGGCGCACGGCGCAGTACCTCACTCACTGAGTGAACTATGAGCGTGGCGTTGCGTGCGTTTCGGAGGTTTCACTGCTCGCTTTGCGCGTTCCATTTTGTTGCGTCGTGGCGCAATTTTGAGTTGACTCAAGGAGCTGACGCTTTACACTGCGCCTGAGTTGCTGAGTTGGCGCGGGGAATTTCGCTGAGTTACCCATGTCTACCCCACTCATCACCAAACCCGTAGGAACCTCCGTCCGAGTTAGAGCCACCAGTCTGAGGGCCCTAATCCGCTCGACCACTAAGGTGGCTCCCACTGACGCCAACCAATATTTTAGCCCTTAGGGCAACTATACTCTAGATCGAACTATACTCTATAGAACTATACTCTAGATCTAAAAAAATATTATAAATCTATGAAATCCTTTGTAAACCTGTGCTTAAAGCAAGAAAAAGTATCTTATTTTGATAATTTCATAAACAAAAATATTAATAACTCCAAAGCCCTTTGGCATGGCTTAAAGAAAAATGTATTACCTTCTTTTAAAAATACCTCATCTATTCCATCGCATTTATGTGATGCCAATGAAATTAATAAACAATTTTTAAATCTTCCTGGAACTGATATGGTCGATCAAACTCAGTTAGATTATTTTTATAATAATAATTTTGGCAATGTTGTCTTTAAACTTAATTGTGTACATGAAAATGAAATTGCTAAATTAATTTTCAGCTTAAAATCAAATGCCAAAGGTGTTGATAATATATCGAGAGATATGATTATCTTAACTCTTCCTAACACGTTAAAGGTTATAACTGTAATTATTAATAAATCCATATCTTCTGGTATTTTTCCTTCTTGTTGGAAAAAAGCCCTTGTTAGACCACTGCCAAAAAAGTGCGATCCTTCAAATTTTAAAGATTTGAGACCGATCAGCATTCTTCCATACTTATCTAAGCTGCTCGAAAAAGTTGTATACAATCAATTGATGTGTTTCTGTAACAGTCATAATATCTTGCCCAAATTACAGTCTGGATTTAGAAAGGGGAGAAGTACCTCCACGGCGCTTCTTAATGTCGTCGACGACTTACTCACCTCTTCTGATAAAGGACAAGCTTCTATTTTAGCATTGCTGGATTTCTCTAGAGCCTTTGATTCTCTAAATATACCACTCCTGATTAGTAAGCTTTCTTACTACGGCATTGGTGGCGTTAGTTTGTGCTGGTTCTCTTGTTATTTGAGCCAACGCACCCAGAGAGTAGTTTTGGAAAATAATGACGGTTCTCTCAGCATTTCCTCTGATCTTTCAATTAAGCGCGGTGTCCCACAAGGATCTATTCTCGGTCCACTTCTTTTCATCATATATTCAGCAGATTTATCTAATTGTATAGTAAACTCTAAGTATCACCTGTATGCTGATGATGTACAAATTTATCATCCATTAGATATACACGACATAATTACCTCTATTCATGAAATAAATAGCGATCTTAATCGAATTTCTGATTGGGCAGATAATAATTCCTTAATACTTAATCCTAATAAATCACAATATTTGATTATCGGATCTAAGAAGCAGGTTGAAAGAGTAGATCATTTTAATTTGCGCCCTGTCATTAGCAATATCGCTATTGATAGGGTTTCAGAGGCTCGTAATTTAGGTATAAAATTTGATAGCTATTTACATTTTGAATCCTATATAGTTGAATTAGTACAAAATTGTTTTTATAGATTAAAGGTCTTATATAGGATTCGCGCTTTTATTAATCTGAGCGTTCGTCTAATGCTATGTGAAAGTTTGATACTCTCCAAACTAAATTATTGCATAAATGTTTACGGGCCTTGTATTTTACAGCGGTCTCAGCGTCTTATTCAGCGTGTTCAAAATGCCTGTGCGAGGTTTAGTTTTAATATAACTCCGAGGTGTCATGTTACCCCTTTTCTTAACTCTTCAAATATACTCAATATTAAAAATCGCCAAAAATTGTTTATGGCATGTTTTTTATTTGATCTAGTTAAAAGCAAGAATCCTGAATATCTATATGCCAAACTCGACTGGAGACATAAAAATAGAAATCCTGTACGTTTAGTTACAAAGGTACTCAATATACCACCCCATCGAACTGCAGCATTTCGTGGAAGTTTTAAATATGCTGCCACGAAGTGCTGGAACAATATTCCGCCACCACTAAAATCCTTAGAAAATAAGTTTAGCTTTAAGAAAACTCTTCGCACCATTCTTCTTGATGCTCAGAAAGAAGAATGGGGCAAAGATTCTATGTCTGCGGTAGTTTAGTTTTATTTTAATACTGTATCTTTGTTATTTTAATGCCTTCTAATTGTTATTTTAATCGATGCTCATCTTCAATTTCTTCCATTTTTTAAATGTAATTTTTAATTTTTTATTTTATTTAATGTAAAAAAAAAAAAAAAAATATTTTGTTCTTCACTGCATGCCCCTATTGTTCTTATTAACCACTCTTATTATGTTATACTAAAAAATAATTGTTAATTTTTCTAAGTTTAGTTTTTTATGTTTGATTGTTTTTAGCTTTGCACTGTCTATTTCGTAGTTTTCTTATTTTTTACTCTATTTAATTTCTTGTTTGACCTGCTCTGCCTTAGGTGACAGGCAGAATACCAGTGTCTTAGCCCTAGCTGGCTAAGAAATAGAACTGAGCCTGTCACCTTTTCAAACATATGTATTTCAAACTGCACATGTACTTGTATTTTTTATGTTTGAATAAATGTTTTTCTTATCTTATCTTCTTATCTTATCTATACTCAACCTGCGGCCCACGTTCCTTTCTGAGTTACCATATAAAGTTTGCGCCCATCAGAAAAGCTGAGTGCGCGCTGACTAAATAAAATAGGTACAAAACCCTGACGAATTTCCACTTTCATTCTTGCAGGCGTCGCCATGTTTGTGGGCCGATTTCGTTTGCATTTGTTTATATCAAGCAACTAATCAAATCTAACTAATCTCCCAACAATAATTACAATTTACTGCTGCTTGGTGTGTACAACCTAGATATATTAGATATGGGCCGAAATTCGTTTCACATTCGGTTTGACCGAATTTCGACGTCTTCAACCGAACTTCGGCATTCGGCCGAAATTCGGTTCAAGTGCCGAACATTCGGTACCTGAAAATATCGAACCATTTTCGTTAAATTCTTTAACCAAACACTTCATAATTATAGTCTATAATGTTGTTTCTTTGACCTTTGATCTATTTTCTACTTTGTTTCATACTACATAAAATTAAGATTCAAAATTATGTTATTAAATCAATAATGGGTTAAGTATTTCAGATTAAAATTGGGCTCATTCGTTCATAGTGACAATGAAATAATTTTTAAAATCATTCGAGATGTTTTTGAGTTAAATCGTAACAAACAGACAAATCTATCCTCTATAATATTAACATAGACTTACTTAAAAATAGTCAGTTTTGTAAAATCTAAATAATATCGTAAAGTTAGGCAACTATTTTAATTTATATGATAATAGTTCAATACTGGCTCTTAATTTGTTTAATGTGCTTTAACTATAACTTACTACATGCCTACAGATAACCACACTATCACTTCCCAGCGTTAAAAATAAGTTAACGAACAAAATAAGACAATTTATTTGTCAGATTATTACTTTGAGGTGGTTTGGGCATGTAGAAAGGATGGATGAAAGTAGGGAAACGAAAAAGATTTATGAAACTGGTGTGAGTGGTAGGGTCGGGAGTGGTCGACCTAGGCGAACGTACCTCGAACAGATCGGACACGTTCTGCAAAAGGCCAGGTCAAAAGTATTCGTAACCGAAGAGTGTGTATGAAAGCATTGATGAAAGTAGAAGAAGCGAAAGTGGTATGTAAGGATCGGAGCATATGGAGCATATATCTCTGCCTACCCCAATGGGAAAGAGGCGTGATGTATATGTATGTATGTATGTATGTACGCATAGATTATGACTTTATGTCTGTTTATGTTACGGATATACTTCTGAATTGGAAATTGGTGGCCCCTCTTGTAACATCTTGGAAATACATTAAAAATTAACCAAAAAAAGGGTAAGCTGTCGAAAGGCGTCGCGTCGGCTAGGTTACTGAAACTTAAAACAAAACACTTATTTGAAATAAATATATTATAATTCAATTTAATTTGCAAGATTTTTTAATGAATAGCATTTAAAAATACGTCTACAGATACATATGTATATAAATTAAAATCCGCTTTTAGAAGTCAAATTATACTTTTGTTATGACTAAAAGGTATGTTGCAACGATGCCAACGATCTGAAACCAAAATTAAATTAGTTGAAAGCTACTAATCTATATATAATTAACATAATATTGTATCAACTGACTATTGTATCTTGATTAGTTGATCCAATATTTCTATTCAAATAACCCTAGTCTCCTTTCATCGTCCTAGTGAAATTTCCATCCTCTGCCAAGTCCTCAACGTCAAAACGTCAAAACGTCAACTTTAAAGTTATTTTTACTACCCTCATTCAAATAAACCTTATTTCGAAACGAGATAACATAGTATTCGATACACGCAAAATGTTTAGGGGAATTATGAATTCCCCTTGAATAAACACCAGCTCATACATCTCATTGGTCCTTCGAGCAGGAATCTTGTTAACTACTTCCATAAGACCTGTTACTGATGTACATCTTGAATGACAGAAATTATATTCATGATTGAAAATTTATTTTTAATAATGATACGAGTACATGCAGTTTCGACTAATTTAACTATGAAATGAATTATTATAGAATGGAATAAGGATTGTATTTATATGATTTCTTAAAACGTACATTGATGATAGTTATACATTACAGTAAATACCAAGTTTTTACCTGGCCAAGTAGTGACCGCGTTATTGTGAACAAGCCTAATGGTGCTAAAACAGGCTTGTTAAGCATGATTTGCAAACAGAACACCCTGGTTTCCAACGCCATCTCGCTACCAGTCGGCGTTACGTGTTGTATTATATGCCCCAAATGACTCTTAATCTTGTCTACCTGCCGATTATTATTTTTTTTTATATAAATTAACGATACGTCTACTTTACATTTAGCCACTGCAACTAAAGTTACTTCACTATACTTTTTCGAGAATACTTCTGATTAAAAAGCCGGTAACGCATCTGGAAGTCCTCTTTTGTTGCGGATGTTCATTGGCGGCGGTGTTAACCATCCGTCAGATATACTGTAAAAAAATTGGGTTCGCTTTTCAAACAGTTTTGATTGGTGAATTCCATAGTTCATTATAGGTAGATTGTTAGCGAATGTTTACCTTAATCTTATATTTTTATTGTGATATTTTTTCTCGATATATAGATACAGTACATCATTTGCTTACCTCCTCTGATATTTTAAACCATGGCTGAACAATAATTATCGCCCTTGACACATGAAATACGAAGTACATAAACTGTAAACAAAGGTTTTCTACCCTTTCCCTTATATCTGTAAAACAAATTCATTAAATAAATACAGTATTTTTGAGAAAATTTCAAGTTTGACAGAAAATAAAGTCAAATTAGGTGGGAACAATATCGAAATTCCGACCGAGTAACGAATCACTGTTCATCCATGAAAAAACCGTGAAGTGCACATTGCGCGTTTCGGTTCCGAATGCTCGAAGTAAAAAGTAAATCGACAGCGCATCATTGACTGATGTTCTGTGGCTGAGGTATCACCTACCATCAAGTGAACCTCATGCTCATCTGTCGATGCCATAATAAAAAAAAACAATTATATTTGATTCTAAAATCAATTTTTTATTTATTATTATATTATTAAACAAATAATCTCTGCAAAACTCCGTACTTGTCTTAGGTAGGTGTGATGTTACCTGATAAACTGAAACATTTTGAGAATTCGTTCAAAGTAAAAGTTAATTGTAAAGTATACAGTGAGAATAAAATGAGCGTCGTGAAACTGTTGCAAGCATTATATCGCATGATGATGTCACACGTCACGGTGTAAGTCTTGCCCAGTGATTGAAGAGATGCTCTAATGTCACAACTCCTATTCTTCGTTCCTGCAATAAGAAACGCATACATTGTTTATTTTTGAATGTATCTTGAAAATTTTTGTAACAGACTTCAAAAAAGGAAGAGGTTCTCAATTCGTCGGTATGTTGCTTTTTTGTATGTTTGTCACGCGATAACTCCGCAAGTTATGGATGGATTTGGATGATTATTTTTTTGTTAAAAATAACTGTAATTAAATATATACAGTATATATAAGTACCAATAATGATGTCGATTGTCCTTTAAGGCTCTTGCTTTGAATTAAGTAAAATATTATTTTTAGCTTTTTAGTTTAAATTTGGACCTACATACTATATGTACCTAGTTGTAGTTTTGAAGTCGGTTTTTTTATGCTTAAAAATAATTTATATTAGAGAACTGGCGTGTCACCTGAAAGTCTTGAGGACACGTTACAGATAAGAGTAGGCTACGATGTCCGCCAAGATTACCTTTTTTATGTTAGACATCGATAGACGAGCATGAGGTTCACTTGATGGTAAGTAATACTTCAGCCACAAAACATTATTCAATGATTTTAAACCTACTTTTTATTTCGAGCATTCCGAAATCCAGAGACTGAAACCGAAACGCGCAATATTATGTGCTTCACGGTTTCTCGGTTTATTAACGATGGTTCGTTACTCGGTCGGAATTTCGATATTAATCCCACCCGATTAATGCCCGAAGTGATCAGACGTGGGTAAGACTTGATTATAAAAAATTATAAACATGTTGGCGGCGATGATTCGAACCTGCGACCCAGTCGGTCGGGAGTGTTTTACAAAACGTGCCAACGAGCCTGTCAAAAATATGGTAGTTATGTCAATTTTTCACCTCAGTCATCGTTAATTACTATGTTAAAATATATTATTAAAATCAAGCAAACTCGAACATGACTCTTATTACTGTGTTATTATAAACGGAAGTGTTAAGTGATTACTGTAAGAAATTATGGTAGTCGTGGCTCGCTATAAAGATATTTTTGAAACTGTTTCGATTTCTAGATCCTAGCATCCGCATTTTTGGTCACATAGCAATTCTTACCTGCAGTAATATCACTATGCAGTGTGGATATTTCTTCACTGATCGCTTCGAAATATTTGAGAACTTCGAATGCCATAAGAATGATTTGAAGTTCAAAAATTGAAAGAAGAACATACGGCAAACCGTTCATAGTATTCATACAAAATATAAAAACTGAAAAGAAATAAAAAAATTAAAGTTTTATTTTTTCAATTTTGTTAATTCGGAATACATTAAACGCCAAATTTATTCGTTGGTTAATTGTAAAACTTGGTAATTATGACAGTTTGGTTATTTTTCCGAACAAAACTGGCTAGTTTTTTTCTCCGTGAAGTTATTGATAGTATCATAATAAGTGATATTCCATATGGCTGGGTGGCTGACATTTTCCAAAAAAAAACCATGAGTTGTGGGGTCTTGAAGTTCTAGGTTAGGTTATATTGGTGTATGTGTGTGTGTGTGTGCACCCCTCCCTAACTTGAAAATCGAAGTATTCCAATTTTTTCCGGAAAATTTATGAGAACTTCAAGACCCCATAACTCATGGGAGTTTATGATATAAACAACTTCACTGAGAAAAAAATGTTTTCCATTGCTTTTCGGAAAAGTAACCAAACTGCATAATTACCAAAAAAATTACGATTAATATCTGTCAATACAAGTTATATATTACTATAGTAAATTGTAAAATATTATTGTCCGTTATATAAAGCAGTAATAAAAACAATTTAAACAAATATCCACCTACATAACATTATTATGTCTGAAGTTCGTTTTTTTATGTATATGTTATGTTTATGTGCATGTATATGTTCATGTATATATTTTGATATTTATATATACCTATTTATCCAGTGGCGGATTTACATATTTCCAAGAATTGTCTATTCTTAAGTTAATATAAAATTAAATCTATTAAATCGCAAAAGACAGGAAAAACACCAGGTGAAGATGGTATTTCAAATGAAATTCTAAAAGGAACATCACTTAGTATTCAAAATGCAATTACAGATATTTTTAACAATATTTTAACGACTGAACTTATACCGCACCAATGGACTACATCAACCATAATCTTATTACATAAAAAAGGAAAAACAGATGATATTGCTAACTACAGACCCATAAATGTCTAATGTATATAAAATATTCTCTAAGATACTGTTGGAACGCATAACAAAAGTACTAGACGAGAACCAACCACAAGAACAAGCGGGATTTCGAAACGATTTCTCGACAATCGACCATATCCACACTATAAAACAAATCATCCAGAAATGTAATGAATATGGAATAAAGTATTACTTGGCATTTATTGATTATAACAAGGCATTCGACTCACTCAAACATGAGAAAATATGGGAAGCTAGCCACGCAAGGAATCAATAACAAATATATACGACTAATCAAATTGGCTCTTATAAATTTGATACATAACAAAAACATGAAAATAATAATAATACATAAAAAAAGAACATGACAAATAATAATAATTACATTACATATTAGACTGCGCGCAAGACGGCGCAGAAGACTTGAGTGCATTTTTAACTTGATATTTAAATTTTAATTTATTTGATTCAAAAATATTGAAATCGATTTTATTCTTGCTAGATGTAACATCGTTAAAAAGGCGACACGTGCGAACCAAAGGATTGTAATAAGAAGTGTTGTTTTTGAAAATATTAATGCGGAAGAGTAGTGGGTGATTTCCATAAGACACGTAAAAATAATATCCCAAAATTTGCTGCCCCTAAAATCTGCCGCCCTAGATTCAAGTCTACTCAGCCTTCTGGTAAATCCGCCACTGTATTTATAAAAAAAATAACATAAATATTTGTCTGTGTGTATAAATAACACTCAAGAAATACGCACATTTAATTTCAGAATTTATTAAGTAATATAGATCTGCAGCTTGACCTTTAAACCTGATAATTAAATAAATCAACACGACAATAATTCGCATTCGTTCTCTTGATACAATATACTTTTTATTTATCTGAAACAGAATAGAGATTTAAGTAATATTTTCACGTTTTTTAAAGTAAAAAAGCAAATTTATACCCAAAGAATTTATAGACAAAAATTTTAGATTTAAAAAATATTACATGTATTTTATGATAGTAAAGTTGTGCCTACCTATAATTGAAGTACCTACTTTAAAACTATTTTATTATATTTTTCAAATTCTTAATTCACCAGTAAAAAAATGTATTTAGTTGACAAGGCTTTTTTGATTAAATAAATAAATTCTAAAATATCACCACGTTTATAACCAGAAAACTTCATACTAACTAGCCTACAGACTTTGTCCGCCAGAATGTTGGCTTCAAATATAAAACATATTTCTAGATTTGAATATGCTATTTTCCCAATTTTATATAGAATAGAATTATTATATAATAGAGATCAGATATAAAAAAAAAAAAAAAAAAAAAAAAGTAGTTTATTTGGAACATAAAACATGTGTCAAAATAACAATATGTAACGATGGCACTCGCAAAAGCATAACACTGTGGCGCGAGTGTCAACGCCCTCCGCCGGAACATGCGACAAAGTTCCATATATTACAAAGAATACTTTATTTACTAGTAGTGTGTACACTGTAAGCTGTGTGTGTGTGAGAGTGTGTGTACTATGCGTGTGTCTGTGCTCGTGGGTAAGTGTGTGTGCGTGTGTGTGGTAGTGTGCTTGTGTGTGCGTGCATGTGTATGTGTGAGTTATTAAACTAGGAATCTACTTCTAACTAACAGCTTGAAGCAATTCTTCGGTTTCTTCATATCTCAATGTCAGTAACCAAGAGAGACATTTAGCTTTACATTGATATAGAGTTAAAGGGTAGATATTTAAATATCTATTTGCACTATTATATAGTTTAGGGCTGATATAATTGTAGTGAGTTCCCGCGATAGCAGTTCGGCACGTCAGTGTAGGACACACTAAATCTGGACGACGCTTAGAATTCAACGGTTCCACATATTCGAGTTCAGTGTGCTTTTTAATAATGGTTTGAAGAATGAACAGCTGTCTGACTGACAATACCTGGCATAGCGTGAATAAATCAGCTGTGGGATATCGGCGCGGTTTCCCAGCAATAACTTTGAGAACTGCACGCTGAGCTCTCTCAAGGCGTAGCATATGGGACTTTGCACAGCCTCCCCATGAAGATATGCAGTATGTTAGTAAGGATTGGGCTAAAGCAAAGTAGACATTTTTCATGTATTTAAAGTCTACATAATTTCTTAGGGACTTAAAGATGAAAATAAGCTTACGCAATTTGGTGGCTGTGTATTCAATATGTGTCTTCCAATTCATTGTACTATTAATCATAACTCCTAAATATTTTGTTGAGGTAGATCGTTGAAGTGATATGCAGTCACAATGGGTATCAACGGTGTTTAAACAAGTATGAGCAGTGATGGAGAAAGACGATGGAGGATAAGATGCAGCGGTTGGAGCGAACGTAACAAACAGAGTTTTCGATAGGTTTAGGGTAAGGAGATTTGATGCCAGCCAGTTCATTACTATAGTAAGTACTTTTTCTGTGCGCGCCCGAGTTTCCTCCCAGTTTCGCCCATGAATGAGTAGTGATGTGTCATCGGCATAGCATGTCACTTTGCAATACGGTAGATTTAGATTGCAAAGGTCGTTCAAATATATTAAAAAGAGCGTAGGGCCGAGCACGCTACCTTGAGGCACTCCAAAACTAAGATCTTCTTCAGTGCTTTTAATATTATCTATGACTACTGTTTGTGTTCGATTAGTAAGGTAACTTTTAAATAAATCAAAGGCGATACCTCTTATGCCAATGGCTTGAAGTTTGGACAAAAGAATGGGTATGGACACAGTGTCAAATGCCTTGGAAAGGTCTAGAAAAACCCCAACAGTCTTTAGGCGTTTGTCAAAATTCTTTATTATTTGGCCAGAGAGTTCCAAAACTGCGTGTTCAGTAGATTTCGATTTCCTGAAACCAAATTGGTTGCTGGAAAGAAAGTCATTGCAATTTAGGAAATCGACTAACTTCTCATTAAGGATCTTTTCAAAAGTCTTTGAGAACACTGAGAGAACCGATATAGGCCTATAGTTTGAGACACTGTGTCTGTCCCCATTCTTGAAAATGGGATGTACAATGGCTTTCTTAAAGGCACGCGGGAAAATACCAGAGTCTAAAGAAAGGTTGAAGATGTGTCTTAGGCAAGGGATTAATACATGTCTTGCCGATTTGACAACTTCTGTTGAAATTCCATCGGAACCAATCGCACATCTATCTTTAAGACCTAAAATAGTTCGCTCAATTTCAGTATCATCTATGTTTACCATAACCATTGAATTTGGGTTTACGTAGTTACTTGATTTAAATATTTGGGATTTCGCGGGTGAGGTTTTGGGGTGTAAAATATTTGAAGCTAGTGATTTTCCTACATTAGCAAAAAAGTTATTTACTTTGTTAATTGAAACCGTGGGGTCGGTAGACAAATTTAATAGTGAGCTAGCAGAATTTTGTTTTTTTGTTATATTTGCAATACGATTTATCATATTCCAAGCAGCCCTAGGGTTATTTTTAACTTTTAAAAACTCGTTCCTTTCGTATTCTCGCTTTATTCTTTTGAGGAGAGAATTACAAAAATTACGGTAACGGGTGAAAATGGTTTTATTAATGCTACTTTCGGGATTTTTTTTAAGCTTTTTGTAAAGTTTGTCTCTGTGTCTTATACATCTGAGAAGGCCAGGAGTAAACCAAGGTTTAATAATGCGTTTTCGACTAGAAATTTTTACGTTTTGAGAATGCTGACTAATAGCGGAGGACACAATATAGATCAATCTATCTGATGCTTCATCTGGATCGTTACAATTTAGAACAGGAGAGAAATCTGCCCTAGATAGATGAGAAACAATCTCAGAAATATTAAAGCGGCGTTATTCATTAAACGCATTATTATAAGCTTGTTATAGTTAAAAATATGTTTTGTCTCGCTCTATCAAATATAAAAACGAAAGAAACAAAACATATTTTAACTATATGAAGCTTATAATACGTTTATGATTAAGGCCGTGTGTATATTGTATATACCTAATATCTAATCTATCACTGAATTTCATTGGACTTCAATTATTACAAATAACCTTGCGTGACGTGAGCTGTCAATTGCGGGAAATGGCGGAGTTCTGAAGTTAATTAATTTTCAGCATATTTTTTTCCTATTTTTTTCTGCTATTTTACTATTTATTCTGTTATTTGGGACGAATCCAACAAATAAGATATCAATCAAATCGGTGCAGCCCTTCCTGAGTTATAAATGATATAACTAACACGATTTTATTTTATCAATATCTTAAGGCAATCACGCTGTTACACATGAAACATTAAACGTAATAATATGATTTTTTTAATATATTTATTAAGTTGTCGCTATCCACTTTGGCTTCAACCGATTAGCATAACTAGGGATTTACCATTCCTTCATTACACTCTATAGAGTAATAGTGTCTCCCTTGGATTTTCAGGGCCTTGGAGAATAATTCTCCAAGGCCCTCACGTGTTCTTAGTAACGATCAATCATTATATTGTTGATCGAAGCGATCAATAGACCTTTTTGTGACTTCACAATAGTGTCCATACCAGGGATGTTACTGAGCTTCTTTTCCGGTTCCGGAAGGTTGGAATTTCCGATCGATTTTGCACCTTCGGTTATGAATTCTGATAAAAAACTGTGCCCCATTTTAAGGTGCTGGGCCATGGGCGTGCAGAGTTAAATTATATGCTAATGAAAAGTACTAACTACAGTTTAAATCTGGTGTTTTTATATCCTTGCGTTGAATTCGTGAGGTCTCAGAGGAATTTTGAATTTTAGGGTATAACCGCACTAAACAGCACTACGTGCAAATAACTTCACAATCAGAATATATTTTAGTTACATTAATAATATAGATGAAGAGGAAATGAAATTGAAATTTAGAGGCTGAGGATGCTGAAAAATATTTTTTTTATTTTTAACATCCTGTAAACTGAGGCGCATTCGCTATACGGTATTAAAAATATTTTTCTGTTAATACACTCCTCTGAAGTAAAACACATATAGAAATTATCGCTGCACGTCATATGGCCCAATCTGATTTAATTAAAATTAGGTACTATGTAGTGTTTAAATTTAAGAACACCTATTTTTATTTTCAACACCTAGGAAGGTGTTTTATTTTTATTATATTGCACATATCTCTTTTGCCTCTGGCACCGATTCCTGTTTCGACTAACTGAATTTAAAAATTCCGGTTCCAAATTCGGTTCCGAAAAAAACTCGGTAACATTCCCAATCAAAACCATGCATTTTCATTTGCTTTTCGTACGATATAAACAAATTACTGGTTCAAATTCGATGAAGGTCTTCATTCGTCTGCAACCGCCAAAGGTTCCAATGCTTACAACTGTAAATACCATAACCCCAGCTGCCATACGATACATAAATCTCATGACGTTTTGGTATAGAGTTTCGTTAAAACTTGGCGATTCATTCCGATATATTCCCAAAGTTATCTGTCCAAGCTTCGCTGCGTCTAAAATGAAATATATGTAATTGATTAGAAGTTATTACCATGCAATATTTAATAGAGACGCCATCACTTCACAAAATAAAATATTGGTACATAAATAAAACGGTTCGTTCCCATGCATCTGCCAATACTATGTGTATTGTGTACCTAAATGAGTGGTAAATATCTACATAAATCTTCACTGCCACCGCATAAGTAGTCCTGTGTAAGACATTGGAGGAAAAGGAAGTAGCTAAATGATGAAATCCGAATAACTCCGAATACTTTTCATAATGTAATGCTCCATGTCTAAAATATTTTAGGTTTTAGTAAAAGTGAAAAAGTTAAGTTTTCCTAGCAAATATTATTTGGTCACCAAATTGACATCAGCTGCACACTTTTTCCTAACTAAGATACTTTAATGAAGTGCATATCTGTCATTAACGATTTTATCAGTATTTTATCTTCTAAACAGATTTAATTAATTCCAAAATTTATGCCAATATGTATTTAACCACATCATGCTGAGTTCAGTAGGCTTTTCATCGGAGTGCATACATTTACAATGTCTAGTTTTGTATAGATGTAATATATGAACATAGTAGTACATACCTACTTCTGATGAATAAACGCTTATTTTATTCAATACCAAATACTCACATATAATGCTGATAACCACATATCCGTAATATACAGCGAATTTTGATATTCTTATACTGTATCCATTATCAACTGATTTTATGAAATATTGTCTTTTATTAACGCGAGTATCACACATTTAAATAAAATACTGTATACCGGATTAAAACGCGATTTATTATTTAAATTATTTATCCCGACGTGAAACTATTAAAGATCTCAAACTCGCCAACAATGAGACCATGGTAAGCTTTGACATTGAGTCTCTTTTTACAAATATTCCTGTATCGGACTGTCTAAATATTGTTAAGAAAAGGTTATCAGAACACAACATGTCACCAGAATATGCAGATATTTTAGAACATTGTTTAACATCTGGCTACCTAATGTGGAATAGTGAATTCTATATACAGGTTGATGGGGTGGCTATGGGCTCTCCAGTCTCCCCTGTTGTCGCTGACATTTTTATGGAGGACTTCGAAGAAAGAGCCCTAGCCACAAGCCCGGTTAAACCGAGGCTTTACAAGCGATATGTAGACGATACCTTTACTATTCTGCCCACGGAACACATATCTGTATTTCTAGACCACCTTAACTCCATACACAGTAACATTAAATTCACTATGGAGAAGGAGAATAATAACTCACTGGCCTTTCTAGACATTTTAGTGGTTCGGGGAGGGGATGGTACACTTGGCCATACTGTGTTTAGAAAAATAACCCATACTGATAGGTACCTCAATGGTGATTCCCACCACCACCCTTGCCAACTCTCTTCTGTCGGTGTATGTTTGTTTCAGAGAGCCCACCGCCTCTGTGATGCTGCCCACCTCAACGGGGAACTGCAGCATGTTAAGCGAGTACTGCGTGACAACAAGCTGCGGGTGCCTCCACAGCATCACAGAAACAGGAATAAACCACAAACAGTACAACGTCTACCAGCCTACCTGCCTTATGTGAAGGGTGTTACAGACAGGATTGGAAGAATCTTAAAACGAGCTTCTATTAATACAGTTTTCAAGCCGCACAAGAAGATTCAACAATTCTTGAGACCAATAAAAAGTAATATTCCTTTGCAAGATCCAGGTGTATATAAACTGGATTGTGACTGTGGTTTATCCTACATTGGGCAAACTAAACGTAGCATTTCAAACCGACTTAAGGAACACATTGCGGATATCAAACACAGACGTCACTCTAAATCAGCAGTATGTGAACACACTCTGGATAAACCAAACCACTACATACGTTTCGACCAACCGAAAATCCTTGCAAAAGAAAGTAGATTCTTTCCCAGACTAGTACGTGAGGCTATTGAAATTAAAAAACATCCTAACTTCAATAGAGAAGATGGTTTGAGACTTTCTAACACCTGGGATCCAGTTATTAAAAATCTAAAGCCCCAAATCAAACATACTAAAAAACAAGAGGACACCGTTAGTCAATATTGTCATAATATAGAAAATTACAGTAAATATCAACTCCGTAGGAATAGATGGCGTTAATATGTAAAGATTGTAAAACAAATACTTGGCGATTAAAAAGAGTGGCGGCGAGTTTCTTGCCAGTTCTTCTCGTCCGCTCTACGCCCTTGATTTGTGAACTGGTAGTAAATGTAAAATTAGAAGCATTTAATATTAGTAATATTAGTAATTTAATATGTATTATTTTTTATTCACGTTCATAGGTGTACATTGTGTTACCTAAATTAATAGATTATTTTCTTTTTAATTTAATTGAATTAAATATGGCAACTTTGTGACATTTCAAATATAAGACAACTGTCATCTTTCAGTCTCCCGCGACCACGGTTGCTGAAAAGCATCCGAAACGTCGGGATAAATAATTTAAATAATAAATCGCGTTTTAATCCGGTATACAGTATTTTATTTAAATGATTTTATGAATACAGGAGCCAAGCCGAGCACTCTAGACATACGTAGTATCCACAAAAAGGCGCCATTTATCACGCCCGAATTACCTTCCATGGTGAAGCGATCAATAAGTACTTTATTTACCTACAATGTAAATACTGATTACATCGTCAAGTGCTTTCTTATATTTTTGTTCATTAATAACTAGCTAGATGACCCAAATTTAAGAGAAATATAGAACATTTGCGAGCTAGCCTAGTATTATATATATTTTAAGTTACAACGAACTACTAAATTGATTCGATGGTAAAAGGTCACGTAAAATTGGTTAGGTTCATACGAAGATCTCTCTGACGTAGAATGTCCACCATTTTATTTTTTATATCTTCAAATAGCTCCAATATTAACATATTATTCATTATTAATAACAAGAATTATTGAATACGTTATTATCGAAGTCAGATTTAAAAGCAAGATCACGAAAATACATGTACATATATAATATGGTCTCCATACAATGTTTTTTTTATTTTAATTTAATAGTAATTTATTTAGTTACTATAATAAAAGCACTTTATGCCAAATATAACCAATTTAAAAATATAAATCTGATTAAAATGCAATTATATGATTATTTACCACGACGCGACGCGACGCGACGCGACGCGACGATTCGAATGCTTATAAATTAGACATGTGTAACACTGCGCTGCGCCGCGCAATTGCGCCGGCACGCTTCACTGCGCAGGGTGATTCAGCTCACACATTCATAATGTGTTGGCGCACGGCGCAGTACCTCACTCACTGAGTGAACTATGAGCGTGGCGTTGCGTGCGTTTCGGAGGTTTCACTGCTCGCTTTGCGCGTTCCATTTTGTTGCGTCGTGGCGCAATGTTGAGTTGACTCAAGGAGCTGACGCTTTACACTGCGCCTGAGTTGCTGAGTTGGCGCGGGGAATTTCGCTGAGTTACCCATGTCTACCCCACTCATCACCGAACCCGTAGGAACCTCCGTCCGAGTTAGAGCCACCAGTCCGAGGGCCCTAATCCGCTCGACCACTAAGATGGCACCCACTGACGCCAACCAATATTTTAGCCCTTAAGGCAACTATACTCAACCTGCGGCCCACGTTCCTTTCTGAGTTACCATTTAAAGTTTGCGCCCATCAGAAAAGCTGAGTGCGCGCTGACTAAATAAAATAGGTACTAGAAAACCCTGACGAATTTCCACTTTCATTCTTGCAGGCGTCGCCATGTTTGTGGGCCGATTTCGTTTGCATTTGTTTATATCAAGCAACTAATCAAAGCTAACTGATCTCCCAACAATAATTACAATTAACTGCTGCTTGGTGTGTACAACCTAGATATATTAGATATGGGCCGAAATTCGTTTCACATTCGGTTTGACCGAATTTCGTCGTCTTCAACCGAACTTCGGCATTCGGCCGAAATTCGGTTCAAGTGCCGAATATTCGGTACCTGAAAATATCGAACCATTTTCGCTAAATTCATTAACCAAACACTTCATAATTATAGTCTATAATGTGTAGTTTCTTCAATAAAAAAAAAAGCGTTCGATCGCGTCAACAATGACGTGCTCTTACTGAAGTTTTCAAGGGTGGGATTCGCACCCAAGCTCATAAACTACTTTGTGAACTACTTTACAAATCGAGTTCAGTATGTGAAGCTTGGTCGGTTCTGTTCCGACCCATTTCCAGTATATTCTGGTGTAAGTCAAGGTAGTGTGCTTGGCCCTACTCAATTTTTAATCATGATAAATGATTTACCGGATGTCCTTGACAGTTCTCAATGTCTTATGTTTGCAGACGATCTGAAATTATTTCTACCTATAGAAGGTCCTGCTGATTGTGAAGCACTCCAATCTGACATAAATAAAGTTTACACTTGGGCCAAGGAAAATGATTTAAGCTTTAATGTTTCTAAATGTAACATAATGACATTCACGCGCTCCCGTACTCCCATGTGTTATTCATATACGATAGATGGCGAAACGCTACAAAGAGTAAACCAAATAAAAGATTTAGGTTTATTGTTTGATCCAGCACTTACTTTTAATCCTCATATAGAACTATTATGTCAAAGAGCTTTTAAGTTATTAGGATTCATTATGAGGCAAACGGCACGCTTTAAATTAGGAAAAACTGTTTTGAATCTTTATTATGCGTATGTGCGTAGCATTCTCGAGTTTAACGCTATAATATGGAGCCCTCATGAAAAAAAATATACACTCCTTCTGGAGAGAGTTCAACGAAAGTTCGCTCGCTGCCTATATAAGAAATTATATGGTTACTATCCCTATTTATATCCATCACTTTTTGTCACTGGAATGATAGGCTTAGACACATTAGAACTGCGACGCAAGCGCGCTCTGATGTTACACTTTTATATGTTACTGAACAATAAAATAGATGACCCCGGGACTTTGGGGACTTGCGGTATGTGGGCTTCGAGCTGCAGCGTGTCGCTGCGCTCGCGGCCGCTGTTCGCCTGCCCCCGCGTGCGGACACAGGCGGCCGCCAGCGCACCGACGCATACAGCTCTTACACTATTTAATGAATTATTAGCCTTTGATACGGATGTTGATTTGTTTTTTGTTAACAAACCTAGATTTATGAAACTATGTTATAGGTTTCTTAATTCTTTGTCTAAATTGTAAAATGTAATGTTAAAATTTTTGTACGTCTTGGCTCATAGGCTGTAAGTACAATTATTGTAAAATTCTGATAAATAAATAAATAAATAAATAAAATAAATAAATAAATAAATAAATATTGAAAAAAATTGTCATATGATTGACCTTTTATCTATTTTCTACTTTGTTTCATACTACATAAAATTAAGATTCAAAATTCTGTTATTAAATCAATAATTTTAGTCGATAATGGGTTAAGTATTTCAGATTAAAATTGGGCTCATTCGTTCATAGTGACAATGAAATAATTTTTAAAATCAGTCGAGATGTTTTTGAGTTAAATCGTAACAAACAAACAAACAGACAAATCTATCCTCTATAATAATATTTACATAGACTTACTTACAAATAGTCAGTTTTGTCAAATCGAAATAATATCGTAGTTAGGCAACTATTTTAATTTATAATATGATAATAGTTCAATACTGGCTCTTAATTTGTTGAATGTGCTTTAACTATACACACCGGCACAATTAGCGGAACAGAAAAAAAAGTGAGACTATGAGATAATAACGCATATATTTGACGAAAATGTAATTAGACACAAAATAACAAATTGATTAACATCTTTTAACAACGACTTTGAAAAGTCTTCGTTATTATTTATTGAAAAATAAAGAAATTTGAAATAAGTGAAATTTTTAGATGATTATGAACCATCACAAAACATAAAAAAAGTAAGCATTAAATGATTTAACAATAAAATTAAAGCAAAATTTATAACCAGTGTTTCCCCCTTTTGCTCTGATTACGGTTTCCATTCGTCTGGGCATGCTACAGATTATGTTATCGATGATTTCTTGAGGCAACCGCTCCCACTCCTCAAGTAATGCGTTTCCAAGTTCATTCAGATTGTTGGGGGGTGGCATTCTGGATTTAACCCTTCTCTTTAGCAAGTCCCAGACATGCTTTATCGGATTCATATCGGAGGAATTTGCTGGCCACTGCATCACCGGTATACCTACGTGGCTCAGATATGCCTGTACCGATTGTGCACTATGAGCACGAGCATTATCTTGCATTAGAATAAAGTCGTCACCAATAAATGGGGCAAATGTTACAACATGTTCTTCTTAAATGTCTCTGATGTATCGATCTGCTGTCATGGTCCCTCCTGTGACTCATCACTAACTCCGTGCGAGCTCCCAAACATATCCCTCCCCAAACCATAATCGAGCCGCCACCATAAGCCACTGTGTGTTCAAAATTAGACTGTATGTGGCGTTCTCCTTTGCGTCTCCATATTCGCTGTCTCCCATCGATCTGTTTTATTTATTTATTTATTTATTTATTTATTACAATTTGTAAACTATATATTAACAGCTATTAGCCAAATCATATACAGTTATTAATTTTTAAAACTACATATTCTCTAAATAGGAAAAACACATTTTGATAAAAATATCAGCCGTTATACCAAATATTTCAGCATTTTTATACTGAGCTACATATTTATTGAGCAGTCTCAGGGCCGACTGTGTTGGAGCGTGATAAGCCACCTGTGTGCGCTGCACGGTTTCCGCGAACAGTCTGCGTGTGCGCAGAGTTGCAGTGCATTCAGGCACCCAGAGGCCAAAAGAACTCTGCACTCATCAGTAAAGAGAACCATGCCATTCGTTCAAATCCCAATGACGATGTTCTCGCGCTTTTTTTGTGTTCCGCTAATTATGCCGATGTATATATAACTTACTACGTATACATGCCTACATATAAACACACTATCACTTCCCAGCGTTAAAAATAAGTTAACGAACAAAATTTATTTGTCAGATTATTACTTTGTGGTGGTATGGGCATGTAGAAAGGATAGATGAAAGTAGGGAAACGAAAAAGATTTATAAAACTGGTGTGAGTGGTAGGGTCGGGAGTGGTCGACCTAGGCGAATGTACCTGGTCGCTGCGGAGCCGTATTTCGTGGCTCCGCAGCCACACTGGGCGGGGGATGTAGGTGGTGGTGTTGCCGTCACCGTTCGTCCCGGCGGCTTGCCGCTGGCGGTTAAGGAGAGGGGGGACGGGTTTGTTGTAGTCGAGCGGGAGGGGTGGACGGTGATCGGCGTCTACTTCTCCCCCAATAGACCGAGGGTGGAGTTCGAGGACTTCCTTGACGGCCTCGGCCAGGCGGCGCGTCGTGCGCTGCCATCGCCGATTGTCGTCATGGGGGACCTCAATGCCCGGTCAAGGGCATGGGGGGACGCGAGGGCGAATCGTAGGGGCGAGTGGCTGGAAGAGTGGTTGGTGGAGGTAGGGCTCGTTCCAGCAAATGTAGGAAGCGTCCCGACGTGTGTGCGACCGCAGGGCGAATCGAGGGTAGACATTACGCTCGTCTCGCCTGCGGCCGCACGGATGGTAAGAAATTGGAGGGTGGAGGATGCGGAGACCTTGTCGGACCACATGTACATTAGGTTTGAGGTCTCCGCATCCGGGAGGGCGCAAGACGTGTCGAGGAGTGCCCTGCGCCACTTCCCGAGATGGGCAATCGGTCGCTTCGACCGCGATCTGGCGGAGGAGGCGGCCATCGTGCACGCGTGGTGCTCGTCCGGCACAAGTGTGGGAAGTGTCGACGAGGGAGCTGCCAGGGTGCGTGCGGCGTTGGTCGGTGTTTGCGATGCGGCGATGCCAAGAGTGGTGGGGCGCCGCCCAACAAGAAGGGCCACTTATTGGTGGAGTGAGGAGATCGCGGACTTGCGGTCCGTCAGCGACGTGGCACGGAGGGAGTACCGCCGCTATCGTCGTAGGAGGCGGCGGAACCCCGAAGAGGAGGAGGTGTTGCGTGCTGCTTACGCGGAGCGCAAGAAGGCGCTCCAAGTCGCCATCAGCGAGGCCAAGGAGAGCGCGAGGGAGGTGATCCTGGAGGGCCTCAACAGAGACCCATGGGGGCGGCCGTTCAAAGCGGCCCGGAAGAAGCTTCAGACGGCGGGGCCCCCGCTGACGGAGACTCTACAGCCGGAGTTCGTCGGCGGGGTCATAAGGCAGCTGTTCCCAGTGGCTTCGCCCTTAGAAGTCCCGAGGATGGCTCCTCTGGTGGTGGCAGAGGTGGAGGAAATACCTCCAATTTCAGACGGGGAGATGGAGCTCGCCAAGGACCGTCTGAAGACGCGGTGGAAGGCGCCAGGCCCAGATGGGGTGCCCGGTAAGGTGCTGGCAATAGCGATGGAGCACTTAGAAGGGGAGTTGCGGGGACTGTTCGACCAGTGTTTGGTGGAAGGACGGTTCCCGGAACTGTGGAAGGAGGGCCGTGTCTGCCTCCTTCCTAAGGCGGGGCGTCCCCCCGACTCACCTTCGGCTTACCGGCCGATAGTCCTTTTGGATGAGGTCGGTAAGACGTTCGAGAAAATGGTGAGTCGGAGGATAGTCGGACATTTGGAGGAGGGGGGTCCGGGTCTTTCGGAGTTCCAGTATGGCTTCAGGGCCGGTAGGTCGACAATTGATGCGATCTTGGCCCTGAAAGCCCATACAGAGGAGGTTGTCGGGAGGGGTGGGAAGGCATTGGCGGTATCACTCGATATCGCCAATGCTTTTAACAGCTTACCGTTTGCGGTCATCGCAGAGGCGTTGCGGGCGCACGAGACGCCGCTTTATTTGAGAAGGCTGGTGGCCGATTACCTTTCAGGCAGGGTCATCGGCTACGTGGATGCGACGGGCGGCCTGATTCGTCGTCGCCTGGAATGCGGGGTTCCGCAAGGGTCGGTGTTGGGTCCCCTCCTGTGGAACATCAGCTACGACTGGGTGCTCAGAGGCGCGCTTCTTCGCGGTTTGCGCGTCCTCTGTTTCGCCGACGACACTCTGGTCGTAGCGCAGGGGGGGACATTCGGGGAGGTGTCGATGTTGGCGTCGGTGGGGGCCACTCTGGTGGTTGATAGGATTAGGGCCCTCGGACTGGAGGTGGCTCTGGCCAAGACGGAGGCCATAGTCTTTCACGGTCCGAGGGGGGGGGCTCCTACGGGGTCTACGACGTTGGTGGATGGCGTGGAGGTGAGGGTGAGTCCCAGTATGAGGTATCTGGGGCTCATCCTGGATGGCAGATGGGGATTTGGGGACCACTTTAGGGCGCTGGAGCCAAGACTCGTTTCGGCGGCTGGCGCGTTGGGGAGGCTCCTTCCGAATTTAGGTGGGCCGGACCAAGGGGTCCGTAAATTGTACTGCGGCATCGTGCGGAGCATGGCGATGTACGGGGCGCCGGTATGGGTTGGTGCGCTTACGCGTAATAATAGGAGGTTACTGCGCAGGCCGCAGAGGATCATTGCGGCGAGGGCGACAAGGTGTTATAGGACGGTGTCGTTCACTGCGGCCTGTGCTTTGGCGGGTACTCCGCCCTGGGAGTGGGAGGCGGAAATCCTGGCCTCCGCCTATCACTTCCGGGTGGAGAGGAGAAGGGAGGGCGAAATCGCGACTGCGGAGCAGCTGAGGGCGGTTCGCAGAAGGGTGGAAGAGGCGGTGATGGACCGCTGGAAACAGGAGTTGGCGGAGCCTCAGGCGGGCCATAGGCTGGCGGAAGCGATTCGCCCTATCCTCAAGGAGTGGGCGACGCGCAAAAGGGGGGGGTTGACTTACCGGGTGGTGCAGGTGCTGACCGGACATGGCTGCTTCGGTCGGTACCTGTATAAGATAGCGAGGAGGGAGCAGTCGCCAGTGTGCCAGGAGTGTGATGAGGGCGTAGAAGACACGGCCCATCACACTCTGGCGGTCTGCTCAAGATGGTCAAGGGAGAGGCACGACCTAAGATCTGTGGTCGGTGCCAACTTGGATCTCCCCGTACTGATGGGGGAGATGGTGCGGAATTCCGAGTCGTGGAACGCGGTGGTCTCCTTCTGCGAACGAGTAATGTTGCAGAAGGAGACCGCCGAGAGGCGAAGAGAGTGCGCCGCCCCAGCGGGCACTATAAGAGCGAGGAGGAGAGGGGAGCGTAGGAGAAGGTTCGCCCATCTCCTTCGCTCTCCATAATGTGTTCTGTCTGCGGGACACGGTAGTGCCATCGTGGCAAGTCGCCGAGGTCGCGGTAGTTTACAACTGTTATCCCGCGGCCTCAACACGGCGAAAAGAGGGGCCAGAGGGGGTTTAGTGGGTCGGGTCACCAGGCTGTCTGGCTAGCAGACAGTCGCGAGTGACTCAACCCCACACTCTCCCGGCAGTTTCAAAAGAGCCCCGCCGGTGAGGTTAGGTTTGTTGAAACTTCCCCCTCTATAAAAAAAAAAAAAAAAAAAGGCGAATGTACCTCGAACAGATCGGACACGTTCTGCAAAAGGCCAGGTCAAAAGTATTCGTAACCGTAGAGTGTGTATGAAAGCATTGATGAAAGTAGAAGAAGCGAAAGTGGTATGTAAGGATCGGAGCATATGGAATTCTGTGATCGTTGCCTACCCCAATGGGAAAGAGGCGTGATGTATATGTATGTATGTATGTATGTACGTATAGATTATTACTTGTCTACTATGTCTGTATATGTTACGGATATACTTCTGAAATGGAAATTGGTGGCCCCTCTTGTAACATCTTGGAAATACATGAACAATTAACCAAAAAAAGGGTAAGCTGTCGATTGGCGTCGCGTCGGCTAGGTTACTGAAACTTAAAACAAAACACTTATTTGAAATAAATATATTATAATTCAATTTAATTTGCAAGATTTTTTAATGAATAGCATTTAAAAATACGTCTACAGATACATATGTATATAAATTAAAATCCGCTTTTAGAAGTCAAATTATACTTTTGTTATGACTAAAAGGTATGTTGCAACGATGCCAACGATCTGAAACCAAAATTAAATTAGTTGAAAGCTACTAATCTATATATAATTAACATAATATTGTATCAACTGACTATTGTATCTTGATTAGTTGATCCAATATTTCTATTCAAATAACCCTAGTCTACTTTCATCGTCCTAGTGGAATTTCCATCCTCTGCCAAGTCCTCAACGTCAAAACGTCAAAACGTCAAAACGTCAACTTTAAAGTTATTTTTACTACCCTCATTCAAATAAACCTTATTTCGAAACGAGATAACATACATAGTATTCGATACACGCAAAATGTTTAGCGGAATTATGAATTCCCCTTGAATAAACACCAGCTCATACATCTCATTGGTCCTTCGAGCAGGAATCTTGTTAACTACTTCCATAAGACCTGTTACTGATGTACATCTTGAATGACAGAAATTATATTCATGATTGATAATTTATTTAATGATACGAGTACATGCCGTGTCGGCTAATTTAACTATGAAATAAATTATTATACAATTGAATAAGGGTTGTACTTTTACGATATTATACAATAGTAAAGACTAGATAACCTAAGTTTTACCTGACCAAGTAGTGACCGCGTTATTGTGAACAAGCCTAATGGTGCTAGTATAGGTTTGTTTAGCATGATTTGCAAACAGAACACCTTAGCTTCCAACGCTATCTCGCTACCAGTCGGCGTTACGTGTTGTATTATATGCCCCAAATGACTCTTAATCTTGTCTACCTGCCGATTATTATTTTTTATATAATAATTAACGATACGTCTACTTTACATTTAGCCACTGCAACTAAAGTTACTTCACTATACTTTTTCCAGAATACTTCTGATTAAAAAGCCGGTAACGCATCTGGAAGTCCTCTTTTGTTGCGGATGTTCATTGGCGGCGGTGTTCACCTGCCATCAGATATACTGTAAAAAAATTGGGTTCGCTTTTCAAACAGTTTTGATTGGTGAATTCCATAGTTCATTATAGGTAGATTGTTAGCGAATGTTTACCTTAATCTTATATTTTTATTGTGATATTTTTTCTCGATACATAGATACAGTACATCATTTGCTTACCTCCTCTGATATTTTAAACCATGGCTGAACAATAATTATCGCCCTTGACACATGAAATACGAAGTACATAAACTGTAAACAAAGGTTTTCTACCCTTTCCCTTATATCTGTAAAACAAATTCATTAAATAAATACAGTATATTTGAGAAAATTTCAAGTTTGACAGAAAATAAAGTCAAATTAGGTGGGAACAATATCGAAATTCCGACCGAGTAACGAATCACCGTTCATACATGAAAAAACCGTGAAGTGCACATTGCGCGTTTCGGTTCCGAATGCTCGAAGTAAAAAGTAAATCGACAGCGCATCATTGACTGATGTTCTGTGGCTGAGGTATCACCTACCATCAAGTGAACCTCATGCTCATCTGTCGATGCCATAATAAAAAAAAAACAATTATATTTGATTCTAAAATCAATTCTTTATTTATTATTATATTATTAAACAAATAATCTCTGCAAAACTCCGTACTTGTCTTAGGTAGGTATTGTGATGTTACCTGATAAACTGAAACATTTTGAGAATTCGTTCAAAGTAAAAGTTAATTGTAAAGTATACAGTGAGAATAAAATGAGCGTTGTGAAACTGTTGCATGCATTATATCGAATGATGATGTCACATGTCACGGTGTAAGTCTTGCCCAGTGATTGAAGAGATGCTCTAATGTCACAACTCCTATTCTTCGTTCCTGCAATAAGAAACGCATACATTGTTTATTTTTGAATGTATCTTGAAAATTTTTGTAACCGACTTCAAAAAAGGAAGAGGTTCTCAATTCGTCGGTATGTTGCTTTTTTGTATGTTTGTCACGCGATAACTCCGCAAGTTATAGATGGATTTGGATGATTATTTTTTTGTTAAAAATAACTGTAATTAAATATATACAGTATATATAAGTACCAATAATGATGTCGATTGTCCTTTAAGGCTCTTGCTTTGAATTAAGTAAAATATTATTTTTAGCTTTTTAGTTTAAATTTGGACCTACATACTATATGTACCTAGTTGTAGTTTTGAAGTCGGTTTTTTTATGCTTAAAAATAATTTATATTAGAGAACTGGCGTGTCACCTGAAAGTCTTGAGGACACGTTACAGATAAGAGTAGGCTACGATGTCCGCCAAGATTACCTTTTTTATGTTAGACATCGATAGACGAGCATGAGGTTCACTTGATGGTAAGTAATACTTCAGCCACAAAACATTATTCAATGATTTTAAACCTACTTTTTATTTCGAGCATTCCGAAATCCAGAGACTGAAACCGAAACGCGCAATATTATGTGCTTCACGGTTTCTCGGTTTATTAACGATGGTTCGTTACTCGGTCGGAATTTCGATATTAATCCCACCCGATTAATGCCCGAAGTGATCAGACGTGGGTAAGACTTGATTATAAAAAATTATAAACATGTTGGCGGCGATGATTCGAACCTGCGACCCAGTCGGTCGGGAGTGTTTTACAAAACGTGCCAACGAGCCTGTCAAAAATATGGTAGTTATGTCAATTTTTCACCTCAGTCATCGTTAATTACTATGTTAAAATATATTATTAAAATCAAGCAAACTCGAACATGACTCTTATTACTGTGTTATTATAAACGGAAGTGTTAAGTGATTACTGTAAGAAATTATGGTAGTCGTGGCTCGCTATAAAGATATTTTTGAAACTGTTTCGATTTCTAGATCCTAGCATCCGCATTTTTGGTCACATAGCAATTCTTACCTGCAGTAATATCACTATGCAGTGTGGATATTTCTTCACTGATCGCTTCGAAATATTTGAGAACTTCGAATGCCATAAGAATGATTTGAAGTTCAAAAATTGAAAGAAGAACATACGGCAAACCGTTCATAGTATTCATACAAAATATAAAAACTGAAAAGAAATAAAAAAATTAAAGTTTTATTTTTTCAATTTTGTTAATTCGGAATACATTAAACGCCAAATTTATTCGTTGGTTAATTGTAAAACTTGGTAATTATGACAGTTTGGTTATTTTTCCGAACAAAACTGGCTAGTTTTTTTCTCCGTGAAGTTATTGATAGTATCATAATAAGTGATATTCCATATGGCTGGGTGGCTGACATTTTCCAAAAAAAAACCATGAGTTGTGGGGTCTTGAAGTTCTAGGTTAGGTTATATTGGTGTATGTGTGTGTGTGTGTGCACCCCTCCCTAACTTGAAAATCGAAGTATTCCAATTTTTTCCGGAAAATTTATGAGAACTTCAAGACCCCATAACTCATGGGAGTTTATGATATAAACAACTTCACTGAGAAAAAAATGTTTTCCATTGCTTTTCGGAAAAGTAACCAAACTGCATAATTACCAAAAAAATTACGATTAATATCTGTCAATACAAGTTATATATTACTATAGTAAATTGTAAAATATTATTGTCCGTTATATAAAGCAGTAATAAAAACAATTTAAACAAATATCCACCTACATAACATTATTATGTCTGAAGTTCGTTTTTTTATGTATATGTTATGTTTATGTGCATGTATATGTTCATGTATATATTTTGATATTTATATATACCTATTTATCCAGTGGCGGATTTACATATTTCCAAGAATTGTCTATTCTTAAGTTAATATAAAATTAAATCTATTAAATCGCAAAAGACAGGAAAAACACCAGGTGAAGATGGTATTTCAAATGAAATTCTAAAAGGAACATCACTTAGTATTCAAAATGCAATTACAGATATTTTTAACAATATTTTAACGACTGAACTTATACCGCACCAATGGACTACATCAACCATAATCTTATTACATAAAAAAGGAAAAACAGATGATATTGCTAACTACAGACCCATAAATGTCTAATGTATATAAAATATTCTCTAAGATACTGTTGGAACGCATAACAAAAGTACTAGACGAGAACCAACCACAAGAACAAGCGGGATTTCGAAACGATTTCTCGACAATCGACCATATCCACACTATAAAACAAATCATCCAGAAATGTAATGAATATGGAATAAAGTATTACTTGGCATTTATTGATTATAACAAGGCATTCGACTCACTCAAACATGAGAAAATATGGGAAGCTTTAGCCACGCAAGGAATCAATAACAAATATATACGACTAATCAAATTGGCTCTTATAAATTTGATACATAACAAAAACATGAAAATAATAATAATACATAAAAAAAGAACATGACAAATAATAATAATTACATTACATATTAGACTGCGCGCAAGACGGCGCAGAAGACTTGAGTGCATTTTTAACTTGATATTTAAATTTTAATTTATTTGATTCAAAAATATTGAAATCGATTTTATTTTTGCTAGATGTAAGATCGTTAAAAAGGCGACACGTGCGAACCAAAGGATTGTAATAAGAAGTGTTGTTTTTGAAAATATTAATGCGGAAGAGTAGTGTGTGATTTCCATAAGACACGTAAAAATAATATTTTTTTATTTTTTTTTTTTATGTCAGATATCGACAGACGAGCATGAGGTTCACTTGATGGTAGGTGATACCTCAGCCACAGAACATCAGTCAATGATGCGCTGTCGACCTAATTTTTTACTTCGAGCATTCGGAAATCCATAGACTGAAACCGAAACGCGCAATATGCACTTCACGGCTTTTCCATCTATGAACGGTGGTTCGTTACCCGGTCGGAATTTAGATATTCCTCCCACCCGATCAATGCCCGAAGTTACCAGACGTGGGGAAAGCATGCTTACAGAAAATTATAAGCATGTGCTCCCCGTGGGAATCGAACCCACGACCCATCGATGCGCACGGCAGGTGTTCTACCGAACGCGCCAACGAGCCCGTCAAGAATATCCCAAAATTTGCTGCCCCTAAAATCTGCCGCCCTAGATTCAAGTCTACTCAGCCTTCTGGTAAATCCGCCACTGTATTTATCAAAAAAATAACATAAATATTTGTCGGTGTGTATAAATAACACTTAAGAAATACGCACATTTAATTTCAGAATTTATTAAGTAATATAGATCTGCAGCTTGACCTTTAAACCTGATAATTAAATAAATCAACACGACAATAATTCGCATTCGTTCTCTTGATACAATATACTTTTTATTTATCTGAAACAGAATAGAGATTTAATTAATATTTTCACGTTTTTTAAAGTAAAAAAGCAAATTTATACACAAAAAATTTATAGGCAAAAATTTTAGATTTAAAAAATATTACATGTATTATATGATAGTAAAGTTGTGCCTACCTACAATTGAAGTACCTATATTTAAATTATTTTATTATATTTGTGTAAAAAAAATGTATTTCGATGACAAGCTTTTTTTGATTAAGTAAATAAATAAATTCTAAAATATCACCACGTTTATAACCATAAACTTACATAATATATTAACTACCGTTACAGTTACATACATTGTCCGCCCGAATGTTGGCTTCAAATAGATTTGAATACGCTATTTTCCCAATTTTATATAAAACTAGCAAAACGCCCCGGCTTCGCACGGGTGCAATTTAGATGAAAATAAGTTACACGCTGATAATGTAGCTTTCTAATGGTGAAAGAATTTTTAAAATCGGTCAAGTATTTTTTGTATTAAATCGTAACAAAACCGCAAAAATTGAAGAAAATGACAAAGTATAGACAATACTACCCCTCGCAGCATTGCTCGCTGCGCTGCGCTGCTTGAAGCCGCACCGGCCGCGGCGCGACGGCCGCGGCGTGTATTTTTGTTTGTATTGATATTTTTAATTTCGTAATATCTTTTGAATGGAATGTCCGATTTCAATAATTCAAAAAGTAGTCAATAGGTATTGAAACAGTCTTGGATATGAAATAATTTATTTGGATAAGAATTAATATAAAGGTATGGATAACATGGTCTGATTTTGAACGGCATTTCTTTCAATTTTTTAAATGTTAAAAAGTAGTTATAGTAACATAACTACAATAGCTAGATATATGATCTCGCGAAGTTTTTTGTTGATATTGATATGTTCTATAATATTGTAGAACATTTTTTTGTTCTATCGTTAATACTTTCCGCAGCGCATGCGATGAAAGACATATTTTGGCTAATTTTTTTACATCTTGAGTTGGTTTTAGTAGGAATTTCTAAGGATCTCTATTTTTTTCTAGTAATAAATATAGCCTATGTTACTCAGCGATAATGTAGCTTTCTATTGGTGAAAGAATTTTTGAAATCGGTCCAGTACTTTCGGAGCCTATTCAATTCATACAAACAAACAAAAAATCAAACCTTTCCTCTTTATAATATTAGTATAGATAGAATTATTATATAATAGAGATCAGATATTAGCGGCCTTATTCATAAACGCATTATAAACTTGTTATAGTTAAAAATATGTTTTGTCTCGCTCTATCAAATATAAAAACGAAAGAAACAAAACATATTTTAACTATATGAAGCTTATAATACGTTTATGATTAAGGCCGTATGTACGAGTATATTGTATATACCTAATATCTAATCTATCACTGAATTTCAGTGGACTTCAATTATTACAAATAACCTTGCGTGACGTGAGCTGTCAATTGCGGGAAATGGCGGAGTTCTGAAGTTAATTAATTTTCAGCATATTTTTTTCCTATTTTTTTCTGCTATTTTACTATTTATTCTGTTATTTGGGACGAATCCAACAAATAAGATATCAATCAAATCGGTGCAGCCCTTCCTGAGTTATAAATGATATAACTAACACGATTTTATTTTATCAATATCTTAAGGCAATCACGCTGTTACACATGAAACATTAAACGTAATAATATGATTTTTTTAATATATTTATTAAGTTGTCGCTATCCACTTTGGCTTCAACCGATTAGCATAACTAGGGATTTACCATTCTTTCATTACACTCTATAGAGTAATAGTGTCTCCCTTGGATTTTCAGGGCCTTGGAGAATAATTCTCCAAGGCCCTCACGTGTTCTTAGTAACGATCAATAGACCTTTTTGTGACTTCACAATAGTGTCCATACCAGGGATGTTACTGAGCTTCTTTTCCGGTTCCGGAAGGTTGGAATTTCCGATCGATTTTGCACCTTCGGTTATGAATTCTGATAAAAAACTGTGCCCCATTTTAAGGTGCTGGGCCATGGGCGTGCAGAGTTAAATTATATGCTAATGAAAAGTACTAACTACAGTTTAAATCTGGTGTTTTTATATCCTTGCGTTGAATTCGTGAGGTCTCAGAGGAATTTTGAATTTTAGGGTATAACCGCACTAAACAGCACTACGTGCAAATAACTTCACAATCAGAATATATTTTAGAGAACACATTAATAAGTAAACACACACACACATTAATAATATAGATGAA
The DNA here is from genome assembly GCA_905404175.1 of Anthocharis cardamines. Classification (NCBI taxonomy): domain Eukaryota; kingdom Metazoa; phylum Arthropoda; class Insecta; order Lepidoptera; family Pieridae; genus Anthocharis; species Anthocharis cardamines. The sequence goes on from FR989964.1 coordinate 9,871,255, forward strand.
GAGGAAATGAAATTGAAATTTAGAGGCTGAGGATGCTGAAAAATATTTTTTTTATTTTTAACATCCTGTAAACTGAGGCGCATTCGCTATACGGTATTAAAAATATTTTTCTGTTAATACACTCCTCTGAAGTAAAACACATATAGAAATTATCGCTGCACGTCATATGGCCCAATCTGATTTAATTAAAATTAGGTACTATGTAGTGTTTAAATTTAAGAACACCTATTTTTATTTTCAACACCTAGGAAGGTGTTTTATTTTTATTATATTGCACATATCTCTTTTGCCTCTGGCACCGATTCCTGTTTCGACTAACTGAATTTAAAAATTCCGGTTCCAAATTCGGTTCCGAAAAAAACTCGGTAACATTCCCAATCAAAACCATGCATTTTCATTTGCTTTTCGTACGATATAAACAAATTACTGGTTCAAATTCGATGAAGGTCTTCATTCGTCTGCAACCGCCAAAGGTTCCAATGCTTACAACTGTAAATACCATAACCCCAGCTGCCATACGATACATAAATCTCATGACGTTTTGGTATAGAGTTTCGTTAAAACTTGGCGATTCATTCCGATATATTCCCAAAGTTATCTGTCCAAGCTTCGCTGCGTCTAAAATGAAATATATGTAATTGATTAGAAGTTATTACCATGCAATATTTAATAGAGACGCCATCACTTCACAAAATAAAATATTGGTACATAAATAAAACGGTTCGTTCCCATGCATCTGCCAATACTATGTGTATTGTGTACCTAAATGAGTGGTAAATATCTACATAAATCTTCACTGCCACCGCATAAGTAGTCCTGTGTAAGACATTGGAGGAAAAGGAAGTAGCTAAATGATGAAATCCGAATAACTCCGAATACTTTTCATAATGTAATGCTCCATGTCTAAAATATTGTAGGTTTTAGTAAAAGTGAAAAAGTTAAGTTTTCCTAGCAAATATTATTTGGTCACCAAATTGACATCAGCTGCACACTTTTTCCTAACTAAGATACTTTAATGAAGTGCATATCTGTCATAAACGATTTTATCAGTATTTTATCTTCTAAACAGATTTAATTAATTCCAAAATATGCCAATATGTATTTAACCACATCATGCTGAGTTCAGTAGGCTTTTCATCGGAGTGCATACATTTACAATGTCTAGTTTTGTATAGATGTAATATATGAACATAGTAGTACATACCTACTTCGGATGAATAAACGCTTATTTAATTCAATTCCAAATACTCACATATAATGCTGATAACCACATATCCGTAATATACAGCGAATTTTGATATTCTTATACTGTATCCATTATCAACCGATTTTATGAATACAGGAGCCAAGCCGAGCACTCTAGACATCCGTAGTATCCACAAAAAGGCGCCATTTATCACGCCCGAATTACCTTCCATGGTGAAGCGATCAATAAGTACTTTATTTACCTACAATGTAAATACTGATTACATCGTCAAGTGCTTTCTTATATTTTTATTCCTTAATAAATAGCTAAATAACGCAAATATAAGGATATTTTGGAACATTTGCTGGCTAGCCTTGTGTTATATTTTAACCTACGACGAACTACTTAATTGACTTGACCATTTTAATTTTTATATCTTCCAAAATTATTAACTCCAATAATAATATATTATTCATTATTAATAACAAAAATTATAAAGCAATATCACGAAAATACATTCGTGATATTGGATATAAAATAAAAAATATTTTAATATTATACCAATTTATTTATTAAGTTACAATAATAGAAGCACTTTATGCCTAATATAACCAATTTAAAAATATAAATCTGAATAAAAATTTAAAATGCAATTATATTATTATTTACCCCGACGCGACGCGACGTGAGCGACGTTTCGAATGCTTATAAATGCGGTAATGTCTGTTTACTGTTACAATACGAAAATAATATAGACTCGAAATGTCACTGACGAATAATTAAAGTTGGTATTGGGCATGCGCGAAGTGATGGAAACTGGCAACAATCAAAGGTAATGAAGACGTCACGTGAAACAAGTGTTGCCAATAAACTCTGAGAGCTCGATAGGACTACTACTAATATGTATTATTTCCATAAAAAAACCGACACGTAAAATATTGCGATTCTAATCAGACAAGTCGAATTTTTTGAACAAAAAATTTAAACGGGACCAAAATGATTTTAATTATAATCTCATTTTATTATTTTTATCTAGTATGTTTAGATTTTAGCTTATCTTTGTTCAAGTATTCATATTGTTAACCTCCTGAGTATATTTTGAGAATCAATCTAACATTCTATTTTTTATGTTAAAAATCGTCAGACGAGCATGAGGCTCACTTGATGGTAGGTGATATCTCAGACACAGAACATCAGTCAATAATACGCTGTCAACCTCCGCTTTTTACTTCGAGGAATAGGAAATCCATGGACTGAGACCGAACCGCGCAATATGCACTTCAAGGTTTTTGCGTCTATGAACGGTGGTTCGTTAGCCGGTCGGAATTTCGATATTCCTCCCAACTGATGAATGCCGAAGTGACCAGACAGGCGTATAGAATATTATAAACGTGTCGTCCCGGCGGGATTCGAACCCACGACCCATCATCGACAACGAGAAAGCCTTTTCCCACTTTGAGAAACTATCATATTATAAGGAATGATGAAGGTATAAAATAAGGAAGTCACAGAACGTTATATAATAAAAATGCAGAGTTATAATATGCTGTTGTATTTTAACAAAATCAAATACTAGTTACTAATTAATTGTTATCAATTGCAGCCCTTCCCTTCAAATAAAGCGAGTTTTATGCATTTAAAATTGTATCATAATCACGGTGTACGTAACAACAACTCCGATTATCTGTAAAATAAATATTTTAATTACTTAAACGAAACTTACAAAGTACAATATTATATCGCTTGGCGCTCATGTCTATACAATTTCACTTGGGACAGTCGTATTTTTAAAATTTAGCTAGGAACGCACACGTCCAAATCAATTTAAATAAAACTTATATAAGTTAATATGGTATTAAGAATAGAATAAACGATGGTTAAATATGTATTATAATTTATTTTTTATGTCAGACATCGACAGACGAGCATGAGGTTCACTTGATGGTAGGTGATACCTCAGCTACTGAACATCAGTCAATGATGCGCTGTTGACCAAATTTTTACTTCAAGCATTCGGAAATTCATAGGCTGAAACCGAAACGCGGAATGTACACTTCACGGTTTTTCCATATTTTTGTTAATTGCTTGGTCGAATTCCACCATCACGACTGATTTTATTTCATCCTCACCACCTCGATGCTTGAAAATCCACAACCGTGGGGAATTGTCTGCCTCGTACACTTACTCTGTGGAATCAATTGTCGTCAGCAGTATTTCCGAACTGATACGACTTAGGAACCTTCAAAAACAGAGCTTACTCATTTCTCAGAGGCCGGCAACGCACCTGCAAGTTCTCTGGTGTTGCAGATGTCTTTGGGCTGTGATCACTTAGCATCAGTTGAGCCAACCGTTTGCCCCCTATTCCATAAAAAAAATATAACACTTTTTACCTGCACAAGCAGTGACCGTGATACGGTAAAGAAGCCCAATGGTGTCAATTCAGGTTCGTTGATCATAATATGTATATAAAATAGCTTTGCTTCCAACGCAATTACTTCATCAACTCGCGTTAAATTTTGCAGTACTTTACTTAATTGAAACTTAATCTTGTCCACCTGTTAATATCTTTTTAATTAGTAACTAGCGGATGTTGTCCTGCCCGAAATTGGCTTCAAAAAATAAAAAATATATATAGGAAACTAACGCTGCCAACACCTACAGGCTCAAATTGTGAATCTAAACAACATACAAAATAAAACATCAAAATCGGTTGCCAAACATGTTACATACTTACATACAAAATTATATATTAAGATATTATCTTATATAAGGTAGAGAGAGATATAAACAGTAACAAAGGGGAAAAGGAAAGGGAGGGGCTTATAAATTTACGACGAGTCCTTACCTCTTTAGATATTCGGAACCATGGCTGAACAAACATTATCGCTCTGACGTTATGAAACACAAACCACACGACGTCAACACCGCAGTTTTCTAACATTATTCTTATATCTGTATATACAATTATATTTAATAAAAAATCAAGCATTGAGATGTAACATTTTTAAATAGGATGTTAATTTTTGGATAACGATTTAGTCCTGGGTTTCATTTTCGGACGTAAACAAGAGAGAAAAATGCAGCGTAGCTTCTTGCCTTTTTTATGCTAGATATCGACAGATGAGCATGAGGTTCACTTGATGGTAGGTAATACCTCAGTCACAGAACATAATTCAATTATGCGCTGTCGAACTACTTTTTACTTCGAGCATTCGAAAATCCATAGACTAAAACCGAAACGCGCAATATGCACTTCACGGCTTCTCCATCTATGATTCGTTACCCGATCGGAATTTCGATATTCTTTACATCCGTTCAATGCCCGAAGTTACCAGACATGCTTACAGAAAATTATAATCATGTCGTCTAGGCGGGATTAGAAACTGACTGATGCTCTGTGTCTGAGGTATCACCTACTATCAAGTGAACCTCATGCTCGTCTGTCGATATCTAACAGAACAAAACATTTTTTTAAAAAACGAAGATCCTCAAACAACTACAAAAACATATTATCTCACCAACTTTGTTCTTTAAAGGAATTGTAAAGCTGTGACCAGTAAATATTATCTGTGAAGTAAATAATGAGATCAGAATGAAGACCATCAGGCCGTGAGAATCGTTGAATCTGATGACGAAGTCACACGTGGCTGCGTAAGCTTTGCTCAGAGAACGAAAAGTCAATATTGCATCAGATGTCTTGTCTTCTTCACCTGGAATTAATAACAATACTATGTATACTTCTTGTAAGAAGTAAGCAAAGCGATTCAATGGAATATCTCGCTTATATTATAACGGCTTCGCACGGGTGCAATTTTTTTTTTTATGTCAGATATCGACAGACGAGCATGAGGTTCACTTGATGGTAGGTGATACCTCAGCCACAGAACATCAGATAATGATGCGCTGTCGACCTAATTTTTACTTCGAGCATTCGGAAATCCATAGACTGAAACCGAAACGCGCAATATGCACTTCACGGTTTTTCCATCTATGAACTGTGGTTCGTTACCCGGTCGGAATTTAGATATTCCTCCCACCCGATCAATGCCCGAAGTTACCAGACGTGGGGAAAACATGCTTACAGAAAATTATAAGTATGTGTTCCCGGTGGGATTCGAACCCACGACCCATCGATGCGCCCGTCTCAATGCAATGTTTACGAGTATCATTATATTTTTTTTAAATCAGTCGAGTCGTTTATGAGTTAAATCGTAACAAGCAAAAATCTTTCTAGACATTGTTGACGGAATAAGATAGAAACAATTAAACTACTTGTACTTTAAATCTTGTAAATATTAACCTATATAATATATGTATACTAGCGAGTAGCGACACGCCCCGACTTCACACGAAAATTATACGACAGCATTTTCAATGAAAGCTCTCACGCGTCAGACGGCTGACTGATGCAGTGGCGGCGTAAGACTTAAATTTTATGTGGGCAAGATTCATTTTGCGGGGCCCTCTGCCAGTGCAAATTTTTTTTTGGAGCGTTCGCGGTTTATGTAATGCATAAATTTTCGGGGCGCGAGGCCCCTGGGTCGCGAGGCCGTAGGCGTTGGCCCACGTCGCCCACGCTTTACGCTGCCACTGGACTGCAATAACATACAAAGACATTCATGCAGTGTCAGTCAGGGATAATTTATATAATACAATAGTCAGTATTTCATCGAAGGCTGCTGCATCAACTCAATTGTTGAAGTTAAGGACATGTAGACAAAATAGGTTATGTGGTTGGAACAGACATGTTAGAGAGGCTCACTGTGAGGCTCGCCTTAGATTCAAGTCCTGGTTAGTTAACAATCGACTTACTTCGGGGGCGGTTTACGATTAATGTGCCTATCTCGAAAAGTTTTCAAGATAGGCACATTTTTATTAATAAACGCTATGCCGTTTTGCTCTTTAATGAAATAATTACCTGTATTTAATTTCTTATTGAGGACTGATAATTCTTCTTCTATAGCTTCCAAACACTTGTGAACTTCAAATACTATGAAAAATATTTGTAACTCTAATATTGAAGACATCATATACTGAATTTCGAAGACAGTGGTGAAACAGAATCTAATAACTAAAAGCATAGAATTGAATTAATTTACAGATAAATTGAGAAACAATAAAAAAATTATATAAACCTATAATAAGTTTTTTAAGGTAAATAATGATTCTAAATAAAATAAGCCAACAACATATCTTTTTTATGTTAAGTATCGACAAACGAGCGTGAAGCTCAATGGTTGATGCTTATGTTACAGAACATAAGTTAATTATGTGCAGTCAACTTATTGTTTTCGAGCGTTCGAATGGTTCGAAGCGAGCCTTCGTGTGAAACGCGCAATATGTACTTCACGGTTTCAAAAATACTTGTAAAAGTTTGCTTTTAAAATGTAAATTTTGAATTTAGATATTCAGTTGCAGTGGTTTGGCTGTGATACAATTAAATATACCTATTACCTATACATATAAATAAAATTAAAAAAAAAGCCATTATTTCCTCAATATTAATAAGAAAAAAAAATTACCTACTTAATCTATAATTTAAGTAATATAATAATAATCGTTTTTATTTATTAATATTAAATGAATATTAACGACCGCTTAGTAAATTGAGGGCATCCGCCATGTCTCTCCAACGTTCTCTATCCATAGCTTTTTTCTTCTAATCTATACATATACTAGCTGACCCGGCAAACGTTGATTTGCCATGTAAATAATTTCTAAAAAGCAGGGGTTGGTGATAAAAAAGTAAAAATTTAGGGTTGTATGTATTTTTTAATGCCACATTATAAAAAAATAAAAACAAAAAATTACGTCCAAAAATTAAAAAAAAAAAATTAGGGGTGGACCACCCTTATTATTTAGGGGTGTGAAAAATAGATGTTAGCCGATTCTCAGACCTACCCAATATGCTTACCAAATTTCAGAGGAATCGGTCAAGCCGTTTCGGAGGAGTATGCAGACTAACATTGTGACACGAGAATTTTATATATAAGATTATGTCAAACACACAAAATAACACACAAAAATGATCTAATATCACAGCTTTCATAAAGGTTGATGCAGTGACCAAGCCCGTAGAACGTCGTCTTATGAACATATAGGCATATAATATGTGTATGTGCCCTTTATTTAAAATTAAAATATATATTATATAAGCAGTTTTTTATAACAGACCTTAAAAAAAGTATACTTACGGTTAAAGTTAGATTCGTTTAATTTCAAAGTAGAGTTCAAGAGATTACAAGAAATTCGCAGTACTACGTACAATATTACCATTATATTTCGACGTCGTTCTTGTTTGGCGTTGTACTTTTTATTCGTCTGAAATCCATAAAATATCACCTAGAGCCTCTCCGACCCCAGTGGCTAAGCTATGTGTTATATTTCAAAGGGATTACGCAGAGTTTTCGATGAAAGTTTCCAGGCGGCTTGACTTTTTCTACACTTACAATAAATAAATTAACAATTATCGTTATATTTTAATCAATTTACACAAAATCTTGACAAATTATTATATACCTAAACCTTCTAAATAAAATTAAATGTGTTCAATAGCTTTTGAGTTTATGCGAACAGACAGACAGACGCGGTGGATGACTTTGTTTTATGATATGTAGTTTTTATAACATATTAAGAGACAAGCTGAAAAATGAGCTACTTTACAATTTGCAGGCAGTCAAAAGATAATAAACTGAAGGATAATTTTGATATTTGTAGGTCATTTTCTCACTAACTTAAAATACTAAATATATTTTAGGAGTGTTATTAATAGCACTGGTCTGCAAAAAAAAATATTTTTTCCCTCCTTTCTATTTCATGCATAACGAATGATAAATTAGATAATTCTGAATAGAAATATAGTTTTAAATCTTACGTATCACATATAATTTTTTTTCAATTGTGGTTTTAAATGAAACTCACTTTTTTACTAAAAAAATATATTAAAATTGTTACAACTAATACAAATGTTGGATAAATGTGTTACAAAACCTACAAATCATTAGATGCTCTCATTGCTAGTTGTTAATATTATTTCACTTTGTAGATTTCTTCCTTTTCATATTTTCCATAGGTGTTTTGCGACGAAGCGACCAACAGAAATGGGCAAGCATCGCTTCTGACCATTTTCCATTATTTCCGTCTTTCTATGTGCAATATGTTTTGATAAAACCTTTCGCCATGTTCATCTGAAACTGCTTCAAGTCTGCAAGTGCGGGAAAAAAGTCCAAATGAGAATCCAAGACTTTAACTTTTAGGTCCATGTTGCATTTTAGGGCTTTGTATGAAGAATGAAGTTCGAGGATGATTTCATGGTAGTTCTCTTTTTTTTTTGTTTCCAAGAACGCCAGATCATTGGTTTTGCGAATGGCATGGTCTTATGACTTCCTCCGAGCCAACCTCTTTAAATTCTTGAGTAACTGTTACAACATGTTTTCGGGAGCCAATTTTTGTCTCTTTCATCAACCGGAAATTCAAAGTATTGCTGATAAGCACTTTTAACTAAATTTGACAATCTGTTCCGTTGAGATTTTATAGTAAATTCGCCACATATGTAGCAGAAAATGTCTGGGGAGTTTATACAACTTCTTAGCATATTGTACCTAAAACAAAGAGAAATTTGCTATTACTTCAGAACAATATTCTAGTTGTGTGATTTTATTATGCTTTTATAGATGAAAAAAATAACATATTTTAGCTATACGTATGCATAAAATTCAAAACTTACCAAAAAATTCGGTGTAAACAAGAAACAATCACGATTCAAATTTTTAACGTATTGAGCGCTACGGTTACACATCGAGATATGCGTAAGCGTGCACATTCGTGCTAAATCCACATTAGATGACATCTTTATCTCTCTATCTATCAGCGCGACCAGTTTTTGTGAGTAATGAGACGATCTGAACTGAATAAAGCAGCATTAATGCGACGATGTTAGACAAAAAACACGTAATTATGAGAAATTAAAAAAAATACTTTAAAAAATTTCTATATGTGATAGAAAAAAATGGAAAACAAACATCGATTAAGCATATTACACTCTTCATATTTATCATATTTTTACATAAAGGAGGATTTCGTTGCAGACCAGTGTAGTTAAGGAAAATTAACGTCTTCTGGCTTTATTGTATTGTATGCAAACTTGTAGTAGGTAGCTATCAAAAGCACAAAATAAATCAAATCATTTTTTTACAATTACTGTTTATTTGGCTTATAGCGTCAGATATTATTTTTCTGGATACAGAATACCTTATCTTCTATAGTTTTATAGTAAATTCCCGATTCCCCTAGTGGGGCATGGGGCAGACACATTTCTGTATCTGTTTCACTTATCTTTACTAAAGATGAGACGTATTTACGTTACCAGGTTTTAAAACCAGGGCTTAGCTTGGAAGTAGGGCGCCCTAGTGCGAGCGGGAAGAACTTGCAAGTATGAAAATATGTACTTGCATAGGAAAATGATCCGTAATTTTCAATCCTATGCAAGTATTTTATACTTTTAAAGTATTTTCTTGCAAATACAATTGTGGTTCTAATCTCTAAGAGTCTAGGGATCGTTTTTCTATGAAATTATTTACTGTATTTTTTTACTATAGCGAGTTCGGAGCTCGATGAAAGTATTATGAAACCTGGTTTTAGACCCTGGTTTTTTTACTGAATCGTACTTGGAAGCCCCAGTATCGAATTTGCAAGTATATCTCATCGCTAATATTTACAGGCAACTGTAGGTGATCAGCCTTCTAGTCCTATCCGACTGAAACATTATCTTCTTCTAAAGATTTAATAGGATCTGATGAATGTGACAAACCTTTTCCAATACATTTAAAAGGTCAATGGCATTGCTCATTCGTTTTAGACCGCCATAATTGCCAATGATTGATATTGCTACCATTAAAAAGAAGTCCATTACTATCACGATATAATTGGCCATACCAAAATAGTGAAATCTGCTGAAACCCTCAATTCCTGGCAGGCAACACGTCTCCAAAACTAAATATGTTATTGCCAGCGCATCTAAAATATTAAGTCATTGAAATGTGATATTCTACCTATGTCCTATAATTTAGGGTTGATGAGGAAGTAGTTGTGAGGAAGAGATTTTTTAAATTTAGAGATGAGGATGTATTATGAGGAGGAAGAAGAGGAAGAGCTTCCTCTTCTTCTTCCAAGAAGTGCAAGTTAAGGAGGAGAAATAACAACATAATACATATAAACACTCTTTTTGGGCACAATCCTACTTCCTACTTCCTACTAATATTATAAATGCGAAAGTTTGTGAGGATGGATGGATGGATGGATGTTTGTTACTCTTTCACGCAAAAACTACCGAACGGATTTTGATGAAACTTTACAATAATATAGCTTATATATCAGAATAACACATAGACTACTAATATCTAATGATTACATTTTAAATAACATACAGGACCGCCCGTATAAATTCTCAACGGCTTGAGATGAACCGTAATTGATGTTGTATATTTTTTATAGAACGGCCAGAGGAAATGGCTCATCAGATAAAAAAGGAACAGTTAATGATAATACTTAAGCATAGTAATACTCACATACAATACTGAGGATGGCATAACCATAATAGGCGAAGAACTTCGATAAACTAATGCGATATCCATTATCAACTGGTGTAATAGATACAGGAGCCAAGCCGACCAATCTAGACACTCTTAGTACAACAGCGAGGGCGCCATTCACCACGCACGAATTACCCTTCATGTTGAACTGAACGGTAACTTCTTTATTTACCTACCAAAAAAGTAAATATTACTCGATTAATAACCTGCATGTGTCTTCGGAACTGTGTGTGTTGAATGATGACAAATATAAGTTGTGTTGCTGAGAGATATAATATTACTGCCGGCCTCGTATGACAACCGCGACAAAATTTTGTCGACCGTTTTCTCGTGTTTTAATCGATTATCGCTTTATTTCTTTCGGGTCTAACATGACACACATAAAACTCGACTTCTAATGTCAAAAGTACATATACCGACATATTTGTCGGTTGAAATGTCTTTTCTATGAAAATTGTCGATGTCGAGATATAATATATCGAGATATCTTACATCTTAGTTTGTCTTCTCTCGTCCGCGACATATCTCGTGGCGGTCATGCTAGGCCGGCTGTTTGTAATAAATTCTTATTAGTAACGAAATCATGAGTCATGAGTATCAACGTAAACATAAGACTAAAATATTTTTATTATATGCTGTGCCTTATATATTCATATTCGTATATTCGTATGAAATGGTACGCTTCCTCCTATATCTTCCGAACCGCCAAAGAATGGAATTCTCTACTGGGTGTGTCTTTCCCGATTCCTATAATCCCTTCAAAGCCAGAGTGAACAGGCTTCTTCTAAGTTAGTATGCTCCCATTTAGTCCGATCCGCGCTTATTATCAGGCAGGATTGCGGTCAAATGCTTAGGTATTGATTCTTCATATAAAAATTACCACCAAAACTGATATGGCGATATTAGAATAGAATACCACGTATTATAACAATTAAATATTAAAATATTTGTATTACTAACACAACACAACAACACAACAATATAAGGAAGGATTAAATTTCGATTAAAATATGTATAAAAACAGTGCGGAAACGGAAACCACTCAGTTTATCAGCTCATCGCAAACCCCAACATGTTCAGTGGCTCTGATCGATGGATGGACAAAGGTTCTAAGTATTTCTAAACTGGAAAAGTGACCGTGTATTCCAAAGCACATTAAAACTTCCATTAAAGCAACCGCTTAAGTCAATATATGTATATATGATTAAAAAATGATAAGCATAATATACAATGCAGGGATGTTACGGAGCTTCGGTTCCGGTTCCGAAAGGTCGGAACTTCCGATCGATTTTGCACCTGCGATTCCGATTTCGGTTCCGATAAATTACAATCGGAGGTTATAATCGGAAGTCGAAGCACAGCGGCGGCGGTTTTATTTACTACTGTATGAAATTTAACAAAATTCGTTTATTTTTATTTTCAAAACTCAGGAAGGTGTTTTATTTTTTGAACGGATATGAATGAAACTGATGAATAATGTTTGCAATTTTTTTTTTATTAATATCTCTTCTTTGCCTCTGCTTCCGATTCCGGTTCCGGTTCCGATTCCGGTTCCGGTTCCGACAAACCAAATTTAAAAACTCCGATTCCGAATTCGGTTCCAATAAAACCACTTCCGTAACATCCCTAGTACAATGTCTCACCCCATACTGTCACGACAACAATGTACTACAAAACCTCATTTGGATATAAATATATCTGTACTATCGCTATGTAATCATTACTCATAGCTTGAGGACTTTGGAATAATATTTAATAAAGCTGTATTAATCATTTTTATTAAACCTCTTTCAGTTAAGACAAAAAAATATTATTTGTCTAGCGATCCGCCCCGGCTTCACACGGGTGCAGTGTAAATGTACTATACACAAAAAAGCCTATGTTACTCGCTGATAATATAGCTTTATAGTATAGACTATAGAAGATAAGATAAAAATGAAATGAAAACATAAATACTTTTTTAAAACGACTTTTTTGTACACCAATTAAAAAGGACAAGAGAAATATAAACGTATGTAACATACATTACATTGGCGTGTTGCGTAGTCCACCTACCTACCTTTAGTTTCTATGGATTGCAGGTTTGAATTCCGCTGAATTTCTATTTTATGGATTCATATTTATGTACCTTATCTGCTCACAATGGAGGAATATTGAAATTCCGGCTGGGTAACTAACCACAGTTCATAGAAATTGTTTAAAATTAAAGTAAAACATAGGTCGACAGTTCATCATTGACTATTCTGCTCCTGTGAGTCTTACCCTTGTCTCTCGACATCTTACAAGCCAACGAGCCTGTTGAAGTTTGATGGTAACTAAACATACAACCATGTTATAATTGAACTGTCTATTTTGACCACAGTCAGTTACGCGTTATTAATACTCATGTATTTTTTCTCATACATAAATGTTGCAGATGTCCCCCTAATTATGATCAATTGAAACCAATTACTTAAGCCAAGAACGTCATAAAGGGACTTTAATTTCACTCAACTTTTAATAGCGGACATAAAAAACGCAATTGCTTTATAAAAGTTCGTAGATAATATACCTCGAATGAGTAACTAAGAAAAATAGAACGATTGCATAAATTCAGGCTAAAAAAATGGAACCTTGCTTTTCATATTCTTGTACTTTTTCATATTTTTAGATTTAGAATCGTTTATTTCTCAAATATATATTATCTAAAGACTAACATGATTGGTCAGATTACGCAGTTATATTGCATTAAACCAATTACAAAACTAAAAACAATAAAGTATTCATAACGTATATAATAATACTTTTGTCAAACTCAATAACATTCATTACGTTTTACGTTTACGTTTAGCATCGGTGGTTCCAGGTTCAATTCCTGGGGATTATTTTAAATTTATTTCGGGTACAAAAGACTACCCATTTATCTCTTTACAAGATAACATATCGATTGACTTTAAAAGCTAATGAAATCGTGACATTTCCACATAGATAACAGAGGTAGAGTTTGTCTGTCCGTTTTTAGAGAAACTCTTAAGTACATATACATGACGCCTCTTTCCCATTGGGATAGTCAGAGATCACGGAATTCTATATGCTTCCATCCTTCATACACCTATCTCTGTCGTTCTGATTTCAAAAAGATAAAAAAATAGAACGCTGTCTCTGGATGAGTTTTATTTTAAATTGAAACATACGTAAAGTTTTCAGTACCAACTGTAAATATTTGTAGATGAAACTGGCTGAAGTGTGCTTTTTGGCGGCGTTTTCACTATGTGTGCGCTATGTAAACAGTTGAGTTAACATAAAAATGAATTAAAAAAAGAACCAATATCTACCTTTTATTTTGAATCCCTTATAAAAGATTAAATTGCTACTCTATTGTAGTATTTATTTGAAAGTTTTGAATGTTTTTAGGATATGGCAGTATTATATATTTCTTGACTGTTATTACTGAGATGCATCAATCGTGTAGCACAATAACATTCCAAGTACAACACAATAAAGTATTAAGGAGCGAGCGACGCATCAATTCAGCATATTAACGGTTAACAAGAAACAATGCGATGTTATGACGAATATAAGAAGGGCGCTATATTCAGTAAACAGAAATAACGAACTGAGTGTTTTTTTTTATTAATTCATATTCGCCATAGAGTCTCCTAATGAGAAGACACATTTCTGTGTCTGTTTCAATGTTTCATTTTTCTTAACAGGCATCTTAACCTTTGGAAGTACATAGCTGTTCGATCAATGAGATAGTGTTAAGTAGGTAGGAATCAGTTGCCGCTATCATTATTTCTTCCTACCCACATAATATATCTCGCCGATCGCGGCCCCACCGCCCGCACGCCTGCCCCGCACGGACCACACCTATCAGTCTGCGACATACGTTCCGTCAGTGAAGGTGTTGTGAACTTCGTGCTCTTAGCTTATAATTCCCAAATATTAAAACACGAAGTTTTCTTTTTATTCACTTATTTTAACGTCAGTGACGAATCTATATAAAATCTGGAATTTGTGGGCCACGGATTGTATACTGAGGTGCTGGAATCAAGCAGAGACAGGAGGAGGATCATGGTTAGTGGAAATGAATTTATACTTATCAGCTAGAACATTGATCGACGCCCCTTTACCTACAAAATAAATATTACAGTCCACTATGTATATCAAATATTCACCAGAGAAAATGCTTTTATACCATACGAGCACTGTGCTCTTTATGCGCAATTTTCTTCCAAGCACCATATTCTGTTCAAATAATATTATTTAAAAGCAGATTGCATGTTTTGGCTTCAATCTATAGATTTCCGAAATCTCGAAAAAAAATTGACTTTACAGCTAATCATGACTGTTTTATAGCTGAGAGATCATGAAAGCTTGCAAATATTTAAAATAAATATATGTAAGTAGAAATTATTACCAAACGTCCTTGAAATGTAACTGCAACGCGACATCGATAATTTGTATGATTTAAAAAATAAATTACAGTCGAGTCTCATCACTACGGTTCAATAACCTCGCTCGTCAATATTAGGGTAACTTATTAGTTAAATGTATAATATTCTCCAGACGCATATGAATTATGAACACCAATCATTATGACATTTAATTCTTATACGGCCAACTGACACCTTAAATATTAATATTTCCAAGAATATTTTTGTATATTATCGTTTGCAGTTAATTTTTTGTTACTTTTTTCTTTTGTTTCACCTTAAGGAGCGAATACAGATTGTGGCAAGATAATACCAATTTATGTAAAAATAACGTAATCGACTCGTCAGGAATTACTCGTACATGTAAGAAACTTGTCAGGACTATCGCCTATGATTAATTCCCATCACTGATATTCTCCCCGACTGACGCTTGTGTTACAAAGTCAAGGTTTTACCATTTTTTCCACTGTGTTTGAAAGTGAGTTTCACAGTTGGTTGTACACATAATCAATATTTATTTATTTAATCGACTACGTACATCAATTTACTTACTTCTTAATATTTATACTTATAACTATTTATGTATCTAACTTATAGGTAGGAACCAATAACCTACCTCTAAATTACAATATAAAGGAAAAGACTGATGTAACTTATATAAAAATAACTTTTTTGAATTATTTAAATAACGAAATCATCAATGGTGTTATCCAATTTATTGTGACTCTCATCTTGAATGTGATTGAAGATCCCTGAAAGTTGACGGGCTCGTTGGCGCGTTCGGTAGAACACCTGCCGTGCGCATCGATGGGTCGTGGGTTCGAATCCCACCGGAACGACATGATTATAATTTTCAGTAAGCATATCTTCCCCACGTCTGGTAACTTCGGGCATTAAACGGGTGGGAGGAATATCGAAATTCCGACCGAGTAACGACCCACCGTTCATAGATGGAAAAACGGTGAAGTGCATATTGCGCGTTTCGGTTTCAGTCTATGGATTTCCGAATGCTCGAAGTAAAAAGTAGGTTGACAGCGCATCATTAGCTGTTGGTTCTGTGGCTGAGGTGTCACCTACCATCAAGTAAACCCCATGCTCAAAAAATAGTCGAAATTTTAAATTTGAAATCGTAAAATGTAAACAGGTAACACGAATATAAAAGTTTACCTATAAACAGGATACAAGGTGCGGCAAGTTTACCGCGCGTGACCATACATTGTTGAACGATGTTCATATTCATAGCTATTTGCATAATTAATTATTTAATCCACTCCCCACGCGCTCGACGATTTACTTATGTAAATAAAGCTCTTTCTAAAATACAAGGGATGTTTAGCTTAGCTGCGGCTGGCGCTAATTAAACGCTAATTTGAAATACTTAAAGATAAAAAGCTTCACAGCTTATATTAAAAAAAAATACTGAGAAATTATGCTGATAGTAAATAGAAAAAAAAAAATTGAAGGAGAATTGCATTGTCCTTGCCGTAGTAGAGAAGTTTATTATAATGCCCATATCCCAAAACGTAAATAGGTACAGTCGAAAACTATTCTTGTAAGGCACCGTCCATAAAGTACGTCACACGTCAAGAGGGGGATCGACGAAGTGTGACATCGTGTGACAAGGGGCGGGAGGGGTCCTAAGTTTCGTGACGTTACATTTCAAAATCATAGTCATCTAAGTGTTAAAATGCTAAATTTGAACTATTAACGAAAAACTTAAAAATATTTTCAACTCTACCCACATGAATGTAAAAAATGGAACCCGTTGTAAATGTAAATAAAACTTATTTCGGAACTGCTGTTTTAACTTAAAAATTTCTAGATTTAAAATTGTAAAATATGTAAGGTCACACAAGGACAGATCTCACAAATGTGACCAACTGTGGCAAGAATGAGGGAGGGCTCAAAAATCACGAAATTAGTGTGACGTACTTTATGGATGACCCCTAATGTCAAATATCTATAGTCCAAAATGATTTGATAAATATTCAAGAATCACATATTGGAATACGAGCCTAAAAATCAGTACGGATCAATGGATATTACATATATCCATATTTCCAGTTTTTAAAACAAGTTAGGAATATCGAAATTCCATTCAGGTAGTGAAGCAACACCGTTGGGAATTGCAGATTATGCATGTGGCTCACATTTTCTAGATTTAGTATTATATTATATTTAACCTTTTTTATATAAGACCTATTTTCTGTTTTTTATACATAAAAAGTTTTTGGAGATGACAATATGTACCTACGTCAGCGGTTAGAGTTAAAATTTACTTCTTGATGATAATTTGTATTATTAAACTGAATAAGTTAAAAAATAAATAGTGGTGTTCTGTAAAGATTTTTATTAAATCTACTAGCAATTCACCCTATATGCATTTCGGTTTTAGTCTAGATTTCCTAATGCTGGAAGTAAAAAAGGAGCGCTGAGATTTCTAGCTATATCGGCAGATTTTTATGAACGATTTGTAAATAAGCTGAGTAATTTAAATTGTAAGTAACAGTGAACGAATCCGTACCTAGACCAATATTGGAAGCCTCATTTTCATTGATATTCTAGGAGTTTTTTTTAATAATTTCAGATTTATCGTTATCAAAAATGTTTACTAAAATACGTTTACATGTCTGTTATACCAGCGATATACGCTGCTGCTCAGATTAAATAAAAAAAGTATTTTATTTAATCTGAGCGCTGCTGTGAAACCATTCTTACCGTGGATTTTATTTCCAGTTGAAACATTAACAACCCGAGCCATAGAAGTGACCATGGACAGCGAATGGAAAGCCGATCTCGGTTGGGAGGTGACCTGCGGTTGGCAGACCTTGCCCAACGATACCTTGCAGTCAGTGAGGCTATACAATAACGGACAACAATTCATGATATATAGACCAGAAGTAAGTATCATTATTATCATCGTCAATACCAATTTTTTCTACCTTCATTTGTTTTACATGAATTTGCACTGTTAGTCGCTTACGGCGGGATTTAAGGGAGGACATCCGGGGCTATTGCCCCGCCACTCTTTTTAATCGCCAAGTTTTTTGTTTCACAAAATGTTTGTAAGGAGATGTAACCATTACATAATGTTCTACATGACATCTTGAAGTAATTAGCTATAATTAAAAAAATATAATAAGTATTGTAGATACAGGAACTTGATATAGTTTTAGGTAATTTATTATAAAAAAGTATACCTAATAAATGCTAGCGAGATCTGTTAAACATTAATTCGAAACGAAATATTCCAAGAATATTGTATCAACCATTAGGATGTTGGATAGATGAATAATTAAAATCTATTAGTGTAAAACGTCTTTGATACAATTCACTTACTGTTTTTAAGTAAAAAATTGCTTATTTCTTTCTTTAGTACGCCTGACCGTCTCTTGAATCATCATTTATTCAGATTTTAAGTGCCTAATACGAAACGTCCGTCTTATTGTCAGTTCCTGTTCATTGTAGGGGTATGATAGTCTAAATAGACGATGGGATGCTCACAATTAACTCGTAAATTGATCATTTAGTGAGCGCTGGTCGCGGGCTTTTAAAGCCTGTTCGGAAGTAGACATTTTAACGTCTCTATCACTATATAAAACACAATTAATAATGAAATAGCCTGACGTATCGAGTGCTTTTATGTTAATTTATATTAAAGTGTCGTTGTCTAGACACATTTCCATGATTAATTAAAAAAATATATATATTTGCCAGAATGTAGTGGTTACAGATGTACACGTTTGGTTGAGTTCTGGATGTAATGGAACATTATACAACAAGTTAGTAGGTAATTAAGATATACAAATAAAACGATTATTTTGCTTTCTTAAACACCCCTGGTAGAAAGCCAGCCATCTGAGGGCCTAGCATGAACAGCTTGCGAAAAAGTATTCGTATCGTGGACCTGTCTATTGTATGATAAAATGTATCAATTTAATCAAACTGACCGCCTCCGTGGCTCAGTGGGCAGCGCGATGCGTTTAGCATCGGAGATCCTGGGTTTGAATCCCGGGGACACAAGATAAAAAAAAATCAGTTAGGCAGGACACAGAAATGGGTCTGCTCCACTAGGGGACTCGAGAATTCACTTTCACTTAAAGTGTATCAATAGGATTGGTGAAAAGATTTTATATAACACTAGTTACACGCCTCGGATTCACACGGGTACTATAACCAAATAATTGTTTAAATCGGTCCAGTAGTTTTTGAGTTTATTTATGTGAAGCCGGGGCGCATTGCTAGTTATAATATAAGTACAGATTTACAATTGTAACAGTTCCATATAAACACTATCAATTTTTTTTTTGTTAAAGGTTATCAGAAAATGATATACTTGTTACAGAAACACGGCCCATCGAAAACCGAGGTGTTCCGAACGCCAGAGCACTTCATGAACATAGACTGCACTGTCACCTCGGATAAGGGGCAAACGGGACGATGTCTCCTCACCCTGGAGCCCTACCAGCCCCCGCTGCATGACTCCACCTACTCATGTGAAGTATCTGGAGAAAGGCCCATGTTCCGGATAGGAAAGATGGATTATCATCTAAAATCGCTAGGTAAATATTTATTTTCTTGAGAGGCTTAAGGTAAATTTTTTATTATATAATATCGATCCGCCCCGGCTTCGCACGGTTGCAATGGAATTTAGGTTGATTACAAAAAAAACATAACTTTACTCGCTGATAATGTAGCTTTCTATTGGTGAAAGAATTTTTAAAATCGGTCGAGTAGTTTTTGAGTTAAATGGTAACAAACAAACAAATCTTTTTCTCTTTATAATATTACTAGAGACTAGAGATAGATAAGCACTCGTGGGATGACTCCGCTTCCCCTTAACAGTTTGATAGTTTACAACGTATGACAGGTAGTATTGAAAATGTTTCACAATTAATAATAAGTTTCGTAATATAACAGGAATATTATAAATAGTAAGTATCTACCAAAGGTATTTGTTAACCTTTGGTTTCTGCGAAATTCACGAAAATACACTTCCCAAAATTTTGTACTTTAATCGGATGTTCAATGATTTTTTATACTAAACAAAAATCCATCTATCTCTTCTATCACCATTATGTTTTGTTCAAAAACATTTTATAGGGACGAAATAGGAATTTCAACGGATGCTCTTATGCCATAATGGCTTAGATATTTTATCAACATAAAAGCATTTTAAATAAAATACCTATTTGTGCAAGTTTTATATTTTACTCTTGGGTTTTAACTGCACTTTACTGACATGAGCATGTGTCCCTCGGGTGCTGTGAGCTGTGTAAATATAACCTGTTTTCTAAACGGTAGGCCAGCTTATCTTTTCGTTCAAACCATTGAATTCAGTTCGGGCAACCGAAAAACTACGCGATGTCAATTTTCTTTCCAGTTATAGAAAACTACTTTTTAGTCCGCGTTCAATACAGTCGAAATGGCCTTTCTTTTTAAGATATTTTCAGTCCTATTCTTTTAAATAAAATCTTAATCTACACACTTATTTTTTAGACCTTTAAGGTCTTTAATATTTTATTACGGAGTTCTTATAGAATATTCAATGAACATAAGTAATAATATCATAAAACGCTATCTAGTATTTAGATCGAAATATCAAAACCCGATCATAGAGACATTTCGATCGTTTAATCCCGTTGCGTCAAAAATACAACGCATACCATCTCGATTTCTAAAAGTCAACAACTATGCGATTTCTAAGACATTTTCTGGCTCACACAACCACTTTGTAGAACCAGCTTTCGCCGGCGGTTTTTCCGAACCGAAACGACTTAGAAACCTTCAAGAAACGAGCCTACTTCCTCCTTTAAGGTCTGCAACACACCTGCAAGCCCTCTGGTGTTGCGGGTGTCTGTGGACAGCAGTGAATACTTACCATCACGTGATCCACCAGCCCATTTGCCCCCTGTCCAAAATATTAAAAAACTAAGTGGTTATGCTTTTAAAACTTAATATATTTTCAGTGGCACCAACTGACGCACAGTTAGAAGTGAGGTCTTCGGAAGACCCTTCGTCTCCTCGTGTGATGCTAAACTGCTCATCCACAGGGCTGCCTGCGCCGTCTTTGTATTGGAGAGTTGGTGATGATAAGGTAAGTAAATAGTAATATGCCCATATAGCGGATAAAAAGGCTTAGCTATCCTCGTGAATCTCAATTCCTATTTCCTACTAATATTATAAATGTGAAAGTTTGTGTGAATGGATGTTTGTTACTCTTTCACGCAAAAACTAATGAACGGATTTTGATGAAACTTTATTATTGTTTATACATCACAAATCACAATACCATATAGGCTAATAATTTGTAACGAAATTGAGTTAATTGGCCAAATTATAACGTTGAGTGTCTAGTAAGTTATAGTCTCCTGCTCTCTGAGAGCTACTTTGGCGTTCGGTGCATAAACTGTTAGACGAAAAAATATATAGTGAGATTGATTGGAGGGTATTGCAGTAAGTAGAAAAGGCCCACAAACAAACATTCTACGCTAGTATCAACAAAATTCAAAATTCGTTCATAGAAATTATTAGTGTCTAATTGTTTAAGTCTAGTTTCTTGGCATTATACTTTTTACAAGTCTGGCCCTTTACACTAAATGCTTTGGCCAGAATCTTTATGACGTTCTCCTTAAAAAATTTCATCATCAGGTACAAGCAGACTTCACCAAACGGGAATGGAACGTAACTTCTAAACTGTGGCAAGCCTGGTCGTCGCTATCCTACACGAGAACAGACCCTTCCGTAGCAGTCATGTGCACACCAGAAATCACCCGAAATAATGAGACCGTTAAAGGAAAGCTCGCTATGTATAACTCTGCTACAAGTTTAATCGGTGAGTTGTGATGTATATACAATACATTTCTGAATGTCTTAAAAAGTCCAACTATTGACGGGCTTGTTGGCGCGTTCGGTAGAACACCTGCCGTGCGCATCGATGGGTCGTGGGTTCGAATCCCACCGGGACTATATGATTATAATTTCTGTAAGCTTGTCTTCCCCACGTCTGCTAAGTTCATAAACGGAAAAACCGTGAACTGCATATTGCGCGTTTCGCTTTCAGTCTATGGATTTCGGAATGCTCGATGTAAAAAAGTAGGTCGACAGCGCATCATTGACTGATGTTATCTGTTGCTTGTGTAATATAAAATAAAAAAGCTTGAAGGCCTTCGTAGCAAATAATATCAAATAGAAATGTATATTTTTTCAATACAGGGTTTCCTAGTTTGAGGCTCATTGTTTATTGAAGAAATTTCTTAGGCATAATAAGCATTATGCATATTAGTGAACCACTTTTTTTACTCATTCATATTTCTTTAAATAGAAATGGTTTATTTTTAAAGAAACCTTTTCGACTTTTATAATCAGTCATGAAATTCCAGTCCCTTCAGAATACCCCTAATCCTTATAGTAGGTACCTTATTTCTAAATTTTTATACATAATATATATTTCTTTTGCAGATTTCCACAAATCGATTCTAATTATATTGGTACTATTCCATCGTCTGAGATGATACGGGAACATTCCACAACGGACGTTACTTAATGAAACACGTTTTCGAATTATTGTTTTTATTCTTGTAGTAATATCGTTGTAAACGATTTAAAGTTGAAGTTACAATGGGTCATATAAAGTTACCACTACTGCAGACGAGAAATTAATTTATTATTAGGAATATCCCGTGTAACTACAACTTAGAGAGTTATGTACCAAAGTAAGAGGTCAGTTATTTTAATTATAATTTATTATCTTTCCATTTCCGAACTTTGCACAACAAACCTTTGGCTTTGGGTATAACCATTTTTTTAAAATTGTTTTTATAGTCTATGGTCTATCACTTTAGTACATAATAACTCTCGTATAAACAGACTTTATAATACTGTAAAGCTTAATACAGATTTTTTAGATTTATGATATTATGAACACATTTGTGTGGTATATTTGTCTCACCTCACCGACTCGTTGGTATAATTGTCTTGCGTCCCGATATCAGGGGTTCGTTCGAATCCCACCTTCCTGTATCTCACTTTCATTCTGTACTCATGTCTTCCCCTTGTGTGGTAATTTAAGGGATTAAGCCAAGCAACTTTCTTAGATGGAAAACTCGCGTATTGCGGTTTCTTGAAGTAAAAACAAAAACATGCTCGACAATACATCAATAGATCATGTCCTGTAGCATCACGCTCGTCTATTAAAACATGACATAAAACACATATCGCTGGCCCCGAGGAAAAGAGCGGTATTCGGCTGTTACGCCTTTTTTAATGTTATATCATTTTTATATTCTACAGATATCAATCTATCACTCTAAATTATTTCAGATTTTTTTCATTATTAGTAGCTGGAGTACTTAGATAGTGGTATACGATATTACTAATAACGTGAAATTAACTTCATTTTGTATTATTATACATTTTGTCTATTTATGAGTAATGCATAAAAGGATAATATTTACCAATTTGTATTTTTTTTATTATCAATTTTGGAAGAGAATTACCTTCACAATAACACGTTCTTTTCCTCGGGTCCAGCGATATGTCAACTTCTGTATTTAAATTATTTTTGAAGACAATGATTTGGGTACATGAGTACACCATAGGTATTAGTGAAAATCACGGTATAAAAACCAGACGAACGTACCTACAACAATCCCAAAAATAGTTATTCTTCATACATAACTAAATAATTCTTAACTTTTGAAACCTCTAAATGCCAATATACCGATATAAATGTTTTATTCGTCAATTGTATATGTATTAAAAAGCTGGTAAAATTTTTAGCGGTGGAATGTCACAGTGTTTCTAAGTCTGCTGTAAAATTGAGAAAATATAGATATGTCCATCTGACTCTTACACCGCTTGATATTTTACGAGTCTAAAAAGTCTTTAAAATAACCTGTATTAAGCCCTAGCACAAGACTACATTAATTGGCATTTATTATATTGTTATACAATACATAGTCTGTTAACTCTATACAATAAAATCGAACAGTTCAACAACTGAAAATATAAATGATTCTCCTAACGTAGTATTTTTTGGTACAATGTGCGTTACCGCAACTTAAAATTAATTATTATTATATACATAAATCTGTAAATAATAAAAGATTTTGGACGAAACGCATTCATAATTTTAACAGTGTTATTTAAGCCGTGTATTCACTACGCAACACAGGCTCAACATGTAAACAGGTCTTCCCCACGTCCGGTCACTTCGGGCATTAACTTTTAAATAAATGATGATTATTATTTTTTTATATTATTAAATGGTTACAAACGAACGAACTATCGTAGTATCGTATAGAAAAACCGTGAAGTTCACATTGCGCGTTTTATTCTCAGTCTATGGATTTCTGAATGCTCCAAGTAAAAAGTAGATCGACAGCACATCTTTGACTGATGTTGTAGCTGAGGTTACCTGCATCAAGTAAACCTTATGCAGGTCTGTCGATATCTAACATAAAAAAATAATATTTAAATTAGCGTTGTTACCTTTAGCGTCGCATGTCGGGACTACATGTTGCGCCACAAGTTACCTAGTGAATAGATGACTTAAGAGAAATCGACCCAGACCCAAAGTTATTACATACAATACTTTATGATATCTCCATTGACTAGATATTCAAACTATCAGTATCTAAAGGAGGAACAATATACTTACTGTTACTCATATCCATTAGTGTTATTACGAAGTTGTAGTATATAGATGAGGATTTCATGACATCGGGATGTTGGCAGGACTATGCAAAATATTATCAATATAGAGCCATTCCCACCTGTCACATAGGGAGAATATGTAGTGACTGTTGGGAATAATTAGTTAAACGGATAAATCTTAATATCATTGAGATTAGTTGAAAGGTATCGCGATAATAGTCCTGATAATTTAAAAATAAATATTATAGAACTTCAAGTAATATTATAATATTTTTCATAATCAGATTTCCGGGCTATATAAAAATTACATTCATAATGATTTGATGTTTGAAACAAAGACTCGAGTTCGAAAATAACTTTAATTGAATTCTGAGATCGATCAAAGTGATTTCATATAATTTTACATTTTGACAGTTCTCAAGAATAGAGTCCGAGTCGTTGCTCCTAGAAATGAATTCAGCATCATAGACAATCAAATCAAAGACATACAACAGCCGTTACACCCGACTCCACTTCACTATTTAAAATTTAATATAATTAATGATTTCATGCAAATCGGAATATTTCTAACAACTATTTACATCACATTTGAAGTTTGGCGTATAATTAGTCCATTCCATTCTTTAAAAAAAACAGAAATTAAAAAAAAACCTTGTTTTCCCATGTGATATGACAGATCTAGTAGTTTTCATTCAATTATCTATATACTCTATATGATAACCGTTTCTGTTCGAAAACTACGAATCCCTAAAAGTCCCTTAGGAAATCCTGCTTCTCATTTGAGTACGATTTTGTATTAAAACTAAACAATAGAAATCAACCAAATATTATTTTTATGAATTGATATTTATAGTGAATGAATGATGACTAAAACTACTATATCACAGAACCGTCATCAATCTTTAAATCCGTTCTCATTCCCGCCAATTCACTCGTTAATTTCTAGATAGCTACATTTTAATTCCATGCCTAGATACAAATTACCATTACCATACGTAGTTTTGAACTAACAGCGTAAAAGTAGAAACCGCTAAAGAAAAACTATGTAACCCATAATAATTTATGCCTTTCTTTCGTAATACGAAACTAATTTATTTTCATAGAATAAAATCTATAAATAAATATACACAAGTCATTGAAATCTAACGAAGTACTGTGCGTCAATATAATAACCCGTTCGAACCGAAAATATTAAATCTAGACCCGTCTTTGTTCTTTAAGGAATTAAAGCGCCCATTCTATCTTACAGCGTATCAGACAAGCGTTACCATGGCAACTGTAGTACGGAGAGCACTTCAAGTCGTATCACGGTTTGTTACCATGGCAACGGATAAACAAGACAAAGGGTCAAGTTTTCAATTATTAACCGAAAAATTAATCATACATTAGTTAAAAGATATCTAAAGACTGAAAAATAAATAATATCAAGAATCCAATTATAATATATCTGCTTTTAATGCTTGTTTGAGGATCTTACGGGTGGTGCACCCGTGCATTCACATTTTATTTTATCAACAAGTTTGACAAAATTATGTATATTTAATATATATTCTGTAATATATTGTGTACTGGCCGTACCCGACATGCGTGTTGCAATGTCACGTAAAGCAAAAGTTTCTTTTGGGTCAGGAACCTTCACATGTATATACAACAACTCACAAACATTATAATCGGAGTTAACACTTTGTCACCATCATGTCCTTGAATTCAGCTTTAAGTAGGAAGATAATATGTATATTTGTCCTGATCATACTTAAAGAACTTTACACGTTAGATCCTCCCGCAAGGTGTGAAACAACACGATTATGTTCAACGCACACTACAAAAGTCCTGTAAGAGATCTCGTAATGCAACGAACGTGTTAAGGAGTGCATAGAGATCTAACATTGATTTCTATTTATATCAAGGGTACAGTGCTGAAACCCAATAGGTATGAAATTTTAACTTAAATTCAATTTTAAGGTTTGGGATAAAATTATGATTTTCTTTTTCTTACCTAAGATATATTAAGAATATCGCCATATTTAATATTTGTAATGTGAAAATCTTAGGTATTCTTGTACCTAAACTTTTAAAATTAACCACGGTGAATAAGATTTTTTACAAAGAGGTTTTATACTGGCATAATATAGTGTGACTAGTTGCTACTCATAGATAACATTTTTTTTAAAACGACTAGAATTTCGATACATTCAATTCCGCTAAATAACTTATAGTTATACATAGAACTGTGCTGTTAAGGGCTGATTTTCAATAATAGATTTATTATCTGTTAACTCATAAAGCAATTTTGACATTTGACAGTCTTTGTAAAGGAGAACTGTTAAAAATTCAAAATAATACCGCGGTTAAAAGATATGCAGTGACTCGAAAATCGACCCCTAACGTTTAATATTAACAAGAATATAAAAGGAATAGTCGGTTGTGCTATACGAAGGACACTTAGATTAAATCTAATTTATTAATTATATACTTATATGAAAAACATTACGTAGTTTTCAATTAAAATACAAAATAGTAAATTAGAGCCATGCATTTTTATAAATATATCATAATATTTTAAATAATGACTCAGCCGTCGAAACTATATTTTTTAAATACATAAATAATGACTTATTTTCGCTCATAAACTTATTATAACTACCTCTCGTTCGATTAAAGTTCATATACAACAAATTACTGTTTACCGATGATTACATTTTTGTTTCTATATGCAAAGATATCGATGGTTAACAGCCAAAGAGAGATAACTGCCATTTTATAACACAAAAGTAATTTAAAGTTGGGAATAAACGAATAAAAAATATATATAAGTACACTCCTGCTCAAAAGTATACGTTCAAACACCCGCATAATTAGAATATTATTGCGAAAAATATCGCAAAATACTTTTTTAAAAAACGAAAACGAAGCCTTTTCCATCCCTTCGAAAATATGATGAATAAAATTGTTAAGACAATTTTCTAATAGACGTACAGCCCATTTCCAAAGGTCAAAAACCTCATTTTTTTACCCGGCAAGCGCGTTTGGACGTTTGGGTAAAAAAAATTGTAAAAATTGTAAAGAGGCAAAGTAAAATTAAAACTTTCCCCTTCAAAGCGGTGTTTATTAAATTCTCTTACGACCCTTTCCCACTGAGATATCAAACTTATACCGAGGCTGAAAATGTCGATATATGAACTCATACTTTTGAGCGGGAGTGTATATGAGCAACAAAAAGTTTGTCAACAAAAAGAAAGAAAATCTAAGAAATCTACTCTGCCAATTTTTTTCTTATTTGTCTCTTATCCCTTTTTGGTTGTGAACCATCGGTATCATTTTAGCCCATACTTATAATAACAGTAGCAAGGAATATAACAGGTTTATTCTATATTGTTTAAGGAGTAGTCTGTAACCAGGCACGCAAACCTTTCGCCTTTTCGGCAACGCTGTCTGAGTTGTCTTGTATGGTGGGTTCGGGCTGGAAGATGCCATTTCATAAAAATATAAACATAACATTAAGAAATAAGAAAAAATTATTCAATACTCCTAAAATACATTCTATATTGAAATTACATTTTTAATCGTAACTTAAACTAAATACATAATATTATGCAGTGTGGCGTAAGAAAAGGCCGATGCTCAGCTTGTGCTGTAAACCAGTACTGGCTACAACGCTGATTTTCAACATCAGCCTGGGTGGTTTTACTTTACAAGTGGAATGCCAGTTATGTTTGGCTTGATGTATATTAAAATTAAACTTGTTTATTATTTGATGTGGTATATACTAAGCAACTTGAATATGTATACAAAAAGCTCCTCTGGCGTAGAAATGTCAACAAGAACGAAGTAAGGAGTTGTACTCATGAGCTCGCCATTCCCCAGCATCGGACGGCATCATTTCGTGGGAGTTTTAAATATAGCGCGACGAAATGTTGGAATAATATCCCTCCTCCGTTAAAAAATCACTTCTACTTACTCAACAAAAATCCCACGAAATCTAGGTTTGAATCCGTCAAAAATATTTATTTATTTATTTCCTATAGTAGTCTTAGTAACAATTATTTTATTTTATTATTTTAATTGTTTATTTTTTAAATTCACTATATACACACAGATCTTCCAAGACTTCTTTGCTTTCACTATTAATTTTTTACTATTATTATTTTTTATACTATTTATGTTATTTCTTTTATTTTATTTTTTGCGTTATTATGCTGAGCCAGGGCCAATTACAACCACAGCACACACACATTTACACAATTTAAAAATTGTACCTTGATTTGATGTTTTTTGTTATTATTTTGTGATTCTGTGTGTGTGTTTCGTTCGTAATAAATGCTATGTCTATGTCTAAATATGTCGTAGACAATTAAGTTGTTTTAATACAATGAAAAAGTTTTAAAATTTTAATATTCTAACAAAAAAATTATGTGTTTTGAGTATTCAACCGAAGCTTCTGTTCTTCCTAATTGGATATATCACTCTGTCATATGACTATTAAATAATAATTAATTATTTATATATAATTAATAAAGGCTCGTTGGCGCATACATACGTTGCTTTTCGATGGGTCGCGGGTTCGAACTCCGATGGGACGTTGTTTATAAATTTCTGTTCAGTAAACAAATCTTCCTTACGTTTGGTCACTTTGGACATTAAATGGGTAAGTGGAATATCACAAATCCGACCGGTTTACGAACCACAACATTCATAGATGGAAAAGCCGTTCACGTTCAGAAACGCGCAATGTAAATTTCCGTTTTTTTGAAGTAAAAAATTGACAACATGAAAAATAATAACTATAACAGAAGTTCCCAAGGTGTGCGCCACGGCGCGCCCTTGTACGCTGTAGGTCTATCACTTCACTGTAAATACTATAATATTCTAAGATTTATTCAATAATAAATAATACTCACAGCTGATAAAGTCATTCTAGTTTGTGAAGTGGTCGGCACGTTACAGGAACTGGTTTCAGGCGAAGCTAGAAATTTTATGACGTCTTAGACCAATACGAACAATTTCACGCAGTGTATCTTTCACAATGCTTTTTGCTATCAAATTATTATTAAAGACGCTATATATATCTCAAAGTTACCGCATCTGTGGCTGCGGTGCGCATGCGCGTTAACCCTTAATTTAGCAAGGCAAAAATTATCAGAATATTTCAATAAAATCTGTTTAGACCTAATTATTACTTTAAAAAAAAGTAAAAAAAAATAATAAAAAAATATTTTATGGGTATTTTCGCGAAAAACTACTGTTGCTTTTTTACAACATTACCAAATACTGAATGAATGACAACCTTAAAACAGTGCTGCTTTTTTACAACATCACCAAAGAGAGGTACACAAATAAAATATTAAGATATATTGCTAAAGTTTATTTTTTCACATGAAAGTCAAAAAAACAGTTACGGCTTTTGGTAAGACACAATCGTACCTCACATTTTATACATGAAATGGTAGTATAACCACTCTTGCAAAGTCGGCAACGACCTTTTTCGACAACATTTGGTAGATGGCTCATGCCGTCATACTTTACGTCATCCACAGGCCGAGTCACGGTTGGTTTTTTAATTTTGTCTTTAGTTTCTGGAACTTGTATGTCACCTTGAGCTGCCGTTTTTATTTTCAATGCAAGAAAAATGTGTATTCGAAATTCCTTCAAACTTAATGACTTCTTCACCTGTTTCTGAGTACAGTGCCGTCGATACAACAACCAAGCGTTGTTGATAGAAATATCTAAAATTTGAGCAAATATACCCATATACCATCGCCTCGTTTTCAATGTTGTTCTGTAAAGTGCAATGAGCATGTCTGATAAATCGACGCCCCCCATGTGAGCGTTATAGTTTTTTACTAATTGAGGGCAATTTACATCGACCCTTGTTTTATATTCTTTCGAGAACCTCTTTATCTTGCCCAACGGGTGAGCATCGGCAAATGAGCTTACCAACGTAACAGGCTTGTTATCTAACCATTTCACAACAGCTAATTTGTTTTTATTACACACGATTTGCGAAAATGAGCCGCGGCCTTTCTTTTTGAGACTTTTGTCCGTCTCCAGCAAATTCTGACATCCACGCAATCTGTTTGCTTTGATCGTTCCGAGACTAAATATACCAAGTTCATTCCGCAAATATGTTATCAACTCCAGCGAAGTGTAATAATTATCGAAGTAGACAAAACAAGGTTTGTTTTGTATTGATTTACAAAGAGCTACTACTACTTTAGCTCCAAATCCCAAAGCCTCTTCCTCTTGAGTAAATTGTATGTTGCGAAATGTATCCTCACCACCGTATAAAATGAAATCATAAATATATCCAGATACTCCTGATCTAACAAACGCCTTGAATCCCCACTTTTTAGGTTTCCTAGCATTGTATTGGCGTCGATTCCCTGCTTTCTTGCCCTTGTAAGGGAGTGTCATTTCATCAATACTAAATTGATTTTCTTCTTCTACAACATGCAAACAATTTTGTCGGACCTTTTCAACTACTGGCCGGATCTTATGAAATTTATCTGTGGTATCTTCATTATTGTCTGCAAAGTGAATAAATCTCCTGATTTTTTGGTATAGCTTTAGTGACATTATATCAGCAACCTGGAAAAATCTCAAGTGGGAACTCCAGTAATCCAGGTAACAAGGCATTTTTACTACTCCCATGATAATATGGATGGCAATGAAATTCACAATATCTTCTTAGTAAAATTTATGGATCGCCCCAATTTCTCGACGGAATAAATATTTGTCTGTTGTACAATATCGCTAATTATATCGTCAGAAAAAAACATTGAGAAATATTCACGTGGTGTCATATTTTCAATGGGTGGATCGGAATATGGTGTAGGCTCCACAGAAGCATTGTGTGTAAAATGTGTCTTTTTCCAATTAAAATTCAATTGTGGTCCTTTTTTCCGCCTAGGAACTAAACGTGGTCGAATGTTCGTTGCCTTTGGGTTTGCTGATCTGGTTGCTCTTTTTTTTTGACCTCGAGTTATTGTTGGTGTGGTTTGCTGTCCAAGAGGTAGTGATGATGGATCTTCAGATGTTGTTGGTTTGGGTTGCAGGCCCAGTGGTGTAGCTGGTGAAGATAGGAGAGGAAGTGAAGATAATGACGGTAAAGCATTGTAATCAGTTTCTAATGCAGACGGGAATACAGAGTTTATTACAGGCGTCAAGGGTATGCCACCATCAGAATTGTCAGTTTCGCATTCAGTAATATCACTATCAAGCAGGTTCATACGCTCTAAAGACGAATCAAGCGAAGGTGCGGGAGAGCTGCACTCTTCGACTTCGTCTACACTGGAATTAAGGGGAATCTCTACTTCCTCCTCGGTTACGTCGCTCTCTTCAGAACGCGCATTTTCAACCGGTACTAAAGCTAATATGTGATTAGATCTAGCACGTTGAAGTACCTAAGGACAAAAAAATTTACATGCAACCAAAAACCAAACCCAAGCAAACAAGACAAGAAATAAAACCAAACAACTGCATTTCCAACTTAAATATCCCTTCTCAGGACTCATACTATCTTTACACTAAATATCTAAATCGGTTCAGCGGTTTTAGCTTGAAGAGGTAACAAACAGACAAACACACTATCGCATTTATAATATTAAAAATATATATATTAAATTTGCAATAAATTAGTATTGATCTGCAATAACACAGACTACAATGTACGTTTCCTCTGGGATAAAAAATAGTAGTCCTCGCGGGCCATACCATGGGCGAAAGCTAGTCAAACATAAAGCACTCATATGTTAAGTCTTTGGCGATGATGCTTTAAGGCAACAATACAAAAGTAAGCTACTTTGTTAACTATTTGGCACTGATGCTTTTTGGCAACACATAGGTTAGGAAGCATGTTATGTATTAGTAAAGACAGTTCCTACGCCAAATATTGCATGATATGATTAGTTTGATTTATAATGGATAAAATTAAGACAAAACACAAACACCTGAAGTGCAATAAAATGTGTAAAAACATAAAACTTACGGCTCGGTGGTTCACGTTTCGCGGCATCTTGACGTTTGCGAGAAATAGGGATGGGAAATCACTCAAAACTCGGTCGACGATTGATTTCGTAGTGTTGTGCTGAACTTAGCTTTGTAACAAAATCGAATATTTTCGAAAAGTATTATTATTGAGTGCCGTAGAATTTTTCAAAGTAGTTGTTGCCAAAAAGCAACAAAAACAAATTAAGGGTTAAACTTCACACCGGAGGTGCCAAGTGAGCTCAAAAAATAGGAGTATATTTTGATCTTTACTTTGACTTTGACTTGACTTTTTTTTTCAGAAGTGAGATCGATGGGGACTTCACATTTCATTTATAATGGTGTCCCCAAAATTCATACCAATTTTTAGCTCGAGCTAGGGCGTTAAGAACTAAACATACCAGCGCCGGGCTTCCTCGCGTCCAGCGCCCGCCAGATGTCCCTGACGTCAGCGTGCAGCGCGCGCAGCGAGCGCAGCACCGCGCCGCCCGACTGTACCTCGATCCCAGTCTCGCTGCCGGACGAACCTTCGCTGGTCGTTGCCTCCTATACATTATGAAATAAAAATGAATTAAAAATATTAATACAAAAACGACCAGCCGCATAGCATGACAACCGCGACAAAATTTTGTCGACCGTTTTCTCGTGTTTTAATCGATTATCGCTCTATTTCTTTCGGGTCTAACATGACAATTACAATTAAAACTCGACTTTTAAAATCAAAAATAGATATTTGTCGATCGAGATATATTTTCTATCAAAATTGTCGATGTCGACATATCGAGACATCTTAGTTTGTCTTCTCTCGTCCGCGACATATCTCGTGGCGGTCATGCTAGGCCGGCTGATCGGGGACGTTCTTAAAGGGGCCAGGTCAAAAGTACTCGAAACCGACGAGTGTGTATGAAAACATTGATGAAAGTGGAAGAAGCGAAAGTGGTATATAAGGATCGGAGCATATGGAATTCCGTGATCTCTGCCTACCCCAATGGGAAAGAGGCGTGATGTATATATTTGTATGTATGTAATAAAAAACCCATTGACATATTTTAGTCACCGCAAAATTGTCATCATCCAGAGGGAGCACAAACAACTTGCGAAAAAGTATTCGTATCGTCGAGTTGTCATTTGTATGAAAATTTCTCCTACAACTGACTTTTCTGACTGATTGACGATTCGAATAGTTTATAGATAGTAATTCGTGCTAGGCCCTCATTTTCTTCTTTCTATCGGTAGTAAGTAGTGTTATACCTTAATCTACTGGATCGTCCCTTCTTCGCCTAGATATGTCATCAATCAAAGAATAATAATTGATTTCTAAGGTTTAAAATGATATTTGAATAATAACGAAATCCCCATACAAAGTAGCATCCTATATTTAAAGAAAGAATTTCAGAATATCTATTAATTTTAAGCATAAATGTACAAACAATATGAGGGGTATAATATACCGAAATGGTTGAAACAATTAGTAATTTATAAGTTGGGTAAACCTTAAAAAGCATTGTTTTAAAGTTTTTAATATACTCATAAATTAACAACTGAACAATTTAAACATATTTTACTAATAATATGCGAATCTTTAAAATAATATCTAAGCTGGCATTACATAATTACAATTGATCTACAAAAACGCAAACATATATTTCGAACTCTGTAAATATAATAAAGCCTACAAAATTATTCTGATAGTAAAAAATATAATAATACATTTGTGAAATTGTGTGGTAAGTTAGTTTCTTGTTAAAACGTTTAATTTTGTTCGCAACTTGTAGATTCTTAAACTAATATTTTAAAATTCACTATACTCCGACCACACATTTTCACAGGCAACAATGATTAATTATGAAATGATTAAAGCCCGTGCAAAAATATACAAATTAATAAAGCTATTTAACATCTAAGACAATGATATCGCAATATTGCTTTCAATGAAAGATAGAAAATTGCGCGTCAATTTTTAATAACTTTCCTGCAAAATATATAAAAGTCGAGAGACTCGCAACGAAAACTCATTTTAAAAAATCACAGCGAAAATGTCTTTAAGAGATGCAAAAAGAAGCGCATCTACGACATAAGGCTATGGCGTACACCACCTGAATGAGAGGGGGTGGGTGCGCATCGGCGAGCCTTCGCAGGGCGCGCTCGATGTGTCGCAGCCTTATCTCCTTCTCCCCGAGCAAGGCCCGCGCGCGGTGCAAGGCGACCTCTAGCTCGGTTGCCTCACGCTCCTCCTATTATTATTTTACTAGCATTTGGTTGATTCATAATAACCAAAAACCTGTTATTAGGAGGATACGTGACTGAATTTAGCCTCATTTGTAATATTTTGTACTACAAGTAAGGAACAGTCCTATTAGAAATATTTCCTAATATTATTCCAATCTTTATTATAAATAATTAAATCATGTGGACTTTTGAAAATTTATTATAATTATAACTTTCCATCCTACTTTAAAGATTACATTTTGTAGTTAATCAAAATCAGGGCTCGGAAACCGGTTATATAAATAATAAAGGTTTTTGTTAATATTCTTTCGTTTTTGGTCATATTTACTGAAAAAAAAATAATGTGGTAAATTTAGTGTCTATTACTCTTTAAAACTAATATCATGGTATATCAGTTAGACTCGTATTTTTGAAAATAAAAAATAACCGGTTTCAGGCCCTGATCAAAATCATTGACTTCCTAATGGGATATCCGAAATCGATATGAAAATACAGAATTATTTGAACAAGACCATGCTATCGTCATGTATGCGTCATCTTTCAGTCTCCCGCGACCACGGTTGCTGAAAAGCATCCGAAACGTCGGGATAAATAATTTAAACAATAAATCGCGTTTTAATCCGGTATACAGTATTTTATTTAAATGTGTGATACTCGCGTTAATAAAAGACAATATTAAGACCATGCTATTTTGATATATAAATTAAAATACTGACGTTATATTGCTATATACTAAACTTCAATGATGTAATACCGCTACTTGTGACATTAACTTACTTCAAAATAACTACCCTTCGATAATGCAGTGTAATCTAACAAAAACGCTATCGTTCCCTAATAAACTACTTGATAATGTAATGCTTTATAAATGAAGATCAATAATTTACTTATGTTCGAATAGGCTCGACCGATGTTTTAATAATTTTTTAAATTTATATTTGGCAGGTATGAGAATAGGTCGTAATTGTAGATTAATTTACCAAGAGATCAAACCGAGGGGGGGTGAGAGTGATTTTTTGAATCCAGAGGAGGGAGGGATTCAAAATACGTCACTCGAGTTTAAAATAGTGTCGCTCCCGAAGTGGACACTACTTTTTTATTTCCTACCGCGAAGTGATAAGGGTGTCCCTTACCAGATTTTTTTTCTATTTTTTGACGAAAATTGCATTTGGTCTAATTTTCTTCATTAGTATAGCCCAGTGGTCGGCCAACTTATTAGCCAAAGAGCCAAATATGAAAATTACAACAATTTTAAAAAAAAATTGGGAATCAAATCTGCTTCTTTAGTAAACTTTTATTACACTAAAGTAAACTAAATTCCATACTTAAAAAATAAGTTTTTTTTAAATGAAAATATTGCGCCTTCCATGGATATTTGTGGCAGAGCCGTACAACAAAATTGTGGAATGAATTGTCGCCTTCAGTTTTTCCAATTGATTATGACCTCGCTGGCTTTAAAAAACGAGCCTACAGATTTTTAAAAGGCTGACAACGCATCTGAGACTTTCAAGTGGTAGATGTCCATAGGCGGTGGTGATTACTTACCATCAGGTAACCCACCTGCTCGGTCCATAGTTTCTTGCCGGTTCTTCTCCATGAGACCCACTTTTTGGAACCGTGCAACTAGACGTTTCATAAGAGCCTGCAAAGGCCTATTTGAAATAAAAAACTTTGACTTTTTTGACTTTGGTTGTCTGCTCTGAAAAAAACAAAAAAAAAACTTAAGTAGCCAAAGAGCCGCACTTTGCCGACTGGTATAGCCGTACGAAGCCGGGTCGGGCAGCTAGTCATATAAAAAATCTTACGGAGGCAGCCCTGTGCGGCGACAGCGTGTCGCGCGCCTCCTGCAGCGCGGCCCGCCGCCGCCGCAGCGCGGCCCGCGCGCGCCGCACGCCCTCCCGCTCCACGAGCGCGCGGTGCCGCACGAACTCCAGCTCGGGCGTGTCGGCGGTCGACACCGGACCTATACGCGATATAGAATAACTTGTTTGTGTATGTCTGTTTGTTGCAAGAACTACTGAAGTGATTTAAATAAAATTTTAAAATTCGGATTAAAACGCGATTTATTATTTATATTGTTTAAATTATTTATCACGACGTTTCGGATGCTTTTCAGCAACCGTGGTCGCGGGGCGATAGAAAGATGACAGTTGTCTGATTTTTGAAATGTCACAAAGTTGCCATATTCAATTCAATTCAATTCAAAAATCATTAATTCATTTAGGTAACACAATGTACACTTATGAACGTCAATAAAAACTACATATTAAATGATTCTAATTTTAAATTTACTGCCAGTTCCCAAGTCAAGGGCGTAGAGCGGACGAGAATTTTATTTAAATGTGTGATACTCGCGTTAATAAAAGACAATATTACTGGACTGATTTTAAAAAAAATCACTTTCATCAATAGAAAGCTCTATTATCAGCGAGTAACATAGGCTATTTTTTGTATAGTACATTTACATCCCACCCGTGCGAAGCTGAGGCATTACTTATTATATTACCTACCAAAAAATAAATAATTTCATGTAATTAATTAATTCTGAACATGATCCCATGATTTGATATATTCTTATTTGGATGCAGTCTTCCAAGGATTACATTTCTTGATAATACTATCACTAGAAAAGTATTATCAAGAAATGTCTAACCTTATTACGGCGGCAGTGTATAATTTGATTTTTGTTCTCGCTATAATTAAATGGTCCTTTGAGCCGCATAATCCATTAACCCTTCCTTACATATGATTTTAACGACATATTTACCTAATTCAGCGAAGGGGTATCGCAAACTATATGCCGGCTGGCACGCGAGATCAGGAAACTGGTCTTCTAAATCATCCAGCTTCCTGAGCTGTTGACGAAGTGACTCCAAAGGACTCGCCCATCCCTCACCGCGTCTAGAGGAAATAAATCATTTTAATCATTGATACGTAAAGTGTGAATAATCATAGACAAATAATAAATATTAAGAAATCTCAATGATATTAGAATTTAGAATCATAATAGACAATTAATGCACGTTTTTTTTGAAATTTGACGGGCTCGTTGGCGCGTTCGGTAGAACACCTGCCGTGCGCATCGATGGGTCGTGGGTTCGAATCCCACCGGGACCACATGTTTATAATTTTCTGTAAGCATGTTTTCCCCACGTCTGGTAACTTCGGGCATTAATCGGGTGGGAGGAATATCTAAATTCCGACCGGGTAACGAACCACCGTTCATAGATGGAAAAACCGTGAAGTGCACATTGCACGTTTCGGTTTCAGTCTATGGATTTCCGAATGCTCGAAGTAAAAATTAGGTCGACAGCGCATCATTGACTGATGTTCTGTGGCTGAGGTATCACCTACCACCAAGTGAACCTCATGCTCGTCTGTCGATATCTGACATAAAAAAAAAAAAAAAAAACGTTAAGGTTGCACAAGTCGCGGGCTCGAACTCACTGCTGGGCGTGGCCAAAAAGCATGCTGTTCTCCCGCACCGCACCGGGGCAGTCATTATTAAGTGAGATGCACGATAATTCATAGTAAAAGCCGTCTAAAAAAATACGAAAAAGCCTTTGGAAAATCGAGTTTTATGAAAAAACCACTGCATAAATCAATTACAAATAAAAGTTATTGTAGTACCGACTTTGTTTTGAAAATTTGATACTTCTTTTATTACTAATTTAAGCCCAAAGTTGTGTTAAAAAATGGCAATAAAAACGAATATTTGATAGCTCGTAACTTTTTAATGGTTTTTTATTTTACCATTCTGTTTCCGTACAGACAAAATGATAATAATGAGACAAAACGATATCATGTTTAAATTTGCATGTACGGTGCTAAATAGTGGAGTAAAACCCCCCCGAAATTTCTATGGAAATAATGTCGACTAGTGTCACCTTAAGAAAATCAAATGATTTTGTTTTATTTGAACCTAACATTCCCATTACGCATGAACTAATTTATCTGTAATATCTGTTTGCAAAAAAATAGATATAAAACTTAAACACTTACTTTGGCGAATAGTTCAGCCTTGATGTTGACGCTGATTTTAATCTTGTAAATCTACGACGCATGTGACCTGTAATTGGAGGAATATATCATATTATTATGATGTTCAAGTTTTGAAGGTGTATTCCAAAATAAAAATTACAGAATAATGAAATAAAAACACAGTACAATCACAGTAATCAGTTTAAGATGTTATTTCAAGTATTGTATTGTATCTGTTTATCACAATGTAACGAAATGGATTTGATGATAAACATTGTGTAAAATTTATTTACATACATAAACGAGTGCGTTGATCAATCAAATTGAGTACACTATGCAGAGTTGACGTCACTAAGTCCAGCATTATGCTTTTTAGCTGAATAGGCATTCGTTATATTTATATGAATAACTAGTGGACCCCGCAGACGTTGTTCTGCCACAATTTTGGCTTCGAAATTATATAATTATTCTTAAATTTGAATATGCCCATTTACTCACTATAATTGTCTAATATGTCACTGATTTGCAGTGGACATCTGTTATTCCAAAAAAGCTAAGAATGCATGACGTGAGCTGTCAAGATGGCGGAGTTCCGAATCTAATTTATTTTATAATTAATTTTATGCATATATTTTTTTTCTGTTTTTTTTCAATATTTTAATACCTTATGTCTTATTCCGGACATAGAGGAATACAGCAAATAAGATATCGTTAAAATCGATACAGCCGTTCTTGAGTTATAAACGGTGTAACTAACACAACTTTCTTTTATATATATATATATATATATATAGATTGCAGGGAAGAAAAACTATACAGAAGCATAAATGCCTACCATTGACAGTCTCCTTAGGTCTCTCGTCGGCCGTGGTGGCGTCGGACGAGTCTTGGCAGTCGGTAGCGACGCCTGCGCAAAGTACTCAGAGTATGGTATAATATTATCTTAACTACTTTAAGAGAATCCTTTATTCCTCTGAAATTGCAAACATATTTTAAATGATAATTAGTCAGATGTTGAATTACTTTCCTGAACTACTAAACAACATATTAAGTGAATGAGGTATTATAGATAATTTTATCTCACTAATGAGTATGAAAGTATGTCTATTTGTCATGTTCTTACGCAATCCCGCTTGAACGGTTTAACGAAAATGAATGAAGATATATCGCACATATAAAACAACCCCTGAATTCGGATACTTTTTATCCAGAACAAATATCACGAAGTTAAAGTTAACCACCGGGTTAAAGTTGAATAGTTTTACAGTTCTTATATCAAAAATGATATTCTGTAAGCAAATTTAATCTGACAACTATCTGACTGGACGTCTAGCTACTAACTTTTGACTGGGTAACTTTTGATTGATCGGGTGGGACGAATATCGAAATTCCGACGAACCACCGTTCATAGATGGAAAAATCGTGAAGTGCACATTGCGCGAATCGGTTTCAGTCTATGGATTTCCGAATGATCATGGTAAAAAGTAGTGTCAACCTACTTTTGCGCATCATTAACTGATGTTCTGTGGCTGAGATATAACCTTCCATCAAGTAAACCTCATGCTCGTCTGTCGATATTTAACATAAAAAATAAAAAAAGCTACGATTACTTAAAAAATAGCACCACTCTAGAATTATTATTTTTTTTAAATCTCACCTATATCCCTCTCCCTCTCGCGACTACGTCTCGGCGGCTCGCGGAAGGCGACGCCGGCGCGCCTCACTCGCGACTGTTTCAACGCTGACGTCAGTGACGTCATGGCCGCCTGTTCAATTGTTATCTTAATTTAATAGACCCCAATACCATCCAATATACACCTCAATGGTCATTTTTATCTTCTAAACGGGCTATACTTTCCCGGCAATGTATGGCTGTACTATTGACAATTATTGCTCGGCCATCTCGAAAACATTTCAATCTATGGCTGGGCCATGTATTGCAACAACACATTTACCGTAAACGGGCTATACAATCATGAGTCAATATACCAATTAATATACGACGCTCTTTGTTATATTCGGTTTAAAGATTATTTATTCCCATAATGACATACATCGCTTACATGAGAATATTACAAAATTATACAATTTTATTAACCCGGTGCGGGTATTTCTAAAAATATTTACTAAGATGCGACGCGAGCTCACTCAATACAGTGTGGTCCAAGTGACAAACATTTCCTAATATATTTAATTTGTTACAAAATATTCTAGTAATTGTTATTAAAATTATAATATTTTTTTTTTTATTTATGTATAAAAATATACTTTAATCTAAAATATAGGTTTTAAGTTTGGATTTAAAAATATTCAGTGAGGTCGCATCTCTTATACTTTTTGGAAGTTTATTATATAGTTGTGCTCCCGAAAAAGTTATAGAATTCCTCCCATAGTTTGTACGTATGTTATGTAAGGATAATAGACCTGCGCTTCGAGTAATATATTTCCGTGTTTTGCTATTATTTGTGAATTTAATGCTACTGTGAGTTAGTTTATTTAGAATTTTATATATAAGTATGCATGTATTGTATGTATATAGTTGTTGAAGGTTCATTAATTTAGTTTGTTTATATATTTGTTTAGTTGGTGTCAAATAATCGTACTTATGTAAGATTTTTATAATTTTATTTTGTAGTATTTGTATAGGTTTTATATTCGTTTTTGCAGCACTGCCCCATACTTCTATAAGGTATATTAGATGTGGTTTTACCAAGCTGTTATAAATTAAATTTCGACCTTTTTGTGGAATGCATCTAGCAATATTGTGTAATGCACCTACTAGAGATGAAAGTTTTTTTTTTATTTGATAAATATGTTCATTCCAGTTTAATTTTTTGTCAAGAATCAAACCAAGATATTTTTCATGCTCAGTTTTCTGCAAAATTTGTCCGTTAATACTTAAGTTATCATGGTCAGGCAGTTTTTTATTTTTGGCACTAAAAATGATGTATGATGTCTTCGAAGTATTGATTGTTAATAGATTACATTGGAACCACCTACATAGAATATTAAGGTCTTCTTGTGCGCAATGAATATTTTTTCTTAGATCAGGTCCAAAGTAAAATAAGCATGTATCGTCTGCGTAGAGAGTAAGTTGGCCTTGCAAACCTGCTTGGTGTATATTATTTATGTACACAAGAAACAATAAGGGTCCCAGTATAGAGCCCTGGGGAACTCCGCATGTCAAAGGTTGTGGAGTACTTTGGTAATTACCAAATTTAACGACCTGACACCTATCCGTTAAGTATGAATGTAACATTTTCAGCGCTGTTCCATTGATGCCAATACTCTCCAGCTTCTTCAGTAATAGATTATGACTTATTGTGTCAAAAGCCTTTTTTAAATCAATAAAAATACCGAGTGCTATCTGCTTTTGATCAATTTTTGTTCTAATTTTAGTAATTAGGTCCATAGTTGCATTAAGTGTATTCGATTTTGGTCGAAACCCGCATTGATGTTCGTATATGAAATCGATTTTTGTTAGATAGTCATTTAGCCTCTTGTACATAATTTTTTCTAATATTTTAGAGAGAACTGGCAGAACTGAAACAGGGCGATAGTTTCCTGGGTCTGATTTTAATCCCGACTTGTATAATGGTGTAACTCTAGCTATCTTTAAACTTTCCGGAAAAAGACCTGTAGTTAATAGTTTATTTAAGCAATCAGTTAGATTTTGTATTATAAGTGTCTTTATACATTTTAAAGCTTTTGTACTGATACCATCAATACCTGTACTATTGTTTGAATCCAAATTATCTATTATTTGAGCTACTTCACTGACTGTGCATGGAGAAAATTGAGTAAAATTAATTGAATCAGGGTTAGGGAATGATTTAGGCAATGTATAGGTGTTATTGTCGTGATTGTTTTTTGGTATTTTACTCGCTAATTGTGCGCCAATATTGGAAAAAAATATGTTAAACATTTCACATACCTCAACGGGGTCTTTAACTTCAGAGTTGCTTTCTGTTCTAAGATTTGGGGGAGCACAACTATTTACAATTTTATTATTTGCAAGTGTATTTATCACTTGCCACATTTTTTTAGGTTTATTTGTACACTTAAGAAATTCCTTGTAAAAATATTCATCCTTGACAT
This sequence comes from Anthocharis cardamines, assembly GCA_905404175.1. NCBI lineage: Eukaryota > Metazoa > Arthropoda > Insecta > Lepidoptera > Pieridae > Anthocharis > Anthocharis cardamines. The sequence goes on from FR989964.1 coordinate 9,914,394, forward strand.
TTTTTATAGATCTAGTAACATTTTCACTTTTATTTTTAAAATTTAACTTTAATTGTTCATTATTCGGCTCTTTAATTAATTTACGCCACATTAAATTTCTTTCATTTATATCACTGATAATTCTCCTATTTATCCAGTCTTTTTGTGGTTGATTTTGGATTTTATATTTAGTTTTTTTATTTTTATTTATCATTTTTTTTATATATTCATCTAAAATAAAAAAATCATGTTCATGATTATCTAATTTAGTGGACTTTACCATGTTATATAACGTGGGATAATCAATTACTTCATACTGATTTTTTTGTTTTTTCGGTGGTGGAACTTTTTTTATTTCAACATAAATGTTTTTATGATCAGACATAGAAGACTCAATGACCGCAAAATGGAAATTATTTTCTTTCAAGTTCGTTACAACATGATCAATGATTGTTCTTGTTGTTGATGTTTCCCTTGTACAATATTCAGCAACTCTTTTGTTTAAGATTTTATATCCTGATTCCATCAACATAGCGTCATATTGCTCAGTTTTAGTGTCTTTTGTAAGTAAATCAATGTTCATATCACCGAAAACGATTGCTCTTTTTTTTTTTGCAGTAGTTGAGTCTCATAGTTTTCTTGAAAGTCATTAAAATTTGAATGACCAGGTTTGTAGATCACTCCCACATCTAATGCTTGCTTACATAAGTGTATCCATAAATAGTTATTACCATTGATATAAAGTGCTGTTGTTAGTGAGTGCTTTAAATTATTATGGACATAGATGGACACACCTCCTCCAATAACATCAGGCCGAATATTGTAGTAATGTGAATAATTTTGTAAATGAAATTGTTGAGCCTGCTGCTCTGATCTTATCCATGTTTCCGTTAGTAATATAACATGAATACATTTTTCAAAAGAGTGCAGTATACACCTAAGTTCATCGAATTTGCCTGGTTTGCAAATACTTCTAATATTAGTATAGAAAAAATTAAGACTTGATTTATCGGTATGCACATTCTGGCATAAATCAATGATTTCATATGTTATTTCATTAGACTGCCTTTGATTACTGCTATTGCGTGAAGTGTAATTTAGTTTTTTGACTGATGTATTTTTTTACGATTTTTGGAATTCCTCTGATGTATTTTATTGTGATATCTTCTTCGCCATCTTTTTCTCTTCTAATAAGTTCTTCTTTTAAATCTTTAAAATATTTTTGCTGAGCGGGGGTTTTGTCTGAGAAGATTTTAATGTTACTTGGTAGCTTATCTTTGTTACGCAGTAGCAATTTAACTGGTTCATGTGATTCGAAGCATACTTTTATGCTTCGATTTCTATTTGAATTATATTTTCCAAGTCTAAATATTTTATATGGTTCCGGACAGTTTTTAGTCAGTGCATTTAATATGTGATTTACTTCTTTTAAATCAGATGAATAGTCCTGATCGCGATTAGTCTCTTTACTTTCACGAATTCCTACCAATATTATGTTTTTCATTCTGGTTGTACGATCTTGAATTTCTTGCACAATATTTTCATCAGAGAAAATGTAAGAAGATTTATTATTAGGTATAATATTATGTTGTTTTATTTCTATGATTTCTGATTCAAGAGTTTGTATTTGTTTTTCGGTAGTAATATTTTTTATTGATAGATCAGATATTTGTGTTTTAATTAAGTTTTGTTCAGTAGTTAAAGTGTGTATAGAAACTTTTATATCAGTTAACTGCGATTTTATTTCAAATATATTCTCACGCATGAACTTCAAAGTATCTTCCTGGTTGGTCACAAAATTATCTAGTAGAGTTGTAATATCTTTACGAAAATCTTGCAGATCTTGATTACAGCAGCAGGTCTCTTCTGGTTGCTTGCGTTTTCTTAAACTTATTTGTTTTTCAGCCTCGTCCTTTGCTATATTCGGCAGATCTGGTAACGAGCCCCTTCGGGCGGGTGGTGAACGCTTAACGCTCATATTTTGTACCACACACCAAAATTGCAAGCAATAGTCAAACTTACTTGCGTATGGTTAGTCACCGTGCCAGTTACCGCTGAGTGAGATCAAAAATCAGAGGAAGTCCTCTTTACTCGCGGGGGTGAAGGGAGCACTTTTTAAAAATTAACAGAAAACACGTCTACTTTGCGCCGCACCTAGGATTTCATTTCATTGCGTCAATATAACAAATGAGCGTCAAAGTATCGTCAATCTGTCAGTAGTGTGAGACATTAACGATACCAATACTTTCTCGCAAATATGCATGTATTATTTATATTTTTAATCGGTAACTTTCATCGTTATATAATAGAAAATAAGTCAACAAAATAAGTTTAAAATTTCTAACTGTTTCGGCATTTTAAACGCCCGGCAGGCGGGCTTTCTTAATAGACTATGACGTCAAGCAGAAAGTAAACGTAACTTGCTGACATACATATTTACGTCATATTCGCTCTGACCAATGGCGTGGCTTTTCAAATATTTGAATTTTGCACTTTTTAAAAATTAATTTCTTGCTCAAAACTGAAATTGTAATACTAAATATTGATGGAGGCGTAGTTCTGAAGAAATTAAGTTTATTTTATTTTTTAACCCTCATTGGAATCACATGCATATTACATATTGTTCATATCTCTTGTGTGTTACGAGCCTAAAGAAGATCTTCTACTTCCTATTACCTTTTTTTATTTAGGGTCGGCGCAGTATGTTCTCTTTTTCCATTCTCTTCTTTCATTCGCCATATCATCAGTCACACCTCTCAAACACATATCATTCTTCATACAGTCAATCCATGTTTTTTTTTAGCCCCCCTCCTATACCTAAAGATCAAAAATGTCAAAAAAACTCACAGCATCCCTATTATCCTTCCACTCTTCGTTATTATTATCAGAGTGGTGCGCGTTGCTCTCCGAGAGCGACGTCTCGTTGTCGCAGCGCGCGGGGTTGTTGTTGATGCGCAGGCGCGGCGGTTCTGGCTCTATTATCGCACTCACTGACGTCTCATTCACTTCTTTACATCTTTAAATTAAAAAAAAATAGTTATATACATTCCTATGATGTGTCTTATGTCTATATACAAAAGAAAATCCACGGTAGTTAAAAAAGATGGACTAAATTATGAAAATGGCGGACACGAGAATTTGAGAAAGAACACACAAAATTTATTTCCATTTATTAATCAAATTAAAAAGTAAATTTGTATGAATATGATGTACTATTAAGGATGAATTATTCTTAACGAACGGTTTATAAATTCCACGCATTGTCTTAATCAATACAACATCCAAACAAAATGTGCAGGTGATTTGACTTTGAGATTTGAATTTATCGGAAACAGACAAGTGCAAGACATTAAAAAATAATTCATAGATGTGAATTCCCGGGGCAAATGGCAGACACAATTCTATGACCGTTTCAACAATCAATTGTTCTGTACAGGCAAGTAATACCGCACCTTGAAAATCAAACCGTCACTAAACGATTACTGACGATTTTCAACTATCAACGCCATCTTGTGAGATTATTGTTCGTATTCAAAATGCAAAGACAACTTCAAAAGGTCAAATTTTAGCCGCTAGATGGTGCAAATTTCATTATTAGAAACTCGTACACGTTATGAGAAATTTAAACGGGATTTCAACACATTATTCGTTTAGTTTGGTGTCCAAGGTGCCTTATATAGGTGATTTTAAAAATTATTTCACCAATAGAAAGCTACATTATCAGCGAGTAACATAGGATATTTTTTTTATATCCGGGGCGGATCGCTATAGTCGTATTTTTAATTAGACGAAGCCAATTGACAGTAGCTAATGTCACTTTGTAAAATAATGTTGCCATATTTAAAGTAATAGTGATGCGTTCAGTTCTCGTTTAATCAGATGAATGAACAATGAGTGTGAATAGTAAATCATTTCAAACTATATAAGAATATTATTTCTATTTTACAATAAAATTGTATTAAAGTGCTCTGATATAAGTTACTAGTAGTATTTTTTTTATTACAAAGCGCAGCGCGGCGACTAGTGTCAACACCGATCAACGCCGCGCGCGTTGGTCGCCATTTTGTTTGTCATTCGGCTTCTAACATCTGGTCTGATAGCACGAATGTTTTTTCTCCGCTCACGCTATTTAGTTATTGTTTTTGTTAAGTTTTTCGTTACGTTGTGTTTGTGGTAATTGTTGTGTTTATTTGTTACTATATTGTTTCGTACAAACGATATGGATCCTCAACCAAGCACGTCAAGTCAAAGCTTGTCTCCAAGAAAGAAAAGACCACGGATTGCTTTAAGCGTTACCGAAAAGCTTATGATACAAAACGTCTACAAACACGTATTTGAGGAGAAAGCTGCTTCACTATTACCTATTGAGGCTCCTTTTTGAAGAAGGACTTCAACATATCACACCTGAAAAATGGAGTAGCTGCGTGTCTCATATAATTAAAGAAGAAGACAAAATGTATGGTCTCGACCACATGATCGACAATGTTTCAGACAGATTTATAATTAATGTCACCGAAAGCGATAGTGATGATGATTTTTTATCTGATGATGAATAAAAACAAATTATGTAAAAAGCGATGATTTTTATTATGATTACCTACCTATTAATGTTATATTTTATACATCTATAGTTTCAACTACATAATGTATTGAAAATAGGACAGTATTACAACTTTTCCTTAATGTTTAAAACACTCAGTGTTCATATAGGTAGATACTATAGGAGCATAGTCATTGAAAACTCGTAGGTATGTACAAAGCACGACTAAAATTCGAACCCCGTACCCAGTATCGGCAGTTCGGCACACTAACTATTCACTAGACAATCGAGGCAATTTCATTAATTCAGGAGTTTTTTCAATAATTCACTTTGTCACAACACTATTTTTTTTTCATCAAAAACTGACAACACAGTAAACGTCAGTTGACTTCGTCTAATAAAAAATACGACTATAGTACCCTTATAAAACAAGAGAAACAAACCTTTCCAGAGACTGTGTCGCTTTATGGGAATTAGATTTTTCAGTTTCTGAACCGGTCGTCATGCTCATCTCGCGCCGTTTGTTGCGACGTTCTAATGATATCTGAAACAAATGTCTTAGTCACGCATAGTAATATCGAATTTTTGAGTAGTTAAGCCAATACAGAAGGAAAAAAGCTGCGTTACATCTGTTTTTTCGAATTATTTACATTTCAACGTATTCCAACGTGTCTTTTTTTAACTTTTTAGCTACTTCAGTGATCATTTTCCTAGAATATATATCCAAGAAAATACTTAAAATTTAGTTTGAGTGGGTTTTTGGAGGACTGATAACGAATCCGATATCAGATTTTTGAAATCCAAGACTTTGAATGCAGTTTCGTAATTAAAGCAACTTGTTACATACTGTCTTGAAACAACTTTCTACTAAGACTTTTTTGTATTATTGATTCGCCATATTGGATCCGTCATTTTCTAGAGCAGATTCATAATCAGAGACCCGAAAAACCTCTGAGTACAAGATTCCAAGCCAATCGAACGTAAAATGTATACGACGGGCTCGTTGGCGCATTCGGTAGAACACCTGCCGTGCGCATCGATGGGTCGTGGGTTCGAATCCCACCGGGACAACATGTTTATAATTTTCTTTAAGCATGTTTTCCCCACGTCTGATAACTTCGGGCATAGATCGGGTGGGATGAATATCCAAATTCCGACAGGGTAACGACACACCGTTCATAGATGGAAAAACCGTGAAGTGCATATTGTGCATTTCGGTTTCAGTCTATGGAATCACATACCATCAAGTCAACCTCATGCTCGTCTGTCGATATCTAACATATAAAAATGAAATTAATTATTTGTACCTAGCTCAATAAGGAAAAAATCTGAATTCATTTTAATATTGTCTTTTATTAACGCGAGTATCACACATTTAAATAAAATACTGTATACCGGATTGAAACGCGATTTATTATTTATATTGTTTAAATTATTTATCCCGACGTTTCGGATGCTTTCGGTCGTGGTCGCGGGAGACTGGACAGTCTCCCGCGACCACGACAGCGACCACGGTTGCTGAAAAGCATCCGAAACGTCGGGATTTTAATCCGGTATACAGTATTTTATTTAAATGAATTCATTTAATTTTTTTATATGTAACCCTTTGCCCTAAAATGTCCCCAAAGTGCCCACCTTAACGTCGTGCTTGAGCCGCGCGTACTTCTCCTTGAGGCAGCGGTACTTGTCGTGCAGCGCGCGGTCGTCGCGCCGCGCGGCCCGCTCGCCCGCCAGCCGCGCGCGCAGCTCCTCCAGGTGGCCCGCGTGCTGGCTGCGCAGCCGTTCCACCTAAAAAAAAAACAAAAAAAAAGTCCCCTCACCCCCAAGCCGCCATAATTTTTTTTTTATTAAATTTCATTCACTTTAACGTGCTTAGGATTAGGAACAGGTTACTGTATGTTTATTATTTTTTACATTATTAATGTCATAGTGTTTGTCTCGCTTGTGCCAGCGCGCCCCTCCACCGGAGCCACTGAAAATCAGTGGGACTTCTGTCCCAACTTATACTGAGTGGTCTTCCGCTTCAGGCACCACTTATGTTTTGTTTTTTTTACTTATTACAACTTTAATATCTTGAATTTCATATAGTATATATTTTCAGAACTGTTTTTATGTTTGTAATATTGTTTTATAACTTGTAATATTTTAAGTGGTAAACTGAATAAACTTATTCTTATTCTTATAATGGGACCTACGGGATCGCGATAGCGTACTGCCGCGAGCACCCGGCAGCCGGCGGTCAGGCCAAACGGCCCTCCTCGTCCGGCTTGTGCATCCTTCCCATGCTCAACATGGGAGGAGTCCGCGGGACGAATTTTTAGTCAAACTCGTTGACTCACCACTAGTGTTAGTTTTCCGCCTTACGTGCCCTCTGCGCAGGTTTCAAACTTCCACCAATTTTTATGTTATCAACCCTTCCGGGCGTCAAACATCCCTCAAGTTCTCAAACACTGAGCACCTGGAGACGGCGGTCGGTTAAGACATGTAGTCATTGATAAACCGAAATGCCGCCTCCAATGGTAAGCGCGATGCTTTTAGCACCGGAGGTCCTGGGTTCTAGTGTTGGGTAGGACTTGAAAGATTTTGTAAGAGCAGCCGCTTTTTCACTCTGAACCAGTACAAAGTCCCACTTCAAATAAGGCGAGGTGTATAAATGTCACTTATAGTAGCGAGTATTAATATGACATTTGATGGTTATTTTTGTACTAAATGACTTTGAAGAAACAATAAAAAATCAAATGTATGTTACCTCGGTCCTGTAATCCTGCCTCATGTCATCGATCCTGGCGTTATGTTCATCCCGGAGCGCGTCCAGGGCCGCTCTGTTTTCCTCCAGAATCCGGGCCTTCTCCCGATACAGAACCAGCTGCAGCTGATCTCGAACTTCCACGAGCGCACGTTCATTGTCTAAAATATTAGAAACTTGATAAAAAAAGGTATTTATTTTGGCACCATAGCTCACACGTAAGATATGGTTCCCAACAAATTTACGTTACATTACGTGTTTTAAACTATAGTATCCGTTTCCATCTATTTTTTTATAGTTATATAACTTTATACGTATGGTAAGTTACATATAAAAATATTGAGAACACAGAAACGTAAAACACTAACGATGTTGGTTACCTTCAATGTTTTTAGGAAGCCTCATACAATCCTAAATTATTAACCTACTAAAATTTTCATTATTGTTATTATTTTATCAATCTTTGCTTCTGTCTGAATACATACATACAACATAATTTAAAATTTATTGTTATTGATTTTTTTTATTACTCGCAGAAAATACCTTTTAGGCATTTTACACTCACCTTTTGAACACCGTTTTTTAGCAATAAAAAGTTTAAAATAAACGAGGAATATTTATTAGTGTGTAGTGAAAGTCATCGACACATAGGAAAATGCAACATTATATAACAGTACCTATTTCCAATTGTTCCTTCTGCGCCGAGAGCTTCCTGCCATACTCGTCTCTTATCTTGGCCATATCGCTCTCATGCCGCTTCAGCGCCGCCGACACTTCGCTTTGATATTTATTCTCGAGCTCTTTCAAGCAATCCTCTAGTGCTTGCTGATGATTTTTTTCACTAGACGCCAATGCCTTGAAATCAAGATTATATTATGGCAAAGGTAAATCTACCCATTTCCTAATGCTAGGAAACTTTGATGACAATTTAAGGGGTTATATACAGTTGTATTGTAAAAATTCTGATTTTTAATCAAACAGCAACAATTTTAACAAAAAATGTTTACGTATACGAAATAATATAATTAAGAAATTTCATAAATATATAATATATTAAAATATCAACTCACTTCTTCAATTTCCCGTTTGTGCCTCTCACTTTGCTCAGACAGCCTCAGAGATTTATCCATCAAGAACTTTTCTTCTGCTTCTCGCAACTCCGTCTGCAATTCCGCTCTCATCTTCCTCTCTCGTCCACTGAACTCCACCCTTATCATTTCCAACTCCTTCTGCAAATTCAACTCCAACCTCCTCCTTTCGTCTGCTTTATTTCTTTCCACCATTTCTCTTACCCCCATATCGGGAATGGGAGATTTGATTTTCGGACTCTCATCTTGAGTTTCAAACTGATATACGACTACTACGTTATCGGAACTGGACTTCCCTTGTGACAGCATAACGCCGTCCAATCTAGGACTTAGACTTTTGCCTAATGATTCTGATGATTTTATTGGAGTAATAGCTTTATTTAAAGGTTTAAATGTCGAAAGTGGACTAGCCCATGGTTTATTTAACTCTAATCTAGGCGATCTATCCGATCCTAGGCTAGGTGTGGGCGATAATCTGAACGTTGGCCTTAAGTCTTTTGGAATGTCTATGCTATTTGACCTAGCACTACTTTTTGGCTCATCGTCCTTAGATTTCTTGGAATCTTCCGAATCGGAATGCGCGAATTTAGTCTGCTTTGTAAAGTCTAATTTTGGCATTTTAATAGAAGGTATTGGAATGTTAAAGTTTCTTATGGAATCAGTTTTGGAATGTGATTTTTCAGACGTATCTTCAATCTTTGGAGACTTATCTTTTCCTATATCTTCTGGTATTGATTTAACCTCATTATATTGGTTTTCGTTCGAGTCATCAAAGTCATTGAGATCTATGTTTGCGAATTCTCTGTCGGGCGACTCGATTGAGGTTTCTGAATCTATGCTTTCCATTAAATTAATTGATATTTTATTTATTTGTGGGATAAGAGGTGACCTACAAAAAGTTACAATAAATGTATTAATTTCAATGGTACTTGGATATAGTCCAAGCCAGCTTTAATACTACCATCATAAGGAAAAAAGACGTATCTGATTTTTTTACCGAATCTGTGGTATCTTTATATACAAAATCAGTAAAAAATATGCATGTACCAGTATTGTGTATCCATTGTTTCAAATTTTACCTAGAAACGTACACTATACACAAAAAATAGCCTATGTTACTCGCTGATAATGCAGCTTCTAAAATCGGTACAGTATTTTTGAGTTTATATGTTACAAACATACAAATCTTTCCTCTTTATAATATTAGTATAGTGTAGATGATGTGTTCTTTAATGAGTCACACTCAACTTACCTTGGACGAATCTCCTTTACAAAAGGTTCTTCTAAAGTTACAGATGTAGGTTCCATTTCTGTCTTTCGAACTAGATCAGATATTTTTTGGAAATTCTTCTGAAATAGTCCCGGTTTAATGTATTCCGCCGCGGGAGGCTTCACAAGTCGTCGGCGCGGTGATGTGCCACGACTTTCTTTACTTTCACTATCTACATTAAAAAATGGAATTAATTAATACATATCAGCAAAGAACATAGATGTACATAGCACAGGCCTTATAGGCGCGCTTGGCACGGTTTCTCTGGGGTAAGAGTAGTTCTCACCCCAGCCAATGCGGCACTGCTAGTATCCGTGTGAACGCACACTCTGACGCTGGAGTCATAGCGTGCACTCTCTCGCACCCAGCCGCTTTTAGAGCGTTATTGCCGTTCGCTCGTGAGAGCAAGCGAGACAACGCGAGGGAAGGAGTCAGCGGACTGCTTATATGTGTGTGTCACACCGATACATTGCCGCGCGCTCTACAGGTCAAAAGTAGAACTAATTTTCTGTGCCAAAAGTTTGTATGGGCGTGTGTGTCTATGTTCATCATCACATGTTCTTTGATATCAGTAACCAAGCGGGGTAAATACATGAAAAAAAATGTAATATTCAAAATACAGTTTTAAGATATTCTCATACTTATCCCAGATTTTTATTTTGATAATATTCAGTTAATTTAATTATGAAAACGTCAATTTGAATAATATTGTTTTTTAACTATTTAATGTTAAAATATAAACCAGAAAAAACAAAACAAAGATTTGTCCTCTATCGCTATGTATACCTATGCCGCTCAAGGTTTGAATTTGTTAACGCGGGAGTTTAAAAAGGCAGTATTCATTATTTTTTCTGAGTTATAAATAAAGGCATAGTATTTTTAGACAGGAACAAAATTGTAGCCATCTTAAAAATATTACATACCCAAAGAATCTTTTTCGGATCCAGAAATATTCTTTATATCCCTCGGGCTATCGATGCGAGGAGGTATAGGCGGCCTGCCAGCTATCGGAGATAGGACGATGGAATTTAAAGGAACACCGGTTAGGGGTTGAGGTTGAGGAATCGGTGTTAACGGGGCATTTAATGAGGGTACATACATATTATTAAATGAGGGTACTTGGGTATTACTAAATGAGGGTATTTGTAAGGGGTTAGAGGAAATGCTAGGTGCAGGCGCGCTTATAATAGAACTTTGACCGTCGTTCTGTTCTGAGGAACTGTTTGAACCGGGACTCACAGTTGGTTCAGGAAGGTTCTCCAATTTGAATCTGTAATAATAGGAAATTGAGTTGAAAATATTCGTTTTGTTAACATTAATAGATCAATGAAATAAAAAAATATATATATATTTCGATTAATTATGTTGTATAATTTAAATTGGAATGGAATAAAAGTAAATATTTTGTCAGAATATATGAGCGATAGTCATATATTTTGGTACATAACAATTATTATCGTTATATTACGACAAATCTTAAGATTTTAATAATATATTGTACAAATAACAAAGGTAGATTAGACGACATTACATAGTATCAAAGTTTTAGAGAAAAGCTATCTAGTTAGTAATACAAATATATTACTATCTTTGTAAATAGCGAAAATACTCCACAAAACGTTATACATTAACCCGATTCGTTTATCCTGGGTCGCTGGAGACCCAGTCCATTTTTCTTTTGTTCGGGTTCTCAGAAACCGAGTGGGGAAGAAATAACTATCCCTACTGTAAAAAAAACTTTAGAACACTAGAAACCTACGTGCTGAATCGCATACCTTTAGTTTTGATTAGTACTGCGTGGCGAACAAACAAAGTTCGTGTTGGGTCGTGAGCGCCCCACGATAAACCTAACGTCGTACGAAACTATTTTAACTGCCAAGAGAAGTTTTTTGTTTTTTATAAAATTTATAAACATTTCCGAAAGATTATGCATTTTTAAGACTCATTTATTGATTTTTCATCCGTTATGATATGTCTCATCGCGAATACTGTCAACTAACTAAAGTTCTTCGTCCACGTAATGAAAATCTGATTTACTTGAAAGAAAAAAGCGAAGATGAAATTGATTACATACACGAAAAGACTGAATCATCGGACTACATCTGTTCGGACGCTAGCTAAAACGAGACCGATAGCGGAGTGGATGAACCTGAAGAAGAAAACTTGTCAGGAATCTGATCAGATTTTCTTGCTGCAAGCATTGATTGTGCTAATAAAACCTTTAATTTTAAGGAAAAATCATTAATTGTAACTTTTTAAATAATTTTGATGATTTTTCAATAAATATTTTTTTTATATATTGGAGTATTTATTGAATCTACAAAATTCCACCTTCGGAAATTGCTCTAGTTGGCACGACAAACTTAAGCATTTATTTTATTTCTATCGAGTTCATAATTTTTTCCATTAAAATATGATTCTTAAACTTTAATATGTAATTTGGTTTTATCCAATATCTCCATTATTTCGACAGATATGATTTTTTAAATGAAAGCCTGCATTTTCGGCGGATGGGTGTGTTTACTACAAAAAATAATATATTTATTATTCTTTTTTTGCAATCTTCTTAATAGACCTTTAAAGCAGAAGTACTTCAGAATATTCTGGAATTTTATCAGATTTTTTCATTGCAAATTATGCTTTGTAACATGCGTCGGGTCTTCAGCGACCCATGATAAACCTAAGTGTTGTCGAAAAAAGCGATAAACTGATCGGGTTAATTACACAAAAAATAGACAGTAAAAATCATTAAATGTCTTTCGATATTTACATATATAGATATATTTAGGTACTAAAATACGATAACATTAAAATCAAATTTTCATAATTTCGATGTTGATTCTATGTAACTACTTCAGTTTTTGCGAGTTTTATTTGTCACTGAACTATAGTAAATAAACATAATAAATGTTATTAGTGCTAAAACTATTTATGTGAAAAAAGTGCATTTATTTCACACATAATTGTATAGAAATTAAACCAATCACCTAACACTTTTCCTATCTTCATCAAAGCTGGCTGTCTGTTTCGTTTTTCCAGACACAATACTATCAATTTTTCTTTGAATATAATCCGATGATTTCTCTCGTAATATCCCTTTCGGAGGATCACTCTTAGTGATAGAGTCTAGATGCGACTTCTCCGTGTCCGGACTGGGTAAATTGGATCGCGATATTCTTAAGAACATGTTGCCTTTGCCTAAAAACAATACATTGATAAAATCAATATTATAATTATATTAGATATTTAAAAAATGTCTAAAGTCTGTTTATTCTAGTGCAAGGATCCCCAAAGTGGTATTTATCGACCCTGAGGGTTCTACAACTACTACACTATAATAAGACATTAAAATATTTCTAAGTGAGAAGAACTTTACCAGTTATCTAATATAATTTTTTTATCATTTGACGTCCTCGCTGGCGCGTTCGGTAGATCACCTGCCGTGCGCATCCATGGATCATGGGTTCGAATCCCACCGGGATGACATGATTATAATTTTCTTTGAGTTGAACGGGTTGAAGGAATATCGAAATTCCGACCGAGTAACGAACCATCTATGGATGGAAAACCCGTGAAGTGCCTATTGCGCGTTTCGGTTTCAGTCTATGAATTTCCAAATGCTCGAAGTAAAAAGTAGGTCAACAGCGCATCATTGACTGATGTTCTGTGGCTGAGCTATCACCTACCAACAACTTAACCTCATGCTTATATGTTGATATCTAACATTTTAAAAAATGTCCTAAACCTGAGGATTACCTACAACCATATGAGCCGGATGCTCACCTCTTGATATATATTTAGCATAAAATATATATACATCTTCTAATAAGTATTATAGCGCCCCATAAATTATTAAACATATTGCAAAAAATAAGTAACACTATAGATTTGGGTGCAGACAAATATATCTATAAATTTTGTATACAATACCTGATAAAGGTAATCCCTTATCAACCTTAGTCGAAGACAGTAATGGACTGAAGTTTTCTTCTTCGGGACTGGTCAGTACATGCATCTTTAGATCTATAATTTCCGACTGCTGCTTAAATAGTGTCTTAGGCCTTTCAAATGTTGGACGACTTATAAAGTCAGCTGGATTTCTGACTAAATTCGGCTTAGGAGACATTGAACTGTCTATACTACGCCGTAAGGGTGAAATTCGTAGATCACCAAGCTTCTTTTCGAGCCTCGATAATGGCGCTAATGGAGGTCTGCCAAAAGGACGCTTATTTCCTGTTGTTAAGGTCGGATTTTCCTTAACATCTGATGCATGGTGCTCACTGTCTGTTATTAATTCGTCTTCATCACTTTCGACTTTAGTTTCAATTCTTTCAAGGTTCTTTGTGTTCTCTTCGGAAGTTAACAGCTCCTGAAAATGTTGTTATTTAAATTATATAAATTAAAAATACTCTATAGACACATACCAAATGTTAAGAAATATCTGTGAAATTTTGTGTCAAAGGCCAAATATAAAATTGAATGTTGTGTATCGATTTTATTTCGTGATAAAGAGAGATGTACTACCAAGTTATCATATGCTAAAATATAAATGCAAATACTCTGAAATAATGTGACAAAACCAAAATCTTAATATTAGCCTCTTTATTACTCTCGTATATTTGCATTTGTAAGCATGTATCTTACCAACTTTCACAGATGGATATTAATCATCACCATCTATGTAAAAGCCATAGATGGTATTAAAAATAAATTGGCAGCACATCTAGCTAATACCCTATAACAATAATATACTAACAAAACTATCTCTCCAATCTTAAATTTTAACTACACTCTTTACATATTCTTTATTATATATTATATTCTTTATTGTACCAAAAAAATGAAAAAAAAATGTTACAAACATAACTAATCTAGACAAGTACATATTGGTGGCCTTATCGCTAGGCAGCGATTTCTTCCAGGCAAACCATACATAATAGGAAACAATCATATATTAGTTAGGTAGGGCTGCGATGATAGGCACAAACAAATTAAAAATAAACATAATTATTATATAAACTAAACTAAACACTACATACTAAAATGTCAACAATGCCAACAAATGAAAAACAATTAAAGACCAAGATAGTGGGACTTTACTAGATTCTTGAAGGTATCAAGACTTTGAGCTTTTCTAATTGATGCAGGGAGAGAATTCCACAGTCGAACAGCTTTAGCAGCAAAGGAAGCATTATAGAAGTTTGAGGAATGGACTGGCACAGTTAGTGATAAGTTATCTACAGAGCGAAGGTTTTGATTACGAGATCCCAAGATCACAAATTTTTCTTTAAGATACAAGGGAGTTTTAGGATCAAACAAGATACAATATAACAGAGAAAGTAAGTGAGCATTCCGGCGATGGCGGATGGGAAGCCACTTGAGTTTTGCTCGAAACTCGGAAACGTGATCATACTTACGTAAGCCAAATATGAATTTTATAGCAACATTTTGGAGTCGCTCAAGTTTATTGATTTGTTCAACTGTTAAATTTGAAAAACAGGAATCAGCATAGTCAATGATAGGCAAAAGTAAAGATTGAGCTAACATTATTTTTGTTCGAATCGGAAGAAATTTCTGTAAGCGTCTTAAGGAAGCAGCTGCACCAAACATTTTTCTACTAATTTCTTTTAAGTGAACTGTCCATGAAAGCGTTTGGTCAATATGAAGACCTAAATCCTTGACGGACTTGCTAAAAGGTATCACCACACCATTAACACAAACAGCAGGAATGGAGGACCAGTTAATCTTGCCAATAAAATTTGGACTTCCAATGACAATAGTTTGGGTTTTAGATAGATTGAGACTAAGTCCAAAGCGTTTACTCCAGTCAAATATGGAAGCCAAATTTTTATTGGTGTCACTTATTGCTTGATGGAGGTTTTCAAAAGTAGAGTGAGAATATATTTGGAGATCGTCTGCATACAAGTGATATTGAGAAGAAATATAAGATGTAACAGAGTTTATAAATATGGAAAAGAGAAGTGGAGACAACACACCACCTTGCGGAACGCCGGAAGAAATGTCGCACCAGGATGAGATCATGTTGTCTACCTTAATGCGTTGACGACGCCCATGCAAATAACTATGAAACCACTCAATAGCTGCTGGAGATATATTAAGAGATCTTAATAACATTAATAAGATATCAAAGTTAACTGAAGTGAAGGCATTACTGAAGTCCAATAAAGTCAGAACTGTAAGTTGTTTACTGTCCATGCTCCGACGCACATCATCAGTAATTTTAACAAGAGCTGTTACAGTACTGTGGCCAGGTCTAAAGCCCGATTGAAAGGGATCAAGAAGAGAATTTTTGGTAAGATAGAAGCTTAATTGCTGTTGAACAAGTTTTTCAAGTGCTTTAGAAAGAAAAGGTAAAATTGAGATAGGCCGATAATCAGAAAAGGAAGAAGGACTATTTTTCTTAGGAAGTGGGATAAGGTGCGCTTCTTTCCACGCTGAGGGGAATGTACCGGAACTTACTGAGAAATTAAGGATATGTGTTATGATGGGAGTAATGACATCTAGAAGAGGAATAATCATATTACGGCTAATGTTATCAGAGCCGACTGCACTGGAGCTAATTGAGTGTATGGTCTTCTTAATATCATTGTCAGAAAATTGAGTAAATAGGAACGGGGGAAAATTAGGAGTGGGAAGTGAAGAAATGGTTTTTAAAGTTTGTGACTTGAGAGTGTCACTGAAAAAATCAGAGGAACGTGAAAAATGTTGATTGAGTGAATCTAAATTAAGTGTTGTACATAAAGAATTTTGATTAGTCTTCCCAACTCCTAAAGTTTTTAAAAATTTCCAGATTTTAACCGAATCGCCGTTCTCGATCGTCGCGTGAAAATGCTGTCGCTGTGCATCCCTACACTTAGTATTACAGCGATTCCGAATATGTTTGTAAATCTCACGATCTGCATCACTCTTGCTTAATCTCCACCTAGCTTTAGCATGTTTTTTTCCGCGAGTAAAAGTTTTATATTACTTGTCAGCCAGGGAGCAGGAAGATTCTTTATTTTAATCGGTCTGATGGGAGCGTGAATATCATACAACTGTGTGAGCAGGTTTGTAAATATATCAGTTTTTGAGTCAATTGTATTAGCAGTTAAAACTTGGTCCCAGTCAATCTGACGAGCGTCTATAAGGAGATTTTGGAGATTCATTTTCGCAAAACTACGCTGCATTTGAACTTTTCTTTTAAATTTAGGTGGGCGAGCTTTGTACGATAGATAAAGGAGATCATGGTGAGAGAAGCCTTCTGCTGAACACTGACCATATTGACTAACATAATTTGGGGAAGAGATAATTATCAGGTCGAGTAAAGAGGGAGCGCAGCAAGGCGACTTATGAGTAGGATTAAGTGGCAAAATGTGCAAATTGCATGCATCAACAATGTTATGAAGCTTCTTACTACGCGTATCGTTTTTAATAAGACAAGTATTAAAGTCACCCATAGTCAGATTATGTTCATAAATAGGTGTGAAATTATATACATATATTACATATTCTTTATTAATTGAAGACAAGAGTGGATGAAGAGGCTGATGATTATTAACTTTCTGAATAATCAAGAAAGTTAATAAATTATCTGAAAAATATGTAACAAAACTGTTTTGCCCATTTTCACAATAATTTACAAAATGTATCATGCACCCTTCAGCCACTCACGTCTTCAATTACATAACTACTTAAGATCATTTGATCTAAGTAGCCAAATGTTGGCCTATTTTACAAATATAACTTACTTGTACTGATGCACAAGTATCATCCAACACAGATGCATCTCTTGCTTTCTTAACAAGTTCCCTGTACACATGATCCAATGGATGTTCCCACTGAGTCTTTTTTGTCTCCTCATTGTAGTAGTAATGGCTTTGCAGTTTCTCATCAAAACTAAAAAAAATTTGATAAACAATTATGTTGTATTTTTTATATTATACAAACAACATGCCTCAGCTTTGCACGGGTGCAATGTAGATGTACTATACACAAAACATAGCCTATGTTACTCGCTGATATTATAGCTTTCTATTGGTGAAAGAATTTTCAAAACCGGTCTAGTAGTTTTTGAGTTTATTCATAACATACAAAAATACAAATCTTTCCTCTTTATAATATTAGTATTGAAGTATAGATAGTATAGAAGTATAGACAAGCAACACGCTTAGGCTTCGCACGGGTGCAATGTAGATGAACTATACACAAAATCACTTGCTGATAATGTAGCTTTCTATCAATTGGTGAAATTACTTTTTAAAATCGGTTCAGTAGATCCAGAGATTACCCCCTGCAACTTTACAAACTTTACCTGTTTATAATATTGGTATTGATCTTTATTTATCAACATTATTGAGCAATAGAAACAAAAATAAAAATTATGATATTTGTATTAGATATATCATCTATCAAGATATTTCAAGAGCTTATGATTTCTGTATTAGGTATACCATTTATAAAAGGTTTTAGTACTCTTAAAATTTTTGATAAAATATAAAACTGGTTAAAATTCCTTATAAATTGATGTGAGGCATCATGTGTCATGTTAATTTTTTTATATTTTGTAAAGTATATCATCTGTTTTTTATTTTCTGTGTTCACTTAAGATTGTATCATAATCAAAAGATATATGAAAATAGACCGTATAGTTTAAAAAAATATAAACACAAAACACTTTACTACAACTGGGGATAGCATTGTTATATAAACTATTGATATTATGTTTCTTGAAAATCATACCTATCATATAAAAAAATTGCTTTAAGCAACCCTTTTACTTGGCTTGATACCATAATAGTCCGGGATTCCTAGTACATTTTTGGAACTCGATTACTATCAAGCTAATTTTTTTTGAGTAGCTTCATTTTGATGAGACGCCCAACAATTTCTTATAAGAAATTCTTGACTGTGGTAGCTATTAGAGGAAGCGAGGATACCATATGTCGATTTGATGATTCTCAAATATTTATTACTAACTGATTTTTTTTTATTTTAATCTCAAGATAATTATCTAATTTATTCGAAAAAATATTTGTCCTACAAAATCTATGGTTTGATCAATGAGTCCCCTCTTACTTACATGTATTGATAACGAGGTCATCATAAATGATTATTAACCAGTTGATTTTTTTCTTTTTTACTTAGTTAATATTTATATTAATTCAACGGTCACATTGTCCTACAAATTGTGTGGTACGTTTTCCCGGTCCTACGTTCAGAAATTGTTGATACCACAAAACAACTTTTCTCATTACTAACTGTAGGACGAAAATATTTTATAATAGGTTAGTCTGTTCCCTGCCCAAATGAAACAATGTCCTACAAGAAAACAGGTACGTATCGCTAGTCCGACAAGAAAAGTAATTTTTTCGTTTTCCTATTTGTAAAATAAAAAACAATGTATAAATCTTTTTTTAAATTTCATTTCAAAAGTGGTCTTGTGGTATCAACAATTTCTGAACGTAGGACTGGGAAAACGTACCACACAATTTGTAGGACAATGTGACAGTTAAATTATAGAAATATTAACTACCTAAAAAAAGAAAAATCAGCTGGATATCATTTATGATGACCTCGTTATCAATACATGTTGGTAAGAGGGAACTCATTGATCAAACCATAGATTTTGTAGGACAAATATTTTTTCGAATAAATTAGATAATTATCTTGAGATTAAAATAAAAAAAAATCAGTTAGTAATAAATATTTGAGAATCATCAAATCGACATATGGTATCTTCGCTACCTCTAATAGCTACCACATTCAAGAATTTCTTATAAGAAATTGTTGGGCGTCTCATCAAAATGAAGCTACTCAAAAAAAATTAGCTTGATAGTAATCAAGTTCCAAAAATGTACTAGGGATCCTGGACTATAATCAAATTTTGTATGATTTGAGATTGACCCACAACCTGGAATTCTATTTAGATAGAGAATAATTTATATGATCTTAAACTGGTCTGATGTTGGGAGATAAAATAGTCACAGGATAGGAAAAAAAAACTTGCTTTCAAAATTAAAAAACTATATTATTGTATTTAATAAGACACTTTATTGATATATTTTCAGTGTACATTGGATATGTTTTAGATAAAATTTGGATGTTGTTGAAATAATACAATTATAAATGACATATTTTTAACTTACTATGCTTTCCAAGGTGGTGGTAGTGCTTGCATGAGCCCATCCCTAGCCAAGGGCAAGAGGTGGGTTTCACTTTCTGGATCAATTCCCAATTGGCAGGCATAATCTGATATTTCTATAACAAAAATAAAAATTTAATAAGCAGTTGCTATCTAAGAATTTATTTATGAATAGGTTAGGTAATATAGGTCAACAAAGTATTTTCAACTGAGGTTCCGTAGCTAAAGTATCAACTACCATCAAGTAAGCCTCATGCTCATATGTCGTACATAAAAAAACACATATCTTACAGTGTTCATTCTTTGTTTCTGCTATTTAAAACCATTTGAGATGTATTGCATTGTACATATTGATGTATACAACACAAATACCATTTGAGCAACCATGCTGGGAAATAATAATGGAATAATAGCCAAATGAAAAACTGTAATCAGTCTATTTTGTGCTTTGTAGGAACTTACAATATTACCTCTGAGAAAAGCATTAGCAGCAGCAATTGTGTATAGTGAGTGTGATACTTATTATAAGGCAATTTCACCAAGAACACAAAGTTCTTAGATATAAATTTAAATCATAAAATCTGTTAGTTATATTTACCAAATTCAAGGTGAAAATGATTATAACTCAGCTATAATATTACAATTACACAATTTTAACATAAATAAAGATCACAAATGAGAATATTTTGAACAAGAACCAATTAACTATAAAATCAAATAATTATTACGGTTAAATAAAAAATATTTTGGACACTTAGAAAAAACAAAATCTTAGAAGAGGAACAAAGGCAAATATTTGGAACAAAATTTAGCACTTAAATAAGTACTGTTATCAACAGAAAACTAAAAATTATTTAAAAAATGTATAGCGAATTGGGTATTGATTAAAATTTACCGGAATACAAACAAAACCAATACGAACCCTCTGCAGATGGTTGACTGTTTTCATCGAAGATCTCGCGGCACGCAACTATTGATGGGGAATTCATATTGAATATGCTGTTTTATTTCATTTTTTATTTATTCCACCCATATCACGCTTATTTAATAATTTTGCAGCCATAACTTTAATTCAAATCGACACAATCCCGCGGCACAACCCCACCGACCGATGAATCTAAAAAAATTGTATTTGACAGTTGACGCAGTAGACAATTGAAATTGACCTAAAGTGTTGTCAAATGTCAAGTTTAATCAAATTGTAGAACTTTCTTATTAGGTTAGTATCTTATTATTACAAAGATTTTATGGCCTGATAACGAGACCTGCCAAGTCTTATTTTCGAGCACTATTTTTCACTTATTCATGTTATATCATTTTCATTTATGATTTTTCACTTTCGTGGAATTTTCTATGACATTACCACAGAGTACCATAAAACGGGGAAAATAGGGATTAGGGTTTGAATAGGGACAAAATCGTTAAAGAAGGTTTGAAGCTGAATACAAAAAAATAAAAACCTACCATATCTGTAAAGGTTTATAACATTTAGTAGATCATTGAATCTTTAAAGTGGCAAGACTTGGAAGTCTGTAAAGTATATATAATTACTTAAATGCAATCAATTCAACTTCTAGATTGACTAGCTCATAGTCCAGACCTAAATCTCATAAATAATCTTTGATCTTACTTAAAAAGGCATGTAGAGTATCATACACCCCTTTCAATGACTGCAGATCTATGTAAAATAATACAAGAAGAATGGATAAAAATATATCCTGACTATTGTAAAACCTTAGTTGAGTCCATACCCCGAAGGATTGAAGCTGTTCGTAAAGCTAAAGGCTTGTGAACAAATTACTGATGACATTAAAATATATTTTAATTAAAGTGGTGCAAAACTGAGTATAAGAAACCTATCCCTTTTCCTTAATATTGTTTGTTTTTTCTAATTTTTGTAATTATTGTAAGCTTGGTCTAAAGATGTTATGGTAATAGGTATAATATATCTTTAATACTATGTCAATGAATATATCACTCATTTAAATTTTTATTTTATAACATTAAAAAAATATATATATATATATATTACTTTTCATGCGAAGGTGTGTTCAGTTTTGCTCATAACTGTGATATTGATATCATCTATTATCAGTTTGCTTGATGAACTGAGGACAATGTTTTAATATAATATAATGAAATAGATCAAGATATTGAACAGGTGAACAAAGAAAACTCTAAAAAAAGAAAATTGTATGCACGAAAATGAGGATTCTGTAGACAAAATAACAGAAAAAGAAAAAATAAAAGTATTTAGTATCAGTTGAAAACAATAAGATTATTAACCACCTTTTATCGAAGTTTTGTCTTAATTTCAGAACACAAACGAAGTTTTTAGAGCACGAAATTTAGCGTTTTGTAGACCGACGGACGCTTTGAAGATTTTGACAACAGCTATTACTAACTTTACATATTTCCATGTTTTGCCACTTTAGAGATTCAGTAATCTACTAAATGCTATAAACCTTTACAGAAACTGGTATTTTCTTGCATTTTTTTGCATTCAGCTTCAAATCTTCGTTACCGATTTTGTCACTATTCATACCTCAATCCCTATTCACACAATTACTTAGTACTTTGTCCCTATTCAGCCCATTTTATGGTACTGTCAATGATAATATTATATCATACTATATTGTTTATTCTGTGGTAATTGTATCGTCTCTAAATTGCCTGTGGTATTTGTGGATTTGAAGAAAAACTAGTCACGCTAAAAATCTTTAAAATTAAAATACACTCGTTCCGACCATTTCTTAATTATGGCTTCAATCAAAGATGCTGCTTCCTTATATCAAAGCCTCAAAACGGAGTGGGCCAAAAAACCACGTAAATTAGATAAGTGTGGCGATTTGTTAAACAAAATAAAGGTAAGCGTACCAATGTATGTATGACAAAGCGATCTTATTTTGTTTATATACAACTTTATTGAATATCACATTTAATTATATTCCCAGCGAGTATATTTAGTTGCTAAAATCCGGGTCTATACAGGACATTCATAGTAAACAAATTGATCAATATTAATTTTGCAGATAGCCCTAACAAATCTTACATTTCTACCCAGTAACAACACAGAGGCCAATCATAAAGAATTGATATTAGCTAGAGATGTTCTAGAAATTGGAGCACAATGGGCTGTTGCTGCAAAAGATGTGAAAGCATTCGAAAGATATATGTCTCAGTTGAAGTGCTATTATTTTGATTACAAGTAAGTATTTGGTTAGGTACTTCATAGAAATGAATAAGTGATGTTTGATGAAGCATCAGACATTCAATAAAATATTTTATTTTTAGAGATCATCTTCCAGAATCTGCATTTATGTACCAACTTCTTGGCTTGAATCTGTTATTCCTTTTGGCACAAAATCGTGTCGCAGAGTTTCACACAGAACTGGAGCGTCTCCCTGTTGATGTGATAAGGGCTGATTCTTATGTGAAGCATCCATTGGCTTTGGAACAATACCTTATGGAGGGAAGCTATAATAAGATATTTTTAGCTAAGGTTTGTAAATAATTAAATAGTTTTTTTTTTATGTCAAATATCCTCAACCATTTTTTTTCTTTACTAGGATAATGTACCAGCAGAAAGTTACACACTGTTTATGGATACTCTTCTGGATACTGTTCGTGGCGAAATAGCTGCATGTATTGAGAAGGCCTACCAGAAGATTCCTTGTGCAGAAGCAGCTAGGCGATTGAACTTACCCTCACAACAGGCTGTTCTTGATTATGGCAAGAAGGTTAGTTAAATATATAAGACCTCTTTTCCATTGAGGTAGAAGTTCACGGAAATTATAAGCAATAGCTTGTAAGGCTAATAAAAACTCAGGGCTGTTCTCAATAGCCTTACTAACTTGTTTTTTACTACATATGACTTTGTATAATTGAATCCAATATTATTAGATTTTACTGTTTTTACACAATGTGTTAATTGTCTTAAAAAAAGAGATAGATATTTAAAAGTTACACCAGTATTTAAAATGAAAGAATTGATTGAATATCAATGAAAATATTCAGTGTTAAGTCTCCATATGGGTTTTAAAAATTTGAGTGATTTTCAACTAATTCAATAAGAAATAGTTTCAAAGCCTATTTACCTTATATTTAATACAGAGTATAAATCAATATACATAACAATGATTCTTTAATTATGACAAAATAGATAAAAAAATGCTCCCTCAATTTATTTTTGTAGCGCAACTGGGTGCTCGGTGCAGACAACTGCTACCAATTTAATGCAGCTGAAGAGAGCTGTGCGGCAGCTGCTGGAATCTTCCCTTCATCAGAACTTGCTGAACAGACCATTGAATATGCTAGACATCTTGAGATGATTGTGTAAAATAGTTATTAAATAATATATACAATAAATGTCATTTTATGTATGTTTAATTATTCTGATATACCAGATTGCCTGACTATAAAGTAGAATATTTGGTATATGGCAGTGATAATAAAAATGAAATTATCCATTATTTTTGTATCATTCGCACCATTTATTTATCTTCTTACTTTTTATAGCTTTTATAATAATATTTCCAAACATTATGGTCACATGATTTAAGTCAGAGCCAGTGGTTGCAAAATGGTTCAATATTAAGTATAATAAAAATGTTAACAAATTATAATTAAATGGTTTTGAATGTATCCTTAGTTCCTACTGTAAAATAATATATGTATGAAAGGTTATCTACACAAACTAACCAAGCGAAAATCTTTAATATACTTATAACAAAGGCATGTAATTAATTAAATTTAATATAATCAACATTATCTAGCTTAAGTAATTTCATAAAAAAGTCTAAGGATGCCTTTAAATCCCAGTTCTTTTCTTCCAAACACCTGTGAAATAAAACTAAATTAGATATTAAATGAAAAAAATGTATTAAGCTCTACATATCAATTTTTAAAATATATTTTATTAAAATGTTTAACTATGAAAAACCTTACCTCAAACTCTGCTTTTTATCCAAATCAGTCAATTTTGCAAAAATGTTTATTAAACTTTTCTTAGATTCGTCATCAAGGGGTGTAGCGAATTCCAAGTTTATTGTGTTTTTTTGCACCTAAAAGAAAAGTCAAACATTTACAAAAGTTATATATTTCGGATAATTCTATGTCACAAGTTAATGTTGAAGACAATTCATATTTTAAGGTATGGATAATGGAGGGTACGGTACGGTTAACGGTAAGGTAAAATTGACAGAACTAGATTAACTCCGTGATCAGTCTATAAATAAAAACTTATTATCCTGAATGCTTAGCTTATGGAGTCGAATATCATGAAATTAACGTTTACCAAAAATATAGTACAAATGTACTATATTATATTGTTTGAAAGTTGATTAAACTTATAGGTTCAATCTCAGTTTTTTATTTAATCTGAGGGTTCAATACTTTTTACTCACAACTATTTTATCGTCAGTTTCATTTTTTATCTATGTTTAACCGTTAATGCCTGACGGATAATCTGTATCTCTTGAACATGACATCTGTCATTTTAGGTAACGATTTGTTAAAGACGCTGTCATTTTATCAAAGTCTCAAACACTGCAGTGAAAACGGCGTGGGTACATAATAATTTATTAATTGTAACCGGAAATAATCCTAGCTGTGAAGATGAAAAAACATCAAACTAGGCAAAAGACATTAAACGATCCAGTTATAGTTTCTCGTGTTAAAAATTATCTAGCAGAAAATGTCGACAAAACATTCGTTGATGTTAGTCAAATGGCGCGTTCACTTAAAGAGCGCTATCGAGAATACAGTAATAGGAGTGACAACGCTTTCTGTCAGATGGTTGAAAATGCATACAAAGTAGTACTTCAGAGTTACGGTTTAGACGGAGCTTCCACATCGGAGGGCTCTGAAGAAGAGTCTGACTTAGAATTGTTAGATGAAAATAACAGCGCTTTAAACGATCGTTTACTTACGATGTACAATATGCAGGACAAAAAGCGAACGGCTTCCTCTCGTCGGCCGACAGATAAGTCTGGTGAACCTATCGATATAATAAGTAGCGATGAAGAAGGCAGCGCGGCGCCTAAGCTTCCGAAAATCAATGATCAAATAACCATAACCCCTCACATACCAACTCGAAATACAAATAACACTACTGAAAACTCTCAAAAACCTCTTCAAATTCAAAATATCACAGATAAAAAGCGAAAGCCTGATACTAAGATGGTATCTTTAAAAAAGAAGTTTGATTTTGGAACACCGAAGAATGTTAAAGTCAGTTTTGAAGATGTTGGTGGACTATCAGAGACAATAACACAGATTTGTGACTTAGTTTTACACATGAAGCACCCAGAGGTGTATGCCAAGTTGGGAATAAAAAGTCCTAGAGGAGCTTTGCTTCATGGCCCTCCTGGTACAGGAAAGACATTGTTAGCGCATGCTATAGCTGGCAAGTTACAGCTACCATTTATTGCAGTGAGTGGAACTGAATTAGTTGGTGGGCTGTCAGGAGAATCTGAAGAAAGGATAAGAGAACTTTTTGAAAGAGCAGTATCAGAGTCTCCCTGTATATTATTCATAGATGAAATTGATGCAGTTTGTGGAAATAGAATTAATGCTCAAAAAGATATGGAAAAAAGAATGGTTGCTCAGTTATTAGCCAGTTTAGACAATCTAACTGAAGAAAGCTCTTCCGTTTTGGTACTTGCTGCAACAAACAACCCTGACACTTTAGATCCAGCTCTAAGAAGAGCAGGTCGTCTTGAACAAGAAATAACCTTAGGTATTCCTTCCTTGAAAGCTAGAAAAGAAATACTTTCTATTTTATGTAAGAAGTTATCACTTAGTGAAGATGTAGATATGAGTATTCTGGCTCAAATCACTCCAGGTTTTGTTGGAGCAGATTTACAGGCATTAGTTAATAAAGCTAGTACTTATGCTGTTAAGAGAATTTTTAAAGAAATAAAAAATCATGAAAAAGAACAAACTCAAAGGGCTATTGACAGCATCAAAATAACAGAGGTTACAAGTAATATTATTCCTAATGGCGACAAAGAAAGTGAAGATCCAGTCACAACATTAGAGACTAAAGATTCAGAAAACAACACCCCTGAAGTTCAACCACCCAGTGAAAATACTGAGGTAGCTACACAGGAACCTAGTAGTGAAAATGTTATTGTTCCTGTAGAAGAATGTAGTAAAGTTGTTGAAATAATTAATACAGAAGTCGATCCAGTTGCTGAGGTACTGGAATTGCTAGAAAACTCAACTCCTTACTCATCCGAAAATTTACAAGGTCTTGCAGTCAGGCATGAAGACTTCATTAAAGCACTTAAAACAACAAAACCATGTGCCATTAGAGAGGGTATTATCACAGTACCTGACGTTACTTGGGAAGATGTTGGATCTTTGAATCAAGTAAGAAAGGATCTACAGTTAGCTGTATTGGCTCCTGTTAAGTACCCAGAGCAAATGAAGAAATTAGGGCTATCTGCACCAAGTGGAGTTTTACTCTGTGGTCCGCCTGGCTGTGGTAAAACCTTACTAGCTAAGGCAGTTGCAAATGAAGCTGGGGTCAACTTCATTTCCGTAAAGGGTCCTGAGTTATTAAACATGTATGTGGGTGAGAGTGAAAGGGCAGTACGTACGTGTTTCAGACGGGCACGTAACTCCGCACCGTGTGTAATATTCTTCGATGAATTTGATGCTTTATGTCCCAGACGTAGTTCACAAGATAATAATGGTTCAGCACGTGTTGTTAATCAACTGTTGACGGAAATGGATGGCATAGAGAGTCGTGAAGGTGTGTTTGTATTGGCTGCATCGAATAGACCTGATATCATCGATCCAGCTGTGTTGCGACCAGGTCGTTTAGACCGAATAATGTATGTCGGTATGCCAGCAAGGGAAGACAGATACGACATTTTACAAAAGCTTACGAAGTGCGGTACTAGCCCTCAGTTTGGACCAGATGTAGATTTGCAAGTGATTGCAGAGTTAACAGAAGGTTATACAGGAGCAGATTTGTCTGGATTGGTACGAGCAGCTGCTACCAACTCTTTAACAACACATATATCTAACGGAACATTGGAAAGTGATATTTTTGTAACATTTGAAGATTTTAGAGCAGCTTTGAGCAAATGCAAGCCCTCAGTTTCAGCTAAAGAGCAAATACATTATGAGAAGTTAAGGTTAAAATATGCTGGGGGCGTAGATGAGAAGGAAATGGAAATGGAGACTGAACCAGTAAATGAAGAATCTATGGATACTGTGTAGCATAATGATTTAATCTCGTACATGTATAACGTCCTAATTTTTTGATTTAATAATAGACAATAGTGCCAATTTTAAAGCTAAATTAAGTAATTGATGTTTCGCCTTAAGACATTTTAATATCTGCCTTACGAAGTACCTAAAACAATGTTTTCTCATCCAAAAATATACATTGATTGTGTGTAGGTGTATGTAGTTGATATGTTTTATTTGCAATAAATAAAATATTTTTACTATGTAACAATCTTTTCATTTTAAAATTGCAGTAATTATTAATATACATTAACACTAGAAAGACTGAAATTTCGGGCAATATAGGTATACCAAATACAGTCAGTTTTAATACTAAATAAACTCACGTTTACAGTATACTAAATAAAACGTAAAAGTATATAGTTTTACAGAGGGGAAGAAGTTGAATTAAACTGTTAACATGCCTTATTCATTTGGTGTATATAAAGTCAAACACAAACTAGCAAAAAAAATAGCTAATAAATTGTATCATAATAAATATGAATACATTTTTATTTCAACGAAATTGAAAAGCAGTCAAAATGACTTCTTTAGGCAATCTAGTAAAATTTGGTTAAAAATTGATCAACACACATTTCCATACTAATATAAATGCTCAAGTAACTGTTACTTTTTCAAGACCAAGACGCTAAACAGTTTTTAACAAAAAGTATGGAAATAATTTTAACCTTGGGCATTTAAGCTCTTATTATCCTGGGAAAATATATCCATTATTCCAAGCACATAACATAACTTCTATTTTATAATATCATTAAGGATCGAAAGGAGAAGGTGTTTTACATGTTTATGATTTTCTATACACATGTTTAATTTCAAACACTGAAAGTTACTTTTTTATGGTATGTACTAGCGAAACTGTCAGACGTTGTCCTGTCAGAATGTTGGCTTAAAAATATTTCTATATTTGAATAGATTTTTTTCTCATTTCAGTTATATATAGTTTTATTATAGTGGACATAAATATTTTTCTGCAATTTCTCTCTTGAAATTTTCCGAATCTTTATATAGACGAATACAACAAATAAGATATGAATAAAATCCGTGCAGCAGTCCGTGAGTTATAAATGGTGTTACTATAGTGTACGCGCAAGTGCTAGTCTCCTCCTGCGGTATGTGAGCGGCAGGGCGGGGGATATTTACACACGTCAAGCTGACTCAGTCGGCCGTCGACCACGGCGGCGGTTACACGACTTATTTGTTCGCGTCAGTTTATTCCAAACACACATGGGTTAAATATCCTAAGATGGGTCCGCCAATACCACGAAAAGTACAAAATGTTGTTTAGAAAATGAAATTCGAGTTTGCAAACATCGGAAATTACAAAATTTTCGTCTTCACGGAAACCTGAATACTTATTGAAAAATGTTAATTTGTTTTTAAAACTGTTTTGTACCATTAATAATAAAATTTAATTAACACTTTTAGCTATGTGTTTTGCTTAGCCCGGAAATAGATAATATAATTTTATAATTTACCCGTAACATTAATTAAGACAGTTTCTAACATAGTTATCCGGAGATTTATCTGTTCTCATATGTCTCGTGCGTGTCTTGAAAATACGCGCCCTCCCCCGTCTCACCGCTCACATACCGCAGGCGGAGACTAGCACTTCCGCGCGGACTATAACATGAATTTGTTTTATATAGATAGATTAGCTTTTTCAGCTTAAGTCGGACATGAATGGCGAGCACTGTAGCATGAATTTTGGTGTTAAAATTTTGATCATACACGATATAATATTTCGAGCATAGATATATCTAAATACTATATAGCGCAGATTACGCATTTTGGTTTCAGTCTATGGATTTCCGAATGTACAGATAAAAATGTCACCTACAATCGGGTGATTCTCAGATCTGTCAAAAATATATACTCACCAATTTTGCTTTGAAAGCGCTTTCAGCGTGATCGCTGACGGATTCATCCCAGTACACCATCTCATTGCTGATCTTATACTCAAGATCGTTTTCGCAAACGAGTAGTACGGTCCTCGAGAACGCTAGTAAGTGCTTTTCATCAGTGTGAGATGCGGTTCTTAAGACACCATCCACTCGAATCACAGTTGATGTTTCCTAACAAAGAATTTATTATTATAGCCGATACAAAAATGGTACCCAGTGACATACAGTCTCGTTTAAATAGCAGTGTTAGAAAGTTTATTAGAATTGATGGAATAAAGATATAAAAGTATACATCTTGAAGTTATTCTCGCAAGTCGCACGTCCAAAGTGTTTGATATATTTTCATTATTTTTTAAGATGTTGAATAGAGGGTTTAATAAGGCAAGCCTACTCATGCTGAGACTGCGGTTTTTATAACAGACTTCAAAAATGACGAGGTTCCCAATTCGTCTGTATTTTTTTTTTGTATGGTTGTTATGCGATAACTCCGCAAGTTATGCATGGATTTTGATGATTCTATTTTTGTTTCCTAGGTCATATTTCAGAGATGGTTCCATATAATATAATCGAAATTGATTCAGTACTTTTTTAGAAAAAATAAATATTTTTTTTGTGTAAATAAAATAATTTAATTTTTTTTTATCGACGTTCATACATTGTGTTACCTAAATGAATAATAGATTTGATTTGATTTTTTCAGAGTATTTTCATCATATTTTAATAATCTTGCCCACTTCACTTTCTTTCACACACTATTAAACATAATATGATCGCCACAACTATTTTTTAAATAAGTAATAACATTACTTACATTGTGCATCATAACATCAACGCTGAATGAGTGCGGGTCGTGTTGCAGGGTGGGCCATTTGTGAATCAATTTCCCTATTTTCTCCGACCCCTGAACGTAGTCCAAATTGCCTTCCTCCAAACAACGACTACGGAGAAACAGCAGACGGAATTCCCTGTAGTCTTGCTCGTAACCTACATTGAATAAACCTTATTATGAAAACAATACCTTAAATGGTCGCTGTTAAGCAATACAGTGTCAACCCACAAAATGACAAAAAATTAAATTTTGATACCAATCGCTTCCTTATGATCATATATTATTATTATTATTCCTTATTATAATACATATTTCAGAGATACATATCATTTAAATCGTTTTAATAGCAAACATATTGAAAAAACTAACGGGCACGAAAACCTAAAATGTTTAAAATATTTAACAATAATGCACTAAATTCAATTACTTTGATTGCTACCAAGAAAACGATATACATTTTATTTAATAATAATAATCACAAAAAACAACATTATTTCTGTTATTTTTTAAAAGAAATTTTATAAAACCTGATTAAAATTTCAAACTCAATTTTCTCAAAATGGCAACCATGTGGGTTGACACTGTATTGCTTAACAGCGTCCAAATACAGATAAAGTACGTTAAGTTTTGACGGGCTCGTTGGCGCGTTCGGTAGAACACCTGCCGTGCGCATCGATGGATCGTGGGTTCGAATCCCACCGACATGTTTATAATTTTCTGTAACCATGTTTTCCCCATGTTACTACACACTCAAGTTACTAGAAACTTCGGACATTGATCGGGTGGGTGGAATATCGAAATTCCGACTGGGTAACGAACCACCGTTCATAGATGGAAAAACCGTGAAGTGCGAAGTTGCGCGTTTCGGTTTCAGTCAATGTATTTCCGAATGCTCGAAGTAAAAAGTAGGTCGACAGCGCATCATTGACTGTAGTTCTGTGGCTGAGGTATCACCTACCATCAAGTAAAGCTCACGCTCGTCTGTCGATATCTAACAAAAAAAAATGAAAGGTGAAAGTAGCCTGAAATAAAATATTTATTTCTTTACGGAGTTGGGTAAATTGGTTAGAAAAGGTCGGCCATTGGTAAATAAATATAACTTTTTTTGCACGGTTTTTCCATCTTTTTAGTCTGCAGTAAAATAGCCATGAAACATACGGAACGTCTGGATAAAAATACAATAAATTAATCGATTCACTCACGTAATTTCTTCCTACAAGTGGATGTAAGTATGGCATTTGTATGATACAAGTTCTCAATAGGGTCTCGCTGATCCGGCTCGAGATCCAGCAGCCTGAAGAAGGTCTCCAGGAAGTTCTCTACCATCGGCTGGGCGTCTTTAGAACAATAGTTCTGTTTGAACTTCGGCATTTCTTCATGAGAGTGGATGAAAACGCCGTCCTTAATAAAAGAGATCGTTTCAGAAAATAATTTGATATTAGCATTATAAAGGTTATTCGATAAAAAATGTCTGGAACCCAAGAACTAATTAACGAAATAAATAAAAAAAAATTGAATTTTTGTTTCAAAACATTTTTTTTTTAATTTTTATTTCGGCCTTTCGGAAATCCATAGACTGAGCCCGAAACGCGCAATTTGCAATTCACGGTTTTTTCATCTATGAACGGTGGTACGTGACCCGGTCGGAATTTCAATATTCCTTCCACCGGTTTAATGCCCGACGTGGCTAGACGTGGGGAAGACGTGCTTATAGAAAATTAATAATTTCGTCCCGGCGGGATTCGAATCCACGACCCATCGGTAGGTGTTCTACCAAACGCGCCAACGAGCCCGTCAAAATTGTTCATACAACTGATAGATTGACTATTTGAACACTTTCTCGCGATACGTACTAGGGCCTCAGTAATCTATACATATAAAATCTCGTGTCACAGTGTTTGTGGTCGCACTCCTCCGAAACGGCTCAACCGATTTTAATAATTTTTTTTATGTATGTAAGCTAGGTATGAGAATATGTCGTAAACTATATTCCATACCGCTAGGTGATTAGGATGTCCATAATATACAGAATATTTTTTCTGTAATTTTTTGCTTTTTTTTTGATTTCATTCAATTTCATATAAAATACCTATAACCCCAAATCTTCAATTAGTAAGATATAGTTTAAGGATTATTTTCTTTTAAAGATAACTCACCAATTCCCTTAAACATGGGAAAATAGTTTTAACAACTTTAATATAGTGGTCTTCGTGGACATAGTTCAAACAGAGGGGGTTCCCCTCCAGCCACAGCGACCTGAGGTGGACGCCGCGCATCGGTAACAACGTTTTCACGTTGTCCAACGCGTTGTATGACAGATTCAAGTGTTTGAGTCTCGGTAAGCTTGTTATGAAATTGAAGCCAGCTATCGTTCTGAAACAATTTATTTATTTAAAGTTTTGAATATGAAAGTCGATGGGTACAGGGGAAGAGGCAGGCCAAAAAAACATGGATTGACTGTGTGAAGAATGATATGTGTTTGAGAGGTGTGACTGTGACTGATGAGTGAAAGGAGAGAATGGAAAAAGAGAACATACTGCGCCGACCCCAAATTAAAAAAAAAGGGAACAGGGCAGGAAGAAGAGAGGTAGTAATCCATTTGTTGTACATATTATATTGTGCAAAGTAAATTTCTTAAGAATAATAATACTTTATCTGACACACGCACATACATATGTTCAAACAAAATGGAAAATAAAGACAAAACTATCGCTAAATAAGAAAATGTTAAACGAAAATATCTCTCAAAATTGCAGAGAGCTACGTTTTTATAGACTTTTTTGCTTTCAATGATAATAATAACTCCAAATCATCATACTTTTCTCTTTCAAAAATCAAATTGAAGCTGATCGAATTGTCCAAAAGGGTTTTATAGTCGCATGATAAAAAAACATTTTTTGAAGTCCACAGACCATTTTGGACAAGCAAAAATTGAGAGTATTTTTTTGGTTTTCGGATGATGAAAACCGCCGACAGTATAAAAATAACAGCCAACATCTGAAAACTAGACACTTGAAGCTACATTTTGCTTGTTTTTTTTTTATTTTACGTACCCCCATTTTTCCCCGAGTTCACCCTTTTAACTCAACATTTTGTTTTTTTTCCAATATCTCTTAATTTTTTAAGTATTTCAATAATATTTTCGAAAATCCTATTTTAGCCAAATAAAATATTTCCAAAGTGAAATAATTCTATCAAGTTGTACTCGTATATAGATAGTTAATTTATACTGAAAAGGTTTTGCGCTCTTAAAAAAATTGTAGACTTACGTAAGACGGTTGTACGATAAATCTAATTCCTGCAAGTTATCGAAGTCCAGTCCGTGAAGTAGATCCATTAACTCGGTTTGATTTGAGAGACGGTTCAAGGGGAAGTATATGAAGTTGCTTATATCTAAAAATAACATAAATATATTATAATTGTGTTTATTTTATATAATAGATTGTTGTTAAAAAAACTACAATCAAAATAATCTACATGACAGAGAGATAAAAAAAAATATACGGGTGAATTTTTCAAGTGGACTAAAATAGCGAATAGCGAAAGTACTGATAAAGTAGTCTCGAGGCCGATTTTAATGTCATTGGATTTTTGAAAAAGCAATATTCCTAGCCAGGAACCCAATGCAATGATTTTGAAAAAAAACACACCGTTCGATAAAGTCGCTAATGAGGAATGAATTTTGGGAAGTAACGACATATCGTCGTTGCGCCTGCCAAATTCCATATGTGCATTTTTTTGATTTTTGGTTTTTGCACAAAAAATAATCTTCGTTTTATTCTCTACTGTGTTACTAAAATCCTTTTTGTGATATTCGATCTGGAAAGGAGTTTTACTAATTCCAGATGTGTTTTGACCGTTAAGAAAAACTCCGTATGTGAGTCGATAATACGTTTTTCGTTGTTTCCCAAAACTATACAAAAATGCACATATGGAATTTGGCAGGCGCAACGACGATATGGCAAAATTAAAGTTGTACTCAGCGTTCGAAAACATTCGGATAGCGCGATTCAGGATTAGACGTCTTCGTACTGATTGTAGCCCCAGATTGTAGATGTCGCTACAGTACATTTGAAATGAAACATACCACTTTAGTACTAAAAAATTCCGACCGGGTAACGAACCACCGTTCGTAGTTCGTGCACATAGATGGGGAAACCGTGAAGTGCACATTGCGCGTTTCGGTTTCAGTTTATGGATTTCCGAATTCTCGAAGTAAAAATTAAACCGACAGCGCATCATTGACTGATGTTCTGTGGCTGAGGTATCACCTAACATCAAGTGAACCTCATGCTCGTCTGTCGATATCTATACTCATATATATTATAATAATATTATAAATAGGAAAGATTTGTATTTTTGTATGTATCGAATGAACTTAAAAACTACTGGACCGATTTCAAAAATTCTTTCACCAATAGAAAGATACATTATCGTGCGAAGCCGTGGCGTTTTGCTAGTCTGTAATGAATAAAAATAAAAAACCTACCGCTTTTCAAAGTGAACTCCTTCAAGTCAGCCCTCCCACCGCTACAGCACCAGCTCAGCCTGTTCCGCAGCACCAGGCGCGGAATGTACTCCAGCTGCTTCGTGTTGATGAGGGTCACGGAGATGGTCAGCATCAGCTCCACGTCGCCCTTGCGTATGGAGAACCCGAGGAGATGCAACACGAGCAGCGCCGCCCGACACCGGTTCACCAGGAACTTGCATTGCTTTGGGGTGAACTGAAATCGTCATAATATTGTCTTTTATTAAATAAAATACTGTATACCGGATTAAAACGCGATTTATCATTTTTTTCTGTCTGCCCGTGACCACGGGTGCTGAAAAGCATCCGAAACGTCGGGATAAATAATTAATTTAAACAATATAAATAATAAATCGCGTTTTCATCCGGTATACAGTATTTTATTTAAATGAAATTGTCATTTCAAAGAAAATATTTGGACGCTGTTAGGCAATACTGTGTCAATTTTTATTATAAATCTTGATACCAATCGCTTCCTTATGAGCTGGAGTACACAAAATAACTAATATCACCGCATACACAAATTCAAGTCCGACCAGACCAGTTAAATTTATATTTTTACTAGCGACCCGCCCCGGCTTCGCACGGGTCTAGATTTTTTGACAAAAAAGCAGGAGTTGGTAATAGAAGAGTGAAAATATAGGTTTGTATGTATTTTTTAATGCCACATTATAAAAAAATAAAAACAAAAAAATTCGTCCAAAAATAAAAATTTAAGGGTGAACAACCCTTATCACTTAGGGGTATGAAAAATAGATAGTAGCCGATTCTCAGCCCTACTGAATACGCATATAAAATTTGGTAAAAATCGGTAAAGCTGTTTCGGAGGAGTTCGGTAACTAACATTGTGACATGGAAATTTTATATATTAGATAACATGATATAAAACGAAATTTATTAATTTAATTTATTATTATATAAGTATAGACAAATGAAAAGTACGAACCTCAATGAAACAGGGTATAAAGCTCTTGTCATTTAGATTTTCTAATAAAACGTCTAGAACATTCTCTTTCGTCCACGTAGGCGGGTATCCTTTTACCTAAAAATAAATTTATATTAAAAGCAGTTTAAATATATTCCTTACATAAAAAAAAACATGTGTATGTAATGTATATGTATAAAAGGGGAAATTATAAGTCAAGCCACAAAATTATTTATTGGCCACATGATCGAACTTCTAATTTTATAACTAAGCAACGGGAAAATGACAAAGCTTCTAATAAACTAATTCGTATTTTTTACAACGTCTAAAAAGGACTTTTTTTATGTCAGATATCGACAGACGAGCATGAGGTTCACTTGATGGTAGGTGATACCTCAGCCACAGAACATCAGTCAATGATGCGCTGTCGACCTACTTTTTACTTCGAGCATTCGGAAATCCATAGACTGAAACCGAAACGCGCAATATGCACTTCAAGGTTTTTCCATCTATGAACGGTTGTTTGTTACCCGTGCGGAATTTATATATTCCTCCCTCCCGATCAATGCCCGAAGTTACCAGACGTGGGGAAAACATGCTTACAGAAAATTATATGCATGTGCTCCCGGTGGGATTCGATCCCACGACCCATCGATGCGCACGGCAGGTGTTCTACCGAACGCGCAAACGAGCCCGTCAAAACCATACCACTACCACCTAGGTTAGGTTATGTTGGTATGGTGACCACCGCGCACGAGTCACGGTGCCAGAACCGAATCCTACTTATTTTACTTGGCATCATGCTGAGTTGTATTTAGAGTGGATTACATAGAAAATAACTAGTGGCTAAGATAGTATTATTTAGATGCTCGTTATTGTGGCTGACTTAGTAAATTAGAGGGCAACATAAATTTTTAGAGGCGAATAATTCTATTAAAAAGAAGCCTGTTTAATTAGCACTCATATAAAAGTTTATAAGCCCGAAATGCTTGAACTTCTTACTTCAACAGGTCGACAGCCCATTAAAGGTTGATTTTCTGTAGCTGGGATATCAAAATGGAAATACTCACTGACACAATCATAAACACGTTGTCGTTCATGTACTCCTCTTCAACTTGTTCCTTCTCCATCATCATTACAGTCTGGAAATATAAAGAAAATAAACTTTATTTTAACTTAACAAAATACACATTGAGCAACTTATAATAAGCTTTTCTTAGACGACTCAGCATTTGCTGTGCTCACTCAAGAGTCCACAGTGCTGGTTTTCTATCACTGAGACTCTTGTAATAAAAAAATGGCAAGACTATCTGAAGAGGAAAGATTTGTATTTTTGTGTTTGTAACGAATAAACTCAAAAACTACAGGAGGCCTATTACAAATTACAATTACAAACCAAAATACGAAGTTTCGGCTGACGGATCGTACATTTCACTATTATGAATCCGATGATCGACACGTCTTTCGCAATAGGACATTATGTTTTTCGTTTGACATTACTATGATAGTAAGAATAATCGTAAATAGAATTAAAAATGTTTTCTTATTCAAATTCAAAAATCATTTATTCATTTAGGTAACACAATGTACACTTATGAACGTCAATAAAAAATACATATTAAATGCTTCTAATTTTACATTTACTGCCAGTTCTCAAATCAAGGGCGTAGAGCGGACGAGAAGAACTGGCAATAAACTCGCCGCCACTCTTTTTAATCGCCAAGTTTTTGTTTTACAATGTTTTGTAAGGAGCTGCAACCATTACACCATGTTCCACACGACATCTTTAAGTATTTAACTATAATAATCAAAAATATATAAACGAAAAAAACAAAGATTTGTCCTCTATCAGCAGTAAGAATGGTGAAATAGGACTTAATTAGTTAAAATACGAAGTTGTTTGTTCTTTCGATTCGATCCGTTCGTTGCGTTCGTTTTTCGTAGGCCTACTGGACCGATTTTAAAAATTATTTCACCAATAGAAAGCTTATGTTACATCTACATTGCAAAAAGTTAATTTATTGTGATTGTGACAGCGAAGTGTACACGGCACAGCTAGTAATATACAATGTATATAGGAATTTTAACAACAACCTGGCTATAAATTACCTTAGAATAGCGAGCAGTGACACTTCGTTTGAGCGGTATGGGCCCCTTCCAAGGCCACAAGCTTCGGAACTTCGCTACAGTTGGGTCTGTGCTCTCCATTATCTCTTCTCGCTCGTACACCGGGATGTATTTAGTCTCTTCAACTACTTCTCTGTGAATATACAATTTATTATAATCGGAGCGGAGTAAATGAAGCGAGCGAAGCTCAAATGTCATTAATATTTGTGAGCAGATATCACCGCTTGGTCGATTTTTTTTGTCTAAATAAACTTCAGAAAATTACTGAGGTTTTTAAAAAAAGCCTAAATTTTGCCATTACGGCTAGCACTGCGGCCATCTAGTACTTAATGTTTTTATGACTAAAGGCCTGCGCACACGAGGGACTTTTGGGATAAAAATCCCTAAATCGTGTAAAATGTCCACAGAGTACTTGTCATGGACTCAACGTATAAGGTGTGCGATCATTTGTTGCCCGGAAATAAATAAATAATAATACAATGGCAGTTCTTTTTTCAATTTCTATTATTAAAACATTACAGTCGATTTCCTGCGTCATCGTATAGACGTGCTTACGTACGTCACTATTTAGCGCTCAATGCAGACTGAAGTTCGTTGCGCGCGTTGTTGCGTCTAGTTACGTTAGTTCTATTTTTTTTTGGGACTTTTGTCTAGCCCAGTCTCTCGGTGTCCTCGGAAATTTGGGGGACTTTTTGTATGGGGTACTGTTGAGTGCGTTATTCAATATAATTTATAAGAGATCTATATTAATAGACAAAAAAATACCCGGGGGAAAGTACCTTGTCTGCGCAGGCCTTTAAACAGAAAAAGAAATGAAAAATTATTTATTAATCAACAATTAATCAAAAAATATATATCGTTGTTGAAACATCATTTAAATTAGATTTGTACTTGTGCCAGGATGTCCCGCTCTTCCATAGAAAAAATCATCACAACATAAAATTATATGAAAAACTTAAATTTAAATTATAGAAAAAAAAAATATCTTAATATTTAAATAAAATTTATATTTTACATGATAAATGATATATACGGAATTTGCATAATTTGCGTCTCCATGCGACAGAGATGGCGCTCTACGAAGCCGAAACTATCGGATGGTCTCCCTCTTTAGTACGATGTGCATTATTTACCTTCGGTTATTGCTATACCCTTATTTTAAGTATGAACTTACCGTGTCTGTTGATCTTTACTGAGACACAAGTTGATGGTCAGCTTAGCCTTCTTAGTTTTAGCCTGCGGTCCCAATCTTTTAAACGCGCTTAACCGTTTCTGTTTATTTTCCAACAAATCTGGAGTATCCGATTCTTGCGAGTCTATAAAAAATAATATTTTTTTTATGTTAGAATAGCAACGTGCCCCGGCTTCTCACGTGTCTAATGTCCTATACACAAAAAACTATCCTAGCCTAAGTTACTCGCTAATAATGTAGCTTTCTCTTGGTGAAAGAATTTTTAAAATCGGACCAGTAGTTTTTGAGTTTATTCATAACATACAAAAATACAAATATTTCCTCTTTATAATATTAGTATAGATATCGACAGACGAGCATGAGGTTCACTTGATGGTAGGTGATACCTCAACCACAGAAAATCAGTCAATGATGCAATGTCGACATAATTTTTACTTCGAGCATTCGGAAATCCATAGACTGAAACCAAAACGCACAATATGCACTTCACGGTTTTTCCATCTATAAACGGTGGTTCATTACCCGGCCGGAATTTCGATATTCCTCCCACCCGAAAACCTCCTCAAAATTATAAGCATGTCGTCCTTTGGGATTCGAACCCACGACCCATCGATGCGCACGCAGGTGTTCTACCGAACGCGCCAACGAGCCCGTCAAGAATTGAAGAAGAGAAGACGTTATAGATGATATGAATACATACCCTCATTATCTTCATTGATATTGTTGTAAATATCCGTTGGTGAATACTGTTCTTGGGGAATGTCTGCACTGTTGTCTATATTCACAAGCATTGGACTTGTCTGAGTTTGGTCATATGTTTGTTGGTTGTATGATGGTGTTGATTGGTTGTATGATGGTGTTGATTGGTTGTATGATGGTGTCGATTGGTTGTATGTGTCTGAAGTGTGGTCAAACGTTTGTGTTTGTTGACCAGATGTTTGCGGTCCTTGATCATATGTAGGAACTGTTTGTCCATACACTGAAGATACTTGTCCATAGACTGGGGTAGTTTGTCCATATGTTGGTACTCCTTGAGAATATATTGAATTATTTATTGTTGCTCCATTATTGCTTTCATTTACATTTATAGTGTTGGGAGACCAGAACATACGATTTTCTACTGGAGGTCTAGTTATTGCGGCAGCTTAAAAAAAAAACAAAATTGTATAATACTAGATATTATCTTTAATCAAATAAAAAATAATATATCTAACTTACATTTCTGAGGTATAATAGCTGTAACATTTCGTTGCCGCATCAAAAATGATACAGGTATACCTGCAAATACATAAGGTTTAAAAAAAATAGGGGCTTTGTTTTCTGTTATACTTATATGTACCAAATTACTATATTATGGTATAACATTGAAAGGAATGAAAGAATATACGATAATTTAACACTAAACCTACCAGAGCCGCCAAATGACAGCTTTGGAGACTAATAAAAATGGTTAAATTCCAGGTTTTCATTTCATTTCACATTTCATTATTGAACTATGAAAAGCTGCTAATATGAAAAAAAAAATGTTTTATGGCTATATTATATTAAAGAAAAAGTTGTGCAGCGAGTTCAAGAAAAATGGAATTTAACAACATTTTATTAGTCTCAATACGGCTCTGGTAAGTTCAGTGTTAAAAGTCTGCTAATGCATCATGCATTTCTGATGACTTTGCATAAGCAATACTTTCTCAAATTGGATAATGGCATATACTTCAGGTCACTGGAGACAATGTATGCGGTAAAAAACTTCTCTGGAACTACCCATCATGACTTCTCTAGTGCTCACAAGAGGGCGCTATTACTACCTTAGAGATACTACGCTCTATGTATATGAGATGCTTGTAGTTGACGATAATATTATAAGCATTATTTAATATTAGCTATTCGCCCCGGGTTCGCACGGGTGCAATTGTAACTCGCTGATAATGTCTTTCTATTGGTCTGGTAGTTTTTGAGTTAAATTGTCACAAACAAACAAATATTTCCTCTTTATAATATTAGTAAAGATTCAGCTAATCCTGAATTATGCCTATAAAACTAAATTAATAAATAAAAATGTATCATACCTCTCGGACGATTCATAAATATTGGTGGGATAAGCTTGTTTGCTGGAAAAGATGATTAAAATTTAATTATAATAATAAACATTATCTTTAATGAAAATAGGAATAGGCAACTTTGCCCTTCCTGAACACATTTTTTTTGCTTAGAGAACCTAACTGTTGATGGATGGGAATAGATTTTTATATGGTTTGTGAAATCATTAGTTTCGCTTTTTGTTTGTTCCACTTATTAAAGTGAAATGATTCAGTTAAGCTGAGAGGGGTACTTGTAATGATGATAACTTTTGGACTAAATATTCCCCAAAAAAATATGTTATTAATGAAGACTTACCATGTGAGAGTGATAGATGGGAGTTGTAAATGTCATTCATTAATGTGTTTGGTTTGGTATCTGGAATTCAATTGTATTTTTCAACTATAATATTTGTACATAATAATGCCAAAATCATAAAGCACGTAAATCAATCTAGCAAGGCTCGGAAACCGGTTAATTTACTATGGGAGCTTCACCGAAATAATAAAGGTTTTTGTTAATATTCTTTTGTTTTTAATTATATTTACTGAAAAAAAATAGTGTGGTTAGTTTAGTGTGAATTGCTCTTTAAAACTAATATCACGGTATCTCAGTCAGACACGTATTTTGGAAAATAAAAATTAACCGGTTCCAAGCCCTGCAATCTAGAGAGAAACCACAAATTCCTTTTCATGGCAGCACACTGCCGCATAGATTGATTGATTGTAGAAAATAGGATTTAGTTCTTAAACTTTATATGTTAATTTTATTTTTAAATTTTCCTTTCGTCCTTGATGTTTGTCCATAGTCGTTATATTTGTATGTGCGTGTGTTTGCTGTGAATAAATGTCTATCTATCTATCTATCTAAATGGCAATTTAAAATATTTTTTAATTTTTTTTTTCACCTTTTTATATTTGAATGCCTACAAAGATAAGTAGTGATAATACAAGATTGTATGCTCAGTATTTTAATATAAGTTACCTTTTTTTACTGTATGGTCCATAACAACATGAATATTTCTAGAGCTTTCACCTACTTTATCCTTTTTATTATAATTTGTCCCGAGTCCCCTTTGCACAGGTCTGTGAAATGTTTAAATTAAAACTATAATCAAGTTATCATCGACTTTACAACAAGAATCTAAAAATTTTTGTTTACTATAATTTGATTATAGCCTATAAGACAAGTGATTCACTTATCTGTAACTGTCAATGAAATACGTTTTTAAGAATTGGTTAACAACTAAAATATAAATCTTTTATTTTGTTTTAATAAAGATTTTTATTTTTTCTATATTGTTTCACTGGCAAGTTTTATGCTTAAGATGTAAACAAAACTGGGTCTATCTCAGCTTTACAAAGGTGGACCAGGTGACTGGTAAAAAATAAAATAAATTATACTGATTATTTCATATTGAATAATACTTTATTGTTGGGTCAAGGGGACATAATATATTTACGTCTATTATACTGACAGTCTTTGATACTCTGGGTAATCAACACAGTTACATCTTATTTCCTCACAATTCAGTTGTGGAGCCTCTGGTCCAAAACAATTCTGAATTAAATTTGTGAGTTTTGTATTAGAGGGTATGAATTGTCAGTAGGCTGTGGTAGTACCTAACCTTATACTTATTTTAAGGTTATAGTATTTTTATATTAATTCTGAATAACCCTATTTTTTAATTAATATGATAATTAAAGAATATTACTCTATTCTGTGAATATTTCCTGAGGTGTTTTTGGTTTGTTCCGTACTCCCAGGCACTTTTTGTTGATTATCAGTTGATGTAGACTGCATTGTTACAACTTTCTTGTCATCAGGTGCTTTAGAGCTTTCATCAAAATTAACAAAATTTTCACCGGGTACTTGACTTATTAAATTGTTAGCCGGTTCAAATGTATGTTTAGGTTTGCGTGTTCTGCGTCTAATTCTGAAATATTATATGGTGCTTTACAGCAATCAAATATTGTGTATCAGTTAAAGATTTTAATCAAAACTTATTTACAGGTTAAAACAGAAATATTTTTATTTCCTTTCAAGTATGTGACGTACCTTTTTTTTTTGGTTACATTCGGCATAATATTTGATGATGCTACTTTAATACGTATTTAGGAAAAAATATAAATATTACGTAGGTACTACATAATATAATATCTTTTTATTTTAAAAACTGCTAAGTTAGTAAACAAATTGAATGACGGAAACTATGAGTTAGACATTTAACAAATGACATTGACATTTGTAATCATTATTCGGAAATATTATTGTATTTAAAAAAATATCAACACATAAAGTATGTATGTACCTAAATAATGTATAATATTTTTGATTAATATACAACAATATTATCAAAGAACATAGATTTAAATGGTAGGACAGGGCTTATGGGAAAGCTTGGCACGGTTTCTCTATGGTGAAGTAGTTCTTATTCCAGTTTGACTGGCTCGTTGGCGCGTTCGGTAGAACACCAGCCATCAATGAGACGTGGTTCGAATCCCACCCGGGACGGCATATTTATACTTCATAATTTTCTGTAAGCATGTCTTCCCCGCGTCTGGTAACTTCGGGCATTGATCGAGTGGGAGGAATATCGAAATTCCGACCGGGTTACGAACCACCGTTCATAGATGGAAAAACCGTGAAGCGGGTATATTTATTTATTTATTTACACTTTTACATCAAAAACTTAACCTAAAGAATTAATATAAAATCAGAAAGTATAGTAAGGCGGCCTTATTGCTCAAAGCAATTTCTTCCAGTCAACCTAGATAGAAAGGAATTGAAGTTTGAGATATATGTATGAAGATAGGAGGTATATAAAAGTATACAATGATTAATAAGGTTTCAATTTATGGATTTAATTTTTCAGTCTATGGATGGTTCGTGGGTTCAAATCCCACCGCGACATGTTTATAATTTTCTGTAATCATGTTTTCCTCAAGTCTGGTAACTTCGGGCATTGATCGGGTGGGAGGAATATTGAAATTCCGAACGGGTAACGAATCACCGTTCATAGATGGAAAAACCGTGAAGTGATTTCCGAATGCTCGAAGTAAAAAGTAAGACGTCAGCGCATGATTTAATGATGTTCTGTGGCTGAGGTATCACCTACCATCAAGTGAACCTCATGCTCGTCTGTCAATATCTTACATAAAAAAGCCACCGCGGCGCTGTAGCTGCTATGTATCCGTGTGAACGAACACCGAAGCTGTAATCATAGTGGGCACTCTCTCGCACCCAGTCGCTTTTCCTTTTTTTGCTTGGGGTAATGGTGCATATTGCATTCTCGTTCGCTCTCACACTCTGCACGCGCGTTTGGCAATACTCGGGGTTCTTCGGGTCTGCGAGAGAGCGTTATTGCCGTTCGGTCATAAGAACAAGCGAGT
Organism: Anthocharis cardamines; assembly: GCA_905404175.1. NCBI lineage: Eukaryota > Metazoa > Arthropoda > Insecta > Lepidoptera > Pieridae > Anthocharis > Anthocharis cardamines. The sequence continues at coordinate 9,959,390 of FR989964.1, forward strand.
CGCGAGTGCGAGGGGAGGGGTTTGCTGACTGTTTAGATGTGTATTGTGTGTGTCACACCGATACATTCGCGCGCTCTAGAGCAGGGTCTGAAACCGGTTAATTTTTATTTACCAAAATACGTGTCTGACTGAGATACCATGACATTAGTTTTAAAGAGTAATACACAATAAATTTACCACACTATTTTTTTCAGTAAATATGAATAAAAACGAAAGAATATTGACAAAAACCTTTATTATACCGGTATAACTCCCATAGTAAATTAACCGGTGTTCAGTCCTGCTTTAGAGTCCAAAAGCAGAAATACTTTTTCTCTGCCAAAAATTATAGACTCTGTGCCTCCATGTAAACAGGGCCGGATTTAAACTTGTGGAGTCCTTAGGGCAAAAAAGGAGTGGAGGGAATTATTTTGGTTTAAGAGCAATATAACCATATTTATACAAGCTACAGTACCTAAGTAATGGTAAAACCGCGAAAAAAAATCAAATGAAAAATTGTTTACTCGTCGGAATTTGAAAGAATTTTTTCCGATGTCTCTACTGTGGGCCTTCGGAATAAATTCTACCCCGGACAGTCCCCTAAATCCGGCCCTGCATGAAAATCTATCTTCTTTGCTATATACATATATATTGTTATAATTATAAAATCGACTTCAGATCAATAAATACAGTAATAAATTCCCGCAAATGAGAACTATAAAATGCAAGATTACCCGTCTATAATTTTTGGGCGCTTATAAATTCACGCGGGAAATTATAAACAATCTTTTCGTAGAATAATCCGGTAAAATTATATTACCGGATATTTAGATGATACACATTATGATGTATACAGTCTCAACGAATTTAGATGAAATTTGGCATAGACCATAGTGTTGTCTATTATAACCTTAGGATACAACAGGATGGTTTTGGAACCTTATTTTAATATTTTTCATTATTTTGCCTATATTATAAAATATCCTGGTAATCTTTCCCACAATAATCTTTAATTTCTTCATGACATTTGATATTTGTTTCACTTGGACTAAAATCGACAAGATATCTATTATTTTCCAGAGTAAATGTCGTGGTGCGTGTTAACTAGAGGTTTATAATACACATTAATACTATGGATCTTACAGTAAAACAAGTTGTCTATACAAATATTATAAAGAGGAAAGGTTTGATTTTTTGTTTGTTTGTTTGTTTGTATGAATTGAATAGGCTCCGAAACTACTTGGCAGATTTGAAAAATTCTTTCACTGTTGGAAAGCTACATTATCCCTGAGTAACATAGGCTATATATATTACTAGAAAAAAATAGAGATCCTTAGAATTTCCTACTAAAACCAACCCGAGGCGTAAAAAAATTAGCCAAAAAATTTTGTTCGTCGCATGCGCTGCGAAAAGTATTGATGATAGAGCAAAATAAAGTTCTACAATATTATAGAACACATAAATATCTACAAAAAACTCCGCGAGACCATATATCTAACTATTGTAGTTATGTTACTATAACTACTTTTTTACATTTTAAAAGTTGACAGAAATGCCGATCAAAATCAGACCTTGCTATCCATACCTTTGTATTAATTCTTATCCAAATAAATTATTTCATATTTAAGACTGTTTCAATACCTGTTAAATACTTTTTGAAATATTGAAATCGGACATTCCATTCAAAAGATATTACGAAATTAAAAATATATATAAGCAAAAAATACACGCCGTCCGCTTCGCACCGCGCGCTGTTGCTCCACGCAGGGCATCGAGCAATACGGCGAGGGGTCATTTTGTTCAATTTTTGCGGTTTTGTTACGATTTTAAAAATTCTTTCACCAATAGAAAGCTAAATTATCAGCGAGTAACATAGGCTTTGCTTTTTTCATCTATTTGCACCCGTGCGAAGCCGGGGCGTTTTGCTAGTGTCATATATGTATGGGACTGTGGAGGAAGGGAGGTGTGGTCTTTCTCCAACCTAAAGGGAGGATCCTCGACCAGTCGAACCACTGACTGGCCGGTCCTAGGGCCCCAGTGTTTGTTTTTTTTTTGTATGGTATCTCACTGTTGGCCCTAGTAGCCTCGGCAGCTTAACGCGGACAAGATTGGCGAGCACTGTGGCTCAGCCTTGAAATTTGGGGTTTTGCTACGACATGCCTAAGGGCGTCTCCTGTGAGACATGTACCCCGGCTTGGGCTGCCGTAGGAGGGGAAGGAGCCTGAAGGGCTGGACGGTAGCTCACCCGTGTGAGGGATGCGCGGAACAAGGGTCCTCGCCTTCGCCGGCGAAGGCGCTGTACGCGAGTCTGAGGTGAAATGTCCGCCCGGGCGGAGTCTAACCTAACATTGGCTACAGTGATAGTATCGTCGGGATCCTCTAAAACGTGTCTGGGTCTTCTCCAGAGAGCCTTATCGGGATAGACCAGTGGTTGTAGTCGAGATGTTGTAGATATACTCAGCGCTCCGAAATATTTGTATAGCGCGATTCAGGATTAGAAGTCTTCGTATTGATTCTTGTAGCGGATCATAGATGTCGCTACAGGACGGAGTCATAAGACGACACTCGAGCTTTAAGGTATATCTTTACATAAGCATGCACTCAGCGTTCTATGTACAGCGTACAAAATGCAATATTACTTGTTAAGCCCACTTGACCTGCGGGCGTTCCTTATAAAGGATGTTGTTAAAAAATATATATTTTAGAGTTGAAGTTTAAAGTATTTTATGTTTACGGTGTTTTATTTGTACGTGTCTTCAGTTTAATGCAGGGCTCGGAAACCGGTTAATTTACTATGAGAGCTTAACCGAAATAATAAAAGTTCTTGTTAATATTCTTTTGTTTTTAGTCATATTTACTGAAAAAAATAGTGTGGTTAGTTTAGTGTGTATTACTGTTTAAAACTAATATCATGGTATCTCATTCAAACACGTATTTTGGAAAATAAAAATTAACCGGTTCCGAGCCCTGGTTTAATGATAATTAGCTTAGTTTAAAAATGTATGTCCATTTAATTTTATATTTGAAAAAAATAAAATTATCCTCAAGAGTTTGTCAAACACTACATACTACATAGAAAACTGTTTCTCGAAATAGTAATAATTGTTATTGTTTTTACTAGCAGCTCATTTCTGATAAAAAATAGATTTTATACAATTTACCGCTACATTTTATAATCGGCATTCGAATAGTCAACGATAAGACCTTTTGTAATTTCAATGTTTAGCAAAATACAGATCGTTAGTAAACAGGCAACGTCATTTGTAATACGAGGAATCTACCATCTACCAAATCAATCTACCAAAGATACATGCACGTCCTTCATTATATCATTTTGGCAGGAAAGTCACATAAAGAACGAGGTCAAAATATTTCCATGTAAAAGTAAGGTAATTGGTCTGGCCTAAATCTTGTTGAACGGTATAGCCAGAACCAAGCACGGCAATTAGTCCCTGCTTGTATTTTCATTTCTGAGGTGGAAAACTCTGACGATTTCGAATAAACGTAACAAATTTCCGAAAATCCCTTTAGACCCTCATTTAGATGTTATTAAGTAAACTATTTTGTTGATACAATTTTTCGTTGGAACGCGACGGTTCGTTGATTTTGTAACGACACAAAAGAAAATATTTTTATTCAAATTACGCAGTCCACCATAACGCGATCATTTTATTTTAGAATCCACTATGTGGTATTTTGAATACTTCACTACACTAGTATTCCCGCAAATTAGGTTAGTCAGCTTATTCAAAAAAGTTTTTGCACATATCATTTTATCCGACTGCATACATGAATATGAATATATTGAACTCATAATATTATTAAACTAAGCAAATTAAATAAAAGGTTGAGAAGTTTTTATTATAATATTAATTTAAATATAGTTTATGTTTGGGCAATGTAAGTAATTAAAAATATAACAATGAAAAACATAAAAATACCATACGAGTTAACTGTATCCCAGTTACAACAAAAAAGTTGCGTTGTGATTTTTAATTGTTTTATAATAACTGTAGGTGGTAGGAACCATATTTTGAGTAATTATTAAAACAAAGTCGTGTTTATTCGTCCCATTTATAACTTAAGAACGGCTGCACCGATTTTAATTATATTTTATTTGTTGGATTCGTCTATGTCCCTAATAACAGAATACTTTTTACTATAATATTAGTAAGATGAAAGAAAGAGAAAAGATTTGTTTATTTGTTTATTTCTTACGATTTATCTCAAAAACTACTGGACCGATTTCACTACTAGAAAGGTACATTATCAGTGAGTTATATAGGCTATTTTTTTGTTCATCTAAATTGCACCCGTGCGAAGCCGGGGCGTGTTCCTAGTAAGTAATATTATTATATATATTTTTATTATATAAAAATAAAATGCCGCATGTATGTACTCGCATCACTTGAGAACGGCTGGACCGATTGAGCTAAATTTTTTTTTGTTGTCTTCAGAATTTTTAGGAGAAGGTTTGTATGTAAAAAAATTAAAAAAAAAAGATTAAAAAAATTATTTCACCAAAAGCTATATTATCAGCGAGTAACATAGGCTGGTTTTTTCATCTACTTTGCACTCGTGCGAAGCCGGGGCGTTTTGCTAGTATTATTATAAATATTATCATTGATGTCTTGTGGCTGAAGCATTGACTCAAGGTTTCCTGTCACTATCTGTTATAAAAAATCTACGTATTATTTTACATACCATAAAATGTCAATAATGTGTAACAGCCTGTATATGGGGGTGACCTTTTTGAGGTCACGGTCCTAAATTAAGAGCCTATCGAATCTTCACGAGCATAATTAAATAATTTGCACTAACTCGACGTAACGTCAGTCTCAGTCGCAACACTAATTCGTTCGGGCGCATTTAATAAATTAACTTCAGTGTTATTTTCCTTATAGATAAAGTAAGTTATTAATGTACGCCCCGCATTCGACAATTCCTGCTCCACATTCTAGCTAAGCCTCGAACACCCTGTGAGTGAAATTTTTCGCAATTTCGGCGCCATCTTGTTTTATTTTTTGTGACGAAACGTCGGTAATCTTTCTCGTTTTTACTTACAACGTTTCATTCTTTTGTTCGAAAATTTTAATTGCGATAGCATTTTATGCTAGTATTTTGACCTGAATCTATGTTGGGTGAGTAAATAGCACTTATTACTTGATATACTTAAGTTCTATGGTTTGTGGTTAAAGTTATTTTCGTTAATTTAAAAATACGAACTGCAAATTGCGTTGCACTTTTTGACTCGCAACCACTCGCTAATCCGTTGCGAGTCACCTTAAAGGCCGACAAATCAAGAGATTATGGATTGCGGTTTCATATCTGTGTCAGATTTGTTCGTTTTTCGATGGGTCGCGGGTTCGACACCTCCCGGGATATTATGTTTGTGACTTTCTGTAAGAATATTTTCTCTACGTCTACAGCATGAAAGGATGGGAAGAATATCGAAATTCCAACCTAGTACTGTGCATAGATGGAAAAATTGGACGTTTCAGTTCATGGCTTTTACGAATGCGCGAAATCAAGAAATAGGCTGACCGCGCATAATTGACTGATGTGTCTTACCATATTTACCAACAAGTGAGCAATGTCACGTCTGGTCGATATATTATAGTTATAAAATAAAAAAGAATTGTTGATCTTGATTTTATTTACCAGTCTATCATCCTATACAGAATTATTCTTTAGAATATAATATAGAATGAGTTTATATTTAGGAAAACTTCTTGAAACTTTTCAAGAGTACTTCCAAGGCGGTAAGCATTCCGCATATGCAACGACTAAATGCAATGAGAAATTTTGAGTTATGTCTTTAGTGATTACCTTCTAGTAAGATCCTGATTTACTACGGCTACAGCCTTTGGGCTTTTAACTTCCGGTAACATTATATTTTCGTGCAAGTGGTTTTTAATGTTACATATTACTTATATTGTATTTGGCTATTCAACTTAACACAAATTATTTCTATTCTTCTAAACATTTGATTTGTTGGTAAAAACTAGTCAAGTAAATGTTGAGGTCCGCTCCGGGTGGCACTTTGACGGGGGCGGCATTTTTAGATGGAAAAACCGTTAAGTGCCTATTGCGCGTTTCGGTTTCAGTCTATGGATTACCGACTCTATGGATTACTCAAAGTAAAAAGTAGGTCGACAGCGCATCATGTTCTGTGGCTGAGGTATCACCTACCATCAAGTGAACCTCATGCTCATCTGTCGATATCTAACATAACAAAAAAAAAATACTTTAAAAAATAAATAAGGCAAATCGATTCTTAATACTCTATTTGTATTGTCTTTGTGTTATCAGACACGGCACCGGATGTCTTGGTTACAACTTGTTATGGAAGAATATAAAAAGTCTATGTTTTTGAATAAATCGCCTATCCCTATGATCTTTTTTAAAGAAATGCAACAAAACCATTTGATTTAAATCAAGTTTTTCCGGGATTCGAACCCAGGACCTCCGGTGCTAAACGCATCGCGCTTACCACTGAACTACGGAGGCGGTCAAAATACGATAAACATAATTTTCGTAATTAATTGTATTTCGTAAGTATGTTAAAAAACAGAAATCTATCGTACCGTTAACCGTACCAAAACAATTGTAATGGATTTTCACATCCGAAAATATTAGTACAATTTATTTATAGTACCCAGCACTGCTCTGCTGCTCTCCGAAGGTCCAGTAAGCTCGTGATCTACCAACCTTTTGCATAGAATAGACTATATACAGAAGTGATGAATTTTGCGACCAACATTTTCCTTATGTCATTACTTCCCAAAATTCGCTCCTTATTAGCGACTCTATCGAATGGTGCAATAATACAGTTGGTGTTTTTTTAAATCAACGGGTTCGATTCCTGGCTAAGAATATTAATTTTTCAAAAATTCAATGATGCAGTTTTCACTAAAACCGGTCTCGAGACTCGTTTGACTACTTTTCGCTATTCCTCATAGTTTAGGATTTTGCCATATACGCCAAAAATTCACCCTTATACCATGCCTAATATGTGCTTACTAATGTTTATAATGTTAATCCGTAGCAGCGATGTTGACATCAAGGATATATTAAAATATGGAAAGATCTGTGAACAATGTGTCTCCCGTTTGGATCGAATGCCTCTATGAAGCTGCTTAGGCTGCTGATAAGGAAGAAATCTAAAGTTTGCAGCCAGAGGAAATATAAAAAGTTTGGTGGTAAAGAAAAGTTTAATGTGCTATGGCGTCGACAGCGTTGATTTGGTAATTATGTTTTTCATTTTATTATTAACTAGCAACGCGCCCCGGCTTCACACGGGTGCAATGTAGACGTACTACACATAAAATATAGCCTATGTTACTCGCTGATAATGTAGCTTCCTGTTGGTTGTCCAGTAGTTTTTGAGTTTATTCATAACATACAAAAATACAAATCTTTCCTCTTTATAATATTAAGTATAGATATAAGATTTTCGATAATATTAGAACTTTGTATATTTGCTAGTATAATGGTTGCAGCTCCTTACCAACATTTTGTAAAGCAAAAACTTGGCGATTAAAAAGAGTGGCGGATAGTTTATTGCCAATTCTTCTTGTCCATTCGACGCCCTTGCAGATTTGAGAACTGGCAGTAAATGTAAAATGAGGATCCGTAACGTTTTTAGTTGAGAATGCAGATTTAAAGAACTAAGAAATCCTTAACATACAGTGCAAAAATTTTTGTTCTACGATAATAATTGACGAAGTTATGACCAAATTACTAGCGAAGTTCACTGAGTGGCCGCCGCGGTTACTATGACGTCACTGTGACGGTCGCCGCCTGTGAGCCGTATGGCGCGCAGTATTTTCTTTGGTTATTTGTGACTAAAATATTAAGTTTGTGTCCGATTTGTGTTTAATTCACCTTTACACTATGTGTAAATATTGTATAGTTCCGAAATGTACAAACACTTCTATTAAAACGCCAGAAAATCTACTTTTGAACGTGCCGAAAAACTTCGTAAAAATGGTATTCCGTTGTAAGAAGATATGATAAAACTCTACCCTCTGCCCAGGCTACAAGATATTGGTGTAAAGATAGTTTCGATTTACGTATCTATGTAGGTACAGTTATGTAACTATAACTATTTAATTGATATGGAAATAAGTTGATACCTACTAATAAGTGTAGTGTACCTACGTATTATCTTATTTTAAGCCTGCTGTATTAATAAAAATATAACTACTTAATTTTTCTGAGTTTTGTGGATAAACCTACGTTCGTACCTACCTATTCCCATTTCTATGTAGGTAATATTCCAGAGTTTAAACAAATGACACAGGGACGTACTCGAGTAAAAAGCAAAGAGTGAATAAAAATATTTTATAAGCATTTAATATATATTTCAGTTGGAAAAAGATATGGAAAATTACGTAAAGTTTAATTTGCATGGAAGGAAGCTTAAACTGAAGATTTAATGACAAGTCTAAAAAAATTAAATTGACAGAAGAAGAACAAAATATTATATATTTTTTGCTTTATACTGAAGTCACCTACCTAAATATATACGAGTACTGAACGAAATATTTTTAAAAGATACAAAACAAACTATTGCAAACAATATTAAGGTTTCTGTCATAGATCAGCAAGTGTAGGGAACTATACACTAAATAAAGCGCAAGTAGGTTAAAAAGCCATTCACGTAATAATCTACATATGAATTTATAAGTTCTGAATACGTCCCTGTACACTTACATTCATTATTTCTTACACCTACATACGTCCACTTAGACCTAAATATTACTAATAAGTATCTACGTTCGTAAATAATAAGCAGCACCCTTACCTTTGAGCGCTTTCCAACCACGGATTTCAGCGCTAGTGAACTTAGAAATCATTGTAGGTAGTCAAATATCATGAAAGAATCCACTATTGGAAGGTTATCTGATTGAGCTTGCACAAAACTAGCGTCTAATTTATTAGTGCGCATATTATTTAAGTATGTCTTATGCTTAAAATATCACAAAATTACATTCTAACAGCTTCGTTAAATCGAGAAGTAAGAGCGCCGGTACTAGGCTGCGCTCGGTTCCGTCACAGTGACGTCACACGCTCCCGCGTACATTTACTTTTCGCGGCAGGAACGGCACACGTTTATCACTTAATATCTTCGTAAGTAATGGTCCGATTTGGATAATTCAAAAAGATATATCATTCTTATGTCATAAAGAATAACGTGGATACTAAATTCATTGAATTTGCTATAACTTTACTGATCCTCATTAGAAGCATTTAATACTTTTTTTATTGAACTGAATAAATGATAATTTGAATTTCGAATTTTAATTTGCTGTGCTTTCACGGCTAATCTGTTAAATGAAATATGATAAAATTAACTTTCTTCAAGTGTTGTTGTCTATGGGGTGATAAGTTACAATATAAAAAGTCTAGGCCTGTCTGGCACATACCTCTCCTAATGGTGAATTATAGCTAAAACGCGATTTATTATTATAATTTTTAACCCGGCGTTTCGGACGCTCTACCTAGAGGTGTGGCTGTAGACAGCAAACGTGCTCACGAGAGATAGGTGTCAGCTGTCTTGAAATATTAAAAAGTTGATATTTGCTGTAATTTTCAATATTGGCTAGCGGTGTTCTCTTGTTTTATGTTATTTAATATTTTATTTAAATGTGTGATACTCGCATCAGTAATAGACAATAGTAGAAGTGGTATTACCACAGAGTTGATAACAATTTGTATTACCCATAAAATATCAGCCTTGGTATTACTTAGTAACTTCAAGTCCCATTTAATTTCAAAAACATCATTTTTTTATTGTCTATATCTATATAATATTATATATTTCTCCAGCTCTTATCTCGCTTGCGTTTTAATAACTCTATTCAAGGAGATTATCTGCTACTAGGTACCTCTTAAGAATCAAATTAAGTCTAGCCTCTAAGAATGGCCGCACTATGTGGTGACTCTTATCTAATAATTCCCTATATATTGCTTTATTATGGAAACGGAATGTAATCGCATGATATGTCCTCGCATACCACACATACTTGTCGCTGTTATGTGAAATGTGAATCATGTCAATCAATTACTCTATTAGTTATGATAACACAGGAATTCTTGGCCTTCTATAAATAAATATTCATGTTGGTAACAGACGATCGATAGAAATAATATTATAATAGAATCGTTTTTACTGCTTAGCAAAAAAATTCATTGAAAATACTTACTGAAAGTGGTATCAAAGTGGTAAAAAAACGCAACATTTTGATAATGTGGGTATACTATCTTCTACACCCACGACATCATTCGCGCAGACTCCGATTAGTATCTGTTTTTTGAGGCTCCCACCATACAGTTTTTTCGTATAACTCTTAAGGAATCGCACCATAACGGTTTATGCACTGCACGCTGAAATAGCTCTCAGAGGAGCAGGAACAACTATCTACTATATATGTATTTATGTATGAAATTTCAAATCATTTCTCATACAACTGACAGATTGACGATTCGAATACTTTCTCGATAGTCGTACGTTCTAAGCTCTCATATAAAAGGATTTTTTTCGATTTACTTTACACTCATCGTTATAATTTTGCCAATATCGTTATAAAATATAGCCTACTAGCAACACGCCCCGGCTTCGCACGGGTACAATTCAGATGTACTCTACACAAAAAAACCTATATTACTCTGTGAATATGTAGCTTTATAACGGTGATTTTTAAAATCAGTCGAGTAGTTTTTGAGTTAAATCGTGACAAACAAACAAACAAATTTTTCATCTTTATAGTATTGTTATAGTTATTCTGATGTATACTGTAAAGTTTCTTCAAACTCCGTTCAGTATTTTTTTGCGTGAAAGAGTAACACACACATCCATACATCCTAACTAACTTTCACATTTATAATATTAGTAGGATTTGGTTAAAATAAATACTGTCACATTGTTATAGGATAATCTCCTTAATTAATATACATATATTATTATTTTATAATTAGTTATCCAAGTTTAATTAACATCACAATATACAAAACTTCGCAACACCGGAAATCGCAAGAAAGTTATCACAAAATACTAATTAGCTGTATATTATGTTTAGCATAATTATGTATTAGTGAATACATATTTCGATTGGAGTTCAATCACCTTTGTATTTAATCAGTAAAACGTGCTCGTTGGCGCGTTCCGTAGAACACCTGCCGTGCGCATCGAAGGGTCGTGGGTTCGAATCCTACCGAGACAACATGGTTATAGTTTTTCTGTAAGCATGTTTCCCCACGTCTGGTAACTTCGGGCATTTATCGAGTGGGAGGAATATCGAAATTCCGACCGGGTAGCGAACCACCATTCATAGATGGAAAAACCGTGACGTGCATGCATATTACGCGTTCTGGGGCTGGGGTATCACCTACCATCAAGTGAACCTCACGCTCGTCTGTCGATATCTAACATAAAACAATAAACTTGCTTATTCTTAAAGGTTGGCAACACCTGCCTTATTGTGGATATCTATGGACGGCGCTAATCAGTTACCATTAGGTGAGCCTGATCTTCAATTTCATAAACAAAAGTTATCGATACGATATTTATGAAGATTGATTCAGTTATAAACGATTAACCTTTTTCGATCCGATCTTGGAAACTTTATATATTTAACATCATTATAAGCGGAGTTCATACTCCCATGTGGCCGGGTCGTGTGGTGTTTTTAAAATATGTTTATTTAGTACCTAGATACTTTCTGTATAAAATTTAAAATTTAAAAGTTTTTAGTTTTAATAAAACTATTTTGGTTTTTGATAGAGAAAGATAGCTATTATATGGAGGAAAGACGGAAGCTGCTTCCACCAACCAAAACGGAGGATCCTCGAACAGTCGATTACTGACTGGCTGACCCTAACATCCCAGTGATTGGTTTTTGTATTCATAACACATTCCCTGTAGAAGAGAGAGGAGAATGAACGGAGCCCTGCTAGGTGTTTCACTTTTCCGGGGGTGATCCTTAGCACCCTGCCAACATAGGGTGATGTCGGAGCGGATTTGAAAGTCCTTGAATTGGGGCTGAAAAGTCTAGGCTCGATTCAGTCAAAGGAGCCCCAGTGGTTGATGTCGAGATGTTGTATATATACTCAGCGCACGGAAAAACTTAGCGTGATTCAGGATTATTGAAGTCATCGTATTGATTGTAGCTGTAATTTGTAGATGTCACTACATATAGAATAGACAGATAGCTGCCGGCCTAGTATGACCGCCACGAGATATGTCGCGGACGAGAGAAGGCAAACTAAGATGTCTCGATATATTATATTTCGACATCGACTATTTTGATAGAAAAAATATCTCGATCGACAAATATATCTATTTTTATATTAAAAGTCGAGTATTAAGTGTAATTGTCATGTTAGACCCGAAAGAAATAAAGATATAAGCGATTAAAACACGAGAAAATGGTCGACAAAATTTTGTCGCGGTTGTCATACTAGGCCGGCTGATATATCATAATATGACGTATTAGAACCTTTAAATGATCTTTTATTAGCGAATTGAACTTTGGCATCTCATATTCAATTTATTAGTTTATAGAGCAGAGGTCTCAAGAGTCAAATGGGGCGAGTACTGTTTTGAATATTGTTCCCTGGGGCTGAGAAACTTGGTTGATTGTATCTAATGATACAACTCACCGCAGACATGGCTTTCAGACAATCATTTGGATGCTGTATCGCAATAAGTTAACCGTAGCTTGTTGCTAGATGATCGCTTCTTGATTAACTTACGTTACACCGTATATTTTTCAAACCTTGTCCTAATTACTAATACATCACATCTATATGTATAGGAGAAGACGGTTGTCGACAGACGAGCTTGAATATGAAAGAACTAGCGATCCACCCCGGCTTCACACTGGTGAAATGTAGATGTACTTCACGCAAAATCTAGGGATACACCACGATAGATAATATGTATTATTAGTTATCTGCCTAATGTCCAATTTTAAAGTTAATTTAGTTTTAAGAAAGTAAATAATATTGTAGGTTTTCTATTGTGTTATTCTAAATAAATAGTTTCTTATCTGTATTAATATTATAAAGTGTGTAGATTTATGTATGTTTGTTTGTTTGTTACGATTTAACTCAAAAACTACTCGACCGATTTTAAAAATTCTTTCACCATTAGAAAGCTACATCTTCACCATAGGAGTAACAGAGGCTATAATTATTTCCAGAAATAATTAGGGATCCCTACTAAAACTTGAATAATGTAACCCAAGATGTAAAAAAAGGTTATAGGGAGTAATCTCTTGATCTACTCAACCGATTTTGAAAATTCTTTCAATTATAATAGAAGGCTACATTATCAGTGAGTAACATAGGCTATATATTTTTTTTGTGTATAGTATATCTACACTGTACCCGTGCGAAGCCGGGGCGTGTTCATAGTAAACTATAAAAAGGTTTAATTAACAACAAAGTTATGTACAAAATTTTACTTGTGACTAATATTTTTCTAGTACAAAATTTATTTTTATATAATGTTATAAATTATAATTAGCAATCGTAGCGCGCACTCTAAGATTTACGTGCAACTACAACAGGAACAACAAAACTGTTCAATTAATACCGCCTTTAGTGTTGCTAACTGATTAGCATTTCTAACTCCTATAAATTTTTAAAAGGCCGACAACGCTCCGGCCTAGCATGACAAGCGCGACAAAATTTTGTCTACCGTTTTCTCGTGTTTCAATCGACTATCGCTTTATTTCTTTCGGGTCTAACATGACAATTACACTTAAAACTCGACTTTTAATATCAAAAATAGATACATTTGTCGATCGAGATATCTTTTCTATCAAAATTGTCGATGTCGAGATATAATATATCGAGATATTTAACATCTTAGTTTGTCTTCTCTCGCGCGAGATATTATATCTCGTGGCGGTCATGCTCGCCCGGCTGCTATGCATTAAAAACATATTATATAGACAGATGTCTTAAACATTGCAAAGGCCTTGTGAAGTTTTTTTAGAGCGATAGTGATAAAACGGGGTTATAGTAACTTATATACGTATTTACTCGTAAATACTCTGAAGATTTTTCATGTTTATTTTTGAAAATGGTTTAATATTATCCTCCACATTCGAATGTGAGCTCAAAGAAATAATAACTTAAATTTTGTCTGAAATAATGTTTCATTTGTTTGTGGATTCTTTTGATCTTTCATAAAAATGTTATTGAAATGAAAAAGGTTATTTCAGGCTCACATTATACGCATTTATTGGATACAGCGATTCTAGAAGCGGCCCTTATGAATACCACGGGTTTTGTATAAATACGTTCGTCAATAGGATGAGCTTGCTACATCAACTACAAAATTGTACCGTCATTCTGGGAGATCTGAAGATAACTCTGCTGGAGAGAACGACGCAAAATCACTTCAAGAATATTAGCTTTCCAAATTTAAAAGAGGTAATTTTATTATTATTAAAATAACTTTAATGTGTGGTCCCCCTAGCTTCTAACTTCAATCAACTTTTTTTTGTTTACAAGTTTATATAATGGGCTAGGCATTGGTTGAAAAACTTAACCATATTATGCTGAGTCCATTGGTCTTTTCATCCAAGGTATACATATTATATTTACAAAGTTTTATATCAATGTAATTTTGCCCTAACATTTCTGCAGTCCACCCAACATATCGTAAAGAAGAACGTCTCGTCGGCAAAAATAAAACAACTAAAAAAAACACTATTTTTTTAGTTTTTTATCAAAATCATTCTGGTTTACATTATATGAATTTTTTGTGTGTTTAGTGTATCTAAATTTCAAACAGTTTTATCTTTTAATGTATATTTATTTTAAGCGACATTATTCGAGTTACGCATAGAATAGATAAATTTCAATAAAACTTCCATCTCAAGAATATATTGCGGATAAAGTACATTGGCAGTAATATTACTATATTACGAACTTATGAGGTCGACGATGAGAGCATAATATGAATATTATGGCCTGCTACTGAACAACGATATAGCTTTCTCGGAATATATTTGACTATTGGAGAAAATAAAGAAAGTAATGACATACCTGAGTTAATATTGTCTGCTGTTATGAAATGGGGTTTTCCGTAACTCTACATCGCGAGTTATTCACGTACAAATCGCGTTTTATGTGTTTTGGTGTGGGACGATTTGCAGGTGTAGGTGTGGCGCGGATCCAGTCCTCAAAAAAGGTTGTGGTCACAGCCACCCGAAAATCGGTCATTTCTAAAAAGTACCAGGACAGCAGAAATATGGAACAAGTATTCTGTCAATCTATAGGTTGCGTTCCGAATCACGCACGCAATTTTCTATTTTTTATATAAATAAAAATAACTATTTCTTAATAATAACTCAACAGACCGTCAAAGTGTGACGTCACAAGTCTATTAGGCATGCCCGTGCCACAATGCAAGCGAGACAGTCGACAGCTGCTTGCGCAGGTTTAAAGATGAAAATATTTCTTGTCTAAATTAAACGCCCCATAGTTTAATTTCTTTCTGCGTGCGTTTTCAATGCTAATGTATAACAAGTAACAACTTCATACGTTCTGTGTGGCAAGCTGACCTGCTATTTAAACATCTGCGTTTTGTATTAAGAACCTCCATACCAGGGGATGTTACGGAAGTGGTTTTACCGGAACCGAATTCGGAATCGGAGTTTTTAAATTTGTTTTATCGGAACCGGAATCTGAAACGAAACCGGAATCGGAGGCAGACACAAAAGAGAATTGTGTAACAAAATAAAATTACAAGATATATAATTATACTATACGAGATATATAAAAATAAACTAATTTTCTTAAATTTTAAACAGAAGTTAATTAAATCAAATGGCGCTGACCGCGGCTACTGCCGCCGATGTGCTTCGACCTCCGATTTAAATCTATCGGAACCGAAATCGGAATCGGAGGTGCAAAATCAATCGGAAGTTCCGACTTTTTGGAACCGAAATCGAAGCTCCGTAACATCCCTGCTCCATACAACAAGTTTTTTTTCACATTCATTAGATAATGTGTTCAAGCTAATCTCCTAAAACTTACTCCCGGTTCCGGGGAAACTAGTAACTATTCAGCTGTCAAATCCACTCTCAGTGATGGAATTAGTTGAAAGTATTTTGTTTGACCAATTTAATTTGTTAACATGAAGTTTGGCAGGAAATCAAATTGTTCAATTGAAACTTTAATAGCGATATATTTCACAAACGTAATGATTACCTATTTCCAGAGATATATATATCATTGAGGTATACTTAAAAGTATTGCTGTCCCTGTCATTCACATTCTTTAAATGAGAGAAGCCCACAATTTTGATTATGGTTTCAATATTCCGCGGATATCAACTAAAATATTTTTTTTGGCAGGTTTGACTCAATAAGCATTGCTCTAAATTATTCATTATGATACTGTTTGAACTTGATTTTAAAGGTTATTCTATAAAAATATTTAATTATATAATGATAATAAAAATATGTACCTACATGTATAAGAACACTTATTTTATTTATTTCATACTCATTATAAATATCCAATGGCGTAATCATTGACTCGCATCTCACATTCTGTCCCTATTTTCCGGGAAAATGCTTACTCACCGACTAGAAAAATCATATTCGATTTCGATACGAAATAATAATTAATTCCAGAAAGGAACAACTGTTTGATCCTGATACGGGAACTTTCATCGATAAAAGGTGAACGATTTATCAAAGCTGAAACGTTTAAATCGTTGATCCATTTAGTTTTATAAATCGTTTCCAATTCTAGCGGAATGTGCATTGGAAATGCAAGAGAAGTTAGTTCCTAGCGACTAGGTTTCCTGATAGGTTTATTGTCGGATTTGAGCCGTGAATGAAAATACTTAAGACACAAATGAATCGGAATCGGGTAGAATCATTTGAGTAAATTATATGGGTTTATTTCAAATGCAAATAGAGCTAGTCAGGAAGAAATGTATCTCGTTTCTATTCTACCCCCTAAATAACAAACTATTAAAACAGCTTACGTGGGCGAATCAATAGAGTTCTGACAAAATCATCGCATGGAAACTTAAGTATACTTATAATGATTGATAATGTGAAAGTCTCGAAAATTGAATTAATTAATATTGAAGTCTACCTCACCTTACGTGCGTACAAGTACAATTATAATTTTTAAAAATCTGATAGACAAGTGCTCCTTTAAATTAAAAAAAAAACATTTGACCATCAACCTGGGAATTGAACCCGAGACGCATGGGTAAGCGGATGAATATGCGATCGCAAGACCTTGTACGTCAGTATTGAAATCTAATGTTAACCTAAGCTCTTATAATAAAGTCTAGTAACACGCCCCGGCTTCACACGGGTGCAACGTAGATGAACTGTAAACAAGCCTATAGGTATTACTCGCTGGTAGTGTAGCTTTCTATTAGTGAAAGTATTTTTAAAATCGGTTCAGTAGATCCAGATTTTACTCCCTACAACTTTTTTTACACCTTGGGTTACATTGTTCAAGTGTTAGTAGGGATCCCTAAATATTTCTGTTTATTTACCTAGTGTCTGTCTATTTAGTGAAGATGTAACGATAATTTTTTTTTAAAAATCGGTCGAGGATTTTTTGAGTTTAATCGTAACAAACAACCATACAAATCTATCCTCTTTATAATATTAGTACTTATTTTCGTGTGAAATCTAATTACTAATATTATTTCATATATTTTTAAAGAAAAACAGACCTAATTTTCAATTAACAAGTCAAGACGTAACAATGTCCACTACAGTGTGAGTGGCTTTAAGTGGCTGTTTTCTCATTATTATGATTTACAGGTGACAGGTTTCGTGGTGATATACAGAGTATTCGGTTTGGAGTCTGTTGGAAATCTCTTTCCGAACTTAATGAGGATACGAGGGAATACGCTTATATCTGATTATGCTTTAATCATCAATGATATGCCCAGACTTAGGGAGGTATGTTGAATTTGTTTCTACTTACATAGTTTTAACACACAACCTCATTGAAGTAAAGCAAATACACCTGGATATAATTATATAAGGTTTGTTATGAACTCATAACTAAATTGTGGATGTTTTTCTCCATCTATTCGAGTATCATGCCAAAACTGCCGGACTAATTGTTCATCTAATCATCAAATAGTTTGAAGCACTCAATTGAATATAGACATATTTTATTGTGATAAATAAAATTAGTATCATTTTCTGCATTGTAAGACCAGAGAGATACTTTTCTTCGTCTTTAATGGCACTGAATATCTATCTTGTTGCTCCGGGATTCAAACCTAGGACTTCCATTGCTAAAATTGCATACAACTTAGTTACGGAGATGATTATTAATCATGGAATTTATTTGATAGTAACTGGTTTAGTACAATACCTGTCGTGCGCTCCGATGGGTCTTGGGTTCGAATCCGGCCGGGACGACATGTTTATAATTTTCTGTAAGCATGTCCCACATCTGGTAACTTCAGCTTCAGGCATTGAACGGGTGAGAGGAATATCGAATTTCCGACAGGTTAACGAACCACCGTTCATAATGATTGTTAAATAATCTAATATTGTCAATTATTTTATGGACCTCCTAAATATATAATAAGGTTTGCTAAATAAGCCGAATATTCCAGATAGGCCTATCGAACCTCCTTAAGATCGACAGAGGTGGTGTTATCATCTGGACTGGCCCCCTCACCTGCTACATAGACTCTGTGAACTGGGGGGCATTAGCACCGAACGCCAGGCATGTTCTGAGCGATGTGGACACATTCAACCGCTGCAAGAACATACCGTGCACGTGTTCCACGAATGCTAGCACAAATTATTGCTGGAACAACAAGTAAGTACAAATTATATCGTATCCCGCCGGTACGACATCTTTATAATTTTCTGTATACGTGTCTTCCCCACGTCTGGCCAATTCGGGCACTAAACGGGTGGAAGAAATATCGAAATTTCGAACTTGATGCTCGTCTGGTGATATATACATACATATTACATATACATCACGCCTCTTTCCCATTGGGTTAGGCAGAGATCATGGAATTCCATATGCTCCGATCCTTACATACCACTTTCACTTCTTCTGATTTCATCAATGCTTTCATATCCACTCGTCGGTTACGAGTACATTTGACCTGGCCCTTTTGACGAACTCCCATTATTCTACTTTCATGTTTCTTCAGCCATACCCAACATTCAATTCCGTACATCAAGGTTGGTGATATATGACATAAAAAAAGAAAAGAGAGAATATTTATATACTATAATATGTAAACTTAAGAAATAACAAATCTAGACGCTAATTATTTAAAGACGTCATATAAATTCTTACCAGATACCTGCCGAAGTTCCCATAGGTCAAGGTTTTTTCCCCAAATATTGTTCCCTACTAGTCCCTGTCAGCTTTTATACTTTAACAAAGGTCTCGCAGATACTGACTCTACAATACAAGTTCCATAATTTGATTTATGTGATAAGAATATTATATTTTTAAATACGTTACCAGGAAATGTCAACGTTTCCTCGAAGGGCCGGAGGCGGAGAAGTGTAGCGACGAGTGTATCGGTTGTCGACGAACAGATACAAAGAATTGTTCACTTTGCCGATATTATACGTATCAAGAGAATTGCGTTCCGAAATGTCCCGACACAACGTAAGTAATAAGAATTGATTTTTTGCAGATTTCGTCACGCGTAGTTTAAAGGTAAATCATATTATCCACGATGGGACATTAATATTGTAAAAAAACGCCCACCTATAGATATCTAGAATGTATTTCTCTTAAAAGTTTCAATATGTTAAGTTAAAATAACCTATTTCTATGTAAAAGACAGGAATTAATATATCTTACTCTTGTAATCATTCTAAACATACTGCTCCTGATGTATTTTTTTTAAACTTTCTTTACATAACACCTCTGGTCTTGACTTATTAAAAAATACTTTTGAACTATTATAGAAAAATAAAAGATGTAACATATTTATGTTTGTAAATTTTCGAAAAAGGAATCTATTAATGCCAATATCATATTATTAGTATTATATGGCAGTCATTTATAACTTTACCATCACTTTTATAGGTAATTTGGTGCAATTTGGAACTATTGCCACAATAACAATGTATGCAAACAGGCAAAATGGCCGAAGTGACTAGTCGTAGAATAAAATGTTTAAAGGAAATTATAAACACTTTAATATCTCGGTAAGTTTCAAATCTGAAACCATTGCAACACAAGATAGAATGCTACCCAACGCGCCAACCAGCCTGTCAAACAATTCAAGCGAAACTCACCGAAGACAAAACTCTTTTATTTTCAAAATAAAAGTAAGAGATTATCGTTATACAAATTCGAAGTATTTTGTTCGTAGTCGACATTCGATATCCAAGTCAAATCCTGAATAATGGCCCTGTATCGATTCTAAATGAGGTACTTAGTGTTGCTTGTTTTCGGTCTTCTACGTAGTCGTCTTTTGTTT
The DNA here is from genome assembly GCA_905404175.1 of Anthocharis cardamines. Taxonomy (NCBI): domain Eukaryota; kingdom Metazoa; phylum Arthropoda; class Insecta; order Lepidoptera; family Pieridae; genus Anthocharis; species Anthocharis cardamines. Next base: position 9,979,851 of record FR989964.1, read on the forward strand.
TTTATTATTCGTGGGCTTGTTTACATATTGTGATAAGTTATATCAAGTTTCTTTACAAATCTTGTATAATGATTAGTGAGTACTGTGAATAAAATAAGAGCGTGTAGATCGATTCGATTATATTTTTAGATTTGTTTAACATTGTTATCACGTTAATAATATCTTGATTTATTTTTGTTTTACAAATGTTTAGAAAAATTACAGCTATACATCGACGCTGTAAAGCAAAAACGTAGTAAGCGACATTTGTCACACATGCAGGTTATTACGTTTATGCATTTTAGCGTCGACATATAAAAGATTTAGTTAAAGAGTATATTATATACAGAAGCCCTTTCCACTGATAAAAACAGTAACTCTAGAGTCTAGACGTACAGCTACTTTATACGGGCTCGTTGGCGCGTTCGGTAGAACACCTGCCGTGCGCATGGATGGGTGGTGGGTTCGAATCCCACCGGGACGACATGTTTATAATTTTCTGTAAGCATATTTTCCCCACGTCTGGTAACTTCGGGCATTGATCGGGTGGGAGGAATATCGAAATTCCTACCGGGTAACGAACCACCGTTCATAGATGGAAAAACCGTGAAGTGCACATTGCGCGTTTCGGTTTCAGTCTATAGATTTCCGAATGCTCGAAGTAAAAGTATGTCGACAGTGTATCATTGACTGTTCTGTGGCTGAGGTATCACCTACCATCAAGTGAACCTCATGCTCGTCTGTCGATGTCTAACATAAAAAAAAATCTAAACAGACACAAGAAATATCACATACACATCAGTGTATCGTTTATCTGGAGTACCGAAGTTACATTAGATTAATAATCACGTTTTCATTAATTTTCTTTTTCGCTTAAATGTACTCGTAAACGAAACACAATACAATTGCTAGAACCATCTAATTTATCAGAACATTTTCTTCTTATAGAAAGATTTACTTCGAAGGCGTCTCTGTATCGGACAAAAGAATAGAATTATCTCTTTTCTATTACAGAATAGCCCTGACAGACAGTAATTACTGTGTAACAATAGATGAATGTACACATTTGGACCGCTGGCCGTGGAACAATACCTGTGTCTCCGATTGTCCCGAAAACTACGTCAAACACACTGTTGCGGGGAAAATTACCTGTAAGCCATGCGATAATTGTCACAAGGTAAGATTTTATTACAATAATAATTGATGAAAGCGTCACATAACACACCTGTTTCATTTGTTTGAGTATTTTTTTAAACGGTCACTTGATGGTAGGTGGTACCTCAGCCACAGAAGATCAATCAATGATGCGCTGTTGACCTACTTTCTACTTCGAGCATTCGGAAATCTATAGACTGAAACCGAAGTGCGCAATGTGCACTTCACGGTTTCTCCATCTATGAACGGTGATTCGTCACCTGGTCGGAATTACGATATTCCTACCACCCGATCAATGCCCGAAGTTGTCAGACGTGGGGAAAACATGCTTACAGAAAATTATACACGTGTCGTCCCTGTGGGATTCGAACCCACCACCCATCGATACGCACGGCGGGTGTTCTACCGAACGCGACAACGAGCCCGTCAAGTATTATCAAAATTTTATGATGATTTATTTTTCTTTTTCAGACTTGTTACAACCTCACTATACAAACTTTAGCCTCGATCCAAGCAGCTGCAAAATGCGTTTACGTAAAAGGCTATTTAAGTATTCATGTGAGAGCTCTGCCAGAAGCTATGAATGAACTAAGATATTATCTGAGGAGTATCCAAGAAGTATCAGACTATATAGAAATACGAGGCTCGATTGTGATCACATCTCTAGACTTCCTTCCAGCTTTAAAACGCATTCGAGGAGAGAAGCTATATAATGATAAATACAGTTTAGTAATCCACGATATGTACAATTTACAAAGTTTATTTCCACTAAATGTAACGCAAAATTTAAAAGTTAATAGAGGTTCGGTCACTTTTTACAGAAATCAAATGCTTTGTATGAATGAAATAGATAAACTTTTGCCTTTATTCCCAGAACCGCCAAATGAATTAGATATGCCTCAGGGTTTAAATGGCTATAGTGGTGGTTGTGACGAAGTTTCCCTCAATTTAACAATACGTGTTAAAAACGAAACTTCTGTTATAGCTACTTTTTATCCAGTTTCAAATCCAGATGTGCATTACACGATTTTGTATGTAAAGGTGCCTTATGGACTATCAAGTATTACTGTTCCAGAAGCTTGTAGCGAGTCAGATTGGCACGCTTTTAGTATTCAAACTCCAGTGGGTCGTGTGGTTGAAGTAGAGTTATCCTCGCTTCATCCAGCTACAAAATATGCTATTTGTATAGAAAAGTATGATTCAGTAAATCGACACTTAGCTCGTAGTTCAGTAGAAAACTTTTCGACATTAGTAGGCAAACCCGAACCTCCTTTCATAATAGAATTGACTGCGTCTTCCTCTGAAGTAATTGTCATTCGATGGGTCGATCATATAGATTACCTCTCACACATTGTGCGATATGAGTTAGATGTAATGTTAATCGATATTCATAATTCTGATATTATTGCAAGAGATCACTGCACGAATCACGAATACGAATATCAAGAAGATTATTCGGTTCACGCTAGAGTTATGAGACCTCCAAAGAAATATGACAAGAGTTGTGAATCGATGTGTGGTCTTCTATCTACCGTGACTGTTGGGGCAATGGTCGATGAATACTTTGATGTCTGCAATGTTATAAAAGGCTGTGACCATATAACTGAGAGACCTGAAAATAAAACTATAGGATTATATGTTAAGAATTTAGTTCTAGATATAAATGGTAAAAGGAAAGATTACCAAATAGGGGGTTTAGCACCATACAGAGATTATAGATTTGAATTAAGAGCGTGTACTGAAGATAAATGCAGTGCTTCTGCTCGGGGAGTTGTCAAAACGCTACGATCGATAAAAGCTGATATACCTTCAGTAACTTTCTTGAGTGCAAATGAACAAGGTTATGTGTCTGTGAAATGGGATCCTCCTAAAACTATAAATGGGGCGGTATTGTCTTACACAGTTGAAGTTTCACCTGTAATTAAATTTAATGATTATAGTCTGCTCTTGCCCCATACTGTTTGTGTGTCTGGGAATATAACAAGTTTGATAGTTAAGGCGCAAATTGCCAATAAATATATTGTAAGAGTTTGCACTACAACTCTTGCTTCGAGTTATTCTTGCAATGAAAAGAAGAAAGTTGTAGTTTCAACTGTGTTGATCTCAAATTGGTGGTTATCCGGTGTTGTTTTTGGGATATTTTTATGCGTGTTTTCTTGTATTGTTAGTTGGAGGTGGAAGGGAAGGCGAAATGTAAGTGATGATATTCCCCTGGTTGACGCTACATCAATGTATCGTACTGAAAGTGAACCTCCAGCTGTGATGATGTCGGATTTCGCTCCGATTTATAGTATTCCATTCAGAGACACATATTTATAAGCAAAACTGAAACAGGGACTTTATACCAAATATTTTGTTATTAAATTTTTTATGATGCTGAAGCTTAAAATTATTCCACTTTGTGCAAGCGACATTATTTATTGCAGCGCATGTACATACAGTTAATTTTAAAGTATTATAATGTTATTTTTTAAAGTAAAACTGTTAAAATTTAGCTTTTAAGTTAAGTCATTGAATAGACAATAAGAAACCCAATGTAAAGTAAATTGAAAATCTATTATACAAAATATAAAAAATATTAATCAAAATTTTTAATTTATTTGGGGTGTTGTTATTCTCAACTGTGTTATTAAAAAATATTTATCCTATAAAATTTTTACTCAATAAAAGCAGCATTCAATTTCCTTGATGAAAAATTGCCGGTAATAAACAAGTTGATGCGAAACAAAAAGGATTTCGGTTGAGTGGACAATCCCCGGCCTCATCTCGTCTAATGGAAGGAAAAGTAAATGTTTTCCAAAATATCTTTGCCATAACTTATTACTTTCATAATTAAAACTGGGCTGGAGGTGGCTTGTTCATAATGCTATAAGTTTCGGAAAGGTATCCTCAGTATTCTTGAGAGTTAAATAGCGTTAAAATTATAATGCTCTTTTGACATTCATTAAACTTTTTTGAATGAAAGCAAATTATATTGGGTATTAGTTAGAAAATCGGTTACTGTAATACAGATTTTATTACAAAAGCATAGGTTAGTCATCTACTATTAAGTATTATAAAGAGGAAATATGAGTACTGCTGTAGATAAACTCTAAAACTACTGGACCGATTTTAAAAATTCTTTCACCAATAGAAAGCTACATTAATTATCAGCGAATCACATATTTGTATATATTTCATCTATTTTGCACTAGTGTGAAGAAGGGTGTGTTGTAGTAATATAGTATATTGTAATTCACTTGATAATTGGTGATATTTAAGATCTCGATGATGAGCTCTTGACCTAATTCGAATAATAGACTGAAATCGTAACATGTATAAAAATATTGCCCAATTCCGTGGCCCATTGATGTTTATTGTGCTTATTAACAAAGGTACCGGGTTCGAATCCCGGGAAAATAATTTATAAGGATAAAAGAGAAAGCTGATCATTTACCTGTAAATAAAAATGATCATTGATGTACTCGGCTACATTAATTTTTATTATGAAAATATTTGATCCGTCCGTAATGCAAGATAAGATAATCAATGTTATAAATAACTCAAGTATATAATATAAGACCGCTTCCATAGTCCTAGGTTCGAACTCCGGGGAAACAAGATACAAAAATTGTTTCAATCGGGCAGGGAAGGGTGTTTAATGTGCGATATATAATATAAATATTAAAATTTTATTTAATATTCACCTACTAAATGAAGATAATTTTCGTATTCCATATAGCTGAAGACATCCGCAATATCATGTCTCTCTTATTGCCTTAGCGATAAGAATTTATGCAGTTTCGTAGCACTCAAAACATCTAAAGCATTTTAGCTTTAAACTATTCTACAAGCTACGCGTAAAATCGTTTTACGAGACTAGTATATTATATTTTACCGTCAGCTATATCCTGGTATGATGCTGCATGAGTGAATGAATATTTAATTCTATACATATATTAATGTGGCTTATTGCTTAGTTATTCATTAAGGTTACGATAATCATAATACGTGACGGGCTCGTTGGGTTCGAATCCCACCGGGTTTTAATAATAAATGTTTATAATTTTCTTTAACTTCGAGCATAAACGGGTGGGAGAAATAACGAAATTCCGACCGGGTAACGAACCACCGTTCATAGATGGAAAAACTGTGTAGTTCATAAAATTGCGCGTTTCGGTTTCAGTCTATGGATTTCCGAATGCTCGAAGTAAAAATTATGTCGACAGCGCATCATTAACTGATGTTCTGTGGCTGAGGTATCACCTACCATCAATTGAACCTCATGCTCGTCTGTCAATGTTTAACATAAAAAATACCTATCTTTACAAGTAATGCCCTCTGCTATTATTTATACGCTACGTAAACCTTATAACAAATTAATTTAAAGCATTATATAAATAATGTTATCATTGTGAACTAAATCTGAGTGCAACAAAAAAGGTCCGTAGCTATAATTTAGACGTTATTGCATTATACCGAATAGGAAATCTTCGTCTGGTGCTCGCGCTTCCGCGCCCAGATCGGACGGAACCCAGATGACGGATAGACGTTTGCTGGGGGCATCGGGGTCGCGCCCTATAAAAATAGGGCGGTCTGTTTGGCGTGAGGCGCAGTTGTTGCGCCAACAGGCGGTCGCCGGCTCACTCCGCGAATTTATACGCGAAGCGGCACGGCTGCATTATACCAGCGAGACTATTTCAATTTCATAGGGCCTGCCGGGCTAGCATGATCGCCACGAGATATGTCGCGGACGAGAGAAGACAAACTAAGATGTAAGATATGGAGATATATTATGTCTCGACATCGACAATTTTGATAGAAAAGATATCTCGATCGACAAATATATCTATTTTTGATATTAAAAGTCGAGTTTTAAGTGTAATTGTCATGTTAGACCCGAAAGAAATAAAGAGATAATCGATTAAAACACGAGAAAACGGTAGACAACAGTTCTTCGTGTTAGCCCCCCAAACAATTTATGTAAATTATAAGTTGTCAGGTACCCGTGATTCATCCTAATTTTTAACAATATGTATTGAATTAAAACCTAGTGACCTACATATGTGTCAAAATTATTATTGTTTTTTTATGTCAGATACTCATAGACGGGCGTAACCTCACATGGTGGGAGGTGATAACTTCAGAACATCCAGGGGCGCATTTCCCTATACGCCAGAGCAAGTAAAAATATAGAGTTGTATGTATTTTTAATGCCACATTATAAAAAAATAAAAACAAAAAATTTCGTCCAAAAATTAAAAAAAAAGTTTTAAGGGTGAACAACCCTTATCACTTAGGGGTATGAAAAATAGATAGTAGCCGATTCTCAGACCTTCTGAATACGCATATCAAATTTGGTAAAAATTGGTAAAGCCGTTTCGGAGGAGTACGGTAACTAACATTGTGACATGGAAATTTTATATATTAGATATCATTCAATTCTTCGTGCTTTAGTTGAGTAGGGCGGCGATCTTCTAAACCTTGAGAACATCAGCTGACAACGTATTTCAGATACGAGCATTTAGAAATTCACTAGCTTCTGCCCGCGACTTCGTCTGCGTAGAATTAGTACAACGGGTAGCTTATTTTTTAACCGAGCTGTTTTTTTATCAACATCCGAGTCAATGTTATCGTGATATTTTTTAAACTATTCGTCCGAATTACTTAGTGTAAATGACAAAGTTCATCTACATTAAATACTGAAAGCGACAAATGTGTTAATTTTAATAAGAATTAACTAAATACTCTAAAATGTGCATTGTAAAAAACGTATTCAATTTAAATGTATTTATGGCTTATAATTTCGGATATATTGGCTTCCACATAAAAGGTAGATATATGCTATCGCGGACTTTTATTGAGAACTATTTGAGATAAACAATGCCATCATACATTATCTTTGTCTAACTCCAACGGTTTAGGCAGCGCACGCCAAGATAGCCCTCAGGAGGCAGGAATTTTTCAGAGTTACTTGATAATTATCGTAATATTATGGCCAATATACAAAAAATCTATAAAAATTGTAGCCTATGTGTTATTCTGATATATAAGCTATATTACTGTAAAGTTTCATCAAAAACCGTTCGGTAGTTTTTGCGTGAAAGAGTAACAAACATCCATCCATCCATCCATCCTCACAAACTTTCGCATTTATAATATTAGTAGGAATAGGATTAGTAGGATAGTAGGATAAGAAGATAGCAGGCTTTCTAAAATTATTGTGTATTCTATAATTATTGTTCGTAGAACATACTTTTATTATAGACAAATATTTTTATTTTGTCTTTAATGTTCGCTAATTAATTTAATCACAGTGAATATTTACATTAATTATTATTGACCGATATAAATCCATTCCAAGTGACGATAATCCAAGTTATATTCGTAGGGTTGGAATCTACTATCAGTTGAAATTCGGCCAACCAAACGCCCGTTCGACATTTAACCGTAAAATTACTGTTTATCTCATCCCCACAGATCTTCCTCGGGCTAATTAAGCCTTGGAGCGATCTCGAAATATTCGACTTTCACATGATCTAGGCGAGACACAGACGACTGAAAATGATAACCTTCTGACAAACAATTAAATAATATATCCTTTAAGATACGATTATAATTAATTCCTCTGCTAATTAATTGCTATGGGCCGAAGAGTCGCTTGTGATTTATAATAATATTATTTTGACGGGCTCGTTGGCGCGTTCGGTAGAACACCTGCCGTGCGCATCGATGGGTCGTGGGTTCGAATCCCACCGGGATTACATGTTTAAAATTATATGCATGTTTTCCCCACGTCTGGTAACTTCGGGCTTTGATCGGGTGGGAGGAATATCGAAATTCCGACTGGGTAACGAACCACCGTTCATACATGGAAGAACCGTGAAGTGCAAATTGCGCGTTTCGGATTCAGTCTATGGAGTTCTGAATGCTTGAAGTAAAAACTAGGTCGATTGTTGATTCTGAGGGGAAGGCATTTGGGGCTACAGTCCCCGCCAGCCCATGTTACTCGCTGATAATGTAGCTTTCTATTGGTGCAAAAATTTTAAAATCGGTCCAGTAGTTTTTGACAAATCAACTTATTTAGATAAAATAGCTTTACCATTTTGTATAATAGCTTATAGTGAACTAAAGTTTAACTAAGGCTTTTATCACGGAATTCCGTAATATGTAATAATTTTTTTTTAAAACTAATAATAAAGTTTTAATTCAGTAAAAGTTTTTTTATTTAAATGTGCGATACTCGCATTAAAAAAAGACAAAACTATTGTTGTTTGAAATTCGGTTTTTGTTTTATTTCCAAAATCTGTTGTTCTCTGATTCTACTCAGTTTTTTTTATCTTTCTGAATTAGTTGTCAGTTTCTGGAATTTTAATCCAAACGGTTCGAAAGGTGAAGCTACACGTAGATACATAATATAATGTATGGATGCACTCATACGTTTTGTGTAATTCCGTCGCAAATTTTTACAAAATTTATAATAACAATTGTAAGTATATTTCAATAACCAATCTATAGCGACAGAACGTTTCCATACCCAGTTACAATAATGTACAAGCCATTAGAACAGTACAATATGTCCAATGACGCCTCAAATGGCTTCAGCACCGCACAATGCTTTATGTAACTAATTAAAGTTGCCGAGAAGATTTAGCGGAGCTCGATAACGTCGTCTGTAATTACTACCATTCATAGTGCACTGAATGCAAGTCTCTGAACTCGCTTTTATGATGCTGAGGCGTGACAATTACGTGTCTTAACGATCTTTCATATTATTCATGTAAGAGTTAAGTAGTACTAGTTATCACGTTGCTCCGAGTGTCATTATATTCCGGGATTAAAGAAATATTCCGTCTCTGTATATTAATTATCGCAATATTTAATCTATATATATAAAAGAGATTCCCACCTATATAGTCACTCATCACGATATCTCTGGAACCATAAGGCGTAGCGACTTGAAATATGGTAGGAATATTCCTTTCGCCGAGTAGAGGTCAGCTAAGAACGGATTTTACGAAATTCAACCCACAAGGGGGGTTGCGGGGGCAATTGCTAGTACTATATATTTTACTAAATTATATTTTTTTTGTTAGATATAGACAGGAAAGCATGAGGTTCACTTGACAATAGGTGATACTTCAGCCACAGTAGATTCAATGATGCGCTGTCGACCTAATTTTTCTTTGAGCATTCTGAAATTCAGGGACTGAGAGCGAACCGCGCAATATGCACTTAATTTTCTATCTATGAACGGTAGTTCGTCCCCCGGTCGGAATTTCAATATTCCTCCCACCCGTTTAATGCTCGAAGTGACCAAAAAGACGACTTACTCCCATCTGGCCCGTTGGAACTGGCCCGCCAACGGGCCAGTTGGGAAAAATAGTTTCATCGGCCCCGCTAGCGTCGTCGTCGTCGTTCAGCGGGGCGGATGGCACAGATCTAGTGCCATGTACCCCGTTATTGCGTTTAACGAGGAAGGTGGCACCGATTAAGTTTCATATACTGTAACGGCGAGGACGGCACATATCAAGTTACAATTAGAGGCAATATCTACTTAGTTTACTGAAAAAAGAGGTCTGTAAATAAAACGGTTTTTATGTTCGTCAGTTTTTTACCAAATATATTTTAATAATAATTAATCAACGATGCAAATAAACTGCCTAGTAAAAAAATTACTATACAATATAGTTATTTAATATATTTGTACAATAAACAAAATTATAATGACTAAACAAAATAAAAATACCAAATACATACGTATATTTCCCGGTACTTACAATCACGGCTCAAGGAATAACGGAAAAAAACGAGAAATACAAAGGGATGTCGGAACTTCCTTATCTATCATTCAACCAATAGGAAGCGTGTTATCTCGGGAGCGCAAAATCCATTGTTACTAGTGCAGTGACGTCAGTCGCCCTCAAGTGTTCAAGACTACGGTTGCTGTTTTCACTTCAAAAGCTAAATGGAAGAAAAGCAAAGATTTAGGGCTAACCAAATCGAAAAGAACTCGCAGGCAAGTTGCGCTTAGTGTTGTGCTACCTCACTTGCCTCAGAATCAAATTTTTAACGGTTAGTGGTACATTGCAGCTCAGAGTCCCGACGATCAGAACAGCAAAATTTGAATATATGCTGGCACAGTGGCTTCGCAACGAATTTATACCTGTATGGTGTGTGTTTGGAGAGCGTCACTAGACCACGAATCTGCTTGAGGCTTGGCATAGCAAACTTAATAAAACAATTTAAAAAAAGACCAAATATTATAGAATTATTTTATACCCTTCTAAATGATGCATCATATTACGAAGTAATATCTCAACAAATTGATAATATGCCAGAATCAACGGAATATTGCCGTTCAAAGGAGTCGATCCTTTGGGATGACTTCATCCAAGAAAAAACTAAGGAATTTGTAAACGGACAAATAACAATAGGACATTTTCACTGAGATAGTTTGTAGTATAAATGTACAAATCTGTGATTAGAAAAGTTAAAGGACCTATTTTATAATGTTAATGTTTGGTCTCGTTGATTTTTTTGCCAAATACCTACTGTTTTTAATAATGTTGTTTAGTAAATTTTATATTTATTGAATTTTTTATTATATTTATAGAAATTAAAAAACTATATGTTATGTTATTGTTTTGTGTATTTTTGATTATTAAAATATTATAAAAACTGATGGACATAAAAACCGTTTTATATACAGACCTCCTTTTACAGTAAACTAAGTAGATATTTAGATTGTAACTTGATCTGTGCCGTCCTCGCCGTTACAGTAGAGGGGTACTTGAAACTTAATCGGTGCCACCTTCCTCGTTAAACGCAATAACGGGGTACATGGCACTAGATCTGTGCCATCCGCCCCGCTGAACGACGACGACGACGCTAGCGGGGCCGATGAAACTATTTTTCCCATCTGGCCCGTTGGCGGGGCAGAGCCAACGGGCCAGATGGGAGTAAGTCAAAAAGATGACTTACAACTTGGGAAGTAGCTTACAGAAAATTATAAAGACGTCGTCCCGGCGGGATTTAAATCCCCGACCCATCGGAGCGTAAGGTAGATCTTCTACCGAACGGGCCAACGAACTCGTCAAAATGTATGTAGATTATTGGTTCTAAGAAACAAGTTTATAACTTTATCCTAATATTTATTTAAATAACCTTTTAACTGAATACTTAATATTTATATTCCGTTGAAAGGTACTTTAGCTAACAACATTACGTATTACCAGAACTAAAAATATAACTGCTAGTTGTTCATAAGTGAAATATATTTGCTTTGCCAGTTCAAATAAAACACAGGTCATACTTCGTATGAGTAGCTGAAATTTTCCGTCGCATACATGTATGTATGTAGGAATACTATTTGTCTTCAAGTTGAGAGTCCGCCAATAAAGTTGCTAGAGGACTTCGAGGAACGTATTTAAGTTTAGTATAAAGATATTTGCTGTAAAATTTTATTCATACTTTTATTCTTTTAGTTTAGCCATATGTGTGTAGTAACGTCACGTGCTGTTCTATCTCTGTTCTTTAGTTAGGTTTAGAAAGAGATAGATATAAAATTTATTGAGGCGATAATGACTGCGGCGGATGTATCGAATGCAATAATCGTAGGGTAGAAGATAAAGAAAGTGTAGTTGAATTTTCGAGATTATTTTCTTATGCAATATACATAATTTGTATGGAAATTCTTTTATTTTTCAACTTAAAATGCATAATAATATAGTCTATCAGTTCTGAACTAAATCGACATGACTCACAGTTTTTCATTTCTTAACGTGATATATTAATCTTAATAGACATCCGTAAAGAAGATGATTTCCTTTGAACACAACTGGGACTCCCAAGACTCCATTAGCAACATTAAAATATTATTTCAGACGGCCTCGTTGGGTACCTACCTTGTGTATTCCAATAGGTCGCGTGTTCGAATCCCGCTGGGATGACATGTTAATGGTTCAATTTTTGAAGAAAAAAATAGGCATTATTGATTAGTAGGTATTGAGGTATCATCGAGTGAGGCTCACGCTTGCCTGCCGATAAATTATGGTTTAATGTTTTTTGCTTATGATGTCTTGTCTTATATTAAATCTAGAGTTATCCTGCCACAATGTTGGCTTTAAAAATAAAAAAAAGATTATTAATAAGGACAATGTAGTCCTGCCTTTGCAACAAACTTTCAAACATTCGAACGGAACGGAGCGGCGCGGTTGATTGGCACCGACTTCAAAAATAAATGTTAATAAATATGGTAAATATTTACAATCGCGGCTTTTCCAAAAAGCGTCCTAAGTCACGGGGAACAGAAAGTTATCAATAAAAAACGGTCCCACAAGTTTCGGAGAGTGGGAAAAATAACTTGTGGGACCTGTTACCCGCGACTTAGGACGCTTTTTGGGAAAAGCCGCGATTATAAATATTTACCATAAATATATCTAAGGTAAATATATATATAAGTATCAATAATTTTGTTGTTTGTCATTTAAGGCTCTTCTTATTTCAAAGTAATTAAAATATTATATTTTACTTTTTGGTTCAAGTTTGCACATATTGTATGTAAGTATAGTTTTGAAGCCGGTTTTGTTTGTTTTTTTAAATAATATTAGTATAGATTTCAAACGAGAAATAAAATTGATGTTTAAATATTCTGTTTCTCTATAAAGTTTCTCATCATTTATATTATATTTGTAGACAGAAAATACGCCCTTATCCTACACATAAAATATTCCTAATACATCTAATGGAACCTACTGTGAAATACTGAATGGAATTCCCAATATAAGTTCTACCACAAGAAAAGCCCAATTTACGGACTTGGTTTTACGAAGAAATACGTTTCAAAAATTTAGAAGCTTAGCCGGCAATACCAGCTTATTACATCAAATAGCCGAAATCAATTTAACTTATAAACCACATCACAAACTCGGGTCGTACCTGCCAGTATTTGAAAGTTTTTGCCAACGTAGACTTTGCTGTAGAGATTCTTGGGTGAATGCCAGAGCGACTCTTTGAATAAACTGAACTCTTAAACGTTATCGCTTATGTAACCCTATCATTTATTGGATAGGATCAACAGATTCTTAAACGTGCTTTCTTTGGGTGCATTTCAATTAAGTAACATTTCCCTACTTAAGTCCTTTTCGAAGATAACGTCTTTGTAGGTAACACACAACTGCGCGATTCCATAAACTTCCGAATGCTCAAAGTAAATCAGGTCGACAGCGGATCATTGACTGATGTTCTGAGGTAGCACCTTTTATGTTAGTTATCGACAGACGAGCACGAGGCTCACTTGATGGTAGGTGACACCTCAGCCACAGAACATCAGCCAATGATGCGCTGTCGACCTACTTTCAAGCATTCGGAAATCCATAGACTGAAACCGAAACGCGCAATGTGCACTTCACGGTTTTTCCATCTAGAACCTACCATCAAGTGAACCACATGCTCGTTTGTATATATTTTTCCCTATGTATAATTTCTTCTTCTGATACCTTTTTCCGGGGTTGCCTGGATACGTTCGCCATTTGTACGGTATATTATAATGTATTTTATTTCTATTTATTATTTTGTGTACAATAAATATTTTTTTGTATACCAGCTGTCGCCGGCGGTTTATCCAAATCGATACGACTGGTGAAAATTCAAGAAACGAGCTTACGACATTACGCACCTGCATGTCTGCATCATGTCTGCATCACTAACCATGACATGAGCTCTGCCCCTTTGCCTATCCTGTAAAAAATATACCTAAGATTTATTGCCATTATCTATGGGACAATTTGGTACAATAATCCTAGGAAAACTAAAATCACAGTTTTCAGGTTCTATTTCCGCTCGGCCTGACAAGTTATACGAGTAATTTATATATAATTCTTATGTACGTATGTATGTCTGAACTTTGCCCCCTATTCCATAAAATATATATACAGTATACGCATATATATATTCTTGGACCTGGTAGCTGGCGCTACGGCAGAGTTCCAGGTTTTTTTTTATTTAGAAGCCATGTTCGGGCAGGACAACGTCTGTGGGTACGCTAGTTTTCAAAAAACTGTTCTCCACGCCTGACCACTGAACAATAAATAGTAAGGGCGAAATTGAAAGATGTTTCGTAATAAAATTAAATGGTTAAATGAAGTGTAAATTGCGTATTTTGCGCATCGTCTTGACTAGAAACCGTATCATCGCCTGTTGTCTTGTGGCTAAAGTATGCTACTTGCAATTATATCAAAAAACTAATAAAAGAAAATAGCTCATTTGCATTAAAATAGAGGTGTACAGAAACTAAAGCAGCAAATGATATAACATGCGATCGAATAAGGGCGATATTTAGAGAGTAAATGCCCTGCAGGTATTGGACCTCGGACCTACTATGATCTTCCTTTGATCCCAGTTTCAGTAACGATACAATAACAACATATTATAATCCTTTAACCTGTTCAGTATCTGTCTACTATATTATTTCGTCTTTATATCTTTAAGTCAATGGCAACTTTGTGAATATTCAAATCAGACAGCAGCTGATCAGAAGTCAGATCAGAACCTTATAATGCCAGTGACAGTGACCACGTTTGCTGTAAAGCCTAGTATTTTGAGATAAATAATATAAATCGCGTAGTAATCCAGTAAAAGTAATTTTATTTAAATGTGCGATACGCGCGTAATTCAAAGACTCGCGTTGTCGATAGGCAAACCTTTTCCAACAAAAATTATTCTTTATTCAAAACACATTAGAGCAAAAGTTTTAAAATATGTAAAAACCCCGACGATTTAGACGCTCCTGTTTGTGTCGTTCCAAAAATGGTTAGTAACAAGACATCCAAATAAAGATTAAACATCACCAGCGAAGTTAAACAGACGAATTATCCAGTTCAAGACTCCATTAAACACAAACAAAGATGTCACCGCAAACTTTTTGCATTAACCACCAGCCATTTTGACTGTTCAATTTTGTGCAGATCTCATTACAACTTCCTATAGTTTAATTGGCTAGTCCAACGTTCGTGGAATAGCTACAACGTGTCCAATTTAAATGTAACCCTCCCGTTTTATTATCTAGTAATATTATATCAGATTTTCGTGCAGGTGCAGCGAAATATGTAGGTCTGAGTATGATGGTTTTGTATGCAACATTGTCGTGTTAGTTGTGTAACAGAAATTGTTGTTTTCACTGCTTTGAACGCATGAAATTGTATGAATGAATCTTATGCGAGGACGTTTTGTGGTGTTTACTCGCTCAACGTTCATATTTCACTATAATTTCTAAGTAAAATAATGTGTTTGTGAACATTTTGATGTTATATTAATTATTTCCTTCCCATTATTATAGTTTATGAATGTAATTATCGATAAAAAGAGTTGCCGTATAAACGAAGGTTTCTTATGCTTGCTTAGTACTTCTGGTTCAAGCTTATTAATTACTGTAATAAATATAAATAGTGAATTCCCGAGTCCCCTAGTGGGGCATGGGGCAGACCCATTTCTGTGTCTATTACACTGATCATTTTTCTTTACAGGCAAGTAACAGGGCACAGAAGGCTGATCACCGCCTTCTGTGCCGTCCGACTAAAACATTTTTTTTTAAATCTTATTTTCCCGGAATTCGAATCCAGGACAGGACAGGAGGAATGCTAAACGCATCGCGTTTACCACTGAGCCACGAAGTAGTCGTTATTCATTTGTTCATACAGATAACAATATTTACTTTACTAATCACAGCCGTACGCCAAATACCTACTGGTAATAGGTATGCGTGGTAACATAATATATCTTCTAACTAACGCTAGTACAACGCAATTGGATTCCCAGATCCTAGAAATAGTATATCTTTTAAACATTGGACAGTATCGATTGTATGGATGTATATTAATTGCATTCATTATTTATTATGTTCTGTGGTTGAGCACCACCTACTATCAAACCCCACGCTCGTCTGTCGATTAAATCAAAATTATGCTCCATCAGTAAAATTTCCAAAATACTAGATAATTTCCTTTTAGCCTAGAGTCTAGACGATTACACTACCAACTACATCCGCAGTAGACAATAGATAGGTAATCCAATAGTTTAATTCACTAAGGCGTTATCTTAATACATAATTTCAAAAATACTTTTGCAGGAAACATCTGTGAAAGAATTTAATATCACATAAACTAACAACGCCGGGATCAAAGCTTTGGCTTTAAATCCTTACTGACTTTGAGCTTTGGCTTTAAATCCTCTGCTACGATTACAGTTTTTCAGCGGATTATAAAAAGAGAAGCGAAGCCTTTCAATATCGACTGTTAGTACTTGTGGAACTAACAAAGAAACATTGGCTTATTTTGCATTTTCAACGGAATATTAAATCGCGGGCTTTGTTCTTTAAACTTTTATATTTCAGGCGCAGTGGCCAAGTTAAAATGCAAAGTTAGTTGCTTGATGCACTTTTTGAATATAAATATGATTATTTTCTCATATTTACAGTTTAAGAGTTATTTTGTATTTAAAATAGAATGGATAAAATTAATTTTAAAATACGTAACTTAGTTTCGGAGCTCCGCAATCTTCCGCAATAGACAGCTCAAGTCACGCACGCTCAAAGCTTTTTTGTAATAATAGATGTCCATTGCAAATCAATGACTACCTAACTATCAATCTAGAAATATTGATTTAATAGACAAAACTGTGGCTAACTTCTGTCGGGTCCGCAAGTTGTATATAACTTATAAGTATTATACTTCTTTTAACAAAGTATAATAAATCTAGGGATGTAACCAAGAAGAACCTGTCGACATCAATGTCTTGTTAATAATAATAATAATAATAATAAATGTTTATTTCAGGCAATGCCCATAGAAATTTAAATTTTACAATACACAGAAATTTTCTACACAATCTACTAAGACAGTCAAAAACACGGCTATGAATTGAAATTTAAAAGGAATTAAGGCACTGTCTTTTGTTAACGCGAGTATCTAATATTTTAATGAAAAAACTTTTGTTTGAATCAGCTATCAGCATACCTGAGCGTCGCTTGTTGTAAAACACTCGTAATTTCATGAATATAAAGTAATAAATCCCATTTTGCTCGTTGGCACGTTCGGTAGAACACCTGCCGTGCACATCAATGGGTCGTGGGTTCGAATCTCACTGGGACATGTTTATAATTTTCTGTAAGCATGTCTTCTTCACATCTGGTTACTTCGGGCATTGAGCGGGAGAGAGGAATATCGAAATTCTGACAGGGTAACGAACCACCGTTCATAGATGGAAAAACCGTGAATTGCATATTGCGCTTTTCAGTTTCCTACTATGGATTTCCGAATGCTCGAAGTAAAAAATTGGTCGACATCGCATAATTGACTGATGTTCTGTGGCTGAGGTATCACCTGCCATCAAGTGAACCTCATGCTCGTCTGTCGATATCTAACATAAAAAAAAAACTTATTTTCTATAAAAGGGTAGGATTTTTTTTGTTTCTTGATATTTTAGTTGAGTTTAATGATCTCATAGAGACTAGTTTAGATTCACATCCAAGCAAGTAGTAAGTAAATTATCTTGCATACAGTAAATTAGCGTAATACAATTACTGAACTACCCGTCTGCAGAGTTGTGTTAGTACAAATATTTACACATGAACTTAGATAATTCACTCAAATAGTTCACAATACAAACATCAAACTTGAATAATTTTATTTTGTGTTATTTGTAAGTGACATTAAAGTTTGTTTATATTTTAAACTCGAATTAACATTGTAATATATTATTTTTGAATTTGATTGTGAAAACTATATTGGTTACTCATCTGAAACTTAGTTTTTTAAATAAATAAACTGCACATAAGATTATATCATGAAAAAGTTAATATTGCCTTTTATTAACGCAAGTATCACACATTTAAATAATTATACCGGATTACTTTGTAGGAATAAATGGCTTTAATATGGTAACTTTGTGATATTTCAAATCAGATACCTTTCAGTCTGCTCGAGACCACGGTTGCTGGAAATATATCCGATAAATGATAAAAATAATAATTCGCGTTTAAATTCGTAAATTAAATAAAATTCTAAAGTACTGTATTTAAAATTCTTGAAAATGGTGATGAATAACTCTTATCGCCATGAATACACGGACCGACCTAATATTGTGTCTGCTTCAATTAGAATTTTTCTTTAAAAGTAAGTAGTCATACATATATAACCACCATAAGTACCTAAGGCGACATCTCAAAAAAAATGTGTTTCTGATAATAATTAATACAAGTCTGCATCCATTTAAACCCTAAGGTTTTACCTTTTACTAATAAATGGTAGTACATTTAACTAAGCCTTAATTGTATGTTTTATAATATTAATTAAAAATCCTAAGAATCAATTACCTCGAAAATCCCTTACCGCGACGGCGGTATACAATATACATCATACATCTTCCTACTGGAGTGACAGCGTATAACAAAATGCTAATCAAAATTCA
Source organism: Anthocharis cardamines (assembly GCA_905404175.1). Lineage (NCBI taxonomy): Eukaryota > Metazoa > Arthropoda > Insecta > Lepidoptera > Pieridae > Anthocharis > Anthocharis cardamines. The sequence continues at coordinate 9,998,430 of FR989964.1, forward strand.
CTTCGACTTATAATGTTCCTGTCTTTTAGTATGCTAATGAAAGTGACAGCAATAATTTTACTCTTAAAGTTAGAGCTTTCATTTTCAGTGATGAGACATTTTCCTTTCGAAATCTTTCGAAATCGAGTTATTGAAATATAAAAACGCTTGGAGAGAGGATAGTTCCATTATTGTTAAGGGGGTAAGGGTAAAAATTTGATATGGGCAATTTTTCTGCATTAGTATAGCTGGGTTGGATAGCTAGTAATATAAAGTATTAATGATGAATGAAAATCTTGAAAAAAGGAGAAATTTTTATTTATCCCGCAAAAATGTGATAATATTTCATAGTCCAAATTGATATCAGATAACAGTTTTAGAATGGTGAGCTGAAAATTTCAACTAAACTAGCCAACTGGAAGTTGGTAAAAAATTCAATACTAGATTTGATTGTCAGTTTGATAGATTGTGTTACACAACACTGAAAGTGAATAAAAGGGGTAACAGCGAGAGATATTCGATGTTTTTTGCGCCCTGGAGATATATGAATGATTATTTATTACTTATCTATAGCGAGAAATATATAAAAGTTATCGATTTAGCTGCAAGATAAAAACACAAAATATGTCCATAAAAGTCTGAGTATTACTTCCATAATATGAGCTTACGTGGAATATTTTCGAAGTATTCTCAGAATGAAAAGCATACTTTTGCATAACTGCAAAAGTCCATTACAATCTGTACCGCCATTTTTGACAAACAAGCAAGCACACTGGAAATAATATAAATAAATTAATTTATTTCAGGCCAACGATCTATAATAATACATTTAATTTAACTAATAATAATATAATAATAGGGAATAGCATTACTACTCTAGGAATTATTTTATACTTAAAGATTTATTTAAGCAAATTTATTAAAACTACTTTAAAAACTATTTATTCAAAAGGGGAACAGCATATTATGCGCCTCTAATATATTTTTTTGTCGACAGAGGGGATGTTTTCAGTGTGCCCCGGAGTCACCTCTCGACTATCAGCTATTTTACAAAACAAAAACCTATGTTTAGGTTAATGTTAAAATAAAAATATACGTATATATAATAAATAACAAAATTTCCGTAGTAAATTAATCCTCTAGAGTTTTAAAAAATGTGTATACAAGAAACCTCTTTGCAAGACCGTATTAACCCTTTCAATACCAATGATCCCATTTGAAAATAATTAATATCAAAGCGAATTATTTGCAGTTTCAATTGATTAAATATTTTTTATATGTTTCTTATTGTGTCTAACAGTATAGATAAAAGTTGGAACAAATGGGGTAATATCAGTACAGAAACTGTAGTTGCTAATAGGTCCTTTGTTCCTTAAATAAATCTGGTAGTACATAATGTTATTTAATATTTGATATTCAATGTTCATTTCTGCCTTTGTTATAAGCGGCTTACCGTCTCTTGACGCTCAAGTTTCGCTAGTTGGCAGTCGATATTTTTACAAAGTTATATTTTACCTGGTTAAATGACATTGTGTCCCATCGATTATTTAATTATGTGAAAAGATATAAGTGAATTCCCGTAATGTCCCGGGGACACGGAAAAAATGACGGTTTTTACAATAAAATCCTTCAATCTATCGCCTTATGTACAAAAAAGCCTCGCACAACCACTCCTTGGAATCAGATTTCGTTGGAAGTTGGTAGTTTATCCGAACCGATACAACTTCCTTCCGGGAACCTTCAGGAAACGAGCTAATTCATTCATAAAAAGTTGGCCCTCTGTCCCTCTGATGGTGCAGATGGTGGTACCAATAGGTGAGCTACGGTTCTGATTTTTTACGGTTTTAGTTTTAATGCAAAAAACTATCTGACTAATTATCAAACTCCATTTTTTTATTTGTTCTGTTGATAAAGGGTTTTTAGACAGTTTTAAATTATACAATATAGAACTGTCAAGGAGTTTCATGTTATGACTAATACAATAGAACTAAAATCGTAAAAAAATCAGAACCGTCGTTGTTCTACGATCACAACGATATATAAAACAAATATAATATTTATTTTTATGGCTTCCATGTACCATGTAAGTCGTAGTAGGTAGCAATGTCAATACTGAGCATTTTTTTAGACAAGATTTGAGTATGTATCTGGGGGCACGGAAGTGCCTCCGCCAAGTGAGCTTTCTCAAAGCCATTTGGGAAATTTTCGTTCCTTTGTAAAAAAACTAGAAGCCGAATTTAAAATATACACACAACACAAAATAAAATGTTGTTAGCTAACTAACTAGGTAGCAATAAATGACAATTACTTAGTTTCGGTCTCAGTCTTTGGATTTCCGAATGCTCGAAGTAAAAAGTAGGTCGACAGCGCAACATTGACTGATGCTCTGTGGCTGAGGTATCACCTACCTTCAAGTGAACCTCATGCGAGTGTGATAAATATTGTATTGAAATGCATTTACGCTATTCTTATATACCATCGAAGCTCCGATATATTTCGCTGCCGAAGAAAAACCAATTGTCTACTACTCGTAGTTCGAAAGAGCTATCGTTTTCTAGTTTCAAAGTCAATTGACCATCGCTAGCGTGGAGTTCGAGGGTCTTCCACTTGAGCTTGACCGTATGGTTTTATCGCCTGCTAAACGATACCTATTCGGAAACGATACATTCTGGCACAAAGGGAAATATATTGTTATACCATTAATTTATACGCACGGTATCCCGCTGAGGGTATAAATACTTGTACGTTACGTCGGCTACGACTATGTCTTCCTCAAACGCCAGCAACACACTCGTGATTATTTAGATGCTGTGGGTGTTTTATCTATACTAATATTATAAAGTGGATAGATTTGCTGGTTTGTTTGTATGTTTGATACGATTTATGTAACTCCATTTTAAAAATTCTTTCAACAATATAATGATACATTATCAGCGAGTAATATAGGCTTTTTTTTGTACATCTATATTGTTAGTCGCATATATAAAATAAATATAAAAGAAAAATACATAAAAATAAAAATAGGACAGACATTGGTGTTTAAATAGACCTTTGGAATAACATTTTGACGGGCCCTTTGGCGATTTTCGCTTAGTATTTCAATAGTTTTTTTATGGAAATATATATTAACACGTTTTTGTCTATTTGGCCATTTGGAAGAACAAGAAATATTTTCGATCGCCTTGGAATTAGTATGACATAAAAATAAAAGAGTGACATAATTGCTCTTTTGGACAGTTTGGTCATTCAATATTATAGTAAAGTAGCCTGTTATATTTAGAAAAAATGTCTTACGATTGCACATTAAAAAATAAAAAAGTGTATTCCTGATTCGCTTCTGTTCATTTTTCATTTCAGGCAAGTAGGTGATTAGACTTATGTGCTCTCCCCGACATAAATCTTGTTTCCACGGGATTCGAACTTGAGACCTCGAGTGCTAAACGTTATTCAATTACAACTGAATCACATCCAGATTAAATAAAAAAAAATCACAATATATATTTTTTAATGTATAAAGCTATACAATACATGTTGTAGAACTTTATGATATTACAATCTAGCCAAAAATAATTAGAAAAATCACAATATAACAGTAAAACAGTTGGCACGAGAAAACTATAATATTTCATTTGTCTACGGAATTCTTAAAACCGCGACCTTTTAGCGGAGACAAACATCGTGTAATCTGCGCCCGCTATTCATCATGTAATCTGTAAAGGTTGATGTACACTGGATAGTAATACCGCACGAGAACAGTCGCGTTCATATATATTACTTGAATTGCGAAAGACATCGCTAGAGTATAATAAATTTATAATCGATTTCAATATAGAAGAACGAAACAATGGATATAGCAATGACCATTTGTATACGTTTTAATCTTCGATCAATATAAGAATTTAATTCTATGTCAATGGTTTTAATACATACAGAGTCCCTAGCATGAACGCCTATCGAGAAAATATTCCTTGCGATCGGAAATCTATAGGTTGAAACCGAAACTCGCATTATGTATGTACCTACTTCACGGTTTTTCTTTCTATGAACATTTGTTCGTAAACCAGTCGAAATTTCGATATTCCTGTCCGTTTTCCCGAGGTTACTAGATCTAGGAATGTTTTCATATAAAATTATAAACATATCATTCCAGTGGGTTTTGAACCCGCGACCCATCGCAACGAAAGGTAGGTGTTCTACCCAACGAGCGTTAACTACAGCATCATAAAATGATGTAGTTTTTTCCACTTTCTTCTAGTTCATTGAACGTCCCGCCTAACAGAGGCATTCATCAGTGTCGAGGCGGCATTGTGTGCACTTTCTTCTCTTTGCATCCACTCATTACGGTTTCCTGCAGACATATGGCGCTGAAAGATGAAACTACCCGCAACAAAAGACTGACCAAAACATTTGTCAAGAACATGCAAGCTTGCTTTATATTAAAATGCTAATCTTTCATAACATATTGCTATAGATACTCACCTGGTAGATATTTTAAGATAATTGATATTTGAATGTCAAGAGAATATTTTGGTAGATTTTTTTATAAGACATAATCGACTTTCATTATAAATTTAAAGCAAAACTTTTTATGTTAAATTGTGTTGTTGAAAACTATTGAACTGACGATTTGGCAGCATATAATATATTTGTAGGGATATATGATTATGTAAAATAAAAGTAAATGCTGATCATTATTTTTGAGAATGCTACTAAAAAAATGAAACAATGAGAGCACTTTTGACGGGATCGTTAGGGCGTTCTATATTACGTAACGATGGGACGTGGTTTTAAATCTCCCCGGGTTTGGTCTGTTTATAATTTTACTAGTAAGACGCTCAGGCTTCGCACGGGTGCAATGTAGATAAACTATACGCTAAAGTTATGCTATGCCTAGCCTATGTTACTCGTTGATTATGTAGCTTTCTATTGGTGAAAGAATTTTTAAAATCGGTCGATTAGTTTTTGAGTTTATTCATAACATACAAATATTCAAAATTACAATACTTTCCTCATTATAATAATATTATATAGTATAGAAGTATAGATTAGTATAGATACATATTTTTCCTTAAGTCTAAAGACTAAACGGTTGGGAGGATTTTTTAAACTCCGTCCGTCCCAAACTACTTCTTGACGTAAAGAGGATAGCTATGTCCTAAGGCTGATATATCACCTACCATCAAGTGAGCTTCAGGCTCGTCATAAGAAAATATAATACTATTTATTTATTTTTTTATTTATTTATAATTTGGCCATCGCTACAGAAGACAATATAATCTTAATGAAGATGTGCCGGATTACAGGTGTCGAGTTTTATTGTCCTCCTTAGATGCGACCGCACTACATGGTTACATACGTTTCAAATTGGCTCTTACAAATTTGATACATAACAAAAACATAAAAAATAATAATAATAATAATACATAAAAAAAGAACATGACAAATAATAATAATTACATTACATATTAGACTGCGCGCAAGACGGCGCAGAAGACTTGAGTGCATTTTTAACTTGATATTTAAATTTTAATTTATTTGATTCAAATATCAAGTTAAAAATGCACTATTAAAATGATTTTAATTTGTTCACCATAAGTTTCATCAATTTTGTTACTATAAATGTCACGGTATATATATATTATACGTATATATAGGAAATAAATTCTTCCACACACAAGGATACAGATGTTTAGAAATAAAACATCCACACAAGCTCCTGAACATTGCCCGATTTTGATTGGATTTGAATTGTTTCTTGCAATCAAATCAGGGACACACGCTACAATATGCTTCCAAATTCCACCTGACTGGTCTGCACACGCTTTACAAATCAATCTTGGAACAACTTGAGATGTACAGATTAATAGAACGATAGAGATTAATATTTATTTTAAGATAATAAGTTTAGCTTAGTGTTTTTTCATTTTACAAATCAATCTATAGAGATTAATATTTATTTTTAAGATCTTTATCTTAGAGTTCTTATATATTTTATAGAAAGCCGTGAAGTACAAATGGCGCGTTTTAGTTTCAGTCTATGGATAATTGAAGTAAAAAATGTACCTAAAATGCATAGGCATCAAATATCACCAAGTAATACGTTCGATGTCTGATTTAAAAATAGAATATATTATAGAGGCTTTTAAAAATAAACTATTGTTCAACCAACAATAGGTAAGCTTGTTATAACTGTGCAATTGGAAAAGCTTTGAAAGCGCAAAATATAAGATAATTGGATATCGAATATTTTTATAGATAGGATAGTAGAACTTGCGAAGTTGCGAGTTGCATCAGTGCTTTAACGAATGTTATTAAAATATCTCAAAGCTTTAATATTTATTTGATTTCCGAACTGTAGGTATAATTTTTATCTTGGTAGAAATTTATCTTTTTTATCACGCATATATAAAAACAACAGAATATAAGTCAATCAAAGTGCTCTTGATCTAACAAAACACAATTGGTAATTGGATATAGGTACGCGTATAAATAATATAATAGTCTACTGAAATTGGAATCAACTTTTTCCTCATTTAAATCTATATTCAAAATAATATAATTAAAAGGTAGAGTTTGTTAGTTTGATTTGACAAATTACTTAAATGGTAGAAAGCGCCACTTTATTTTGAATAAAAATTTCGGTCTCAAATGAAGTCAAAACAAGAACAAAGGCTTTATAAGCATGCACTGATGAAACGCTTTAGTTAATATGAATGTAATGTATTCATATTATGATACAAAAGGATAACTCATTTTATGAAAAAAAGATAATATATAAATAACGCCGCTATTAAAGGTAACTTCAACTATGTCCGTCTTACTTACCAAAGACGATTGATAGTATTACTTATCTTAATTAGGTATATAAAAAAGTATCATTGAATAGTGGATAGCACAATAAATAATTAAGGTTTGAATAAATTTTCTCTGATTAACACTACTCTGTATTAGATTCAACACAGTGTGCTAAATGTGTTTAGCCATCTCATACGAGCGATGTTGAGTTAGTCTTAACAGTCGCGTAAACACCTGTGCTTTGTGAGGTTAGTTTACTACTGAAATATATTAATTATCAAACAATTAGTAATTTGTTCATCTCTCAGCAACAAACTATGAAAAGATCTTTTACGTTCTTTAAAGGTCGGCAATGCTCCTAAAAGCCCTCTGGTGTTGCCCTCTATGGGTAGCGGTGATCACCCCTACGTGAGCCACCTGACCTTAAAAAAAAACAAGTTTATATATTTCCTATGATTTTCTTTTATATCACTTGATGGTAAGTTTTGAATATAGTTTCAAAATAATGTAAAATAATTGCATTTTCATTCATCTAGAACATAAGTAAATTCCCGAGTCACCTAGTGGGGCATGGGGCAGACCCATTTCTGTGTCTGTTTTACTGATCATTTTTCTTTATAGGTAAGTAGGTGATCAGCCTTCTATGCTCTGGCCATTTCTTTAAATATTGTTTCCCTGGGATTCGAACCCAGGACCTCCGGTGCTAAGCACATCGCGCTTACTACTGACCCTGGAGGCGGTCCACCTAGAACATAGGGATGACATATTATGCGACTCGAATTCGCATGCACAATTGCAGCTCAATTGTACAGAGGAACTGGGTCAAGTTTACCTGGTAATTGGTATGACTAAATCCAGACACCGAGACTCGTATACTATATTTTATTCAAATGTTAACTTATTTAATAATATAAATACAGCGGTAAATTAAGACTAATACGTGTCACATAAATATGTATTAAATATTTTCCTCCAAGTGTTAAAGACATGACTCCGGCTTGAATATAGTTTACATACTTGTCAAAGTATTTTTATCTGTATAAATGTGACATTCTGACAGTTCTCAATGACTTGTAGGTATCGACTTGAGTAACGTCTTAAAACATTTATATATTTTGTCTACTGACGCTCAAAGCAAACAGTAGACCACGAATCTGAATAAATGTCGATGGATATATCTACCAGTTCAGCGGGCTTAGCGTGACCAAGATATATCTCTCGGACGTATGAAGATATAAGATTTGTTGAGTTGAGTCGTTGACGGTTTTTGTGTTAACGAAATGAAACTGATAATTACAAACTGATAACCTGTTAAAAAAGTTGCTAATTTTATTAACAGTTAATAAATTCAACTGTTGAAAGATGTTAGCGACGACGACTACCCGTAAAATGTGCGTTGAGCTAATCCGCGCGTTGCGTTCGAAAATCGTTGATTGAAACAGTTAATATATTTAACGGCTTTTTCGGTAAACGAAAAGCAGCTAATTCGTTAACATTAGAAAAGCGGTTCAAAAAAGCTGTTTGTTGAATTAATCCCCACTCCTAATATAAGATATCTCTATATACTCGTATTATATTATCTCGACATCGACAACTTTGATAAACAATATATGTCGATCGACAAATATCTCTACTTTTGACATAAGAAGTCGAATTTAAGTGTGTCATGTTAGACCCGCAAGACATGAAGAGACGATTCTCTTCATGTCTTACGGGTCAGTTAAAAACTCGGGTCGATTAAAACCGAGAAAACAATCGAAAAAAAATTGTCGTGGTTTTCATGCTAATCCAACAGCAAAAAGGCAATGCGCCGAAATATCATGTATTTTCTACTTTTGCAACTCTCTTAAAACTTGAAAAAGGGAATATTAAGCAAATTTTCAATGTAAACCAATAAAATGTAACTGCAAAAGATATGAAACAAAACTTTCATACATTACCAGTTATTGGAGTCGAAATTAATATTTGGAATGTTGCCATAGTTTTCCGTTACACAGTGAGAAAGCCTAGCAAGGTAGTATCGTAGATAAGGTAGATAAGAGAAGCCGAAAGTTGGCAGGAGCGATGTAGTAGTAGGATTGGCGATATAGCCCATAATGTTCATGGCAAAGATTACTATCTGTAGGCAGTGATGTAACTGTAAAACTATGATTTATATTCCATATCATGCCATAATATTACTCACTGATATCACAGTGTATAAAGCATCACAATTGACGGATGACGGAAAAAGCGTTGTTTGAGATGTTTTTAGTAATGCATATATTTTTGAGTTGTTGTTGTATATAAAAATAGGTTAACACTATCAAAATGGAAATTGCAAGTATATTTTAGAATGATAATAATTTGATAATTATGTACTTTTCTGAAAGCAATTTAAGTTATTTAAAAAAAATGATACTATTACCATTAAAACAATCTATACTAATATTATAATGAGGAAAGATTTGTAAACTCAAAAACTACTGGACCGATTTTAAAAATTATTTCACCAATAGAAAGCTACATTATCAGCGAGTAACATAGGGTTTTTTGTGTATAATACATCTACATTGCACCCGTGTGAAGCCGGGGCGCTTTGCTAGTAATAAATAAACCTAAATAATTGAAAGAAATGTTTAGTTATTTCGGTTACTTACCGTATATCGAGTGTATAGGTATGTTTCGGTGATGTTTACGGTAATGCAATATCACTCACGTAATATTTTGAGATACTCCTGGGTACTATAAACTACTTTCACGCAACGGGACGGTTTTCGGATCAATGCTCATTTTATACACTCGAATAGATATTGACCCTCGATGTTATCAAGGATAGCTTTTGGTACATCGTTATACTAATGAGAACGGTTTAAGGGATTTCTCCTAAATAGCCCACTCACAGCGTTGCACGTTCCTTGTTCAGACAATAAACTTACGTTATAACACGGAAATGAATCTTGAAATGAAATAATAGTATTGTTCTTTAATACGTTTATAATGTTATTCTTAACTTAGAAATAGTTTATTTATAAAGTATATATAAGCATTCTGCTAAAACAGTTGTATATAAAACATATTCGAAGTACCTTAGATTTTTTTATGTTAGATATCGACCGTTTACTTGAAGGTACAGAACATATTCAGTCAATGATGCGCTGTCGACCTACTTTTTGCTTTGAGCATTCGGAAATTTATTAAATGTAGTAGCTAGTATACCAAGAGACACCACTAAGTAAACCTTACTATTAATTCATAACCTGAGGCCCAAACACGGAAAGTTTGCGAAAAAATATACATCCAAACCAATAACTTTTTCATGCAAAATAACGCTAAGGCGAAAATAGTTATTGCTTGCACTGTAAAAAAGGTGATCAGAAGCCAAGCTCCTAGTTCTACAAACCTAACCTAACACTCTCTCTCATCATAGCGTATAGTGATCTGCGTGAATTTTAGTCTGATTTTCTGTATGAATGAATAAATGAATGAAACATACTTTATTGTACACCAGAAATTAAATAAACATAAAGTAAAATGACAAAAGAAATGTAAAAAAGGCGGCCTTATTACTAACAGTAATTTCTTCCAGGCAACCATTTTAGGAACATTTCTGTATCTAACATAAAATAGACGCAGTGAATATTTTTTTTTATAAAACTGTTTTATAAACATGTTATTCACGACGGTATTCAAACTTGTCTCTTAGCGTAAGCAGGTAAACTCCCCACCAATAAACGTTGATAAAACATACCGTATCAACTATTTGATAGATTGAGGAAGATTAATTCAACCAGACCTACTGCTAATCCCACAAGAGTCGAATCTATTAGTAAGCTGTAATCAGGTCGGATGAGGATACACTGATGGCCGACCCACGTCAAAGTGTGTCTGGCATTTCTCAGAGCCTACCTGCGTCCGATATGCGTTCTGATTGATATGTCAATTTGTGAAAATCAGTCTCTACTGAGCTGTAGATTGGTATGATTTATGCTGATGGAAAGTAAATAAACTACTTTAAAAATGCAAGTAATTAAGAATATAATAATCGATGTTTTGTTGTCTTGATTAGTTTGAGTTTATTGTATCTAAACTAATATTATAAAGAGGAAAGATTTCTTGTTTGTTACGATTTAAGTCAGAATCTATTCGACCGATTTCTTTCAGCAATAGAACGCTACATTATGAGCGAGTAACATAGGCTATATTTTTTTGGGTATAGTAATACATCGTCAAAAAATATTAACATTTTTAAGGTTCTAAGATCTAAATTCTAATCTGCCTTTCAAAATCGTTCATACATCTATGACGATGTTCATCGAATCATAGTCAACTAAATATTTATCATTTAACTATATGATTGCCAATACACTGTGAACAATAAATGAAGGTATCTAAATTATCAAATAATACCGTCTATAATAATAAACACCACGTACAACTAACATTTTATTGGAACACAGGGAATTTATAAAATACATAAAAGTTTTTGCATATAAATTGGACTAACTGTGTAATCTGAAAGTGTTATCGGCTTGTAATTTAGAACGGCACAAAATGTAACGCCTACTAAATTTCAAACAACGCAGGTGTGATTTGCTCAGTAATTTTCACTAGGATAATATTATTTATGTGTCCAATTTTATAGAGGCTAGGCGTTATCTATAGAAGGGAGGTAAAATAAAGTGTTGTTCTGTATGTTTAAATAACACAGAATAAATTTAGATCCTCCAGTAAATTCTGCATTGCTTTTTTGTTTTATTTTAGCATAGGAAATATACGTTTTTAAATACTAAGGCATTTGGCAGCGGTATCGCTCGC